>OY821779.1:17387500-22187500 GCA_963682175.1 Triglochin maritima
GCTAAAGAATGGAATAACAAAAGGTTCTCTAACACATAATTTCGGGGGCTATTTATAGCCGATACAAGGGACCCAAGTATGTAATAGGAAAGTACACGCGTCAACACGCAACTGGACAAAATCACGACCCGTGGATCCAAAGGGGTGCGGCAGAAATGCCGTAATTTACATGTAATGTGCGGCGGAATCGCCACCTTTTTGGCTTAGATTTGATCCGGATTTTCCTGTGTGTTTATAGTATGATTTAGCTGTCCTTTGCACGTCCGGATTGATTTCTTTCATTTCTTTTGAGCTCTGAATTAATTTCTTCATATATTTGGAGATCCAAATTGATTTTTCTTTAGAACTTCTCCAAAATAATATTTTGGTACTCGTGATTTGCAGTCGGGTCCTCGGCTTTTTGCAATTAAGTCCCTGACTACTTTTGTGCTTAAGTCCCTGGCCTTTTTGTAATTAGGTCTTTAAATGCTTTTATGCTTGGCTGGACTTCACTTTGAACCCCGATAATTTTGAACTTGGTCTTTATGATAGAAATGAGTCTCTTGCACGCGTTTATGCTCGGGATATGGGTAATTTGCATTCGGGTCCTTGTATTATGTAAATAAGACTAAACACATACCTTAGTAGCATTTATTGATATAAAATTAATCTAAATGAAAGACATATGATGCACTGTATGCAATGCATCAAATACCCCCACATCTAGATTTTGCTAGTCCCTAGCGAAACAAAATATAAGAAAAATGAAAACAGGGAAATCCTAACTCACTTTCGTAGGAATCACGGTTGCACTTAGCATGTGCAACAAGCCTTTAAACCCCTAACTTTCCTTAGAGGACGAGTTTTGTCTCGTGAGGGTTTTCAGTTGACACACCCACAAAGTCTTAATTCAACATTTCATTAATAGCTCTCAATATCTCCACCTGAACCTTATACATCTCACTTTGAATTCTTGCATGCTCATTATATAAATCCAACTAATAAAAATTCTGACTTGGTCTTTGTTCCTCCAACATTCACACCACTAACCCTTCTACACATGTTTATCACTTAGATTATTTTGCACACCTCATCTGGTGGTGAAGTATCATTCGGATCAACCATGACATGAATCATTCTTTTAACTTTAGGCCTTGAGTATCATAAAGTATTTTTTTTCGTGATTGAATACATTTGCTTTTGACAGTTTTACCCTTTTTGCATTCGTGTAGCGAATTTGGTCGATAATCCCGAGCTGGCAGACTCAAGTTACCAGGTTTCAAGATACCCCTACGGACCAGTGACTCGAAGGCTTGGGCTTTTGTAATCATTTTGCAAGATGTGCTTTCCTTACTTTTATTCCCCTTTTATTTTCCTCAAGGCTTAATTACTATCAGAAGTCCACATTTCCCGGTATATTTTCCTCAACCTCTGCTTTTTATCAACCACTTAAGATTTGATTCATCCAATTTAAGTGCATACATGTCTTAAAGGGTAATGTGTTATTTCTTTGGAATTTAGATTTATGTCATAGTTTCTACAAGCAGAACTATATAATAAGGAACAAAAAAACTCAATGCAATTTGTACACGGGTTTTGGCAGTTCAATCTTAAGCTATGTCATGGAGCATTGAATACCTTTTTTTAAACGAACAGATAGATAGATAGATAAACACCCCCACACCTAAATCATGCATTGTCCTCAATGTATGCAAAGATAAAGCAAATGCACTAATTACCTGAGTCAACTTGCGGTAGAGGGATTGAATTTGCTCAGAGTCAACCATAGTCAGAACTGGATTGAATGTCACCATGTTGGTGCACGTATCCAGTTGAATTGTTCCCCATGTTGCCTTGAGAGTCCTGAGGTAAAGATTCCACACCCCTCACATGTGTTGGTTCTCTTATTTGCTCGAGTGATGGTGGTTGGGTAGATGAATTACTCCCCTTTTCTCACTTTCTTTTTGCTTTTGTGATGATTTATTTGATTCAGAAATCTTATAGATACGCGATCTCATCACATTGATTGCATACTATTTCTGGTTCATTATCCACATGAAAAATATTAAATTCAGCTTTTAAGTTTCCAAAAAATAGTTGCATGAGCCCATTTCGACAATTTATCAAAGCTTCAGAAGCGGCTAAAAAGGGTCTGCCTAGTATTACAGTGATTTGTCTCTTAGGATTGACAACAGGTTCAATGTTTAGAACGACAAAATCCACTGGGTAAATGAAGTCACCAACCTTAATCAAAAAATCCTCTACTATACCTCTTGGTTTCTTAACAGAGCAATCAGCAAATTGAAGGGTTATTTTAGAGGGTTTTAGTGGACCAATGTTTAGTTGCTCATAGACAGAGAACGGGAGTAAGTTAACACTAGCACCAAGGTCTAGAAGGGCTTTGTTGATAAAAGTATCTCCTATCGCACATGAAATTGTGGGACACCCAGGGTCCTTATACTTTATAGGAGATGAGTTGGACAGAATAGAGCTTATGTTTGCAGTCAAGAAGGCCTTCTTTGGTACGTTCGTTTTTCTCTTCTTAGTGCACAGATCCTTTAAGAATTTAACATAAGCAGGTATTTGTTGAATCATATCTAGGAGTGGAATATTCACTTTAACTTGCTTAAATACTTCCTAGAGTTTCTCCATTTGTTCACTTGAGTTCTTATTGAGTCTATTGGGGAATGAGGCTTTAGGAACATAGACTCGCTCAGGTTGAGCTATAGGGTCAGATTGACTAGGTGGGTTGGACTTTTCAAATTGGACTTCAGGTTCAATGGTCAGGTCACATGTGGGTGCTTGACGGCTAGATTGATTAGGATCCTTAGGATTTACCACATTGTTATCAACTTGTTTTCCAGACCGTAATGATACTACTGTATTTATTTGTTGGAACGGTCCTTCCTCATTAACCATTTGAACCAGTCTAGGGTTGTTACTTCCTAGAGGTGGTTGATAGGGCTGATATTGATTATTAGGTCTTGGATTCACCTCAGGTTGACTTGGAAACTGACTCTTTTCTCTTTCACCTACAATTTGTGCTAGTTGGCTGATCTGTGTTTCTAGCCTGTGGAAGGATTGGGTGGTTGTTTGCATAAAATTTTTAACCAAAATTTCCAAGCTAGTCAACCTAACATCATAATCTCCATTGTTACTAAACCCAGATGATGTATTATTTTGGTTATACGGGTTTGGTTGTTGTCTAGGAGGTTGACCTTGTTGGCTCCATGAAAAATTGGGATGATTACGCCGACCCTGATTATAGGTTGATGCGTATGGGTCATTTTTAGAATGGTTAAAGGTGGCATTAACTTGTTCCAAGTCCGCACAATCCTCCATTATATGACCAGTTTGACGACATCTAGAGCAAGGGATAGAAGAGGTTTGATTCAATAGGGGTCGGGTTTTTAGCTCTAGACTTTCCATTCTACGCATAAGGGTAGCTAGTTTTGCTTCAGCAGCTACAGTAGCATCTACAGCTAAGACACCTGATTTGGGTTGACTTGCTATTCTAGATCCAATACTCGGGTTAATCGGTGCTCTAGCATTGTCCCATTGCATACTATTTTTGGCTAAATCCTCAAGAAAAGTCCAAACATCATTCTCATTTTTGGACATAAAGTTTCCTTGGCCTACAGATTCTAACATAACCCTAGATGCAGGTGTCAATCCCTCATAAATAATTTGGCACAATTACCATCTTGGAATTCCATGATGAGGGCATTGGGTCAACATGTTCTTAAATCTTTCCAAATAGGAATAGAATGGCTCACTCTCAGATTGAACGAATGCAACAATGTCATTCCTAATCCTAATAGTCTTATGGTTGGGGAAATATTTCTTTAAGAACACTTGAACAAACTCGGCCCAACTCCTAATAGATCTTTCGGCTAGACTATATAGTCATTTCTTAGCGTCGTCCTTCAGTGCTAGAGGTACGAATTTAAGACGCACTGCCTCCTCACAGATATGTTGGTATTGCATAAGGGAGCAGATTTCCTCAAATTCTCTAAGGAAGAGATATGAGTCTTCCTTAGAGGTGAACTTGGGCAACATACTCATGTATTGTGCCTTTAATTCGAAGTCGCGACCCGCTATGATGGGCATAACGATGCACGATGGCTGAGCAGCCATCGTTGGGTTGCACCGATCCCTCAGAGTCCTAGGTGGTGCAACAGGTGGGTCCACTACATTCTCACCCATTGGATCCGGGTGAGGTGGTGCAACAGGTGGATTGGGGCTAAGCTCTAGACTGGAATCTAGATGAACTCGTGAGAGTCGAATGCTCAAGTCCCGAACCCAAATATGAGTGCACCAGTTTGAATCAATTTTTGAATTCAAATTTGAAATTTAAATTCCAAATTCAATTTCAAGAATCAATTACTATTTTTTTATTTTTTTTCAAAAATGGAAACAAACAATAGAGGGGGGAAGATGAGAAAGGAATCATAATCTAGAGAATTGAGATGAGAAAAAGAAAGAAGACTAAGATGAGAAGGGAAACTTAACTCTAAAGATAGATGAGAGGGTTGGTCAGAAGTTTCCTAAGCAAGCACGGTTCAAACAATCCTAGACCTAATGTAGCTTAAATCGAGACGACTCCTAACTGGTTGAGTCGAATTGGTTCGCTTGATTCACCTCCCTCACTAATCAAACCAAATTGGCCAGACAGTGTATAGGTAGGGGGCACTTCCGACAGAGTCGGTGCCAATTAGACAACCACTTCGCTTGGAAGACTTACGTCAACACAAAAATACTTTCTAGACACCAAATTAAATTCGATCAGCTTCAAGTCATAGCAAGTCAAACCAATCTTCTCCTTAATTGAGTCTGAATCCTTAGGGGTCAATGTCTAATTGATTTTAATTTTAAGGCTTGGGTGACACTTTAGGATTGTGATTTGTGGGTCACGGAAGGGTGATGAAATCCCCACCGTATCTTTTCCTACGGAGTTGCCCTTAAGATAATTTAACTTAAATCTAGCCATGATAGTCAAACATTGGTCTTTAGTGGGGGACAATTGCAAGGTTGTATACAAACTAAATTATATGCTTAAATGCAATCGATAAAAACCGCGCACGTACCTTGCCTCCAGCACTCTTCAATCAAAAAAATAATTTGCAAGAATTTAGCAAGAATAATGCAAACAAAACACTATATGATGCATGCACTAAGTCCTTTTAATTTTACCATTTTTTAGGTCAGAGTTGAATTATTGCCAATTATGAAATTTTTCCCTACACATGCAATTCTACCAAAAAGGAAATTTTCCGAAAATAGAAATTACGAGGAAAAAGGCAACAAAGGTTACCTACGCACGCTTAGTCGGGTTCGCCGTCCGCTCTCAAAACTTTCCAGTTGCTCTACGCGTCCACCTAGAAATGGAGACGACCCCAGAAAATTTTGAAGCTCAGATGCTCCAGACGTGCGGCGGATCCGCTGCAGGTTGCTCTTTAGGTGCGGCGATTTCGCCGCTCTTCTTCCTCAAAATGTCCCGGATTTCGCCACGCACTCCGTTGTCTCCTGAAACGCAAACCCAAATAGTTAGATCGCGCACACGATAAACAAAATAGAATCGAAATCACCAAAAACAAACAAAATCTTCGTCACTTCCCCGGCAACGGCGCCAAAAGCTTGATGAGAATTTTAATTATACCGCAAGTGCACGACATCGATGAAGACGCGGCAAGTACGGGTCGAACACAAGGAGGGAGAAAACTTTGTTATTTTTGTGATTTTTGATTGAGGAAAGAAAGAGAAAGAAATAAGGTTGGTTTGAGATTTTTGGATTTTCAAGTTTTCTAAAGGAAGAACAACAAAAATAAACTAAGAAGAAAGCAAATATGGATGAGAGTCTAGCGGGTGGGGGTTTAGATATCGGGTTTTGTTTAGAGAATTCTAAAACTTATAATAAATCACATTGGTTATAAAGCGTTACTGATGAGAATTAAATTTATATCGCAAGTGCACGACGTCAATGAAGACGTGGCAAGTACGGGTCGAACACAAGGAGGGAGAGATCTTGTTGTTTTTGTGATTTTCGATTAAAGGAAAGGAAGAGGGAGAAATAAGTTGGTTTTTGAGATTTTTGGGTTTTAATTATCTAAAGCAAGAAACATGAACGATTAAAACTAAAACAAGAACAAAGATGGTGAATTCCGTTGGGTGGAGGTTTAGACATATGATTTAGATTAGAGAATTCAGAAACTTATAATAAATCATGTTAGTTGTGAAGCATTACATGATAAATGATTTAACATAAACTCAAGTAATCAAAATATACTAATCACGAACTTAAAATAATAATATTTATTCTCTTCTCTTCACCCTAAATCCGTCACCTCCACCCTTTGGAGAGAGTTAGAAACTCATAGAGGGAGGAAGAAGGGGTCCTAGAGGAATTACAAAAGAAAACTAAAACAAGAAATAAAAGACAGAATTTTATTATTAAAAACAAGAATACAAAACTAAGACTAAGAATTAAAAACTACAAGCTAGGAGTAGGTCTAAGACTAAGAACCAAGACCAAGACCCTTTTAACATCGTTCTCGGGGCTATTTATAGTTGCTACAAGGGACCTAAGTATAAAATTGGAAATTACACGTGTCCAGACACGACTGGACAAAATTTGAGCACACGGATCGACTCTGGTGCGGCGGAAACGCCGCATGGTATGTGTGATTTGCGGCGGAATCGCCGCAAATCATGCTCTGATTAGGTCCAGATTTTGGTTGAGTTTTTATGGTATGATTTGATCCTCCTTTGCGCGTCTGGATTGATTCTTTCCATTCTTTTGAGCTCCGTATTAATTCCTTTATATATTTGGAGATCTACATTGATTTTTCTTTAGATTTTCTTCATAATAACTCGTGAATTGCAATTAGGTCCTTGGCTTCTTGCAATTATGTCCTTCGCTACTTTTGTGCTTAAGTCCTTGTTCTTTTTGTAATTAGATCTTGAATGCTTTTATGCTTGGATACATTTCCATTTGTAACCCGATAATCTTGAGCTTGGTCTTTATGATAGAAATGAGTCTTTTGCATGCGTTTATGCTCGGGATGTGGGTAATTTGCATTCAGGTCTCTGTATTCTGTAAATAGGACTAAACACATACCTTAGTAGCATTTATTGATATAAAATTAATCTAAATGAAAGACATATGATGCAATGTATGCAATGCATCAAATACCCCCACACCTAGATTTTGCTAGTCCCTAGCAAAACAGAATATAAGAAAAATAAAAACAAGGAAATCCTAACTCACTTTCGTAGGAATCACGGTTGCACTTAGCATGTGCAACAAGCCTTTAAACCCCTGAGTTTCCTTTGAGGACGAGTTTTGTCTCGTGAGGGTTTTCAGTTGACACACCCACAAAGTCTTAATTCAACATTTCATTAAGTTCTCAATATCCCTACCTCAACCTTATACATCTTACTGAGAATTCTTGCATGCTTATTATATAAGTCTAACTAATAATTTTTTTGACTTGGTCTTTGTTCCTCCAACATTCACACCACTAACCCTTCTACACATGTTATCACTTAAATTATTTTGCACGCCTCCTCTGGTGGTGAAGTATCATTCGGATCAACCATGACATGAATCATTCTTTTAGCTTTGGGCCTTGAGTATCTTAAAGTATATATATATTTTTTTCTTTTTCCGTAATTCAACACATTTGCTTTTTCTGACACTTTTACCCTTTTTGCATTCGTGTAGCGAGTTTGGTCGATAATCCCGAGCTGGCAGACTCAAGTTACCGGGTTTCAAGATACCCCTACGGACCAGTGACTCAAAGGCTTGGGCTTTTGTAATCATTTTCAAAATATGCTTTCCTCACTTTATTCCTTTATTTTTACTTTTATTTTCCTCAAGGCTTAATTGCTATTAGAAGTCAACACTTCCCGGTATATTTTCCTCAACCTCTGCTTTTTATCAATCACTTCAAAGATTTGATTCATCCAATTTAAGTGCATACATGTCTTAAAGGGTAATGAGTTATTTCTTTGGAACTTAGATTTATGTCATAGTTTCTACAAGCAGAACTATATAATAAGGAACAAAAAACTCAATGCAATTTGTACTCGGGTTTTGGTAGTTCAATCTTAAGCTATGTCATGAAACATTGAATTTATTATTTATTATTATTATTTTAAATCAAAGACAGATATATATAGATAGATATATACATAAACACCCCCCGCACCTAAATCATGCATTGTCCTCAATGAATGTGAGCAAGATACTACATGGATTTATGCATGAAAAAGGAAAGATCTCACCAACGTGAAGTACAAAGGAAAGTTCATGGCTCTGTTGATGGACAAAAACCCGAATTCCCTCAAAAACCTGTGAGATGCTAAAGAAGGGATAAATACAACAAATTAATTTTTTTTTAATTTATTGTTATACATATATAACTATGTACAAACATAAGTTCCCATCTTCATTTGTCAAGAGACATCAAATGGAAACCTCAAGAGTGGGTCAGTGCACCTGAAAAAGGGAACATGACACCACGTGGGGCCAGAACATGCATGTGTGGGCCGCCTTCACAAAAAGCGCTAGATGAAATGAGAGGTTCATGAATTGGACGCAAAGGCGTCTCATTCAAAGGATCAAACTGAAAGAGCTTGAGCCTCTCGAGAGTTTGGGAATTAAGGGGCAACGGAAGAGGAGTTTCTCCCGTTGCGGTGTTGAAGTTATGATCGTCAATCCAAACTCTCCAACCAACTGGCTGGTGCGTCGGAACGAGGTCCAAAACCTCGTTAGGCATGTCCAACACACCAGGCGAACAAAAAGTGGGTCTCATACCCAAGGTATCTTCTAAGGAACTTCTAATACCCTCATGAGCTATATAGTTGTTTGATGTTCCATCATTTCCAAGATGACCAGGAACAATGATGAGAGGCAGACTCTCATCAGGTTGTTTGAAATTGAGGATACTAGGGAGATCTTGCTCCACCAGAGCTGAGTCCTTAAGAGATGCAACATGAAGATCATGTGGCCACTTGCTCCACCAGAGCTGAGTCCTTAAGAGATGCAACATGAAGATCATGTGGCTCAAGGGCCACGGGACAAGAAGATAAGACACAATCCTGTGCCGACTCATAATGAAATTGGTCCATGTTTTTCTCAATATAAATCGAATCCTCCACTAAGTGATCGTGAATTGAAATCCCAAGTCCCTCAGACCGACTAGGAATTTGACTTTGAAAGATTGTGCTTTGAATTTGTGTATGTGGTGGTGGTTCGATACTAAAAGATGAGTCCTCATGTTGACACGAAAAGTTACTTTCCTTACTTAATTGCTGCGACATTTTACTCAATTGCAGTACCATATTGTCTACGGACTGTTGAGTAGTTGTCATGAACGTTTGGAAAGCTTGTTCCAAGGTATCAGGTATGTGGTCAACTATGAGGTTTGAGTCATAACTCGGGATATTTTTAGGTTGGGTGTTGGTAGACTGAGGATAAGTCCAATGATTTGAAGTGGGTTGTTGGTAGAGTTCTGGGTATTCGGGAGAAGGATATTGGGGCGAAAATGACGTATAAGAATTTGGATATGAATTGTTTCCCCACGAATCCATCACTCTTGGGTTATATGCGGATGTGTAACGGTCATATCGAGCATTCTGGGAAAAGGTATGCTCATACTCAGGCTCTGGGGGAACATAAGGACATTCCCTGATAACATGACCACTCAATCCGCAACAGTCGCACGGTACGGCTACTGGAGCCACCGGTGCACTCATGTTGTCAGCCCAACGCACGAAGGAGGCAAAAGTTTGTTGTAATGTGTCAGTTCGTTGACCAGCATATGATCCAACATAACTAGATTGTGGTCTAGCAGTCGGTGTCTCTCTCATGTTACCCCAATATGAAGATTGCTCAGTCATACAATTAGGATTGTCCCAACCATATGGGGTGTTAGTCTGAGCCACCCCAGGTTGCATGGTTTTAGAATACCTGGAAGCATTGTCCTGGTCCCAACAATGATATGGATGGTTGCTCATGTAACCATCCATTAAAACACTCTTGAGTCAAGTACTCTTACCGTTATGAGGCTAAGCAAGCACAAGTTCTCGACTCGACCCTAAAATGCTAATAGAGAATGTAAAGGGGAGGAGACTAGAACGTATAAGTAGGTGAGAAGAAGATGACTCAGAAGAGAAGGGAAACTTAACTCTAAAGATAGAAAAGAGGGTCGGTCAGATGTTTCCCAAACAAGCACGGTTCAAACAATCCTAGACCTAGTGTCACTTAAATCTAGACGACTCCTAACTGGTTGAGTCGAATTGATTTGCTTGATTCACCTCCCTCACTAATCAAACGAACTTGGCCAGGCCGTGTATAGCTAGTGGGGGCACTTCCGACAGAGTCGGTGCCAATTAGACAACCACTTCGCTTGGAAGACTTTCGTCAACACAAAAACACTTTCTAGACAGCAAATTAAATTCGATCGGCTTCAGGTCATAACAAGTCAAACCAATTCTTCTCCTTAATTGAGTCCGAGTCCTTAGGGGTCAATGTCTAATTGATTTTAATTTAAGGCTTGGGTGACACTTTAGGATTGTGATTTGTGGGCTACGGAAGGGTGGTGAAATCCCCACCGTATCTTTGCCTATGGAGTTGCCCTTAAGATAGTTTAACTTAGATCTAGCAAAGATAGTCAAACAATGGTCTTTAGTGGGGGCAATTGCAAGGTTGTATGCAAACTAAATTATATGCTTAAATGCAATCGATAAAACTCGTGCACGTACCTTGACTCCAGCACTCTTCAACAAAAATTAATTTGCAAAAATTTAGCAAGAATAATGCAAACAAAACACTAAATGATGCATGCACTAAGGCCTTTCTAATTTTGCCAATTTTAGGTTAGAGTTGAATTATTGCCAATTATGAAATTTTGCCCTAACACGTGCAATTCTAATAAAAGGAATTATTTTTTAAACTAGAAGTTACGAGGAAAGAGGCAACAAAAGTTACCTAAGCACGCTCAGTCGGGTTCACCGCCCGCTCTCGAAATTTCCAGATGCTCTATGCGTCCACCCAGAGATGGTGCGAACCCAGAAAAATTTGAAGCCCAGATGCTTCTGTTGTGCGGCGATTCCGCCGCAAGTTCTTCTTTAGGTGCGGTGATTTCGCCTCTCGTTTAGCTCCAAATGTGCTCGGATTTCGCCGTGCACTCTGTTGTCTCCTAGAACGCACACCCAAATAGTTAGATCACGCACAAGATAAATAGAATAGAATCGAAAACACAAAAATAAACAAAATCTGCGTCGCCTCCCCGGCAACGGCGCCAAAAACTTGATAAGAATTAAATTTATACCGCAAGTGCACGACATCAATGAAGACGTGGCAAGTACGGGTCGAACACAAGGAGGGAGAGATCTTGTTATTTTTGTGATTTTCGATTAAGGGAAAACAAGAGGGAGAAATAAGTTGGTTTTTGAGATTTTTGGGTTTTAATTATCTAAAGCAAGAAACATGAACGATTAAAACTAAAACAAGAACAAAGATGGTGAATTTCGTTGGGTGAAGGTTTAGACATATGATTTAGATTAGAGAATTCGGAAACTTATAATAAATCATGTTAGTTATGAAGCATTACATGATAAATGATTTAACATAAACTCAAGTAATCAAAATATACTAATCACGAACTTAAAATAATAATATTTATTCTCTTCTCTTCACCCTAAATCCGTCACCTCCACCCTTTGGAGAGAGTTAGAAACTCATAGATGGAGGAAGAAGGGGTCCTAGAGGAATTACAAAAGAAAACTAAAACAAGAAATAAAAGACAGAATTTTATTACTAAAAAGAAGAATACAAAACTAAGACTAAGAATTAAAAACTACAAGCTATGACTAGGTCTAAGACTAAGAACCAAGACCAAGACCCTTTTAACATCGTTCTCGGGGCTATTTATAGTTGCTACAAGGGACCTAAGTATAAAATTGGAAATTACACGTGTCCAGACACGACTGGACAAAATTTGAGCACACGGATCGACTCTGGTGCGGCGGAAACGCCGCATGGTATGTGTGATTTGCGGCGGAATCGCCGCAAATCATGCTCTGATTAGGTCCAGATTTTGGTTGAATATTTATGGTATGATTTGATCCTCCTTTGCGCGTCTGGATTGATTCTTTCCATTCTTTTGAGCTCCGGATTAATTCCTTTATATATTTGGAGATCTACATTGATTTTTCTTTAGATTTTCTTCATAATAACTTGTGAATTGCAATTAGGTCTTTGGCTTCTTGCAATTATGTCCCCGGCTACTTTTGTGCTTAAGTCCTTGTTCTTTTTGTAATTAGATCTTGAATGCTTTTATGCTTGGATACATTTCCATTTGTAACCTGATAATCTTGAGCTTGGTCTTTATGATAGAAATGAGTCTTTTGCATGCGTTTATGCTCGGGATGTGGGTAATTTGCATTCAGGTCCATGTATTCTGTAAATAGGACTAAACACATACCTTAGTAGCATTTATTGATATAAAATTAATTTAAATGAAAGACATATGATGCAATGTATGTAATGCATCAATTACATGATAAATGACTCAACATAAACTCAAGTAATCAAAATATACTAACACGAAATTAAAATAATAACCTAATTCTTCTTCTCATCACCCTAAATCCGTCACGCCCACCCTTTGGAGAGAGTTAGAAACTCATGGATGGAGGGAAGGAGAATGGGTCCTAGAGAAACTACGAAAGAAAAACTAAAAACACGAAATAAACGAACAGAATTTTATTGCTAAAGAATGGAATAACAAAAGGTGCTCTACAACATAATTTCGGGGCTATTTATAGCCGATACAAGGGACTCAAGTATGCAATAGGAAAGTACACGCGTCAACACGAAACTGGACAAAATCGCGACACGTGGATCCAAAGGGGTACGGCGGATACGCCGCAATTTACATGTAATATGCGGCAGAATCGCCACCTTTTTGGCTCAAATTTGATCTGGATTTTTCCTGTGTGTTTGTGGTATAATTTAGTTGTCCTTTGCGTGTCCGGATTGATTTCTTTCCTTTCTTTTGAGCTCCGAATTAATTTCTTCAAATATTTGGAGATCCAAATTGATTTTTCTTTAGAACTTCTCCAAAATAATATTTTGGTACTCGTGATTTGCAGTCGGGTCGTCGGTTTTTTGCAATTAAGTCTCTGACTACTTTTGTGCTTAAGTCCCTGACCTTTTTGTAATTAGGTCTTTGAATGCTTTTATGCTTGGCTGGACTTCACTTTGAACCCCAATAATCTTGAACTTGGTCTTTATGATAGAAATGAGTCACTTGCACGCGTTTATGCTCGGGATATGGGTAATTTGCATTCAGGTCGCTGTATTCTGTAAATAAGACTAAACACATACCTTAGTAGCATTTATTGATATAAAATTAATCTAAATGAAAGACATATGATGTAATGTATGCAATGCATCAGCACTCCCGAGGTCTTTCATCTCAAACTCCCCGTGAAGCTTTAGCTTGAGATCATCTATATGCTTCATCTTCTTAGCCACGATCAACATATCATCAACATATAAGAGCAAGAACACGTGTGTGCTGTCTCCAAGACTCCGCAAGTAAACACAACTATCATAGTCGCAATGTACAAAACCATTATCAATCATAAATGAATCGAACCTTTTGTACCACTGCCTCGGCGACTGCTTAAGTCCATATAGGGACTTCTTCAGCTTGCAAACTTGTCATTCCTTGTCTCGTGCGATGAACCCATCTGGCTGCCTCATATAGATCTCTTCCTCTATGTGCCCGTGAAGAAAAGTTATCTTCACATCCATTTGCTCTAACTCCATGTTGTCCATAGCCACCATGGCTAACAACACTCTAATCGAGGTTTGCTTTACAACGGGTGAGAAAATCTCATTGTAATCGATCCCTTCCTTCTGAGCATATCCTTTTGCCACCAACCTTGCTTTATACTTTATCTCCTCCATAGGAGATGACACTTCATTCTTCCTGAAGATCCACTTGCACCCAATGGCGCACTTTCCGTTGGGAAGCTTTGTTAACTCCCAAGTTTGATTCTTATGAAGAGACTCCATCTCCTCGGTCATGGCCACCATCCACTTGTTCCCGTCCTCCTGCTCAATGGCTTCTTCGAATGTGCAAGGGTCCCCACATTCTGTAACAAGTGCAAATGCTATACTAGCATCATCATGACCATACCTCACTGGTGCCTTTATGATCCTCCTTTGTCTTCCTTGAGCAATGCTCTCTTGCTTAGCTTCTTCCTCTACTCGTGAGTCAATTGTTTCCTGTTGAACTTCTTGATTCGATTCATCTCTTGAAGTCGTGACCTTAACTTCAGTTTCCTCTTCCCGCATGAGATTCTCTTGCTGCTCTTTCTCTTCAAGGCTCTTGAGAAAATTTGTCTCATCAAAGACAACATTACTCCGTAGGAGTACGTTCTTGCCTACCGGATTCCAAAGCTTATATCCTTTCACTGCCCTATCGTAACCAATGAATATGCATTCCTTTGATTTCGAATCCAGCTTCAACTGTGGTGTCTCATCGACCAACGCATAGGCCTTGCATCCAAATATCTTAAGCCTTGAATAATCAAACGGCTCACCTGTCCATACTTCCTGAGGCGTCTTTAAATCAAGTGCTGATGACGGTGAGACATTTACCAAGTAGCATACAAGATCTAGCGCTTCCGCCCATAAATCCTTCGACAGATTTGCATGAAGCTTCATGTTCCTTGCTCGTTCACATAACGTTCTGTTCATCCCTTCAGCTACGCCGTTTTGTTCCGGACTCCGTGGTGTAGTGAAATGCCTCGTGACGCCTTCTTTTTCATAGAAATTTGTGAATTCCTTTGAGGTGTACTCACCTCCATTATTTGTTCGTAAGTACTTAACAAATTTTCCAGTACTTTTCTCTACCTGAGTCTTCCATGCTTTAAACTTCTCAAAGACATCATATTTATTTTTCAGAAAATGAACCCATACCTTTATTGACAAATCGTCGATAAATGTGGTGAAATATTCGGCTCAACCTTTTGACCGAACCTGCGCTGGTCCCCAGACGACTGAGTGCACATACTCCAATATTCCTTCCGTTTTGTGGATAGCCGTCTTGAATCGAATCCTGTGTTGTTTGCCGAAGACACAAAAATTGCAAAAATCTAATTTGCAATTCTTAACACCCTTCTGCAATCCTTGTTTGTGTATGTTGAACGTTTTATTTAAACCGCAAGTGCACGGCCGCGATGAAGCGGTGGCAAGTACGGGTCATCCTCAGGGAGGTGAGTAGCCTCTTGCTTGTACGAAATCAAGTGGCAAAAATAGGGGGAGAAAGATGTTTATGCTACTCTACTCTATACTACGCTAAGAAGTAGGAAATGTGAAAGGAAGAACCAAACAATGAAATAATAACTAAGCTAAGAGCAAAGGAAGAATGCTGGAATACAGAAATGGAAAAACCCCTAAGGGGGTGAGTGAGTGCACACATGCAAAGAGGTGGGTGTAGAATACATTCTTTAAGCACATGAAGGTGGTGTTTATCAAGCATAGGAAGTGTCTAAATGTTATGGCAAAACCTATCAATCTATTCACCAACTTAGTTGATTAACATTTACATATGCAAGTTGTTTATTTCAGAACCTAAACAAGCATGAGAGGTGTCTAATCATTTTGGCAAAACTCATCAAGTTATAAATTCTATCCTAAACAAGCAAGCATACATTCATGTTTTATCAACACATCAAAAATAAAGCATTCATCCCATTCTCTAATGCATGTATGTAAATCTACTCCACCCCCAAAGGGGATGAAACTACTCACTAAACATTACACTAATTATTAAACTAAGCAAAGAAAGCATTTTAAAACTAATCTAGAAATAAAAGACCATTAAACTAAAACATGCACAAACAATAAAAGAAGCATAAACAAACAATGAAAGAAACACAAAACTTTATTGATAAAATGACTCACATTTCAAGTAGCATCCTCCTACTTTAGTGTGTGCTTCAAGGCCTCACCTATAGTAGGAAGAATAACCACTTAAAATATGGAGTCATTACAATAGGAGGTGAAGAGTTCTATTTATAGGCATGGAAAAAGCTAATCCGGGACAATCCCCCGATGTGGGACTAAACAAATACCAGAAATGGACTAAATATACACTAATACGTAACCCAGAGAAAGATTAGCGGATTTGGGCCAAACGTGACCGCCAATTAGCGGTCTTGGACCGCTAATTGGCGGTCTAAAAAGTCCGGATCCATCTGGAATTTGTGTTTGGCTTTGCTTAGTGTATTTGGTGGTCTTAGATGCATCTACTTCGTTTATTGGAGCTCCGACCCGAATAGAATTGCCAAAATACTCCACATGATGGTGTGGAGTTCTCTGTTTTGCTCTTAGGTCCTTCTGTCTTACATTCAGGTCCTTGTCCTTCGCATCTTAGTCCCCAGATCTCACAATTCAGTCCTTTTTCCCAGCTTTTGGGTCCTTTTATGCTTCATCTCTTCAAACCTATTTATTCCTGAAAACTAAACATAAAACTCGTAACATAGCATTGTTTAGGTGAAAGATAATGGATATAAGATACAAATATAAGCATGAAATGATGTCAATCAGTGTAGCTCACACAAACTTTTTTCTGACATATGACCAAGCCTCATATGCCAAAGTGCGGTGTTGTCTTCGTCTTGTGCAACATTTGCTGCACCTTTTCATGCTACTGTATTCCCTAGCATCTAATACAAGTTGCCCACCTTGGTTCCCTTTATCACTGCCATCGCCCCGTGAGTGACCTTAATCTTTCGTCCCCACCGGACCATCTCCACCCGAGAGTATCAAGCTCTCCTAGAGAAATCAGATTCTTCTTCAACTCCGGTATGGGACGCACACCCGTCAGCGTTCGAATACACCCATCGAACATCTTAAACTGTATGGAACCAATCCCGATGATAGTGCACGGTGCATCGTTGCCCATAACAACAATTCGTCTTTTTAGTGGTTCATAGGATGTAAACAAGTCCTTAATTGAACATATGTGAAATGATGCTCATGTATCCAAAATCCATCCAGATGATGATTTGTCGATACCTGCAGCGTAAACCGTTAGAACGTCAGCTTCGTTCTTCTCTTCCACCACACTGGCGGAATTGTACCCATCTTTCCCTTTCTGTTGTGCCTCTTTGAAGGCCCCACAGTCACGCTTCATGTGACCTGTCTTCTTGCAGAAAAAATATTCAAAGGTTCTCCCCTTTGATTTCGACGGGCGTGAAATACAAAAAAGCCTCTGGGAGCGGCCCCTTCCGTTGCTCCTTCCTTTGTTATCCGTCCTGCCCCTTTGTTACTACATTCCCATGTTGCATCAGAACACAGCCCAAGCCAACCCCTGACGCATCACTGTAAATCACATAGCCTCCGCTGCCACTCGGTAGCGTCAGAATCGGCACTGTCGTCAGTCGCCTCTTCAATTCCTGGAAATTGTCCTCGCACTTCTGGGACCAAACGAACTTCACACCATTCTGCGTTAATGCTGTCAGCGGTGAAGCAAGTCTGGAGAAGTCCGGAATGAATCGCCTGTAATACCCAGCTAGTCCCACAAAGCTCCTGATCTCTGTCACACTCGTCGGGGCTCTCCACTGAGTCACAACATCAACGATCGCCGGATCCACTGAAATCCCATCCGCTGACACAATATGCCCCAAAAATGTCACCTGATCCAACCAAAACTCGCACTTCGTGTACTTGGAATAGAGCTGCTGATCCCTCAAGATGCCAAGCATAATCCTCAGGTGCTCCCGATGCTGCTCCCTGTCAGGCGAGTACACCAAGATGTCATCCACGAAGACAACAACAAAACTATCGAAGTACTGCTGAAAGGTCCTATTCATCAGGTCCATGAATATTGCAGGTGCATTCGTCATTCCAAACGGCATCACCAAGAACTCGTAGTGCCCGTATCGCGTCCTGAAGATTGTCTTCTGAACATCTGCCTCTCTGATCAACAACTGGTGATAACCCAAACGCAGATCAATCTTCGAGAACACTCTCTCCGTCTGCAACTGATCAAACATATCATCAATCCTGGGCAAAGGGTACCGGTTCCTGACGGTAACCTTATTCAACATCTTGTAGTAGATGCACATCCGCAACGACCCATCCTTCTTCTTCTTCTTCTTCTTCTTCTTCTTCTTCACGAACAACACAGGCGCTCCCCATGGCGAGACACTCGGTCGGATAAACCCGGAGTCCATCAACTCTTGCAACTGCTTCTTCAGCTCTGTCAACTAAGTATGTGTCATCCGATATGGAGCCTTCAACTGGGGTGCCGTGCCAGCAACCAACTCAATGCCGAATTCGATCTCTCGGTGCGGCGGTAAATTAAGAATCTCTGCAAGAAACACATATGGGAACTCTCGTACAACCTTTATATCCTCCAGCTTCCTCGTCTTAGGATCAAGGAAAACCAAGGTCGCCACGAACTCTCTGCAACCCTGATGCATCAGCCTCTGCGCCTTAACCGCAGACACAATCAAACTACCTCCTTTACTCCTCGTCCCTCTGATCAACACATCAGGCACGTGCCCCCTCAGAATAAGGATCTTCTTCTCATGGCAAAAGACTCGCACATCGTATTATGATAGCCAGTCCATCCCCAGTATGATGTCGAAGTCCTCCATCAGTAGCAAGACCAGATCTGCTGGAAAATCATAGGCTCCTGAAACAACTGTGGTGCCGGGGAGAGAGCTCCCCACAGTGCCCACCTCACCCATGGGCGTATTGACTTCCAAACAATCAGTCAGTAGCTCCAGGGTCCGATCTAACTCGTCAGCAAACTTATCCGAAAAGAAGGAGTGTGTGGCGTCGCAATCAAATAAAACACGAGCAACCAAACCTGAAATAACAAGGGTACCTTCCACGACAGTGTTGGAGTCCTTCGCCTCCTCAGCCCGGACGGTGAAGACTCGCCCTGATCTCCGGGCCTGGCCCTGCGGAACGACAGACCTACTGCCTCCACTCCTCCGTGAGATCGATGGTCGTGGCCTCCTGCTCGTTTCACCCTGCCTGCTCGGGGACTCTCGGATAAAATGGCCCATCTGACCGCATCCCAAGCATGCACCTGTACGCCGGTGGCACTCCTGACCCGGATAAGATCTCCCGCAGGTACTGCACACACCAGACTGGTGTGCTCCTCCATCAACCTAGGGCCTCTTGCCCGGGTTCCTAGTGGAACGTCCAACTGCACGTTCTCCAGTGCTCACTGGTGTCTTTCGCGCCTCCTGGTAATTCTCCTAATAGTCTTGATCGATGACGGTCACATACTTCATCATAACCGCCAAGGTCTACGACATGCTGGTAATCACACGCGACCTGAGCTGCTTCCTTAGCCCCTTGTTGATCTTCCGTGCACGCTTCTCACGCGTCACATAAGTCTCAGAACAATAACGATCCAGGGCGTTAAACCTGCTGGTGTAGCTAGCCAACGACATCTCGTTCTACTCAAGGGCCAAAAATCCCACCTTCTTCCAGTCTCTGACGTGTTGCGGAAAGAACTACTGGTTGAACGCCTCAAGGAATTCCTCCCAGCTCAAGTCATCTCGGTCAGCAAATACCACTGCAGATGTGGTCCTCCACAAGTTTGCTGCCTCTCCATCCAGCACATAGGTGGCTAGGTCCACCATCCGCTCCGGTACACAGTCAATCGCCCAGAAAATCCTCTGGATCTTAAAGACCCAGTCCTCTGCAGCCTCAGAGTCACTCCTACCATCAAAACTAGGAGGGTGCTGCCTCATAAAGCGATCATGCTCCCCACCTGTCCCTGTCTGCTCTGCCCTCGCCACCTGATGCTGGAGGAACTCGACGAACCTATCCCAGGTAGCGCCCTCAGTGGCATCACTGGCACTGAGCTAATTCGCGGCTTTCCTCACACGTCTCGGAGGCATCTAACACAAGAAACAACTCAAGATCAGCCATGAATGCATGATAAATATAAAGTGCAACCTCACACTACTACACTAAGTGATTTCTTTGGGAACCACACATAGGGACCGACCTCTCTGATACCAAGTTGTAACATCCCGAAATAACGGAAAATTTAAAATTTTAGACAACTAAGAGATCACCAAATAAAACTCATTAATGGGAATGTTACTCATATAAATTAACAGTCGGTGCACCAAAATACAACAGAGTTTGTCAAAAAGACATGATTACAACAATACAACGAAAGACATGTAAAAGTAATCATGACGACCTTGAAGAGTCCGAAGAGGATCCTAGTTCGAAAATGTGTGCGCCCGCTGTCACCACCCGACATAACGTACTGCGGTCCTGAAACATGAATCAAACAACGATGCATGAGTTTCCCATTAGCAAACCCCGTATGCAAAGCTCGCCTATATGAATGCAATAGTATGATAAATGAACCTATCATACTAGTAGCATGTCATGTTAACATCTGCCATGGATCAAATCCCTCCAAGGGTAAATGGGACCTCATTCCAACAACACAAACACCCTCAAGGGTCAACAAAGACATTAGTCTAGCAACAACACCGAGTCTCCCTCGGAAACCTACCGTATGCACATACGGCTTTCCGGACAGTACGTGACACCCCCCATAGGCGACTACTCGAGTCAAAGGGATCGGTGAGGAGCGTCCGTACTTCCGCGCAAGGTAACAATGTGGTCTACACCACCTAAACAGAGTCGTAGCCCAGTCGGTCACATCCCAAGATAGGTGCCCAATCGGGCTCATCACCGGATCAACATCGGTGGCATCGCCGACACAACATCGGCAGTACAACATACGTCCAGCACAATATCGGGTGACCCAACCACAAGTCGGAACATCGTCGGCACCATCATCGTTGGCAAAAACCTCGGCAGCATCGCCGACACAACCTCGGCGGTACAACATACGTCTGACACAACATCGGACGGATCTAGACCGTAGTATACAGGGTCATCATGCTCCACGAGCCATGTATCAACATGCATTGCGATCCGTGATCCCTCAGGTCTGCAACTCTTCAGAGAGTCAAACAACAACACATCACACCACTGTCCATGAATGGAGGTGCCGCGACCCAAGTGTCCACACTCTTCCCCACTGCGGTCTCTGGGTAGGCACGACCACGTACCCACCGTCACCTCCCGGACACAGATTTCCGTGGACAAAGTTGACACAACACAAGGACCAGAAATTTAGTTCTGTGCACTAACGGTCGACCAAAAAACCTAACCGATCGACCGTTCCCAAAAGGTTCGGTCGACCGAAAGTCTGCAACGATCGAACTATTCTGCGCATCACTTAAGTACAAACGGTCGAACAACGATCTAAAACTGGTCGACCGAATACGAGGTCAAAATCTATAGTCGGTCAAAATCATACAAGTCTATTCGGTCGACCGACTCAGGGGTCCCGGTCGACCAAAAGCTAACAGGGTCATCCTAATAGTCTACGTCATATAACGGTCGAACAGTATAACAAAATCGGTCGAACAACATGCATAATAGTCAAGTACACTTAAGTTCCAGTCGAACCAAAAACTAAGGACGATCGACTGAAATCCGACAAAAAACCTCCAACCCATCAGCATACATGCAACCGGTCTACCTCCACACGACATAGTTCGACCAATGTTGGTTAAAGTTGGGAAAAATAGTAAAACCGGTCGACCGCTCGAAGGCACTGGTCGAGCGTTGGTGGACAGCAATCCCGCGCCTGCCGAGGATTTTACGCCGTTCTCTCGTCGCCAGCGAGGTCTCCGACCTCCCGCGACCGACCACAACTTCCCACCAACGTGGGGAACAACAAAACCATAACACTATGCCGACATACCTCAAAGAAAGATGGAGCACGCCAGAGTTCGCTCAACGTCGACGCCCGACAACAACCTTCGCGCCCACGTGCTTCACGTCCGTGCCTCCTCGACTCCAAGCTCGCCTCCATACGTCGGAGTCGTCTCCACCACCTCTGGGTCACCGGAAAAAGGAAGAGAAGGTGAGAGAGTGGTTGGGTGAAAGAGAAGAGAAGAAATGAAGGTTTTCTCCTCAAAACCAACTCAACCAATAGTAACCGGCCCCTACCCCCATCACCCATCACTATTCCTCCTTCCATTTCCCATGCAAATCTCCACTAATCACGAGATTAGTCCTTAATCAAGATTAGGGACCTAACACCTTCTATGTCTCTGATCAAGCTTGTCTCTCTAATTTCTGTACTTGTTTAATCATGTTAGCCTTCTTGTCCATGAATGCTTTCAGGGCACCCTTAATGGGGGTGCCCCGCCCGGGCGCGTGCACGGGCGTTGGGCTTCCCGGGCAGACGCCCGGGGCACCCAAGGGTGGGGGACACGTGTCCCCCTCCCATTGGTTAATTTTTTTAATTATTTAGTGGATGTTTTGTTATTAATGGATTGGGTATTTGTTATTAATGTGGGGTAATAAATTTTTGCAAGTGATGAAAATTTTAAAATTTTCACAACCAACAATTTCAAGATTGAAATACCATAAGAACAAATACATTAATAATACTGAAATACGAACTACAAACAACCACACGAAACATAAGTTAAAGGAAAATGCAAACCATACGAAATACAAACCATACGAAATACGAACCATACGGACTACAACAAACTACACGTACTCATTCTCTTCTGCCCAGGCGAGAAGTCTATCAATTACTTTTTGATCCTTCTCTGTCGGGTTGTCCTTCCTCATCAGAGAGTGAAGCATGTCCAACTTATTTTTTATTAAATGCATCTGGAAATTCCTTTCCGCTAACTCCTCCTGCTTGGAGAAACCATCTTCTCTGACTTGGGCGGTGTATCGAAGCTGCTGTGCAAGTTCTCTAACATCAGTGTCGCCTTCAGGGCGTAATGCACTCTTAGCCTTTTTCTTGGCCTTCTTCACACCTTCTGGGGCATCAGCTCTTCTGCATCCGAGGGTGATTGCGTTCTGGAGTCATCTGTGCTCTTTCTTTTCCCAAGGCTTCCTGACTGGGGACTATTTTCATCGTGCAACTCCGGGGACTCCCAGTCAACACGCACGACCTTAGCTCCGGATATCACAGACTCCCATTTTGGGTACCTACGCAACATAATCCAAGCATCAAAATAAAGAAATTTAGGCCCATGAGTTCGCTCGTAGATCACGTGCGCTTGTCGGACAACATCGTCATCATTTTGGCTGCTCCTTTTCCGTCGGAATGCCTGATCGAAGCACCCAACCCACTTGTTCACAGCAGGTACAATTCTTCTCCACCGTCCTTTTAAGGACTCCGCATTCCTCTCGGGGAGGCCTGTGCCTTCAACGGAGATGTCGTACACACGTTTCACTCTAGCCCACAATGAAGTAGACTTCTGGTTTGTCCCTGTCACCGCATCGCAACTAGTTTCCATATATGCAAAGACAAGTCTCTCGTCCTCAGCTGTGGTCCACAACTTGGGATTGGCTTTGGCAGTTTGGACTTGCTTGCGGCGGCGGCGCTGTGGAGGCGGGGGTGGTGGTGTGGCGGTGTGTCGAGGTGGGGACTCATCGTCGTTGTGACCCTCTTCTTCAGTGTCCTCCATACTCTGACTACTTTGTTGAGACATGTGTCGGCCAAACATCTAGAATTGCGATTGATTATATGGGAATGGTGGTGCATATTGAGAGAATTGTGGGAATGGTGAGTTATGATCTGGTTGTGCGTAGTGGGAAAATTGTGGGAATGGTGAGTTTTGATCTGGTGGTGGGAATGGTGGTGCGTAGTGGGAGAAGTCTGGTTGTTGGAATGATTGTTGGTAAAATGGACGCGAGGGGTATCCTTGTGGATAGCGTGGATGCGGATTTGATTGTGGACGAGGGGGGGAACAGTTGTACTCCGGAGAAGACATTGCAACGTTGTGTTTTGTGGAAGAGATATGGGATGTAAGTTGGGTTTTGTGTAAGGTATATATAGAGAAAAAATTAGACACTGTGCAATCACGCGGATTACTTTTCACGCACGCGTATACTGTACATTCACGTGGACTACTTTTCTTTCACGCGTATATTGTGCCATCACGCGGATTACTTTTCACGCACGCGTATATTGTACATTCACGTGTATACTGTGCATTCACGCGCGTTTTAAAATTCAAAATTCAAAAATTCAAAATTTTGTGGTTTAATAGTGATTAATATTATTAATGAATAATTATTATTGTTAATTAAGTAATAGTAATAATAATTATATCGTGAATTAGAATTATAATGTAATTAGAATTAGATTTATATAAAATGTAATTTGTTAAATGTTGTGTGAGAATTAAATTTGTTTAATTAAGAAATGATGTGGAGGAAAAAGAGTGTAGGGTGGGTGGGGGTAGCCCGGGCATGGGTAAGAGGGTTTTTTGGGTGGATTGGGTGAGCTGACGTGACAGAGAGAGAAGCTGACGTGGCAGAGAGAAAGTGTGGGCGCCCGGGGTAGCCCGGGTGCTGTTATTTGTGCTCTCAATTCCAAAGGTTCAAACGGAGGTGGCAATAAACATGGACCTTATATATATATATATATCAACAAATGAGATATATTTCTTGTATCTATACAGGTCACAAATTCAGGGACTATTCGCTTTCATAGTTTATACTCAATTCAATTTACCCAAGCAGGCTCTTTAACATATTTCGAATTACTAGTAAATGGTCTTCTAGAAGTGTTTTTGGATGAAAACATCTTTAAATGAACTTTTGAGTATTTTGTAAAAAAAACTTTTAAGATTTGGTCTCACGCTTTCATTCCATTTTAAAAAACTTGATTGACACTCTGCTATCACTTCGAAGATCTTGTTATTTACGCCACGGTAGAACTTAGAACATCACCAGCGTGATATATAAAAAATCATCGAAAAAATCTTAGCCTCAGCCTTTTGCAAAAGGAAAAAAATCGAATTAAAATTATTTTTTAATTTTTTTCCAAAATAAACCTCATTAGAAAGCATTTTCCATACTACACCCGCTGTCACCACGTGACAACACTGACAACGGTAGTCTTATTTTTTATTGTCTATAGAACTCGACATCTCAGACGTCGAAGCCTATAAAAAAATTCTTTGCAGAAATCGGCGAAATGTACAAAATCGGCGATATATACAAACTCGACATCAACGATTCCAATTTCAATCACTTAGAAAATTTTCTTCCCCTCGGGAGGGTGCGAAGCGGAGCCGGAGTCTAATTTGAACTCGGCAACATCAGTGCCAAGTTCTAATTTACAGAACTCGACACTGGTGTTGTCGAGTCCGTTTTGTAAATTTTTAGCAGCTCGTGCATGGGGAGGTTACTAGTCTCGGGATTAACATCGAACTTTACATCTATGATCCCGAGTTTGTTAGGCAGAACTCGATATCCTAAACGCCGAGTTGTGTCGGGATCTAGAAGCAGCCAGATTTCGTCCGAACTCGACATCTGATTGACAACATTTCATACATTCATTTGTGTCTTATATCCATTATCTTGAACCTAAACAATGCTACGTAACGAGTTTTATGTTTGAGTTTCAGGAAATAAACAAAATTGAGGAGAAGAGGCATAAAATGACCTAAAAGCAAGAAAAATGAGTAAGTTGTAAGACTTATGGACTAAGATGCACAAGAGAAGGATACGAATGTAAAACCGAAGGGCCAATGTGAAAATCAAGAAACTCCACACCATCACGAGGAGTATTTTGACAATTAGATTCGGGCCGACACTCCAATAACCAAACCGAGTGCACCAATGTGAAGAATTAAAGAACTAAAGAACATATCCGAAAATGGGTCGGATCAGAGAAAAAGTGACCGCCAATTAGCGGTCCGTTTGTCTCCGTATCCGACCCGGTTTCTCCACGACATGGGTTATGTGTATTCTAGGAAGGTTTCATTAGTCCCATACCCGGGGATTGTCCCGGTTATCTTTTTTGATGCCTATAAATAGAATTATTCTTCCTTATTTGTATTCACTCATTGCCTGATGACATTCTCTTTACTTAGAGTAAAAGCCTTGAAGCAAAAACACAAGGTGGAGAAGTGATTGACATCATATCATGCATATATTTGTGTCTTATATCCATTATCTTGAGCCTAAACAATGCTACGTAACGAGTTTTATGTTTGAGTTTTAGGAATTAACAACATTGAGGAGAAGAGGCATAAAAGGACCTAGAAGCAAGGAAAAGGACTGAGCTGCAAGACTTGAGGACTGAGATGCAAGAAGGAAGGAACCGGATGAAAGCCTAAAGGACCAATGAGCAAATTAGGAAACTCCACACCATCAGGAGTATTTTGGCAATTAAATCCGGGCCTAACCATCAAAAACCGAATTGGGTTCATCACACACCAAGAAATCAATCCAGAACCGAGCCACCAAAATCCAGACTCAATCCAACACTTATAGACCACCAATTAGCTGTCCAAGACCGCCAATTGGATTTCAGTCGAATGTTTCATTTTAATGTATGTTGTAGTGTAATGATTGGTGAGTAGTTCCATCCCCATTTTGGGGGTGGAGAAATATGTGATATGATCATGTGATGTAGTAGTGTGTGTTATCTTAATCCTTTGAGCCTTATATGATTTCCATAACCATCTAATGAGATTTCACTCTTGTCTTTGATATGCTAATGCTCTTGAATGAATCTTAGCATATGCTTGGACTAATGGACCTATTTTATGAGGAATGATGAGGAGAGGATAATGATGGAATTAATATTGGAAACATGACTTGTAGTTGCATGTCCTCTTGTTGTCTTTACCTTGGTTAATGCCTTGTATGTTTTAATAATAATGTACTATCTTATTTCATGTGGAGGCATAGTAGGGTTTAGTCTTTATACATGAGTTCATTTAGCTTCATTTCAATTATTGTCTTGTATGTTTTAATGATATTGTGTTATCTTATTTCATGTGGAGGCAAAGTTGGATATAGTTTTATGTTTTCATGCACTACATGTTTTGATGAGCTTAATTGAACACACACATACACATATCTTTGTATTCACACCTTTTTCTCTACATCTGGGGTTTAGTTTATAGCTATCTTCCATTTCCTTTTGCATTTTAGTGTAGTTTAGTGTAACCAACATTTATCTCCTTTCTTTCCGACTCACCTTCACACAAACCAAAAGTCGACACACCTCCCTGTGGATCGACCCGTATTTGTCATCGCTTCAACGCGGTCGTGTACTTACGGTTAATGAAAACATATCAATCAAGAAGAATGTCACTTGTAATGTGAGTCATGTAAATAAAATAATTTTTCTTAGTTTCTTTTAATATTGTCTTGTCTTTTAATTCTTGCATGCTTATTTAGTTTAATTTCCTTTCATTTAGCTTCTTTAATATTTCTTGTTTGCTTAGTTTAATTGTCTTTCATTAGAATGTTTCATTTTGTTAATGAAGTTTGTAGTGTAATGATTAGTGAGTAGTTTCATCCCCCTTTGGGGGTGGAGATGATGTTTATACATGCATTAAAGAATGGAAATGAATGCTTGATTTTGAAATGTGTTGATAAATGTGAATGTATGCTTACTTGTTTAGAGTAGAAAACTTCACTTGATGGGTTTTGCCAGAACTATTAGACACCTCCCATGTTTGTTTAGGTTCTGAAATAACCAGCTTGTGTATGTGGATGTTAATGAACTATGTTAGTGATTGTATTGATCGGTTTTGT
This sequence comes from Triglochin maritima, assembly GCA_963682175.1. Classification (NCBI taxonomy): domain Eukaryota; kingdom Viridiplantae; phylum Streptophyta; class Magnoliopsida; order Alismatales; family Juncaginaceae; genus Triglochin; species Triglochin maritima. Next base: position 17,415,165 of record OY821779.1, read on the forward strand.
CATAACCATTAGACATTCCTATACATGGAAACACTACCTACATTTGTGCCTATTGACTGCAATATTCACTATCTTATTACATGTGTGAACTCACTCCACCCCTTAGGGGTCTTCCATATCTGATTCACAGCTTACTTATCACGTTTCTTAGTTTAGTTTTAGTCCATCATTTGTTGTTTTCTTTTACGGGTGTTACTTACTAGTCTAGTGTAGTGTAGCTTAGCATAATCATATATCTTCTCCCTTTTGTTTGCCACTTGATTTCTGAAGAACCAGAGTCGACACACCTCCATGTAGATCGACCCGTATTTGTCACCGCTTCAACGCGACCGTGCTCTTGCGGTTATTTTAAAACGTTTAAACAACATCTCGAGTTGATTTCTAAATCAAGACTCCAAAATGCTACTAAGGAGGGATTGTCCCATACAAGATAAGGTGGAGATTTCATCACCCTTTCCTTAGGCCAAAAAATCACACTAATCAAAGCCTTAATTCTAAAAGCAAGTAGACATTGACCCCTAAGGATTTTGGACGCACTAGGAGAGAGATCGAGTTGAGACCGTAATGACCTGATTGGTATTGTCTGCCTTGTCGATAGTGGGAGGTACTGGATCTCTGGATATGGTATCACTTGTTGGGCATTGTGGTCTTCATTGTAGGGTGGTGAGTCATGTTGAGACTTGTGATCTCGAAGTTAGGCGTCGTCTATCCTAATAACCTATACCATAGGCTGTTTGAGCCTTGTTTGCTTGTGTGCATCTACGTTCTCCCACTACCAACGCTAGCTCTAGGGATTCTTCCTTTCTCATATGAGTCTCCTCCTCCTCTATATTCTTCGTTATAGTCTCCTCCTCTGATTACACATTTCTGTTGTGTGTTGTTGTAGAGTCGAGTTGAGTGTTTTATGCGAGGTTGGACTCGTTCTAGTCAGAGTGCTCGATTTGAGAGAGTGCATTTGTCTGATATGGACGGGCTAGGTGTTCACCCATATCCGTCTCATGCTCCTTTGGAGGATGAGGCCAAGTCGTCTCGAGGCAATGAGGGAGATAGGACTCCATACATGGAATATCTCGGTCCGCTCCCACCACCAAGTTGACCTCCTTCTCCTCCTCCTCCTCCTCCAACTCAGGAGGAAGAGAGATTCACTCAAGATCGAGTTCTTGGTGTACCACCACCTTTATCTCGACAGGATAGACAGATGACTCTGTGGTAGCGGACCCATCCTATCTGGGTCATGCAACTTTCTTGAATAGATCTCCCGTCGGCTCGTAGGAACAATTATGAGTTAAAACCTCAATTTGTGAGCATGCTTCCTACATTCACTGCCAATAAATAGGATCCGTATATTTTTATACGTGAATTCGAGGAGGTGTGCTCCATGTTCAAGCTTCAACAACTTAACGAAGATTCAGTCTGGTTGAGGATGTTTTCTTTCGTGTTGAAGGATAACATGAAGAAATGAATGTACAGCCTCCCGACAAGCTCTATTTAGTCTTGGGATGACTTTGTGACCGTCTTTCTGAAGAGATTTTTCCCTCAAAGGAAAACTCAACAGATACAGCACCAGATACATCAAATGTATCAGACTGAGATCTAATCTTTTCATGTTGTCTTTGAGAGGTTCAAAGATCTTCTCAAGCAATGACTTCATCCATGAACTGTGGTAGTTGTGCCAGAATGTTTATGAGGGCCTCAACTACAACACCCACACATTGTTGGAGTTGATGTGTCAGGGTGAGTTCCAAATGAAATCCATTAATAAGGCATGAGACACTTTTGAATTAATGGTTGAATGTATCTTTGAGTGAGACACCGTGAGAGAACCACCAGCCGCCAGGTCTTATGGTCGAGCTGGATCATATCAAGTTGAGTCAACTATCACGTCTGAGGCAAAATTGACTGCTCTCATGCGTAGGATTGAGAGTTTAGAGTTGGACTGAGCTACTGTAGCTCAGGTCGCTACTCCCGCGTGTAGTAGGTGTGGACTTATGGGACATGATGACTTGAAATGTGCTTACGCTCCAAGGGATACTGAGCATACAAATCTGATGTAGAGACTCCGTAATGACCCGTACACTTACTCCTACAACTAGGGATGACGTAACCATCCTAACTTCTCTTAGGGGCCTAGTAGGATTTCGTCTCCCTATGTATGTATATATTTAAAAAACATTATACATGCATACAAGATCGATTTTCATATTTTCGACGATTTCATGTCATTATTTTATATTTATTCTAATATCATGTACTCTACATATATATTAAAATAAATAGAAGAAAATCATACTTAAAGGTTCTTTAAAACCTTTATGAAGATTCAGAGTTACGTTGCCAGTTGAATTGTTCACCGTTTCACTTCCAAAGTTCACCAAACTCTAAACAAGATTAGAGACAAAATAGCTAGCTAATCAATCTCTAAATCAAGGTTAGAATCTAGCTAATAACCCATCTAAAGCTCCTGAAAATTTAATCTCCAAAAAAACTTGAATAATTAAGAGAATTTTCGGATAGATTAATGGGGTGGTTAGGGAGAGAGAATTTTTGCATTAGTCTTAACAAGGAACAAAGGATGAACCTATTTATAGGATTTCCTCTAACCCACATCACGTGCAAATCACTTACACATGATCTCTTATTAATCTCTCCACTAAACCATATCATGTGCAAACCACTTACACATGATCTCTTATTTACATCTTCACTAAACCACATCATGTGCAAACCACTTTGCACATGATCTCTTGTTTATTTTGCCACATCATCAACCCATAACTACTTTTGACCAAGGTGGATTAAATCCAACATTTAATCAGTAAAAATTCTCTAATTAATATACGCAAAAAACGTGGTCACACGGTGAGACCATTTTCACTGTTTTTGGCTCCATCAAATTTTGGATTAATATCCAACAAATTTTGGAATTTGGGATTTTAGCAAAGTCATATGTTAAAATGTTGTAGATCACATTATATCATGTAATAAATTATCTTATATAATGTCAAAACATTATACCCCATAATATATATACATCTCATACGAATTTATTTATTATTCCAACCATGTCGTTTTCACGACATATTGATTTTATTATTTTACCACATGTATATTATTTCATAACACATGAAACTTAATACATTATATAAAATATAAAATCATATTTCTTGTTTTCCAGTTTTGTGGTGTGACCTATAGGAGGATCTAAGTTATGTTGACAACGATATAAAATACATTATATCATAAACTATAAGCGATATCTAACTATACATTATAGTTACCCAAATAACAAAGATGTTTTGCTCACTCGAACTAAACACGATCCACTTATTGATATGTAAAATATCATTTATGTCTATCTCTTGCCTCAAGATATTAAGAATATTATACAAAGTAAAAATGAGTCACCTTTGTATTATATATTCATTTCCTAATTTCTTAAGATAATTATAAATATGTAACTTAACACAAGTCACATTGTACACATTATAATTTTGCTTTATCAAAGGGCCCACTACTATCATTACTTGAGTAAAGATGGAAAATGATAATCTTTTGACGAACTATCTTTTCAAGCATAAGTCATATTTAACCAACTATTGCATTTATCACTATACTTAATGACAACTTTTAACAATAATCAAATTAAACACTTCCTATGTGAAAAAACTTGTCTCATATCTTAGGATTCAAGACATAGTGAAAACATTAAAGTCACATAACATAATTCCATAATGTTTCACTTGTTAGGTCTATTCAATATATAAAAGTAACTATTTTACTCTTTTATATACTCGTGTCGTCAAATATTTGTAGAGTTACAATAATCGTTGACTAACACGACAATCTTATCTCGATAATTGATATTCTATGTCAATTACCATGATTGTGAATAAGTTTTGATTTATGTAAACCATTATCTTTTATAGCTTTATAGTAAAGAACCAAGAGTCTCTTCCTTAACACTTCTAAAAAACGAATACAATAATCAAGGAATAAAATGTTTGCACATTCAATTCACTACAATTGACATACAAAAGTAAAACTTTTAAAACACAATCTTTTCAATCTCCCGCTTGTTATCAAAGTTTTCTTTCACATACATTCTCAATATATAAAACAATAATAACTAGGATAACCCTCTCAAATCACTCATCAAGCCACTCCACATGGTTCTTCAGACTCATGGACTCGAAATGTATTTCGGTTTTGCCTTGGGATAAGGGATTGTTAATGGATCAAGTGTGTTGTTGTATGTGTCCACCCCTAATAAAACTATTTTGTCTTCGTCAATGAAGTCATATGTGAGAAAGTACTTGCGATCACTGTTGGAAAATAGTGTTTTTACGTTGGGTTTTTGACCATATCACGTCGGTTTTACTGTTCAATTTTACTGACGTCGTAATTGGAAGACGTAATCTATTTTTACGTTGGGTTATAATGTGCACAATGTAACTTAAGTTAAGTTACATAATTATAATTAGCTTAAAGAGATCAATAAATGAATATATTACAAATGTAACGTATTTCTACTTTGTATATATGTTTAATATCGCGAGGCAATGGACGCACACAAGTGGTGCACTTACATCACTAAATGGATCATGTTTAGCTCGAGTGGAACAATACATCTATGCTAATTGGGTAACTACAATGTGTAGCTAGATACCGCTTATAGTTTGAGATATTGAGTGTTCAATATCGCTGTCAATTTAGCTTAGATCCTCCTATAGGTCACACCACAAAACTGGGAACAAGAACCTTGGTTTTTGAGTTCATATGATGTGTCAGATTTCATGAAAAAATGGACAGATGTGGTGAATTAATAAAATCAATATGTCATGAGAATTGACATAATAAGAATCATGGATAAATTCATATGAGGTGTAATAATTTAATATTACATAGGATAATATATTACATAAGATATGGGTTTTCTAAAAAAAACCAAAAATTAAATTTTGTTGGATATTAAAATTTGGCAAAGGCAAAATCAACGTCAAAATGGTGAACCATTTAGGGTTCGATCGACCGAGGTTTCTTCATAACGGTCAATCGAACGAGGATCAGATAACGCAATTGGTTGACCGAAATTATTTGGAGTGCCTGGACAATTAGGATCGGTCAACCGGACGTAAATGATCAACCATAGGAAATTATCTAGGAGCTGTCTTGGGATATTTTTGGTAGACCTAAAGTGACACGGTCGTCCGAAGAGATTCGCCAGGAGAAATTTTGGTTAGTCAACGATCGACCGGAGCAAGACACTAATCGTCCAAATTTTTCTAGAGAATTTTTCTCATAAATGTTCGGTCGACCGTCTAGCTCACGGTCATCCAAACATGTGTTAAAACCGAATGGTTCGGTCAACCGAGAAGAATTCTCGGTGCACCGAACAACACGATTTTTACTTGAATTATTAAGAGAATAATTAGATTATGGGTTGAATTAATTCCAGATTTGATCAAACGTTTTTTAGGATGCTTATGTTGCAATTTGAGATTAATTTTAGGAAAAAAATAAGAGATTATGACTACAGAATAGTTCTTGCTATGAATGTTTTGGGAGCCTATAAAAGGACCTATCATCCTACTTGTTTTATTACATGCAATATAATTCTCTCTCTCTAATCCCTTCCTTAATCACCACGAAAATCTCTTAATAGTTTTAAATTTTGGAGATAGAAATCTCAGGAGCTTGAAAAGAGGTTATTACCTAGATTCTAAGCTTAATTAGAGATTGATTGACTAGTTCTTTTCTCTCTAATCTTGTTTAGAGTTTGGTGAACACTTGGAGGTGAATCGGCAGACGATTCGACGAGCAACGAAACACCGGATCTTCTTAAAGGTTTTAGAGAACATTTCGGGTATGATCCTCTCTTTTTGTTTATTTTAATATATGTAGGAATGCATGACATTAGAATAGACATATACATGTACGTAAAATCATTGAAAATATGAAATCGATCATGTATGTTTGTATTAAAAAATTTAAAATATGCACATACATAGGAAAAGAAAATCCTACAAAAACTGCCAATGTGATAAGAACAAGACACTTGGCCAAAGGTAAAATAACTAGTTAGCAGTACCTAGCTTGTCACTTGACCAAATTAGCATTCTCAATTGTAACTTGATCGAAAGCGAAAAAGCATATGTTCATAAATTTAGCAAGCAATATTAAAAGGAACTGCTCCAAGACTCGAAAAAATAGGGAATGCCTCTACTTTGATTTCTTAGTTGTCGACTCAGCTAGAATATTCATATTTCCAATTAGGACCGAGGAGAGAAAAAAAGATGGTTATGCTTATAGACAACAAACTACAGCTTGCGCACCTTGAAGTCATTACAAGATGCATAACTCGCTGCTTCTGAAATGAACATTTTTCCACCAGATCCAGTGTGAACTCATCACTTACTACGTCAAACACCAACTTAAATCATTAATAATGATAAATACAGTAACAAGCTTACGTCCTTGAGCTAGAAATTGCGAATATGCGATTAAGAGGTAGAAATTCAGGCCAAAATAAAAGAAATTAACTTCAACAACAATCTTGCACCTAATTGCAAATAATAAGGGCACGAGGGAGAAGAAATTATTGTTCGCTTTTTGGCCTTAATCTATGTTTTGACGATTTAATCAACCTAATCTTAATTATAATCATGTAGAGTAGCACACATATTGCATTGCATATATATTGCTTTGTGCTAATCTCTACAGGTGATCAAGACACAAGGAAGAAAGGAAAATCAAGTCAAGACATGTAATCAAGCTCTTTTGAAGACATGTATTTTGTATTTTCTTTGAGTCTTTAGGAACTTGTGTATTTTGAGCATACTTGAGCTAAAATCAATTTAAACACACACTAGGTCCCTTATAGAAGTCACACACAAAATTTCACATAATTTGGACTTCAATAGATCACCCAAACTTAGACCGAAAAACACTAAACCTGAATCATAACTGTCTGCCCACATTCGGTCGACCGCAACATGCCGTTCGGTCGACCGAATGATCAAGTATCCTGTTTGTGTTTTACTGCCCGATTTTGGTCGACCGTGTTTTACCTTTCGGTCGACCGTTTGAACTTAATTTTCCGACCGTTAGTTTTGTCTTATATACCAAACGGCTGTATTCTTATTAAAGCAATAATACCCCAAATACATTTCATGTATCGGTCGACCGAGGGCCATGATCGGTCGACCATTTGTCCATCTCTTGACAAACCCCAAGTGCCTGTTGAAAATCAGTCGACCGTTAGACCTGTTTCGGTCGACCAAATATCTAATTATTTGTCAACCCTAAAGTGCCTGGTACAAATCGGTCGACCGTTTCCTTTTAGGGGCTCGACCGATAACCTAAGTGTACCTAAGTCGTAACGATGGGCGGTCGACCGTTGCTTAACCGGTCAACCGAACATTGTGCAAAACTACCAAACGGTCGACCGTTCTTAACGTTTCGGTCAACCGAATTTAGTCAGAATTGGGTCCTGCAGATTTCTGTCTTGTGTATCACACATCAACTCACACCCAATCAATCCCAACGGCTCTATTCTCTCTAATGCCTATATAAGGAGTTGTAAAACACATTTTAACACAACTCTCCCACTTCAATCTTGTCCAATATATTAGAGAGAATCCCAACCACTCAAAGCTTCAAACCTTCCACACTGTAGTCATAATTCCAATCCTACTGAAGTGTGCTCGAGTTTAGAGAGTGTTGCTCCACTCAATTGTTTGTCAAAGGAAGAAAGGACTTCGGTGAAAGCTCGAAGTGTCCCTCTCGGATTGTGAGAGGAAGAATTCAAGCAAGCGAGGTTGTTCGCGGTGCTTGTGGTGTAAAGGCGTTCTCTCTCGGCCTGGAATGGGGAGTGTTTAGTGAAGACGTAAGCAGACCTCGCGGAGTCGAGCAGAGCTTACAAGAGAGGACTAGGACCCGGGTGGGGTGCCGAACCTCTATAAAATCCCCGTGTGATTGTGGTTTGCTCATTTCTATTCTTTACTTGCTTGCTTGTTTGTTTAACTCCGCTGCATATCTTTGATTGTTTAAACAAGTAAAGAATTAGGTGATTAGCCTTAATTGTGGACCCATAGACCCACACGATCCCTACAATTACCTCAGGTGGCGAGGAGGTTCACCGGAGGAGAGGCTGTGAGGCACTGGGGAGGTGGGCCGGGTGGGTGCGGCGGCTGCCCCGAGTGCGGAAGGGTGCGGGTGGAGGCTGCGTTGTGGTGGGCAGGTGCGGCGCGGGTGCAGTGCGGAGGTGTTGTGGGTACGGTGTGGTGTGGGTCTGGTGGGCTGGATGCGGAGCTGTTGCGGCTGCGCGGGTTCGAGTGTGGAGGGCCGGGTGAGGTTTTTGGAGTGTAGGGTTCGATGGGTTTGTGTAGGATTTAGGTGTTATTAGGGGTTTTAGCTCAGGAAAAAAACACGTCTGTTTTTTTAAGTCCGACGTGACATGCCAACGTTATAATCATTTTTTTCCAACAGTAGATCCATGTATTTCACTTTGTGGTGTGATTTAGGATCCTTGATTTGCGAGATAGACGCATGATGCATTGCATACATTGCATCATATGTCTGTCATTTAGATTAATTTTATATCAATAAATGCTACTAAGGTATGTGTTTAGTCTTATTTACAGAATACTGGGACCTCAATGCAAATTACACATGTCCCGAGCATAAATGCGTGCAAGTGACTCATTTCTATCATAAAGACCAAGTTCAAGATTATCGGGGTTCAAATTGAAGTTCATCCAAGCATAAAAGCATTCAAAGACCTAATTACAAAAAGGTCAGGGACTTAATTGCAAAAGGCCGAGGACCCGACTACAAATTACGAGTACCAAAGTATTATTTTGGAGAAGTTTTAAAGAAAAATAAATTTGGATCTCCAAATATATGAAGAGATTAATTCGGAGCTCAAAAGAAAGGAAAGAAATCATTCCGGACGTGCAAATGACAGCTAAATCATACTATAAACACACAGGAAAAATCTGAATAAAATCTAAGCAAAAAAGGTGGCGATTCCGCCAAACATTACATGTAAATTGCGGCGTTTCCGCCGCACCCCTTTGGATCCACGGGTCGCGTTTTTGTCCAGTTGCGTGTTGACGTGTGTACTTTCCTATTTTGTACTTGGTCCCTTGTATCGGCTATAAATAGCCCCAAAATTATGTTGTAGGGGGAGAAGTTTGTTATTCCATTCTTTAGCAATAAAATTCTGTTCCTTTATTTCGTGTTTTTAGTTTTCTTTTGTAGTTTCTCTAGGACCCCTTCTCCTTCCCTCCATCCATGAGTTTCTAACTCTCTCCAAAGGGTGGGGGTGATGGATTTCGGGTGAGGAGAAGAAGAATGATGTTATTATTTTAATTTCGTGTTAATATATTTTGATTACTTGAGTTTATGTTGAGTCATTTATCATGTAATGCTTTATAACTAATGTGATTTATTATAAGTTTCAAATTTCTCTAAACAAAACCCGATATCTAAACCCCCACCCGCTGGACTCTCATCCATATTTGCTTTCTCCTTAGTTTTTTTTGTTGTTCTTGCTTTAGAAAATTGAAAATCCAAAAATCTCAAACCAACCTTATTTCTCTCTCTTTCTTTACTTAATCGAAAATCACAAAAATATAAATATCTCTCCCTCCTTGTGTTCGACTCGTACTTGCCGCGTCTTCATCGACGTCGTGCACTTGCGGTATAAATAAAATTCTCATCAAATTTTTGGCACCGTTGGGGGAGGCGACGAAGATTTTGTTTATTTTTGGTGATTTCGATTCTATTATGTTTATCGTGTGCGCGATCTAACTATTTGGGTTTGCGTTTCAGGAGACAACGGAGTACGCGGCCAAATCAGGGCACAGTTGGAGCAAGAATAGCGGTGAAATCGCCGCACCTAAAGAACAACTTGTGGCGCATCCACCGCACGTCTGGAGTATCTGGGCTTCAAAATTTTCTGGGGTCGTCTCCATCTCTGGGTGGACGCGTAGAGCAATTGGAAATTTTTGAGAGCGGGCGGCGAACCCGTGTTAGCGTTGCGTAGGTAACCTTTGTTGCATTTTCCTCGTAATTTCTATTTTTGGAAAATTTCCTTTTTTGTAGAACTGCACGTGTTTGTCTCAAATTTCATAATTGGAAATAATTCAACTCTGACCTAAAAATTGGCAAAATTAGAAGGACTTAGTGCATGTATCATATAGTGTTTTGTTTGCATTATTCTTGCTAAATTCTTGCAAATTATTTTTTTTGTTGAAGAGTGCTGGAGGCAAGGTACGTGCGCGGTTTTTATCGATTGCATTTAAGCATATAATTTAGTTTGCATACAACCTTGCAATTGTCCCCCACTAAAGACCAATGTTTGACAATCTTTGCTAGATTTAAGTAAAACTATCTTAAGGGCAACTCCGTAGGAAAAGATACGGTGGGGATTTCATCACCCTTCCGTGGCCCACAAATCACAATCCTAAAGTGTCACCCAAGCCTTAAAATTAAAATCAATTAGACACTGACCCCTAAGGATTTAGACTCAATTAAGGAGAAGATTGATTTGACTTGCTATGACTTGAAGCCGATTGAATTTAATTTGGTGTCTAGAAAGTGTTTTTGTGTTGACACAAGTCTTCCAAGCGAAGTGGTTGTCTAATTGGCACCGACTCTGTCGGAAGCGCCCCCATTAGCTATACACTGCCTGGCCAATTTGGTTTGATTAGTGAGAGAAGTGAATCAAGCGAACCAATTCGACTCAACCAGGTAGGAGTCGTCTAGATTTAAGCTACACTAGGTCTAGGATTGTTTGAACCGTGCTTGCTTAGGAAACTTCTGACCAACCCTCTCATCTATTTTTTAGAGTTAAGTTTCCCTTCTCATCCGAGTCTTCTTTCTCTTCTCTTCTTAATTCTCTAGATTAGGATTTCTTTCTCATTTTCCCCCCTTCTATTGTTTGTTTCTATTTTTGAAAGAAAAAAATTAAAAAAAGTAATTGATTCTTGAAATTGAATTTGGAATTTAAATTTCAAATTTGAATTCAAAAATTAATTCGAACCGGTGCACTCAAATTTGGGTTCGGGACTTGAGCAATCGACTCTCATGAGTTCATCTAGATTCCAGTCTAGAGCTTAGCCCTGATCCACCTGTTGCCCCACCTCACCCGGATCCAATGGGTGAGAATGTAGTGGATCCGCCTAGGACTCTGAGGGATCGGTGCTACCCAACAATGGCTGGTCAGCCATTGTGCATCGTCATGCCCATCATACCGGGTCGCAACTTCGAACTAAAGGCACAATACATGAGTATGTTGCCCAAGTTCACCTCTAAGGAAGACTCATATCTCTTCCTTAGAGAATTTGAGGAAATCTGCTCCCTTATGCAATACCAGCATATCTCTGAGGAGATAGTGCGTCTTAAATTCGTGCCTCTAGCACTGAAGGATGATGCTAAGAAATGACTATATAGTCTAGCCAAAAGATCTATTACGAGTTGGGCCGAGTTTGTTCAAGTGTTCTTAAAGAAATATTTCCCCAACCATAAGACTATTAGGATTAGGAATGAAATTGTTGCATTCGTTCAATCTGAGAGCGAGCCATTCTATTCCTATTTAGAAAGATTTATGAACATGTTGACCCAATGCCCTCATCATGGAATTCCAAGATGACAATTGTGCTAAATTATTTATGAGGGATTGACACCTACATTTAGGGTTATGCTAGAATCTGTAAGCCAAGGAAACTTCATGTCCAAAAATGAGAATGATGCTTGGACTTTTCTTGAGTATTTAGCCGAAAATAGTATGCAATGGGACAATGCTAGAGCGCCGATTAACCCGAGTATTGGATCTAGAATAGCAAGTCAACCCAAATCAGGTGTCTTAGCTGTAGATGCTACTGTGGCTGCTGAAGTAAAACTAGCTACCCTTATGCGTAGAATGGAAAGTCTAGAGCTAAAAACCCAACCCCTAGTGAATCAAGTCTCTTCTATCCCTTGCTCTAGATGTGGTCAAACTGGTCATATAATGGAGGATTGTGCGGACTTGGAACAAGTTAATGCCACATTTAACCATTCTAGAAATGACCCATACGCATCAACCTATAACCCGGGTTGGCGTAATCATCCTAATTTTTCATGGAGCTAACAAGGTCAACCTCTTAGACAACAACCAAACCCGTATAACCAAAATAATACATCATCTGGGTTTAGTAACATTGGAGATTATGATGTTAGGTTGACAAGCTTGGAAAATTTGGTTAAGACTTTTATGTAAACAACAACCCAATCCTTCCAAAAGCTAGAAACACAAGTTAGCCAACTAGCACAAATTGTAGGTGAAAGAGAAAATGGTGAGTTTCCAAGTCAACCTGAGGTGAATCCAAGACCTAATAATCAATATCAGCCCTATCAACCACCTCTAGGAAGTAACAACCCTAGACCGGTTCAAATGGTTCATGAGGAGGGACCGTTCCAACAAATAAATGCAGTTGTATCATTATGGTCTGGAAAACAAGTTGATAACAATGTGGTAAATCCTAGGGCTCCTAATCAATCTAGCCGTCAAGCACCCACATGTGACCTGACCATTGAACCTGAAGTCCAATTTGAAAAGCCCAACCCACCTAGTCAACCTGACCCTATAGCTCAACATGAGCGAGTCTATGTTCCTAAAGCCCCATTCCCCAATAGACTCAATAAGAGCTCAAGTGCACAAATGGAGAAAATCTTGGAAGTATTTAAGCAAGTTAAGGTGAATATTCCACTCCTAGATATGATTCAACAAATACCTGCTCATGCTAAATTCTTAAAGGATCTGTGCACTAAGAAGAGAAAAACAAACGTACCAAAGAAGGCCTTCATGACTGCAAACATAAGCACTATTCTGTCCAATTCATCTCCTATAAAGTATAAGGACCCTGGGTGTCCCACAATTTCATGTGCGATAGGAGATACTTTTATCAACAAAGCCCTTCTAGACCTTGGTGCTAGTGTTCACTTACTCCCGTTCTCTGTCTATGAGCAACTAAACCTTGGTCCACTAAAACCCTCTAAGACAACCCTTCAATTTGCTGATTGCTCTATTAAGAAACCAAGAGGTATAGCAGAGGATGTTTTGATTAAGGTTGGTGACTTCATTTACCCAGTGGATTTTGTCGTTCTAGACACCGAACCTGTTGTCAATCCTAAGAGACAAACCCCTGTAATACTAGGCAGACCCTTTTAGCCACTTCTGAAGCTTTGATAAATTGTCGAAATGGGCTCATGCAACTATCTTTTGGAAACTTAAAAGCTGAATTTAATATCTTTCATGTTGATAGTGAACCAGAAATAGTATGCAATCAAAGTGATGTTGTGATGAAATCACGTATCTATAAGATTTCTGAATCAAATAAATCATCACAAAATAAAAAAAGAAAGTGAGAAAAAGGGGAGTAATTCATCTACCCAACCACCATCACTCGAGCAAATAAGAGAACTAACACATGTGATGGGTGTGGAATCTTTACCTCATGACTCTCAGGGCAACATGGGGAACAATTCAACTGGATACATGCACCAACATGGTGACATTCAATCCAGTTCTGACTATGGTTGACTCTGAGCGAATTCAATCCCTCTACCACAAGTTGACTCAGGTAATAAGTGCATTTGCTTTATCTTTGCATACATTGAGGACAATGCATGATTTAGGTGTAGGGGGTGTTTATCTATCTATCTATCTGTTCGTTTAAAAAAAATATTTAATGTTCCATGACATAGCTTAAGATTGAACTTCCAAAACCCGTGTACAAATTGCATTGAGTTTTTGTTCCTTATTATATAGTTCTGCTTGTAGAAACTATGACATAAATCTAAGTTCCAAAGAAATAACCCATTACCCTTTAAGACGTGTATGCACTTAAATTAGATGAATCAAATATTTGAAGTGGTTGATAAAAAGCAGAGGTTGAGGAAAATATACCGGAAAGTATGGACTTCTGATAGCAATTAAGTCTTGAGGAAAATAAAAGTAAAAAAATAAAGGAATAGAGTGAGGAAAGCACATTTTGCAAAATGATTACAAAACCCAAGCCTTCGAGTCACTGGTCCATAGGGGTATTTTAAAACCCAGTAACTTGATTCTGCCAGCTCGGGATTATCGACCAAACTCGCTACACGAATGCAAAAAGGGTAAAAGTGTCAAAAAAAAGCAAATGTGTTGAATCACAGGAAAAAATACTTTAAGATACTCAAGGGTCAAAGCTAAAAGAATGATCCATACCATGATTGATCCGAATGATACTTCACCACCAGAGGAGGCGTGCAAAATAATTTAAGTGATAACATGTGTAGAAGGGTTAGTGGTGTGAATGTTGGAGGAATGAAGACCAAGTCAGATTTTTTTATGAGTTAGATTTATATAATGAGCATGCAAGAATTCTAAGTGAGATGTATAAGGTTGAGGTGGAGATATTGAGAGTTATTAATGAAATGTTGAATTAAGAATTTGTGGGTGTGGCAATTGAAAACCCTCAAGAGACAAAACTCGTCCTCTAAGGAAAGTTAGGGGTTTAAAGGCGTGTTGCACATGCTAAGTGCAACCGTGATTCCTACGAAAGTGAGTTAGGATTTCCCTGTTTTCATTTTTCTTATATTTTGTTTTGCTAGGGACTAGCAAAATCTAGGTGTGGGGGTATTTGATGCATTACATATATTGCATCATACGTCTGTCATTTACATTAATTTTATGTTAATAAATACTACTAAGGTATGTGTTTAGTCTTATTTACAGAATATAGGGACCTGAATGCAAATTACCCATATCCCGAGCATAAACGCTTGCAAGAGACTCATTTCTATCATAAAGACAAAGTTCAAGATTATCGGGGTTCAAATTGAAGTCCATCCAAGCATAAAAGCATTCAAAGACATAATTACAAAAAAGGCCAAGGACTTAATTGCAAAAAGCCGAGGACCCGACTGCAAATTACGAGTACCAAAATATTTTTTTTGAGAAGTTCTAAAGAAAAATCAATTTGGATCTCCAAATATATGAAGAAATTAATTCGGAAATCAAAAGAAAGGAAATAAATCATTCCGGACGCGCAAAAGACAGCTAAATCATACCATAAACACAAGAAAAATCTGAATCAAATCTGAGCGAAAAAGGTGGAGATTCCGCTGCACATTACATGTAAATTACGGCGTTTTCACCGCACCCCTTTGGATCCACGGGTCGCACTTTTGTCCAGTTGCGTGTTGACGCGTGTACTTTCCTATTTTGTACTTGGGTCCCTTGTATCGGCTATAAATATCCCCAAAATTATGTTGTAGGGGGAGAAGTTTGTTATTCCATTCTTTAGCAATAAAATTCTGTTCGTTTATTTCGTGTTTTTAGTTTTCTTTCGTAGTTTCTCTAGGACCCCTTCTCCTTCCCTCCATCCATGAGTTTCTAACTCTCTCCAAAGGGTGGGGGTGATGGATTTCGGGTGATGAGAAGAAGAATGATGTTATTATTTTAATTTCGTGTTAGTATATTTTGATTACTTGAGTTTATGTTGAGTCATTTATCATGTAATGCTTTATAACTAATGTGATTTATTATAAGTTTCAAATTTCTCTAAACAAAACCCGATATCTAAACCCCCACCCGCTGGACTCTCATCCATATTTGCTTTCTTCTTAGTTTTTTTGTTGTTCTTGCTTTAGAAAATTGAAAATCCAAAAATCTCAAAACCATCCTTATTTCTCTCTCTTTCTTTCCTTAATAAAAAATCACAAAAATATAAATATCTCTCCCTCCTTGTGTTCGACCCGTACTTGCTGCGTCTTCATCGACGCCGTGCACTTGCGGTATAAATAAAATTCTCATCAACGCACTATTGTCGTAAAATATATCTATAGGTCTCTCGCTCGAGGCAACTTCTTTAAGTTATTAAAGGAACTTCTTAATAGAGACTCTTTCATTGCTCTCTTCAGTGACAACCATTACTTCGGAAGCGGGGGTTGAGTCGATCGTAGTGATTTGCTTCCAACTACGTCAACTCACGGCTCCACCATTCATAAGAAAGACATATCCTAACTGCGACCTCCTATCGTCGGGATCACTCATGAAATTTGCATCCGAATAGCCCTCAACTATTACCTCCATTTTTCCTCCATAAACAAGAAACTTATCTTTGGTTTGGTTAAGGTACCTTAGAATATTTTTGACCACAGTCCAATGCTCAGGACCAGTATTGGATTGGTAACGACTTGTCACGCTTAAAGTATACGAGACATCGGGTCTTGTGCAAGTCATGGCGTATATGATTAATCCTATTGTCGAAGCATAAGGTATATCTTTCATGTACTCCAAGTCTTTATGTGATTCAACACGTTGAGACTTCTTGAGTTGCACACCCATACTCATTGACACATTGACCTTTTTGGAGTTGTTCATGCTGAACCTTTCCAAGACCTTGTGAATGTAGGTACGTTGACTTAGGTCAATGAGTTTACGAGATCTATATTTATATATTTTGATTCCCAAGATGTATTGAGCCTCACCCATGTCTTTCATTGAAAGCAAAGGTATATGATTTTCCACGAGGAGTATGTCATCGACAAATAAGATCAAGAATAGTATGTAGCTCCCACTAACCTTCTTGTATATACAAGGTTCTTCCTTACTTTGGACGAAGTGAATCTTTTGGACTTCCTCGTCAAAACGCTTGTTCCAACTCCTTGATGTTTGCTTCAATCCATAAATGGATCGTTGAAGCTTACATACTTTCTCGCTATTCTTTGTATCTTCAAAACCATGAGATTGTGCCATGTACACATCCTCCTCCAAGTTCTCATTAAGGAACGATGTTTTGACATCTATTTGTCATATTTCATAATCATGGAATGCGGTTATAGCGAGCATAATCCGAATATACTTGAACATGGCAACCAGTGAAAAAGTTTCATTATAATCAATCCCTTTAATTTGAGTGAAACCTTTTGCTACAAACCTTATTTTGTAGGTTGTCAAGTTCTCATCCATGTCCATCTTCCTCTTAAAGACCCATTTATTTTGAACGACTTTCTTTCCTTGAGGAAGATCAACCAAGTTCCATACTTGATTATCATACACGGATTCTATTTAGGATTTCATGGCTTTAAACCATAGTTTGGAGTCTTCTCTTTCCATTGCTTCTTGAAAGGTCGATGAATCATTGATATCAAGTACCATGATCTCATGAAGTCCCAAATACATATCGGGTTTCTTCCTTTCCCTCGTTGACATTCTAAGTTCTTTTGGTTCTACGTGTACTTCTCGAACTTCTTCCACAATTTCTTATGGAATTTGTTCGTGTTTGATTCTCGAACGTACACTTGGTGGGGAAGATTGAGTTTCTCTCACAATTTCTTGCGAGGGTTTCTCACTCACGCTCCCACTAACCAAAGGAACCTCGGTTGGGCCTTCATGATCTTGAATGTCATCATTCATATCATGATCTTGTAGAATATCTTGAGTCTCCTCAAGCACAACTCTACTCCCCCAACTTTTTATTCTTTCCAGAAATTCTCTTTCTAGAAATACGGCATCCCTCTCTACAATCACTCGATTGGAGGTTATATGCCAAAAGTAGTATCCTCTTGTCTCACGAGGATAACCTATAAAGAAGCACTTATCCGCTTTTGGTTGAAGTTTGGTCGACATCAAACTCTTGACGTAAGCCTCACAACCCCAAATCTTGAGAAAATTGAGCTTAGGTGTTTTACCACTCCATAGCTCATAAGGTGTTTTCTCTACGGATTTGGATGGAACATTATTTAGTGTGTAAGTCGCAGCTTCTAGTGTATAACTCCAAAAGTAAAGCGGCAATTCAGCTTGACTCATCATTGATCAAACCATGTCGAGTAATGTCCTATTCTTCCTTTTGGATACTCCATTCCACTGAGGTGTACCAGGAGGGGTGAGTTGTGGTACAATACCACACTCCTTTAGGAATGAGTCAAATCCGGTACTTAAGTACTCACCTCCACGATCCGTTCGTAAAGACTTGATTTTCTTGTTGAGTTGGTTCTCTACTTCATTCTTGAATTCCTTGAACTTGTCAAAGGATTCATTCTTGGGTTTCTTCCTTTCCATCATAGACCTTCTAAGTTCTTTTGGTTCTACGTGTACTTCTTGAACTTCTTCCACAATTTCTTGTTGAATTTGTCCATGTTCGATTCTCGAACGTACACTTGGCGGGGATGACTGAGTTTCACTCACAATTGCTTGTGAGAGTCTCTCACTCATGCTCCCACTAACCAAAGGAACCTCAGTTGGGCCTTCATGATCTTGAATGTCATCATAGATATCATGATCTTGTAGAATATCTTGAGTTTCCTTAAGTACAATTCTACTTCCACTACTTTTAATTCTTTCGAGAAATTCTTTCTCTAAGAATACGACATCCCTTTTGACAATCACTCGATTGGAGGTTTATGCCAAAAGTAGTATTCTATTGTCTCATGAGGATAATCCATAAAGAAGTGTTTATCCGATTTTGGTTGAAGTTTGGTCGACATCAATCTTTTGACGTAGGTCTCACAACCCCAAATCTTGGAAAAAATCGTTCTTAGGTGTTTTACCACTCTATAGCTCATAAGACGTTTTTTACGGACTTGGAAGAAACATTATTTAGTGTGAAAGTCGTAACAGTTTAGTGCATATCCAAAAGCAAAGTGGCAATTTAGCTTGACTCATCATTGATCGAACCACGTTGAGCAATGTCTTATTTCTCTTTTCAAATACCCCATTCCATTGAGGTGTACCGGGCGGAGTGCATTGTGGCACACTACCACACTCCTTTAGGAATGAATCAAATTCGGTACTTAAGTACTCACATCCACGATCGGTTCGTAGATACTTGATTTTCTTGTTGAGTTGGTTCTCTACTTTATTCTTGAATTCCTTGAACTTGTCAAAGGATTCACTTTTTGTTTCTCATTTGATAAATGTAGCCATAACGACTATAGTCATCCGTGAACGTAATGAAGTACCTAAAACTGTCTTTTGCACTTGTACTCATTGGTCCACATACATCGGAATGTATCAAATCCAGCAAGTTATTCCCTTTCAGACCTTTCTTCTTGAAAAGCATCTTGGTCATTTTGCCCATTAGGCACGGTTCGCACGTCGCCAATGATTTAAAATCAAGTTGACAAAGAAGATTAGTTTCTTGTAATTTCTTGATGCGTTTTTCATATATGTGACCAAGACGATAATGCCACAAGAGTGTATCATTCACGTGAGTAGTTTTAAGACTTTTGTTATTGATGTTTAAACTTTATCTATTATTTAATTCAAGAAAATAGAGTATGTTTCTTACGAAAGCATTTGCATAGAAATTCCATTTTTCGATATAGACAAGCAAGATTTTGAAATATTTATATTAAAATTATCCATATCCAAACATGATACATAAATAATATTCTTGCTAATCGAATGTACATAATAGATGTTATTTAAACATAAATTTAAACCACTAGATAATTGAAGCTCCACGGAACCTTCTGCAATCGCAACAATGCTTGCACCATTTCTAACCTTCAAAATCATATCGTTCTTCATTAGTTCCTTCCTATCATTTCGTAGTTGCACATTAGAAATTATGTGAGTACATGATCCGGTATCAATTACTCAATCATGGACAGAGGTGGCTAAATTTATTTCAATAACAAATATACTTTTAGCCTTTTGGGGGGCGTTTTTGCTCAATTACCCCGTTGTCAAGATCCTCCTTGTACTTGGGGTAATTCGGACGGATGTGTCATTTTCCACTGCAGTGGTAACACTCTGTATTAGGAGTCGGAGATTTCGAAGAATTCCCCTTTGAGGTACTCGTATTAGCCCCTCCTACTCCATTTCCCTTCAACACCTTTTTGGCCAATTTGTTTTTCCCTTTACCTCTGGTGATCTTCCTGCTCCCTCTATGGACGGCTAGGACGTGCTTGTCTCAACCCTTATCCATGTCAAATTCAGTCATTTTGAGAGCATTGTGAAGCTCCTCAAGACTCACCCCTTTCTCACGCAAATGATAGTGCATAATGAAGTCCTTGTAGGATGGGGGTAGAGAGCCAAAAATCAAATCTTCCACAATGTCATTGGGCATCGGGGAACAGAGCTTTGACAACTTCTCAAAGTATCCTTGCATAGCGAGAAAATGCATGGACACCGATGTTCTCTTCGCCATGTGGCAGTTGTTAGGTTCTATGACCCTCTAATCGCTAGATAAATGTGGAATTAAAAATAATAAGCGAATGATTAAGGGATGAGACAATGCAAACCACAAAATCGTCGACACCGGAGCTTAGAGAGGTTTGGCACCCACACTCGGGTCCTAGTCCTCCTCGCAAGCCTCGCTTGATCCCCCGAGCCTCGCTTACGGTTCCACTAACCGATCTCAATTTCGGGTCGAGATCAACGTCGTTTACAACCACCTCGCCTCGCGAACAACATCACCTCACTCGTGTCTCCTCTCACAACCCGAGAGGAAGCTTCCTTGAATATGTAGATGGAATCACAATCTAACCAACACTCTATACTTGACCACACTTGTATATGGATATGGAATTGATATGAAAGTGGTGAAGTTTTGGCTTGATTGTTGAGGATTGAGAGTTGAAGATGGAGAAGATTTGGCTTTGAGTATTGGATAGATAGGAAAGGTTCAAGAGATCCAAAACCAACAAATGATGTCCTATTTATAAGTCTTCAAGCTCAACTAGCCATTTGGGAGTTGGTGGGGAAATGGACCAATAGGATTGCAAGATGTGACTTAAGCTCAAGCAGATTTCGATGCAGGTTTGGTCGACCGTTATCGAAACGGTAGTCTGAAGAATTGGTCTTAATTAAGCATTCAGTTGACCGATTATATATCGGATCACCTTTCACCAAACTCCAGTAGCTTTTATCAATTTATCCCTAATTAAGTTCAGTTAACCAAATTCCATTTCGTTCACTGTTTCAAGATGGACAATAGGATTGGTTGGGCTATGATATGCTCAAGTTCGGTTGACCGTGTAAACTTCGGTAGAGCGAAGATAGCGCGAGTTTTGTGTTGATAGTTACTCTCAAAATGTCGTTGGGTACAACGGTCAAGTGCCACATGTAAATAGTCGTTGGGTGCCTAAAGCCAATAAGGAATCGGTTGACCGATAGGTATTCAGTCATCCGATAAAGGACAAGTCAAATGGGCTCTAGGGACTTGATTCAAATGTGACCGTTGGAGCAAAGTCCAAAACCGGTCCAAGACTATTCGGTCGACCGAAGGTGTTTCGGTCTTCCGTCAGGGCAATTCCAAAAAATACCTAAGTTTTACTGGTGGGAAGAATTCAGGTATCCGATAGGTGTTCGGTGGACTGAACTAGATAGGATTCAGTTGACCGAAGGTGGGTTGGTGTACCGATGATGGATGAGACAGAATCCTAGTGCTCAAGTTTACATTAAATCTTATGGACTCAATAAATACAAAATTACATGTCTTGGTCCAAAGCTTTGATTACAAGTCTTGATGTCTTTGTCCCAATGCTCTTTTTGTTGATTATCTTGATCAACCTATTAAGATGATTGCAAGTATACAAATATCTATGTAATGCATGTAATCGTGTTTGCTCACTTTGATGGATTAGGTTGATTGATTAAGATTAGTTTAATTAATCTAGATTAAGGCCAAAAAGCCAACAACACCTTGTGAGGGCTATGATGGTCTTATAACGCTCTTTTCTAGCACTATCCATGAACATCTTTGTTAAAATTTCCATGGTCTTCTTGGGTTTTGAGTCCAAGTATTTCGCTTGAAGCGAGTTACCCATGGATGCCAACATTAGACCGTGAACTTGATTATCATGGTCTTCCTACTTGCCTTTAGCCTCCTTCTCAACATCGGTTGCCTTCTCATTTAATTTTGGGATTTCACCATCCAAAATATGTGATAGTTTCTCAAACTTTAGCATGATATTGAGCTTCAGTTGCTAGCTTGTGAAGTTGGAGTCATCATTTGCCAAATGATGTTTTCAATCATAGATCGCACAATAAGTTGAATATTCGACATTTCTACGAAATAAATAATGTCAATTTTATGTTTGAAAATCAATACCACAAATAAATGAATATGTCCATAAATACAGCAATTCAAGATCCTATCAATTATAATATAAATGAGCTAAGGGCTATCGATATATTATAAAATCAGGGTAAGAAAACATTTCCTAATCATAACCATTTTGCATTTTTTGCATTTTCAAACTCTTATGACTCTTGTTGTTTTAATTGAGAGAGAATTTGACCAATCCTCCTAATCAAAACTCTTTTTCCCAAAATCAAGTGAGGGCTCCGAGTCTTGTTAGGAGAACTTATTTTATTTGATACGAGATACGTTTATGCATTGTATTCACAAATAAATATACTCGGTGTCCACTAAGGGTAAATCACACCTTGAACATCTATTCATGGCACAACAATAGAAAACCTTATATCTCTCACTATTCCAAAAGATATAGGAAGCTATCTCCTGCTAAGTGCGAACAGAATATCCCTCGATTGATGACTGCTAGTGGATGAAATAAGAAAGAAAAATACTCTTAATTTTTGGTTGGACAATTAAACATTTATATGTGATTTTAGAATTTAGGTAATTATGCATATTTATATCTATACACATCCAAACATTTATTCATTCAATCACATACATGTCAAGCACACAAACATAAATTTATCTATTCACACACACATTGATGTGAGTTTATATGTTCCCGCGTCCTTGACCTTTGCATCTTCTCCGCGACTTCTTCTTGTACCATGGATGTAGATACTGCAAAATATAAACATGCATCTCACAATTTCGAAAATTGTCTAGTCCAAGTCCTATGTAAAATTTTCTCATATGTATGCATATACATAGATAATTTGCTTTTACATACATAAGCCCCTATGATTGAATAATAATTGTAATATTCACATCATTCACACATGGCTTCGATGGAACATACAAACTTACATATCCATGCAAAAGAGAATTAGAGCAATACATGTACATATACTATATATTACTCGATTTAGTTTATCCTTCATCTCTAAATCAAACAATTCCAAAACAATTTGAAATCCATTAAAAATGATTTTTTACATCCATAGTTAAAAATATAAAAAAATTGAATTGTTGTTTATCCAAATTTCTAAAAGAAAAAAAATCTTTTAAGAAAAGATAAACGTGTCTTTTTCGTTTTGTCGATTCCTTATAAAATAATCATTTAATAGAAAACGAAAATTTTATATATTAGACATAAGTCTAAATCTTAATTCTAACATTCATATGATGTGTTTTAAAATATTTAAAACATTCAAAAGAATCAATTAAAATTAAATCAACAAAACTGTCAGAATACTCGAAAAAGACATCAAACATGAATTGTTTCGATTGGAGATGGTAAACTAAAATTAATTATATTGTCTAATAATTGAAAATATGAACTAAATGTTCTGGTGCCACAGTAGGATTTTGTACCCCCATGTATGTATGTATTTTAAATTTTTTATACATGCACACAAGATCAATTTCCATATTTTCGACGATTTCATGTAAATTATTTTATATTTATTCTAATATCATGTAATCTACATATATATTAAAATAAATAGAAGAAGATCATACCTAAATATTCTCTAAAACCTTTATGAATATTCGGAGTTGCGTTGCCCATTGAATCGTCCGCCGATTCGCCTCTAAGTGTTCACCATACTCTAGACAATATTAGAAAGAAAAGAGCTAGCTAATCAATCTCTAAATCAAGGTTAGAATCTAGCTAATAACCCATCTAAAGCTCCCGAGAATTTAATCTCCAAAATCATGAATAATTAAGGAATTTTCGGATGGATTAATGAGGTGGTTAGGGAGAGAGAATTTTTGCATTAGTCTTAACAAGGAATGGATGGTGGACCTATTTATAGGATTTCCTCTAACCAACATCAGTTACGCATGATCCCTTATTAATCTCTCCACTAAACCACATCACGTGCAAACCACTTGCACATGACCTCTTGTTTACATCTTCACTAAAGCACATCATATGCAAACATTTTTGCACAAGATATCTTGTTTATTTTGTCACATCATCATCCAATAACTACCTTTAACCAAGGTGGATTAAAACAAAAATTTAAATGGTAAAAATTCTCTTATTAATAAATGCAAAAACGTGGTCAAATGGTTGGACTATTTTTCACTGTTTTTGACTCAAAATTTGGATTAATATCTAACAAAATTTGGAATTTGGGTTTTAGCAAAATTCACATGTTATAATGTTGTAGATCATATTATATCATGTAATATATTATCATATATAATATCAAAATATTATACCCCATAATACATATACATCTCATACGAATTTATTTATTATTCCAATCATGTCGTTTTCACGACATATTGATTTTATTATTTTACCATGTCTATATTATTTCATAACACATGAAACTTAATACATCATATAAAATATAGAATCATATTTCTTGTTTTCTAGTGTTGTGGTGTGACTTATATAAGGATTTAAGTTATGTTGACAACAATACAAAACACATTATATCATAAACTATAAGCGGTATCTAACTATACATTATAGTTACCGAAATAACAAATATGTTTTGCTCGCTCGAACTAAACACGATCCATTTAGTGATATGTAAAATATCACTTGTGTCTATCTCTTGCCTCATGATATTAAGAATATTATACAAAGTAAAAATGTGTCACCTTTGTATTATATATTAATTTCTTTATATAATTATAAATATGTAACTTAACACAAGTCACATTGTACACATTATAATTTCGCTTTATCAAGGGATCCACTACTATCATTACTCAAATAAAGATGGAAAATGATAATCTTTTGACGAACTATCTTTTCCAGCATAAGTCATACTTAACCAATTATTGCATTTATCACTATACTCATTGACAACTTTTAACAATAATCAAATTAAACACTTCCTATGTGAAAAGACATGTCTCATATATTAGGATTCAAGACATAGTGAAAACATTAATGACACATAACATAATTCCATAATATTTCACTTTCTAGGTCTATTCAAAATATAAATGTAACTATTTTACTCTTTTATATACTCGTGTCCTAATATATTGGTAGCTACAATAATCGATGACCAACACGATAATCTTATCTCGAAAATTAATATTCCATGTCAATAACCATGATTGTGGATAAGTTTTGATTTATGTAAATCATTATCTTTTAAAACTTTACAGTATAAAACCAAGAGTCTCTTCCTTAACACTTCTAAAAGACGAATACAATAATCAAGGAATAAAATATTTGCACATTCAATTCACTACAATTGACATATAAAAGTAATTTTTTTAAAACACATTCCTTTCTGATGGATCACTCAGGATAAATATTTTTATGTATTAAACTTATTTTATTGTTATTACATTGTTAGCTTGATTTGTGTCAAAATGTTAAACTTGTTATTTTGCATGTAATTTTGATTTTATTGTAGTTGTTTTTGTTAGGTGCATAACTTCATTATTGGATCTCGTCTCATGCTTATGTATATTTTTTTTAAAATTATACACAAGCAAAATCGTTTTCATATTTCTTCAATAATTTATAAGTACAAGATTTCCTTTTTGCAATTCAATATGATGTATACTACATAATATATATATAATGCATAAGTTGATCATACCTAAAAGGATTGTCAAATCCTTTTCAATCGTCGGAAGTCAAGTTGCACTTGGATCGCCTCGGAATTTCCTCCAAGTGTTCACTGATTGACATCGTATCAGGCATATATTTGTGTTTTATGTTTAAGTTCCAGAAATAACAATGTTTGAGAAGGAGATACTCTAAAAGGACTTAAAAGCAAGAAAAAGAACTAAGTTGCAAGACTTATGGACCAACCCGCCGTCCGTCGCCCCTTGCCGCTGCTTCCCCGCGTCTTCGACCCCTCGCCACCACTTCTCGGTGCCGTCAATCCCTCTCACTGTAAGCATCTCTCTCGTCTTCCCTGGACCCGAACCAGCCCACCCCACATCGTCTCCCCGTCGGTCCCCGGTAGGCAACTGCGTCTCCTCCACCGACCTCTTCAAACCCCAAACCCTAACCCTCCCCTCCCGTTTCGTCTTCCTCAAACCCAAACCCAAATTCCTCCCATGCGACCCCATCCCCTTACGTCTCCTTCCTCCCTTCAAGCACCCAAATCGACCCCTCCCGACCCTGCCTAACCCAAACTCCCCCTCTTCCCAAACCTCTTCCCCAACCCGACCCCCAACCCCAAACATGTCCCCAACGTGACACCCGACCTCAAACTTGTCCCCAAACACGACCCATAGCCCTAAACCCGTCCCCAGCCCCAAACCCATCCCAAAACACAACCTCCATCCCCAAACTCGACCTTCAACCCCATACATGCCCCCCAAGGCCACCCTCAACCCTAAACCCGACCTCAAACTCGATCCCCACTCCCAAACCCAACCCCAAACTTGCCCTTGGCCCCAAACCCGGCCCCAAACAAGTATTTAGATTATAATTTGGATGTTTTAAATTTATATATGTTTTTAGATTAACAATAAGATGTTATTGTTAGGATAAATTTGGATTATTTTTTTTGGTTTGAATATAGTTTGAATTTGATTATTTTGATAGTTTTAATCTAATTTGAATGTAAATTTAAATATAATTTAAATATAATTGTAATATATTTTGAATGTAGTTTAGAAAATGCTTTATATGAATGCTTGAATGTAAATGTGAATGTAGTTTAGAAAATGCTTTATATGATAGTTTATAATATAGTTTGAATGTAAAATTCAATGTTTATATACATTGTGGAAACCTTTTTGTGTCTACAAGGATATAGAAACAAAAAATTATTGTTGATTTATAGGGAAGGTTCTGCCAAAATTTAAAAAAAAAATCGGCAGAAAATTGTAATCAATATCACATTATTGATTCCCCATTAAGATTAAACGAAATTTTAAGTCAAACAAGTATTTCTATTTTGTAGGAACAAACATTCCATCGTGTTAGATTAAAAAGAATTGATACAATTTTAAGTCAAACAAGATTTGTTGCAAGAACAAGAGAATTGGAGGTTGGGCTTGGTGTATTAGATTTTGGGTTTAGGATTCTACTTTGGATTTAAAATTTAGAAAATTAGATTTTGGATTACTTGGAGGTGCTTGTGAATGCATGATATGAATGTAAATGTATTTTTCCTTGTCAATGCAGGATTTCTAAAATTTCAATTTATGAAAATTATAGGGGAGGTGTTTCCAAATTTTTCTGGTAAATAGTTATTTTTGATCTACGACTTAGTTATATTGATTTGGATTGTGTGGAATGCGCTAGTGTGATTGAGTTAGTTGGATTGTGTTGGATAATTGATTTAGTTAGATTGAGTTTATTTGAATTGATTTGGATAAGTTGGATATGATAGATTAAGTTTGAATTGGGTTTGTTTGATAGCACAAATATTGGGTTTATTTGAATTGATTTGGATAAGTTGGATATAATTGGATGTGATAATTTGAAACTGTCGATTTAATGATGGTAGAGATTGAATAATTGATATTGGATTTGGTTATACTTAATGTGTTATGTTTAACATGTTTTGTTTTAAATCAACAGAATTATGAGCTCTGACAGAAGTTGGATGTATGAGAAGAGAATTACTCAAAAATTCACGAAAAATCTAAAGTCATTCTTGAATCTCACATTTGGTCCTCACAACCAATATGTTTGTGATGGGAATAAAATCTTATGCCCATGTAAAAAGTGTTGTAACAATAAGTGGGTGACTAGAGGCGACGTCGTCGATGATATCATCATAAATGACTTTGCTGGTGTACAAGCAATGGATTTTTCACGGGAAAGTATCTCCAGTTCGAGTGCACAAGTCGTCATGACCATCACAAAACAACCAACAGAGATAGAGTCAAAAAAGGATGATGTAGACGACATAGAGGGGATGATACATGATGTGGTCGAAGGTGGTAACATGGGAACTGATTCGTTGAGAGCGGGATTACAAATTATGCTCAGAACTTTCTTGCTTACATAGAGGACAAATATCAACCGTTGCATCCCAGGTGCAAACCAGAATTGACGAGATTATCATTCGTCATCAAAGTATTTCACATGAAGAGCACAAGTAGATGGACAGACACATCGTTTTAAAAATTGGTTAGCATATGAAGCAGAATTACTTCCATATGGAGGTTGTTTGCCGAAGGATACATATGAGACGAAAAGGTTGGTTGCCAACTTCGGGTTTGATTATGAAAATATTCATGTTCGTAAGAATCATTGCACGCTTTACTAGAAAGAAAATAAGAATGTTGATTCGTGTTTTGTATGCAGGGAATCCCGTTGGGTAACCATGTATGGGGAAGATGTCATAGAAACTGAAAATTATGTAGCCCGAAAAAGCAAAAGAATTCCAGTGGAACTTGTGTGGTACTTTCCGTTAAAGCCAAGACTCTGCAGGTTATATCTCACTCTTGATATTGCCAAGTCGATGAGATAACATGCGGAAGATCGACAAAAAGATAGGAAATTGCATCATCTGGCTGATTCTGAATGTTGGGCCGAGTTAGACAACAAACATCTCTCTTTTGCTTCAGAAATAATAAATGCAAGATTAGGTTTGGCATCAAATGAGTTTCAACCATTCAGTCAAACACAACATAGTATTTGGCCTGCAGTGCCCGTGCCTTATAATCTCCCACCGTGGATGAGCATGAAACACCAGTTTATCATGATGTTGCTAATCATTCTCAATCATCCTGACAACAAGCTAGATGTTTGTTTGTAACCACTTATCAAAGAGTTGAAAGAACTTAGGGAAGAGGGTTTAAATACTTATGAATATCAAGAGTAAGTGAACAAAAGTTTTGTTACTTATTTTTAAAATTTGATTATTTCACCCCTAGAGAAAAAATTCACCATTTACAGGCGCTTGAACCATTACAATTCTTTCATGGGAGTAGGCTTATGTCGTAATCGAAGACAACAATTGAATGCACGACATAAGAAATTTAGTGATTGGTTCAGGGAGACAGTTTGAAATGAAAAAAGTCAACGTGTTGAAATCGAAGCATTTGCTCGAGGTCCTAATACTGTGACAAAGAAATATTAGGGATATATCATCAATGAGTTTCGATTTCGCCCAGAGAAATAGGAGTCTAAAGGAAAAACTCAGAATTCTGGTGTGTTTGTGAACGCAACAACAAAAAGTTATTCAACATTGCGAGATAACAATCTTATCCATACACCAGTCGACTACTTTGGTGTATTGCAAAATATAATTGAACTTCAATACTATGGTGATGTCAAATATGTTATGTTCACGTGCAAGTTGTACGATGTTCTTGGTCAGGACAATACCACTAGAAGAGACGAATATGGGTTTACGTTGGTGAACACCATTAGATTTCCAAAACCAGAAGAGTCATTTGTATGTCCCTGAGTACGGGCGAGGAAATCTTGTTCAAGATCGGGTCAAATTAGACGATATTAATTTGGTCAATTTTGTTAGACCAGATTTAGAACTGGTGGTCAAGTAGTACACCCTGAGGGACATGCACAATATATGTATGAATAGATTTGAAGTTGTAATGACAACCTAATATATGAATGAATAGATTTGAAATTTATAATTTTTATTATGCAACTAATGGTAAATTAAATTACTTCATATTTTAGGTATGTCAAGACGTCAGTCTTCACAACCGCACCTTGTGGGAGACGGTGATAGGCATAAACGTTGACGACTCAGGCAGATGATACCCTACGGATAGCCGATGGTGCAACCAATAATGCTGACGTTCCTAGCCAGGAGGACACAATTACAACGAGTACGAGTAGAGGTCGTGGATCTACACAACTTTTGGATGTTTGGAGCTCTACCATTCAAAAGGAGATAAAGTTGACTCCATAAGGCGTGCCTAATGGAAAGAATGTCGAACGATTCCGGAATTTCATCCGCACGATAGCCAGGAGGACACAAATATTGTCTCATCATTATTCGGATGGGAGATTGGTGCCAAAGAAGGACAAAGATGTGGCATGGGCGTAATTAACAGTAATATTACATACGTTCTTAAGTTACATTAGAATTGATTTAGATTTTAAACTAATTTGAATTTATTTCACAGTCACGCTGGATAGTTCCTGAGGGGTTCAGAGGCAAAATTATGAATTCTTTGAACACCAAATGGAAGGAAAAGAAATACCAATTGTACCTTAACATTGTAGATTTGGAGACTAGAGAGTCTATATTGGCGGCTAGACCGCCACAAATTTCTGTGGAGGATTGAGCCACTCTGCTTGACTATTGGTCCAGCGAGACGTTTGAGGTAAATTTGTAAAGTTTTTAGTTAAATTATTATCACTGACTAAAAATCAAGTATTTGGCTTATTGTTGTTGCAGAAGAAGAGCGAGACTAACAAGAAGAACCAGGTGAAATGGCAATACCACATCAATGTGGTACAAAATCATTGGTGTGACACAAAGAGAAAATGGTGAGATATTATTTAATTTTTTAAAATTGTTATAGATTCATTATTGTTTTTAATTCTTAGAGATTCAATAGTATTGCAGATTGTAGAAAACCCTTGACACTCCTTAGCTTAATTGTATCGATATGTACATCCGGTTTCATGATGATGCATTGCATACATTGCATCATATGTCTTTCATTTAGATTACTTTTACATCAAGGCCCAAAGCTAAAAGAATAATCCATGCCATGGTTGATCCGAATGATACTTCACCACCAGAGGAGGCATGCAAAATAATTTAAGTGATATCATGTGTAGAAGGGTTAGTGGTGTGAATGTTGGAGGAACAAAGACCAAGTCATATTTTTTTAATGAGTTAGATTTATATAATGAGCATGCAAAAATTCTTAGTGAGATGTATAAGGTTGAGGTAGGGATATTGAGAACTATTAATGAAATGTTGATTTAGGATTTTGTGGGTATATCCGCGGAAAACCCTCAGGAGACAACACTCCTCCTCCTAGGAAACTTGGAGGTTTAAAGGCTTGTTGCACATGCTAAGTGCAACCGTGATTCCTACGAAAGTGAGTTAGGATTTCCCTGTTTTCATTTTTCTTATATTCTGTTTTGCTAGGGACTAGCAAAATCTAGGTGTGGGGGTATTTGATGCATTGCATACATTGCATCATATGTCTTTCATTTAGATTACTTTTACATCAATAAATGCTACTAAGGTATGTGTTTAGTCTTATTTACAGAATACAGGAACCTAAATGCAATTTACCCACATCCTGAGCATAAACGCTTGCAAAAGACTCATTTCTATCATAAAGACCAAGCTCAAGATTATCGGGTTACGAATGGAAATGTATCCAAGCATAAAAGCATTCAAGTCCTAATTGCAAAAAGAACAAGGACTTAAGCACAAAAGTAGCCGGGGACTTAATTGCAAAAAGTCAAGGACCTAATTGCAATTCACAAGTTATTATGGAGAAAACCTAAAGAAAAATCAATGTAAATCTCCAAATACATAAATGAATTAATCCGGAGCTCAAAAGAATGGAAAGAATCAATCCAGACGCGCAAAGGAGGATCAAATCATACCATAAACTACCAGCAAAAATCCGGATTAAATCAGAGAAGATTGTGCGGCGAAATCGCCGCATATCACATACATTGTGCGGCGGAAACGCCGCCCCCTCAGCGATCTGTGTGCTCCAATTTTTGTCCTGTCGTGTCTGGACATGTGTACTCTCCAATTCTATACTTAGGTCTCTTGTAACAACTATAAATAGACCCGAGAATGATGTTAGAAGGGTCCTTAGTCTTTGGTTGTAGTTTTTATTCTTAATCTTAGTTTTGTATTCCTCTTTTCATTAATAAAATTCTGTCTTTTATTTCTTACTTTTAGTTTTCTTTTGTAATGTCTCAAGGACCCCTTCTTCCTCCCTCCATGAGTTTCTAACTCTTTCCAAAGGGTGGAGGTGACGGATTTAGGGTGAAGAGAAGACGAATAAATGTTATTATTTTAAGTTCGTATTAGTCTATTTTGATTGCTTGAGTTTATGTTAAATCATTTATCATGTAATGCTTCATAACTAATATGATTTATTATAAGTTTCTGAATTCTCTAATCTAAACCTTAAATCTAAACCTCCACCCGACGGAATTCACCTCTTTGTTCTTGTTTTAGTTTTAATTGTTCTTGTTCTTGCTTTAGATAATTAAAACCCAAAAATCTCAAAACCCAATTATTTCTTCTCTCCTTCTTCCCCTTAATCGAAAATCACACAAATAACAAGATCTCTCCCTCATTGTGTTCGACCCGTATTTGCCACGTCTTCATTGACGCCGTGCACTTGCGGTATAAATTTAATTCCCAACAAGTTTTTGGCGCCGTTGCTGGGGAGGCGACGCAGATTTTGTTTTTTGTTGATTTCGATTCTATTCTGTTTATCTTGTGCGCGATCTAACTATTTGGATTTGTGTTTCAGGAGACAATAGAGCGCGCGGCGAAATCTGAGCGCAGTCTGAGCAACAAGGGCGGCGGAATCGCCGCACATCAAGAGGAACCTGCGGCGGAATCGCCGCACAATTGAAGCATTTGGGCTTCAAATTTTTCTGGGGTTAGCACCATCTCTGGGTGGACGCGTGGAGCTACTGAAATTTCGAGAGCGGGCGGCGAACCCGACTGAGCATTGCGTAGGTAACCTTTGTTGCCTTTTTCCTCGTAATTTCTAATTTCAGAAAATTTCCTTTTCATAGAACTGCATGTGTTAGGGCAAAATTCCATAATTGGCAATAATTCAACTCTGACCTAAAATTGGCAAAATTAGAAAGGCCTTAGTGCATGCATCATCTAGTGTTTTGTATGCATTATTCTTGCTAAATTCTTGCAAATTAATTCTTGTTGAAGAGTGCTGGAGGCAAGGTACGTATCGCGTTTTAACGATTGCATTTAAGCATATAATTTAGTTTGCATACAACCTTGCAATTGCCCCCAATTAAAGGCCATTGTTTGACTATCTTTGCTAGATCTAAGTTAAACTATCTTAAGGGCAACTCCGTAGGCGAAGATACGGTGGGGATTTCATCACCCTTCCGTGGCCCACAAATCACAATCCTAAAGTGTCACCTAAGCCTTAAATTTAAAATCAATTAGACATTGGCCCCTAAGGACTCGGACTCATTTACGGAGAAGAATTGGTTTGACTTGCTATGACCTGAAGCCGATTGAATTTAATTTGGTGTCTAGAAAGTGTTTTTGTGTTGACGTAAGTCTTCCAAGCGAAGTGGTTATCTAATTGGCACCGACTCTGTCGAAAGCGCCCCCACTAGCTATACACGGCCTGGCCAAGTTGGTTTGATTAGTGAGGGAGGTGAATCAAGCGAATTAATTCGACTCAACCAGTTAGGAGTCGTCTAGATCTAAGCGACACTAGGTCTAGGATTGTTTGAACTGTGATTTCTTAGGAATTTTCTGACCAACCCTCTTTCTATCTTTAGAGTTAGGTTTCCCTTCTCATCTGAGTCTTCTTTCTCTTCTCACCTAAATTCTCTAGATTAGGATTCCTTTCTCATCTTTCCCCATTCTATTGTTTGTTTCCCTTTTGAAAAAATAAAAAAAACGAAAATATATAAATAAAAATTAATTAATTCTTGAAATTAAATTTGGAATTTAAATTTCGAATTTGAATTCAAAAATGGATTCAACCCGGTGCACTCAGATTTGGATTCGGGACTTGAGTAATCGACTCTCACGAGTTCATCTAGATTCCAGTCTGGAACTTAGCCCCAATCCATCTGCTGCACCACCTCACCCGGATCCAATGGGTGAGAACGTAGTGGACCCGCCTGTTGCAAAACCTATAACTCTGAGGGATCGATGCTATCCAGCGATGGCTGCTCAGCCATCGTGCATCGTTATGCCCACCATACCGGGTCGTGACTTCGAACTTAAGGCACAATACATGAGTATGTTGCCTAAGTTCACCTCTAGGGAAGATCCATATCTCTTCCTTAGAGAATTTGAGGAAATCTGCTCTCTTATGCAATACCAGCATATTCCTGAGGAGCCAGTGCGTCTGAAATTCGTGCCTCTAGCACTGAAGGATGACGCTAAGAAATGGCTATATAGTCTAGCCGAAAGATCTATTAGGAGTTGGGCTGAGTTTGTTCAAGTATTCCTGAAAAAAAAATTCCCAACCATAAGACTATGAGGATTAGGAATGAAATTGTTGCATTCGTTCAGTCTGAGAGTGAGCCGTTCTATTCCTATCTAGAAAGATTCAAAAGTGTTCTGACCCAATGCCCTCATCATGGAATTCCGAGATGGCAATTATGTCAAATTATTTATGAGGGATTGACACCCACATCTAGCGTTATGGTAGAATCCGTAAGCCAATGGAACTTTATGTCGAAAAATGAAAATGATGCCTGGACTTTCCTTGAGGAATTAGCTGAAAATAGTATGCAATGGGACAATGCTAGAACACCGCTTAACCCGAGTATTGGATCTAGAATAGCAAGTCAACCCAAACCAGGTGTCTTAGCTGTAGATGTCAACATAGCGGTTGAAGCAAAACTAGCTACCCTTATGCGCAGAATGGAAAGTTTAGAGCTACAAACCCAAAACCGAGTGAATCAAGCCTCGACTATCCCGTGCTCTAGATGTGGTCAGACTGGTCATGTAATGGAGGATTGTGCGGAATGAGACCAAGTTAATGCCATGTATAACCATGCTAGAAATGACCCATACGCATCAACCTATAACTCGGGTTGGCGTAATAATTCCAATTTCTCATCAAACCAACAGGGTCAACCTCCTAAACAACAACCAAACCCGTATAACCAAAATAATACATCATCTGGGTTTAATAACAATAACGATCATGAGGTTAGGTTGACAAGCTTGGAAAATTTGATGAAAACCTTTATACAAACAACCAACCAGACCTTCCAAAGGCTAGAGACACAAGTCAGCCAACTAGCACAAATAGTAGGTGAAAGAGAAAAGGGTCGGTTTCCAAGTCAACCTGAGGTGAACCCTAGATCTAATAATTCATATCAATCCTATCAAGCACCTTCAGGAAATAACAACCCTAGACCGGTTCAAATGGTTAATGAAGAAGGACCGTTCCAACAAATAAATGATGTAGTATCATTACGGTCCGGAAGACAGATTGATAATAATGTGGTAAATCCTAGAACGTCTAATCAATCTAGCCATCAAACTGCCACATATGACCTAACCATTGAACCCGACGTCCAATCTGAAACGCCCAACCCACCTACTCAACTTGAACCCGTAGCTCAACCTGAACCTGAGCGAGTCTATGTCCCTAAAGCCGCATTTCCCAATAGACTCAAAAAGAACTCAAGTGCACAAATAGAGAAAATCTTGGAAGTATTTAAGCAAGTTAAGGTGAACATTCCACTCTTAGACATGATTCAACAAATACCTGCTTATGCTAAATTCTTAAAAGATTTGTGCACTAAAAAGAGAAAAACAAACGTACCAAAGAAGGCATTCTTAACTGCAAACATAAGTTCTATTTTGTCCAACACATCTTCTATAAAATATAAGGATCCTGGATGTCCCACAATTTCATGTGCAATAGGAGATACTTTTATCAACAAAGCCCTTCTAGACCTTAGTGCTAGTGTTAACCTACTCCCATACTCTGTCTATGAGCAAATGAACCTTGGTCCGCTAAAACCCTCTAAGACAACCCTTCAATTTGCTGATTGTTCTATTAAGAAGCCAAGAGGTATAGTAGAGGATGTTTTGATCAAGATTGGTGACTTCATTTACCCAGTGGATTTTGTCGTACTAGATACCGCACCTGTTGTAAATCCTAACCAACAAATCCCTGTAATTCTAGGCAGACCCTTTTTAGCCACTTCGGAAGCATTGATAAACTGTCGTAATGGGCTCATGCAATTATCTTTTGGGAACTTAAAAGCTGAATTTAATATCTTTCATATTGATAGTGAGCCAGAAATAACATGCAATCAAAGTGATGTTGTGATGAAATCGCGTATCTATAATATTTCTGAATCATCACAAAATCAAAAAGGAAGTAAGAAAAAGGGGAGGAATTCATCTACACACCCACCGTCACTCGAGCAAATAAGAGAACCAATTTATGTGAGGGGTGTGGAACCTGTAACTCAGGACGCTCATTGCAACATGGGGAACAATTCAACTGGATACATGCACCAATATGGTGTCATTCAATCCAGTTCTGACTATGGTTGACTTTGAGCAAATTTCATCCGTCCACCGCAGTTCACCAAGGTAATAAGTGCATTTGCTTTATATTTTCATACATTGAGGACAATGCATGATTTAGGTGTGGGGGGGGGGGTGTTTATGTATATATTTATCTATATATTCTGTCTTTTATTTAAAAAAAAAATTCAATGTTTCATGACATAGATTAAGATTGAACTGCTAAAACCCGTGTACAAATTGCATTGAGTTTTTGTTCCTTATTATATAGTTCTGCTTGTAGAAATTATGACATAAATCTAAGTTCCAAAGAAATAACTCATTGCCCTTTAAGACATGTATGCACTTAAATTGGATGAATCAAATCTTTGAAGTGGTTGATAAAAAGCAGAGGTTGAGGAAAATATACCGGGAAGTGTGGACTTCTAATAGCAATTAAGCCTTGAGGAAAATAAAAATAAAGGAATAAAGTGAGGAAAACACATTTTGCAAAATGATTACAAAAGCCCAAGCCTTTGAGTCACTGATCCGTAGGGGTATCTTGAAACCCGGTAACTTGAGTCTACCAGCTCGGGATTATCGACCAAACTCGCTACACGAATGCAAAAGGGTAAAAGTGTCAAAAAAGCAAATGTGTTGAATCACGGAAGAAAAAAAAAATACTCAAGACCCAAAGCTAAAAGAATAATCCATGCCATGGTTGATCCGAATGATACTTCACCACCAGAGGAGGCGTGCAAAATAATTTAAGTGATATCATGTGTAGAAGGGTTAGTGGTGTGAATGTTGGAGGAACAAAGACCAAGTCATATTTTTTTAATGAGTTAGATTTATATAATGAGCATGCAAAAATTCTTAGTGAGATGTATAAGGTTGAGGTAGGGATATTGAGAACTATTAATGAAATGTTGATTTAGGATTTTGTGGGTATATCCGCGGAAAACCCTCAGGAGACAACACTCCTCCTCCTAGGAAACTTGGAGGTTTAAAGGCTTGTTGCACATGCTAAGTGCAACCGTGATTCCTACGAAAGTGAGTTAGGATTTCCCTGTTTTCATTTTTCTTATATTCTGTTTTGCTAGGGACTAGCAAAATCTAGGTGTGGGGGTATTTGATGCATTGCATACATTGCATCATATGTCTTTCATTTAGATTACTTTTACATCAATAAATGCTACTAAGGTATGTGTTTAGTCTTATTTACAGAATACAGGGACCTGAATGCAATTTACCCACATCCCGAGCATAAACGCTTGCAAAAGACTCATTTCTATCATAAAGACCAAGCTCAAGATTATCGGGTTACGAATGGAAATGTATCCAAGCATAAAAGCATTCAAGTCCTAATTGCAAAAAGAACAAGGACTTAAGCACAAAAGTAGCCGGGGACTTAATTGCAAAAAGTCAAGGACCTAATTGCAATTCACAAGTTATTATGGAGAAAACCTAAAGAAAAATCAATGTAAATCTCCAAATACATAAAGGAATTAATCCGGAGCTCAAAAGAATGGAAAGAATCAATCCAGACGCGCAAAGGAGGATCAAATCATACCATTAACTACCAGCAAAAATCCGGATTAAATCAGAGAAGATTGTGCGGCGAAATCGCCGCATATCACATACATTGTGTGGCGGAAACGTCGCCCCCTCAGCGATCTGTGTGCTCCATTTTTTGTCCTGTCGTGTCTGGACATGTGTACTCTCCAATTCTATACTTAGGTCTCTTCTAACAACTATAAATAGACCCGAGAACGATGTTAGAAGGGTCCTTAGTCTTTGGTTGTAGTTTTTATTCTTAATCTTAGTTATGTATTCCTCTTTTCATTAATAAAATTCTGTCTTTTATTTCTTACTTTTAGTTTTCTTTTGTAATGTCTCAAGGACCCCTTCTTCCTCCCTCCATGAGTTTCTAACTCTTTCCAAAGGGTGGAGGTGATGGATTTAAGGTGAAGAGAAGACGAATAAATGTTATTATTTTAAGTTCGTATTAGTCTATTTTGATTGCTTGAGTTTATGTTAAATCATTTATCATGTAATGCTTCATAACTAATATGATTTATTATAAGTTTCTGAATTCTCTAATCTAAACCTTAAATCTAAACCTCCACCCGACGGAATTCACCTCTTTGTTCTTGTTTCAGTTTTAATTGTTCTTGTTCTTGCTTTAGATAATTAAAACCCAAAAATCTCAAAACCCAATTATTTCTTCTCTCCTTCTTCCCCTTAATCGAAAATCACACAAATAACAAGATCTCTCCCTCCTTGTGTTCGACCCGTATTTGCCACGTCTTCATTGACGCCGTGCACTTGCGGTATAAATTTAATTCCCAACACATGACATGACCCTCCCTGAAGCTGTGACCGTTATTGTAAGTTTAACATTATTATTAGTTTTCAATTACTTAGTGTTGTTTGATACATTCTTTGTGAATTTATAATGTTTTCTTCTTTTAAGAACAATTGGAACCTTTGCGAGGACCGGGTGAGATATTAATACAGCGGTTGACGCCCAAGATCCGGTCAGAACTGTTCTCAGTGACGGGCATGACCGTGTGAGGACGTCCTCGAGTCTTGTCACCCCAATTGACATGTATGGCCCGCGCGGAACGCCATCTCAAGTAGAGAGTAGTGCTAGAGTGGAGGTTGAGAAAGGTGAGGAGATGAAGAAGTTGTTAAGTCAGCTAGCGGAG
Organism: Triglochin maritima; assembly: GCA_963682175.1. Classification (NCBI taxonomy): domain Eukaryota; kingdom Viridiplantae; phylum Streptophyta; class Magnoliopsida; order Alismatales; family Juncaginaceae; genus Triglochin; species Triglochin maritima. The sequence goes on from OY821779.1 coordinate 17,454,108, forward strand.
ATGCAAAACAAATTAGAGAATATGCAAAACAATCCGAGAGGTATAAGTCGATGGTCGATTTTTTGATGGAGAGGGGAGGTTTTAATCCCGAGGTATTGTATTTATAATTTAGTTAATTATATTATATTTACTAAGTTAATTTATATACATTATAATGTTTTAAGTGACTTAATGTTTTAATCTTGGAGAATTTTTGTACGTCAAATCCACGACCAAGTCGAGATAACGATGACGATCCATTTGGCGGAGACGACCCGAGAGGTTTAGTAACTTAGTGTTATATGTTTTCTGTCAGTTTTTTAATTAAACGCTATTGTAGTGCTTACTGAATTTAGATGGTAATTGTAATGAAATTACAACTTGTTTGTTTGCATTGTTTTTAGATAAGTTAATATATATAACTTTTGTGTTTAAATTGTTTGAATTATTGTTGAAAGAGTTGCATGTCTATGAATGGTTGTTGTTGAATTATGATTGAATTGGATGTGTATGAATGCTTATTGAATGATGTGTATGAATGTTTGAGGAATAAACAGAGAATCCCAAAATAACAAACAAGCTCTTTTGGGTTCTGGAGAATACAAACACCGATAGACAATATCTGTCGGTGCTAGTACTGATGTTTGCAAACAAACACTGACAAACAATATCCATCGGTGTATGTAACTGATAATTAGCTCCGACACACCTATCCGTCGGTGTAGGTTCTGCTGTCATCAGATAACGGCTTGGTCGGTGTAACCTACAGTGACGGATAGCTCCGTCGATGTTGTACACCGACAGATGTTGTACAATATAAGAAATGAGTTGGAGGAAAGAGAAAAATTCAATTGACATCGGGTTTTTTTAAGGTGTTATAATTGAGAAAATGAAAGAGAAAGATATTGTGATTACATGTTGTGGAGTATAAAAGATGACGCGTCAGAAAAAGAAAATTGGGATAGTCTTTATTAAAAGCTTGGTTGTTTACTTTGCTAGCATTATACAATTGTTTGTTTTCCTGCCCTTACATTTTTTAGATTATACAATTCCCAAGAGTGTGCATCTGGTCTGGATCGGACCAGACCAGATTTTTTTTGAGGTCCAGACCGGAGACCGAATTTTCAACTGGGTCTGGACCGAAAATCGGACCGATTGGTTTCGGTCCGGACCGAACCAATTTTTGCACACTCCTAATTAAAAATGGTAATTTTGGAAAATCTTTGGTCATTTTGACAATGGTAATTAAAAATGGGGCACTTTGAAATTTCAGAATGAAGTGACATAACCAAACTTAACCTTGAGAAATCTAAGTAACGGACTTCATACATTGAAGTCCGTTACTTGACCCCTACTCTCTATGTTGCTTCATCCTTGTTTTCAAGTTCAGATACATATAAGTTTACGAATCTTACTTTCTCAAATAAGAAAAAAATCACATTCAAATATAAATATGACCCGGTCGACAATTTTTGGACAATCACTTACACCTATAGAACTCGATTAAAACATATCTAGCATGTGTGACTTGTAACTCGTTAATGCTTTAAAAAGTTAAACATGTCACCCTGAACCTATTATTATTCCAACTCGTTATAGATTGTAAATATAGATCTCATTTCTTCTATAGCTTATCTTTGAGCCCTATCTGTGTACATTATTTATGTTAAATAATTGTTTTATTTTATCTACTATCTCATCTTTTTTTTAAATCTCAGTCAGGCATGTAAATTCACATATTGTGATTCGACCCTCGGTGTTCGACTACTTCAAAACGTAAGACGACTCAATTGAAGTAGTCCCATTTGGTTAAAAAATAAAAAAATAAAAAAGAAGCGGACCCGTTATAGTTTTTCTCACTCCATTCGTTAATGAATGCATTCTAGGTTAAACACTCCATCTTTTCAAAATAATTATCTTATATAAAATTATAAATAGATATGTTTCACGGTAGTGACAAAAAACACGGAGTGCACCACCCCACTCCACCACTACCACAGAGCCCCCGAAAATAGCAGGCAGAAGAAGATGTCGGAGGCGCAGGCGAGGGCATCCCACATCCTTATAAAGCACGAGGGCTCCCGACGCAAGGCGTCCTGGAAGGACCCCGATGGCGTCACCATCTCCCGTACAACCCGGGACGCCGCCGTAGCCCAGCTCGGCGTCCTCCGCGACCAGATCGCCTCCGGCTCCGCCCGCTTCCAAGACCTCGCCTCCCAACACTCCCACTGCAGCTCCGCCAAGCGCGGGGGCGACTTAGGTCCCTTCCCTCCCTCATCTCCCCCTCCGCGATCTTGACCAGATTCGGAAAATCCGTTCCTAAGAATCAATTAATTAAAGTCATAATCAGTCTGAACCTCATTTTTTAGTTTCTTTGTTTTGTTTTCTTATCGATTTATTAAGAATCGAATTCCTAAGATCGAAGTAGGAGTATGAATGTTTGCGAATGTGTTTTGTGATTTACCCCGATCAAAAAAATAAAAAATAAAAATTGTGATTTACCAGCCGTGATTACTGACATAAAAATGTAATTCAAATGTGATTCGAAACGGATCTTTAGTTTTAACTGTGTTTGCTAATAGGGCTCCTCCGCATTTGAAGAAGACAACAATATCAAACATGATTTTTCCTGTTTCTAGAATGGCCGCTGAAACCAAGCCACCATTGATATCTAGATTTTACCTGTTCCTATATCGAAACTTGAGAAGAACAAATCAGAAAGGATGAGTGTTGTCTGTCTAGATTACTCGGTTTTGTAGATGCATTATAGTCTTCATGTGGTCATTTTGAAGACTCATTTAACTGTAGTGTTTCGAATAGTTGATCATGTTGAGGAATCTAGATCTATAATTAGGACTTATGAGTGTTTGCGAACGGATATTATGATTTATTAGTTTTAGGGGTTTTATTGTCAGAATGTGATGATTTACCTAGTTTTAGGGGTTTTACTGTTTGGATGTGATGATTTACTTGGTTTTAGGGGTTTTACCGTTCGAGCATGATTCCAGTCGGACCTTTAGTTTTAATGTAGCTCGCTGTACTGGCTAATAGAGCTCCATGGTTGAAGAAGACAAAAAGAACAGACATTCTTTCTGGTGTATAGATTGTATTGTGAAGCCAAGGTACCATTGATATCCCGTGGGCTGTAGAGGAGGTACCCATTTCAACACAAAGATGAAGAAATTGGAAACGACGACTGCAGTCAAGTGATATTGTATAGATTACTTGATTTTGTTAATGGACTCTAATCTTCACGTGATTATTTTGAAGAATCATTTTAACTGGTGTTTTAAATAATGTGATCATATTAAGAAATCTAGATCTATAGTGTAGTGTTTGGAATGGTTTCAGGATGTATTTGATTCTTGATAATCAAAAGAAGATTTTTTCAATTCCATAATGCAACTTAAGTTGTTATGGGGAAGCTTTAGACACACGTTTAATAGAACAATGTTCCGCTGGAAGTAGGACATCTACAGTCAGTATTGTTTATAGAGAATGAAGTTAGTTCCAAGCTCACACATGGATCGACAACATTTAGAAAAACACGATCAACAACCACTCGTACACAACTATCACCAAAAGCGAAAAATCAGCTCAAACTAACAGTTTTGATCGTACATGTTAGGATTGTACTTTGAAGTGTGCAATTTCAAGTTTGCTCTGGTTGTTATTAAGTGGGAAAAATGTGGTTGATCCACTAAGTTTGTGTAGGAACTAGGAACAGTCTTAGTCTCTTGGAGGTACTGCGGAGTTGTTATTTTTCTGTTTGAAAGTTTCTTTTTTTGATTGTTGGTCAGGCTTTAGTTCTTGTTAGCTGAGCCCCAGTCTTCTTCTCTTTCATAACTTTCTTTTTTAATTATATTTTTTTCTTTGAATTCGGCTTAGTCGCAGCTTGTTCAAGCTTGATTTGGAACTTAATGAGATGAACTAGAATATGGACTCAACGTCACCAAGTTCCATTTCTTCACGAGTTGAATATGAACTTAGGTCACTTTATCCAACATGAGGTAGATCTGATTTTATTAGTAGTTGAATGATCTCATATATTATTTATTTAAGTAATTAAGTTTAAAGTGATATTTGTATTTTTAATCTTGTAAGTGGCTAAATCTATTTGGCAAATGGGTCTAGTCGAACCACTATAGTCTTATTGAACTTGAACTAACCCTAATAAGTTACAAGTAAAAGTAAACTCAAAGTTAATGATAAACAAAATGCAATCTTCAACTCAACGACAAGTGGGCTTAGTTTATCCAATTTAGCTCAATTAACTCTACTTATGTTGTCATTTTATGGATTTATCCATGTAGCACTGTTTCATTCTTGGTACACCTTAATTAGATGGTGTGAAGGAGTTCTGTCATATTATTGCTTGAATTTCATAATAGTTTGTGTCGTTCTTATTTGAATGGTTTACGGATGCAACTAATTAGTTAATTAGTTCTCACTATGATATATAAATAGGCCAGATCAATGGTTATTGACTTCTTGGTTTCACTTGTAATTTGCCATATTGGAAAAAAAGTCAAATAGTTATGCAACACTTTGGTAGTTTTTGGTGGTTTCATTTGTAATTTTCCATATTGGAAAAAAGTCAAATAGTTGTGCAACACTTTGTACTTTTTGGTACTTTCTATTAATATATATACACCAGTCAGTCAGTCACCAACACAATCGCCATAATGTGCAGCAGTATTCTATGTTTCAGCTTGTTGTTACCATTCTTTTGCTCAAAATGGTGAGCCTCGCCATGGTAGGAAAAAATAACGTAAGTTCTGTCACTGATTACTATAGTGAAACTTTTATACTTCTGGAACTTCCGGTACCAGCAATTACCCATCTAAAACCGTGAAAGTCATGGCCGAGTGTTATAGATCAAATTGATGGTTCTTGTCCTTGGATCCATTTGTTCAGTTAGTACAACTCACAAGTGTAGATCAACATGGCTGCACTTCTCACGCCATATCTTAGATAACCCAAAAAAGAAAAAGAGGTGCATTCAAGGTTTCACCAAATTATTGATTGGGTATATAGTATGACGTGTTGGAGTTGATGTAAATTTTACTCAACTTTAGTGTTTTTGAGGAAAATTGTGCATTTCTTTACACAAATCACCAGATTTTTGAGTTCTGTTCTGTACATACAACTCACTCGGTAAATTAGATACAATAGTTGGATTTGGCATAGACCTGTTTGATTGTGAACCGATTAAAAAAACAGTTGGATTGTTTGATACACGAAGAGTCTTATTTTATAATTATTAATTTATAGGTTAGTTTAATATACAACCTTAGGGTTCATTATGTAATCTGTATATGTTTAAGAGTTAAATATTATTAGCTGTCAAATTAGTTATCTTTCATATTATGATTTTTTTCTTTCTTCTGTGTCTTCTTTGCAAGTTTCTTCTATGTTCCATATATCTTGTACGTTTCCTCCATATAATAGAAATGCATATATAATATTTTTCTTTCATTACACATCAATGCAATTCTTGACACTTTTAGCATCATATTTCCCTAAATTGCAAGATAACAATTTCAATTCATGTATTGATGAATTGCAGGTCCTTTTGGACGTGGGCAGATGCAGAAGCCGTTTGAAGATGCCACTTTTGCGCTCAAAGTAGGAGAGATGAGTGACATAGTTGACACCGACAGTGGTGTTCACATAATCATGAGAACCGGATGAATCAGAGCTCTCACACTGCCGAGAAGCCGATCCATTTGGTTGGATGTACTTTGTTTTATTCTGATATCACTTGCCATTTTCAATGGTCAGCAACTCTAGATTTACTATATACGCACCTGTGCGTGCTGGAGTATGTAAGACTGAATTTTATCTGTCTGGACAATTTTAATGGCCAAGTAATGAATTAACTCGTTATTGAAGCTGTGTACGGGTGATAACATTTGTGGTGTTCAGAATCTTTTTCTTCTTGTACTACTAGTCTACTACTAGTAAAAAAACTATTTTGACAGGTTTGTTTTCGCCAAGGTTTGGTCATATTTAGCGTGCTTGATGAACTTGAGGGTCGTAGCTTGCGCGCATGTGATGCGAGTAAGAATCCTTCCTACATTTTTGTTGGTGGATTATATTCATGTTGACATTAATGTGTTGTAGTTAAAATTAGTTCTACTGATGAGTAGTCAAGGAATCCTTTCTCTTAAACCAATCCTTCCATGGGAATTTTACTTCAAATAATTAAACTCCCCTTTTTCGGTCCTAAGAGTAGTTTTAAGATGAAAGTGACAATATCTTAAAGTTTCCATGGTTTTTGGTGTTTCATGATTTTATTACATAAACCTTAGCGTGAAACTCAAAACAAGAAATTAAATTAAGTTCCAGAAATTCCATAAAAAAATCCATCAAATTGACCCCACAGTCACAACACACAATGAGCCGTGACAAAATTTTAAAGTTTCCATTGTTTTTGGCAATTCTTGATTTTTATTACATAAACCTTAGAAATTAATTAAGTTCCAGAAATTAGATTAAAAAATTCCATCAAATTGACCACACACAATGAGCTGTGGACATGTAATTGACCACATTAAACCAGAAACGAGACACGTATCATCGGACAAACTAATCGCTATCTCCACTTTAGCAGAAAAACCACGAAGAAGTTAGAAGTCCGAACTCGTACTCATCTTCCGATATCTCCTCTCCAAACCACCGACCGAAGCAGCGATTCTCGAGCAGAAATGGGAGCATCGTCGTCGACGGCGAGCCTGTCGTCCCCGGAGGTCCACGAGGAGGAATCCCTCGCGACGTCCACTGGATCCCTCCCCATCCTCCGCACCGCCTTCGCCAACCTCTCCTCTCCCTCCACCCAGGCCGTCCCCCCGGCCTCCCTCCAGGTTAAAAACACTCCAAACCCTACTCACATCCCTTGTAGATGTCGTTATGTTTGTAAATTTAGGCTTTCGAACTTCAAATTTAATCGTTGGTCCGTTGATCCTCAAGTTCTGGATTAGGAATTTTGATGATTTAGGTGATTTATAAGTTGTATCCAGGAGAATGATCTTCGAGCACTGATTCTCTTTCAGGAAGTTTTTAGTTTGGACTTCAAAGGCATAAAGTCTGAATCTTTGGCTATGCCTGACTGCTTTATGCAACTGCTATCCAATGTTGGCCCTTCTATAGTGGATTTGTTTTTCAAATCAGATGAGAAAGGAATTTCTTGGGTTGATTTTTTGAGAGGGTACAACAAATGCTGTCAAAGGATGCCGGCATCAGCTTCACTTAATATTCTGTACAGACTTTATTCTGCTACATGTAAAAAAGCTAACATTTCTACAAATTTGGAGCTTAACTCTGACTGTGATGATGAAAAAATATCTGGAAGCCTTCTACTGAGTGAAGTTCTGATGCTTCTCTGGATCTGTTGGCTTCTTGAACGTGCTTCAAGAGTGTGGACTCCCTCAAAGGAAGAGATAACAGTATGCCTCCCAGATCTACATCATTTGATAACATCGGCCTTCATGTCTTGTAATGAAGTTGGTAATGACTTAAGCATTGAGGACCCCAGTATTTTTGGTCTTGCTTCAAATGTTCCTGTGCAAAAGCTTCACATGTGGATCCTGAGTACTATCCCAGGCCTTGTGCATTGTGTACCGCTGTTCATTAAAGCAAAACTGCGGGCTTTTATTGCTTCTGAGGTACATGTTAGTTGTGTCTAGTCTTTAGGCTTTACGATATAGAAGCATCTGTTTGCGTGAGATATGCTACTAACAATTTAGTTCAATATAGAAGCATCTGTTTGCGTGAGTTTTCTGGGCTCCTGCTCCAATTCCCTTATTTTTTTAAGTTATAGTCCCCTTTGAACTCAAAGAATCAAACTTCAATGATGTATGCCAAAAGTCCCAAAGTATATTGACTTTTTAAAAGTTTGGTTCAAACTTCACCAAAAACTAAATGAGTCCATCACATGATTTGCATAAATCTTCAAAACTACATGAATGCACCTTTCTGCAATTTTCACTAGTTGATCCTTGTTGAGCAACTAAGTTTTTTAGCAATTCCTTCATGTTATTTCCAATCTTTGTGCCCCTTCTGAACTTGGACAATCAATTTCAACCATCTAAACTTTAAGTCAGAAAGTTTTTTTGAATCTTATACAAATTAAGTCTCTACCTTCACCAATAATTATATGAATTTGGGTGGTACATTTTCCATGATTTTTCAGAATTACATGAACATGCTTTTATTAGTGCAATTGGTTAGTTATAAAGCTTGTCCGCTATAGAGAATCATGCTTCCGAAAATTGGTTTCAAGTTAGACATCGTTCATCCAAAAGGAGATAGAGATGCTTCAGAAACTAAGCCAGCCTTTTGTCTTATGTATATATTTTAGATTTTATAAAAATGTAGAGGTTGGTCAGTTGGGGATGTTGATGATGGGACTAGAGGCAAAAGGAATCCTGGGCCATTTATTCTTCTGGTCCAAAGTAGAAAATAATACAGAAAAAAACGATATTAGATCATGAAGTTTCACCAAATTTGTTTGAAAATGCACATAGTGAATGAAACTTTGCGTTCACTGACCTTGAGCAATATGGTCAAAATTTTCTAGGTTAAAGTAATTTTCAGCTGATTTAAGAGGGCAATGTGTCCAAATTAGAACATCTAAAATTATAGATTCACCTTTCTTGATACAGTTTTATTATCTTATTTTTCCCAGCCACATTTCATTTTTTATTTGTATTTGAGAGCAAAATGCCTCTCTGTTGGAGTTGAAGTTTGTTTTAGATACAAGGTCAATGGTTGATACTTTGCTCACTTGTTATCATGATAAGTTCACAACTTCTTTGGGGTCTTGTAATTCCAATTTGCGTAGTATATTTTATTTCCATGAGTCTCAATCTGAATGTGGTATTGATTTCATGGAACAGAATGATATCAAGCCCTCAATCTCATCATATGGTGAAAGTTCCTCTAGGGATGTGCGTGATAATCATCTTTTAACATGTGGAAGAGCTTGGGCAATTTCATTGATTTTAAGAAATGTAGCAGATGAACTCCAAGATGCATGCTTTTCGAATGATCTCGATAATCTTCTGTACCGGTTTGTAACATTCTCCTGCATTACTTTATTTTTTATATATATGGGATATGCTATTTAGTTCTTCTATTTCATTATTATTAATGAATAATAGATCCAAATCCCAATTATAGCCCTGTTGTGTGGGGGTATAACCATTTTAACAAACACGAAGCCCAATTTGAAAGAATGTTATCCAATTCAAGTAAGAATCTTAAGTTCGTTAGTTACTATATACCGTTGGGCATATTGGCCAGGGAAAATTCACAAGCATATCAAATTCTACTTGGTTATCGGTGGATGCCAGATAGAACCTAAGTTTATAAAGTAATGAGTGCATGGGAGGAAGAACCTTAACCAACAATATATTATTCATTCATAATGGCACATCCATCTTTGGTCTTAGAAGGTAAACTATGGGGTACTTAGTCCTTTCCATTATTAAGATCTATATCTATAATAATAAGACACAAGAATGAGCTGGTACTCTGGTAGCCAACAAATAGAAGTTGTCTAATATTAGAGATTGTAAAGGTTCCTGATCAAACCAAATATCTGATATTTTGTTCTCTTCATTGTTGACTAATCAATGGTGTGACAATGATAATTACTTGGTTGGGGATTTTTTATTTGCACTAATAAAAGTGCAGTAAAAAGGAATGTTCAATATGAAAAAGGAAAAGGAAGTAGATGTGTAGAACAATTACTAGGTATAAAGTAGAATTAGAAGTGTAAAATTTAAATTTAGGGATATTCAATATTGTGTGTCGTGGTTTCCTTAGTTTTGTTGAAATCTAGCACCACTGTACTGCAAGTTCAATGAAAATTATGATGAGATGATTGTATCACTAAACTACCCTGCAAGTTATCACTTATCAGAAAACTTTTCGGAATGGTATTCTCATTACACCTATCATGGATCACCTATTATGGATCGTCTGATCATAAAATCCTTTGCTCAATTTAGTAATCCACTAATTCCTTTCATGTTAGTAAGTAGATAAATGTGCTTTACGGTTTCTGATCAAGTGTCACAATGTTGCAGTTCAATATTTTCAATCTCACAATTAAAGATTGGTTTGTGTAGGAATGACTCTCTTGGAATAATTGTTTGTAGTTGAAAAAAATTGTTGAACTATCCAAACTTTGAAGGGTGGTTTCACTTGCTCATGGTGTTTCATTTATAGATCTTCCACTTCCTTACCCTATCAAGTGATTGATTCTTTATTATGGGATATTTTCTTAATGTGTTGGTCAGACAAGGTTTTTTCTATTCAAATGTTTGTAATATCTACGACACATGTATTGCAACTATGCAAATTCAAGTAAATTAATGTTCATACCGTTTCATCCCTGAAAATTTGCTCCTTCTGTATGAATTAACTATAAAGTTTGTTCTGCTATATACTAGTAGTGTGTTCAGACCAGGCTTCATGATTTTTAGAGTATACGTGAGTAGATAAATACTTCCCAACTAGATCTGACAATCGTGTCATGTCGTATACTTTCGTGTTGTGTTTTTTCATGTGTATTAGTCACTTTGACCATACACGAATACGACCGGAAACGAATTTGTGTATCAGTATTTGATACACGAACACGACCCATCCAGTATCGTGTAAACACGAAACAACACGAATTGACAATTTTTATTTGATTTCAAAAATAAGTATTGATTTCGTGTTTAACACGATTTCACTTGATCAATTTTACATGGTAGAACAATATCGTTCAACTTCAAGAAAAGAAGCAACCATGCCAAATGAGTGATCTATTGGAACAGACTCTGGTGAGGTTTTACAGTCTGGAATGAGAGGTGAACTCTGACTTTATCCGATGTGGAACCGAAGTTCCCACACACTTGAATCTATTTAATAAAGAAATATATATTTAATAGAACATTGATCAACCACTGTTTTGAAAATCGGACCGGACCGGCCGGTCGGACCGGTTCAACCGTAAACCGGAGGCCTGCCCGGTCCGGAAAGGCTGAAAAAACTGGATTTGAAACAAACCATGCCGGATCGGAGGTTCAACCGGCCGGTCAGACCAGTGGTTCTGGGTAATCGGGTACCCGGTTACCTGATTACCAATAAGAGTGGAAAAAAATTTCCAGCTAACCCCAACCCTAGCCCTCCCTCTCACCGATGCCTCCCCTGCCCGGACGCCGCCACCCGAATGAATGTAGAATTGGAGAGAGAGAGAGAAAGATGGGAGGATCGGAGACCAGAGGAAGAGAGAGTGGAGAAGGCAGTGGCAGGGAAGACAACGTTGGGGTGCCGCGAAACGGAGGCAGAAGTGTCGGGGGGAAGAAGGCACTGGAAGGAAGGAGGATTCTTCCTAGCGGATGATGTCATGATGATGAGAAACCAAGAGGGACTACACTGCTCGAGAGTATTTATGTTTTATGTTTGTATATGGTATTTCCTATCTATTCCTATATTTTACTCTATTATTCAGGAAAATCATAAATACATATATTGTATTATATATATATTTATGACGTCATGTTGACGTCGCCGGTTCGGTCCGGTTCAACCCCGGTCGAACCTCTGAACCTTTGACATTGCTGGTTCGACGTCTGGTTCGGTTCGGTTTTGAAAACCTTGTGATCAACACATTACGTGAGTTGGTAGGGTGGTATTCTTCATCCATTGCTTCCCTTGGAACGTAGGTTTGAATCCTGCTTTGCACTCTTTCTTTTAGATACAAAAAATAAATTAAAAAAAGTCCGCGTAAAGAATCGAACTTGTGACTCTTTGGTTAAGTGATGTCTATCTTACCACCAGGCCAATATACATTACTGTCTTATACTTCGTGGTATTTTCGTGTACCCGAATGCGAAACACGAAAACGACACGAAATCTTTTCGTGTCTATTAAATGGGACACGAACATGACACGAAACACGAAAACTCCTGACCCAAACATGATTTTTTCGTGTCGTGTTTTTGTATTTCGTGTAAAATTGCCAGGTCTATTCCCAACTGTTTTATGTGCACGGTGCACCAATAGATCTTCATTCCCTCATCGTATTCAAGTGATTACATAGTTGCAACGTATAGTTATGTATATTGGTTCAATCAAGTTTCATATTTTATAACTGATCAAATATGTATACATTCATAGTTATATAAGGATGCATGCAAAGTTTGAAGATATGGAAGTTACGTAAAATTTGTGCGCATATACCTTGAGATTGTTATCGGCCTCAAAACTGAAATCAAGCTTAAGTTAAGTCGTTTAGCTCAGTCATGCTTGATAAGCTTGAGCTCTTCTTTTATTCTTCAATGTAATCTTCCTACAATAGATACATATCGAGAACAGAATAAATGAGTATATAAGACATCCACCGTGTTAGGAGTTAAAAAACTTTTTAAGATTTGAAACTCTTACTCCTTTCATTGAGTACACCTCGATTCAACTTGGAAAAAGCTTTTAGGTTCAAGTTGATCGAGTTTACGGTTTCTTCTTGTTTAAAGTTTGAATATTCATTGTCACGTATAATATCATGTGTGGGAGGAAGGTTTAGTAAATAATGTTTTTTGTTTGCTCTTGACTGGAAAATATTTTAATATTGTATAATGTGACATGTTTTCAGAATAATATTCTGCAATGTTGTTACAAGATGCAAACATCTCCGCCGAACAGTAAATCATCTTGGTATTTCCATTGTTTTATTATATATGGTGACAGTCGATCATTGACCTACTGACAACACACAAACATGTAATATATGTTTGATCTTCCTTGGAATCAAAATAGAACTGCTTTGATTGAACCATCTGTGGGATACTTTTAAGTATGCTCCTGTTGCATTGAGGTATCATACATCTCCAGAAAGCAAATATGTATCTCAGGGTAATGCGATCTATATATTTTTATTCGATGTTTTTCATTCATTCCTCGCTCTTAAACAATAGCAATACACCACATTATCTTAGTTTCTCCTTTGACTTGTTAAGTAGTTAAATTAGTAGTTCATTGCATAAGCGCAAAATGCTTTGAAAATTTCTCTTTGTAGCTACATGAACTTCACAAATTTATCTTAATAATGTTCATCAGTTGTTATCATGTGTTTTCTCAGATCATCTATACACGGAAAAGGAATTAGAAGATTCTGGTCAAATGTCGAAGGATACCATGGACCAGTTCTGATTTTGTTGTCTGCTAATTCCAAGAGCACCTCTGGTGACGAAATTGGTGATAAGCAATGGGTTGTAGGGGTACAAACTGATCAGGGGTTTGAGAACCGGGACACATTCTATGGAAACTCTGGATATCTTTTTGCCATAAGTCCAATCTTTCGTGTATTTCCAGCATCTGGTATTGTCTCGAAGCAAAAATACTTTTCTTTTTTGTAATCTGGGTTCGTAAGATGGATGCTTTGCTTGGCCAGGGAAGGATAAAAACTTTGTGTATTCTCATCTGCACCCTACGGGAAGAGTATATGATGCTCATCCAAAAGCAGTGGGCATTGCATTTGGAGGGACAAGTGGAAATGAGAGAATGTTTATAGATGAGGATTTTGCCAAAGTCGTGATCCGGCATCATGCATTTGACAAAACATATCAACCAGGTCCTCTTATCTTCAACCAGGTAAGGTATATTATAGAGTTATGACATACATGTGTCTGAACAAATGAAAGAATAATAATTGGAGGGTGACATACTTGGTTTTGCCTTATCCAAACAGAGATTGTGACTATGTTGAACTACAGATACTTGAGTTTAAATGAAAAGGCATTACCATAAGAAGCATTGGTTTAGGTAAATCTAAAAAAAATAAAAATCAAATCAAATTTCAAGTTTGAAAATGCAGCTAGGCAAATAGTTTGTGGATGTAACTCAATTTTTCTTGTCATGTGATCCAAATTAAAAATCTGAGTTACCGATAAGAAAAAAATTAAAGTGGAGTTGATTTTGAGGGGTGATCCGAAGTGTAGCCTTGATGTTGCTTGCTAAGCAAAAAGGTTAAAAAATAAACGTAATTTGTATCAAAGCCCGAGGGTTTTCTATTTCAATATTAGTTGCTTGTGTTATTTTGCCTTGCTATGTGGTATAGTATTGCCATCAGCAGTTCCCGTTTCCAATTTCAACAATCTTTCTGATGGTCATGTTTTGTGTTCTTAGGGGTTCTTGCCAACAGAGGCGTCTATCTTAGATGTTGAAGTTTGGGGCTTGGGTGGGGAAAAAGCCAAGCAACTGCAGGATGCCTATAAGAAAAGAGAGACTCTCTTTTCGGAGCAACGCCGAAAGGTTAGTTAATGTGATGATTGCATTTTGATATCCTCTTCCTGGATTATATTTTAAAATTCTCCCTTCCTTGTAAAATTTTGGGTTTTTTTGCTTGCGTGTCACTCGAAAAAAAACTGAATTATAAGAATATTACGGTTCTTTACATATTTCCTTGTCACTACAAAAATAGTTTTTTTGCATAAGTGTCAATATTTTTTCAGAGATGTCACTTTGTTAACATTTTCCATCAATTACAATGTTAAATATAGAAATATTTAATTGTAAATTTTACATAAAAATCCTTAAGTTTTAAAAATTAATATTTAGCCTCTCGTCTTCTCTCTTTACTCTCCTCTCTACTATTTTTCTCTCTACTCTCTTTCTTTTCTCTCTCTGCCCTCCTTTCTCGTTCTCTTCTCTTTTTTCTCTATCCTCTCTCGCTTTCCTCTCTTTTTTCCTTCTACTCTCTCCTCTCTCTATTCTCTTTTCTCTCTACTCTTTTCTCCTCTGACGTCGTCACCTCCCTCCACATCGACCTCCTGCGCGTGTCGATATGCCACGTGAGAGAGGAGAGAGAGAGAGAAAAAAGAGAGGGCAAGAGAGGATAGTAGAGAGAGAAGATCGAGAGAGGAGAGATAGTAGAGAGAGAAAGAGTTGAGAGAGATGAGAGAAGAGAGAGTAGAGAAAAAAGAGAGGAGAGTGAAGAGAGAAGAAGAGAGGTTAAATATTAATTTTCAATATAAGATAGGGATTAATTGTAAAATTCACAATTAAATATTGATATATTGAACATTGCTAATTGACAAAAAATATTAACGGCGTGACATTACTGAAAAAATAATGACACTAAACTGTTTGTGTAGTGTCACACAAGGACATACGTAAACAACGATCACATTCTTATATTTCAGTTGTTTTCGAATGCCAAATTTTCCATGTTACGCACACATACATGCTGATTTCTGAGTAGCATATCCTTATAACACATCTATCGTTTTCACGTTTATAGGTTGACTTGAAAACATACATGCTGATTTCTGAGTAGCATATCCTTATAACGCATCTATCGTTTTCACGTTTATAGGTTGACTTGAAAACTTTTGGGAATTGGGAGGATTCACCTGAAAAGATGATGATGGACATAGTCTCTGATCCCAACACAGTAAGACGGGAAGACCGTTAGGTGAAGGTTAATGTGGATTTCACTTCACAAATCACAAGTCATATGTGTACCAAGTGAGTAGATAATATACATATTATAGTTCGACATAAGGAAAAATATTATGTAAATTTGATCAGAGTTCTTGTTGAAATAAAAGGATGAAACTCACGAAATAAGATTGTGCGTTCCCTTTGTCCTCTGAAATGCCTTTGAAGAATGAGAAATACCCCACCACAATGTAAACGACGAGAAAAAGTAGGGAAGCTTTAGATGATTGTATTTTTTTATGACTCAGAATTTCCTAGCACTCGTGAGACGAGTTGCGGTTTCATATTAAGGGTGTCCCAAAATTGGGTACTCAAGGTGTATTTTTTGTACCCACGGAAGGTTTAATCCGAAAACCCGATGGTATGAGATTAGAGGCGAGAGAATCAAATGTGATACTTGGTAGTTTATCAAGAAGTTTAACGGTCTTAATTTATCATTTGAGCACTATGTAAATTATTTGTTGAGGCCTGGGTTTTATGATTGCATGTTAGTGAGTGCACCACGAATGCAATCTTCAAACGTAGTGACAGTGTCTAACCAACATTGATATGCCCAAAGTTGCTGGTTGCCTAAAGTACTTGATGAAGTGCGTAAGACCTGACGTGGTTATGCAGTAAGCAGATTTAGTAGTTACTCAATATCCTTATAAGGATTATTAGACTGCGTGATAAAGTTAATCCAAGTACTTTTGATGCAACATTGATCATGGGCTTAAATGTTGAGGAACACCAGTTTTGAGGGGTACAATGATGCTAACTTAGCATCTGATATTAATAAGAGGAATCCAAAAATGACTTCGAGTGTACCTTTCGTGCAAATATTTTTTGGAAATTGTCTAATAAAATTGGTATTACTCGGTATACTATGGAATCCGACATGCTTAGAGAAGGCATGTTCTGGGGTTGCTCCCCTATTAATGGTTGACGAACCATTAATGTGCTTGCTCCCACTTGTGCTTGTATATTGTGGACTTGTGGTGCTCTGGCTGGAATTGTGAAAAACAATAATGAGATAAGTAGACATTTGTCTAAGACAAATTTGATGTGCAACTGCTAGAATATAGAGTGGACTCTAGATTATGTGAAATCAAAGTTGAACTTGGCCGGTCCTCTGGTAAAAACCGCTATGTGGCGGTTAGTGGTTTGTACGTCGAGAGGAATGGCTGCTGGGGAACAAATGACAAAAGTGATGGTAACCTCACCTATGTGATTGAAGATCCCATGTGTTGGCTTTTAGGCATTCATCATGTTAATTTTTGATAATTTAATCAATATAATCTTAATCACAACTAGATTGGGTCAAACACGTTCCATGTGTTGCATATATATTTGTATTGTGCATATTTCAATCTTAATAGGTGATTAAGACTCAAAGAGAAAGCAATTTAAGTCAAGACATCCAATTAAGCTTTTGAAGACATTTAATTTTATCTTTATTTGAGTCATTAGAAAAATTTATAAGCTTGAGTAAATTTGTTGGGATATCCATCAACATTCACTCTAGGTTTCATCTACAAGTCACATGCAAAATCTCACATTATTTGAACTTTAATAGAACACCCCAACCATAGTTGGAAAACCACCCAAACTCAACCTCAGTCAGTATGTGTAAAACGGTCAACCGAAACTTAGCTTCCGTCCGAACGTTTGTATACAAAAACTCTTTGCTTGAACAGTCAACCGTTCTGACTTTTGACGATTTAGTCCGACCGTTTTTTGGTTTTCAAATTTCTTTTTTGAGTTGTTTTCTTGTTGTTATTCCCCCAACGACTATCTTGAATAACTTTTCTTGTTTTCATTGACCGTTTCTGACCTGTCGGGCGACCGATTATCTAATATCCAGTATCCATACTCCAGTTTACATCATATTGGTCCGACCGATTTACCTATTCGTCCGACCATTAACTTACAACTTAAGTGACCAGTCGACCGATATACCAAACGATCGAATGATTGGTAGCTGACTGACAAATCATTGTTGCTCATTTTATCGATTGCTTCTTTATCCTTTTTGTCTTTATCCCCAATGATTATATGGATCTTAGAACATATAAATAAGTGTCCAAACCTTAGTTTGAGACATCTCTTACACTTCTTATTAATTCATTTCTTTGAGAGAAAATCTTCCCATCTTTAATACTCCATTCCACACACTCAAGCTTAAATTCACCACTTGTGTTCCCAAATCCTATTTTAATCAAGTGTGCTCAAGTTTATAGTATAGATCAGTGATTCCACTCCTACTTTGTTGAATCATAAGGGTTGTACAAGCTTCGGTAGGAAGCTCTACTCTCGGATTGTGAGAGGAAGAATCAAGTTCCACTACAACAAAACATGCCTTCACCGACAGAACATATCCGTTGGTAAAGGAGCCCATCCGTCGGTATAGGTAAACACAGACAGATGTTCCGATGGATAACAGTCGTTGATGTTTTATTTTGATGTGAAATTTCCCCCCAATTTTCCCCCCTTCTTTGGTCGGAGTGAAGAACACTGACGGATATCCGTTGATGATGGACACCGACAGACGTACTCATCGGT
This sequence comes from Triglochin maritima, assembly GCA_963682175.1. Lineage (NCBI taxonomy): Eukaryota > Viridiplantae > Streptophyta > Magnoliopsida > Alismatales > Juncaginaceae > Triglochin > Triglochin maritima. The sequence continues at coordinate 17,472,123 of OY821779.1, forward strand.
GTGGGATACCATCGTACTCGACGAGGAATCACCGTCGAAACCATCTGCTGTTGTAGGAGGCATCGACAAATACTTCTTTCCCAATATCACCGACGGATTTTGGCTTACACGGACGGATAATCTCCATCGATGTATTTTGTGGTAACTTACACCGACAGATAAGTACCATCGGTGTAGGCTACCCGACAAATGATGGAACTTACACCGACGGATATGTACTATCGGTGTAAAGTCTTGTCCGAACCTAGAAAAAGTCTATTGGCTCTTTTTGGGTTCCAATTTTCTTGATCAAAAGAAGCAATATGTTTCGTTATTCACCCATAACACATTCATGCATTCATCCACAAACATATTAACATAAGAACTCAAATATGCATTTATCTCAAAAGTTGCCCAAACCGGGGCCAAGGTTTATTGGCTCTTTTTGGGTTCCAATTTTCATGATCAAAAGAAGCAATATGTTTTGTTATTCACCCACAACACATTCATGCATTCATCCACAAACATATTAACAGAAGAACTCATATATTCATTCATCTAAGAAGCCGCCCAAATCAGAGCCAAGGTTTAAACTTTTAACCCTAATTTTTGTTTTCATCATTTTGTAGTAGATTACTTCATTTATTTGGTAGATATTGATTATTATTCATGTTTTAGGTTACATTTGTTTGTTTTTGTTGATTTTAAGTTTGATTTTGGGTGATTTTTGTTTTGAGTGATCAATGACTTATATCACGATATCTTTTTCTTCCTCATTCTGATTTTGGTTTTTGTATCACGGATCTTGTCACGATATTTTCATATGTATAGGGTCAAGATCTAGCAAGTCCAGAACCCATCTTATTTGTTGAAGTCCCTTACAATCTCATCATTAGATTTAATTACGGTATTCTACAGTTAATATCCATCATTAGATCATTTTATTAGCATAACTGTCACAACCTTAATCTGCCTTACAATTTCAGATGAATGATGGATATGGTAGGGTCTTAAAATAGGTAGATTAAGCTCCGGGTTTACTGGAGAATTATTGTATATAATATGCATGGAAAAATGATGTTATATATTGTTTATTTGCTTTACAATTTTGTTGTTTGTTGGTTTCGTCTATTGTTGTGATGGTACTGTGAGATTGAAGTTGGATCAGTAAAGATTCGATCTTTTTTGTTATGATAATTCTTGAACGGGTGGTTTACATTTACTACAAAATATAGTGGTGTTCTTTTTGAGGTTCTTCTGATATTTTTATCCATTTTGTTTCCCTTAGTTATGATAATTAAGTCTGCCAAAACTATAATGCTGCATGGATCCCACATGGGTAGTCTTTGGAAAGTAATTCTACATTGATTCTGGAAATGTAGTTGGACTGGTGAATCCTGGGGTTGTATTATTGTATAGATGAATTAGGTTGATTGAATTATGCTACATGTCAGATCTCTGATTGGCCTAGATGTTGGGCCAGCACATCAAATTTGTTTTTAAATACAATATTGGGTTCAAATTATGAAACAATGGATAGTTCTATATTGTTAAGATGGGTCATGGTGTTATGTGGAATGTTAAGGTCCCTCCTTTTAACGACGATTTAATCTTGAAATCGAACCCAAACTACTTTGAATAACTAGTGGTTATCAAGTGTCGTATATGTGTCTTTTTAGAAGGGAAAGGGTGGGACTTTTGAGCATGTAGAACTATTTTTGCACAAATCAAATTCAGATTTTTGTTTTTCATCTTCAATGATATGCATACTGATTGTAAAATTGATTTCAGCATACATCGCCTAGCATGCTTCATCAATCTGATTATCCTTAATAAGTAGTAACATTTACCTGCCATCACTTCTCCATGTATTCATGTGAATCACATATCATCACTAAGCATATCATCGCTTAGCATGCTTCATCAATCTGATTATCCTTAGGTACTGTGTTATAAATTGAAAATCGGGGTCATGTGAATCGCCAAATATCCAACTACATATGAAAGTCAACCTGGTAGAACACCGTAATTGTAAGAAAATATCCAGACAAATCAAGTTTTATGAAGCGAACAACACACATTCAGTGATGAAATTTGAAGAGTTGATAAAGGCATTGGTAGCGGAACACAAACATGTTTATGAATGGATTCAACATCAAAGTGTGTTACAAAAAAGAACTTGTTGTCATGACGGTGGTCGTCGATTAAGGGCTATGACCACCAACATGTCTGAAAACTTTAACAATGTGTTATGAGGTGCACGTGGGATGCCTATCACTGCGATGATTTTGATGACATTTGCTCGTTTGAACAAATTCTTTGTGAAAAAAGAGACGTTGCCTTATAATGGGAGATCTCTATGTACCAATGGTACGAAGAGTATTGGAGGATAATGGAGCAATTACAAGATCACATATAGTTACTCGATACCACCAATTAATGTATCAGGTGGAAGCGAGTGACAAGAGAAAGTACCTTGTCAAAATTGAAGAAGTGGTTATTAACTGTTGTTGTCGATACATAATTGCAATGCACGTTCCCTGTTTACATGTTTTGGCAATTTGTAGCAACAGACATGCAAATGTGAACACTAGCCATTTAGTCTCGCTGCATTATCAAGTGGAAATGTATTCATTCATATTCCTGATGACATATTGTGGTTGAATGTTTATGGTTGAATGTTGGTTTATATCCAACTTTTATCATTAATACGTTTAATTGGACACTTTATACTACTAGCAAAATGAGATACATCGATAGAAACACATCCCTCGCTCAAAGATCCATCAGAGTAGGAAGGCCTACACTGACGAATAGCATTAACCATCAGATGAGACAATGTTGGTACTTTAGGGGAATCATGTTTGTATCTTACAGACAGATGAAACATGGTGGATCAAGTGCAGACTCCATTAAAGGCACTTGTGCCTCACAAAGTGGTCGATAAGATGGTGTTGGTACTTCAGGGGAATTATAAATCCATTTTTTAAGAATTTCATAAGCATCTTACTTCAGACTAATTATTCGTCTCAAATTCAATTTTATATTGTTCTAACTTATTTTTTTACAGAAATATCCAGATGGTGTGAAATGCGTTGAGCTGTTTGGCCGATTATAAATCCGAGAATGTGGTTTCTGTTGGATATATTTAACAGGTTTCGGCACAGTCAGTAAGTTGGGTCTAGAACAATTGGATTATGCCTTATTGGGGGCGATGGTAGAGCGTTGGAGATTGAAGACACATTCATTCCACCTAAGACATTGTGAGATGACATGTACACTGCATGACATCTACATTATTACGGGCTTACGAGTCGACAGTTTGCCAATTGGCGAGTCTAAGAGTAGGTTTGGTCTAATGTCTACGTCGATCTTTTCAGAGATTGTCTAGAGAACATAGGTCGTAAAGGTAGTGTGACATTGATTTGGTTGCAAAAGCAAATTTAGATGTTGTAGGAAGATGCTAGTGACATCACTATTATACACCACACAAGATGTATATTCTATTGCAGTTTGGTTGCAATATATTGCTAGGTAAGAGTGGCACCATGATATACTTCAGGTACTTACCATTACTAACAGATATTGCGGCTGCATCATATTATAGTTGGGGAAACGCGACTCTATCCCACTTGTATCACGGTTTGGACGATGCTTGTCTGATACTGACTAGACATTTGTGTCATTTTCTGACATTTTTGTAGTTTTGGTGTTGAGGGCATTTACATGTGGGAAGACCAACAAAGACAAGACCACTGGTGTACCTGGTTGACGTAAGGGCACATTGGAAGCTCGTTGGAGACGACCAAGATATTTCAGGGGAACTATCAAGACTTCAACATTCGATTTTTATTGAAATGAGCTCGATACATAGGACATTGACCAAGTCACCTGAGACCCTTACACACATTTGGATCTACGACAATTTCCACCCTTGACAGAAGGTTCAGAGATATGGGTGAGTCGACATGGCTTATCAATTTTGGGGAGGTTATCTTGCATTGTCTAAATCGGGTAATATTGCAGTTTGGTCTACATCAGCCATTCTGAATCTGATGGAGGGACATGTCGTGAAATCTGCTCAAGGCAGAGCAATCGTGAATTAGCTGGTAGAATATTCATGATTCATTGAACATTGGTCTCACAAAAGAGATCGTGTACAGTTTGAGCGTCCATTGTTAGGTATTAGTCCAGAAGATGGTTTTCGATTATATGGAATGGTATTGGAACATCACGATACGTTGGATTGTTCACACACTGTGGTTCCAACCGATGACATACATACCACGAGCGGGTAGAGAACGAGAGATGCTAAGAATTCAAGTGTCATTTTATTAATTTGATATTTAATACATGCATTTGATGTGTTGCTAATGTATCTTTTGTTTTGGGTGCATCAACTTTACGAGTTCTACGAGAAACTCCACAAGATCAAAGAAGTCATCAAAGATCATAAGGTGGACTCATCATTAACAACGAAGCTAAAGGATAAATAAAGGCTTTCTTGACGTGTTTTAGTGCCCAAGACTCAACACTAAGGTTAAGTCAAGATCGAGTGGAAGAAGAATGGGGAGAAGATGATACTTCCATTCCACCTACACAAGAATGTGGAGATGAGGGCATTCCGACTCAGGATACAAGAGACAGTACAATTACAGGTCGAGGTGGTGGTCGCGGGCGTATTAGAGGACGTTCTTTGGCATGCCCTAAGAAGGAGATATTAAGAGATCATTTAGGATAGTCAAAGTTTGTATGACTACTTCGGTCGTTAAACTTCTATTTTCAAAATTAACTTTTATACGTCATATGAATGTTGAGATAAACATAATAATATTTTGTTTCAACTGAAAATATATCAAAAGACCATTGGCTGAGGGTCTATTTATTTGAAGGTCAATGCCTTTTTCTGGCCGAAAAAAGAATACTAAATGTCATATTTGCCCTTGTTATTTTTGTATTAATTACAAATCATACCCTTCTTCTTCCCTTTATCCCTAGTCCTCCTCTAAATTCTGGAACCTCACTCCAACCATCCTACCTAATACACTGTAGTATTAAGATCGATTTCTGTCATGTAAGTTTATTGTTATCTCTTTTTCTGTGTATCTCTTGAGTTTTATATCATTTCGTGATTTATTTTGGGTTATCTTCCATTGGGTTGCGATCATCACTGATTTGGTCCAAACAAGTTGGCTCGTTGCCACAAACGAGCTGACTCATTATTTCAAACAATATGGCTCATTTTGTCCCAGCATAAAGTCGACCAAAGAAGTTGGCTCGTTTGGTCCAAACAAGTTGGTTTGGGACGCATGTGTCTCGCGAGTCTGTCCCACTCTGGACGGCTCGGGACGCAAATCTATCCCACCGGTCCAAACAAGATGGCTCGTTGTTCCAAAAAAGCTGGCTCGTTTGGTCCAAACAAGTTGGACGTTGTTCCAAACAAGTTTGTTCGGGACGCAAGTTTCCCGCTTAGGACGAGTCTGTCCAGCTCTGGACCAGTCAGAACGTTGCCCGTTCCACCAAACGAGCTGGGTCGTTTCAACTTAACTAACAACTTAAAAAATTTACTTCTCTCTAAGACACGAAACAATATGTCAAATATAAGACAACTTAATTAACAACATATCCAATTGCAAATGATGTTAGATCAATTATATGTAGTTCAATTTATTTGGCTAAGTGAATTTGTTACATTGAGATGAGACAAACAAACATGATACATGGTAGGATTTAATTAAGAAAAACGAGTTTAAAACATCACATGGCAACTTGTTACAAGTTATGTAAGTGAACTTCTTTAGGGACGATGTTGTCCCGCAAAAGGACGATTTTGTCACGCTCCATCGCACATGTCCCGCGTAGGACTACTATGTCCCGCATAAGGACGCATATGTCCCGTTTCGGACAGAAGTTTAACTGACATTGGTCGTTCAATTAAACGAGCTGGATCATTTTGACTGATTAACATCTTGCGTAGTATTAAAAAAATAAAAATTCTCTCTAAGTGAATTAACAACTTAATTAATAACATATCCAATTGGAAATTATGTTAACCAATTATATGTATTTCAATTTAATTGGCTAAGTGAACTTGTTACATTGAGACTGGACAAATTAAAATGTTACATGGTAGTATTGAATTAAGACAAACGAGTTTAAAACATCACATGTCAACTTGTTACATGTTAAGATGGGACAACCAAACTTGTTAGATTGTAGGATTGAATCAAGATAAACGAGTTATAAAAATCACGAAACGACCCGCGTCGTTCCACCAAACGAGTCGGGTCGTTCGGTCAAAATGAGTTGGGTCATTTGGTCGAACCGACCCGAGTCCTTCCACCAAACAAGTTGTGTCGTTTCGACTCAACTAACAACTCAAAGAATTTACTTCTCTAGGACCGAGCAGGACCGACGCGTTCATGTCTTTGAGAGAAGTAAATTCTTTGAGTTGTTAGTTAAGTCGAAATGACACAGCTTGTTTGGTGGAAGGACCTGGGTTGTTTCGACCAAATGACCCAACTCGTTTTGACCGAACGACCCGGCTCGTTTGGTGGAACGACGTGGGTCATTTTGTGATTTTTACAGCTCGTTTATCTTGATTGAATCCTACCATCTAACAAGTTTGCTTGTCCCAACTTTACTTGTGACAAGTTGTCATGTGATGTTTTAAAATCGTTTGTGTTAATTCAATTCTACAATGTAACAAGTTTGTTTGATCATTCTCAATGTCACAAGTTCACTTAACCAATTAAATTGAACTACATATAATTGGTCTAACATCATTTGCAGTTGGATATGTTGTTAATTAAGGTGTGTCATATTAGACACGTTATTTAGTAGTCCTGTGCGGGACAGATGCATCTCTAGCGTGTCAAAATTGTCCTTATGTGGGACAACCTCGTCCATGTTAGTAAAGTCGAAACAACCTAACTCGTTTTGATCGAACGACCCAGATCATTTGGAGTGAAGTTCTAGGATTTAGGGGAGAATTAAAGATTTTGGAATTTGGGAAGGAGAATGGTATGATTTGTAATTATGTCAAAAATAATAATGGTAAATGTGTCATTTATTTACGGTTTATTTTCGTATAACTTGGAGGTCGTGGGAGTATTTTGGTCATAAAAGGTTGAAATGCATTAAAAAATATTAAATATGTGTCCTTAAAAACCCCTACAGTGATTGACCTTATGAAACTTTTTGGCCATCGTGCTTTGGCCCTTTAATTTAAACCCCCTTGTTTCAATGTTATTTTTTAGTTGAATGTTTTAAATATTTACCGTGGATGAGTATTTAAATGTGTGTTGTGTTTGATAGGTTGAATATTGTGAAACTTACAACAGGTTGCAAAGAAACCTGTTAGCACAGAACTCGACGTCCAAACTGTCGAGTTCTGCTTTATGAATTTGATTATTTGGCTGTCGTTCCAGAACTTGGCGTCTGATTCTATGAAATGAACTCGGGGTTGTAACTGCCGCGTTTAGTTTGGACTCCAAACTGCACTTATGATTGTGTGGAAAATTTTCGAAGTGTTAATAATCGGTGTTGTATATGCCGATTTTTATGAAATGAACTTGACATGGTAACGGTCAACTTCGGTATGGACTCCAAACTGGCAATGCACACTTCTGGTTGCCTTGAAAAATTCTAAGTGTTACACTCAACGTTGTAAATGTTGATTTCTATGAAATGAACTCGGTGTTGCAACTGCCGAGTTTAATTTGGACTCCAAACTGTCAGTGCACACTCCTGACTGTGTGAAAAAAATCTAAGTGTTATAACCCGACGTTGTATATGCCGAATTCCTTGAAATGAACTCAACGTTGCAATTGCCGATTTCAGTTTGGACTCCAAACTAGCAGTGCACACTGCTGGTTGTGTGGAAAAAAAATTAAGTGTTAGAATTTCTTTAGAAATGAAGAATTTCTAAAGTACTCGGTATTTGAGATGCAGAGTTCTGTAAACACTAAAATTCAAGACTCCAGCCGTCACGTGTCGCGACGTGTTGCCTATAGGTCTATGAGAAATATTTGTGAGAATTTAAAATGAACTCGGCGAATGTTTAAAATGAGATATTTTTTCTTAAAATGCATTTTACTTCAAATAAAATTCCTTTCTAATAAATTATCACATTATGTGTTAATATCTTAATGTGATTTGACCACTTTCTGATGTGCCTTCATTACTACGCAGGGTTAATTTCAATTTATCCTCATTAACTATATCTTGATATCACTTTGCATCCTTAAACTTTAAAATGTGATAGTTACACCCCCTCAATTTTCGTTTGTAACACTTTACTACCTGATTTTTAAAAATATATTATTTAAACACACATTCGTAGTTTTTTAAATTTTTTTGCATTATATCCATAATACACTCATAAATCTAATTTTACGTGAAAGTTCAGATCGATCGTAGATCAGATATTGTTAGAATTTAGATCGGATTAGTACTCAATCCACCCTCAACTGTGTTGGCTTGCTTTTCTAACGCGTCAGGAAGTGGTCAAATAAATCACTTGTTTTTCTCAAACCTGTGGCTTTTCTAATCCGCCCCCCAAGTGTCATGCAAAGATGGATAATTTAGGGATCTTTTAGTGTGAGAACTGATAAAAATATAAAAAGTAGACTAATACCTAGCTATCTTAACAATTTGTCATCCATGGCCATTACAATCTGAAGTGTCTATCATCACGCGCACATATTGATAATCCTTGACTTTGAACAACTAACTTGTTTATTTTCTACAAGCAGTCTCACTTGTGCAAGTGAATATCACCAATATTATAACAATATGACAGGACTTGATACGGTTTCTAATGTGTTCACACTTCTCCAATAGGTGTTTATGGTTTTCTCACGATTTAGAATAAGTGCCCATGGTATTTTGCAACTTGTGCTTATAATCTTCTAATTAATAGCTCAACTCGTAATCCCAAAGTATCGTTAATCATGTTTAATCTGAGTTAGCTCAACTCGTAACCCAAAGTATCCTCAATCACGTTCCAAGGTCCTCTGCTCTACTTTTTCTTATCAATTAAGCAAAAAAATTAGATATGATTTTATGGTTGACGTTCACATAGTTCTGTAAATGTGCTCATAATGACTTCTAAAAACTTTTTTTTTGATTCCTAAGAACTTTCAAATGACAGAATTTATAATGCTAACGTTTACTATGACATGATTCTATCAAATTTTCATTTGACATTGCATTGTACATGCTTATCCAAAAAATAAAGACATTGCCTTGTACACTTGTACCCATATTGTGAGATAAAGTTAACAACTGTCATTAGAGTATAACATTGGTATTCGAATTAATATTACTTTATGAAAGAAAAAAAATAGTTTCAGCACATAATTAATTAGGAACATGTGATATTTATGTTCTTCCATGATACCAAACCACTTCGACTCAGGAAAGTCTGTCAAGACTTGGACAACACAGATGATACCTTTTGGGTCTTTGTTATCCTTTACGCATTATTTTATAATAAAAATGTCTTATGTGAAAAAGATAATAGAAAAGCAATTGTTTTTGTTAAAGAATATATTTGTCGTGACAGCTCCAATTTCTGCATATAACAATGTTTAAGCGAAGATAGTCAAAAGACTTAAAGGCTATGCACGGTATTACTCAGAACGGATATGCTAAATATTAAATATCCAACTTTGGCATTCAATTTAGCAAGACTGATCCAATCAGAATTTTGAGTTTTTTTATTTAGCCCAAAATAAGTTATTCTCCATTTTGACCAATTTCAAATTATAATGTCGTATATTTGTCTAGATTAAGAAGCTCAAATTGGATTTGGTTAATATATTATTTTTTTATTAATTGGAAAGAGACAATTGTTCTTATGGTTCGTCTAAAAACACTTGGCGACAACGACATCGGTGTGGACTTCTGCGCTTCCGCTTAGCCCAGTTTAATGGTTACGGTGGAATTTTGCGCTTCAAAGCTCAATCAAAATATGTGGGACGCGAAAAGCGGATTAGTGCATCACCCTTCGATTGATATAGTAAACATATACCCTAATTCATTTATGATAAAGGTAGCATCCAAATTCATGTTCTCCTTTTATCGCCAATTGGAGAGGATCTAAGTCCCATAAGTAGCAGGTGGACTACTTCGATCAGTTGTACTTTCTTGATTCTTTGAGTTATATAGATTGTTCTGTGAGCATTTTGATGCGAATTGTATGGGTCAAAATTGTCGACCACCAATCGGTCATTTCAGTCGTAAGATCACCAAGTTCAAGTTTTTTTTTTGTGATCTTGCTATGCAATTTAAAGACATTGAAGTGTTTGCTATTAGTTCTAAAAATTGTTTGTTCAGTCATTATAACTTCTATTTTTAACAATACTTTCATGCTGAGCAAGAAAATTACTATTGCGTCAACCCATTTATTAGAAACAAATTGCTTGAATGTCACCGAGAAATACTTGTTTTATCTTTAAGTCATCATTTTTTTCCTGTATATATAATGTCATTACAAACTGATTAGTAACCTATAATGAAGATAATATTGAGTATCTCCACATTACAATTATGACCACAACGATTATTACGACCACATCCACGACCACTCCCTTGATGTTGCCCACGTCCACGTCCACGTTTGTGATCAAATGATGTAGCATTCACTTCAGGGAATGATTCACGTTTGCTTTTATGACTAGCCTCATTCACTTCGGGGAATGGAACAGAACCGGTGGGTTGAGACTGATGATTTTTCATCAAGAGTTCATTGTTTTGCTCGGCAACTAGAAGACATGATATTAATTCAGAATATTTCTTAAAACCACGCTCTCGATATTGCTGTTGTAGGAGCATATTCGAGGCATGAAAATGTAGAGAATATTTTCTCTAACATATCATTATCAGTAATTGTTTCTCTTCATAATTTGAGTTCAGATGTGATCCGAAATATTGCAGAATTATACTCGCTTATATATTTAAAATCTTGTAATCTCAAATGTATCCATTCGTAGCGAGCGTTTGGAAGAATCACTTGTTTTTTGGTTGTCATACCTTTCTTTCAATTTTTCCATATTTCTAACGGATCTTTAACCTTTAAATATTCAACTTTTAGGCCCTCATGGAGGTGATGTCGGAGAAAAATCATTGCCTTGGCACGTCCTACGGAGAGGCTTTATTAGCTTCTTTGATTGTTTATCCAAGATTGTTTGTCGTGAGATGAATCTCAGCATCGAGGGTCCAAGGGAGATAATTTTTTCCCGAAATATCAAGGGCAGCAAATTCAAGCTTAGTGAGGTTTGCCATGTAAGTAACTGAAGAGAATGTGTTCTAAAAGTTTTACTTTTAAATGTCAATTATTATGAATTGAATGAGAAATTGTTTTGTTCCTTGTTTATGTTATTCGTCTTTTAGAAGTGTTAAGGAAGAGGCTCTTGGTCCTTAACCATAGAGCTCTAAAAGATATTGGTTTACATAAAACAAAAGATATTCGCAATCATGGTAATTAACATGGGACATTAATTACCGAGTTAAGATTGTCGTGTTGGTCATAGATCATTGTAGCTCTACAAGTGAGTGACGACACGGGTACACAAAAGACGAAAATACTACTTTTGTATACTGAATAGACCTAATAAGTAAAACATTATAGAATTGTGTTTTCTGTGTCATTAATGTTTTACTGTGTCTTTGGTCCTTTGATATGAGACTTATATCCGATCACTTAAGAAATGCTTGATTAGGCTAGTGTCTTGAGCTATCGATAAGTGTAGTGTAAAGGCATTGGTTGGTTAAGTATGACTTTTGTTGGAGAAGATAGTTAGTCAAAAGATTATCATTGCCCCTCTTAATTGAGTGATGATATTAGTGGGCCCCTTGATAAATCAAAGTTATAATGTGCACAATGTGATTTGAGTTAAGTCACATATTTATAACTAGCTTAAAGAGATCAAGAAATGAATACTAATACAAAGATGACACAATACTACTTTGTGTGTATTCTTAATATCATGTGGCAAGGGACGGACACAAGTTGTGCACTCCATCACTAAATGGATCGGGTTTTGGTTCGAGTGGAATTAAGACATCTAACTAATTGGGAGCTATAATGTGTAGCTAGATACCGCTTATAGCTTGTGATATTAAGTTCTTAATATCACTGTCAACTTAGTTTAGATCCTCCCATAGGTCACACCACAAAACTAGGAAACAAGAAATGGGGATTTTGAGTTCATAAGATGTGTCGGGTTTCATGTAGAAAATATGACACAAGAGGTGAACAAGCAAAATCAAAATTATGTTGTGATTAATAACATAATTAGAATCTAAATTAAATTCATATGTGATGTAAATATTATGGGGTGTAATGATTGATCATTGCATAGGATAATATGTTACATAAGTTGTGAATTTACTAGTAATCCCGAAATGTCAAATTTTGAAGGGGTTAAACCGAAATTTGACAAGTCTGCAATACTGTGCACAAACGGTCGACCGCTTAACAGTAAACGGTCAACCGAACGTGCACGGTCGACCGGACACGTCTCGACCGATAACAGGGAATTTTTGTCTGTTCGGAACGGTCGACCGAATCTATCGGTCGGTCGACCGAACATTGCGATGGAATTTTTATTGTTACGAGCGGTCGACCGAATGTGGAACGGTCGACCAAAACATGGTTCGAGCGGTCGACCGAACCTCCAAACGGTCGACCTGTCCAGACGGTTTTGTGCAGAATTAATTTAAGAATTAATTAGATCATGCATGGAATTGGTCCATAATTGATTTAATTCGTGGCTGAGATTATTTACTGAATTGCTAAACATCGCCCCAAAATTACTTAAATCGCCCTTTGAAATTACCATTTTGCCCTTCTCTCATTTCTACTGCTATAACGCGACATTTTACCCTCCTATCACACATCTCTCTTCATATTCCTCTTATAATCATAAAAAATAATGTTTTGGAGGTCAGTAATGAACCAACGAACGCCCCAGTGTACTCGAATCTGGTAAAATATCTAACATCTTTTTAATAAAAAAATAATAAAAAATTACGGACGTCCGACGGAGCCGCCCCCACGTAGGAGGGGGCGTCTGGATAAGACGCCTCCCCCATAGGGGAGGCATTTTACCCAGACGCCTTACCCATCGGCGAGGCGTTTTACCCAGACGCTCCGCCCATGGGACATGCTTCTGTATAAGACGCCTCCCCCATGGGGGAGGCGTCTTAGCCAGACGCCCCCTCCTACGTGGGGGCGACTCCGTCGGACGCCCGTAATTTTTTATTATTTTTTAAAAAGATAATTGATTATAAATTTAGATAATTGTTAAATTAATTAATTAATAAGTTAATAATTACCATATTCGGATGACCGATACCCCTTCGGTACACCGAAACTTTAAAAATTTCCAGATCCAACAATTTCAAAATCCAAAAAATTTCACCGGGGAGCGAGACCCCCGAACGACCTGTCGAGGTGGTATTTGTAAGTCATGATGTTTTACCACCGGGGGATTTTGGAACTTAAAAAATGTTGGATCTGGAATTTTTTTGAATCTTCATCACTTGCAAAAAAACTCATTGTAATCCGACCGGTTACCACCGAAAACTTGCAAAGAAACGTCAAATAATTTGAGATAACACACCGTATAATTTTAATTTGACAAAAAAATTAAAAAAAACGGGACGTCTGGCTAAGAAGTCTGTACCATCGTGGAGGCGTCTGGCTAAGACGCCTCCACCATGGCTGAGGCGTCTTAGCTAGACGCTTAGACCATGGTATAGGCGTCTGGCTAAGACGTCTGGACCATCGTGGAAGCGTCTGTATAAGACGCCGCAACCATGGTAGAGGCGTCTTAGCCAGACGCCTCCACGATGGTGCAGGCGTCTTAGCCAGACGCCCGAGTCGGGAAAAAAAATCCGTCTGCGTTACTTCGCCTGATCTAGGTGTTTCGCCAGACATTTTCGTGGTGTTGGTACTAGGAATGTTAGTAAAACTGAGTCAAAAATCTTCTTTAAAGACATGGGACGATATGGGTATTAAATATATTGTTAAGGGCAATTTGGTAATTTCAAGGGGCGATTTAAGTAGTTTTGGGGCGACGCTTAGTAGTTCCCATTATTTATTAATAAATAATGGATGGTTAGATGGAAGTTTGCATGAAATCATGGGCAAGAGGTTGCACACGAATAGGTAATTTGAAGAGAACTTATAAATACAAGTTTATCTCATTACCTCATTAATTAATTCATTATTTTTCTCATGCAAAAACTCTCTCCATAATTCTCCACGAAATTCCCTTAATTCTTAAGTTTAGTTTTAGTTTTTTAAGAGATCATCTTCTCAAGGGAACTAAAGAGGGGTTAGTAATTAGATTCTAAACCCTATTGGAGATTGAGAGGCTAGCTCTTCTCTCTCCAATCTTGTTTAGAGTTTGGTGAAATCTCGGAGGCATCCGGCGTAGCAACAAGCATCTTCAACGTCTACGAATCTTCAAGAAGTTTTAGAGAACTTCTAGGTATGAATTTCGGAGTCCCATGTTTGTTTTAATAAAAGTTTTAAAACTAGTTATTGAAACAAACCAATGCATGCATGAAATAAATCATAGAAAATTGTAATAGATCCTTATTACGCATAAAATTCCGAAAATATATATGTGTAATTAAACATGAAATCCTACAGTAACTACAATGAGATGTATCAAGATGTGAACCATCGAAATAGATAAAAACAATAATAAACTAGATCAAATATTTTGTCATGAAAAATTAAATATTATAACCAATGCTAAACATAAAAAATGGAAAAGAAAACTGCAACGATCTAGATCCATGGTCTCAATGAGAGTTTGCACAATGATTTTCAAGCATTAAAGATGTTGTGAATATATTAATTTGCATTACGGATAATATACAGAACCTATCTATGCTTCCTTGTCAAGATCTAATGTGAGAAGTTTTTGATCAAGAACTAAATAATGGTTCCCCTCCATTCAGGAAGAACTAAAGAGAATTATATTTATGGTAGAGTCAGTTACACATGCGGACCACACACAACCAGATCATGATACGTCTCACTAAGAAACTTATAATCCTTTCTTCGTTAACATATATATACAAGATCATGTTTCAAAATTAAAATAGACACTAATGTGTAGTTCTATAAATATATGAACTTCTTACAAATTATTTTGTCTTGACAAAGTTAAAAGGGTCATGACGTCATTGACCACCAAATTAGTATATTGAAACAATCCTTGTTTTTCCCCTCCAAAATATGGCATTAAATTAAGTATCTACAATTTTCATTTTGAAAAGAAAAATTCCCCAAAAGTTATCCAAATAAGCACATTAATATATGGACAAAAATGACAGAAGAAATACCCAGAAAATCATCACGTCACTAAAGATCTTATAAATCAAGTACATTCATATCAATGAGTAAGTGATCTCCATTATGAAAACTTATAAATCATGATTCCCTTTTTTTGGGTGTAAAGCACCAGGATATATCATTGTCCAAGATTCACATATCCAAAATGCTTATTATTATTATTATTTCATGTACATTTATATCCCTCAATTGATTGAACATGATTTCTTTATTAATCATGCAAGATGGAATCATTTCTAACCTCCTTTTTAATGATAAAAACAAATATTTTTTGACACATAAATGGGAGAGATTATGTATGTCATCATGCGAATCAAACACATGAATTTGTTACCTTGAGGCTTGAGTGTCACCAAAGATTTTAGTGTTAGCAGTAGAACATTCGTGCTGATAACGTGTTGCAAAATAAATAAACCAAAGATGCAAGATTGTGGAGAAGAGAAATATATTATTTTGTTCTCTTGTCTCTACAAATATGTACAATAACCTCCTATATATAGGGTGATGAGGTGTAGGGATTACAACCAAATAAATGAAATTACACCATATTTATAAGAATAAAAATCTACTGGTGAGGTTAAAGAATGTGAATCATCCATACGAATTCGGATTTCATAACACATTCGTTGTTAGTATAATTGTCCGAATTTTTTCAAAGATTCTTGCAATCCAAGATTCATTCCTTAAGCTAGTTTTGTAACTTTTTAGTGGGGCATCTTCTCTATCATGCACAAGGCAGATCCGCCCTTGAACATGAGGTTTTTGCGATGGTATGATTATAAACATGAAAAAACGATGACTGAGAATTAAATAGGTGTTTTCAGTATCATAGATGCAAATTATAGGGTTTTCTAATATTAGCCTTTAATAGCATGATATCCTATTTAAGTGTAATTATATCTCATTCTAATGGACGTATTATAATAAAAAAACTCATAACATGCATGTGACACAATCATGGGCAACACAAGTCTTATTTTTATCTCTGCAGCAAACGCATGTAAGATGATGCCAAACTCTTAGCAAAACGCAAACACTTCCAACAAAAAAATCTCAAATAGTTTTATTGCGTTTATGCCTTTTTAGGCAAGATTATCCTCAATTGAAGTCGTATTTTTAGGTTTTTCTCCACGAAAGAGTTCGTCTGGTAGGACACTTACTAAATCAAGGTTGTTAATATTCCCTGAACAAATAGAAGATCTGCTCCAAGCCCCTGGGGACACCTAACTTTTGACGTTTGGTGGTAGACCTTGGTAACCGATCGTGCTGGCCCGGCCCAGCACGGCACGACATGGCGTGCCAATGGGTTGTGTCGTGTTCGGCACAACATGATAGGCTAGGTGGACCGTTTGTTGGCTTAAATGGGGACAAGCTCCGCTTGTCGTGTCGTGTTGGCACGACACGACATGACCTGGCGTGTCGTGCCCTGAATCCCGACTGTCATGCTGCTAGCACGGCATGACACCCAGGTCTATTTGGTGGTTGATTTGCACAAACAACCAAATGCAAGTCGGCCCGACTATCATGCAATATGTTATATGTTTTTGAAATTCTGTAAATGGATAAATGCATATAATCACCCTCCAGTAGTCAAACCCATACCTCCACAAAAAAACATCGGGTAGGTTAAACGACTGTAGACCATAACGAACCATAAACATGTCCAACTTACGGACAGAGGGTCACACCGAAATGTTTAAAGTTTAAACTTTTTTTTAATTTTTTTACGCTAAATACTTGTCCCTAAGAGCATTCCTTAACGGGGGAATCCCCCCACGCCCGGTCATCCCAGATGACCTGGTCATATGTGACTGGGTCGATGACCTAGGTGTTGAATAAAAAAATATTTTTTAGTTTTTTTTATAGTTTTGTTTGAGTTTTGATTTTTTTTAATTTTTTGTTTGATTTGTTTTTTTATTTTTTTTTGATGAAAATACGTTTTATAATTGTTTTGATTTTTTAGAAAAAAAATTAATTTTTTTTAAAATTTTACCAAGATGGACCCCGAAATGATGTGGATGAGAGAAATAGGTTGTTATGGGTTGTGTTGGGTTGTGGTTAAGAGATGAATAATGTAGGAAAGAGAAGAAGGTGAGTTGAGGAAAGAGAAAGCTGATGTGGAAGAGTGAGAAAGTTGATTTTGAAGAGAGAGAGAGAGAGCTGATGACCAGGTCGTCGAAGTCGTAGTTAGTGATGGTCTAACTCCCATTTGGTGTTGTTACTTATAATTTATAGATTAGTTGAAATTTAAGAAATATATAATATAAATCTTAGATATATAAGTTAACTGATATTTGGAGCCCAGGGCTCATCAAATTTAGTTTAAGTCTCCTACAATCTCACCATTAGATCTTATTTACAGTTAATCTCACCATTCATTAGCATAACCGTTTTTATCTTAATCTACCTTACAATTTGAAATGAGTGGTGGATATTGTGGGGGCTTAATTTTTCTAAATCAAGTCCTGGGTTCACTAGAGAATTCGTGTGTATATATATATATATATATATATATATATATATATATAAATTATAGAATGAGCTCAAGGGTCATTTAAGTTTAAGTGAGTCCCCTAAACATCTACCATCCAAATCAAATCCAATTATAGATAAAATATATTCTTCTTATTTTTACTCACAAGAAGATAAAATTGGAAATCAATCTTTCACTCTCAAACCAAACTCACGTTTGTTAATTCTTTCCCACTTCACCCCATTACACATCCTCTCTCAAACCAAACCCACAATCCCTCCTCCCCACATTCCCACATTCCTCGTTACCCCCTAAAATCATCTCCCGTGGCTTGGTCACCCATTGTTATTACAACAAAATTATATTACGGTTTCGAACATAATATTAATAATTTCATGGGAGGTTAGTATAAATAATTTCATTATATTACAACTAACAAATTAATACTACGGTTAACAACATAATATTACAGTAAGATTATTATATTACCTTTGAGAGTAATTTTAAATTTAATACGAACAACGATACTTGTTACAAGTTGTAGTCATTCCCCATTTTTGGAGGAATATTGTTCAAAATTATTACATTATATTATGGTAATAAAATTATATTAAAGTATGTATGTTCAAAACAACACCTCAGGTGTATGTATATCCAAAGTATAAAAAAATCATAGTACTTTCCGAAAGTATATATATTCAAAAATCTAAATGATGTGTAGTTCTGTAGGCGTATTTTAATCTTCTTCAAATGTATTCTCTTGTTTGCAAGTTGACTTATGTCATTTAATTGTATCTTTAGGTATAACCCTGCAAAATACCAATAAGTCATAATTCAGTTATCAAGTATAATACATTTTTACAAAGAACATTAAATACTTACGTTTTCTTATCCTTCCTAATTGGACATGTTCTCGAGTCGTGGTCGGAATATTACATGAGAGCTAAATGATATTATAGCTAGTGAAACAATATTATAATGTTACATCCACAAAATGACATTATATTACAGTTAACAATGTTATATTACGGTTGCGAACATAATACTACTTTCATTTCGTCTAAATCGAAACATGTTACTGTCATTAATATTTTTTGTATGTTGAAAATGTGTTACATGAGAGTTAAATTATATTATAGTTATTGAAACATTATTACAATATTACAATGTTATATCAACAGAATAACACTATACTACAACTAACAATGGTATATTATGGTTGTCAACATAAAATTATTACGCTATAATACGGCTAATAATGTCATATTACGGTTGCAAACATAATATTACTTTCGTTTCAACTAAATCGAAATATGTAACAGTCTTAATATTATTTGTAGGGTTGAGCATCGGTCCGGTCCGGTCCGGACCGGAAAAAAATTAGGTCTGGACCGGACCGGACCGGAAAAAATTCGGATAGGTGGACCGAAGACCGGACCGGACCGGTTCGGTCCGGTCAGGTCCAAAAACCCGATTTTTTACCTTAAATTTTTAAAAAAAAATTGGACCGGACCGGATCCAAATTTTTTTTTCGGTCCGGACCGGAACCCGGACCGGTTGGTTCCGGTCCGGACCGACCGGTCCGGTCCGGTCCAAAAACCCAGACCGGACCGGGTTTTGCTCACCCCTAATTATTTGTATGTTGAAAATGTGTTACATGAGAGCTAAATTACATTATAGCTATTGAAACATTATCACATTGTTATATCCACAACATTACACTATATTACGACTTACAATGTTATATTACGGTTGAGAACATAATATTACTTTTGTTTCAACTAAATCGAAATATATTACTGTAACTCACATTATTTTTACTCGCACTTGCACATGTTTGAAATGAGTTTCATATACTAATAGTCGCATGTTTTTCTAAATTCAAAACCAAGCGAAAATCTTCCTCACCCCATTTTGTGGCAGACTGGATAATATTGAGGCAGACATACAAGATGTTGGATTTGTTTCTACAATTGTCATAGCTTGGATGTGTGCATTCGGAAGTCGAATTGTAGCAACGTATAGTTGATTTCAAGAAAAATGTGACAGAAAGGAGTCCAACTGAGTGCAAACTTTATTTCTCCACTCTAAAAATAATAATTCATAAGCAAACTAAAAGAAATGAGCAAATCCAATACCAAATCAAACCCTACACAAATCTAACCGAATTTCTCTAAACAACAAATCCAAAATCAAACCAAACAAATTCATCAAATCAAATCCCAAATCAAATATCCACGAAATCAATCAATTTTACTATAAAAAACAAAATCCAAATCCAAACTCAATCAGCAAATCAAATCTCAAACCGAATATCCACAAAACCTACCACCTATCTTGGGATGCAAAAATTGGAAGGGGCGAAGTTGAGGGATTGGAATGAGCCGTAGATGGAAGATTGGGAGGGAGAGGAAGAAGAGAGCAACAAAATTGGAAGGGGCAAAGTTGAGGGATTGTGAGGAGCCGTGGGTGGAAGATTGGGAAGGAGAGGAAGAAGAAAACAACGAAATTGGAGAGATGGAGGATTTGTAAGAAATTACAATAATTTCTGAAATTAATTGGGGATGGATGAGAATTACTTTACTACTATCACTTAAAGTAAAAGACTCACAACCCTTCAGATTGAGATCAATGATTAGATATTTGGGAGTTCATTTAAACTAAATGAGTCAGGACTCATTCTACCTTGCTCTCTCTATGTATATAGATATAAGCACGGAAAGAATTAAGCTATATATTTTCAATCTAGCCTTGGAAAAAGCCCATACCAGACCAAACCCAAATTTGTTCAGAAATCCCAAACTGAGAATGGACTTCGAATCAGCTCGATCGGTCCTTGAGGGTCTGTCCATTTCAATTCGAATTTCGGTGCAGATAAATTTTTGTAGCCCCAAACGATTGTATAAGGTCTACCTAAATGCAAGATATAATATATAACAACAACTATCATAATAAAATATCTAAAATTAGTTCAAAATCCAGCAGGTCGGATTTAACATTACCAAACACAACAGTAAAAATATAAAAAAAACACATGAAAATAACTTGTGAAAATACAAGTTTTAGTATAATTAAAAATAATAATTAACACACATAAAGCGATATTATATACAGGTATGCTGTTATTGTTAATATTATTTTTTACTCCAAAAAAAAACAAAAAACAAATACACACATAAATCTCGGGTATGACGACACGACTTCTCCAATCCATCACGAGAAGGAGAAGTCGACGTGATTGGGTTCCATCCCTCTCAACCAAGCCAACCTCCTTTCGGGACTCCATTTATCAAACAAATTCCCCTTTCTTTTCCCGCACACAGAAATCAACCAAGAAAGAAAAGAAAAAAGAGAGAGATGGAGATGGAGATCTTGGGGATGAACTTCGGGTGCCTGCTGGGATCGCTGGCAGATCGGAGGCTGCCGGAGAAGGACTGCCTTCTCCCTCTCATGTCCAAGGTCCTCGGCTACTGCATCGTAGCCGCCTCCGTCACCGTCAAGCTCCCCCAGGTCACCTCCACCCAACCCTAACACGGGTTAGGTTTTGTTTTGTTTGAGGGAATTAGGTTGTATTGGTAGTAGTAGGGCAGGGGTGTTATTGTACTTGACAAATACTTCGTTCACCGTATGAGAGAACATATTGACGTACTCCGGTTGTAAGAAGTAGGGTGATGTGGCTCAATTGCATAGTAGAATTGGTCGAACATGGTTTGAAACCATAGTACATAATTTTAGAGCCGAAATTGGTTCGGATGATATCTGCTCCAACCAATGATTCAAATTCGTTTGGTAGTTTGTGGTGTCTGAATACGAGATGCTTTTGATTCCAGTAACAAATGTGGTAATAGTAGCGCCAAGAGTATGTCGGGTGACGTTAGATTTTTATTCATATCTGATTTCTCAGTTTTAAGATTTTTCATCAATTTTCGAGCCAAGAGCCTAAGAAGATAATATATGATCATTCCTGTATCCGATTGATAACCACATTTGTTTGACTCCAAATACGGTTATGTATTATACAAACCGAAAAGTATATATGTATTTGTATTCGTTATGCAAATATGGTGCAAATGTAGAAATGTCGATATCGCTCTTTGTACGCTTCATTTTATGCCCTAGTACACATGGTTTGAAACCGTTTGAGAATATGTCAGTTACTTGGGATTCAAAAATGATAATTTGTTACTTGTAAGTCAGAGCTTGCAAGAGGTATTTGTCAGAGATAATTGTCTAGGATAACATGTTTACAAAGAGGTAATTTTCATTTACTTGGTTTAGAAAATTCACAAATCACAAGTTCACTTAAAAATGTTATAACAACTTTATAAACATGTTGTCCTAGATGATTTTTTTAATTTTAAACTTCAAACTGCTTGGATGGACTTGTGGTTCTTTTGTCGTGATCTGCTAATAATCTGGAAGCAAACCATTGGAAGTGCTAATAAGCTCTCACTGGTAGTGATTGTTTAGTAACCAAACATACGGTGGTTGTTCTTAATATCTGCAGCTGAATTAATATGGCAAATTGAAAGTAATAGTTGCGGATGCTGAACTTGAAGTACGGAAAGATAATTGTTCCTAGAGCGATCTGCTTTACCTTGCGTTAATTGTGCTTTGCTCTATTATTCAGATTATCAGAATTTTGAAGAACCGAAGTGTTAGGGGGCTGAGTATTAGTGCCTTTGAACTTGAAGTTGTAGGTTACACAATTGGATTGTCGTATTGTGTTCATACAGGTTTACCCTTTTCTGCATACGGAGAGTATGTCTTCCTTGTAATTCAGGGTGAGCATGATGCACAAGTTTTCCGTTCTCTGTATTTCTTAAATATCTTATTTTGTTAACTACACCTCTCACAGTTTACATGGATTTTGTTTAAATTCTCAGCAATAATTCTGGTGGCTATCATTTACTATTATTCTCAACCAATGGGAGGCGCAGCGATGACAAAAGCAGCTTTGTATCCTACTTTTTTCTTTCCAAGGATCGATATGTTACTAAAACGTTATTTAATTTTTGACATATTGGCTTCACTTGACTAGTGTCATTTTAGATATTGTGCATTTGCTCCTACAATTTTAGCTGGTCAGATTGATCCACTTTTGTTTGAACTCTTATATGTGAGTTTTAGTACTCTGCTTTCTAAACCTAGTTAAGCATATAGAGTGTTTCTTTCTTTCTTTCTTTCTTTCTTTCTTTCTTGCATGGAGTGGTGGCAATAATTATTACGCTGAGATGGATTACATGCCACTCTCTGATTGTAGTCACTTTTATGCTCTTCTGATGGTTGAATTAATTGGTTCTGTTATTTGTTTCAGGCTTCTCAGCAAGCCATATTTTTCTGTGCCAGAGTCCCTCAAATATGGAAAAATTTCACTGTAAGTTCATTACTCATGTTCTTTTCCAAAGAATAGATGTTATGCTTAAAAGCATGGGTTTTATCATAAAATGAATAACATCTTTTTGATCAACGATCACAAATTATATTTTTGTGACGTGTAATATCTCTTTAAGAATCCCTATGTCTGATTTAGTTTTTACTTCAACACTGTTGCTCCATAAGATGATGCCATCGTCTCCATTATTTTATTTTTTGAGAAATTTGCTTATTGGTTTGATAGTACAGTGAGTTGACAGGCACAGGAAATAACAGTGACAACAGAGCCTCTTATCCCAAACTAGTTGGGATACAGTAGTAATGAAACTAATTAGGAATCATGGTTCCAGTACGTGAATCGTCCCCTCCCATGTCTTCCCGTCCAAGTTCATTACCGGCGTACTGAAAAATTGCTCTATCTTAAGCTTAACTCTTAAGCCTGGTCCCTCTTCTACAAACACTGTATATTTCTATATCTTTTTCTGGAGTCTGCATATATAGTTCTTTTCATGCTCTGGAGCTATAGTGGTCAACTGCATACCTGGAAAAAAATATAATAGCCACGAGAGTATCTGATTCTAGACAATGTAATGTGGAAGCGGTTGATGGCATTTTTTAGTCCTCGTGCTCTACCAATTACTTTCTGGATGGTTGATGCATTATTTTGCAGATTGTTAAAAAATCTTGCCTGCTTCAGTCCTTAACCTCAATAGCTTTCATCGTCATTCTGAAGTCAGAGTTATTAACTTTTCAACTGTTTCCTGTTTCAGTAGAGTATTTTTACCAGTTAACACTAATAAAAATACTAGTTGACAAAACTAAGTTCGTATGAAGTCCTTGTGACCTGGTGAAGTTTAAAAAAATTTAATCTTATTTTTAGCTTTACTAATCTTAAAGAGTACTGTTTGATAAGACTGGTTCTGTTCGTAATTTTCCTTCCGCATATGTTTAAAACTTATTGATCATGATGAACAACTAGTTTCACAGTACAATATTGTACTTATATAAATTATAAACATTTTATATGTTTCCATTACTTTAATTTTCCAGAACAAAAGCACTGGTGAGCTCAGCTTCTTGACCTTTCTCATGAACTTTGCTGGTTCTGGAGGTAAATTCTCTTGATTTCACTTTGTGTTGGGTGCTATTATTGACTTAGTCTGTATGGTATTTTGATATTTACTTTGGTATTGCAGTAAGAATTTTCACCAGCATACAAGAGAAAGCTCCACCAAGTTGTATCCTTATGCTCATCTCAAAACACCATTGATGTTTTAAATTATAGCGCATTCTTTTTTATAATTTTCTGGTTTCATTACATTCTTTTTGACATAGAAAATAACAAGCTTATTTTTTTGACATTTGCCAAGGTGCCATATTTGCTCAAAACTTTTAATCCTTTCAAAAGTTTGTTCGTATGTCTTTTGCTTATACTTTGGTTCTTAATCTGCTGTCCCTTTTTACATGTTTCCCATTTCCGAAGGTGTTTTGGGACATGCTATGCCTTTCTTTATTCATGGAAGACCGAAATTTATTGGACATGTTGGGTTGTCTTCTTTGTTCCGTATGCCTTCTTTGACAGCATACACGCCCTGAAATCAATTTTTAACAAAATTCTTTGGTTGGTATATGTGGCGTCTTCTTTGCCATTCTGTTGGACCAGGATCCACTTTGGTCTGTCACAATAATTAATATATTCTACGTTTGTGTATGTTTTGTTTAATTGCTTTATTTTCGTATGAATGTTTATTGGAAGTTTTTGTGAGCCCTTGAGACAAATTGTTCGACTCGGCATTAAAAGAATGTGTTATCATAGGTCAATTGGTCATAGGTGGGTTCTTTTTCATTCTGTGTTGCTAACTGGGACGTCACATTGCTTTTAGGTGTTTTTCTACTATCAAAATATTAAGTTCTCATGCAATCTATATACATTGCTCTGAAGATCCATCCAAGAAAATGAGAAGATTCCAATTATGTTCCCTTTCTGAACCTCATATTGTGGATTGTATATGATACCTTCAAATTGTGGTCAGAGAGAAATCTTACATGTTGGTGAAAGAGCTATGGTTAAAATTTTGCATTACTTTTTACCGAGGGTAGCATATATGACCTTTCCCAAGGAGTGCTGATAATTGAAAATAAGAATCATGTGAAATTATATTTATTGTTGCATGAAAAAACTCCGGAATTGGAACAAAAAGGATTTTGTTGTAGAAATGTTTTCTGGATTTGCATGCTTTTGTATGTTTCATAAACCAGAACCAGATTATTTTCGTTGGTTCCGCATCAATAGTTTTCACTAGTTTCTGAAGTACACAGCCTTGACTCTCATAAAGTGGTTTATGGTGGTCTCTTGGGTATTGTCACAAATGGCTTCATCCTGGTTCAGATGGCCATCTACAGGAACTCGCTCCCGGATGAATCAGCCAAGCAGAAGAAAGTAGAATAGATTCTCAACTTGGCAGCCTCAACGGTTCAGCAGCATGCGGCAAGTTGACCACCAGCCGGGTGGGTTTGTGGTTTGCAGATGCAATTGCCCTTCTCTACTCTTTCGTTAACAATTATGGATGCTATTTTCTATCAATAGCATTTATTTCGGGAGTGATCACTCCAGCACAATGACAGCATTTTATTTTATTTGTTGAAAAAGCGACTAAAGTTTCTGTATTTCCTTTTGTGTACGATGTTAGTCTTTTGTACTAATCTTTTTACCTGGTAAAGAATGAACAGGCTTATTTAATGGTGATATATGCAATAGAGCTGCTACATCTCGTGATGCTTTTGTTGTTGTGGGTGCTTTAAAGTTGTGGGATCCTGGGGTCATTATGGCTTCGTTTGTGTGTACCTTCCCATGGGTAGATTAGTAGATATCTGCTAGAAACTCAGCTCCCACCGTCACTTCTCCGGGAGCATATTCTGGTGCTCAAGAAACCTATGATGTTTGGATCACACCACTAAACTTTCCATGCTCACGTCTTGTCAAACCAAATGACGAAAATACTCTTCATCTCTATTCCACCGATCACTACCAGGTACATAAAGAAAAACAAATTTAAGTACAGGCAAGTGTTGTGAAATCATTGAGTTGGTGAGTAGTGTGTACAACCCAAAATTAAATTAACTTACATAAGTTAACATTGGAAATGTACTTAGCAACTTTAAACATAATTACAATTATTTTGCACACATTAATTATGCACTGTAGAAAACAGAGCTCAGTGTCAGTTTGGATTGGACAATTTAACACAAGTTGTTAAATGACACAAGATTGTACAACCAATTGACATTGCCAACTATTGACATCATCACCTACACATATTGTTAATGCATTAAACACAAATGGAACTTCCGACTGGACTTAGACATCAATTTGAAATCATCATTAATCAGAAATGATCAATTAATTTCAACATGTGTTTAATCAATTTCGACATGAGCCATCAATTTGGGACTTTGATTTTAGTTTAGCATAATATTCAAATCGTGATTAGAAAGATCACAGAACACCTGTCATGTATCCCATTATGGCTAAACGAAAAATATTATTGAAGCTAGTAGAATGAAGTACAGGCATAATGGAGGATCGAAAAAATAATTAGGATTTACAAAAACTGTTTGCTGGAAAATATGTTGTACAAGAAAATTGTGTTGATCGTGGTGCTTTTTAATGCCCAGTGGCAGTAATTGTAAAATTGAAGCTGGTATGTACTGTAAACAAAATGAAAACCATGTCTTTTCAAGAAGTGTTGAGCACGATAGAGCAAGTCATTTGTCCAGAAGAGCAGGGTCATTCTCGTCTCCAAAACACCAACGGGAGGAGCTGTGAGAAGCTCATGTGATGAGCTTCTGTAATCAAGCGTAAAACACACCATTGAGAATCAAGCTGGGAGCTGTCCTGCCTAGCGCCCCAACCTTGTTTGGATGACTCTGCCGGACTGTAGCAATTCCCACGACCCCCGGAAGTTGGAATCCCTTATCTTGCATAAGATAACATTCATTCTTATTCTTCATTACATGTATAAACATCATCTCCACCCCCAAAGAGAGACGGAATTACTCACTACACATTAAGCTACAAACTATATTAAGAAAGAAAGACATTATAACTAATTATACTAAGATTAAGAAAACAAAACTAACCTAAACATGCAAGCATTAAATAAGACAATATTAAAACAAAACTATGAAGAATTATTTTATTTTAATGACTCACATTACTGAAGGGAATGTGTTCTAAAAGTTTACTTTTAGATGTCAATTATTATGAATTGGATGTGCAAATATTTTGTTCTTTGATTAATGTATTCGTCTTTTAGAAGTGTTAAAGGAAGATGTTCTTGGTCCTTAACTGTAGACCTCTAAAAGATAATGTTTTACATAAATCAAAACTTATTCACAATCATGGTAATGACATGGAACATTAATTACCAAGATAAAGATTGTCGTGTTGGTTATAAATTATTGTAGCTCTACAAATATTTAACGACATGAGTATATAAAAGAGGAAAATGGTTACTTTTATATATTGAATATACCTAACAAGTGAGACATTATGAAATTGTGTTAAGTGTCATTAATGTATTCACTGTGTCTTGAATCCTAAGATATGAGACTTATGTCTTTTCACATATGAAGTGTTTAATTTGATTATTGTCAAAAACTGTGATTGAGCATAGTGATAAAAACAATAGTTGGTTCAACATGACTTATCCTGGAAAAAATAGTTCGTTAAAAGATTATCGATCATTGTCCCTCTTTACTTGAGTGATGATATTAGTGGACCCTTTGATAAAGTGAAATTATAATGTGCATAATGTGATTTGTGTTAAGTTACATATTTATAATTAGCTTAAGAGATTAAGATATGAATATATAATACAAAGGTGACACATTTCTACTTTGTATAATATTCTTAATATCATAAGGCAAGGGATAGACACAAGTGATGTTCTTACATCATTAAATGGATCGTGTTTAGTTCGAGTGAACAATACATCTTTGCTAATTGAGTAACTATAATGTGTAGCTAGATACTGCTTATAGTATGTGATATTAAGTGTTTGATATCATTGCTAATATAACTTAGATCCTCTTATAGGTCACACCACAAAATTGGGAAACAATAAGCTTGATTTTGTGTTCATATGATGTATCGGATTTCATGTGAAATAACATACATGTGGTGGATCAATATAATCAATATGTTGTGAAAATGACATAGTTAAAATCATAAATAAATTCATATGAGATGTATGTATTATGGGGTGTGATGTTTTGACATTAGATATGATAATATATTACATGATGTGTGAATTTGCTAAAAACCCCAAAGATCAAATTTTGTTGAATATAAATCCAAAATTTGGTGAAGGCAAAAATCGGGCTAGAACGGTCGAATGTTTTCGGAGACCAGTCGACCGGAAGGATGCATGGGTCGACCAGAAATTTCCAGGAACTTTTTCCGGGATTGATTGGTTGATTGGTTGAAGTCGTGGTTCGACTGAAAACTTTCAGGAGCTTCCGCAAATTCTTCTTGGTAGTAATCGGTCGACCCACTTGTAGCTCAGTCCGACCGAAAACTTTCAGTAGTCATTTCTCGTGTTGAATCGGTCAACTGTTTATGCGTTCTGTTCGACCGAAAAGCACAGTAGCTTTGGTAGCATATGATGGGTCGACCGTCTGATTTCATGGTCCAACCAAAACCGTAATTGATAGCCAATCGGTTGACTGGTTGAATACTTTTGGTCGATCGGTGGACACGATTTTGCCAGAATTATTAAGAGATTAATGTTGATCATCGGCTATATTTATTCCAATTACGGTCAAACGTATTTGAGGATGATTATGTGTCAATTTGTAATTGGTTTAAGGGAGAGAAAAGCAAGAGATCATGGGTAAGTGGATTAACCATGATGTGGGTGTTGTGAGAGTTTATAAATAGGTCTCATCTCCTTACTTGTTTTAATTAATGCAATATATTCTCTCTCCCTAAACTCTCCACCAATCCATCCAAATTTCTCTTAATTATTTTGAGTGTTTGTAGATTAAATTCTCAGGGAGCTTTAGAGGGGTTATTAGATTCTAATCTTGATTTAGAGATTGAATTGGCTAGCTCTCTTCTCTATAATCTTGTTTAAAGTTTTGTGAACACTTGGAGGCGAATCGAGGGGCTATTCGACGCTCAGCGCAACTCCAGATCTTCATAAAGGTTTTAGAAAATCTTTGGGTATGATCCTCTTCTATTTATTTTAATATATATGTAGATTACATGATATTAGAATAAATATAACCAATATACATGAATCGTTGAAAATATGAAAATCAATATTGTATGCATGTATAATTTTTTTAAATATATACATACA
The DNA here is from genome assembly GCA_963682175.1 of Triglochin maritima. Taxonomy (NCBI): domain Eukaryota; kingdom Viridiplantae; phylum Streptophyta; class Magnoliopsida; order Alismatales; family Juncaginaceae; genus Triglochin; species Triglochin maritima. The sequence continues at coordinate 17,501,695 of OY821779.1, forward strand.
TAGGGGCACGAAATCCTACAGTGGTATCATATAATTTAGTCCATATTTTCAATGATTAGATTATATAATTAATTTTAGTTTACCAATCGAAACAATTCGTGTTTGATGTCTCTTTCAAGTTTTTCAATAGTTTTGTTGATTTAATTCTAATTAATTCTGGCAATAGTTTTAAATGTTTTAAAACAAGTCATATGAAATGTTAGAATTAAAATTTAGATTTATGTCTAATTGCGTAAAATTTCGTTTATATTAAATGATTATTTTACAAGGATTCGACAAAACGAAAGAGACAAATAAGTTTATTTTTCCTTAAACTTTTTTCTTTTGAAAATTTGGATAAACTTCGTTCAAATGTTTTATATTTTGAACTATGGATGCATAAATATTTTTAATTAATTTCAAATGATGTTGGAATTGTTTTATTAAGAGATGAATGATAAACTAAATAATGTAATATATAGTATATGTACATGCGTTGCACAATTTCTCTTTGGAGGGACAACTGAGTTTGTATGTTCCAACGAAACCATGTGTGAATGAATGATGAGTATGTTGTTATTGTTATTATTCAATAATAGGGGCTTCTGTATATGTAATAGCCAATTACTTATGTATATGCATGCATATGAGAGGATTTTTACATAAGACTTGCATTTTCGAAATTGTGAGTTACATGTTTATATTTTGCAATATTTACATCCATGGTGCAAGAAGAAGTCGCGGAGAAGGCACAAAGGTCAAGGACGCGGGAATATATAAACTCACAACAATATGTGTGTAAATGGATTTAATATGTGTTTGTGTGCTTGACATGTATGTGATTGTTTGAATGAATGTTGGGATGTGTATAGATATAAATATGCATGATTACCTAAATTCTAAAATCACATATAAATGTTTAATTGTCCAACCAAAAATTAAGAGTATTTTTCTTTCTTCTTTTATTCATTAGCAGCCATCGATCGAGGGATATTCTGCTCGTCCTTAGCGGGAGATAGCTTCCTCCATCTTTGGGAATAGTGGGAGATATATGGTTATCTATTGTTGTTCCATAAAAAGATGCACCAGGTGAGATTCGCCCTTATCGGACACCGAGTGTATTTATTTATGAATACAATGGATAAACATATCTCGTATCAAATGAAATAAGTTTTCTTAACAAAACCCGGAGCCCTCACTCAATTTTGTGAAAATGAGTTTTCCTTAGGAGGATTGGTAAAAGTCCCTGTTAATTAAAACGACAAGAATCATAAAGGTTTGAAAATGCAAAACTTTGCAAAATATCAAAATGATTATGATTAGAAAATGTTTCTTACCTTGATTTTGTAATATATTCGATAGCCCTTAGCTAGTTTATATTATAATTGATTGGATCTTGAATTACTGCATTTATTGACATATTTAATTTATTTGCAGTATTGATTTTCAAACATAAAATTGACATGAAAACCTTTATACATTTATTTTGTAGAAATGTCAAATATTCAACCTATTGTGCAATCTATGATTGAAAAACATCCTTTGGATGACTCCAACTTCATAAGCTGGCAACTCAAGCTCAACATTGTGTTAAAGTTTGAGAAACTATCTCACATTTTGGATGGTGAAATCCCAAAATTAAGTGCGACATCGACCGATGTTGAGAAGGAGGTTAAAGCCAATTGGGTAGACCAAGAGAACCAAGTTCACTGTCAAATGTTGGCCTCCATGGGTGAATTGCTACAAGAAAAATACTTGGATTTAAACCCTAGAAGACCATGGAAGCTTTAACAAAGATGTTCATGGATAGTGCTAGAAAAAAACGTTATATGACCACCATAGCATTCACAAGGTGGCACATGGCGGAGGGAACATCAGTGTTAATGCATTTTCTCACTATGCAAGGATACCTTGAGAAGTTAGCGAAGCTCTCTTCCCCAATGCCCGATAACATTGCGGAAGATTTGATTCTTGGCTCTCTAGTCCCGTCTTACAAGGACTTCGTTATGCACTATCATGTGCGTGAGAAAGTGGTGAGTCTTGAGGAGCTTCACAACGATCTCAAAACGGTTGAAGTTGACATGGGCAAGGGTCGGGACAAGCACGTCTTAGTCGTCCATGGAAGGAGAAAAATGATCACCAATGGTAAAGGCAAAATCAAATTGGCCAAAAAGGCGTTGAAGCGAAATGGAGTAGGAAGGACTCATGCGAGTATCTCGAGGGGAATTCTTCAAAATCTCCAACTCCTAATACAAAGTGTTACCACTGGGTGGAAAAGGACACATCCGCCCAAATTGCCCTAAGTACAAGGAGGATCTTGACAACGGGGTGATTGAGCGAAAACGCCCCTAAAAGGCTAAAGGTATATTTGTTATTGAAATAAATTTAGCCACCTCTGTCCATGATTGGGTAATTGATACTGGATCTTGTGCTGACATAATTTCTAATGTCCAGCAACTAAAGGATAAGAAGGAACTCGCGAAAAAAAGATGATTTTGAAGGATGGAAATGGTGCAAGCATCGCTGCGATTGCACAAGGTTCCGTGGACTTTCAATTGTCTAGTGGTTTAAATTTATGTTTAAAGAACGTCTAATATGTACCTTCGATTAACAAGAATTTTATTTCTGTATCGTGTTTGGATATGGATAATTGTAATATAAATATTTCAAACTCTTGCTTGTATATCGAAGAATGAAATTTTCTATGTAAATACTTTCATAAGAAATAGACTCTATTTGCTTGAATTAAATAATAGACAAATTTTAAACATCAATAACAAAAGGCTTAAAACTACTCACGTGAATGATACACTCTTGTGGCACTATTGTCTCAGTCACATAAATGAAAAACGCATCAAGAAATTGCAAGAAGCTAACCTTCTTTGTCAACTTGAGTTTTAATCATTGGAGACATGCAAACTGTGCCAAATGGGCAAAATGACCAAGAGGCCATTCAAGAAGAAAGGTCCGAGAGCAAATAACTTGCTCGATTTGATACATTCCGATGTATGTGGTCCAATGAGTAGAAGTGCAAGAGACGGCTTTAGGTACTTCATTACGTTCACGTATGACTATAGTCGTTACGACTATATTTAATCTAATGAGAAACAAAAGTGAATCCTTCGATAAGTTCAAAGAATTCAAGAATGAAGTAGAGAACCAACTCAACAAGAAAATCAAGTCTCTACGAACCGATCGTGGAGGTGAGTACTTAAGTACCGAATTTGATTCGTTCCTAAAGGAGTGTGATATTGTGCCACAACTCACTCCGCCTGGTACACCTCAATGGAATGAGGTATCCAAAAGGAGAAATAGGACATTGTTATACATGGTTCAATCAATAATGAGTCAAACTGAATTGACGTTTTACTTTTGGAGTTATGCACTAGACGCAGTAGCTTACATACTAAATAATGTTCCATCCAAATCTGTAGAGAAAACGCCTTATCAGCTATGGAGTGGTAAAACACCTAAGCTCAATTTTCTCAAGATTTGGGATTGTGAGGCCTACGTCAAAAGATTGATGTCGACCAAACTGTAGGATTTCGTGCCCCTATGTATGTTTATATTTTAAGATATTAATACACGCATACATGATCGATTTCCATATTTTCAACAATTTTATGTACATCGGTTTATATTTATTCTAATATCATATAATCAATATATGTTAAAACAAATATAAGAGGATCATACCCAAAGGTTCTCTAAAACCTTTATGAAGATACGGAGTTGCGTCGCTTGTCGAATCGCCCGCCGATTCGCCCCCAAGTGTTTACCAAACTCTAAACAAGATTAGAGAAAAAAGAGCTAGCCAATTCAACCTCTAAATCAAGGTTAGAATCTAACTAATAACCTTTCTATGCTCCCTGAGAATTTAATCTCCAAAAGCTTGAAATAATCAAGGAATTTTCGGGTGGATTAATACTAATTTCTTATTAATTCGGGCAAAACCGTATTAACCGTTTTTTGCCTTTTACCAAATTTTGGATTTGTATCCAACAAAATTTGATATTTAGCAAATTCATTTATCATGTAATATATTATCATATGTAATGTCAACCATTACACCCCATAATACATACATCTCGTATGAACTTATAACTGATTCTAACTATGTCATTTTCATGACACATTGATTTTATCGATTCACCACATGAATACTATTTCACACGAAATCCAATACATCATATGAATATAAAATCAACCTTCTTGTTTCTCAGTTTTGTGGTGTGACCTATAGGAGGATCTAAGTCAATTGACAATGATATTAAACACTAAATATCATAAACTATAAGTGGTATCTAGCTGCACATTATACTTACCTAATTAACATATATGTATGTTCACTCTAACTAAACATGATCCATTTAGTGATGTAAGAACATCACTTGTGTCCATCCATTTCCTCATGATATTAAGAATATTATACAAAGTAGAAATGTGTCACCTTTGTATTTTTTATTCATTTCTTGATCTCTTAGGCTAATTATAAATATGTAACTTAGCATAACTCACGTTGTGCACATTATAAGTTTGCTTTATCAAAGGGGGCCAATAATATCATCACTCAAGTAAAGATGGGCAATGATAATATTTTGACGAATTATCTTTTCCAGCATAAGTCTTGTTTAACCAACTATTGTCTTTATCACTATACTCATTGATAGTGACAATAATCAAATTGAACATTCCTTATGTGAAAAGATATAAGTCTCATATCTAAGGATCCAAGACACAATAAAACATTAATGACACAAAACACAATTCCATAATGTTTTACTTGCTAGTCTATTCAATATATAAAAGTAATATTTTCCTCTTTTATATACTCGTGTCGTCAAATATTTGTAGAGCTACAATAATCGATGACCTACACGACAATCTTATCTCGGTAATTAATGTTCCATGTCAATTACCATGATCGTGAACAACTTTTGATTTATGTAAACCATTATCTCCAAGAGCCTCTTCCTTAACTCTTCCAAAAGACGAATATAAAATCAACGAACAAAATGTTTGCACATTCAATTCATAATAATTGACATATAAAAGTAAACTTTTAGAACGCATTCCCTTCAATCTCCCACTTGTTATCAAAGTTCTCTTTCACATACATTCTCAATATACAAAATAATAATAACTAGGGAAACCCTCTCTAATCACTCGTCAAGGCAATCCACATGGTTCCTCAAACCCATGGACTCGAAATGCATTTCGACATTGGCTTGGGATAAGGGTTTGGTGAATGGACCAGTTGTGTTATTGTTTGTGTCCACCCATAATAAATTTATTTTGCCTTCGTCGATGAAGTCACGTGTGACAAAATACTTGTGATCGATGTACTTCACTTTGTGGTGTGATTTAGAATCCTTGATTTGCGAGATAGATGCACTTTTGTCGCAAAATAGCTCTATAGGTCCCTCGCTCGAGGGAATTACTCTGAGCTCGTCAAGGAATTTCTTAATCCACACTCCTTTGCTCTTTTCAGCGACAACCATTACTTCTGAAGCGGTGGTTGAGTCGGCTGTAGTAGTTTGTTTCCCGCTACGCCAACTCACGGCTCCACCGTTTAGAGGGAAGACATATCGTAATAGAGACCTCCTATTGTCCGAATCACTCATGAAACTCGCATCTGAATAACTCTCGACTATTAGCTCACTTTGTCCTTAATAAACAAGAAACTTATCTTTGGTCCGATTAAGGTACCTCAGAATATTCTTGACCGTAATCCAATGCTCGGGACCTGCGTTGGATTGGTGACGAGCTGTCACGCTTAGAGCATATGAGACATCAGGTCTTGTGCAAGTCATTGCGTACATGATCGATCCTATTGCCGAAGCATAAGGGATATCTTTCATGTACTCCAAGTTTTTACGTGATTCAATACGTTGAGACTTCTTGAGTTGCACACTCATACTCATTGGCACATTGCCCTTTTTGGAGTTGTTCATGCTTAACCTTTCCAAGACCTTGTCAATGTATGTACGTTGACTTGGGCCAATGAGTCTACGAGATCTATCTCTATATATCTTGATTCCCAAGATGTATTGAGCTTCACCCATATCTTTCATCGAAAATGCCGATTTCAATGAACTTCTCTTTTGCTCAAGCAAAGGTATATGATTTCCCATGAGGAGTATGTCATCGACATATAAGATCAAGAACACTATGTGGCTCCCACTAACCTTCTGGTATATACAATGCTCTTTCTTACTTTGGACGAAGTGAATCTTTTTGACTTCTTCGTTAAAACGCTTGTTCCAACTCCTTGATGCTTGCTTCAATCCATAAATGGATCTTTGAAGCTTGCATACTTTCTCTCTATTCTTTGGATCTTCAAAACCTTGAGGTTGTACCATGTACACGTCCTCCTCCAAGTTCCCATTAAGGAACACCGTTTTGACATCCATTTGTCATATCTCATAATCATGAAATACGACAATAGCGAGCATGATCCAAATAGACTTGAACATGGAAACCGGTGAAAAAGTTTCATCATAGTCAATTCCTTGAACTTGAGTGAAACCTTTTGCTACAATCCTCGCTTTGTAGGTTGTCAAGTTCTCATCCATGTTCATCTTCCTATTGAAACCCATTTATTTTGAATGACTTTCTTTCCTTGAGGAAGGTCAACCAAGTTACACACCTTATTATCATACATCGATTCTATTTCGGATTCCATGGCTTTAAACCAAAGTTTGGAGTCCTTGCTTTCCATTACTTCTTTAAAGGTCGAGGGATGTTTAAACATTTTATTAATTACCGCAAGTGCACGACCGCGATGAAGCAGTGACAAGTATGGGTCGATCCGCAAGGAGGTGAGTAGCCTTTGGTTTGTCAGAATCAAGTGGCGAATAAATGGAGAACAAATGTGATTATGCTAAAGCTAAACTACACTAAACTAGTAGGTAAGAAATACGAAAGAAAGCAACGAAATATTAGAAATCAAGAAAAGAAACCCCTAAGGGGTGGAGTGTGTGCACATATGAAGTGAAATAAGTGATGAAAGATGCATGTATGTATGTGTGTGTGCCATGTGTGTCTTCATACATAGCAAGTGTCTAAAGATGTGGCAAAACCTATCAATCCATTCACACAACGTATCGGCAATTACTACTTAATTAACATAAGATTAGGCTCAGCATGAGAAGTGTCTAAAGATATGACAAGACTCATCAAAAATCATAAACTCGTGTGAAGAACAAGGTAAGCATGGGAGGTGTCTAAATGTCATGGGAAAACCCATCAAAACAAAGTTTCTTCAATCAATCAAGCAAGCAAACACAAATGTAAAACACATAACTAACATGTAGCATATTCAACAGGAAATTTCAGTTAATAAACATGAGAAAACTAAGCATGAGAAGTGTTTAAATCTTATGGCAAAACCCATCAAAATTCCCCAACATTTAGATGATTAAAATACCCTAATGAATATACAACACATACAAGTCTACACAATCAAGAATTGATCAAACATCCAAATTTCACAATATATATGAACGTCATCTCCACCCCCCAAAGGGGATGATTCTACTCACTACACATTATGCTAGCAATTAAACTAAAGACGAAAGGAGACATTCTAACTAATTTAGCCTAAGATCAAAGAAACAGTACTAAGCTAAGCATGCATAAAAAAGATACAACATAAGAACAAAACAATAAAAAATTATTTTATTAAATGACTCACATTACTAGTAGCATTCTTCTCCACATTGAGTTTTTGCTCCAAGACTTACTCCAAGTAGAGAGAATGCCACCAAGCAATGGTTAAATACAAATGGAGGAGTTCTATTTATAGTCATAGAAAAAGGCAATTAGGGACAATTCCCGGTATGGGACTAATACAATTAAAAAAATAGACATAAAACACCTTAATACATGACCCAACTAAAACTTATCGGATCTGGAGCAAAACAAACCGCCAATCAGCGGTCTCGGACCGCCAATTGGCGGTCTATATGCTTTGGATCAAGTCGGGGTTTGGTGTGTTGTTGTCGGGCTCGATTTCTTCAGTGTTGATGCATCCAAGTCGGTTGTTGGAGCTCGGCCCGAATCGAATTGCCAAAATACTCCTCATGATGGTGTGGAGTTCCTTCATTTGCTCAATGACCCTATGGTTTTACATTCGGGTCCCTCTCTTGTGCATCTTAGTCCATAAGTATTGCAACTTAGTCATTTTTCTTGCTTTTAGGTCCTTTGATGCCTCTTCTCCTCAATCATGTTTATTCCTGAAACTCAAACATAAAACTCGTTACGTAGCATTGTTTAGGTTCAAGATAATGGATAAAAGACACAAATATATGCATGATATGTTGTCAATCAAATACCCCCACACCTAACTTTTGCTAGTCCCGAGCAAAACAAAGAAAGAGAAAATGAAAAAGGGAAAATCATTCGTAAAATAGGGAAATCATAACTCACTCTCGTAGGAATCACAGTTGCACTTAGCACGTGCAACAAGCCGTTAAACCTCCTTGTCGCCAAGGAGGAGTGTTGTCTCCTGAGAGTTTTCAGCGGATATACCCACAAAATCCGAACATAGATGCATTATTCAATCTGGAAACTCAACTCGACGAACTCATTTTTATCTATCATTGGACGCGGTAATCCTACGGGCCGACTCTATATATGTATCCAGTCCACACACCTAGCCTAATGAATCATTCGTGCAAGTTAATTAAGGACTTAAATGAAAGACATGGACAACCTCAACATCCTCAAGTGATATAAAGTGTAAAGTCCATTAAGGTTCTTATTTGCATTACCATTTATTTTCTTTTTGTTTCTTTTTTTCTTTTATTTCTGTCTAGTTGGTGTTTGATTCGCCCAGGGTCAGGTTTCGTACAATATTTCCTATGAGGACTTACACTATCATGTACACCTTTCCCCACATCTCCACATAGGGCAATCTCTACCACTCGTATAACAGGAGTTCGGTTGGTGCATCCCAAGTCAGATGACTCGAAAGCACCAGGCACAACGTCCCCTCAGACCTAATTTTCCGAGTGATAGGAGCCGTGCAAGAAGAGAGAACACCTACTCACTTATTTCCTATCTACACATGAACCAAAACCTCTACACTTAATGTCTTGCAACATAAATTAAAGGGTCATTGACTACAACAAACTTCCTTATATTAACAGACACAAATTATTGACTCACTAGGTTCAGGGTGAACTTCTTTAATTGTTTGAGTTTTGAAACCCTATGATTACTCGCCCCCCGAGGGAAGACCGGGGTGCATCCTAACGACTAGATAAGTCCTAAAACCACTGTACTAGATATCTTAATGTATCAAGTTCAAGACAATTTTAGGAGCTTTCTTTTTTACTTTGCCTCACAACGGTTTTGCACATGTTAAACACACGCAAAACCTACAAAACATTTTCTTTCGCAAACACATGAAGATTTTTGGAAGAAATGAAAATTTTAAAGTGTTAGGCAAGCAAAAGGTGACAAGTCACCCAAGGATCATGACAAGCAGATATATCGATATTAAATGCGACACACTAACATGACCCTAACAATTCAAACAAAATAAAACAAAACAAAACAAAATGAGATAGACTCGACTATGTACACACGTAAAACACCCCCACACCTACTTCATGCATTGTCCTCAATGAATGTGAGCATGAAACTACATGAATTTATGCATGAAAAAGAAAGATCTCACCAACATGAAACGCAAAAGGAAGTTCATGGTTATGTTGATGGACACAAACCCGAATTCCCTCAAAACCTGTGAGATGCTAAAGAAGGGATACAAATACGTGAAAGAAATCAGGCTCAAATATACAAGGGTTGGGACCCACAACAATCAATGCTCACTCATGGAGTATTTTATTGTACTTTTTTTTTCTTCTTCTTCTTCTGTTTATCTTTTTTTGTTTTTTTATAATATAACTATATACAAAAATAGGTTCCCATCTTCATTTGTCATAGGACATCAAATGAGAACCTCAAAAGTGGGTCAATGCACTAGGAAAGGGAACATGACACCACGCGGGGCCAGAATACTCATACGTGGGCCCCCCTCACAAAGAGCACAAGATGAAAGGAGATGTTCATGAATTAGACACAAAAATGTCTCATTCAAATGATCAAACTGAAAGATCTTGAACCTCTAAAGAGTTTGGGAAATATGGGGCAATGGAAGAAAAGATTCTCTTGTTGTGGAACTGAAGTTATGATCGTCAATCCAAACTCTCCAACCAACATGCTGGTGGGTCGAAACAAGGTCAAGAACCTCGTTATGCATGTCCGACTCACCAGACGAACAGAAAGTGGGTCCCATACCCAAGGTATCCTCCAAGGAAATCCTAATACCCTCATTGGCGATGTAATTGTTTGATGTCCCATCATTTCCAAGATGATCAGGAACAATAGTGAGAGGCAAACTCTGATCAGGTCGTTTGAAATTAAGGGTACTAGGGAGTTCATGCTCCACCAGAGGTGAGTCCTTAAAAGGCACACCATGAAGATCATGTGGCTCAATGGCCACAAGACAAAAAGATAAGGCATAATCTTGTGCCGACTCATAATGAAACTGGTCCCTGCTATTCACAATTTGAATCGAATCCTCCACCATGTGATTGTGAATTGAAATCCCAAGTCCCTCAGACTGACTAGGAGTTTAACTTTGAAAGATTTTGCTTTGAATTTGTGGATGTAGTGGAGGTTCAATATCACAAGATGAATCCTTATTTTGACAAGAAATGTCACCCTCCTCACGTTTACTCAATTGTTGTGTAATTTGACTCACCTACATTTCCATAGTTTGCGTGGAATTTTGAGTGGACTTCATTACATTTTGAGTGGTTTGCATGAACGTTTGGAGGGTTTGTTCTAAAGAATCAAGTCTCGGGTCAATTGTAAGGCTCAAGTCAGAATTTGAGAAATTGTTGGGTTGGGTGTTGATAGGCTGAGAATGAGTCCAATGATTCAGAGTAGGGTGTTGGTAGAATTCTGGGTATTCGGGATGAGGATATTGGGATGGAAATGATGTATAAGAATTTGAATAAGAGTTGTCTCCCCACGAATCCATCCCACTCGGATTGTATGCGAACGCGTAAAGGTCACATTGAGTATTTTGGGAAAAGATGTGCTCATACTCAGGCTCTGGGGCAACATAAGGACATTCCCCGAAAACATGACCACTCAACCCGCAATAGTCACACGGTACAACTACTAGAGCTACCGGTGCACTCATGTCATCTACCACATGCATGAAAGAGGCCAATGGTCCTTGTAATGTCTGAGTTTGTTGACCAACATATGATCCGACATAACTAGATAGTGGTCTAGCAGTCGACGCCTTTCTCATATCACCCCAATATGAAGATTGCTCAGCCATACAATTAAGATCATCCCAACCATACGGGGTGTTTGTCTGAGGCACCCCAGGATGCATGGGTCCGGAGTATCAGGAAGAATTATCCTAGTCCCAACATTGATATGGATGATCACCCATGTAACCATCCATCTCAACAAAAAAACTCTCAAGTCGACCACTCTCACCACCACGAGGTCAAGCTCGCAAAAAATGCTTGACTCGACCCTAAAACGCTAGCAAAGAGTGTAAAAGGGAGGAGACTAGAACGTAGAAATAGGTGAGAAGAAGATGATTCAGAGGAGAAGGGAAAAATCCCTAAAAACTAGCGTGGGTAGTGGGAGAAGGTAGAAGCCTAATCTAACAAACACGACTCAAACAACTTATGGCTATAGGTCCTTAGGCTAGACAACGCCTAACTTTTAGATCACTAGTCTCAACATGCCTCACCTCCCTACAACAAAGACCACAATGCCCAGCAAGTGATACCAGATCCGGATATCCAGTACCTCCTACTATCGACAAGGCAGACGACGCCGATCAGGTCATGATGGTCTCAACTCGATCACTCTCGTAGTGCGTCCGAAATCCTAGGGCCAATGTCTACTTGCTTTTATAATTAAGGCTTAAATTAAAAGTGATTTTTGGGGTAAAGGAATGGGTGATGAAATCCCCCACCTTATCTTGTATGGGACAACCCCTCCTTAGTAGCGTTTTGAGTCTTAATCTAACAATCAACTCTCCAATCAAACACTCAACTCACTCTTGTCCCGATGCACCTTACTAACTAATGCATGCTTTAACAATGCATGAATGATAGAATTTTGGGTGCACGTACCTCACGCCAACAATCAACAACAAAAAATGTAAAGCAAAGAAAAGACAAATGCGTGCAAGGTCTACAAATGATACATAGCCTAGATGACAATCAATCTAATCTTTTGCTTTGAGTTTTAAGGTCTAAGTTGATTAAAAATACTTAATTGTTAATCTGGGAGAAAATTACAAGTCAAAACATTCCAAATTGAGCTCCCAGATATCCTAGTGAATGTAGAAACAACCAGAAAAAGAAGAGGAAATTTTGAGCTCACTAGGCCGCTAATTGGCAGTCCAGAACCTCTGATTGGCGGTCAGTTTGATTTTGTTTCCTTCCCGGCTTCTCCTTGCAATGTCTGTTAATCATTGAAGCCTTCTGAAACAAACCAAAACTACAAACAAAAAATTAAAACACTCGAATCGTCCAAACCAAAGTCTGGACAGAACACCTCCCAGGAAACGACGCCAAAAACTTGTTTAAACGTTTTATTAATTACCATAAATTGGGGAGGCGTCCTAGACAGACGCCCCTCTCAATTTGTTTCTTGATTTGACTTACTTCAACGGATTCAAGCACTTCGCCAGACATTTTCATGATTTTGGTACTGGTAGAGTGAGAAATACTGAGAAAAAACCTTAGTTTAAGAGACGTGACGAAATATGTATTAAATAAATTGTGAAGGGTAAGATGATAAGTAAGACATGCGATTTAAGTAAAAAATGGGCGATGTTTAGTAATTCCCTTTAAAAATTGTATAACTAGAATCATGTTATAGCTCTGTATAGTTTAATGATTTTTATCTTACTCCATGACTAGAGTATGACATGAATTTGATGCTATGAATTTCTGAAATATTAATCAAAGAAACTTGAATTAATTATATTTGAATATGATTGCATTTGTTTGTGAAAATTATCTTAACTCTAGCAATATTTGTCTTTGATGCATGAATGTCCTATGGAGTATTTCTTGTATGCTTAGATTATAAGGTCGATCAGGATAAATTCAAAATCCCTTAATGTAAATTTTGTTCAAAATAATTTGTGTTAATTAAATTCGTAAGTAGTCATGCATGAATTTTTCCCCCGATTAATATCTCTACCTTTAGGGATTTCAATTCGTAATTTCTATATACTATTTAGTTAAATTAGATTAATTAGTTTGATTTTTGCATTCATATGAACCAATGAACTTATCTTTTCTTCTCGTACGATTACGAGGACTGAATTAAATGACATTCTTCTTGTGGTTCGACCCTTATTTGTCACTGCTATAAACTCAGTTGTGCACTTGTGGTAACATTATTAAAAGATTTATTTGCTTTGGTGCACTTCCAAATTGATGATATTAGATTTATGCATTTGAGTTTTCAGATTTTACTTGGGTGCACTTGCATAAAAATCATATTGGTTTTGTGCACTCCTAATTGACGGGTTTCCACTCCACCACTTTATTGTTCATAGATATCGTTATCCATCGGTCACGTTATTGTTTCCAACCACCTCCTCAACCAAAAACCCCCCATAGACTCAAACTTCCCTTAATTACAACCCCCTCCCTGACTCCTCCAACTCACTCTTTGCCCTTTCCATCCGTCAATTGGTCATCACCCCCACCAAATCTCCGCCGTCTTCGAGGTCTTCGCGAGAGGGTCATTGGTGTGGTGATATGTTGCCAGAAGGAGGCTAGAGCTTTTGACACCATCAATTTGGAGTGCACAAAACTAATATGCTTTTTTTTGCAAGTGCACCCAAGTAATATCCGAAAATTCAAATGCATAGATCCAATATCACAACTTTGCAAGTGCACCCAAGCAAATAACCCTAATTAAAACCACAATACAAGCAAATGATATTTTATCTTTAAGAATTATTGTTGTTTTAAGATTATATGTCTAATGTCTCAACTCGTGGGGTTTTATATAAGAATGATGAGACTTATATATGAGTTTACCTGTCATTCTTAAAAATAAACAAGTAAATAAAAACGATCACTAGTCAAGGCAACATTTACCAATATTTCCATTCTTTGGTAGTTTAAGAAATAAATCATTATGTAAGGGTGTTTTTGCAGAATTTCAATGTGGGTCATGGTCCTTACAACCTCTTACCTACATCCGCCACTGATTGTGTGGGTTTAGTCTCAGATCGTGTAGTATGGGATGTCTGATGTGGGATATCACCTCATAGGTTCCCGCAACTTACAAGCTAGCTTTTGGGTATGAATTGTTCTTGTAGGATCGTTATGACCCATAATTTTCTAATCATTTTCTTAATCTCTACTTAATTATGCAGCGAAAATTAACAATAAAAGGCAAGTAGAGAAAATCAAACTACAAAAAAGACTCAACGGTTTTATAGAGGTTCGGCACCCCACCCGGGTCATACTTCCTCTCTTGCAAGCTCCAATCGATTCCACGAGCTCCGCCTACGTCTTCACTATCCTATCTCGTACCGGGCCGAGATCAAGACTTTACACAGCAAGCTTGCGAACAATCCTCACCGATCTCGGTTCCTCCTCTCACAGCCCTAGAGGGATGCTTCGGGCTTTCACCGAAACCTTTATGGTGCTTCGAGCTCTCACGGAAACCTTTTCTTGACAAATAAACTGAGTGACAAACACTCTCTAACTTGAGCACACTTGAGTATGATTTGGATTTGGTCAAATGGTGAAGTTTAAGCTCTTGAGTGTAGGATTTGGGATTTTTTTGATTGGGAGGAAACTCTATAATGTAGGAGACAAATAGAAGTTGAAGAGTTGTGTAAATAAGGTGTGTGAACCTATATTTATAAGCTCCTAATGTGTTATAGCCGTTGGGGAAGATTTGATTGAGATTTGTGCAAGATACACAAAACAGAAAACGTAAGTTCAACAAATCTGTCTAAACCGGTTGACCGACACGAGATCAACGGTCGACCGTTCCATGAAAATAAGGAAACATTTGAACCAACTTAAACTACGGTCGAACCAAATGGCTATGACTTAAGTTAATGGTCGACTATTAAGAGGATTTTTGTCAGGTCAAAGGTTAATCGGTGGAACATAGGAAGAAGGTTCGTCCGACAGAAAATAACAAGTACTTTTGGTGCACAAAATAGTTTGTATCTGGTCGACCGTCGTCAAGGCATCGTTCAACCAGTGACCAAATGTTTTTAGGGGTTAGGTGTATGTATACGAATACGACCGTTGGAGAATACGACAAGTACAACAACCATCCAAAAAATACTGGTCAATTGGTGATCGAAAAGATAAAATAGGTCGACTGGTAAAGATGGGTCGAACTGAAAACTTGTTTCGGTCGACCATTTTGCACAGACAGACAGATGCTTAGTTTGAGTGATTTTCGACCTAAGTTTGAGTGATCTATTGAAGTCCAAATGATGTGAAATTTGGTGTGTGACTTCTACAAGAAACCTGGTATGTGAGTGAATAGATTTTAACTCTTGTATGCTAAAGTTCACATAAATTCGTTAGACTCAAATAAAGGTAAATTACATGTCTTTAATTAGCTTGATTACATGTCTTGGCTTCATTCCATTCTTCATTGAGTCTTATCACTTGTAGATATTAACACAATACAATATATATTCTATGCATGATATGTGCTACACTACATTTGATTGTAATTAAGATTAAGTTAGTTAAATCATCAAAACATAGATTAAGACAAAAAAACCAACAGTTCTATCAGTGGTATCAGAGTCAGTCCACCAAGACTCATGCGGGTTAATTATCCCAACAAAGCAAGCAAATGATAGTTTATCTTTAAGAATTATTGTTATTTTAATGTTGTATGTCCAACTCATGAGTCTTTAGATAGGAATGATGAGACTTATATTGATGTTTACCTGTCATTCTTAGGAATAAACGGATAAGTAAAAAAGACCACTAAAGGTAAGACCAACTTTGCTAATATATTCATTATTTGATTGCTTAGGAAATAAATAATTATTTAAGGGTGTTTTTGCAAAATTTCATCGGTCCATGTCCCCCACGATCTTTTACCTACTTGGTCACTAATTTTGTGGGTTTAGTCCTACGTCAGGAAGTATGTGATGTCCAATGTAATATATTGCCTTGTGGATTCCCATAACCCCAAGCATCTTGTGTTAATGGTTGTCCTATCAGTGGTATCAGAGTCAGTCCCCACTGACTCCACTTCGAAGTCTCAGAAATTGCTACATGGAAATGGATACATAAAAATGGTTACCTGCAAAGGTGAAGTGAAGCTACTAGAGTGCAAAACAACATAGTGAAAGTCGCCGAAGATGTGAGAACAGAAGCATGACAGATTTGTTAAAGAGTCATTGTGTGAGTTTAGTCCTATATCATGTAGTATGAATGCCCAGTGACCAGTGTAAGATATGACCACATAGTTTCTCCCAACCTACAAGTTAATTTTCGAATATGAGTTTGTTCTATCAACTACATTAGTGGATCCTTGGTAGTTGTAAGATAGCTAAATTAAAGATTAAATCTCAACAATTTCGTTCCTAATTTTGAGATTTTCGGAATTTAGAAATAAAGTGAGATTAAAGTAAACAAAATAAAAAATTAATAAGTCTTTATTAAGTTGGATGAACAGTACATTTGACCAATTGCATTCTTCCAACGAAACTGAGTAGACAGCTAAGACGGACGGTTTTTCCCCTTCTGAAGCTTCTCGTCTCATTTCAAGAGCAGCCCATTGGAATTAAAATATTTTATTTTCTTTCTACTTTGTAGGCTAAAGACTAAAGTAGAAAGAAAATAAAATAAAAAGTAGAAGAGGATCCAGATAAGATCACGCTCATCCCCTCCCACTAACCCAACCGACAACCAAGTCAAAAAAATAACCTCACAAAAACCGGATCTTCCGGTCTTCCCCAACCGCACGCAACACAACACTTCCGCTATAAATAATTTTCTCTCGAAATTGCTCTCCATCGAAGCGTCCTTTATTTTCTTAACCGCTAAGCTTTAAAAAGAGATCTCGAATCGGAAAACCCCCTTCTCTCATCTCCATCGATTAGTGTTTCCATCCACTATGTCGGCCGGATCGAGGCGTTCGAAGAGGGTTTCGTGGGCGCCGGAGGCCGATCTGCGCAAGGTAAAGGCGAAAATCAAACGGCACTATAATTTCTCTCCAAATAAAAATAATCTAGGGTTTCCGCGAAGAAACCTTTTCCGTCTATGCTTTAGGGATCTCGTCGTCTATTTCGTTTTAGGTGTTTGCTAATTGGTGGTTAGAGTTTTGGTTAGGGTTTGCGGCAGAGAACTAAATTGGTTTGGGTTTAGTAAAGTAGATGTATGTTGGAACGATCGGAGCGATGATCGCATCTCGTATTCATGTCTTCAATTTTATTCTAGGGTATTCGCTTACACGATCCTTGGTATTTCACGTCTTCGATTTTATTCTAGGGTATTCAGTATTCACTTACACGAAATTGGTATTTGATTTTTACATATGCCGTGATGTCACTAAAAACATAATTGATTTAAGGGTAACGAAGATTTAGGTTGAGATTGGTTTGATTGATTATAGTTTCTAATAGTGGGATTGTTTTGCAAAAAAAATTCGAGGAAGTTGTGTGACATCTACAAACTGAAGTAAATTTTGTAATTGAAGAATCAAAGGGAGTAGCTCAAATGAATATTGGTGTTGATATACTTTTAGATAGAAATAAATTTCATAGGTTTTGTTTCTTGCACTATTTGACATGACTATTTGTTTTTTTCTCTCTTTTTTACGAGGTAAAAGACAACCAAAAGTTGCAAAACAAAATTTTGCGATGTGAAAAACCATTTACATAGAAATTGATTTTTAGTCATCCTTGATATGGCATCTCATTAGACAATCTGAATTATCAAACTTGCAAAAGGTCAAAATTTGAAAAAGACCATCATATCAATGTATTAATATACGTAGAAAATGTTCGAGAAGTATTTACGATGAGTTTTGCACGTTGGTGGTTTATCATCATTAAAATCTCTATTCGTCTTAAACGTGTAGGCTTTCGTTAAACATAACCAAACAACATAATATAAGGGACATTAATGGATGTAACAAACACCGCACATTGGTATTCTTTTATCAATGTTTATATTTGAAATGTACATACAAATATGGTTATGAATATGCTATCAGTATGAACTTTTAAGTGAAAACGAGTAACAGCCCATTAAATTCAAAAAATAATTATTCTATTACAATCTCCTAACCAACTTTGGACATTCGTTTTGGAAAGGATTGCTTTATCTCAAATTTATTCGTTTACATGTAATGGATGTGTAAATATAGACAATTACGAATAAATATTTTAAATTTCACCACCAGAAAATTACAAGATTTTTGATGTTTGAGCAATTTTGAAAAATTAAAATATTTTTCCTCTGCAACTCTAATGTATTAGAATTTCGCGAAATTCTCACGCCTACCCTTATAAAAGATTTGTAAAGTGCTAAAGAGTTAGAATTATGTATAAGAATGTTAAAATAAGGAATAATTCTATATTATATAAAATTTTAAAAAGAGAGTACCGAAGCGTTATTAGAAAATAAAATAATTGAAATTA
Source organism: Triglochin maritima (assembly GCA_963682175.1). Lineage (NCBI taxonomy): Eukaryota > Viridiplantae > Streptophyta > Magnoliopsida > Alismatales > Juncaginaceae > Triglochin > Triglochin maritima. Next base: position 17,520,386 of record OY821779.1, read on the forward strand.
AATGGTTACCTTTAGGGCGGGTTTGACCCGTCCCGTCACGCGTGGGGCGGGTTGTGGTTGAAATTTATCCTACCCGTGACCCGTTAACACGCCACCCGTTAACCTGCCGGACTAAACGGGCGGGTTGCGGTAAATGTGTTACTAACCCGTTTACCCGTTACAAATATAATTATTAAAAAAAAACATATTTATGTATTAAATTTTTTGTTATTTCATTAAACTTAAAACATTTCTTCTAAAATTAAAATTTTCCTACCCGTGATCCGTTAACTCGCCACCCGTTAGCCCGCCGGACTAAACGGGACGGGTAGCGGCCCAATTTTTTTTACCCGCCCCGCCCCGTTTGCCCGCCTGACTTTGGTGGGGCGGGTAGCGGGCGGAACCAAACCCGTCCCGCCCTGTTTGCAGCCCTAGTTACCTTAAGAAATTCATATATTTAAAATCCATATATTCTAGCCAATATTTAAATTTGACATAGCTCAAAATATTTATGCAATATAGTAGTATTATATTATTTTCAATTTTGTGTATTATTATTTAAATAAATATACTTGACTTTCATAAAATTATCCATTAACTTTACGTTGTGAAGTTCTTGAAGTTTCATTTTTCTCATACCAGTGAATGGCTGAAGTATCCCTCACACATCAAATGTTTTGATTTAATGAAATTTAATTCCAACTTATGTATATTTACTTCATTAATTTTGAAGTACCAACTCGATTGTAAAACATGTGTAAAATATAGACTTATAGTATCATACAATTTGTACACTTGTATGACATAGTAACCTTTTTAAAGAAAAATCATGGTTAAATCATTTATATTTTTAGTTTCTATTTTGTTTCACTGGGATGCAAAAACAACAAAGTTTGGTTGAAAGGAAATTTGAGTTTGTATGATTTTGTTTTCTATTGTTTTCCGAGATTCATTTCTGGTATTTTACAAAGGCGTAAACATTTGTCCTAGATGGATATTTTTCAAAGAAAATGGATAAAAACCTTTATTTGCTTCCCATATTCGAAAATATGCCTATTGAAATGCGATCTCGTCGATATAATATGCTTCAATAAAAGTTAAATCTGAATACACATTATTAGATTGCAACATTTATGACATTTACTGTCAGTCCTACGTGCTATTATTAATTTTATTCAGAAATTAGAAATGAAAAGATTGTTAGTTTAGGAACTCAATATCTTTTCAAGTGTCTGTGAAGAACGGAGTGCTGAAACTAATTCAGCATTAAATGAGTGATATATAGCTACATATATGAGCATTGCCTATTCCCCCCACCCCAAAAAGAAGTATATCAGTAAAGCCTACAAATTATGAAATCACTGTGCGTATTGCACGAAAATTAAATCGTAAATTTGATAAAGTAAATCCTCACAATTACATATGTACTTATAAAAAGTAATAAAACTTATAAACAGTGAGAGAAAGTCATCAAAATGATCCCGAGATAATATTTGAAGCAGCGAATCGTCAATTTGCACCCAACAATTTTGCTTTTCAAAAGAACTGAGGAAATGCCAACGATCTGCATATGCAAAGAGTGTTCGCTGCAGTTAAATTCACAATTATGTTCGAACTTTACGGACTGTAGAGCAGGTGCAGGACTGCGTTGCATGTGACATATTTAACTAGCATTTGGATTTGCAAGTTAGAGGGACATAATTATTTGATCACGTGAACCACAATGACCTATTTACTTTGCTGAAACGAGCTGCGAGACGGTTGACGCCACATTTCTGCCTGTGATAAGATATTTTAAGTTTTAACCTTTTTCCAAATAATTTAAACTCCAGTCTACACCAGGAAAATAAATCTATCGATTAAAATCTATCTGGACCCGACATCATACCCATTACCGAAGTATATTTGAAACAATTGTCCCACAACAAACATGTTAAGTTCCGAAAACTTTTCAATTAGCTGCTTCCAATGGAACTTCAGACCTGCAAGGAAAATCAACGAAAAAGCAATCAAGTAAAATCCAATTTTCCTTTTGAGAAAACAAAATCTGTTATTTATGCATGCATTGGATTCTATTGGAAAATTTAAATTATTTGACTATATGATTCAAGAAAAAGATAATTTCAAGTGTGACTATATTATTATGAATTTTTATATTTTATTTTTTTGTTTAATTTTGGTATACAAATATTTAAAAATAATATGTACTTTTTTATTTTTCAAATGTAATTTTGTTGTTAAAAGTTTTACATAATAAATATAGTTATTAAGAAATTTAATGAATTAATACATAATTTAACTTTCCAACACTGTTTTTCTAAGTGGGGACATGAAAATTTCAATCTCATAATTTCTTTACATTTAAGATTTAAGAGAGAAACAAGGGAAAAATATTTTATTTTTCCTGAATTGGCACAAGCAATTGGATTCTTGTCAGTCAACTGCAATTTAGATTCTTTCCTACCGGATTCCAAGAATAATTCCTTTTGAGCCACCATATTCCTCACTAAACGGTATTGCCATTGTGATATTGTTAAGTTGGTTAATGATAGGTAGTATGAGCTTATTAGTTGGTAGAATTTCATTGCTTTTCTTAAGCTCAACTTAATTCTAACGTTTTGATCAGGAAATTGCTGTTGGTCATCTACTCATTCTACTGATTTTCTTTTATGATTGTCTAAATGGATGGATTGAATGATTAGGATGCAAGTTGATTAGTTGTGTGGAACACGTAATGGGTTATGGGGACAATGAAAATCATAGTAGCCTCATTTTTTGGCTGTCAATTTTTATTTTTCAATCCTCACCAACCTCTTTAAGCATTTCGTATTAGTTCAACGGTGAAATCTTGAGATAAAATCAAAAATTAATATGGTCACAAATATGGTCAAGTTTTATTTTTAGAATGATGAATATGCAAAATGAGGAAAATGACGTTGGGTGCTGATTGGATTAAGTAAAAAAAAATATTGATCGCCAAGGGTTGAAACTATAGTAGCATTAAAGTTTTATGCTTTGTTCAGATCATATTCCATCCGCATATCTGAAACAAAAATATATATTATATGAACCCTTATCTGTTTTACACTTGAAATTTGGAGAAAAAAGATGGATTTGACTTGGTGAAGTATAAATTCAACCCGTCTTATTTTTGGATAAAAACGAAATTGAACTTGTCTGAAGTTCTAGGGTGACTTTTACGTTAACCTGCTAGGTCCTCATGTAATTCTTATTGCATCAATCTGTGCTAATCTTATATTTGTTTCCTCTAGGACTTTTTCTATTCGACCCTTCTTGAATACTCTTTATTTCATGACAATTTGCTTCATTAACTCAAGAATCCCTGATGCACCAGACTGAATGTGATGATGAGTTATATTTTGTGAAGGATTATGCATTTGTTCTCGAGGAACTAAATATCTTCTTTAAGAAATCCTGCCTTTTCTCTTCTGATGAATTCTTTCTCGGAACAGGTTCGTCTCTTTCGTTCAGAAGATGCCCCTGCTGCTTCTGGATTGGATGTGCAGGACCATCTCCAAACAAAGGCTTCATGGCTTCGACATTCAAACAGAGTGAGTAGTGGTGATTCTGCAACTCCTGGTTTTGATGGTCCTCGCCTCTCGCAGACGCCTAGAAAGGGAATCCCTCAGATTCCACTTGTTAAATGGTGCAGTCCACAGAAAGTAAGCTGCCTTTTATTGCCACCAATTCCAAGCACAAATGCATTTCAACCTATGAAGTTCTTTCTATTTCCTTTGCTTGTATTGTACTACGCTATCCTTTTCCGCTTATTCTTTAGAACTTTGTAAATCTTTAGCTTCGTATCAGTAAATTTGTTTGGAGAGATGCACCCATGAAGGGTTCCTCTCTTCTGTATCTCGTTTCCTTGGCAAAAATGATTGGAAGAGTATATCTCAATTTTCTATGAACATATCAAGAATAGTGATATAATAAGAAAATTTGTTGTCTTTATTGAACTAGATGTCCTTGAATCCAACTTGGTTAGTTGTGGCCGGAGACGAGAGCCAAGAAATGAATGTCCAAAATCAGAGACAAGTTAGGACGCTTGAAGCAATTTATCCTCGAACATCAACCATCCCACCAAAGTAAGTTCAATTTTTAGTACTGCTATTTAAAGCTGAAATGCATATATTAGTAAAACGCTAGATTCCTTACAAACCGTCTATATTCATCCAGCCCTTACACTTCCTATGAGGCGCAAAGCTCTCACTTTAATGACACGCTCACGCCACTAGTCCCTATAACTGCCATGGAGGAAGAAGATCCAAACCCATCATGTTCAACAACACTCGATGTCCCCTCATCTAAGAAGCCAAATATTTTGCATTCCTTACCAACTTCTCAAGTGCCACCGGCTCCACAGCTAAGTGTAAAGCCTCCGCTAGAACAGTCTCAAGGAAGTTTGAAACCATCATTCAAGTTTGTACCCGGTGTAGAACCTGACGTAGTGGCCGCCACCTCTGTTGCTGTTACTGCTGTACTAAGCAGTGACAAGGGAAACTTGATAGACAGAGACTTGCTCATTAAAATCCTTAGTGATCCAAAGATGATAGAGACACTGATGTCAGACTCCGTTGCTCCCACAGTGGCTCCACAAAGTGTGGCTCCCCAAAATGTGGCTCCAAAACAAATACCAACACTAGCCTTGGCTCAGCAACATGTACCATCAGCACCTTTTATCCATAAACCAGATGTATCACCAGTAATTGTGACATCATATCCAAATTTTAATCAGATGGGCAGTGGCACATCTCTCCCAACTACTACATCGTTTGTATCTCACAAACGTTCATCAATTTCATTAGAGACTGTAAAGCCTGTAGCAGTAGCCACTAAGCTGAATGATATGAGCCAGCAAAATGGTTTTGCACAGCAACAGATTGGTCTGAAAGATATTAGCTACTACAAGAATTTGATACAACAACATGGTGGAGAACACCAGGAATCCAATCACAAAGTTACCGAATTCGTGGACCACAACTACCAGAGAAACGGCATATATGGTAACCATGTAGACTCGGAGAAAATTGTGAGGCAAATGGATAGTAGAGCTAGGAATTGTAAACCTTGTGTGTTTTTCAATAGTCCGAGCGGTTGTAAGAATGGTATCCGTTGCTCATTCCTACATCATGCCATAGTTCCATCGCCAGTGCTAGAGCATAGGGGTTCAAAGAGGATTAGATTGGACAGGGTAATTACTGGAAGAAACTGAATTAGTTCCCCTTCTGCATCTTTGTATTTGTTTACAAGTTCAGCAAGTGCAGCTGTTGTATTTACTCTACTTAAGTTTAGAATCAGTTGTTTTGTGATATCTCAATGGAAGGCGGTAGAATTGTGCTGAGTTTTCTTTATTAGAAATTTCCATTGCCTAATGCTTCAAGTTTTCTATCGCCCCTTGATTATTGTTGCCTAAGGCTTCATTAGATCTTTATTTAGAATAGAAGGCCTGAGCACCTGCTCTTTTGCTTCAGCATGCATCATGTCGTTTATAGTAATGTAAAAGCAGGAAATTGAAGATACATAGTATTATGAACCATGAGCTGTTGATACGTGCATGGTCTTTCTTCACTTCTTTACAACGTGGAAGAAAATCTGCGAAAGAATTAAAATAACACGTATTAAATGACATTTTCATTTACAATTTAAAATTATTAAAATAGATGAGTAAGATGTAAATTTCTTTCTTTCATCAGATTAACAATGCAAATCGGAGCGTAAACAAGCTGAGTTTGTTCGTTTGTCACTAGAGAGTATGTCAACCAAATCTTGTACGATCGGACTATAATAAGTTCTGCAGCCAAAAATTTCTCTCCAGCTTCTAACATAACGTTAAATCCCTGTAATCAAGTGACTTCGCAAGAGTAATCACAGCATATGTCTTGAAAGCTGCTAAATATACGGGTAACAAACTAAATATAGCTATTTGTTGTAAGGATATCGGAGATTCTTGGAATCACACGAACAAAATAGGGCAAGTGAAAATGTGTGTAAAGGGGGATATTTCTATTTCATTAACTTCTATAAGACTATATCTATTACATGACACAACCTCGTATGTACTCATAGAGGTGTGTGTAAGTTACAAACATTCATAGTCTATACTAATTGAGATTTAATAAGAATGTAAATACAAGAGATGTTATAATACTCAAAAGAGAAGTTAAAATAACTTATAATGTATTATTTGGAAGATGAATCATCATTCACATATATAATTTCATCACACTCCACATTGGATGATCACCTTTTGTTATACGATTTTCCGTCTGCCTCGCTAAAAATTTTGTCACGTAAAACCTAATGGGACAAAAACTTGGTGAAAGAAAAAAGAATGCAGAGCGTATAATTCTCCTCTTAGTTTAACATATATTTTTAAGCGACGAACACCAATCTTGAAAACAAATTGCTTAAAAACTTTGGTTGGCAGCGACTTTGTAAATAAATCCGTCGAGTTCTCACTTGATTGTATCTGACATTTATCTCGCCATCATTTTGTAAATCATGTGTTGAAAAGAACTTTGGTGAAACATGCTTAGTCTTATCTCTTTTGATGTATCCTTCCTTTATTTGAGCAATACATGTAATGTTGTCTTCATATAAAATTGTTGAGTGATCTTTAATTCTGTCGAGTCCACGTTCTTTTTGTATGTTTTGGATCATTGATCTCAGCCATACAAATTCTTGAGTAGCTTCATATAATGCAATTAACTCTGCATGATTCGAAGATGTTGCTGTTAATGTTTGTTTTGTTGATCGCCATGAAATCGTTGTGCCAACACATATCATGTTTGTGATTTTGCTTTTATATGGATCTGACAAATATCCAGGATTAACATATCCATAATTTGGACTCTAAACCTTTTTGATAAACTAACCCCATATCACGTGTTTCACAAGGTAACATAATACATGTTTAATTTCGTTCCAATGTCTACATGTTGCTTCAGAACTATATCTAGCCAAAACATTCACTGAAAATGCAATATCAAGCCTTGTAATATTAGCCATATACATTAAATCCCCGATTGCACTTAAATATGGTACTTGTGGACCAAAAACTTCTTTACCATTTTCTCGGGGATGAAAATGATCTTTTTCCATATTAAGCGTCGAACGACAACTGGTGAACTTAATGGATGAGCTTTATCCATATAAAATTGGTTTAACATCTTCTGCATATACATTGATTAATGAATAAAAATTCCATTTGTTAAGTGCTCGATCTGCAAGCCGAGACAAAATATAGTGTCGGCTTTTAAGCCTTAATATATATTAATTTTGATGATTAATCAAATTAATCTTAATCAATCAACTTAATCAATCAAAGTGAGCAAACACGATTCCATGCATTGCAAATATACTTATATACTTGCAATCATCTTAATAGGTTGATCAAGATTCATCAAGAGAATGAGCATTGGTACAAAGACATCAAGATTTGTAATCAAAACTTTGGACCAAGACATATAATTTTATATTTATTGAGTCCATAAGGTTTAATGTAAACTTGAGTACTAGGATTCTGTCTTGACCAAGTTCAGTCAACCGAACACCTGTCAGATAACCAAAACATACCCATCAGTAGAAGATAGGATGAGATTTGTCTAGTCGGACGACCGAAACACCTTTGGGCGGTCAAAATTCCTTGCACCGTGATGAGTATCATTGTAACGTCTCCGAAATAGTGGAAAATTTAAACTTTTAAAAGATATTCTAAGCACATCAAATCACGCGGGAACGCTACTAACAATATATACATCAAGAGGTGCATCGTATAATACAAAGTTTCAAAAGTATGATTACATCAAAGATAAGATAAACATATACACGTAATCATATCAACCACAAAAGGGAATACTGTAGGATCTGATTCCTAGTACGCTCCTCCTCAGTCGCCACCCTCTACCATTGCTCACAACCTAAAATGCAAACACGAAACTATGTCTGAGTTCCCATAAGAAAACCCTGTATGTCAAACTCCCATAACATGCATGAATAAAGACAACATACTGATATAACATAGTATACAAAACTACAATAATAATACATCTTCCCCGAGCTGGGTACCAAGCACATTTACCCCAACCACAACTCACCCGGGCCCACAACAGACCCTTTATGGAAAACGCGGTCACCCAAAGGTAATGCTCGCACAACTTGAAATATATAATATATAATAACGGGTGGCTCACACAAGCTGCTACACCCTAGCCGGAACATCATCGTCCAAAACTCCCGCATCGCAAGGACACATATAAACGGTTGCTCACACAAGCTGCTAAGTTGTTGCTCACACAAGCTGACACACATATATATACTGATTGATATCAGGTTGGCTTGTCCTTGTCCTGTCGCCATCAAGGCCGGCTGGACCTGTTGCCCTCAAAGCCGATCACACATCACTCAACCATCACAAAGCATGAAACCTAAAACAGGGCAACAATGGTCGACCGGTTCCCTTCAGAAATGGGCATGGGTTCAACCGTAACATAGCCGGTCGAACCCACACAACACAAATCGGTCGAACCAAGGTCATGGACGGTCGACCGTTTGAATGGTCAACAACCAGGTCCAACTAACTTAACTACCTACCGGTCGAATGGCAAAGGGGTCTCGTTCGACCAAAATTATCAGAGTCTTCAACTCTCAAATTTGACTTCTACTGGTCGAACAAAAGTCTTCGAACGGTCGACCGTTTAGAAGGTCTACGCCACAAAATCATTTAAATTAAACATTCCATCGGGTTGATTGTGTGTGCACGTTTGATTCTCTGTCTTATTTCAAGCAATTGCTTTCACGAGTTGATTTTTATTCATGTCCTAACTTGGATCTCGACTTTTCCAGTGCATGTTTTTAGTTAGACCTTATGGCTGAGAATCCTAAAATGAATGAGGATGTCAAAAATACTGACTGTCGAGTGTTTGTAAAATTTAAAAGTTCAAAACCGTAAGTACACGATATCGGTGAAGATGCGGAAGTACGGGTCATACCACGAGGAGTTGTGTGTGTCGTTGTTCCCATCATACTCGAGTGGGGGAAGAAAAATGGAGAATGAGGGTATTTAAACTAAGTGACGAACGCGACGCGAATCAACAACAACTAATAAAAAATTAGTCTCGTAGGAGGTGGAGAATGAATGCAAAAGTGTAGATGTGTAAGTTGTGTGTGGGTAAAATTTAGTGCTCATGACATGCATAACGTGGAATTCATAATGACCCAAAACCCCAACTATGTCTCCACATGAATTAAGATTTAACATCATCATTAAAGCATACAAGACATTAATCAAGATGAGGCCAACAAGAACACATGCTCCCACATGTCATCCTTATCTCTTTACCCACTCCAATCTTATCATCACATCATCATTCCCCATAAAGTATGTCTACTAACCAAAGCATGTGCTAAACATCAATTAAGATCATTGACACATCAAAGGCCAGAGTGAGAAACCCAACAAAATGACAATGAAAATCATGTGAAGCTCCAAGATTAAAATTAAAACACACATCAATCTCATAACATTCACACTTCACGTCATTCTCCACCCCTAGTCCACCCCTAGGATTGACCCCTGATTGACTTGGAATTTGCCCTTCTCACATTCATTGAGTTGGTGAGCCAACTGACTGACTTGCACTTCCAATGTTTGACTGACGTGTTGCTGGCTGCAAGCATGGTTTGCATGCTCTGCATGAACATTTGAAGGGTTTGCTCTAAGGTCAAAACCCGGGGATCAAACAACTGCTAGAGTGGAGTCTGACTAGAATAACTTGATGATGAGGCCTGAGGAGGTTGGTGAGTATGGGGTTGAGGCCTCTAATGTGGGGTTTGGTAGGTCGCCCAAGGGAGTTAACCGTGCGAGCTCTGACCGTGCCCCCCAAGAGAAGTTAGGGTGGTTTGATCACCATCCTAGGTTGTAGGAGTGACTGTACGGTTATTACGGGGCTGTTGTTAATACATCACTGTTGACACACAAAAAAAACTCAAATAAAAGAAAATTTTCTAATGATTGTCAACTAATTGTCATCCCAGATTAGTGGAGTTGTGTGCAATTTGGAACTATATTGAGATGTAGATTAAGCAATAACATCAAAATGAAAATTAAGAAATTATTGAAGTGCAATTTGATGTAGCATTTTAGTGATTAATCTCTTAATCTATGTCGTATTAAATTGGACATGGAAATAATCAAAACATGAAGAAATGTGAAATTTCACAATATTCAAAGGAGAAAATGAAACTTTGCCATTGAAAATAAAATTAATACAAAAGCCATGCATATCCAACGTGAGTAACTTCTTCTCATGCATACGTGGAATTCAATGCATCCCACTCCTCTTCCAAACCATTGCCCATGCACCCCACGACTATGCATATTCCACCACCCATCAATACACGCCCTCCTCTCAATTCTATCTTCTCTTCCTCTATAAAAACCCATCGAAATCCCTCTTAATAACGGACATGCACCAAAGTGAGAGGAAGAGAGATCAATAGGTTATACAACTCCTACACACACATCAATATACAAAAAAAAACGTGAGAAGAAGAAAAAAGGGTGACGTAGGGAGAGAAGAGTTTTGGGGGTTTGTTGGGTTGAGTATAGAGAAAAGAGAAGGTTGCGTGAAGTAGAGGGACGAGAAGACTACTATTGACTTCGGTAAAGATTCCGACGTCCAACTGCGGCAACTCCGGCTTAATTCGTCGACTCTGGCATCATTAAATAACCGCAACGACTCCGACAACTATAACATTAGCGCCGGCGATTTCTTCGTCAAAATAATAATAATAATAATAATATACGGGTGGCTACTCCCTTGGGAATCCGTACCCATCAGTGTACTAAACGACCGTTCCGACATCCTCCTTTTAAGGAATCGAACCCGGATGGTCACCCGTTTGGCCAAACGATGACCTCCCTTGGGGAATCGTGCTCGTTTGGGGGAAAATACATCGGCCTCTTCCTTTTGAGGAATCGAACCCGGTTTGATCGTTTATATTTTGACAAATAAAAAAGAACGCTGGGAGGCTGCCGAAATTCAACGAGAAACTTACAAAATAAACACAACGGTTCCATGTTTGATAAAAAATATACATAACCAAAACCCTATCAAAGTCATGTCGTGTTGCTGCCCAAACCGCATACTAATACATGGTGTTTTGGACCAAGAAAGTATATATAAGTTATAATATTGTCGGAACAAACTAACCAAAAGATAAATAAGCTTGGGAAACTAAACATACTTAACTCTGCGTTGATCATACAAGAGTTCTTGAACCAACAGAAATACATGTGGCTCACAAAACACGTACTCTGGACTCATGCAAAAAATAAAAGGACAACGTACAACTCAGAATTTAATATCTTGGGTTTTATAAAATTTGATTCATGAATCTACATGTCATCTCAGACCAATTATGCAGTCCCGTTACTGTGTTAAAATAAGTTCTTAAGTGAAATATATTAGGAACTAAAATAAGTTCTTATCTTTGGAGTGGTCAAAAGCTAAAATACAAACTACCTTAGTCGTATGCGAGGATGCACACCAAGCTTGACCTCGGGTTCCCTCTCTCTTACAGACGATGAAGTCTTCGTTTAACAAACCAAATGAACAAACCCAAAAACAAAAACAAAAACATACAAAATCCCTCCGGGTTACGAGGCTAAACTAACCCAAAACATTATGATATATGAATAATTATCCAAATCAAATCATATACAACTTCTCCTTGTTATGAGTTTAAACTAACTAAAACCCCAAACAAAACATGTACATAATATTCTCCTAAACAATATAATAAATTGTTTACAATGTCTCCTAAATACGAGACTAAACATATATACAACTAATTTTTGTGATGAGGTTAAACTCACTAATATTAGGTTGTTTTCATGATAAAGTTGAAGCACCAAAACACATGCAAAACCCCTTTGGGTTACGAGGCTAAACTGACCAAGACATGGCGATATTGATACCAAAAGAATAATCGTCCAAATAACATACGTATATACAAAACACCTTCGGGGCACGAGCCTAAACCTACCAAAGCATCGTAATACCTATATCAAAAGGATAATTATCTAAACAAGTCAAATACATATACAATCCCTCCTAGGTTGTGAGGCTAAACTAATTGTTTGTACGATATTCTAATATAAGAATTATCGTTGATAAGTCATATACATATACAACCCCTCCTAGTTATGAGGCTAAGCTTACCATTTGGTGATATTCTAATATAAGAATCATCATCCCCATAATCAAGTATGTACATATTTCTCTCCTTTGTTGTGAGGCTAAACTAATGTTTTGTTCGATGATCTCTCATAATGAGAGACTCAAACAATAACTTACAAACTTAAAATTTATCTCATACATAAGAGTAAGTTGCAACGATACGACGATCCATTTCTATAAATAAAGGAACAAATCGTCAAATCCCATATGAAACTAAACATACAAAATCCCTCCTAGGTAACGAGGTTAAACTAACCGTTTGGCGATATCACAACAAAAGCGTTATCGTCTGCTATACACGACGGTCCCCTCTAAATAAATAAGGGAATGAATCGTCAAACCACATATGGAAATATATAAGCCAAATGATTGCCCTTGATTATTTTATTTTTTGACGAGAGACTTCCCTCGGTTGTCACTGCGAAGCTATAGTCAAGCAGATATAAACTTGTTGAACGATGGAATATATGCTTGAATCTCTTTGGACAAGAAACTAAATTACCATAGCAAGGTGGTCCCTTTAAATATGAAAATGAGCATACCATCAAGCCCCAAAATAGCTCAAAACCAAAATTGTCGCAACAATACGGTTCCTTGAAATATAAGAAGGAACAAGTCGTCAAGCTCCAACTTCGAACGAGACTCTATACAAATGTATCATCTCTGGAGTTAGCTCAACTGCTACGTACTTCAAGCTATTTGATATAATAATAGTTTGTGAAATATGTATTATGAATTTCTCTTTTGTGCACCATATAAATGTGCCAAAGTTCATATATTCCTATATCCAATGAAATGGAATATTTAATTTATATCCTTTTGTTGTCATTTGCATTTTCTTTAGTTAGTGATACAAATGGTGGCATGATTGAATCAGTTAAAATAACCGCAAGTACACGACCACGTTGAAGTGGTGGCAAGCACGGGTTGATCCACAAGGAGCGTGCATGAGTCGAATTCACAATACTCGAGTGAGAAAAGAAAAAGGGATGAAGTCGATGCTACGCTGCAATTCGAAAGAAAGCGAAAAATAAGCAATAAAACTAAACCCCTCGGGGAGTAGATAAATAATGCGGAATGAAAATATGTGTAGTGTCTGTTTATTTGTGCTCATCAAAACATGTCATATATGAAATCCATAAAAATCAATTCCAACTTTACCGCCACATTAAATAAGATAAGACATTATCATTAAAACATACAAGACAATAATTGAAATGAAGCTAATATGTTCGCATGCATCATGACTCAAATCCAACTATGTCTCCACATGAAATAAGATTTATCACAATCATTAAAACATACAAGACATTAATTTGGATAAAGCCAACATGAGCACATGCATTCACATGTCTTGTTCCCTTCTTCCACTCCATCCTTATCCTAACCTCATCATTCCTCATAAAATAGGCCCACTAATCTAAGCATGTGCTAAGCTTCACTCAAGAGCATTAGCACATCAAAGATAATTGTGAATTCATATTAGATGGTTGTGGAAATCATGTAAGGCTCAAAAGATATGATTAACACACACTAATACATCACATAATCATAACACTTTCTTCTCCACCCCCAATGGGGATGGACTACTCTCTACTCATCTCTACACTAAAGAAAGCATAAAAATAAAATAACTCATAATGTAAATAGTTGAAAACAAGATTAACCAAACAACATAAAAGAAAATGCATCAAAGTAAAGACACTAAAGTAAAGAACAAGAACAAAACTAGATTAAGAAACAAAAATACAAATTTTGCTCCTCTCCAACCCCCTTATCACACTACTAAAAACAGGAAACTAAAACCTACTCTAATGGGGGAAGGAGGAAAAAGAGGTGGAGAGGAGGGATTACAATGGTATATATAGACTAATACATGGTTAGGATTAATCTGGGAATAATCAGACGACTCTAAATTACATCTGATAGTTCAGGAGTGCTCTGACCCGACAATTCGAACCACAACCGAAATTTCAGCCCATTTGGAGCATTTTGATCCGCCAGTGACGGATCAAATGCGTCTGATCCGGTTGAAATTTTGCGTCCCACTTCATATCTTCATTTGGCACATGGGGTGAAGCCCTGGTCTGCTGGCTCGAATCACTTGGAGTTTAATTGGTGAAATATTGATCTTATTCAAGTCATGTGTCACCATGTTTTGTACTTCACAATCAGGTCCCTCCGGGTTTGTACTTGGGTCCTTCCTGATTTGCAATCCAGTCATTGTGTATTACAAATAGGTCCAGAACCTTCCAAATCAGTCCATACTTGTTACAATTAGGTCATTTTTGCTCCTTTCCTCTTCTTTATTACCTATGTCCTGAAACACTACAAACAACAACTCGAGTAGCACAATATTGGGGTAAAAAAAGGATATATAGCATGAATATATGCAAGATATGATATTAATCATGACATGATTGTGACAATAGTGAGGCATTCTTCTATACGAAGTTGTAAGGTGTGGAATTCCATCATGAATTCTTGAGAGGTCTTTGCAACACCAAAATACACAGTATAATATAAAAGAACAAAAAACCCACGTTCAACAGAATGGCACGCCCGGTGGGACCTCTCATCCTCTTTGTCACATGTCACACCAATGTAGCACTACTGGATGCTGGTGCAAATGATATTTTCGAGAGAATGCATTCCCTTTCAAGAGTTCTAGTAGGCTTTTCTGTGGGACTTCTCATCCTCTTTGTCACCTATATATGTCGCGCCGATGTAGCGCTATTGAGTGCTAGTGCAAATGGTATCTTTAGAAGAATGCATTGTCTTTCAATAGTTGTAATATGCTTCTTTGATGTGACCTCTCATCCTCTTTGTCACCTATATATGTCACGGCAATGTAGCACTGCTGGATGCTAATGTAAATGATATCTTCAAAAGAAAGCATGCTCTTTCAAGAGTTCTAATATGCTTATTCGGTGAATAGATGAGCTTGGTCACGTCATTGTATTGATCATCTATCTTACAATGATGTGTGCAACACATGCTCCAGTACCCTCTGATAACGTGTCCACAGACACTGGATATTTATATATATGTCTGGTCAACTCTTGCTCAATAAATGATGTTTAGGCAAGTGACATTTTGTATAATTCTTCAGGGGCATAATAATGCTTCGTATAATTATATATCAACTGACTTCATTGTTGGAAGGAATAATTTTTTTTATCAAACAAACTGGGGTTGTGCCTGAAGATAATATGCTCGCAATTTTGCAACAATATGGATCCATATTTTGCTTTTGATGTTATATACCATCAAAGCAGACACAATAGCAAAATTTTGGTATCGAGAATCAATTATTCTAACTACGTGCAGCTGGTGGTTGTGTTTTTTGATACTATACCATGAATGGATTTTTGGAATGAAATATCTCGTCCCTACTTATATATTTCAACATCTTGAATAATGAGGATAAACTTATTGAAACGTATGCAACCTCCTGAATAATGAGGATAAACTTATTTAAATAAATTCAACCTCGTGAGTAACGAGGATAAATCTACTCATATATTTCAACCTCCTAAATAATGAGGATAACCTTATTTAAACATATTCAATCTCATGAATAACGATGATAAACTTTCTCATATATTTCAACCTCCTGAATAATGAGGATAAAATTATTAAAACATATTCAATCTCGTAAGTAACGACGATAAACATACTCCTATATTTCAACCTCCTGAATAATGAGGATAAACTTATTCGAATATGTTAAATCTCGTGAGTAACGAAGATAAATCTACTCACATATTTCAACCTCCTGAATAATGAGGATAAACTTAATCATATATTTCACCCTCTTGAATAATGAGGATAAAGTTATTCAAATATAATCAATCTCATGAGTAACGAGGATAAATTTACTCGCATATTTCAACCTCTTGAATAATGAGGATAAACTTATTCAATTATCTTCAGTCTCTTTCTCGGACGCAAGAATTTGATACATCTTTTTGGAGCTATATTCGTGTTTAAACAACAGATCACTTCTCACAAACACCATCGAGCACATTCTGGAGTTGTTCCAGCTGAAGTGTAACGTGGTCATCCTCCGTTTCAATCTCACCTACAACTTGTCTAGTGGTTGTAATCTCTTCGTCAATGGTCATTTGTTGTACTTCCAACTCTTCAATATGTTGAAATCTCGAACAAATTCAATTTTCTAAAGCAGTAATGGAATGTTTGAGTTGAACAAGATGCTCATCACATAGGCCCATACGACACTGAACTCGTCACCACCATCATTATATACTAAAGATAACATGTTGAACCTCCACTTGGACACCAACATACCCGAAGACATCAACATCTTGCTCAGTTTCTAGACTTTGGCTAATATCTTGGGAACTAAACGACGACAATCAAAAAATCTTTGAAATCCTCCGACGATATTAGTTGCTCTTTTTAAAATGTTTTGGTCGATGTTGAAGAATTAAATTTATACCGCAAGTGCACGGCGTCAATGAAGACGTGGCAAGTACGGGTCGAACACAAGGAGGGAGAGATTTCGTTGTTAGTGTGATTTCGATTGAGGGGAAGAAGGGAGAGAAGAATTAATTTGGGTTTTTGGGGTTTTTGGTTTAATTAACTAAAGTACGAAACAAAAGCAATTAAAATTAAAACAAGAACAAAGAGAGAAATCCGTGGGGTGGAGGTTTAGACTTAGGTTTAGAGTAGAGAATTACTGAAACTTATTGTAAATCATGTTAGTTATGAAGCATTACAAGATAAATGACTTAACATAAACTCAAGTAATCAAAATACACTAATCATGAACTTAAAATAATAACATGCATTCATCATTCTCTAACCCTAATTCCATCACCTCCACCCTTTGGAGAGAGTTAGAAACTCATGGAGGGAGGAAGAAGAAGGGGTCCTTGAGACATTAAAAGAAAACTAAAACAAGAATTAAAAGAACAGAATTTTATTACTAAAACTAAGGTACACAAATAAGAACAACAACCAAGGACCCTATTTACATCGTTCTCGGGTCTATTTATAGTTGCTACAAGGGACTTAGGTATAGAATTGGAGAGTACACGTGTCCAGACACGACTGGTCAAAATTGGAGCACACGGATCGACTAGGGGGCGGCGTTTCCGCCGCATGATGCATGTAATGTGCGGCGATTTCGCCGCATGATCTCCTCAGATTTAATCCGGATTTTGGTTGAATGTTTCTGGTATGATTTGATCCTCCTTTGCGCGTCTGGATGATTTCTTTCCAATCTCTTGAGCTCCGGATTAATTCCTTCCATTGTTGGAGATTTATAGTTGATTTTTCTTTTGACTTTTCCAACAAAATAACTTGATCCTTTTCTTTTGCAATTAGGTCCTTGGCATTTTGCAATTAAGCCCTTGACCTTTTTGTGATTAACTCCTTGAATGCTTTTATGCTTGGATGTATTTCCAATTGAAACCCGATAAACTTGAATTCGGTCATTATGATAGAAATGAATCTTTTGCACACGTTTATGCTCGGAATGTGGGTAAATTGCATTCAGGTCCCTGTATTCTGTAAATAAGACTAAACACATACCTTAGTAGCATTTATTGATGTAAAAGTAATCTAAATGAAAGACATATGATGCAATGTATGCAATGCATCAAATACCCCCACACCTAGATTTTGCTAGTCCCTAGCAAAGCAGAGTATAAGAAAATGAAAGCAGGGAAATCCTAACTCACTTTCGTAGGAATCACGGTTGCACTTAGCATGTGCAACAAGCCGTTAAACCTCCAAGTTTCCTAGGAGGAGGAGTGTTGTCTCCTGAGGGTTTTCAGCGGATATACCCACAAAATCCTGAATCAACATTTCATTAATAGCTCTCAATATCCCTACCTCAACTTTATACATCTCACTAAGAATTTTTGCATGCTCATTATATAAATCTAACTCGTTAAAAATATGACTTGGTCTTTGTTCCTCCAACATTCACACCACTAACCCTTCTAAACATGTTATCACTTAAATTATTTTGCACGCCTCCTCTGGTGGTGAAGTATCATTTGGATCAACCATGGCATGGATCATTCTTTTAGCTTTGGGCCTTGAGTATCTTAAAGTATTTTTTTCTTTTCCGTGATTCAACACATTTGCTTTTCCTTTTTGACACTTATACCCTTTTTGCATTCGTGTAGCGAGTTTGGTCGATAATCCCGAGCTGGAAGACTCAAGTTACCAGGTTTCAAGATACCCCTACGGACCAGTGACTTGAAGGCTTGGGCTTTTGTAATCATTTTGCAAAATGTGTTTTCCTCACTTTATTTTTTTATTTTTATTTATTTATTTATTTTTTTACTTTTATTTTTCTCAAGGCTTAATTGCTATTAGAAGTCCACACTTCCCGGTATATTTTCCTCAACCTCTGCTTTTTATCAACCACTTCAAAGATTTGATTCATCCAATTTAAGTGCATACATGTCTTAAAGGGCAATGGGTTATTTCTTTGGAACTTAGATTTATGTCACAAATTCTACAAGCAGAACTATATAATAAGGAACAAAAACTCAATACAATTTGTACACGGGTTTTAGCAGTTCAATCTTAAGCTATGTCATGAAACATTGATGATTTTTTTTTTTAAACAGAAATATATATAGATAGACACCCCCCCACACCTAAATCATGCATTGTCCTCAATGTATGCGAGCAAGATAGTACATGGATTTATGCATGAAAAAGGAAAGATCTCACCAACGTGAAGTACAAAGGAAAGTTCATGGCTCTGTTGATGGACAAAAACCCGCATTCCCTCAAAAACCTGTGAGATGCTAAAGAAGGGATAAATACAACAGATTTTATTTTTTATTTTTTTTTATTTTTTTTTATACTTATTGTTATACATATATAACTATGTACAAACATAAGTTCCCATCTTCATTTGTCAAGAGACATCAAATGGAAACCTCAAGAGTGGGTCAGTGCACCTGAAAAGGGAACATGACACCACGCGGGGTCAGAATATTCATGCGTGGGCCCCCTTCACAAAGAGCACAAGAAGAAATGAGAGGTTCATGAATTGGACGCAAAAGCGTCTCACACAAAGGATCAAACTGAAAGAACTTGAATCTCTCGAGAGTTTGGGAAATAGGGAGCAACGGAAGAAGAGTTTCTTCCGTTGCGGTACTGAAGTTATGATCGTCAATCCAAACTCTCCAACCAACTGGCTGGTGCGTCGGAACGAGGTCAGGAGCCTCGTTAGGCAAGTCCGACTCACCGGGTAAACATAAAATGGGTCTCATACCCAAGGTATCCTCCAAGGAACTCCTAATACCCTCATGAGCACTGTAGTCGTTTGATGTTCCATCATTTCCAAGATGATCAGGAACGATAGTGAGAGGCAAACTCTCATCAGGTTGTTTGAAATTGAGGGTGCTAGGGAGCTCTTGCTCCACCGGAAGTGAGTCCTTAAGAGGCACAACATGAAGATCATGTGGCTCAAGGGCCACGGGGCACGAAGATAAGGCACAATCCTGGGCCGACTCATGATGAAATTGGTCAATGTGTATCGAATCCTCCACTAAGTGATCGTGAATTGAAACCCCAAGTCCTTCAGACTGACTAGGAGTTTGGCTTTGACAGATTGTGCTTTGAATTTGTGGATGTGGTGGTGGTTCGATATCAAAAGGTGGATCCTTATGTTGACACGAAAAGTTACTCTCCTTACGTTCACCTAATTGTTGTATCATTTGACTCAAATGCGATGTTATATTTTGTACGGATCGTTGAGTGGATTCCATGTACGTAAGGAAAGTTTGTTCCAAGGAATTAGGTACGTGATCAGCTATGAGGTCCAAGTTTGAGCTTGTGAAATTATGGGATTGGGTGTTGTTGGGCTGAGAATAATGATTTGACGTGGGGAGTGGGTAGAATTCTGGGTATTCGGGAGGAGGATACTGAGGTGAAAATGAAGTATAAGAATTTGGATAGGAATTGTTTCTCCACGAATCCATCACTCTCGGGTTGTACGCGGATGCGTAATAGTCATTTTGAGCGTTTTGGGAAAAAGTATGCTCATACTCAGGCTCTGGGGGAACATAAGGGCATTCCCCGATAACATGACCACTCAACCCACAACAGTCGCATGGTACGGCTACTGGAGCCACCGGTGCACTCATGTTGTCTGTCCTACTCATAAAAGAGGCAAAAGCTTGTTGTAAATTCTCAGTTTGTTGACCAGCATATGATCCGATATAACTAGATTGTGGTCTAGCAGTCGGTTCCTCTCTCATGTTACCCCAATATGAAGATTGCTCAGTCATACAATTAGGATTGTCCCACCCATATGGGGTGTTGGTCTGAGCCACCCCATGTTGCATGGTTTTAGAATACCAGGAAGCATTGTCCTGGTCCCAACAATGATATGAATGGTTGCTCATGTAACCATCCATCACAACACTCTTGAGTCAAGTACTCTTACCCTCATGAGGCTAAGCAAGCACAAGTTCTCGACTCGACCCTAAAATGCTAATAGAGAATGTAAAGGGGAGGAGACTAGAACGTATAAGTAGGTGAGAAGAAGATGACTCAGAAGAGAAGGGAAACTTAACTCTAAAGATAGAAAAGAGGGTCGGTCAGAGGTTTCCTAAGAAAGCACGGTTCAAACAATCCTAGACCTAGTGTCGCTTAGATCTAGACGACTCCTAACTGGTTGAGTCGAATTGATTTGCTTGATTCACCTCCCTCACCAATCAAACCAAGTTGGCCAGTTAGTGTATAGCTAGTGGGGGCGCTTCCGACAGAGTCGGTGCCAATTAGACAACCACGTCGCTTGGAAGACTTTCGTCGACACAAAAACACTTTCTAGACACCAAATTGAATTCAATTAGCTTCAGGTCATAGCAAGTCAAACCAATCTCCTCCTTAATTGAGTCCGAGTCCTTAGGGGCCAATGTCTAATTGATTTTAAATTTAGGCTTAGGTGACACTTTAGGATTGTGGTTTGTGGGCCACGGGAGGGTGATGAAATCCCCACCGTATCTTTTCCTACGGAGTTGCCCTTAAAGTAGTTTAACTTAGATCTAGCAAAGATAGTCAAACAATGGTCTTTTTAATGGGGGCAATTGCAAGGTTGTATGCAACTAAATTATATGCTTAATGCAATCGATAAAAACTGCGATACGTACCTTGCCTCCAGCACTCTTCAACAAAAATAATTTGCAATAATTTAGCAAGAGTAATGCAAACAAAACATTATATGATGCATGCACTAAGGTCTTTCTAATCTTGCCAATTTTAGGTCAGAGTTGAATTATTGCCAATTATGGAATTTTTGCCCTAACACGTGCAATTCTAATAAAAGGAATTTTTTTTTGAAAATAGAAATTACGAGGAAAAGAGGCAACAAAGGTTACCTATGCAATGCTCAGTCGGGTTCGCCGCCCGCTCTCGAAATTTCAGTAGCTCTACGCGTCCACCCAGAGATGAGTTGCGTCCCCGAAGAAGTTGAAGCCCAGAAGCTTCAGGTGTGCGGCGGATTCGCCGCAAATTGCTATTAGAAGTCCACACTTCCCGGTATATTTTCCTCAACCTCTGCTTTTTATCAACCACTTCAAAGATTTGATTCATCCAATTTAAGTGCATACATGTCTTAAAGGGCAATGGGTTATTTCTTTGGAACTTAGATTTATGTCACAAATTCTACAAGCAGAACTATATAATAAGGAACAAAAACTCAATACAATTTGTACACGGGTTTTAGCAGTTCAATCTTAAGCTATGTCATGAAACATTGATGATTTTTTTTACTTTTATTTTTCTCAAGGCTTAATTGCTATTAGAAGTCCACACTTCCCGGTATATTTTCCTCAACCTCTGCTTTTTATCAACCACTTCAAAGATTTGATTCATCCAATTTAAGTGCATACATGTCTTAAAGGGCAATGGGTTATTTCTTTGGAACTTAGATTTATGTCACAAATTCTACAAGCAGAACTATATAATAAGGAACAAAAACTCAATACAATTTGTACACGGGTTTTAGCAGTTCAATCTTAAGCTATGTCATGAAACATTGATGATTTTTTTTTTAAACAGAAATATATATAGATAGACACCCCCCCACACCTAAATCATGCATTGTCCTCAATGTATGCGAGCAAGATAGTACATGGATTTATGCATGAAAAAGGAAAGATCTCACCAACGTGAAGTACAAAGGAAAGTTCATGGCTCTGTTGATGGACAAAAACCCGCATTCCCTCAAAAACCTGTGAGATGCTAAAGAAGGGATAAATACAACAGATTTTATTTTTTATTTTTTTTTATTTTTTTTATACTTATTGTTATACATATATAACTATGTACAAACATAAGTTCCCATCTTCATTTGTCAAGAGACATCAAATGGAAACCTCAAGAGTGGGTCAGTGCACCTGAAAAGGGAACATGACACCACGCGGGGTCAGAATATTCATGCGTGGGCCCCCTTCACAAAGAGCACAAGAAGAAATGAGAGGTTCATGAATTGGACGCAAAAGCGTCTCACACAAAGGATCAAACTGAAAGAACTTGAATCTCTCGAGAGTTTGGGAAATAGGGAGCAACGGAAGAAGAGTTTCTTCCGTTGCGGTACTGAAGTTATGATCGTCAATCCAAACTCTCCAACCAACTGGCTGGTGCGTCGGAACGAGGTCAGGAGCCTCGTTAGGCAAGTCCGACTCACCGGGTAAACATAAAATGGGTCTCATACCCAAGGTATCCTCCAAGGAACTCCTAATACCCTCATGAGCACTGTAGTCGTTTGATGTTCCATCATTTCCAAGATGATCAGGAACGATAGTGAGAGGCAAACTCTCATCAGGTTGTTTGAAATTGAGGGTGCTAGGGAGCTCTTGCTCCACCGGAAGTGAGTCCTTAAGAGGCACAACATGAAGATCATGTGGCTCAAGGGCCACGGGGCACGAAGATAAGGCACAATCCTGGGCCGACTCATGATGAAATTGGTCAATGTGTATCGAATCCTCCACTAAGTGATCGTGAATTGAAACCCCAAGTCCTTCAGACTGACTAGGAGTTTGGCTTTGACAGATTGTGCTTTGAATTTGTGGATGTGGTGGTGGTTCGATATCAAAAGGTGGATCCTTATGTTGACACGAAAAGTTACTCTCCTTACGTTCACCTAATTGTTGTATCATTTGACTCAAATGCGATGTTATATTTTGTACGGATCGTTGAGTGGATTCCATGTACGTAAGGAAAGTTTGTTCCAAGGAATTAGGTACGTGATCAGCTATGAGGTCCAAGTTTGAGCTTGTGAAATTATGGGATTGGGTGTTGTTGGGCTGAGAATAATGATTTGACGTGGGGAGTGGGTAGAATTCTGGGTATTCGGGAGGAGGATACTGAGGTGAAAATGAAGTATAAGAATTTGGATAGGAATTGTTTCTCCACGAATCCATCACTCTCGGGTTGTACGCGGATGCGTAATAGTCATTTTGAGCGTTTTGGGAAAAAGTATGCTCATACTCAGGCTCTGGGGGAACATAAGGGCATTCCCCGATAACATGACCACTCAACCCACAACAGTCGCATGGTACGGCTACTGGAGCCACCGGTGCACTCATGTTGTCTGTCCTACTCATAAAAGAGGCAAAAGCTTGTTGTAAATTCTCAGTTTGTTGACCAGCATATGATCCGATATAACTAGATTGTGGTCTAGCAGTCGGTTCCTCTCTCATGTTACCCCAATATGAAGATTGCTCAGTCATACAATTAGGATTGTCCCACCCATATGGGGTGTTGGTCTGAGCCACCCCATGTTGCATGGTTTTAGAATACCAGGAAGCATTGTCCTGGTCCCAACAATGATATGAATGGTTGCTCATGTAACCATCCATCACAACACTCTTGAGTCAAGTACTCTTACCCTCATGAGGCTAAGCAAGCACAAGTTCTCGACTCGACCCTAAAATGCTAATAGAGAATGTAAAGGGGAGGAGACTAGAACGTATAAGTAGGTGAGAAGAAGATGACTCAGAAGAGAAGGGAAACTTAACTCTAAAGATAGAAAAGAGGGTCGGTCAGAGGTTTCCTAAGAAAGCACGGTTCAAACAATCCTAGACCTAGTGTCGCTTAGATCTAGACGACTCCTAACTGGTTGAGTCGAATTGATTTGCTTGATTCACCTCCCTCACCAATCAAACCAAGTTGGCCAGTTAGTGTATAGCTAGTGGGGGCGCTTCCGACAGAGTCGGTGCCAATTAGACAACCACGTCGCTTGGAAGACTTTCGTCGACACAAAAACACTTTCTAGACACCAAATTGAATTCAATTAGCTTCAGGTCATAGCAAGTCAAACCAATCTCCTCCTTAATTGAGTCCGAGTCCTTAGGGGCCAATGTCTAATTGATTTTAAATTTAGGCTTAGGTGACACTTTAGGATTGTGGTTTGTGGGCCACGGGAGGGTGATGAAATCCCCACCGTATCTTTTCCTACGGAGTTGCCCTTAAAGTAGTTTAACTTAGATCTAGCAAAGATAGTCAAACAATGGTCTTTTTAATGGGGGCAATTGCAAGGTTGTATGCAACTAAATTATATGCTTAATGCAATCGATAAAAACTGCGATACGTACCTTGCCTCCAGCACTCTTCAACAAAAATAATTTGCAATAATTTAGCAAGAGTAATGCAAACAAAACATTATATGATGCATGCACTAAGGTCTTTCTAATCTTGCCAATTTTAGGTCAGAGTTGAATTATTGCCAATTATGGAATTTTTGCCCTAACACGTGCAATTCTAATAAAAGGAATTTTTTTTTGAAAATAGAAATTACGAGGAAAAGAGGCAACAAAGGTTACCTATGCAATGCTCAGTCGGGTTCGCCGCCCGCTCTCGAAATTTCAGTAGCTCTACGCGTCCACCCAGAGATGAGTTGCGTCCCCGAAGAAGTTGAAGCCCAGAAGCTTCAGGTGTGCGGCGGATTCGCCGCAAATTGCTCAATAGGTGCGGCGATTTCGCCGCTCGTTTAGCTCCAAATGTGCTCGGATTTCGCCGCGCACTCTGTTGTCTCCTGAAACACAAATCCAAATACTTAGATCGCGCACAAGATAAACAGAATAAAATCGAAAACACAAAAATAAACAAAATCTGCGTCGCCTCCCCGGCAACGGCGCCAAAAACTTGTTGAAGAATTAAATTTATACCGCAAGTGCACGGCGTCAATGAAGACGTGGCAAGTACGGGTCGAACACAAGGAGGGAGAGATTTCGTTGTTAGTGTGATTTCGATTGAGGGGAAGAAGGGAGAGAAGAATTAATTTGGGTTTTTGGGGTTTTTGGTTTAATTAACTAAAGTACGAAACAAAAGCAATTAAAATTAAAACAAGAACAAAGAGAGAAATCCGTGGGGTGGAGGTTTAGACTTAGGTTTAGAGTAGAGAATTACTGAAACTTATTGTAAATCATTTTAGTTATGAAGCATTACAAGATAAATGACTTAACATAAACTCAAGTAATCAAAATACACTAATCATGAACTTAAAATAATAACATGCATTCATCATTCTCTAACCCTAATTCCATCACCTCCACCCTTTGGAGAGAGTTAGAAACTCATGGAGGGAGGAAGAAGAAGGGGTCCTTGAGACATTAAAAGAAAACTAAAACAAGAATTAAAAGAACAGAATTTTATTACTAAAACTAAGGTACACAAATAAGAACAACAACCAAGGACCCTATTTACATCGTTCTCGGGTCTATTTATAGTTGCTACAAGGGACTTAGGTATAGAATTGGAGAGTACACGTGTCCAGACACGACTGGTCAAAATTGGAGCACACGGATCGACTAGGGGGCGGCGTTTCCGCCGCATGATGCATGTAATGTGCGGCGATTTCGCCGCATGATCTCCTCAGATTTAATCCGGATTTTGGTTGAATGTTTCTGGTATGATTTGATCCTCCTTTGCGCGTCTGGATGATTTCTTTCCAATCTCTTGAGCTCCGGATTAATTCCTTCCATTGTTGGAGATTTATAGTTGATTTTTCTTTTGACTTTTCCAACAAAATAACTTGATCCTTTTCTTTTGCAATTAGGTCCTTGGCATTTTGCAATTAAGCCCTTGACCTTTTTGTGATTAACTCCTTGAATGCTTTTATGCTTGGATGCATTTCCAATTGAAACCCGATAAACTTGAATTCGGTCTTTATGATAGAAATGAATCTTTTGCACACGTTTATGCTCGGAATGTGGGTAAATTGCATTCAGGTCCCTGTATTCTGTAAATAAGACTAAACACATACCTTAGTAGCATTTATTGATGTAAAAGTAATCTAAATGAAAGACATATGATGCAATGTATGCAATGCATCAGTCGATGTTCGGATCTGGCATGTAATTCATTGGAATTCCAACATTAACTTGTTGTTCCAATTGCAAATTTTCGATGTGGAGCATCTTTATAATGTTTGTCCCCGATTAAGATCGATCCAAAGCTTGCAAAGTGACGATGTTCATTGGTGCAATTGTTGCTACCATTGCGGGATTGTAAACCACTATGGCTAGATGCTCCTAAAAAAAGGAAAACACATAATCAAGATAAACATCAAAACATTCTCACCGAAGAAAAAGATGGGGTGGTTATCCCATGTTACTAAAGAAGGAGATGGTGTTGTTGATCCATGAACTATCTGGTGACCACTCTATTCAATGGGACAAAAGCCAAATGCAAAGTAAAAGTTGGCTTCATGTGGTGGCAAAGTGACATTGTCCATGACTAATGGTGGAAAATCTACTTCACCCTAGATAACCTAAACAAGATATGAACACACATGATGACAAATGCAGGTATTAATCCTTCAAAAACTGAAAATGGATGATACCTACAAAATCCAGATCATACACAACTGGTTGAAGTTGCTTGTCTGTCATATTACAGTGGCATTGATATGATCTCACCTCTGGTGGTGTTAAGTTTGACGAAGGGTGTAATTCCCTGTCCACTCCTTTCTTATCATGATTGATGGTGGTCTTTTCTAACTCTGTGTCAAATATCATGAATTTTGAAATGATTCAAGTTAGAGAATGAAAAGATAATCTAAGATACAACAACAAAAGAATGAATGCATACAAGCTCCTATGGTGCACTTTTTGCACAAGCAAGGGAGAGTGCATCAGCTATACCCAGCTCTCCAAAATCTTCACCAATATTGGAATTATTTTCCCAAGATATAGAAAAAATTCTTTCTTCCAAACCAGCAATGGGGCATAGGAGTTGATCCAACGAAAATCATGGCAATTCAAGAACTTCCTCCTCAAATATTTTTTGAAACAACTCAAGTCACTCCAAGGGCACTTGGCGTAGATAAGACGCTTCGTGGTAAATTTGTCTGGAAAGTGTCAGACTTTTTCTCGTCTCATGAAGAAAGGTGTAGCGTTTGAAAGGGATGAAGAATGTCAAAAATCTTTTGAATATATAAAGAAGTACATCACTAATCCTCCAGTATTAGGGGCACTTCAAGTAGGCACGCTCATATTATATATCGTCGCCCAAGAATGCTCTTCAAGATCATTGATTGCTTAGAAAACTGATGATGATAAAGAGCAAGCTTTATATTATTTGAGTAGGAAGTTAGTTGGGGCAGAATTTCTATATTCTGCAATTGAAAAAAATATGTTTAGTTTTGTTATTTGCAGCTAAGAAAATGCGTCATTTTATGTTGGCTCACAAAGTCTAGCTCGTATCAAATGTGGACCCCATAAAATAGATAATGACGCGACCTACTTTGATTGGACGTGTTGGCAAATTGACACTCTTGTTGATGGAGTTTGACATTTAATTTGTTCCGAGAAAAGCGGTAAAAGGACAAGTGTTAACGGATTTTTAACCTGTGGCTAACAATTCACCATTGGGAACTGACTTTCCAGATAAAGAGATAATGATTGTGAAAACTGACAAGGAAGTCATTTGAGAACTCTACTTTGATGGAGCATGTCGTAAGAGGCTTATTGACAACATTTCATGCTTATATTTGTATGTTATATCCATTATCTTTCACCTAAGCAATGCTATGTTACGAGTTTTATGTTTAGTTTTCAGGAATAAATAGGTTTGAAGAGATGAAGCATAAAAGGACCCAAAAGCTGGGAAAAAGGACTGAATTGTGAGATCTGGAGACTAGGATGCAAGGGAGAAGGACCTGAATGTAAGACAGAAGGACCTAAGAGCAAAACAGAATACTCCACACCATCATGGGGAGTATTTTAGCAATTCGATTCGGGTCGGAGATCCACCAAACCAAGTAGATGCATCAAAGACCAACAATACCATCCAGGAAAGCCTCCAAGAAAGCCCAGATTAATCCGGATCCTGTAGACCGCCAATTGGCGGTTTGGGACCGCTAATTGGCAGTCCAGGTGGCTCCGAATCCGCTTAGCTTTTTGTGCCTTATGTATTAGAGCGTGTTTATGCTATATATGGTATTTGTTTAGTCCCACATCGGGGGATTGTCCCGGATTAGCTTTTTTCATGCTTATAAATAGAACTCTTCACCTTCCTTTGTAATCACTCCATGCTTGTGGTCATTCTCCCTAATTGAAGTGAAAGCCTTGAAGCAAGAAACTCAATGGGGGAGATGCTACTGGTATTGTGAGTCTTCAATCAATAAAATTTTCTTTGTTTTATGCTTCTTTTATTGTTGGTGCATGTTTTAGTTTAATTGTCTTTTATTAAATGTAGCTTAGTTAATATGTCTTCTTATCTTAGTATAATAGTTAGTGTAATGTGTAGTGAGTAAAACCAGTCCCCTTTTTGGGGGTGGAGATGATAATCATATATGCAATTAAGGAAGGAAGGATGTTTATTTTGAAATGTGTTGATTAATATGAATGCATGCTTGCTTGTTATAATAGAACACTTCACTAGATGGGTTTTGCCACAAGTTTTAAGACACCTCCCATGCTTGTTTAGTTTCTTAAATAACCAGCTTGTGTTTATGAATGTTAATCAAAATAGGTTAGTGATTTAATTGATGGGTTTTGCCATAATAAGTAGACACCTCCCATACATGCAAACACTACCTCCACTTGTGCCTATAGTAAGACATTCTTGCCTCCTTATTGTGTATGTGTAGTCACTCCACCCCCTAAGGGGTCTCTCTATTACTGATTCCTGCATAGTATCAAGTTTCTCTAGCTTAGTTGAAGTATTCGTTAATCTCTTTCCTTCGCATTTGCTTCTTCGTAGTTAGCGTAGTTTAGATTAGCATAAACCACTTTCTTCCACCTTTTTGTGCCACTTGACTTCTGATAAACAAGAGGTTGCTCACCTCCCAGAGGACGACCCGTATTTGTCCCGTCTTTACCGACGTCGTGCACTTGCGGTTTAATTAAAACGTCCAATCAAGTTTTTGACGCCGTTGTCGAGGAGGTGCCAGTCCAGACTCTTGTTTGGACGATTCGAGTGGATTTAATTTGTGTTTTGTAGTTTTGCTTTGTTTCAGGAGACTGGGAATAGCAAGGGGCGGCTTCTGGAGAAATTTCATGACGAACTGGGCACTTCAGACCGCCAATCAGCGGTCTGCGACCGCCAATCAGTGGTCGAGTGAGCTCTGTTCACCTTCTTTTTTCTTTGTGTTGTTTCCCTAATTGATCTAGTAATCTGGTACTCAATTTTGCATGTTCTGTCTCTTAGATTGCTCCCAGATTAATAATCAACTTCCCTTAAGCAACTTGGACCCTAAAACTCAATGCAAAAGATTAGGCATTCTTTTTGTTTAGGTCATGCATCATGTATGTGACTTAGGCATATAGATTGTCTTTCATTTTAGCTTTATTTTCAGTTGCTGAGTGCTGGCGTGAGGTACGCACCTTCTACTCTCATTCATGCATTTTGTATGAACATGCATTAGTTAGTAGGAAGTGCATTGAAACAAGTGTGAGTTGAGCGTTTGTTTGGAGAGTTGATTGCTAGATTAGGACTCCAAAACGCTAC
This sequence comes from Triglochin maritima, assembly GCA_963682175.1. Lineage (NCBI taxonomy): Eukaryota > Viridiplantae > Streptophyta > Magnoliopsida > Alismatales > Juncaginaceae > Triglochin > Triglochin maritima. Next base: position 17,550,583 of record OY821779.1, read on the forward strand.
TAAGGAGGGATTGTCCCATAAAAGATAAGGTGGAGGATTTCATCACCCTTTCCTTCACCCCACAAACCACACTAATCAAGAGCCTAATTTTAAAAATCAAGTAGACATTGGCCCTAAGGATTTCGGGCGCATTTGGAGAGTGATCCAGTCCCGACCGTCATGACCTGATCGGCGTTGCCCAATTTGTCGATAGTAGGAGAGACGAGATCACCGGATCTTGGCTCACTTGCTGGGCTTTGTGGTCGTCGTCGTAGGGAGGTGAGGCGTGTTGAGGCCGTGTGACCTCGCAGTTAGGCGTCGTCTAGCTGTAAGGACCTATAGCGACCTTAGGATTGCTTGAGCCTTGTTTGCTTGTGTGCTTCTACCTGTACCCATCCGCTGTAGCATAATGACGTCTTCCCTTCTCTCCTGAGTCATTCTTTCTCTCCTGTGTCCCCCCGTCTTCTCCTCTACGCACATTCTTTGTTAAAAAAAAGAGAAAAAAGAAGTTTTGGTGTGTGTGCACCTTTGTGCATGCTTTCGTTGACACGAGACGAGAGTGGTCGTTTGACGAGGAGCGTTGTCAATCCGACTGTGGTTGTCGATTTCTCGACACCCTCCTCCTCTCATGTCGCACACAGTCCGGGTTCAATGACTGCTAATTTCCGTGAGGAGGAGCAGTTGCTGGACCCACCTGTTCAACCTGTTCTTCCAGTTGTCGTTCCCATACGTCTTCGTGATCGATGCTACCCGAGCCGTACAACTCTGCCCTCATGCATCGTGTTGCCAGAGGCAAATGAGAGCCATTTTGAGGTCAAGCCTCAGTTTATTTCCATGCTCCCTCATTTCACTGGGAAATGTGACCCCTATATCTTTCTCAGGGAATTTGAGGAGGTATGTGCTATGTTCAAACTGCAACAACTTAGCACAGACTCCATTCATCTTAGGCTTGTCCCCTTTGCGCTTAAGGATGATGCCAAGAAGTGGTTGTACAGCAACCAGGCGAATGCCTTTAGGACTTGGGATGAGTTCCAGTCTGCATTCCTCAAAAAGTATTTTCCAAATCATCGGAGTCAAAAATTGAGGAACGAAATCAATTCGTTCTATCAACATGAGACCGAATCATTCCATGCATACTTAGAGAGGTTCAAGGAGCTACTATCATCATGCCCTCACCATGGCATCGAGTTGTGGGCCTGTGTCAGATTGTTTACGAGGGTCTTCACATCCCGTCCCGAACGCTCCTTGAGTCCATGTGTCAAGGAGAGTTCTTAGGAAAGGATGAAAGGGAGGCATGGGCTTTCCTAGAAGACCTCGCTGAGAAAACCATGCAATGGGAGAGTGTAAGGGAACCACCTGCATCATCTAGCATTGGAGCGAGGATCGCAAATGCAAACTCGACTAGATCGGGTGCCGCATTCGCCGTCGATACCACTACGGCCACCGAGGCACGCATGGCGGCCTTAATGCGTCGTATGGATTCGATTGAGCTCCAAAACCAGCACGATGTATCTCATGTGTCTGCATCTGGTTCAGTTCCATGTCATTTATGTGGTAGGATAGGTCATATAGGGGGTGAGTGTGCATCCGTTCCTCCTGAGATGGAACATGTAAATGCCATCTATGATAGATCCTGGAATGACCCATATTCATCATCATATAACCCTGGATGGAGGAACCACCCTAATTTTTCATGGAACCATAACAATGCCTCAGGTGGTCCTTCAAACTTTTCTCGACCACCTAACCGACCACACTACCCTCCCATGCATTCACAGTCTCATCAGCCACCCCAAAGTCAGAACACTAACCAACCAGGTTTCCCAAATTCAAACAACTTGGAAACCCAGTTTAATTCGCTTGAGAACTTAACTCGTGGACTTGAGAACTCTGTAAAAAACTTTATGTCATCCACGAGTCAAGTTCTCACTTCGAATCAGCAGACCGTCAAATCTCTCGAGCTTTAGATGAGTCAGTTGGCTCAGTCTGTCCATGAGAGAGAGAGGGAGCCTGCCTAGCCAACCTGTGGCTAACCCCCATGCTCAACATCACTCGAACATGAAAAATGCAAGTTCAAGACCACAGGGGGGGCAAGTGAATTACGTGGAAGAACCTGTGGACCATGTTAATGTCATTGCGACCCTAAAAAATGGGAAGCAGGTCAACAACCACGTATCCTTGCCAGAAAATCCATCTGTGCCACCCCCTTGTGGGAATGATGGTGAGAAAGAGGCCGAGGGTGAGAGTAATACACCAAAGCCTCCTTCTCCGGCTCCGCCCAAGACATACCTACCAAGAGCTCCTTATCCGAGTAGGTTGTCTAAGAAACAGAGTGACAGTGTGGATAAAATGCTGGAGATATTTAAGAAAGTGAATGTCAACATACCTTTGTTAGACATGATTCAACAAATACCTCCCTATGCAAAATTCCTGAAGGATCTCTGTACAACTAAGAGGAAAACCAACGTCCCCAACAAAGCCTTTTTGGCGGCTAATGTGAGCTCTATCATCTCGAACCCTACGTACGTGAAATTGAAGGACCCGAGCAGTCCAACAATTTCATGTATCATTGGGGATTCTCGCATTAACAATGTTTAGCTAGATCTAGGGTCGGCGGTTAACCTCTTACCTGCTTCTGTGTATCAACGATTAAGCCTAGGCACTCTAAAGCCTACGAAAACAACTTTGCAGTTGGCTGATCGTTCGATCAAAGTCTCGTTGGGGGTCATTGAAGATGTCTTAATCAAGGTCGGTGATTTCATATTTCCTGTTGATTTCGTCATCCTTGAGACCAAACCAATTAAGTCTACCCACTCTCAGATTCCATTGATTTTGGGTAGACCTTTTTTGGCGATGTCAAATGCCTTGATCATTTGTCGTACTGGACTCATGAAATTGTCGTTCTGGAACTTGACTGCGACATTTCATGTGTTCAATATGGCTAGGCAACTGACATCTTTCGAGGATCCCATGGAAGTCAATCTTATCCGGGACTTGGAAGAAGAGTACCCCTGATTCATGAGAATTTAAATGATTAGTTCATGGATGACTCCGATCATGAAGAGGACGGGGGTGAGTTGAGCAATGATGTGCATGTTGTTCAGTGCATGCGAACTCCTCCTATCTTACATCTCCAGCTAGATATCACACCTCGCCTTGAGGAGCCACCCACGCCTGAGCTCAAAGAACTCCGCAAGGAATTGAAACACGTTTTTCTTGGTCCCAATAGGTCATTTCCGGTGATTATTTCATCGACGTTGACTGATGATCAGGAAGACTGTTTGATTCAAGTCCTAAAGGATCACAAATCAGACATTGGTTGGTCCTTGAGGGACATCAAAGGGATAAGTCCCGACGTCGTGCAACACCACATCTTTATGGAGGATGAGGCACGACCATGTCGCGACCCACAGAGGCGTTTAAATACAGCCACGACAGAAGTAGTTAAGAAAGAGATCATCAAGTATTTAGATCATGGCATCACTTTCCCTATTTCGGACAATACTTGGGTAAGTCCTTTCCAGGTTGTGCCCAAGAAGTCGGGTATCACTGTTGTCCAGAATGACAACAATGAGCTTGTACCCACATGACTTCAAACTGGGTGGCGAGTTTGTATTGACTATAGGAAGTGGAACGCGGTCACGTGTAAGGACCACTTCCCTTTACCTTTCATCGACCAGATGTTGGAGAGACTCGCCGGGCACGCCTATTACTGTTTCCTTGATGGTTATTCGGGGTACAATCAAATCCCAGTCGCCCCCGAAGACCAGGAGAAAACCACGTTCACTTGTCCTTTTGGGACGATTGCTTATAGACGGATGCCTTTTGGACTATGCAATGCACCTGCAACATTCCAATGTTGCATGTTAAGTAACTTTTCCGATATGGTCGAGAACTTCCTTGAGATCTTCATGGATGATTTCTCGGTTCATGGCACCTCCTTTGATGAGTGCTTGCACCACCTGAGCCTTGTTCTCAAAAGGTGTTCGGAAACGAACTTAGCCATTAATTGGGAAAGTGTCATTTCATGGTCACAAAAGGCATCGTGTTGGGTCACGTGGTATCTCATAAGGGTATCGAGGTGGCTAAGGCAAAGATTGTGCTTATTTCTAAGCTTCCGCCACCCACCTCGGTAAAAGAAATCCGTTCATTCCTTGGACACGCCGGTTTTTACCGGCGATTTATTAAGGATTTCAGCAAGATAGCTCGTCCTTTGACGAGCTTGCTTTGTAAAGGAACCTCCTTTGAGTTCACACCCGAGTGCCGGACTACTTTTGAGTTTCTGAAGCGTGAGTTGACCTCCCTCCTATTATTAAGGCATTGGTGTGGACTCTACCTTTCGAGCTGATGTGTGATGCTTCTGATCACGCGATAGGAGTGGTTTTGGGTCAGAAAGTCGACAAATTGCCTCATGTGATCTATTATGCAAGTCGTACTCTCAATGACGCCCAGCTCAACTACCCCGTTACTGAGAAAGAGTTCCTCGCGATCATATTTGCGTTGGAAAAAATTCGCCAGTATCTCTTAGGGTTGCATGCCATCATCTACACTGATCACTCAGCTCTTCACTACCTTTTGACTAAAAGGGATGCGAAACCCCGTCTCCTGCGTTGGATCTTGTTGTTACAAGAATTCGACCTTGAAATACGGGACAAGAAGGGATGCGAGAATGTCGTGGCTGATCACCTATCTCGCATCTCCATTGATCTTTCACCGGATCCACCGGTGAATGAGTTTTTTCCTGATGAGAACCTAATGATAATAGCCTCACCCCCTGGTTTGCTGACATTGTGAACTATTTAGCAACCAGGGAGGTGCCGGCTCATTGGAGACATAGTGAGACAGCGAAATTCAAGTCGTTAGTCAAGCACTTCTATTGGGATGATCCAACTTATTTAAGTATTGTGCTGATAAATCATAAGGAGGTGCATTCCTGACGACGAGATTCAGAGTGTCTTGTCCTTTTGCCATAAGGAGGCATGTGGTGGGCACTTCGGTGCGAAGAAAACCGCTGCCAAAGTACTCCAATGTGGTTTTTACTGGCTTGATTGTTCCAAGACGCGTTTGCATTTTGCAAAGCATGCGATAGGTGCCAACGTGTGGGCCGCATTGGCAGACGAGATATGATGCCACTCAATCCTATCTTAGTAGTTAACATCTTTGATATTTGGGGAATTGACTTCATGGGTCCTTTCCCCATGTCCCATGGTCACACTCACATCCTGGTGGCGGTTGATTATGTGTCAAAGTGGGTTGAAGCAATCCCCACCCGCACTAACGATCGCAAGGTTGTGATCAAATTTCTTAAAGAACACATCTTCACGAGGTTTGGGACACCTCGTTGTATCATAAGTGATCGGAGGACACACTTTGTGAACCGATCCCTTGAGGCAGTGCTGAGGAAATACTCCATCACGCACAAGTTGGCCACACCTTATCATCCTCGAACCTGTGGCCAGGTGCAAATTTCCAACCATCAACTCAAGCAAATTCTTGAGAAAATGGTTAATGCTTCAAGGAAAGATTGGTCGGTCAAGCTTAATGATGCATTGTGGGCTTTCCGCACTGCATTTAAAACCGACCTTGGCATGTCCCCCTACCGGCTAGTTTATGGCAAAGCTTGCCATCTTCCGGTAGAACTTGAGTACCGGGCATTATGGGCAATCAAACATCTTAACATGAGTCTTGATGTTTCCGGTGCCAATCGCAAGTTAGACCTCAACGAGTTGGAGGAGTTGAGAAATGAAGCTTATGAGAATGCCAAGATCTGCAAGTCCCACACTAAAATTTTCCACGATCGCTTGGTGCGAATCAAAACCTTCGAGGTGGGACAAAAGGTCTTGTTGTATAATTCTCGCCTCCACTTGTTTCCGGGGAAACTTCAGAGCCGTTGGTCAGGGCCCTTCATTTTTTTAACCGTCTCCCCTCATGGGGCGGTTGAGATTCAAAATCCTAGGAATGGGGACGTGTTCAAGGTTAATGGACAACGGTTCAAACCATACTTGGAAGGGACCACGACAGAGGTCGAGGTGGAAGTCGTGCCTTCACGAACTCCCCACGGATGTGGTCACTTGATGTGATCCATCCCCCCATTTGTTTGTACATATCAGTGTTTGGTTGAAAACAGAAAGAAAAAAAGAACAAAATGATAAAAAGAAAAAAAATTGGAAGGCCTATTTGATATTTTCCCTTTCCCTTGCTAATAACATGTGTTGCCCTTGCCCTACGTGTTTTCTAGCAGACGAAAACACGTTTCCCTTGGTTTTATCGCCTCCACCCAAATTTCTACCTTAGATCCGAAGAACAGACCGCTAATTAGCGGTTTGGAACCGCCAATCAGCGGTCGGTTTGTCTTCGTTTGCTTTTTTTTCTTCGTCTGAGTGTTTGTTTTGGAGTTCTCTGTTGGGTGTGTGGTTGGGGGTCTGTTTTGCTGCTGGAGTCGGCGTGCGGTGGCCTCCTCTCCGCTCGTTCCGTGTTTGTCTTCGCCGTCGTGTGCCTCGCCGCTAAAGCTCGCCAAGGTAGGTTCAGGTATGGCCAACCACCATTTAATTCCAGAACTCGATTTTTCCTCCCTGATTCGTGAATTCGGAGAACCCTTCTACGATCGAATCGTAGCTAAAGTGTGGTACCATTTATTGTATGAGGGCGATGAATACATGTACGTATAGCCTCTCGTACATGAATTCTTTACTAAACTCGAGTGTGACCAGACTGGTCCACTCGAGTTCAGTATCACTCTCAGAGGGGTGAAGCACACCGTGACGCCCCAACTAATTTCCAACGCCACTGGGATCCCCTTGATTGATGAGCTCGCGCCTACCCACGATATCAATTTTTATCGATCTATGCTTGGGCGTGGGCAGCCCGTATCATCACATGGGGGAGTACCTAATGCGCACATTTACTCCAATGTGCACATTGTAGCTAGGTGGGTGTGTAGAAATGTGTTGGGCCAAGAGCAGACCTCAACATTTTTCACACCTAGTTTGCGAATCGTGTATAGTCTGATGGACGGTTCACCACACTGCATTTGTCGAACATTGTTCGACGTTTTGGTGAACGCCACGCTGAAAGATATACACTGTTTGCCGATTCTGGTTACCAAATTGTGTGGCATGTTGGACATCCCACGATTTGAGCGCATGCTGAGGCGCCAAGGCACCGACCTTGAGATAGCGAAGATGACCCCGTCATTTCTCCATTGCCTTCCTGAGGCATGGGTGCCTGACTATATGGAGGAGGATGTTAGAGCCAGTTCCTCAAGCTCGTCTGTGAGCTCAGGAACGCTCTTTAACACCGACATTTCTGAGATGGCAGTCGAGCAGTAGAACGTCATCTTAGCCAAGCAAAACCGGAAGATCTATAGGAAGTTGTCGACTCTTGAGAGAGGTGCCTCTTCGAGCACTTCTGGCCGCCGTCATTAGTCTGGTACACCCTATCCATGCATTGGCACCATTTTTCCATACATTGAGGACAATGCATGGATTAAGTGTGGGGGGTATTTTCACGTTTGTACATATTTTGTGTCTTTTTTTGTTTTTTTCCAGTTTTCTTTTGGTTGTACTGCTAGGGTCATGTTAGTGTGCTGTATTTAATATCGATATATATGCTTGCCATGATCCTTGGGTGACTTATCTTCTTTTGCTTGCCTAGTGCTTTAAAATTTTCACATTTCTTTCAAAATCTTCATGTGTTTGTGAAAGAAAATGTTTTTGTAAGTTTTGCATGTGTTTAGCATGTGCAAAACCGTTGAGAGGCAAAGTAAAAAGAAAGCTCCCAAAATTGTCTTGAACTTGATGCATTAGGATATCTAGTTTACTGGCTTTACGTCTTATCAAGTCGTTAGGATGCACCCTGGTTTTCCCTCGGGGGGTGTGTAATCATAGGGTTTGATTGACATCATTTCATGCTCATATTTGTATCTTATATCAATTATCTTACACCTAAGCAATGCTACGTGACGAGTTTTATGTTTAGTTTTCAGGAATAAAGAGGTTTGAAGAGAAGAGCCATGAAAGGACCCAAAAGCTAGGAAAAAGGACTGAATGGTGAGATCTAGGGACCAAGATGCAAAGGAGAAGGACCTGAATGTAAGACAGAAGGATCTAAGAGCAAAACAGAATACTCCACACCATCATGGGGAGTATTTTACCAATTCTATTCGGGTCGGAGCTCCAACAAGTCGAGTAACCGCATCAAAGACCAACAATACCAGAAAGGAAAGCCCACAACAAATACCAACACGATCCGACAATTTTGGACCGCCAATTGGCGGTCTTGGACCGCTAATTGGCGGTCCATATTGCTCAGGATCCGTCGAAATTTCTTCTGGACTTGTATTAATGTTTTTTAGGCTATTTTTGGTATTAGTTTAGTCCCACATCGGGGGATTGTCCCCGATTACCTTTTCCCATGCTTATAAATAGAACTCTTCACCTTCCATTGTAATTACCCATTGTTTGGTGGCATTCTCTCTACTAAGGAGTGAGCCTTGAAGCAATAACTCAAGGTGGAGAAGGATGCTACCTTCAATGTGAGTCATTGTTAATAAAAGTTTATTTGTTTCTTTTAATCTTGTTTTGTTATGTTGTTTGTTTTGTGTGGGTTGTTTTACTTTGTTTAATTTCTTGTTTAGTAATTTTAGTATCTTAGTTAAATGTTTTCTTTACTTAGTCTAATCAGTAGTGTAATGAGTAGTGAGTAGTTCCATCCCCATTTGGGGGGTGGAGAAATATGTGATATAATTATGTAGTGTATTAAGTGTGTGTTATTTTTATCCATTGAGTTTTATATGATTTCCATAACCATCTAATGGGTCTCCACTCTTATCTTTGATATGCTAATGCTCTTGAATGAAGCTTAGCTTATGCTTTGATTAGTGGACCTATTTTATGGGGAATGATAAGGTTAGGATATGGATGAAGTTAATATTGGAAACACAATTTGTAATGTATGTGCTCTTGTTGCCTTTACCTTAGCTAATGTCTTGTATGTTTTAATGATGTAGTGAAATCTTAATTCATGTAGAGGCATAGTAGGGTATAGTCTTTATACTTGAGTTCATGTAGCTTCATTCCAATTATTGTCTTGTATGTTTTAATGATGTAGTCTTATCTTAATTCATGTAGAGGCAAAGTTGGATGTAGTTTTATGATTTCATGCACTACATGTTGCTAGGAGCTTAATGAACACACACACACTTCTTTATGTTCACATTATTTCTCTACCCCCTTTGGGGTTTAGTTTTATTGCTTATCTTCATTTCCTTTTGCATTCTAGTTTAGCATTGTAGTGTAGTTTAGTGTAACCAATCCGTTTCTCCTTTCTTTACCCCTTGCCTTCGCACGAACCAAGTGTCGACACACCTCCCAGTGGACGACCCGTATTTGCCACCGCTTCAACGCGGCCGTGCACTTGCGGTAGAAATATAAAACGATCAATCAGGGTTTCAGCAATCAAACATTTAAAGAAGTCCACCCTGAACCTACCTAGTAAGTCAAATAATTTGTGTCTTTAGTATAAGGAAGTTTGTCGTAGTCAATGACCATTAATCTCTTTTTGTGAAACTTAAGTGTAGGGGTTTTGGTTCCCATGTAGATAAATAAATAAGTGGTGTTCTCTCTTCTCGCACGGCTCCTATCACTCGGGAAAGTAGGTCTGAGGGGACTTTGTGCCTGGTGCTTTCGAGTCATCTGACTTGGGATGCACCGACCGAACTCCCGTTACACGGGTGGTAGGGATCGCCCTATGTGGAGATTTGGGGGAAGGTGCACGTGATAGTGTAAGTCCTCATGGGCAATGACGCACGAAACCTATCCCTGGGAGAATCAAACACCAACCAATAAAATGCTCCAAAGAAAAAGAAAAAAAAAGAAAAAAAAAGAAAAGAAAAGAAGAAAAGAGAGTCAAATAAGAACCAAAATGGACTTTACACATTGTATCACATTCAGAAGTTAAGGTTGCCCATGTCTTTCACTTAAGTCCTTAACTAACTCTCACGAATAACTCATTAGGCTAGGTGTGTGGACCGATTACATATATAGAGTCGACCCGTAGTATTACCGCGTCCCATGATCGACAATTTCAGTCCTACGAGTCGTGTAGCTAGATTGATTAATGCATCTTGTTCGGATTTTGTGGGTATATCCGCTGAAAACCCTCAGGAGACAACACTCCTCCTCCTTGGAGACAAGGAGGTTTAACGGCTTGTTGCACGTGCTAAGTGCAACCGTGATTCCTATGAAAGTGAGTTAGGATTTCTTGTTTTTCTCGTATGCTTTTTCCTTTCTTTGTTTTGCTCGGGACTAGCAAAAGTTAGGTATGGGGGTATTTGATTGACATCATTTCATGCTTATATTTGTATCTTATATCCATTATCTTTCACCTAAGCAATGCTATGTTACGAGTTTTATATTTAGTTTTCAGGAATAAATAGGTTTGAAGAGATGAAGCATAAAAGGACCCAAAAGCTGGGGAAAAAGGACTGAATTGTGAGATCTGGGGACTAAGATGCAAGGGAGAAGGACCTGAATGTAAGACAGAAGGACCTAAGAGCAAAACAGAATACTCCACACCATCATGGGGAGTATTTTACCAATTCGATTCGGGTCGGAGATCCACCATACCAAGTAGATGCATCAAAGACCAACAATACCATCCAGGAAAGCCTCCAAGAAAGCCCAGATTAATCCGGATCCTGTAGACCGCCAATTGGCGGTTTGGGACCGCTAATTGGCGGTCCAGGTGGCTCCGAATCCGCTTAGTTTTTTGTGGCTTATGTATTAGAGCGTGTTTATGCTATATATGGTATTTGTTTAGTCCCACGTCAGAGGATTGTCCCGGATTAGCTTTTTTCATGCCTATAAATAGAACTCTTCACCTTCCTTTGTAATCACTCCATGCTTGTGGCCATTCTCCCTAATTGAAGTGAAAGCCTTGAAGCAAGAAACTCAATGGGGGAGATGCTACTGGTATTGTGAGTCTTCAATCAATAAAATTTTCTTTGTTTTATGATTCTTTTATTGTTGGTGCATGTTTTAGTTTAATTGTCTTTTATTAAATGTAGCTTAGTTAATATGTCTTCTTATCTTAGTATAATAGTTAGTGTAATGTGTAGTGAGTAAAACCACTCCCCTTTTTGGGGGTGGAGATGATAATCATATATGCAATTAAGGAAGGATGTTTATTTTGAAATGCGTTGATTAATATGAATGCATGCTTGCTTGTTAGAATAGAACACTTCACTAGATGAGTTTTTCCACAAGTTGTAAGACACCTCCCACGCTTGTTTAGTTTCTTAAATAACCAGCTTGTGGTTATGAATGTTAATCAAAATAGGTTAGTGATTTAATTGATGAGTTTTGCCATGATAAGTAGACACCTCCCATACATGCAAACACTACCTCCACTTGTGCCTATAGGAAGACATTCTTGCCTCCTTATTGTGTATGTGTAGTCACTGCACCCCCTAAGGGGTCTCTCTATTACTGGTTCCTGCATAGTATCAAGTTTTTCTCTAGCTTAGTTGAAGTATTCGTTAATCTCTTTCCTTCGCATTTGCTTCTTCGTAGTTAGCGTAGTTTAGATTAGCATAAACCACTTTCTTCCACCTTTTTGTGCCACTTGACTTCTGATAAACAAGTGGTTGCTCACCTCCCTGAGGACGACCCATATTTGCCACGTCTTCCCCGACGCCATGCACTTGCGGTTTAATTAAAACGTTCAATCAGAGGTCACTGTTGATGGTCCGGTGATTCGAGTTGGGGCAGGAATCGTGTTTTTCACTCCATAACACGATATCATTCACTTTTCATGTGCACTTGTCGATTAGAAGTCCAATAACGAAGCTAAATGTGAAGCTCTAATAGTTGAATTAGAAATGACACTCAATATGAACATCAAACTCTTAAAGCATATGGTGATTCTCTACTTGTTGTGCAACAAGTTAACGATGTATATGAAGTTTGAAAAGAAGAGCTAATACAATACCGTAATGCGGTACTTCGTCTGATTCGAAGGTTTGACAGTTTGGATATATCACACTTCTAAGAAGCAATAACTCTCATGTGGATGCTCTTGCAAAGTTAGCAACCAGTCTGACTCTTCCACCCCAAGGAGAAATGGAAGTTATATAAAAGATCATCGTCTTCGTCCAAGTAAATCGTTGTTGCATAAGGACGAGGCAATAGAAGAAGTCCTCGTCATAAATGATGAACAAGAAGATGATTGGAGGCAGGTGTTTGTAGACTTCTTCAAACATGGTCAACAACTTGTTGATAGAGCTAATCGATTAGAACTCAAAAGGTGAATTCCATCATTCATGTTTGAAAATGACAAACATTATAGATTGCACCTAGTAACCACAGCTCTGTGTATCTTCGATCTCTTTCAAAGGACGAAGTACTAAAAATCCTTCAGGAAGTTCATTCAGGAGAATATGGTGGTTATCAAGACAAACTGAAAATGCGACATCGAATTATACCTATGTGTTATTATTGGCCCACTATGACTCAAGATTGCTTAGAGTATGCAAGAAATTTGTGTCAAATGCCAAGAACATGGCAATCTGTCTCATATGCCACTCGCTAAACTTCATCCAACAATTGCATCTTGGTCATTCGTGGAGTGGGGATCAAATGTCGTTGGACCCTTCACTCCTACATCTCGGGGTTACAAATTCATACTAACTGCAACATATTACTTCTCTAGATGGGCGGAATTGGTTCCTCTCCGCGAAGTCACAATTGATGTGGTTGTCAAGTCCTTCACAAATAATATTGTTCATCGGTTTGGAGTCCCAAATAGAGTCCAATCCGATAATGGGACAGATTTCAAAAGTCAAAAAGTATATACTTTGCTAATAAATATGACATTAATTGGAATTATTCCACTGTATACAATCAATCTGCAAATCGGTTGCCAGAAGCTTTCAATGTCACTCCTTGTTCCATAATAGCCAAAGTCAAATAAGCGAGATTGGCATGACCGTATGTATGAAGCACTCTGGTCCTACCAGACCACCTACAAAACTCCGACAGTTAGTACATCGTACTCCTTGGTATATGGGGCAAAAGTTGTACTACCATTAGAAATCGAAATACCATCTGTCCGTGTAGCGTTGATGACCAACCTAACGGACGATCTCAACATCAAAGTAAGGCTCGAAGAATTATTAGATGCCGATGAAAAAAGACTCCAAACACAACAAAGTCTCGAGTTATATCTAGCACGAATGCAAAGAGCTTTTGATAAGAAAATTCACCCCCGAGCATTCAAGAAATGTGAACTTGTTTGGGTAATGTCCAAAGATTTCATGGCTCAAAGTTATGGGAAGAAACTATATCCAAAATGGAAAGAGGGCATATCTCCTGACAAATCTCCTGAGCTTTTGATAATGGGGCATATCTCCTGACAAATCATGAAGGAAAGAGGGCATATTCCCTGTTAAATGGAAAATTCTTGGAAAAAAAATAAAATAATAAAAGAGTAAAAAAAGACCCTACAGACTTAGTTAAAACCCGTAAAGGGCGTTAAGGGTAAAAAAAGTTATGACCTGGCTGTTGGCAATAGGAAAAATTGTGTACCCCTTTACGAGAAAACTCGAAAGGGCTCGTAGGAAAAAAATAAGTGGGGGTCAATTGTGACGAAAACCCGAAATAGTGGTGCAATTGATATAAAGAAAATCCTCTTGAATAAGAGGTAAAACTTTTCGATAAACCTCCTGAGTAAGAGGTAAAACTTTTCGATAATCCTCCTGAATAAAGAGGCTAAACTTATTCATATATACATATATATCCCAATCTCTTAGGTAGCCATAATAAGTCTACGCACAAATATCGTCATCCTCTAGAATAACGAGGCTAAACTTATTCATATATACATATATATCTTCATCTCGTAGGTAGCAATGATAAGTCTACCCACATATATCGTTATCCTCCCGGATAACAAGGCTAAACTTATCCAGGTGCCATAATCGTCTGAGAAGTAATCATAAGTCTACTCGCCAAATACATTGCAACCTCTTGAATAAGGAGGTTAAACTTATTCATATATACATAGATATCTTAATCTCATGGGTAGCAATGATGAGTCCACTCACATATATCGTCTTCACCCTATATATCAGGTACAAGTGTTGGCCACATTTGTTCTACGAATTTATAAACCATATAAACATTGTATAAACCAAAAAAATCTGTCGGTAAAAAAATATAATAATAATAATACAAAAAAATGGGAAATGCAAACTCTAATAGTAAGAGAGGATGGACGCCAAGCTGGATCTTCGGTTCCCTCTCTCTTGTTGTTAGAGGAGTTTTGTAAAAAAATAAATATATAAACAAACAAAAAATAACAATCAAAACAACAAAGTCCTCCCGGATAATGAGGCCAAACTTATCCATATGTCTTAATCGTCTGAATAGTAATTATAAGACTATTTGCCGAATATATTCAACCTCGTGAGTAACGAGGATAAACTTACTCATATATCAGAGCCCTCCCGGATAACGAGGCTAAATTTATCCATATATCTTCATGTCGCAGGTAGCAATGATAAGTCTACCCTTATATATCAAAATCCTCCCAAATAACAAGTCTAAACTCATCCGTGTTCCAATCTCGTGAGTAGTAATCATAGCTCTACTCAGCACATATATTACCCCTCCTGAATGACGAGGTTAAACGTATTCATATATTATAAGTAGCAATAATAAGTCTACTCACATATTTTATCCTCCTGAATAACGAGTTTAAACTTATTCATATATCGTAAGTAGCAATAATAAGTCTACTCACATATTTTATCGTCCTTAATATAAGTTAAAACTTTTCGATAAAAACATTCTACAAGTATATGAAGTATATCCGAGATTTGTGTGAATAGAAAAAATGAAAATTAAAACAAAACTTTTGCCGACGACGAAATAATCTTCGGGTCACTCTCCCACATATGAGAGTTCTTGAGGCGAAAAGGGTTTTCAAAGTTCTACAAATCTATGAAACATATCTGAGATTTGTAAGAAATTTCCAATTATGTTGGGGGACAACCATATGAAGAGTGAGCATCTGGTACGATTTCAAAGATGAAATCCTTACTGTGGCTCCACAGCTGATGATTGTCACGTTGAAAAAAAAGTCCTACCCTCCGGAATATGAGGTAAACTATATGGCAGATTTGTTCTATGAATTTATGTAGAATGATTAAAATTGATATGAATTAAGAATCTCGGTAAAAATATATGTAATATAAAATTAACATAAGTCTCATAAGTCATATAATACATGTAAACGAATCTAATAACAAGGAAGGATGCACGCCAAGCTGAATCTTGGATTCCCTCTCTCTCTTGTTGTTAGAGGAATTTATACAAATATAAAAAAATAAACAAATTCAAATATACAAAATGCTCCTTAGAAGTTAACTGTTCATCAAACACTCTACAAATCTACAAAGCATGTATGAGGTTTGTATGGGAGCTACTCAATTTCTTTTCACCTACGATGAAATATCCTTCAAGTCAACTCTCTACTATAAGAGAGTTCTTGAGGTAAAGAAATGTTAAAATGAAACATTTGTTAATCTACAAATCTACGAAACATATACGAGATTTGTAAGAACATCTAAGTTGGTGGTCAACAACCATATGAAATGCGAGTATCTAGTAAGTTTCGAGATAAAAGAATCTTTATTGTCGCCTTTACTGTTGTTGATGCTCCAACGTCAAAAGTCCCACTCCTGTGAGTATATACTTTTCCACATACTAGCATAATGATATGTAGTAAGATATGGCTCATATGGGAAAACCCATTACTCCCGTATACAATAAGTCGAAATACCTATTCAAACTTTACAAGCCTCGGCATCAATGGCCTTGTA
Source organism: Triglochin maritima (assembly GCA_963682175.1). Taxonomy (NCBI): domain Eukaryota; kingdom Viridiplantae; phylum Streptophyta; class Magnoliopsida; order Alismatales; family Juncaginaceae; genus Triglochin; species Triglochin maritima. The sequence continues at coordinate 17,566,442 of OY821779.1, forward strand.
TTCAATACAAACTTGCACCCCTAATATATTGGAAATAATTTTCTCAAGTTATGATTCACAATATTCATCATATCTTCTTGAGGGGGCAAACTGTTGACACAAAAAATACATCTCAAATAAACGAAAATTTTCTAATGATTGTCAACCAATTGTCATCCCAAATTAGTGGAGATGTGTGCAATTTGGAACTATATTGAGGTGCAGACTAAGCAATAACATCAAAATGAAAATTAAGAAATTATTGAAGTGCAATTTGATGTAGCATTTTAGTGATTAATCTCTTAATCTATGTCTTATTAAATTGGACATGGAAATAGTCAAAACATGAAGAAATGTGAAATTTCACAATATTCAAAGGAGAAAATGAAACTTTACCATTGAAAAAAAAATTAATAACAAAAGTCATCCATATCCAACGTGAGTAACTTCTTCTCGTGCATACGTGGAATTCAATGCACCCCACTCCTCTTCCAAACCATTGCCCATTCACCCAACGACTATGAACATTCCAAATTTCCACCACCCATCATTACACGTCTTCCTCTCAATTCTATCTTCTCTTCCTCTATGAAAACCCATTGAAATCCCTCTTAAAAACGGACATGCACCAAAGTGAGAGGAAGAAAGATCAATAGGTTATACAACTACTACACACACATCAATATACAAAAAAGTATATACGTGAGGAAAAAAAAGGGTGACGTGAGGGAGAGAAGATGTTTGGAGGTTTGTTGGGTTGAGTATAGAGAAAAGAGAAGGTTGCGTGAAGTAAAGGGAGGAGAAGGCTACTGTTCACTTCGGTAAAGATTCCGACGTCCAAATACGGGAACTCTGGCTTCGTCGACTCCGACATCATTAAACAACCGCAACGACTCCGGCAAGTGCAACATTAGCGCCGACGATTGCTTCCTCAAAATAATAATAATAATAATAATAATAATAATAATTTTAATAAAATGTATATGGGTGGCTACTCCATTGGGGATCAGTACCCATCCGTGTACTTAACGACCGTTCCGACATCCTCCCTTTAAGGAATCGAACCCGGTTGTTCCCCGTTTGGCCAAACGATCACCTCCCTTGGGAATCGTGCCCGTTTGGCTTGGGGAAAATACTTCATTCCGGTCTCTTCCTTTTGAGGAATCGAACCCGGTTTGATCGTTTATATTTTGACAAATAAAAAAGAACGCTGGGAGCTGCTGAAATTCAACGAGAAACTTACAAAATAAACGCAACGGTTCCATGTTTGATAAAAAATATACATAACCAAAACCCTATCAAAGTCATGTCGTATTGCTGCCCAAACCGCATACTAATACATGGTGTTTTGGACCAAGAAAGTATATATAAGTTATAATATTGTCGGAACAAACAAACCAAAAGATAAATAAGCTTGGGAAACAAAACACGTACTCTGGACTCATGCAAAAAATAAAAGGACAACGTACAACTCAGAATTTAATATCTTGGGTTTTATAAAATTTGATTCATGAATCTAAATGTCATCTCGGACCAATTATGCAGTCCCGCTACTGTGTTAAAAGAAGTTCTTAAGTGAAATATGTTAGGAACTAACGTGTGGATTTCATCTCTTCATCAAAAGATGATCAACACCATCCACTTTATAATTGAATCTCCAACTCAGAATATGTCGATATGAGGATTGTAATTCAAATCAACACATTTTGGTATCCTATTAAGGTCGTTAACTATTTGAATAGGAATTGGAATCGAAACCAACACGTCTTTGATACCTGTGAATCCTATCAGTTGTTATGATATGATTAGGCTTTTACTTATAAATAAACAAAAGGAAAGAAAAGTGGGAAATAAAACCAATATAAGTCCACCAACGTGCATGCATGTGATCCTATACCATGCACACAATTTCTTTTCTTTGCACACCTTTCCCTAGGAAATGTGTTAATTGAAAACATGGTAAATATAACCATATTTGTTCACTAAGTGGTGCAGGGAAATTTATAAACTTCTCCTTCACATTGTAAAAATTACACATGGATAAGAAAGTTGAAACCTAAGTTATGGAACAACTCATGTGTTGAAAGATCTTTGAAATCCATCCCTAATTGCGGATAAATTGTCACGACATATAAGTTGTACCATTGATTTACATATGGATCCAAAGTTACAAATTGATCCACCTAAATGGATCCATTACAAATTCATCCCTAAATGCCGATAAATTGCAACAATATATAAGTTGTATCAATTAATTTGCAAAATCAATCCTAAAATACAAAAGAGTCCCTCTAAATGGAAACGATCACAAATCCACCCCTAAATGTGGATAAATTGCAAAACAAATCTTCAAAGTTTTTAAAAAATATGTCAACCAACTTTGAAATACGAAAACAAATTTAAAATATAAACATTGACTACTCCAATAGTAAGAGAGGATGTACACCAAGCTTGACCTTGGGTTCCCTCTCTCTTATCGTTGGAGTGGTCAAAAGCTAAAATACAGACTATCTTAGTCGTAGGCGAGGATGCACGCCAAACTTGACCTTGGGTTCTCTCTCTCTTACAGACGATGGAGTCTTCATTTAACCAACCAAATGAACAAACCCAAAAACAAAAACAAAAAAACAAAAACATACAAAATCCCTCCGGGTTAGGATGCTAAACTAACCCAAAACATTATGATATATGAATAATTATCTAAATCAAATCATATACAACTTCTCCTTGTTACGAGTTTAAACTAACTAAAACCCCAAACAAAACATGTACATAATATTCTCCTAAACAAGAGAATAAATTGTTTTCTCCTAAATACGAGACTAAACATATATACAACTCCTCTTTGTGATGAGGTTAAGCTCACTAATATTAGGTTGTTTTCACGATAAAGTTGAAGCACCAAAACACATATGCAAAACCCCTCCGGGTTACGAGGCTAAACTGACCAAGACATGGCGATATTGATACCAAAAGAATAATCGTCCAAATAACATACGTATATACAAAACACCTCCGGGGCGCGAGGCTAAACCTACCAAAGCATCGTAATACCTATATCAAAAGGATAATTATCTAAACAAGTCAAATACATATACAATCCCTCCTAGGTTATGAGGCTAAACTAATTATTTGTACTTCTAAAATAAGAATTTGTTGATAAGTCATATACATATACAACCCCTCCTAGTTATGAGGCTAAGCTAACTATTTGGTGATATTCTAATATAAGAATCATCATCCCCATAACCAAGTATGTACATATTTCTCTCCTTCGTTGTGAGGCTAAACTAATGTTTTGTTCGATGATCTCTCATAATGAGAGACTCGAACAATAACATACAAACTTCAAATTACTCTCATACATAAGAGTAAATTGCAACGATACTACGATCCATTTCTATAAATAAGGGAACAAATCGTCAAATCCCATATGAAACTCAACATACAAAATCCCTCCTAGGTAACGAGGCTAAACTAACCGTTTGGCGATATCACAACAAAAGCATTATCGTCTGCTATACGCGACGGCCCCCTTTAAATAAATAAGGGAATGAATCGTCAAACCACATATGGAAATATATAAGCCAAATGATTTCCCTGGTTATGAGATTAAATTAAGCCAACCATTGTCTGATAATCTCTCCTTATCAGAGATAAACTTGTTGAACGAGGGAATATATGCTTGAATCTCTTTGGACAAGAAACTAAATTACCATAGCAATGTGGTCCCTTTAAATATGAAAATAAGAATACCATGAAGCCTCAAAAAAGCTCAAAACCCAAATTGTCGCAGCAATACGGTTCCTTGAAATATAAGAATGAACAAGTCGTCAAACTCCAACTTCGAACGAGACTCTATAGAAATGTATCATCTCTGGAGATAGATCAACTGCCATGTACTTCAAGCTATTTGATATAATAATAGTTTGTGAAATATGTATTATGAATTTCTCTTTTGTGCACCATATAAATGTGTCAAAGTTCTTGTAGGAATATCCAATGAAATGGAATATTTAATTTATATCCTTTTGTTTTCATTTGCATTTTCTTTAGTTAGTGAAACAAATGGTGGCATGATTGTAACAATAGTGAGACATTCTTCTATAATAAGTTGTAAGGTGCGGAATTCCATCATGAATTCTTGAGAAGTATTTGCAACACCAAAATACACAATATAATATAAAAGAACAAAAAACCCACGTTCGACAATCGCATTTGCACGCTCCAACTCGCAGACCGGCCTGTTAAGGTCCCACAATGAGTGATCATGGATGTGCTTGTCAAAGTTGGTGATTTCATATATCTTGTGGACTTTTTAGTCCTTGAAGCTGAAATGCTTGCTAATGCTAGTGGCCAAATTCCCATTAGTCTTGAAAGACCATTCTTGGCCACGTCAAATGCAAACATCAATTGTAGGACGAGGTCAATGACGTTATCTTTTGGGAATTTACAGGCTGAGTACAACATTTTTAATGCTGGTAATCAATTTGAGACTTTAAATGACCCGGTGGAGGTTAATCTGATCCACACGTCCCACAAAAATAAATTGGTGAGGATGACATACAAGATGCTCTCAAAGCCAACTAATGGGAGAATATTGAAACAATTAGATCTAAGGTCTTTGCCTCATGAATGTTACCCTCCAACTAAAAACTTGGAATACGTGAACACGATAGACCCATCGTATACAGATCCAGTTCTTGACCCACTCACATGGGCCCACAGAACAAATGATAATGGCCAATATTTGGGAAATTCTAGTCCTGATGGTGGTCAATGCCCATTTGAGGTTCATTAATATTTTGATATGGGATTGTCGTATGTAAATATTATTTTTTTCATCTTCTTTTATAAAACCGAAAATGGAGATAAAAAAGAGTTATGCTTGTTTTGCGTCCCAACCCTTGGCGTCTTGTAATTTCTAACAATTTTTGTGGTTTGCGCCACTCAAACTTTCACAAGATTTCTGCAAGTGGCAGGTTGATTGACATCATTTCATGCTTATATTTGTATCTTATATCCATTATCTTACACCTAAGCAATGCTACGTGACGAGTTTTATGTTTAGTTTTCAGGAATAAAGAGGTTTGAAGAGAAGAGCCATGAAAGGACCCAAAAACAGGAAAAAGGACTTAATTGTGAGACCTAGGGATTGAGATGCAAGGGAGAAGGACCTGATCGTAAGATCGAAGGACCTAAGAGCAAAACAAGAAACTCCACACCATCATGGGGAGTATTTTGGCAATTCGATTCGGGTCGGAGCTCCAATAAACAAAGTAGATGCATCAAAGACCAACAAAGACCACCAGAAAAGACCACAACCAAAACCAACTCGATCTGGATCATATAGACCGCCAATTGGCGGTCTTGGACAGCTAATTGGCGGTCCATATTGGTCTGGATCATCTCATATTTGTGGGGCACGTGTATTAGTGTATTATTAGTCCATTTGTGGTATTGGTTTAGTCCCACATCGGGGGATTGTCCCGGATTAGCTTTTTCCATGCCTATAAATAGAACTCTTCACCTTCTATTGTAATTACCCATTGCTTGGTGGCATTCTCTCTACTAAGGAGTGAGCCTTGAAGCAAAAACTCAAGATGGAGAAGAATGCTACCTTCAATGTGAGTCATTTGTTAATAAAATAATTCTTCTAGTTTCTTTTAATCTTGTCTTTTAATTTGTGCATGTTTGTTTAGTGTTTCCTTTCCTTTTATGTTTCTTTAATGCTTCTTGCCTTCTTAGTTAACTTTCATTTCAGTATTATGCTTTCTTTTGCTAATATAGTTAGTGTAATGAGTAGGGAGTAGTTCCATCCCCATTTGGGGGTGGGGAAATATGTGATATAATCATGTAGTGTATTAAGTGTGTGTTATTTTTATCCCTTGAGCTTTATTTGATTTCCATAACCATCTAATGGGTCTCCACTCTTATCTTTGATATGCTAATGCTCTTGAATGAAGCTTAGCTTATGCTTTGATTAGTGGACCTATTTTATGGGGAATGATAAGGTTAGGATATGGATGAAGTTAATATTGGAAACACAAGTTGTAGTGTATGAGCTATTGTTGCCTTTACCTTAGCTAATGTATTGTATGTTTTAATGATGTAGTCTTAGCTTAATTCATGTGGAGGCATAGTAGGGTCTAGTCTTTATACTTGAGTTCATGTAGCTTCATTCCAACTATTGTCTTGTATGTTTTAATGATGTAGTGAAATCTTAATTCATGTGGAGGGAAAGTTGAATGTAGTTTTATGATTTCATGCACTACATGTTGTGAGGAGCTTAATTACACACACACCACACACACATCTTTATGTTCACATCATTTCTCTACCCCCTTTGGGGTTTAGTTTTATCGTTTCTTCTCCATTTCATTTCAGCTTTGTAGTTTAGATTAGTGTAAGACATCTTTCTCCCTTTCTTTACCTCTCGCCGTCGCATAAACCAAGTGTCGACACACCTCCCAGTGGACGACCCGTATTTGCCACCGCTTCAACACGGCCGTGCACTTGCGGTTAAATATAAAACGATCAATCAAGTTTTTTGGCGCTGTTGCCGGGGAGGTGCTCTGTCCAGACCTTGGTGTGGACGATTCGAGGGGTTTTTGATTTTTTGTTTCCAGTTTTTCTTAGTTTCAGGGAACCATCAGAGCAAGGGGAGGCTACTGGACAAGTTGGAGGACCAGAAGCTTCAAAAGGACCGCCAATCAGCGGCCTGTTAAGGGCTTCCTACTTCCAAAAATTTTCTGGTAGTTAGTGCTGTAATTTTTGTTATCTGGGAGCCCTATTTTGCATGCTGTGACTTCTCTTTTGCTCCCAGATCATTAATCACTCCCCATTAATCAACTTGGACTATAAAACTCAAAGCAAAAGATTAGACTCCTTGCCATCTAGGTCATGCATCATGTGTAGACCTTGCATGCATTTGTCTTTTCTTTTCTTTACATTTTGTTGTTGATTGCTGGCGTGAGGTACGTGCACCCAAATCCCTCATTCATGCATGTTTCGTTCATGCATTAGTTAGTAAGGTACATCGGGACAAAAGTGAGAGAGTGTTTGATTGGAGCGATTGATTGCTAGATCTAGGATTAAATCGCTACTAAGGAGGGGTTGTCCCATAAAAGATAAGGTGGGGGATTTCATCACCCTTTCCTTGACCCCAAAAATCACTCTTAATAAAGCCTTAACTAAAAGCAAGTAGACATTGGCCCTAGGATTGCGGGCGCACTAGGAGAGTAATCTAGTTGAGACCGTCATGACCTGATCGGCGTTGCCTACCTTGTCGATAGTAGGAGGTACTGGATCTCCGGATCTGGTATCACTTGCTGGGCATTGTGGTCCTCGTTGTAGGGAGGTGAGACGTGTCGAGGCTAGTGACCTCGAAGTTAGGCGTCGTCTAGCCTAAGGACCCATTGCCTTACATTGTTTGAGCCGTGCTTGCTAGTTAGGCTTCTACCTGATCCCATTACCCACGCTACCTCTAGGATTCTTCCCTTCTCCTCTGAGTCATCTTCTTCTCACCTTCTTCTACGTTATAGTCTCCTCCCCTTTACACTCTCTGGTAGCGTTTTAGGGTCGAGTCGAGCACTTTTTGCGAGCTTGGCCTCGTGGTGGTGAGAGTGATCGACTCGAGAGTTCTTTGTTGAGATGGATGGTTACATGGGCGACCATCCATATCATTGTTGGGACCAGGACGATTCTCCCTGGTACTCCGGACCCATGCAACCTGGGGGGGCTCAAACTAACACCCCATATGGTTGGGACGATCGCAATTTTGTGACTGAGCAGTCTTCATATTGGGGTAACATGAAAGAGACACTGACTGCTAGACCACAATCTAGTTATGTCGGATCATATGTTGGTCAACAAACTGAGACATTACAACAAACTTTGGCCTCTTTCATGCGTATGGCAGACGACATGAGTGCACCGGTGGCTCCAGTAGCCGTACCGTGCGACTGTTGTGGGTTGAGTGGTCATGTTATCGGGGAATGTCCTTATGTTCCCCTGAGCCTGAGTATGAGCACACATCTTCCCAAAATGCTCATTATGACCATTACGCATCCGCGTACAACCCGAGAGTGATGGATTCGTGGGGAGACAATTCTTATCCAAATTCTTATACCTCATTTTCACCCCCGTATCCTCCTCCCGAATACCCAGAATTCTACCAACACCCCACTTCAAATCAATGGACTCATTCTCAGCCCATCAACACCCAACCCCAAAATTTCCCAAGCTCTGACTTGGACCTCACTGTTGACACCAAATTTGATTCCTTAAAACAAACCCTCCAAACATTCATGGAAACCACTCAAACTTTATTGAAGTCCAACTTGAATTCCTTGCAAAATATGGAATTGCAAGTGAGTCAAATGACACAACAATTCCATGAACGTGAGGAGGGTCACCTTTCTTGTCAACATGAGGATTCATCTTTTGATATCGAACCACCACCACATCCACAAATTCAAAGCACAACCTTTCAAAGTCAAACTCCTAGTCAGTCTGAGGGACTTGGGGTTTCAATTCACGATCACTTAGTGGAGGATTCGATTCAAATTGAGAATAACTTGGACCAGCCTCATTATGAGTCGGCACAGAATTGTGCCTTATCTTTTTGTCCCGTGGCCCTTGAGCCACATGATCTTCATATTGTACCTCTTAAGGACTCACCTCTGGTGGAGCAAGAGCTCCCTAGTACCCTCAATTTCAAACAACCTGATGAGAGTTTGCATGTCACTATTGTTCCTGATCATCTTGGAAATGATGGAACATCAAACAACTACATTGCTCATGAGGGTATTAGGAGTTCCTTGGAGGATACTTTGGGTATGAGACCCACTTCCTGTTCTCCTGGTGAGTTGTACATGCATAACGAGGTGCTTGACCTCGTTCCAACCCACCAGCCTGTTGGTTGGAGAGTTTGGATTGATGATCATAACTTCAGTTCCACAACGGGAGATATTTTTCTTCCGTTGCCCCTTATTTCCCAAACTCTCGAGAGGTTCAAGCTCTTTTAGTTTGATCCTTTGAATGAGACGCTTTTGCGTCCAATTCATGAACCTCTCATTTCATCTGGTGCTCTTTGTGAAGGGGGCCCACACATGCGTATTTAGGCCCCGCGTGGTGTCATGTTCCCTTTCCAAGTGCATTGACCCACTCTTGAGGTTCCCATTTGATGTCTTTTGACAAATGAAGATGGGAACTTATGTTTGTACATAGTTAAACAAAAGAAGAAAAAAAGTACAATAAAAGACTCCTTCAGTGAGCATCGATTGTTGCGAGCCCCAACCCTTGTGTATTTGGGCTCCATTTCTTTCACGTATTTGTATCCTTTCTTTAGCATCTCACAGGTTTTGAGGGAATTCGGGTTTTTGTCCATCAACATGACCTTGAACTTCCCTTTGTACTTCATGTTGGTGAGATCTCTCCTTTTTCATGCATAAATCCATGTAGTATCTTGCTCGCATTCATTGAGGACAATGCATGAAGTAGGTGTGGGGGGGGGGGGGTGTTTTACGTGTATACATAGTCGAGTCTTTTCTTTTGATTTTGTTTTCTTTTGTTTGCATTTTTAGGGTCATGTTAGTGTGCAACATTTAATATCGATATATCAGCTTGCCATGATCCTCGGGTGACTTGTCTTCTTTTGCTTGCCTAGTGCTTTAAAATTTTCACATTTCTTTCAAAATCTTCATGTGCTTGCGAAAGAAAATGGTTTGTTGGTTTTGCGTGTGTTTAGCATGTGCAAAACCGTTGAGAGGCAAAGTAAAAAGAAACTCCCAAAATTGTCTTGAACTTGATGCATTAGAATATCTAGTACTGTGGCTTTAGGATTTATCGAGTCGTTAGGATGCACCCCAGTTTTCCCTTAGGGGTGAGTAATCATAGGGTTTCAGTGCTCAAACATTTAAAGAAGTCCACCCTGAACCTAGTGAGTCACTAATTCGTGTCTGTTAACATAAGGAAGTTTGTTGTAGTCAAGGACCCTTTAAATCTTGTTGTCAAACATTAAGTGTAGGGGTTTTAGTTCATGTGTAGATAAGAAATAAGTGAGTAGGTGTTCTCTCTTCTCGCACGGCTCCTATCACTCGAGAAAGTAGGTCTGAGGGGACTTTGTACCTGGTGCTTTCGAGTCATCTGACTTGGGATGCGCCGACCGAACTCCCGTTACACGGGTGGTAGGGATTGCCCTATGTGGAGATTTGGGGAAAGGTGTACGTGATAGTGTAAGTCCTCATGGGCAATGATGCACGAAACCTGACCCTGGGAGAATGAAGCTCCAACTAATAAAAAGAAAAAAAAAGAAAAAAAAGAAAAAGAAAAAAAAGAAAAAAAAGAAAAAAACAAAAACAAAAACAAAAAAAAATGCAAATAAGAACCTTAATGGACTTTACACTTTGTTTCACTTGAGGATGTTGAGGTTGTCCATGTCTTTCACTTAATTCCTTATTTAACTTGCACGAATGGTTTATTAGGCTAGGTGTGGACTGATTACCTATATAGAGTCGGACCGTAGGATTACCGCGTCCATTGATCGACAAACTTTGTCCAACGAGTCGAGTGTCTAGATTGAATAATGCATCTTGTTCGGATTTTGTGGGTATATCCGCTGAAAACCCTCAGGAGACAACACTCCTCCTCCTTGGCAACAAGGAGGTTTAATGGCTTGTTGCACGTGCTAAGTGGAACCGTGATTCCTACGAAAGTGAGTTAGGATTTCTTGTTTCTCGTTTGCTTTTCTCTTTCTTTGTTTTGCTCGGGACTAGCAAAAACTTAGGTGTGGGGGTATTTGATTGACATCATTTCATGCTTATATTTGTATCTTATATCCATTATCTTACACCTAAGCAATGCTACGTGACGAGTTTTATGTTTAGTTTTCAAGAATAAAGAGGTTTGAAGAGAAGAGCCATGAAAGGACCCAAAAGCAGGAAAAAGGACTTAATTGTGAGACCTAGGGACTGAGATGCAAGGGAGAAGGACCTGATCGTAAGACCGAAGGACCTAAGAGCAAAACAAGAAACTCCACACCATCATGGGGAGTATTTTGGCAATTCGATTCGGGTCGGAGCTCCAATAAACAAAGTAGATGCATCAAAGACCAACAAAGACCACCAGAAAAGCCCACAACCAAAACCAACTCGATCTGGATCATATAGACCGCCAATTGGCGGTCTTGGACAGCTAATTGGCGGTCCATATTGGTCTGGATCATCTCATATTTGTGGGTCACGTGTATTAGTGTATTATTAGTCCATTTGTGGTATTGGTTTAGTCCCACATCGGGGGATTGTCCCGGATTAGCTTTTTCCATGCCTATAAATAGAACTCTTCACCTTCTATTGTAATTACCCATTGCTTGGTGGCATTCTCTCTACTAAGGAGTGAGCCTTGAAGCAAAAACTCAAGGTGGAGAAGAATGCTACCTTCAATGTGAGTCATTTGTTAATAAAATAATTCTTCTAGTTTCTTTTAATCTTGTCTTTTAATTTGTGCATGTTTGTTTAGTGTTTCCTTTCCTTTTATGTTTCTTTAATGCTTCTTGCCTTCTTAGTTAACTTTCATTTCAGTATTATGCTTTCTTTTGCTAATATAGTTAGTGTAATGAGTAGTGAGTAGTTCCATCCCCATTTGGGGGTGGGGAAATATGTGATATAATCATGTAGTGTATTAAGTGTGTGTTATTTTTATCCCTTGAGCTTTATATGATTTCCATAACCATCTAATGGGTCTCCACTCTTATCTTTGATATGCTAATGCTCTTGAATGAAGCTTAGCTTATGCTTTGATTAGTGGACCTATCTTATGGGGAATGATAAGGTTAGGATATGGATGAAGTTAATATTGGAAACGCAAGTTGTAGTGTATGAGCTCTTGTTGCCTTTACCTTAGTTAATGTCTTGTATGTTTTAATGATGTAGTCTTATCTTAATTTATGTGGAGGCATAGTAGGTTCTAGTCTTTATACTTGAGTTCATGTAGCTTCATTCCAACTATTGTCTTGTATGTTTTAATGATGTAGTGAAATCTTAATTCATGTGGAGGGAAAGTTGAATGTAGTTTTATGATTTCATGCACTACATGTTGTGAGGAGCTTAATTACACACACACCACACACACATCTTTATGTTCACATCATTTCTCTACCCCCTTTGGGGTTTAGTTTTATCGTTTCTTCTCCATTTCATTTCAGCTTTGTAGTTTAGATTAGTGTAAGACATCTTTCTCCCTTTCTTTACCTCTCGCCTTCGCATAAACCAAGTGTCGACACACCTCCCAGTGGACGACCCGTATTTGCCACCGCTTCAACGCGGCCGTGCACTTGCGGTTAAATATAAAACGATCAATCACAGGTTATACTGGTATTTTGTAAATTTTGGTGAGATCGTCTTAATTTAATGTTTGTCATGCAACTCATCTTATTTTCTATTTGTTACATTGAGGACAATGCATAAAGTCAGTGTGGGGGATGTTTTATGTGTATACACAGTCGAGTCTTTTCTTTTATTTTCTATTGTTAGGGTCATGATAGTGTGCTACATTTGCCATTGATATATCTTACTATACCACGATGCTTAGATGACTTGTCTTCTTTTTCTTGCCTAGCATTTTAATTTTTCCATTTCTTTCAAAATCTTCATGTGGTTGCCTTCAGAAATCTATTCGCATTCACCAACGTAGACCCATATTTGTCGCTTCTAGTGGTATTGTCTTGACCTATAACGTCATACCACTTGCACTTGAACAAAACATACTTCACATCACCGTAGTATTAAAGTTCAATTATGTCTTGCAGTATACCAAAGTAGTCGACTGGTGCAAGCATAGGATGTTATCCTGTGTTGTTGAGTAAGTTTCTGTTGTTGCATTCACAAACACCCAAAAAATTTGAGTTTTTCCTTTGGACTCGCGTTTCTTTTTGCGAAACCGAAACCATTGATGATATATCTTTGCCACGATATTCGGACCTCAAGTAAGTGCTTCGATTTCAACACTCTGAGTGTGTCGTTTTGAACGGTCTCCCTGAACCAATCCCTAAATTTCTTATGTCGTGCATTCGATTGTAGTTTCAATAAAGCTTTACCCCAAGTGCACGGTCGTCAGTGAAGACGGGGCAAGTATGGGTCGATCCAAAGGGAGGTGTGTCGACTCTAGTTCTTAGAAAATCAAGTGAAAAATAATGGGGATAAGAAGTTGATTAAACTACACTAAGCTACACTAAACTAGCAAGAAACAAACAATGAGATGAAAGCACGAACGGAATTGAATACTAAACTAAGTGATATCAAAGCAAATGAAATTCAGGAATAAAACCCCCCAAGGGGTGGAGTGTGTGTACACATGAAATATAGTGGTGAAGAATGCATTCAATATGGCACAAGTGTAGGTTGTGTTTATGCATAGGAAGTACCTAATGGTTGTGGCAAGACCTATCATTCAAATCACTAACCTAGTTGATTAACATAAGCATAAACAAGTTGGTTATTAAGAACCTAAATAAGCATGAGAAGTACTTAGTGATTATGGTAGAACTCATTAATTTAAGTATTCTGTTTTAAACAAACAAGCATACACTCACATTCATTACATAAAGCAAAAGATAGCATTCATCCCATTCTTCATTACATGTATGAACATCAACTCCACCCTGAAAGAGGGATGGTAATACTCACTACCCATTAATCTAACAATCATATTAAGAAAGGAACACATTCTAATTATACTACGATTAAGAAAATAAATTAAAGCTAAACATACAAACATTAAAAGAGATAACATGAAGATAAAACTAGAAGAATTATTTTATTCATCACTCACATTACAAGTAGCATCTCTCCACTAGACTTTTGCTCCAAGGCTTTACTCTTAGTAGAGGGAATGACCACCAAACAAGGAGTGTCTTACAAAGGAGAAAGAAGAGTTCTATTTATAGTCATCAAAAAAGAAAACTGGGAACAATCTCCCAGTGTCGGACTAATGGAACATACCAAATATAGACTAGAACACCCTAATACACATCCAAGAGAAGTTGGGTCTGGATTACTCGGATCCGACCGGTTTTTAGATGACTTATTCATTACTTCATTTCTTCACATGGAGTGCACCCTAATTGATTGTGGGAGTCCATGCCTGAATCCAATTGCTAAAATACTCCTCATGATGGTGTGGAGTTCTTGATTTGCTAATTGGTCTTTTTGGCTTGCATCCAGGTCATTCCCTCCTACAGATAGGTCCATAAGTCTCACCGATCAGTCCCTTTTTATCACATTTTGGTCCTTTTTGCTCTCTTCCTCTTGTTTATTACCAAACTCCTGAAAGACTACAAACAACAACTCCAGTAGCACAATATTGGGGTAAAAAAGGAAATATAGCTTGAATGTGATGTATGATATGCTACTAATCAATCGTTGTCTTCGATTACGATGTAGTCCTACTCCCATGAAGGCATTGTAACAGTTAAAGCGTCTGTAAACGGAAAAATTTCTTTGTTAGCGAAAAATATTCAAATTTAAGAAATGAGCAAAGTAACAAACTTTTGTTCACTTACTCTTAATATTTATCAACAATGACAGTGTTATTCAAAACCCAATTGTCATCTTTCTCTAGATCAACAACGTCAAGGACAATCATTCGACATTTACCTAAGGGTCTTTCACCTTCATCGGTCCTCGAAGGTCTATAAATATTGTCTCTACACTCTTCAAATGTCTAAAGCAAAAGGTTGTACACTCCTTCGCCAAAATACATTCAACAATTGATCCTTCAAGTTTATTTCTAATTCTAACAAAAGATTTCAACTTATTCATACATCTTTCGAAAGGGTACATCAAGCGATAATGCACTGGACTTGCCAATCATGCCTTCCAAGTAAGGTTAACTGGCAGATGCAACATAACATCAAAAAATCTTAGGGCGAATATCATCTCCAGCCAACATAAAATAATACTAATGTCCCTTTCCAGACGTCCGAAATCATTAGCGTTGTTTACATTCGAACACAACGTGCGGAAAAACGACTAAGGTTAATGATTGCTTCCCACACTTGTTTTACTCCGTGACTCTTTCTTATGGCGAGGGGTAACAACTCTTGCATCAATATCTGATGGTCATGACTCTTTAATGAGTTTATCTTGCATTCTTCCTACTAACATAACGAGATATGTTTGACGAATACCCATCTGACACCTTTACTGACTGAAAAACATTGTAGAAAGTTTTCTTTTTGTTAGTGCTCATCCAAAAAAATACAGGTGGATACATTGTCTTGCGATCGTTAGTACTACTCAAATGCAATTTCCTCTAAATCATATCTTGATTTCTTATTATCTTTGCTTTCTTTTGGTTTCAATATGATATTCAACAAACTATCAAACACATTCCGCTTAGTGTGCATCACATCAATGTTGTGCTGAACAAAAGGATTTTCCCAGAACGATAACTGGAAAAATATATTTTTCTTGGTCCAGTTATTGCCAGCACCCAGAGAATAATTTTACAAATTTTTAAGAACATTTTCACTATATTTGTATTATGGAGGACCTCTGTGTTCCTCTTTTCCATCAACAGATCTTTTATTTCCCCTACAATGGTGATATTTATCTAACTACCGAGGTGATCCAAATAGAAATTCTTGCCACTATGCTTCAGATAAATTAAATGAGTATCTTCCACGCAGTAGGGACATGTAATATACCCTCTAGTCATCCAACCACTCAACTTAGCATAAGTAGGAAAGCCATTTATTTTCCACAATAAGGCAGTTTGCAGCATGAAATAAGACAGACTATAAGCATCATAAGTATCTAAACCCTCTTCCCAAGGCTCTTTCTGCTCTTCTATAAGTGTTTGCAAACAAACATCTAGATTGTTGCCAGGATGGCCGGAATGATGAGCGACATCATGAAAAACTAGTGTTTAATGCTTATCCACGGTGAGAGATTAGAGGCACGAGCATTATAGGTCAATTATTGTGTTGCGTCTGACTAAATGGTTGAAACTCATATGATGGCAAACCTAGTCTCGCATTTCTTAATTCTAAAGCGAAATAAGGATGTTTGTTGTCCAATGATTGAACATTTTAATTATAACCGCAAGTGAACGACCGCGTCGAAGCGGTGGCAAATACGGGTCGATCCACAGGGAGGTGTGTCGACTTTAGTTTGTTCGAAGGCGAGTGGGAAAGAAAGGAGAGAAAAGAGTTATGGTCAAACTACACAACAATGCAAAAAGGAAATGGAAGATAAGTAATAAAACTAAACCACATAGGGGGTAGAGAAAGAGTGTGAATACAAAGATATGTGTGTGTGTGTGTTCAATTATGCTCATCACAACATGTAGTGCATGAAAATCATAAAACTAAATACAACTTTGCCTCCACATGAAATAAGATAACCCAATATCATTAAAACATACAAGACAATAATTTGAATGAAGCTAAATGAACTCATGTATAAAGACCAAACCCCGTTATGCCTCCACATGAAATAAGATAACACATTATCATTAAAATATACAAGTCATTTGATTGACATCATTTCATGCTTATATTTGTATCTTATAAGCATTATCTTAAACCAAAGCAATGCTACGTGATGAGTTTTATGTTTGAATTTCAGAAATAAAGAGGTTTGAAGAGAAGAGGCATGAAAGCACCTAAAAGATAGGAAAAAGGGCTGAGTTGAGAGACTCGAGGACTAAGATGCAAGGGAGAATGATCTAAACGTAAGACCGAAGGACGAAAGAGCAAAACAGAAAACTCCACACCATCATGGGGAGTATTTTGGCAATTCGATTCTGGTCGGAGCTCCAATAAACAAAGTATATGCATCAAATACCGACAAATAAATCCAGAAAAGCCCACAACAAATTGCAGTCGGATCCAGAGATTATGGACCACCAATTGGCGGCCTGGGACCGCTAATTGGCACTCTGGATCTCTCCGGATCCGCTAAGATTTCGCGTGCACATGTATTAGTGTTTGTTTAGGCTATTTTGGTATATGTTTAGTCCCATACCGGGGGATTGTCCCGGAATACCTTTTTCTATGGCTATAAATAGAACTCCCTCCTTTTGTATTCACCTATTGCTTGGTGGCATTCTCTCTACTTTGAGTAAAAGCCTTGAAGCAAAAACTCAAGGTGGAGAAGAATGTCACTTGTAGTCATGTAAATAAAATAATTGCTCTTAGTTTCTTTTAATCTTGTCTTTTAATTATTGCATGTTTCTTTAGTTTTAGGTTCATTTTAATTAGCTTCGTTAATATTCTTTTCTTGCTTAGTTGAATTTCCTTTCAGTATAATGCTTCATTTGTTTAATGTAGTTAGTGTAATGAGTAGTGAGTAGTTCCATCCCCATCTGGGGGGTGGAGAAATATGTGATATCAATAATGTGATGTATTAGGTGTGTGTTATCTTAATCCGTTGAACCTTACATGATTTCCATAACCATCTAATAAGATTTCACTCTTGTCTTTGATATGCTAATGCTCTTGAATAAATCTTAGCATATGTTTAGACTAGTGGACCTATTTTATGGGGAATAATAAGGTGAGGATATGGATGGAATTAATATTGGAAACACAATTTGTAGTTGCATGTACTCTTGTTGCCTTTACCTTGGTTAATGTCTTGTATGCTTTAATGATATTGTGTTATCTTATTTCATGTGGAGGCATAGTAGGGTCTAGTCTTTATACATGAGTTCATTTAGCTTCATTCCAATTATTGTCTTGTATGTTTTAATGATATGATCTTATCTTATTTCATGTGGAGGCAAAGTTGGATTTAGTTTTATGATTTGCACGCACTACATGTTCTGATGAGCATAAATTGAATACACACACTTACACACTTCTTTGTATTCACATTATTTCTCTACCCCCTTTGGGGTTTAGTTTTATTGCTTATTTTCCATTTCCTTTCGCATTGTAGTTTAGTGTAGATCGTAACTCCTTTCTCTCCCTTCTTTCCCACTCGCCTTCGAACAATCTAAAGTCGACACACCTCCCTGTGAATCGACCTGTATTTGCCACCTCTTCAACATGGCCGTGCACTTGCGGTTAATTAAAACATATCAATCAAGTTTTTGGCACCGTTGCCGGGGAGGTGCTCTGCCCAGACTTTGGTTTGGACGATTCGAGTGGGTTTAATTTTTTGTTTTTAGTTTTTGTTTGTTTCAGGGATATCTTGGCATCAAGGGGAGGCAACTGGAGAAATTGGAGGAAGAATGACACCAAAGTGACCGCTAATCAGCGGTCTGGGACCGCCAATTGGCAGCCTGGTGAGCTGACTTTGCTCCAAATTTCGTTCTGGTTGTTAGTTATTCAATTTAGTAGTCTGGGAGTTCAATTTTCCATGTTTCAACCTGTAGTTAGCTCCCAGATTAATCAATTCCCCTTTTAAGACAACTTGGACCATAAAACTCAAAGCAAAAGATTAGATTTCTTGCCATCTAGGTCATGCATCATTTGTAGACCTTGCACACATTTGTCTTTTCTTTTCTTTACATCCTTGTTGTCGATTGCTGGCGTGAGGTACATGCACCCATTCTCTCATTCATGCATGGTTAAAGCATGCATTAGTTAGTAAGGTGCATCGGGACAAGAGTGAGGTGAGTGCTTGTTTGGTGAGTTGCATGTTAGCCTAAGATTTCAAAACATCTTTAAGGGGCATCACCTATAGTCTTCAAAGATAAGGTGGGGGATTTCATCACCCCTCCATTAGCCCCAAAAAGCACACTCAAGTAAAGCATTAATCTAAAAGCAAGTAGACATTTACCCTAAGGAATTCGGACACACTAGGAGAGTGATCGAGTTGAGATCGTCATGACCTGATCGACGTCGCCTGCCTTGTCGATAGTAGGAGGTACTAGATCTCCGGATTTGGTATCAGTTGCTAGGCATTGTGGTCTTCGTTGTAGGGAGGTGAGGCGTGTCGAGACTAGTGACCTCGAAGTTAGGCGTCGTCTAGCCTAAGGACCCATAGTCATATTGTTTGAGTCGTGCTTGCTAGATTATGCTTCTACCCTCTCCCACTACCCACGCTAGTTTCTAGGGATTCTTCCCTTCTCCTTTGAGTCATCTTCTTCTCACCTCCTTCTACGTCTAGTCTCCTCCCCTTTACACTCTCTGTTAGCGTTTTAGGGTCGAGTCGAGCACTTTTTGCGAGCTTAGCCTCGTGGTGGTGAGAGTGGTTGACTCGAGAGCTTTTTTGTTGAGATGGCTGGTTACATGGGCGACCATCCATATCATTGTTGGGACCTGGAACATTCTTCCTGGTATTCTGGATCCATGCAACCTAGGGTGGCTCAGACTAACACCCCGTATGGTTGGGACAATCTTAATTGTGTGACTGAGCAATCTTCATATTGGGGTAATATGAAAGAGGCACCGACTGCTAGACCACAATCTAGTTATGTCGGATCATATGCTGGTCAACAAACTGAGACATTGCAACAAACTTTGGCCTCTTTAATGCGTACGGTAGATGACATGAGTGCACTGGTGGCTCCATTAGCCATGTCGTGCGACTGTTGTGGGTTGAGTGGTCATGTTATCGGGGAATGTCCTTATGTTCCCCCAGAGCCTGAGTATGAGCATACATTTTCCCAAAATGCTCAATATGACGATTACGCATCCGCGTACAACCCGAGAGGGATGGATTCGTGGGGAGACAATTCTTATTCATTTTCTTATAAATCATTTCCACCCCAGTATCCTCCTCCCGAATACCCAGAATTCTACCAACACCCTACTTCAAATCAATGGACTCATTCTCAGCCCATCAACACCCAACCCCAAAATTTCCCAAGCTCAGACTTGGACCTCATAGTTGACCGCATACCTGATTCTTTGAAACAAACTTTCCTTACTGATGCATTGCATACATTGCATCATATGTCTTTCATTTAGAGTGTTTTTATATAAATAAATGCTACTAAGGTATTGTTTTGAGCAATTGTGCAGAATTCAGGAGTTACAATGCAATTTACCAATATTCGAGCTAAAACGCGTGCAATGGACTTAGATGGATCACAAAGACCAATTAGATAGAGATTCAAGCTCAAGTTGAAGTCCAATTGATTGCATAAGAAGTCAGGGACTTGATCGCAAATTGGAAGGACTAAAAAGTTAATTTGGAGGAATATTCAAAAAGAAATCAAATTCGGATCTCCAAAGATATGCAATAATTGATTTATACACGTGGAGGCCACCTACAACATACCAAAAACACACCCACAAAAGCACGAAGTGATCTGGACCATCCATGCGGCGGAATCGCCGCATCTAACGGTCAATATGCGGCGGAATCGCCGCATGGGTTGTGATCCGTGCCTCCTATTTTCGTCCAATTGTGTAGTAACACGTGTCCTTCCCGATGCATACTTAGGGTTTCTTGTATCGGCTATAAATAGCCCCGAAATATTGTGTAAGAGGAGCTTTTTGTATTAGATTTTAAAGCAATAAAATTCTGCCCTTTTAATTCTCCATTATCTTTGTCTTTTGTAAGCTTAGTTTTAGATTAATGTTTCTTGTTCTTAATTCCAGTAGAGTAATTTAGTTGTTCTTTATTTTACTCTTAGAATAATTTGTTGCGTGCTTAGAATAATTGCTTTTACTTTCGTAGATCGTAGTTTAGTATAATATCTCCCTTTTTTTCCGTATTCTCTCGATGATCTCCATGACCCCTTCTCCTCATCTTCTCCCCATGGGTTTCTAAAACCCTCCAAAGGGTGGGGGTGACGGATTTAGGGTTAGAGAAGAGAGATCGTTTTTATTTTTTCTTGTTAGTGTTTTGATCATATGAGTTTTTGTTAAATCAATTATCATATGATGCTTAATATCTCACTTGATTTATAATAATTTTCGTAATCTCTAATCTAACTTGAAGATTCATAACTCCCACCCACTGGACTCTCATTCATAGTTATTTCTTCTTAGTTTTTGTTCTTGTTGTTCTTGCTTTAGAAAGATAAAAAAAAATATATAAATCCAAAAATCTCAAACCAACACTATTTCTCTTTTGTTTTCCTTAATCAAAGAAAATCACAAAAATACAAGAATCTCTCCCTCCTTGTGTTCGACCCGTACTTGCCACCGCTTCAACGCGGCCGTGCACTTGCGGTATAAATAAAAATCTCAACAAGTTTTTGGCGCCGTTGCCGGGGAGGCGACGAGAATTCCAAGTTTTTTTTGTGATTTTTGTTTGGTTTGTTTGGATCTTGGTTTTTCGCGATCTAACGTTTTGTCTGTGCTTTTCAGGAAGTATTAGAGACGAAGCAAAAATCCAGACGCAATCCAAGGTGACCAAGCGGCGAAATCGCCGCACCAGCAGTGTAGTTTGCGGCGGAAACGCCGCACGGGTTGGAGATCTGAGCCTGAAATTTTTCCTGGATGCAAACTATCTCTGGGTGGACGCGTAGAGAAGCTGGAAATTGTCGAGAGCGGGCGGCGAACCCGACTGAGCGTGCGTAGGTAACCTTTGTTGCCTTTTCCTCGAAATTTCTATTTTCGAAAAATTTCCTTCTTGGTAGAATTGCATGTGTAGGGCAAACTTCCATAATTGACACTAATTCAACTTGTGACCTAAAATTTTTGCAAAATTAGAAAGGCCTTAGTGCATGCATCATTTAGAGATTTTCTCGCATTATGCATGCTAAATTTTGCAAATCAATTCATTGTTGAAGAGTGCTGGAGGCAAGGTACGTGCGCAATTTTTATCGATTGCATTTAAGCATATAAATTAGTTGCATATAACCCTTGCAATTGTCCCCCACTAAAGACCAATGTTTGACTATCTTTGCTAGATTTAAGTTAAACTATCTTAAGGGCAACTCCATAGGCAAAGATACGGTGGGGATTTCATCACCCTTCCGTGGCCCACAAATCACAATCCTAAAGTGTCACCCAAGCCTTAAAATTTAAAATCAATTAGACATTGGCCCCTAAGGACTCGGACTCAATTAAGGAGAAGAATTGGTTTGACTTGCCATGACCTGAAGCTGATCGAATTCAATTTGGTGTCTAGGAAGTGTTTTTGTGTTGACGAAAGTCTTCCAAGCGAAGTGGTTGTCTAATTGGCACCGACTCTGTCGGAAGCGCCCCCACTAGCTATACACTACCTGGCCAATTTGGTTTGATTAGTGAG
Organism: Triglochin maritima; assembly: GCA_963682175.1. Classification (NCBI taxonomy): domain Eukaryota; kingdom Viridiplantae; phylum Streptophyta; class Magnoliopsida; order Alismatales; family Juncaginaceae; genus Triglochin; species Triglochin maritima. The sequence continues at coordinate 17,588,578 of OY821779.1, forward strand.
GGAGGTGAATCAAGCGAATCAATTCGACTCAACCAGTTAGGAGTCGTCTAGACTTAAGCTACACTAGGTCTAGGATTGTTTGAACCGTGCTTGTTTAGGAAACTTCTGACCAACCCTCTCATCTATCTTTTAGAGTTAAGTTTCCCTTCTCATCTGAGTCTTCTTTCTCTTCTCACCTCAATTCTCTAGATTAGGATTCCTTTCTCATCTTTTCCCCTTCTATTGTTTTTTTTTTCTTTTTCCTTTTTTTTTTGAAAAAAAATATAAAAAAAAATTTAATTCAAACCGGTGCACTCAGATTTGGGTTCGGGACTTGAGCAATCGACTCTCACGAGTTCATCTAGATTCCAGTCTAGAGCTTAGCCCCAATCCACCTGTTGTACCACCTCACCCGGATCCAATGGGTGAGAATGTAGTGGACCCACCTGTTGCACCACCTATGACTCTGAGGGATCGGTGCTACCCAACGATGGCTGCTCAGCCATCGTGCATCGTTATGCCCACCATACCGGGTCGCGACTTCGAACTCAAAGCACAATACCTGAGTATGTTGCCCAAGTTCACCTCTAAGGAAGATCCATATCTCTTCCTTAGAGAATTTGAGGAAATCTGCTCCCTTATGCATTACCAGCATATCCCTGAGGAGGCAGTGCGTCTTAAATTCGTGCCTCTAGCACTGAAGGACGACGCTAAAAAATGGCTATATAGTCTAGCCGAAAGATCCATTAGGAGTTGGGCTGAGTTTGTTCAAGTGTTTTTAAAGAAATATTTCCCCAACCATAAGACTATTAGGATTAGGAATGAAATTTGTGCATTCGTTCAATCTGAGAGCGAGCCATTCTATTCCTATTTAGAAAGATTTAAGCACCTTCTGACCCAATGCCCTCATCATGGAATCCCAAGATGGCAATTGTGCCAAATTATCTATGAGGGATTGACACCTACATCTAGAGTTATGCTAGAATCTGTAAGCCAAGGAAGCTTTATGTCCAAAAATGAGAATGATGCTTGGATTTTTCTTGAAGACTTGGCTGATAATAGTATGCAATGGGACACTGCTAGGGCACCGACCAACCCAAGTATTGGATCTAGAATAGCAAATCAATCCAGATCAGGTGTCTTAGCTGTAGATGCTTCTATAGCTGCTGAAGCGAAATTAGCCACCCTTATGCGTAGGATGGAAACCCTAGAGCTTCAAACCCGACCCCTAGTAAATCAAATATCTTCTGTTTCTTGCTCTAGTTGTGGTCAAACTGGTCATGTTTTGGAGGAGTGTGCACACATTTCTTCGGACATGGAACAAGTTAATGCTGCATTTAATCGTCCTAGGAATGACCCTTATTCGTCAACCTATAATCCAGGTTGGCGCAACCATCCCAATTTTTCATGGAGCCAAGGGAGTTCAAATCCTGCACCCATGCCTCAGCAAGGCCAACCACCTAGACAACAAATGTATTCAAACAACAACAACAATAATAGTGATGGCCGATTAACTGATTTGGAAAACTTAATGAAAACATTTGTTCAAACAACTACTCAATCTTTTCAAAAGCTAGAGACTCAAGTAAGTCAATTAGCACAAGTTGTAGGTGAAAGAGAAAGAGGAAGATTCCCAAGCCAACCCGAGGTGAACCCAAGAATTAACAATCCACATAATCAACATATGGCATATCAACCACATCAACATATGCCATATCAACCACCTCAACCATTCAATCCTCAACACATTAGGCCTCCACCTAATGTACCACATAATGCACCACCTCCTAATGTGAACAATAACAACAGACCAGTTCATATGGTTCAAGAAGAAGAGCAAAATCAACACATTAATGCTATACTTACATTAAGATCTGGAAAATCTGTTAATAACAATGTCACTCACCCCTTGGCTAATGAGTCTAATAATTCTGTCACACCTGAGCCATCCAACGAGCCACCAATTCAATCTGAGGAACCAATTGAAATTGAACCCACTGAACCTGAAAGAGTATTCATTCCTAAAGCACCATTCCCTAATAGACTTAATAAGAATCATACAAATCAAATGGAGAAAATGTTGGAAGTCTTTAAGCAAGTAAAGGTAAACATCCCCTTATTAGAAGCTATTCAACAAATTCCACCTTATGCAAGATTCTTAAAAGACTTATGCACCAAGAAGAGGAAAACACAAGTACCAAAAAGAGCATTCTTAACTGCAAATATAAGCTCTGTGTTAACCCAACCCACACAAATCAAATATAAAGACCCTGGTTGTCCGACTATTTCATGTGTAATTGGTAACACCTTAATCAATAGGGCCTTGCTGGATTTGGGTGCTAGTGTTAATCTGCTTCCCTACTCTGTATATAAAGAATTGGATATAGGAGACCTTAAACAGACTAGGACCACACTCCAATTGGCTGATAGATCTGTTAAGATTCCTAGAGGTGTGGTTGATGATGTTCTGATCAAAGTGGGTGAATTCATATTTCCTGTGGACTTTGTTGTCTTAGACACGGAGCCTGTTGCTAACCCTAGCAATCAAATTCCTGTGATCTTAGGAAGACCTTTTTTAGCCACTTCCAATGCCCTAATCAATTGTAGGAATGGATTGATGAAACTGTCATTTGGGAATTTGACAGCTGAGCTAAATATTTTTAACTTAGGGAAGCAACCTGGAATTTTCTCTGATGAATCGAGTGAATTGAATTACATTCAGGATTGTAGTGAAAATGAGCTGATTTCGGATTACTTAAATTTCACCCAATTGGATGAAGTTGATTTTCAAAAGAACCTGAGTGGTGAGGGCACAATTTGTGACCAAATCAATTATATAGGTTCGAATCAATCTTCACCCAATTGGTCAGCCTTAGGTGGACTTTTAGCCGAACAAAGACCTCAATCCAAACCCTCACTACAAGAACCACCATCACTAGAGTCGAAGTCCCTCCCTACTACATTGAAGTATGCCCTCCCAGTTATCATAGCATCGGATTTGACCCCCAATCAAGAGAATGAATTGTTGAGAGTCCTCAGTAGGAATAAAGAAGCTATTGGATGGACCATGGCCGATATCAAGGGGATTAGCCCATCTATAGTCCAACATAGGATCCATTTGGAAGATAATACTCAACCCCGTAGGGATCCGCAAAGGCGGCTTAACCCGGTCCTAACTGAGGCGGTCAAAAAGGAAATACTTAAGTGGTTGGACAATGGAATTATATACCCTATATCCGATAGTGCGTGGGTTAGTCCTGTTCAGGTTGTCCCTAAGAAATCTGGAGTTACGGTAGTTGAGAATGAGCTTAATGAGTTAGTCCCGACCCGTATCCAAACAGGTTGGAGGATTTGCATTGACTATAGGAAACTGAATTCTGCAACCCGTAAGGACCACTTCCCTCTTCCTTTCATAGATCAAATGTTAGAACGGTTGGCCGGATATGAGTATTATTGTTTTCTGGATGGATATTCCGGCTATAACCAAATTCCTATCGCTCCTGAGGATCAGGAGAAAACTACCTTCACGTGCCCATTCGGCACGTTTGCTTTCCGTCGCATGCCCTTTGGCTTGTGCAATGCTCCTGCCACATTTCAAAGATGTATGGTTAGCATCTTCTCTGATATGGTGGATAACTTCATGGAAATTTTCATGGATGATTTCTCTGTCTTTGGTCCCACTTTTGCCAATTGTTTGAACCATTTGGAATTAGTACTAGTAAGGTGTAAGGAGAAGAACTTGACCTTAAATTGGGAAAAATGTCATTTCATGGTTAAGAATGGAATAGTACTTGGTCACATTGTGTCTAAGGATGACATTCAAGTGGATAAAGCCAAGGTGGATTTGATTAAGCATCTCCCTCCACCAACAAATGTCAAAGAGATTCGTTCATTTTTAGGGCATGCCGGATTCTATCGAAGGTTTATCAAGGACTTTAGTAAGGTGGCTAGACCATTGACTGAATTATTAGCGAAGGACTCTAAGTTTGAATTTTCTGATAAATGTTTGGAGTCCTTTAACCACCTTACAAGGGAATTAACGTCGGCACCCATTATTCATTCACCCGATTGGACCCAACCCTTTGAGATAATGTGTGATGCATCGGATTACGCCATAGGAGCGGTGTTGGGTCAGAAAATTGAAAAGAAACCTCACGTGATATATTATGCTAGTAAAACATTGAATGATGCCCAATTGAACTACACGGTAACTGAGAAAGAATTTCTAGTAGTCATTTTTGCCTTGGAAAAATTTCGACAATATTTGATAGGCACACATGTGATTATTTACACGGATCATGCGGCAATAAGACATTTAGTGAACAAAAAGGATGCCAAGCCGCGTTTATTGCGTTGGATCTTACTACTGCAAGAATTTGATGTCGAAATCCGTGATAAAAAGGGTTGTGAAAATGTAGTCGCCGATCACTTGTCTAGAATTCCTCTTATCCCAGTGAATAACACACCAGTGAATGAGAACTTTCCGGATGAACAGATTATGGCTGTGTCTGGCGAACCATGGTTCGCCGATATAGTCAATTTCTTAGTAACTGGTGTGACCCCGACTGAATGGTCTAAGAACGATCAAGCCAAATTTAGGTCCCTAGTAAAGAATTTTTATTGGGATGACCCATATCTTTTCAAGTATTGTTCGGATCAAATCATTAGAAGATGTGTTCCTGAGGAGGAATTTGCAAGTACTCTATCTTTTTGTCATGACCAAGCATGTGGAGGACATTTTGGAGCTAAGAAAACTGCGGCCAAAGTTTTACAGTGTGGATTTTATTGGCCCACCCTATTTAAGGATGCATTTGCATTTTGTAATTCTTGCTCTAGATGTCAAATGCTAGGAAAACTCTCTCGTAGAGACATGATGCCTCTGCACCCTATTCTCATAGTTGATATCTTCGATGTTTGGGGTATCGATTTTATGGGCCCGTTTCCAATGTCTTTTGGGAAGGAGTATATCTTGCTAGCTGTGGACTATGTGTCCAAGTGGGTTGAGGCTATCCCCACAAAATCCAATGACAACAAAGTTGTTGTCAAATTTCTGAAGGAGAATATTTTCTCCCGATTCGGTACTCCACGTACCATTATCAGTGACCGGGGTACTCATTTTTGTAATCGATCATTTGAAGCTTTGATGAGAAAATATTTCATAACTCATAAGTTAGCTACGCCGTATCACCCTCAAACAAGTGGACAAGTTGAGGTCTCCAATAGACAAATCAAGCAAATTCTGGAAAAAACGGTTAATGCCTCACGTAAGGATTGGTCTGTAAAAATTAATGATGCGTTGTGGGCCTATCGGACCGCTTTCAAGACCAATTTAGGAATGTCCCCTTATCGGTTAGTCTTTGGAAAAGCGTGCCACTTACCGGTCGAATTGGAGCATAGAGCCTTTTGGGCTATTAAGCAACTAAATATGGATTTAGAGGCAGCTGGTAATGCTCGAAAATTGGATTTAGTTGAGCTTGAGGAAATAAGAAATGAGGCTTATGAGAATGCTAAAATTTATAAGGAAAAGACCAAGGTTTTTCATGATAAATCCATCGTTAGGAAATCTTTTTCTCCTGGACAGTTGGTCCTTCTCTATAACTCTCGCCTTCATCTCTTTTCCGGCAAACTAAAGAGTCGTTGGACCGGCCCTTTCATGATCAAAACTGTTTTCCCTCACGGAGCGGTCGAGATCAGTAATCCGGAGAACGGTGAAAACTTTAAAGTTAACGGGCATCGATTGAAGCCCTACTTAAATCGTCCCTCCAATGTTGCAGAGGAAGTCATGTTTTTACACGCAATTCCTCATTCTGATTAAGTTTTAGTTTATTTCTCAAAAAAAAAAAAAACCCGAAAAAAAACCCGAAAAAAAAACGAAAAAAAAAAATTCAATAATTGGTACATGACTTATTTTGGAAAACAGTGGAAGTACATGACTTATTTTTCTAAATCTAACATATACCACTTTAGCAGTATTCTATCACCATGGTGTTTCCTGAGAAGAACTTCCACCCGTTGCTTGTTAGTGATCAAAACGGCACCCACTTTTACGAAGAAATCATAGCACGGAGTTGGAGCTACTTGGTCCATAATAACGATGATGTGTACTGCCCTAGCTTAGTGGAGGAGTTCTATAGCAGTATCACTAACATAGACCTGGACAGTGGGTACATTTTACTGAATTGGAGAAACAAAGTCTGGGCGATTGACCTCAACATCATCTCCAACTTGACTGACATACCACAAGGGGCCTCCACTTTGCCATCCGAGGAACTCAGTTTCTATCGGTCACTCATGGGACCAGATTGTGTGCTTAGCCGTGATCGGGGTATCAAGGGCACATCCATGTACCGGAATGTCTTTACAGCATGTAGGTGGGCATGCCAAAATGTCACGAGTAATACCCACAACACCTCTTTTCGCACCGTTGAGATGGGCATCGTTCACTCCCTGATGACCCGTGATCGCACTTACTGTATGTGCCGACGGCTTCTGACCACCATTGCAGAAGGCCACCAACGCAACTCCCAATCTCTGCCATGCCTCGTCACCACTATCTGCAAGCACTTTATGGCATATGAGTCTTTCTGGGTGTACGAAGCCGACATGCTCCCTTGTACGGTGGAACGAGAGACATCCTCCTACCGTGGCACTATAGCAGACCTGTGGACACCTCCAGAAATGGAGGATGCTATGTAATCAAGTGAGTCGTCTGAAGACTCCACAACATTCTGGGCTCAGTCAACCCCAGAAAACTCTGACGAGCATAGGTCCCGAATGTGGGGCGGGATGAAGCGCCTCAATAGCAAACTGAACAAAGCACTCTCCGACCGTGGAGTGTCGTCATCCCGAAGGCGGTAACTTTATTAATTCTTGCATTTCCTATATATTCAATTTTGCATACATTGAGGACAATGCATGAATTAGGTGTAGGGGGTGACTAGTTATCTACCTATCTGTTTTGTTTTTTTTATTTCCCAAAAAAAAAAATCAATGTTTCATGACATAGCTTAAGATTGAACCACCATAACCCGAGTACAAATTGCATTGAGTCTTTGTTCCTTATTATATAGTTCTGCTTGTAGAAACTATGACATAAATCTAAGTTCCAAAGAAATAACACATTACCCTTAAGACATGTATGCACTTAAATTGGATGAATCAAATCTTTGAAGTGGTTGATAAAAAGCAGAGGTTGAGGAAAATATACCGGGAAGTGTGGACTTCTAATAGCAATTAAGCCTTGAGGAAAATAAAAGTAAAAATAAAGGAATAAAGTGAGGAAAGCACATTTTGCAAAATGATTACAAAAGCCCAAGCCTTTGAGTCACTGGTCCGTAGGGGTATCTTAAAACCCGGTAACTTGAGTCTGCCAGCTCGGGATTATCGACCAAACTCGCTAACGAATGCAAAAAGGGTAAAAGTGTCAGAAAAAGCAAATGTGTTGAATCATGGAAGAAAAAAAAAATAAATATACTCAAGGCCCAAAGCTAAAAGAATGATCCATGCCATGGTTGATCCGAATGATACTTCACCACCAGAGGAGGCGTGCAAAATAATTTAAGTGATAACATGTGTAGAAGGGTTAGTGGTGTGAATGTTGGAGGAACAATGACCAAGTCAAACTTTTTATAAGTTAGATTTGTATAATGAGCATGCAAGAATTCTAAGTGAGATGTATAAGGTTGAGGTGGAGATATCGAGAGCTATTAGTAGAATATTGAATTAAGACTTTGTGGGTGTGTCAACTGAAAACCCTCACGAGACAAAACTCGTCCTCTAAGGAAACTTGGAGGTTTAAAGGCTTGTTGCACATGCTAAGTGCAACCGTGATTCCTACGAAAATGAGTTAGGATTTCTGTGCTTTCATACCTATATTTCTCATGTTTTGTTTTGCTCGAGACTAGCAAAATCTAGGTGTAGGGGTATTTGATGCATTGCATACATTGCATCATATGTCTTTCATTTAGAGTGTTTTTATATAAATAAATGCTACTAAGGTATTGTTTTGAGCAATTGTGCAGAATTCAGGAGTTACAATGCAATTTACCAATATTCGAGCTAAAACGCGTGCAATGGACTTAGATGGATCACAAAGACCAATTAGATAGAGATTCAAGCTCAAGTTGAAGTCCAATTGATTGCATAAGAAGTCAGGGACTTGATCGCAAATTGGAAGGACTAAAAAGTTAATTTGGAGGAATATTCAAAAAGAAATCAAATTCGGATCTCCAAAGATATGCAATAATTGATTTATACACGTGGAGGCCACCTACAACATACCAAAAACACACCCACAAAAGCACGAAGTGATCTGGACCATCCATGCGGCGGAATCGCCGCATCTAACGGTCAATATGCGGCGGAATCGCCGCATGGGTTGCGATCCGTGCCTCCTATTTTCGTCCAATTGTGTAGTAACACGTGTCCTTCCCGATGCATACTTCGGGTTTCTTGTATCGGCTATAAATAGCCCCGAAATATTGTGTAAGAGGAGCTTTTTGTATTAGATTTTAATGCAATAAAATTCTGCCCTTTTAATTCTCCATTATCTTTGTCTTTTGTAAGCTTAGTTTTAGATTAATGTTTCTTGTTCTTAATTCCAGTAGAGTAATTTAGTTGTTCTTTATTTTTCTCTTAGAATAATTTGTTGCGTGCTTAGAATAATTGCTTTTACTTTCGTAGATCGTAGTTTAGTATAATATCTCCCTTTTTTTCCGTATTCTCTCGATGATCTCCATGACCCCTTCTCCTCATCTTCTCCCCATGGGTTTCTAAAACCCTCCAAAGGGTGGGGGTGACGGATTTAGGGTTAGAGAAGAGAGATCGTTTTTATTTTTTCTTGTTAGTGTTTTGATCATATGAGTTTTTGTTAAATCAATTATCATATGATGCTTAATATCTCACTTGATTTATAATAATTTTCGTAATCTCTAATCTAACTTGAAGATTCATAACTCCCACCCACTGGACTCTCATCCATAGTTATTTCTTCTTAATTTTTGTTCTTGTTGTTCTTGCTTTAGAAAGATAAAAAAAAATATAAATCCAAAAATCTCAAACCAACACTATTTCTCTTTTGTTTTCCTTAATCAAAGAAAATCACAAAAATACAAGAATCTCTCCCTCCTTGTGTTCGACCCGTACTTGCCACCGCTTCAACGCGGCCGTGCACTTGCGGTATAAATAAAAATCTCAACACTTACGTTCATGGAAAATATACGTCCATACAAAATATGGCACTGCAAGTGAGTCAAATGACGCAGCAATTACGTGAACGTGAGGAGGGTAACCTTTCTTGTCAACATGAGGATTCATCTTTTGATATCAAACCACCACCACCACATCCACAAATTCAAAGCACAATCTTTCAAAGTCAAGCTCCTAGTCAGTCTGAGGGACTTGGGGTTTCAATTCACGATCACTTAGTGGAGGATTCGATTCAAATTGAAAATAACATGGACCAACTTCATTATGAGTGGGCACGGGATTGTGCCTTATCTTTTTGTCCTGTGGCCCTTGAGCCACATGATCTTCATGTTGTGCCTATTAAGGACTCACCTCTGGTGCAGCAAGAGCTCACTAGTACCCTCAATTTAAAACAACCTGATGAGAGTTTGCCTCTCACTATTGTTCCTGAACATCTTGGAAATGATGGAACATCAAACAATTACATTGCTAATGAGGGTATTAGGAGTTCCTTGGAGGGTACCTTGGGTATGAGACCTACTTTTTGTTCGCCTGGTGAGTCGGACATGCCTAACGAGGTTCTTGACTTCGTTCCGACGCACCGGTCTGTCGGTTGGAGAGTTTGGATTGACGATCATAACTTCAGTACTGCAATGGGAGAAACTCTTCTTCCGTTGCCCCTTCTTCCATAACCATCTAATGGGATTTCACTCTTGTCTTTGATATGCTAATGCTCTTGAATAAAGCTTAGCATATGCTTAGACTAGTGGACCTATTTTATGGGGAATAATAAGGTGAGGATATGGATGGAATTAATATTGGAAACACAATTTGTAGTTGCATGTACTCTTGTTTGCTTTACCTTGGTTAATGTCTTGTATGCTTTAATGATATTGTGTTATCTTATTTCATATGGATGCATAGTAGGGTCTAGTCTTTATACATGTGTTCATTTAGCTTCATTCCAATTATTGTCTTGTATGTTTTAATGATATGATCTTATCTTATTTCATGTGGAGGTAAAGTTGGATTAATTTTATGATTTTCATGCACTACATGTTGCGATGAGCATAAATTGAATACACACACTTACACACTTCTTTGTATTCACATTATTTCTCTAGCCCCTTTGGGGTTTACTTTTATTGCTTATTTTCCATTTCCTTTCGCATTGTAGTTTAGTGTAGGTCGTAACTCCTTTCTCTCCCTTCTTTCCCACTCGCCTTCGAACAAACTAAAGTCGACACACCTCCCTGTGCGTCGACCCATATTTGTCACCGCTTCAACACGGCCGTGCACTTGCAGTTAATTAAAACATATCAATCATCATTAACCAAGGTAAAGGCAATAAGAACACATGCAACTACAAGCCATGTTTCCTTCATCAATTCCATCCATTCCCCATAAAATAGGTCCACTAATCTAAGCATAAGCTAAGCTTCATTCAAGAGCATTAGCATATCCAAGACAAGAGTGAAATCCTATTAGATGGTTATGGAAATCATATAAGGCTCAAGGGATTAAGATAACACACACCTACTATCACATAATCATATCACATATTTCTCCACCCCCAAATGGGGATGGAACTACTCACTAATCATTACACTGCAACATACATTAAAATGAAACATTCTACTGAAATGAAATTAACCTAAGAAAGCAAGAAATATTAAAGAAGCTAAAATGACATAAAACTAAAGAAGCATGCAAGCATATGAAAGGGAATTAAACTAAGAAAGAAACACCATAACTAAAGGAAAACATATATTATTACTCACTCAATTACAAGTAGCCTCTCTCCACCAGGGGTTTTTGTTTCAAGGCTTTTACTCCTAGTAGAGAGGATGGACATCAAGAGAGAGATGGGGTACAAGAGAGGAGGGAGAGTTCTATTTAAAGCCATAGAAAAATGTAATCCGGGACAATCCCTTGGTATGTGACTAAACATATACCAAAAATAGACTAAACACACTCTAATACATGACCCAAAGTAATATTAGCGGATCCAGAGCAACCTGGATGGCCAATTGGCGGTCTACATGGTTCGGATCGGTCTGGGCTTTCTTCTGGGCTTTTCTGGATGGATTTGTTTGTCTTTGATGCATCTACTTTGCTTGCTGAAGTTCCGACCCGAATAGAATTGCCAAAATATTCCCCATGATGGCGTGGAGTATTCTTGTTTGCTCATTGGTCCTTCGATCTTGCATCTTAGTCCTCGAGTCTCTCAACTCAGTCCTTTTCCCTGCTTTTAGGTCCTTTCATGTCTTTTCTCTTCAAACCTATTTATTTCTGAAATTCAAACATAAAACTCATTACGTAGCATTGTTTAGGTGAAAGATAATGGATATAAGATACAAATGTAAGCATGAAATGATGTCAATCAAATACCCCCACACCTAACTTTTGCTAGTCCCGAGCAAAACAAAGAAAGAGTAGCATACGCAAAACAAGAAATCCTAACTCACTTTTGTAGGAATCATGGTTGCACTTAGCACATGCAACAAGCCGTTAAACCTCCTTGTCACCAAGGACGAGGAGTGTTGTCTCCTGAGGGTTTTCAGCGGATATACCCACAAAATCCGAACAGAGATGCATTATTCAATCTAGACACTCGACTCGATGGACTCATTTTTATCGATCATTGGACGCGGTAATCCTGCGGGCCGACCCTATATAGGTATTCAGTCCACACACGTAGCCTAATGAACCATTCATGCAAGTTAAATAAGCACTTAAGTGAAAGACATGGACAACCTCAACATCCTCAAGTGATACAAAGTGTAAAGTCCATTAAGGTTTTTATATGCATTACCTTTTTTTTCTTTTTGTTTTTTTTACTTTTCTTTTCTTTTCTTTTTATTAGTTGGAGTTTCATTCTCCCAGGGCCAGGTTTCGTGCATCATTGCCCATGAGGACTTACACTATCACGTACACTTTTCCCCAAATCTCTATATAGGGCAATCCCTACCACCCGTGTAACGGGAGTTCGGTCGACGAATCCCAAGTCAGATGACTCGAAAGCACCAGGCATAAAGTCCCCTCAGACCTACTTTCCCGAGTGATAGGAGTCGTGCGAGAAGAGAGAACACCTACTTACTTATTTCTTATCAACACATGAACCAAAACCCCTACACTTAATGTCTCACAACAAGATTTAAAGGGTCATTGACTACAACAAACTTCCTTAAATTAACATACACGACTTATTGACTCACTAGGTTCAGGGTGGACTTGTTTAATTATTTGAGTACTGAAACCCTATGATTACTCGCCCCCCGAGGGGGTGCATCCTAATGACTAGATAAGTCCTAAAGCCACTATACTAGATATCATAATGCATCAAGTTCAAGACAATTTTGGGAGCTTTCTTTTTACTTTGCCTCTCAACGGTTTTGCACATGCCAAACACACGCAAAACCCACAAAATATTTTCTTTCACTAACACATGAAGATTTTGAAAGAAATGTGAAAATTTAAAGCGCTAGGCAAGAAAAAGAAGACAAGTCACCCAAGGATCATGGTAAGCAGATATATCGATATTAAATGCAACACACTAACATGACCCTATCAATGCACACAAAAAAACAAAATCAAAGGAAAAGACTCGACTATGTACACACGTAAAACACCCCACACACCTACTTCATGCATTGTCCTCAATGAATGTGAGTCAAATACTACATGGATTTATGAATGAAAAAGGGAAGATCTGACTGATATGAAGGGCAACAAGAAGTTCATGGTTATAGTGATGGACACAAACCCGAATTCCCTCAAAACCTGTGAGATGCTAAAGAAGGGATACAATTACGTGAAAGAAATGGGCCCAAATACTCAAGGGTTGGAGCCCACAACAATCGATGCTCACTAAAGGAGTCTTCTTCTTTTTTTCTTCTTCTTCTTTTTTTCTTCTTCTTCTTTTTTTCTTTCTTTTTTTCTTTCAAAGTGAACTTTATACAAACAAGAAAGCTCAACCATTCATGCAGGATCATGAATGGTTGAGTGCGAGAGAGGTTCATGAAGGAATATGACCTCCTCGACTTCGGCTGGTGCCCCCTCCAAGTAGGGTTTGAGGCGTTTTCCATTAACTTTGAACACGTCCCCATTCCCTGGATTCCAGATGTCACGCTCCATGAGGAAATACGGTTTGGACAATAAAACGGCCAGACCAGCGGCTGTGGAGCTTACCCGCAAACAGACGAGGCCGGGAATTGTAGAGCAACACCTTCTGCCCAGCCGTAAACACCTTTCATATAATCATGTGATCTTGAAGCAACTTGGCTCAAGAATTATGAATTTTGGCATTTTCATACGCATCATCATTGTGTAGCTCTTCCAACTCCACAATGTCGAGTTTACACTGCACACGTACTTGATCAAGATCCATATTCAGGTTCTTGATCTCCCAGAAAGCACGATGCTCAAGCTCGACGGGTAGGTGGCAAGCATTGCCGTACACTACCCGATATGGGGACATACCCAAATTGGTCTTATATGCGGTGCGGAAGTCCCAGAACACGTCATTCAACTTAGTTGACCAATCCTTCCTCAAGGAATTAACCGTCTTCTCAAGGATTTGCTTTAATTGACGGTTAGAGACTTTGACCTGCCCACTAGTTTGCGGATGATATGGGGTCGCAAGCTTGTGGGAGATCGAATATTTTCTCATAAGCGCTTCAAAGGAGCGATTACAGAAGTGGGTACCACTATCGCTGATTATGGTGCGAGGAGTACCAAATCGTGCAAAAATGTCCCTTAAGAATTTGGTGACCACCTTGTTGTCATTGGTCTTTGTGGGTATAGCCTCAACCCACTTAGACACATAGTCAACAGCTGCCAGAATGTAAACATTCCCGAACGAGTTCGGGAAGGGACCCATAAAGTCGATGCCCCACACATCGAAGATGTCGACAACAATGACATTTTCAAAGGCATCATGTCACGTCGACTAATCCTGCCAAGGCATTTGCACCTATCACATTGCTTACAAAAGTCGTAAGCATCTTTGAAAAGAGAAGGCCAGTAGAATCCAGATTGGAGCACCTTGGCGGTAGTTTTCTTTGCTCCAAAGTGTCCTCCACATGCCTTAGAGTGACAGAAATGGAACACACTTTGGAACTCGATATCTGGGACGCACCGCCTGAAAATTTGGTCAGAGCAGTATTTGAATAGATAGGGGTCGTCCCATTGAAAGAATCTGTCATAACATCTAAATTAGGTTTGGTCAGATTTTGACCAAGCCACAGGATGTTGCTCGATCATGTGGTAGTTCACGATGTCAGCAAACCAAGGGTTATCTTCGATCGTGAACAATTGCTCATCAGGAAATTTGTCATTAATAATTTGGTCCTATGGGTTGGTCGTCTCTAGACGAGACAGGTGGTCTGCTACAACATTTTCACACTTTTTTTGTCCCGAATCTCGAGATCGAATTCTTGTAACAACAAGATCCATCTCAAGAGTCGGGATTTTGCATCTTTCTTCGCCATGAGGTGTTTGATGGTTGTGTGATCAGAATAGATTATCACGTGTGAGCCAATCAAGTACGACTGGAATTTCTCCAAAGCGAATATGATCGCTAAGAATTCCTTCTCGGTCACAGTGTAGTTCAATTGGACATCATTGGGTGCTCTACTGGCATAGTAGATCACATGAAGCAATTTGTCCAATCGTTGCCCAAGCACTGCTCCCACAGCGAAGTTAGATGCATCACACATTAACTCGATGGGTTCAGTCCACACCGGTGCGTTAATTATGGGAGCTGAAGTCAACTTTTACTTGAAGGTCAAAAAGGCATGGTGGCAATCCGGTGTGAACTCAAAAATGGCATCCTTAGCCAACAAGGCGGTGAGAGGTTGAGAAATTTTGCTAAATTCCCGAATGAACCGCCGATAGAATCCAGCATGCCCCAAAAAGGCCCGGATATCTTTCACATTACGTGGCGGTGGGAGATTAGCAATAAGACCCACTTTGGCGGGATCGACCTCAATTCCCCTACTTGAGACCACATGTCCAAGTACAATCCCTCGCTTCACCATGAAGTGACATTTCTCCCAATTGAGAGCGAGGTTCTTCTTACGACATCTCTCTTGAGGACAAGGCTCAAGTGACGAAGGCACTCATCAAAGGAAGCGCCAAATATGGAAAAGTCGTCCATGAAATTCTCAAGGAAACGCTCTACCATATCAGAGAAGATGTTGATCATACACCTTTGAAATGTTGTCGGCGCATTACATAACCTATAGGGCATACGACGGTTGGCAAACGTGCCAAAGGGACACGTAAAGGTGGTTTTCTCTAGATCCTCAGGGGCGATGAGAATTTGGTTGTAACCGGAGTATCCATCAAGAAAACAATAATACTCATGTCCGGCCAACCTTTCCAACATCTAATCAATGAACGGCAATGAGAAATGATCTTTCCGCGTTGCCGCATTGAGCTTGCGATAATCAACGCAAACTCGCCAACCAGTTTGCAGGCGTGTCGGGATAAGCTCATTATGCTCATTCTCAACAACCGTCATGCCTGACTTCTTGGGAACTACATGGACATGACTCACCCACGAACTATCAGAGATATGACAGATTATGCCATGATCCAAGCACTTGAGAACCTCCTTTCGTACGACTTCTTTCAGTACATGATTCAATCTTCGTTGTGGGTCCCGGCGGTGCCTAGAATCCTCTTCCATGTGGATCCGATGCTGAACAATACTAGGGCTAATTCCCTTTAATATCCTTCAAGGACCACCCGATAGCCTCTTTGTTTTCAAAGAGCACTCTTTTGAGGGCAACCTCTTGATCTTTTGCAAGATCAGAAGAAATAATGAGTGGCAATGTCTCATTATCCCCTAAAAAGATGTATTTAGGTTATCGGGGAGCGGTTGAAGCTCGACCGGAGGTGGGTCCTCGTCGGATTCAGAGTTAATTTCAAGTGGCTCAAGGGCCACGGGGTAAGAGGAGCAAGCACCCATATGTGCATCCTCATCCAGAGATTCACAGGCGGATTCCTCAAGATCCTCTTCACTCGCAACATGGTCATTAGGCACCTCAATAATATGTCGATGTGAGTCGAACATACCTAATGACTCGGGCTCATCCGTGTCCTAAATGAAATTGGCTCCGACAACATCGTCGAAGAGCCCGGGTTGCTTACAAAGAGTAAAGATGTTGAAATCCGCCGTGAGGTTTCCAAAAGACAACCTCATCAAGCCATTGCGACAATTGATCAAAGCATTAGATGTCTCAAGAAAATGCCTCCCAAGGATCACTGGAATTTGTCCTTGTGGGTTGGACATAGGTTCAATATCCGAGATGATGAAATCAATTGGAAATACGAACTCACCCACTTTAATAAGGACATCCTCCACACTCCCTCGTGGAATCTTGATGAATCTGTCAGCCAACTGGTTGACATAGACAGAGTAGGGCAGGAGGTTCACAGATGCTCCCAAATCCAATAAAGTTTGAGGGATTGTAACATTACCGATCATGCAAAAGACAGTTGGACAACCTGGGTCCTTGTATTTGACTTGCATGGGTTGTGTCAATATCGAGCTCACATTGGCGGCCAAAATGCCTTTTTGGGAACATTTGTTCTTCTCTTAATGGTACAAAGGTCCTTAAGGAATTTGGCATACGGTGGCATTTGTTGAACAACGTCCAACAACGGGATGTTCACCTTTACTTTCTAAGTACCTCAATGATTTTGTCCCAATCCTCATCACGTTTTTTAGTCAACCTATGAGGGAATGGTACCTTGGGGACATAACTATCACGAGGAGGAGTCTCAGAATTAGGTTCCTCGACAGAATCATGACATTTCCAACAGGGTTGGCTTTAGGCATTTCCACATTGTTGTCAACAACCCTTCCCGATCTCAAGGTATGGACAATATTGACATGTTGGGAAGTGTCACTTTCAACATTGTGTACATTCTGCCTAGCATGGGCAGGTTGACCTCTGGGATTTACCACTGGTTGACTTGGCATCTGACCCTTCTCGCGTTCATGGAACTGATGAGCCAACTGGATAACTTATATTTCCAAAGCTTTGACTGTACTTTGCATGCTCTGCATGAACGCTTGAAGGGTCGGATCACTAGAAGGGTCATTGGGGTCAACCCGCTGGGGTAGTGGAGTTTGGTTGGAATAACTCAACGATGAGGCCTGAGCAGGTTGGTAATTATGGTGCTGAGACCTTTGATTTGGAGGTTGATAAGGTGGAGGTGGAGGTTGAGCGTGCGAGCTCTGTCCGTGACCCCCATTAGGCCCCCAAGAGAAGTTAGGATGGTTACGTCATCCCGGGTTGTAGGAGTGACTGTACAGGTCGTTACGGGGCCTATGTTGATATATCGCATTTGCATGCTCAGTATCCCTTGGAGCGTAAGCGCATTCCAAGTCATCATGGCCCATAAGTCCACACCTACTACACCCAGGAGTAGTGACCTGAGCTACAGGAGCTCGGTCCAACTCTAAACTCTCAATCCTACGCATGAGAGCATCCATTTTCGCCTCAGACACGATAGTTGACTCAACTTGATATGATCCAGCCCGACCAGAAGACCTTGCGGCTGGTGGCTCTCTCATGGTGTCTCACTCAAAGGTACGTTCAGCCATTAACTCAAAAGTGTCTCATGCCTCATTGATGGGTTTCATTTGGAAATCACCCTAACACATCGACTCCAACAGTGTGCGGCTGTTGTAGTTGAGGCCCTCATAAACAATCTGGCACAACTGCCATAACTCAAGTCCATGATGAGGGCACTGCTGGAGAAGGTCCTTGAACCTCTCAAAGAAAGCATAAAACGATTCGGTCTCAGTCTGATACATTTGGTGTATCTGGTGCCGTATCTGTTGAGTCTTCCGTTGAGGGAAGAATCTCTTCAGAAAGATAGTCACGAAGTCATCCCAAGACCGAATAGAGCTCGCCGGGAGGCTGTACATCCATTTCTTCACGTTATCCTTCAACGTGAAAGAAATCATCCTCAACCGGACTGAATCCTCATCAAGATGTTGAAGCTTGAACATGGAGCATACTTCCTCGAATTCACGTATAAAAATATACAGATCCCCCTTATTGGCAGTGAAGATAGGAAGCATGCTCACATACTGAGGTTTCAGCTCATAGTTGTTCCCGCGAGCTGGGGGAAGAACTATGAAAGAAGGTTGCGCGGCCCGAACAGGATGGGTCCGCTCCCACAAAGTCATTGGTCTATCCTGTCGAGCTAAAGGTGGTGGTGCACCAAGAACTCGATCCTGACCGAATCCCTCTTCCTCTCGAGTCAGAGGAGGAGGAGAAGGAGGTCCACGTGGTGGTGGGAGCGGACCGAGGTAATCCATGTATGGACCCCGATATCCCCCGTCACCACGAGAAGACTCGGCCTCACGCTCCAAAGGAGCACGAGGCAGAGATGGCCAATCACCAAGACCGTCCATCTCAGAAATATGCACTCTCTCAAGTCGAGCGCTCTCACCAGAACGAGCCCAACCTCGCATAAAACGCTCGACTCGACTCGACTCTAAAATAACACACAACAAAAGGTGTACTCAGAGGAGAATACTACTCATAGAATATAGATGTGGAGAGGATTCAGATGAGGAGGGAAGAATACCTAGAGCTAGTGTGGGTAGTGGTGAAGGTAGAAGCCTAATCTAGCAAGCACGACTTAAACAATGTAAGGCAATGAGTCTTTAGGCTAGACCACGCCTAACTTCAAGGTCACTAATCTCGACACGCCTCACCTTCATACAACGAAGACCACAATGCCAAGCAAGTGATACCAGATCCGGAGATCCAGTACCTCCTACCTTATCTTTTATGGAACAACCCCTCCTTAGTAGCGTTTTGATCTTAAATCTATCAATCAACACTCCAATCAAACGCTTAACTCACTCTTGTCCCGATGCACTTTACTAACTAATGCATGATTTAAAAATGCATGAATGAGGACTTGGGTGCACGTACCTCACGCTAGCAATCAACAACAAAAATGTAAAGGAAAGAAAAGACAAATGCGTGCAAGGTCTACAAATGATGCATGACCTAGATGGCAAACTACAAGTCAAAACATGAAAATTTGAACTCCCAGACAACCTAGTGAAAGTAGAAACGACCAGAAAAATGGGAGAGAAATTGGAGATCACCAGGTCGCCAGCGTCATTCTCTTCTGTCTTAATTTTAGTGGGTCGTGTTGTAATTGTCGTTACAACTTGTGCACTGAACTAGCAATATTTTTTCCATGAAAATTCCACTACTCGTAATTACCAGCAAAACTATTTATGACGATATCATCGATGACGTCACCGCTAGTCGCCCACTTATTGTTACAACATTTCTTGCATGGGCATAAGATTTTCCTATCACGAATGTATTGGTTGTGAGGACCAAAGGCAAGGTTCGGGAATGACTTCAAATTTTCCAAGAATTTCTAAGTAATTCTCTTGCCATACATCCAACTTCTATCTGAGCTCATGATTCTGTTGATTTCAAACAAAACATGTTAAACATAACATGTTAAAAAATTTGACTACAAGGAATATTCCACTCAATCTAATTAACAATCCAACTCATTCAAATCATCTAACTCACTCAATTAACCAATATTACAATCAACTAATTAATCCAATTCAATATAACTCAATATATAACTAATCCGTAAACACATGTAGTTTTTATAGAGTTTTTTTATGAATTTCCGCCACTATATTTTCAATACAGAAATTTTCCGAGAAACTGTATTGACAAGAAAAAATAATATTTCTTTCGAACAATTTCATCAATCAATTCCACAACTCAGAATCCAGACAATCAAAATCTACATTCAAATAGACAACATTCAATTCAAACATGACATGAATCACACATCCTAAAGTAAACTTCAAAACTTGATCCTCATATTACTCCAACGAATCATATTTCACATTGTGGTGGTTGCCATCCTCTCGTTCCTATATTTTAGTGAGTACTCTCGAAGTAAGCCTTGGTTTTATCATTTCTATATTCATGCCAATCTTGTCGTGAATTGCTAGCATAACGTGCTTAACTTGAGCATAAGTAAGTTGGATTGGGCTCAAATTGACTCGTTCACATGTGGCAAAATCTCTACATCCAGGTTGTCGGATTAGAGATAAAAACCGAAGAAAAAAGAAAATCCCAAACCCATAGATGTAAACAATGGACAGAGGCGGAGGAGGGTCCATCAAAGAGCAAATATTAAAAGTCATCCAACTAGCCAGTCAGTGATCGGTTTGAAGCCTACTAGTCAGCCCAATTCGTGGACCCAATCACCAACTAGTCAACTTAAACTCCCTTAACCACTACAAATACAACTGTCACTTTATTACAATTTAAAACTTATTTTACTCCAGCAAAAATCAATTCAACCAAGTCAAAACCAATCCAAGTAAATCCAAGTAAATCTCCAACTAGTCAACTTAAAATTCTTGCGACAAAGCACCAACCCATCTTTGTTGGCTACTTCGAATCACAAAATTCCAACCAATTTTCTCGCGATCAAAAGGGCCTTCACTGGTGTCCAAACTCTCTTAACCACTACAAATAAATCTCTCAATTTATTCCAATTTAACACTTATTTTACTCCGGCAAAAATAAATCCAACCAATCCAAGTAAATTCAATTCAACATAAAATCTAGCACAATAAACAAACCAATCCAACAAAATCCAACTAACTCAATCAAACTAGCACGTCACTTAATCTAACTCAATATAACTAAATTGTAACACGTTTACATTCAATAGAATTTTTTATAAATTTTCACAAAACCTCCCTTATATTTTAAATAATTTTTTTTTCGAATACCTGTATTGACAAGAAAAAATGTCCAATTTCCGACAACAACCATCATAATATCCTTAATTCATCAAACTTAAATCATACAAAATCACCACAACATAAACATATCTTATATCTTCTATCTAATGATTAAATTAATCAATCTCGCTACCTATTTCTCCTACGCTTTTATATTTTACACCAATTAAATAAAATCTTCAATATTTTATAATCAAACCATACTAAATTTTATCACATGCAAATTTATTAGGTTCGAATGTATGAATTCTACAAATTCTACAAATAAATCTACAAATTAATATACAAATGCATCTACAAAATTAATTAACCAATTATATTGTTGCCCGTGGCACACTTTCTTGGCAAGTGAGGGTCAAAATGGGCCAGGGGTTATAAAGGGGATGGGTAACACTTGCCCTGGGGTTTTTAGCATGGCTGTAGTCCAAAGGTTGTAGTCGGGTGACTTTCCGGATTACCAAAAATAATTCTACAAAATAAATCTACTGATTAATATGAAAATTAATTATCAAATTGTACAAATTAATCTTCAAAATTAATTAACAAATTTCTAGGGCTATTGTTAAAGTGGTTGGGTCTGGTTTGGGTAGCTAGGGTCGAGTTTTTGTGGCTAGGTAGGGTTGGCTGGAAGAGGGGGTGAGACTAGGGAGGAGAATGCTGGGGAGGAGGGGGCGGAGAGGAGGGGGTGTGGGTTGGAGGAGGAGTATGTCTGCGTGGGAGGGGACGGGAGGGGGAGGGGGAGTGGTGGAGGATGTCAGGGAGGACGGGTTACCGTGGCAAGGCGAGCGACGAGCGGTGGCAGCGACACGACAACGAGCGGTGAAGAGCATCAAGTGCGCGACATCAAGTGGCAATGACACGGCGGCGGCGTTAGGGTTTCGACAATTAGGGCCGGTGGTTGTGAAGGAAAATGAAGAGAAAGCTCGTGCGAGGCTACTGATATAAAGATACACCTACGGATTGCGTTCGTCGGTGTAACGTGAGAATATCTGTCAGTGGTAATCGTACTAATTATCTGATGGCTCTATCCGTCGGTGATGCTAAATGTAATGAGTTTGTAGTGGTTGTTTTTCGAAATATCCTCGGATCGACAATATCCGTCGGTGAAATTTTTGAAAAACAAAGCACCAATGGATAGATCTGTTGGAGTCTGGAAACTCACTCGTCAGTGCCGTTTTTTCAGCTACAAATTTCATTTTACCGTGGATTGTTTCATCGAAAATGTACACCAACGGTACTTATCCGTCGGTGTACTTTTGAAGTCCGGCGAATGTTAACTGATTGATCTCGTTTTATATTTCTACCGCAAGTGCACGGCCGCGTTGAAGCGGTGGCAAATACGGGTCGTCCACTGGGAGGTGTGTCGACACATGGTTCGTGCGAAGGCAAGGGGTAAAGAAAGGAGAAAAGGATTGGTTACACTAAACTACACTAAGATGCAAAAAGGAAATGAAGATAAGCAATAAAACTAAGCCCCATAGGGGGTAGAGAAATAATGTGAACATAAAGAAGTGTGTGTGTGTTCATTAAGCTCCTCACAACATGTAGTGCATGAAATCATAAAACTACATCCAACTTTGCCTCCACATGAATTAAGATAAGACTACATCATTAAAACATACAAGACAATAATTGGAATGAAGCTACATGAACTCAAGTATAAAGACTATACCCTACTATGCCTCTACATGAATTAAGATTTCACTACATCATTAAAACATACAAGACATTAGCTAAGGTAAAAGGCAACAAGAGCACATACATTACAAATTGTGTTTCCAATATTAACTTCATCCATATCCTAACCTTATCATTCCCCATAAAATAGGTCCACTAATCAAAGCATAAGCTAAGCTTCATTCAAGAGCATTAGCATATCAAAGATAAGAGTGGAGACCCATTAGATGGTTATGGAAATCATATAAAGCTCAATGGATAAAAATAACACACACTTAATACACTACATAATTATATCACATATTTCTCCACCCCCCAAATGGGGATGGAACTACTCACTACTCATTACACTACTGATTAGACTAAGTAAAGAAAACATTTAACTAAGATACTAAAATTACTAAACAAGAAATTAAACAAAGTAAAGCAACCCACACAAAACAAACAACATAACAAAACAAGATTGAAAGAAACAAATAAACTTTTATTAACAATGACTCACATTGAAGGTAGCATTCATCTCCACCTTGAGTTTTTGCTTCAAGGCTCACTCCTTAGTAGAGAGAATGCCACCAAGCAATGGGTAATTACAATGGAAGGTGAAGAGTTCTATTTATAGGCATGGAAAAAGCTAATCCGGGACAATCCCCCGATGTGGGACTAAACCAATACCAAAAATACACTAAGCATACACTAATACACGTGCTACAGAAAACTAAACGGATTCTGGGCCATCTGGACCGCCAATTGGCGGTTCCAGACCGCCAATTGGCGGTCTATATGGTTTAGATCCGTTTGGTTTTCTTTGTGGGCTTTGCTTGAAGTGTTTGTTGGTCTTGGATGCATCTGGTTGGTTTGTTGGAGGTCCGACCCGAATCCAATTGCTAAAATACTCCCCATGATGGTGTGAAGTATTCTGTTTTGCTCTTAGGTCCTTCTGTCTTGCATTCAGGTCCTTCTCCCTTGCATCTTGGTCCCCAGATCTCACAATTCAGTCCTTTTTCCCAGCTTTTGGGTCCTTTTATGCTTCATCTCTTCAAACCTATTTATTCCTGAAAACTAAACATAAAACTCGTCACGTAGCATTGCTTAGGTGTAAGATAATGGATATAAGGTACAAATATAAGCATGAAATGATGTCAATCAAATACCCCCACACCTAAGTTTTTGCTAGTCTCGAGCAAAACAAAGAAAGGGAAAAACAAACGAGAAACAAGAAATCCTAACTCACTTTCGTAGGAATCACGGTTGCACTTAGCACGTGCAACAAGCCGTTAAACCTCTTTGTTGCCAAGGAGGAGGAGTGTTGTCTCCTGAGGGTTTTCAGCGGATATACCCACAAAATCCGAACAAGATGCATTATTCAATCTAGACCTCGACTCGTTGGACTTATTTTGTCGATCATGGAATGCGGTAATACTACATGTCGACTCTATATATGTAATCAGTCCACACACCTAGCCTAATGAGTTATTCGTGAGAGTTAACTAAGGAATTAAGTGAAAGACATGGGCAACCTTAACTTCTGAATGTGAAACAAAGTGTAAAGTCCATTTTGGTTCTTATTTGACTCTTCTTTTCTTTTTCTTTTCCTGTTCTTTCTTCTTCTTTTTTTTTTTTGGAGCATTTATTGGTTGGTGTTTGATTCTCCCAGGGTCAGGTTTCGTGCATCATTGCCTATGAGGACTTACACTATCACGTACACCTTCCCCCACATCTCCACATAGGGCGATCCCTACCACCCGTGTAACGGGAGTTCGGTCGGTGCATCCCAAGTCAGATGACTCGAAAGCACCAGGCACAAAGTCCCCTCAGACCTACTTTCCCGAGTGATAGGAGCCGTGCGAGAAGAGAGAACACCACTTATTTATTCATTTATCTACATGGGAACCAAAACCCCTACACTTAAGTTTCACAAAAAGATATTAAGGGCCCTTGACTACAACAAACTTCCTAAATTAACAAACACGAATTATTTGACTCACTAGGTTCAGGGTGGACTTCTTTAAATGTTTGAGCACTGAAACCCACTGATTACTCACCCCCAAGGGAAAACTGGGGTGCATCCTAACGACTCGATAAATCCTAAAGCCACGTACTAGATATCCTAATGCATCAAGTTCAAGACAATTTTGGGAGCTTTCTTTTTACTTTGCCTCTCAACGGTTTTGCACATGCTAAACACACGCAAAACCCACAAAACATTTTCTTTCGAAAACACATGAAGATTTTGAAAGAAATGTGAAAATTTTGAAGCACTAGGCAAGCAAAAGAAGACAAGTCACCCAAGGATCATGGCAAGCAGATATATCAATGTTAAATGCGGCACACTAACATGACCCTAGCAGTACAAACAAACGAAAATAAAACCAAAGGAAAAAGACTCGACTATGTACATACGTAAAACACCCCCCCCCACACCTACTTCATGCATTGTCCTCAATGAATGTGAACAAGATACTACATGGATACATGCATGAAAAAGGAAAGATCTCACCAACATGAAGTACAAAGGGACGTTCAGGGTCATGTTGATGGACACAAACCCAAATTCCCTCAAAACCTGTGAGATGCTAAAGAAGGGATACAAATACGTGAAAGAAATAGAACCCAAATACACAAGGGTTGGGGCTCACAACAATCAATGCTCACTGAAGGAGTCTTTTATTGTACTTCTTTTTTTTTCTTTTTTTTTTCATATAACTATGTACAAACATAAGTTCCCATCTTCATTTGTCAAAAGACATCAAATGGGAACCACAAGAGTGGGTCAATGCACTTGGAAAGGGAACATGACACCACGCGGGGCCAGAATACGCATGCGTGGGCCCCCTTCACAAAGAGCACCAGATGAAACGAGAGGTTCATGAATTGGACGCAAAGGCGTCTCATTCAAAGGATCAAACTGAAAGAGCTTGAACCTCTCGAGAGTTTGGGAAATAAGGGGCAACGGAAGAAAAATATCTCCCGTTGCGGAACTGAAGTTATGATCATCAATCCAAACTCTCCAACCAACAGGCTGGTGGGTCGGAACGAGGTCAAGCACCTCGTTATGCATGTCCAACTCACCAGGAGAACAGGAAGTGGGTCTCATACCCAAAGTATCCTCCAAGGAACTCCTAATACCCTCATGAGCAATGTAGTTGTTTGATGTTCCATCATTTCCAAGATGATCAGGAACGATAGTGAGAGGCAAACTCTCATCAGGTTGTTTGAAATTGAGGGTACTAGGGAGCTCTTGCTCCACCAGAGGTGAGTCCTTAAGAGGCACAACAATAAGATCATGTGGCTCAAGGGCCACGGGACAAAAAGGTAAGGCACAATCCTGTGCCGACTCATAATAGAACTGGTCCAAGTTATTCTCAATTTGAATCGAATCCTCCACTAAGTGATCGTGAATTGAAACCCTAAGTCCCTCAGACTGACTAGGAGTTTGACTTTGAAAGGTTGTGCTTTGAATTTGTGGATGTGGTGGTGGTTCGATATCAAAAGAAGAATCCTCATGTTGACAAGAAAGGTTACTTTCCTCACATTCACGTAATTTCTGCGACATTTGACTCACTTGCAGTGTCATATTTTGTATGGACTGTTGAGTGGTTTCCATGAACGTAAGGAAAGTTTGTTTCAAGGAATCAGGTATGCGGTCAACGATGAGGTCCAAGTCAGAGCTTGGGAAATTTTGTGGTTGGGTATTGATGGGCTGAGAATGAGTCCAATGATTTGGAGTGGGGTGCTGGTAGAATTCTGGGTATTCGGGAGGAGGATACGGGGGTGAAAATGAGGTATAAGAATTTGGATAAGATTTGTCTCCCCATGAATCCATCACTCTCGGGTTGTACGCGGATGCGTAATGGTCATAATGAGTATTTTGGGAAAATGTGTGCTCATACTCAGGCTCAGGGGGAACATAAGGACATTCCCCGATAACATGACCACTCAACCCACAACAGTCGCACGGTACGGCTACTGGAGCCACCGGGGCACTCATGTCGTCTGCCATACGCATGAAAGAGGCCAAAGTTTGTTGTAATGTCTCAGTTTGTTGACCAGCATATGATCCGGCATAACTAGATTGTGGTCTAGCAGTCGGTGCCTCTCTCATGTTACCCCAATATGAAGACTGCTCAGTCACAAAATTGCGATCATCCCAACCATACGGGGTGTTAGTCTGAGCCACCCCAGGTTGCATGGGTCCGGAGTACCAGGGAGAATCGTCCTGGTCCCAACAATGATATGGATGGTCGCCCATGTAACCATCCATCTCAAGAAAAACTCTCGAGTCGATCACTCTCACCACCACGAGGCTAAGCTCGCAAAAAGTGCTCGACTCGACCCTAAAACGCTAACAGAGAGTGTAAAGGGGAGGAGACTATAACGTAGAAGAAGGTGAGAAGAAGATGACTCAGAGGAGAAGGGAAGAATCCCTAGAGCTAGCGAGGGTACAGGGTGAAG
This sequence comes from Triglochin maritima, assembly GCA_963682175.1. Classification (NCBI taxonomy): domain Eukaryota; kingdom Viridiplantae; phylum Streptophyta; class Magnoliopsida; order Alismatales; family Juncaginaceae; genus Triglochin; species Triglochin maritima. Next base: position 17,615,708 of record OY821779.1, read on the forward strand.
GTAGAAGCCTAACTAGCAAGCATGGCTCAAACAATGTAAGGCAATTGGTCCTTAGGCTAGACGACGCCTAACTTCGAGGTCACTAGCCTCGACACACCTCACCTCCCTACAACGAGGACCACAATGCCCAGCAAGTGATACCAGATCCGGAGATCCAGTACCTCCTACTATCGACAAGGTAGGCAACGCCGATCAGGTCATGGCGGTCTCAACTAGATTACTCTCCTAGTGCGTCCAAAATCCTAGGGCCAATGTCTACTTGCTTTTAGTTAAGGCTTTACTTGAGTGTGCTTTTTGGGGCTAAGGGAGGGGTGATGAAATCCCCCACCTTATCTTTGAAGACTATAGGTGATGCCCCTTAAAGATGTTTTGAAATCTTAGGCTAGCAAGCAACTCACCAAACAAGCACTCACCTCACTCTTGTTTCGATGCAAACCTTACTCACTAATGAATGTCCTAATGCGTGAATGAGTGATAAGGAATGCGTACCTCGCTCCAGCAATCAACGACAAAATTTAAAGCAAAGAAAAGAAAGATGCATGCAAGGTCTACATATGATGCATGACCTAGATGGCAAAGAGTTTAATCTTTTGCTTTGAGTTTTATGGTCCAAGTTGATTAAAGGGGGAGTGATTAATGATCTGGGAGCAAACACGAAGTCACAGCATGCAAAATTGGACTCCCAGATAACACCAATTACAGAACTAACTACCACAAAAAATTTGGAAGCAGGAAACCCTTACCAGGCCGCCAATTGGCGGGCTCCAACCGCTGATTGGCGGTCCTTTTGTGGTTTCTCTTCCTCAAACTTCTTCAGTAGCCTCCCCTTGATGTGCTGGTTCCCTGAAACTAAGAAACACTGGAAACAAAAAATTAAAAACCCCTCGAATCGTCCAAACCAAGGTGTGGACAGAGCACCTCCCCGGCAACGGCGCCAAAAACTTGATTGATCTCGTTTTATATTTCTACCGCAAGTGCACGGCCGCGTTGAAGCGGTGGCAAATACGGGTCGTCCACTGGGAGGTGTGTCGACACATGGTTCGTGCGAAGGCAAGGGGTAAAGAAAGGAGAAAAGGATTGGTTACACTAAACTACACTAAGATGCAAAAAGGAAATGAAGATAAGCAATAAAACTAAGCCCCATAGGGGGTAGAGAAATAATGTGAACATAAAGAAGTGTGTGTGTGTTCATTAAGCTCCTCACAACATGTAGTGCATGAAATCATAAAACTACATCCAACTTTGCCTCCACATGAATTAAGATAAGACTACATCATTAAAACATACAAGACAATAATTGGAATGAAGCTACATGAACTCAAGTATAAAGACTATACCCTACTATGCCTCTACATGAATTAAGATTTCACTACATCATTAAAACATACAAGACATTAGCTAAGGTAAAAGGCAACAAGAGCACATACATTACAAATTGTGTTTCCAATATTAACTTCATCCATATCCTAACCTTATCATTCCCCATAAAATAGGTCCACTAATCAAAGCATAAGCTAAGCTTCATTCAAGAGCATTAGCATATCAAAGATAAGAGTGGAGACCCATTAGATGGTTATGGAAATCATATAAAGCTCAATGGATAAAAATAACACACACTTAATACACTACATAATTATATCACATATTTCTCCACCCCCCAAATGGGGATGGAACTACTCACTACTCATTACACTACTGATTAGACTAAGTAAAGAAAACATTTAACTAAGATACTAAAATTACTAAACAAGAAATTAAACAAAGTAAAGCAACCCACACAAAACAAACAACATAACAAAACAAGATTGAAAGAAACAAATAAACTTTTATTAACAATGACTCACATTGAAGGTAGCATTCATCTCCACCTTGAGTTTTTGCTTCAAGGCTCACTCCTTAGTAGAGAGAATGCCACCAAGCAATGGGTAATTACAATGGAAGGTGAAGAGTTCTATTTATAGGCATGGAAAAAGCTAATCCGGGATAATCCCCCGATGTGGGACTAAACCAATACCAAAAATACACTAAGCATACACTAATACACGTGCTACAGAAAACTAAACGGATTCTGGGCCATCTGGACCGCCAATTGGCGGTCTATATGGTTTAGATCCGTTTGGTTTTCTTTGTGGGCTTTGCTTGAAGTGTTTGTTGGTCTTGGATGCATCTGGTTGGTTTGTTGGAGGTCCGACCCGAATCCAATTGCTAAAATACTCCCCATGATGGTGTGAAGTATTCTGTTTTGCTCTTAGGTCCTTCTGTCTTGCATTCAGGTCCTTCTCCCTTGCATCTTGGTCCCCAGATCTCACAATTCAGTCCTTTTTCCCAGCTTTTGGGTCCTTTTATGCTTCATCTCTTCAAACCTATTTATTCCTGAAAACTAAACATAAAACTCGTCACGTAGCATTGCTTAGGTGTAAGATAATGGATATAAGGTACAAATATAAGCATGAAATGATGTCAATCATTAACCGACAACTATATCTGTTGGTGTTAGTAAACCCATCTGTCGATGTACAGTTACCTGCACCGACGGATGTGTCACCGACTGATGCGTCACTGACGCATACAAATCCATCGGTGTAGCATGTTTTTCTAGTAGTGTTTTAATTTATTGTTATAAAACTTAAAAAAATTAAAAAATGAAGAAAAGAAAAAAAATATAAATAAGAAATTTACACAATGTATCATTTTACAATATTAAGGTTGCCCATGTCTTTTACTTAAGTTCTTAATTAACTTGCACAAATGATTCCCATGGCTATATATATAGAGTCGGCGCATAAGATTACCATGTCCAATGATCGACAAAAGTAGATCCATCGATTTGCATTGCTAGGTTGAATAATGAATCAATGTTTGGATTTTGTAGGTATATCTGCTAAAAACCCTCAGGAGACACCACTCCTTCTCCTAGGCGACAAGGGGTTTAATGGCTTGTTAGTTGTTACACGTCCTAAGTGCAACTACGATTCCAACAAAAGTAAGTTCGGATATCTCATGTCCAAGGTTGTTTTTATTTCTTTGTTTTGCTCGGGACAAACAAAAGATAAGTGGGGGGTATTTGATTAGAAGCATATCAGACAACGCATTCATGATATATATCATTTATTTTACCCCATATTTGGTGCTAATCGGGTATTTGTTTCTTATATTTCAGGGTTTAGGTAATAAAGAAGAGAAAGGAAGAAAAAATTATTTGATTTGGAAGCCTTCTGGACTTGTTTGTGATGCTCAAGGACCGGATTGTAAGTCAAGAAGGACCTAAGTGAAAACCCAAAGGGACATGATCGTAAAGAAAATATGTTGGTCGTAGAAGTCCATAATCTCATTAACCTGAGGAGTAATTCAACAATTAAGACCAAACGGGCTCGAATCAACGGCTTTGGGTGCACCCCACGTGCTAAATTGGTAATCTAAAGTTGCTAGTGAAAGTTGGGGCCGCTCCGACCCAAATGATCTTTGACTGGCGGATCTGGATGGGCATTTGATGCCTTATTTTCTCTAGCATGTCAAGTAGTGAGTGGGTTTGGCGTATTCCGGAGCATCAAATCTGATTTGTAGTCGTCCGATAACACCTAGATTAATCTAGACCTTCCAATCTTCTATAACTAAACTTGTTACCCTTTCATTTCTCTTTGTCTTCCTTTCTTCTTCCTTCTTCTCCTCATTTGGTTAGGTTTATTTCTTGCTTAGTAGATGAGTGGAGGAGAGGAGAAGAACACTTGTAAGTTGTAATCCTTTTTCATTAAGTAAATAGTTGTGGTTGTTGTTTACATCTTGTCTAGATTGTTGGATTTCGTCCCCATGCTTAGGTATATATTTTTAAAAAGAAATTATACACAAGAAAATTCGTTTTCATATTTATTCAACAATTTATACGTACAAGATTTCCTTTTTGCATTTCAATATGTTGTACTACATAATATATAAAATGCATAAGTTGATCATACCAAAAAGGATTGTCAAATCATTTTTAATCGTTAGAAGTCGAGTTGCACTATACTAGAGTGGGAAAAAAAGAGAAATGTGATCGGAATTAAACTACAATGCGAATGAAATCAGAAAAGAAATTGTAAAAAATAAAACCCTTAAGGGGTAAAGAAGGAATGAAAAAATGAAGATATGTGTACGTCTGTGTTCAATTGTGCCATCATAATATGTAATACATGAAATCCATAAAACCAAATCCAACTTTGCCTCCACATGAAATAAGATAAAACATTATCATGAAACATACAAGACAATAATTGAAATGAGACTAAATGAGCTCATGCATAAGACCAAACAACACTATGTCTCCACATGAAATAAGATTTAAATAATAATTAAAACATACAAGACATTAATTAAGATTTGAGGCCAACAAGACCACATGCTCCCACGTGTCATGTTTCCTTCTTCCACTCCATCATTATCCTCACCTTATCATTCCCCATAAAATAGGCACACTAATCTAAGCATGTGCTAAGCATCACTTAAGAGCACTAGCACATCAAAGATAAGAGTGAAAATATCATTAGTTGGTTATGGAAATCATGTGTCGTTCAAATGTTAGGATTAACACACACCTAATACATCACATAATCACATCACCTTCTTCTCCACCCCCCCCCCAAACCCCAATGGGAATGGACTACTCTCTACTCATCTCCATAACCAAGAAAATAACAAAACCAAAACAACCCATTAGCAAATAAAGAAAACTAAAGTAACCAAATCAAGTGAACAAAAATTGCATTAAATGAAAGATAACAACATGAAGATCATAAAAACTTAAGTTGATTAAGAAAATGAAGATTACAAAGTTGCTCCTCTTCTCCTCCACTCCACTACTAATCAATAAACTAAAATCTACTCTAAACAAGAAAGGAAATTAACCTAAGGAGGAGACAAAGGAAGCAGAAGAAGAAGAAGAAGAAGAAGAAGAAGTAGAATAACAAATTAGTCATTACAAGTCTATTTATAGAAGAGTAGTGGGTTTGGATGAATCTGGGTGAAATCGGATAGTGTAAATCAGATATGGATACTGCACATTGCTCATACCCAACAACCCGACCCATTGCCAAAATTAGAGCTCAAATGGAGCAAAAACATCCATCATTGGCGGATTTGGTTGCTACGATCATCTGAAATTTCTACAACAGGTTAATGTTGCTTTCTTGCACATGAGGTTGAGCCCGGGTCTATTGTCTCAAGCCGATTTGATTTTAATTGTTTATTTACTCCTCAGGTTATGGACTTTTGTGACATAATATATTTCTTTACACTTTGGTCCCTATGGGTTTTCACTTAGGTCTCTCAGCATTTTCAGTCCAGTCCTTGGGAATTACAAACAAGTCTAAAAACCTTCTAAATTAGTCCATTCTTCCAGCATTTTGGTCCTTTTCTCTTCCTTTCTGCTCTTTATTATCTAAACCCTGAAACACATCAAATAAACACTCGAGTAGCACAAATATGGGGTAAAATAAATGATATATAGCATGAATGCAATATATGATATGCTACTAATCAAATACCCCTACACTTACCTATTGCTAGTCCCGAACAAAACAACGAAATAGAGAATATCAAAGAAAGGAAAAACATACGAAAAATAGGGAAATCCTAACTATCGTAGGAATCACAGTTGCACTTAGCACGTGCAACAAGCCGTTAAACCTCCTTGTCACCAAGGAGGACGAGTGGTGTCTCTTGAGGGTTTTCAGCGGATATACCCATAAAATCCAAACATTGATGCATTATTCAACCTAGGAACACAACTCGATGAAGCTGCTTTTGTCGATCATTGGACACAGTAATTCTACGGGACGACTCTATATATTTATCTGGTCCACACACCAAGCCTAAGGAACCATTCGTGCAACTTAATTAAGGACTTAAGTGAAAGACATGAGCAACCTTAACATCCTTAAGTGATACATCTTGTAAAGTCTATTAAGGTTCTTATTGGTATTTTTTTCTTTTCTTTTTATTCATTCTTTTCTTTTCTTTTTTGAGAATGAATTAAAACTGGTTGGTGTTTAATTCTCCTAGGGTCTGGTTTTGTGCATGATTGCCTGTGAGAACTTACACTATCACGTACACTTTCCCCAAAATCTCCAAATAAGGCGATCCCTACCCCCCGTGTAACGGGAGTTTGGTCGGTGTGTCCCAAGCCAGATGACTCGAAAGCACCAGGTACCAAGTCCCCTCAGACCTAATTTCTCGAGTGATAGGAGTCATGCGAGAAAAGAGAATGCATCACTAAATTATTTCTTATCTACATATGAACCAAAACCCCTACACTTAAGGTTTCACAATAGGAGTATAAGGGTCCCTAACTACAACAAACCTCCTTATACTTATAGGTTCAGGGTGGACTTCTTTATTTATTTGAGTACTGAAACCCTATGATTACTCTCCCCCCGAGGGAAAATTGGCGTGCATCCTTATGACTAGATAAAACTTAAAGCCGATGTACTAGATATCCTATTGTATCATGTTCAAGTTGATTTTGGGAGCTTACTTTTTACTTTGTCTCTCAATGGTTTTGCACATGATAAACACACGCAAAACCCACAAAACATTTTTTTCGCAAACACGTCACCATTTTGAAAGAAATGGACAAAATTAGAGCACTACGCAAGCAAAAGAAGAAAAGTCACCAAGCATCATAGTATAGCAGATATATCAATGTAAATTGCAGCACAATAACATGACCCCAACAATACAAACAAAAGAAAACAAAAGAAAGGGAAAAAAGACTCGACTATATACACACGTAAAGCACCCCCACACACACTTACTTCTGTAGGATCGTGAGGGTCTCTAATTCTAATCACTTTTAAGCTAATTACCTACTTGTATAATCAATCAAGATATGCACAGCGGAATTTAAAAAAATACAAGTAAAGCAAACCACAATGATGACACCGAATTTTTATAGAGGTTCGGCCTCCCACCTACTTCCTCTCTTGCAAGCTCCGCTCGCGTCTTCACTATCAACCTCGTTTCGGGACGAGATTAAGCCTTTTACGAAACAAGCTCCACGAACACCCTCGTGAGCTTGACTTTCTTCTCTCACAATCCGAGAGGAACACTTTGGGCTTTCTCCGAAGTCCTTGCTTCTTTACAACTGAGATCTTGAGTGGAACACACTCTCTAACTTGAGCACACTTAGCTTGGGATGTGGAATTGATGCATGTGGAAGTTTAAGCTTGGAGAGTAGGATATAGGGAATGAGAGACTTGGGAGTTTCTCTTAGGTGTGTTTGACAAATGGAAGTGTAAGAGCTGTGTAATTGTGTCAAAGGAACACCTATTTATAAGCTCCTAAGGTATTAAACTCATTGGGGTTAGGTTGGGTAAGAGCTGTGTAAGATACAGAAAACTGCAGGACCCAAAACTGAGTAAGTTTGGTCGACCAGATCAGGTTGAACGGTCGACCGTTTGGAAAAATTGAACTCAGTTTGGTCTACCTGTTAAGGAACAGTCGACCGCCAAAGGCTATGTTCTAGGTACACTTAAGTTATCGGTTGAACACCGAGATAGGTGTGGTCGACCGAAAACTAACAGGCTCTACGGGGTTGACAAACATGATCAAATTCGGTCGACCGAAACAAGGTCAATGATCGACCAAAAACCAATAGGAAGTTTTGGTTTGTTGAGTCTTCTTGACTTTGGTCGACCGAACAAGGTCCTCGGTCGACCGATACACTAAATGTATTTGGGGTATATGGAGATAATACGACCGTTGGGTATATACGACAAAACAAACGGTCGGAAAAATATGTTAACTTGGTCGACGGAAAAGGTCTGGACGGTAGACCGAACATGGCCAGTAAAACACTAACAATATAAATGATCACTCAGCTGACGGAACGGTCTGTTTTGGTCGATCGAAAGTGGGCAGACAGTTCAGGTTAAGTGTTTAGTGTTTTCCGGTCTAAGTTTGGGTGATCTATTAAAGTCCAAATTATATGAAATTTTGTGTGTGACTTCTATAGGGAACGTAGTGTGTGTTTGAGTAGTTTTTAGCTCAAGTATGCTCAATTACATAAAGTTCCTAAGACTCAAAGGAATACAAATTACATGTGTTCAAATGAGCTTGATTACATGTCTTGACTTGATTTCTTTTCTTCATTGAGTCTTGATCACCTGTAGAAGTTAGCACAAAGCAATATATATGTAATGCAATATGAGTGCTACTCGACATGATTACAATTAAGATTAGGTTGATTAAATCATCAAAACATAGATTAAGGCCAAAAAGACAACTTCATGCATTGTCCTCAATGTATGCAAGCATGATACTACATGTAATTTTGCATGAAAAGGTAATGATCTCACCAAACTTTTAAGCACAAGGAAATTTTCGTGGTCAAATTGGTGGGCACAAACCCAAATTCCCCTTAAAACCTGTGAGATACTTAAGACGAAAGATAAATACGTGAAACAATTGGGGTCCAAATACACAATGGTTGGGGTCTACAACATCCTATGCTCACTCTTGGAGTCTTTTTGGTCTTTTTTTTAATTTAAAGAACAACTATGTACAAACATGAAATCTCAACCATTCAAATGGTTGAGTGCGAGGGAGGTTCATGAAGGAACATGACCTCCTCAACCTCAGTTGATGCCCCCTCCTAGGTTTTAGGTGTTTTCCATTAACTTCGAACACGTCTGCATTCCTTGGGTTCAGGATTTCAACCGCTCCATGATAAAATATGGTTTGCACAATAAACGGGCTAGACGAACGACTGTGAAGCTTACCCGCAAACAGATGAAGCCGGGAGTTGTAGAGCAACACCTTCTGCCCAGTTATAAATACTTTTTTCATAATCATGCGATCATGAAACATTTTGGCTCGAGACTTATGAATTTTGGCATTTTCAAACGCATCATTGTATAGTCTTCCAATTCCACGATGTCGAGTTTACGTTGCACCCCTACTTGATCAAGATCCATATTCAGGTTTTTGATCGCCCAAAAAGCACAATGCTCGAGCTCGACGGGTAGGTGGCAAGCCTTGTCGTACACTACCTGATATGGGCACATACCCAAATTGGTCTTATACAGGGTGGGGAAAGCCTACAATGCGTCATTCAGCTTAAAGGACCAATCCTTTCGTGAGGAATTAACTATCTTCTCAAGGATTTGCTTTAATTGACGGTTAGAAACTTCAACCTGCCCACTAGTTTGCGAATGCGCAAGCTTGTAGGTGATCGAATACTTCCACATAAGCACTTCGAAAGAGTTATTGCATAAGTGGGTACCCATGTTGCTGATTATGGTACGAGGCGTACCAAATCGTGCAAAAATATCCTTTAAGAATTTGGTGACCACCTTGTTGTGATTGGTCTTTGTGGGGATAGCCTCTACCCACTTAGACATATAGTCGACGGCCACCAGAATGTAAACATTCCCGAACGAATTCATGAAAAGACCCATAAAGTTGATGCACCGCACATCAAAGATGTCAACGACGAGGATATTTTACAAATGCATCATATCTTGCCAACTTATTTTGTCAAGGCACTAGCACCTATCACATTGCTTACAATATTCGTAAGCATCTTTGAAAAGTGAAGGTCAGTAAAATCCAGATTGGAGCAACTTGGCGGCAGTTTTCTTTACTACAAAGTGTTTTCCACATGCCTCAGAGTGGAAAAATTGGAGCATACTTGAGAACTCATTATTTGGGATGCACCGCCTGAAAATTCGGTCAGAGCAGTATTTGAATAGATAGGGGCCGTCCCAGTGAAATAATCTGACATACAATCTAAATTTGCTTTGGTCAGATTTTGACCAACCCACAGGAAGTTACTCGGTCACGAGGTAGTTCACGATGTCATCAAACTAGGGGTTATCTTCGATCCTGAATAATTCCTCGTCAGGAAATTTGTCATTAATAATTTGGTCTTGTGGGTTGGTTGTCTCAAGAAGAGAGAAATGGTCCGCTACAACATTTTCACACCTTTTTTTGTCCCAAATCTCTAGATCGAATTCTTGTAACAACAATATCCATCTCAAGAGTCAAGATTTACCATCTTTCTTTGCCATGAGGTGTTTGATGGTTGTGTGATCGGAGTAGATAATCACGTGGGAGCCAATCAAGTATGATCAGAATTTCTCCAAAGCGAATATGATTGTTAAGAATTTTTTCTCGGTCACAGTGTAGTTCAAATGGGCATCATTAAGTGTTCTACTAGCATAGTAGATCACTTGAGGCAATTTTTCCAATCGCTTCCCAAGCACCACTCCCACAACAAAGTCAAATGCATCACACATCAACTCGAAGGGTTCGGTCCACACCGGTGCCTTAATTTTGGGAGCCGAAGTCAAATCTTTCTTCAAGGTCACAAAAGCATGGTGACAATCCGGTGTGAACTCAAAATTGGCTTCCTTAGCCACGAAAGCAATTTTACTAAAATCTCAAATGAACCGCCGATAGAATCCAGCATGCCCCAAAAACAAGTGGATATTCTTCACATTATGTGGTGGTGGGAAATTAATAATAAGACCCATTTTGGCAGGATCAACCTCAATTACTCTACTTGAGACCACATGTCTAGGTATCATCCCTCGCTTTGTCGGAAATAACATTTCTCCCAATTAAGAGCACAGTTCTTGTCACGGCATCGCTTGAGGACAATGCTTAAGTGAAGGCACTCATCGAAGGAAGTGCCAAACATGGAGAAGTCGTCCATGAAAATCTCATGGAAACACTCCACCATATCAGAGAAAATACAAGTCATACACCTTTGAAACATCGTTGGTGCGTTACATTGTAGAATTTCGTGTCCCTATGTATGTATATATTTTAAAATTTTAATACAAACATACAAGATCGATTTCATACTTTCATTGATTTTACGTACATGTATTTGTTTATTCTAATATCATGCATTCCTACACATATTAAAATAAACAAAGGATAGAGGCTCATACCCAAAGGTTCTCTAAAACCTTTCAGAAGATCCGGAGTTCCGTTGCTCGTCGAATCGCCCACTGATTCACCTCCAAGTGTTCACCAAACTCTAAACAAGATTAGGGAGAAAGGAGCTAGCCAATCAATCTCTAATTAAGCTTAGAATCCAGCTAATAACCCCTATTTAAGCTCCTGAGATTTCTATCTCCAAAACTTAAAACTATTAAAAAAAATCGTGGTGATTAAAGAAGAGATTAATGAGAGAAAGAATTTTTTGCATTTTCATAAACAAGTAGGATGAGGGGAATGGACTACTCTCTACTCATCACCAATACATCACATAATCACATCACCTTCTTCTCCACCCCCCCCCCCCCCAACCCCAATGGGAATGGACTACTCTCTACTAACCTCCATAACCAAGAAAATAACAAAAGCAAAACAACCCATTAGCAAATAACGAAAACTAAAGTAACCAAATCAAGTGAACAAAATTTGCATTAAATGAAAGATAACAACATGAAGAACATAAAAACTTAACTTGATTAAGAAAATGAAGATTACAAAGTTTCTCCTTTTCTCCTCCACTCTACTACTAATCAATAAACTAAAACCTACTCTAAACAAGAAAGGAAATTAACCTAAGGAGGAGACAAAGGAACAAGAAGAACTACAACAAATTAGTCATTACAAGTCTATTTATAGAAGAATAGAGGATTTGGATGAATCTGGGTGAAATCGGATAGGTGTAAATCAGATATGGATATTGCACATTGCTCATACCCAACAACCCAACCCATTGCCAAAATTAGAGCTCAATTGGAGCAAAAACATCCACCATTGGCAGATTTGGTTGCTCCGATCAATCTGAAATTTCTACAACAGGTTAATGTTGCTTTGTTGCACGTGAGGTTGAGCCCTGGTAAATTTTCTCGAGCCGATTTGATTTAAATTGTTGATTTACTACTCAGGTTATGGACTTTTGTGACACAATATATTTTCTTTACAGTTTGGTCCCTCCGGGTTTTCACTTGAGTCCCTCCACATTTTTAGTCCAGTCCTTGGGTAATACAAACAGGTCCAAAAACCTTCCAAATCAGTCCATTCTTCTTGAATTTAGGTCATTTTCTCTTCATTTCTCTTCTTTATTGTCTAAACCCTGAAACACATCAAATAAACACTCGAGTAGCACAAATATGGGGTAAAATAAAGGATATATAATATTTATGCATTATATGATATGATACTAATTGAAGTCTCAAATACATATCGGGTTTCTTTGTTTCCCTTGTTGACCTTCTAAGTTCTATTGATTTTACATGTACTTCTTGAACTTCTTCCACAATTTGTTGCGGAATTTGTTCATGTTCAATTCTTGAACGAACAATAGGCGGGGATGATTGACTTTTACTCACAATTGCTTGCGAGGGTTGCTCACTCATACTCCCACTAATCAAACGAACTTTGGTTGGGTCTTGATGATCTTGAATGTTATCATTCACATCATGATCTTGTAGAATATCCTAAGTTTCCTCAAGCACAATTCTACCCCCACTACTTCTTCTTCTTTCGAGACATTCTTTTTCTATGAAAACGGCATCCCTCTCGACAATCAATCCGAAGTTATTGCATAATAGATTTAGACATGTGAACTACATGAAAATGCAACATTTAGCTAAGACTCATAACTTCCCATTGAACACATCTATTTGATTTGACAAATGTGAAGTGTGTGCTCAGTCCAAGATTACTAGAAAACCATTTAAGTCGGTTTCTAGAAGCACTCAACTTCTTGAGTTGATACATTCAAGTATTTGTGATTTGAAGAATTTTATCATGTTTATTTGTTTGTCAAAAGTATCTATTAACATTCATAGACGATTGTTCTAGATATTGTCATGTTTATTTGTTGAAATTGAAAGATGAAGCTTTTGCAAAATTCAAAAAAAAATATCAAGTGTTGAAAATCAACTTAATTTGAATATTAAGAGGTTTAGAAGTAATAGAGGAGGAGAATATAGATCGATGGAGTTTAAGGAGTTTTGTGCTTCATAAGGCATAATCCTTGAAACAACTGCTCCTAACTCACCCCAATCAAATGGTGTTGTGGAGCGTAAGAACAAAACACTAATTGAGATACTAAATTCTATGTTACTTACAGCTAGCATGCCTTCCTCTTATTGGGGAAAACCAATTCTGACTGCTAATCACATTCTGAACAGACTGTCGCACTCAAAGTTGTCTAAGACACCTTATGAGGTATGGCATGAGCATCCTTGTAGATATGATAATATTAAGACTTGGGGATGTTTGGCTTATGTAAAGTTTCACGATCCTAAGAGACCTAAGGTGGGACGTAGAACTACTACTTGTTTATATCGCAGAAGATAGTGTTGCATACAGGTTCTTGGATCTATCTACTAAGACAATAGTAGAATCTAGAGATGCAAAAGAAATTGAGAATAAGTTTCTCAAAGATCATGTTCTATCTGTGCCTGGGTTTACAGATATGATTTCAGAATCTCCTGTAGAATCTAAGCCAAGTCCTTCTAACACTTATCCCACAGGACCAACTGTTGAATCTTCTTCAGTTCGATATCAACAAGTGAGAGAATTCCTAAGAGCTTTGGTGCTCCATTCTTACCATCTAGAGGGTGCTCCATTCTTTTATCAGGTAGCAATGAGATCTAGGGAATCTTTGATGTGGGTAGAAGCCATTGATGATGAAATGAGCTCTCTACTACAAAACCACACTAGGAAGTTAGTCAATTTGCCAAAAGGGGCTAAGACTTTAGGTTGTAAGTGAGTACTAAAGAAGAAACTGAATAGTGATGGATCAATAGCCAGGTATAAAGCATGTTTAGTAGCTAAAGACTATAATCAACATAGTGGAATTGATTACTTTGATGTTGATTCACCTATGTGCCATCTATCAACTATAAGAATTCTTTTAGTTGTGGCATCTATTGAACACTTTGTAGTGCATCAAATGGATGTAAAGACAACTTTCTTAAATGATGAGTTGAATGAGTAAATTCACATGAATCAACCCGAAGGGTATGTTGTAAAAGCCCTTGAGAACAAAGTATGTAAATCAAATAAATCATTATATGGCCTTAAACAAGCACCTAAGATGTGGCATCTTAAATTTGACAAAGTGGTAATGAGCTTTGGCTTTCAATCCAGTTATTCAGATAAATTCCTTTATCATCAGTTTTTGTCAAATAATATGGTCATAATTTGCTTGTATGTTGATGACATGTAAATTCTTGGTTCCGATCATTCTGTAGTGAGTGACGTGAAAGCTATTTTAGCTACAGAATTTAACATTAAAGATCTCGGTATTATTAACACCATACTTGGTATGAAAGTAAGCTTTGAAAGGTAAGTAATCTCCCTTAGGCAATCTCATTACGTGGAGCAGCTACTTTCTACCTATGGATATAGTGATTGCAAACCGATTGAGACACCTTGTCATTATAATAAAAGACTGAGTCCAAATCAAGGGACCAACGTAGATTAGTTACGATATTCTAAACTGATTGGTAGTCTCATGTGTGCTATGAGTTGCACTAGACCAAGCATAGCCTTTACAATTGGCATGATGAGTCATTTTACTAGTAATCCTAGTAACAAGCATTGGGATACCCTCGATAGGCTGATGAGATGCCTTAATGGTACTAAGGATTATGTTCTATGTTATTCTAGTTTTCCTCAAATTGTGGGTGGATATTTTGATGTCTCATGGTGCTCAGAAATAGTCAATAGTAAGTCTACCAGTGGATCACTTTGGGTGGAGCTACTATTACTTGGAAATCCAAGAGACATACTTGTATCGCATTATCGTCTATGGAATCAGAATTATATGCTTTAGCTTTAGCCGACGAAGAAGCATAATGGATAAAGAATCTAATTATGGATATTCCTTCGACTAGACTAAAGATTAATTCTTTAAGTCTATTTTGTGATAATCTAGTTGCGGTCCAAGTCATCAATAATGCTCTTTTTAATTCAAAAGGCAGACATGTGAGACTGAGACATGCTTTGTTGAATTATCTTAAAGAAAATGGAGTTATCACTTTTGTTGATGTGTCATCGAAGGATAACATGGCCGATGCTCTTACAAAGGGTTTGCCTAAAGATCGTTTATTCAAAATAGTGGGGAAAATGGGGTCAAAGATTATGAGAGATAGGTCTTAATCATCATTATTCTACCCTATCATTGTGTATTTTGAATTATCAAATCTACCCTTTGTTGGCCAAAACGATAAGCACAATGTTATGATTCATCGATGCTCATAGTTGCTAGCATATTGGAAAGAGAAGTTGTCTCACTCCAAATATGATGTAGATGACTCTCACCTGACCAATCTGTTTAACCTAGGAAAGCTTGTGGCATTCCAAATCTGATGATACAATCCAACCAGCTTGAACTAATTCTGGTTAAATAGTCACATTCCGAATTAATGTCTGACTGTTTGATTTTAAGGGGTTGGCAACTGTGACATTCCAAATAGAAACATGAATAGTTGTTTTGCATAAGTTTATTGGTCTTGTTCTTAATTTAAACTTGACATTATATGTTTGGCTATTGTAAGGTGAGTGATTGTTGGTCATGTTCTTAATTGAAACTAGACAATAAACATTACATTACTAATAAACTTAAGTGAATGGTTCTTTGTAATTCAAACTTTTACGACCTTGTTCATTGTATATGAAACTGGTTTGATGCTTATTAACATGATATCTGTTTAATATTGTGATACATGCTTTCTCTACTTCATGTTGTGTTAAGTTCATTTGTTAGAACTAGACACTATTGGTAGAATTACATTGATTGGATTCATACTTACATGAAATTCATGTTTTTACATTCTACAGTGGATGGTAGAGATGGAGAAGAACTTGAGTGGGATCCTAACCAGGATGACCTGCTTGGTGAATGATCATATCTTTATAGTGTGTGTGTGGGGGACTCTGAAGTTCATTTGCAATGCCCAATTTTGATAGAATCTATTTTATTCCAGACTTACATATATGTTGTGTATGTTTTGTGAAGACTAGGCATATCTAATATTTGTAAGACTATGGTTTGTTTGACATGTCTACTTATATTGTCATGATATGCATATGTTGGTTGTGAACTGATTTCAAAATATTTTCTTTGATGTTGGAATTGGAGGAGTTTAGATAGACTCTAAAAGTCTTTATAAATATTTATTTGATCTTCAAACTGATTTATGATCTTCAAACAGAAGACAATTGTTATCTTCAAACTGGTTCTTTGTAATACCTATGTATTTTGTTGTATGGTAAACATAGGGGGAGATTGGTGGATATACTGATATATATTATTTAGATATTCAGTGTTCACATACAAGCTTATAGGTGATAAGATATGTATTGGGCCCAACTGGGCTGGAGCCCGGTAACCTATATTTATACTCTAGGGTTTGTCATAAGCTGGAGGTAACACAGGTGGGGTTTCCAAAACTTGACCTCCCACAGTGTAAACTCAAGCACCCTAAACCCAAAACCCTTTACCTCCAACATGAGATGATAATATCCTCTTGTTATGCCTTACACTTTGGAATTTCTAATCATAATATTACCAAAAGTAATTAACTACTATGTGTGCATAACAAATATATTTACTTGACCTCGTCAAATCTCAGTCGGGGTTTACTGAATAATATGCACGTATTTCCTCCTAGAAGGCAATTGATTTAATCATTATACGATATCATTTATGTAAACACTTAAAGATTGAAAATCGATTTATAGATGGTTGAAAAACCTTGAAGGATTGATACGATCACAAATGAAATGTATTTTTTTCTTTCAATATTTAAATGTATAATTGAGAAAAATTATATAATCCATCTCATTGATTCCCAAATCTAGAGTCTGAATATCATTGTTAAATGGTTTACTAATTAACCGCAAGTGCACAGCCGTCGGTGAAGACAGAGCAAGTATGGGTCGATCCGCAGGAAGCGTTGTCAACCTTTGGGGAGCAAAATCAAGTGGGAAATAACAATGGAAGAAGAGATTATTATGTTACGACTGAAAACACAATTATACTAAGAATGCAAAACAAACTAGATTACGATGCAAAGGAACTAAAGAAATTCAGCAAACGATATGGAACGAAATATGGACGAACCCCTAAGGGGTGGATTGTGTGCACATATCAGGTGAGAGAAGTGATGAATGATGCATGTAAGCATGTATGTGTATGTGTGTCAAGTATGTGTCTTTATGCGTAGGAAGTGTCTAAAGATTTGGCAAGACCTATCATTCCATTCACACAACGTATCAACAATTACTACTTGATTATCATAAGTGAGGCTCAGCATGAGAAGTGTCTAAAGATATGGCAAAACTCATCAAAAATCCAGGAACTCATGTGAAGAACGAAGCCAAGCATGGGAGGTGTCTGAATCTTATGACAAAACTCATCAAAACAAAGTTTCTTCAATCAATCAAGTGAGCAAACACTAATACAAACACATAACATGTAGCATACCCAACAGGAAATTTCAGCCAATAAACATAAGGAAAACAAGCATGGGAAGTGTCTAAAACATATGGAAAAACCCATCAAAAATCCCCAACATGTAGATGACTAAAATAAACCCGATGAACATACAAATATTCAAGTCTACACAACCAAAAATCGTCAAATATCAAAATCTCAAAACATAAATGTGCATCATCTCCACCCCAAAAGGGGGTGCAACTACTCACTAATCACTAAGCTAACATTTATATTAAGAAGAGAAAATATTCTAACTAATTCTCCTAAGATTAATAAAACAAAATTAAGCTAAGCATGCAAGAATTAAAAGAGGCAACATGAAACTAACAAAGATTTCTTTTATTTATGACTCACATTCCAAGTAGCATCTCTCCACTTGAGTTTTGCTCCAATGCTTTACTCTAAGTAGAGAGAATGACCACCATGTAAGGAGTGTATTACTGAGAAGGAAGAGGAGTTCTATTTATAGACAAATGTATAAAAACAACATAATACACAACCATGAGAAGTTGGGTCGGATTCTGACCAACATGGTTAGCCAATTGGAGGTCTAGGGCCGCAAATTGGCGGTCACGTTTTCTCGGATGTGGTCCGATTTCGGATATCTTCTTTAGTGCTTCAATTCGTCACGTGGGTTGCACTCGGATCGGTTATTGGAGTCTGGGCTCGAATCTAATTCCCAAATAGTCCTCATGATGGTGTAGAATTTCTTGGTTTGCTATTTCGTCCATCTTGCTTACATCCAGGTCCTTCCCTCTTGCAGATGGGTCCTTGTGTATGACCGAGAGGTCCATTTTGCTTCATTTAAGTTTTTCTTCTTACGTTTCAGTCCTTTTTCTCTTCTCTTCTTTATTACCTAATACCTGGAATCTAACAACAAACACTCGAGTAGCATAATATTGGAGTAAAATTAAGGATATATAGCTTGAATATGATGCATGATATGCTACTAATAAATCACAGTGACTTGAGATGTGAAAACAAAAATTAATTTTGTAGGATTTGGTGTCCCTATTATGTATGTGTATATTTTTAAAAGTTTAAAACAAACATGCAAGATCGATTTCATATTTTCCTTGATTTTATGTACATGTATATGTTTATTCTAATATCATGCATTCCTACACTTATTAAATTAAACAAAAGAGAGACGATCATACCCAAAGGTTCTCTAAAATATTTCAGAAGATCTAGTGTTCTGTTGCCCATCGAATCGACCGAACCAAAAACGGTGAACCATTTTGACCCTGATTTTGCCTTTGTCAAATTTTAGATTAATATCCAACAAAATTTGATCTTTTGGGGTTTTTAGCAAACTCAAATCTTATGTAATATATTATCTTATGCAATATTAAATTATTATACCCCATAATATATACACCTCATATGAATTTATCCATGATTCTAATTAGGTCAATTTTCGTGACATATTGATTTTATTGATTCACCACATGTGTCCCTTTTCACATGAAACCCGACACATCATATGAACTCAAAATCAAGCTTCTTGTTTCCCAATTTTGTGGTGTGACCTATAGGAGGATCTAAGCTAAATTGGTAGCGATATTAACCACTTGATATCTCAAACTATTAGCGGTATCTAGCTACACATTATAGTTACCCAATTAGCATAGATGTCTTGTTCCACTCGTACTAAACACGATCCATTTAGCGATGTTAGTGCACCACTTGTGTCTGTCCCTTGCCTCATGATATCAAGAATATATACAAAGTAAAAATGTGTCACATTTGTATCATTTTCATTTCTTGATCTCTTTAAGCTAATTATAAATATGTAACTTAACTCAAACTACAATGTGCACATTATAATTTTGCTTTATGAAGCAGCCCACTAATATCATCACTCAATCAAGAGGTACAATGATAATTTTTTGACTAGCTATCTTCTAGCACAAGTCATGTTCAACCAACTATCGCCTTTATCACTATACGCATTGATAGTTTTTTATAATAATCAAATCAAACACTTCTTGAGTGAAAAGATATAAGTCTCATATCTTAGGATCCAAGACACAGTAAAACATTAATGACACGAAACACAATTCCATAATGTTTTACTTAGTAGGTTTATTCAATATATAAAAGTAATCTTTTCCTATTTTATATACTCGTGTCGTCAATTATTTGTAGAGCTACAACAAACGATGACCAACACGACAATCTTATCTCGGTGATTAATGTTCCATGTTAATTACCATGATTGTGAATAACTTTTGATTTATGTAAACGATTATCTTTTAGAGCTCTACGGTTAAGGATCAAGCGTCTCTTCCTTAACACTTCCAAAAGACGAATACAATAATCAAGGAACGAAATGTTTGCACATCTAATTCATAATAATGGACATATAAAAGTAAAACTTTTAGAACACATTCCTTTCAATCTCCCACTTGTTATCAAAGTTTTCTATCACATACATTCTCAATGTATAAAACAATAATAACTAGGGTAACCCTCTCTAATAACTCATCAAGCCAAGTCACATGGTTCCTTAAACCCGTGGACTCGAAATGCAATTTGCCCTTGGCTTGGGATAAAGGTTTGGTGAATGGATCAATTGTGTTGTTGTTTGTGTCCACCCATAACAAATTTATTTTGTCTTCGTCGATGAAGTCACGTATGACAAAGTACTTACGATCCATGTACTTCACTTTGTGGTGTGATTTAGGATCCTTGATTTGCGAGATAGATGCACTATTGTCGCAAAATAGCTCTATTGGTCCCTCACACAAGGGAACTACTCCAAGACCTTCAAGGAACTTCTTAATCCACACTCTTTCCTTGCTCGCTTCAGCGACAACCATTACTTCGGAGGTGGTGGTTGAGTCGGCCGTAGTGGTTTGCTTCCAACTATACCAACTCACAACTCCACCATTCAGAAGGACGACATATCCTAATTGTGACCTTCTATTGTCGGGATCACTCATAAAACTCGCATCCGAATAGCCCTCGGCCATTAGCTCCCTTTGCCCACCATAAACAAGAAACTTATCATTGGTCCGGTTAAGGTACATCAGAATATTCTTGACCGCAAGTCCAATGCTCAAGACCTGCGTTAGATTGGTGACGACTTGTCACGCTTAGAGCATATGAGACATCGAGTCTTGTGCAAGTCATGGCGTACATGATTGATCCTATTGCCAAAGCATAAGGAATATCTTTCATGTACTCCAAGTCTTAACGTGATTCAGCACGTTGGGACTTCTTGAGTTGCACACCCATACTCATTGGCACATTGCCCTTTTTGGAGTTGTTCATACTGAACACTTCCAAGACATTGTCAATGTACGTACGTTGACTTAGGCCAATGAGTCTACGGGATCTATCTTTATATATCTTGATTCTTAAGATGTATTGAACCTCACCCATGTCTTTCATTGAAAATGCAGATTTCAATGAACTTCTCGTTTGCTCAAGCAAAGGCATATGATTTCCAATGAGTATGTCATCGACATATAAGATCAGGAACACTATGTGGCTCCCACTAACCTTCTTGTACATACAAGGCTCTTCCTTACTTTAGACTAAGTGAATCTTTTTGACTTCTTCGTCAAAGCACTTGTTTCAACTCCTTGATGTTTGCTTCAATCCATAAATGGATCTTTGAAGCTTGCATACTTTCTCGCTATTCTTTGGATCTTCAAAACCTTGAGGTTGTACCATGACACATCCTCCCCCAAGTTCCCATTAAGGAATGTTGTTTTGATATTCATTTGTCATCTCTCATAACTATGAAATGAAGCAATAGCGAGCATAATCCGAATAAACTTGAACATGGCAACCGGTGAAAAAGTTTCATCATAGTCAATTCCTTGAACTTGAGTGAAACCTTTTTCTACAAGCCTCGCTTTGTAGGTTGTCATGTTCCCATTCGTGTCCATTTTCCTCTTGAAAACCCATTTATTTTGAATGGATTTCTTCCCTTGAAGAAGGTCAACCAAGTTCCACACTTGATTATCATACATGGATTCTATTTCGGATTCCATGGCTTTAAACCATAGATTAGAGTCCTTTCTTTCCATTGCTTCTTGAAAGGTCGAGGGATCATCGGTATCTAGTACCATGATCTCATGAAGTCCCAAGTACTTATCGGGTTTCTTCTCATTGACATTCTAAGTTCTTTTGGTTCTACCTGCACTTCTAGAACCTCTTCCACAATTGTTACGGAATTGGTTCGTGTTCGATTTTCGAACGTACACTAGGTGGGGATGATTGAGTTTCTCTCACAATTTCTTGCGAGGGTCTCTCACTCACCCTCCCACTAACCAAAGGAACCTCGGTTGGGCCTTCATGATCTTGAATGTCACCATTCATATCATGATCTTATATAATATCTTGAGTTTCCTCAAGCACAACTCTACTCCCACTACTTTTTATTCTTTCCAAAAATTCCTTTTCTAGGAATAAGGCATCCCTCTCTACAATCACTCGATTGGAGGTTATATGCCAAAAGTAGTATCATCTTGTCTCACGAGGATAACCTACAAAGAAACATTTATCTGCTTTTGGTCGAAGTTTGGTCGACATCAATATCTTGACGTAGGTCACACAACCCCAAATCTTGAGAAAATTGAGCTTAGGTGTTTTACAACTCCATAGCTCATAAGGTGTTTTCTCTACAGATTTGGATAAACATTATTTAGTGTGTAAGCCGCGGCTTCTAGTGCATAACTCCAAAAGTAAAGCGGCAATTCAGCTTGCCTCGTCATTGATAAAACTATGTCGGGTAATGTCTTATTCCTCCTTTCGGATACCCTATTCCACTCAGGTGTACCGAGAGGAGTGAGTTGTGGCACAATACCACACTTCTTTAGGAAAGAATCAAATTCGGTACTTAAGTACTCACCTCCACGATCCGTTTGTAGAGACTTGATTTTCTTGTTGAGATGGTTCTCTACTTCATTCTTGAATTCATTGAACTTGTCAAAGGATTCACTTTTGTTTCTAATTAGATAAATATAGCCATAACGACTATAGTCATCCGTGAACGTAATAAAGTACCTAACACCGTCTCTAGCACTCGTACTTATCGGACCACATACATCGGAATGTATCAAATCCAACAAGTTATTCGCTCTCAGACCTTTCTTCTTGAAAGGCCTCTTGGTCATTTTGCCCATTAGGAAAGGTTCGCACGTCTCCATTTATTTAAAATCAAGTGGACCGAGAAGGTTAGCCTCTTGCAATTTCTTGATGCATTTTTCATTTATGTGACCAAGACAAAAGTGCCACAAGAGTGAATCATTCACGTGAGAAGTTTATGTGAACCCAAAACGGTGGATCGTTTGACCCTGATTTTGCCTTTGTCAAATCTTGGATTTATATCCAACAAAAATTAATCTGTTGGGGTTTTTAGCAAACTCATATCTTATGTAATATATTATCCTATGTAATATTAAGTTATTACACCCCATAATATATACACCTCATATGAATTTATCCATGATTCTAATTAGGTCAATTTTCGTGACATATTGATTTTATTGATTCACAACATGTGTCCATTTTCACATGAAACCCGACAAATCATGTGAACTCAAAATGAAGCTTCTTATTTCCCAATTTTGTGGTGTGACCTATAGGAGGATCTAAGTTATAGTGGCAGCGATATTAACCACTTCATATCTCAAACTATAAGCGGTATCTTGCTACACATTGTAGTACCCAATTCCCATAGATGTCTTGTTCCACTCGAACTAAACACGATCCATTTAGTGATGTTAGTGCACCTCTTGTGTCCGTCCCTTGCCTCATAATATTAAGAATATATACAAAGTAGAAATGTGTCACCTTTGTATCATTTTCATTTCTTGATTTTTTTAAGCTAATTATAAATATGTAGCTTAACTCAAGCTACATTGTGTACATTATAATTTTGCTCCCATTATTATCATCACTCAATTAAGAGGGACAATGATGATCTTTTGAGTAGCTATCTTTTCCAGCACAAGTTATGTTCAACCAACTATCGTCTTTATCACTATACTCATTGATAGCTTTTAACAATAATCAAATCAAACACTTCTTGAGTGAAAAGATATGTCTCATAGGATCCAAGACACAGTAAAACATTAATGACACGAAACATAATTCCATAATGTTTTACTTATTAGGTAATATTTTCCTCTTTTATATACTTGTGACGTCAATTATTTGTAGAGCTACAACAATCGATTATCAACACGACAATCTTATCTCGATGATTAATGTTCCATGTTAATTACCATGATTGTGAATAACTTTTGATTTATGTAAACCATTATCTTTTAGAACTTTACGGTTAAGAACCAAGCGCATCTTCCTTAACACTTCCAAAAGACGATTACAATAATCAAGGAACGAAATGTTTGCACATCCAATTCATAATAATTGACATATAAAAGTAAAACTTTTAGAACACATTCCTTTCAATCTCCCACTTGTTATCGAAGTTTTCTATCACATACATTCTCAATGTATAAAACAATAATAACTAGGGTAACCCTCTCTAATCACTCATCAAGTCAAGTCACATGGTTCCTCAGACCCATGGACTCGAAATACATTTTGCCCTTGGCATGTGATAAAGGTTTGGTGAATGGATCAGTTGTGTTGTTGTTTGTGTCCACCCATAACAAATTTATTTTGCCTTCGTCGATGAAGTCACGTGTGACAAAGTACTTGTGATCCGTGTACTTCACTTTGTGGTGTCATTTAGGATCCTTGATTTGCGAGATAGATGCACTATTGTAGCAAAATAGCTCTATTGGTCCCTCACACAAGGGAACTACTCCAAGCCCTTCAAGGAACTTTTTAATCCACACTCCTTCCTTGCTCGCTTCAGCGACAACCATTACTTCAGAGGTGGTGATTGAGTCGGCCGTAGTGGTTTGCTTCCAACTACGCCAACTCACAGCTCCACCATTCAAAAGGACAACATATCCTGATTGTGACCTTCTATCATCGGGATCACTCATAAAACTCGCATCCGAATAACCCTCGACCAGTAGCTCTCTTTGTCCACCATAAACAAGAAACTTATCATTGGTCCGGTTAAGGTATCTCAGAATATTCTTGACCGCAAGTCCAATGCTCAGGACCTGCGTTAGATTGGCGACGACTTGTCACGCTTAGAGCATACGCGACATCGGGTCTTGTGCAAGTCATGGCGTACATGATTGATCCTATTGCCAAAGCATAAGGAATATCTTTCATGTACTCCAAGTCTTAACGTGATTCAGCACGTTGGGACTTCTTGAGTTGCACACCCATACTCATTGGCGCATTGCCCTTTTTGGAGTTGTTCATACTGAACATTTCCAAGACCTTGTCAATGTACGTACGTTGATTGACATCATTTTATGTTTGAATTTTAGAAATAAAGAGGTTCTAAGAGAAGAGGCATGAAAGGACCTAAAAGAAGGAAAAAGGACTGAGTTAAGAGACTCGAGGACTAACATGCAAGATCGAAGGACCTGAATGCAAGATAGAAGGACCAATGAGCAAACAAGAATACTCCACACCATCATGGGGAGTATTTTTGCAATTCTATTCGGGTCGGAGCTCCAGCAAGCAAGGTAGATGCATCAAAGACCAACAACTTCATCCAGAAAAGCCCAGAACAAACACCAGGCGGATCCAAACCCTGTAGACCGCCAATTGGCGGTCTGGGACCGCTGATTGGCGGTCCGGGTTGGCCCGGGTCCGATAAGATTTCTGTGGAGCGTGTATTAGAGTGTGTTTAGGCTATTTTTGGTATTTGTTTAGTCCCATACCAGGGGATTGTCCCGTATTACCTTTTTCTATGGCTATAAATAGAACTCTCCATTCTCTCTTGTACCCAAACTCTCTCTTGGTGGCCATTCTCTCTACTAGGAGTTAAATCCTTGAAGCAAAAACCCTGGTGGAGAGAGACTACTTGTAATAATAAGATGTTATCTTTAGTTATGTTGTTTGTTTCTTAGTTTAATTTCTTTTTCATATGCATGCTTGCATGCTTCTTTTGTTTTATGTCATTTTAGTTAAACTTGTTGCTTAGTTTTCTTATCATTAGTTTAAGCATGTTTTCTTTCCTTAGTATAAATGTTGGTTTAAATATGAGTGAGTAGTTCCATTCCCTTTGGGGTGGAGTAGACGTGTGTACATGTTATGTAGATGGTATGAATGCTAGACATTATTGTTTGTAAGAGATGTTAGTATGCTTGCTTGAATTAATAAGAACTTTTACTTGATGGTTTCTGTCATAATGTTAGGTACATTTCATGCTTGTTTATGTTCTTAATAACAAACTTGTCATGCTCATATTAATCACCTAAGTAGTGTTTTAATGATAGGTCTTGTCATTAGGTACTTCTTATGCATTAACAAACACTAACTACAGTTGAGCTTCTTGTATGCATTCACCACACTTATTTCATGTGCACACACATTCCACCCCTTAGGGGTTTTCCATTCCTGAGTTCTATCTTCCTTTATTAGTTGTTTAGTTTAGTTTAGTTTGTGATTTCATTTCCTCCTTTCGAGTTTACTAGTTTAGATTAGTATAGTTTAGTGTAATCAATCCTTTATCCTTTCTTTCCTACTTGCCTTCAAACAAACCAAAAGTCGACACACCTCCCTATGGATCGACCCGTATTTGCCACCACTTCAACGCGGTCGTGCACTTGCGGTTATTATAAAACATTTCAATCAAGTTTTTGGCGTCGTTGCCGGGGAGGTGCTCCGTTATTGATTTATGTAAACCATTATCTTTTAGAACTCTATTGTTAAGAACCAAGCGCCTCTTTCTTAACACTTCCAAAAGACGAATACAATATTCAAGTAACAAAATGTTTCCACATGCAATTCATAATAATTGACATATAAAAGTAAAACTTTTTAACACATTCCTTTCAAATTTATATCACTTATCTAACCTTGTGGTCCGAACTCGCTTGAGATATAAAAAAGGGTTATATCACATTTACAAGACAATGACATGATACTCCCGTAATGGTACTATTGAAGTGTGGATATCCAACTTAAAAACAATTGGTAATGAGTGGAGGGATGCTACAATTTATAACCGAGGAGAAAGTCATCATTTTAGCCGATGTGGGACTACGTGGATAACAACAAGAGTGGATGTGTCAAGATGGTCGTTGGGTATTTTTAGACTTTGATAACATATTGAAGTACAAGTATTCAACTCAAAACCAATTGGTGATGAGTGAAGAAACCCTACAACTTATAGAAAATTCTTAAATTATTCAATGTGGGATTATTCTCTAACACTCCCCCCATGCGTGACCAGGATTTTTTTTTCTCTTCATGTCTACAAGTGGACAACAACCATGGTGGATGTGTCAAGCCAGTTGTTGGACATTTTTAGGCTCTGGTACCATATTGAAGTGTGGATACTCAACTCAAACCAATTAGTAATGAGTGGAGGGATCCTACAACTTATAACCCAACACAAAGTCATCATTTTAGCCGATGTGGGACTATTCTCTAACAGGTACAAATACTATCTGCAGTTTGATCATTCCCTATAAGGAAATTATTATAGCAATTCAATTATATAATAAAACTATTGAAGTAATATTTTGTCAAAAAAACTGACATTGTAAGCACCCAATGACAACTCGTCTATTATATGTTCCTTACCTGAATGTCATAAAAATAAAGGGGGTTGGGATGCGACCTATAGTTCCTTACCTGAATGTCATAAAATCTTACTATATCTTGTGAACAATACCAGATAAAGTAAAATTCACAATAAATGTTATACGGAAGGTATATTCAAATGCTCACTGGGGAGCCAAGTGTAAATATAGATGGTAATACGGTTGATGACGAAGACCAAGGCGATGTCGACTGTTTTCACGTTCATCTCTTAGAAAATACGTCATCACGACCACTAAAAGGAGGCCAACAATCCATTAAATCGAAGTTGCGGTCCGTATTGGAGGACAAAGCACTAATCTCGGTGTATATGGAATTGATTACCGATTCAATTGTTAGCACCAACCAAAGAGTTGGAGCGTTAAGGAGCAGGATCAAACAAGTGTACGACGACTCATGCCAAACCAACATAGACATGGCCATGCGAGTCGTAGACTCCTTGAAAGGTCGTTGCCGAAAAATCGCACCATTAGTTATGAAGTGGTATGCTTGTTACGATGAAGCTCTTCAGCGGAAAAGGAGCGGATACAACGATGAAGATGTCATCCAAGAAACTCACAATATCTACAGGTACACTGTTGGATCCAAGTTTGTATTCCTTCATGCTTGGCTATTGTTACGTAAATTCCCAAAGTGGGAGTCAATCATTCAACCTGGTATTGTACCATGTGGATGCCCACCGACATGTCAACGGGAGGAAGTAGATACTAGTCCACAAACCGGAAGCTCCAGTAAGAGAAAAAGCACGAATGATTCTACGGGTAATTCGACACCAACAAACGAAGGGTCATCACAACCATTTGTTCGACCTGAAGGTGTCAAAAAAGCCAAGAAAAGGGAAAAGCTCATATGCAAACTCAGGAAAATGATCAGATTTTCAAAATGTGTGCTAAAATTGAATACAACCCAAAAGTTAGAGAAGAAGACATGAAACTCGAGACGTGAAAGTTGAAAATGAAGCAAGAAAACAGTAAGTTGGATATGATTATGATTTTACTGAAGAATCCAAACCGAACATAGCTTGAAGATCGAATGCTCGAAAAGTTGGAAAATTAGGTGGAAATTAATGGGTTAATGTAGGTTAGTTCTTATCATTGTTGAAGGAGGTCGTATTTTCTACATTATGTGTTTTATAATTTCAATAAGTTTGTATATTGTACTAAAAGTTTTATAATAAAAGACATATAAAAAATAATTTTAGAATACACATTCCTTTTTATACGTGGTTGATGTTTGAGATAAACATTATTCTGTAATTTATTGATATTTCCGTTTTTAAGCAATGACGAACTCCAAAATATAGAAATGCCACGTTATTGTTGGCTTTTTGGCCTTAATCTTATGTTTTGATGATTTAATCAACCTAATCTTAATTAGAGTAGCACACACTATGCATTGCATATATATTGTATTGTGCTAACCTCTACAGGTGATCAAGACTCAAGAAAGATGGAAATGAAGTCAAGACATGTAATTAAAGCTAAATCGAAGACATGTAATCTTGATTTCTTTTGAGTCTTAGGAACAAATTGTAATTGAGCATACTTGAGCTAAAATCAACTTAATCACACACTAGGTTCCTTATAGAAGTCACACACGAAATTTCACATAATTTGGACTTCAATAGATCACCCAAACTTAGACCGGAAAACACCTAAACCTGAACCCAACTGTCTGCCCACATTCGGTTGACCGCTACAGGCCGTTCGGTCGACCGGATGATCATGTCTCTTGTTTGAGTTTTCACTGCCCATTTTCGGTCGACCGTGTTTTACCTTTCGGTCGACCGTCAGATCATATTTTCCCGACCGTTACTTTTGTCGTATATACCCAACGGTCGTATTCGTATTAAACCAAAAATACCCCAAATGTATTTCATGTATCGGTCGACCGAGGACCACGATCGGTCGACCGTTGGTTCATCTCTTGACAAACCCAAAGTGCCTGTCCATAATCGGTCGACCGCCAAAACCAGTTTTGGTCGACCGTTCACACATTTGTTTGTCACCCCAAAAGTGCCTGGACGAAATCGGTCGACCGAACCCTATCTTGTGTTCGACCGATGACTTAAGTGAACCTAAGTCGTAGAGTTGGGAGGTCGACCGTTGCTTAACCGGTCGACCGAACTGAGTGTAAAACTGCCAACCGGTCAACCGCTCTTCCCGTGTCGGTCGACCGAATTCAGCCAGAATTGGGTTCTGAACTTTCTGTTTTGTGTAATCACACTTCAACTCATACCCAATCAATCCCAACGGCTCTATTCTCTCTAATGCCTATATAAGGAGTTGTAAAACACATTTTAACACAACTCTCCCACTACAAACTTGTCCCAAACTTTAGAGAGAATCTCAAACACTCAAAGCTACAAACCTTCCACACTTAGTGACCATTTCTTAATCCTACTCAAGTGTGCTCAAGATTTAGAGAGTGTTGCTCCACTCAAGTTCTCATTGGTTGTCAAGAAAGTAAAGGCTCCGGTGAAAGCCCGAAGCATCCTTCTCGGATTGTGAGAATAGGATTCCAAGCTCGGCGAGAGTTGTTCGCGAGTTTGACGGTTGTAAGGCGTTGTCTCCCGGCCCGGAACGGGGAGCGGATAGTGAAGCCGTAGGCGGAGCTCGGTGATCCGAGCGGAGCTTGCAAGAGAGGATTAGGACCCAGGTGGGGTGCCGAACCTCTATAAAAATTGACCCGACTTCTTGTGGTTTGCATATTTCCTACACTTGCTTGTTTTGTTTTAAATTTCCGCTGCGCATATCGATTGCTTAAACAAGTAGGTGATTAGATTAAAAAGTGATTAGTGAACCCATAACCCACACGATCCTACATTTGGTATCAGAGCCTTGTTAGCTAAATTCTATACTTAATCGTATTTTTAGCATGGCTAGCACATCTAATCATGTAGAGGGATTATGCACCACTAGACCTCCTTTGCTTAATGGGTCAAATTATGATTATTGGAAGAATAGGATGAAGATTTTCCTAATTTCTAATGACCTTAAGTATTGGATGTTTCTCCAAAATCCATACACACCACCAAATGAAGATGAATTAGATTCACTCACTAGGCCCAAAATGAAAGAAATTGAGATGAACTCTAAAATCATGAACATTCTATATTGTGGGCTAAATGAGGGTGAATATAATAGGATTAGAGGGTGTGTTAGTGCACATGAGATATGGCATAGACTACAAATGCATCATGAGGGGGATAGTAAAACTAAGGAAACCCGCATTAGTCTCCTCATGCATAAATATGAAATATTTTCTATGCAAATCGTTGAAAACATAAGCGAAATGAACACTCGCTTCACCGATATCACTAACTCTCTTTTGGTTCTTGGAAGAAGATTAAATGAAGGAGAGATGACAAGAAAATTCCTCCGGTCTTTAAACCACGATTGGGAAGATAAGGTGGTTGCAATTGAAGAAGCACACGATCTTTCCCAACTCAAGATGGAGGAATTAATTGGAAACCTGATGGCTTATGAACTTCAAATCAATCATCGGAAGGAGAAGGAAGCCACCAAGAAGACATCCACCTTGGCATTACATGCAAACTTTGATGAGCCAAGGAGAGTGGAAGAAGAGGACATTGAGGTCCTAGCCAAAGACTTCTTCAAATACCTCAAGAGAGATAAGGGAGAAAAAAATGAAAGAAGAGGTAGAAGAAGTGAGAAAAGAGAAAAAGAAAAAGAGAGGGAGGAGAGTGAAAATGAGAGGAGAGAAGGGGAGAAGAAAAAGGAGAGAAGGGAGAGGAGAAAAGAAAATGAGAAAAGTAAGAGAAAAGAGAAGAGGTTGGAAGCTCACAAGGCTACTTGGGACGATTCATCGTCTTCATCGTCATCCAAATCAACCACACCTTCATCAACAAAGGAATATGCACATATGTGCTACATGGCAATTCAAGATGAAGGAAGTGAGGTATCCTCTAACTCTTACTCTAGTAGATCACATTCTTGCTCATCTAAATCATATGCTAGTGATAGTTCATGTTCTAATGAAGAAACTTATTCTTATGAAGAACTTCAAAATGCATTCCATGATTTAGTTAAACAATATGAGATCATATGTGATAAAAACAAGAATCCTAGAAAGTTAATCAAAGATCTCCAAAGCCAAATTGATACATGCATAAATGAGAAGATTGAGGTGATTGCTAAATTTGAAAAGAATGCATCAAATCTTGAAAAATTAAGAGCAACACCTATAGATTGTGATCAACTAAATCTTCAAGCTTCTAACTTGCAATTAAGAAAAGATTTAGAAAGATTCACTAATGGAACTCATATGCTTAACATGCTATTAGGTAGTCAAATGCAATCTTTGCAAAAACATGGTTTAGGTTACAATTTTAAATTGAAAAACCATGTATCTCACACTACTCTAAATGGTAAGCATATGTTCATTAACCATAGTTCCTCAAGTGTGTGGGCACCCAAAACCAAAATGGTTTGGATCCCAAAAGCTAATGTTCAAGGACCCAAAGTTGTTTGGGTACCAAAATCTACACTTGTAGGTACTTGAGGAGGAGATTGGTGGTGACCGGAAGAGCCAAAGCGTCAAATTCGAATTCGGTTGCATCACCAAGTCAAGATTGGAGCTAATCAATATTCAAGTTTGGTATAAATTTCTATCTTTGAAATTTCTGAAAATTTAGCTCATTGTAATCCGACCCGTTACCACCGAAAATTTGCAAATGAACCTCAAATAATTTGGGATAACACACCGTATAATTTTTAAAAAAAAATTTTTAGGACGAGACGTCTTAGCTAGATCCCCTCCCGGGTGAGGCGTCTTAGACAGACATTTTCGTGGTGTTTGTACTGGGAAAATAAGAAAAACGTAGCTAGAAACTTTATTTTAAGAGACGGGACGAAATGTGTATTAAATGAATTGTTAATTGTGGGACGATTTAAGTAGTTTCCGGCAACGAATAGTAACTCCCTAATTTTATAGAATAATATTTTGACTTTTGTGCTTTAAGATTTTCTCTTGTAACTGATGACTCATGGAGTCGTGGATCACTTACTTACGGGTGAAAAATATATACTTATGAATTATCCGTACCATTGTTAATTTTTTAAGGAGGTGAATTTTTTATTGTAAAATTCAGATGCATGCAATTACATAAATTGATTTTTATGTTTTGCATATATCAATACAGAATTTGAGAATTGTGTTCCACATATAGCAAATGCGGTAAGAATATGTATTTTTATGTGGATATGTTCCAAATACCTACAAAGTTCTGTAATAATTTTATATTATTTTAAAATAGGAATTCATTCATAATGACTACGAAATATTTACTCAAGATTTTCTTAGTATAGTTGTATTTAATAATTAAAGTTAAAATTTAAATAGAAAAAAAACTGATCAGTTGTTTTTCGAGAGAAAAATCTGATCCGGTTAGTGGAAAAGGCGAAACGCAAAACCATAGGAACACTGAACTTATCCCATCAATCAAAATATCCAACCCGTCCACAGATCGCCAGATCGTGCCTCTAAAATGTTCTAATCCAATCCAACAGATTCCATTCCAGAAACTACCCACGAACAAAAACAAAACCACCCAAATGGTACAAACCCAGGAACTCCTCTCTCCACTCCATCCACCGTCCACGTGTCCTAGACCGTGGCACAAACTCCCAACCAATCATAGCACACCCCCACACCCCCCTCTTACACCCTATAAAAAAAATACATACAAAGAACAAATCCGACACCAGAAAAACAAGCTCCAAACAAGTTCGGTCCTCACGTTCCGATAGCAATTGCAACCATGACGGCCACAGAAACGAAGAAAAACGTTCCGAAACCAGTGAAGGAGAAGAAACCCAAAGTCTCCAAACCCAACGCACCCTCTCATCCCACCTACTTTCAGGTAACCAACACACCTTCACAATTTATTTTTTTGTTACGTATTTTATAACGGAAGTTAAGGTTAGAAATCTTAACTTTCCATATCTCTTCACAGATGGTGAAGGAAGCGATCTCGGCGTTGAAGGAGAAAACCGGGTCGAGCCCTTACGCGATAGCGAAGTTTATGGAGGAGAAGTACAAGACGTCTCTCCCTCCAAACTATAAGAAGATGCTGACCGTGCAGCTGCGCAACTGCGTGGCGAAGGGGAAGCTGGTGAAGGTGAAGGGGTCGTTCAAGCTCGGCGGGGAGGAGAAGGCGAAGAACCCGGTGAAGACAAAGGTTGCGAAGGCGAAGAAGAATCCGAAGAAGATGGCGGCTCCGGCGAAGGCGAAGCAGCCTAAGTCTATTAAGTCTCCAGTGGGGAAAAGGGCGAGGAAGGCCTCTGCTGCTTGATCTTTGCGTTGGGAGTTTAGGGATTTTATGTATAGTTCGTGTTTCGGAGTTTAATTAGGTTTGAGTTTGATGGTCTGTTAGTGTGTGTAGAAACTTTGCATAGATGTTATGCTTGGTGTAAAAAGTGGGACGTTGAAGTTTTAATAGAATGTCTAACTTTTGTTTATTTACCGAAAAGTGGTGGTGTGAATAAGTTTAAATCAGACAACAATTATTATTTTTAATTTGTTTCAACGACTTGAAGTATATGCTTGAATTGTAAAGTGACGAAAATGACGTTGATTTAAATTCAATACTCGTAAGGCATCAAATAAATAAATATTTTATTAAACAACAAATGACTATTGCGGTCAGATGCATATTTTATTTATAAATTAGGTCAAGTTATTATTACTTCCAAATATTAGATTAGTGTTTTGAACATTTACGAAATATTAAATTTAATTTTTCGATTTAGTTTTCCTATATATATAGATAATATTTGTTACAATATACTATTTAGGTTCATAGACCGGAGCTGTTATATAACATATATAAATATCAATACATGAAATAAATTCTTATTCTTATTTTTTTAAAATCCAGTACATGATCTCATTGATTATTGATTGTTTTTATGAACACACTTTTTCAAGAAAGGAAATTGAATTCTACGTGTTTTAATAATACATTTTTCGAAAATGTTTTTAATGGAACCCGAAGTCTATGGGAAAAATTATTTTGATTAGAAAATGAAAGAAGTTTTTAATGTAAGATATATTAAATATTGTTTGATCAATTAATAATTAGTCACATAAACATTAACAAAATTGCTCATATTCATCAATTTGACCAAATAAATTCTATCAAACAAAATTTACCCATTTTAATATGAAAATGATCATATTGTACAATTGTAAGGTGTTCGTGCAAATTGTTCACCCCTTCCCTTCTCTCAGCCGACGTGCCCTAATCCTCTACTGAATCCAACATATTTTTTTTTCCAATCTTAATATTGAAAAACATAGTTATTTCAACCCAAATGTCCTAAATTCTAAAGGGCAAATCGGTCTAGATTATTTTACTTAATAATCGCACGACTAAACTCCAGCGGCAACATTTTCTCGCGACTTATAATAGGAAGAAAAAGAAAAAAAGATTTGGAGTCGCCACAACTTCTAGTTGGAGGCCAAGTCGACATCCAAACCAATTTTTCGACCTGATAGTTGCACGACTAGAAGTGCAATCAACTGTCCAATCGCAGTCTAAGAGGTATATCCACGGGTATGATGTATAATGTTGTGTACGTGTATATAAATTGAATCATTAGATTAAATATTAGTGTAAGGAATCATTATCAAAATAAAGGATTAATTAAGACTTTAAAGCTGACATATATTATGTTGTGGAACCATGATACAATTATGATTTCTTATGAGTTCGTTACGAACTGAAAAAAATAAGTATCAAGTGTCCTCTATCGAATTATGGGACCATCTCTATCGTTATTTGACCACGGATAAGATTTTTTCCGGTCCAAGTGCAACTATTACGATTTTTTTTGGTCCAACCGCTATCGAATTATGACATTTTTCGGGCCAGCAGAAGTGAAAGTAGAAAATGTATTGACTTCTTACAAAAGATAAATTAATGAAACGAAACATTCTGGTTGTAATCACTTGACATGCATGAGATTACAAATTAGATATTTATAAACAATACTTAAAAGTTTTATAAGTAACATGGACTGCTTCAAGTAAACATACTTTTAAAACAATTGCTTCGAGGAACAGCTAATCCGACCAGTAATCCTCACATTTAAACATTCAAAACATCAACATCGGAAGATAGCAAGAGTGCCCAATCGGCAGAAACAACAGATCAGGGTCAAGCAAATTTAAGAACTTCTGATCCATAATTCAAATTGTAATAAAACATTCATATTCCCAAACAGATACGCAAACAATGGAATTCAACGAATATCATTCTTCGATCACCAACTAAGCACAATTCACCAAAAACCATCTATTATAAAAGTTCTTCATACCCGAACCAAATATCGTACAATGTAAGTCGCTAAAAACACCACATTCAGCCCAACATTGAACACCTTAACGCGAGAACCAAAAACACTAAAACTAAAACAACACAATCTAAGCACGTTCCCCGCGAATTCTCCTGGCGAGCTGAATATCCTTGGGCATGATGGTGACCCTCTTGGCATGGATAGCGCAAAGATTGGTGTCCTCGAACAACCCTACGAGATACGCCTCGGCGGCCTCCTGGAGAGCCAGCACGGCGTGGCTCTGGAACCTCAGGTCCGTCTTGAAGTCTTGAGCGATCTCACGGACGAGTCGTTGGAACGGGAGCTTCCGGATTAGCAACTCCGTGCTCTTCTGGTACTTCCGTATCTCACTGCAAACACCACAAAAAAAAATTAACGAAATTTGAAAAAAAAATCGGATTTTTTTTAATTAGGGTTAAGGTTTGGGAAAGTCTAACCGGAGGGCAACGGTTCCGGGGCGGTAACGGTGGGGCTTCTTGACGCCGCCAGTGGTCGGAGCGGACTTCCTCGCAGCCTAAACAGATCAAAGAACAGATCAGAGAAACGCGAAACGAATGTTAATTTGGGGGCTATGAAATGGGAATTTAGGATTACCTTGGTGGCGAGTTGCTTCCGAGGGGCCTTGCCGCCGGTAGACTTGCGAGCGGTTTGCTTCGTACGGGCCATCGGGGATTTGAGATTAGGGTTTGAGGGAGACGCGACGGAAAAAGTTGGGTTTGGGGTTAATATATGGAGAGAGAGGGAGGGGAGGACGAGGTCGTGGCGGTTGCGGATTGGAATGGTTCGGTTTGGGTTGGGGATCGGACGGGTGGGATTCGTTTGAGGAAACAC
Source organism: Triglochin maritima (assembly GCA_963682175.1). NCBI lineage: Eukaryota > Viridiplantae > Streptophyta > Magnoliopsida > Alismatales > Juncaginaceae > Triglochin > Triglochin maritima. The sequence continues at coordinate 17,652,014 of OY821779.1, forward strand.
ACGATCCGCGGGGTTTGATGGGATTGCTCGAACTATGACGCGGATCAATGACGTGTAGGGCTGGATGGTCTTTTGTGGAGTCACGTTCGGGGGATCTTTAGGCAGCGTTTGGGTACACAAAAAAAGTAAACAGTATTTGGAAAACCCGATTTCGAAAAAGTACACACAAACCCAATTGACGGGATTGGATTTTGTCCGTATTTTTGGTTAACTTGAGAAGAGAAAAAAATAAAATATTATAATACAAAATTCAAATTCAATTCAACTTTTTTTTTCAATTTTGAAAATAAATAGAGGGAACGAAGAGAAAGTGAATAAATAATATTTTAGTAACCAAAATACTATTATTAAAAAACATACCCAAAAAATTAATTTTCTTCCCCACCTAAATATTTCATGTTACTCATCTTCTCATTTCTCACTCACATTTGAATTAGTCTACACTGATCGAGGTGAGTTTTGTTAACACTATGATAGGAAAATTGTTGAAAATTCCAATCGTGTTATAATCATTTGTAGTACTTTTTATAATCTTTCAATTGAAAATTATGAGTTGGAATAGAATTTGTTTTTTTTATTTATTACGAATTTTGAAAATTTAAATTTGATATATTCCTATTTATGGGTTAATACAAAATAGGAGATTTTTGAATTTGTTTTGAATTTTGTACTATATCCAAATTAATTTTACATGAGATTTTTTTTTTAATATTTTGCATATTACTTTGTTTGTAATATTTCTGAGTTTGTATGACTTCAAATTTTCAATTTGGTGGATATATTTTTATTTGTAATAATTTATAGTTACGAACATTATTAAAATAATGTTGAAAAATGTAAGTCAAAAGTATAATACAAAATAAAAGGTATTTTGGTCTTTTAGAATGTTTTTTTTCTTTTCCTTCGTAAGATGTTAACCAAAAGAGAGAAATGTATTTGTTATAATGGATATCCAAACAAGATAAAAGAAAAGAAAAGAAACATATTTCTTTTTCTTTTTTCTCTCCATTTCTCTCCTAAGTTGTTATCCAAACAGACCATAAATGATAAATGCACCCAATTGAGGGTCAGTTTTTCCCATTTTTTGGCGGCTCCCACGTAAAACAACGAAATGTTTGGCGAATTTTCTATTCAAAATTACATATCATGTCATCCCAAATCGACGAGAATGCCCCATTTGCATGTTATTACATCTCATGACCCAGATTAATAAGATCATTAATTTGTTGAGCACCCGACCTCCATTATCTTCTTCCTCGATCAAAGTTTCTTCCTTTTTAAAAAGACCCATCCCCACTGCCCCGCCTGGACTGCACTGAGAAGACGACGACGACGCTAAGGTCTACAATAACAACGATCTTCCCCGTCCCAACCTTCATCTTGCCGTTGATGACTCTGTGAGGTTGCTTTGTCTGTTGCAGTGGTGGTTCTTGGTCCGATAGGTAACGATGGCCCACCGTAATTGTTACAAACACCTGACAATTAACTTGCAAATAATTTTAACATGTGTTTTCATATTTTCACCCATGTATCGTTGTTGGAATCATATTATGTAACATCCCGAAACAGTGGAAATTTAAAAATTTATAATCAAGACACAGGAACTCAATAATAAAAGACGGGACTGTTACTTCTCATAAAACAAATAGCGGTGCACCAAAATTACATCAGAGTTTGTCAAAATGATACATGATTACAACAAAACGACAACAGAAGATAAAACGTAATCATGTCGACCTCAGCGGTCCGAGAAGAGGATCCAACTCCAAAATGCACGTGCCCGCCGATCACCACCCAACTGGACCTACTGCGGTCCTGAAAAATATATAACAACAATGCCTGAGTTTCCAGAAGGAAACCCCGTATGCCAACTCACCTATATGCATGCATTACACAAGTGAACCTATCCTACTAGTAGCATGTCATGGCATCGACAGAATGGAAAACAGTTCCCCCAAAGGGTAAAACATGACATTAGTCCGACAGTCAACATCGAGTCTCCCGAGGAGACCTACTGCAAGCACATGCAGCCTTACAGCGCGCGACATCGCACCCCCCACACGCAGCTACACTACTCAAGGGTTCGGTAGGGAGCCTCTGTCACGCCTGCGCGCCGATAGAATACAGATCTGCAAATGTCTGTGGTCGGAGCCACTGGGACCAACGGGGCCGTCGCCCGGAAGGTATAACAACATCATCTCGATAGGTGCCCAGTCGAGGAATCAACATAGCCGGAACAGCCTCGGCCCAACAATCATCATCGCCGGCACAACCTCGGCGGCATCACCGGCACAACATCGGTGGTCCATCACAACGTCCGGCACAACATCGGACGGGTCCAGACCGAAGTCTGCCAGGTCATCAGGCTCCACGAGCCGCAAACACCACCCGCGCCGCTATAAAAGCAGGGCAGCGACCTCCGTAGCCCGAAGGTCGGTAGTCACCTCACCCAACGCCAGTTGCGTGCCCGCACAAACATCAACATTGGGATCCGCGATCCCTCAGGCCTGCTATACTACAATAAGTCCAATCCATCCAACACATTAGTCACGCTCCATACATGGAGGTGACGCGTCCCGAACACCCACACTCTTCCCAACGGCGGTCCCTGGGCAGGCACGCGGAAACGCACCTACCGTCACCTCCCGGCTCACGCACAAGGCGAGGACACGGGTTTCCGTGGACAAAGTTGGCATTCAAAAAGGGATCCAGAAATTCTGTCCTGGGCCCAAACGGTCGACCGGAAGAGGTGATTCGGTCGACCGGTTCCAGAAAGGAATCGGTCGACCGTACGCCTAACACGGTCTACCGCAGCGCTCAAAACACAATCCCCAACGGTCTATCGAAGGTCTAAAACTGGTCGACCGAACGAGGTCAAAATCCGGAGCCTGGTCAACATCAAAATCAAACTATCGGTCGACCGACTCAGGGGTCCCGGTCGACCGAAAACTAACATGGCATTTCTACATCATTTTAAACTATCGGTCGACCGACATAAAACCAACGTCCGAACAACATGCATAATAAACCAATAAACTTAAGTTCCGGTCGACCGAACACAAGGACCCGGTCGACTGAAGCACAACAGACAGACAAAATACATGCATTCGGTCGACCGCCCGAAGGGTCCGGTCGACCGTTGGTCATCTTCAACCTCGCGCCAACCGAGGTTTCTTCACCAAAACTCAACGTCGGAGAGGTCTCCGACCTCCTCCGACCGACCAACACAACCCTCTCATGAGGGTTAACGATAAAACTACACTAGAGAGCGGCATACCTCAACGAAAACGGAGAAACGCCGGAGCAACGCTCACGCCTCCGTCACCTCCTCACGCGCGACCTCCTCCTCGCAACGTCCTCCTCACGCCGAAGCCTCCGCGTCTGCTGCCTCCTCTGGACGCTGGGAAGAAAAGAAATGAGAGAGAGCAAGTGAGTGAATGGAGAGAATAAGAGAGAGAGAGAAGAAAACACGTTTAAACACCCAACACACTCTCCCCGCTACAGTGCCCTACGCACTCAACCCATCACCTCCCCTCACGTCCACAGTGCTCGCCTCCCTTCTCTTCCCCATGCACCCACTGTGCTGCACCAACTCCCCATGCAAACACCTCCTAATCACCTCTCTCCTCTTAATCCCCTATTAGCATTCTAATGGGTTTAGGGTTCTTACAATCCACCCAACTTAAAAGGATTTCGTCCCGAAATCAAAACAACTACTCACCGAAAAGCTCTGGATACTGCCTTCTGACTTCCTCCTCGATCTCCCAAGTGGTCTCGCGCTCACTGTGATGTTGCCACCTGACCTTCACCATCGGAATGGTCCTCCTCCTGGGCTGATGATCCATGCGATCGACTATCTCGACTGGTCTCTCCTCGAGCGACAAGTCCTGCTGAATCTCTGGCACTGCTATCTCAATCACGTGCGACGGATCTGCCACATACTTCCTCAGCATAGACACATGAAATTGTGCAGACCTGAAAACTGCGGCGGCAAGGCAATCCAGTAGGCAACCTCTCCAACTCGGTCGAGGATCTCAAACGGCCCAACATAGACACATGAGAAGAAAACACGTTTAAACACCCAACACACTCTCTCCGCTACCGTGCCCTACGCACTCAACCCATCACCTTCCCCTCACGCCCACAGTGCTCGCCTCCCTTCTCTTCCCCATGCACCCACTGTGCTGCACCAACTCCTCATGCAAACACCTCCTAATCACCTCTCTCCTCCTAATCCCCTATTAACATTCTAATGGGTTTAGGGTTCTTACATATTACATGTGAGGATTTTATGTTGTTTGGGGTTCCGCCTAGATTGGCTTTAATTAGGAGTTTGATGTTGACAATATTTTTATTTGAATTGTTACGAGTTTGAATTCTACCTTCTGCCAATAGCCGATTAAAGAAATTAACTTTTGGCTAGGATAAATTTTCCATTTCTCTCGCATCAACAGATATCTGATAACTCCATCAATAAGGAGTTTGAAGGATGTTTGTCAATAAACCTGCTATTTTTGTTTAGTTTCCAAGTCCGAATGTCCTTTACCATTGTTGGGGAGAATGCAATGCAGAATTAATATAATTCCATGATGTCTTCGCCCTCAGGTTCTATTTCAAATATCTTTTGTAACCAAGTTTGGTGAAATGTCGCATTTTCAAAGAACGTTGGGACAATAATCAATTTGCGTTTACTTATTGTGAAAAGATCCGACCATTCCTCAACGAGTTTTAGTCCATTGAACAAAACATCCCACGAGAATAATGGATTCTTGCCACTTTTCACGGTGACCGAGTCGTGCTCACATAGTGTTGGAATCCACTCAAGGTCTCCGACTAAAGGTGATAGTGTGGATTATGGTCTTAAAAAGTTGCATGTTTCCATCAATAACTTGCTTTTCCCCCGTCCTTAGGCTTAGATCATGAGCCTTATGCATGAGATTTCGTAAGGCCGTAAACCGATCTCAATTACTTGAGTTTTTTTAATCTATTTAGAATAGAAAATAGAATAAATAAGTCATAATAAAAGTGTTTATTGTGTTATAAATTAATAAAAAACTAATGACATTACATAGGATTAATTAAGATTAACGACAATGGTCATAGGTAGCACTAATTTAATAAAGAGTTTTCTCACCATTACGAGGAACATATCCAAATTGACGGAATCACATATACATAAAATATAAAGGTTTAAAAAATGAGAATTTAATAACAACATAGGAATAAATTAGAAAATAAAACATGTGTTGTGGACTTCTAGTGGCATGCCAACACAACCTTTAGATTTTATTTTGTTTTAATCACATTACTAACTTGAATTAGTGATAGTTAATTGCATGTTACTCCTCACGGGTCGGTACAAAACAAATACAATTTTGCTACTAATTAGAGCATTAGTGCAGAATAGTCTTTACTCGTCGCCCAATAGACGTCGACTGTTATAACAACTGACGTCTAGTTTGGCGAAGATAGCATAGACGTTGGTCGTTACCAAGGCTGAAGTCTATTGGGTACTATAGACGTTGGGTGTTGGAATACCCATTGCATCCGACGTTTATACTCTATAGACGTCAGATGTTATCGACGACCGACGTCTATACCCCCATGCATATAGACGTCGGGGTATAGACGTCGGTTGTCTAGAACATCCGACGTCTATAGGTCTTAAAGAAATCGAACAGTTGCGTTTTCTGTCATTCATTCCAGACGAAAACCCAACCAAACCTTAGCCGTTCCGCTACCAAACCCTCCTCCGCTATCGATCTGCAGCAATCTCCGGCACCGCAGCGACGTCCCAACCTCTCCTCCGTCTTCCTCCACATCCCTAACCACCGTAAGAGTTTCGTTTAGTTTTGGTTGGTTTAGTTTTGGATTTTTGGTGGAGTAATGATTCTTTTCTTTCTTGATATATTTTTCCTCTCGTTCGGATCCAACATTTCGATTTTTGTTCGTATTTTGAATAGGGTTGGACAAGCGGACGACTGAGAACGCCGTCGTCAACAACAAGGTCACCGCCAACCTTTCCGCCGTCATCAAAGAGGTATCTTTTCCCGTTCGAGTGACTCGCGTTTGTCGTATTCGATTTGATGGTTTTTCAGAAAATTTGCGTGTTGATGATGTTTGTGGATTTATGTGCTTGGGATTGATTGTGTTTGTGTTTTTCTGGAGTTTTAGTTCGGAATCGTGGATTGATGTGGATTAGAAGCTGGTTTTGGCAAAATGGACGTGTTGTGTGTTCTCCCAAGTTTGTTCTTATCTCTGATTTGTGAATATTATTTGGAATAAAGACAGAAAACAAACAGATATTAGCTTAAACTTTGTAAGAGTTCATTATCTAGTTAATTGTGTGAAATTGATTTTTTTTGGCATGTCGGATTTGGTGTTGGTTATTTATGATTTGTTTGTGGTCTTGTGTTGGTTGAAAATCATTTAGTTTGTGATTAAATGCATGGTTTGTTGTTGTTGTATGTGGTTTATGTGTTGTCTGATAATTCAATTACCAGTCAAGTGTGGTTTAGATCTATCTATATTTGGCATATTCGAGGGAGGATGCACGTTCGAGAAAAAGGAGGACGCGTGTTTGCTGGTTCGTGATTTCACTCATTTTGTCTCTTAGTTTGAACTAGAAGTAAAAGCTCCATAGGTGAGTTTTTTACGGATTATAGTGTGTTACTAGCATTTGATCCGTGCGTTGCACGTTAATTATTCTATTTTTTCATTTGAGTTTCTTAATACAATATATTTGCAAATATAGTGGATTTATAACAAAATATCTTTAAGTTTTAATTATATAAGGTGGTTCAAATTTTATAAGATAAATGACATCATTTTATAATACCACAAAAGTAAAAATGTTCTTAATAAGTACTTAGGGTAATGACATTCGACCAAAATACATTAAAGAGTAGCTTCTCATTTCAAGATTTACATTATCTAAGGTAGTATTTGGCATGCTCTAACCTAATCATATATCAAATATCAAATTTATAAATATTAAAAGTACAACAAAATGGAAGCCATCTTGACACAAATTTGAAATGGTCTCCACCTCATACACCATTATGGATATTAAAAGTACAATTATGTTACAAAATTTCAAGAATATGCCACCCATGTTTATCTCACCAAATTCAATGTAAGAACGATATATATATGAGCAAAAGTGGTATCACTTATTATGATTCATTCATATTGTTTCACATAATTATCACAATCCAACACATCATCAAATAATCATTTCGATCCGATAGTAAAAAAAAATCTGCTTTATAAGTCATTGTACATTAATTGAATTTCCTTAAGCAATAACTTCAGGTTGGTTTTATATTTCTCACTATCACCACATATTGGTCATTGGTTTGTGATGTACCACATTGATGCATTGCATACATTGCATCATATGTCTTTCATTTAGATTACTTTTACATCAATAAATGCTACTAAGGTATGTGTTTAGTCTTATTTACAGAATACAGGGACCTGAATGCAATTTACCCACATCCCGAGCATAAACGCGTGCAAAAGACTTATTTCTATCATAAAGACCAAGTTCAAGATTATCGGGTTACGAATGGAAATGTATCCAAGCATAAAAGCATTCAAGTCCTAATTGCAAAAAGAACAAGGACTTAAGCACAAAAGTAGCCGGGGACTTAATTGCAAAAAGACAAGGACCTAAGCCTACGCGCTGGTCAACAAAAACTACCTCGACCGGATGCAAATCACGAGTAGCTTTTATTATCTTGGAGAAAATCTAAAGAAAAATCAATGTGGATCTTCAAATATATAAAAGAATTAATCCGGAGCTCAAAAGAATGGAAAGAATCAATCCAGACGCGTAAAGGAGAATCAAATCATACCATAAACATTCAACCAAAATCTGGACCAAATCAGAGCATGATGTGCGGCGATTCCGCCGCATATCACACATACCATGCGGCGATTCCGCCGCCCCCTAGTTGATCCGTGTGCTCCAATTTTGTCCAGTCGTGTCTGGACACGTGTACTCTCCAATTCTATACTTAGGTCTCTTGTAACAACTATAAATAGACCCGAGAACGATGTTAGAAGGGTCCTTAGTCTTTGGTTGTAGTTTTTATTCTTAATCTTAGTTTTGTATTCTTTTTTTCATTAATAAAATTCTGTCTTTTATTTCTTACTTTTAGTTTTCTTTTGTAATGTCTCAAGGACCCCTTCTTCCACCCTCTATGAGTTTCTAACTCCTTCCAAAGGGTGGAGGTGACGGATTTAGGGTGAAGAGAAGATGAATAAAGTTATTATTTTAATTTCGTATTAGTATGTTTTGATTACTTGAGTTTATGTTAAATCATTTATCATGTAATGCTTTATAACTAATGTGATTTATTATAAGTTTCAAAATTCTCTAATCTAAACCTTAAATCTAAACCTCCACCCGACGGAATTCACCTCTTTGTTCTTGTTTTAGTTTATTTGTTCTTGTTTCTTGCTTTAGAAAATTAAAATCCAAAAATCTCATAACCCAATTATTTCTTCTCTCCCTCTTTTCCCCAATCGAAATCACATTAATAACAAATCTCTCCCTCCTTGTGTTCGACCCGTATTTGCCACGTCTCCATTGACGCCGTGCACTTGCGGTATAAATTTAATTCTCATCAAGTTTTTGGCGCCGTTGCCGGGGAGGCGACGCAGATTTTGTTTATTTTTGTGTTTTCGATTTTATTCTGTTTATTTTGTGCGCGATCTAAGTATTTGGATTTGTGTTTCAGGAAACAACAGAGTGCGCGGAGAAATCCGGGCACATTTGGAGCTAAACGAGCGGCGAAATCGCCGCACCTAAAGAACAACTTGCGGCGAATCCGCCGCACACTTGAAGCTTCTGGGCTTCAAATTTTTCTGGGACGCGACTCATCTCTGGGTGGACGCATAGAGCATCTGAAATTTCGAGAGCGGGCGGTGAACCCGACTGAGCATTGCATAGGTAACCCTTGTTGCCTCTTTTCCTCGTAATTTCTAGTTTCAGAAAATTTCCTTTTATTAGAATTGCACGTGTTAGGGCAAAAATTCCATAATTGGCAATAATTCAACTCTGACCTAAAATTGGCAAAATTAGAAAGGCCTTAGTGCATGCATCATCTAGTGTTTTGTATGCATTATTCTTGCTAAATTTGTGCAAATTAATTCTTGTTGAAGAGTGTTGGAGTCAAGGTACGTGCACGAGTTTTATCGATTGCATTTAAGCATATAATTTAGTTTGCATACAACCTTGCAATTGCCCCCCACTAAAGACCATTGTTTGACTATCTTTGCTAGATCTAAGTTAAACTATCTTAAGGGCAACTCCATAGGCAAAGATACGGTGGGGATTTCACCACCCTTCCGTAGCCCACAAATCACAATCCTAAAGTGTCACCCAAGCCTTAAATTAAAATCAATTAGACATTGACCCCTAAGGACTCGGACTCAATTAAGGAGAAGAATTGGTTTGACTTGCTATGACCTGAAGCCGGTCGAATTTAATTTGGTGTCTAGAAAGTGTTTTTGTGTTGACGAAAGTCTTCCAAGCGAAGTGGTTGTCTAATTGGCACCGACTCTGTCGGAAGCGCCCCCACTAGCTATACACGGCCTGGCCAAGTTGGTTTGATTAGTGAGGGAGGTGAATCAAGCAAATCAATTCGATTCAACCAGTTAGGAGTCGTCTAGATCTAAGTGACACTAGGTCTAGGATTGTTTGAACCGTGCTTGTTTGGGAAACCTTTGACCGACCTTCTTTTCTACCTTTAGAGTTAAGTTTCCCTTCTCTTCTGAGTCATCTTCTTCTCACCTACTTATACGGTCTAGTCTCCTCCCCTTTACATTCTCTATTAGCATTTTAGGGTCGAGTCGAGAGTTTGTGCTTGCTTAGCCTCATAAGGGTAAGAGTACTTGACTCAAGAGTGTTTTGATGGATGGTTACATGGGCAACCATCCATATCTTTGTTGGGACCAGGACAATGTTTCCTGGTATTCTAAAGCCATGCAGGCTGGGGTGGCTCAGACTAACACCCCATATGGTTGGGACAATCCTAATTGTATGACTGAGCAATCTTCATATTGGGGTAACATGAGAGAGGCACCGACTGCTAGACCACAATCTAGTTATGTTGGATCATATGTTGTTCAACGAACTGACACATTACAACAAACTTTTGCCTCCTTCATGCGTTGGGCTGATAACATGAGTGCACCGGTGGCTTCAGTAGCCGTACCGTGCAACTGTTGCGGGTTGAGTGGTCATGTTATCAGGGAATGTCCTTATGTTCCCCCAGAGCCTGAGTATAAACATACATTTTCCCAAAATGCTTGATATGACCGTTACACATCCGCATATAACCCAAGAGTGATGGATTCGTGGGGAAACAATTCATATCCAAATTCTTATACGTCATTTTCGCCCCAATATCCTTCTCCCGAATACCCAGAACTCTACCAACAACCCACTTCAAATCATTGGACTCATCCTCAGTCTACCAACACCCAACCTAAAAATGTCCCGAGTTCTGACTCAAACCTCATAGTTGACCACATACCTGATACCTTGGAACAAGCTTTCCATACGTTCATGACAACTACTCAACAGTCTGTAGACAATATGGTACTGCAATTGAGTCAAATGTCGCAGCAATTAAGTGAGGAAAGTAACTTTTCGTGTCAACATGAGGACTCATCTTTTAGTATCGAACCACCACCACATACACAAATTCAAAGCACAATCTTTCAAAGTCAAATTCCTAGTCGGTCTGAGGGACTTGGGATTTCAATTCACGATCACTTAGTGGAGGATTCGATTTATATTGAGAAAAACATGGACCAATTTCATTATGAGTCGGCACAGGATTGTGTCCTATCTTCTTGTCCCGTGGCCCTTGAGCCACATGATCTTCATGTTGCATCTCTTAAGGACTCAGCTCTGGTGGAGCAAGATCTCCCTACTACCCTCAATTTCAAACAACCGGATGAGAGTCTGCCTCTCACCATTGTTCCTGATCATCTTGGAAATGATGGAACATCAAACAACTACATAGCTCATGAGGGTATTAGAAGTTCCTTAGAAGATACATTGGGTATGAGACCCACTTTTTGTTCGCCTGGTGTGTCGGACATGCCTAACGAGGTTCTTGACCTCGTTCCGACACACCAGCCAGTTGGTTGGAGAGTTTGGATTGATGATCATAACTTTAACACCGCAACGGGAGAAACTCCTCTTCCGTTGCCCCTTAATTCCCAAACTCTCGAGAGGTTCAAGCTCTTTCAGTTTGATCCGTTGAATGAGACGCCTTTGCGTCCAATTCATGAACCTCTCATTTCATCTAGCGCTTTTTGTGAAGGCCGCCCACACATGCATTTTCTGGCCCCACGTGGTGTCATGTTTCCTTTTCAGGTGCACTGACCCACTCTTGAAGTTTCCATTTGATGTCTCTTGACAAATGAAGATGGGAACTTATGTTTGTACATAGTTATATATATATATATATATATATATATATATATATATATATATATATAAATTCATCTGTTGTATTTATCCCGTCTTTAGCATCTCACAGGTTTTTGAGGGAATTCGGGTTTTTGTCCATCAACAGAGCCATGAACTTTCCTTTGTACTTCACGTGGTGAGATCTTTCCTTTTTCATGCATAAATCCATGTAGTATCTTGCTCACATTCATTGAGGACAATGCATGATTTAGGTGTGGGGGGGTGTTTATGTATCTATCTATATATATTTTGATGATAATAATAATAATAATAAATTAAAAAAAAAATTCAATGTTCCATGACATAGCTTAAGATTGAACAACCAGAACCCGAGTACAAATTACATTGAGTTTTTGTTCCTTATTATATAGTTCTACTTGTAGAAATTGTGACATAAATCTAAGTTCCAAAGAAATAACCCATTGCCCTTTAAGACATGTATGCACTTAAATTGGATGAATCAAATCTTTGAAGTGGTTGATAAAAAGCAGAGGTTGAGGAAAATATACCGGGAAGTGTGGACTTCTAATAGCAATTAAGCCTTGAGGAAAATAAAAATAAAAATAAAGGAATAAAGTGAAGAAAACACATTTTGCAAAATGATCACAAAAGCCCAAGCCTTTGAGTCACTGGTCCGTAGGGGTATCTTGAAACCCGGTAACTTGAGTCTACCAGCTCGGGATTATCGACCAAACTCGCTACACGAATGCAAAAAGGGTAAAAGTGTCAAAAAGCAAATGTGTTGAATCACGGAAGAAGAAAAAAATACTCAAGGCCCAAAGCTAAAAGAATGATCCATGCCATGGTTGATCCGAATGATACTTCACCACCAGAGGAGGCGTGCAAAATAATTCAAGTGATAAACATGTGTAGAAAGGTTAGTGGTGTGAATGTTGGAGGAACAAAGACCAAGTCATATTTTTAATGAGTTAGATTTATATAATGAGCATGCAAGAATTCTTAGTGAGATGTATAAGGTTGAGGTAGGGATATTGAAAGTTATTAATGAAATATTGAATTAAGACTTTGTGGGTGTGTCAACTGAAAACCCTCACGAGACAAAACTCGTCCTCTAAGGAAACTTGGAGGTTTAAAGGCTTGTTGCACATGCTAAGTGCAACCGTGATTCCTACGAAAGTGAGTTAGGATTTCCCTGTTTTCATTTTTCTTATATTCTATTTTGCTAGGGACTAGCAAAATCTAGGTGTGGGGGTATTTGATGCATTGCATACATTGCATCATATGTCTTTCATTTAGATTACTTTTACATCAATAAATGCTACTAAGGTATGTGTTTAGTCTTATTTACAGAATACAGGGACCTGAATGCAATTTACCCACATCCCGAGCATAAACGCGTGCAAAAGACTCATTTCTATCATAAAGACCAAGTTCAAGATTATCGGGTTGCGAATGGAAATGTATCCAAGCATAAAAGCATTCAAGTCCTAATTGCAAAAAGAACAAGGACTTAAGCACAAAAGTAGCCGGGGACTTAATTGCAAAAAGACAAGGACCTAATTGCAAATCACGAGTAGCTTTTATTATCTTGGAGAAAATCTAAAGAAAAATCAATGTGGATCTTCAAATATATAAAAGAATTAATCCGGAGCTCAAAAGAATGGAAAGAATCAATCCAGACGCGTAAAGGAGAATCAAATCATACCATAAACATTCAACCAAAATCTGGACCAAATCAGAGCATGATGTGCGGCGATTCCGCCGCATATCACACATACCATGCGGCGATTCCGCCGCCCCCTAGTTGATCCGTGTGCTCCAATTTTGTCCAGTCGTGTCTGGACACGTGTACTCTCCAATTCTATACTTAGGTCTCTTGTAACAACTATAAATAGACCCGAGAACGATGTTAGAAGGGTCCTTAGTCTTTGGTTGTAGTTTTTATTCTTAATCTTAGTTTTGTATTCTTTTTTTCATTAATAAAATTCTGTCTTTTATTTCTTACTTTTAGTTTTCTTTTGTAATGTCTCAAGGACCCCTTCTTCCACCCTCTATGAGTTTCTAACTCCTTCCAAAGGGTGGAGGTGACGGATTTAGGGTGAAGAGAAGATGAATAAAGTTATTATTTTAATTTCGTATTAGTATGTTTTGATTACTTGAGTTTATGTTAAATCATTTATCATGTAATGCTTTATAACTAATGTGATTTATTATAAGTTTCAAAATTCTCTAATCTAAACCTTAAATCTAAACCTCCACCCGACGGAATTCACCTCTTTGTTCTTGTTTTAGTTTATTTGTTCTTGTTTCTTGCTTTAGAAAATTAAAATCCAAAAATCTCATAACCCTATTATTTCTTCTCCCTCTTTTCCCCAATCGAAATCACATTAATAACAAATCTCTCCCTCCTTGTGTTCGACCCGTATTTGTCACGTCTCCATTGACGTCGTGCACTTGCGGTATAAATTTAATTCTCATCACACATGCACAATGAGATACAACTAAAAAATCTTAACACGTCGTAAATATACTTACGGAAACATATGATACCCATGACAACCAAGTTGACTGTTATTGAATACGACATTAAGACATATTGGGGTGCAAATAGCTACCAAAAATCCAAAAAATGTAATTAAAAAAATTAGGTTGTAGTTAAGTGATACGCTTACGATCTAATTAGGAAGTCCTTCATTCTGATCCCAAAGAACTATGGAAGGGAATTGGGTCACATTTGAAATTTGAGTCTTAATGTAAAGTTTTAAGTTGTCCATGTGTTTAGAAAGCTTATTTCTAAACGTCATACTATGGTGACAATTCTGTGTGTGCTGTGCGTGCGTGCGTTCGACATGTAATAAGTCGAAGTTAAACATAAGAGAAGGGTGGTCAGTGGTCACTTTATGTTAGTACAACAAAATAATAACAGAATATGTAGGTGTACCACTGCCACCTACATATAAATAAGAAATCAAAGTAGGAATTAAGGGGAAAATACCATGATTTAGTAATATATTCTAAAAATAACCTACGTAAACTGCTAATGTAATGACTAAATCTACATGAATGAAAAATCAAACTTCAAACAATTGGTAAAATATATGTCGTAGCAACATGAAAGTGTGACACTCCTAAGTATATTTAATCCTCTCATAATATTTTCAACTCAAATAATTTTATAAAATGAGCGGTGGTCATGAACTACAACATTTTTTGAAAGAGTCCTTATACACGGACGCGGGCGTCCGTGACGCGCCCTACGTGGCTTCAAAAAGTGGAGGAGTCAGCGTCTACTCGGATTGCCATGTCACGCTTTCCTTCCGAACGCGCCTTAAATTGTTTTAAATTTTTTTTGACGGTTTTCGAAGAAGGACGGTTCGTTTCCAGATTAGACAGCGGCAGACACCCTACGAACGACGGTTCGGATACCGAGGAAGATAACATATCCAGAACTAAAGGGAGACTCTCGCTTTCTTTCTTTCTTACCTGTGAACGTAGGAAGCGCACCTGTGAAGCTTTCCCGACTTTCTTTCCCTGTGAAGCGCACCTTGTAAACGATAATGGATTCTTCAACTCCGGCCGTCGATATCGAACACGTCCCAGAACCGGTGGGTCTCTAATTTTTTCTTTCCGTGGGTCGTTATGTTTTTTGATGAACTTCCGTTTATTAAATTATTGGTTTTAGGGAACCACGTACTACTTCCGGGAATCACGATGCTCCTGGAAGGCCATCCGAAAGCAGTTTGACCGGATGAATAAGGTGGAGAAGGAGGCTTTCCGTAGCACCCCATTCGGTCACTTCCTAAACCTTCCTAACATTACGACAGACAACGAAATAGTCGGTTGGTTCGTCGAGCACTACGATACGGAGGAGGTGGGGCTGAGAATAGGATCAGGGGTAGTTCCCCTTACACCGGAAGACATCGCCCTAATTTTGGGGTTACGTACGCATGGGAAGGCCGTGGTGATGGAACCATTGCGCGTCCAGAAGCGAGACGGGGTGAACCTTGACAACACCCAACTTTTAGTTCATCTGATGGCAAACAGTACCATGGGCGAGACGGAGGAGTACGTTCGTCTCCTGATTTCTTTCATCTTCAACAATTTTTTGTTCTATGATGGAACGCTGCGACCGAAGGAATGGTTCATGCACCCTCTGAGGAACATCAAACGCCTAAGCAGCTACGCATGGGCAAGTGCAGTTCACAAAACCCTGGTTGGAGGCCTCGAGAAAGCAAGTTTAGAACTGCAGGAGAGGAAAAAGGCAGGGAATTTCATAATGAGGCAGGGGAACGTCGAAGGTTGTGTTGCCATACTACACGTAAGTTTTTGTTCCTGCTTCACACTTCCTCTCTTCCTCTTTTTTTGTTTTTGTTCTTTTCGGAATACGATGTGTGTCTGTTCGGAATACGTTGTGAGTCTGTTCGGATTAAGTGGTGGGTCTGTTCGGATTAAATGGTGGGTCTGTTCGGGTTAAGTCGTGGGTCTGTTCGGATTAAGTGGTGAGTCTGTTCGGGTTAAGTGGTGGGTCTGTTCGGATTAAGTGGTGAGTCTGTTCGGAATAAGTGGTGCGTCTGTTCGGATTAAGTTGGGTGTCTGTTCGGATTAAGTGGTGGGTCTGTTCGGATTAAGTGGTGAGTCTGTTCGGAATAAGTGTTGCGTCTGTTCGGATTAAGTTGGGTGTCTGTTCGGATTAAGTGGTGCGTTTGTTCGGATTAAGTGGTGCGTCTGTTCGGATTAAGTTGGGTGTCTGTTCGGATTAAGTGGTGCGTCTGTTCGGATTAAGTGGTGCGTCTGTTCGGGTGAGGTGGTGCGTCTGTTCGGATTAAGTGGTGGGTCTGTGATTGAACTTGTTTTATATTTAACCGCAAGTGCACGACCGCGTTGAAGCGGTGGCAAATACGGGTCGTCCACTGGGAGGTGTGTCGACACTTGGTTTATTCGAAGGCGAGAGGTAAAAAGAAGGGAGAAAGATGTATTACACTAATCTAAACTACAAAGCTGAAATGAAATGCAAAGGAAATGAAGATAAGCAATAAAACTAAACCCCAAAGGGGGTAGAGAAATAATGTGAACATAAAGATGTGTGTGTGTGTGTGTGTGTTCAATTAAGCTCCTCACAACATGTAGTGCATGAAATCATAAAACTACATCCAATCTTGCCTCTACATGAATTAAGATAAGACTACATCATTAAAACATACAAGACAATGATTGGAATGAAGCTACATGAACTCAAGTATAAAGACTAGACCCTACTATGCCTCTACATGAATTAAGATGACTACATCATTAAAACATACAAGACATTAGCTAAGGAAAAGGCAACAAGAGTACATACACTACAAATTGTGTTTCCAACATTAACTTCATCCATATCCTAACTTTATCATTCCCCATAAAATAGGTCCACTAATCAAAGCATAAGCTAAGCTTCATTCAAGAGCATTAGCATATCAAAGATAAGAGTGGAGACCCATTAGATGGTTATGGAAATCATATAAAGCTCAAGGGATAAAAAATAACACACACTTAATACACTACATTATTATATCACATATTTCTCCACCCCCCAAATGGGGATGGAACTACTCACTACTCATTACACTAACTAATTTAGCAAAGGAAAGCATAATACTGAAATGAAATTTATACTACTTAAGCAAGAAATATTAAAGAAGCATAAAACTAAACAAACAAACAAGCATGCAAAGGAAAGGAAATTAAACTAAGAGAGAAACAACATCATTAAAAGAAAACTTATATTATTAACTCACTCAATTACAAGTAGCTCTTCCTCCACTAGAGTTTTGCTTCAAGGCTTCACTCTTAGTAGGGAAGATGGCCACCAAGAGGGAGATGGATACAATGGGAGGTGAAGAGTTCTATTTATAAGCATGGAAAAAGCTAATCCGGGACAATCCCCCGATGTGGGACTAAACCAATACCAAAAATAGCCTAAACACATGCTAATACAAGTCCAGGAAGAATCTTGGCTGATTTGGGCTTAACCAGACCGCCAATTGGCGGTTCCAGACCGCCAATTGGCGGCCTATAAAGCCCAGATCCGGCTGGGTCTTCTGGTGGGCTTGCCTTGGTGTGTTTCTTGGTCTTGGATGCATCTAGCTGGTTTAGTGGAGCTCCGACCCGAATCGAATTGACAAAATACTCCTCATGATGGTGTGGAGTTTCCTGTTTTGCTCTTAGGTCCTTCTGTCTTACGATCAGGTCCTTCCCCCTTGCATCTTGGTCCCCAGGTCTCACAATTAGGTCCTTTTTTCCTGCTTTTGGGTCCTTTCATGGCTCTTCTCTTCAAACCTCTTTATTTCTGAAAACTAAACATAAAACTCGTCACATAGCATTGCTTAGGTGTAAGATAATGGATATAAGGTACAAATATAAGCATGAAATGATGTCAATCAAATACCCCCACACCTAAGTTTTTGCTAGTCTCGAGCAAAACAAAGAAAGGAAAAAGCATACGAAAAAACAAGAAATCCTAACTCACTTTCGTAGGAATCACGGTTGCACTTAGCATGTGCAACAAGCCGTTAAACCTCCTTGTTGCCAAGGAGGAGGAGTGGTGTCTCCTGAGGGTTTTCAGCGGATATACCCACAAAATCCGAACAAGATGTATTAATCAATCTAGCTACACGACTCGTTGGACTTATTTTGACGATCATGGAATGCGGTAATACTACGGGTCGACTCTATATATGTAATCAGTCCACACACCTAGCCTAATGAGTTATTCGTGAGAGTTAACTAAGGAATTAAGTGAAAGACATGGGCAACCTTAACTTCTGAATGTGAAACAAAGTGTAAAGTCCATTTTGGTTCTTATTTGACTATTCTTTTCTTTTTTTTTCTTTTTCTTTTCTTTCTTTCTCTTTTTTTTTTCTTTTTCTTTGGAGCATTTATTGGTTGGTGTTTGATTCTCCCAGGGTCAGGTTTCGTGCATCATTGCCTATGAGGACTTACACTATCACGTACACCTTCCCCCAAATCTCCACATAGGGCGATCCCTACCACCCGTGTAACGGGAGTTCGGTCGGTGCATCCCAAGTCAGATGACTCGAAAGCACCAGGCACAAAGTCCCCTCAGACCTACTTTCCCGAGTGATAGGAGCCGTGCGAGAAGAGAGAACACCACTTATTTATTCATTTATCTACATGGGAACCAAAACCCCTACACTTAAGTTTCACAAAAAGATATTAAGGGCCCTTGACTACAACAAACTTCCTAAATTAACAAACACGAATTATTTGACTCACTAGGTTCAGGGTGGACTTCTTTAAATGTTTGAGCACTGAAACCCACTGATTACTCACCCCCAAGGGAAAACTGGGGTGCATCCTAACGACTCGATAAATCATAAAGCCAAGTACTAGATATCCTAATGCATCAAGTTCAAGACAATTTTGGGAGCTTTCTTTTTACTTTGCCTCTCAACGGTTTTGCACATGCTAAACACACGCAAAACCCACAAAACATTTTCTTTCGAAAACACATGAAGATTTTGAAAGAAATGTGAAAATTTTGAAGCACTAGGCAAGCAAAAGAAGACAAGTCACCCAAGGATCATGGCAAGCAGATATATCGGTATTAAATGCAGCACACTATCATGACCCTAACAATGCAAACAAAAGAAAACAAAATCGAAGGAAAAAGACTCGACTATGTACACACGTAAAACACCCCCCCACACCTACTTCATGCATTGTCCTCAATGAATGTGAACAAGATACTACATGGATACATGCATGAAAAAGGAACGATCTCACCAACATGAAGTACAAAGGGACGTTCGGGGTCATGTTGATGGACACAAACCCAAATTCCCTCAAAAACCTGTGAGAAGCTGAAGAAGGGAGACAAATACGTGAAAGAAATGGGGCCCAAATACTCAAGGGTTGGGGCCCACAACAATCGATGCTCACTAAAGGAGTTTTTTTTTTTTAACTATGTACAACAATGGGCTCCCATCTTCATATATCAAGGGACATCAAATGGGAACCCGCCATCTCTCGAGCCAGAAATGCACCTGTATGGGCTCGCAACATACAAAACAGAATTGCTTGACCACCTGACACCCTTATTCGCATTGTGGTCGTTCGATGCCTCTTGAGAGTTAACAAAAGAGGAGGCATGAATGAGAGGTGAACCTCTACCAGGTTGAAGGGTATCAGGTGGTTGATTCTTAACCCACATGGGGTCCTCATCAGATATAGAATGAAGATCATGTGGCCCAGAGGCCATAAAAAGGGTATCTGGTGGCTCAAAAGCCACGTGATCGAAAGGTTGTGGCTCAAGGGCCACGTGATCAAAAGAATGTGGCACAAGGGCCACAAGATCAGAAGGATGTGGCTCAAGGGCCACGTGATCAGAAGGATGCGGCTCTGAGGCCACAAGATCAAAACATAAGGCACCCTCTTGTGCCAGCCCAGGTGAAACATCTTCACCACCTTCAGGATCTTCATCGAACAATTCTCTGAAGTACTTGAAGGTGCCCTCAACTTCACTCTCATCCATGCCCTGGATAAGGTTAACCCCAACAGGGTCATTGAAGGCATCTGGCTTCTTGCCAATGGTGAAGATGTTGAAATCAGCGCATTGACTACCATAAGTCAAGCGCATCAGACCATTGCGACAATTGATCAAGGCATTGGAAGTCGCAAGAAATGGTCGCCCCAGAATGACAGGAATTTGTCCAAGTGGGTTTGGCACAGGTTCAGTATCCAAGACAAAGAAGTCGACTGGATAAATGAACTCTCCCACTTTGATCAGCACATCTTCTACCACACCCCTCGGTTTCTTCATAGACCTATCAGCCAATTGAAGAGTGGTCTTTGTTTGTTTGAGGTCTCCAAGACCGAGGTGGACGTAGACAGAATATGGCAGAAGATTAACAGATGCACCAAGGTCCAGCAAGGCCCGATGTATGGACACATCACCAATCACACAAGAGATAGTAGGACAGCCAGGGTCCTTGTACTTGACTTGCATGGGTTGTGCCAACAAGGAACTCACGTTAGCCGCAAGAAAAGCTTTCTTGGGAACATGAGTTTTTCTCTTCTTGGTGCATAAGTCCTTGAGAACCTTGGCATAAGGTGGCATTTGCTGAATCACCTCCAGAAGAGGGATATTCACCTTAACCTGCCGAAACATCTCAAGCATCTTGTCATGCTGATCAGAGGTTTTCTTTTTAAGGCGCTCAGGGAATGGCGCCTTTGGGGCATAAGGATGCGAAGGCACCCCAGAATTCAGGTCCAAAGAAACTTGAGTGGGGACCTCCGAATCTGGTTCCTTCGACACAAGAGGAGACAAGGGGACCTCAAGGTTCGGCCCCTTTGTCGAAGGAAATGTAGAAAGAACCTCAGGATCTGGCTCCTTCCTGGAAGTATTTGTGGAGGGAGCCTCAGGATCCGGCTCCCTCAAAGATGGTGATGACAAGGAAGGCACCCCAATGTGGTTGTCCACCTCCTTACCCGACCTCAAAGTATGAATCACATTAATATGATGGGTCGGTTCAGAGGCAGCATGAGGTAAAGGTGTCCTTCCTTGCGAATGGGTACCCCGAGGATTTACCTCGGGTTGACTCGGTAATTGACCCTTCTCGCGTTCATGGAGCTGATTAGCCAACTGGCTCACTTGCATTTCCAATGCTTTGACCGTATTGTTGTTGGCCGAAAACATGGCTTGCGTGCTCTGAATGAACGCGTGAAGGGTTTGCTCAAGAGTGGAGTCCTTAGGGTCAACCCGTTGGGGTTGTGGAGTTTGGTTAGAATAACCCGACGAAGAGGTCTGAGGAGGTTGGTAATTGTGGTTCTGAGACCTTTGATGTGGAGGTTGGTAGGTCGCCGATGGGCGTGGAGGTTGATAAGGTGGAAGTTGAGGTTGAGCGTGCGAGCTCTGACCGTTACCCCCACTAGGCCCCCAAGAAAAGTTAGGATGGTTACGCCATCCCGGGTTGTAAGAGTGACTGTACGGGTCGTTTCGGGGCCTTTGTTGATACATCGCATTTGCATGCTCAGTATCCCTTGGAGCGTAAGCGCATTCCAAGTCATCATGTCCCGACAGTCCACACCTACTACACTCGGGAGTAGCGACCTGAGCTACAGGAGCTCGGTCCATCTCCAAACACTCAATCCTACGCATGAGAGCAGCCACTTTCGCCTCAGACGCGATAGTTGACTCAACTTGATAAGATCCAGCTCGACCAGAAGACCTGGCGGCTGGTGGCTCTCTCATGGTGTCCCACTCGAAGGTACGCTCAGCCATGGACTCAAAAGTGTCCCATGCCTCCTCGATGGGTTTCATTTGGAAGTCACCCTGACACATTGACTCCAACAATGTGCGGGTGTTGTAGTTGATGCCCTCATAAACAATCTGGCACAGCTGCCATAGCTCAAGTCCATGATGAGGGCATTGCTGGAGAAGGTCCTTGAACCTCTCAAAGAAACCATGAAACGATTCGGTCTCGGTTTGATACATCTGATGTATCTGGTGCCGTATCTGTTGAGTTTTCCTTTGAGGGAAAAATCTCTTCAGAAAGACGGTCACAAAGTCATCCCATGACCGAATCGAGCTTGCCGGGAGGCTATACATCCATTTCTTCGCATTATCCTTCAATGCGAAAGAAATCATCCTCAACCGGACAGAATCCTCGTCAAGCTGTTGAAGCTTGAACATGGAGCACACTTTCTCGAATTCGCGTATAAAGATATACGGATCCTCCTTATTGGCAGTGAAGGTCGGAAGCATGCTCACATACTGAGGTTTTAGCTCATAGCTGTTCCCGCGAGCAGGGGGAACAACTATGCAAGAAGGCTGCGCGGCCCGAACAGGATGGGTCCGCTCCCACAAAGTCATCGGTCTATCATGTCGAGCTAAAGGTGGTGGTGCACCTAGAACTCGATCCTGACCGAATCTCCCTTCCTCTCGAGTCAGAGGAGGAGGAGAAGGAGGTCTACGTGGTGGTGGGAACGGACCGAGGTAGTCCATGTATGGAACCCGGTCCCCTTCGCCACCACGAGACGACTCGGCCTCTTGCTCCAACGGAGCACGAGGCGGAGATGGTCGATCACCAAGATCTTCCATCTCAGAAGTATGCACTCTCTCGAGCCGAGCGCTCTCACCAGAACGAGCCCAACCTCGCATAAAAATGCTCGACTCGACTCTAACAAACACACAACAGAAGGTGTACTAGAGGAGGAGACTATACGTAGAGAATAGATGAAGAGATGACTCAGATGAGGAGGGAAGAATCCCTAGAGCTAGCGTGGGTAGTGGGATCAGGAAGAAGCCTAACTAGCAAGCACGGCTCAAACAAAGTAAGGCAATGGGTCCTTAAGCTAGACGACGCCTAACTTCGAGGTCACTAGCCTCGACACGTCTCACCTCCCTACAACGAGGACCACAATGCCCAGCAAGTGATACCAGATCCGGAGATCCAGTACCTCCTACTATCGACAAGGTAGGCAACGCCGATCAGGTCATGACGGTCTCAACTAGATTACTCTCCTAGTGCGCCCGCAATCCTAGGGCCAATGTCTACTTGCTTTTAGTTAAGGCTTTATTAAGAGTGATTTTTGGGGCCAAGGAAAGGGTGATGAAATCCCCCACCTTATCTTTTATGGGACAGCCCCTCCTTAGTAGCGATTTGATCCTAGATCTAGCAATCAATCGCTCCAATCAAACGCTCTCTCACTCTTGTCCCGATGCACCTTACTAACTAATGCATGAACGAAACATGCATGAATGAGGGATGTGGGTGCACGTACCTCACGCCAGCAATCAACGACAAAATGTAAAGCAAAGAAAAGACAAATGCATGCAAGGTCTACCAATGGTGCATGACCTAGATGGCAAGAAGTCTAATCTTTTGCTTTGAGTTTTATGGTCCAAGTTGATTAAAGGGGGAGTGATTAATGATCTGGGAGCAAATAAGAAGTCACAGCATGCAAAATTGGGCTCCCAGATAACACAAATTACAACACAAATGACCACAAAAAATTTGGAAGACAGAATCCCTCACCAGGCCGCCAATTGGCGGTTCCAAACCGCTGATTGGCGGTCTGTTCTTGGATTTGCTTCCTCAAACTTCTCCAGTGGCCTCCCCGTGATCAGAGTGTTCCCTGAAACTAAGAAAAACTGAAAAAGAAAAATTAAAAACCCCTCGAATCGTCCAAACCAAGGTCTGGACAGAGCACCTCCCCGGCAACGGCGCCAAAAACTTGATTGAACTTGTTTTATATTTAACCGCAAGTGCACGGCCGCGTTGAAGCGGTGGCAAATACGGGTCGTCCACTGGGAGGTGTGTCGACACTTGGTTTATTCGAAGACGAGAGGTAAAAAGAAGGGAGAAAGATGTATTACACTAATCTAAACTACAAAGCTGAAATGAAATGCAAAGGAAATGAAGATAAGCAATAAAACTAAACCCCAAAGGGGGTAGAGAAATAATGTGAACATAAAGATGTGTGTGTGTGTGTGTGTGTTCAATTAAGCTCCTCACAACATGTAGTGCATGAAATCATAAAACTACATCCAATCTTGCCTCTACATGAATTAAGATAAGACTACATCATTAAAACATACAAGACAATGATTGGAATGAAGCTACATGAACTCAAGTATAAAGACTAGACCCTACTATGCCTCTACATGAATTAAGATGACTACATCATTAAAACATACAAGACATTAGCTAAGGAAAAGGCAACAAGAGTACATACACTACAAATTGTGTTTCCAACATTAACTTCATCCATATCCTAACTTTATCATTCCCCATAAAATAGGTCCACTAATCAAAGCATAAGCTAAGCTTCATTCAAGAGCATTAGCATATCAAAGATAAGAGTGGAGACCCATTAGATGGTTATGGAAATCATATAAAGCTCAAGGGATAAAAAATAACACACACTTAATACACTACATTATTATATCACATATTTCTCCACCCCCCAAATGGGGATGGAACTACTCACTACTCATTACACTAACTAATTTAGCAAAGGAAAGCATAATACTGAAATGAAATTTATACTACTTAAGCAAGAAATATTAAAGAAGCATAAAACTAAACAAACAAACAAGCATGCAAAGGAAAGGAAATTAAACTAAGAGAGAAACAACATCATTAAAAGAAAACTTATATTATTAACTCACTCAATTACAAGTAGCTCTTCCTCCACTAGAGTTTTGCTTCAAGGCTTCACTCTTAGTAGGGAAGATGGCCACCAAGAGGGAGATGGATACAATGGGAGGTGAAGAGTTCTATTTATAAGCATGGAAAAAGCTAATCCGGGACAATCCCCCGATGTGGGACTAAACCAATACCAAAAATAGCCTAAACACATGCTAATACAAGTCCAGGAAGAATCTTGGCTGATTTGGGCTTAACCAGACCGCCAATTGGCGGTTCCAGACCGCCAATTGGCGGCCTATAAAGCCCAGATCCGGCTGGGTCTTCTGGTGGGCTTGCCTTGGTGTGTTTCTTGGTCTTGGATGCATCTAGCTGGTTTAGTGGAGCTCCGACCCGAATCGAATTGACAAAATACTCCTCATGATGGTGTGGAGTTTCCTGTTTTGCTCTTAGGTCCTTCTGTCTTACGATCAGGTCCTTCCCCCTTGCATCTTGGTCCCCAGGTCTCACAATTAGGTCCTTTTTTCCTGCTTTTGGGTCCTTTCATGGCTCTTCTCTTCAAACCTCTTTATTTCTGAAAACTAAACATAAAACTCGTCACATAGCATTGCTTAGGTGTAAGATAATGGATATAAGGTACAAATATAAGCATGAAATGATGTCAATCAAATAGGTACAAATATAAGCATGAAATGATGTCAATCAGTCTGTTCGGAATACGTTGTGAGTCTGTTCGGAATACGTTGTGGGTCTGTTCGGATTAAGTGGTGGGGCTGTTCGGAATATGTGGTGGGGTTGTTCGGATTAAGTGTTGGGTCTGTTCGGAATACATTGTGAGTCAGTTCGGAATACATTGTGAGTCTGTTCGAAATACATTGTGAGTCTGTTCGCATTAAGGGGTGGGTCTGTACGGATTAAGTGGTGGGTCTGTTCGGAATAAGACGTGTGTCTGTTCGGAATAAGAAGTCCGTCTGTTCGGATTAAGTTGGGTGTCTGTTCGGTTTACGTTTAATGTATGTTCGGATTCAGTTGTCTTTCCAATATGAAGGTACGTTGGTATAGTAGTTCTCATTTTTTTTCCTTTCCATTTGAAGGTGTGGCTTTGTGAGAAATTTAAATTGGGGGAGCCCAGAACTGGAGTTTTCCCACGGATGAAAAGATGGACGGAGCTGTTTGGGAAACGATTAACCCTGAGGAAATGGGAGGAACGTGGAATTACCTTACATCGGATTTACGACGGCACGTTCGACCTGATGGGGGCTCCATCAATGAGTGAAAGGGAGCTGCAACTTATTGGTCATGTTGGAACTCCTGTTCGAAAGAGCTCAACTTCAACCGTCAGTTTGCCAAGGCTCCAACTGGCAGACTGCAGCATTCCATGCGACCCGCTGCTCCAAGAATTGGAGCTGAGTGAGGTGAAGACAAAATGGCTGAGGGCCGAAGCTGCCTTTAAGAAGGCCACAGAACAGGTACACGACCTCAGGGAAGAACTGAGGATTTCCTAGGAAGAGTGTGGGAGGCTCAGGAAAGATATTATATATCTTCGAGGGACAGGGACAACTGGAAAACCTGGTGGGGAGAACGAGCGAGAGCAAGAGGAGGAGAATAGGAAGAAGAGGGAGGCGGAGGAAGAAGAGAATAGGAAGAGGAAGGAGGATGAAGAAGAAGAAGAAAAAAAGAGGAAGGAGGAGGAAGAAGAAAAGAGGAGGGAGGAGGAGGAAGAAGAAAAGAGGAGGGAGGAGGAGGAAGAAGAAAAGAGGAGGGAGGAGGAAGAAGAAGAGAAGAAGAGGAAGGAGGAGGAGGAACGAGAAAAGAAGAAGAGGAAGGAGGAGGAGGAACGAGAAAAGAGGAAGAGGGAGGAGGAGGAATGTGAGAGAAAAAGGGAGGAAAGGACAAAGGAAGAAGAGGAGAAGAAGAGGAAGGAGGAGGAACGAGAAAAGAGGAAGAGGGAGGAGGAGGAATGTGAGAGAAAAAGGGAGGAAAGGACAAAGGAAGAAGAGGAGAAGAAGAGGAAGGAGGAGGAGGAACGAGAAAAGAGGAAGAGGGAGGAGGAGGAATGTGAGAGAAAAAGGGAGGAGGAAAGGAAGAAGGAAGAAGAGGAGAAGAAAGAAGAGAGGAAGAGAATAGAGAGGGAGGAAGAGAAGAGGAGGGAGGAGGAGAGGAAGATGGGAGAAAAGAGGAAAATAGTGGAGAAGGAGGAAGAGAAGAAGAGGGAAGAGAAGAAGAAGAAGGAGAAGGAAGAAGAAAGCAAGGCCCAGATAGCAAACTGGGTCGCGAAAAGAAAACGCTCGACGGCCACCGTTGAGCAGCAGCTGAAGGAAGGCGAACATCTGGCCAAGAAGAATAAGAAGGAAGAAGAGCAAAAAAGAAAAGATAGAGCGGCTCAAAGGAGCCTGAAGAAAAAAAGGCCGGATGTTGACATGCCTGCATTGGGCACGTTGTCAGTTGATGAGGTCAAAATGCTACTGAACCTGACCGAACCCAACAAGGACAATAGGGAGGTCATCTGGAGAGGCGATATGTGCAGTTTAAAACGCTCCGACCTGAAGGAGCTTATAACGCCTAGGATGTATATTAGCGATGAAACTATCGACGCTATGCTATCGGTGCTCGAAGAAAGACGCCACCCAGAAAAAGTTATATGCATATCCACATTCGAGTCGGGGCGAATTCTTGGAGGGCAAGGCAGAGAAGTTGATGATTTTATCCTCCCTAAAATCGTAGGTGCGTCTCCAACACAGACTGTGATCGCACAACCATGCTGGTCTTCAGGTCATTGGACTCTGGTGGTTGTCTATGGTCCGTCCAAAGAGATTTTGGCATTCAACAATATCTCTAGGGAGCTAGGCGAAGGTGATGATCCGGAGCAGACTGTAGGCCTACATGAATGTGCAGCAGCGGATGCGGCTGTATACTGGAGGGATCTACTCAAGGTCGACTGGCCCTTGAGAATCCTGAGGAAAGAGAGCCAACAACAACCACCGGGCAGCAACGATTGCGGCGCCTTCGTTTTATACTGGATAAGGTGCCTAATGTTCAATCTTGACCCTACGAAGGAGAAGGACCCCAATACCATCCACTCTATCAGGGGTGAATTGGCGGTCATGTTACTTATGGATCGTCGGTCGTGTGTGCAGGTCTAAACAGACAAAGATATTTTAAGTTTTGTTTATTTTTTGGTTTACATGTACAAAATGTTTACATATTCAGTTCACAAACTATTTACATGTAAAAATACAAACATTACCAATGTCATTCTTAAGCTAACTTTATTCCGAACAGACAGTCTTCTTATTCCGAACAGACCCACCACTTATTCCGAACAGACCCAACACTTAATCCGAACAGACGCAACACTTAATCCGAACAGACTCACAACTTAATCCGAACAAACGCAACATTTAATCCGAACAGGCTCACAACTTATTCCGAACACAGTCTTCTTATTCCGAACAGACCCACCACTTATTCCGAACAGACCCAACACTTAATCCGAACAGACGCAACACTTAATCCGAACAGACTCACAACTTAATCCGAACAAACGCAACATTTAATCCGAACATGCTCACAACTTATTCCGAACACAGTCTTCTTAATCCGAACAGACCCAACACTTAATCCGAACAGACTCACAACTTAATCGGAACAGAACCACCACTTATTCCGAACAGACCGAACACTTAATCCGAACAGACTCACAACTTAATCCGAACAGAACCACCACTTATTCCGAACAGACCGAACACTTAATCAGAACAGACCCAACACTTAATCCGAACAGACGCAACACTTAATCCGAACAGACTCACAACTTAATCCGAACAAACGCAACATTTAATACGAACAGGCTCACAACTTATTCCGAACACAGTCTTCTTAATCCGAACAGACCCAACACTTAATCCGAACAGACTCACAACTTAATCGGAACAGAACCACCACTTATTCCGAACAGACCGAACACTTAATCCGAACAGACTCACAACTTAATCCGAACAGAACCACCACTTATTCCGAACAGACCGAACACTTAATCAGAACAGACCCAACACTTAATCCGAACAGACTCACAACTTAATCGGAACAGAACCACCACTTATTCCGAACATACTCACAACTTATTCCGAACAGACACACCACTTAATCCGAACACACACAACTTATTCCCAACACACCCACAACATATTCCGAACAGGAAAAACTTATTTCGATCAGACACAAGTAAATCTGAACTGAACTTGTATAACAACCATTTACAGATCAAAACAGATCAACAATTACAAGTTTCTTGGTTTTACAAGAACGGGAAAAAACAAAAAAATGTAAATTAAGGAGGAAATTCCTCGTAATACAAACTCATGTCCCAATCAGAGAAATCAGGATCCGCGGGTTTTGGTGCTACTTCGTGAAGCGGCGAAGTAACCTTCATCTTCCACTTTCCCTTCTCTTGTTGGGCGTGTTTTTTATGGCTCTTTTTAATTATCTTCTCAGCTAAAGACACTCGACGTCTAGTCGGCGGTCTTCCTATACGTCTGACCTTTTCCGGATTAAGGACCGATGTACCCGAAGACTCAGGTTCATCAGGTCGAACCAAGTTTTGTGTAGTGTGCATACATGCCTTAAGCATTTCAATACACTTCACGGCCTCAATATACCTTTTGTGGGAGATGAAGGCTTCCTGTGCGATCCAAACGGCACGACCCATGATGTCGTCGTGACGACGTAGCGCATCCTTCGCCATTACACCATCGTCTGGGTACGTCTTATCTCGATAGCTCCTTCGAATATCCTTCCGCCATCGATTAAGGATGTAAGAGTCTGGAAACAATGCATTAGGATTCAAGCGTGCAAGTACAACAAAAACGTGGCAGCATAGAAGCCCAACGTGCTGAAACATTCTGCAATCACATGTAAAATTCATGGATGTGTTTTGTACTAGGAAACGTTTCGACAGTAGCTGCTCACCAGCCAAAACACGTTCAGATACCTTGTACTGGAATGTTTCATTCGTATTGAACTCCTCTGTTATATCGCAGTATATCATCTTCCCAATTTGTAACTGCACTTTTTTGAAGACCCCTACGGTATACAACTCGCTCAACTGACTCTCGAATGGATAAATTGAAACCAACTGGGGTTTTTTATGAAGACAATCAAATTCTGATTGAGCTTCCTTCTCGTACTTGTGGCGGAGCGCAAGTTCGTATTGTTGAACAAACTGCTTAAGGGTGGTCTTCGAAGTAAGATACTTGTCGAAGAAGGCGTTCATACTCTCGCTCCTCTGAGTAGATGCCATTCCCGCGAAAAAAAAATCACCAACAAATGCAGAGATCCACGACTCTCGGATTGCATAAATGGATTTGAGCCAGCTGTGGTTCTGCAGGTCAAAATCAAGAAGGAAACCCTGCCAATTACGATCAAATTCTGCTGGGGTTTTGGAATCATATACAATCAATTTCAGATCAAATAATATGTGATCCCGATACTGCGTCGGCAACTTCACGGGAGCTTTGTTCATTATGTGCCATATACAGAATCTGTGTCTTGAATCTGGGAAGACATTCCTTACAGCAGCAGTAATGGCACCACATTGATCTGTTATTATAGCTGGGGGGGGGGTATATCTGCATAAGGGACCCAATTCGAAAGGAGTGAGACATTATTCCGAACAGTCAGACTTCTTAATCCAAACAGACAGTCTTCTTATTCCGAACAGACACAACACTTAATCCGAACAGTCAGGCCACTTATTCCGAACAGACACAACACTTAATCCGAACAGTCAGACTTCTTATTCCGAACAGACAGACTACTTATTCCGAACAGCCAGACTTCTTATTCCGAACAGACACAACACTTAATCCGAACAGTCAGACCACTTATTCCGAACAGACACAACACTTAATCCGAACAGTCAGAGACTTCTTATTCCGAACAGACACAACACTTAATCCGAACAGTCCGACTTCTTATTCCGAACAGACACAACACTTAATCAGAACAGTCAAACTTCTTATTCCGAACAGACACAACACTTAATCCGAACAATCCGACTTCTTATTCCGAACAAACACAACACTTAATCCGAACAGAGAGACTTCTTAATACGAACAGACAGACTTCTTATTCCGAACATACACTCTTCTTATGAAGAGGGAAGAAGGAAAAAAACTTACCGTTCATGCACGACAACCAGGTTTGGAACAACCATATGTAATTTTCAGTAGTCTCATAGGACAGCAAAGCGCAACCGAGCAAAACTGATTCGAAATAGTGATTGACTCCTACAAATGGGGCGAATGGCATGTCGTATTTGTTGGTAATGTAGGTTGTGTCGAAACATAGTGCGTCTCCAAAGTATGAATATGCAGCTCTAGAACGACTGTCAGCCCAAAAAACGTTGCGTAGTCTTCCGTCGTCATCCATATCTATTACATAAAAAAACATGGAATCAATCTTCTGCATCCTAATGAAATAGTCCTGAAGAGCTTGTGCATCACCAGGTCCCATCTTCAAATTTCTGACTTGGTTTACAACATTCCTGCAAACAGGAACCAGTAAGACCAGGCGCAAAATGTTCAACTTCAATTATGTTAGACGGAAAGAACACAAACCTTAAATCCCTTTCGTTGAAAGTCAATTTGTCATAACCTCCAGCCTCGACCACAAGAGATTGCATGGTCTTAGCAGCCGATATCCCAGCTTCATCATTAACCGATATCCGTGCTACGACGGCCTCAGGGACGGTTCGTTTTTGCCTGAGAAATCGCATTTGCTCCGGGTCAAGCATGGGATGGTTATGGTTAAGATCCACAAAGTTAACGTTGTAACCCCTTGCTGTGTTTCCGGATACCCTTATCCGAGCAGTGCATTGTACTCTGCTGGATAACCTAGGCTTCAATTTTCCTTGCCCTTGGTCCGTTGGTGCGGTGCCCTCCTTGGAGCAAGTCAGCGTGGCCCGTATAACAACACCACGATCGTAATGAGATTGTCTTGTCTTAACGCCAAAACCACAATAATCGGCATAGGCCACGTAAAATGCTTTGGCTTCTTCGAAAGAGGGGAAAAACATCCCCTCATGGGGAACGTTTGATGGCTGCTCCACTAGGGAAGGCACGGGAACGATTTCCATTTGAGTACAGAGGAATGACCACAGAAGAGAAGGGAAGGAAAAGGAAGAGGCATCTTGAGATTGATAACAAGTCTTCTGTGCCGTGTAGGAGCGCCGAGCGCCAAAATGATGAAGGAAGAGAGTGATTTGAGTCGCATTAATGAGGGATGGAGGGAAGGATGGTGGAAATGATGAAGGTACGAAAATAGAGGAATAAAAAAACCAAAAACATTTCATATCCCTTCGCGCCAACAAAGCAGCGTCTGCTGAGTGGACTGACCACATCAGCGCGCGTCCCGGACGCGCGCGTCCACTAAACATTTTCCTTTTTGAAATACATAATAGTGAAAATCTTAACAAAGTACGGTAACTGTCCTCGAACTCGACAAAACAAAAGGACCTTGCTAGCTCAGCTGGTATATCCACAGTCATGGATTATTCTTGACAACACATCCATGATAATATCCATGATGTGGGATTAGCCTTGGGGATTCACTTAGCACCGAAGTTTTAAAGAAAATAAATTGGTTTGAAAAGGGAAAATATTATTTTGTTCAATACATTTGTAAAATTCACATCCGTAGTTATCTTTTTTAGATCCGTACATCTGTAGTTATCTTTAAAATCCACAATTTGGTCTTACAATTTGATTAGATATTTGGGATGTGGAGAGGGGTCAGATGATGATTCAAAACGCTGCAGTTTGTTTTCATTATAGGTATCAAGTCATGATCTCCCCTTATATTTCTCATCACTGATTCTCGTTGGAAAAAATATTAAGAGAATGGTGTCATAACTCAAAACAATCATAGGCACAATAAATTCCTAAAATTAAAAGTTTTAAATTTGCAGAGACTATTAGAACGAAAGCTAACATACCTTTCGTCTTAGCCTCACGCGAATGTGCAAGCCTTTGTGATAATCCCTTTCATCATTCAACTTTTCAACGTGTATTGGTTGATAATTAGGAAAGAAAATTAGATGAATCAAGTTGGAACTATCTAATGAAAACTTGAAATTGCTACTCCGATAAAAAAACTTAAACTGCTACTTACTACCTTCTCAGCTTGATCAGAAGTGTCTTACTCCACAAAGGGCGTGTGTGCAGCCCATCAACAAATAAAACAAAGTTACTCGAGAGAACAACAAAGGAACATATCTCAAATAAAAATAAAGAGTTTCAAAATTTGTTATCTCTGCAATTTTAGAGTCCTGGATAGATGTCTAAAATTAAGATCTTTGATGGATTATTATTGAGCATGCATCAATGATTTTCGATAAGCTTTGAGGGATTGAATTAAGACATATGAAATGATTTCATAAAAGACAAAAAATCATTTAAACCAAAATATATTTTTCTTAAATTCAGTTCAGTCGTATTGCTACTCAGTCTTTTATAATTTACTGTCTGAAGTTAGATGTCTAGACTCTAGACTAACAAAGTACATGTGGAATTGTTAAAAATAACATACAACTCATCAGGATTGTTACAGGAATAACTCAATTCCCTAGGTATACAAAATATGAATTAAGGAATAAAGATTTCTTACCTTATTAAAAAGGTGAATATTTGGTTTTTTTATAATACAAAGTTAATCCTCATCATATTAATAAACACACCATGAGCTATGCTAGCGATATACCTCAACTATCCTCAAGGGATCAATTTTTTCTATAATATCAGTTTTACAAAAAAAAGTTAGACATAGGTAGATAAAGCAAAATGACATGATTAAGAGATTTGGTTGAAGCAACCCTTACATAATTTCCTGACATATTAAAAAAATAATAAAAGAAAAAAAGAAAAAAGAGAAATGTACCATGCTCTTCACTTAATGAAGTTTGCTCCCCTCGATGTCTATGTCAATGCTCAGATCTAAAATTTCATGTTCCTTGGGAATCAAAATTGGGCATCATCAAAATTTTGGTAGATCATAATTTGAATGAAAATTGGGAATTTTAAAGCAACTAACAAATGGCTTAAGACAGTTATTATCATTATATTTCATTATAGTTATTTTCATAAATAAAATCTAATCATTCATCCCACCATGAAAAATCTCTTAATCCTGAAATACTGAAAATTTTGTTGTAGATCCAAAATCAATACTAATGTGGCAACAACAATGAATGATGGACAACCCTCAAACCCTAATCTCACAACACCAAAGTCCAAATTCAAAAACAATAACTGCATGTTTGGATAACTAAAGGTTTAGAAGTCTATGATTTCAAAATTGTATTTTTCAAGTTATCATACTACAAAAGAAAATCTACTGGTATGCATGTATTGTCTATTTGGTGTTTTGGTGGTTCAAATAACTATGCAGATTGAAACCAATAACTTCTTCAATACCATTTGTTAATGTATATTGCACACATTTGGAATTGGGATAGAATAAGAATGAAAAGAAAAATCAAATAACTCAATCATGACTTACCTACAAAAGAAGACACGATATGTTGGGGGAAGAACTTGAAGAACATAGTACCACATCCAAGTATCCAACTGAGTAAGAAATCATGGAAGAATATATAGCACCACAAACCAATTTATGTTGTAATATAGAAAAGAAGCTTTGGAAATTTTGAAGTGATAGTTTGTTGTGTCATCTCCGTCAATCCCTTCAAAACAAAACACAAAAGCATGTAATTATCGTAAAAGAGGATAGTCACCAAGAACAAAAACCTCAAACATGTGTTAGGATGAAATACCATGCAGGAGGCATATCAACTCAAGAGGGAGAAGGAGGATATGCACCCTTAAAGATCTGAAACCAACAGGCAAGCAACAATACCACCTTGAAATCTCACACAAGAGGCTCCGTTGGAGAAAGGATATAGTCTGTAGTGAGTCGGATTTAGGTGCAGCCGTACGTAGGCGACATAGTTGTTAGTTGACGCTGCTGGTGGTCGGCCATCGGATTTCTTACGGTTGTTGGTTGTCGAAATTCGATGTTGGGAAATTTGAGAATGGTCATAATGTTTCGAGGGATGTATTCTTAAGAGTCTTTGTACCATCGGCAGTTACGTGGGTAAAGGGTGCGTTGGTGAAATGTGTAGATGGACGAATGAGTTTGGGTTTGGGAAGACGTGGCTTGGGTTGAGGGCTTAGATTATTGTTTACGTGGACGATGGAGATTGAAATGAATAGATGGATGGATGAGATGAAATAAAAGGACCAGGAAAAAACGGTTATTTACGGAAAACCATATATATAATACTATAGATTGTTGTTAGTAATTTTTCCGTTGTGTGTTTAAAACTGATGTATTGTAATATGTTTGGAATAAATATAAATATATAAGTAATAAAATGTATGCTTGTGTCCACTTAGTTATGTATTTGTCAATAATCATTGTTAATGGAGTTTGTTGGTAGCTTGCTCATGAGATAACATGTATTAAGGACTAGCCTTTAGCTATTTATTCTTTAATCAAGAAGCCAATTTTGTTATGTGGAAAATGTAAACATGTGTTGTGTTGTGTTGAAGTTTGAGGGGTTTGGATGTAGTGTGTTTGTGATGAATTGGGTGGAATTGAGATCAAGTTTATATCGTGTACTGTTATAAAATTTTCTTGTAAATTACAGGATTTGAAGACTTTTACATAACAAATTTTAGTGGAGGTTCTGCCAAAATTTCAAAAAAATTATAATCTAATTGTTATTAATAACACGATATTCTAAAATAATAACTTAAATTTTATATTAAAAGGAATATAACTTAGATCATGTAAAAAATTTATGTTTAATTAGTTTAGTGAGTTCATACATTTATTTATGTTTATTAATGTTTAGCTTAGTTAAATGTTTATTTATTTATGTTTATTTATGCTTTAACCAATTTATTTTGTTTAGTTAACTCATTGCCCCCATTAAGCAACTTGAGCTTTAATAACCTAAAGCAAAAGATTAGACAATATTTCTAAGTCATTCATCATATAGGATTTGCATTCATCGTATTTATTATTTATTTACGATTTCTTTCGTAGATTGTTGGGTAAGGTACGTAATCTCTTTGATTCACCATTCATTAAAAAGTACACATTAGTTAGTAGGACTTGCATTGGAACAAGAGTGAGGTGAGTGTTTGTTTGGTGTGTTGTTTGTTAGATTATGGTATGAAAAACACATAGGGGGCAATAACCTATAGGAGATGAGGTGGGGGATTTCATCACCCTTTGCTTGGCCCAAAAACCACTTAATAAAAGCGCCTTAATAAAATCAATTAGACGTTGACCCCTAGGATTTCCGGACTCATTAAGAAGAGGAAATCGTTTAAGACCGTTATGGCCTGAACGTCGTTGCCCATCTAGTCTCCCTGAGATTATAGGAACCTCTGGGTTTTTGATTTCCTACAGATTAGTGGTCCTCGATGTTTAAGACCGTTTCGGCCTGAACGTCGTCGCCCATCTAGTCTCCCTGAGATATTAGGGACCTCAGGGTTCTTGATTTCCTACAGACTAGTGGTCCTCGCTGGGACATCGAAGTTAGGTGGCGTCTAGTACTAAGGACCTATAGTGCACTTTAGGCTTGTTTTGGCCTTGATTGCTTAGTTAGGTTTCTAACATTTCTTATGTTGGCCTTTTAGCCTTAATCTATGTTTTGATAATTTAATCAACATAATCTTAATTGTGATCATGTAGAGTAGTACACATGTTGCATTGCATATATATTGCTTTGTGCTAACCTCTACAGGTGATCAAGACTCAAGGAAGAAAGAAAATCAAGTCAAGACATGTAATTAAACTCATTTGAAGACATGTATTTTGTATTTCTTTGAG
Organism: Triglochin maritima; assembly: GCA_963682175.1. Classification (NCBI taxonomy): domain Eukaryota; kingdom Viridiplantae; phylum Streptophyta; class Magnoliopsida; order Alismatales; family Juncaginaceae; genus Triglochin; species Triglochin maritima. Next base: position 17,688,515 of record OY821779.1, read on the forward strand.
TCTTAGGAACTTTTTGTAATTGAGCATACTTGAGCTAAAAACTACTCAAACACACACTAGGTTCCTTATAGAAGTCACACAAAATTTCATATCCTTTGGATTTCAATAGATCACTCAAACTTATACCGGAAAACACTAAACACTTAACCTGAACTGTCTGCCACATTCGGTAGACCGAAACAGACCGTTCGGTCGACCGAGTGATCAATTACCTAGTTAGTATTTTGCTGTCCGATTTCGGTCGACCGTCCAGACCTTTTCGGTCGACCGAGTTAACACAGTTTTCCGACCGTTTGTTTTGTCGTTTTATACCCAACGGTCGTATTCATATTTTTACAAATAGCCCAAAATACATTTTCCTATCGGTCGACCGAGGACCTTGTTCGGTCGACCGAACTTAGAAGACTTGACAAACCCAAAGTGCATGTCGGTTTTTGGTTGACCGTGGACCATGTTTCGGTTGACCAAACTTAATTTTGTTTGTCAACCCCAAAATGCCTGGTGTGATTCGGTCGACCGAACCTATCTCGGTGTTCAACCGATCACTTAAGTGTACCTAGATTATAGCCTTTAGCGGTCGACCATTTCTTAATCGGTCGATCGAACCTTAATCAAAATTGCCAAACGGTCGACCGTTCAGCCTGATCTGGTGGACCGAACTTACTCAGTATTCGGTTGTGTTAGTTTCTGTTTTTGTGTATCTTACTCAATCTTTACCCAAAGGGTCGTGATACACGGACGCGCGCGTCCGTGACGCGCCTTACGCGGACGAGTTTCGATTTGATGAGTCAACGTCCAGTCAGCTATTTCTTCTGCGTGGGCTTTATTTTTTTTTTAAAAAGACGGCTGGTTGGGTGGGACGGTTCATTTCCCTAAATCATGATTAGACGGTTAGACTTCACGTACACCATTAGGTCTGTAGAGCATTCGAGTATCTGTCTGTGCAGTTTCCTAAAAAGTTTTTCCTCATTTCCTATTCCCATCCAAAAACCGTCGTCCCATTTTGAGTCGAAGAAAACCCAGACAAGACGAAAATGGATTCTTCTGTCCCTGAAACCTCCATCACTCCTGAAATTCTAGCCGCGCAGGTCTCTCCTCACCCCGGATGTGTTTTGTGTTGATTTAAGGGTTCAACATCGAGTTTTAATTTTTTTTTTGTGGTTTCAGGGAAGCACGTACTACTTCCGCGAAACTAAGTGCGGTTTGACGGCCATTCACCGACAGTTCAGTCGGATGAAGGGGGAGGAGAAGAAGGTTTTCAAAGGGTCGCCTTTCGGTCACTTCCTCACTTTTCCTCACATGACAACTGATAATGAGATCCTGGGTTGGTTCGTCGAACACTTCGACACCAATGAGGTCGGGTTGAGAATATCAACTGGGGTCGTCCCATTTACGGTAGAAGACGTCGCCCTGCTACTGGGGCTAGGAGTGCATGGGCTGAGAGTTGATATGGAACCCATGTACGTAGAGAAGCGAGACGGGGTTAACCTCGACAACACTCCGCTACTGGGTCATCTTACTGCCACGAGTGCGATGGGCGACGAGGAGGAGCACGTCCGTCTTCTTATTTGTATGATCTTCAATCATTTTTTGTTCTTCGATGGAACCCTGCGAACTAAAGTGTGGTACACGAGGCATCTGAAGAACCTCAAGCGCCTCAAGAGATATGCGTGGGCAAATGCTGTTCACGCTTGTTTGGTTAGGGGTCTGGAGGAAGCCAAAAGGGACCTGTCGAGGAGGAGATTGACTGGGAACTTCACTCTGAAGCAGGGTTGCGTGTCTAGATGCGTTGCCATATTACAAGTAAGCAACTTATTTGATTGGTGTTGTGTTTGTCCGGAATAAGTGTCGTGTCTGTCCGGGATACGTGTTGTGACTGTCCGGAATATGTCATGTGTCTGTCCTGAATAAGTGTTGTGTCTGTTCTGAATAAGTGTTGTGACTGTCCGGAATAAGTGTTGTGTCGGTCCGGGATACGTGTTGTGTCGGTCCGGGATACGTGTTGTGTCTGTCAGGAATACGTGTTGTATCTGTCCGGAATAAGTGTTGTGTCTGTCCGGGATACGTGTTGTGACTGTCCGGAATAAGTCATGTGTCTGTCCGGAATAAGTGTTGTGTCTGTCCAGAATACGTGTTGTGTCTGTCCGGAATAAGTCATGTGTATGTCCGTAATTTATTATTTCTGTCCGGTTTACGTTATGAGGCTATCCGGAAAAAGTTATGTGTCTGTCTCCTCACTCATTCTTATTCTCAGGTGTGGCTTTGTGAGAAGTTCAAATTTGGGGATCCCAGTCCATCATTTCCAAGGTTCAAATGTTGGACGGAACTGTTTGGGAGACGTCTAATCCTAAGGAAATGGGAGGAACGCGGCATCAACTTGCATGGGATTTACTGGGCCAAATTTGAGTTAAAGGGCACTCCGACACTCGGTGAAAGGGAGCATGAACTGATGATAGAGGATCAAATTCCTCCTCCAAAAGCAACTCCCGCACAAAAGGTCGCCTCGAAGGATACACCTTCAACATCCACTCTACCAAGGGTACAACTTAGTGAATGCAGCATTCCATGTGACCCACTGCTACAAGAGTTGGAACTAAGTGAGGTTAAGACGAATTGGCTGCAAGCCGAAGCAGCCCTTAAGCATGCGACCGAAAAAATTAACAGACTGGAGGAAGAACTGAGGATTTCTCAAGAGGAGTGTCGGAGGCTGAGACACGAAATCGGTCTTGAAGGACTCCGTGGGAAGGAGGAAGAGAGGAATAGGAGGGAGGAGGAAAAGAGGAATAAGAGGGAGGAGGAAGAGAGGAATAGGAGAGATGAGGAAGAGAGGAAGAAGAGGGAGGAGGAAGAGAGGAAGAGGAGGGAGGAGGAAGAGAGGAAGAGGAATGAGGAAGAGAGGAAGAGGAGGGAGGAGGAAGAGAGGAAGAGGAATGAGGAAGAGAGGAAGAGGAAGGAGGAGGAGGAGGAGGAGGAGGAGGAGGAGGAGGAACAGAAGAGGAAGAGGAAGAGGAAGGAGGAAGAGGAAGAGAGGATGAAGAAGAGGAAGAGGAAGGAGGAAGAGGAAGAGAGGATGAGGAAGATGAGGGAGGAGGAAGAGAGGAAGAGGAATGAGGATGAGAGGCTGAGGAAGGAGGAGGAACGGAAGATGGAGGAAGAGGAAGAGAGGATTAAGAAGAAGAGAGAGGAGGAAGAGAGGAAGGAGGAGGAGGAACGGAAGAGGAAGGAGGAAGATGAAAAGAGGATTAACTTGAAGGGGGAGGAGGAAGAGAGGAAGAGAAGACGAGGAAGGAGGAGGAACGACAGAGGAAGGAGGAAGAGAGGAAAAGCAAGAGGGAAATGCACCCAACAAAATTGCGGACCAAAAGACCACGCTTGCGCACAGAAGATAGAGACGAAGCGTACAGGAAATCTGGCGAAGAGGGGGTAGACAAGAAGGCCGTAGAAGCCAACAAAGAGATAGAGGAGGCCGAAGAAGCCGCCAAAGATGTTCTGGCCGCCCATGTTTCCTCGACGAGACCTGATCTGGATGTGACCACTTTGAGATCGTTGAAACCTGATGAGGTACAACGTTTATTGAATCTCACGGCTCCCGAACGCGATGCAAAAGAGGTGATCTGGAGGGGGCAACTCTGCAATATAAGCCGTGAAGATCTTAAGTAAATAATAACGCCAAAATCGGAATTCAGCAACGAAACCATTGGCGCCCTAATCGAGGTACTGGTCAGAAGAGGAGGGCCGCAAAAGGTTGTTTGCATATCAACCTTCGAATCGGGAAGGATTGTGGAGGGATAGGAAGGAGATATAATGGAAGACTGTCTACTCCCCAAAATTCTAGGACTAAATGCGGCGGAGACCATCATCGCACAACCATGCTAGAAGTCTGGCCACTGGACTCTGTTCGTTGCCCACGGACCGAGATCAGAGTTCATTCAGTACAACAATATATCCCGTTCGCTGGGAAAAGGTGAAGATCCTTCTAAGTGTGTCGGAATTCATGAATGCACAACATTTCAGTTGATGGAATTTTGGCGACGATTGTTGAAGGTCGATTGTCCGCTGATAGTTGAGAGGAAGGCTAACCAACGACAGCTAGCCGGGAGTAACGACTGCGGGACATACGTTTTGTACTAGATCAAGTGTTTGATGGTGAATGCTGATCCGACGAAGCCGAAGCAGTCCAAGATTATCCACCGTATGAGGGGCGAATTGGCTAACTGGTTACTTGAAGACTCTGGGGTGTGCAGTCAATAATAATCGGCCTTTTAATTGTTTTACTTTACACCATTGCTAAATTGTTACATAAACCATTGTTTTACAAAACTTATACTTGTTCAAATTACATAGACACACAACATATTCCGAACAGACACACAACTTATTCCGAACAGACACTCAACTTATTCCGAACAGACACACAACTTAAACCGAACAAACACACAACCTATTCCGAACAGACACACAACTTATTCCGAACAGACACACAACATATTCCGAACAGACACACATATTCCGAACGGACACTCAACGTATTCTGAACAGACACACAACATATTCCGAACAGACAGACATCATATTCCGAACAGACACACAGCATATTCCGAACAGACCCACAACTTAAACGGAACAAACACCCAACATAAACCGAACAAACACACAACTTAAACCGAACGGACACACATCGTATTCCGAACAGACACACAACATATTCCGAACAGACACACAACTTAAACCGAACAGACACACAACTTAAACCGAACGGACACACATCGTATTCCGAACAGACACACAACATATTCCGAACAGACACACAACTTATTCCGAACAGACACTCAACGTATTCCGAACAGACACACAACTTAAACCGAACGAACACACAACTTAAACTGAACAGACCCACAACTTAATCAGAACAGACATACAACTTAATCCGAACAGACAGTCAACTTATTCCGAACAGACAAACAACTAAATCCGAACAGACAGACAACTTAATCCGAACAGACAGACAACTTAATCCGAACAGACAGACAACTTATTCCGAACAGACCCACAACTTAAACCGAACACATACACAACTTAAACTGAACAGTCACACCACTTAACCCGAACACATACACAACTTAAACCGAACAGTCACACCACTTAAACCGAACCGTTCCACCACTTAATCCGAACAGACCGACCACTTAAACCGAACAAACCCACAACTTAATCCGAACAGACAGACAACTTAATCCGAACAGACAGTCAACTTATTCCGAACAGACAGACAACCTATTCCGAACAGACAGACAACTAAATCCGAACAGACAAACAACTTAATCCGAACAGACAGACAACTTATTCCGAACAGACCCACAACTTAAACCGAACACATACACAACTTAAACCGAACAATCACACCACTTAACCCGAACACATACACAACTTAAACCGAACAGTCACACCACTTAAACCGAACCGTTCCACTACTTAAACCGAACCGTTCCACAACTTAAACCGAACAGTCACACCACTTAAACCGAACAGTCAAACCACTTAAACCGAACAGTCACACCACTTAAACCGAACAGATTCACACCTTAAACAGAACAGTCCCACCACTTAAACCGAACATTTCCACCACTTAAACCCAACAGTTCCACCACTTAAACCGAACACATACATAGCTTAAACTGAATAGTCACACCTTACCATTCATGCACGACAACCATGTTTGGAAAAACCATATGTAATTTCCAGTGGTCTCAGAAGACAGCAAAGCGCAACCGAACAAAACTGACTCGAAATAGTGATTAACTCCTACAAATGGGGCAAAAGGCATGTCGTATTTGTTTGTAATGTAGGTGGTGTCGAAACATATTGCGTCTCCAAAGTATGAATATGCAGTTCTAGAACGACAGTCAGCCCAAAACACGTTCCGTAGTCTTCCTTCGTCATCCATATCCATTACATAGAAAAACATGAAATCAATCTTCTGCATCCTAATGAAATAGTTCTGAAGAGCTTGTGCATCACCAGGTCCCATCTTTACATTTCTGACATCGTTTACAACATTCCTGCACACAGAAACCACTAAGACCAGGCGTAAAATGTTCAACTTCAATTATGTTAGGCAGAAAGAACACAAACCTTAAATCCCTTTCATTGAAAGTCAATTTGTCATGACCTCCAGCCTCGGCCACAAAAGATTGCATGGTCTTAGCAGCCGATATCCCAGCAGTATCATTGCATGATATGCGTGCTTTGGCGGCCTCAGGGACGGTTCGTTTTTGTCTGAGAAAATGCATTTGCTCATGTTCAAGCATGGCGTGGTTATGTTTAAGATCCACAAAGTTAATGTGGTAACCCCTTGCTGGGTTTCCGGAGACCCTTATCCGAGCAGTGCATTGGACTCTACTGGATAACCTAGGCTTCAATTTTCCTTGCCCTTGGTTTGTTGATGTCGTGCCTTCCTTAGAGCAAGTCAGCGTGGCCCGTATAACAACACCACGATCGTAATGAGATTGCCTTGTCTTAACACCAAAACCACAAGAATCGGCATAAGCCACGTAAAATGTTTTGGCTTCTTCGAAAGAAGGAAAAAACATCTCCTCCTTAGGAACGTTTGCCGGCTGCTCCACTTGGGGGGGGGGGGCACATGAACGATTTCCATTGGAGTACAGAGGAAGGACCACAGAAGAGAAGGGAAGAAAAAGGAAGACGCATCTTGAGATGAATAACAAGTCTTCTGCTGTGTAGGAGCGCCAAAATGATGAAAGAAGGGAGTGATTTGAGACGCATTAATGAGGGATGGAGGGAGGGATGGAGAGATGTAGACATTTGTACGTATAACCAAAGAATTGAGGAATAAAATAAAAAAGGAAACTTTTTTCTGTGCTGACATGGATAGTGCCAACTCAGCCGCGTCACCGAAGGAGCGTCCTAAAGAGCGGCCATCTATCATTTTCCTTACCCAAATCATCCCCAACGGCTATAACTCTTTTAGAGATTATAAATAGAGTTGTAAAACACATTTTAACACAATTCTCCCACTACTATTTGTCCCCAACATTAGAGAGAAGCTCCACACACTCAAAAGCTCAAAACCTTCCACACTTAGTAATCAATTCATATTCTACTCAAGTGTGGTCAAGATTAGAGAGTGTTATTCCACTCATTGTTTGTGCAAGAAGCAAGGGTCTTGGTGAAAGCCCAAGACAAGAGTAAAGACATCGGTGAGAGCCCGAAGTGTCCCTCTCGGATTGTGAGAGGAGGAGTCCAGCTCAGCAAGGGTTGTTCGTGAGCTTGAAGATTGTAAAGGCGTTCTCTCCCGGCCTGGAACGGGGAGTGGTTAGTGAAGTCGTGAGCAGAGCTTGCAAGAGAGGACTAGGACCTGGGTGGGGTGCCGAACCTCTGTAAAAATCCCCCGACTCCTTGTGGTTTGCATTATCTCCCTCCTTACTTGCTTGTTTAGTTTTAAATTCCACTGCATACCTTTGATAGTTAATCAAGTAGGTGATTTAAGGTTAAAAGTGATTAGAATTGTAGACCCTCACGATCCTACAACTTATTATCACGCTAGATTAAGGACTTCATCTCCTCTCATCTGAGTCATTCTTTTCTCATCTTAATGTCTCTGAATCTTCTCATCTACGAACATATTCTTTTAAATTGAAATTTTATTTATTTCCTCCAATATTAACTATCATTTTTGTTAATGTTTAGATTGAAATGGATCGAGAGTGGATTGTTTCAAACATATTGAGTGATGAGTATGAGAATGGAGTGAATATGTTCTTAGAGGTTGCAAAAAAACATTCAAAAAAATGAAAGACAATGACATTGCGTATTGTCCGTGCAATAAGTGTCATAATATGTCAGTGCTGACTTTTCGGAAAATGAAAGATCATTTGTTTGAGAAAGGTTTCGACCCAAATTATAGACGGTGGATATGACATGACGAAAATGAATCATTTAGTCGTTCCAAGAATGACAGAGACAACATTAGTGTGGAAGATCACTTAGAGGAAATGATTCAGGATATGGCTGAAAAGTTTTCGTCCAACCCCGATTTACTTGGTAGTTTGTTGAGTGACAATGAGAAGCTGTTGTATAAGAGTTGTACCAAATTCACTAGATTGTCAGCGGTGTTGAAGTTATACAATTTAAAAGCTGGAAATTGTTGGTCCGATGTCAGTTTCACATCAATGTTGAAGTTATTGAAAGAGATGCTTCCAGATAATAATGAGTTGCCAGATATAACTTATGATGCTAAGAAAGTGCTGTGTCCTATGGGAATGGAATATAGGAAGATACATGCATGCCCGAATGATTGTATATTGTATAGGGGTGAGTTTGAAAACTTACATTCCTGTCCTAGGTGTAATGTTTCACGATACAAAATGAAACGTAGTGGACCAAATCACAATGAAGAGGCCGACGAGATGAAAATCAAAGGACCTCCTGCTAAGATTTTGTGGTATCTTCCGATAATACCAAGGCTTAAACATTTGTTTGTGGGTAAGGAAGATTCCAAGAACATGACATGACATGCTGATCATGAGAAACCAAATGATCAGTTGCTACGTCACCCTGCAGATTCACATCAGTGGAAAAAAGTATATTTCGACTTTCCTGTGTTTGGTGAAGAATCCAGGAATGTACGAGTTGGACTATGTACGGACGAAATGAATCTTTTCTATAGTTTGAGTAGCATTCATAGTTCTTGGCATGTTCTGCTTGTAATTTACAATTTGCCCCTGTGGTTATGCATGAAACGCAAATATATTATGTTGTCCTTAATGATTTCTGGTCTGAAACAACCTGGAAACGACATCGATGTGTATTGATGATCTAAAGAGATTGTGGGATGACGGAGAGCCAATTTTTTGATTCTTATCGTCAGGAGTCGTTCATAATGCGGGCAATGATATTTTGCACGATTAATGACTTTTCAGCTTATGGTAATCTGTCTGGATAATCAGTCAAAGGTCATAAAGCTTGTCCAATTTGCGAAGAAAATACATGCTCTTTGCAACTAGTTTATGGTTCTAAAACAGTCTATCTTGGTCATCAGAGATTTTTACCGAACTCCCACCCTTATTGTAGGTTGAAGAAGACATTTAACGGAAAATAGGAGTTTCAGAATCCGCCAGTTGAAATCAGTGTCGAAAAGATGTACGAACGTGTAATGAACATTGAATGTGAATTTGGAAAACCGTACAAACGAGCAAACAACAAAAGTAGTTGGAAAAAAAGATCCATATTTTTTGATCTCCCTTACTGGAAAACTTTAGAAGCTAGACATTGTATTGATGTGATACACGTAGAGAAAAACGTTTGTGATAGTCTTGTTGGCACTCTGTTGAACATACCTGGTAAAACCAAAGATGGATATAATACAAGACTTGATCTTGTTGATCTTGATATATGAGCAATGTTGGCACCAGAGAAGAAAGGAGAAAAGAATTCTCTGTCAGTGTTTGCACGATGTAAGGGTTCCACAAGATTATTCTTCAAATATCAATAGTCTTGTTGTTATGAAGGATTTGAAACTTGTAGGGATGAAGTCTCACGATTGTCACACTTTAATGCAACAGTTGTTACCTGTAGCACTGAGATCCATATTACCGAAAGATAATAGACATGCAATAATAAAGTTGTGTTCCTTTTTCAATAAGATTTGCAGTAAAGTGGTCGATCTCGTGCAGTTAGATAAGTTGCAGAATGAAATTGTGGTGACATTATGTCAGTTTGAGATGTTCTTTCCTCCTGCTTTGTTCAACATTATGATTCATCTAGTTAGTCATTTGGTTAGAGAAGTTAAATTGCGTGGACCAGGTTTTTTAAGGTGGATGTATCTTTTCGAGCGTTATATGAAAGTGTTGAAAGGTTATTGTAAAAATCGTCAAAGACCAGATGCTAGTATTGTTTAAGGATACATAGTTGTGGAGGTTATCGAGTTTTGCACTGGATACCTAGCAAACACCAAAACTGTTGGACTTCCGAAGAATCGTCATGATAAACGTGTCGATGGTAATGGGACACGTGGGATGAAAATTTTAAATCCAAATGGCGAGGACTTACTGACAACATATTTTTATGTGTCGTGCAATTCTAATGAAGTTCAACCTTACCTAAATGAACACACGAAGTTTCTAAAGAAAAGCAATCCTTTGTGGAGTGATCAACAAGTAATAAATAGTCACAATAAAAAAATCATCTCTTGGTTCAAAAATATGGCTTACAAGCGTGATGTTTCTGAGACAATACAATGGTCGGCCTACGGTCCACATTCTGTTGTTATAAGTTACAGTGGTTATGATATCAATGGATATTCTTTCTACATAGTCTGTGAAGATGTGAAAAGTGTCGTTCAGAACAGTGACGTCACCTTAATAGTAGAGTCTTTGCATGTGTCTAGTTCTTGACGATGAATTCATTGTGTATCATGATTATCGACGTGCAAGTGAAGTAAGTGTTTTCTTTGGTATACAATGAAATGTATTGAATAATTTTATCGAAACTGTAATAAAGTATAATTTTTACTCTTGTAGACATCTTTATGACGCCAGAACTGAAGTGTTTCTTGATTATAGTATTCGTCTTTTGGAAGTGTTAAGGAAGAGGCGCTTGGTCCTTAACCATAGAGCTCTAAAAGATAATGGTTTACATAAATCAAAAGTTATTCACAATCATGGTAATTAACATGGAACTTTAATTACCGAGATAAGATTGTCGTGTTGGTCATCGATTGTTGTAGCTCTACAAATAATTGGCGATACGAGTATATAAAAGAGGAAAATATTACTTTTATATATTGAATAGATCTAACAAGTAAAACATTATGGAATTGTGTTTCGTGTGATGAGTGATGATATCATTGCCCCTCTTAAATGAGTGATGATATTAGTGTGCCCCTTGATAAAGCAAAATTATAATGTGCACAATGTGACTTGAGTTAAGTCACATAGTTATAATTAGCTTAGAGAGATCAAGAAATGAATATAATACAAAGGTGACACATTTCTACTTTGTATATATTCTTAATATCATGAGGCAAGGGACGGACACAAGTGGTGCACTTACATCACTAAATGGATCGTGTTTTGGTTTGGGTGGAACAAAGACATCTATGCTAATTGGGTAACTATAATGTGTAGCTAGATACCGCTTATAGTTTGAGATATTAAGTGTTTAACATCGTTGCCAATTTGGCTTAGATCCTCCTATAGGTCACACCACAAAACTGGGTAACAAGAGGTTGATTTTAAGTTCATATGATGTGTCAGGTTTCATGTGAAAATAGGACACATGTGGTGAATTAATTAAAATCAATATGTCATGAGAATTGACATAATTAAAATCATAATAAATTCATATGAGGTATATATTATGGGGTGTAATAATTTAATATTACGTATGATGATATATATAGGATGTGAATTGCTAAAAACCCCAAAGATCAAATTTTGTTGGAAATAAATCCAAAATTTGACAAAGGTAAAATCGGGGTCAAACACGGTGAAACTGTTCATGGTTCGGTCGACCGGGCTATCTTTGGATCGATTAACCGAATAGGGAACGGGTAAGCGCAATTGGTTGACCGAAATTGTCTAGAGTGCCTGGACAATCAGGTTCGGTTAACCGAGTGTGCACGGTCAACCGAGAAGTAGTATTTTCGGTAAACCGAAGGTGACCCGGTCATCCGATGACTATGTCCTAGGAGCGATTTTGGTGGGTCAACGGTAGACCGATTACAAGACGTGGTTCGTCCGAATTCTTCCAGGAAATTTTTCTCATACGGATTCGGTCGACCGTCTAGCTCACGGTGCACCAAACTCGTGTTATAACCGAATGGTTCGGTTGACCGAATAATTCTCGGTCTACCGAACAAGAACGATTCTGCCTGAATTATTAAGAGATTAATTAAATCATGGGTGGAATAATTCTAGATTTAATTAAAATGTTTTTTGTGGGTGATTATGTGGAATTTAGAGATTAATTTTAGGAGAGAAAAACAAGGGATCAAGCCTAAATAATAGCTCTTGATAAGGATGTTTTGGGAGCCTATAAAAGGGCACCTATTCCTACTTGTTTTAAGACTAATGCAAAATTCTTTCTCTCATTAATCTCCCTAATCACCACGAAAATCTCTTAGTAAATTTAAGTTTTGGAGATAAGATTCTTAGGAGCTTAAGAGGGGTAATTAGCTTGATTCTAAACCTTGTTAGAAATTGATTGGCTAGCTCATTTCTCTCTAACTTTGTTTAGAGTTTGGTGAACACTCGGAGGCAATTCCGTGGACGATTCAGCGGGCAACGCGACTCCGGATCATCAAAAAGGTTTTAGAGAACCTTTAGGTTTGATTCTATATTTGTGGATTTTTTAATAAATGTAGGTTGTATGTTATTAAAATAAAACACAAATAGATGTACATAAATATGCGAAAAATATGAAAATCGATCTTGTATGTTATACTAAAATTTTAAAATATATACATACATAGGGACACGAAATCCTACAGTGGTATAAGATCTTTTAGTTCATATTTTCGACAATTAGACTATATAATTAATTTTTGTTTACCATCTACAATCAAAAGAATTCATGTTCTATGTCTTTTTCGAGTTTTCGATAGTTTTGTTGATTTAATTCTAATTGATTCTTTTGACAGTTTTAAATGTTTTAAAACACATCATGTGAATGTTAGAATTAAGATTTAGACTTATGTCTGATTTATAGAATTTTTGTTTTAATTAAATGATTATTTTATAAGGAATCAACAAAACGAAAAAGGCATATGTTTATCTTTCTTTAAATGTTTAATTTTTGAAATTAGATAAACAGCGGTTCAAATATTTTATGAATTGAACTATGGATGCATAAAATTATTTTTAATGGATTTCAAATGATTTTAGAATTGTTTGATTTAGAGATGCATGATAAACTAAATCGAGTAATATATAGTATATGTACATGCGTTGCTCGAGTTCTCTAATGCAGGGATATGTGAGTTTATATGTTCTGAAGAAGTCATGTGTGAATGAATGTATATGTTATTATTATTCAATCACAGGGGCTTATGTATATGTAAAAGCCAAATTTCTATTTTTATGTATATGCATGCATATGAGAGGATTTTTACATAGGACTTGCACTAGACAATTTTCAAAAATGAGAGATGCATGTTTATATTTTTGCAATATCAACATCCATGGTGCAAGAGGAAGACGCTGAAGAAGCGCAATGATCAAGGATCAAGGACGCGAGAACGTATAAACTCACACAATGTGTGTGTGAATGGATTTATTTATGTTTGTGTGCTTGATATATATGTGATTGTATGGATGAATGTTAGGATGTGTATAGATGATAAATATGCATGATCACCTAAATTCTAAAATCACATATAAATGTTTAAATTGTCCAACAAAAAATTAAGAGTATCTTTCTTTCTTATTTCATCCACTAGCAGCCATCGATCGATGAATATTCTGCTCGCCCTTAGCGGGAGATAACTTCCTCCATCTTTGGGAATAGTGGGAGATATAAGGTTGTCTATTGTTGTGCCACAAATAGATGTACGAGGTACGATTCACCCTTAGTGGACACCGAGTATATTTGTTTGTGAATACCATGGATAAACGTATCTCGTACCAAATGAAATAAGTTTTCTTAACAAGACCCGGAGCCCTAACTCGGTTTTCAGAAAGAGAGTTTTTCATACGAGGATTGGTAAAATTCCCTCCTAATTAAAACGACAAGAATCATAAGAGTTTGAAAATGCAAATGTTGCGATATTTCGAAAAGGTTATGATTAGAAAAATGTTTTCTTACCTTGATTTTATAATATATCTGATAACACTTCGCTAGTTTATGTTATAATTGATAGGATCTTGGATTGCTGCATTTATGGACAAATTTTTATTTGCGGTATTGTTTTTAAAACATAAAATTGACATTAAATCCCATATAATTTATTTTGTAGAAATGTCGAATATTCAACCTATTGTGCGATCTACGATTGAAAAACATCCTTTGGCAAATGATGGCTCAAACTTCATATGCTGGCAAGTCAAGCTCAATATCGTGTTGAAGTTTGAGAAACTATCTCATATTTTGGATGGTGAAATCCCAAAATTAAATGAGAAGGCAACCGATAGTGAGAGAGAGGCAAAAGCCAAGTGGGAAGACCAAGAGAACCAAGTTCACAGTCTAATGTTGGCCTCCATGGGTGACTCGCTTCAGGCGAAATACTTGGATTCAAAACCCAAGAAGACCATGGAAACTTTAACAAAGATGTTCATGGATAGTGCTAGAAAATAACGCTATAAGACAACCATCGCACTTACAAGGTGCCACATGGCGGAGGGAACATCGGTATCCATGCATTTACTCACGATGCAAGGATACCTTGAGAAGTTGTCGAAGCTCTCTTCCCCGATGCCCGATGACATTGCGGAAGATTTGATTCTTGGCTCTCTAGCCCCATCCTACAAGGACTTCATTATGCACTATCATGTGCGTGAGAAAGGGGTGAGTCTTGAGGAACTTCACAATGCTCTCAAATCGGCTGAAGTTGACATCGGCAGGGATCGGGACAAGCACGTCCTAGCCGTCCATGAGAGGAGCAAAAAGATCACCAAAGGTAAAGGCAAATTCACGAAAAATACGTCAATCAAGAGCAAGGGAGTAGGAGGTGCTCATGCGAGTGCCTCAAGGGAGAAATCTTTGAAATCTCCGACTCCCAACACGGAGTGCTTTCACTGCGGTGAAAAGGGACACATCCGGCCAAATTGCCCCAAGTACAAGGAAGACCTTGACAATGGAATGATTGAACGTAAGCGCCCCAAAAAGGCCAAAGGTATATTTGTTATTGAGATAAATTTAGCCACCTCTATCCATGATTGGGTAATTGATACCAGATCTTGTGCTCACATAATTTCTAATGTGCAGCTACTAAAGGATAGGAAGGAACTCGTAAAGAACGAGATGATTTTGAAGGTCGGAAATGGTGCAAGCGTTGCTGCGATTGCACAAGGTTCTGTGGAGCTTCAATTATCTAGTGGTTTAAATTTATGTTTAAAGAATGTTTATTATGTGCTTTCGATTAGCAAGAATATTATTTCTGTATCATGTTTGGATATGGATAATTTTAATATAAATATTTCAAATTCTTGCTTGTCTATATCGA
Source organism: Triglochin maritima (assembly GCA_963682175.1). Taxonomy (NCBI): domain Eukaryota; kingdom Viridiplantae; phylum Streptophyta; class Magnoliopsida; order Alismatales; family Juncaginaceae; genus Triglochin; species Triglochin maritima. Next base: position 17,703,693 of record OY821779.1, read on the forward strand.
AGAATGGTATTTTCTATGCAAATGCATTCGTAAGGAATGATCTCTATTTGCTTGAATTGAATAATAACAAATCTTACACATCAAAAACAAAAGACTTAAAACTACTCACGTGAATGATACACTCTTGTGACACTATCGTCTTGGTCACATAAATGAAAAACGCATCAAGAAATTCCAAGAAGCTAACCTTCTTGGTCAACTTGATTTTAAATCATTGGAGACGTGCGAACCTTGCTTAATGGGCAAAATTACCAAGAGGCCTTTCAAGAAGAAAGGACCGAGAGCAAATGACTTGTTGGATTTGATACATTCCGATGTATGTGGTCAGATGAGTACTAGTGCGAGAGACGGTTTTAGGTACTTCATTACGTTCACGGATGACTATAGTCGTTATGGATATATTTATCTAATGAGAAACAAAAGTGAATCCTTTGACAAGTTCAAGGAATTCAAGAATGAAGTAGAGAACTAACTCAACAAGAAAATCATGTGTCTACGAACGGATCGTGGACGTGAGTACTTAAGTACCGAATTTGACTCCTTCCTAAAGGAGTGTGGTATTGTACCACAACTTACCCTCCCGGTACACCTCAGTGGAATGGGGTATCCGAAAGGAGGAATAGGACATTACTCGACATGGTTCGATCAATGATGAGTCATTCAATCCAGTTCTGACTATGGTTGACTCTGAGCAAATTCAATCCCTCAACCACAGTTGACGCAGGTAATAAGTGCATTCGCTTTATCTTTGCATACATTGAGGACAATGCATGATTTAGGTGTGGGGGGATGTTTATGTATCTATCTATCTATCTATATATATTCTTAAAAAAAATCAATGTTCCATGATATAGCTTAAGATTGAACTGCCAAAACCCGTGTACAAAATGCATTGAGTTTTTGTTCCTTATTATATAATTCTGCTTGTAGAAATTATGACATAAATCTAAGTTCCAAAGAAATAACCCATTACCCTTTAAGACATGTATGCACTTAAATTGGATGAATCAAATCTTTGAAGTGGTTGATAAAAAAGAAGAAGTTGAGGAAAATATACCAGGAAGTGTGGACTTCTAATAGCAATTAAGCATTGAGGAAAATAAAAGTAAAAAAATAATAAAGGAATCAAGTGAGGAAAGCACATTTTGCAAAATGATTACAAAAACCTAAGCCTTTGAGTCACTGGTCCGTAGGGGTATCTTAAAACCTGGTAACTTGAGTCTACCAGCTCGGGATGATCCATGCCATGGTTGATCCGAATGATACTTCACCACCAGAGGAGGCGTGCAAAATAATTTAAGTAATAACATGTGTAGAAGGGTTAGTGGTGTCAATGTTGGAGGAACAAAGACCAAGTCAGACTTTTTATAAGTTAGATTTGTATAATGAGCATGCAAGAATTCTAAGTGAGATGTATAAGGTTGAGGTGGAGATATTGAGAGTTATTAATGAAATGTTTAATTAAGACTTTGTGGGTGTGTCAACTGAAAACCCTCACGAGACAAAACTCGTCCTCAAAGGAAGCTTGGGGGTTTAAAGGCTTGTTGCACAGGCTAAGTGCAACCGTGATTCGTATGAAAGTGAGTTAGGATTTCCCTGTTTTCATTTTCCTTATATTCTGTTTTGCTAGGGACTAGCAAAATCTAGGTGTGGGGGTATTTGATGCATTGCATACATTGCATCATATGTCTTTCATTTAGATTAATTTTATATCAATAAATGCTACTAAGGTATGTGTTTATTCTTATTTACAGAATACAGGGACCTGAATGCAAAGTACCCATATCCCTAGCATAAATGCGTGAAAGAGACTCATTCCTGTCATAAAGACCAAGTTCAAGATTATCGAGATTCAAATGGAAGTCCATCCAAGCATAAAAGCATTCAAAGACCTAATTACAAAAAGGCAAAAAACTTAAGCACAAAAGTAGCCAGGGACTTAATTGCAAAAAGCCAAGGACCCGACTGCAAGGACCAAAATATTATTTTGGAGAAGTTCTAAAAAATCAATTTGGATCTCCAAATATACAACGAATTAATTCGGAGCTCAAAAGAAAGGAAAGAAATCATCTGGATGCGCAAAAGAAATTTAAATCATACCATAAACACGCAGGAAAAATCCGGATCGAATCAGACACATTCTTGAGGCGAATCCGCCGCACATCACATGTAATGTGCGGCGAAAACGCCGCCCCCTTGTGGATCCGTGGCTTCGGATTTTTCCCAGTCGTGTCTCGCCACGTGTACTTTCCTATTTTATACCTAGGCCCCTTGTATCGGCTATAAATTGCCCCGAAACGATGTTGTAGAGGATGTTCTTATTTTTATTCCATAATTTAGTAGTAAAGTTTTGTTGTTTTATCTTGTGTTTTTAGTTTCTTTTGTAATTTCTTTAGGACCCCTTCTCCTTCCCTCCATCCATGAGTTTCTAATTCTCTCCAAAGGCTGGGGGTGACGGATTAAATTCTCATCAAGTTTTTGGCGCCGTGCACTTGCGATATAAATTAAATTCTCATCAAGTTTTTGGCGCCGTTGTCGGGGAGGCGACGCAGATTTTGTTTATTGTTGTGTTCTCGATTCTATTCTATTTATCTTGTGCGCGATCTAAGTATTTGGATTTGTGTTTCAGGAGACAACAGAGTGCGCGGTGAAATCTGAACGCAGCCGTAGCAAGTAGGGCGGCGAAATCGCCGCATATCAAGCACAAGCTGCGGCGGATCTGCTGCACAATAGAGGCTTCTGGGCTTCAAATTTTTCTGGGGTTAGCGCCATCTCTGGGTGGACGTGTGGAGCTACTGAAATTTCGAGAGCGGGCGGTGAACTCGACTGAGCATTGCATAGGTAACCTTTGTTGCCTCTTTCCTCGTAATTTCTAGTTTCGGAAAATTTCCTTTTGTAGAACTGCACGTGTTAAGCTTAAATTCCATAATTGGCAATAATTAAACGCTGACCTAAAAATTGGCAAAACCAGAAGAACTTAGTGCATGCATCATATAATGTTTTGTTTGCATTATTCTTGCTAAATTCTTGCAAATTAATTCTTGTTGAAGAGTGCTGGAGGCAAGGTACGTATCGTGGTTTTTATCGATTGCATTTAACCATATAATCTAATTTGCATACAACCTTGCAATTGCCCCCCACTAAAGACCATTGTTTGACTATCTTTGCTAGATTTAAGTTAAACTATCTTAAGGGAAACTCCGTAGGAAAAGATACGGTGGGGATTTCATCACATTTCCGTGGCCCACAAATCACAATCCTAAAGTGTCACCCAAGCTTTAAAATTAAAATCAATTAGACATTGACCCCTTAAGACTCAGACTCAATTAAGGAGGAGATTGGTTTGACTTGCTATGACTTGAAGCTGATCGAATTTAATTTGGTGTCCAGAAAGTGTTTTTGTGTTGACGTAAGTCTTCCAAGCGAAGTGATTGTCTAATTGGCACCGACTCTGTCAGAAGCGCCCCCACTAGCTATACACTGCCTGGCCAAGTTGGTTTGATTAGTGAGGGAGGTGAATCAAGCAAATCAATTCGACTCAACCAGTTAGGAGTCGTCTAGATTTCAGCGACACTAGGTGTAGGATTGTTTGAACCGTGCTTGTTCAGGAAACTTCTGACAAACCCTAGAACCTATCTTTTAGAGTTAAGTTTCCTTTCTCATCTTTCTTCTTTCTATTGATTGTTTCCCTTTTTAAAAAAAATTAAAAATTAAAAAAAATTAAAAATTAAAAAAAATATAAAAATAAAAAACAAACGGAAAAAAAATTGTAATTAATTCTTGATTGAATTTGGAATTTAAATTTCAAATTTGAATTCAAAAAATTAATTCAAACCGGTGCACTTATATTTGGGTTTGGGACTTGAGCAATCGACTCTCACGAGTTCATCTAGATTCCAGTCTAGAACTTAGCCCCAATCCATCTGCTGCACCACGTCACCCGGATCCAATGGGTGAGAATGTTGTGAACCCGCCCATAACTCTAAGGGATCGATGCTACCCAGCGATGACTGCTCAACCATCGTGCATCGTTATGCCCACCATACAGGGTCGCGACTTCGAACTTAAGGCACAATACATGAGTATGTTGCCTAAGTTCACCTCTAGGGAAGACCCATATCTCTTCCTTAGAGAATTTGAGGAAATCTGCTCTCTTATGCAATACCAGCATATCTCTGAGGAGGCAGTGCGTCTAAAATTCGTGCCTCTAGCACTGAAGGACGACGCTAAGAAATGGTTATATAGTCTAGCCGAAAAATCCATTAAAAGTTGGGCTGAGTTTGTTCAAGTATTCCTAAAAAAATATTTCCCCAACCATAAGACTATGATGATTAGGAATGAAATTGTTGCATTCGTTCAATCTGAGAGCGAGCCGTTCTATTCCTATGTAGAAAGATTTAAAAGTGTGCTGACCCAATGCCCTCATCATGGAATTCCAAGATGGCAACTGTGCCATATTATTTATGAGGGATTGACACCCACATCTAGGGTTATGGTAGAATCCGTAAGCCAAGGGAACTTCATGTCAAAAAATGAAAATGATGCATGGACTTTTCTTGAGGATTTAGCTGAAAACAGTATGCAATGGGACAATGCTAGAGCACCGCTTAACCCGAGTATTGGATCTAGAATAACAAGTCAACCCAAACCAGGAGTCTTAGCTGTAGATGCCAATGTAGCGGCTGAAGCAAAACTAGCTACCCTTATGCGCAGAATGGAAAGTCTAGAGCTACAAACCCGACCCCGAGTGAATCAAGCCTCGTCTATCCCTTGCTCTAGATGTGGTCAGACTGGTCATTTAATGGAGGATTGTGCGGACTGGGAACAAGTTAATGCCATGTTTAACCATGCTAGAAATGACCCATACGCATCAACCTATAACTCGGGTTGGCGTAATAATTCCAATTTCTCATCAAGCCAACAAGGTTCAACAAGGTAAACCTCCTAGACAACAACCAAACCCGTATAACCAAAATAATACATCATCTGGCTTTAGTAACAATGGAGATTATGACGTTAGGTTGACAAGCTTGGAAAATTTGATGAAGACTTTTATACAAACAACCAACCAGTCCTTCCAAAGGCTAGAGACACAAGTCAGCCAACTCGCACAAATTGTAGGTGCAAGAGAAAAGGGTCAGTTTCCAAGTCAACCTGAGGTGAATCCTAGATCTAATAATCAATATCAGCCCTATCAACCACCTCTAGGAAGTAACAACTCGAGACCAGTTCAAATGGTTAATGAGGAAGAACCGTTCCAACAAATAAATGCAGTAGTATCATTACGGTCCGGAAGACAAGTTGATAACAATGTGGTAAATCCTAGAACGTCTAATCAATCTAGCCATCAAGCAACCACATATGACCTAACCATTGAACCTGACGTCCAATCTGAAACGCCCAACCCACCTACTCAACCTGAACCCATAGCTCAACCTGAGCGAGTCTATGTTCCTAAAGCTCCATTCCCCAATAGACTTAAGAAGAACTCAAGTGCACAAATGGAGAAAATCCTGGAAGTATTTAAGCAAGTTAAGGTGAATATTCCACTCCTGGATATGATTCAACAAATACCTGCTTATGCTAAATTCTTAAAAGATCTGTGCACTAAAAAGAGAAAAACAAACGTACCAAAGAAGTCTTTCTTAACTGCAAACATAAGCTCTATTCTGTCCAACTCATCTCCTATAAAATATAAGGACCTTGGGTGTCCCACAATTTCATGTGAAATAGGAGATACTTTTATCAACAAAGCCCTTCTAGACCTTGATGCTAGTGTTAACCTACTCCCGTTCTCTGTCTACGAGCAACTCAACCTTGGTCCACTAAAACCCTCTAAGACAACTCTTCAATTTGCTGACTGCTCTATTAAGAAACCAAGAGGTGTAGTCGAGGACGTTTTGATCAAGGTGGGTGACTTCATTTACCCAGTGGATTTTGTCGTACTAGATACTGCACCTGTTGTAAATCCTAATAGACAAATCCCTGTAATACTAGGCAGACCCTTTTTAGCCACTTCTGAAGCATTGATAAAGTGTCGAAATGGGCTCATGCAATTATCTTTTAGGAACTTAAAAGCTGAATTTAATATCTTTCATGTTGATAGTGAGCCAGAAATAATATGCAATCAAAGTGATGTTGTGATGAGAGCACGTATCTATAGGATTTCTGAATCAAATAAATCATCACAAAATCAAAAAGAAAGTGCGAAAAAGGGGAGTAAGTCATCTACCCAACCACCATCATTCGAACAAATAAGAGAATCAATACATGTGAGAGGTGTGGAACCTTTACCTCAGGGCAACATGGGGAACAATTCAACTGGATACATGCACCAACATGGTGTCATTCAATCCAGTTCTGACTATGGTTGACTCTGAGCAAATTCAATCCCTCCACCACAGTTGACGCAGGTAATAAGTGCATTTGCTTTATCTTTGCATACATTGAGGACAATGCATGATTTAGGTGTGGGGGGATGTTTATGTATCTATCTTTCTATATATATTCTTAAAAAAAATCAATGTTCCATGATATAGCTTAAGATTGAACTGCCAAAACCCGTGTACAAAATGCATTGAGTTTTTGTTCCTTATTATATAATTCTGCTTGTAGAAATTATGACATAAATCTAAGTTCCAAAGAAATAACCCATTACCCTTTAAGACATGTATGCACTTAAATTGGATGAATCAAATCTTTGAAGTGGTTGATAAAAAGCAGAGGTTGAGGAAAATATACCGGGAAGTGTAGACTTCTAATAGTAATTAAGCCTTGAGGAAAATAAAAGTAAAAAAATAATAAAGGAATCAAGTGAGGAAAGCACATTTTGCAAAATGATTACAAAAACCCAAGCCTTTGAGTGACTGGTCCGTAGGGGTATCTTAAAACCTGGTAACTTGAGTCTACCAGCTCGGGATTATCGACCAAACTCGCTACACGAATACAAAAAGGGTAAAAGTGTCAGAAAAAGCAAATGTGTTGAATCACGGGAAAAAAATATACTTTAAGATACTCAAAGCCCAAAGTTAAAAGAATGATCCATGCCATGGTTGATCCGAATGATACTTCACCACCAGAGGAGGCGTGCAAAATAATTAAAGTAATAACATGTGTAGAAGGGTTAGTGGTGTAAATGTTGGAGGAACAAAGACCAAGTCAGACTTTTTATAAGTTAGATTTGTATAATGAGCATGCAAGAATTCTAAGTGAGATGTATAAGGTTGAGGTGGAGATATTGAGAGTTATTAATGAAATGTTGAATTAAGGCTTTGTGGGTGTGTCAACTGAAAACCCTCACGAGACAAAACTCGTCCTCTAAGGAAGCTTGGAGGTTTAAAGGCTTGTTGCACAGGCTAAGTGCAACCGTGATTCCTATGAAAGTGAGTTAGGATTTCCCTGTTTTCATTTTCCTTATATTCTATTTTGCTAGGGACTAGCAAAATCTAGGTGTGGGGTATTTGATGCATTGCATACATTGCATCATATGTCTTTCATTTAGATTAATTTTATATCAATAAATGCTACTAAGGTATGTGTTTAGTCTTATTTACAGAATACAGGGACCTGAATGCAAATTACCCATATCCCGATCATAAATGCGTGCAAGAGACTCATTCCTGTCATAAAGACCAAGTTCAAGATTATCGAGATTCAAATGGAAGTCCATCCAAGCATAAAAGCATTCAAAGACCTAATTACAAAAAGCCAAGGACTTAAGCACAAAAGTAGCCAGGGACTTAATTGCAAAAAGCCAAGGACCCGAATGCAAGGACCAAAATATAATTTTGGAGAAGTTCTAAAAAATCAATTTGGATCTCCAAATATACAAAGATTTAATTCGGAGCTCAAAAGAAAGGAAAGAAATCATCTGGATGCGCAAAGGACATTTAAATTATACCATAAACACGCAGGAAAAATCCGGATCGAATCAGACACATTCTTGAGGCGAATCCGCAGCACATCACATGTAATGTGCGGCGGAAACGCCGCCCCTTTGTGGATCCGTGGCTTCGGATTTTTCCCAGTCGTGTCTCGCCACGTGTACTTTCCTATTTTATACTTAGGTCCCTTGTATCGGCTATAAATAGCCCCAAAACGATGTTGTAGAGGATGTTCTTATTTTTATTCCATAATGTAGTAGTAAAGTTTTGTTGTTTTATCTTGTGTTTTTAGTTTCTTTTGTAATTTCTCTAGGACCCCTTCTCCTTCCCTCCATCCATGAGTTTCTAACTCTCTCCAAAGGGCGGGAGTTACGGATTTAGGGTGATGAGAAGAAGAATGAGGTTATTATTCTAATTTCGTGCTAGGATATTTTGATTACTTGAGTTTGTGTTAAATCATTTATCATGTAATGCTTTATAACTAATATGATTTATTATAAGTTTCTGATTTCTCTAAACAAAACCCGACATCTAAACCTCCACCCGCTGGACTCTCACCCTTCTTTGCTTTATTCTTAATTTGTTTTTGTTGTTCTTGCCTTAGAAATCAAAAACCAAAAATCTCAAATCAAAATTATGTTTTCTATCTATTTCTTCCCTTAACTCGAAAATCACACAAGTAACAATATCTCTCCCTCCTTGTGTTAGACCGATACTTGCCACGTCTTCATTGACGCCTTGCACTTGCGGTATAAATTAAATTCTCATCAAGTTTTTGGCGCCGTTGCCGGGGAGGCGACACAGATTTTGTTTATTGTTGTGTTCTCGATTCTATTCTGTTTATCTTGTGCGCGATCTAACGCAGGTCCTGAGCATTGGACTGCGGTCAAGAATATTCTGAGGTACCTTAACCGGACCAAAGATAAGTTTCTTGTTTATGGAGGACAAAGGGAATTAATAGCCGACGGCTATTCGGATGCGAGTTTCATGAGTGATCCCGACGATAGAAGGTCGCAATCGGGATACATCTATCTTCTAAGTGGTGGAGCTGTGAGTTGGCGTAGTCGGAAGCAAAGCACTACGGCCGACTCAACCACCGCTTCCGAAGTAATGGTTGTCGCTGAAGCGAGCAAGGAAGGAGTGTGGATTAAGAAGTTCCTTGAAGAGCTTGGAGTAGTTCCCTCGAGCGAGAGACCAGTAGAGCTATTTTGCGATAATAGTGCATCTATCTCGCAAATCAAGGATCCCACATCACACCACAAAGTGAAGTACATGGATCGTAAGTACTTTGTCACACGTGACTTCATCGACAAGGGCAAAATAAATATGTTATGGGTGGACACAAACAACAACACAACTGATCCATTCACCAAACCCTTATCCCAAGCCAATGGAGAAATGCATTTCGAGTCCATGGGTCTGAGGAACCATGTGGATTGGCTTGATGAGTGATTAGAGAGGGTTACCCTAGTTATTATTGTTTTATACATTGAGAATGTATGTGAGAGAAAACTTTGATAACAAGTGCGAGATTGAAAGGAATGTGTTCTAAAAGTTTTACTTTTATATGTCAATTATTATGAATTGAATGTACAAACATTTTGTTCCTTGATTATAGTATTCGTCTTTTGGAAGTGTTAAGAAAGATGCGTTTGGTCCTTAACCGTAGAGCTCTAAAAGATAATGGTTTACATAAATCAAAAGTTATTCACAATCATGGTAGTTAACATGGAACATTAATTACCGAGATAAGATTGTCGTGTTGGTCATCGATTGTTGTAGCTCTACAAATAATTGACGACACGAGTATATAAAAGAGGAAAAGACTACTTTTATATATTGAATAAACCTAACAAGTTAAACATTATGGAATTGTGTTTCGTGTCATTAATGTTTTACTGTGTCTTGGATCCTAAGATATTAGACTTATATCTTTTCACTCAAGAAGTGTTTAATTTGATTATTGTCAAAAGCTTTCAATGAGTGTAGTGATAACAACAATAGTTGGTTGAACATGAGTTGTGCTGGAAAAGATAGCTAGTCAAACGATTATCATTGCCCATCTTAATTGAATGATGATATTAGTGGGCCCTTGATAAAGCAAAATTATAATGTGCACAATGTGACTTGAGTTAAGTCACATAATTATAATTAGCTTAGAGAGATCAAGAAATGAATATAATACAAAGGTGACTGATTGATCGTTTTATTTTTAACCGCAAATGCACGACCGCGTTGAAGCGGTGGCAAATACGGGTCGTCCACTGGGAGGTGTGTCGACACTTGGTTTGTGCGAAGGCGAGAGGTAAAGAAAAGGGAGAAGGATGTATTACACTAAACTACACTACAATGCTAAACTAGAATGCAAAAGGAAATGAAGATAAGCAATAAAACTAAACCCCAAAGGGGGTAGAGAAATGATGTGAACATAAAGATGCGTGTGTGGTGTGTGTGTGTAATTAAGCTCCTCACAACATGTAGTGCATGAAATCATAAAACTACATCCAACTTTGCCTCTACATGAATTAAGATTTTACTACATCATTAAAACATACAAGACAATAATTGGAATGAAGCTAAATGAACTCAAGTATAAAGACTAGACCCTACTATGCCTCCACATGAATTAAGATAAGACTACATCATTAAAACATACAAGACATTAGCTAAGGTAAAGGCAACAAGAGTACATACACTACAAATTGTGTTTCCAATATTAACTTCATCCATATCCTAACCTTATCATTCCCCATAAAATAGGTCCACTAATCAAAGCATAAGCTAAGCTTCATTCAAGAGCATTAGCATATCAAAGATAAGAGTGAAAACCCATTAGATGGTTATGGAAATCATATAAAGCTGAAGGGATAAAGATAACACACACTTAATACACTACATGATTATATCACATATTTCTCCACCCCCCAACTGGGGATGGAACTACTCACACATATTTAAACTAACTACTCTAACAAAAGAAAGCATTAATACTGAAATGAAATCAATCTAAGCAAGCAAGAAATATTAAAGAAACTAAAAGAACATTAGACTAAAGAAACATGCAAGACATTGAAATTAACTAAGCAATGTAAAAACTAAAGCAAACAACAATTAACTACAAAACTTCTATTATTACTCACTCCAAATTACAAGCAGCTCTTCCTCCACCAGAGTTTTGCTTCAAGGCTTCACTCTTAGTAGGGAAGAAGGCCACCAAGAGAGAGATGGATACAATGGGAGGTGAAGAGTTCTATTTATAAGCATGGAAAAAGCTAATCCGGGACAATCCCCCGATGTGGGACTAAACCAATACCAAAAATAGCCTAAACGAACATTAATACAAGTCCAGGAGAAGTTGGGGCGGATCTGGCATGATCCAGACCGCCAATTGGCGGCCTATAAAGCCCAGATCCGTCTGGGTCTTCTGGTGGGCTTTCCTTGAAGTGTGTCTTGGTCTTGGATGCATCTACTCGGTTGTTGGAGCTCCGACCCGAATCGAATTGGCAAAATACTCCCCATGATGGTGTGGAGTATTCTGTTTTGCTCTTAGGTCCTTCTGTCTTGCAATCAGGTCCTTCTTCCTTGAATCTTGGTCCCCAGATCTCACAATTCAGTCATTTTTCCCAGCTTTTGGGTCCTTTTATGCTTCATCTCTTCAAACATATTTATTCCTGAAAACTAAACATAAAACTCGTGACATAACATTGTTTAGGTGAAAGATAATGGATATAAGATACAAATATAAGCATGAAATGATGTCAATCAGTGACACATTTCTACTTTGTATATATTCTTAATATCAGGAGGCAAGGGACGGACACAAGTGGTGCACTTACATCACTAAATGGATCATGTTGTGGTTCGGGTGGAACAAAGACATCTATGCTAATTTGGTAACTATAATGTGTAGCTAGATACCGCTTATAATTTGAGATATTAAGTGTTTAATATCACTGCCAATCTGGCTTAGATCCTCCTATAGGTCACACCACAAAACTGAGAAACAAGATGTTGATTTTAAGTTCATATGATGTGTCGCGTTTCATGTGAAAATAGGACACATGTGGTGAATTAATTAAAATCAATATGTCATGAGAATTGACATAATTAGAATCATAATAAATTCATATGATGTATATATTATGGGGTGTAATAATTTAATATTACATATGATGATATATATAGGATGTGAATTGCTAAAAACCCCAAAAGATCAAATTTTGTTGGAAATAAATCAAAAATTTGACAAAGGTAAAATCGGGGTCAAACACGGTGAACCGTTCATGGTTCGGTCGACCGGGGTATCTTCGGATCGGTTAACCGAATAGGGAATGGGTAAGCGCAATTGGTTGACCGAAATTGTCTGGAGTGCCTGGACAATCGGGTTCGGTTAACCGAGTGTGCACGATCAACCGAGAAGTAATATTTTCGGTAGACCGAAGGTGACACAGTCATCCGATGACTATGTCCCAGGAGCGATTTTGGTGGGTCAACGGTAGACCGATTACAAGACGTGGTTCGTCCGAATTCTTCTAGGGAATTTTTCTCATACGGAATCGGTCGACCGTCTATCTCACGGTGCACCGAACACGTGTTATAACCGAATGGTTCGGTTGACCGAATAATTCTCGGTCTACCGAACAAGAACGATTCTGCCTGAATTATTAAGAGATTAATTAAATCATGGGTGGAATAATTCCAGATTTAATTAAAATGTTTTTTGTGGGTGATTATGTGGAATTTAGAGATTAATTTTAGGAGAGAAAAACAACAGATCATGGCTAAATAATAGCTCTTGATAAAGATGTTTTGGGAGCCTATAAAATGGTACATATTCCTACTTGTTTAAAGACTAATGCAAAATTCTTTCTCTCATTAATCTCTCCCTAATCACCACGAAAATCTTTTAGTAAATTTAATGTTTGGAGATAAGATTCTCAGGAGCTTAAAGAGGGGTAATTAGCTTGATTCTAAACCTTGGTAGAGATTGATTGGCTAGCTCCTTTCTCTCTAACTTTGTTTAGAGTTTGGTGAACACTCGGAGGCAATTCCATGGATGATTCAGTGGGCAACGCGACTCCGGATCATCAAAAAGGTTTTAGAGAACCTTTAGGTATGATTCTATCTTTGTGGATTATTTTAATAAATGTAGGTTGCATGTTATTAGAATAAAACACAAATAGATGTACATAAAATTGCTGAAAATATGAAAATTGATCTTGTATATTATATTAAAATTTTAAAATATATACATACATAGGGACACGAAATCCTACAGTTGGCACTCTGTTGAACATACCTGGTAAAACCAAAGATGGATATAATGCAAGACTTGATCTTGTTGATCTTGATATACGAGCAATGTTGGCACCAGAGAAGAAAGGAGACCGGAATTATTTACCTCCAGCTAGTTATACATTGTCTAGAAAGGAGAAAAGAATTCTCTGTCAGTGTTTGCACGATGTAAGGGTTCCACAAGATTATTCTTCAAATATCAGTAGTCTTGTTGTTATGAAGGATTTGAAACTTGTAGTTATGAAGTCTCACGATTGTCACACTTTAATGCAACAGTTGTTACCTGTAGCACTGCGATTCATATTACCGAAAGATATTAGACATGCAATAATAAAGTTGTGTTCCTTTTTCAATAATATTTGCAGTAAAGTGGTCGATCTCGTGCAGTTAGATAAGTTGCAGAATGAAATTGTGGTGACATTATGTCAGTTTGAGATGTTCTTTCCCCCTGCTTTGTTCAACATTATGATTCATCTAGTTAGTCATTTGGTTAGAGAAGTTAAATTCTGTGGACCAGTTTTTTTTAAGGTGGATGTATCATTTTGAGCGTTATATGAAAGTGTTGAAAGGTTATTGTAAAAATCGTCAAAGGCCAGATGCTAGTATTGTTGAAGGATATATAGTTGAGGAGGTTATCGAGTTTTGCACTGGATACCTAGCAAACACCAAAACTGTTGGACTTCCGAAGAATCGTCATGATAAACGTGCCGATGGTAAAGGGACACGTGGGATGAAAATGTTAAATCCAAATGGCGAGGACTTAATGACGACATATTTTTATGTGTCGTGCAATTCTAATGAAGTTCAACCTTACCTAAATGGACACAAGAAGTTTCTAAAGGAAAGAAATCCTTTGTGGAGTGATCAACAAGTAATAAATAGTCACAATAAACATCTCTTGGTTCAAAAATATGGCTTACAAGCGTGATGTTTCTGAGACAATACAATGGTTGGCCTACGGTCCACATTCTGTTGTTAAAAGTTACAGTGGTTATGATATCAATGGATATTCTTTCTACATAGTCTGTGAAGATGTGAAAAGTGTCGTTCAGAACAGTGGCGTCACCTTAATAGTAGAGTCTTTGCATGTGTCTAGTTCTTGACGATGAATTCATTGTGTATCATGATTATCGACGTGCAAGTGAAGTAAGTGTTTTCTTTGGTATACAATGAAATGTATTGAATAATTTTATCGAAACTGTAATAAAGTCAGTCTTTCCCGACGATCAAGTATTTGGATTTATCAGTCCATATACATATATACAAGAATGACGATAAATCGGGTCATTAGGCAATGATGCACGAAACCTGACCCTGAGAGAATCAAACACCAACCAATAAACTGCTCCAAAGAAAAAGAAAAAAAAAGAGTCAAATAAGAACCAAAATGGACTTTACACATTGTATCACATTCAGAAGTTAAGGTTGCCCATGTCTTTCACTTAAGTCCTTAACTAACTTTCACGAATAACTCATTAGGCTAGGTGTGTGGACCGATTACATATATAGAGTCGACCCGTAGTATTACCGCATCCCATGATCGACAATATAAGTCCAACGAGTCCTGTAGCTAGATTGAGTAATGCATCTTGTTCGGATTTTGTGGGTATATCCGCTGAAAACCCTCAGGAGACAACACTCCTCCTCCTTGGCGACAAGGAGGTTTGACGACTTGTTGCACATGCTAAGTGCAACCGTGATTCCTACGAAAGTGAGTTAGGATTTCTTGTTTTTTTCGTATGCTTTTTCCATTCTTTGTTTTGCTCGTGACTAGCAAAAGTTAGGTGTGGGGGTATTTGATTGATATCACCCGACGATCAAGTATTTGGGTTTATCAGTCCATCTACATATATACAAGAATGACGATAAATCGGGTCAGCTTGAGACTCCCATGAAAGAAGAAGACAAAAGATATTATATGCTCCTTTATCATGAGAGGTAAACTTTGTAATTCAAAGTGGAATTTTATTTTGTAATAAACTTCTAATTATATATATAACATGGCTCATTGGATGCTTGTCGTTGTATGCCCCACGACTAATTCGGCATATTGATTTGATCCGTTGGGGTCGAATAAACCAAGGGACTCAATAAAAAACTTCTAAATTTGTAAGTTTGTTTTAGTTATCGTATTTGTAATTCATATATTTTTATTAGTATTATTGAATGAAGGTTTAACTTCTGCTACTCAGGGCAATTAAGGTTTACAGAGCTTTAGGTGGCAGGAGAACAACCACAAAACCAGGAATAACATGACATGAAATAAGAGTACGTTCTCTCCCATTTTTGTTAATTAAGTTAGGAATATATTTAGCAAATTTCTATGTTTGTAGTACCAGAAGCAAGTTGGAAATACGGAATGTGGTTACTATGTGATGAGTTACATGGAGGAAATCCTCGAATTGGCAACTCAAGACGTATGCCTATCCGAGGTAATATAGATTGTTATTCACTTGTATAGTTGTAGTTTCAATATTTAGTTATTAAAAAATTTACTTGTATTTTGATAGGTCTTCCCAACAAGTAGTGATCCCTTCTCGTAATAGGAGCTCGATGAAACTCGCGACCGATGAACTCACTATTTTATCAGAAACATGTTGATGAACTAAGAGGTTCTCCTGTCACTAGCATTTTTTTGTAATTTAGTTCTCCTGTATTACAAACCTACAATTTATGTCTTAATATAATAGTCTCAATTTTAGAATGAATGTCAATTGTTTATGTATGAATTAATTCCAAGTGTGTTGAATGATTGTGTATGCTTGTATGTTTGTGTTTGTGCATGTATGGTTGTATGTTTGTGTTTGTGTTTGTGTTTGTGTTTGTGTTTGTGTATGTATGCTTGTGTGTTTGTGCTTGTATGCTTGTATGTACATGTGGATGAAAGTGTGTAAGTATTTGTGAACGAATTTGGTGCAGGTTGTATGTACACGAATACGATGACTAAATACAAGTTTGCAGAATGCTATTTTTTGTCTAGGTTTAAGAATAGACGTCGGATGTTTGTATTCGCCGTCGTATATGTCTCTGAAGAAAGGAATAGACGTCAGCTGGATGTATCAGACGACGTCTGTTCTTTAGGAATAGACGCCGTCTGTTATTTCACCGACGTCTATACTTAAAGAATAGACGTCGGTCCTATATAAGGACCGACGTTTATTCTTTAAGTAAAGACGTCGGCTGATACATCCAGCCGACGTCTATTCCTAAAGAATAAACGTCGGATTTTGCACGTCCAACATCTATGTATAGACGACGTACACTTAGACGTTGGATCTGGGAATGCTGATAGTTGACGTATATACCGCCGTACATCCGACATATATTTCCTTTTCTGTAGTAGTGGAGATGAGACGTCCACAATTGAATATTTGAATTAGAATTGGTGGTTCTGATTGGTTGGGTTTGATCTCTCAAATTCCAACTTAATTTAAGGAGTTCTAGATCCACAACCTCCCCCACTCTAAACGTGGATGGGTGGAAAATTTTTAATGGGTCGGAAATTTGTAGTGGGTGGTTTGGCGTGTTGAACCACCTTACTTATAACCCTAGTTAGACCCATTATGTTTAGGAGACGTGTACTTGCAATGCCAATAGGAAACTAAGATTGATCTTCCATGTGTTCCAAGGAAAAAATCATTTAACAAAACTCAATTTTGAAACATTTTCACAATTTCATAGATCTTGATCTTAACCAAACAGTCCAACTACTTTAAATATATATGTTCCATTTGATCTCTAGCATTTTCTTATATAATGAATACAGTATAAAATGAATACGGTAAATTATCCCCGGAAAAGTAGAACACAAGAAGCTTGAACATTTAATCACGTTTCCAACTCTCAAGCAACAAATCTTCTGATTGTAAGCCTCTCACGCAGACCGAGAGGAGGAATCCAAAACAAGAACATCAACGCTCTTCCTATACATCAATCTCTTGAATGGCATAAAATTGTTTAGTCTCTTCCAATTTAGAAGTGAATTGATGCCCACATTCTTTACTGAGTTTACCTATAAGAATCATCTCTATATCCTCAAAAAATGTAACTCCAGATGCTAAACGCTTTGTCAAGTGTTTTTCGTAATATTTCTCGAATACATCCTTCCTCTATAGCCACCGATATAACATCACTACATTGTCGATGATAACCTCAACATCATCTTTGCTAAAGCCACTCTGTAGTTTGTTGTCAACATATAAGGAAATAAACTCTGGTGTCCGGTTGTTTAAATTTATGAAATACTCAAATGATGAATCCAATGCATTCCGGAAAGTGGTGTCGCTGTTAACGCTTGGCTAATGATTTTCTCATGCTTATGTCTCCCATCCAAAAGACGTTGAACAAGATTAACAAGATATTTTATATTCTCTGGGTCGAGTACCAAGTGCTTGCCTGTTTCTCTAATGTGGTATGTCATGACATCTCTGATGGTAGTTAGACCTCCAGTCACGCTCTGGAACAAGCAATACATTCTTCCCAAATCTTCATATTTATTATCAATTAACAAGTTCACTAGACCATACGTGTGAGATCCTAATCCTAATTGAGTTTTATTGATGATTTAGGTGGTGATTAGGAGGAGATGAGATTGGATGACTGAGATCGAGTGGAGTGGATGGATGGCTGGGATTTGATTGGAGAAGATATTTATAGGTGAAGCTCTCTCTTTCTCTCTCACGTCTCCCTCACTTCTCTCTCACTCACTCTCTCTCCCTCTGTTGTACTCCGGCGTGGAGGTGCCGAGCTCGGGCGTGGCGGAGGCGTGCGTCGGGTATAGGTTGCTCGTGGAGGTGAGTTGTTGGTTTCTTAACCCTTCCCGCTCGTTTTGGTTCTCTCCCTCCCTGGACCTAACTCGTTTTCTGTGGTCGTGGTTGGTTGGTGGAGGTTGACAGAGGTGGAGTCGTGTCTGTGGAGCGTCGAGGAGTTGTGATCGTCGACCGGGTGAGTCGTTCGTCGGTGGATCGTGATTTTGGGAAGAAGTGCTCGCGGAAGCGCCGTCGAGGTTCTTCGAAGGTTTCTTCAAACCTTAACGATATGTCAAACTTGTAGTTGTAGCTCACTTTTGTTGTGTGAGTATTTGGAAGTCAACGGTAGGCCTTCTGGTTCGTCGCAAGCAAACGTTCAGCAGATTTACTGCCTGATCGGTCGACCGATTGGTGCAAATGGTCGATCGTTCTTAATGAGATTTCGGGTTCTGCCTCACACCGGTTGAACGATGCCCTTGGGGCGGTCGACTGGTTGTCCATTTGAGGCAAGCCTGGTGGTTTTCGGTCGAACGGGGCCTTTTTGCCGTTCGACCGTGTGCACTGTTGTAGGTCAGTTGGGGGCGTTGACCATCTAAACGGTCGACCGCCTGTACGACTTTGTCCGACCGGTGACTTAAGTTGGATTGGTGGTTGGTTCGACCGAAGGTGGTTCGGTCAACCATATTTGTTGTTGAGCGTTTGGGAATTCCTTGGTGGAATTCGGATGACCGAGAGTGCTCGGGGGTTCGACCGTATTCGTTGTTGAGAGTTGGGGGAATTCCCTGGTGGGATTCGGTCGACCGAGAGTGCTTGGGGTTCCGACCGGATTCGTTGGTGAGAGTGGGGGATTTTCCCTGGTGACTTTCGGTCGAACACGTCCCCTTTGTCGTTCGATCGATTGGTAATTTTGTTCGTTGAACCGGGGAGGCGACTTCTAAACGGTCAACCGGTCCCTGACTTTGGTTCAACCGAACGAGTGTGGTGGGTGGGAATTGGTCGACCGATGGAGTGTCGGTCGAGGCAATTGCCCTGTGTTTGTGAGATTCAGTCGACCGAGACTTTTGTTTAGGTTGACCATTTGTGTCTACTTTTGCACGTTGGAGGTACAGTTGTTGTGGTCGTCCGTGTGGGGCGAGATGTGGTGCCGATGTTCTTCCGACAAGTGTGCTAGTGAGCACGAGTGTTGCGGTGGTTGGGTGAAAAGCCCTGGAGCCCCGTAACTGTGTGATAGCTGTCGTTGGGTGAAAAATCCCTGGAGCCTAGCTTGGAAATGTGTGTGTTTCGGTGGCTGGGTGAAAAAGCCTTGGAACCCCGTAACTGTGTGAGAGCTGCGGTTGGGTGAAAGAGCCCTGGACCCAGCTAGTCTGTGCGGGGTTGGGTGAAAAAGCCTTGGAGCTTCGTAGTGTGTTTAGGTTGGGTGACAAAGTCCTGGAGACTGAGCATGGACTGCGTGGCAAGGGTTGGGTGAAAAAGCCCTGTAGCCCTTAGACGTCTGGGTTGGGTGAAAAAGCCCTGGAGCCCTTGGTTGTGTCGTGCTAACTGCGGTTGGGTGAAAAAGCCTTGGAGCCCAGCTTGGCGACGAGTGTGTTGCGGTGGTTGGGTGAAAAAATCCTGGAGCCCCGTAATGGTGGTGTGTGTTGTGGTTGGGTGAAAAAAGCCCTAGAGCCCAGCCTGGTTGTGGTGTTTTTCTTGTTTGTAGAATTGCATGCTAGAGTGTTTCAGTTCATGCATTGTAGAGTTTGGCGTACGGGGTTTCCTTCTAGAAACTCAGGCATTGTTGCATGTTTGCTTTTCAGGTCGTGATCGACATTAGGTAAGGTGGTAACCGAGGAGAGGAACGCCGCTACCGGATCCAGATTTCTCTCATTTTGAGGTCGGGTGATTATTGTATTCGTTGTATAGCCTTTTGATGTAATCACACTTTTGAAATACTCTGATGTACATATATATATTATATATGATTGGTGCACCGTCTTCTAGTTTTGAGTGATATCTTCTGTTGATTGTTGTTTAGAAAATTTTAAATTCTTCTGCTGTTTGAGGATGTTACAATAAGTCTTCATGTGCACGAGCTTTTGTATAGGCTTCACAATCATCTCTTTCTCCACCACATTTCTTAATTTTGCTTTGATACCTGGAGATAGATAGTGAGATACTCTTTCAGTTTCTTCATTAAGCCGCCTCTCAACTTTCTCCAGAGACTCCCCGCAGTCACAACATTCAATTAAACTCCGAGACTCATCTCTATAAAAGATAATTGAAGCCTGAAGAAAATGATCCTCAAAATCATCTCGGTATGTTGTACCCAAATCAGAAAGCATTTCTGTTGTGTTTCTCATCAAGCCTCGATCGATGACTTCACCGTTCCATTCAGTGTGTACAAGTTAAAGCATCGTCTGAAGTAATCTTGTTTGTACTTCAGTTCTAAGGACGACGACATCCATCCACAGATTCAATCCAAGTTCTCGAACTGGGGTTTTACGTTCGAATTCCACGAATGACCTGTCTATATACATCACTACATCTCTAATTGATCTTGTTGCTTTAATATGTTCAATCCACTGTCTGTTTAGTTCTTCCAAGAATTGAACCCCTTCCGCTGCTTCAATGGACTCCGCAATGTCCTTCAAATGGACAGTCATAGTGTCAACTATTCCTGTAACATCCCAAAACAGCGGAAATTTAAAAATTATTTATCAAGCATCAGAAACCAATAATCAAATACGGGACTGTTACTTCTCATAAAATCATGAAAGCGGTGCACCAGTTTACATCAGAGTTTGTCAAAAACGATACATGATTACAACAGAACAACAAAAGAAGATAATGTAATCATGTCGACCTCAGTGGTCAGAATAGAGGATCCGATCCCACGATGCGCGCACCCGCTGATCACCACCCAACTGGACTTACTGCGGTCCTGAAAAAGATGCAACAACAATGCCTGAGTTTCCATAAGGAAACCCCGTATGCCAAGCTCACCTATATGCATGCAGTAGTACAAATGAACCTATCGTACTAGTAGCATGTCATGTCATCAAGAGTAAGGAAAACAGTTCCCCCGAAGGGTAACATAGGACATCAGTCCGACAATCATCATCGGGTCTCCCGAGGAGACCTACCGTAGGCACATAAGGTCTAACGGAACAAGATGTGACGCCCCCACACGCGGCTACACTAATCAAGGGGTTCGGTAATGAGCATCAGCTAGGTCCGCGCCATAAGAAACAGATCTGTAACTTCGTGGTCGAAACCACACCAACGGAGCCATCGCTCGGTCGGTAAATCAATCCTCATCTCAGTAGGTGCCCATCTGAGGAACATAGCCGGAACAACATCGACCCGTCAATCATCATCTCCGGAACAACATCGGCGGCATCACCGGAACAGCATCAGCGGCATCACCGGAACAACATCGGTGGTCCATCAATACATCCGGCACAACATCAGACGGGTCCAGACCGAAGTCTGCAAGGTCATCAGGCTCCACGAGCCGCGAACACCAACCACGCCGCTATAAAAGCAGGGCAGCGACCTCCGTAGCCCCTCAGGCTGGTAGTCACCTCACCCAACGACAGTTGCGTGCCCACACAATCATCATACATTGGGATCCGCGATCCCTAATACCTGCTATACTACAATGAGTCCAATCAATCCATCATATTAGTCACGCTCCATATATGGAGGTGACGCGTCCCGAACACCCACACTCTTCCACACGACGGTCCCTGGGCAGGCACGCATAACACGCCCACCGTCACCTCCCGGCTCACGCACAAGGAGAGGACACGGGTTTCTGTGGACAGAGTTGGCATTAAAAAAGGGAACCAGAAATTCAGTCCTGTGCAAAAATGGTCGACCGAACCAGGCAGCCCGGTCGACCGTTTACTCAAAGGAATCGGTCGACCGAATGTCTGAAACGGTCGAACTATTTGCGCAACACTTAATTTCCAACGGTCTACCGAAGGTCTAAAACCGGTCGACCGAAACGAGGTCAAAATCCGGAGTCTGGTCAACATCAAAATCAAAACTATCAGTCAACCGACTCAGGCGTCTCGGTCGACCGAAAACTAACAGGGTCAACCTATTATTTCTACGTCATATAACGGTCGACCGAACAAGCATAAATAAACCAGTACACTTAAGTTTCGGTCGACCGAACACAAGGAACTGGTCGACCGAAACACAACAGAAAGACAAAATACATACATTCGGTCGACCGCCCGAAGGGTCCGGTAGACCGTTGGTCGTCTTCAACCTCGCGCCAGCCGAGGTTTTTCCACCAAAACACTACGTCGGAGAGGTCTCCGACCTCCTCCGACCGACCAACGCAACCCTCCCACGAGGGTTAACAACAAAATCACACTAGAGAGCGGCATACCTCGAACGAAGACGGAGTACGCCGGAGCCTCGCTTGCACACGTCGCCTCCGACACCTCCCCGCGCGTCTACCCCGCACGCCTATGCCACCGGCGTCGTCTCCTCCTCTGCTGCTCGCCGCACAAGGGAAAAGAAGAGAGTGAGGGAGAGAAAAAAACGTAAGGAAGGGAGAGGGAGAGAACAAAATCCAACTTAAACCCAACCCTTCAACTCGCGTCTACAATGCACTACACACCCAGCCATCACCCTCCCCTCACGTCTACAGTACTCGCCTCCTCCTCTTCCCCATGCACACACTATGCAAACCAACTCCCCATGCAAAGCCAACTCTTAACCTCCATTAACCCTAAACAAGGGTTTGGGTTCTAACTATTCCATTATATAGTTTTTCGCCATGCTTGTGCAACACCACCTCATAAGCGGTTCTATTTAGAGGAAATATAAATTAGTCGTACATGATGTGTATACAAGAGAAACATAAAATGTTCATAGCTCGTAAAAGTTGAGCAAAGTAGAACAAGATACAATTGGGCTTCCTCTTGAATATCAAGATTATGGATTGAACCTAGCGACAGAGGGCGTTTAAATTTTTTTGACTTTAGGTTTTCATGTTATAGAAAACCCTAAAAATTATAACACCATTGCTATGTTTTCGTAAGGGAAAAAAACAAGAAGATTAACAACATACAATGTTCTACTTAAACAGGAAAAACACAACTATACCAATAATCTTAATTTAATTATCGTTTACTGTTTCGTTCACATAAAATACACCACAAATAGTTTAAGACAAAGATCAAAGCAATTAGCACCTAACAAGTCTCATTTTAGTAAAAGAAACTAGAAGTCTTGTTTTTGCATACTTACAAAATAAAACCACATATCACTAATAGAATATTATACAAGTTGAAATGATATAATATAATATATTACACACACCAATTAAGCTAATGAACTATTTTCCGTTTAAAAACAAGCTGATTATGTAAAAGTAATATGTCAGTAGGTACAGTCGTTAATTTGCTACCTACCTACATTTTGTATTATATATAATTGCTCTCAAGACTAAACCACTCAATATGGACTCCATCGCAAGAAAAGGAAAGAAAAAGAAAGAAAAAAGACTCGATATGATGCAGTAGTAATGGTTCCCGATTGGGGTGAGCTTGCTGGTCAGTGGTTAACCAAACCAAAACGGCCATAACTTTTGACCTTATTGTCGGACCAGAGTGAAAATTTAGATTCAATTTCCGGATTGCGACTTGCGAGGTGCACACCGAGAAACATTTTCTATTTGGAATCACCGTTTTGGGGACCATCCGGTGTTTATCTAGATGGTCTATGGGTCCACTTTCATCTTAGAATATGTTTAGGACAGTCTGTTAATCTATGCGTTTGAGATGTAGCCAACATTTCGTACGGTAGTAAATTTTTGGAGTGTGTGTAATTTTTTATTTGGGACACTAGTTTTTACATTTGATTTTTTGTGTTTCATGTACCCTTGCAAACACCAACACCAATATGAGTTGCTTGGAACTCAGTTTGGCATTTGGCCACTCAACTTGCAGAAAAAATCTTATTTAAATGCTATATATATGGGTTCCTACATCAATTACAATAATAAATTTTGATCTTCCAATCCAATCAATTAAAAAAAGTTTTCTCGATTTAATTGATGTTGATCATATAAGCTGGGCCTTTAGGCATGTTAATTATTTTATCTATATTTTAATTTTGAAAACACCTACATTATTGCAAATAAAGTACTTACACTAACAAGATTGAAGATATATATTAAAAACTTATTTCAGAAAACCTAATTGATATAATATATGTCACAATTAGGTGAGTAAAATATTTAGGAGATTAGTATTTGAAGAAAAAATATGAGGCAATTCAGGTGGAAGTTGAGAGAATTACTTTCATTGTCAAATTAACCTTACTTAGAGAATTTTTAAGTTGTGGACTTAACTTTTAGTACGTTGGGTGGTAAGAACGTACGAAAGGTTGGCGGCTGAGGAAATGATGGTAGTGTGTAGATTCTCAAATATATAAAAAAATGAATGGTGACATTTGAGTCCAATTGTACCTTCTCGAGCGCCCCCAAAAACTTGTTTGTGACAAACAAACAAAAAATCTTCGTGTTTGGTGAGACTCAAATGTAATTTTCGAAGCGTCCCAAATGGACTCCTAGTTCATAGATAGGAGTGTTTTCATATTTTTTGCATTTTAGGGTTTGTTGTTTACGGTTTTAGTTGTGTTGCTATATAAAGGACAAACCGTCTCCTTTGTATGGACTTTGTCTTTGATATTTTCTTTTTTATACAATAACAAAACGAGAACGATGGTTTCTCAAATATTCTTGCAATTCGTGTTATCTTTCCCCCCAAATCTCTTTATCTTTGCTTAGGGTTTCATAGCTCTTAAGGTCACTTCACAAAAAGTATATTTGTTAGAATTCGAGATATTAAGTTCAAACCCGCTTGTCCTGAACCTTTCTAGCATGTCAAGTTACCGATAGAAATTTTTAGTTGGATGTAGTGTAGCACTTCTCTAACGGTGAATAAGTTGTGGAAATCTTTCAACCCATCACTACAAGGAAACACACGCCAGTCTAGCTAGCTTTATGAACCCTCAAGCTAATGTAGTTTGTACGTATAAAATAATAACAAACTTTTATTAAAAAATCCTATATAATCCAACAAATCTAACATGACAAATACCTCAACAAAACCTGATGACAAATAACGAATGGAATTGTTTCAGTTACCTGTAAAGCTCCGCAAAGTTGAGAGGTTTGATGTTGTCGTCGTAGATCTCATGTATGCTGTAACATCCTCAACACAGCGGAAAATTTAAAATTTTAATAACACACAATCAACAGAGGATATTACGCAAATACTAAACACAGATGCACCAACATATATAATATATATATATATATATATATATATGAAAATCAGAATATTTCAAAAGTTGTGATTACATCAAAAGACTATACAAATGGAAGTAGTAATCACTCGACCTCAACTGAGAGAAAGCTGGATCCGGTAGCTGTGCTCATCTCCTCGGTCACCAACCCTATCGCTGCTCACAGCCTGAAAGTAAACATGCAACAATGCCTGAGTTTCCTGAGGAAACCCCGTATGCCGAACTCTACAATACATGAACTGAAAGACACCCTAGCATGCAATTCTACTAAACAAGAACATCTCGAAATTGGCTGGGCTCCAGGGATCTTTCACCCAACCACAACACACACAGTCACGGGGCTCCAGGGCTCTTTCACCCAACCACCGTATCACATACTCGTCGTCAAGCCGGGCTCCAGCTCTAATCTCAACCAACTGCAGCTACCACGACACGACCAAGGGCTCCAGGTCTATTTTCAACCAACCCAAACGTCTAACGGCTCCAGGTCTAATTTCAACCAACCCCTACACGCGGTCCCTGCTCAGGCTCCAGGCCTCTTTCAGCCAACCTGAACGCACTACGGGGCTCCAGGTCTAATCTCAACCAACCCCGTACAGACTAGCTGGGCTCCAGGTCTAATGTCAACCAACCACAACTCTCACACAGTCACGAGGCTCCAGGTCTCTTTCAACTAACCGCCGCAACACCACAATTCTAAGCTGGGCCTCAGGCCTATTTCAGCCAATCCCAAGCTCTCGCACCGTCACGGGGCTCCATGTCTATTTCAACCAACCACCGCAACTCTCGTGCACCCTAGCACACTTGCCGAAGAACATCGGCACCACACTCGCCCCACACAGACGACCACAACAACAACACCTCCATAGTGCAAAACTGGACACAAACGGTCGACCGAACCAAAAGTCCCGGTAGACCGAATCAAGCAAATACAGGGCAATCGCATCGACCGACACTCGTTTGGTCGAACCAAAGTCAAGGGACGGTCGACCGTTTAGATGGTCAACTCCCAGGTTCACCGAACAAAACGACCAATCGGTCGAACGGCAAAGGGGCCCCGTTCGACCGAAAGTCACCAGGGACAAAACCCATAACTCCACAACGAATTCGGTTGAACACCCGAGCACTCTCGGTCGACCGAATCCCAGCAGGGAATAATCCCTCACTCGCACCACGAATCCGGTCGAACGCTGACCCCTCCTCGGTCGACCGAATTCCTCCAGAGCGTTCCCCACACTCAGCACACAAGTCCGGTCGACCGAAACCACCTTCGGTCGAACCGACCACTATTCTCACTTAAGTCACAGTCGGACAAAGTCAACAAGCGGTCGTCCGTTTAGATGGTCAACGCTCCCAACCGACTTAAGACAGTGCACACGGTCGAATGTCAAAGGGGACCCGTTCGACCGAATCTCACCAGACTTGCCTCCAATGCGCAATCGGTCGACCGCCCCTAGGGCATCGTTCGACCGATTTGAGGCAGAACCTAATTCTCTTCACAAACGGTCGACCGTTTGCACCAACCGGTCGACCGATCAGGCAGTGAAATCTGCTGCATGTTTACTTGCGACGAGCCGAAAGGCCTACCGTCGACTTCCAACTACTCATGATAATTAAGTGAGCGAGCTTGACATACCGGAAGGCTTGAAGAAGCCTTTGAAGAACCGCGACGACGCCTCCACGAGCACGTCTCCCGAAATCACGATCCGTCGGCGAACCTCGCATCCAAACGACGATCAACACCTCTTCTCGACACCCTCGAGCACACCAACACCTCCACCTTCCTCTACCACCACAAACACAGAACAAGCACAAGGTAAAGGAAGAGAAGGGAAAACGCGAGGGGAGGGTTGGTAAAGGACCACTCACCACCGACCACCAACCCACTCCGAGCACCCCAAACTCTCCGGAGAACACCACCACTTCGCCGGAGCACCACCGCAGGAGAGAGAGAGGAAGACGCGAGAGAGCAACTGAGAGAGAGAGAGAGAGCAACAAGAGAGAGAGAGAAGACCCCCCCAAATATCTCCTCCAATCAAATCCTCACCGTCCATTCCAATCCAATCCATCTCCACCACTCATCTCATCTCCATTCCATTTCAACCCTCCATCCAACCATCTTCAATCCAAGCCATCCATCCAACCATCTTCACCATCGGAATGGTCCTCCTCCTCCACAACTGATGCTGCATCCGATCCACAATCTCCACCGGTCTCTCCTCATGAGACAAATCATG
Organism: Triglochin maritima; assembly: GCA_963682175.1. NCBI lineage: Eukaryota > Viridiplantae > Streptophyta > Magnoliopsida > Alismatales > Juncaginaceae > Triglochin > Triglochin maritima. Next base: position 17,731,167 of record OY821779.1, read on the forward strand.
ACGGATCTCTGGAACCTCCAACTGAATCACATGAGAAGGATCTGCTACGTACTTCCTCAACATCGAAACATGGAAGACGTTGTGAAGACCAGAAAACTGCGGCGGCAGCGCTATCCTGTAGGCAACCTCTCAAATCCGATCGAGAATCTCAAACCGTCCGACATACCTCGGACTGAGCTTCCACTTCTTCCCGTGCCTCATCACTCCTCGGGATGGCGAAATCCTCAGGAAGACATGGTTACCTACCTCAAACCTCAGCTCTCGCCTACGCCTATTCGCGTAGCTCTTCTACCTGCTCTGAGTTATCGCTAGTCTCTGCCTGATCACATCTACCTTCTCAGGGTACATCCGCACAATCTCAGGACCAACTAGCTGTCTCTCGCCTACATCACTCCAGCATACTGGTGATCTACACGGTCTCCCGTACTGGGCCTCGTACGGTGCCATCCCAATGCTCGAATGGTAGCTGTTGTTGTAGGCAAACTCGATCAACGACAAATGCTCGTCCCAATGACTTGCTCAATCCAGAGTACAATCTCGCAACATATCCTCTAACGTCTGGATCGTCCTCTCAGACTGACCGTCTGTCTGTGGATGAAATGCCGTACTGAACTTCAACCGAGTCCCCAAGGCCTGCTGCAAACTCCCTCAGAATCTAGAAGTGAACCTTGGATCTCGATCCGAAATAATACTCATGGGCACTCCATGAAGTTTGACAATCTCCTCAATGTACAACTTAGCTAGACCCTCCAGAGGTAAAGTGGTCCAAATAGCTAAGAAGTGCGCCGACTTGGTCAGTCGATCGACTATAACCCAAATCGCGTCATGGAATCCTCTCGTCCTCGGCAGCCCGGTGACAAAATCCAACGTCACGTGCTCCCACTTCCACTCTGGAAGCTTGATCCTCTGCATCAACCCTGCAGCTCTTTGGTGCTCAATCTTCACCTGCTGACAAATCAGACATCTGCCAACGAACTCTGCGATCTCCGTCTTCATCTTCTTCCACCAGAAATTCCTCCGAAGATCTCTATACATCTTTGTGCTACCCGGGTGGATCGAATAACGAGATCTGTGCGCCTCCTCCAGAATATCCTTCCTCAGATCTCCTCCGTTCGACACCCAGACACGACCTCTGAATCTCAGCCCACCATCAACTCCAATACTGAAGTCTGACCCATCTTTGACAGCTAACTGTAACAACCCAGCTAACTCATCATCAACACTCTGAGCATGGACGATACTCGTGACCAACTGTGGCTCCACTCTCAGCCCGACAATCACCGCACCTCGCGACTCATCAGTGAACGGTCTCCACTCGGTCAATGCCTCAAACAGCTTCCACTCCTCGATACAAAGACCTGCTGTGGTAACCTCCACCTTCCTGTTCAAAGCATCAGCAACCGAATTTGCCTTCCCCGGATGGTACGAGATGGTGAAATCGTAATCCTTAATCAACTCAAGCCATCTCCGCTGCCTCATATTCAGTTCCTTCTGCGAAAACAGATACTTCAGGCTCTGATGATCTATGAAAACCTCGAACTGCTCGCCGTACAAGTAATGCCTCCAAGTCTTCAAAGCGTGCACGACTGCCGCCAACTCCAAATCATGAGTGGGGTAGTTCCTCTCGTGCACCTTCAGCTGCCTCGAAGCATACGGAACCACCTGCCCGTGCTGCATGAGTACGCATCCCAGCCTAACGCCTGACGTGTCACTGTAAATCACAAATCCACAACTGCCACTGGGAAGTGTCAGAACTGGAGCAGTCGTCAGCTGACTCTTCAGTTCCTTGAAATTGTCCTCGCACTTCTGGGACCACACGAACTCGACGCCCTTCCGCGTCAAAGCCGTCAACGGTGAAGCCAACCTGGAGAAATCCTGAATAAAACTGCGATAGTACCCCGCCAGACCCACAAAGCTCCTGACCTCTGCCACACTCGTCGGGGCTCTCCACTGCGTAACGGCTTCAACCTTCGCCGGATCTACTGAAATCCCCGCTCCCGATATGATGTGTCCCAGAAAGGCGACACTGCTCAGCCAGAACTCGCACTTCGAAAACTTGGCATACAACTGATGATCCCTCAAAATGCCAAGTACAACTCTCAAGTGCTCTCGATGCTGCTCCACATCTGGCGAGTAAACCAAAATATCATCCACGAAGACAATCACAAACCGGTCGAGGTACTGACAGAATGTCCGGTTCATCAAATCCATAAACACTGCAGTCGCGTTCGTCAACCCGAACGACATCACCAAAAACTCGTAATGCCCGTACCTCGTCCTGAAAGCTGTCTTCTGCACATCTGCCTCTCTGATCCTCAGCTGATGATAACCGGATCGCAGATCAATCTTCGAGAACACCTGTGCTGACTGCAACTGGTCAAACAGGTCCTCGATCCTGGGCAAGGGATACGAATTCCTGACGGTAACCTTGTTCAACATCCTGTAGTCAATACACATCCGCAGCGATCCATCCTTCTTCTTCACGAAGAGTACCGACGCTCCCCAAGGTGAGACACTGGGGCGGATAAGTCCCGTATCTATCAGATCCTGCAACTGCTTCTTCAACTCTGCCAGCTCAGCAGATACCATCCGATACAGCGCCTTCGACTGCGGCGTAGTCCCAGCTACCAAATCGATCCCAAACTCAATCTCTCTCTGAGGCGGTGATGGGAATTAAATTTATACCGCAAGTGCACGACGTCAATGAAGACGTTGCAAGTACGGGTCGAACACAAGGAGGGAGAGATATTGTTATTTTTGTGATTTTCGATTAAGGAAAGAAAGAAAGAGAAATAAGGTTGGTTTGAGATTTTTGGATTTTTAATTTCTAAAGCAAGAACAACAAGAAACAAATTAAGAATAAAGCAAATATGGATGAGAGTCCAGCGGGTGGAGGTTTAGATATCAGGTTTTGATTAGACAATTCTGAAACTTATAATAAATCACATTAGTTATAAAGCATTACATGATAAATGACTTAACATAAACTCAAGTAATCAAAATATACTAACACGAAATTAAAATAATAACGTAATCCTTCTTCTCATCACCCTAAATCTGTCACCTCCACCCTTTGGAGAGAGTTAGAAACTCATGGATGGAGGGAAGGAGAAGGGGTCCTAGAGAAACTACAAAAGAAAACTAAAAACACAAAATAAAACAACAGAATTTTATTGCTAAAAAGAAGAGGAGGAGAGGAACCCCTTCCAATACATGATTCAGCCTTATTTATAGCCTCAACCGGGGATCCTAATACATAAAAGGAATGTACACGCGTCAATACAACATTTGTAAAATTTGAGCGCACTGATCGAATTTTATGAGACGGAATCGCCGCATTTTGTACATGAGGTGCGGCGGAATCGCCACCTTTTTGGCTCGGAATCGATCTGGATTTTTCCTGTGTGTTTATGGCATGTTTTAGCTGTCCTTTGCGCGTCAGAATTAATTATTGCATATCTTTGGAGATCCGAGTTAACTTCTTCATATATTTGTAGATCCAAATTGATTTTTCTTTAGAACTTCTCCAAAATAATCTTTTGGTACTCGTAATTTGCAGTCGGGTCATCGGCTTTTGCAATTAAGTCCCTGGTTACTTTTGTGCTTAAGTCCTTGGCCTTTTTGTAATTAGGTCTTTGCATGCTTTTATGCTTGGATGGACTTCCATTTGAATCCCGATAATCTTGACTTGATCTTTATGATAGAAATGAGTCTTTTGCACGTGTTTATGCTTGGGATATGGGTAATTTGCATTCAGGTCCCTGTATTCTGTAAATAAGACTAAACACATACCTTAGTAGCATTTATTGATATAAAATTAATCTAAATGAAATACATATGATGCAATGTATGCAATGCATCAAATACCCCCACACCTAGATTTTGCTAGTCCCTGGCAAAACAGAATATAAGAAAAATGAAAATAGGGAAATCCTAACTCACTTTCGTAGGAATCACGGTTGCACTTAGCATGTGCAACAAACCTTTAAACCCCTGAGTTTCCTTAGAGGACGAGTTTTGTTTCGTGAGGGTTTTTAGTTCACACACCCACAAAGTCTTAATTCAACATTTAATTAATAACTCTCAATATCTCCACCTTAACCTTATACATCTCACTTAGAATTCTTGCATGCTCATTATACAATTCTAACTTATAAAAAGTGTGACTTGGTCTTTGTTCCTCCAACATTCACACCACTAACCCTTCTACACATGTTATCAGTTAAATTATTTTGCACGCCTCCTCTAGTGGTGAAGTATCATTCGGATCAACCATGACATGGATCATTCTTTTAGCTTTGGGCCATGAGTATCTTAAAGTTTTTTCCCCAGTGATTTAACACATTTGCTTTTTTTTGACACTTTTACCCTTTTTGCATTCGTGTAGCGAGTTTGGTCGATAATACCGAGCTGGTAGACTCAAGTTACCGGGTTTCAAGATACCCCTACGGACCAGTGACTCGAAGGCTTGGGTTTTGTAATCATTTTGCAAAATGTGCTTTCCTCACTTTATTCCTTTATTTTTTTATTTTTTTACTTTTATTTTCCTCAAGGCTTAATTGCTATTAGAAGTCCACACTTCCCGGTATACTTTCCTCAACCTCTGCTTTTTATCAACCACTTCAAAGATTTGATTCATCCATTTTAAATGCATACATGTCTTAAAGGGTAATGAGTTATTTCTTTGGAACTTAGATTTATGTCATAATTTCAACAAGCAGAACTATATAATAAGGAACAAAAACTCAATGCATTTTGTACACGGGTTTTGGCAGTTCAATCTTAAGCTATGTTATGGAATATTGATTTTTTTTAACAAACAAAATATATAGATAGATAAACACCCCCCACACACACCTAAATCATGCATTGTCCTCAATGAATGTGAGCAAGTTACTACATGGATTTATGCATGAAATGGGAAAGATCTCACCAACGTGAAGTACAAAGGAAAGTTCATGGCTATGTTGATGGACAAAACCCGAATTCCCTCAAAACCTGTGAGATGCTAAAGAAGGGATTCAAATACGGGAAACAAATGGGGCCCAAATACTCAAGGGTTGGAGCCCACACAAACGATGCTCGCTGAATGAGTCTTTAATTGTATTTTTTTAATATAATTATGTACAAACATAAGTTCCCATCTTCATTTGTCAAAGGACATCAAATGGGAACCTCAAAAGTGGGTCAATGCACTTGGAAAGGGAAGATGACACCACGCGGGACCAGAATACGCATGCGTGAGCCTCCTTCACAAAGAGCATCTGATGAAATGAGAGGTTCATGAATTGGACGCAAAAGCGTCTTATTCAAAGGATCAAACTGAAAGAGCTTGAACCTCTCAAGAGTTTGGGAAATAAGGGTCAACGGAAGAAGAGTTTCTCCTATTGCGGTGCTGAAGTTATGGTCGTCAATCCAAACTCTCCAACCAACTGGCTGGTGCGTCGGAGCGAGGTCAAGAGCCTTGTTAGGCAAGTCCGACTCACCAGGCGAACAAAAAATGGGTCTCATACCCAAGGTATCCTCCAAGGAACTCCTAATACCCTCATGAGCAATGTAGTTGTTTGATGTTTCATCATTTCCAAGATGATCAGGAACAATAGTGAGAGGCAAACTCTCATCAGGTTGTTTGAAATTGAGGGTGCTAGGGAGCTCTTGCTCCACCAGAGGTGAGTCCTTAAGAGGCACAACATGAAGATCATGTGGCTCAAGGGCCACGGGACAAGAAGATAATGCACAATCCTGTGCCAACTCATGATGAAATTGGTCCATGTTATTCTCAATGTGTATCGAATCCTCCACTAAGTGATCGTGAATTGAAACCCCAAGTCCTTCAGACTGACTAGGAGTTTGACTTTGAAAGATTGTGCTTTGAATTTGTGGATGTGGTGGTGGTTCGATATCAAAAGATGAATCCTCATGTTGACAAGAAAAGTTACTCTCCTCACGTTTACGTAATTGCTGCGACATTTGACTTAATTGCAGTACCATATTTTGTACGGACTGTTGAGTGGTTTCCATGAACGTAAGGAAAGTTTGTTCCAGGGAATCAGGTATGCGGTCAACTATGAGGTTCAAGTCAGAGCTTGGGAAATTTTGAGGTTGGGTGTTGGTGGTCTGAGAATAAGTCCAATGATTTGAAGTGGGGTGTTGGTAGAATTCTGGGTATTCGGGAGGATATTGAGGTGAAAATGAAGTATAAGAATTTGGATATGAATTGTCTCTCCACGAATCCATCACTCTCGGGTTGTACGCGGATGCGTAATAGTCATATTGAGCATTTTGGGAAAAGGTATGCTCATACTCAGGCTCTGGGGGAACATAAGGGCATTCCCTGATAACATGACCATTCAAGCCACAACAGTCGCACGGTACGGCTACTGGAGCCACCGGTGCACTCATGTTGTCTGTCCTACGCATGAAGGAGGCCAAAGTTTGTTGTAATGTCTCAGTTTGTCGACCAGCATATGATCCAACATAACTAGATTGTGGTCTAGCAGTCGGTGCCTCTCTCATGTTACCCCAATATGAAGATTGCTCAGTTAGACAATTAGGATTGTCCCAACCATATGGGGTGTTAGTCTGAGCCACCCCAGGTTGCATGGGTCCGGAATACCAGGACGAATTGTCCTCGTCCCAACAATGATATGGATGGTCGCCCATGTAACCATCCATCTTCACAAAGAACTCTAGAGTCGACCACTCTCACCACCACGAGGCTAAACTCGTAAAAAATGCTCGACTCGACCCTAAAAACGCTACTAGAGAGTGTAAAGGGGAGGAGACTCTAACGTAGAAGAAGGTGAGAAGAAGATGACACAGAGGAGAAGGGAAACTTAACTTTAAAAGATAGATGAGAGGGTTGGTCAGAAGTTTCCTAAACAAGCACGGTTCAAACAATTCTAAACCTAAGGGAGCCTAATTCTAGAAGACTCCTAACTGGTTGAGTCGAATTGGCTCGCTTGATTCACCTCCCTTGATCGACATCATTTCATGCTTATATTTGTATCTTATATCCATTATCTTTCATCTAAACAATGCTATGTTACGAGTTTTATGTTTACTTTTCAGGAATAAATAGGTTTGAAGAGATGAAACATAAAAGGACCCAAAAGCTGGGAAAAAAAACTGGATTGTGAGATCTAGGGACCAAGATGCAAGGGAGAAGGACCTGAACGCAAGACAGAGGGACCTAAGAGCAAAATAGAATACTTCACACCATCATGGGGAGTATTTTAGCAATTCGATTCGGGTCGGAGCTCCAACAAACCAAGTAGATGGAGCAAAGACAAAGAATACCATCCAGGAAAGCCTTTAAGAAAGCCCAGACTAATTCGGATCCTGCAGACCGCCAATTAGCGGTCTGAAACCGCTAATTGGCGGTCCAAGCGGATCCGAATCCGCTTAGCTTTTTCTGGCGTGTGTATTAGAGCGTGTTTATGCTATTTATGGTATTTGTTTAGTTCCACATCGGGGGATTGTCCCGGATTAGCTTTTTCCATGCCTATAAAGAGAACTCTTCACCTTACTTTGTAATCACTCCATGCTTGTGGCCATTCTCCCTAATTGAAGTGAAAGCCTTGAAGCAATAAACTCAATAGGGAGATGCTACTGATATTGTGAGTCTTCAATCAATAAAATTGTCTTTGTTTTGTGCTTCTTTTAATGTTGATGCATGTTTTAGTTTAATTGTCTTTTATTAAATCTAGCTTAGTTAATATGTCTTCGTATCCTAGTGTAATAGTTAGTGTAATGTGTAGTGAGTAAAACCACTCCCCTTTTGGGGGTGGAGATGATTATCATATATGCAATTAAGGAAGGAATGGTGTTAATTTTGAAATGTGTTGATTAATATGAATGCATGCTTGCTTGTTAGAATAGAACACTTCACTAGATGGGTTTTGCCACAAGTTTTAAGATACCTCCCATGCTTGTTTAGTTTCTTAAATAACCAGCTTGTGTTTATGAATGTTAATCAAAATAGGTTAGTGATTTAATTGATGGGTTTTGCCATGATAAGTAGACACCTCCCATACATGCAAACACTACCTAAACTTGTGCCTATAGAAAGATATTCTTGCCTCCTTATTATGTATGTGTAGTCACTCCACCCCCTAAGGGGTCTCTCTCTTACTGATTCCTGCATAGTGATTGACATCATTTCATGCTTATATTTGTATCTTATATTCATTATCTTACACCTAAGCAATGCTACGTGACGAGTTTTATGTTTAGTTTTCAGGAATAAAGAGGTTTGAAGAGAAGAGCCATGAAAGGACCCAAAAGCAGGAAAAAGGACTTAATTGTGAGACCTGGGGACTAAGATGCAAGGGAGAAGGACCTGATCGTAAGACCAAAGGACCTAAGAGCAAACCAGGAAACTCCACACCATCATGGGGAGTATTTTGCCAATTCGATTCGGGTCGGAGCTCCAACAAACCAACCAGATGCATCCAAGACCAAGACACACAACAAGGAAGGCCCACAAACAAATCCAGACGGATCTGGATTATATAGGCCGCCAATTGGCGGTCTGGATTGGCCCAGATCCACTTACTTTTCTCCTGGACTTGTATTAATGTGTGCTTAGTCTATTTTTGGTATTGGTTTAGTCCGACATCGGGGGATTGTCCCGGATTAGCTTTTTCCATGCTTATAAATAGAACTCTTCACCTCCCATTGCATCCATCTCTCTCTTTGGTGGCATTCTTCCCTACTAAGAGTGAAGCCTTGAAGCAAAACTCTAGTTGAGGAAGGGCTGCTTGTAATCTGAGTGAGTTCATAATAGAAGTTTTTTAGCTTGTTAATTCTTGCTTAGTTAATGTGTTTACTTTGGTACTTGTTTTGTTTTATGCTTCTTTAAATATTTCTTGCTTGATTAGTATAACTTTCATTTCAGTATTATGCTTTCTTTTGCTAATATAGTTAGAGTAATGAGTAGTGAGTAGTTCCATCCCCATTTGGGGGGTGGAGAAATATGTGATATAATCATGTAGTGTATTAAGTGTGTGTTATTTTTATCCCTTGAGCTTTATATGATTTCCATAACCATCTAATGGGTCTCCACTCTTATCTTTGATATGCTAATGCTCTTGAATGAAGCTTAGCTTATGCTTTGATTAGTGGACCTATTTTATGGGGAATGGTAAGGTTAGGATATGGATGAAGTTAATATTGGAAACACAAGTTGTAGTGTATGAGCTCTTGTTGCCTTTACCTTAGCTAATGTCTTGTATGTTTTAATGATGTAGTCTTATCTTAATTCATGTGGAGGCATAGTAGGGTCTAGTCTTTATACTTGAGTTCATGTAGCTTCATTCCAACTATTGTCTTGTATGTTTTAATGATGTAGTGAAATCTTAATTCATGTGGAGGGAAATTTGGATGTAGTTTTATGATTTCATGCACTACATGTTGTGAAGAGCTTAATGAACACACACACATACACTTCTTTATGTTCACATTATTTCTGTACCCCCTTTGGGGTTTAGTTTTATCGTTTCTTCTCCATCTCATTTCAGCTTTGTAGTGTAGTTTAGTGTAACCAACCTTTCTTCCCTTTCTTTACCTCTCGCCTTCGCACAAACCAAGTGTCGACACACCTCCCAGTGGATGACCCATATTTGCCACCGCTTCAACGCGGCCGTGCACTTGCGGTTAATATAAAACGATCAATCACATAGTATCAAGTTTCTCTAGCTTAGTTGAAGTATTTGTTAATCTCTTTCTTCCGCATTTGCTTCTTCGTAGTTAGCATAGTTTAGATTAGCATAAACAACTTTCTTCCCCATTTTTGTGCCACTTGATTTCTGATAAACAAGAGGCTGCTCACCTCCCTGAGGACGACCCGTACTTGCCACCGCTTCATCGTGGCCGTGCACTTGCGGTTTAATTAAAACGTTCAACAAGTTTTTGGCGCCGTTGCCGGGGAGGTGCCAGTCCAGACTCTTGTTTGGACGATCCGAGTGGATTTAATTTGTGGTTTGTAGTTTTGCTCTATTGTAGGAGACTTGGAGTCGTCAGGAGGAACGCTTGGAGAAGTTTGGAGTCAAGCTGAGAACTTCAGACCGCCAATCAGCGGCCTGAGACTGCCAATTGGCGGTCTGGTAAGCTCTGTTGGCTCTCTTATTTCTTTAGTCTGTTTGCATAATTGATGTAGTGATCGGGGATTTAATTTGGCATGTTTTGACTTATAGTGTGTTCCCATATCCATAATCAAACCTCCTTTAAGCAACTTGGACCCTAAAACTCAAAGCAAAAGATTAGGCATTCTTGTTGTTTAAGTCATGCATCATGTATGTGACTTAGGCATTTAGATTGTCTTTTATCTTAGCTTTATTTTCTATTGCTGAGAGCTGGTGTGAGGTACGCACCTTCTACTCTCATTCATGCATTTCGTATGAACATGCATTAGTTAGTAGGAAGTGCATTGAAACAAGTGTGAGTTGAGCGTTTGTTTGGAGAGTTGATTGCTAGATTAGAACTCCAAAACGCTACTAAGGAGGGGCTGTCCCATAAAAGATAAGGTGGGGGATTTCATCACCCTTTCCTTCGCCCCACAAACCACACTAATAAAGAGCCTAATTTTTAAAATCAAGTAGACATTGGCCTTAAGGATTTCAGGCGCATTAGGAGAGTGATCCGGTCCCGACCGTCATGACCTGATCGGCGTTGCCCACTTTGTCGATAGTAGGAGAGACGAGATCCCTGGATCTTCTCTCCTACCTTGTCGATAGTAGGAGGTACTGGATCTCCGGATCTGGTATCACTTGCTGGGCATTGTGGTCCTCGTTGTAGGGAGGTGAGGCGTGTCGAGGCTAGTGACCTCGAAGTTAGGCGTCGTCTAGCTTAAGGACCCATTGCCTTACATTGTTTGAGTCGTGCTTGCTAGTTAGGCTTCCTCCTGATGCCACTACCCTCGCTAGCTCTAGGGATTCTTCCCTCCTCATCTGAGTCCTCTCCTCATCTATTCTCTACGTTTAGTCTCCTCCTCAAGTACACCTTCTGTTGTGTGTCGTTTAGAGTCGAGTCGAGCATTTCATGCGAGGTTGGGCTCATTCTGGTGAGAGTGCTCGACTCGAGAGAGTGCTTATTTCTGAGATGGAAGATCTTGGTGATCGACCATCTCCGCCTCGTGCTCCTTTGGAGCAAGAGGCCGAGTCGTCTCGTGGTGGCGAGGGAGACCGGGTTCCATACATGGACTACCTCGGTCCATTCCCACCACCACGTAGACCTCCTTCTCCTCCTCCTCTGACTCGAGAGGAAGGGAGATTCGGTCAGGATCGAGTTCTAGGTGCACCACCACCTTTAGCTCGACAGGATAGGCCGATGACATTGTGGGAGCAGACCCATCCTGTTCGGGCCGCGCAACCTTCTTGCATAGTTGTTCCCCCTGCTCGTGGGAACAACTATGAGCTGAAACCTCAGTATGTGAGCATGCTTCCAACCTTTACTGCCAATAAGGAGGATCCGTATATTTTTATACGCGAATTCGAGGAAGTATGCTCCATGTTCAAGCTTCAACAGCTTGACGAGGATTCTGTCCGGTTGAGGATGATTTCATTCGCATTGAAGGATAATGCGAAGAAATGGATGTATAGACTCCCGGCGAGCTCGATTCGGTCTTGGGATGACTTTGTGACCGTCTTTCTGAAGAGATTTTTCCCTCAAAGGAAAACTCAACAGATACGGCACCAGATACATCAAATGTATCAGACCGAGACCGAATCTTTTCATGGTTTCTTTGAGAGGTTCAAGGACCTTCTCCAGCAATGCCCTCATCATGGACTTGAGCTATGGCAGCTGTGCCAGATTGTTTATGAGGGCATCAACTACAACACCCGCACATTGTTGGAGTCGATGTGTCAGGGTGACTTCCAAATGAAACCCATCGAGGAGGCATGGGACACTTTTGAGTCCACGGCTGAGCGCACCTTCGAGTGGGACACCATGAGAGAGCCACCAGCCGCCAGGTCTTCTGGTCAAGCTGGATCATATCATGTTGAGTCGACTATCGCGTCTGAGGCGAAAATGACTGCTCTCATGCGTAGGATAGAGAGTTTGGAGATGGACCGAGCTCCTGTAGCTCAGGTCGCTACTCCCGGGTGTACTAGGTGTGGACTGTCGGGACATGATGACTTGGAGTGCGCTTACGCTCCAAGGGATACTGAGCATGCAAATGCGAGCACCCCAGCATCAAAGGTCTCAGCACCAAAATTACCAACCTGGTCAGGCCTCTTCATCGGGTTATTCTAACCAGACTCCACCACCCCAGCGGGTTGACCCTAAGGACTCTACCATTGAACAAACCCTTCAAGCATTCATGCAGAGCACTCAATCCATGCTTGCGGCCAACAATAATACGGTCAAAGCATTGGAAATGCAAGTAAGCCAGTTGGCTCATCAGCTCCATGAACGCGAGAAGGGTCAATTCCCGAGTCAACCTGTGGTAAATCCCAGGGGTCAGCCTGCTCATGCTAGGCAAAATGTGCACAATGTTGAAAGTGACCCTTCCCAACATGCTAATGTTGTTCATACCTTGAGATCGGGAAGGGTCGTTGACAACAATGTGAAAATGCCGGAAGCCAACCCTGTTGGCGAGACTTCCGAGGAGAGTCTTGAGCCTGTCAAGGAACCTAATTCTGAGACTCCTCCTCGTGATTCTTATGTCTCCAAGGCACCATTCCCTCATCGGTTGACTAAAAAACGTGATGAGCATTGGGATAAGATCGTTGAGGTACTTAGGCAAGTAAAGGTGAACATCCCGTTGTTGGACGTTGTTCAACAAATGCCACCGTATGCCAAGTTCCTCAAGGACCTTTGCACCACCAAGAGAAAAACAAATGTGCCCAAAAAGGCCTTTTTGGCCGTCAATGTGAGCTCCATATTGACACAACCCATGAATGTCAAGTACAAGGACCCTGGTTGTCCAACTGTGTCTTGCATGATTGGGAATGTGACCATCTCTCAAGCTCTATTGGATTTGGGGGCATCTGTGAATCTCCTGCCTTACTCAGTCTGTCAACCTTGGGATAGGCGATCTTAAACCAACGAGGACAACCCTCCACTTGGCTGATAGATCCGAAAAAATCCCACGAGGGAGTGTGGAGGATGTCCTTATCAAAGTGGGTGAGTTCGTATTTCCAGTTGATTTCATCATCTTGGATACCGAACCCGTGTCCAACCCACAAGGACAGATTCCTGTGATCCTTGGGAGGCCATTTCTTGCGACATCTAATGTTTTGATCAATTGTCGCAATGGCTTGATGAGGTTGTCTTTTGGAAACCTCACGACGGATTTCCACATCTTCACTCTTGGTAAGCAACCTGGGCTCTTCGACGACAATGTCAGATCCAATTTCATCCAGGACACGGATGAGCCCGAATCATTAGGCATGTTCGACTCACATCGACATATTATTGAGGTGCCTAATGACCAGGTTGCGAGTGAAGAGGATCTTGAGGAATCCGGCAGCGTATCTCTGGATGAGGAGGCACATCTGGGTGCTTTCTCCTCTTACCCCGTGGCCCTTGAGCCACTTGAAAGTAACTCTGAATCCGACAAGGACCCACCTCTGGTCGAGCTTAAACCGCTCCCCGATAACCTAAAGTACATCTTTTTAGGGGATAATGAGACCTTGCCACTCATTATTGCTTCTGATATTGCACAAGATCAAGAGGTTGCCCTCAAAAGAGTACACTTTGAAAACAAAGAGGCGATCAGGTGGTCCTTGAAGGATATCAAGGGTATTAGCCCTGGTATTGTTCAGCATCGGATCCACATGGAAGAGGATTCTAGGCCCCGTAGGGACCCACAACAGAGATTGAATCCTGTACTGAAAGAAGACGTCCGAAAGGAGGTTCTTAAGTGCTTGGATCATGGCATAATCTATCCTATCTCTGATAGTTCGTGGGTGAGTCCTGTCCATGTGGTTCCCAAGAAGTCAGGCGTGACGGTTGTGGAGAATGAGCATAATGAGCTTATCCCGACACGCCTGCAAACTGGCTGGCGAGTTTGCGTTGATTATCGCAAGCTCAATGCGGCAACGCGGAAAGATCATTTTCCGTTGCCATTCATTGATCAAATGTTGGAGAGGTTGGCCGGTTATGAGTATTATTGTTTTCTTGATGGATACTCCGGTTACAACCAAATTCCCATCGCCCCCGAGGATCAAGAGAAAACCACATTTACTTGTCCCTTTGGCACGTTTGCCTACCGTCGCATGCCCTTTGGGTTGTGCAATGCGCCGGCAACGTTTCAAAAGTGTATGATCAGCATCTTCTCCGATATGGTTGAGCGTTTCCTTGAGATCTTCATGGACGACTTTTCCATATTTGGCGCTTCCTTTGATGAGTGCCTTCATCACTTGAGCCTTGTCCTCAAGCGATGCCGTGAGAAGAACCTCGCTCTCAATTGGGAGAAATGTCACTTCATGGTGAAACGAGGTATTGTACTTGGACATGTGGTCTCAAGTAGGGGAATTGAGGTCGATCCCGCCAAAGTGGGTATTATTGCTAATCTCCTACCGCCACGTAATGTGAAGGATATCCGTGCCTTTTTGGGGGCATGCTGGATTCTATCGGCGGTTCATTCGGGATTTTAGCAAAATCGCTCGACCTCTCACCGCCTTGTTGGCTAAGGATGCCATTTTTGAGTTCACAACGGATTGCCACCATGCCTTTTTGACCTTGAAGAAAGAGTTGACTTCAACTCCCATTATTAAGGCACCGGTGTGGACTGAACCCTTTGAGTTAATGTGTGATGCATCTGACTTCGCTGTGGGAGCAGTGCTTGGGCAACGATTGGACAAATTGCCTCATGTGATCTACTATGCCAGTAGAACACTCAATGATGCCCAATTGAAGTACACTGTGACCGAGAAGGAATTCTTAGCGATCATATTTGCTTTGGAGAAATTCCGGTCGTACTTGATTGGCTCCCACGTGATTATCTATTCTGATCACACAGCCATCAAGCACCTCATGGTGAAGAAAGATGCAAAATCCCGACTCTTGAGATGGATCTTGTTGTTACAAGAATTCGATCTCGAGATTCGGGACAAAAAAGGGTGTGAAAACGTTGTAGCTGACCACTTGTCTCGTCTAGAGACGACCAACCCACAGGACCAAATCATTGAGGATAAATTTCCTGACGAGCAGTTGTTCACGATCGAAGATAACCCTTGGTTTGCCGACATCGTGAACTACCTCGTGACCGAGCAACTTCCTGTGGGTTGGTGAAAATCTGACCAATCCAATTTTAGATCGTATGTCAGATTCTTTCACTGGGACGACCCCTACCTATTCAAATACTGCTCTGACCAAATTTTCAGGCGGTGCGTCCCAGATGCCGAGTTCCAAAGTGTACTCCACTTCTGCCATTCTAAGGCATGTGGAGGACAGTTTGGAGCAAAGAAAACTGCTGCCAAGGTGCTCCAATCTGGATTCTACTGGCCCACTCTTTTCAAGGATGCTTACAACGTTTGTAAGCAATGTGATAGGTGCCAGCGCCTTGGCAGGATTGGTCGACGTGACATGATGCCTTTGCAAAATGTCCTTGTTGTCGACATCTTCGATGTGTGGGGCATCGATTTCATGGGTCCCCTCCCGAGCTCGTTCGGGAATGTTTACATTCTGGTGGCCGTTGACTATGTGTCTAAGTGGGTTGAGGCTATACCCACAAAGACCAGTGACAACAAGGTGGTCACCAAATTCTTGAGGGACATTTTTGCGCGATTTGGTACTCCTCGTACCATAATCAGCGATAGGGGTACCCACTTCTGTAATCGCTCCTTTGAAGCGCTTATGAGGAAATATTCGATCACCGACAAGCTTGCGACCCCATACCATCCGCAAACTAGTGGGCAGGTCGAAATCTCTAACCGTCAATTAAAGCAAATTCTTGAGAAGACGGTTAGTTCCTCGAGGAAGGATTGGTCTACCAAGTTGAATGACGCGTTGTGGGCTTTCCGCACCGCGTACAAGACCAATTTGGGTATGTCCCCATATCGGGTAGTGTACGGCAAGGCTTGCCACCTACCCGTCGAGCTTGAGCATCGTGCTTTCTGGGCGATCAAGAACCTGAATATGGATCTTGATCAAGCAGGAGTACAACGTAAGCTCGACATTGTGGAATTAGAAGAGCTACGCAATGATGCGTACGAGAATGCCAAAATTCATAAGTCCCAAGCCAAGATGTTTCACGATCGCATGATTATGAGAAAGGTGTTTACGGCCGGGCAGAAGGTGCTGCTCTACAATTCCCGGCTTCATCTGTTTACGGGTAAGCTCCGCAGTCGCTGGTCTAGCCCGTTTATTGTCCAAACCGTTTATCCTCATGGAGCGGTTGAGATCTTGAACCCAGGGAATGGGGACGTGTTCAAAGTTAATGGACAACGCCTCAAACCCTACTTGGAGGGGGCACCAGCAGAAGTCAAGGAGGTCATGTTCCTTCATGAACCTCCCTCGCACTCAACCATTCATGCTCCTACATGAGTGGTTGAGCTTTCACGTGTATATTTGTTAAAAAAAACTCTTTCAGTGAGCATCGATTGTAGTGGGCCCCAACCCTTGAGTATTTGGGCCCCATTTCTTTCACGTATTTGTATCTCTTCTTTAGCATCTCATAGGTTTTGAGGGAATTCGGGTTTGTGTCCATCAACATGACCTTGAACTCCCCTGTGTACTTCATGTTGGTGAGATCTTTCCTTTTTCATGCATAAATCCATGTAGTTTCATGCTCACATTCATTGAGGACAATGCATGACGTAGGTGTGGGGGGTGTTTTACGTGTGTACATAGTCGAGTCTTTTCTTTTGATTTTGTTTTCTTTTGTTTGCATTTTTAGGGTCATGTTAGTGTGCTGCATTTAATATCGATATATCTGCTTGCCATGATCCTTGGGTGACTTGTCTTCTTTTACTTGCCTAGTGCTTCAAAATTTTCACATTTCTTTCAAAATCTTCATGTGTTTTCGAAAGAAAATGTTTTGTGGGTTTTGCGTGTGTTTAGCATGTGCAAAACCGTTGAGAGGCAAAGTAAAAAGAAAGCTCCCAAAATTGTCTTGAACTTGATGCATTAGGATATCTAGTACGTGGCTTTAGGATTTATCGAGTCGTTAGGATGCACCCCAGTTTTCCTTTGGGGGTGAGTAATCATAGGGATTCAGTGCTCAAACATTCAAAGAAGTCCACCCTGAACCAAATAAGTCACTAATTCGTGTTTGTTAACTTAAGGAAGTTTGTTGTAGTCAAGGACCCTTTAAATCTTGTTGTGAGACATTAGTGTAGGGGTTTTGGTTCATGTGTAGATAAGAAATAAGTGAGTAGATGTTCTCTCTTCTCGCACGGCTCCTATCACTCGGGAAAGTAGGTCTGAGGGGACTTTGTGCCTGGTGCTTTCGAGTCATCTGACTTGGGATGCGCCGACCGAACTCCCGTTACACGGGTGGTAGGGATTGCCCTATGTGGAGATTTGGGGAAAGGTGTACGTGATAGTGTAAGTCCTCATGGGCAATGATGCACGAAACCTGACCCTGGGAGAATGATGCTCCAACTAATAAAAAGAAAAAAAATGTGTGAAAAGAAACAAAAAGAAAAAAAAATGGTAATGCAAATAAGAACCTTAATGGACCTTACACTTTGTATCACTTGAGGATCTTGAGGTTGTCCATGTCTTTTACTTAATTCCTTATTTAACTTACACGAATGGTTTATTAGGCTAGGTGTGGACTGATTACCTATATAGAGTCGGCCCGTAGGATTACCGCGTCCATTGATCGACAAAATATTTCCAACGAGTCGAGTGTCTAGATTGAATAATGAATCTTATTCAGATTTTGTGGGTATATCCGCTGAAAACCCTCAGGAGACAACACTCCTCCTCCTTGGCAACAAAGAGGTTTAACGGCTTGTTGCACGTGCTAAGTGTAACCGTGATTCCTACGAAAGTGAGTTAGGATTTCTTGTTTTTCGTTTGCTTTTCTCTTTCTTTGTTTTGCTCGGGACTAGCAAAAACTTAGGTGTGGGGGTATTTGATTGACATCATTTCATGCTTATATTTGTATCTTATATCCATTATCTTACACCTAAGCAATGCTACGTGACGAGTTTTATGTTTAGTTTTCAGGAATAAAGATGTTTGAAGAGAAGAGCCATGAAAGGACCCAAAAGCAGGAAAAAGGACTTAATTGTGAGACCTGGGAACTAAGATGCAAGGGAGAAGGACCTGATCGTAAGACCAAAGGACCTAAGAGCAAACCAGGAAACTCCACACCATCATGGGGAGTATTTTGCCAATTCGATTCGGGTCGGAGCTCCAACAAACCAACCAGATGCATCCAAGACCAAGACACACAACAAGGAAGGCCCACAAACAAATCCAGACGGATCTGGATCATATAGGCCGCCAATTGGCGGTCTGGAACCGCCAATTGGCGGTCTGGATTGGCCCAGATCCACTTACTTTTCTCCTGGACTTGTATTAATGTGTGCTTAGTCTATTTTTGGTATTGGTTTAGTCCCACATCAGGGGATTGTCCCGGATTAGCTTTTTCCATGCTTATAAATAGAACTCTTCACCTCCCATTGTATCCATCTCTCTCTTTGGTGGCTTTCTTCCCTACTAAGAGTGAAGCCTTGAAGCAAAACTCTAGTGGAGGAAGGGCTGCTTGTAATCTGAGTGAGTTCATAATAGAAGTTTTTTAGCTTGTTAATTCTTGCTTAGTTAATGTGTTTACTTTGGTGCTTGTTTTGTTTTATGCTTCTTTAAATATTTCTTGCTTGATTAGTATAACTTTCATTTCAGTATTATGCTTTCTTTTGCTAATATAGTTAGAGTAATGAGTAGTGAGTAGTTCCATCCCCATTTGGGGGGTGGAGAAATATGTGATATAATCATGTAGTGTATTAAGTGTGTGTTATTTTTATCCCTTGAGCTTTATATGATTTCCATAACCATCTAATGGGTCTCCACTCTTATCTTTGATATGCTAATGCTCTTGAATGAAGCTTAGCTTATGCTTTGATTAGTGGACCTATTTTATGGGGAATGGTAAGGTTAGGATATGGATGAAGTTAATATTGGAAACACAAGTTGTAGTGTATGAGCTCTTGTTGCCTTTACCTTAGCTAATGTCTTGTATGTTTTAATGATGTAGTCTTATCTTAATTCATGTGGAGGCATAGTAGGGTCTAGTCTTTATACTTGAGTTCATGTAGCTTCATTCCAACTATTGTCTTGTATGTTTTAATGATGTAGTGAAATCTTAATTCATGTGGAGGGAAATTTGGATGTAGTTTTATGATTTCATGCACTACATGTTGTGAAGAGCTTAATGAACACACACACATACACTTCTTTATGTTCACATTATTTCTGTACCCCCTTTGGGGTTTAGTTTTATCGTTTCTTCTCCATCTCATTTCAGCTTTGTAGTGTAGTTTAGTGTAACCAACCTTTCTTCCCTTTCTTTACCTCTCGCCTTCGCACAAACCAAGTGTCGACACACCTCCCAGTGGATGACCCATATTTGCCACCGCTTCAACGCGGCCGTGCACTTGCGGTTAATATAAAACGATCAATCACATAGTATCAAGTTTCTCTAGCTTAGTTGAAGTATTTGTTAATCTCTTTCTTCCGCATTTGCTTCTTCGTAGTTAGCATAGTTTAGATTAGCATAAACAACTTTCTTCCCCATTTTTGTGCCACTTGATTTCTGATAAACAAGAGGCTGCTCACCTCCCTGAGGAAGACCCGTACTTGCCACCGCTTCATCGTGGCCGTGCACTTGCGGTTTAATTAAAACGTTCAACAAGTTTTTGGCGCCGTTGCCGGGGAGGTGCCAGTCCAGACTCTTGTTTGGACGATCCGAGTGGATTTAATTTGTGGTTTGTAGTTTTGCTCTATTGTAGGAGACTTGGAGTCGTCAGGAGGAACGCTTGGAGAAGTTTGGAGTCAAGCTGAGAACTTCAGACCGCCAATCAGCGGCCTGAGACCGCCAATTGGCGGTCTGGTAAGCTCTGTTGGCTCTCTTATTTCTTTAGTCTGTTTGCATAATTGATGTAGTGATCGGGGATTTAATTTGGCATGTTTTGACTTATAGTGTGTTCCCATATCCATAATCAAACCTCCTTTAAGCAACTTGGACCCTAAAACTCAAAGCAAAAGATTAGGCATTCTTGTTGTTTAAGTCATGCATCATGTATGTGACTTAGGCATTTAGATTGTCTTTTATCTTAGCTTTATTTTCTGTTGCTGAGAGCTGGTGTGAGGTACGCACCTTCTACTCTCATTCATGCATTTCGTATGAACATGCATTAGTTAGTAGGAAGTGCATTGAAACAAGTGTGAGTTGAGCGTTTGTTTGGAGAGTTGATTGCTAGATTAGAACTCCAAAACGCTACTAAGGAGGGGCTGTCCCATAAAAGATAAGGTGGGGGATTTCATCACCCTTTCCTTCGCCCCACAAACCACACTAATAAAGAGCCTAATTTTTAAAATCAAGTAGACATTGGCCTTAAGGATTTCGGGCGCATTAGGAGAGTGATCCGGTCCCGACCGTCATGACCTGATCGGCGTTGCCCACTTTGTCGATAGTAGGAGAGACGAGATCCCCGGATCTTGGCTCACTTGCTGGGCTTTGTGGTCCTCGTTGTAGGGAGGTGAGGCGTGTTGAGACCTTGTGACCTCGCAGTTAGGCGTCATCTAGCTGTAAGGACCTATAGCGACTTTAGGATTGCTTGAGCCTTGTTTGCTTGTGTGCTTCTACCTGTACCCATCCGCCGTAGCATAAGGACTTTTTTTTCTTCTCTCCTGAGTCATTCTTTCTCTCTTGTGTTCCCTCGTCTTCTCTTCTACGTACATTCTTTAAAAAAAAATTGTGCACCTTTGTACATGCTTTCGTGGACACGAGACGAGAGTGGTCGTTTGACGAGGAGCATTGTCAATCCGGCTTCGGTCATCGATTTCTCGACACCTTCCTCCTCTCGTGTCGCACGAAGTCCGGGTTCAATGACTGCTAATTTCCTTCAGGAGGAGCAATTGCTGGACCCACCTGCTCCACCAGTGCTTCCAGTTGTCGTTCTCATACCTCTTCGTGATCGATGCTACCCGGGCCGTACAGCTCTACCCTCATGCATCGTATTGCCAGAGGAAAATGGGAACCATTTTGAGGTCAAGCCTCAGTTTATTTCCATGCTCCCTCATTTCACTGGGAAAGGTGACCCCTATATCTTTCTCAGGGAATTTGAGGAAGTCTGTGCTATGTTCAAACTGCAACAACTTAGCACAGACTCCATTCATCTTAGGCTTGTCCCCTTTGCGCTTAAGGATGACGCCAAGAAGTGGTTGTACAACATCCAGGCGAATGCCTTCAGGACTTGGGATAAGTTTAAGTCTGCATTCCTCAAAAAGTATTTTCCAAATCATCGGACTCAAAAATTGAGGAACGAAATCAATTCGTTCTATCAACATGAGACTGAATCATTTCATACATACTTAGAGAGGTTCAAGGAGCTACTATCCTCATGCCCTCACCATGGCATCGAGTTGTGGCGCCTGTGTCAGATTATCTACGAGGGTTTCACATTCCATCCCGAACCCTCCTTGAGTCCATGTGTCAAGGAGAGTTCTTGGGAAAGGATGAAAGGGAGGCATGGGCTTTCCTAGAAGCCCTCGCCGAGAAAACAGTGCAATGGGAGAGTGTGAGGGAACCACCTGCATCATCTAGTATAGGAGCGAGGATCGCGAATGCAAACTCGACTAGATCGGGTTCCGCATTTGCTGTCGATTCCACTGCGGTCACCGAGGCACGCATGGCGGCCTTAATGCGCCATATGGATTCGATTGAGCTCCGAAACCAGCACGATGTATCTCATGTGTCTGCATCTGGTTCAGTTCCATGTCATTTATGTGGTAGGATAGGTCATATAGGGGGTGAGTGTGCATCCATTCCTCCTGAGATGGAACATGTAAATGCCATCTATAATAGATCCAGGAATGACCCATATTCATCATCATATAACCCTGGATGGAGGAACCACCCTAATTTTTCATGGAACCATAACAATGCCTCAGGTGGTCCTTCAAACTTTTCTCGACCACCTAACCGACCACACTACCCTCCCATGCATTCACAGTCTCATCAGCCACCCCAAAGTCAGAATACCAACCAACCAGGCTTCCCAAATTCAAACAACTTGGAAACCCGGTTTAATTCGCTTGAGAACTTAACTCGTGGACTTGAGAACTCTGTAAAAAACTTTATGTCGTCCACGAGTCAAGTTCTCACTTCGAATCAGCAGACCATCAAATCTCTCGAGCTTCAGATGGGTCAGTTGGCTCAGTCTGTACATGAGAGAGAGAGAGAGAGGGAGCCTGCCTAGCCAACCTGTGGCTAACCCCTGTGCTCAACAACACTCGAACATGCAAAATGCAAGTTCAAGACCACAGGGGGGCAAGTGCATTACGTGGAAGAACCTGTGGACCATGTTAATGCCATTGTGACCCTGAGAAATGGGAAGTAGGTCAACAACCACGTATCCTTGCCAGAAAATCCATCTGTGCCGCCCCCTTGTGGAAATGATGGTGAGAAAGAGGCCGAGGGTGAGAGTAATACACCAAAGCCTCCTTCTCCGGCTCCGCCCAAGACATACCTACCAAAAGCTCATTATCCGAGTAGGTTGTCTAAGAAACAGAGTGACAGTGTGGATAAAATGCTGGAGATATTTAAGAAAGTGAATGTCAACATACCTTTGTTACACATGATTCAACAAATACCTCCCTATGCAAAATTCCTGAAGGATCTCTGTACAACTATGAGGAAAACCAACGTCCCTAGCAAAGCCTTTTGGGCGGCTAATGTGAGCTCTATCATCTCGAACCCTACGTACGTGAAATTGAAGGACCCGGGCAGTCCAACAATTTCATGTATCATTGGGGATTCTCGCATTAACAATGTTTTTCTAGATCTAGGGTCGGCGGTTAACATCTTACCTGCTTCTGTGTATCAACGATTAAGCCTAGGCACTCTCAAGCCTACGAAAACAACTTTGCAGTTGGCTGATCGTTCGATGAAAGTCCCGTTGGGGGTCATTGAAGATGTCCTAATCAAGGTCGGTGATTTCATATTTCCCGTTGATTTCGTCGTCCTTGAGACCGAACCAATTAAGACGACACACTCTCAGATTCCATTGATTTTGGGTAGACTTTTTTTGGCGACGTCAAATGCCTTGATCAATTGTCATACTGGACTCATGAAATTGTCGTTCGGGAACTTGACTGCGACATTCCATGTGTTCAATATGGCTAGGCAGCCGACATCTTTCGAGGACCCCATGGTAGTCAATCTTATCCGGGACTTGGAAGAAGAATTGGAAGAAGAGTACCCCCTGATTCATGAGAATTTAAATGAATACCTCATGGATGACTCTGATCATGAAGAGGACGGGGGTGAGTTGAGCAATGATGTGCATGTTGTTCAGTACATGCGAGCTCCTCCTATCTTATATCTCGAGCTAGATATCACGCCTCGCCTTGAGGAGCCACCCACACCTGAGCTCAAAGAACTCCCCAAGGAATTGAAACACGTTTTTCTTGGTCCTAATAGGTCATTTCCGGTGATTATTTCATCGACGTTGACTGGTGATCAGGAAGAACGGTTGATTCAAGTCTTAAAGGAGCACAAATCAGCCATTGGGTGGTCCTTGAGGGACATCAAAGGGATAAGTCCCGACGTCGTGCAACACCACATCTTTATGGAGGATGAGGCACGACCACGTCGCGACCCACAGAGGCGTTTAAATCCAGCCATGACAGAAGTAGTGAAGAAAGAGATCATCAAGTGTTTAGATCATGACATCATTTTCCCCATTTCGGACAGTACTTGGGTAAGTCCTGTCCAGGTTGTGCCCAAGAAGTCGGGTATCACTGTCGTCAAGAATGACAACAATGAGCTTGTACCCACATGACTTCAAACTGGGTGGCGGGTTTGTATTGACTATAGGAAGTTGAACGCGGTCACGCGTAAGGACCACTTCCCTCTACCTTTCATCGACCAGATGTTGGAGAGACTCACCGGGCACGCCTATTACTGTTTCCTTGATGGTTATTCGGGGTACAATCAAATCCCAATCGCCCCCGAAGACCAGGAGAAAACCACGTTCACTTGTCCTTTTGGGACGTTTGCTTATAGACGGATGCCTTTTGGACTATGCAATGCACCTGCAACATTCCAACGTTGCATGTTAAGTATCTTTTCCGATATGGTCGAGAACTTCCTTGAGATCTTCATGGATGATTTCTCGGTTCATGGCACCTCCTTTGATGAGTGCTTGCACCACCTGAGCCTTGTTCTCAAAAGGTGTTCGGAAACGAACTTAGCCCTTAATTGGGAAAAGTGTCATTTCATGGTCACAAAAGGCATCGTGTCGGGTCACGTGGTATCTCGTGATGGTATCGAGGTGGATAGGGCAAAGATTGAGCTTATCTCTAAGCTTCCGCCACCCACCTCGGTAAAAGAAATCTGTTCATTCCTTGGACACGCCGGTTTTTACCGGCGATTTATTAAGGATTTCAGCAAGATAGCTCGTCCTTTGACGAGCTTGCTTGCTAAAGGAACCTCCTTTGAGTTCAGACCCGAGTGCCTGACTGCATTTGAGTTTCTGAAGCGTGAGTTGACCTCCGCTCCTATTATTAAGGCACCGGTGTGGACTCTACCATTCGAGCTGTGTGTGTGATGCTTCTGATTACGCGATAGGAGCGGTTTTGGGTCAGAAAGTCGACAAATTGTCTCATGTGATCTATTATGCAGGTTGTACTCTCAATGACGCCCAACTCAACTACTCCGTTACTGAGAAAGAGTTCCTCGCGATCATATTTGCGTTGGAAAAATTTCACCAGTACCTCATAGGGTCGCATGTCATCATCTACACTGATCACTCAGCTCTTCGCTACCTTTTGTCTAAAAAGGATGCGAAACCCCGTCTCCTGCGTTGGATCTTGTTGTTAGAAGAATTCGACCTTGAAATACGGGACAAGAAGGGATGCGAGAATGTCGTGGCTGATCACCTATCTCGCATCCCCATTGATCTTTCACCGGATCCACCGGTGAACGAGTTTTTTCCTGATGAGAACCTTATGGCAATAGCCTCACCTCCCTGGTTCGCTGACATTGTGAATTATTTAGCAACCGGGGAGGTGCCGGCTCATTGGAGACACAGTGAGACAACGAAGTTCAAGTCGTTAGTCAAGCACTTCTATTGGGATGATCCATACTTATTTAAGTATTGTGCTGATCAAATCATAAGGAGGTGCATTCCTGACGACGAGATTCAGAGTGTCTTGTCCTTTTGCCATAAGGAGGCATGTGGTGGGCACTTCGGTGCCAAGAAAACCGCTGCCAAAGTACTCTAATGCGGTTTTTACTGGCCCACGTTGTTCCAAGACGCTTCTGCATTTTGCAAAGCATGCGATAGGTGCCAACGTGTGGGCCGCATTGGTAGACGAGATATGATGCCACTCAATCCTATCTTAGTGGTTAACATCTTTGATGTATGGGGAATTGACTTCATGGGTCCCTTCCCCATGTCCCATGGTCATACTTACATCCTGGTGGCGGTCGATTATGTGTCAAAGTGGGTTTAAGCAATCCCCACTCGCACTAACGATCGCAAGGTTGTGATCAAATTTCTTAAAGAACACATCTTCGCAAGGTTTGGGACACCTCGTTGTATCATAAGTGATCGGGGGACACACTTTGTGAACCGATCCCTTGAGGCAGTGCTGAGGAAATACTCCATCACGCACAAGTTGGCCACACCTTATCATCCTCAAACCTGTGGCCAGGTGGAAATTTCCAACCGTCAACTCAAGCAAACTCTTGAGAAAACGGTTAATACTTCAAGGAAAGATTGGTCGGTCAAGCTTAATGATGCATTGTGGGCTTTCCGCACTGCATTTAAAACCGACCTTGGCATGTCCCCCTACCGGCTAGTTTATGGCAAAGCTTGCCATCTTCCGGTAGAACTTGAGCACCAGGCATTGTGGGCAATCAAACATCTCAACATGAGTCTTGATGTTTCCGGTGCCAATCACAAGTTAGACCTCAACGAGTTGGAGGAGTTGACAAATGAAGCTTATGAGAATGCCAAGATCTGCAAGTCCCGCACTAAAATTTTCCACGATCGCTTGGTGCGAATCAAAACTTTCGAGGTGGGACAAAAGGTCTTGTTGTACAATTCTCGCCTCCACTTGTTTCCGGGGAAACTTCGGAGCCGTTGGTCAGGGCCCTTCATTGTTTTAACCGTCTCCCCTCATGGGGCGGTTGAGATTCAAAATCCTAGGAATGGGGACGTGTTCAAGGTTAATGGACAACGCCTCAAACCATACTTGGAAGGGACCACGGCAGAGGTCGAGGTGGAAGTCGTGCCTTTGCACGAACTCCCCACGGATGTGGTCACTTGATGTGATCCATCCATCCATTTGTTTGTACATATCAGTGTTGTGCTAAAAAAAATTGATAAAAAGAAAAAAATGGAAGGCCTATGTGAAATTTTCCCTTTCCTTTGTTATTAACGTGTTTTTCCATTGCCCTACAAGTTTGGTCCACCAGCAGAAAACGCGTTTCTATTCTGGTTCTCGCCTCCACCCAAAGTTGTGCCTCAGATCCGAAGAACAGACTGCTATTTAGCGGTTTTAAACTGCGAATAAGCGGTCGGCGTGTCTTCGTTTGCTTTGTGTCTTTGTCTGGGTGTTTTCTCTGGGGTGTTCTGTTGGGAGAGTGGTTTGGGGTCTGTTTTGCTGCTGGAGTCGGCGTGTGGTGGCCTTCTCGCCGCTCGTTCCGTGTTCGTCCTCGCCATCGTGTGCCTCGCCGCTAAAGCTCGCCAAGGTAGGTTCAGGTATGGCCAGCCATCATTTAATTCTAGAACTCAATTTTGCCTCCCTGATTCGTGATTTCGGAGAACCCTTCTACGATCGCATCGTAGCTAAAGGGTGGTACCATATTATTGTATGAGGGTGATGAATCCATGTACGTAGAGCCTCTCGTACATGAATTCTTTACTAAACTCGAGCTGACCAGACTGGTCCACTCGAGTTCAGTATCACTCTCAGAGGGGTGAAACACACCGTGACACCCCAGCTAATCTCCGACGCGACTGGGTTCCCCTTGGTTGATGAGCTCGCGCCCACCCACGATATCAATTTTTATCGATCTATGCTTGGGCGTGGGCAACCTATATCATCACATGGGGGAGTACCTAATGCGCACATTTACTCCAATGTGCACATTGTAGCCAGATGGGTGTGTAGAAATGTGCTGGGCCAAGAGCGGACCTCCACATTTTTCACACCTAGTTTGCGAATCGTGTATAGTCTGATGGACGGTTCACCACACTGCATTTGTCGAACATTGTTCGATGTTTTGGTGAACGCCAGGCTGAAAGATATACACTGTTTGCCGACTCTGGTTACCAAATTATGTGGCATGTTGGACATCCCATGAATTGAGCGCATGCTGAGTTGCCAAGGCACCGACCTCGAGGTAGCGAAGATGACGCCGTCATTTCGCCATTGCCTTCCTGAGGCATGGGTGTCTGACTTTATGGAGGAGGGTGTTAGAGCTAGTTCCTCAAGCTCGTCTGTGAGCTCAGGAACGCTCTTTAACACCGACATTTCTGAGATGGCAGTCGAGCAACAGAACGTCATCTTAGCCAAGTAAAACCGGAAGATCTATAGGAAGTTGTCGGCTCTTGAGAGAGGTGCCTCTTTGGGCACTTTTGGCCGCCATCGTTAGTCCGGTACACCCTATCCATGCATTGGCACCGTTTTGCCATACATTGAGGACAATGCATGGATTAGGTGTGGGGGGGTGTTTTCACGTTTGTATATAGTCTGTGTTTTTTTTTGTTTTCTTTTGGTTGTACTGCTAGGATCATGTTAGTGTGACACATTTAACATTGATATATCTGCTTGCCATGATCCTTGGGTGACTTGTCTTCTTTTGCTTGCCTAGTGTTTTAAAATTTTCACATTTCTTTCAAAATCTTCATGTGTTTGCGAAAGAAAATGTTTTTGTAGGTTTTGCGTGTGTTTAGCATGTGCAAAACCGTTGAGAGGCAAAGTAAAAAGAAAGCTCCCAAAATTGTCTTGAACTTGATGCATTAGGATATCTAGTTTACTGGCTTTCGGTCTTATCGAGTCGTTAGGATGCACCCCGGTTTTCCCTCGGGGGGCGTGTAATCATAGGGTTTCAGCACTCAAACGTTTAAAGAAGTCCACCCTGAACCTAGTGAGTCAAATAATTCGTGTCTTTTAGTATAAGGAAGTTTGTCGTAGTCAAGGGCCCTTAATCTCTTTTTGTGAAACTTAAGTGTAGGGGTTTTGGTTCCCATGTAGATAAATAAATAAATGGTGTTCTCTCTTCTCGCACGACTCCTATCACTCGGGAAAGTAGGTCTGAGGGGACTTTGTGCCTGGTGCTTTCGAGTCATCTGACTTGGGATGCACCGACCGAACTCCCGTTACACGGGTGGTAGAGATCGCCCTATGTGGAGATTGGGGGGAAGGTGTACGTGATAGTGTAAGTCCTCATAGGCAATGATGCACGAAACCTGACCTTGGGAGAATCAAACACAAACCAATAAAATGCTCCAAACAAAAAAAATCAAATAAGAACCAAAATGGACTTTACACATTGTATCACATTTAGAAGTTAAGGTTGCCCTTGTCTTTCACTTAAGTCCTTGACTAAACTTTCATGAATAACTCATTAGGCTAGGTGTGTGGACCGATTACATTTATAGAGTCGACCCGTAGTATTACCGCGTCCCATGATCGACAATATGAGTCCAACGAGTCGTGTAGCTAGATTGATTAATGCATCTTGTTCAGATTTTGTGGGTATATCCGTTGAAAACCCTTAGGAGACAACACTCCTCCTCCTTGGCGACAAGGAGGTTTAACGGCTTGTTGCACGTGCTAAGTGCAACCGTGATTCCTACGAAAGTCAGTTAAGATTTCTTGTTTTTCGTATGCTTTTCTCTTTCTTGTTTTGCTCGGGACTAGCAAAAGTTAGGTGTGGGGGTATTTGATCGACATCATTTCATGCTTATATTTGTATCTTATATCCATTATCTTTCATCTAAACAATGCTATGTTACAAGTTTTATGTTTACTTTTCAGGAATAAATAGGTTTGAAGAGATGAAACATAAAAGGACCCAAAAGCTGGGAAAAAGGACTGGATTGTGAACTCTAGGGACCAAGATGCAAGGGAGAAGGACCTGAACGCAAGACAGAGGGACCTAAGAGCAAAACAGAATACTTCACACCATCATGGGGAGTATTTTAGCAATTCGATTCCGGTCAGAGCTCCAACAAACCAAGTAGATGGAGCAAAGACAAAGAATACCATCCAGGAAAGCCTCCAAGAAAGCCCAGACTAATCCGGATCCTGCAGACCGCCAATTAGCGGTCTGAAACCGCTAATTGGCGGTCCAAGCGGATCCGAATCCGCTTAGCTTTTTCTGGCGTGTGTATTAGAGCGTGTTTATGCTATTTATGGTATTTGTTTAGTCCCACATCGGGGGATTGTCCCGGATTAGCTTTTTCCATGCCTATAAAGAGAACTCTTCACCTTCCTTTGTAATCACTCCATGCTTGTGGCCATTCTCCCTAATTGAAGTGAAAGCCTTGAAGCAAGAAACTCAATGGGGGAGATGCTACTGGTATTGTGAGTCTTCAATCAATAAAATTGTCTTTGTTTTGTGCTTCTTTTAATGTTGATGCATGTTTTAGTTTAATTGTCTTTTATTAAATCTAGCTTAGTTAATATGTCTTCTTATCCTAGTGTAATAGTTAGTGTAATGTGTAGTGAGTAAAACCACTCCCCTTTTGGGGGGTGGAGATGATTATCATATATGCAATTAAGGAAGGAAGGGTGTTTATTTTGAAATGTGTTGATTAATATGAATGCATGCTTGCTTGTTAGAATAGAACACTTCACTAGATGAGTTTTGCCACAAGTTTTAAGACACCTCCCATGCTTGTTTAGTTTCTTAAATAACCAGCTTGTGTTTATGAATGTTAATCAAAATAGGTTAGTGATTTTATTGATGGGTTTTGCCATGACAAGTAGACACCTCCCATACATGCAAACACTACCTACACTTGTGCCTATAGAAAGATATTCTTGCCTCCTTATTATGTATGTGTAGTCACTCCACCCCTAAGGGGTCTCTCTCTTACTGATTCCTGCATAGTATCAAGTTTCTCTAGCTTAGTTGAAGTATTTGTTAATCTCTTTCTTCCACATTTGCTTCTTCGTAGTTAGCATAGTTTAGATTAGCATAAACAACTTTGTTGAACGTTTTATTTAAAACCGCAAGTGCACGGCCGCGATGAAGCGGTGGCAAGTACGGGTCGTCCTCAGGGAGGTGAGCAGCCTCTCGTTTGTACGAAATCAAGTGGCGAAAAAATGGAGAAGATGATTGATTATGCGACTCTACACTAAACTACTCTAAGAAGTATGAAAGGTGAAAGAAGCAAACAAACGATGAAATAAGAACTAAGCTAAGAACAAAACAAGAATGCTGGAATTTCAGGAAGGGAAAACCCCTAAGGGGTGGAGTGAGTGCACACAAGCAAAGAGGTGGGTGTAGAATACATTCTTTAAGCACATGAAGGTGGTGTTTATCAAGCATAGGAAGTGTCTAAATGTTATGGCAAAACCTATCAATCTATTCACCAACTTGGTTGATTAACATTTACATATGCAAGTTGTTTATTTCAGAACCTAAACAAGCATGAGAGGTGTCTAATCATTTTGGCAAAACTCATCAAGTTATAAATTCTATCCTAAACAAGCAAGCATACATTCATGTTTAATCAACACATTGAAATTAAAGCATTCATCCCATTCTCTAATGCATGTATGTACATCTACTCCACCCCCCAAAGGGGATGGAACTACTCACTAAACATTACACTAATTATTAAACTATGGAAAGAAAGCATATTAAAACTAAGCTAGAATTAAAAGATGATTAAACTAAAACATGCATAAACAATAAAAGAAGCATAAAACAAACAATGAAAGAAACACAAAACTTTATTGATAAAATGACTCACATTAGAAGTAGCATCCTCCTACTTTAGTGTGTGCTTCAAGGCCTCACTTCTAGTAGGAAGAATAGCCACTTAAAATATGGAGTGATTACAATAGGAGGTGAAGAGTTCTATTTATAGCCATGGAAAAAGCTAATCCGGGAGAATCCCCCGATGTGGGACTAAACAGATACCACAAATAGCCTAAACATCCTCTAAGACATGTGCTGGAGAAATTTGAGCGCATTTGGGCCAAAAGTGACCGCCAATTAGCGGTCTTGGACCGCTAATTAGCGGTCTACAATGTCCGGATCGCTCTGGAATTTCTTGTGGGCTTTTCTGGAAGGCTTTGTTGGTATTTGATGCATCTATTTTGCATGTTGGAGCTCCGACCCGAATAGAATTGCCAAAATACTCCCCATGATGGTGAGGAGTATTCTGTTTTGCTCTTAGGTCCTTCGGTCTTGCATTCAGGTCCTTCTTCCTTGCATCTTGGTCCACAGATCTCACAATTCAGTCCTTTTTCCCAGCTTTTAGGTCCTTTTATGCTTCATCTCTTCAAACCTATTTATTCCTGAAAACTAAACATAAAACTCGTAACATAGCATTATTTAGGTGAAAGATAATGGATATAAGATACAAATATGAGCATGAAATGATGTCAATCAAACTTTCTTCCCCATTTTTGTGTCACTTGATTTCTGATAAACAAGAGGCTGCTCACCTCCCTAAGGACGACCCGTACTTGCCACCACTTCATCTCGACCCTAAAAACGCTACCAGAGAGTGTAAAGGGGAGGAGACTCTAACGTAGAAGAAGGTGAGAAGAAGATGACTCAGAGGAGAAGGGAAACTTAACTCTAAAAGATAGATGAGAGGGTTGGTTAGAAGTTTCCTAAACAAGCACGGTTCAAACAATCCTAAACCTAAGGGAGCCTAATTCTAGACGACTCCTAACTGGGCGAGTCGAATTGGCTCGCTTGATTCACCTCCCTCACTAATCAAACCAACTTGGCCAGGCATTGTATAGCTAGTGGGGGCGCTTCCGATAGAGTCGGTGCCAATTAGACAATCACTTCGCTTGGAAGACTTGCGTCAACACAAAAACACTTTCTAGACACCAAATTAAATTCGATCAGCTTCAGGTCATAGCAAGTCAAACCAATCTTCTCCTTAATTGAGTCTGAATCCTTTGGGTCAATGTCTAATTGATTTTAATTTAAGGCTTGGGTGACACTTTAGGATTGTGATTTGTGGGCCACGGAAGGGTGATGAAATCCCCACCGTATCTTTTCCTACGGAGTTGCCCTTAAGATAGTTTAACTTAAATCTAGCAAATATAGTCAAACATTGGTCTTTTTAGTGGGGGGCAATTGCAAGGTTGTATGCAAACTAGATTATATGCTTAAATGCAATCGATAAAAAAACGCGCATGTACCTTGCCTCCAACACTCTTCAACAAGAATTAAGTTGCAAGAATTTAGCAAGAATAATGCAAACAAAACACTATATGATGCATGCACTAAGTCCTTCTAATTTTGCCAATTTTTAGGTTAGAGTTGAATTATTGCCAATTATGGAATTTTGCCCTAACACGTGCAGTTCTACGAAAAGGAACTTTTCGAAAATTAAGATTTTACGAGAAAGGCAGGAAAAGTTACCTCCGCAATGCTCAGACGGGTTCGCCGCCCGCTCTCGAAAATTCCCAGATGCTCTACGTTTCCACCCAGAGATGGAGATGACCTCAGAAAATATTGAAGCCCAGATGCTTCAAACGTGCGGCGAATCCGCCGCAAGTTCTTCTTGATGTGCGGCGATTCCGCCGCCCTTCTTGCTCCAACTGTGCCCGGATTTCGCCGCGCACTCTGTTGTCTCCTTAAAAAGCAAACCCAAATAGTTAGATCGCGCACACGATAAATAGGATAGAATCGAAATCACAAAAAAATAAACAAAATTTTCGTCGCCTCCCCGGCAACGGCGCCAAAAACTTGATGAGAATTAAATTTATAGCGCAAGTGCACGGCGTCAATTAAAACGTGGCAAGCACGGGTCGAACACAAGAAGGGAGAGATATTGTTATTTTTGTGATTTTTGATTAAGGAAAGAAAGAAAGAGAAATAAGGTTGGTTTGAGATTTTTGGATTTTTAATTTCTAAAGCAAGAACAACAAGAAACAAATTAAGAATAAAGCAAATATGGATAAGAGTCCAGCGGGTGGAGGTTTAGATATCAGGTTTTAATTAGAGAATTCTGAAACTTATAATAAATCACATTAGTTATAAAGCATTACATGATAAATGACTCAACATAAACTCAAGTAATCAAAATATACTAACACGAAATTAAAATAATAACGTAATCCTTCTTCTCATCACCCTAAATCCGTCACCTCCACCCTTTGGAGAGAGTTAGAAACTCATGGATGGAGGGAAGGAGAAGGGGTCCTAGAGAAACTACAAAAGAAAACTAAAAACACAAAATAAAATAACAGAATTTTATTGCTAAAAAGAAGAGGAGGAGATGACCCCCTTCCAATACATGATTCAGCCTTATTTATAGCCTCAACCGGGATTCCTAATACATAAAAGGAATGTACACGCGTCAATACAACATTGGTAAAAATTTGAGCGCACAGATCGAATTTTGTGCGGCGGAATCGCCGCATTTTGTACATGAGGTGCGGCGGAATCGCCACCTTTTTGTCTTGGAATCGATCTGGATTTTTCCTGTGTGTTTATGGCATGTTTTAGCTGTCCTTTGCGCGTCCGAATTAATTATTGCATATCTTTGGAGATCCGAGTTAATTTCTTCATATAATTGGAGATCCAAATTGATTTTTCTTTAGAACTTCTCCAAAATAATCTTTTGGTACTCGTAATTTGCAGTCGGGTCCTCGGCTTTTGCAATTAAGTCCCTGGCTACTTTTGTGCTTAAGTCCTTGGCCTTTTTGTAATTAGGTCTTTGCATGCTTTTATGCTTGGATGGACTTACATTTGAATCCCGATAATCTTGACTTGATCTTTATGATAGAAATGAGTCTTTTGCACGTGTTTATGCTCGGGATGTGGGTAATTTGCATTTAGGTCCCTGTATTCTGTAAATAAGACTAAACACATACCTTAGTAGCATTTATTGATATAAAATTAATCTAAATGAAAGACATATGATGCAATGTATGCAATGCATCAGGCGGCAACCCGGAGACATTATCTGCAAAGACCTCTAGGAACTCCCGGACTATCTCAACGTCCTCCAATCTCCTCGCCTCTGGATCTGGAACTACTAGAGTGGCCACGAAAGCTCTGCAACCCTGCTGCAACAACTTCTCTGCCCTCACTGCTGAGACAACCACTCTGCCTCCTCTATCCTTCGTCCCCCTGATCAGCACATCGGGTAGACCCTTCCTCGGGATCAGGATCTTCTTCTCCCGACACAACGCTCACACATCGTACTAGGATAGCCAATCCATCCCCAGTATGACGTCGAGGTCCTCCATCGGCAACAAGATCAGGTCAACCGGAAACTCCTGATCTCCCGAAACAATCATGGCGTTGGGAAGGAAGCTCCCCACAATGCCCACCAGACCCAAGGGTGTGCTGAATTCCAACGTGGCAGTCAACATCGCAGGGGTATGACCCAACACGCTCGTAAATCGCTCCAAAATGAACGAGTGTGTGGCCCCACAATCAAACAACACTCTCGCACTCAACCCAGCAACAAAGAGTGTACCTTCCACCACTGTGCTGGCGTCTCTCGCCTCATCCGCCTGGATGGTAAAGACGCGTCCAGTCCTCTGACCCTGCTGTGGCGGCGCAAAAGGTCGGTGACCTCCGCCTCTGCCTGCTGCTGGCGGCCCTGAATACCTGCTGGACCCGCCTGGCCCACTCGGACAATCTCGCATAAAATGGCCTGGCTTGCCACACCTGTGGCACACTCCACGGCCCCAAGACTCTCCGGAGTGAACTCGGCCACAACCTCTGCACGCCTTAGGCTGGCGTGATCCACCTCCTCCGAGCCGGGGCCTCTTGCCCGGGTTCCCTGCTAACAGAGCACCCTGATGTCCACTGACCTTCCCCGGTGCTCTCCTAGCCTCAACATAATTCTGCTGGTAATCCCGATCGATGATCGTCGCAAACCGCACGGCATCGGCCAACGTCTGTGGCATACTATAAGTCACCAGAGTACGGAGGTGCTTCCTCAGCCCCCGTATAAACTTCCTCGCCTTCTGCAGCGGCGTCACACAAATCTCCGGACAGTAACGCTCCAACGCGTTGAATCTCCGGGTATACTTAGCCAGGGTCGCATCTCCCTGCTCGAGAGTCATAAACTCCCCTCTCCTCCCATCTCTGACATGCTCTGTGAAATACTGCTCGTTGAACTCCCGCAGGAATTCCTCCCAGCTGACCTCAGTCCTACCCTCAAACACCACTGCAGATGTGGTCCTCCACCAGTTGGATGCATCCCCGCCCAACACGTACGCTGCCAAGCATGTCCGCCTCTCAGGCGGGCACTCAATCGCCAGAAGGATCTATTGGATCTTCAGGACCCAGTCCTCCGCAACCTCTAACTCTCCTCTACCATCAAAGGTAGGCGGGTGCTGTCTCAT
The DNA here is from genome assembly GCA_963682175.1 of Triglochin maritima. Classification (NCBI taxonomy): domain Eukaryota; kingdom Viridiplantae; phylum Streptophyta; class Magnoliopsida; order Alismatales; family Juncaginaceae; genus Triglochin; species Triglochin maritima. The sequence continues at coordinate 17,766,873 of OY821779.1, forward strand.
AAAGTGGTCGAGCATCGCTCCTGCCGCTGCTGGCTCTCCTCTGCCTGACTGGCGATCCAACATCGCTCCCAGTCGCCCCACTGTGTCAAAGAGCATCCGCCGCTCCTCTGCCCAGTCCGCGCCCCCAGTCTCATTGCTGGTGCTACGGTCCCGTGGGGGAGGTCTTACGCGTCTCGGAGGCATCTATACACAAAGAAACAACACACATCAAAACCATGAATGCATGAAGTAATGCAGACTCTAAAACTCTAAGGGTGGTTTCTTTGGATAAGGACACTAAAACCGACCGCTATGATACCAAGTTGTAACATCCTCAACACAACGGAAAATTTAAAATTTTAATAACACACAATCAACAGAGGATATTACGCAAATACTAAACACAGGTGCACCAACATATATAATATATATATATATGAACATCAGAGTATTTCAAAAGTTGTGATTACATCAAAAGACTATACAAATGGAAGCAGTAATTACTCGACCTCAACTGAGAGAAAGCTGGATCCGGTAGCGGTGCTCCTCTCCTCGGTCACCACCCCCTATCGCCGCTCACCGCCTGAAAGTAAACATGCAACAATGCCTGAGTTTCCTGAGGAAACCCCGTATGCCAAACTCTACAATACATGAACTAAAAGACACCCTAGCATGCAATTCTACTAAACAAGAAAGCATCTCGAAATAGGTTGGGCTCCAGGGATCTTTCACCCAACCACAACACACACCACAGTCACGGGGCTCCAGGGCTCTTTCACCCAACCACCGTATCACACACTCGTCGTCAAGCCGGGCTCCAGGTCTAATCTCAACCAACCGCAGCTACCACGACACGACCAAAGGCTCCAGGTCCATTTTCAACCAACCCAAACGTCTAAGGACTCCAGGTCTAATTTCAACCAACCCCTACACGCGGTCCCTGCTCAGGCTCCAGGCCTCTTTCGACCAACCTGAACGCACTACGGGGCACCAGGTCTAATCTCAACCAACCCCGTACAGACTAGCTGGGCTTCAGGTCTCTTTTCAACCAACCGTAGCTCTCACACAGTCACGGGGCTCCATGTCTCTTTCAACCAACCGCCGCAACACCACAATTCTAAGTTGGGCCTCAGGCCTATTTCAGCCAATCCCAAACTCTCGCACCGTCACGGGGATCCAGGTCTATTTCAACCAACCACCGCAACTCTCGTGCACCATAGCACACTTGCCGAAAGAACATCCGCACCACACTCGCCCACACAGACGACCACAACAACAACACCTCCATAGTGCAAAACTGGACACAAACGGTCGACCGAACCAAAAGTCCCGGTTGACCGAATCAAGCAAATACAGGGCAATCGCATCGACCGACACTCCATCGGTTGACCGATTCCCACCCACCGCACTCGTTTGGTCGAACCAAAGTCAAGGGACGGTCGACCGTTTAGATGGTCAACTCCCAGGTTCACCGAACAAAATGACCAATCGGTCGAACGACAAAGGGGCCCCGTTCGACTGAAAGTCACGAGGGACAAAACCCACAACTCCACAACGAATTCGGTCGAACACCTGAGCACTCTCGGTCGACCGAATCCCACCAAGGAATAATCCCTCACTCGCACCACGAATCCGGTCGAACGCCGAGCCCTCCTCGGTCGACCGAATTCCTCCAGAGCGTTCCCCACGCTCAGCACACAAGTCCGGTCGACCGAAACCACCTTCGGTCGAACCGACCACTATTCTCACTTAAGTCACGGTCGGACAAAGTCAACAAGCGGTCGTCCGTTTAGATGGTAAACGCTCCCAACTGACTTAAGACAGTGCACACGGTCGAATGTCAAAGGGGACCCGTTCGACCGAATCTCACCAGACTTGCCTCCAATGCACAATCGGTCGACCGCCCCTAGGGCATCGTTCGACCGATTTGAGGCAGAACCTAATTCTCTTCGCAAACGGTCGACCGTTTGCACCAACCAGTCGACCGATCAGGCAGTGAAATCTGCTGCATGTTTACTTGCGACGAGCCGAAAGGCCTACCGTCGACTTCCAACTACTCATGATAATTAAGTGAGCGAGCTTGACATACCGGAAGGCTTGAAGAAGCCTTTGAAGAACCGCGACGACGCCACCACGAGCACGTCTCCCGAAATCACGATCCGTCGACGAACCTCGCATCCAAACGACGATCAACACATCTTCTCGACACCCTCGAGCACACCAACACCTCCACCTTCCTCTACCACCACAAACACAGAACAAGCACAAGGTAAAGGAAGAGAAGGGAAAACGCGAGGGATGGGTTAGTAAAGGACCACTCACCTCTGACCACCAACCCACTCCGAGCACCCCAAACTCTCCGGAGAACACCACCACCTCGCCGGAGCACCACCGCAGGAGGGAGAGAGGAAGACGCAAGAGAGAGCAACTGAGAGAGAGAGCAACAAGAGAGAGAGAGAGAAGACCCCCCCAAATATCTCCAATCAAATCCTCACCATCCATTCCAATCCAATCCATCTCCACCACTCATCTCATCTCCATTCCATTTCAACCCTCCATCCAACCATCTTCAATCCAATCCATCCATCTCATCTCCATCTAAACACCACCTAATCAACAACAAAAACCCAATTAGGATTAGGATTAGGCTCAAGATCTCACATATGTTGTCTTCTATAACCTTCCAGTCCTTACTAGCGTTGTCGGAATCGAACGGTCTAACTGCCCGTGCAAACATCTTCCCCTCTATCAATCCTAATTACAGAGGTCGAACTTAGCTAGCTTTATATATCCTTTCTCTCTCTGGAAAGTAGAGAACACATTCAAATCTCCTAGTAGATATAATGGTTGCCATGAACATCGGAGTCGCCAAATACAGATCCGTTAAATATGGTACCTAAGAGGACTAAAAAGTTGATACTTGAAGATAAAATCATAAGACTCATAACTTACGAAAACATAAAGTAATAACAACAATTTAATTCACGTGAGTTCAACAGAATCATTTGGTGAATTCAAATCTTTAATCGGATCCGTGCAAGATCTTAAGAAAGACTTGCCTTGTCAAAAAAAAATTGGATCCTTAATTATGTGTGAATTTGTGATTACTTAAGCTTCGATTGAATTCAAATAATTAATTAATTTGATACGGCATCGATTTGTTCAGAGGATCTTAAGGAAAATAAATATATCAACCAAGGAACAGCTTTTTGAGCATTCTTTGTTGAAAGCTCCGACAGTTGAAACCAAAAAAATTCCAATCCAACATCAAATTTTTTTTTTTGCTGACGAGGAACTCACCAGACCACCGCCCTTTGGACGCCGGCCAGGCTGCAAATCCCGGGTAGAGCAGGATCACCCCCTTTATTACCCTCCACCCGTTTTGATCCATTCCACCATTTGGGAGTTTCGGCACCTGGGGAGACTCGAACCTCCGACCTCATGTTCCATGGGTCTTCACGGGTTGAGCTACCCGGTGGGGGGTAATCCAACATCAATGTTGAAAAGAAAGAACCATTTAAACTCAATGTACTCAACTAAGATAAGCATACCTACATTTTCTTAAACCGCAATTGATAGAAATATTCAAACAAACTAAAGTAAGATAACCATACCTACATTCGTTATCGAAAAGAGAATTAAAAAAGTTAACTTACACCTACATTTGTTTTTGTATAAATAACAAAGAAATAAGGGTTATGTTTGGATGCAATATTTGTAAGTTCGTGAAATTTGCAATCGACGGACTTTACAATCCCAAGATTAATTATATATGACGTTACTTGTATTTCTTAAGTCTGGACAAACATGTTCTTTTAAAATAACAATAAATTTATATGAACTTTTATTGTCTCCAAATTCAAAAGTGTATCCAAATCATAAAAACCACGTACTATTGTGCATAAAATCATATTCGAATAACATTTATATGTCGTATTAATTTGAAGGACAAGTTTAAAAAGTTACGCGAAATTTCGAAATTCCAACTCGTAGCATGGATTTTCGTTTTAACAAATTTAGTATAAATGTGCAATTTCAAAATGACACGAAGAATTTGTAAATTCCAACACAACTTCAACCAAACGTAGTAGTTGCAAATACGGTAATTTGATATTTCATGTTCAAATAAAATTTCAGGTTGAAGGGAATGCAACCAAGCACAATATAAATGAACTTTATTATATAATTTTTTCCCCTTTATTATAGTGAACTTTATTACAGTTTTTTCCTTTCCTTTTCTTGTTCAAAAGAATAGCAACAAATTAAAGAAAGATGTTTGAGAAAGAAAAGAAATGAGAAATAAATAAAAATACCCTTAAATTGCAAGATAATATTTCATTCTTCATTCATTTTATTTATTTTCCTTTTCTTTCTTTTTTCTGAAACATCTTTCTTCAATTTATTATTATTTTATAGAAAATATAAAAAGGAAAAAAATAAAAAGACTAAATAAGACCTCACAAAATCCATTATCATTCATTACCTTATAAAATTATGGAAAATTTGGGAAGAAAAATTGTATAAGAGGCGAACCGCCAAAATAACAAAATTCATGGGTGTTGAACAACGTTGCCATTCGAGGATATACTTCCCAAATAAAAACGAGGATACCTTCATAAGGAGGGGTATCGAATAGGTATATGTATATCAAATAAAATGAAATTGGAAATTGTTGAAGGAACAACTCGATTAATATCCCAATTGACCCATTTACCAAACCAAAATCCTATTAAAAAAACCCAATTACACAGCCAACCAGTCTGCCCCGAAGCTGCACTTAAGCTGGGCAAGTTGCAATTATTATCCAATTTAATTTCAACCCACCTTCTCCCATCAATCTAGGGCCGATAAAGGTGTCGTGTTCATGTCAAACATCTTTACAACTCGATTTACTTACCTAAATCCAAACCCAACACGTTTATTATACGGGTTGAAAAGGGAAACTAAACCCGACACATCTAAAATCATGTTAACTCGACCCGACACATCTAACTCGTTTATTAAATGGGTTGCATATTTATTCTTACATGTATAACCGTTATTTACGACAAAACTCAAAGTTGCAATTTGATTTGGAGGATATTATAAAACTACCATAAATAGCTATGCAATTGGTTATTGATTGCTTATTAAAATATTTCGACAGAAAAAGATGAAAGTATAGCGATTCTTACTAATTATGTATTCATATATAATATTGTAAATACAAATAAATATATGTATAATGTGTATATCTATAAATGGGTTGGACACGTGTTAACCACATGCTAACCCAAATCCAAACTCAACTCATTTAATTTCCATGTTAATCGTGTCAACCCGATTATGACACAATCCATTTATGCCAAACCCAAACATGCATTTTCCGTGTCGGGTTATCGTGTCATCACCCAAGTTGCCAGCCCTACATCAATCCATTCATCTTAGGCTAGGAAGGTGGTCGTCATTGGACTTCAACCTGCATAGGGTTGTCAATTTTTCACGAAACATGCATGATTATAAAACACGATGTTAGGAGATCTGGATTGGATTTTTTTTACATGGTTAATAAAATGGGTATAAGGCTATATCACAATTGATAACATTGGTATAAGACTATAATACGATCAATAAATGGGTTGGATGCAGATTAAAGGATGAAACCCGATTAACGCTAAAGAAACACGATAATGCACGATAACTAATTAAGTACTTGGGTATACCAATAAGAGTTGTACATGATTACATACGGTTTATACAAGTAATATTTACGTTAATAGGTTTAACATTTTACTTATTCGAAATACAATACTTTGAGACTAAAATGTAATTTAGTATTAAAGTATAATAAACATCTATTATTCATGTACTATATAGTAATAATCGTGTAATCATAATGGGTATTAAAATGTCCTAGTGTGTACATGACATAACAAGTTTATTTATCATGTATTAACGAGTATAAACGATTATAAATGGGTTGGATATGAATAAGGGTCAGTAACATGATTATTAAATTGGTCTGATACAGATAAATGCATAATGCTTATGAATGTACACGATACGATTAGTACATGACATGATACGATTGACAGCCCTAAACTTGTCCCACCTTGTCTACACCCCTAATAACAATACTACACTCTAGTAAACTCAAAATCAAGCTAATAGAAAAGAAATAAAATAAAAATAATTAACTAAGTTTATTGTGACGTTGTACTTTAACGACTTCACAAGTTCAAAGAAACACTTGTCCAAGTATCCAACAATACTAATAATACAGAGTCAACTATACTCTATAAAGAAGCGTAGACCATGCTTCACGAACATGAAAACGACACTGAACTCTAGCAGTTTTACTTAGAAAAAGAGGAATAAAAGATGAAGAAAAAGAGAATCAACCTCGAGCATGAAGATGACCTTGGAATTTAGTTTTTTTTTAACTTGTAAAAGATGAAATAAAAGAACACAGATACTGATGAAGATGATGTTGAACAATGGCTGTTTTATTTAGTAAAAGCTAAAGAAAAACATTGGCACTCGAACATGAAAAAATGTTGGACTCTTAGTAAAAGAGGTGTGTACGTAGCAGTCTTCAGACTCTTCCGTATGCGATCTTTTTTTACAAAATTACCAGTTTCTGGACTATCGGCAATAGGGATAGAAGTCATGAGTCATCCACATTGAGTATTGTAGATAGAAGAAAACATAATGGGCTGTCATTTTGGGTACTTGCACAACATTACCCATGCATGAAAGAAGTAAAATTTGGAATGATGATTTCTCGAATGACATATTCGTCATTCATCCCGCTCTTCTTACGTGCAACTGCCTCATCGTAAGAACTAGTCCACTTCATAACGACTGCTCCAATTCTTCTCTACCTACCTTTTAAGGAATTTGTGTTCCTTTCTCCGATGTTTCATTTCGTTCGGGCTGCCAAGTCGTAAGCTTTCTTTATCTTACTCCATAGTTGTTCGATCTTTTGGTTGGAGCTTACGACGGTGTCATAGCTAATGTTCATGAAGGAGGAGATTAAGGCCTCGTCTTCCTCCGTCGACCATGGTCTTTTGCCATGACGAGGTTGAGTGTTGGTATGTTTTGCCGGTGGTGAATAGCATTGCGATAGATTAGGCGGGTAAGGTTCTACTTCGTCGTCGTCATCCTCACTACCATTTTCATCATCTTGTGCTTCATATGGATATGATGAAGGACCTTCATCACAAAGGTACTACTAGTACATATCGTAGTGTTGTTGAGGATTTGTAGGAGGGAATGAATTTTGCTCTAGTTGATATTGGTTATTCCGGGTACATGGTATATGGACCTGAGAACGAAGGGGGCGCTCTAGTGAGAAATAAGCATTGTTGGTTGTTTGGTGACTGGTGTCTCATGCATGTCGTGGGTGGTTAGGGGAAGACATTTTGAGTTGAAGAAGGAAAGATATGTTTTGCAACGAGTTAGAATGAGCTCAATACAAAGCAACGAGTTATGATAAGAAAAATCAAAAGTAATAAAACAAAAAGGCAGCTTTAAGTCACTAGGGTCAGCTTTGTATCATGTCACACAACTTTACATCACATCGCATAGCTTTGTCTCACGTAAGGGTGTAAACGAGCCTAAATGAGACAAGCCTAACCTTATTGAACATGACTCGTTTAATAAACGAGCCAAGCTCGGGCTTGGCTCGTTTATTAAAAAAGCCGGTTGTCCTCCTCGAACTCATCTCGGTTCGAGCTCGGCTTGGCTTGGCTTGGCTCGTTTGCTTGTTTACCAAACTGCTCAACAAGCTTTTAAGCTCGTTTAAGCTCGAACTCGGCTCGTCTCTTTTGCTCGTTTACCAAACTGCTCAACAAGCTTTTAAGCTCGTTTAACCTATTGTAAAACCACACTTAAAATTGAATCCATAAAACATAAATTTAGTTTGAAAAGCAGACAAGTGAATAATCAAATAAACATACAAATAGTTCAAGAAACAAACAAATAGTTCAAGAAACAAACAAATAGTCCTAGTGGTAAAACATCATCTTCCTCGCTCATACTATCATTTCTGTCCACAAAATCAGCATCATCCTCTATCGGTTTCGGTTGCGTCCCTGATGTTGACATATCTATCATACACACACGTAACTTTTATGCAAATTCATACACACACCTAACAAATAAAAGACATGGTTCAAGGTATTGTTGGAATGCTATAAAAATATATAAGTATATAATCATCATCAAAATAAAACTATGTAAAATTAAGTTTTCTCATCCAGAAAGAAACACAACTGCAACTTCAATAAAACTATTATGATCCTTGCAAGCATCAAATGATAATACTAATTTGCAGAAACAAAGTTAGGTATTGCCAATAACAATTGAACTAATCAATAGATTTAGGGAATACAAAGAAAAGTTTAAAAATTCAAACCATTCATCAAATTATCAAATATGTGTGTTGGAACTTGGAACATACAAAATTGGGATCAAGATTTTTCTTCTTCTTTCTGAAACATTCTAAGGAAGTGCAAATGGAACTATAAATGTCGATTCTTGAATCAGTAGGTTACTTTGGTGACAAGCAGACCCAAGATCCAACCTAACTCATCTGTTTCCAATATTTTTTTAACCAACCCACATGTTTACATTTCCACGTCAATCATTATAAAATATATCCTTAAGACTAGTATGATTTAAATCACAATGTTACTTGATAGGAGGCGAGGCCGGCGGAGTGGAGGTGGGTGGTAGGAGGCAAGGCCGGTAGAGTGGAGGTGGGTGGCAGGAGGCGAGGTAGGAGAAGAGGCGGCAACCGGAGGGGATTGGGTTTGAGTGTTGAGTCGGAGGAGGAAAGGGTATTAGGTTTAGGTTTAGGTTAGATTAGATTAGATTTTTGTTTTCTATTTTTGGTTTTTTGTATTTTAGTTTTATACCTTATATGGTATTTTGGGATATATGTAATATATATACATATAAAATATGTATAAACTTAGACGAGCCTAACGAGCCCTTATCGAGATAACCAAGTCGAGCTCGGGCTTGGCTTGTTTATTAAAAGAGCGTATTTCTGTATTTGAGCTTGGCTCATTTATTAACCGAGTCAAGGTCGAGTCAAGCTTTATCGAGCCGAGCTCACGAGCTCGACCAGAATTTGACAACCTGTCTCATGTCACACAACCTTGTTTCACGTCGCACAACTTTGTATCATGTCGCACAACCTTGTGTCAAATCGCACAACTTTATATCATGTCACACAACCTTGTGTCACGTCGCACTACTTTCAAATCTCAAAAATTCAAATTTCAAAATTAACCTCTATATATGTATCTTTCATAAGTAGAAACATTTTTCATATTCATCATGAATTTTGATGGGGATTACTCCATTTTTAGCTCGTCTAATTCAAATTCAACCGACGACACCAACCTTCTGAACAATGAAGAAGTGAATGAATTAATTGAGATGCTACCAACAACCCATCTGACAATCTTTACTACAAAATCAAGAGAGAGCAGTAGGAGAAGATCTACTAAGCCTCAAAACCCCCATCGTGATCATAATGAGGGTTACGACCGACTTTTTATGATTATTTTTCTAAAAATCTTGTGTATTCTGAACGTCGTTTGAGAAAAATGCAAAATCATGTATTCCTTCAGATAGTAAATGTCGTTGAGACTTCCGATACATTCTTTCATCGAAAGCCAGACGTTGTTGGTAAACTCCGGATATCAGGTTTACAAAAATATATTGTAGCTATGCGAATGTTAGCGTTTGGTGTCTCAGCTGATTCAGTTGACGAGTACCTACATCTTGGTGAAGGGAGGACATCTTGCAGTAGTTTTTCGTAATGATTTTCAGAAAACCTTACGATCTGGATCTCTCATAATAAAATCTCCTGCTCCAGGTATTATTTCGAGACATTCTGTGTATGAGCCTCTTCAAACATGTCTTATCACTATTGATTCGATGATCCGCACTTGTCGCAATGCTCGAGCCAAGCTTTTTCTCTCTTCTCTTCCCTATGCAAGCGTGAAATCCACACCCGAGACAAATCTTTCACTCACCCCAAACTAAAAGCCTATGACTATATCGTTCTGAAGACGGATGCGACGGTAAGAAGTGGCATTAGCAAGAACATCTCTCCAAAAGTTCACACAAGATGTCATTGCCAACTTTGGTAATGAATATCTAAGAAGGCCGACTCCGATGGACCTACTAGGTTTCATCGAATTGGTGAGCAACGTGGTTTTCCAGGAATGAGGGGACCATCGATTGCATGCATTGGGAGTGGAAGAATTGTCCGGCCGCTTGGAAAGTGATTGATCGTTTTATTTAAACCGCAAGTGCACGGCCGCGTTGAAACGGTGGCAAATACGGGTCGTCCACTGGGAGGTGTGTCGACGATTGGTTTGTTCGAAGGCGAGAGGTAAAAAGAAGGAGAGAAAGGTTGGTTACACTAAACTACACTAAGGTGCAAATGGAAATGGAAGAGAAGCAAGAAAACTAAACCCCAAAGGGGGTAGAGAAATAATGTGAACATAAAGAAGTGTGTGTGTGTGTGTTCATTAAGCTCCTCACAACATGTAGTGCATGAAATCATAAAACTACATCCAACTTTGCCTCCACATGAATTAAGATAAGACTACATCATTAAAACATACAAGACAATAATTGGAATGAAGCTACATGAACTCAAGTATAAAGACTAGACCCGACTATGCCTCCACATGAATTAAGATAAGACTACATCATTAAAACATACAAGACATTAGCTAAGGTAAAGGCAACAAGAGCACATACACTACAAATTGTGTTTCCAATATTAACTTCATCCACATCCTAATCTTATCATTCCCCATAGAATAGGTCCACTAATCAAAGCATAAGCTAAGCTTCATTCAAGAGCATTAGCATATCAAAGATAAGAGTGAAAACCCATTAGATGGTTATGGAAATCATATAAAGCTCAAGAGATAAAGATAACACACACTTAATACACTACATGATTATATCACATATTTCTCCACCCCCCAAATGGGGATGAAACTACTCACACATATTTAAACTAACTACTCTAATAAAATGAAGCATTATACTGAAATGAAACTATACTAATCAAGCAAAAAATATTAAAGAAGCATAAAACAAAACAAGCAACAAAGCAAACACATAAAAGGAAATCAACTAAGCAAGAATTAACAAGCTAAAGAAAACATCTACTATTAACTCACTCAAATTACAAGCAGCTCTTCCTCCACCAGAGTTTTGCTTCAAGACTTCACTCTTAGTAGGGAAGATGCCACCAAAGAGAGAGATGGATACAATGGGAGGTGAAAAGTTCTATTTATAAGAATGGAAATAGCTAATCCGGGACAATCCCCCGATGTGGGACTAAACCAATACCAAAAATAGATTAAGCATACACTAATACACGTGCTACAGAAAACGAAACGGATCCTGGGCTATATGGACCGCCAATTGGCGGTCTATAAGCTTTAGATCCGTCTGGTTTTCTTTGTGGGCTTTCCTTGAAGTATTTCTGGGTCTTGGATGCATCTACTTGGTCTGTTGGAGCTCCGACCCGAATCGAATTGCCAAAATACTCCCCATGATGGTGTGGAGTTTCCTGTTTTGCTCTTAGGTCCTTCGGTCTTACGATCATGTCCTTCTCCCTTGCATCTTAGGCCCCATGTCTCACGATTAAGTCCTTTTTCTTGCTTTTGGGTCCTTTCATGACTCTTCTCTTCAAACCTCTTTATTTCTGAAATTCAAACATAAAACTCGTCACATAGCATTGCTTAGATGTAAGATAATGGATATAAGATACGAATATGAGCATGAAATGATGCCAATCAGAAAGCATAGTACCAAGGCCAAAGCGGGAAGGCAACCCTTGTCCTTGAGGCCATCGTGTCCTACAATTTATGGATACGACATTCTTTTTTCGGTATTCGGGGTTCGTGTAATGATCTAAACGTGCTTCATCGTTCTCCTATTTTTACTGATGTTCTAGAAGGACAAGCACCACTGGTGAGTTTTATCGTCCAGAATCACCGACACGACTTGAGATACTATCTTACAGATGATATTTATCCACAATGGGTTGCATTCACCCAATCAGTAACTCTTCCACTAACTCAAAGAGACATATTATATCCTAAAGATCAAGAAGCAGTTCGTAAAGATGTGGAACGGGCATTCAGAGTGTTTCAAGTAGGTTTCGCAATCATTCATAGGCCCTCTCTCACTTGGAATTTGGACATGTTAAACAAAATAATGACGACTTGCATCATAATGCATAACATGATAGTGGAGGATGAGTGAGACTCTTATGCTCATTTTGCGGATACAACAAAATTCGTCTGGGATCAACCTCAAAACATACGTAATAATAGTATATCAGATGACGCATTGTTCTCCTACTCGTGCCACCATATAGTTGGTATTAACATGTACCTCGATAATAGCGATCGAGTTCAAGACAAACAGAAACATTTGTTGCTCAAAGCGGACTTGATCGAGAACATATGACAACGATACAGGCAAAATGTTGAATACAAGTGTTTTCTTGATTTTGTTTTTTTCTTCTTTTGACCATTAATTATTGTAATGACATTTTAATATTTAATAATATTTTTTCTGAGTTTTATTTCCTACTAGTATTTACTTATAAAAAGTTATTGTAAATACAATAAGTGTTATGAAAATTGTATAAAGTGGATGATTCACCTTCCAAAATGGTTCATCTTCCAACCAATCCATTGTAACTCCTCTATTAAAATGTGTTGTAATGTGCATTGTATTTACATCATTATTTAGTGTTGACCATGTAACTTCCACACCTCTATACGTATATATATGAGGTTATGCCATGTAATGAGATAAGAATATAACAATGAAAGGTCCCCATCCTTCTCCCCAAAATCTCCATATTTTTTTCATTTCATAACACGTTATCAACACGATCATGTCTCTAGCTTAACCAATTGAAGATGTTGATTGTGGGAAAATTTTCTCGACTCATGGATCGACTTGGTGGGGGCGTGAAACGGAGGTATGCAATTCAATATGGTGTATGTATCATGCATCCTTCAAACCATTGTTGTCGATTTGAAAAAAGAAAGGAAAAAAGTTAATATCATAAAATCAAATGTCAATAATATAATTGACAAAATGTTTATAATACACATAGGTTATGAGAAAGGGTTTAATTTGATGACTGGTTATGCCAATCGAAATCAGGTTTTTATCCCGACGTTATTTGATTTGTTTTCTTCCGTGGTGGCCACTACTATGCAATATGCTAATGTTTAATAGAACTCAAGGCCAGTAATGAACTATACTTTATTCTAACTGGAGGAGTAAAATTGTTGAGTATATTACTATATGGAAAGCCTCAGTTCTGCAATGCATGAATATATTCTGCAATCCATGAATATGGAAGCTGATTAGTATTCATTGACAAAGATGAGTTCGTGTTTTATGATGTTCTAAGAAAATCTAAGTTTGTCACACTTTATATAGAGTTCTAGGTTCATCTTACAAGTGAAGCAGAAAGATAATTTATACATAAAACAGACATGGTTAGGGTAAAAAAAATAAAAAATTAAGCCCTTTGTAATGATTATAGTGGGGCTAATTTGTCTTTGTACCTTCAAATGGCAAACATGAGATTGCTGAATATTCAAAAAGTATCTTCACAATTAGTAGCAACTATTTTGTTTAAATTTTATTATATACGTTTTGATATAAATAAATATCAACTTTTGATAAATTTGTCATAAAGTTTTTCGTTATAACATCTGCATCTGTTTCGACTTTTTCTTTCTCGGAGCAAAGAATTTCTATGACCTGGACTACATATCATCCCCTATGTATCATTGTCCGCTTTATCTAACACTACTGGTTGGAATCATCAGATATGCATAAGTAATTTTATATAATATGATATAGGCAAATGAAAGACTTTGCCACTGATTAACGCAATTATTGTTTTTGATTCAAATCTGATTTTTTATTTGGTTTTTTTCGGTTGCCATCACTTGGCATTGATATATTACAAGGAAGTCAAAATACGCATGTATTATGAAATATGATATTTTTCGAATCATGTGCATGAAAACAAAGTTGCATATATATGTTACTATGTTTAAGATAAGATGTTTCTAGATATTAAATGATTTATATCATGCAAAACAAGGAAAGATTTATAACATGTGATTTGAGTAAATTCATTCGTTTTAATAAAGGGTTACTCAATTGATGCATATATATGATTTACGAGCATAATGAGCTTTCAATGCCCACCATTTCTTTTATGCATAAATGCAAATTCATGCCCATTGATCCTAATTTACTGTTATAATTAAGATTCAAATGATTCACACTTTTGCTTTATTGTGAAGTTTCAATTGACCTTTATTGATTTGTATTATTGACAAAAGGGTAATGATCAAAATACGTATGTATTCGGTCATTTTACTTAATATTTTGATTGTATATTTGTTTATCATGTGATAATGAATTTTATATTTACTCACATGGTGCATAAAATATATCATGCCAACTTATGTATAAAAAAGGAGAGGATGTCTTACATACAATCAACATCGCTATTTGTTGCTTATAGAATTGATGATATGAATGTATGTTTATTATATAGTCCAAGCACATTATAATATATTCTTATTTGAGATATTTTAGTATGCATAAATAAAAAGTATTACATGTATATGTGTTAAAAGTGGCCATAAATTGCATATTCAATATAAAAATGAACATGTTTTTGTTCCTTCACGTGCATATACCAATCATGTTTTAATGCTTGCACAATATGAATTTTAATTATATACTCAATAATAGATAAGAATTACTTATCATGGATTATGGAGGTTGAATCCAACCCGTTAATCTTGAAAATATCAAAGACAAGAGAAAGACACAAGAGTTTGATAATTATTTTGCATTACATATGGACCTTGACAAACAATGATCGTATATGGATTTGACTTTAATTTCTTTCATAACAAAAGTACATAATACTATTCATGATTGAGATTGATTATTGACAATCTATGCGTGTGACGTGATTTATTTATTTGATTATGCATATCTATATACATCCATGATTTGCTAAACCGTTTTGTTAGCATGCCAAAGCATTATTTGTTACATTAGATATTACCAGAAGTAATAATCTAGTATAAGAATTTGATCTCAAGATTCACATCTTTGTTAGAATTAGGTTAACCGAACCCGATTGTCCAGGCACTCCAGACAATTTCGGTCAACCAATTGTGCTTACACGTTCCGCATTCGGTTCACCGATCCGAAGATACCTCGGTCGACCAAACCTTGAACGGTTCGCCGTGTGTGACCCCGATTTTGCCTTTGTCAAATTTTGGATTTATTTCCAACAAAATTTGATCTTTTAAGGTTTTTAGCAAATTCACATATTATGTAGTATATTATCATATGTAATATTAAATTATTATACCCCATAATATATACACCTCATATGAATTTATTATGATTCTAATTAAGTCAATTCTCATGACATATTGATTTTAATTAATTCAACACATGTGTCCTATTTTCACATGAAACCCGACACATCATATGAACTTAAAATCAAGCCTCTTGTTTCCCAGTTTTGTGGTGTGACCTATAGGAGGATCTAAGCTAAATTGGCAGGGATATTAAACACTTAATATCTCAAACTATAAGCGGTATCTAGCTACACATTATAGTTACCTAATTAGCATAGATGTCTTTGTTCCACCCGAACCAAAACACGATCCATTTAGTGATGTAAGTGCATCACTTGTGTCCGTCCCTTGCCTCATGATATTAAGAATATATACAAAGTAGAAATGTGTCATCTTTGTATTATATTCATTTCTTGATCTCTCTAAGCTAATTATAACTATGTAACTTAACTCAAGTTACATTGTGCACATTATAATTTTGCTTTATCAAGGGGCCCACTAATATCATCACTCAATTAAGAGGGGCAATGATAATCGTTTGACTAGCTATCTTTTTTGCAGCACAAGTCATGTTCAACCAACTATTGCCTTTATCACTATACTCGTTGATAGCTTTTGACAATAATCAAATTAAGTATTTATTGAGTGAAAAGACATAAGTCTCATATCGTAGGATCCAAGACACAGTAAAAACATTAATGACACGAAACACAATTCCAAAATGTTTTACTTGTTAGGTCTATTCAATATATAAAAGTAATCTTTTCCTCTTTTATATACTTGTGTCGTCAATTATTTGTAGAGCTACAACAATCGATGACCAACACGACAATCTTATCTCGGTAATTAATGTTCCATGTTAATTAGCATGATTGTGAATAACTTTTGATTTATGTAAATCATTATCTTTTAGAGCTCTACGGTTAAGGACCAAACATCTCTTCCTTAACACTTCCAAAAGACGAATACCATAATCAAGGAACAAAATGCTTGCACATTCAATTCATAATAATTGACATATAAAAGTACAACTTTTAGAACACATTCATTTCAGTTATATATATAACTTGATGTATATTATTATATGTTCATCACATTACATCAAAAGTCAAATTTCATGACCTGAAGATCACAAATAATAAAGTGCATAAAGGGGGGGGGGGGGTTTGTTCCACTTTCTATATGAATAATTAGTAATTTAGCATGAGTACATGTTCACTGAGAAATAGAAAGTTTCTCAGCCAATCGTTGCATTCATATGATTATGCCTGAAGCACATATTGAAGTCATAAATGTTCAAGTAACACTTGAAGTAGCAAACTTGAAAAATAGGCCTTGTAGTCTCTTATCAAGCTATATATGCTATTTTTCTAAAATATAGTACATGATGATATTCATGGTACAATTTTCATACATGCACTCGATTTCCCCCATTAAAATGGTGAAATCTAAGTGAAATATAAAGAGGTCTAAGTGACTCTCAAAAAGGTCAAATATTCAAATAGACCTCACGATGCCTAAATAATATATCACTGATATTTATTATGGTGGTCATAATATATGATAAAGATCATGTATTTTTCATACATTGAGTCAGATATGATGACAAATGCTGTTGAAATTTCATATGACCATCCATTGAAGAATGAGAAGATTTTTCAACTAAGTGGGTATCCACGAGCTCTATCTTTTCATGAGATATGATTACTTGACTTATGCATTATATTTGATTGAAAGTCATAAGCATAATTTATTGTAAAATCACAATATGTGCCATTGTATTTTGGATTATGTGTCGAAGCACACGTTACAAAGCATCGTGAAAGAAAAAGAGCATACACGATGAAAAATAAATAAATTGTGCAAATATGAAGTAATATAATTTAAATGACTCTCAAATGAGTTAACTTGATATACCAGCTGATTGGCATCATTTCATATTTATATTTGTATCTTATATCCATTATCTTTCACCTAAACAATGCTATGTTACGAGTTTTATGTTTTGTTTTCAGGAATAAATATGTTTGAAGAGATGAAACATAAAAGGACCCAAAAGCTGGGAAAAAGACTGAATTGTGAGATCTGGGGACTAAGATGCAAGGGAGAAGGACCTGAATGTAAGACAGAAGGACCTAAGAGCAAAACAGAATACTCCACACCATCATGGGGAGTATTTTACCAATTTGATTCGGGTCGAAGCTCCAACAAGTCAAGTAACCGCATCAAAGACCAACAATACCAGAAAGAAAAGCCAACAACAAATTCCAACGTGATCCGAAGTTTTTGGACCGCTAATTGGCGGTCCATATTACTCATGATCCGCCCAAATTTCTCCTGGACTTGTATTAATGTTCGTTTAGGCTATTTTTGGTATTGGTTTAGTCCCACATCGGGGGATTGTCCCCGATTAGCTTATAAATAGAACTCTTCACCTTCCATTGTAATTACCCATTGCTTGGTGACATTCTCTTTACTAAGGAGTGAGCCTTGAAGCAAAAACTCAAGGTGGAGAAGAATGCTACCTTCAATGTGAGTCATTTGTTAATAAAATAATTCTTCTAGTTTCTTTTAATCTTGTCTTTTTAATTTGTGCATGTTTGTTTAGTCTTTCTTTTCCTTTTAAAGCTTCTTTAATACTTCTTGCTTTCTTAGTTAACTTTCATTTCGGTATTATGCTTTCTTTTGTTAATATAGTTAGTGTAATGAGTAGTGAGTAGTTCCATCCCCATTTTGGGGTGGAGAAATATGTGATATAATCATGTAGTGTATTAAGTGTGTGTTATCTTTATCCCTTGAGCTTTATATGATTTCCATAACCATCTAATGGGTTTTCACTCTTATCTTTGATATGCTAATGCTCTTGAATGAAGTTTAGCCTATGCTTTGATTAGTGGACTTATTTTATGGGGAATGATAAGGTTAGGATATGGATGAAGTTAATATTGGAAACACAATTTGTAGTGTATGTGCTCTTGTTGCCTTTACCTTAGCTAATGTCTTGTATGTTTTAATGATGTAGTCTTATCTTAATTCATGTGGAGGCATAGTAGGGTCTAGTCTTTATACTTGAGTTCATTTAGCTTCATTCCAATTATTGTCTTGTATGTTTTAATGATGTAGTCTTATCTTAATTCATGTCGAGGCAAAGTTGGATGTAGTTTTATGATTTCATGCACTACATGTTGTGAGGAGCTTAATTAACACACACACATACTTCTTTATGTTCACATTATTTCTCTACCCCCTTTGGGGTTTAGTTTTATTGCTTATCTTCATTTCCTTTTTTGCATCGTAGTGTAGTTTAGTGTAACCAACCTTTCTCTCCATTTTTTACCACTCGCCTTCGTACAAACCAAGTGTCGACACACCTCCCAGTGGACGACCCGTATTTGCCGCCGCTTCAATGCGGCCGTGCACTTGCGGTTTAAATAAAACGATCAATCACCAGCCCAGAAGTGCCTAATTGAAGTTATCATTTGTATTCATTATGAATATCAACAACTATCCTGTTTTATGGGTACCGACCCATTAGCACAGCAAAACGAGAGTCCATATATTGACAAAATATTTCTTAAGATGGATCATTTTGGAACCATATCTACCAATAATTTTCTTTTATTATTAGACCAAGATCATATTATAAATACTCCACTATTTTATACGTGTACATTGTTGAATGAAATGTTTCCCATCTGCGATATTTTTTACATAATTTTTTTATTAACACCTCCAAAATTTATTGGCCTCAAATTAAATTGGACTTTTCAGCATGATTCATATTCCTTATCTTATTAAAATATTAGAAGCCCCTGAAGGACAATGTATTGTCCAGTCCAACAATTATATACATAGAGGCACATATTTTTGGTATTAGGGGAAGAAAGCCAGAAGCTTAAAGAATGTCAAGAAATATATTATAATGAAGTTGAAGTTCATAAGAGAATGGACGTACAAGTACGATTGAACTTGAAGTTCATAAAATCATTAACTTGCAATATATAGCAAGTAAATGTCATACATTTTAATTGATCACAAGGGAGTGACTAAGTCTTGTATTACTTGACATAATACACATAACATGAAGTGGAGATCTCCACATTGTAAAATATATTTGAGTTCAACCAATGCGAGAAGCATGGACCAGAACATATATTATTTATAGAAATGAAAATAAAAGTTAGTCACTCATTACACATCCTGAAGAGGTTATTCCTGAAGAATATAAACCTGGTAAAATAAAAGCAAAAGATGGCAAATGTAACAATACCAGGAATACATAACGATCAATTCTAGTGTTTTGGGAAACAATGAGGATTTGATTATTATAAAAGTTGCAATCAACTATGTTGATACGAGAGAGAAACATAAAATAATTGAAGTTGTCGTCGACGACTAATTCGCCTTCTTAGTAGCATGCTAATTCAAGAGAACATCTGGATCCAAAACCTATAATATTATAAGAATTCCAGAAGCATTCGAATGTAAAATGAATAAAAGAAGCTGAACAATTTAGAAGTAGACTCGCTTAATAAACATATTGTTTGGACCTGTAATCCTGATTTCTGAAGAATGTGAATAGAAATCACATTACAATAACATGGTGGTACATTATAAAGTGAGTAGACACAAGGTTTTTTCGTAGGACCCAACATTCATTATAATGTTACTCATTTACTCGAAATGTATAATAGTACATTGTGTTACTTGATCAGTATGACATAAATATAGATAAACATATGAGATATGTTGTGACTACAAATTTATATAAGTCACTTGATATTGATATGAGAGTTCGTGACAGACTAAATTTCCCAAGGCAAATTATATTGAAGAAATGCGTATAACTTATGAAAATATCACAACATGAACAAACAAAGAGAATGTTCATATCATCTCGAAGAATGATATGATAAAGGAACTCCTGAAGAGATTAAATACTCGTGAAATATGTGAATGATAAATATTGAAATAAATGACTCGAGAAAAGTCAAATGTTTTTTGATATGCAGTTCAAACACTCTCTAGAAGAGAATTGTTACAATGATTCAAATATATAAATAGATATTATATAAAGAAAGTTCACCTCGAAAACACAGCAATGACAAATTGCCTGTAATGTGTAAACAAAGATCCAATTATATATAACTAAAGAGATTGGATTATGACCTGAAGTCCATTTCTTAGAACGTCATAAAATATATTGCATATAAAACTAGACCTAATACATTTACAATGGTTGTTTATGTAGGCATAATGTTTCTTCGAAAACATTCAAATGACGTTCAACATATTTTTGTTACCTCATTACGGATCTATCAAATTTACTTACTATATTCAGGACATAAACATTTACTTCAGTGATGCCTCCTACATATTTGATCCAAGACAACAACAAAAATTTGTGTCATTGTGGAAATGTTGCAATCTTTATGCAAGTTGGTGAACTACGAATAACGGGGAGCAAATTTCCAATTATCATCACTGAAATACGATTATCCCTAAAGGATAAAGCCCAGAAGGCCTATAACTGTACTCTTTTTCCCTTTATCATTTTTTTGTCCTACAAGGTTTTTATTGGTTAAAAGTTCTTAACGAGGCAACTTGTACAATTGTGTTAGCGTATGTCATGCACTTTTTTCCCTTAGCTATTTTTCCCACTAGGTTTCATAGCAAAGTTTTTAACGTGACATGAACATAACGTTATTCTCCAACAGTGTTATAAATATATGTTGGAATAAGGGGGAGAATTATACACTATGTACTCTTTTTTCCTTTATCAAGTTTTTATCCCACTAGGTTTACTTAGCAAGGTTTTTAACGAGGCAGGTCGAAAAGCGTATAGCAAATGGTGATCATCCAAGGGGGAGTGTTATGAAAATTGTATATAGTGGACGATTGATGATAATTTAATTTATACCGCAAGTGCACGGCGTCGATGAAGACGCGGCAAATACGGGTCGAACACAAGGAGGGAGAGATATTGTTATTTTTGTGATTTTCGATTAGGGAAAGAAAGAAAGAGAAATAAGGTTGGTTTGAGATTTTTGGATTTTTTTATTTCTAAAGCAAGAACAACAAAAACAAATTAAGAATAAAGCAAATATGGATGAGAGTAGCATCTACAACTAAGACACCTGGTTTGGGTTGACTTGCTATTCTAGGTCCAATACTCTAGTTATTCGGTGCTCTAGCATTGTCCCATTGCGTCAACTTCATATTCTAGATCCAATACTATTTTCGGCTAAATCCTCAAGAAAAGTCCAAGCAACATTCTCATTTTTGGACATGAAGTTTCCTTGGCTTACATATTCTACCATAACCCGAGATGTAGGTGTCAATCCCTCATAAATAATTTGGCACAATTGCCATCTTGGAATTCCATGATGAGGGCGTTGGGTCAACAAGCTCTTAAATCTTTCTAAATAGGAATAGAACGGCTCGCTCTTAGATTGAACGAATGCAACAATTTCATTCCTAATCCTAGTAGTCTTATGGTTGGGGAAATATTTCTTTAAGAACACTTGAACAAACTCGGCCCAACTCCTAATAGATCTTTCGCCTAGACTATATAGCCATTTCTTAGCGTCGTCCTTAAGTGCTAGAGGCACGAATTTAAGACGCACTGTCTCCTCAGAGATATGCTGGTATTGCATAAGGGAGCAGATTCCCTCAAATTCTCTAAGGAAGAGATATGGGTCTTCCTTAGAGGTGAACTTGGGCAACATACTCATGTATTGTGCCTTCAGTTCGAAATCGCGACCCGGTATGGTGGGCATAACGATGCACTATGGTTGAGCAGCCATCATTAGGTAGCACCGATCCCTCAGAGTCATAGGTGGTGCAACAGGTGGGTCCACTACATTCTCACCCATTGGATCCGGGTGAGGTGGTGCAACAGGTGGATTGGGGCTAAGCTCTAGACTGAAATCTAGATGAACTCGTGAGAGTCGATTGCTCAAGTCCCGAACCCAAATCTGAGTGCACCGGTTTGAATCAATGTTTTTTAATTTTTTTATATTTTTTTCTTTCAAAAATGGAATAAAACAATAGAAGGGAGAAAGATGAGAAAGGAATCCTAATCTAGAGAATTGAGATGAGAAGGGAAACTTAACTCTAACAGATAGATAAGAGGGTTGGTCAGAAGTTTCCTAAACAAGCACGGTTCAAACAATCCTAGACCTAATGTCGCTTAATCTAGACGACTCCTAACTGGTTGAGTCGAATTGGTTTGCTTGATTCACTTCCCTCACTAATCAAACCAAATTGGCCAGGCAGTGTATAGCTAGTGGGGGCGCTTCCGACAGAGTCGGTGCCAATTAGACAACCAGTTCGCTTGGAAGACTTACGTCAACACAAAAACACTTTCTAGACACCAAATTAAATTCGATCAGCTTCAAGTCATAGCAAGTCAAACCAATCTTCTCCTTAATTGAGTCCGAGTCCTTAGGGGCCAATGTCTAATTGATTTTAATTTTAAGGCTTGGGTGACACTTTAGGATTGTGATTTGTGGGCCACGGAAGGGTGATGAAATCCCCACCGTATCTTTTCCTACGGAGTTGCCCTTAAGATAGTTTAACTTAAATCTAGCAAAGATAGTCAAACATTGGTTCTTTAGTTGGGGGACAATTGCAAGGTTGTATGCAACTAAATTATATGCTTAAATGCAATCGATATAATCGCACACGTACATTGCCTCCAGCACTCTTCAACAAAAAATAATTTGCAAGAATTTAGCAAGAATAATGCAAAAAAAACACTATATGATGCATGCACTAAGTCTTTCTAATTTTGCCAATTTTTAGGTCAGAGTTGAATTATTGCCAATTATGGAATTTGAGCTTAACACGTGCAGTTCTACAAAAAGGAAATTTTTGGAAAATAGAAATTACGAGGAAAAAGGCAACAAAGGTTACCTACGCACGCTCAGTCGGGTTCGCCGCCCGCTCTCGACAATTTCCAGTTGCTCTACGCGTCCACCCAGAGATGGAGACGACCTCAGAAAAAATTGAAGCCCAGATGCTTCAGACGTGTGGCAGATCCGCCACAGGTTGTGCTTTAGATGCGGTGATTTCGCCACCCTTCTTGCTCCAACTGTGCCCGGATCTCGCCGCGCACTCCGTTGTCTCCTGAAACGCAAACCCAAATAGTTAGATCGCGCACACAAAAAACGGAATAGAATCAAAATCACCAAAAATAAACAAAATCTCCGTCGCCTCCCCAGCAACGGCGCCAAAAACTTGATGAGAATTTAATTTATACCGCAAGTGCACGACGTCGATGAAGACACAACAAGTACGGGTCGAACACAAGGAGGGAGATATATTGTTATTTTTGTGATTTTCGATTAGGGAAAGAAAGAGAGAAATAAGGTTGGTTTGAAATTTTTGGATTTTTTTATTTCTAAAGCAAGAACAACAAAAACAAATTAAGAATAAAGCAAATATGGGTGAGAGTCCAACGGGTGGAGGTTTAGATGTCGGGTTTTGTTTAGAGAAATCTGAAACTTATAATAAATCACATTAGTTATAAAGCATTACATGATAAATGATTCAACATAAACTCAAGTAATCAAAATATACTAACACGAAATTAAAATAATAACATCATTCTTCTTCTCGTCACCCTAAATCCATCACCCCCACCTTTTGGAGAGAGTTAGAAACTCATGGATGGAGGGAAGGAGAAGGGGTCCTAAAGAAACTACAAAAGAAAACTAAAAACACAAAATAAACCAATAGAATTTTATTACTAAAGCATGGAATAAAAACTAAGGGCCTTTACAACATCTTTTCGGGGCTATTTATAGCCGATACAAGGGACCCAAGTATAAAATAGGAAAGTACACGCGTCATGACAAAATCCGGGGCCACGGATCGAAAGGGGTGCGGCGGAATCGCCGCAAGTTTAGCTCTGATTGGATCCGGATTTTTCCTGTGTGTTTATGGTATGATTTACCTGTCCTTTGCGCGTCCGGATTGATTTCTTTCTTTTCTTTTGAGCTCCGAATTAATTCTTCATATATTTTGAGATCCAAATTGATTTTTCTTTAGAACTTCTCCAAAATAATATTTTGGTATTTGTAATTTGCAGTCAGGTCCTCGTATTCTTGCAATTTAGTCCTTGGCTACTTTTGTGCTTTGGTCCTTGGCCTTTTTGTAATTAGGTCTTTGAATGTTTTTATGCTTGGATGGACTTCAATTTGAACCCCGATAATCTTGAACTTGGTCTTCATGACAGAAATGAGTCTCTTGCACGCGTTTATGCTCGGGATATGAGTAATTTACATTCAGGTCCCTGTATTCTGTAAATAAGACTAAATACATACCTTAGTAGCATTTATTGATATAAAATTGATCTAAATGAAAGACATATGATGCAATGTATGCAGTGCATCAACGATTCACCTTCCAAAATGGTTCCTCTTCCAACCAATCTATTGTAACTCCTCTATTAAAATGTGTTGTAATGTGCATTGTATTTAGATCATTATTTAGTGTAGACTATGTAACATCCACACCTCTATACGTATATATATGGGGTTGTGTCATGTAATGGGATAAGAATATAGCAATGAAAAGTCCCCATCCTTCTCCCCAAAATCTCCATATCTTTTTCATTTCATAACAATAAGTTAATTAATTGGTTATTGTTGAAAATTGTAAATAAGGAAAAAAGAAATGATCTAGAAGAAAGACAATTCTGATTTGATAAGTTTAACATTTATTGGTGGGTTGTGGTTGAGAGGAAAAAGTTGTTAAGAGAAAAAAAGTTGTGAAGAGAGATAATGTCGATGTAACAAGAATGATAGTTATGAAAATATCATGGCTGAAGATGGCCTTACTAAAGATGAAGAAAAAGAGCACACAAAATCTTACTTCGTCAATCCCATGAGAACGTCGAGATGTGGAGATAGGAAACATCTTACAACTTTTGGAAGTTGTGGCTAGAGTGGAGTAGTGAACTTGTATGAGTTTGCTAGACCTAGGACTAGCCTAGTCTTTTTTAATTTTTTTGAAACCACTGATTATTAATCACTATTTTGATAAAAAACATTATAAATCGTAGATAAAGTATTGTTAATAGGTAAAGTTAATATGGTTGAAAGTGGGTTCAATTCAACAGTTCAACTTGCCCCCTCCCCTTAAAATACCCTCTCAATAGTGCCAATAATATACACATTCAATTATACTTCATATTAATCACAAGGCATGTTTCATGAGCATGAAACGGATGTTAAATTGTAGCAGTTTTACTTAAGTAAAGTTGAAGAAAAAGAGCACAAACACTGAGTATGAATATGACCTTGAGCACTAGTTGTTTTAATTGTAAAAAGATAGAAGAGAATTGAGCACCAACGGAGAACGTAAAATATGACTCAGTTGCTAGTCGTTTTACGACCCCGTTTGGTATGTGAATTGTAGTATGTTTTCATGGTAGAAAACCCTGACCAAATTGTGAGTCTTCTATCGGCAAGAAGCTAGGGTGTTTGGCGCGACTTACACTATTCATCAGTTTCTTCCCTAAACACTCCTGATGTTGCCCCTTGGTATTAACGGGTTAAGCAACAACCACCACCTCCATAAAGCCTTCCCCACCTCACCATTCCATCGACAGCTTCTGCTCCTCTTGTGTCCTCCACAACGCATGTCGTCGGCTTCGAGCACTGCTGAATTGATCATGTTCCGACGTCCGACTTGCATTTGTGGAGTCCTCGCTCATCGTGGTTTCCCGCACCATCAAGAACCCCGGTAGGATCTTCTACAGCCGTGACTCCAATGATGTGGGTATTCTTGCTTTGAAATATTTTTGGGTTTATGATTTTTAGATTTCGCCTTAACTTCCCCTTTCCCTGTCAGCCAACACTGAGATGCGGCTACTTCCGCTGGGTGGAGTAGATGCCATTCCACGATGACAAAGTGGAGGTCAACCAACCACCTCACCGTACGGTGGTAGATGGCCATCTTGTTCAGCTGTCGAACCCAATCCTAGAAGTAACCTGATGACTGGAGGCTCTGGAGGACGAAATAGCTATGCTCCACCACCTTGATGCTCCTACACGCGTGGCGCTGCTCCCTGTCGTCTTGTTCATGTTGGTGGTCATGTCTGCTATCCTCGTTCAAGTCATTGTCTGAGGTGTGTAGGGGGTTATGTAGGTGATCGCTTCATCCCACCATTTTTGTGTTTTGCTAGACTGTGGGTTGGTCATACGTTGTGCTTGTCGTTGTCTGTTGTTGTGATGAAGTGGTGTTGTTTGTTTAGGGATTAGGCTATGTTCTGGTTTGCTTCCTTGTTGTTAAAAACTACTGATTATATGATAAAATCAATCGCTCGCTTGACAATATGTATGGTTGCTTTCAATGGAAGCACATGCTTATTACAAGTCTAATAACTAGTATCACAACAGAGTTATTAGATGAACAAGTCCAACAAATAACAAACACACAAATGTACGACAATTATTACAGGTTATTACAACATTAGAGCCAACAAATAATAGAAAGGGAAGCTAATATCCAAACACCATCACAGGAAACACCTTTGCATCGTCTAATCCACCAAACAGTTGCTACATGGTCTCATTAGGAAATCACTCTTTTTACTCCTTTTGCATCCAAGATAGTCTGCTCGCTTTGTCCGGTATGTTCACAAACACCTTCCTGTTCATTTTCTTCTTGAACAGATTCATGATGTGCAAGAAAAGTCTACTTGTAGACAGTGTCTCCGTCTCTATCAACAAGTCGGTGCAATGCTCAAAAGTAGGCCCAGCCTCTTGACGTCTATTGGTAACTAGGTGTGACCTATACTCCGCGTCCACTTCCGATGGGTGCTGGCGTTCCGCCAATTGTCGTATGCTACCAGCAACATAGCTAAATTCATCATTACTTGACTCTTTGCTGATTGACCTTCTTCTTCTTCACTTCCTTGGAATAGGAGCGTCATTGTCCTCCACCTAGCATGGTTGGGATTTTTCATTAGCCATTTGTTGGGGACCCACAACATCATCAAACTCCGGTCCACAATCGTTGGAGTAGCTGTCCCCTAGAAAAGAAGACGACAACACTTTGTTGTTAGCGATGAAAGAATTACAAAGCCCTAAGTCTTATTTTGAAATTATTGTAATACCTTCAAGAAATTTGTCCAATGCTCATCAACAAGGTGTATGTGCCCCGTTCGTCATCCCAACAGATACCGGTCATTGAGCGGAGAGTTCTCCAACTTTGCTAATCCATTCTTGTTTTGTTCCAATGATTCTTAAATTGTTCTTTGGTGTATGCCAAGCCAGTTTGTTTGGTGATTCTGAAATTAAGTTCTAATACCCCGTCTTATCTAACGATCCACTAGGTCAGTTACCCAACCGAACTTGTTCCGCACAAATCCTAAGGAAAATCTCATGATAAAGTTTGTTGTTCCACATTGCAAGTGTTGATCCATTACTACATTTTCCTTGTTTCTTTTTGGACGAAATTGCGGTTTCCACCACCAGCGGGGTAACAATGCTGCTACTTAGGGATTGGTTGTTTGTGGAGGGTTCACAGGAAATCGTGTTGACGGCGATTGTTTGCAAGGATTATAACCCATTGGAGAAAAAACTAAATTGTTGGGTTTGAAATTGGAATAGACCACTGAATTGAGGTTGCATTTGTGCGGTTAGGGGTCTCACCTGTCTATAGTCTGAAAGCCTAGGGGCCCTAATTTAAAGTGGTGTAGGTTTTCGTGCCATATACTTGTCTATATTAAAAAAAAATAACAAGCATTTATGATCGATTTTCATATTTTCTAATACATATATGTACAAAATTTCTAATTGTATTTCAATATACATAATAAACTATTTAATGTTGAAATACATATATTGGATCATACCTCGGGATTATCGAATCCCTTTTACCAATACAAAGATTTGTTTCACTTCGGATCGCCTCGGAATTCCCCCAAGTGTTCACCAAACTCTAAATAAGATTAGAGAGACTGGAGCTAGCCAATCAATCTCTAAATCAAGGCTAGAATCTAGCGAATTACCCCTTTGATGCTCTTGAGAATTTAATCTCTCAAACATTCAACTAACAAGGAAATTTTCGGATGGATTTGGTGGAGAAATATTGAGAGGAGAATTTTTTGCATTCATGTATACAAGGAGGAGAGGAGGGACCTATTTATAGGGCTTCCTCCATCACACATCATGTGTAACCCACTTAGATATGATCCCTTGTTCTTACTTCCTCTAAACCGATCATATTTCGACACGTAATCATCATTTAACCTCCTCTAACCGAATTGGAACAAATCAAAACCATGATCAAAGAAATTCACTTATTAATTCGAGCAAAACCGTGCAAAAATGGTCGACTGAAATAACCAATCGTTCGACGGATCGGTTACAAATCGACAATTTTGGTTGAACTGTGTTCCCAATTGGTCGACCAAATCTTTACCAAAAAAGCTCTTGATAATTTCGATCGAACCATGACCCACACCGGTCGACCGTTTCCGAATTTAAAAGTCGACTGGTTCCATAAAATGTTCGACCGTTTTTATTGTTTTTACCTTTATCAAATTTTGGATCAATATCCAACAAAATATGATCTTTGGGGTTTTAGCAAATTTATATTTTTTAATGATGCAGACCACATTATAATTTGCAACATATTATCATATATAATGTCAACCATTATACCCCATAATATATTTACATCTCATATAAAATTATTGATTATTCTAACCATGTCGTAATCACGACATATTGATTTTAATATTTACCACATGTATTTCAATACATCATATAAAATGTAAAATCAAATTCCTTGTTTCTCAGTTCTGCGGAGTGACTTATAAGGTGATCTAAGATATGTTGGCAATGATATAAAACACTTTATATCATAAACTATAAGCGGTATCTAGCTACACATTATAGTTACTGAAATAACAAAGATGTTTTGCTCACTCTAATTAAACACGATCCATTAAGTGATATTTAATATCACTTGTGTTTATCCCTTGCCTCATAATATTAAGGATATTATACAAAATAGAATTGTGTCATCTTTGTAATATATTTATTTCTTGATCTCTCAAGCTAATTATAAATATGTAACTATACACAAGTTACATTGTGCACATTATAAATTTCTCTTTATAAAGGGGCCCAACAATATCATAACTCAAGTCAAGAGGGCCAATGATAATTTTTTGACATATCCACTTTTCCATCACAAGTTATGTATAATCAACTAATACATTTATCACTATACACATTGATAGCTTTTGATAATAATCAAATCATACACTCATTATGTGAAAAGATATAAGTCTCATATCTTTGCATTCAAAGACACAATGAAACATTAATGACACAAACACAATTCTATAATGTTTCATTTGTTAGGTCAATTCAATATATGAAAGAAATATTTTCTATTTCATATACTGATGTTGTCAAATATTTGTAGAGCTACAATATTTCTCTTAACTAACACGACAATCTTAACTCGGTAATTAATGTCCTATGTTAATTACCATGATTGTGAATTACTTTTGATTTATGTAAACCATTATCTTTTAGAGCTCTACAGTTAAGGACCAAGAGTCTCTTACTTAACACTTCCAAAAGACGAATACATTAATCAATGAACAAAATGTTCAATACATTCAATTCATAATAAAAGACATTTAAAAGTAAAACTTTTAGAACACATTCCTTTCAGTTCAGCATGTTGCTTTGGCTCATAATGAGCACTAAGGTATGTGGATTGTTGGGCAATGTCGTGTTGCGGAACATTGGCATCTAAATCAAAGACTCTTCAACATTACCATCAAAAGGAGCATCCATCCCCGTGTTGATTGAACACAACAATAAAGTAGTAACGAATGCAATGTAAAAATGAACATACTATATAGTTGAAAAAGCACAATTAATTGAACTTTTTCACAAAATAAGACGAGAAGTACAAACCCACAAATGTCATTCCAACCCTCTACTTTTGGCTATCAAATTACAAACTGAACCCCTTCTAATGGACATGGTTGTTTCATCAACTTGACCCTCCCTACCCAAACGAACTTCCTCCTCATTTGTGGGGTCCCTAACTACCTGTTGTGTAAGAAAATCCAAGATAATTTTGTCCGCCAAACGTTGTTCAATAATGTAATTGTGCAAACCCATTAAACATATCACCATCTTCACTTGTTTGCGCATAGGGAAATGGGGTATTTTTGTAAAACACCTTTTCTTTATCACACCAAATGCACATTCAATTATATTCCTCAACAATGAATGCAAGTAGTTAAATGACTCCTTTTTCCCTGTAGGCCCATGTGCTTTTATCTGGAGGACATAGTACCTTGTGTTTCTATAGGGAGCAAAGAAAACTTCTCGATTCGGGTATCCAGCATCCACGAGGTAGTACTTGTCTGGAATAAGTACCATGTTTGGGTTAACGAGGTATAAATTTTTAATAAAAGAATGAGTTTCTAAATAATTACTTGGATTGGGACTGACCGGGAAAACTAGGGAAGTTATTTGATATGTCGGCTAAGGCATGGTTGGGGACTTTACAATCACTAGCACACCCCTCCCATCCCACAGAAACAAAACTAAACCTCATATTGAAGTCAGAAACTGCCAAAACATTTTAAGTGCACCTCTTCGGGTCCCTACCAGATTGATAAGGAATTTGCATGCCGATGGGAACGAATGCATCTACATGCGTCCCATCAAGAGCCCCAATACAGTCTTTAAAGTACGGTAAATATTTCCCACCATAACCTTCTACTATATGTTGGGGAGTTGTGGCTAGACTCGTATATGGTTCAATCACATTACATGCCCACTCAAACACAATGTTAGTTACCTCATCCAAATACCGACTTATTGTTTCCTCAGAATGTTGCAATCTTGATTGTAACGACCTATTACTGTCATCGTAACCTAATGTTCTTAAGAAAATATACATTTGCTCCTCTACCATTATGTTATTATCAGAGTTTTTTAGCTTACCCGAACCTTTAAACAATTCACATAGATTTTTGAAACTCCGAGGCAACAATCTACATGCCTCATAACAAATCCTATAATGCCCGAACATCATGTCAGCTACAATATGAGCACCGATGAATGAGGCACTGTGCACTAGGTTCCGAGGGACTTTGCCTATTCTAAATTGTTGCTCACAAAGAAGTAGAAATGACGACATTAGAAACAACTCTTCGTCATAATCTACATCTACCAGCAAATTAGAAGCCATTCTGTACCTTAGAAAAAATTAAACATATGTAAGCTCGAATATTATCCAGGGTTAATTGAAGTTTAATAGGTCATTAATTTTCTGAAAATAATTTTGTAATCTATTTATTGTATGCAAACCTAACAAACAACAATTTTTCATATCTTGGAAAGACAACTTAACCAAATGTTCTACACAACAACAACATGCAAAAGATGAACAACATACATCAAAACAAAACCAATTAGAGTAGGAAAAAATTTGGCCCAAAACCTATATGTTATTAACATGGGTATTGCGGTAGATCATACAACTAGAATGTGAATTGATATAACCCGTTTAAAACACCCCCAAATTGTTGGGTCGTATAGACACAAGTAAAGCTAGTACAACACATAACTAATAACCCAATAACAAAAAATCAAAGTTCCTAAAACATGCAACTTAGTCCAAATGTTTGTAATTGTTAGACAACATTTTGTAGATTTTGAAGGGGAATAGACCTACGGTGCAAGTGGGTTACCTGTACCGTAGGGTGGTTGTGATGGAGGGAGCATATTTGATGCAATCGTGGGGTTTGATGGTCATTGTCGTCCTACGACAGTGGTAGAGCCGGGTGGTGTGTTAATGTGACACCGGTGGACCCTCAAAAGCGAAGGGAGATGGTCGACCGTTTACCGCGAAGAGACGATGCTATGGCTCCCAAGAAGATGCGTTCGTTTTGGTTGGTGATAGACGACAGGAGGTGGTGTGGAGGAGGTTAGAGCGACAAAGAGGTGGTGTAGTTTGAGCATTGTGGGATTTTAACTTTTTTTGGAATGAAAAGTTGGTGATTAGGAAATCAGGGGAAAACATAGGGCCTAATCCGTATTAGGTTGCTAGAAACATAAGACCTTGTTTTTATGTTTAGCGGGCATGTGTTTTGTCTGGGTTTAAGGTACCTTTTTTAAAGAGTTTGAGTGAAGAGTGGAGGTGGGTTTAATAGGAAAGAAAAATGTGAAGGATTTTGCGATGGAATGTTAAGCAAAAGATTGGGGATTTTTGATTTCTTTATGATGACTTTAGATAGTCCCACAAAGTTATTTCTTGTATTTCTAGGGTGATGTTGTTCTTGTTCATGTTATAAGAAATCTTTTAAGTGTATGTTTTTAAATTTTGCAGCGATTCACAGTCCCCCAAAGTTATTTCTTGCATTTCTATGTGGTAGCAGTAGCATGGACAACATTTTTACTGGCTTTTACATGGTTCTATGCTCATGAGAAGATGACATCATCAGCAATAAAAACACTGGATTATTCTACGGTTGTGGGGCAATTGACTGGGGCTTTCAATGTGTTTACCATTCAAAAACCAGTTTATACTTATGTTGAACATAAAAGGCGAGTTTGGAGTTCAATTTTCATGCTTTTATTGATGGAAGGTCAAGTATTGAGACGTCTCTTTGAGACATTGTATGTGTTCAATTACAGCAACGCAGCTAGAATGCATGTGTGTGGGTACCTTGCAGGATTATAGTAAGTCCTTCACATACACTTGATTTTACTCAATTTCCAGCCACCATTTTTTAAATCTCATATATTGTAGCTTTTTCCTTTGCTAGATATTACTTGTATGAGTCCATAGTAAATTCCATCGATTTGATAATTCACTTTGGCCTTTGCTGAAAACAATGAAGTTGCTTGTGTAAAGTTAGTGCTGTTTATCATGACATGTCACGGTCGTATTTACTTACCTTCAGATGTTTTATTTTCACTGCCAAACATGCACACCCTCATGTCTTTTTTTGTGATCAGTCTCATGTGTTTCACACTATCTAATTACCATTACTTCTTGAACCTTTTATTTACTATCCCTGTTTCCATCACATATATGTGTCATTCTCCCAACGTGATGTAAAGGTTGCGGGGTTGTAGCATATGATGAGATTGTGGACAACTCATAATCAAATATTGCTTCCAGCCTAAACCAAAAAACGGAGTTACACATGATCCATGCATTTCTATAGCCAATTGGCCCCGCCTCAATGCCTCCATGTACCAAGTTGGTTACAGGTGCAAATAGATGAGGACTATCTTTGGATACTTTATATTTATATCCATTTCTTTAAGGATACGAATATCGTTTTTTTCCATATTCGGCTGGATATGTATACATATAGTGATATTGGTTTTAAGTTGTTGATGATACAAATATTAACTTTCAGTTTTAACACATACATAAGGTAGATATGCTTTTTTATATGGGTGGATACAAATATTGATATGGATATCATAAGATTTTTACTGTGTAAATATCATAAGATTTCATATACAATGTAATGCACATATATATTAAAATAAATAGAAGATCATACCTAAAATTTCTCTAAAACCTTTATGAAGATCTGGAGTTGCGTTACGCGTTCAATCGTCTGTCGATTCACTTACAAGTGTTCACCAAACTCCAAATAAGATTAGAGAGATTGAAGCTAGCCAATCAATCTCTAATACTAGGTTAGAATCTAGCTAATAATCCCTTTTGCTCTAAGGATTTAATCTCCAGCAATTAATTAATTTTTTTTCCGGATGGAATGATAAAGAAAATGAGAGGCGAGAATTTTTGCATTAGTCTTAACAAGGGATGATGAACCTATTTATAGGATTTTTTCTCACTTACATCATGTACAAACCACCTACACATGTTTCCTTGTTAATCTCTCCACTAAACCACATCATGTACAAACCACTTTGCACATGATCTCATGTTTATTTCTGCTATAAACTATATCATGTGGAAACCACTTTGCACATTATCTCTTGTTTATTTTGTCACATCATCATCTCAATCGAACTAAACACGATAAGAACATCACTTGTGTCTATCCATTGCCTCATGATATTACGAATATTATACAAAGTAGAAATGTATTATATTTGTATTATATATTTATTTCTTGATCTCTTAAACTAATTATAGATATGTAACTTAACACAAGTCACATTATAATTTCGCTTTATTAAAGGATCCACTAATATCATTACTCAAGTAAAAAGGGACAACGATAATCTTTTAACGAACTATTTTTCCAGCATAAGTCATATTTAACAAACTATTGTCTTTATCACTATACTCAATAACAAATTTTGACAATAATCAAATCAAACACTTCATATATGAAAAGACATGTCTCATATTTTAGGATTCAAGACACAGTAAAAACATTAATGACACATAATACAATTCTATAATGTTTACTTGCTATGTGTATTCAATATATAAAAATAATCATTTTCCTCTTTTATATACTCGTCTCGTTAAATATTTGTAGAGATACAATACTTTTTAACCAACACGACAATCTTATCTCGGTAATTAATGTTCCATGTCAATTACCATGATTGTGAATAACTTTTGATTTATGTAAACCATTATCTTTTAAAGCTTTACAGTTAAGGACCAAATCTCTTTCTTAACACTTTTAAAAGACGAATACATTAATAAAAAAAACAAAATGTTTGCATATTCAATTTATAATAATTGACATATAAAAGAATACGTTTAGAACACATTCTCTTCACTTCTTCCCTCCTTTCTTCTACTGTCAGCTGGGTTAGGGTTCGGGGGGAGAGATTAGAGAGGGTGAGTGCTGTATTAGGGTTTGGTGAGAGATTATAGAGGGTAGCCGTCACTTTTGATTTGGAATTAAGGTTTGAGGAGATGAGTTATATATAGGGATTGTGTTTGGTGAGATGAAATCCCGACCTTATGTTTTTTTTCTTTTTTTAAACGCCGCTTCATCTTTTCTAATTCTATTTAAGTGTTTTTTAAGGCCAAACATATAAAGTTTTTTCTATATATATTTTTTGTATTTTTCCTGTATTTTTTCTAATTTTCCTTATTTTTTAATTGAAAAAATAATAATAATTAAATAAAAAAATAAAATATCACCCACGGCTGGGCGATCGCCCAATCGCCTGGGCAAGCCCAGTTGCCTAGGCGATCCGTGAACATTGGGTGTAACATTCAGTCTTCATTTCTTAGTTGTTTCTCCACCAGTTATACTGCTTATACTCTGGTAATGTCCTGGTCTTAGATAGAGATCTAGATGTATTGGAAGCCTAATCTCATGCATCGAAATTCCGTAGGCATAACATATATAAGAACTTCGTACGACTTGCCACATCAAATACGAGTTTCATCTGCTTGATCTTGAAAATTTTGAGACATATTTCCACGTTTCTATAGACTATAGTTTTCTTGGTGTAGCAGTTAAAGCAATAATTTTTTTCCCCTCATGACTCTCTTCATTACTAGATATATACTATCAAAGAGTTTAAAAATAAGTATTCTCGGGAGGATAGTTCCATGCTTACCTGAAACTTTTTATTCTAAAGAATTAATGTTTCCATTCATATTGGTAAGCGGAAACGAATCATGATCCTATGCTAATCGTAACATTTTCTCCCTCCGACCCTAGTTTCTATGTAGCAGCACCATTGTCGATTTGCAGCTTTGTCGTCCCTGAAATTTTGACCTATATTGGTAATCGAGTGGCTGAGTTCGTTATTGAAGGTCAACAACAACTATCATTAACTGATATCAATTGGTGGGAATATGTGAAGCCTCTAACACATCTTGGATGGTATGAGTGGATTGGAGCGGCTATTTTCATGTGGGGATGGGTACACCAACTTCTCTGTCACAACATTCTTGTAAGATTTTTTATACATTCAGCTTTCTTACCGACCTCTCTGTGATTATGTTTGGTCATGTTACTTTGAGTTGTTCAATGCTAGATCTAAAGGTATGGTTTCAGTCAATTTTAATTGGTAGTACCCATAATATCTAAATCCAGATGTTAACACAATATTGAAAGTCATTTGAATATCTGACTTTAGAGTACTGGTTATTGTTTTTTATACAAACATGTGAAACACGACCAGAATTCTTCTCATTAGTTTTTAAAATGAATAACTAATTCCACCTCCTTTCCTTTGAATATTCCGTCATAATATATAAAAAATCCCTTTTCTTAACTTAAATTTGAACTGAATGCATCTCAGCTGGAAGATTGATGTGGATGTTGTGGACATTTGAAGGAAAACTTGAAAGTATGGTGCAAATCGGAAAGTTTCTTGGTGTGATATATCTTATGTTTTGACTTCCAATGGCGTGTTATTGCATTTGCCCTATCACACTATCATTTTGTTTATATTTGAAGTATTTTGGTTCCCTAATTAGTTTGGGATTAATGCCTTTGTTGTTGAAGCATTTTGGTTGAACCCATTATGATAACTGCTACTAGGATGTACTAGCTCTAGCCCCACATGTCTCATATCTTATGATATTTTTCTGATGCCCTTCAGAAAACTTTGCAATTTGTTATTTCAAGAGAAAACAGGCACTCATTGTTATAGATTTTCCCCTCTAGGTTTATTTCCTTCTGTATTTGAAATTTTAACAGGTTCAATACGAAAACGGATAGGGACTGATGCATATGTTGTTCCTCATGGCGACTGGTTTGAGCTTGTATCGTGCGCACATTATCTTGCCGAAATCGTAATTCCTTTCCGACCTCTTTATTATCATTTATTTCAACTTTGATATAGAATACTGACAAATTGATGGATAATCTGAAGTGACTAAACACTAAAAACAAATGGATCATTCTCCTGGAATGTTTAAATTTATGTTCCTTAAATAGGAAACAGTGGATGGGAAGCTTGTGTGTTTTTTTCCAAAAAAAACGTATTCTTTGTTTTGTATATTTTGCTTTTCCACAGTTTCTGCAGTGATTTTTTTTATAGACTCATGTTTTGGCTGTATTTCGAATTTGCAGGTTATATATGCTGGCATTTTGTTATGCAGCGGAGGAGTGAACCTGACGGTATGGTTGGTTTTTGTGTTTGTGGTAAGCAAGAAATCTTCATTTTCCAAGCCCTTGGCTATTCTTGGCATGTAGCAGACATCTTTATGTACATTCCTATCTTTCCACAGGCGTCGAATCTCATACATGCAGCGGGTGAAACACAGCAGTGGTATCAACTTAAATTTGAAAACTATCCAAAGACTCGTCGTGCTATCCTACCAATGATCTATTAGGCATTTATCGGATACAACCAGAATCACCAGTACATAGGGTGCATAGCTCTATTTCGTGGAGAGATTCTGGTGTTTAAATTTGATTAGATGGCTGAGACTTAGGCATGATGCTTCGACACTTCGATGCAATATCAGTTGGCCATGAATTATAAGGTCTTCAAAAACTCAAGCAAAATGAAGTCCAGCACGGTGCGAGACAAATGTTGTTTGAGATACCATTGCATCTTAATTCGAGAAACCTTGAAATGTGTCAGTGTTAGCGTGTGCATAATTGTAAATCTCTGGTGCCGATTGCCTGTCTTCATCTGATACGTTGCTGTTTCAGGCCATCTAAAACTGTGATGCTAATGTAGTTCCAGGAATTTGGAAAAAGAACATCGATGCTATATATTTGTGGACAAATTTCCACTTGGGCGTAAAATGTAGTTTGCATTTTTCCTATTGATGTTGATGAGAATGTGCTTGCACGAAAACAAAAAAAAACTTTATGAGAATGTGATTTAATTCCAGCAACTGCATCACCATTGCCACCATACCAAGGCCCACAGAATGATTTCATTCCGTCAACAGTCTAAATTTGTCCGTTCAATTTTCGTTTTCAAGGTTTAGATGTGCTAAACATAAAGGAATGCAGCCACATCCATACCATTGTCAACGCCTTATTGCTTGCTTATCCCAAGTTCAGACATGCTAATATATCCATTTTATTAGCATATCAAGATGTCAGACGTGTTGAGGTTGTAGAATTGTCTGACCGGAAGTGGGGTACCGAAATCCACTTAATCCGCAGCGTTTTTTTATGAAAAGATGGTTGAGATCTGTACGGAAATGTGATGACGTGCATAGAAATATTTGAATTTTGAATAGACAATTTTATTGACCATTTTTGTTAGATCCTAATCCTTGCTTAAGGCTAATCTTGTTTTGACTTGACTAATGATTGTTTAGGGAGAGATTTGTGATGGTGGGGGTGGAGGGCTCTGATTGGTGGATGAAAAAGGTGGTGTATTTAAAGGTAAAAACCCAACTATTTCTCTTTCTCTTTCTCTTTCTTCGCTCTTCACTTCACTTCACTTCAACTCTTCTCAATCTCTCTCTCCGTCACACTCTCTGACCGTGTTGGGTGCGAAGACAAGCTGAACGGGCGTGTCCGAAAGATGTGTGATTGTGGTTGGTGCGAGCTAGCGTGAAAAGCTCACCAGAGAAATGTTCGTTGCGAGAAAGTACTCATGGAAGCTTCGCTGTTGATCTTCGAGAGCTTCTTCAAGCCTTAAATGTATGTCAAACTTGCTTTTATGCTCACTTAAAATAGTGTGAGCATAAAGGCTCGCCCGACGTTAGGCCGAAAGGCTCGTCCAACGTTTTCTGTTCAGCTGCTTAACAGTTGACCGATGCATGTTGCAGTCGACTGATGTTAGTATAATTGTTGGAGTTATGCTCTCCACCGGTCGAACAATGCCTTTGGCGGTCGGCCAGTTGTGTGATTTGGACAAGCTACGATGGATTCGGTCGACCGGGACTCCTTTGTCGTTCGACCGAATGCACTGTGGTAAGTTGGTTGGGGACGAAGACCATCAAAATGGTTGACCGTCCTTTTGATCTGTTCGACCGATTGTACCTGTAGCTGAGTCAGTTGGGGGTGTAGACTTCAATACGGTCGACCGCCCTTTGATCTTGTTCGATCGATAGCTTAAGTCAACTTAAAGTTTGGTCAACCGATTGTGAAAACGTGAGGAAACGTGGAGTCCCTGTTATTTTCAGTCGACCGGGTCCCCCTTGCCGTTCGACCGTTGGGACGTTTATTATTATATTATGTTGAGGTGTAGAACTTCAAAACGGTCGACCACCTGTGACCTTTGTTCGACCGATTGGTCATTTTGTTAGTTATTTGTTGTTAGACCGGTTGCGGAGACGGTCAAACTCTTGTGCGTTCCTGGAGGGAACCGGTCGACCCGTATGCCTGTTTTGGTCGACCGTTTCTACTCAGTTTAGTGTTTTTGTTGTGTTGTGGAATCAACTTGAGGGCAACGAGTCCCCGACCTTTTTGGGGAAACGGTACGGACATTGCCGGCCTCATAATGATTCGTTGGATCAACTTTGAGGGAAACGAGTCCCAGGCCTTTGAGGGTAACAATACGGACATTGCCGGCCTGATAATGATCTGTGGTACGTGTAGTTAGCCGAGGATCATTCCGACTGTGGTACCTGTG
Source organism: Triglochin maritima (assembly GCA_963682175.1). Lineage (NCBI taxonomy): Eukaryota > Viridiplantae > Streptophyta > Magnoliopsida > Alismatales > Juncaginaceae > Triglochin > Triglochin maritima. Next base: position 17,806,822 of record OY821779.1, read on the forward strand.
TGCACGTCTGGTTAGCCGAGGATCATTCCGGCTGTGGTGCCTGTGTGCACATGTTGTTGGCCGAGGATGTTTCAGGCTATGGAGCCTGGGGCACGTGTGGGTGTTGGGTGAGAGGGCCCTTGAGACCCATTGTGGTTCATGTCTCCTGGGGCTGGGAGAGAGATCCCTGAGGCCCAGTTTGACGATGATGTTTGTTTTACTGCATTTTTGTATCGTACCATGCTAGTAGTTGTCTAGTTCATTTGTTGGAATAGGGGTTTGGCATATGGGTTTTTTTTATGGGAAACTCAAGCATCATTCCATGTTTTGTTTTAGGCCGTGAGCGATGTTAGGAGGTGGTGATTGAGGAGGAGCACGTCTGGAGCTGGATCCTGCCTTTTCCCTTTTGAGGTTGTAGTGACTACATCTACATTTCCTTATAGCTTTTGATGTAATCACACTTTTGAACACTCAGATATATATTTGATATATATGTTGGTGCACCCGGTGTCCTGTGTTTTCTTTAATATCCTCGTGTTTGATTATATGCTTAAAAGTTTAAATTTTTTGCAGTTTGAGGGTGTTACAATTTTTGTGAATGTTAAATGTACTGGAAGGTAATACTTACACGTGCGATCATATTCCCACCATTACCAATAATATCGATGTAGACCTGGGTGATAGGCCAGGTTGGGCCAGCTCCGACAAGTCACAACTCGTCGGGCTGGGCCACAGGTCTTGTTAACGGGTCGGGTCGTGGGCCTGACCCATTTAGGATAAATTGATTGAGATTTTATCAGTTCAATACCATAAGTGCATGACGTCGGTCAAGTACGGGTTGTATCACGAGCGGTTGTGTGTGTCGATGTTCCCACCATGTTCGAGTGGGGAAATAAAGATGGAGATTGAGGGTATCTAAACTATGTGACGAATGTGACTTAAATAAAAAACAACTAATCAAAAAGGAGTCGCGTAGGAGGTGGAGAATGAATGCGAACATGTAGATGTTAGGTTGTGTGTATATACAATTTAATGCTCGTGACATGCATAACATGGAATCCCTAATGAACAAAACCCAACTATATCTCAATATGAATTAAGATTTAACATTATCATTAACCATACAAGACATTAATTAAGATGATGCCAACAAGAGCACATGCTCCGACATGCATCCTTATCTCTTTACCCACTAAAACTTTATCCTCACCTCATTATTTCCCATAAAGTTGGCTCACTAACCAAAGCATATGCTAAACATCAATTAAGACTATTAAAACATTAAAGGCAAGTGTGATTGGGCCGTTGAACCCAACAAATTGGTGACAAAATCTTGTGTTTTTTGGTTTTTTATATTAAAATTACGGTTTTGCCACTGAGTTATTTATACAAACATGTGAAACACGACCATAATTCTTCTCATTAGTTTTTAAAATGAATAACTAATTCGACCTCCTTTCCTTTGAATATTCCGTCATAATATATAAAAAATCCCTTTTCTTAACTTAAATTTGAACTGAATGCATCTCATTTCATTCATTTCTTCACACCAAATCTTCTTCTTCTCTTCCAATCTTCTTTCTTACTCTATTTAATCTTTCACTAAGTATTCTAATTGTGTTGGAAACACGTCGAGTTTGAGCAAAAACCTAAAACTACTACCGGATTCGTCCAATTTCGCGACACACCGACACATTTTCTCTCTTCCCGGCGTTCTTGCCTTCTCGTTTGCATTTCTTCACTCTCTAAGTTTATTTAGTAGAATTAGTTTATTTGAGTTAAATTTAATTTAGTTAATTATCATGGATTACTCATTAGTTAGAAAATTTAGATTTTTGTTTTCCTACTTTTTTTATTTCAATGCATCTGAACCATCAATTAAGTCATTGCCTGAACTTGAGGGGGATCATAAATTCGTAGTACTCCTGTTAGTGCATCAACTAGGAAATTCAAAGGCAAAAGTACTAGAAAAATAAGTAGTCCCATTTGACAAAATTTTGTCCTAGGTCAAGATAAAGAGGGGAAAGAAATCGTCATATGTAAAATATGTGGTGCTGAACTTTTTGCAGCTGGTAGTCAAGGAACTTGTCATTTATCGAGACATGCAACAAAATGTAAACTTAAGAATGTTGAAGTATCTAGTTCACACCAATCAATTTTAGACTATAGTAGTCGAAATTTAAAAACTACGAAACACAATCCAATTAAAGATAGAGATGTAATTGTTGATTATATAATTAGAGATGAATTACCATTTAGCTTTGAATCTTAGAAATGCATTTACTTACCATTACCCACCATTTCAACCATTTTCCGGACACAAATTTGGGATTGTTGCAAATACAAAATTTGATAAGGGGAAAAGAAACTTGAATAATAGATTTGCATCAATAACTTATAGGATAACATTAACAAACGATGTTTGGACCGCATCTACTAGCTTTCCATATTGTTTTATAACTGCTTATTTTTTAGTTAATTGATGGGTTTTACATAAAAACATTATATCTTTAACACTGATTTTGCACCCACACACTATTATGATTATATAAAACTAGATAAAAGATGTATTGTGTGCTTATTCAATAAAAAACATAATTTGTGCAATTTCTTTTGACAATGCTACTAATAACTCTATAACAGTAGAATTATTTGTAAAATTATGTAATTCACCCTTAGATGATATTCTTTTTCATGTTAGATGTGTTTGTCATGTTTTAAACTTAGTCGTACAAGATGGACTTGAAATAATTAAACCTCATTTACAAAATGTTTGAGATGCTATTGTAGGATCTGATTGAATCAGTAATAATAAGCCGCAAGTGCACAACGTCGGTGAAGACGCGGCAAGTACAGGTCGTGTCCACGAGGAGCGTGTCTGAGTCAGAGTTCACAATACTCGAGTGGAAAGGAAAAAAGAGACATGAGATCGAATTATACTATGATGTGTACTTAATCAGAAAAACAAATGATGAAAATAAACCCCTTAGGGAGTAGAGAAAGAATGAGGAAATGAAAATATGTGTACGTGTGTGTTCATTAGTGCTCATCACAACATGTAATACATGAAATCTATAAAACCAAATCCAACTTTGTCTCTACATGAAATAAGATAAAACATTATCATTAAAACATACAACACAATAAATGAAATGAGGCTAACATAAGCACATGAATAATGAGCAAACCCCATTATGTCTCCACATGAAATAAGATTTAACAGAATCATTAAAACATACAAGACATTAATTAGGTTGAGGCCAACATAGAACATGTATACACATGTCATGTTTCCTTCTTATCCACTCCATCCTTATCCTTTTTTTTGCAAAGCAAAAAGGGAGGCATAACCTCAAATGTATTAACTAACATGTTTTGTACAACCTACAAAACTGAATATAAAAGTTTGCGGGCTCATGCAAATTACACAGCCGGCTCCTCTCTACTATACGTCTACCAAGTATATCTAGCTACACTTATGCTATGTATTACAACAAACAAACTACTACAAGCCAAACTGAGATTTTAATCTATGTTTCAGCTCCACTCTTCTTCATATTTTCGTAGCTCCCCCTAGTTGTGAGCTAAGGAGCTCAGAAGTGCTCCCATTCCTCGGATTGTGTCCTTTATGAGCCCAACTATATCTTACGTCCTCTTCCTCTCCTCTTCAAAGATACGAGGATATCTCTCTTACCAACATTCGTAGATTGTGGCATTAAATGCCCATTGGCTTGTTATCCTTTTTATGTGCCCCCAGTGACGCTTTATAGTCCATTCACCTGGAGTTCAAGGTCGGTTTTATGTCCCCATGCACCCCAACCTTCCGTAAGATGTCCCTCCATACTTCCTTTATAAACTCACATCCCTAAAATAGGTGTACCACATCTTCCTCCCCAGCATGGCAAAGAACGCACACAAGATCATGATGTGCACCTCTTCGTAGCATGAATTTCTTGGTGAGCAACCTACCCCTCATTGTCTTCCATGTGGTAAATGCATGTTTAGGCACATGGTGCTTGTGCCACACAAACTTCGCCCAAGGCTGAGATGTGCCTCACTGTCTTATCCATTCCCACGCCTCTCTTATCTCATGCTTCTCACCTTTCCCATTCACCCTTGTTGGTTTGTCCTCGTTTCCCACATGAATTTGGATTTCTTCAATTTGTGACCAAAGCTCCATCATTTCCCAGGATCGTGGAGGAGGGAGATTCCATGCCCGATCCGTAATGAAGTGTGCAACCTCAATGTCCCATGGTACCCCCAAGTTATAATGGAGCCTTTCTCCCAATTTGTGGCATTTGAATGGTTCCCCACACCATGGGAATTGGAAGAACTTTATGGTTTTTACATCCCCCACTTGATATTGAATGTTCTTTCTTGTGATCTCCTGGACTCTCAATAGTCCTTTCCATGCCCATGAGCACGTCGATGGGGGCCGAGCAAGCCAATTCGAGCTATTTCTTAAGTACTTCCTCCTGATGCCTCTAACCCAAAGTGAATTCTTATTTTCCACCACAAGCCAAAAGTATCGTACCATACCCACATCATTCCATTCCGTCAGCTTCCTCAAGCCCAATCCACCTTCACATTTCGGGGTACACACGTCCTTCCATGCCACCGCAACCCATTTCGTTTGCCCTCCCCAAACAAATCAACACATGAGGCTCTCGACTTCCTTTAACACCCCTCATGGTACAAGGAATGCAGTTGTCCAATAAATGCTAAGTGACACCAATACACTCCTCACAAGTTCCACCCGGCTGGCCATTGAGAGATAGGAATGCTTCCACGAGCTCATCTTCGCCTTGACCTTGTTCACCAAAGTCATACAGTGGCTTCTACTCAATCTACCGCAATATAGTGGCAACCCAAGGTATGTGACGAGTAAATCAACTCTAACCATTCCAAGATGGTCTTTCATCAACTCCCCATGCTTTACCCCTCCTCGCAAGAAGAGTTGGTCTTTGATGCATTAAAGTGTAGCCCCGAGCAAGCCGTAAACTCCTCCAAAATGCCTTTGATAGTTCTTGCAGTTTCCTTTGTGGCATCCGCAAAAAGAAGGACATCATTGGCAAACATAAGATGCGAAATTTGCACATCCCCACATCTAAGTGGCTACAATCTTCCACTCTCCACGACTCCTTTTATCATGGTACTCAACACTTCAATGCATAATACATTGCCTCAACCCATTGCTCACCCCAAAAGACCTCGAGTTTGCTCCATTAACGGTCACCACAAAAGACGCCTCCATGCACACCAAGATAAGCTTGCGCCATTTTGATGGGAACCCAAACCATGTCATAACTTGATCAAGAAACTCCCAAGATACTGAGTCGTAAGCTTTCCTTAGATCCAATTTTATACACATCCATCCCTTACCCTTCCCCTAGTGCATGTTGTGGCAAACTTCATGCGCAAGTAGGTCACTAATCCTCCTACCTTCGACAAACACACTTTGTGTCTCACCCACAAGTCTTGGCAACAACTTCTTCAACCGGTTTGCTAAGATCTTCGCTATGTATCAGTATACCATATTGCAAAGTGAGATTGGCCTAAAGTCGTCCACCGTCATGGGCGTCTTATTCTTCTTAAGGATTAGCATGATGGAGGTATAGTTGACTATAGCCATCAACTTCCCACTCTAGAAAAATTCGTTTATGGCCTTGAACATGTCCTTCTTTATTATGCTCTACGCCACCTTATAGAAACATGCATTCATTCCATTGGGCCTTGGTGATTTGTGCACATTGATTGATATCATTTCATGCTCATATTTGTATCTTATATCCATTATCTTACACCTAAGCAATGCTACGTGATGAGTTTTATGTTTAGTTTTCAGGAATAAAAAGGTTTGAAGAGAAGAGCCATGAAAGGACCCAAAAGAAGGAAAAAATGACTTAATTGTGAAACCTAGGGACTGAGATGCAATGGAGAAGGACCTGATCGTAAGACCGAAGGACATAAGAGCAAAACAGGAAACTCCATACCATCATGGGGAGTATTTTGGCAATTCGATTCGGGTCGGAGCTCCAACAGACGGAGTAGATGCATCCAAGACCAAGACACACTTCAAGCAAAGCCCACAAACAAATCCAGACGGATCTGGATCCTATAGGCCGCCAATTGGCGGTCTGGATCATTCCTGATCCGATAAATTTTCTCCTGGACGTATATTATGGTTTGTTTAGGCTATTTTTGGTATTGGTTTAGTCCCACATCGGGGGATTGTCCCCGATTAGCTTTTTCCATGCTTATAAATAGAACTCTTCACCTTCCATTGTAATGACCCATTGCTTGGTGGCATTCTCTCTACTAAGGAGTGAGCCTTGAAGCAAAAACTCAAGGTGGAGAAGAATGCTACCTTCAATGTGAGTCATTTGTTAATAAAATAATTCTTCTAGTTTCTTTTAATCTTGTCTTTTAATTTATGCATGTTTGTTTAGTCTTTCCTTTCCTTTTAAGCTTCTTTAATACTTCTTGCTTTATTAGTTAACTTTCATGTCAGTATTATGCTTTCTTTTGTTAATATAGTTAGTGTAATGAGTAGTGAGTAGTTCCATCCCCATTTGGGGGTTGGAGAAATATGTGATATAATCATGTAGTGTATTAAGTATGTGTTATCTTTATCCCTTGAGCTTTATATGATTTCCATAACCATCTAATGGGTTTTCACTCTTATCTTTGATATGCTAATGCTCTTGAATGAAGCTTAGCTTATGCTTTGATTAGTGGACCTATTTTATGGGGAATGATAAGGTTAGGATATGGATGAAGTTAATATTGGAAACACAATTTGTAGTGTATGTGCTCTTGTTGCCTTTACCTTAGCTAATGTCTTGTATGTTTTAATGATGTAGTCTTATCTTATTTCATGTGGAGGCATAGTAGGGTCTAGTCTTTATATTTGAGTTCATGTAGCTTCATTCCAATTATTGTCTTGTATGTTTTAATGATGTAGTCTTATCTTAATTCATGTGGAGGCAAAGTTGGATGTAGTTTTATGATTTCATGCACTACATGTTGTGAGGAGCTTAATTGAACACACACACACACATCTTCATATTCACATTATTTCTCTACCCCCTATGGGGCTTAGTTTTATTGCTTATCTTCATTTCTTAGTGTAGTTTAGTGTAACCAACCTTTCTCTCCTTCTTTTTACCTCTCGCCTTCGAACAAACCAATCGTCGACACACCTCCCAGTGTACGACCCGTATTTGCCACCGCTTCAACGCGGTCGTGCACTTGCGGTTAAATAAAACGATCAATCACACATTTTCTCCCATAACAACCTCTTCAACCTCCTTCATTTCAAGGTCCCTCACAAGTCGTTCACCCTCGGCTGCCCCCACTTGGGAATACAATATCTTGTGTAATTTGACTTACCTGAAAAAGATAAGCAAACAAATTAGAATATCGGTTCCTAAACACCTCTCTTATCTCTCCCTCCTCTTCATAGAGGTGGCCCTCCTCACTATTGTTTCTCAAATTATTGGTGGCTCTCCTTACACGTAGGGAAGCATGAAAGAACCGGGAATTCCGGTCCCCCTCTCGCAACCACTTCACTCTTTACTTTTGTCTTATGATGGATTCCTCCCATGCTAGAATGTGTGCCAACTCATCCTTTGCCTCCCTCTCCACCTGGGTCAACCCCTCATTTTGCAGGTCCATCTTCAGCTCCGATCTAATATTCGCAAGTGAAGCTTGGGCGTCTATGACCCTCATATCAACATTTCCAAACTCCTTTGCGCTCCATATCTTAAGCTCCTTCTTTGCCTCTTCTAGTTTCCTAATCATGTGATACATCGACTTCCCTTCCACATAGGTTCCCCATACCCTCTTAATCACTTCCTTAAAACCATCATGCTTTGTCCAGAAAATTGAAAACCGGAACATCCTCTTCTTTTACCTCCCTCCCATTTTCGTGGATAACTTGAGCATAGCGTGGTCGCTCAAATCCCTTTCTCCGACCTCATAGAAAGATGCCAAGAAGTGCTCAAGCCACGAATGCGACATGAGTATGCGATCTATCTGGGTCTCTATACATGCCTCCCCATCCGATGAATTAGACCATGTGAACTCCCCACCGGTGGAAGGAACTTAAAGTAATTGGGATGAATCCACGCACTCGTTGAACTCCTCCATAGCTACCAAATTCAGCCCCGCTCCTCCTCGCTTCTTGCTTCTCGCTCCCAATGCGAATGCAATTAAAATCTCCCCCACCAACCATGGCACGTCGGGAATGGGCACAACTCTCCCGATGTCCTCCTATAGCTTGCGTCTCTCAACATGTCCATTCTCCCCATATATTGCCATCAAAGCCATGCGCGAGCCATTTTGTTTGATGCAACCTTCAAAATGCAATAATTGGGTTGTTTCATATGTCACCTTCAAGTCCACCAATTGCTCATTCCAAAGCACAAGAGTCCGCCCTAAGTCCGTAATCACATTATTTGAAGCACACACGCGCGACCATGTTGCTCTCTTGAATCTCTCCATTTTCTTCAACTTCACTTTGTGTTCCCCAAGGCATACCACATCCGCCTTTGCGTCCTTTATGTGACCCCAAATCATGTGTGTACGACCGGGTCCATTTCTGCCATGCACATTCCAAAATAGAACATTCATGGTGTTGAGTCATGGGGCCGCGACCCCTTTCCCCCGCGAGCTTTATGTTGCATCGATGCTTTCTTTCAAGTTCCTTTGAGCACCTCGAGCCAAGGAAAAATGGATTCACTATCCACAAATTGCTTAGACCTCCTCGGATTGAGATGAAACGGAGTTACACCTTTCTTCCCACTCTTCTCGGGTGCACTAACCCTTTCCACCGCCAACGCTTTCCCCTTACTCCCTCCCTCGATCTCCCCTATGGTGCCCTCCACTCTCTCCTTGCTTTTAACAACCTCCACCTCCCTCTCCTTACCACTTCTACCTTCTTGCCCCTCACTTCACCCACGTCCTTAGCCACCTGCTTTGGTGACACCTGTAAGATCGTAAGGGTCTCTAATTCTAATTACTTTTAAGCTAATTACCTACTTGTTTAATCAGTCAAGTATATGCAGCGGAATTAAAACAAATAAACAAGCAAGCAAGGTAAAGGGAAGGAAATAAAGCAAACCACAATTAGACGGGGGATTTTTATAGAGGTTCGGCACCCCACCCAGGTCCTAGTCCTCTCTTACAAGCTCCGCTCGGATCACCGAGCTCCGCTCACAACTTCACTAACCACTCCCTGTTCCGGGCCGGGAGAGAACGCATTTACAATCTTCAAACTCGCGAACAACCCTCAGCGAGCTTGGCTCCTCCTCTCACAATCCGAGAGGGATGCTTCAGGCTTTCACCGAAACCTTTACTTGACTTTGACAACAACAAACTTGAGTGGGACAATCACACTCTAAACTTGAGCACACTTGAGAAAGATAAGAATTGATCTTAAGTGTGGAAATTGAGGCTTGGAGTGTTTGGAATGATCTCTCTAATGTAGGAGGCAAATATGTGTGGGAGAGTTCCGTTAAAATGTGTTTTGCAGCTCTATTTATAAGCTCCAAGACAATTATAGCCGTTGGGGATGAATTTGGGTAAAGGTTGTGTAAGATACCCAAAAAAAATCTGCAGGACCCAATTCAGAACAAAATCGGTCGACCGAATCGGGTATGTCGGTCGACCAGTTGGTCAAATTTGGCTTTGACTTAAGCTCACTTAAGTGATCGGTCAAATGCCGAATAAGGTTCGGTCGACCGATTCATAACAAGCTCTATGGTCGACCAATAACCAACATGCAGTTTGGGTTTGTCGAGACATCTTAAGTTCGGTCGACCGATAGGAAAATGTATTTTTTGGGTATTTGAAAAAATACGAATACGACCGTTGGGTATAAAACGACAGAACAAACGGTCAGAAAATTGTGTTAACTCGGTCGACCGAAAAGGTCTGGACGGTCGACCAAAACCGGACAGTAAAACACTAACTGGGTAATTGATTACTCGGTCTACCGAACGTGGGCAGACAGTTCAGGTTAAGTGTTTAGTGTTTTCCGGTCTAAGTTTGAGTGATATATTGAAGTCCAAATGATATGAAATTTTGTGTGTGACTTCTATAACGAACCTAATGTGTGTTTGAGTAGTTTTTAGCTCAAGTATGCTCAATCACACAAAGTTCCTAAGACTCAAATAAATGAAAATTACATGTCATCAAATAAGCTTGATTACATGACTTGCCTTGATTTCCTTTCTTCCTTATGTCTTGATCACATGTAGAAGTTAGCACAAAGCAATATATATGCAATGCAATATGTGTGCTACTATATATTGATTTATAATTAAGATTAGGTTGATTAAATCATCAAAACATAGATTAAGGCCAAAAAGCCAACAATCTCGCCTTTTTGATGATGGCAACCTATATCTTAATACTTGAAATTTTTAGATGTAAACTATGCATATAAATACCCCCCTATGAATGTGCATAGTTTTTGTTTAATTAAACTCAAATTTCAAGTTACCCCCTTTATTATCTCTCCCCCTTTGACATCTATCAAAAAATTATTAGATTTAAGCATAAAATTGTGAATGTCTTGTAATTAAGTTGCTCCCCCTAATTTTTTTATTTCATTACACTAAGTAAAAGATATTCATTAAGCCCCCTTATCGATACGAATATGATTTTTCGATTAAGTTCAATTCTAATTCTCCCTATTAACATCAAGTAAATATTACAATATGGCATGTCATGTATTAATTCCCCCTTTTTGACATCCATTTATAAATTTGACACTCAAACATTGGATGTGAGTCAACTTTAAAGATTTGCAATGAATGAATCAAAATGATATGTCAATAAGCATGTAAGACCTAGACTACAACCAATTGATTCAAGAAATTTAGAGGATAAGAAATTTATACCCACTTGAAGCTTTGAATTGGTTCCAATCTCCATTCTTTGATGCAACCGGCATTGAATCTGACTCTCAAGTTTGCCCGGTCACCACCGATCTCCTCTTCAAGCACCTGTATGTGTAGATTTAGGTACCCAAACTAATTTGGGTCCTTGAATGTTAGCTTTGGGAACCCAAACCATTTTGGTTTTAGTAGTCCACACACTTGAAGAACTATGCTTTACAACTAAGTGTTTTCCATTTAAAGTTGTATGAATTACATGGTTTTTAACATATGTCATCCTTAGAATATGAACTATCACTAGCATATGACTTAGATGAGCAAGAATGTGATCTAGTAGAGTAAGAGTTAGAGGATACCTCACTTCCTTCATCTTGAATTGCCATGAAGCACATATGTGCATATTCTTTTGTAGATGAAGGTGCGGTTGATTGGGATGAAGATGATGACGATGAATCGTCCCAAGTAGCCTTGTGAGCTTCCAACCTCTTCTCTTTTCTCTTACTCCTCTCCTTTTCTCTAATTCTCTCCCTTGTCTCATTTTTCTTATCCTTCTCTTTTCTCTCATTTTCACTCTTCTCCTTCTCCTTCTTTTCTCTCATTTCACTTCTTCTACCTCTTCTTTCATTCTTTTCTTATATATCCTTCTTGAGGTATTTGAAGAAGTCTTGAGCAAGGACCTCAATGTGCTCATTCTCTACTCCTCTCCTTGGCTCATGAAATTTTGCATGTAATGCCACGAAGGGTTTGTTCTTGGGGGCTTCCTTCTCCTTTCGATGGTTGATTTGAAGTTCATACGTCACGTCAAAGTTAATCAAGGTAAGGGCAACAAGAGTAGATGAACCATATGTCATGTTTCCTTTGTCAATTCCATCCATATCCTCATCTCATCATTCCCCATAAAATAGGTCCACTAATCTTATCATATGCTAAGCTTCATTCAAGAGCATTAACATATCAAAGACAAGAGTGAAATCTCATTAGATGGTTATGGAAATCATGTAAGGTTCAAAGGATTAAGATAACACACCTAATACATCACATAACCACATCACATATTTCTCCACTCCCGAATGGGGATGGAACAACTCACTAATCATTACACTAACTACATTAACAAAATGAAACATTCTAATGAAAGGAAATTAAACTAAGCAAACAAGAAATATTAAAGAAGCTAAAGGAAAGGAAATTAAACTAAAGAAAAATGCAAGAATTAAAAGACAATATTAAAAGAAACTAAGAAAAAATTATTTTATTTACATGACTCACATTACAAGTGACATTCTTCTCCACATTGAGTTTTTGCTTCAAGGCTTTTGCTCAAAGTAGAGAGAATACCACAAAGCAATGGGTAGGATACAAGGGAGGATGAATTCTATTTATAGTCAAAGAAAAAGGCAATCGGGGACAATCTCCCAATATGGGACTACTACGCTACTAAAAATAGACATAAAATACTCTAATACATGACCCGACGAAGTTTTATCAGGTTTGGACGAAAACAGACCGCCAATCAGCGGCCTATAAGGTTTGGATCGGGTTGTGTTTTGGAGTGTTGTTGTCTGGCTTGATTTCTTCATGTCTGATGCACCCTAATCGGTTGTGTAGCTTGCGACCCGAATCCAATTGCTAAAATACTCCTCATGATGGTGTGGAGTTTCTTCATTTGCTCATTGGTCCTTTGGTTTTGCATTCAGGTCCCTCTCTCTTGCATCTTAGTCCATAAGTCTTGTAACTTAGTCCATTTTCTTGCTTTTAAGTCTTTTTAGAGTCTCTCCTTCTCAAACCTATTCATTCCTGAAACTTAAACATAAAACTCGTTACATAGCATTGCTTAGGCTAAGAATAAAGGATATAAGACACAAATATATGCATGATATGAAGTCAATCACCCACCTTCCAACGGTTCCCCATTTCCACCTACTTTCCCTACATGTGACCTTTCCTCATTTGCCACTCCTTTAGTCTTATCCCCAAAGCCTTTGTCATCTTCTCCCATTTAAGTGATTTATTTGCCTTTTTCTTTTGGGGCCACAAATCCACTAAGGGAGTTGTTCTCCTTTTCTCCCAACAAAAGCTTCCCCTCCTTTCCATGTGGCATTCCCTTACTTGCCTCCAAATCATGTACACCATGAGAGTAGTCCACTCTTTCACTTCCCTCCAAATCCCTTTCTTCCCTCCCTCCACATGGACCTAGGCTGCCATGTGTCCTTCTCTCACCGGTTCCCTCCTCCACGTCACCCTCCTCTTCCTCCCCTCTCATCCCACCACCTTCCATCACGCCACCCCCCTCCGCCACCTTCGTTTTCCTCCCATCTTCCAGCTCCTCACCTAAATTTCTCACTTCAGCATCCAAAACCTCTCCCCTACTATCCATCTCGCCACCGCCCGAGGCACTCATCCCCTCCCTCCTCTTTGCTCCTTTCAGACCAACAACCACCCATCTCGATGGCTTATGCACCACTTTCACTTTTCCTCCCCCATGGACGCCTCTCTCCTCGCACATTTTTCCACTACGTATCCCAATTCTTTGTAGTCACCACAATATGTCGGCCGCCATTCGTACTCCATGGGCACCTTCTCCTTCTCACATCCTTCAACGTGCACCACCACCCAACTTTTATAGGAAAAGTCGAGGCTCACCACCACGCCAACCCTTGCGAAAATGAGTCTCCTTTCGGTGGCCATGTGTTCATCCATATAGAGTGCTTTACCAATCGTGCTCACAATGTTGCTCAATGTCCTAGCCGACCAAAACTTTAGGTTTAGCTCTAGAAATCTAATCTAAATGGGCATTGTTGCGATTCGTGCACGTTTCATCACCACCTCCGGTGACCAAGCATGGACAACCAAAAGGCACCCTTTTATGAACCACGACCCTCCCTCAAGAACTCTTCGCCGATCTTCCCCAAGTGTGAAACAAAATAAGAGGAAGTCTTGCTACCTTCTAAGCATCTCCACGTCTCCCGCTGGGTTCCATAGTTTATGAAGATGTTTCTCCAAAGTTGGTAGATGAGGTTTAGAATCAAAGAAGTAACCAAGTAAAACTTTGTCCCACCTCTTTAGAGCCTCGCTCCCCTCCTCCTTTGAACACACCGCCACCTTTCCTCCTTCTTCCTCCTTTGGCACGACATATTGTAGTGTAGTGGTAGCCCTTGCGCCGGATTGGAAGAGGTTCGACCACCTCTTTAGGGGTGCCTTGCCACCCCCATGATGTGGTGACATAGCCGATGCTTCACCCTCCACAACCGAGAGTGACGCTTTCTTTGGTGCTTCATGGGCGTGCTCTTCTTGGCCACTACTCCCATTTAGCTCACCTCCGCGCGAAAAACTTGTCGTAGGAATCATTTTGATGACAAAAACTAGAGTTTTGATGGAAAAAATGAGTAGGGACCCTAGAAAACCCTAGGAACCCCCATGCTTTCCCTAGAGCTTCTTTCTCCTCCTTTTTTCCTTCTACATTTGTCCTACCGTTCTCCCTTACTCCATCCTTATCCTCACGTATCATTCCCTATAAAATAGGCCCACTAATCTAAGCATGTGCTAAGTATCACTCAAGAGCATTAAGACATCAAAGATAAGAGTGAAATCTCATTAAATGGTTATGTAACTCATGTGAGGTTCAAAGGTTAGGATTAACACACACACTTAATACATCACATAATGACATCACCTTCTTCTCCACCCCCAATGGGGATGGACTACTCCCTTCTCATCTCTAAACTCAAGAAAACATAACACAAAACCATAATGGAAATATAGAAAACTAGATTAAAATTAAAGATTACAAGGTTGCTCCTCTCCTCCTCCTCTACACTAATAATTAAGAAACCAAAAGCAACTATAATAAACAAGAAATCAAATCTAATCTACTAAACAAGAAAGGAAACTAACCTAAGGAGGAGAGGGAGGAAGAAGAAGAAGAAAGGAGGAATTACAAGTCTATTTATAGAAGATTAGAGGGTTTGGATGGATCTGGGCGTAATCGGACGGTTGTAACTCAGATCTGGATGCTGCATATTTCTCTGACCAGACATTCGACCCACCGCCAAAATTTGAGCTCAAATGGAGCAAAAAGATCCGCCAATGGCAAATCAAAATCTGCCATTGGTAGATCTGGTTGTTCCGATCGGTCTGAAATTTATGCAGCGTATTAATGTTGCTTTGTTGCACGTGGGGTTGTGCCCTAGTCTATTGTCTCGAGCCGATTTGATTTTAATTGTTGATTTACTCCTCAGGTTATGGACTTTTGTAACACAATATATTTCTTTACACTTTGGTCCCTTTGGGTTTTCACTTTGGTCTCTCCGCGTTTTCATTTCAGTCATTGGACATTACAAATAGGTCCAAAAGCCTTCCAAATCAGTCAATTCTTCTTGCATTTAGGTCATTTTCTCTTCTTTCTCTTCTTTATTGTCTAAACCCCGTATTACATCAAACAAACAGCTGAGTAGCATAAATATGGGGTAAAATAAATGATATATAGCATGAATGCAATGCATGATACACTACTAATTAGGATACATTATGGACAAACAAATCTAACAACATCTTAATCTCTACTAAAAATGCAGCGGAAACAACAATTAATTGACAAGTAGAGAAAGACAAGAAAACCACAAATGAGGAAGAGATTTTTATAAAGGTTTGACACCCCACTCGGGTCCTAGTCTTCTCTTTCAATCTCCGCTTGCGAATCCACTAATCTGATCACCGTTCCAGGCCGAGATTAAGACATTTTACACTACAAACTCGTGAACAATTTTCACCGAGCTCGAATCCTTCTCTCACAACCCGAGATGTATGCTTCTACTGAAGCCTTTATAACCTTTTTCTTGACAAAGAAAATGAGTAACAAACACTCTAACTTAAGCACACTTGAATGAATAAGGATTTGGGTCAAGTGGGGAAGTTTAAGCCTTTGAATGTATATGAATGAAATTCTTAAGTGGGAGAGTTTGTTTCTAATGTATGAAGCAAATCAAAGTATTAGAGTTGTGTAAATAAGGTCTGGGAACCTCTATTTATAAGCTCCTAAAGTGTTATAGTCATTGGGATAGATTTTGTTAAGTTGTGTGTAAGATACACAAAATAGAAATTGAATTTCAACAAATCTGTCCAACACCGGTCGACAGACACGGGATATACGGTCGACCATTTCCATGAAAATAAGGAAACGTTCGAACCAACTTAAACCATGGTCGAACCAAAAGGCCAGTAACTTAAGTTATCGGTCGAACCAGGTCAGGGTCGATCGACCGTTATTAGGGTTTTGAGTTACTCCAGAGAAAATATAAGGTAAACGGTCGAACAATCAAGGAGTGATGGTCATCCTAAAATAACAGGGACTTTTCTGGCTCTAAGAGTGACTCTCCGATCGACCGCTAAGGTCAAATGGTTCGACCGGTACCCTAAGACAAAATAGTGATTAAGTAGGATTTATACGTATTCGACCGTTATATAATACGAAAAAAATAACGGCCAGATCAAATACGTACAATAGAGAAACGGTTGAACAAAAGACATTAACCGGTCAAGCAAATTAAGGGTAAAATGCACTTGCCAACCGGTCAAACGGACACTCCGTCGGTCGACCGTTTGTGTGCAGACAGTTATATCCAGCTTGGTTTATCCTACAGATTTGGGTTGCCTATTAAAGTTAGATTGATATGAAATTTTGTATGGGACCTCTATAGGTTCCATGGAGTCTATGTATGAAGTTTATCAAGGGTTAAGTGTTCAACTTACATAGATTCCTAAAGACTCAAATAAAGCTAAAATTACTTGTCTTCCTTTAGTCTTGATCACCTGTAGATGTTAGTACAATACAAGATATATTCCATGCATAATGTGTGTCTGACTCAATGTGATTGTGATTGAGATTAGGTTGATTAAATCATCAAAACTTAATTAAGGCCAAAAAACTTAATTAAGACCAAGTAGTATGAACTACATAGTTTTCAAGTTGGCATTGTATCCTAAACTATGTTTGTCTACTGATTGTTTTTGACTACCTAGAAGCACGTCAAACATTTTCTTTCTATTTGTGAACTATTCTAGATCTTTTCTTAATTGAACATTATATGATTTAAGATCTAATTGTTCATCATCAATGGGTTTTCTTTAAGACTATCAAGTTATGATGTATGTTTTTTATGTGTAGGTAACACCTCATTCTTCTCATTCGTGATAGTTTCAATTTGGCATTGGAGATCATTTATAAGCTTTATAACACTCTTACTCTTATCACAAATGATCTCATATTGTGCAACTAACTCATGAAATGCTTGTCAAAGCTCATCAAATGTGTATGAATCATGATTGGAGTTAGAGCTTTGACTAGAATATGATCTAGTAGAGCAACAGTTAGGAGATACCTCACCTTCTTCATCTTGTATGACCACGAAGCACATGTGGGCAACTTCTCTTTCGCTTTGTGTGGAGGATGATGAGCTTGATAAGGTATCATCCCAAGTTTCTTTGAGAGCCTCATCCTCCTCTTTTCTCTTGCTTTTCTCCTTTTCTCTCCTTCTCTCATTTTCAATCTTCTCCTTTTCTTTTTCCTTCTTCTCACCTCTTCCTCTTCTTTCTTCTCTCCTTTTTCTTTTTGAGGAACTTCAACAAGTCTTTGCAAGGACCTCAATATCCTCATCTTCCATTTTCCTCCTTACGTGATTGGGTCTTGCAATTGAGTGCAAATCCAAGGATGGGTTCTTCTTGGAGACTTCTTTCTCCTTCTGGTCCTTCATTTGAAGTTCATACACCATGAACTTGCCAATCAAGTCCTCCATCTTTAGTTTGGAAGTGTCATGTGCTTCTTCTATGGCGATGACCTTCTCTTCCCATTCATTCTTGAGTGACCAGAGAAACTTTCTTGTCATATCTCCTTCACTAAAATTTCTTCCAAGAACTTTAAGAGAGTTAGTAATATCGGTGAAGCGAGTGTTCATCTCGCTTATGTTCTCACCGGGTTGCATAGTAAAAATTTCATATTTAGAAGACTAATTCTAGTATCTTTAGTTCTACTAGCTCCCTCATGATGCATTTATAATCTATGCCAAATCTCATATGCACTTTCGCAATCTTTAATCCATGTTGTATTCTCCCTCATTTAAGCCACTGTAAAGGATATTCATGATGCTAGAGTTCATTTCAAGCACCTTCATTTTGGCCCAAGTTAAGGTGGCTAATTCTTCTTCCTTAGGAGGTGTGTAAGGGTTTTGGAGAAATACCCAATACTTAAGGTCACTAGATATTAAGAAAATTTTCATTCTATGCTTCCAATAATCATAATTTGACTCATTAAGCAAATGTGACCTAGAAGTGGATAAACCCTCTACATGATAAGATGAAGATGCCATGCTAAGCTATGGTTAAGTTGATGAAATGTAGCACCTATGCCCTGATACCAATTGTAGGATCCATTATGACCTAATAAATCTAATTAACTTCTAATCTTTACTTAAAATGCAGTGGAAACAACGATTATTTGACAAGTAGAGAAAGACAAGCAAACCGCAAATGAGGTGGAGATTTTTATAGAGGTTAGGCACCCTACCCGGGTCCTAGTCCTCTCTTGCAAGTCCCGCTCCATCCTACGAGCCCCATTTGCGAATCCACTAATTTGAGCTCCGTTTTTGGTCGAGATCAAGCCTTTACACCATGAACCCGCGAACAACCCTCGCCGAGCTCAAATCCTTCTCTCACAACCCGAGAGGGATGATTCCACCAAAGCCTTTACAACCTTTTTCTTGACAAAGAAAATGAGGAACAAACACTCAAACTTAAGCACTCTTGAATGGATAAGGATTTGGGTCAAGTGGTGAAGTTTAAGCCTTTGAGTGGATAGGAATGAGATTCTTGAGTGGGAGAGTTGCTCTCTAATGTGTGGAAGAAATGGAAGTATTAGTTGTGTAAATAAGGTCTTAGAATCTTTATTTATAATCTTCAAATGTTTTATAGCCGTTAGGAAAGATTTGGTTAAGTGGTGTGTAAGATACACAAAATAGAAACTGAAGTTCAGCAAATTTGTCCAACACTGGTCGATCGACACAGGATATACGGTCGACCATTTCCATGAAAATAAGGAAACATTTGAACCAAGTCAAACGATGGTCAAACTAAAAGGCCAGTAACTTAAGTCATCCGTCCAACAATGTCAGGGGGCGGTTGACCGATATTAGGGTTTTGAGTTTAAAACTTGATGTTAATAATATGTTAAAAACTTTTTAAGTAATCTTGATTGGGGTAATTGTAGAATTGTGTTGCATTTTTTGAAACATTTTTTCAACTTTACTAAGACATTAAGTAGAACATATTACGCATCTGCTAACTTATTTATATCTATATTATTTCCAATTACTAAAATATTTAGGAAATATAAGAGTAATGGTAGTCTTGTTGAAATTATAAATGTAATGGATGTTAAGTTTAATAAATATTGGAAACCCAGCATTAAGTTTTTGTTTAGCTTTTGTTATGGATCAGAGATTTAGAATGACGGGTTTATAAATTTACCTTGAAACTATTTTTGAAAACATGAATTATGAAGGTTGTGAAGATTACTTACAAGAAATTAGAGTACACCTTAATAGATATTTTAGTTTATATGAACGATTATATAATGTTAATTAAATGGGTTCAAACATTGCTAATTCATCATCATCCCAACAACATCTATTTATGGATCAAGATGAAGATGATGATAAGTCTCAATGGAATTGGTTAAACCAAAAAAGATTAAGATTAGTACAAAATGAAACACATAGCGAATTAACTGGATATGTAAATGTTGATATGTATTAACTCCTGCAGATCGCATTTTTTGATGTTTTAGATTGATGGATATTTAACTTTGCTAGATTTCTAATAGTTTCTTTATGCAAAATTTGAGTCTTTATACTTAAAGTCGCTCAATAACTGAAAACAAAGTCCACACTTTGACATCCTCGTAGAAATACGCTCATCTTTCCCGTGCTACCCAAAATACCCCTTGCATAAACCATTCCCTTTCTCGATGGTACTCGATGGGTTCGATAAGTTTTCAATATGAAGTCGATAGTATGCTTGATAGGTTCGATTGAAGAGAATGTGTTCTAAAAGTTTTACTTTTAAATGTCAACTATTATGAATTGAATGAGAAATCATTTTGTTCCTTGTTTATGTTATTCGTCTTCTAGAAGTGTTACGGAAGATGCTCTTGGTTCTTAACCGTAGAGCTCTAAAAGATATTGGTTTACATAAAACAAAAGATATTTGCAATCATGGTAATTAACATGGGACATTAATTACCGAGTTAAGATTGTCGTGTTGGTCATAGATCATTGTAGCTCTACAAGTGAGTGACAACACGGGTACGCAAAAGAGGAAAATATTACTTTTCTATACTCAATAGACCAAATAAGTAAAACATTATAGAATTGTGTTTTCTGTGTCATTGATGTTTTACTGTGTCTTTGGTCCTTTGATATGAGACTTATATCCGATCAGTTAAGAATTGCTTAATTAGACTAGTGTCTTGAGCTATCGATGAGTGTAGTGTAAAGGCATTGGTTGGTTAAGTATGACTTTTGTTGGAGAAGATAGTTAGTCAAAAGATTATCATTGCCCCTCTTAATTGAGTGATGATATTAGTGGGCCCCTTGATAAAGCAAAGTTCTAATGTGCACAATGTGATTTGAGTTAAGTCACATATTTATAACTAGCTTAAAGAGATCAAGAAATGAATACTAATACAAAGATGACACAATACTACTTTGTGTGTATTCTTAATATCATGAGGCAAGGGACGGACACAAGTGGTGCACTCCATCACTAAATGGATCGGGTTTTGGTTCGAGTGGAATTAAGACATCTAAGTAATTGGGAGCTATAATGTGTAGCTAGATACCGCTTATAGCTTGTGATATTAAGCTCTTAATATCACTTCCAACTTAGTTTAGATCCTCTCATAGGTCACACCACAAAACTGGGAAACAAGAAATGAGGATTTTGAGTTCATAAGGTGTGTCGGGTTTCATGTAGAAAATATGACACATGTAGTGAACAAGCGAAATCAAAATTATGTTGTGATTAATAACATAATTAGAATCTAAATTAAATTCATATGTGATGTAAATATTATGGGGTGTAATGATTTATCATTACATAAGATAATATATTACATAAGTTGTGAACTTACTACTAATCCCGAAATGTCAAATTTTGTAGGGGTTAAACATAAATTTGACTAGTCTGCAGTACTGTGCAAAAACGGTCGAACGCTAAACGGTAAACGGTCGACCGAATTTGGCACGGTCGACCGAAATGTTGCACGGTCGACCGAATGTGCATCGATCGTAACAGGAATTTCGTCTGTTCGTTTTCGGTCGACCGAACATCGCGATGAAATATTTTTGTTACGAACGGGCGACCAAGTTTATGAACGGTCGACCAAAACTTGGTCTAAACGGTCGAGCGAACCTCCAACACGGTCGACCGATTTAGACGGTTACTGCAGAATAAATTTAAGAATTAATTAGATCATGCATGGAATTGGTCCATAACTGATTTAATTCATTGCTAAGATTATTTGTTAGCAAATAATGGATGGTTAGATGGAAGTTTGCATGAAATCATGGGAAAGAGGTTACACATGAATAGGTAATTTGGAGAGAACTTATAAATACAAGTTTATCTCATTACCTTATTAATTAATTCATTATCGTATTGTGCAAACATCTCTCTCCATAATTCTCC
This sequence comes from Triglochin maritima, assembly GCA_963682175.1. Lineage (NCBI taxonomy): Eukaryota > Viridiplantae > Streptophyta > Magnoliopsida > Alismatales > Juncaginaceae > Triglochin > Triglochin maritima. Next base: position 17,828,442 of record OY821779.1, read on the forward strand.
ACGAATTTCACCTTAATTCTTGAGTTTAGTTTTAGTTTTCAGAGATCTTCTTCTCAAGGGAACTAAAGAGGGGTTAGTAGTTAGATTCTAAACCCTATTGCAGATTGAGAGGCTATCTCTTCTCTCTCCGATCTTGTTTAGAGTTTGGTGAATACTCGGGGGCATCCGGCGCAGCAACAAGCATCCTCAACGTCTCCGGATCTTCAAGAAGTGTTAGAGAACTTCTAGGTATGAATTTCGGAGCCCAATATTTGTTTTGATGTGTTTTAAGCAATCATTAAAACAAACCGATGCATGCATGAAAAACAAATCGTAGAAAATATATGAATGCTCCTTATTGTGCATAAAAATTTCGAAAATATATATGTAAAATTAAACATGAAATCCTACAGTGGTATAAGTTTTTGATACCAAATGAAATCCTACAGTGGTAAAAATTTGATACGTATCTCGTATCAAATGAAAATAAGTTTTCTTAACATTACCTAGAGCCCTCGCTCGGTTTTGGGAAAAAGTTTTTCTTAACGAGGATAGGTCGCATTCCCTCATAATTAAAACGGCAAGAATCACAAGAGTTTGAAGATGCTAATGTTTCTAAAATTCAAAAAGGTTGTGATTAGAAAATGTTTTTCTTACCTTGATATTGTAATGTATTCGATAACCCTTAGCAAGTCTATATTACAATTGATGGGATCTTGGATTGCTGCATTTATGAGCAATTTTTTTTATTTGCAGCATTTACATTTGTATGTATGTATGACAAACATAAAATTGGCATTAAAATCCTGTATGATTTGTTTTGTAGAAAATGTCGAACATCCAACCTATCGTACGATCCATGATAGAAAAACACCCTTTAGCAAATGATGGCTCAAACTTCATAAGTTGGCAACTCAAATTCAACATCATGTTAAAGTTTGAGAAACTGTCTCACATTTTGGAAGGTCCAATCCCAAAATGGAATGAGAGATTAACAGATGAAGAGAAAGATGCTAAAGCCAAGTGGGAAGACCAAGAGAACCAAGTTCACGGTCTCATGCTAGCATCCATGGGTGACTCGCTTCAAGCGAAATACTTGGATTCAAAACCCAAGAAGACCATGGAGGCTTTGTCTAAGATGTTCATGGATAGTGCCCGAAAAGAGCGCTATAAGACCACCATCGCACTTACAAGGTGCCATATGGCGGAGGGAACATCGGTATCCATGCATTTTCTCACAATGCAAGGGTACCTTGAGAAGTTGGCAAAGCTCTCTTCACCAATGCCCGAGGACATTGCTGAAGATATGATTCTTGGCTCTCTAGCCCCGTCCTGTAAGGACTTTGTGATGCACTATCACGTGCGTGAAAAAGGGGTGAGTCTTGGGGAGCTGCACAACGCTCTCAAAACTGCTGAAGTTGACATGGGCAAGGGTAGGGACAAGCATGTCCTTGCCGTCCATGGGAGGAGCCAAAAGATTGGTAAAGGAAATGGCAAATCTACCAAAAGTGGTTCAATCAAGAGCAAGGGAGTAGGAGGTGCTCATAAAAGTGCCTCGAGGGGGAAATCTCAGAAATCTCCAACTCCCAATATGGAGTGCTTTCACTACGATGAAAAAGGACACATCCGGCCAAATTTCCCCAAGTACAAGCACTACTACAAAAAAGACCATAGACGTCGGATGTTAGGGTATATACACGTCGGATATTAACATCCTCCCATCCGACGTGTATGCGCATGACGTCTATTCTTAGACGTCGGACGTATAGACATCCGACGTCTATTATCCAAGGAATAGACGTCGGATGTCTATGAATATCCGACGTCTATACATACAAGCATAGACGTCGGATATTCAAGACATCCGACGTCTATTCCTAAACATTGACAAAAAAAAGCATCCTGCACAAACACAAACATACAAGCATATATAGACAATCATTCATTACACATTAAATTGGGGTTATTATATTAAGGCATAAATTGTATACATAAATATACATGTGAACTTGTTACAAAGAAATATACAGCACAATTAATTTACAAAAAAATGATAGTGACATGAGAAATTCAAGATAAACATAAGTCTTCAGTTGCCACGTCGAGAATTTCCTCCATGTATCTCATCACGTAGTGGGTGCTGAAAGGAAAGGAAAAGGAAAAAGTAGTTAGTTAGTGTATTAATTAGGATTTTAGCTAGGTAAGGAGGAGACACCTTGAGGAGTTTGTTGACAATTTTGCAGACCAAAGTCTTGGGGAAACCAAGCGGACGCATGGCGTCGACAGCGACATCAATCCTCTTTAAATCTACTTGCAGACAGAGGAAGGTAGGTTTAAAGAGGATTGACGCCGTCGTCGACAGCGACATCAATCCTCTTTAAATCTACTTGCAGACAGAGGACTATAATTTTAACATGAAAAAATATGTTAAACAGAAAATATCATGAATGTAAGGTGTATCATCTACCATCTACTATTTTTTCATATACACTAACATCAACCAAAACTAAAGGGTCGATCGCAAGCCACTAATGGATCTAAAGTTAAAGTTTAAAATGAAATGCAAATCAAAATCTACACTAACAATCAACCAAAAAAATTAAGAGGTCGAGAGATTAGGGGTTGAGAGATTCAACCAATCTCTGGAGATGCGGAAGAGAACAAAATAGAGAAGATCGAAGATGGCTGTAGTGGCGGAGGAGATCGCGGGATGGATCGGAGAAATCAGACGGGATGAATGGAGGAATCAGATCGGAGGAATCACAGGCGGCTAGGGTTTCGTATTTTCTGTCTGGAAAGAGTTAAAGAAAACGCAACTGTCTGATTCCTTTTAAAGACCAATAGACGTCGGATATTGTATACCTCCGACGTCTATTCCCTGTCATGAACAAATAGACGTCGGCTTCTGTGAAGTCCGACGTCTATTCCCCGACGTCTATTGAGTATAGACGTCGGTGGCTAACAGCCGACGTGTATTCCCCGGCGTCTATTGAGTATACACGTCGGAGGTATAGACGACCGACGTCTATTTGATCTTCTCTATATTAGACGTCGGCCTTTGTAACAACCGACGTCTATTAGGCGACGAGTATTCCCAATTCTGCAGTAGTGAAGGAAGACCTTGACAACGGAGTGATTGAACGTCGGCGCCCCAAAAAGGCCAAAGGTATATTTGTTATTGAAATAAATTTAGCCACCTCTGTCCAGGATTGGGTAATTGATACCAGATCTTGTGCTCACATAGTTTCTAATGTGCAGCTACTCATGGATAGGAAGGAACTTGCAAGGAACGAGGTAGAATTGAAGGTCGGAAATGATGCGAACGTTTCTACGGTTGCACAAGGTTCTGTGGTTCTTCAATTATGTAGTGGTTTAAATTTGTCTAAAGAATGTTTATTATGTGTCTTCGATTAGCAAGAATATTATTTCTGCATCATGTTTGGATATGGATTATTTTAATATTAATATTTCAAATTCTTGTTTATCTATATCGAAGAATGGTGTTTTCTATGCAAATGCATTCATAAGGAATTGTCTCTATTTGCTTGAATTGAATAATAAACAAATCTTTAATATAAATAACAAAAGACTTAAGACCACTCACGAGAACGATACTCTCTTGTGGCACTATCGTCTTGGCACTTGATTTTAAATCATTGGAGACGTGCCAACCGTGTTTAATGGGAAAAATGACCAAAAGCCTTTCAAGAAGAAAGGTCCAAGGGCGAGTGGCTTGTTGGATTTGATACATTCCGATCTATGTGGTCCAATGAGTACTAGTGCACGAGATGGTTTAAGGTACTTCATTACGTTCACGGATGATTATAGTCGTTATGGCTATGTTTATCTAATGAGAAACAAAAGTGAATCCTTTGACAAGTTCAAAGAATTCAAGAATGAAGTAGAGAACCCACTCGACAAGAAAATCAAGTCTCTACGAACGGATCGTGGAGGTGAGTACTTAAGTGTCGAATTTGACTCATACCTAAAGGAGTTTGGTATTGTACCTCAACTCACCCCTCTCGGTACACCTCAGTGGAATGGGGTATCCGAAAGGAGGAATAGGACATTGCTCGACATGGTTCGGTGAATGATGAGTCATGCGGAATTACCTCTTTACTTTTGGAGTTATGCACTACAAACTGCGGCTTACACACTAAATAATGTTCCATCCAAATCCGTAGAGAAAACGCCTTACGAGCTATGGAGTGGTAAAACACCCAAGCTCAATTTTCTCAAGATTTGAGGTTGTGAGGCTTACGTCAAGAAATTGATGTCGACCAAACTTCAACCAAAAGCGGATAAGTGCTTCTTTATTGGTTATCCTCGTGAGACAAGAGGATACTACTTTTGGCATATCACCTCCAATCAAGTGATTGTAGAGAGGGATGCCACATTTCTGGAGAAGGAATTTCTGGAAAGAGTAAAAAGTAGTGGGAGTAGGGTTGTGCTTCAGGAAACTCAAGATACTCTACAAGATCATGACATGAATGATGACATTCAAGATCATGAAGGCCCAATCGAGATTCCTTTGGTTAGTGAGAGCGTGAGTGAGAGACCCTCGCAAGAAATTGTGAGAGAAACTCAATCTTCCCCACCAAGTGTACGTTCGAGAATCGAACACGAACCAATTCCGCAAGAAATGTGGAAGAAGTTCGAGAAGTACACGTAGAACCAAAAGAACTTAGAAGCTCAACGAGGGAAAGGAAGAAACCTGATATGTATTTGGGACTTCATGAGATCATGATACTAGATACCGATGATCCCTCGACCTTTCAAGAATCAATGGAAAGAAAAGACTCCAAACTATGGTTTAAGGCCATGGAATCCGAAATAGAATCCATGTATGATAATCAGGTGTGGAACTTGGTTGACCTTCCTCAAGGGAAAAAGGCCATTCAAAATAAATGGGTTTTCAAGAGGAAGATGGACATGGATGGGAACTTGACAACCTACAAAGCGAGACTTGTAGCGAAAGGTTTTACTGAAGTTCAAGGAATTGACTATGATGAAACTTTTTCACCAGTTGCCATGTTCAAGTCTATTTGGTTAATGCTCGCTATTGCTGCATTTCACGATTATGAAATATGGCAAATGGATGTCAAAACGGCGTTCCTTAATGGGAACTTGGAAGAGGATGTGTACATGGTACAACCTCAAGGTTTTGAAGATCCAAAGAACAACGAGAAGGTATGCAAGCTTCAAAGATCCATTTATGGATTGAAGCAAGCATGAAGGAGTTGGAACAAACACTTTGACGAGGAAGTGAAGAGGCTTCACTTCATTCAAAGTAAGGAAGAACCTTGTATATACAAGAAGGTTAGTGGGAGCCATGTAGTATTCCTAATCTTATATGTCGATGACATATTGCTCATGGGAAATCATATTCCTTTGCTTGAGCAAACGAGAAGTTCATTGAAATCTGCATCTTCAATGAAAGATATGGGTGAGGCTCAATACATCTTGGGAATCAAGATATATTGAGATAGATCCCGTAGACTCATTGGCCTCAGTCAACGTGCATACATTGACAAGGTCTTGGAAAGGTTCAAGATGAACAACTCCAAAAAGGGCAGTGTGCCAATGAGTATGGGTGTGCAACTCAAGAAGTCTCAACGTGCGCAATCACGTAAGGACTTAGAGTACATGAAGGATGTCCCTTATGCTTCGGCAATTGGGTCGATCATGTACGCGATGACTTGCACAAGACCCGATGTCTCGTATGCTCTAAGCGTGACAAGTCGTCACCAATCCAACGTAGGTCCTGAACATTGGACTGCGGTCAAGAATATCCTGAAGTACCTTAATCGGACTAAGCATAAGATTCTTGTTTATGGAGGACAAAGGGATTTGATGGCCGAAGTGTACTCGGATGCGAGTTTCATGAGTGATCCAGACGATAGAAGGTCACAATCAGGATACATCTTTCTTCTGAATGGTAGAGTTGTGAGTTGGCGTAGTTGGAAGCAAAGCACTACGGCCGACTCAACCACTGCTTCCGAAGTAATGGTTGTCGCTGAAGCGAGCAAGGAAAGAGTGTGGATTAAGAAGTTCCTTGAAGAGCTTGGAGTAGTTCCTTCGAGCAAGGGACCAGTAGAGCTATTTTGCAATAATAGTGCATCTATCTCGCAAATCAAGGACCCCAAATCACACCACAAAGTGAAGTACATGGATCATAAGTACTTCGTGACATGTGACCTCATCGATGAAGGCAAAATAAATCTTTTATGGGTGGACACCAACAAGAACACAACTGATCCATTCAGAATACCCGTATCCCAAGCCAAGGGCGAAATGCATTTCGAGTCCATGGGATTGAGGAACCATGTAGATTGGCTTGATGATTGATATGTAATGGGATTTACCATAGTTATTTTTTTATACATTGAGTGTGCATGTGAAAGAAAACTTTAATAACAAGTGGGAGATTGAAGGGAATGTGTTCTAAAAGTTTTACTTTTAAATGTCAACTATTATGAATTGAATGAGAAATCATTTTGTTCCTTGTCTATGTTATTCGTATTTTAGAAGTGTTAGGGAAGAGGCTCTTGGTCCTTAACCGTAGAGCTCTAAAAGATATTAGTTTACATAAAACAAAAGATATTTGCAATCATGGTAATTAACATGGGACATTAATTACCGAGTTAAGATTATCGTGTTGGTCATAGATCATTGTAGCTCTACAAGTGAGTGACAACACGGGTACGCAAAAGAGGAAAATATTACTTTTGTATACTAAATAGACCTAATAAGTAAAACATTATAGAATTAGGTTTTCTGTGTCATTGATATTTTACTGTGTCTTTGGTCCTTTGATATGAGACTTATATCCGATCAGTTAAGAATTTCTTAATTAGACTAGTGTCTTGAGCTATCGATGAGTGTAGTGTAAATGCATTGGTTGGTTAAGTATGGCTTTTGTTGGAGAAGATAGTTAGTGAAAAGATTATCATTGCCCCTCTTAATTGAGTGATGATATTAGTGGGCCCCTTGATAAAGCAAAGTTATAATGTGCACAATGTGATTTGAGTTAAGTCACATATTTATAACTAGCTTAAAGAGATCAAGAAATGAATACTAATACAAAGATGACACAATACTATTTTGTGTGTATTATTAATATCATGAGGCAAGGGACGGACACAAGTGGTGCACTCCATCACTAAATGGATCGGGTTTTGGTTCGAGTGGAATTAAGACATCTAACTAATTGGGAGCTATAATGTGTAGCTAGATACCGCTTATAGCTTGTGATATTAAGCTCTTAATATCACTGCCAACTTAATCATCTGTTCTTTTCGGTCGACCGAGTATAATCGGTCGGTCGACCGAACATCGCGATGAAATATTTTTGTTACGAACGGTCGACCGAGTTTATGAACGGTCGATCGAAACTTGGTCTAAACGGTCGACCGAACCTCCAACACGGTCGACCGATTCAGACGGTTACTGCAGAATAAATTTAAGAATTAATTAGATCATGCACGGAATTGGTCCATAACTGATTTAATTCGTGTCTAAGATTATTTGTTAGCAAATAATGGATGGTTAGATGGAAGTTTGCATGAAATCATGGGCAACAGGTTGCAAATGAATAGGGAATTTGGAGAGAACTTATAAATACAAGTTTATCTCATTACCTTATTAATTATTTCATTATCTTATTGTGCAAACATCTCTCTCCATAATTCTCCATGAATTTCACCTTAATTCTTGAGTTTAGTTTTAGTTTTCAGAGATCTTCTTCTCAAGGGAACTAAAGAGGGGTTAGTAGTTAGATTCTAAACCTTATTGGAGATTGAGAGGCTAGCTCTTCTCTCTCTGATCTCGTTTAGAGTTTGGTGAATACTCGGGGGCATCCGGCGCAGCAACAAGCATCCTCGACGTCTCCGGATCTTCAAGAAGTTTTAGAGAACTTCTAGGTATGAATTTCGGAGCCCAATATTTGTTTTGATGTGTTTTAAGCAATCATTAAAACAAATCAATGCATGCATGAAAAACAAATCGTAGAAAATATATGAATGATCCTTATTGTGCATAAAAATTTTGAAAATATATATGTACAATTAAACATGAAATCCTACATCGATGGGTTCAGTAAGTGCTCGATATGAGATACTTTCTTTTGCAATTTTTCCCATGTTTTTTAACTGGTTGTTAGTTTTTTTTGGTTATTTTTGCAGATGTCGAAGTTAATACTTCCAGTTGAGGATCATTTTTCCGGTTGTGACATATAGGATAGTAAGAATATGAATGACAAAAAAGTTAATAGTCGATACGTTAACCGTCTCAAACACCATTGTACGCAGCCAATACGTTACAATTGAACCCGATACCACAAAAAATGTCAAAAAAGTGGAACTCAATGTAAAATTCATAAGCTATTGCGCTCTATTAAGTTTCAATCGTACTCATATTTACAACAATCGAGCACAATCGAGTTCAATCAATATGCGTCTTCAACCATAAGAACTGGTCATTCATCGAACTCTATCAAGTATACTATTGAGTTCGTATCAAGAACTTATCAAACACATTGAGTACCATCGAGCTCCATCAAGTACTATCGAGAAAGGGAATGATTTATGCAAGGGATATTTTGGATAACACAGGAAAGATAAGCATATTTCTACGATGATGTCAAAGTGTTGACTTTTTTCAATTATTGAGCCACTTTAAGCATAAAGATTCAAATTTCCCTTCTTTATTAACATGCGATTTACTAACTCCTTTGGCATCAACTGTGAAATATAAGTGTACATTTAGCGCAGGTAAACAAGTCTTGGCTGAGAAAAGGTGCAACACGTCCGACAGATCACTCAAAACAAGTGTTTGCTTAAAAGATTGGTTGGACGCGGCAGATAGAATACAAAACGTACAGATCAACAAGAGCAATGACGAAGACGAATGAACTACCAATAATTTTAATTTGCAATTGTAATACTTAATACATTAGAATTTTTGTAATTTTATAATTATTAATTTTAATAAAATTTCACTATCGGTTCGAATGGATAGACAAGGTAGTCGGTGCGACAATAACGTCGATGAACCGATTATTTTGTTGAATTCCTAATTTCGTAGTGTTTTTAATTGAGTCTTTATAAGATACTTTTATCTGAATATCTTTGGTACCAAAAAATAGACAAAAAAATCCGACTAATAAGAACCTGAACCCCACCGAAACAGAACCTGACTTGGTGGTCTGGTGGGGCGCAACAAGTATGAGTCGTTCCAAGCCTGTGGGCCCGGGCCGGCTTGGTACCAGGACTATATCGATGTGAAAAGTATCATTCTAGGATATGACGTCCCATTGGAAAAGTGAACGAATATATGAAAAAACAAATGTTGGACAACGTGGAATTCACACATGAACAATATACATCCTTGAACTAGGGACAATATCAAAAGATAAAGAGAGAAATTTGTTTCGTATTTATATACCTTTCGTTGCAAGACAACAATACGGTAACGTAAAACATATTTGTTTATTGCAAAACTGCACTTCTCTATAGTTGTAGAGCGCAATCTAATCGTGTAATACAACTTTCCAAAGATAACAAATTTGTTTATTGCAAGACTGCACTTCTCTATAGCTGTAGAACACAATCTAATCGTGTAATACAACTTTCGAAAGATGAATACAAGGCATAACTAAGTATCAAGTTGTCGGTTTAGATAAAAAAGGAAATAAATATTCTGTAATCAGTGCAAAGATACAACTGTAAATTAGTAGGAAATCCTTTGTTTAGTTTCCTATGTTAGAGATTTAGTTTCCTCTTAATAAGGAACAATAATTGTACTTATACTACAACTCTATAATTTTTGGAATATGAAGAAAATAATTTTTGTTACACAAAACTACATGGTACTAGATCTCTAGGGGGTTTTTTCTTTCCCTGGTGCTGCCATCTCCCTTATTTTGCACCTTTTAAGTTGTTTTTTTCTGATTATTCCCGCCTACTTCATCATGTCTGAAACCTCCACAACATCCTCTCTACCAATCGAGCAGCCAGTCGTCGACTATGCTCCAGCCAGTTTGGATGTTGCTGCACTACCTGCCTTGCAGATTACAATGGTGAGGCTTAATGGTCCGATTTTTTTGGAATGGACCCAGTCTGTCAAACTGTCCCTGGATGGCAGAGGTAAACTTGGCTTTTTGACTATAGAGGAGCCAAAACTTGCAGTAACAGACCCCACGTTCAGGCGTTGGCATTCCAAAACCTCTCTAATCACAGGATGGTTGCTAAATTCCATGGAAGAGCCGTTCATGTACATGGATGCAAAAGATATTTGGGATGCCGTTAGAGAGGTGATTGATCGTTTTAAATAACTACAAGTGCACGACGCCGGTGAAGACACAACAAGTATGAGTCGGTCCACAAGGATCTTGATTGTTCGGTTCACAACTAATTCCGTAATCGAATCGGCAAAAAGGATGGAGTAGGGAATTGATTTATCCTAATCTACACTACACTACAATTAACTAAATGCAACATAGCTCATTTCCGTCGCACATCAGGGACGCAAAGCGAGAGGAGTTACTAGCTCTGGTGCAGAAGGAGTTGACACTAGAGAGCTATGTCAACAAGTTTAACACCATGGAGCGCTACTATCCAGAGATCTACGTCATCCAAGAGCAGAGGGCGATGAAGTTCATGCGGGGACTTCGTAAGCAGCTCAGGACCCGTATGCTCACAAGCATGCCGCATACCTTGGTGGATGTTGTGAAATGCGTGACTATCATAGACAAGGATAACCAGGAGAACTACTAGGAGCCCAGGAGGCTGGAGGGGAGTGTTAGGGAACGGGCAACTAGCCATTTCACAGGAAATCCAGGCAAGATGCCCCAAATTTAAGGAGGTGGTACACGTCGACCAAAGGCGTGCAAGGTATGTGGTAGGGTTCACTTTGGACGGGATTGTGCTTTTTCCGTGCTGGGGTTGTTTGGGATGCGATCAATAGGGACACTACATCCGGGAGTGCCCTAATAGGCAAGGCGAGCCCAATAGGAAACCAAGATCAATAGTTGTAGGGAGAGGCGAAGTCAGCCGACCTGTTGCACCACCAGAGCAGGGAAGGAGAGATGGATGAGTTTTCACCATCTAGGCTGAGGAGGCGAAGGACTTCAACACCGTGGTGGAAGGTACACTTTATATTGATGGCCATGTTGCTAGAGTTCTTTTTGATTGCGGTGTCACGCATTCCTACATTTTGGAGAAGTTTGCGGGCATTTTGGGTTGTACCCCTGTGCTGCTGACTACTAGTTTAGAAGTCCATACAATCATGGGAGAGGTGAGCATTGTGGAGATCTTCTTCCCGACACCACAATTTTCTCAGGAGACCAAGATTTTCTGGTAGATCTGGTGTTGCTACCGATGGAGGACTTTGACGTCATACTGGAAATGGATTGACTGTCATAGTACGTCGTTTGGGTCTTTTGTCATGAGAAGAAGATTTTGATCCCAAGGAAGGACCAACCTGGTGTGCTGATCAGGGGAACAAAGAGCAGAGGAGGCCGAATCATTGTGACTGCAGTGAGCCCTCAGTAGTTGATGCACCAAGGTTGCATGGTGTTCTTGGCTACTCTGGTAGTTCCAGATCCCAAGACTAGGAGTTTGGAGGACATTGAAGTTGTGCATGACTTTCCTGAGGCATTCCAGCTGATATCATTAGCCTACCGCCACGCTGAGAGATCGAGTTTGGCATCTAGTTGGTGGATGGTGCCACTTTGCAGTCAAAAGCTTCGTATCAAATGACACCTGCAAAGCTGAAGAAGTAGTTGCAGGAGTTGATGGATTCGGGATTCATCCAACTGCGTCTCACCTTGGGAGTGCCAATGCTATTCATGAAGAAGAAGGATGGGTCGTTACGGATGTATATCGACTTTAGAATGGTAAATAAGGATATGGCCAGGAACCGATACCTGTTACCCAAGATTGATGGCCTCTTTGATCAGTTGCAGACCGCAAAAGTTTTCTCCAAGATCGATCTGCGCTCAAATTATCGTCAGTTGAGTATCAAGGAGGAGAACGTCCAGAAGACACCTTTCAGGACTCAGTACGGGCACTATGAGTTCCTAGTGATGTCGTTAGGATTGACGAATACACTTGCAACATTCATGGACCTGATGAACAAAATGTTCAAGCCATACCTAAATCATTTAGTCATCATCTTTGTGGACATCATTTTGGTCTACTCTCTGAATAGAGAGCAACACAGGGAGCATCTGAGGATAGTACTTGGAATCTTGAGGGATCATCAACATTGTGCTAAGTACTCGAAGTGTGAGTTTTGGCTGGATCGAGTAGCATTTCTAGGTTAGATTGTGTCCAAGGACAAGATCTCAGTGGACCCAACAAAGGTTAAGGTTGTGACGTAGTGGAAGGCCCCAACGAGTATGACTAAGATCAGAAGCTTTGCGGGACTCGCAGACTATTACCGTCGTTTGATCAAGGATTTATTCAAGCTTGCTTCACTATTGACGGCGCTGATGCAGAAGGGTGTCAAGTTCATTTGGTCCCAGAAGTGCAAGGACAACTTTCAGCAGTTGAAGAAATGACTCACGACAACACCGATTCTGACTCTTCTAAGTGGCAGTGGTGAGTACATGATTTACAACGACGCATCAGAGATCGACTTAAGGTGCGTGCTTATACAAAATGAGAAGGTGATAGTGTATGCTTCGAGGCAGCTGAAGGTGCATGAGAAGAATTACCTTACTCATGACTTGGATCTAGCAGTAGTAGTTCATGCGTTGAAGACCTTGAGGCACTACCTATATGGGGAGCGGCTTGAGGTCTTCACCGATCACTAGAGTCTGAAGTAATCGTTTTCACAGAAGTAGCGGAATGTAAGGCAACACAGATGGCTCGAGTTCATCAATGACTACGACTTCACCATTTTTTATCACCCAGGAAAGGCAAATTCGGTTGCAGATGCCCTAAGCAGGAATGTTGAAGTTTCAGTGGCCTATGCATTCAGGAATGGAAGCTGATAGAGACTTGGGCAGAGTGGAAGCCTTTCGCTGGGTAAGCAAAGAGGGTTGTGATCTCCGGATTGAGAGTGGAGCCTCAGATAATCTTGAGAGTTGTTCAGGTCTAGAGTGGAGATGATGAGATTCCCAGCTTGATGCAGTTGGCTGCGAAGGAAGGATCAAATTTCAGTATAGTGGTAGATGGGGGTATGCGGTTCAAGAACCATATATGAGTGCCGAAGATAGAGGATCTGAGGAAGGAAATCATGGAGGAGGCACACAGAGCCCGATACTCTGTCCACCCGGGGAGCACGAAGATGTTCAAGGACCTGTAGCAGAACTTTTGGTGGAAGGGTATGAATCGGGACATAGCAGAATTTGTATCTAGATGCTTGGTCTGTCAGCAGGTGAAGATTGAGTACCAGAGGCCAGTAGGAGCGATGTAGAGTGCCAAAGTGGAAGTGGAAGCATGTGACGATGGACTTTGTCACAGGTCTGCTAAAGTCGAAGAGATTTCATTACGTGATTTGGGTCATCGTTGAACGACTGACCAAGTTTGCACACTTCTAAGCGATCATGACCATTTGCCTTTTAAGGGTCTAGCTATGTTGTACATCTAGGAGATAGTCAGACTGCACAGAGTGCATGTGAGCATCATCTCTGATCGAGACCCCATATTTACATCGAGGTTTTGGGAGAGTTTGCAGAAAGCCTTGGGGATGCGGTTGAAGTTCAGCACAAATTTCCACCCACAAATAAACGGTCAGTCAGAGAGGACTTCCAAACATTAGAGGATATGTTGAGAGCTTGCACTCTGGAGTGGGCAGGACATTGGGATGATCACTTGCCGCTGATCGAGTTCGTCTACAACAACAACTTCCACGTGAGTATTGGGACGACACTATATAAAGCATTGTACGGGAACCATTGTAGATCACCAGTTTGCTGGAGTGATGTAGGCGAGTGACAGTTAGTTAGGCCTGAGATAGTGCAGATGTATGCAGAGAAAGTTGATGTCATCAAGAGGACGTTAGCATCAGCACAGAGCAGGCACAAGAGTTACGTAGATAAGCTTAGACGAGAGTTGATCTTCGAGGTCGACGACCATGTTTTTTTGAAGATCTCCCTATCCCAATGGGTAATCAGGTTCGGGAACAAGGCAAAGCTCAGTCTGAGGTATGTCAAACCTTTCGAGATTCTGGACCGCATTTGAGAAGTTGCCTACTGGATTGCTTTGCGATCGTAGTATTTGGGTCTTCACAATGTCTTCCACATTTCGATGTTGAGGAAGTATGTGGCAGACCCATTGCATGTCATCGAGATCGAGGTTCCAGAGATCCAGTAGGAATTATAGCTGGAGGAGAAACATGTAGAGATCGTGGATCGCATGGAGCACTAGCTCAAGAGGAGGACCATTCCGATGGTGAAGGTGCGATGACAACACCATAGCGTTCGTGAGGCCACCTGGGAGATTGAGGAGAAAGTTTGGAAGCAGCTCCTGGAACTTTTCGGTGAGTTGACTGTTTAAATTTCACGAATGAAATTTCTTTAATGAGGGTGAATTGTTATGACCTAAACCTTAATTAAGGAGTTAAACTTGATTAGCGGGGAGGGTTGAGGTTAAGTGTGCTTTGACTTTGGAGAGTAATGGGGTAGGTATGGGTGGTGTATGGTGAGTATGAGTTAGGGTATATGAGGTATGGGGTGAACGATGGGTGACCTTGCAGTGGTGTTTGTTTTTAAGGAGAAAAACACACTCAAGCCATCTCTCTGGCTTGCATTCACTCTTCCCTCTCCCTCCGTACATCTCCCTCTCCACCTCCTCTTCACTCTGATGACCTGGCCTGCCGGAGCTCCAGCGAGCAGCAGTGCAATGACAACACAAGGAGAAGCAAAGATGTAGAGTTTCGACCGGCGGTAGAGGAGCGTTCTTTGGAGAAACCCGAGGCTAGGGGAGGCTACTGACGGTAAGGGACTTTGGAGAACAACAACGACTCCGACGAACGTGAAGAAAGGTATGCCAATTTCTCTAAGTTGCTCACACAAGGTGTGTGAGGGGTTTTTGGGCTCGTCACGTGAGGCCTTGCCGGAGACGAGGGGCGGCTGGAGACCGGGCGCCGGTCGGCATAGCATGGCAACGCTTAGGCATTCCCTGGCGTAGCCCAGACACCGATCGACCAATGCCTTTGGGCGATGGACCAGATGTAGTTAGTTTGGGGCTCAAGGAGTCCCTGTTATTTTCAGTTGAACGAGTTGTTCTTTGAGTCCAACTGTTGCATCGGCTGCTTAGTTTGTTCCTGTCCAAGACCTTCTGAATGGTCGACCGCCATAGACCTTGGTTTGACTATTAACTTAAGTTCTTAGCTCCAGGGTTCGAGTGGCTTGAGCATCTGTTCGAACGTTTTCTTGTTCATAGGGAAACTGTCGACCTCTTGGCCAATTTCGGTTGACTGTTGGCACCCAGAACTAGATTCTTGCCTTTTCGTGTTGTGTCGAACTGTTTGACCGGTGGAGATGACCAACCGACGATTATTCCGACGGGTATGATCGCCTAGCTATGGCACGACCCAATGAGTATGACCAACCAGGGTGACGACTCTGGCGGATGTGGCATTGTCCACGAGATCAGATATGTATCTATGACATGGAAGTACGTGCGACCCTCACCGAACCCGCATGTGCCTCCGGTAGGTACCCTAGGGGAACTTATGTTGTTGCTGGGATTGTTGCCCTTATTGCCCCTAGATGGGAAAAGTTTACTTGTTGCATTCTTTTGTTCCATGGTATACTAGTATTCTATGGTCATTGTACGGTACATTCATGCATTTAAGGTGGACTTGGTATACGAGATTTTGGTTATGAAACTCAGGCATTTTATCATGTTTGCATTTCAGGGTCTCTTTAGGCATTGAGTGGGTGGCGACCCAGGAAAAGTGCCCCAGAGACCGGATCCTCTAGTGTTATCTCCTAGGTTGTTATTGTTATCTGCATATGTATCATTGTGTATAGTGGATGATTCACCTTCCAAGATGGTTCATCTTCCAACCAATCTATTATAACTCCTCTATTAATATGTGGTGTAATGTTTATATTTACATCATTATTTAATGTAGACTATGTAACTTACACACCTCTATGTGTATAAATATGAGGTTGTAGTATGTATTGAGAACACAAAAAAAGATGAAATACAACTCCATTCTCCCCCAACTTCTTGTCCTTTTGTTTGATCGTTATTTTACAACACGTTATCAACACGACTTCGCTCGATGTGATCAACTCAAACAATAGTTGTTTGTTGTTTGATTAAGTTAGTTTACAACATAAGGTTGTATTCATCTGCAGGTAGTCTTTTACAATTTATAATATTATTAATCTATTTACTTGTTGAATATGCACATATTATATTCTTAAATGTGATGTTATATGTCTAGAAATTATACTCATATTATATTCTTAAATATGATGTTGTATGTTTACAAATTTCTATTGCAAAATCTTCTTTTGAAATATTATGTTTTTTATATATATTCTTAGATGGCGGACTATTAACTTTTATTTTAGTATGATAATCATGCACATAACATTTATAGATGCATATGAGCACGTGATTTGATAAATATGTATTAATCGATGTTTATAAACATTTTGTTTTGCAAAGTTGATCATATATTTGGAATATCACTAGATGACTTAACATTCCAATGATAATGACAACTTTTTCGTGCATGTCATATCGAATGTATGTTGTTTTTCTAGAAACTATAAACGTTTCTTTTTATCTATTTTATTTTGTGTAATCTTTTATATGATGTTGATCATCTTGATTGTTGAAGAATGTTAAGTACACGTCTTTTGATAAATGAACGAAAAATGTACTTGTCGCATTTTGGATGTTAAAATCCAACTTGATGCTCTTCAAAATACAAATGAAAATATATATATATATTGCTTGACATAGTTAGATATCTTTTTGGAATAATGAAACATGCAAATGGTATATTTTTTTCTTCTAAAAGTCTACATGTTATTATTGCTTTTAACTTATGCATTGAAAAGAAAAGAAAAATGCTTGGATATTATATCATATTATTCTTGTGATGAAACACTAGTTTCAATCATATTTGATCCATTTTTGCAAATCTAATATTTGATGCATCCCGTTAAGTTATCATATTATGTCACATAAATTATTTTGTTGCATCACATTTGGAAATATTATGGTTATTCTTTCCAGCACATGCGATTTATTTATGTGATTATATATATAATATAATGTGGTATTTTGAAACAAAATTTGGATTTTCATATTATGAAAATAATTATTTACCATATGTCATGTTATCATTGAAAAAGAAGCACTTCAAGCCCAATGGCAAAAAATTGTAATCTTCATGAGGTGCAAATATATAATGATATCAAGATTGTATATTCATGTGAAGAAAATTATGAAATTGTATAGCAATCCCCAAAGGATTCTTATGAGCATCAAAAGGTTGTGCAAATGTCAAAGTCTCATAAACTCATCAAACTCATTTCCTAAATCTAGCTCTATGCGTGTCCAGAAGACCATAGAGAGTTGATATAGAAAAATCTTATATCCATTTCACAAATTAATGATCCGATACTCTAGTAGTAGTACGGAGTAAAAAAAATCACAAGTAATTGACTTGTTCCATTCCCTGAAGTGAATGTATGAGAGCGTGAAAAATCTTACAAAAGTCTATTATAATTATTTTGTGACCATGATTATGGATGTGAATATGGATGAGATAAATGACAAAATAATTAATGTCCTTATGATATATAAATTCCACAATCAAAATGGGTTTATTTGTAGTTATGTGTGTTTTATTTAATAAGTAACATATACTTTATCTACTAGATATACATGATTATATGTTGGAATACCAATACGACAAATGAGTATTATATACAATGATACAAATATTTTGTTTAAGCTTTGATTTATTTCTCATTTATATTGAAACTATATATTTTATATTGGTCAGGGCTCTCGTTAGTCCAATATATTTTCATACTTGTGATTGTTATTCACTTACGATGAGATTCTTTTTAGATATTAATAATACACATGTATATGTTGCTAACATATCGATATTCAACATTTTTTTATATGTTTGTGATGACTATTTATGCATATCATTATAATATATTTTTTAAGGATCAATAACAAAGATAATATTTGCATTTTTAAAATGACAAAGTACACATGCATATGGTGATATGTTAGTATGCATAATTTCTATCTAAAAGACTTATACCAAGTTACGTTGAAATTAATTGACATTCATGTGATTGAATGCATGGTTCGTTTTTTATATTTTGTAATTGGAAGAACCTTATCATTTATTTTGTAATAGTTGAATAAATAATTTATCTACAATGAATATTTTATTCAGCTTGAAATGAAGAGTATAGATACTCTTCGGTCTCCAATTTGATTTAAGATCAGGAAAGATGAATTATGCATCATGTATAGTGTTGTCATGCACACTATATTAAGAGATAAGTATTCTCTAATTTGATAATGAGAAAAGCCGAAGCCACTATTGTACAAAGTCGTACAAATTTAGTAGAAAGCTCCAGAAGAGTCATATCTACTATTACATGTTGAATTATCTTGGCGTTAAATGATGCATTTTATAAATTATGTCTCAAGAAACTTATTAAGTTTCAAATCGCAAGAATGACTTGTGTTGAGACTACAATTGAAGTAAAGTAGAATATTTTTATATTCCTACAATTGTATCAAGCAAGAAAAATGCTATCAAGAAAATTACCTGACTTTTGAACAATGTGTCATTGCACACGTAGTGGCTTTGTCAAAAGACTTGCACTGGTGAATCAAATGAATATTTGTTCTAATAACATATGGTATGACCGATTGGGTCAACGAGGACATATATGATGACAAATGTTTCTGAAATTTCATATGATCATCCACTAAAGAATGAGAAGATTCTTCAACTAGGTAGGTATCTACGAGCTCTATCTTTCCGTAAGATGAGATAACTTGTGATTGAAAGTCATAAGCATAAGTTATTGCAAAATCACAATATGTGTCATCATATTTTGGATCATGTGCCTGAAGCACACGTTACAAATTAAGCATCGATTTATAAAATATCTCTGAATATGAATCATTATTAGATCTCAAAATTTATACATGATACATTAATATGCATACATGTTGATATTATTCATATTTTTTTTGTTATGTACATCATGTTATGAATGTTCCCCTATTTTACTTGTACAATATTGAATGAAATGTTTCCCATCTGCGATTAATAGTTTACCACCTCCAAAATTTAGTGGTGTCAAATTAAATTGGACATTTCAGTATGATTCATATTCCCAATAATATTAAAATACTTGAAGCCCCTGAAGGACGATGTATTTTATTGTTCAGTCCAATATTTATATATAGAGAGAGACATATTTTTCTTGGCATTAGGGGGAGAAAGCCAGAAGCTTAAAGAATGCCAAGAAAATGTACTATATTGAACCTGAAGTTCATAAGAGAATATACGTACAAGTATCGTTGAACCTGAAGTTCCTAAAATCATTAACTTGCAATATCTAGCAAGTAAATGTCATACATCTTTATTGATCACAAAAGAGTGACTATGTCTTGTATTACTAGACATAAAGCGCATAATATAATATAAAGTGAAGATTTTCACATGATAAAATATATTTGAGCTCAACCAACACCAGAAGCGTGGACTATAACATATATTATTTGTGGAAATGAAAATAAAACTTAGTCACTCATTACACCTCCTAAAGAGGTTATTCCTGAAGAATATAAACCCGGTAAAATAAAAGCAGCTCCTAGCAAATGTAACAATTCCGGGAATACATAACGGTCAGATCCTAACATTTTGGGAAACAACGAGGATTTGATTATTATAAAAGTTGCAATCAACTATGCTAATACGAGAGAAGCATTAAAAGGTTATCGTCGACGACAAATTCGCCTTCTTAGAGCATGCTAATTCAATAGAAAATCTGGATCCAGAATCTATTGTATTATAAGAATGCCAGAAGCATTCATATTTGAAATGAACAAAAGAAGGCGAATAATATAGAATTAGACTTGCTTATTGGACATGTAGTCCTGATTTCTGAATAATGTGAATAGAAATCACATTACAACATGGTGATACATTATAAAGCAAGTAGTGACACAAGGGTTTTTCGCAGGACCCAATATTTATCACGATGTTACTAATTCTCTCGAAATGTATAATATTACGTTATGTTACTTGATCAGTATGACATAATTATAGATAAACATATAAGATATGTTTGACTGCAAATTTGTATGTCATTTGGTATTGATATAAATAAATCCCTGAAGGACTAAAATTGCCCAAAGAAAATTATAATGAAGAGATGCATTATAATCATCATATGAACAAACAAAGAGAATATGCATATCATCTCGAATAATGATATTAAAAGGAACTCCTGAAGAGATTAAACACGTACCCGTGAAATATTCGAATGATAAATTTTGAAATAAATGACTAGAGAACAATCAACTATTTTCCGATATGCAGTTCGGACATTCTCCAGAAGAGAATTGTTACAATGATTCAATTATATAAAGATATATTATACAAAGAAAGTTCACATGGAATTATCAATATTTACTTACTATATTCATGAGGTAAATATTTTGTTCAGTGACGATTCCTATATGTCTAATCCACAACAATAAAAAATCACAAATTATTTTTTGTATGTGGAGACGTTGCAATGTTTATGCAAGTTGGTGAACTACGTATCAGGGGAGTAGATTTCTAATCATCATCCCTAAAGAACAATTATCCCTGAAGGATAATATCCAGAAGGCCTATAGCTGTACTCTTTTTTCCCTTTTCAAGTTTTTGTCCTACAATGTTTTACTTGGCGAGGTTTTTAACAAGACAGCTTGCGCAATTGTATTAACATATGTCATGCACTCTTTTTCCCTTAGCTATTTTCCCACTGGGTTTTTATAGCAAGGTTTTAACGAGACATGAACATAACACTATTTTCCAACATAGTGTATAAATATATGTTGAAATGAGGGGGAAAATTATACGCTCTGCACTCTTTTTTCCTTTACCAAGTTTTTGTCCCACAGGGTTTTACTTGGCAAAGTTTTTAACGAGGCAGATTGAAAAGTGTATTCCAAAAGGTGATCATCCAATGGGGAGTGTTATGAAAATTGTGTATAGTGGATGATTCACCTTCCAAGATGGTTCATCTTCCAACCAATCTATTATAACTTCTCTATTAATATGTGGTGTAATGTTTATATTTACATCATTATTTAACGTAGACTATGTAACTTACACACCTCTATGTGTATAAATATTAGGTTGTAGTATGTATTGAGAACACACAAAAAGATGAAATACAACTCCTCCATTCTCCCCCAACTTCTTGTCCTTTTGTTTGATCGTTATTTTACAACAGTATTGAATAAGTGTGGACTTTTAATGGGTACAAAATAAAGGGTAATTTACATTTTATCATTAAAATAGGAAAAAACAGTATAATAAGTACAAGAAAGGTAGTTATAACCAGAGGAGATTGTGGGGCCCGGGAGGGAGCTTAATTGAATATTAAAGGGTTCTCTAAGAAAATCGGTAGTTTTGAGAGGCTATCATCACCAACTGCGGAATGGAACATCAATTATCCATTACGAGCAATTGTTAACCTAACAACTACAATAAAACAACAGTTTTCATCCTGAATTAATTTCGAAATGAAGGTGTGAAGATAAGGACAAAGAATTTTGGTTGTTTACATTGATCCCGACTCGTTGCGTAGCATGGAGTAATTCTGTTCAAAAAAAATTCTCGGATCTGACCGTGGTAAATAATAGGGTAAAAATGTACGTAGCACAAAATAAGTCATTCAATAAAATAAGTGAAATGTAATGAAGATGAGCCAGTGTGTCTAACTGCGGCGGGGAAATGGACAAGGTAGAGATCTAGACACTCTAGTTGCAGTTTCTTTAGGCTGTCTTTATAAGCCTCAACATGTCCGTCATCTGAGATCCAAAGCTGCAAAAAGATGATTTCTTGTTAACCAGATGGGTAATACACCAAAGAAGTTTTGCTAAAAAAGAATAGCAATCTGCAACACTAGTACTGACTAACCTTGGTGGTAATAAATAGATCTTCCCTTTTCACGAGGCCGGTCCGAAATGCTTCGGAAAGAGCTTCTCCAACTTCAGCTTCATTTTTGTATGCAGCTGGAGGTAATGACTTGTTAAATTTGGTTGACCTACTGCTTTTAAACCAAGTACTTTAAGAGACACACATCTCTTGTAAAGTATTGTAGAGTTTTCATGTTGAGAAATACAGGAATTATGTATCCAACATTATTTTGTGTTAGTTGACAACAACAATTTTGGGAACGGAATTTTTTTGATGCAACTCTTTCATGAGGAAAATCATTTCTCCCAATACATACTTCCTCTAACAATTTAGTCCATGATGTTAAGGCGTAAACAGCTTAACCGTATATAATTGTAAGCTCAATGATCCATCTTATCTTTTTACCTGAAAAGTCTCAACTATCTTTCTGAACGACAATATACTTCCGCATCACTACAACCACCTAAGCTCTCTGCTCGTCTCCATCTCTTCTTAGAACTCAAGATTTACTATAAATGAAATTGTTGGTTTTGGCTTCTATTTTGGGAAAAATGTTAGCTTCAAGTACATGGTAAGAGGAGGAAGGGTATGGTGTTGTTAATGCACAATTAAAATAGGGGTTTCAAGTATATTAGTAAGTTTTTACAGATCATTAATTCATAGGCTGAAGTGGGACTTTTGTTAGTTTAAGTGGGTGAAAAATTACCCCCTTAATTTTCACCCTCTACTATGTCTAAGTACTTTGATGGATAGTTAATGCAATTACATTATAGAGTACTACATTGTTTTCTCTAACACTCCCAACACACGTGATTATAATTATTCATTTTTATCTACATATTGCTAACATAGGGTTAGATTGGATGTTACTGTTAGAACCTAAAACCAAATTAAGGGACTAAGCAAGGATTAAGGGATTAATTAAGATTATTGGTGGTTTGTGTGGTTTTAGGAGAAGATTGGGGTTGAGTGCAATTTACCCACACCTTTCCACGTGCCCAGGAATGAGAGGAGAAGGAGATGGCGGTCGGTGAGTGATATATAGGTGAGGTGAGAGGAGAAGGATTATGTTTTGTTGTGAAAAGAGTGGGATTGGTTGAGAAGAGTGTTGCTGAGAATTGTGAATTAGGAGAAAGTGAATCAGAAATTGAAGAAGAAGAGAAGGAGAAGAAGTCGGAAGGAGAATTGGATCCCGTCGGAGTCGAGTTTGCCTGAATACAAAGAAGTGAAGCGCTGATCACCATCGACGTTGGGAGCTTCGTCGACTGCGAAAGATGTATGTCAAGTTCAATTAGATGTTCACACAAGGTGTGTGAGTGGTCAGGGGCATCGTTGTAGGTCAGAGACCTCGTTGATGTCAAGGTGCAAAAAAGTTGCTGCACTTGAACGGTCGACCAATGTTGGCATTGGTGGACATGTCGTAGTGTAAATGCGAGTTTTTTACCCGCACCGTTCGAACGATGCCTACGAACGATCGACCAGTTATGCTTGATTTCACGAGAAGAAGAAGACTCTGTTAGTGTCGATCGAATGAGACCCCTTGCCGTTCGACTAATTGGAGCTAAGTAAGTCGGTTGGAGCCTAGACCATCTAAATGGTCGACCATCTTAAGATTTAGTTCGATCAATAACTTAAGAGAACTTAATTATGGTTCAGCCGGTTTGTATTTTGGTTCGACCGGTGATGGCTTTGAGGAAACGTAGGAAGTCCCTGTTATTTTCAGTCGAACGAGACCCCCTTGCCGTTCGACCATTGGGATGAATTGTTTAATGATATATGTGGCGTAGACCTTCCAAACGGTTGACCGTCCAAATACTTTTGTACGACCATTTTGATGGATGGTTGGTTCGACCGATGGTTTGTGGTTTGAACCATCTACCAGTATTAACGACCAACCAATCGACCGCTTGACCATTTTTGGTCGACCGTTGGTGCCCAGAAGTGAATATTTGTTTTATGAGTGCGTTGGCGCGTGGATTTCCATTATAATTATTATGTTTTCATGACATATGCATTGAGACCCTATGTAGTAGACCTGTGGGATCGTGGATCCCTATGTATTGCATTGCATGGTACTCGACTCCATGGAGCAAGAGGTCCGCCCGGGCTCTGGCCGGTAGGAGGGGTGGTACAGCTTGTGTGAGTAACCCCTAGGATAGTACAACTTGTGTGGGCGACCCCTGCTTTCAGCTTGTGTGAGCAATTCCGGGGTTACAACTTGTGTGAGCAATACCAGGAGTACAACTTGTGTGAGCGCCTGGAAATCAGATTTGTATCTATGACGCAGAAGTACGCGCGGTCCTCACTGAACCCTCATGATTAGTATAGTTGCGAGTGAAGGTGTGTCGTGTACTCTCCGCGCGAGTGCCCTTGGGGAATCCGTTATTGTTTTTTGTTAGACGGATGTATGCATGTATGTGAGGTTGGTATACAAGGTTTCCTTATGGAAACTCAGGCATTGTTGCATGTTGTTTTTTAGGCCCAGAGCGGCTTTGATTAGGTGATGACTGAGGGCGACTGCACCTAGAGCCGGATCCTCGAGTCTTATTTTGAGGTTGTTATGATTATATGTATCTATGTCTCTTGCATTTTGATGTAATCATACTTTTGAAAACTCTTACGTATACGATGCACCTTTTGATGTATTATATTAGTAGCGTCCTCACGTTCTTTGGTTTATATTATTGAGTATAAATTTTAATTTTTTTCCACTGTTTTAGGGACGTTACAGTTACTATTGATATTACTAGTCAATTGACTTGCTTTGATACCATATGAAATTTGATTAGCCCATTACTTTTCCAAAATCCAATTACCTAACTCGTTGATGAATGGTGGATTAAACTCGATTAGAACTTGTTACATACTTTGTAGCTTTAAGCAATATGGGACTAGGGTTGTCAATTTTACACGAAACACGATTCACGATACGAACTTAGCGGATATGGATTGAGAATTTGAATACGATTAATAAATGGGTTGTATATGACAACACGATTATTAAATGGGTTGGATATGGATTTCTGCTACAAAAATGATTAACACGATTAAGACATGATAAAATACGATAAGTAATCAGGTAATTAGGTACACAATTACGAATACTACACGATTAATACACGACTAATACCGACAAGTCTACGAGTAATATATAAATTATAATGAACGGGTGGTGCGCAATCATGCAATCTAGTATTCGTGTAATAAACGAAACTAATATGCCGTATCCAACCCGTTCATAATCGTGTTGCTATAATAAATGGTAGTCGTGTTAAACGTGTACACGAAGTAACCCATTTAATAATGGTGTATAAACAAGTTGGATATGACAACACATTAGAAACGGGTTGGATACGACAAAAGTCTAACAACACGATTATTAAATGGGTCGAATACGGCGCAGCACCTAGAACTTATATATACGACTTGATACGACACGATTAGCACACGACACAATAGAATTAACAGTCCGGGACCATTTTCAGAATGGTGTGTAGTTATTCAATTGACATTATTATCATAAAATAAGGGAAAAACAAGTTCACAAAATCGAAAGTGTTCAATTGTCTGAGCTTAGATGGAGTAACATACCAACACAATCAAAATGGTGATAACCAAGTTCGATGGGAGAGAGGAGAAGTTTCCCTGATGGCCACCCTCCACACGCCAATCCCAATCCTCGGCATCTCAAACCCACTGCTCAACGACATTGACGCCATCTGATTCTATTCTTATCCTTCCTACGTATGTATGTCTTCCTTTCGGCTAATGTTGATAGTTGATAGTCATATAAATACACTGGTGTTTGTGTTGTGTTCGTCTGCATGGTTGTGGAATAGGAACGTGTCTACAATCCAGAAGTCGGTGGTGTTCGTATGTGTTCTCTTCCTATCACGGTGGTCTCAATTACCATTTGGGATTTGGATTTTAACAAATTCAGTTATCTGCTATGAAATTGAGTATGGTGGGTTAGACGGTTAGGGGTTGCAGTTTTAGTTAAGCTCCATTCGGTTAGTTAAGCTTTGTCATCTTGTATTTGGACTTCAATACAAGTCATTATGATTTGAATGAAATTTGAGTTGAAAATTTGTGCCCAGCCTGTTAGAAACCAACCCGCTTCATTTAGTGTGCTCATCTCCTAAATGATTTAAAAAGGTTATTTGTTTGGGTACCCTTGCGAAAGGGTGATATTAGATTTTTACGCTTGAGTAGTTCGTATTCGCTTCGGTACACTTCCTAAAACGTAAAATCACCTTAATGCACTTTTAAGTTTTTTGAACATTTTGTTTCTTTTTTATTATGACTTTCTTTTGTTGGCATATAGATGAATACTAATTACTTAGAGTTAATCTTGTGTTAATAACATTGTTAACCGATGAATTAAAAAGTAAGAAACAAACACACCGTCTAAATATTTTTACCTTTACCTTTTTGGTCTCGAGACCCTAATTCGCAATTTCTCACCTCTAAACAATAGTGATTGTCACCTTATTTGAAATCATTATGTTGAAATCTCTCTTAGCACTACTACAAAATGGACCTTTGTCGATGGATGGAGAATCCATCGGCAATAGTACCCTTTTCCGTCGGCATGGCTCCTATTTGTGCCCCAAAAAACCACACGCACAAGCTACTATAACCGACGGATATTCCATCTGTAATGAATTATTGGAGGGCCAAAGGACTAAGTAAATGGTTCATTTTGCGGACGTAGCGCTTGGTACAAGCAAAAACCTGTTAGTAGACATCTCAACTAAAAAACCACGTAGGATTTAGATATACAACTTGCAACAAAATTCCGTCTCAACCACAATTTCATGTTTAACATACATTCATAATAAGGTAGATTTAGACAAAACATAGGTCAATTTGTTCATATATCACAATATAAGTCATACAATTCTCATCCATAAGTCATTTTATAAATAGTAACCATAAAATCATACAATGTCATAAGTCACATATTCATGCATTAGTCACATATTCATAAATCCAGTCATGTTATTCAAGTCACTTGATAAGTATCATAATCTATCATTTTTACCTTCACTATTTTCTTATGGCAACTACGGGTGGTATCCATAGAGAGCTAAAGCGGTTTGTTGTCTACCATACTCGAGTGGAAATGGAAGAGTGGGTGAGTGTGATGAACTACGAGCTACGGTACACTAATCGACAAAGAAAAACCAAATTTCACTAATTCCGTAGGAGGTGGAGAATACGTGCAACAATGTAGATGTGTGACGCGTGTGTGAACCACTACAATCACATGACATAAATCATATGGAAATCTATAATGACCATAATCTTAAAGTGTGTATCCACATGGATTAAGATTTATCACCATTGTTGAACACATACAAAACACTACTCAAACTAAGACCAAAGATAACCACATGCTTACATATCAATCTTATCTCTTTATCCACTTCATTTTATCTTCACATCATCATTCCTCATTAAGTGAGCCCACTAACCAAAGCATGTGCTAACCATCTATTAGGACCATTAACATATCAAAGTCAAGAGCGAGAAATCCATTAAATGGCTATGGAAATCATATAACCCTCAAAGATTAAGATTAAACACACATACTAATCTAACTACATCCACACTTCACATCATCCTTCACCTCCAATGGGAATGGACTACTCACTAATTATTTCCATAATAAAGAAAGCAACAAAAGAAAATAACATATGAACACACTAGTACAAAATAGTGAATAATCGTCGCCCAATAGACGTCTATTGGGTCCTCTAGATGTCGGTTGTTGGAATAACCATTTCAACCGACGTCTATACCTTGACGTTTATTCCCCACACGTTTAGACGTTGACCTAAAGACGTCAGATGTATTGTATAGCCGACGTCTATAGGTCTTATAAGTCAAACCGTTCCCTTCAATTTTTGTTCTTTTATCCTGACAAAAACCCTGACCGAACCCTAGCTGCAAACCCAACCTCCTCCGTGACCAAACCTTAACCCCTTGCGACCGAACCCGACGAAACCGCAATGACCTCCTCCACCACCGTAGCTACCTCCATCGGGTGCACTTCAGTTGGTTTACGTTTAAAAATACATTTTAGTTGGTTTTAATTTGTATTTCAACTTGAGATTTGAAAGTATAGCAAATTTGGTTTGTAAGAGAGGAAGGTTTGGGGGTGGGAATAAGCTTGGAAGAGAGGAAGGTTTGGTTTTGACTTGTTTTTTGGTCGGTGTTTGGTGTCAGTGTTGCGGATTGGTGTTGATTTCGTGGGAAAATTTTGATTTTGGGTTGATTCTGTAAGTGGATTATGTTGTTCGATTTGGATATGGGAGTTGGAAGATTGCATTTTTTGTTTGTTTATTATCAGATTTGGTGTTATATATAATAAATTTACATTATTCAGCTTTCAAGTTTGTCGAAACTTTTGTTTTATAAAGACACTGTTGTTCTTAGTTATTATATTTATTGATGAACATGTTGAGTATATATAAAACTAGCTTAGTGATGCTAATCCAAAGGAATATATGATGATGGAACATAAATCTGTTGATCTTATTAATCATTTGTGTTTACGTATGATACGAAAACAAGCTAATACTATTGCCTGCTTTATAAGGAATTATAAAATGTCTAGTTTTCTTTTAACCAATTTGCATCTATGCGATAAAACTAAAAATTTGTAATGTGAATGTGATGTAGTGAAAAATATTATACATTCTTCTGTTAATCCCAGGATTTGAAGAATTTTACATATCGGATTTTTAGGGGAGATTCTGCCAAAATTTTAATCCCAATTGTTATTAATAACATGATATTTTGTGTTTAACATGCTTTTCCATCAATCCAAGTAATTGTTTTTAATACTTGCTTTTAATATTTTAAATATTTATTGCCTTGCTTCTTTGAATTTTCAATTTACATATTGTTTGTAAATATGATGGTATTATGATAATAACTCATCAACCGCTTAAGCAACTTGGCCTTTAATAACCTATAACAAAAGATTAGAAAATATATGTTATGTCATTCATCATATATGACTTTTCATTCATCATTAGTTTGCTACAAAATAGGTGCAAAATGTTGTATCAATTAATGGTAGGTAGGGAATCACAAGCCTTAACTACCTGGCATTTGGAGGAGAAGGTTAAAGGGTTGCCTTTAGATTTATACGTCGCTAAAGAGGATGTTATGCAGTTCTTGGCGATGGATTCATTGTGCATCATGATTATCGGTGTGCAAGTGAAGTAAGTGTTTTCTTGTGTATAAGATGAAAAGTATTGAATAATTTTATCCTAATTATAACAAAATGTAATTTTTACTCTTGTAGACACCTTTATGATGGCAGAAGGCCAATCTTTCTTGGTGATCAAGTGTTTGGATTTGTCATTCCATCTACTTATATATATGGGAATGACGATAAATCGGGTGAGCTTGGAATCCTCATGAAAGAACAAGGCAAAAAATATTATCTGCTCCCTTATCGTGAGAGGTAAATTTGTTAATTCAAAGTAATTCGAATTTGATTTTGTAATAAACTTCTAATTATATATATAAACAGAGCTCATTGGATGCTTGCCATTCTTACCTTGAAAATAATTCGGCATATTGGTTTGATCATTTGGGGTCGAATAAACCAAGGGAATCCATAAAGAAACTTGTAAATCAGTAAGTTCGTTTTAATCATCGTATTTATAATTCGTGTACTATTTTTATTAGTATTATCAACTTCGTATTGAATAAGTTGTGCTACTCAGGACAATGAAGGTTTACTGAGTGTTAGGTGGAGTAAGAACAAAAAATGTGGGGTACCATGGCATTGAACGGGAGTAAGTACTTTCTCCCATTTTTGTTAATTATGTTAAGTAATGAAACATATATTTAGTAAACTTATATTTTTGTATTACCACAAGCAGACTTGCAATACATAATGTGGTTACTATGTTATGAGATACATGGTGGAAATCCTCGAAATTGCACCTCAAGACGTAACCCTAATTAAGGTAATATATATCGTTCAGTTGTATAATTATAGTTTCATTATTTAGATATTAATATTTTGTACTTGTATTTTTGTAGGTCTTCCAAAAGAATAGTGATCCCTACTCGCAACAAGAGCTGGATGATACTCGCGACCGATGGGCTCGTTATTTTGTTAGAAACATGTTAATGAAGTGACAAGTTCTTATATCATTAACACATTCTTTGTAATTAACATGTAATTTTATTTAACATGTTTCTTTGTATTACCAACATACAATTTGTTCTTTAATATAATCAAACATATTTGTGAATGAATGCCAAGTGTTTGTCTATGTATGCTTGTCGATGAATGATTGTGTTTGTGTATGCTCTTTTAATGAATGTGTATATGTGGATGAATTTGTATTTGTGGATGAATGTGTTGTGCAGGATGAATCTATTTTTTTAATCTAAAAAGGGTATAGACATCGGCTATTGGGTTAACCCGACGTTTATTCTTAAGAATAGGCGTCGGTTGTATCATCGAACCGATGTCTATTCTTAAGTATAGACGTCGGTTGGGATCTATAACCGACGTCTATTATTAAGTAGACGTCGGTTGGTACCAACTGACGTCTATTTGTTTTGAGTAGACTTCGGTCTTTAAATGACCGACGTCTACGTATATACGACGCATAGATAGACGTTAGGTCAGGAAAGCTGTATATCAGACGTATATAAGTCATGTATCCAACGTGTATTCCCTTTTCTTCACTAGTGACAAGTAATGAAATCTAAATCAACAACAACAAAGTCGTTATCCCAAACTAGTTGGGGTAGGCTAGAAATGAAACTCTAAGGAGTCACGGTTCAGGCACGTGAATCGCCTTCTTCCACGCGTTTCTATCCAATGTGAATTCCCGAGGAACATTCCAATCTTTTAAATCTCTTTTGATTGCTTCCTCCGAAGTCCATCGTGGTCTACCTCTTCCTCTTTTTATGTCTTCGATCCGATTCAATACTTCTCTTCTTATAGGTGCCTCCATAGGTCTTCTTTGTACATGTCCAAACCATCTCAGTCTGTGGTGGATAACTTTCTCTTCCATTGGAGCAACTCCAACTCTCTCACGAATGTCTTCATTTCTAATCTGATCCATTCGTGTATGACCACACATCCACCTCAACATCCTTATTTCAGATACACTCATCTTTTGTATATATTGTCTTTTAGTGGCCCAACATTCCGCACCATATAGTATTGCAGATCTTATTGCGGTTCTATAAAATTTTCCTTTTAACTTAAGTGGAATTTTCTTGTCACATAAGACACCTGAGGCTTGTCGCCATTTCATCCATCCTGCTCTAATCCTATGGTTAACATCTTCATCGATCTCCCCATCTTTTTGAAGTATTGATCCAAGATATCTAAAGATATCTTTTATACGCACCACTTGCCCATCTAATATAATCTCCTCTTCCTCAGTATTAACGGTACTGAAACAACACTTCATATATTCAGTTTTAGATCTACTTAGTTTAAAACATTTTGTTTCTAAAGTATTTCTCCACAACTCTACTTTTCTCTCCACACCTACCCTACTCTCGTCAATTAATACTACATCATCCGCAAAAAGCACACACCATGGAACCTCACATTGTATGTCTTTTGTCACCTCGTCCATTAGAAAAGCAAAGAGATATGAACTTAAAGCTGAACCCTAATGAAGTTCAATCTTAATCGGAAAAGCTTTAGTCACACCATCACAAATTCTAATGCTAGTTTCAACTCCTTCGTACAGATTGTTTGATCATTTTATATTAAACCGCAAGTGTACGGCCGCGTTGAAGCGGTGGAAAATACGGGTCGTCCTCAGGGAGGTGAGAAGCCTCTCGTTTGCACGAAATCAAGTGGCAAAAATAGGGAAGAGAGTTTGATTATCCTACGCTACGCTACACTACACTACGAAGTACGAAATGCGAAAGAAAGCAACAAACGATGAACTACCAAACTAAACTAAGAACTAAAGAAGTGCTGGAATTCAAAATAGAAAGCCCCTAAGGGGTAGAGTGAGTGCACACATTCAAAGAGGTGGGTGTTGAACACATTCTTTAAGCACAAATAAAGGTAGTGTTTTCATGCAAAGGAGGTGTCTAAATGTTATGGCAAAACCTTTCAATCCATTCACTAACCTAGTTGATTAACATTTACATACACAAGCTAGTTTATTTTGGAACCTGAACAAGTATGAGAGGTGTCTAATCATTTTGGCAAAACTCATCAAGTTATAAGTTCTATCCTAAACAAGCAAGCATAAATTCATGTTTTATCAACACATTGTAAATAAAGCATTCATTCCATTCTCTAATGCATGTATGAACATCTACTCCACCCCCCAAAGGGGATGAAACTACTCACTACACATTAGACTAATTATTAAACTAAGCAAGAAAAGCATATTAACTAAGCTACTCAAACTAATGAAATGAAATTAAACAAAGAAAACAAGCAACATGAAACAAACAACATTATAAAGAAACTTTTATTAAAATGACTCACAATTCAAGTAGCATCCTCCTACTTTAGTGTGTGCTTCAAGGCCTCACTTCAAGTAGGAAGAGTAGTCACTCAAAATGTGAAGTGATTACAATAGAAGGTGAAAAGTTCTATTTATAGCCAAGGAAAAAGACAATCTGGGACAATCCCGCCATGTGAGACTAAACAAATACCAAAAATGGCCTAAACATCCTCTAATACATGTGCTGGACAAATTTGAGAGGATTTAGAAGGATCCAGACCGCCAATTAGCGGTCCAAGACCGCCAATTGGCGGTCCATAAGATTTGGATCCGGCTCAATTTCATTCTGGGATTTTCTGGGTTCGTTTGTCGGTCTTTGATGCATCTACTTTGTTTATTGGAGCTCCGACCCAAATCAAATTGCCAAAATACTCCCCAAGATGGTGTGGAGTTTTCTGTTTTGCTCTTTGATCTTTTGGTCTTATGTTCAGGTCCTTCTCCCTTGCATCTTAGTCCCCAGATCTCACAATTTAGTCCTTTTTCCCAGCTTTTGGGTCCTTTTATGCTTCATCTCTTCAAACCTATTTATTTCTGAAATTCAAACATAAAACTCGTAACATAGAATTATTTAGGTGAAAGATAATGGATATAAGATACAAATATAAGCATGAAATGATATCAATCAAATACCCCCACACCTAACTTTTGCTAGTCGTGAGCAAAACAAAGAAAGGAAAAAAGCATACGAAAACAAGAAATCCTAACTCACTTTCGTAGGAATCACAGTTGCACTTAGCACGTGCAACAAGCCGTTAAACCTCATTGTCGCCAAGGAGGAGGAGTGTTGTCTCCTGAGGGTTTTCAGCGGATACACCCACAAAATCTGAACAAAGATGCATTAATCAATCTAGTTACACGACTCGTTCGACTCATATTATCGATCATGGGACGCGGTAATACTACGGGTCAACTCTATATATGTAATCGATCCACACACCTAGCCTAATGAGTTATTCGTGAGAGTTAGTTAAGGACTTAAGTGAAAGACATGGGCAACCTTAACTTATAAATGTGATACAATGTGTAAAGTCTATTTTGGTTCTTATTTAACTTTTTTTTCTTCCATTTTTTACTTTTTTTTCTTTTTCTTTGGAGCAGTTTATTGGTTGGTGTTTGATTCTCCCAGGGTCAAGTTTTGTGCATCATTGCCTATGAGGACTTACATTATCACATACACCTTCCCCCAAATCTCCACATAGGGCGATCCCTACCACCCGTGTAACGGGAGTTCGGTCGGTGCATCCCAAGTCAGATGACTCAAAAGCACCAGGAACAAAGTCCCCTCAGACCTACTTTCCCGAGTGATAGGAGCCGTGCGAGAAGAGAGAACACCACTTATTTATCTACATGGGAACCAAAACCCCTACACTTAAGTTTCACAAAAAGAGATTAAGGGCCCTTGACTACGACCAACTTCCTTATACTAACAAACACGAATTATTTGACTCACTAGGTTCAGGGTGGACATCTTTAAATGTTTGAGTGCTGAAACCCGATGATTACACGCCCCCCGAGGGAAAACCGGGGTTGATCCTAACGACTCGATAAGACCTAAAGCCAGTAAACTAGATATCCTAATGCATCAAGTTCAATACAATTTTGGGAGCTTTCTTTTTACTTTGCCTCCCAATGGTTTTGCACATGCTAAACACACACAAAACCTACAAAAACATTTTTTTCGCAAACACATGAAGATTTTGAAAGAAATGTGAAAACTTTAAAGCACTAGGCAAGCAAAAGAAGACAAGTCACCCAAGGATCATGGAAAGCAGATATATCGATATAAAATGCAGCACACTAACATGACCCTAGTAGTGCACACAAAAGAAAACAAAAATCAAAGGAAAAATACTCAATTATGTACATACGTAAAAGACCCCCCCACACCAAGTTCATGCATTGTCCTCAATGAATGTGAGCAAGATACTACATGGATTTATGCATGAAAATGGGAAGATCTCACCAACATTAAGCACAAAGGGAAGTTCATGGTCATGTTGATGGATACAGACCCGAATTCCCTCAAAACCTGTGAGATACTGAAGAAGGGAGACAAATACGTGAAGAAATGGGGCCCAAGTACATAAGGGTTGGGGCCAACAACAATCAATGCTCGCTCATGGAGTCCATTTTTTTAACATGATATGTACGACAACAATGATATTCTCATAATCATTTGGTCAAGGAACATCAAATGAGAACATCAAGTCATGAGGACCAGAGACTTGCCGAGATGGGCAAACGTCACCGGTACTCTGAGGTTCATGAGGGTGAAAGCTCAAAGCTGAAAGGCTCAAACCCCTCATGATATTGGTTGGGTGTGGGAAACAAAGAATGAAGTTGTGTTGCCTCACTAGGGTTTAGTTGCTCATCGAACAAAACCCTCCAACCAATACGTGGGTGCATCCGAATGAGTTCCTCAAGCTCATTCGATGGATGCAGCAGACCTGCATCATTAAGAATGGGGCATCTCCCCAAGTCATCCAACAAGGACTTCCCACCATCATTTAGATCATCAAGCATAAGCTCGGTCATAGGTGGGTCCTTGTTGGAGTCAAGATGACGCTCAAATGGCTCAATGGCCATGGGACATGAGGTAGAGACACCTTCTGGTATAGGCATATGATGAGGTGTCTCACTCTCACTAGTACTCTCAACTGAATCATGCAACGAACACTCCTTTTGGACATTTATGTTTGATGCCAGCTCACTCTGTTGCATTCCAAAGACATGCAATGAGTTTTCGCTGGGCCCACAAACATTCTCAATGGGTTGCATTGGTGTTAGGGGTGTTCGTTGATTTGGTGGTGCTTTCTCCAATTGGCGGATGAGATTTAGATTTAAAGGTTAATCCATGGGCTCTTGTCCCTACCAGAGTTGAACACATAAAACTCAGCACTCATGTTACCGAATGAGAGCTTCATGAGACCATTTCTACAATTAATCAAGGCATTGTTGGTTGCCAGAAATGGTCTACCCAAAATCAAAGGTATTTGAGAGTGAGTGTTTGCAACAGGATTGGTATCGAGGACAACAAAATCGGCTGGAAATATAAAATCTCCAACTTTGATAAGCACGTCCTCGATAATCCCCTTTGGAATACGAATGGACCTATCCGCCAATTGGAGGGTGATCTTAGTTGGTTTCAATTCTCCCAAATTTAACTGTTGATAAACAGAAAATGGGAGGAGGTTGACCGCTGATCCTAAATCAAGTAAAACATTACTCATGCTAGTGTCCCCTATCGTACACTGAATAGTAGGAAACCCAGGGTCCTTGTATTTTATGTAGGCGGGATTGGACAAAAGTCAGCTTACATTTGCAGCCAAGAATGCTTTCTTAGGAACATTGGTCTTCCTCTTGGTTGTGCAGAGATCCTTCAACACTTTGGCATATTAAGGTATTTGTTTGATGACATCCAGCAAGGGGATGTTAACCTTCACTTGCTTGAGCACCTCTAATATGTTATCCATCGCGCCTCTCTGCTTTTTGGTTAACCTACTTAGATAGGGAGCTTTTGGCAGGTAGGTTTTCTGCGGTGCCTGAGAAGGAAGCCTTTGTGTGTTACCCTCACCCTCAGCCTCTTCGTCACCACCATTCCCACTAAGGGGATGCATAGATGGTGGTGGGTGTGGCAAGGAAATGTGATTGTCAACCTGCTTTCCATTCCTTAAGGTCACAATGGAATTGACATGGTGAACATGTTCCTCCACATGGTGCACTTGCCTCCCTCGAGGTACCACATTTTCATTTTGCATGTGTTGTTGTTGGTACATGTGGGGGTTAGCCTCAGGCTGGCGAGGCAAAAACTCTCTCTCTCTTTCATGTACAGATTGAGCCAATTGGCCCATCTGAAGCTCTAGAGATTTGATGGTTTGCTGATTTGAAGTTAGAACTTGACTTGTGGTTGACATAAAAAATTTCATTGAGTTTTCAACTCCACGAGTCAATGTCTCAAGCGAATTGAATCGGGATTCCATATTATTGGAATTTGGGAAACCCGATTGATTGGTGATTGGAGCTTGGGGTGGCTGATAAGATTGTTCATGCATGGGAGGTTGGTATGATTGGTTAGGTGGTCGAGAGGAGTTTGAAGGACCACTCGGGGCATTATTTTGGTTCCATGAAAAATTGGGGTGGTTCCTCCATCCAGGATTATAAGATGATGAGTATGGGTCATTCCTAGCTCTGTCATAGATGGCGTTGACATGTTCCATCTCAGGAGGAATGGACGCACACTCTCTTTCTACATGACCTATCCTACCACATGAACGACAGGGAACTGGACCAGATGTTGACATGTGAGGTGCACCTTGTTGGTTTTGGAGCTCATCAAATCCATACAGCACATTAAGGCCGCCATACGTGCCTCGGTGGCCGTAGTGGTATCGAAAGCAAATGCGGCACCTGATCTAGTCGAGTTTGCATTCGCGATCCTCGCTCCTATGCTTGATGATGCAGGCGGCTCCCTCACACTCTCCCATTGCGTGGTTTTCTCAGCAAGGTCTTCTAGGAAAGCCCATGCCTCCCTTTCATCCTTTCCTAAGAACTCTCCTTAACACATGGACTCAAGGAGTATCCGGGACGGGATGTGAAGACCCTCGTAAAGAATCTAACAAAGACGCCACAACTCAATGTCATGGTGAGGGCATGAGGATAGTAGCTCCGTGAACCTCTCTAGATATGCTTGAAATATTTCGGTCTCAAGTTGATAGAACGAATTGATTTCGTTCCTCAACTTTTGAGTCTGATGATTTGGAAAGTATTTCTTGAGGAATGCAGATTGAAACTCATCCCAAGTCCTAAAGGAATTCGCCTGGTTGCTGTACAACCACTTCTTGGTGTCATCCTTTAGTGCAAAAGGAACAAGTCTAAGATGGATGGAGTCTGTGCTAAGTTGTTGCAACTTGAACATAGCACAGACCTCCTCAAATTCCCTGAGAAAGATATAGGGGTCACCTTTCCCAGTGAAGTGAGGGAGCATGGAAATAAACTGAGGCTTAACCTCAAAATGGTTCCCATTTGCCTTTGGCAATACGATTCATGAGGGTAGAGCAGTACGGCTCAGGTAGCATCGATCACGTAGAGGTATGGGAGCCACAACAGGAAGCACATGTGGAACAGTTGGGTCCAGCAACTGCTCCTCCTCACGGAAATGAGCAGCCATTTAACCCGGACTGAGTGCAACACGAGAGGAGTAAGGCGTCGAGAAGTCAACTATGGAAGCTGGGTTGACAACGCACCTCGTCAAACGACCACTCTCGTCTCGTGTCCACGAAAGCTTGCACAAAGGTGCACACACACCAAAACTTTTTTTTAACAAAGAATGTGCGTAGAGGAGAAGATGGGGGGACACAGGAGAGAAAGAATGACTCAGGAGAAAAGGGAAGAAGTCCTTATGCTACGGCGGATGGGTACAGGTAGAAGAACACAAGCAAATAAGGCTCAAGCAATCCGAAGGTCGTTATAGGTCCTTACGGCTAGACGACGCCTAACTGCGAGGTCACACGGCCTCAACACGCCTCACCTCCCTATGACGAGGACTACAAAGCCCAGAAAGTGAGCCAAGATCCGGAGATCTCGTCTCTCCTACTATCGACAAAGTGGGCAATGCCGATCAGATCATGACGGTCGGGACCGGATCACTCTCCTAATGCGCCCGAAATCCTTAGGGCCAATGTCTACTTGATTTTAAAAATTAGGCTCTTTATTAGTGTGGTTTGTGGGGCGAAGGAAAGGGTGATGAAATCCCCCACCTTATCTTATATGGGACAACCCCTCCTTAGTAGCGTTTTGGAGTCTTAATCTAACAATCAACTATCCAAACAAAACACTCAACTCACACTTGTTTCAACGACCTTCCTACTAACTAATGCATGTTCATACGAAATGCATGAATGAGAGAAGAAGGTGCGTACCTCACGCCAGCACTCAGCAACTGAAAATAAAGCTAAAATAAAAGATAATCTAAATGCCTGAGTCACATACATGATGCATGACCTAAACAAGAAATAATGCCTAATCTTTTGCTTTAGGTTTTAGGGTCCAAGTTGCTTAAAGGAGGTTTGATTATTGATATGGGAACAAACTATAAGTCAAAACATGCTAAATCAAGTCCCAGATCACTACATCAGTTATGGCAACAAGATGAAGAAAAGAGAAGGGAAACAAGGCTCACCAGACCGCCAATTGGCGGTCCAAAGTGTGCAGGTCGTAGACCTGTCAATTTTGGACACGACACGATTACACGACACAGACACGACACGATAAGGAGACACGATATAGACACGACTTTACAAGAAATTTTTTGTATGATTGAAATGATTTATTACGATGTTTTGTGAACATATAAATATAAAATAATTGGTACACGATTTGACACGAACACGACACGATACACACGATAAGTTATTTTTGTACACGAAACAGACACGAACTGCATCTTTTGTTAGATAATCAATTGTTTTTACTTGATTATAGTCAATTAAGATGTTATTTAGAATGAAAAATATCAATATAACATGTCACTTAACTATTTTCAATCTAAACATGATGAAAATTTTCAATTTATACTATACACGATAACACGAAATCCTGACACGAATGCAGAACTGTCAGACACGATAGTACACGAACACGACCCAATTGATAGGTGCCAGGTCGCCTCAAAACTTCTCTAATTGTTCCTCCTGGAGACTCCAAGTCTCTGAAAACAAAGAAAAACTACACGACACAAATTAAATCCACTAAAATCGTCCAAACAAGAGTCTGGACTGGCACCTCCCCGGCAACGGCGCCAAAAATTTGTTTAATCGTTTTATATTAAACCGCAAGTGCACGGCCGCGTTGAAGCAGTGGCAAATACGGGTCGTCCTCAGGGATGTGAGAAGCCTCTTGTTTGCACGAAATCCAGTGGCAAAAATAGGGAAGAGAGTTTGATTATCCTACTCTACGCTACACTACACTACGAAGTACGAAATGCGAAAGAAAGCAACAAACGATGAACTACCAAACTAAACTAAGAACTAAAGAAGTGCTGGAATTCAGAAATGGAAAGCCCCTAAGGGGTGGAGTGAGCGCACACATGCAAAGAGGTAGGTGTTGAACACATTCTTTAAGCACAAATAAAGGTAGTGTTTTCATGCATAGGAGGTGTCTAAATGTTATGGCAAAACCTATCAATCCATTCACTAACCTAGTTGATTAACATTTACATACACAAGCTAGTTTATTTCAGAACCTGAACAAGTATGAGAGGTGTCTAATCATTTTGGCAAAACTCATCAAGTTATAAGTTCTATCTTAAACAAACAAGCATACATTCATGTTTTATCAACACATTGTAAATAAAACATTCATTCCATTCTCTAATGCATGTATGAACATCTACTCCACCCCCAAAGGGGATGGAACTACTCACTACACATTAGACTAATTATTAAACTAAGCAAGGAAAGCATATTAACTAAGCTACTCAAACTAATGAAATGAAATTAAACAAAGTAAAACAAGCAACATGAAACAAACAACATAATAAAGAAACTTTTATTAAAATGACTCACAATTCAAGTAGCATCCTCCTACTTTATTGTGTGCTTCAAGGCCTCACTTCAAGTAGGAAGAGTAGTCACTCAAAATGTGAAGTGATTACAATAGAGGGTAAAGAGTTCTATTTATAGCCAAAGAAAATGGCAATCCGGGACAATCCCCCGATGTGGGACTAAACAAATACCCAAAATGGCATAAACATCCTCTAATACATGTGCTGGAGAAATCTGAGCGGATTTAGAAGGATCCAGACCGCCAATTTGTGGTCCATAAGATTTGGATCCGGCTAAATTTCATTCTGGGATTTTTTGGATTCGTTTTTCGGTCTTTGATGCATCTACTTTGTTTATTGGAGCTCCGACCCGAATCTAATTGCCAAAATACTCCCCAAGATGGTGTGGAGTTTTCTGTTTTGCTCTTTGATCCTTTGGTCTTACGTTCAAGTCCTTCTCCCTTGCATCTTAGTCCCCAGATCTCACAATTTAGTCATTTTTCCTAGCTTTTGGGTCCTTTTATGCTTCATCTCTTCAAACCTATTTATTTCTGAAATTGAAACATAAAACTCGTAACATAGCATTATTTAGGTAAAAGATAATGGATATAAGATACAAATATAAGCATGAAATGATGTCACTCACATATCTTTAATTAAATTCACATATTTTGTTGATACCATCTTCTTCTCTAGGGGTCATCATATAACATTTCTTGGAACTCTATCATATGCCTTTTCTAAATCAATAAAAATCATGTGTAGATCTTTCTTTTGTTCTCTATACCTCTCCATAAGTTGTCTAATAAGAAATATGGCCTCCATCGTTGACCTTCCAGGCATGAAACCAAATTGATTATCTCTAACACATGTCTTTTTCCTTAGACGGTGTTCAATTACTCTTTCTCATAATTTCATAGTATGACACATGAGCTTGATACCTCTATAGTTAGTGCAACTTTGAATATCCCCTTTATTCTTGTAAATTGGCACCAAAGTACTCCTTCTCCACTCATTTGGTATTTAATTTTTCTCAAAAATACTACTAAACAATTTAGTTAACCACGTTACTTCTTTATCCCCGATACATTTCCACACCTCAATTGGGATCTCGTCTGGTCCTAAAGCCTTACCAACTTTCATCCTTTTTAAGGTTTCCTTAACCTAAGCCTCTCTTATCCTCCGTACAAATCGTCTATTAGATTCCTCAATTGTATCATCCACTTCAAAAGTGTCGCTATCATTTTCTCTATTGAACAACTTATCAAAATACCCTCTCCACCTTTCCTTGATATCCTCCACCTCTAGCCTCTCTTACTGCCTTCTTAGCTTTTTTATTAGTCAATCTATACTCTTCTAAGTTAGTTTTATTTTTATCTTTAAACCACATCTTATAACATTCTTTCTTAGTTTTAATTGCTTGTTGTACATCATCATTCCACCACCACGTGTCTCTCGAATCTAGTCTACCTCCTCTACTCTCCCCCACAAACTTCTTTAGCCACTTGTCGAATGTAAGATGACATACTCTCTCACATACTATTAGCGTCTCCTACAACATCCCAAGGTCCCTCTGCCATAAGTCTATCCCTAAATCTAATGCATTGTTCTCCTTTAAGATTCCACCACTTAATCTTCACATCTTTATTACACCAATACAAAAGCTAAAGTTCACTACTACCAACTTATGTTGAGTCACCACACACTCTCTAGGTATTACCTTACAATCTATACAAGATCCTCAATCATCTTTTCGAGTAAGCACAAAATCAATTTGACTCCGATGTTGAACACTACAAAATGTGACTAAATGAGATTCTCTTTTCCTAAAGAAAGTATTTGCTACCATGACGTCATATGCTACAGCAAAATTCAAAAAATCTTCTCCTTCTTGGTTCCTAACACCAAACCCAAACCATCCACGGATACGTTCAAACCCTTCGCTATCTTTACCAACATGACCGTTAAAATCTCCTCCAATACAAAGTTTCTCACTACTAGGAATCCCTCTCACCATAATGTCAAGGTCCTCCTAAAACTGTTTCTTCATTGTTTTTCTCAAACCTACTTGTGGGGTATAGGCGTTAATGACATTCAAAATCAATTTTCTGATAACTAACTTAATAAAAATTATTCGATCACCTTGCCTTTTAACCTCTACCACCTCATCTCTTAGGCTCTTATCTACTAAGATTCCTACTCCATTTTTGTTTTTATCTTTTCCACTATACCATAACTTTAACCATGTATTTTCAACTTTTTAAGCTTTTTCACCTACCCATTTGGTCTCCTGAACACAAAGAGTATTGACTTTTCTCCTGTTGATCACATCCACTAACTTTCTCAACTTCCCTGTTAAAGATCCAACATTCCAACTACCATGTGTATCCTACTATCCTCAACTAGCATCCTTACCCCTCACACCCATTGAGTAAAGTACGAGGACCCTAACTCCTTGTGCACTACATCCGGGCGTCGATGCAGTGTGCTACTAAGGTGGTGGCGCCCCTCGACTGACTTCCTTATCGCTCGCACCCGTCGAGAATGATGTGTTGACCCTTGCTCACTTTGAATCACTACATCCGGGGCCCGATGTAGCGCGTCACTAAGAGGGTGACGCCCTAAACACGATTCTCTTTTAAGTTTCATTTCCATTGGAGTAACTAGGGTTTTATGCTGGCTCGCAACACCTATCGCAACCCTCCTCCTTTATCCTGGCTTGGGACAGGCTATGTACACATAATGAAAATTAAATAAATGAAATAAAAATTGCATCAAATGAAAGACAACAACAATTAAAACAAGAAATCCAAACTTGATTAATGGAATAAAAGATTAAAAGTGGTGTTTCTCTTCTCCTCCACTACTCTACTAAGCAACAAAATAAACCTACCTTAAGGAAGAGAAAGAGAGAAGGGATGGACGGGAGCAAATGGTTGGGATACAAGTTTATTTATAGAAGTTTTGACGGTCTATATTAATTTTGGCACAATTGGACGACTGCAAATCAAATTTGGACGGTCCAGAATACTCCTACCCGAATACTGGAGCATTTCCAAAAATCCAGGCGTCCATATCCCAACCGGATCCTCCATTGGCATGTGGGGGCATCCTTATCCGTTTGTACGAGCCTGTTTGGTCTTAATTGTAGAATTACTCATCAGGTTCTTGAGGTTATAGACTTTTGCAACCAAACTATATTGTTTACGATCCAGTCCCTCCAGGCTTGCAATTAGGTTTTTTCTTACTTGCAATCAAATCCTTGGGCATTACTTATAGGTCCAGAATGCTTTCAAACCATCATTTCTTCTTGCATTTGAGTCAATTTTGCTTCATTTCTCTTCTTTATTACCAAAAACATGAAAAACATGTAACAACAACTCGAGTAGCACAAATATGAGGTGAAATAAAAGGGTATATAATATGAATACGTTGTATGATATGCAACTAATTAGTATGTTTGTTTGATTTTGTAGGTTTCAAGAAATGAAATTGTCACAAATATCAGAGTACGAACTACAAAGGGACTTAAATGCAAATTTATATAAAAGAAAATTGAGATCAATCAAAAATATACACTTCACGCATTTATGTG
The DNA here is from genome assembly GCA_963682175.1 of Triglochin maritima. Taxonomy (NCBI): domain Eukaryota; kingdom Viridiplantae; phylum Streptophyta; class Magnoliopsida; order Alismatales; family Juncaginaceae; genus Triglochin; species Triglochin maritima. The sequence goes on from OY821779.1 coordinate 17,872,243, forward strand.
CTATTGTGTGTTTTAACTAATGAGGAAATATCCAAATTTCAAGTGTGAAATTAGGATTAAGCAATCAACATGAATTTTGAAAAATTTGATTCCAGACAACACTTCACAAAATATGTCTGATTGAACGTTTTATATAACCGCAAGTGCCTGGCTGCGTTGAAACGGTGGCAAATACGGGTCGATCCACAGGAAGGTGTGTCGACTTTTGGTTTGTTCGAAGGCGAGTGGGAAAGAAATGAGAAAAGATTGATTACACTAAATGACACTACACTAAACTAGTAAACAACAATGAAGGAAATGGAAGTATAAAACGAACTAAAACTAAGCTAAGCAACTACTAATAGGAAGGATGAAATTTAGGAATGGAAAACCCCTAAGGGGTGGAGTGTGTGTGCACATGAAATAAGTGTGGTGAATGCATACAATAAGCTCAAGTGTAGTTAGTATTTGTTAATGCATAAGAAGTATCTAATGACAAGACCTATCATTTACAACAATAACCTAGGTGATTAATATGAGCATGACAAGTTTTATATTAAGAACATAAACGAGCATGGAATGTACCTAACTATGGCAGAAACCATCAAGTAAAGTTCTTATTAATTCAAGCAAGTATACTAATATCTCTCACAAACAATAATATCTAGCATTCATACCATCTAAATAACATGTACACACATCTACTCCACCTCCAAAGGGGATGGACCTACTCACACATATTTAAACTAATATTTATACTAAGGAAAGAAGACATACATAAACTAATTATAAGAAGACAGAACAACAAGTTATCTAAAAGGCATAAAACTAAAGAAGCATGCAAGCATATTAAATGAAATTAAGCTAAGAAAGAAACAACATACTAATGGAAAACATCTATTATTACTCACTCAATTACAAGTAGTCTCTCTCCACCAGGGTTTTTGCTTCAAGGATTTAACTCCTAGTAGAGAGGATGGCCACCAAGAGAGAGATGGGGTACAAGAGAGGAGGGAGAGTTCTATTTATAGCCATAGAAAAAAGGTAATCCGGGACAATCCCTCGGTATGGGACTAAACAAATACCAAAATAGCCTACACACATGCTAATACATGTGCCCGCTAAGTCTTAGCGGATCCGGAGCGATACGGACCGCCAATTAGCGGTCCCAGACCGCCAATTGGCGGTCCATAAGTTCTGGATCCGGTTGGAATTTGTTGTGGGCTTTTCTGGATGGATTTTTTGGTCTTTGATGTATCTACCTCGCTTGCGGGAGCTCTGACCCGAATAGAATTTCCAAAATACTCCCAATGATGGTGTGGAGTATTCTTGTTTGCTCATTCGTCATTCTATCTTGCATTCAGGTCCTTCGATCTTGCATCTTAGTCCTTGAGTTTCTCAACTCAGTCTTTTTTCCTTCTTTTAGGTCCTTTCATACATCTTCTCTTCAAACCTCTTTATTTCTGAAATTCAAACATAAAACTCGTTACGTAGCATTGTTTAGGTGAAAGATAATTGATATAAAATACAAATATAAGCATGAAATGACGTCAATCAAATACCCCCACACCTAACTTTTGCTAGTCCCAAGCAAAACAAAGAAAGGAAAAAGCAAACGAAAAACAAGAAATCCTAACTCACTTTCGTAGGAATCACGGTTGCACTTAGCACGTGCAACAAGCCTCCTTGTCACGTAGGAATCACAGTTAAAACCTCCTTGTCGCCAAGGAGGAGGAGTGTTGTCTCCTGAGGGTTTTCAGCGGATATACCCACAAAATCCGAACAAGATGCATTATTCAATCTAGACACTTGACTCGATGGACTCATTTTTATCGATCATTGGACGCGGTAATCCTACGGGCGGACTCTCTATAGGTAATCAGTCCACCCACCTAGCCTAATGAACCATTCGTGCAAGTTAAATAACGAATTAACTGAAAGACATGGACAACCTCAACATCCTCAAGTGATACAAAGTGTAAAGTCCATTAAGGTTCTTATTTGCATTACCATTTTTTTTCTTTTTCTTTTTTTCTTTTATTTTTTTTCTTCTTTTCTTTTTATTAGTTGGAGTTTCATTCTCCCAGGGTCAGGTTTCGTGCATCATTGCCCATGAGGACTTACACTATCACGTACACCTTTCCCCAAATCTCCACATAGGGCAATTCCTACCACCTGTGTAACGGGATTTTGGTCGGCGCATCTCAAGTCAAATGACTCGAAAGCACCAGGCACAAAGTCCCCTCAAACCTACTTTCTAGAGTGATAGGTGCCGTGCGAGAAGAGAGAACACCTACTCACTTATTTTTTATCTACACATGAACCAAAACCCCTACACTTCATGTCTCACAACAAGATTTAAATGGTCCTTGACTACAACAAACTTCCTTAATTTAACAAACATGAATTATTGACTCACTAGGTTCGGGATGGACTTCTCTAATTATTTGAGCACTAAAACCCTATGATTACTCACCCCCGAGGGAAAACTGGGGTGCATCCTACCGACTAGATAAATCCTAAAGCCACTGTACTAGATATCCTAATGCATCAAGTTCAAGACAATTTTGGGAGCTTTCTTTTTACTTTGCCTCTCAATGGTTTTGCACATGCTAAACACACACAAAACCCACACAAAAATTTCTTTCGTAAACACATGAAGATTTTGAAAGAAATGTGAAAATTTTGAAGCCTAGGCAAGCAAAAGAAGACAAGTCACCCAAGGATCATGACAAGCAGATATATCGATATTAAATGCAACACGCTAACATGACCCTAACAATGCACACAAAAGAAAACAAAAATCAAAGTAAAAGACTCGACTATGTACACACGTAAAAACACCCTCCACACCTACTTCATGCATTGTCCTTAATGAATGTGAGCAAAATACTACATGGATTTATGCATGAAAAAGGAGAGATCTCACCAACAAGAAGTACAAAGGAAAGTTCAAGGTCATGTTGATGGACACCAACCCGAATTTCCTCAAACTTGTGAGATGCTAAAGAAGGGATACCAATACGAGAAAGAAAGGGGGCCCAAATAGTCAAGGGTTGGCGCCCACAACAAACGATGCTCACTGAAGGAGTCTTCTTTTCTCTTTTTTTAACCAAATTTAACTTTATACAAACATGAAAGCTCAACCATTCATGCAGGAGCATGAATGGTTGAGTGCGAGAGACGTTCATGAAGGAACATGGCCTCCTCGACTTCGGCTGGTGCCCCCTCCAAGTAGGATTTGAGGCGTTGTCCATTAACTTTGACCACGTCCCCATTCTCTGGGTTCAAGATGTCAACCACTCCATGAGGAAACACGGTTTGGACAATAAAGGGCCAGACTAGCGAGTGCGGAGCATACCCTCAAACAGATGAAGCTGGGAATTGTAGAGCAACACCTTCTGCCCGTCCGTAAACACCTTTCGCATAATCAAGCGATCGTGAACACAACTTGGCTCGGGACTTATGAATTTTTGCATTTTCATACGCATCATGGCGTAGCTCCTACAACTCCACAATGTCGAGTTTACGCTGCACCCCTGCTTGATCAAGATCCATATTCAGGTTCTTGATCGCCCAGAAAGCACGATGCTCAAGCTCGACGGGTAGGTGGTAAGCCTGCCGTACACTACCCGATATGGGGACATACCTAAAATTGGTCTTGTACGTGGTGTGGAAGGCCCACAACGCGTCATTCAACTTAGTTGACCAATCCTTCCTCGAGGAATTAACCGTCTTCTCAAGAATTTGCTTTAACTGACGGTTAGAGACTTCGACCTGCCCACTAGTTTGCGGATGATATGGGGTCGCAAGCTTGTGGGTGATCGAATATTTCCTCATAAGTGCTTCAAAGGAGTGATTACAGAAGTGGGTACCCCTATCGCAGATTATGGTACGAGGAGTACCAAATCGCGCAAAAATGACCCTTAAGAATTTGGTGACCACCTTGTTGTCATTGGTCTTTGTGGGTATAGCCTCAACCCACTTAGACACATAGTCAACGACCACCAGAATGTAAACGTTCCCGAACGAGTTCGGGAAGGGACCCATAAAGTCGATGCCCCCACACATCAAAGATGACGACAACAAGGACATTTTGCAAAGGCATCATATCACGTCGACCCTGCCAAGGTGCTGGAACCTATCACATTGCTTAGAAAAATCGTAAGCATCTTTGAAAAGAGAAGCCAGTAGAATCCAGATTGGAGCACCTTGGCGGCAGTTTTCTTTGCTCCAGTGTCCTCCACATGCCTTAGCGTGGCAGAAATGGAGCACAGTTTGGAACTCGTTATCTGGAATGCACCGCCTGAAAATTTGGTCAGATCAGTATTTGAATAGGTAGGTGTCGTCCCAATGAAAGAATCTGACATAAGTTTTAAATTTGGTTTGGTCAGATTTTGACCAACCCACGGGAAGTTGCTCAGTCACGAGGTAGTTCACGATGTCGGCAAACCAAGGGTTATCTTCGATCGTGAATAACTGCTCGTTAGGAAATTTGTCATCAATAATTTGGTCATGTGGGTTGGTCGTCTCTAGACGAGACAGGTGGTCTGCTACAATATTTTCACACATTTTTTGTCCCGAATCTAGAGATCGAATTCTTGTAACAACAAGATCCATCTCAGGAGTCAGGATTTTGCATCTTTCTTCGCCATGAGGTGCTTGATGGCTGTGTGATCAGAATAGATAATCACGTGGGAGCCAATCAACTACGATCGGAATTTCTCCAAAGCAAATATGATCGCTAAGAATTCCTTCTCGGTCACAGTGTAGTTCAATTGGGTATCATTGAGTGTTCTACTGGCATAGTAGATCACATTAGGTAATTTGTCCAATCGTTGCCCAAGCACTGCTCCCGCAACGAAGTCAGATGCATCACACATTAACTGAAAGGGTTCAGTCCATACCGGTGTCTTAATTGTGGGAGCTGAAGTCAACTCCTTCTTCAAGGTCAAAAAGGCATGGTGGCAATCCGATGTGAAGTTAAAAACAACATCCTTAGCCAACAAGGTGGTGAGAGGTCGAGCAATTTTGCTAAAATCCCGAATGAACCGCCGATAGAATCCAACATTCTCCAAAAAGGTGCGGATATCCTTCACATTACGTGGCGGTGGGAGATTAGCAATAAGACCCACTTTGGCGGGATCGACCTCAATTCCCCTACTTGAGAACACATGTCCAAGTACAATCCCTCGCTTCACCATGAATTGACATTTCTCCCAATTGAGAGCGAGGTTCTTCTCACGGCATCGTTTGAGGACAAGGCTCAAGTGACGAAGGCACTCATCAAAGGAAGTGCCAAATATGAAAAAGTCGTCCATGAAAATCTCAAGGAAACACTCTACCATATCAGAGAAGATACTGATCATACACCTTTGAAACGTTGCCGGGGCATTACATAACCCAAATGGCATGCGACGGTAGGCAAACGTGCCAAAGGGACAAGTAAATGTGGTTTTCTCTTGATCCTCGGGGGCGATGAGAATTTGGTTGTAACCGGAGTATCCATCAAGAAAACAAAAATACTCATGTCCGGCCAACCTTTACAACATCTAATCAATGAATGGAAACGGGAAATGATCTTTCCGCGTTGCCACATTCAGCTTGCGATAATCAATGCAAACTCGCCAACCAGTTTGCAGGTGTGTCGGGATAAGCTCATTATGCTCATTCTCAACAACTGTCACGCCTGATTTCTTAGGAACCACATGGACAGGACTCACCCACGAACTATTAGAGATAGGATAGATTATGCCATGATCCAAGCACTTAAGAACCTCCTTTCGGACGGCTTCTTTCAGTACAGGATTCAATCTTCGTTGTGGGTCCCTAAGGGGCCTAGAATCCTCTTCCATGTGGATCCGATGCTGAACAATACCAGGACTAATTCCGTTGATATCCTTCAAGGACGACCCGATCGCCTCTTTGTTTTCAAAGAGTACTATTTTGAGGGCAACCTCTTGATCTTGTGCAAGATCAGAAGCAATAATGAGTGGCGAGGTCTCATTATCCCCTAAAGAGATGTACTTTAGGTTATCAGTGAGCGGTTTAAGCTCGACCAGAGGTGGGTCTTTGTCGAATTCAGAGTTACTTTCAAGTGGCTCAAGGGCTACGGGGTAAGAGGAGCAAGCACCCAGATGTGCCTCCTCATCCAGAGATTCACGGGAGGATTCCTCAAGATCTTCTTCACTCGAAACCTGGTCATTAGGCACCTCAATAATATGTCGATGTGAGTCGAACATGCCTAATGACTCGGGCTCATCTGTATCCTGGATGAAATTGGCTCCGACAATATCGTCGAAGAGCCCGGGTTGCTAACCAAGAGTAAAGATGTTGAAATCCGCTGTGAGGTTTCCAAAAGACAACCTCATCAAGCAATTGCGACAATTGATCAAAGCATTAGATGTCGCAAGAAACAGCCTCCCAAGGATCACAAAAATTTGTCCTTGTGGGTTGGACACGGGTTCAGTATCCAAGATAATGAAATCAACTGGAAATACGAACTCACCCACTTTGATAAGGACATCCTCCACACTCCCTCGTGGAATCTTGACGGATCTGTCAGCCAACTGGAGGGTTGTCCTCATTGGTTTAAGATCGCCTATTCCAAGGTTGACATAGACAGAGTAAGGAAGGAGGTTCGCAGATGCTCCCAAATCGAATAAAGCTTCAGAGATTGTCACATTACCGATCATGCAAGAGACAGTTGGACAACCTAGTCCTTGTATTTGACTTGCATGGGTTGTCTCAATATTGAGCTCACATTGGCGGCGAAAAAGGCCTTTTTGGGAACATTTGTTCTTCTCTTAATGGTGCAAAGGTCCTTGAGGAACTTGGCATACGGTGGCATTTGTTGAACAATGTCCAAGAACGGGATGTTCACCTTTACTTGCCTAAGTACCTCAAAGATTTTGTCCCAATGCTCATCACGTTTTTTAGTCAACCTATGAGGGAATGGTGCCTTGGGACATAATAATCACGAGGAGGAGTCTCATAATTAGGTTCCTTGACAGACTCAAGACCCTCCTCGGAAGTCTCGCCAACAGGGTTGGCTTCAGGCATTTCCACATTGTTGTCAACAACCCTTCCCGATCTCAAGGTATGGACAACATTGGCCTGTTGAGAAGGGTCACTTTCAATATTGTGTACATTCTGCCTAGAATGGTCAGGTTGACCCCTGGGATTAACCACAAGTTGACTTGGTAACTGCCCCTTCTCGCGTTCAAGGAGTTGATGGGCCAACTGGCTAACTTGCATTTCCAATCCTTTGACCGAATTATTCTTGGCCGCAAACATGGTTTGAGTGCTCTGCATGAATGCTTGAAGGGTTTGTTCAAGAGTGGGGTCCTTCGGGTCAACCCGCTGGGGTAGTGGAGTCTGGTTGGAATAACCCGACGATGAGGCCTGAGCAGTGATTGATCTCGTTTTATATTTAACCGCAAGTGCACGACCGCGTTGAAGTGGTGGCAAATACGGGTCGTCCACTGGGAGGTGTGTTGACACTTGGTTTGTTCGAAGGCGAGAGGTAAAGAAAGGGAAGAAAGGTTGGTTACACTAAACTACACTAAGATGCAAAAAGGAAATGAAGATAAGCAATAAACTAAGCCCCAAAGGGGGTAGAGAAATAATGTGAACATAAAGAAGTGTGTGTGTGTGTTCATTAAGCTCCTCACAACATGTAGTGCATGAAATCATAAAACTACATCCAACTTTGCCTCTACATGAATTAAGATAAGACTACATCATTAAAACATACAAGACAATAATTGGAATGAAGCTACATGAACTCAAGTATAAAGACTATACCCTACTATGCCTCTACATGAATTAAGATTTCACTACATCATTAAAACATACAAGACATTAGCTAAGGTAAAGGCAACAAGAGTACATACACTACAAATTGTGTTTCCAATATTAACTTCATCCATATCCTAACCTTATCATTCCCCATAAAATAGGTCCACTAATCAAAGCATAAGCTAATCTTCATTCAAGAGCATTAGCATATCAAAGATAAGAGTGAAAACCCATTAGATGGTTATGGAAATCATATAAAGCTCAAGGGATAAAGATGACACACACTTAATACACTACATGATTATATCACATATTTCTCCACCCCCCAAATGGCGATGGAACTACTCACTACTCATTACACTACTGATTAGACTAAGTAAAGAAAACATTTAACTAAGATACTAAAATTACTAAACAAGAGATTAAACAAAGTAAAGCAACCCCACAAAACAAGCAACATAACAAAACAAGATTAAAAGAAACAAATAAACTTTTATTAACAATGACTCACATTGAAGGCAGCATTCTTCTCCACCTTGAGTTATTGCTTCAAGGCTCACTCCTTAGTAGAGAGAATGCCACCAAACAATGGGTGATTACAATGGAAGGTGAAGAGTTCTATTTATAGGCATGGAAAAAGCTAATCCGGGACAATCCCCCGATGTGGGACTAAACCAATACCAAAAATAGACTAAGAATACACTAATACAAGCCCAGCACAAATCTTAGCGGATCTGGAGACAAATGGACCGCCAATTAGCGGTCCAAGACCGCCAATTGGCGGTATATAAGCTTTGGATTCATCTGGGATTTGTTGTGGGCTTTGCTGGTGGTCTTTGTTGGTCCTGGATGCATCTACTTGGTTTGTTGGAGCTCCGACCCGAATCGAATTGCCAAAATACTCCCCATGATTGTGTGGAGTTTCCTGGTTTGCTCTTAGGTCCTTCTGTCTTACGATCAGGTCCTTCTGTCTTGCATCTTGGTCCCCAGGTCTCATAATTAAGTCCTTTTTCCTGCTTTTGGGTCCTTTCATGACTCTTCTCTTCAAACCTCTTTATTTCTGAAAACTAAACATAAAACTCGTCACGTAGCATTGCTTAGGTGTAAGATAATGTATATAAGATACACATATAAGCATGAAATGATGTCAATCAAATACCCCCACACCTAAGTTTTTACTAGTCCCAAGCAAAACAAAGAAAGAGAAAAGCAAACGAGAAACAAGAAATCCTAACTCACTTTCGTAGGAATCACGGTTGCACTTAGCACATGCAGCAAGCCGTTAAACCTCTTTGTTGCCAAGGAGGAGGAGTGTTGTCTCCTGAGGGTTTTCAGCGGATATACCCACAAAATCCGAACAAGATGCATTATTCAATCTAGACCTCGACTCGTTGGAAATATTTTGTCGATAAATGGACGCGGTAATCCTACGGGCCAACTCTATATAGGTAATCAGTCCACACCTAGCCTAATAAACCATTCGTGCAAGTTAAATAAGGAATTAAGTAAAAGACATGGACAACCTCAAGATACTCAAGTGATACAAAGTGTAAGGTCCATTAAGGTTCTTATTTGCATTACCATTTTTTTTCTTTTTGTTTCTTTTCACACAATTTTTTTTTCTTTTTATTAGTTGGAGCTTCATTCTCCCAGGGTCAGGTTTCGTGCATCATTGCCCATGAGGACTTACACTATCACGTACACCTTTCCCCAAATCTCCACATAGGGCAATCCCTACCACCCGTGTAACGGGAGTTTTGTCGGCGCATCCCAAGTCAGATGACTCGAAAGCACCACGCACAAAGTCCCCTCAGACCTACTTTCCCGAGTGATAGGAGCCGTGCGAGAAGAGAGAACACCTACTCACTTATTTTTTTTATCTACACATGAACCAAAACCCCTACACTTAATGTCTCACAACAGAATTTAAAGGGTCCTTGACTACAACAAACTTCCTAAATTAACAAACACGAATTATTGACGCACTAGGCTCAGGGTGGACTTCTTTGAATGTTTGAGCACTGAAACCCTATGATTACTCACCCCCAAAGGAAAACTGGGGTGCATCCTAACGACTCGATAAATCCTAAAGCCAATGTACTAGATATCCTAATGCATCAAGTTCAAGACAATTTTGGGGGCTTTCTTTTTACTTTGCCTCTCAATGGTTTTGCACATGCTAAACACACGCAAAACCCAAAAAACATTTTCTTTCGAAAACACATGAAGATTTTGAAAGAAATGTGAAAATTTTGAAGCACTAGGCAAGCAAAAGAAGACAAGTCACCCAAGGATCATGGCAAGCAGATATATCGATATTAAATGCAGCACACTATCATGACCCTAACAATGCAAACAAAAGAAAACAAATTCAAAGGAAAAAGACTCAACTATGTACACACGTAAAACACCCCCCCACACCTACTTCATGCATTGTCCTCAATGAATGCAAGCAAGATACTACATGGATTTATGCATGAAAAAGGAGAGATCTCACCAACGTGAAGTACAAAGGGAAGTGTATGGCTATGTTGATGGACACAACCCCAATTCCCTTAAAACCTATGAGATGCTAAAGAAAGGGTACAAATACGTGAAAGAAATGGAGCCCAAATACACAAGGGTTGGGGCTCACAACAATCGATGCTCACTGAAGGAGTCTTTTATTGAACTCTTTTTTTCTTTTTTTTTATATAACTATGTACAAACATAAGTTCCCATCTTCATTTGTCAAAAGACATCAAATGGGAACCTCAAGAGTGGGTCAATGCACTTGGAAAGGGAACATGACACAACGCGGGGCCAGAATACTCATGCGTGGGCCCCCTTCACAAAGAGCACCGGATGAAATGAGAGGTTCGTGAATTGGACGCAAAGGCATCTCATTCAAAGGATCAAACTGAAAGAGCTTGAACCTCTCAAGAGTTTGGGAAATGAGGGGCAACGGAAGAAGAGTTTCTCCTGTTGCGCTGCTGAAGTTATGATCGCCAATCCAAACTCTCCAACCAACAGGCTGGTGCGTCGGAACGAGGTCAACAACCTCGTTAGGCATATCCGACACACCAGGCGAACAAACAGTGGGTCTCATACCCAAGGTATCCTCCAAGGAACTCCTAATACCCTCATGAGCAATGTAGTTGTTTGATGTTCCATCATTTCCCAGATGATCAGGAACAATAGTGAGAGGCAAACTCTCATCAGGTTGTTTGAAATTGAGGGTACTAGGGAGCTCTTGCTCCACCAGAAGTGAGTCCTTAAGAGGCACAACATGAAGATCATGTGGCTCAAGGGCCACGGGACAAAAAGATAAGGCACAATTCTGTGCCGACTCATAATGAAGCTGGTCCAAGTTATTCTCAATTTGAATCGAATCCTCCACTAAGTGATCGTGAATTGAAACCCCAAGTCCCTCAGATTGACTAGGAGTTTGACTTTGAAAGGTTGTGCTTGGAATTTGTGGATGTGGTGGTGGTTCGATATCAAAAGATGAATCCTCATGTTGACAAGAAAAATTACCCTCCTCACGTTCATGGAATTGTTGTGTCATCTGGCTCACTTGCATTTCCATGGTTTGCAAGAAATTCAAGTTGGACTTCAATAAGTTTTGTGTGGTTTCCATGAATGTTTGGAGAGTTTGTTTCAAGGAATCAAGTATGCGGTCAACGATGGGGTCCAAGTCAGAGCTTGGGAAATTTTGTGGTTGGGTGTTGATGGGCTGAGAATGAGTCCAATGATTTGAAGTGGGGTGTTGGTAGAATTCTGGGTATTCGGGAGGAGGATACTGGGGTGGAAATGATGTATAAGAATTTGAATACGAATTGTTTCCCCACGAATCCATCCCTCTCGGGTTGTACGCGGATGCGTAATGGTCATAATGAGCATTTTTGGAAAAAGTGTGCTCATACTCAGGCTCAGGGGCAATATAAGGACATTCCCCTATAACATGACCATTCAACCCACAACAGTCACATGGTACGGCTACTGGAGCCACCGGTGCACCCATGTCATCTACCACATGCATGAAAGAGGCTAAAGGTTCTTGTAATGTCTCAGATTGATGACCAACATATGATCCGACGTAACTAGATGGTGGTCTAGCAGTCGGTGCCTCTCTCATACTACCCCAATATGAAGATTGCTCAGACACATAATTAAGATTGTCCCAACTATACAGGGTGTTAGTCTGAGCCACCCCAGGATGCATGGGTCGGGAGTACCAGGGAGACTCCTCCTGGTCCCAAGAATGATATGGATGGTCGCCCATGTAACCATTCATCACAAGAAAAACTCTCGAGTCGACCACTCTCACCACCACGAGACTAAGCTCGCAAAAAGTGCTCGACTCGACCCTAAAACGCTACCAGAGAGTGTAAAGGGGAGGAGACTATAACGTAGAAGAAGGTGAGAAGAAGATGACTCAGAGGAGAAGGGAAGAATCCTTAAAGCTAGCGTGGGTAACGGGATCAGGAAGAAGCCTAACTAGCAAGCACGGCTCAAACAATGTAAGGCAATGGGTCCTTAAGCTAGACGACGCCTAACTTCGAGGTCACTAGCCTCGACACGCCTCACCTCCCTACAACGAGGACCACAATGCCCAGCAAGTGATACCAGATCCGGAGATCCAGTACCTCCTACTATCGACAAGGTAGGCAACGCCGATCAGGTCATGACGGTCTCGACTAGATTACTCTCCTAGTGCGTCCGAATTCCTTAGGGCCAATGTCTACTTGCTTTTAGTTAAGGCTTTATTACGAGTGATTTTTGGGGCCAAGGAAAGGGTGATGAAATCCCCCACCTAATCTTTTATGGGACAGCCCCTCCTTAGTAGCGATTTGATTCTAGATCTAGCAATCAATCGCTCCAATCAAACGCTCTCTCACTCTTGTCGTGATGCAATTCCTACTAACTAATGCATGGGCATACGAGATGCATGAATGAGTGTAGGAAATGCGTACCTCACGCCAGCACTCAACAACTGAAAATAAAGCTAAAAGAAAAGACAACTATATGCCTAAGTCAATACATGATGCGTGACCTAAACAAATAAGAACGTCTAGTCTTTTGCTTTGGATTTTAGGGCCAAGTTGATTATTGGGGGAGTGATTAATGATCTGGGAGCAAACCAGAAGTCAAATCATGCAAAATTGGGCCCCCAGATAACACAAATTACAAAACTAACTACCAGAAAAAATTTGAAAGTTGGAAGCCCTCACCAGGCCGCCAATTGGCGGTCTCCAACCGCTGATTGGCGGTCCTTTTAGGTCTTCTGTTCCTCAAATTTGTCCAGCAGCCTCCCCTTGATCCAGTAGTCCCCTGAAACTATGAAAAACTGGAAACAAAAAATTAAAAACCCCTCGAATCGTCCAAACCAACGTCTGGACAGAGCACCTCCCCGGCAACGGCGCCAAAAACTTGACTGATCTCGTTTTATATTTAACCGCATGTGCACGACCGCGTTGAAGCGGTGGCAAATATGGGTCGTCCACTGGGAGGTGTGTTGACACTTGGTTTGTTCGAAGGCGAGAGGTAAAGAAAGGGAAGAAAGGTTGGTTACACTAAGCTACACTAAGATGCAAAAAGGAAATGAAGATAAGCAATAAACTAAGCCCCAAAGGGGGTAGAGAAATAATGTGAACGTAAAGAAGTGTGTGTGTGTGTTCATTAAGCTCCTCACAACATGTAGTGCATGAAATCATAAAACTACATCCAACTTTGCCTCTACATGAATTAAGATAAGACTACATCATTAAAACATACAAGACAATAATTGGAATGAAGCTACATGAACTCAAGTATAAAGACTATACCCTACTATGCCTCTACATGAATTAAGATTTCACTACATAATTAAAACATACAAGACATTAGCTAAGGTAAAGGCAACAAGAGTACATACACTACAAATTGTGTTTCCAATATTAACTTCATCCATATCCTAACCTTATCATTCCCCATAAAATAGGTCCACTAATCAAAGCATAAGCTAAGCTTCATTCAAGAGCATTAGCATATCAAAGATAAGAGTGAAAACCCATTAGATGGTTATGGAAATCATATAAAGCTCAAGGGATAAAGATGACACACACTTAATACACTACATGATTATATCACATATTTCTCCACCCCCCAAATGGGGATGGAACTACTCACTACTCATTACACTACTGATTAGACTAAGTAAAGAAAACATTTAACTAAGATACTAAAATTACTAAACAAGAGATTAAACAAAGTAAAGCAACCCCACAAAACAAGCAACATAACAAAACAAGATTAAAAGAAACAAATAAACTTTTATTAACAATGACTCACATTGAAGGCATCATTCTTCTCCACCTTGAGTTATTGCTTCAAGGCTCACTCCTTAGTAGAGAGAATGCCACAAAACAATGGGTGATTACAATGGAAGGTGAAGAGTTCTATTTATAGGCATGGAAAAAGCTAATCTGGGACAATCCCCCGATGTGGGACTAAACCAATACCAAAAATAGACTAAGAATACACTAATACAAGCCCAGCAAAAATCTTAGCGGATCTGGAGACATATGGACCGCCAATTAGCGGTCTATAAGCTTTGGATTCATCTGGGATTTGTTGTGGGCTTTGCTGGTGGTCTTTGTTGGTCCTGGATGCATCTACTTGGTTTGTTGGAGCTCCGACCCGAATCGAATTGCCAAAATACTCCCCATGATTGTGTGGAGTTTCCTGGTTTGCTCTTAGGTCCTTCTGTCTTGCATCTTGGTCCCCAGGTCTCACAATTAAGTCCTTTTTCCTGCTTTTGGGTCCTTTCATGGCTCTTCTCTTCAAACCTCTTTATTTCTGAAAACTAAACATAAAACTCGTCACGTAGCATTGCTTAGGTGTAAGATAATGGATATAAGATACACATATAAGCATGAAATGATGTCAATCAAGCAGGTTGGTAATTATGGTGTTGAGACCTTTGATGTAGGGTTGGTTGGTCGCCAATGGGCGTGGAGGTTGAGGTTGAGCGTGCGAGCTCTGACCGTGACCCCCACTAGGCTCCCAAGAGAAGCTAGGATGGTTACGTCATCCCGGGTTGTAGGAGTGACTGTACGGGTTGTTACGGGGTCTCTGTTGATACATCACATTTGCATGCTCAATATCCCTTGGAGCGTAAGCACATTCCAAGTCATCATGTCCCGTAAGTCAACACCTACTACACCCAGGAGTAGCGACCTGAGCTACAGGAGCTCGGTCCAACTCTAAACTCTCAATCCTACGCATGAGAGCAACCAATCTCACCTCAGACGCAATTGTTGACTAAACTTGATATGATACAGCCCGACCAGAAGACCTGGCGGCTGGTGGCTCTCTCATGGTGTCCCACTCAAAGGTATGTTCAACCATTAACTCAAAAGTGTCCCTTGCCTCATTGATGGGTTTCATTTGGAAATCACCCTGACACATCGACTCCAACAATGTGCGGGTGTTGTAGTTGAAGCCCTCATAAACAATTTGGCGCAGGTGCCATAGCTCAAGTCCATGATGAGGGTACTGCTGGAGAAGGTCCTTGAACCTCTCAAAGAAACCATGAAAAGATTCGGTCTCAGCCTGATATATTTGATGTATCTGGTGTCGTATCTGTTGAGTTTTACTTTGAGGGAAAAATCTCTTCAGAAATACAGTCACAAAGTCATCCCAAGACCGAATAGAGCTCGACGGGAGGCTGTACATCCATTTCTTCGCGTTATCCTTCAGCACGAAAGAAATCATCCTCAACCGGACTGAATCCTCATCAAGCTTTTGAAGCTTGAACATGGAGCGTACTTCCTCGAATTTGCGTATAAAAATATACGGATCCTCCTTATTGACAGTGAAGGTAGGAAGCATGCTCACATATTGAGGTTTCAACTCATAGTTGTTCCCGCGAGCTGGGGGAAGAACTATGCAAGAAGGTTGCGCGGCCCGAATAGGATGGGTCCGCTCCCACAAAGTCATCGGTCTATCCTGTCGAGCTAAAGGTGGTGGTGCACCAAGAACTCGATCCTGACCGAATCCTTCTTCCTCTCGAGTCAAAGGAGGAGGAGGAGAAGGAGGTCTACGTGGTGGTGGGTGCGGACCGAGGTAATCCACGTATGGCACCCGGTCTCCCCGTCACCACGAGAAGACTCGGCCTCACGCTCCAAAGGAGCACGAGGCGGAGATGGCCGATCACCAAGACCGCCCATCTAAGAAAAATGCACTCTCTTAAGTCGAGCGCTCTCACCAGAACGAGCCCAACCTCGCATAAAACGCTCAACTCAACTCTAAAATAACACACAAGAGAAGGTGTAATCAGAGGAGGAGACTACTTGTGGAATATAGATGAGGAGAGGACTTAGATGAGGAGGGAAGAATCCTTAGATCTAGCGTGGGTAATGTGATCAGGTAGAAGCCTAACTAGCAAGCACAACTCACACAACTTAAGGCTATGGGCCCTTAGGCTAGACGACGCCTAACTTCGAGATCCCTAGTCTCGACATGCCTCACCTCCCTACAACAAAGACCACAATGCCCAGCAAGTGATACCAGATCCGGAGATCCATTATGTCCTACTATCGACAAGGTAGGCGACGCCATGACGGTCTCAACTAAATCACTCTCCTAGTGCGTCCGAAATCCTAGGGCCAATGTCTACTTGCTTTTAGATTAAGGCTTGATTAAGAGTGATTTTTGTGGCAAAGGAAAGGGTGATGAAATCCCCCACCTTATCTTGTATGGGACAGCCCCTCCTTAGTAGCATTTTGATCCTAAATCTAGCAATCAACGCTCCAATCAAACGCTCAACTCACTCTTGTCCTGATGCAATTCCTACTAACTAATACATGGTCATACAAGATGCATGAATGAGTGTAGGAAATGCGTACGTCACACCAGCACTCAACAACTGAAAATAAAGCTAAAATAAAAGACGACTACGTGCCTAAGTCAAGTACATGATGCATGACCTAAACAAGTAGGAATGCCTAATCTTTTGCTTTGGAATTTAAGGCCAAGTTGATTAAAGGGGATTGATTTAATGAGCTGGGAGAAAACTACAAGTCACAGCATGCCAAATTGTGCTCCCAGACAACTACACTGAAGCAAAGAACAACCAGAACAAATTTATCACAAATATCAGAGTACGAACTACGAAGGGACTTAAATGCAAATTTATAAAAAAGAAAATTGAGATCAATCAAAAATATACACTTCACGCATTTGTGTGCTATTGTGTATTTTAACTAATGAGAAAATATACAAATTTCAAGTGTGAAATTCGGATTAAGCAATCAACATGAATTTGGAAAGATTTGATTCCAGACAACACTTCACGAAATATGTCTGATTGAACGTTTTATATAAAGGCAAGTGCACGGCCGTGTTGAAGCGGTGGAAAATACGGGTCGATCCACAGGGAGGTGTGTCAAATTTCTTCGGCTTTATATAATTATCCTTGCGGTTCGGTTAAGGAGAAACCTTTGCTTTGGATTTAATCCAACAAAAGTTGCATCGTGGAAATGACACTACACTAAACTAGTAAACGAGAAATGATTGATTACACTAAACGACACTACACTAAACTAGTAAACAACAAGGAAGGAAATGGAAGTATAAAACGAACTAAAACTAAGCTAAGAAACTACTAATAGGAAGGATGAAATTTAGGAATGGAAAACCCCTAAGGGGTGGAGTGTGTGTGTGCACATGAAATAAGTGTGGTAAATGCATACAATAAGCTCAAGTGTAGTTAGTGTTTGTTAATGCATAAGAAATACCTAATGGCAAGACCTATCATTTAAAACACTAACCTAGGTGATTAATATGAGCATGAGAAGTTTGTTATTAAGAACATAAACGAGCATGTAATGTACCTAACTATGGCAGAAACCATCAAGTAAAGGTCTTATTAATTCAATCAAACATACTAATATCTCTCACAAACAATAATATCTAGCATTCATATCATCTACATAACATGTACACACATCTACTCCACCCCCAAAGGGGATGGACCTACTCACACATATTTAAACTAATATTTATACTAAGGAAAGAAGACATGCTTAAACTAATTATAAGAAGACTAAACAACAAGTTAACTAAAAGACATAAAACTAAAGAAGCATGGAAGCATATTAAAGGAAATTAAACTAAGAAAGAAACAACATACTAATGGAAAACATCTATTATTACTCACTCAATTACAAGTAGCCTCTCTCCACCAGGTTTTTGTTTCAAGGCTTTAACTCCTAGTAGAGAGGATGGCCACCAAGAGAGAGATGGGGTACAAGAGAGAAGGGAGAGTTCTATTTATAGCCATAGAAAAAGGTAATCTTGGACAATCCCCCAGTACAGGACTAAACAAATACCAAAAATATCCTAAACACATGCTAATACATGTGCCCGCGAAGTCTTAGCGGATCCGGAGCGATCCGGACCGCCAATTGGCGGTCCATAAGTTCTGGATCCGGCTGGAATTTGTTGTGGGCTTTTCTGGATGGATTTATTGGTCTTTGAAGCATCTTCCTCGCTTGTTGGAGCTCCGACCCGAAGAGAATTGCCAAAATACTCCCCATGATGGTGTGGAGTATTCTTGTTTGCTCATTGGTCCTATCTTGCATTCAGGTCCTTCGATCTTGCATCTTAGTCCTTAAGTCTCTCAACTCAGTCCTTCTTCCTTCTTTTAGGTCCTTTCATGCCTCTTATCTTCAAACCTCTTTGTTTCTGAAATTCAAACATAAAGCTCGTTACGTAGCATTGTTTAGGTGAAAAACAATGGATATAAGATACAAATATAAGCATGAAATGATGTCAATCAATGTCTACTACTAAAGTCTATATCCAGTGATTCAAGATGATGTGGAAGCAAATATTCGTGTATCTTAAGACTTGCCAAATTCTGATGATATGGGGGTGAAAAACACATGTCAAGACATATTGTTTTTTGGAAACCGGGCATGCAATTGGCACATTATTAGTAATTTATGTATAACTTTCTCCTCTGATATCCAAATAAGGCTATTCAATGCTCATTACAACTACAATTTCCAGTCCCACAACTTTCATATTTTACATATTTCCAAATTCAAAAGCTAATAGGCTCGTAAAGGGCGTGGACTACTGCTGAATTGAGAGGAGATAATACCCTACTTGAAGGGGTGGAAATGAGAGAGTCCCTCCTCCACAATCCTATCTTTCTTGCTTCTTGTTTCTTTAAATTTTCAAAAGTTTAGTGACAAAAATTCCAGAGTTGTTGAAGCAATAAGATTCGCTCTCTTCTTCTATTTGTTGTATCTTTTGTTCAAGTATTAGTACTTTGATGTTTGTGCAATTTTTTAATCGGTGGTTCCTTGTAGTATTTTATTTTTCCTATTCTTATTCTTGTTTTCTCCTATGGTTCTCCCAATGTCACTCACCGCAATGAGTGGCTAAGTCCTCTGTGGGACGAGGCAGACGGATCAGTTTGATATATAGGAATGAAAGGATTGAGAAAAATGGGCTTCAAAGTGTAGTTGTTCTTATTGTTGTTAATCTTTTGTTTGTTTTGTTTTAATGAATTTAACTCTATGCATTTTATCATAAGAACAAAGATATAATTTCATAAGAAAACACCACTTAATCTTCCTAGATCTAAGGTTGTACTAAATTTTGATCACTTGAGAACACAATGTTTTATGTGATGCTTAGTTTCTATAATCTGAATATTTTTCCCTCAATCTTGAATTCTTATTAATCCTAAATCCATATACCTCATCTCAATTTTAATATCTGAATTCTCATTTCGAGCATTCTATGTTTAGCTTAAGTTAAATTTTTAAATGCAAGATTCATTAAAAAAAATCAACTTCTCTCAACCATAAGTTTTTGCATGCATGTTCGTTTAGTTGCATAATAATTCAAATTGGAATTCACCATTACCTCCTTATGTTTGATCCATATGCTACAACACCATATGCTTGCAGTTAAACTCATCATGTTTTTGGCACCATTTCCGAGGAGGCGATTCGTGTGAAGTTCGATTAATCTTTTGGGAATATTGGTCTGAGCTAGAAGTTTAATCTACCAATAGTTTCAGGATTGATTGAAGGCAGGAAGTCAGCAGGCAAATTGGAGCGTTGAGAGCAAGCCGGATCTACGAATCTGCGGACCAAGCTTGGTTGACTCGCTAAATTGCAAATCAGGTTTGTCTATTGGATCCAAAAATTTCTCTGTTGGTTTACACCTTGTTTTAGCCCATGACTACATTCTGAAAATTGAAATTCATGCTGCTTTGAAATAAAAAAATCAACCCCTTTTTAATCAGCAATTTGGAGACTAAAATCCAAATCAAAAGATTAGATGCTTCATGCTTCGGTCATTCATCATGTAAGATTGACTTGTGCATGCACTGTCTTTTCTTTACTTTCATTTTTGTTGTCGTTGATTGTTGGAGAAAAGTATGTACTTCCAGCACTCATTCATGCATTAGGTTGGATTTCATATAGTTAGTAGGGTTGTAATAGAATAAGAGTGAGATTAAAGTTTGTTTGAAGTGATTGATTGCTATAAGTTAAACAACTCTAAAGGGCACCAACTATAGAAAATCAAGATATCGTGGGGATTTCGTCACCCTCCCGTGGCCCGTAAACCACCAACCTAGTGTCACCCAAGCCTAAATTTAAAATCAATTAGAGGACAAACATGAAAGAGGATCCTTTCCAAGTCAACTTGAACCTAACCTGCGCAATTTTCGTCCAAGTCTTCCGAGTAACCAAAGATCGATCAATCAAATGCAAGAGACTGGCCTTGTGTACCAATTTAATGTCATCACAATTCCAGTGACTGAAAGTACAAGTGGAAATATTATGAATTTTCACGAAAAGTCGGTTGGACCATCTCAACCTGTCGTGAACTCCAAAGAATCAAATAGTTAAACGGATGAAACAGTCAACCTCATAAATGTTGTCACCATACTTAGGTTTGGTAGTGTTATAAACAACTAGGTTAGACTTTCCATTGACCAAGGAACCAATCTGAACTCATTCATTCCGAAAAGTCCATGACTGAAAAGGTTGGACTGACCCAATCTGACTCACTGACTAGGTTAGAGAACCAAAATGAACCTGAACCTAATAGGAATGAGTGTAGATTTCCAAAGCATCGTACCCAAATAGACAAAAAATTACACATACTAGGACAACATTTTAGGGGTTTATAAACAAGTCAAGGTAAATATTCCTCTTTTAGATGTCATTACACAAATGTCACCTGACGACAAAGCCTTAAAAGACCTGTGTTAAAAAACAAGACCAATGTACCCAAAAAGGCATTTTTAACTACTAGTGTAAGTTTTCGGTTAACCCAAACCACATCAGTCAAATATGAAGACCCTGGTTGCCCAACAATTTCTTGTGTGATTGGTGATACATTATTCAAAAGAGCTTTGCTCGATCTTGGTGCGTGTGAACTTGATTCCATACTCTGCGTACAAGCAGCTCAATCTTGTTGAACTAAATAACGCTTTAACTCACAAACCGATATGTTACGGTCCCGCAAGGAGTGATTGAGGACATGCTTGTCAAAGTGGATGATTTCATATATCCTATGGGCTTTTTAGTCCTTGAAACCGAACCGATTGCTAATTCTAGTGGTGAAATTTCTATTCTTCTTGGAAGACCATTCTTGACCACGTCAAATGCAAACATCAATTGTAGGACGGGGTCAATGACGTAATCTTTTGAAATTTAAAGGCTGTGTATAAAACTTTTAATGCTGGTAATCAATTTGAGACTTTAAATGACCCGACGGAGGTCAAACTGGTTCACACCCCACAAAAATAAATTGGTAAGGATGACATATGAGATGCTCTCAAAGCCAACGAATGGGGGAATATTGAAACAATTTGATTTAAGGCCTTTGCCTCATGAATGTGACCCTTCAATTAAAAGCAGTGAATGCCTGAACACATTGGACCCATCATATATGGATCTAGTTCTTGACCCACTCACAGGGGCCCCTTGAACAAGTGATGATGGCCAATAATTGTGTAATTCTAGTCCCAATGGTGTTCAATGCCAATTTGTTGTCCATTAACATTTTGATATGGGACTGCTCGCTGTCATATGTAAATATTATTTAGTCTTTTACGTTAAAAAAGAGAAAAAAAAAGATCTCCACTTGTTTTGTGCCCCAACCCTTGAGTAGAAGGGCACCTTGTAATTTCAAACTATTTCTGTTGTTTGTATCTCTTAAGCTCTCACAAAATTTTGGCAAGTGGTAGGTTATACTGGTATTTTGCTAAATTTTAGTGAGATTGTCCTTCTTTATTGCTTGTCATGCAAATCACCTTATTTTACATTTGATACATTGAGGGTAATGCATCATTTAGGTATGGGGGATGTTTTTTATGGATGGTACGTTAGGAATCCAGTCTGTGTGTCGAGTCCTTTTGCTTTCTCTTACATATATATTTTATTGGTCCATGATAGTATGCTAATTTATATAATATTTCCCATGCTATGTTACATATCATGCGTGTGACGTGTCTATTGTACCTGTCATTTACTTTTTCATTTGTTTTTTTAAGGTGTGTCATTTTTTTGTTTTTGAAAAGTTTTTGTGGGTATTGTGTTGTATTTAGCGTCTGCAATATGAGTTAGTGAGGCAATTGAAAAATAAGTCACATAAATTGAGGAAGGATGCATTATATCACCATGTTTGAAGGTCATTAGAATAACCTCGTGCCTGTGAGAACCTCCAAGTCATAAGGAGGGGTGTAGAATGAGTTTAAAGTTTTAGACCTAATACTACACTCCACCTTAAACTCTGTGGTAGTGTCCAATAGGGTAATCCAAAGCTAGTAAGGTGATGTGTCAATGTGATACTTGATTTCTGGGCCCTTGTTATATTTAGATGTGTTAAGTTTGATTGGGAGACAATTGAACTCAAGTTAAATCCAATGTCAAGTTGTTATAGCAATAGAATGGAGTAAGAGTCTCTCTCTAAGGCAAGCTTTAAACTCGGCATAGTAAGTCTGTTGGGGTATCTTGAAACCCAGTTGTCTTGTGAGTCTCGTGACTTGGGAACAACCGACTGAATTCTCGTTACACGATTGGTAGACGCGCTATATATTGGGAGAGACAAATGAAATAGGGAATCCAATACCCTAGCCAAAACTTTTGGGTGCGGAAAAGTACAATTCAAGGTAGTTTCCAAGAGAAAAAAAGGAAAAAATGAAACAAAAACCTAAATTATGTTTGGAGGCAAAATGTCTCAAACAAAACCCTAAATCAAAACACAAAGCGAAAAAGTCTCAAGTGAAATCCACCAAATACGGGTCGAGGGGTAGACGAAGAGGAGCAAACTTGATTATTTTGCCTTATAATAAGGACACCCATGTACCATTCATGAAAACTTCGTATGAATCTATTGGATAGCAATGCACTAGAATAGATGCATGGAGTGAAATTAATAGGTTGGTCAAACCCTTTGAAATGTCCACCCTATGATTAGCCTAGCTTTCTTTATTGATTTAGAGAACTTAGTGATATCTTGCATCCAAGTTCATATTTTGTGGGTATATCTACTGAAAACCCTCAGGAGACAAAACTCCTCCTCCATGGTAACGTGGGGGTTTAACGGCTTGTTGCACGTGCTAAGTACAATCATGATTCCTATGAAAGTGAGTAAGGATTTCGTATTTTTTATGTATCTTTTATTTTTCTTATTTTTGTTTTGCTCGGGACTAGCAAGAGATAGGTATGGGGGTATTTGACAACTATCATAAGCTATCAATTTTATCTTCACTATTATCATATTTTTGTATTACAATAATGCTACAACGCCGTACACTTGCGGTTAATTTTAAAACTCATCATCTCTATCACTACAGTCATATTACAATGTTATCAACCACAAAAAGAGAATTAACACAAACACACCAATACCAAGGTTTTGAGGAAATCAAATGCGTCGATAGGTTGTCCTCACGCTACAAAGATGTATCAATGTCATCACTCTTCAAAAGAAGAATGGATTTTAATTAGTTAGACAATCCAACGCATATATATTAGGGAAAATTTTCAAAATAATTATAAAAAAAGAAGAAATTGGAAGAATATAAGGTCGTGAAACTTATTTGGCAAACTATGAGTGAGATAAACGACATATGTGATACCGTTTTTCTCCTTGTATGAAAACATGACGTACTTGATTTAGAAGTCAATGCATTTTATTTTTGTAAGCTAAAATGAACATGATGTATTGATATAGAATCTTCAAGGTGACTTGTCATGTTTGCCTTAAATTATGAACCATAGCGGTGTGTTTATGAACGATTATGAGTAAACAATTGGTTCTTAGAAATTTATATGTATTACTGTTAGTTCAGATATATTTGTGCTCAAGTATTACATTAAAACTGTATCAAAAGAAAGAAAATAAGAATATACAGGAGTTAGGTCAAGAACCGACACACTTGGCCCAACTGAACAATCAACTGATCTTCTCCGGCAAATAGTAACCTGAAAGGGATGGGTCACACCCACTTGCTTCAGTCCCACTAGACGCTTTGGTAGACCATATGTGTGGTCCCCATGAAAAGAATGTGTGTTCTAAAAGTATTCCTTTATATGTCTTTTATTATGAATTGGATGTCTAAATATTTTCTTCCTTAATTAATGTATTCGTCTTTTAGAAGTGTTGAGGAAGAGACTCTTGGTCCTTAACTATAGAGCTCTAAAAGATATTGGTTTACATAAATCAAAAGTAATTCACAATTATGGTGATTAACATGGAACATTAATTACGAAGATAAGATTGGTCCTGTTGGTTAAAAGGTATTGTACCTCTACAAATATTTTAACATGTGTATATAAAATAGAAAGTGTTTTGTTTTATATATTGAATAGACCTAACAAATGAGACATTATGGAATTGTGTTTGTGTCATTAATGTTTCCATTGTGTCTTTGAATCCTAAGATATTAAACTTATATCTTTTCACATGAGAAGTGTATGGTTTGATTATTATCAAAAGCTATCATTACGTATAATGATAAAGATATTAGTTGGTTATACTTAACTTTTGCCGGAAAAGATCATATGTCAAAAGATTATCATTGGTCCTCTTGACTTGAGTGATGATATTATTGGGCCTTTGATAAAGCAAAGTTATAATGTTTATAATCTAACTTATGTATAGTTACATATATATTTATAAGTATCTTAAAAGATCAAGAAAATAATATATAATACAAAGATATTATTACATATTCCTACTTTGTATAATATTTCTAGTATCACGAGACAAGGGATATATACGAGTGATATTATTACATATCACAAAATGGATCAAGTTCTATTCAAGTGCGCAAAACTTCTTTCTTATTTGGGTAACTATCATATGTAGGTAGATACCGCTTATATTTTATGATATAAAGTGTTTTATATTGTTGCCAACATAACTTAGATCCTCCTTTAGGTCACACCACAAAATTAGGAAACAAGAAATATGATTTTACATTTTATGTGATGTATTGATATACATATGATGAAATGATAAAATCGATATGTCGTAATAATGACAGTTAGAATATCAAATAAATTTGTATGAGATGTATATATATTATAGGGTATAATATTTGACATTATATATGATAATATATTACATGATATAATGTGCTCCACAGTATTATAACATATGAATTTACTGAAACCCTAAAACTCAAAATTTGTCTGATATTGATCCAAAATTTGGTGAAGGCAAAACCAATGAAAGATGGTTGAAGATTTTTCGGGAACCGGTCCACCGAATTTAACAATAACTTTTGACCGGGTGGACGTGTGGTTCGACCGAGTTCATCAGAAACATTCTTGGTAAGGGAACAGTCGACCAGTGTGTTGTTTGGTTCGATCGAAATTATCAGGATCCTTCTTGGTAAGTGATCAGTCCACTGATTGAATTAGTTATAATACCGCAAGTGCGTAGCCGCGATGAAGCGGTGGAAAGTACTGGTCGTGTCCATAGGGAGTGCGTACGTGTCAAAAGCCACTATACTCGGGTGGGGAAAGGAAAAGAGAGGTCGGATTACACTATTATGCGTATGAAATCAGAAAACAAGCAATAAAACT
The DNA here is from genome assembly GCA_963682175.1 of Triglochin maritima. Taxonomy (NCBI): domain Eukaryota; kingdom Viridiplantae; phylum Streptophyta; class Magnoliopsida; order Alismatales; family Juncaginaceae; genus Triglochin; species Triglochin maritima. The sequence goes on from OY821779.1 coordinate 17,898,117, forward strand.
AAACCCCTATGGGGTAGAGAAAGAACGTCGAAATGAAGATATGTCTACGTGTGTGTGTTCAATTGTGCTCATCACAACATTGGAATACATGAAATCCATAAAACCAAATCCAACTTTACCTCCACATGAAATAAAATGAAACATTATCATTAAAACAAACAAGATAATAATTGAAATGAGGCTAAATGAACTCATACATAATGACCAAACCCCACTACGTCTCCACATGAAATAAGACTTAACACATATTATCCCTCAACTGCCTTATTGTGACATTCCGTAAATTATAGTTTCCCGAAACTTATTGAGTTCCGCATATACCATTCTCACCACTTTGGAGACCACTCTGCAACTTTGAAAGCGCTACATCCCACCTAAGCTTGCAAGTGGTGGGTTGCTCTTCTTCTAGTTGTGAAGTTGAAATCGGGTGGACAACTAGTGAGTAGTGAGATTGCTCGTGGGTTGATGAGTTCTATAACTTGATTCTGATTCCGATGACAGGCGGTTAACCATAGTGAACCAGATCGATTAGGTACGGTCCGACGTAAGTAAGCAGGGGCAGCCTTTCTCAGCAAAGTGGTCTCATACCACTGACCTCGGATTTTGCCAAGGAAGGCACAACGTTGACACACAGTTCATTGAGAAAGAAACCATGTCACGAGGCTAAGAAACTAGTTAGTTCAATCAGGACTACCGGGTGGGTAAAATCTTTGGTCGGACATACCCAAGTCTATGCCTTTTCGGTTACGATCGGGATCTATCTCAAGCAGCTAAGGACTTCACTCACATCCAGAGAGGACAAGAAAGATTCATTTCGAACTTCGTAGAGCCGGTGAGGTTGCTACGCGTAGGGCCGTCCCCCACTCCCGTCCCAGGGCGTAGTTCTGCTTGCGCTCTGGTTTCCTCATATACCTACCTCAGAAAAGAGAAGTGGTTCGAGGGAATCGGATGCGCTCGCCCAGCGAAAAAGGTCCTGCCCTTTATTGGGTCTTTCCCACTCTAGAGTGGAAGTTTGTAGAGTATCATCCACTGAATCCTCCTCTGGTCAAATCTGAGGGCAGGCACATCCGGTCGAATCAACTGAGGGATGAAACAGATAACGAGACAGATGGCGAGAGTACTGCCAAAAAGGATGGGAGACTGGAAAATGCATTTTCCTTCTTCTACTCCATCCTTATCCTCACCTCATCATTCCCCATAATTGGCCCACTAATATAAGCTTGTACTAAGCATCACTTAAGAGCATTAGCACATCAAAGATAAGAGTGAGATCTCATTAGATGGTTATGGAAATCATGTGATGTTCGAAGGTTAGGATTAACACACACACACAAACACACTAATACATCACATAATCAGAAAAAACCTTTTCTCCTCCCCCTCCTCCAAATGGGGATGGACTACTCTCTACTCATCTCTAAACTAAAGAAAGCATAAAAACAACAAAAACCCATGAAAGAAATGTAGAAAACAAGATTGAGCAAGCATCAAACACAAAGAAAATTGCATTAAATGGATAACATCAACATAAAGAACAAACACTAAACTATATTAAGAAATAAAAAAACAAAGTTTGCTCCTCTACAATCCCCCTTATTTACACTACTAAAATAGGAAACTAAAACCTACTCTAATGGGGGGATGGAGGAAGAAGAAGAAATGAGGTATTACAAGTGTATTTATAGAACATTAGAGGGTTTGGATAGATCTGGGCGCAATAGGACGACTGTTAATCAAATCTGGAGGTTGCATATTTCTTTAACCCGACAACCCGACCTGCCGCCGAAATTGGCGCTTAAACGGAGCTGAAACATCCGCCAATGGCGGATCAAATAGCTCCGATCAGCCTCAAAGTTTGCCAGCGGGTTAAGTTTGGTTTTTTGGCATGTGGGGTTGAGCCCTGGTCCATTGTCTCGAGACGACGTGATTTTAATTGTTGATTTACTCCTCAGGTTATGGACTTTTGTGCCACAATATATTTCTTTACACTTTGGTCCCTCAACATTTTCACTTGGGTCCTTCCTGACTTACAATCAGGTCCTTGAGCATTACAAACAGGTCCAGAACCTTCCAAATCAGTCCATTCTTCTTGCATTTAGGTCATTTTCTCTTCCTTTCCCTTCCTTATTACCTAACAAGTAGACACTCGAGTAACACAAATATGGGGTAAAATAAATGATATATAGCATGATATGCTACTAATCAACCAACCTAAGCTTGTTTGAGCCGTGTTTGCTAGATTAGGCTTCTACCCCCACCCGTACTCATGCTAGCTCTTAAGGCTTATTCTCTTCTTACCCAAGTTTTCTTCTCCTCTACTTCTATTGTTATATCTTCTCTGCTTTACACCTTCTCTTAGTGTATTAGGGTCGAGTCGAGCATTTTTTTTGCGAGCTTGATCTCGTAGTTGTGAGAGTAGTCATTTTGAGAGTGTGTATTGTCAAAATGGATGCTTACATGGGCAATTATACATTTCATTATTGGGACCAGGACCACTCTTCCTGGTATACCCAACCCATGTATCCTGGGTGCCTCAGACTAACGCCCAGCATGGTTGGGACAATCTTAATTGTGTGGCTGAGGAATCTTTACATTGGGGTAATATGAGAGGCACTGACAGCTAGACCATCATCTAGTTGTGTCAGATCATATGTTGGTCAATAAACTGAGTCATTACAAGAAACATTGGTCTCTTTCATGCATGCGGTAGTGGGTTTGACTAGATCAGTGGTTCCAGAAGCCATGTGAAGATAACCAGAGTGGTTTATGAGGTCAAGTGTTCGAGGAGTGTCTATATGTTCCTCCCGAACCTGAATATGATGATGTTTTTGTACCAAAGTACACATTATGACCCATAGGCATGCACGTCTTACCTAGGGATGACATATTCATGGGGAAACCTTAGAAATCCTGAGAACCACACTTCATGTTCACCCCAGTTTCCTCCCGAATACCCAGATTTCTACCAACACTCAACTACCAATCATTGGACTCATTCTCAGCCCATCAACACCCACCCCAAAAATTTCCAAAATTCTGACTTGAACCTCATAGTTGACCCTAGTCTTGATTCCTTAGAACAAACCCTCCAAGCGTTCATAGAAACCACTCAAAATTCCTTGCAAACTCTGGCAATGCAAGTGAGTCAGATGACGCAACAATTAAGTGAGCGTGAAGAGGGTGACCTTTCTTGTCAACATGAAGATTCATCTTTTGATATCGAACCACCACTACATCCACAAATTCAAAGTACAATCTTTCAGAGTCAAATTCCTAGTCAATCTGAGGGACTTGGGGTTTCAATTCACGATCACTTGGTGGAGGATTTGAACCAAATTAATGATTACATGGACCAACTTGATTTTGAGTTGGCACAGGATTATTCCTTGTCTTTTTGTCTCGTGGCCCTTGAGCCACATGATTGTAATGTTGTGCCCCCAAGTACCCACCTTTGGTGGAGTAGCAACTCCCTAATACTGCTATCGTAATAATAACTGATGAGGGTATTGGGATGTCTTTAAAGGATATCTTGGGTAAAAGACTCACCTTTATTTCTCTTGATGTGTCTGGCAAGAATAAGGAGGTTCTTAGCCTCGTTTTGATACACCAGCTTGTTGGTTGGAGAGTTGGGATTGATGATCCTGATTTTAATACCGCAATGGGGGAAACTCTTCTTTCGTTGCCCATTTATTGCCAAACTCTTGAGAGGTTCAAGCTCTTTCAGTTTGATCCTTCAATTCAGACGCCTTTGCGTCTAATTCATGAACCTCTCCTGATATCTTGTACACTTTGTGAGGGGGCACACATGAGTATTTTGGCCCCGCATGGTGTCATGTTCACATTCTAGGTACATTGATCCACTATGAAGTTCCCTTTCATTGTCCTTTGACAAAGGACACTGAGAGCTTCTTTTTGTATATAGTTATAATGAAAAAGAGTTGTCGTGGGTTCCACTCCTTGAGGATTTGGACACCATTTGTTTCACGTATTTGTCTTCTTTCTTAAGTATCCCACAAGTTTGAGGGGAATTCTGGTTTGTGTCTATCAACATGACCATGAAAATTTCCTTGTGCTTCAAAGTTTGGTGAGATCGTAACTTTTTCATGCAAAAATACATGTAATATCATGGTTGCATACATTTACGACAATGCATGAAGTAAGTGTGGGTGGGTGCTTTACTTTTGTTTATTTATGGAGGCAAGTCTTTTTCACTTAGTTTTTTGTTTTCTTGTGTGTATTGTTAGGGTCATGTTAGTATGTTGCATTGAATATCAATATATCTGCTTGTCATCGTCCTTATGTGACTTACCTTCTTTTGCTTGCTTAGTGCTTTAAAGATTCATATTTCTTTCTAAATCGGCTTGAGACAATGGACTAAGGCTCAACCCCACGTGCAAAACACCAAACATAACCAGCTGGCGAAATTCGAGGTTGATTGGATCCATTTGATCCGCCAGTCGTGGATTTTGATCCACCATTGGCTGATATTTTTGCTTCGTTTTAGCCTAAGTTTTGCCAGCTAGTTAAGGTTGGTGTTGTCTCCTGAGGGTTTTTTGCAGATATACCCACAAAATCTGAACATAGATGTATTATTCAACCTAACACTCGGCTCGATGGACTCATTTTTGTCGATCATTGGATACGGTAATTCTACGGGCCGCCTCTATATTTGTAATCAGTCCACACACCTAGCCTAATGAGCCATTCGTGAAAGTTAATTAAGGACTTAAGTGAAAGACATGAGCACCCTTAACTTCTTAAAGTGATACATTGTGTAAAGTCCATTAAGGTTTTTTTCTTCATTCATCATTTTTTTCCTTTGGAGCATTACATTGGTTGGTGTTTGATTCTCCTAGTGTCAGGTTTCGTGCATTATTGACTGTGAGGACTTACACTATCACGTACACCTTCTCCCAAATCTCCCCATAGGGCGATCCCTACCACCCGTGTAACAGGAGTTCTGTCGTTGCATCCCAAGTCAAATGACTCAAAAGCATTAGACACTGAGTCCCCTCGGACCTAATTTCCCGAGTTGTAGGAGCCGTGAGAGAAAAGAGAACACCACTTATTTATTTATTTATCTACATGGGAACCAAAACCCCTACACTTAAATTTTCACGACAAGATTTTAAGGGTCCCTGACTACAACAAACTTCCTTATACTAATAGACACGAATTATTTGACTCATTAGGTTCAGGGTGGACTTCTTTAATTGTTTGAGTACTGAAACCCTATGATTACACGCCCCCTGAAGGAAAATCAAGGTGCATCCTTATGACTCAGTAAGACCTAAAAATGGTGTACTAAATATCCTAATGCATCAAGTTCAAGACAATTTTGGAGGCTTCTTTTTACTTTACCTCTCAACGGTTTTGCACATTCTAAACACTCGCAAAACCCACAAAACATTTTCTTTCGCAAACACATGAAGATTTTCGAAAGAAATGAAAATTTTAAAGTGCTAGGCAAGCAAAAGAAGACAAGTCACTCAAGGATCATGACAAGCAAATATATCGATATTAAATGCAGCACACTAACATGACCCTAACAATACAAACAAAAAAACAAAACAAAAGGAAAAGACTCAACTATGTACAAACGTAAAACACCCCCACACTTCATGCATTGTCCTCAATGAATGTGAACATGATACTACATGGAGTTATGCATGAAAAAGAAAAAAATCTCACCAACGTGAAACACAAAGGGAAGTTCATGGTTATGTTGATGGTCACAACCCCGAATTCCCCTAAAACCTGTGAAATACTAAGGAAGGACGACAAATACGTGAAAGAAATACGTCCCAAATACACAACGATTGGGGCCCACAATAATCAATGTCCGCTCATGAAGTCTTTTATTGTACTTTTTTTAAATATAACTATGTACAACAATAAGTTTCCATCTTCATTTGTTAAAGGATGATGCATTGCATACATTGCATCATATGTCTTTCATTTAGATTACTTTTACATCAATAAATGCTACTAAGGTATGTGTTTAGTCTTATTTACAGAATACAGGGACCTGAATGCAATTTACCCACATCCCGAGCATAAACGCATGCAAAAGACTCATTTCTATCATAAAGACCAAGTTCAAGATTATCGGGTTACGAATGGAAATGCGTCCCAAACATAAAAGCATTCAAGTCCTAATTGCAAAAAGAACAAGGACTTAAGCACAAAAGTAGCTGGGGACTTAACTGCAAAAAGTGAAGGACCTAATTGCAAATCACGAGTAGCTTTTATTCTCTTGGAGAAAATATATAGAAAAATCAATGTATATCTCCAAATATGTGAAGGAATTAATCCGGAGCTCAAAAGAATGGAAAGAATCAATCCAGACGCGTAAAGGAGGATCAAATCATACCATAAACATTCAACCAAAATCTGGACCAAATCAGAGCATGATGTGCGGCGATTCCGCCGCAGATCACACACACCATGCGGCGATTCCGCCGCCCCCTAGTCGATCCGTGTGCTCCAATTTCGTCCAGTCGTGTCTGGACACGTGTACTTTCCAATATTATACCTAGATCCCTTGTAGCAACTATAAATAGACCCGAGAACGATGTTAGAATGGTCCTTAGTCTTTGGTTGTAATTTTTATTCTTAATCTTAGTTTTGTATTCTTCTTTTCATTAATAAAATTCTGTCTTTTATTTCTTACTTTTAGTTTTCTTTTGTAATGTCTCAAGGACCCCTTCTTCCTCCCTCTATGAGTTTCTAACTCCTTCCAAAGGGTGGAGGTGACGGATTAGGGTGAAGAGAAGATGAATGAATGTTATTATTTTAAGTTCGTATTAGTCTATTTTGATTACTTGAGTTTATGTTAAATCATTTATCATGTAATGCTTCATAACTAATATGATTTATTATAAGTTTCTGAATTCTCTAATCTAAACCTTAAATCTAAACCTCCACCCGACGGAATTCACATCTTTGTTCTTGTTTTAGTTTTAATTGTTCTTGTTTCTTGCTTTAGATAATTAAAATCCAAAAATCTCAAAACCCAATTATTTCTTCTCTCCTTCTTTCCCCCAATCGAAATCACAATAATAACAAATCTCTCCATCCTTGTGTTCGACCCGTACTTGCCACGTCTTCATAGACGCCGTGCACTTGCGGTATAAATTTAATTCTCATCAAGTTTTTGGCGCCGTTGCCGGGGAGGCGACGCAGATTTTGTTTTTTTGTTGATTTCGATTTTGTTCTGTTTATCTTGTGCGCGATCTAACTATTTGGATTTGTGTTTCAGGAGACAACAGAGTGCACGGCGAAATCCGAGCACGATCTGAGCTAAACGAGCGGCGAAATCGCCGCACCTATAGAACAACTTGCGGCGGAATCACCGCACACTTGGAGCTTCTGGGCTTCAAACTTTTCTGGGACGCGCATCATCGCTGGGTGGACGCGTGGAGCTACTGAAAAATTTCGAGAGCGGGCGGCGAACCCGACTGAGCATTGCGTAGGTAACCTTTGTTGCCTTTTTCCTCGTAATTTCTAGTTTCAGAAAACTTCCTTTTATTAGAATTGCACGTGTTAAGCTTAAATTCCATAATTGGCAATAATTCAACTCTGACCTAAAAATTGGCAAAACTAGAAGAACTTAGTGCATGCATCATATAATGTTTTGTTTGCATTATTCTTGCTAAATTCTTGCAAATTATTTTTATTGTTGAAGAGTGCTGGAGGCAAGGTACGTATCGCGTTTTAACGATTGCATTTAAGCATATAAGTTAGTTTGCATACAATATTGCAATTGCCCCCCACTAAAGACCATTGTTTGACTATCTTTGCTAGATCTAAGTTAAACTATCTTAAAGGCAACTCCATAGGCAAAGATACGGTGGGGATTTCATCACCCTTCGGTGGCCCACAAATCACAATCCTAAAGTGTCACCTAAGCCTTAAATTTAAAATCAATTAGACATTGGCCCCTAAGGACTCGGACTCATTTAAGGAGAAGAATTGGTTTGCCTTACTATGACCTGAAGCCGATTGAATTTAATTTGGTGTCTAGAAAGTGTTTTTGTGTTGACGTAAGTCTTCCAAGCGAAGTGGTTGTCTAATTGGCACCGACTCTGTCGGAAGCGCCCCCACTAGATATACACGGCCTGGCCAAGTTGGTTTGATTAGTGTGGGAGGTGAATCAAGCGAATCAATTCGACTCAACCAGTTAGGAGTCGTCTAGATCTAAGCGACACTAGGTCTAGGATTGTTTGAACCGTGCTTTCTTAGGAATTTTCTGACCAACCCTCTTTCTATCTTTAGAGTTAGGTTTCCCTTCTCATTTGAGTCTTCTCTCTCTTCTCACCTAAATTCTCTAGATTAGGATTCATTTCTCATCTTTCCCCATTCTATTGTTTGTTTCCCTTTTGAAAAAACATAAAAAAAATATATATTAAAAAAAACGAAAATATAAAAAAAAAGTTTAATTAATTCTTGAACTTAAATTTGGAATTTAAATTCCGAATTTGAATTCAAAAATTGATTCAACCCGGTGCACTCAGATTTGGATTCGGGACTTGAGTAATCGACTCTCACGAGTTCATCTAGATTCCAGTCTGGAACTTAACCCCAATCCACCTGTGGCACCACCTCACTCGGACCCAATGGGTGAGAACGTAGTGGACCCGCCTGTTGCACAACCTATAACTCTGAGGGATCGATGCTATCCAGCGATGGCTGATCAGCCATCGTGCATCGTTATACCCACCATACCGGGTCGCGACTTCGAACTTAAGGCACAATACATGAGTATGTTGCCTAAGTTCACCTCAAGGGAAGACCCATACCTCTTCCTTAGAGAATTTGAGAAAATTTGCTCTCTTATGCAATACCAGCATATTCCTGAGGAGGCAGTGCGTCTGAAATTCGTGCCTCTAGCACTGAAGGATGACGCTAAGAAATGGCTATATAGTCTAGCCGAAAGATCTATTAGGAGTTGGGCTGAGTTTGTTCAAGTATTCCTGAAAAAATATTTCCCCAACCATAAGACTATGAGGATTAGGAATGAAATTGTTGCATTCGTTCAGTCTGAGAGCGAGCCGTTCTATTCCTATCTAGAAAGATTTAAGAGTGTACTGACCCAATGCCCTCATCATGGAATTCCAAGATGGCAATTATGCCAAATTATTTATGAGGGATTGACACCCACATCTAGGGTTATGGTAGAATCCGTAAGCCAAGGGAACTTTATGTCAAAAAATGAAAATGATGCCTGGACTTTCCTTGAGGATTTAGCTGAAAACAGTATGCAATGGGACAATGCTAGAACACCGCTTAACCCGAGTATTGGATCTAGAATAGCAAGTCAACCCAGACCAGGTGTCTTAGCTGTAGATGCCAACATAGCGGCTGAAGCAAAACTAGCTACCCTTATGCGCAGAATGGAAAGTTTAGAGTTACAAACCCAAAACCGAGTGAATCAAGCCTCGTCTATCCCTTGCTCTAGATGTGGTCAGATTGGTCATGTAAAGGAGGATTGTGCGGAATGGGACCAAGTTAATGCCATGTATAACCATGCTAGAAATGACCCATACGCATCAACCTATAACTCGGGTTGGCGTAATAATTCCAATTTCTCATCAAACCAACATGGTCAACCTCCTAGGCAACAACCGAACCCGTATAACCAAAATAATACATCATCTGGGTTTAGTAACAATAACGATCATGAGGTTAGGTTGACAAGCTTGGAAAATTTGATGAAAACTTTTATACAAACAACCAACCAGACCTTCCAAACGCTAGAGACACAAGTCAGCCAACTAGCACAAATAGTAGGTGAAAGAGAAAAGGGTCGGTTTCCAAGTCAACCTGAGGTGAACCCTAGATCTAATAATAATTCATATCAATCCTATCAAGCACCTTCAGGAAATAACAACCCTAGACCGGTTCAAATGGTTAATGAGGAAGGACCGTTCCAACAAATAAATGCAGTAGTATCATTACGATCCGGAAGACAAGTTGATAACAATGTGGTAAATCCTAGAGTGTCCAATCAATCTAGCCATCAAGCACCCACATATGACCTGACCATTGAACCCGACGTCCAATCTGAAACGCCCACCCCACCTACTCAATCTGAACCCATAGCTCAACCTGAACCTGAGCGAGTCTATGTCCCTAAAGCCCCATTTCCCAATAGACTCAAAAAGAACTCAACTGCACAAATAGAGAAAATCTTGGAAGTATTTAAGCAAGTTAAGGTGAACATTCCACTCTTAGACATGATTCAACAAATACCTGCTTATGCTAAATTCTTAAAAGATTTGTGCACTAAAAAGAGAAAAACAAACGTACCAAAGAAGGCATTCTTAACTGCAAACATAAGTTCCATTTTGTCCAACACATCTCCTATAAAATATAAGGATCCTGGATGTCCCACAATTTCATGTTCAATAGGAGATACTTTTATCAACAAAGCCCTTCTAGACCTTGGTGCTAGTGTTAACCTACTCCCATACTCTGTCTATGAGCAAATGAACCTTGGTCCACTAAAACCCTCTAAGACAACCCTTCAATTTGCTGATTGTTCTATTAAGAAACCAAGAGGTATAGTAGAGGATGTTTTGATCAAGGTTGGTGACTTCATTTACCCAGTGGATTTTGTCGTACTAGATACCGCACCTGTTGTAAATCATAATCGACAAATCCCTGTAATTCTAGGCAGACCCTTTTTAGCCACTTCGGAAGCATTGATAAATTGTCGAAATGGGCTCATGCAATTATCTTTTGGGAACTTAAAAGCTGAATTTAATATCTTTCATATTGATAGTGAGCCAGAAATAACATGCAATCAAAGTGATGTTGTGATGAAATCGCGTATCTATAATATTTCTGAATCATCACAAAATCAAAAAGGAAGTAAGAAAAAGGGGAGGAATTCATCTACACACCCACCGTCACTCGAGCAAATAAGAGAACCAATTTATGTGAGGGGTGTGGAACCTGTAACTCAGGACGCTCATTGCAACATGGGGAACAATTCAACTGGATACATGCACCAATATGGTGTCATTCAATCCAGTTCTGACTATGGTTGACTTTGAGCAAATTCCATCCGTCCACCGCAGTTCACCAAGGTAATAAGTGCATTTGCTTTATATTTGCATACATTGAGGACAATGCATGATTTAGGTGTGGGGGGGTGTTTATGTATATATTTATCTATAGATCTGTCTTTTATTTCTAAAAATAAAAAAAATAAAAAATCATCAATGTTTCATGACATAGCTTAAGATTGAACTGCTAAAACCCGTGTACAAATTGCATTGAGTTTTTGTTCCTTATTATATAGTTCTGCTTGTAGAAATTGTGACATAAATCTAAGTTCCAAAGAAATAACTCATTGCCCTTTAAGACATGTATGCACTTAAATTGGATGAATCAAATCTTTGAAGTGGTTGATAAAAAGCAGAGGTTGAGGAAAATATACCGGGAAGTGTGGACTTCTAATAGCAATTAAGCCTTGAGGAAAATAAAAATAAAGGAATAAAGTGAAGAAAACACATTTTGCAAAATGATTACAAAAGCCCAAGCCTTTGAGTCACTTGTCCGTAGGGGTATCTTGAAACCCGGTAACTTGAGTCTACCAGCTCGGGATTATCGACCAAACTCGCTACACGAATGCAAAAAGGGTAAAAGTGTCAAAAAGCAAATGTGTTGAATCACGGAAGAAAAGAAAAAAAATTAATACTCAAGGCCCAAAGCTAAAAGAATGATCCATGCCATGGTTGATCCGAATGATACTTCACCACCAGAGGAGGCGTGCAAAATAATTCAAGTGATAAACATGTGTAGAAGGGTTAGTGGTGTGAATGTTGGAGGAACAAAGACCAAGTCATATTTTTAATGAGTTAGATTTATATAATGAGCATGCACAAAAATTCTTAGTGAAATGTATAAGGTTGAGGTAGGGATATTGAGAACTATTAATGAAACGTTGATTTAGGATTTTGTGGGTATATCCGCTGAAAACCCTCAGGAGACAACACTCATCCTCCTAGGAAACTTGGAGGTTTAAAGGCTTGTTGCACATGCTAAGTGCAACCGTGATTCCTACGAAAGTGAGTTAGGATTTCCCTATTTTTATTTTTCTTATATTCTGTTTTGCTAGGGACTAGCAAAATCTAGGTGTGGGGGTATTTGATGCATTGCATACATTGCATCATATGTCTTTAATTTAGATTACTTTTACATCAATAAATGCTACTAAGGTATGTGTTTAGTCTTATTTACAGAATACAGGGACCTGAATGCAATTTACCCACATCCCGAGCATAAACGCATGCAAAAGACTCATTTCTATCATAAAGACCAAGTTCAAGATTATCGGGTTACAAATGGAAATGCATCCCAAGCATAAAAGCATTCAAGTCCTAATTGCAAAAAGAACAAGGACTTAAGCACAAAAGTAGCCGGGGACTTAACTGCAAAAAGTCAAGGACCTAATTGCAAATCACGAGTAGCTTTTATTCTCTTGGAGAAAATATATAGAAAAATCAATGTATATCTCCAAATATGTGAAGGAATTAATCCGGAGCTCAAAAGAATGGAAAGAATCAATCCAGATGACACACACACACCATGCGGCGATTCCGCCGCCCCCTAGTCGATCCGTGTGCTCCAATTTCGTCCAGTCGTGTCTGGACACGTGTACTTTCCAATATTATACCTAGATCCCTTGTAGCAACTATAAATAGACCCGAGAACGATGTTAGAAGGGTCCTTAGTCTTTGGTTGTAATTTTTATTCTTAATCTTAGTTTTGTATTCTTCTTTTCATTAATAAAATTCTGTCTTTTATTTCTTACTTTTAGTTTTCCTTTGTAATGTCTCAAGGACCCCTTCTTCCTCCCTCTATGAGTTTCTAACTCCTTCCAAATGGTGGAGGTGACGGATTAGGGTGAAGAGAAGATGAATGAATGTTATTATTTTAAGTTCGTATTAGTCTATTTTGATTACTTGAGTTTATGTTAAATCATTTATCATGTAATGCTTCATAACTAATATGATTTATTATAAGTTTCTGAATTCTCTAATCTAAACCTTAAATCTAAACCTCCACCCGACGGAATTCACATCTTTGTTCTTGTTTTAGTTTTAATTGTTCTTGTTTCTTGCTTTAGATAATTAAAATCCAAAAATCTCAAAACCCAATTATTTCTTCTCTCCTTCTTTCCCCCAATCGAAATCACAATAATAACAAATCTCTCTGTCCTTGTGTTCGACCCGTACTTGCCACGTCTTCATAGACGCCGTGCACTTGCGGTATAAATTTAATTCTCATCAAAGGACATCAAATGGGAACCTCAAAAGTGGGTCAATGCACTTGGAATGGGAACATGACACCATGTGGGGCTAGAATACTCATGAGTGAGCCCCTCACAAAGAGCGTAAGATGAAAGGAGAGGTTCATGAATTAGATGCAAAGACGTCTCATTCAAATGATCAAACTGAAAGAGCTTGAACCTCTCAAGATTTTGGGAAATATGGGGCAACGGAAGAAGAGTTTCTCTCGTTGCGGTACTGAAGTTATGATCGTCAATCCAAACTCTCCAACCAACAGGCTGGTGGGTCGGAACGAGGTCAAGTACCTCGTTATGCATGTCTGACTCACCAGGCGAACAGAAAGTGAGTCCCTTACTCAAGATATCCTCTAAGGAACTCCCAATACCCTTATTGGCACTATAGTTGCTTGATGTCCCATCTTTTCCAAGATGATCAGGAACATTAGCGAGAGGCAAACTCTTATCAGGTCTTTTGGAAGTAAGGGTACTAGGGAGCTCTTGCCCCACCAGAGGTGAGTCTTTAAGAGGCACAACATGAAGATCATGTGGCTCAAGGGCCACAAGACAAAAAGGTAAGGAACAATCTTGTGCCGACTCATAATGAAGTTGGTCCATGTTATTCTCAATTTGGATCGAATCCCCCTACCATGTGATCGTGAATTGAAACCTCAAGTCCGTCAGGATGACTAGGTTTTTTACTTTGAAAGATTGTGCTTTGAATTTATGGATGTGGTGGTGGTTCGATATCAGAAGATAAATCCTCATGTTGATAAGAAAAGTTATCATCCTCACATTCACGTAATTGTTGCGTCATTTGACTCACTTGCAGTTAGGGTTGTGCATCCGGTCCGGACCGGACCAGATTTTTATCCGGGGTCCGGACCGAAGACCGGTCAAAAACCAAATTTTTACATTAAAAAAAAATTGGACCGGTCCGGACCCCGGACCGGTCAAAAACCAAATTTTTTACCTTTAAAAAAAAATTGGACCGGTCCGGACCCCGGACCGGTCAAAAACCAAATTTTTTACATTAAAAAAAATTGGACCGGTCCGGACCGGACCGGACCGGAAATTTTAAATTTACCGGACCGAAACCCGGACCGGACCGGATTTTTTCGAAATTTTCCGGACCGAACCCGGACCGTCCGGTCCGGTTGACCGAGTCAACCCGGGTTTTGCTCTCCCCTACTTGCAGTGCCATTTTTTGTTTGGATTGTTGAGTGGTTTCATGAACGTAAGGAAAGTTTGTTTGAAGGAATCAGGTATGCGGTCAACTATGAGGTCCAAGTCAGAGCTTGGGAAATTTTGGGGTTGGGTGTTTATGGGCTGAGAATAAGTCCTATGATTCAGAGTGGGATGTTGGTAGAATTCTGGGTATTCGGGAGGAGGATACTCGGGTGAAAATGATGTATAAGAATTTTAATAAGAATTGTCTCCCCACGAATCCATCCCTCTCGGGTTGTACGCGGATGTGTAATGGTCATATTGAGCATTTTGGGAAAAGGTATGCTCAGACTTAGGCTCTAAGGGAACATAAGGGAATTCCCCGATAACATGACCACTCAACCACAATAGTCACACAGTACGGCTACTAAAGCCACCAGTGCACTCATGTCATCTACCACATGCATGAAAGAGGCCAAAGATTCTTGTATTGTCTCAGCTTGCTGACCAACATTTGATCTGACATAACTAGATGATGGTCTAGTAGTCGGTGTCTTTCTCATATTAACCCAATATGAAGATTGCTCAGTCCTACAATTAAGATTATCCCAACCATACGGGGTGTTAGTTTGAGCCATCTCAGGTTGCATGGGTCCGGAATACCATGGAGAATTGTCCTGGTCCCGACAATGATATGGATGGTCGCCCATGTAACCATCCATCTCAACAAATAAACTCTAGAGTCGACCACTCTCACCACCACAAGGCCAAGCTCGCAAAAAGTGCTCGACTCGACCCTAAAACGCTAACAAAGAGTGTAAAGGGGAGGAGAGTAGAACGTAGAAGTATGTGAGAAGAAGATGACTTAGAGGAGAAGGGAAGAATCCCTAAAAACTAGCGTGGGGAAAGGATGAGTGTAGAAGCCTAGTCTAGCAAACACGGGTCAAGCAGCCTACGGTCACTATAGGTACTTACAGGTAAACGGCGCTTAACTGCGAGGTCATGGCCTCAACACGCCTCACCTCCCTATGACAAACACCACAAAGCCCATCAAGTGAGACAAGATATGGAGATCTCGTCTCTCCTACTATTGACAAAGTGGGCAACGCCAATCAGGCTATCACGGTCGTGACCAAATTACTCTCCTAATGCGCCTGAGTCCTATTGATGGAACATAGTTAACATTGTTCAAAACTAAAACTAAACCACTAGGCAAGTGAAGGGAGATGTTTCCAATTTCAACCGCTGAGACGTTTGCACCATTTCCAACCTTCAACTCCACTTCTCCCTTTACAATAGTCCTTTTATCCTTTAATGCCTACATATTTGCACAAATATGAGCACATGATCTGGTATCAATTACCCAATCAAGGATAGATGTGGTTAAGTTTACTTCAATAACAAAGATACCTTTGGGAGCCTTGGGACGCTTACGTTCCACTTTGCCCTTCTATTTGGGGCAATTCGCCTTGAAGTGCCCCAACTCATGACAATGGAAACACTCGGTTTGGGTAGTAGGTTTCCTACTCTTAGAGGTGCTCACTTGAGCAACTCCCTTCCCCTTGCCTTGGGTTGGCGTCTTGGCTACTTTTTTGCCTTTGTTCTTGTAGATCAATTTACTCCCTTGAGATACCACCAAGACATTTCTTACTTCATTTCCTTCGTCAAGGTCTATCTCGGCTTGCTTGAGACTTCGATGGATCTCATCCATGCTTGGTGCCTTTTCACGCATATCAAGGTGCATGATAAAATCCTTGTAAAAAGAAGGCAACAAACAAAGGACTATATCCTCCGCCATGTCTCCTGGAATTGGTGCTTTAAGCTTCTCCAATTTCTCAAGGTACGCCATCCTTTTTAGCATGTGGCAGTTGACAGACGTACCTTCTGCCATCTTGCACCCAATGAAGGTTAGGGTGGTTTTATAGGTCCGAGAGGGAAAGCTATTCGTATGGGAGGATATGGTTAAGATGGTTGAGGACCTGTACTATTTCTTTAAGTTTCCATGGGAGAAGTCGTCTTACAGGAAACTGCTAACATCATGTCAAAAAGACACGATTAAGAAGAAAGAATACTATGACAAGAAGAAGGAAGTAAGGGATAACAAAAGAGGCCAAATAAAGTATATACAGTTATATCCTTACGTTACATTATTGGGCGTACGAGGCCCTTCAACAGTTTGCCACCCAATATGTTGTGAACCGTGGACACCAGTTCCCTAGGATGCTCAGCTGGACGAGCAATGAGAAAAATGTCTCGTAGAAGGCTGATGTTGCACGCATGTTTTCTTCAAAAAGAAGCGTAAGTTCATCTTCACTGTTGTCAATTAATGCTTTTAATTACGGGTGTACTTAGTTTGCTCGATAGTAGGTCTGGCAATCGTGTCGTGTACTTTTGTGTCATGTGTTTTTTCGTGTACTATGCAATTTCACTAGACACAAACCTGACCCAAATTTTTTTGTGTCCAATAAACAGGACACGAACACGACCTGAACCAACACGAAAACTAACCAAGAATTATTAATATTTAAACATTTCAGTGTTTACGTTAAAAGTAATTAGTTAGAGTACACTAGGGATGAAAGCTCCCAAATGCTGGAATGAGAGGTGAGGGGTATTGTTGGTTTTATAGGGTGGAGTGGATGATAAGAATATGCATCAGGCGATGTGGGACTAATTTTTCACATCACCAAACACCGGAAAACAATTTGTTAATACATTTAAACATCTGATATATGAGAGAAGGCGAAGTTGGCGGGGGTGGTTGGGTCTGATTTAAACTATGTCCGGGGTGCAAGTTAGAATCTCCACGGTGACCTTTTTTGGGGAAATTAAATTTAACATTTCGGCAAAAAAGAGAGGGTGATGGGATTCGAACCTGGATCACCTAATGCTAACTAAAGGGTCAACCCATTGCACCAACTGAATAACTTGGTCTATTGTTAGGATACAATTAATTACTGTCATTCGTGTCCTTTTCGGGTACACGACTTGGAGACACGAAAACAACATGAAATTTTTTCGTGTACCGGAAACACGACATGAAACACGAAATCCTTAAACCCAAACATGGATTTTTCGTGTTGTGTTTTTGTATTCCGTGTCAAATTGTGCGGCCTACTCGATATGCTTGATAGGAGTTCAATAGACCTTGATAGTTAAGATTTGTTGTTAGTTACTGAAGTATTTAGTTTGCTCGATGGGTTTGATAAGCGCTTGATATGACCTTGGTAGTTAACATTTGTTTTTATTTACTCGAGTACTTAGTTTTCTCAATAGACTCGATATGAGTTCGACAGACCTCGATAGTTTAGATTTGTTGTTAGTTACCAGAGTATTTAGTTTGCTCGATGGGTTCGATATGCTCTTTAAATGACCTTGATAGTTTATATTTGTTTTTATTTACTGAAGTGCTTAGTTTGTTCGATAGGCTCCATAGGTGTTCGATATACCTTCATAGTT
Source organism: Triglochin maritima (assembly GCA_963682175.1). Classification (NCBI taxonomy): domain Eukaryota; kingdom Viridiplantae; phylum Streptophyta; class Magnoliopsida; order Alismatales; family Juncaginaceae; genus Triglochin; species Triglochin maritima. The sequence goes on from OY821779.1 coordinate 17,916,040, forward strand.
TAAATTTGTTGTTAGTTACTAAACTTAACATAATGTTTTATATTCGTCGTAGTTGACCATGTACCCTTATTTGGCACATCGTACATCGGTGGTTGAATATTACAATAGCCTTACAGAGGGTGATGACCCCCTACCACCTGGGCTCGAGGAGGATGTTTATGAAGGTGGTGATGAGGTGGCTGAGAGATTGTCTAAGGCTGCCAAGGAGGCAAACATTTTTGCAGATGATGTTTTATCAGAGGAAATTGCTATCCCTACCTCTACCCCAGCGGCAACCTCATGTTGGGATTTCATGAGGATTATAGAGGTACAAAAAAACTTTTCTTTCACCCTCTTTAATCATCAAAATGGATGTAATTTCTTAATGTGTTTCTCGTTTATGTGACCAAGACGATAGTGTCATAAGAGAGTCTCATAGTCATGAGACATCTTGAGTCTTTTGTTATTGATGTTTAGAATTTTTTAACACTCAATTTAAGCAAATATAAGTCATTACGAATAAAAGCATTTGCATAGAATAAACCATCTTTTGAAACATTATAACATGCATTTGAAATAGTAATGTTAAAACCATCTATGTCCAAACATGACACGGATATCATGTTTTTACATATTGATGGAACATAGTAAACATTGTTCAAAACTAAAACTAAACCACTAGGAAAGTGAAGGGAGATGTTTCCAATTTCAACCGCTGAGACGTTTGCACCATTTCCAACCTTCAACTCCACTTCTCCCTTTACAATAGTCCTTTTATCCTTTAATGCCTACATATTTGCACAAATATGAGCACATGATCTGGTATCAATTACCCAATCAAGGATAGATGTGGTTAAGTTTACTTCAATAACAAAGATACCTTTGGGAGCCTTGGGACGCTTACGTTCCACTTTGCCCTTCTATTTGGGGCAATTCGCCTTGAAGTGCCCCAACTCATGACAATGGAAACACTCGGTTTGGGGAGTAGGTTTCCTACTCTTAGAGGTGCTCACTTGAGCAACTCCCTTCCCCTTGCCTTGGGTTGGCGTCTTGGCTACTTTTTTGCCTTTGTTCTTGTAGATCATTTTACTCCCTTGAGATACCACCAAGACATTTCTTACTTCCTTTCCTTCGTCAAGGTCTACCTCGGCTTGCTTGAGACTTTGATGGATCTCATCCATGCTTGGTGCCTTTTCACGCATATCAAGGTGCATGATAAAATCCTTCTAAAAAGAAGGCAACAAACAAAGGATTATATCCTCCGCAATGTCTCCTGGAATTGGTGCTTTAAGCTTCTCCAATTTCTCAAGGTACGCCATCCTTTTTAGCATGTGCAAGTTGACAGACGTACCTTCTGCCATCTTGCACCCAATGAATGCTAGGGTGGTCTTATAACGCTCGTTGCGAGCGCTATCTAGAAATGCCTTAGAGAGTTGTGTGATCATGTTCTTGGGAGTGTACTCGAGATACTTCCGTTGAAGTTCACTCGCCATACTCGCAAGCATGATTCCTTGCACAATAAGTTCATCCTTGTGAAATTTCTCTTTGGCAGCTTTCTTTTCTGAAGTGGCATTCTCTCCTAGTGTCGGGGATTCATTATCCAACACATATGTGAGGTCCTCTTGTCTCAATATTAAATTGTGTTTGATGTCCCAATCCTGAAAATTGGAACCATCACTCTCAAGAGGGTGTTTCGCAATAATAGAGCAGACTAAAAGATTACTTGTCATTGTACAAAACATATAAAGGTTTTCTATGTCAATGTTTATGTATAAATAAGTTTGTCAAACTTCATACTACATTTGAAAAATCATCGTCAATGCAGTAATTCAAGATCCCATCATTCATAAAACGAACTCATCCGAATCATAAACTCAAGGTAGGAATCTCTTACCAATCATAACCTTTAAGAAAATATTGCAAGCATTTGCATTTCTCAAACTTTATAACTCTTGTCGTTTATTAAGAAATTATTTCCATAATAAACTACATTTGCCAAGATACATGAACTCATCTGATTTCTTGTTAAGCAAACACATTTTATTTGGACAATGTGGTTGGTTGGACCATCTCCATAAAACAAACGAGTCAAGTGCCACACACAAGACCCACCCATGAATGGCCAGATGATCATCCTAACACATTCCACAATTTCTACAAATGGAAATGACACTTATGCTAAATCCACTTGTAGCTTAAAGTGGAATAAAATGAGAATGAAACATGCTTAATTTTTCATGGGACTTATTTATGACATAATAGGCATTGATAGGTCATGTAATCATACATCTAAATCTAACCTAATTATTTCATCACAAATAATATTCAAGCATATAATATAAAAATACAACACAAGATGCAAGTTTGTATTGCAAACACATGCACATTGGTACCTTTTAGTTAATTCCATTGTCTCAAGCACATGTGTTCACTAAATCATTTAAATCCTTTTAAAAATGATTTATCATTCTATATGAACCAATTTAAATATTTAAAAGTTATATAGAAGCTTTAGAAATTATTGATTGACAAACAAACCTCAGCCGGCCATTAAAACTGTTCTCACCGCTGTCCATTGATCATCAAATCTTGAACAAGCGACAATAATTTTATAGAGAGAAAATATGTTTTCTGGAAACTAGAGTTTCACATATTTAATTTCATATAAATAACAGAAACAATCCATGTAGCCATTTTCTATAGTTCTCTGTTTCAATCTGGGCAAGAACTGAGACTGCAATCTGGAATTCCAGCAGTGACCCGGTTTTGTCAATTTTGTACAACATTATAGATCTATCTAAAAATCCGATCTATAATTTTTCTAGCCTTATATACATCATAACTTGATGGTAGAATTTTAGAAATAAGAAAATATAACCCATCCATAATCCAGAGCAATTTAAATCCGAAAGTGAGCTCAAAACATGCAGAACTTGAACCACAAGACAAGAGCTAGATTAACTAAACCCGTATGAATGAAATCATATGATTAAAATGTTCTAATTAGTTAATAGAGAACCCTAAAGCTCTGATACTACTGTTTGGATTTCATAAGAATTATAGAGGTAAAAAAACTTTTATTTCGCCTTCTTTAATCATCAAAACGGATCGTCTCTATTCCTAACCTTAGACAAGTAACCAATCAAACATTTTGCATACAAGATTAAAGACCTAATCTACACTTATGCAAATACAACTAAATTGAGATTTCCGGATTTAGATTTCATACATTTGCCTAGTGAAAATGAATTTCTCTAGGACTCTTGAAGAATCTTCACACCTTTACCTCCAAGGTTCACCTTGAACCAAACAAGGACTAGTTCAAGACCTTGCTAGAGATCTACTAGCTTTTTCTTTATCAATCACTCTTGAGTGAGTAGATGTGTACCACTTAAACTTGGGAGAGAAGAATGGTGGCTGAAAGCTTCTTAAAACTTGTTGTACAAGTTACATTTCTCTTCTCCTTTTATAGGTGCAAGTAGAGCAAACCATAACCACAAGATGGGCTTATTGGGTCCATGGCCCATTAGTTGCATATTCCATTCTTAATTGATTGAATAAAAGGTTAAGTTTGTACAAATTCATGTCATGACAATGTGACATTCATTATCATACTATGTGTCATAAATATTATGTTATGTAATATACATTACACTTCTCCAAATAATATTATTCACACATCTCATGAACTCATATTAAATGTTACAACATGTAACACTTTATTTCACCATCTTATCACATGCATTTAATTTCATATCATATGAAATATAACACACCATATAAAACGTGTAAAATACTTCTCTTGTTTCTCGTTCAGTTGGTGTGACCTTTATCGAGGACCCGGGTTTGATTGGTAATGGCATAAAATATTTTATTGTCATACACTACAAGCAATACACTAGTTGTACATTATAGTCACCCAATCAACACACAGATGAAATGTAACCATTTTAAAAAACACGATCCTGTAGCAATATTATAAATAACATTACTTGTGTCTATTCCTTATCTCAAGATGTCATGAATAACATACAAAGTAGGGTTGTGTCACATTTGCATTATATTCGTTTATTGGTCTCTCTTGAGTAATTATAAATATATAGTTGGTATCACTTCAACTATATTGCATGCATTTACAATTCTACTCTACCAAGGGGCCAGGGACATCATTACTCATTATAAATGAGGGTCAATGATACTGTTGACCTACAATCCTTTCCCTCACAATCCATATATAAAGAACTACTACTTTTATCATCACTTGTGATAAGCAACTTTCAATAGTATTTCGAGATACATTTCTCATGTGAAAAGATGTAGTCTCATATTTTAGATTTCGTAGACACCGTGAAAACATTAATGACACAAACACAATCCTATAAGGTTTTCACTTGTAAAGTCATGTTCAATGTATTAAACCTTTCATACACTTGTGTTATTAAATGATAATATTTTATCAACATTTGTAGAACTACAATGTACTTTAATCAACACGACAATCTTTTCATGGTATAAGAGTGTTCCATGTTAATTACCAAGATTGTGAACACGTAAGAGTTTCATGTTTGTTATCATATAGAGTTATACGCTTCAAGACCAAGGGTATCTTCTTGAACACTTCTATAAAACATCAAACACATGGAACAAAAGATATATACATACATATACATTCAATTCATAAACATAACATGTAAAAGATATCAACAGAAGATAAATTTAAGAACACAAAACTAACACCTCATCCCAAGCAGCAGTCCCAACCCCTACTCAGCCCCATCTTATAATTACAAGCTTTTGGTAGAAAGGTTGAAGAGGGTGGAAGCAACACAACAGTAGATGGAAGCAACACAACTGTCGATGGAAGTGGCACAACTGTCGATGGAAGCAAAGCAACTATTGATGGAAGGTCAATTGAAGAGCATCATTGAGAATCAATGTTACTTGATGGACCAGATAGCTAATATCGTGGATTTGTTAGAAGCACCTTCAAGACCACCATATGATGAGAATCAATTGTCCACGATGGACTAGATGGCTAAGATCGTGTCTCTGTTAGAAGCATGTTTGAGACCACCATCTGATGAGAATCAGTTGTCCACATTGGACCACATGGCTAAGATTGTGTCTTTGTTAGAAGTACATTCGAGACCACCATCTGATGATGAAGATGATTTACGTGACGGTTAGGAAGGTGAAGTAGATCTGTCCACCCCTTCAAGGAAGATGTGTCCCCCAAAACATCTTCAGGATATCTACACCGACCCAACTATGAAACTGTGACCTTCGAACCCAGTGATGAGCCTTTAGTGTTCAACCTTTGAAGAAGCCAAACGAAAGACAATTGAGGACATTAGAACGATTGGTATTTTGGAGGATCCCTAATGAGAAGAACGTTGATGTGAAGACGGGGACCCTCGTGGTTTTTAGCGATGAAGACAATCAGATCAAGGCTCGCCGACGACGTAAGTATTTCAAATAATTTAAATTTCATGATTTTATAGGTGTAACCCGATAGGCTCGATAGGAGGTCGATAATTTATGTGTGAGCTGGTTAGGATTAGATTGAGTATTTAGAACTTTGGGCTCGATGGGCTCGATAATCGAGTTTGATATGAGCTCGATAATTTAGAATTGTTTGTTATTTACTAGGGGATGGGCTCGACAATCGAGTTCGATAATTTAAAATTATTTGTTATTTATTGGGGGATTTCGTTTGTTCGGTGGGCTCGATAGGACCTCGATATGACCTCGATAATTTAGAGTTGTTTTCTATTTACTGGGGAATTTGGTTTGCTCGATGGGCTCGATATGACCTCGATAATTTAGAATTATTTGTTATTTACTGGGGACTTTCATTTTCTCGATGGGTTTGATAGGTGCTCCATAGGATGTTGATAGGAGTTCAATGAGCTTGATATAAACTCAATAAATACTCGACAATGTTTGCACGAAAATATTTGAAGATAATATTTATGACTTTCAACATGTTGATCGATGTTTTCGTAGAATATTGATGCGGCTCAACATATGATGAGCGTGCAGCTCATTAGCTTCCCATGTCCATACCACAAATATGTTGTGATTATGAGATACTTTTTCTGTCAATGGATTCCAGGCATGGATGACTTGTATAGTAACAATCCAGGGATGTATACTTGGGATCCATCATGTCTGTCGTTCCACACCGAGATGGAGGATCAAGTCACGCCTTCTTGGAAGGGAAAGTAGTATGTGTATTGATGCCAGATCTACAAGAACCAACATTGGTTTGTGGTATCGTGTCTGTCGTTCCCTCTTACTTGAAACTCCAAAGGGTGCTTGCCCTTATTAGCCTAGTTTTTCATTCTCTTCTGTACTCGTGCAATGTTATCTTGTACCTCCTCATATTGTTGTCACACCTACATGAATCTATATGCTTCGGGATAATTTCTCTCATATTTCTTGGCTAACTCTTGGAGATTGACACGTTGTCTCCCTGTAGACACCTTGAACATGTTAAATCTTGTGGTTGGGAAGCCTTAAAGATGGTCGAAGAAACCTTATTGAAGATATGAAAATCTTCGAACATGTCCACCACCGTAACCCAGGTCCGCAATGCCACCTCCAATATAATCCACATTGATCTCTCCGCATGCATTGATGTGGTAGAAACCTCCATAAAAAGGATCCACATTGATCTCAATTTCTTTCTACTGCCCAAACAAATATTGACAAGCAACCCAAAAGTTGATCCAAGAAACTATGTTGGAGATCCCAAAATCTTTGAACATGTCCACCACCATAGTAAGCCAGGTGGGCAATGCCATCTCCAACCGCCACATCGATCTTTCCATATGCATGATTGCCATAGAAATCCTCTATAAAAACATCTCGTCCTCCTTCTTTTCTCACTATCTTTCTTGCACCTTAAACAACATGGGTAAGGAAACCCAGAATTTGGTTGACGAAACTCTTCTGGAGATCTTAAAATCATTAGACATGTCCACCACCACTATAACCCAAATCTAAAATGCCATCTCCAAAGGAATCCACATCGATCTCTCCGCAAGCATGAATGCGGTAGAGGCCCTTCATAAAAACCCTCGTTCGTCCCTCTTGTCTAACTTTCTTTCTTCTGCCCCCAAACAACATCCCATTGGAAACCCAAAAGTTTGATGAAGAAACCATGTTGGAGATCCTAAAATATTCGGACATGTCGACCACCACATTAACCTAGGTTCGTAATGCCACCTCCAAAAGAATCCACATCGATCTCTTCACTTGCACGAATGCGATAAAGACCCTCCATAAAAACCCCTCGTTTCCTCCCTCCTGTCTCACTCGTGCCCTAAATAACATGGCAAAGGAATCTTGAAAGTTGGTTTAAGAAACTGTGATGAGCGTGCAGCTCATTAGCTTTCCATGTCCATACCACAAATATGTTGTGATTATGAGATACTTTTTCTGCCAATGGATTCCAGGCATGGATGACTTGTATAGTAACAATCCAGGGATGTATACTTGGGATCCATCGTGTCTGTCGTTCCACACCGAGATGGAGGATCAAGTCACGCCTTCTTGGAAGGGAAAGTAGTATGTGTATTGATGCCAGATCTACAAGAACCAACATTGGTTTGTGGTCGAGCTATCAATTCCCAACTGGAAGTTGCCGATCTATGATGACAATCATACGATCATTTCTGAGGCAAAGTTGGAGAATATAATGAGGCCCTGGTGTCGCCTCCTTCCCTCTCTGATGAAGGCTTCCTCGTTGTTCAAGGATCATCCAAAACTGAAGTCCTTACAAGGACGCAAACCCTTGGAGCCGTCTGAAACCGGAGGAGGCCCCCCAAACCAGAATAGGTAAATTTCCTGATTACTTTAGTTGTTTAATGCTTTTATCCCATATGTTTACGGTTAATGCTATTAATTTTGCAGTGGAGATTGTGGCATGTACGCCATCAAATATAGAGCATCGTCTGGCAAATCTTCCCCTCACCACCATCACAGACAAAAACGTACAAACTTTCAGGGATAAAGGGACATTCGAGGTGTTCTATCATAATGTCGGACCTTGATATGGAACTATTATGTATTTTATCACAATGTGGACCTGTTTTTGTATTTTATTTTATAAAACAAGTATAGAAATGGAACAATTATGAATTCAAATGTGGCAATATATCTTCCATGTCAATTTCAGACCATTTTCCTCTGTTTATGACGAAGCCTCGATATTAACAATATTAGTTTGATAGGTTCGATACTAGTACTAGAGGTACTCGATTGTTGCGCTCGATAGGCTCGATTTGAGTGCGGAGAATTGTAACCTCAACGGGCACGATATGAAGTCACTAATTGCTCGATAATTTCTGAGGCAGATTTAGTAGCGATATTAGTTCGATAGGTTAAATACTAGTATGATGCACATTAGATTGTTGTGCTCGATAGGCTCGATTTGGGTGCGGAGAACTGTAACATCGATTAGCTCGATATGAACTCGATATGACCTCGATAATTTAGATTGTTTGAAAAAACATGACTATTCTAACATAGTTTTCAATGGCATTTTTGGCAGTACGGAATTGGAATTGTTTCCTTCCCTCCAAATGTCACCTCAGTTATGAGGGAAGTGTGAAAAAACTATAACAATGGGCAGCTCGATGTGACCTTGATATGATGAAGTAAGATAGTCCACTTTGTTGGGCTTGATGAGTTTGATATGCACTTCATACGACCTCGATAGTTTACACAATTGTTCACGACACAGTTTTTGAGGGTGTGTTTTCGAAGGTTCAGTTTCCTTCCCTCCAAACGTCACGTCAGATATAAGTATAAAATGCCCTTTCCTTCTTTCCACAATACTTCCTTCCGCTTTGCTCTCCACCGCCATCTTCCCTCCTCGATCGTGACCTCCCAATTCAAGTCTGAGAATGCTGTGTAATGATGACATTGTTGAGGTCATGGCACTTGATGACCTACTATGCATGTGCGGTTACCGTGCACAACGTCTGTGTGTCGGGACCATGACTGGGGTCTTATAGGTGTCCTAGCGGTGTGGGGCATTGGGCCACCACAGATGCTCTTTTTATGTTTGTGACACTGTGTCACAATTACAGCCACCCCTGGAACCACTCCAACAGGTCAACCAGAACCTGGCAGAACTCACCCAATTCGTAGGCGATCTAGACTGTCATTTAGCTGTCGACAGTGGTCTGTTTTTGTTATTTCTTTATTTCTGACTTGCAAGTTGTTATATGTTAATGTTGTTATAATAACCATTGATATTTCTTAATTTTCATTGGGTAGTTTCCTCCCTGAAGACACCAACAACATCACCTCCCTTCGTGGAACACAACTGCCCCAATTGTGGGATGACCGGCCTCGCCGAGACACCCATTCCTGACGTGCCTCCTAGCTATGAAGACCACACTGGGTGGACTAGGAAACAAGCAAAGTTTTGACATCACAAAATTTTTTGGTTAATGTTGTTTTATAAGTTACAAATTTTTATTGTTAATGTTGTGGATGTTAATGAAGTAAATATTGAATTACAAACTATTTTGTTGGTTAATGTTTTTTCAATCTATTTGAATGTTGTAATCGATTGGTGAATGTTGTTAATGTTTGTTGCTTAATTTTTGAATGTTGTTAATATTTGTTGTTAACGTTGCTGAAACAACCATCAAGTTTTGTCGAGCACAATTGACATTAAAAAAATTGAACTTAAGATTGTTTGTTAATTCATAAAGCATCGAGCACCGTTGAGCTTCCATCACTCTCAATTGAGTACAAGAACAGAACGAATCTAAACGAACTCAACGTCATAGGAAAACAACCATCGAGTTATATCGAGCACTCTCGAGCACTAACGAGTGTGGCATCAAAAACATTGAACTTAAGATTGTTTGTTAAGTCAAAGCATCGAGCACCGTCGAGTTGCAATCGCTCTCAATCGAGTACAAGAACTGAGTGGATATATATATATATGTTGCCTATATTGTGGATATTATGCATGATTTGAGTGAATGATGTTTGCAAGAATTTATCTTTTGTCAACAAGTTAATATAAAGCATAATATATGGCCAAGCCGTCAGCAATAATTCCAATTCAGTGTGTCTCCTTCCAACAGTTGGGTTGTCGAAAAAAGTATCGATGATGGGCTCACCATCGGTGACAATTTTCATTTGGTGCCAACTGGAACTTTTCCCAACAACGTGGCCATCGGATTTGTTATTGCCGACGACCAGGTCGTCGGTAATAAATATTACCGATGTAGACAAGGACGATGGCTCAACGACGTCGAGGCCAATACCCTTTTTTTTGGTAGTCTTCAAACAATAACATTAGGTGTATGATATCGGCTAAGCTTCCTTTGCTTCAGTTGCATGAATGCTAGCTTGCGCCTTAAACACGTTGTTGTGTCTCCTCTTGTGCATGGCTTGCGTCTCACCCGCACCGCCATTACACCTCTTTGTATCGTATGGTGACACTCTCGCGTGTAATGCATGACCACATGTGCATTTGGTACTTACGTTGATCACATGTGCGTCATACCCCAACTCTAAGTGTGTGATAACTCTCCCTCACCTGATTTGTGCTTCATCCCTTAAGTGCACTTAGGTTTATCTTCCAAATATTTTTTAACCATGTCCTCCCACTGCCATAGAGCGATATCACATTCTCACGTGTTTTCGTCCAACGGTTTTCCTTTTCACTTGACCAAGAACTACATGTCGTAGTTGTCGTAAGTGATACTTACATTCGGAAGTGCACACTCTAAAACCCTCCTAAAATATCATCTTTGTTGACATGTAACTTTTTCAAGTTACTTACATGGAAGATCAGATTTTTTTGAAGTGCTCGAGTAATTTAAAGTGATAACAAGTGTTCTCAAATCTTCTTCAGAATCTTAAATGGCCTATAAAAGGGCGACACAAGACCTTTATGTGCGTACTTGGTGAGCATTTTTTTCCACACATGGGAGCTGAGTTTAAGCCAAGCTTTCCCTCTTACTTGAAACTCCAAAGGGTGCTTGCCCTTATTAGCCTAGTTTTTCATTCTCTTCTGTACTCGTGCAATGTTATCTTGTACCTCCTCATATTGTTGTCACACCTACATGAATCTATACACTTCGGGATAATTTCTCTCATATTTCTTGGCTAACTCTTGGAGATTGACACGTTGTCTCCCTGTAGACACCTTGAACATGTTAAATTTTGTGGTTGGGAAACCTTAAAGATGGTCGAAGAAACCTTATTGAAGATATGAAAATCTTCGAACATGTCCACCACCGTAACCCAGGTCCGCAATGCCACCTCCAATATAATCCACATTGATCTCTCCGCATGCATTGATGTAGTAGAAACCTCCATAAAAAGGATCCACATTGATCTCAATTTCTTTCTACTGCCCAAAAAAATATTGACAAGCAACCCAAAAGTTGATCCAAGAAACTATGTTGGAGATCCCAAAATCTTTGAACATGTCCACCACCATAGTAAGCCAGGTGGGCAATGCCATCTCCAACCGCCACATCGATCTTTCCATATGCATGATTGCCATAGAAATCCTCTATAAAACATCTCGTCCTCCTTCTTTTCTCACTATCTTTCTTGCACCTTAAACAACATGGGTAAGGAAACCCAGAATTTGGTTGAAGAAACTCTTCTGGAGATCTTAAAATCATTAGACATGTCCACCACCACTATAACCCAAATCTAAAATGCCATCTCCAAAGGAATCCACATCGATCTCTCCGCAAGCATGAATGCGGTAGAGGCCCTTCATAAAAACCCTCGTTCGTCCCTCTTGTCTAACTTTCTTTCTTCTGCCCCCAAACAACATCCCAATGGAAACCCAAAAGTTTGATGAAGAAACCATGTTAGAGATCCTAAAATATTCGGACATGTCGACCACCACCTTAACCTAGGTTCGTAATGCCACCTCCAAAAGAATCCACATCGATCTCTTCACTTGCATGAATGCGATAAAGACCCTCCATAAAAACCCCTCGTTTCCTCCCTCCTGTCTCACTCGTGCCGTAAATAATATGTGGAGATTAGTTCGAAGGCGAGTGAGAAACAAAGGGGAGAAGATATTAATTAAACTAAACTACACTAAACTAGTAGCAACAAGGAAGGAAATGAAAGCACAAAACGAACTAAAACTAAGTGACTAATAAAAGAAGATAGAAATCAGGAATGAAAAACCCCTAAGGGGTGGACTGTGTGTACACATGAAATAAGTGTGGTGAATGCATACAATAGCTCAAGTGTAGTTAGTGTTTGTTAATGCATAAGAAGTACCTAATGATAAGACCTATCATTCAAAGCACTAACCTAGGTGATTAATATGAGCATGACAAGTTTGTTATTAAGAACATAAACATGCATGGAATGTACCTAAACACTATGACAGAAACCATCAAGTTAAGAGTTCGTATTAATTCAAAGAAGTGTACTAACATTTCTCACAAACAACAATGTTTAGCATTCATTTCATCTACATAACATGTATAGACATCTACTCCACCCCCAAAGGGGGATGAAACTACTCACACATATTTAAACTAACATTCATACTAAGGAAAGAAAACATGCTTAAACTAATTCTAAGAAGACTAAAACAAACAAGTTAACTAAGTATGCAAGAATTGAAAAGAGGCAATATGAAGAAAACTTAACAAAACATCTATTATTACTCACTCAATTACAAGTAGCCTCTCTCCACAAGGGTTTTTGCTTCAAGACTTTTACTCCTAGTGGAGAGGATGACCAGTAAGAGAGAGATGAGATACAAATGAGGAGGAAGAGTTCTATTTATAGACATAGATAAAGGTAATCCAGGACAATCCCCTAGTATGGGACTAATACAATACCAAAAATATATATAACACACAATTATACATGACCCGACTAAATCGCATCGGATCCGGAGCAACCCAGACTGCCAATCAGCGGTCCCAGACCGCCAATTGAAGGTGTACAGGGTTTGGATCCGGTCTCGATTTTGTGTGGGCTTTCCTGGATGGCTTTCTTTATGTGTGATGTATCCAAGTCGGTTGCTGGAGCTCTGGCCCCAATCAAATTGCCAAAATACTCCCCATGATAGTGTGGAGTTTCTTGATTTGCTCATTGGTCCTTTGGGCTTACATCCGGTGTAACATCCCCTTCCGGACAGTCAAAGCGGAAGATAAAATAATTTTTTCTAAAGGGAGTTACCGAAAGGCAATAAAAGTCAATAAAAGATGATAGGAGCTCCAATTGATTTAAATACACATGAACGTGTTTGAGGATTCAAGAATAAGATATGTACACAATATACAAATCGAGAATCAATACATTCAAGAGATATTAAAAAGAATCAATAATGATTGCCAATCAAATTCTAGGTGCATAGAGACATAAAAGAAAACTAAAAAGATCACCTATGCAACTATATGCCATGAATGCCATGCATGTACCACCAGAACTTGACGGTAACCTGCAAAAATATAAAACCACAAAACCGTGAGTTTATAAAACTCAGTATGCCAAATGATCCAATTTAAACATCAATCTAATAGACATACAAATCAAACGAATATACCATACGATAACAATCAGGTTCATATTCTTGGTAAACATATGTCTAATATTACCTTAAATATGAGCATAAGCGCTTGACGAAAGTCATTTCCAAAATGCTCAATACCAACTCATTTAAGGAGCTAGAACTTAAAAGTGAAACATGGTTCACACCTCTATAGTAACTTCAATAGACAAAACAACATGATGAGTTAGAGCATAAACTTGCATCATATTTCTCATTTCAATTCAATAACAATCAATATCAATATGATCTAAAGAACAAGCATGTATCTTAGTTTCCAATTCAATTCAGTCAGTCATTTCATTAATGATACATACATGTATCAGAGATTCCAAAGGAAACCCACCGCTGGCACATGTGGTCTTCCAGTTAGTGTATGGCCCATCCCCACACCCATTCTGTAATTATAACCATTTTAAAACACTTTTAGTTTCGATATTCATTCAGTTCAGTTCATTGTGGGGTCCCATACACCAACCTGTGTCAATACGATAGATAACAGATCTGTATCTGCGGTCCTACAGCCGCCAATAATCTCATAAGAGATGTGCCCCGTCGGGCCCAATACTACGAAGAGTCATGCTCCGTAGAGCCCAGTATGCTCTTATAGAGTCAATAGTGCCAAACCCACAATTTATTTTTCAGTGTTAAGTCAGTAGTGTCTAATTCATCACTAGTTATTCCTTGGGAATAACTCACAGTTAGGTCTATCAATAATCACTAACTCATGGTTAGTTCAAATGACCTTGGTAATAAATAAATCATAATTTACTCATAAACTATGAGCAACTAGACCAATGATATAAATTTCAATATTCATTGTCCACCACGAATGGTGATTTAACTAGAACTCACTAGTTTATACAAGCAACAAAGATGCTATCATGCATAAGCTAATGGATTCAAATCACATCAAATCAATGCCAGTAAAACACAATCAGATGCAATAAACTCCAGATGTGGTTGCCCAAGTCTTCTGCAAGAACTTGGGACCAACAATGCATTTTTATCATTAGTCAAACTTGTAAAAATAGACATTCATCATGTAAGCATGCATTTAACAGAAGGACGAGAACATTAATAATAACCATCGACTAATACACAACTAAACTAAGGTTAAGCAGTGCAAGTCCCAACACCTGAGCAAATTCGTTTATCAGGATTACTACCATCTCTATTTTGATGAAGATTTTTAAACAACATTAGGTTAACCCAACCTATGTAAACCAATACAATACTTGACAAAATACAATTTAAATCATCTCATGTAACCATTTGTTCGAAAATATCGAATATTTAATAAGCACAACAGTCGACCATGCATATGTGATCTAGCCAAAACAATTGTATCTCACCAGCTTTAATTTAGGAAAGCACAATGTCAAGTGTAAAACAATATATTGAGTTTTAAAGTTTAAATATCACTTACACGTGATACATCACGGGTTTGTCTACATGCACAATACCACCCAAGGTTAGTTGCAAGGAGTGAGAAAAGATTAATAGAATACTAACTCAAACTTTATTGAGAGCTATGGTAAATCCATTTCTCGATAATAAAACAATGCATTTGTTGTTGTCGATTGGTCATCTACATGCTTGGGTTTGAAGGACATTCGACACTCACTTATTGATGACCATGCATAAGTAGGCTCAAGTGGAAAACACAATCCAAGCATTCAACCACCAAAAATACTATTCTAGTTCACTAAGAGTCACAATACCAACACAAATCCCTACCATGACATAGTGAGATTAAAACTCTATCAATCACATGACTTAGTCTATTATGACCCCCACAATAACTTTGGTACAACCTAGATTTCATAGAAGTGCTAAACCAACCCATTGAAAAGATCGATTCGAGACTCAAAGTTCTCATTTTGTGGCAACCAAAACTGCCTAAGAAGAAACCAACTATTAAGACTAAATTGCTTCCAATTGCCCAACCATTCTCAAATTATATATAAACACATTAAACATGAGATTCACATATACTACTTATTATACATTTTTACCCAAGTTCACATAACCTTATTGTTAAGCAATTTAACTTCAATATTCTCAACTCCAAGATAATAGAACATGGCAAGTGGTAGTTACCAACTTACAAAACTTGAATGAAGTTTACAAGATCAACACTTAGCTAAATCAAGCCAGCAACCAAGTTCCAAGGTTCCTATTAAGGAATTTAATCTCAAAGAGCAACACAAAATAACTTCCACTCATTTGCCCTATCCAACTTCAGTGTTACGAAGGAACAAGTCAAGTGTCAATCTTGTTAAATTTAATTATCATATCAAAGCTTAACACTCCACTTCCTTGTGCTTGAACATCCACATTATGAGACGATCTTACTCTAGAACCATCGGACGAATATTGATCATGAACAACTATGCTCTACTTAATGTAGTCCATAGTAGAATATTTCACAGGAAGGAACCCAAGTAAACTTGTCACATGCACATCCGCATATCATGTCAAATTAAACAATTAACATTCCTGAACAACCTCAGTTATACTTCAAATCATCATTTGAGAACAGGACTCACAATCAAATTGTTATAATTCAACATCACAAGATTCATGCTTTATCTCCCAATCGATTTCAACTCAATACTTACCGTTATTTGTGAGTGTTCTTAACTCAGATGGGTCCAAAGCAAGATAAAATATTAATCATCATGATCTATTTGTCTATGTACATATTAATCTATCACAACTAAGCATTATTTTTATGCACTTGACGATTCAACATAAGCCACAAGATGTTAGAAACATCTTGATCAAAACTGGGTTGCCTCAAACATGAACCCAATTCATGCAACACCAAAACTCCATTCACCTAACACATTCAACTCCTTCTTAAAGAGTTTCACTTCCAGCCAAGTTGCTAGCAATCCAGTACCTTAAATCCATTTTTATCTTCAAAAGGATAGTAACTAAATCCTTACTACTAGTTGTAACATTTTTAGCTCTTAAGACTAAATTTATCCATGACTCAATGCTAGCAGAAATTGCAAACCAATTCTTACAACTCATTTACAGCCAATTTCAGAACCTTAATTATTCACATAATATTTTCAATCCTTGAATTCGATGGGTTTATTCTCATCTTAAGTGGTGTTCTCGCATACCTAAAAACATTCAATTTTTCTTTGATTTGATATCACTCCACATTATTAATCTCAACATGAAAATCAATTTCAGAAAATAGAAACAATTAGTCATTTTTGGTGTGAGTCTCACTCTTCTTCAATATTACCGTTTCAAGGTCGATTCGATGAGCCATATGTCTAGAAAAATGTTGCTTAAGTGGATCCAAAGGCATACCTGCGTTTACGAGTCCCTCTAACCGATCGAACCCCATTTTCGAACCACCATGCATCTTCGATGGTGACAACACCCTAAGAGCTCCAGATCTTCCTCCTTGGATGAGTCCCGTCGAGTTTGACAGGCTTGAAAGGTGTGATTTCAGTATATTGCTGAAGAGGAGGAAGCGGTCGCAACTGAGGCCGGAGAAGAGGATGAAAATGTGCGAATGGATGAAGATCGAGAACCGGACGGGCAACGCTGACGTGATCTCCCATGCCATCCTCCTCCTCCAAGGTGATTCTTCTCTTTCTTTTCTTCCAAAATCTCTTCTAGGCTTGAGAAGAAAATGGGTTACGATGCAAGTCTTGGAGGAGAAGATAAGTGTTGGAAAAATTGCTAAGTAACCCTGCAAAAGATGACAAATTGTATTAATTGTAAAACAATACCTAATATCTCTCAACCGAGTCTTTGGATTTAGGATATTACAATCTACCCTCCTTAAAGAAATTTCATCCTCGAAATTTCCAAGGAAAACACAAACCAACATTCCTTGATAAACATGCAGAAACTCTTTTTTCCATGTCCCATATGAATGCTCGCTGATGAGAGACGCATCTTCTTCCTTTAAGTGATAACTACATTTTTGAGTCAAATAAGATGCATTCACTAGGATACTTTAAGCCCAGAGTTGTCTTCAACAAAATTCTACTCATCTTTGTAATCATAAATCTTCTTCCCAAAGCATTCTGTACTATCATCTATGAATGGAAGAGTTGCCACTGATGAAACCAAATTCCATTCTGAATCATAAGGAATTAAGTCCTCGGGAGATTTGTTTCCTAGTCGAGTATTAAGGCATTTCTCTTCCTGAATGCATTCTAAAAGATAAACTTGCAACTTTTTTTTCTGTTTCCTCATGTTTCTTTGGAAATCTAACAATTTAAACACCTTCTCACTTGACAAGATGACATAAATTTCTGGAGTTGAATGGCAGCAACCTTTGACACTTCATGACATTCTATCTTTACTCCTACTTTCTTCAATTCCGCTTCAAACCATCTGACCATTTTCCCGTAAAACTCTTCTTTTATTACAGGAACACAATCAAGATCTTCAAGGAGGTATTTCTAGTCTGGTTTAAACAAGACAATTTTCTTCGGATGTTTCAAGCCACGATCAGTCATCAATCACTTCAGCTCTTTGAGTTCACTTAAGAGTTTCACGGAGGAGCTTGCATGACGAACACATTCGAGTACAAAGATGAGGTGCCAGACGTTGTAGCCCAAACAGATTTAAACAAGCTAAGATCTCTTATCACATGATCATACATGTTATCAAAACCGACAGTTACCCCAAGTAAGCCAAGCTCACTCCTACAGATAAGAATGCCCTCTCCACAATATGATATTTGTAGCAGATATACCCACAAAATCTGAACATAGATGCATTATTCAATCTAGAAACTCGAATTTTTATCGATCACACGATGCGGCAATTCTACGGGTCCACTCTATATATGTATCCAGTCCACACACCGAGCCTAATGAATCATTCGTGCAAGTTAATTAAGGACTTAAGTGAAAGAGATTGACAACCTTAACCTCCTCAAGTGATAAAAAGTGTAAAGTCCATTAAGGTTCTTATTTGCATTACCATTTTTTTATTTTTTTCTGTGTAGTTGGTGTTTGATTCTCCCAGGGTCAGGTTTCGTGCATCATTGCCTATGAGGAGTTACATTATCATGTACACCTTTCCCCACATCTCCACATAGGGCAATCCCTACCATCAGTGTAATGGGAGTTCGGTCAGTGCATACCAAGTCAGATGACTCGAAAGCACCAGGCACAAAGTCCCCTCGGACCTAATTTCCAGAGTGATAGGAGCCGTGTGAGAAGAGAGAATATCTACTCACTTATTTCTTATCTACAGATGAACCAAAACCCCTACACTTAATATTTCAGAACAGGAGTTAAAGGGTCCTCGACTACAACAAACTTCCTTATATTAACAGACACGAATTATTGACTCACTAGGTTCAGGGTGCATTTCTTTAATTGTTTGAGTTCTAAAATCCTATGATTACTCCCCCCCCCCCCCCCCCCCCCGAAGGAAGACCGGGGTGCATCCCAGCGAATAGATAAGTCCTAAAGACACTATACTAGATATCATAATGCATCAAGTTCAAGACAATTTTGGGAGCTTTCTTTTTACTTTACCTCACAACGGTTTTGCACATTCTAAACACACACGAAACTCACAAAAGAATTTCTTTCGCAAACACGAGAAGATTTTGAAATAAATGTGAAAATTTTAAAGCACTAGGCAAGCAAAAGAAGATAAGTCACCCAAGGATCATGACAAGCAGATATATCGATATTAAATGCAGCACACTAACATGACCCTAACAATGCACACAAAAGAAAACAAAATCAAAGGAAAAGACTCGACTATGTACACACGTAAAACACCCCCCCACACACACACCTACTTCATGCATTGTCCTCAATGAATGTGAGCATGATAATACATGGATTTATGCATGAAAAAGGGAATATCTCACCAACATGAAGCGCAAAAGGAAGTTCATGGTTATGTTGATGGACACAAACCCGAATTCCCTCAAAACCTGTGAGGATCTAAAGAAGGGATACAAATACGTGAAAGAAATGAGGCCCAAATACTCAAGGGTTGGAGCCCACAACATTTAATGCTCACTGAATGAGTCTTTTGTCTTGTTGTTGTTTTTTGTTTTTTTGGTTGAAGAAATCGTGTTGGAGATTCTAAAATTTTTGGACATGTCCACCACCACCGCAACCCATGTCAGCAAAGCTACCTCCAACTGAATCCACATCGATCTCTCCGCATGCATGATTGCGTTAGAGACCCTCCATAAAAAAACCTTGGTTTCATCCTTCTTGTCTCACTTTGTTCCTTGTGCCTTCAAACAACATGGCCAGACGATAGGAGGTCGGAATAATAATATGTCATCATTCTGGAAGGTGGGCCCATAACTGGCGTAGTTGGAATTAAATCACTACGACCGACTCAACCACCGACGAAGGCAAAATAAATTTATTATGGGTGGACACAAACCACAACACAACTGATCCACTCAACAAACTCTCATACCAAGCCAAAAGGTGAAATGCATTTCGAGTCCATGGATCTGAGGAACCATATGGATTGGCTTGATGAGGATTAGAGAGGGTTACCCTAGTTATTATTGTTTTATACATTGAGAATGTATGTGAAAGAAAACTTTGATAACAAGTGGGAGATTGTAAGGAATGTGTTCTAAAATTTTACTTTTATATGTCAATTATTATGAATTGGATGTGCAAACATTTTGTTCCTTGATTATGGTATTCGTCTTTCGGAAGTGTTAAGGAAGAGGCGTTTGGTCCTTAACCGTAGAGGTCTACAAGATAATTGTTTACATAAATCAAAAGTTATTCACAATAATTGTAATTAACATGGAACATTAATTACCGAGATAAGATTGTCGTGTTGGTCATTGATTGTTGTAACTCTACAAATAATTGATGACACAAGTATATAAAAGAGGAAAAGATTACTTTTATATATTGAATAGACCTAACAAGCAAAACATTATAGAATTGTGTTTCGTGTCATTAATGTTTACTGTGTCTTGGATCCTAAGATATGACACTTATATCTTTTCACTCAAAAAGTACTTGATTTGATTATTGTCAAAAGCTATCGATGAGTATAGTGATAAATGCAATAGTTGGTGGAACATAACTTGTGCTGGAAAATATACCTAGTCAAACGATTGTCATTGTCCCTCTTAATTGAGTGATGATATTAATGGACCCCTTGATAGAGCAAAATTAGAATGTGCACAATGTAGTTTGAGTTAAGTTACATAATTATAATTAGCTTAAAGAGATCATGAAATGAATATAATACAAATGTGACACATTTCTACTTTGTATATATATTCTTAATATCATGAGGCAAGGGACGGACGCAAAAGGTGCACTTACATCACTAAATGGATCGTGTTTAGTTCGAGTGGAACAAAGACATCTATGCTAATTGGGTAACTATAATGTGTAGCTAGATACCGCTTATAGTTTGAGATATTAAGTGTTTAATATCGCTGCCAATTTAGCTTGGATCCTCCTATAGGTCATACCACAAAACTGAGAAACAAGAAGCTTGATTTTGAGTTCATAAGATGTGTCGGGTTTCATGTGAAAATGGACACATGTGGTGAATCAATAAAATCAATGTCATGAGAATTGACATAATTAGAATCATGGATAAATTTATATGAGGTGTATATATATTATGGGGTGTAATAATTTAATATTACATAGGATAATATATTATATAAGATATGAATTTGCTAAAACCCCAAAAGATCAAATTTTGTTGGATATAAATCCAAAATTTGACAAAGGCAAAATCGGGGTCAGCACGGTAAACCGTTTAGGGTTCGGTCGACCGAGGTGTCTTCGGAACGGTCAACCGAACGGGAAACGGATAACACATTTGGTTGACTGAAATTGTCTGGAGTGCCTGCACAATTGGGATCGGTCAACCGGGCTTGAACGGTCAACCGAGAGAAAATATCTAGGAGCTATCCTGGGATATTTTGGGTAGACCGAACGTGACACGGTCGTCCGAAGAAATTTGCCGGGAGAATTTTTGGTGGGTGATTGACATCATTTCATGCTTATATTTGTACCTTATATCCATTATCTTACACCTAAGTAATGCTACGTGACGAGTTTTATGTTTGATTTTCAGAAATAAATAGGTTTGAAGAGAAGAGCCATGAAAGGACCCAAAAGCAGGAAAAAGGACTTAATTGTGAGACCTGGGGACCAAGATGCAAGGGAGAAGGACCTGAACGTAAGACAGGAGGACCTAAGAGCAAAACAGGAAACTCCACACCATCATGGGGAGTATTTTGTCAATTCAATTCGGGTCGGAGCTTGATTGACATCATTTCATGCTCATATTTGTATCTTATATCCATTATCTTTTACCTAAATAAGGCTATGTTACGAGTTTTATGTTTAGTTTTCAGGAATAAATAGGTTTGAAGAGATAAAGTATAAAAGGACCCAAAAGCTGGGAAAAAGGACTGAATTGTGAGATCTGTGGACCAAGATGCAAGGAAGAAGGACCTGAATGCAAGACCGAAGGAGCTAAGAGCAAAACAGAATACTCCTCACCATCATGGGGAGTATTTTGGCAATTCTATTCGGGTCGGAGCTCCAACATGCAAAATCGATACAGCAAATACCAACAACGCCTTCCAGAAAAGCCCACAAGAAATTCCAGAGCGATCCGGACACTGTAGACCGCTACTTAGCGGTCCAAGACCGCTAATTGGCGGTCACTTTTGGCCCAAATGTGCTCAAATTTCTCCAGCACATGTATTAGAGGATGTTTAGGCTATTTGTGGTATCTGTTTAGTCCCACATCGGGGGATTGTCCCGGATTAGCTTTTTCCATGGCTATAAATAGAACTTTTCACCTCCTATTGTAATCACTCCATATTTTAAGTGGCTATTCTTCCTACTAGAAGTGAGGCCTTGAAGCACACACTAAAGTAGGAGGATGCTACTTTTAATGTGAGTCATTTTAATACAAGTTTTCTTTATTATGTTGTTTGTTTTATGTTTCTTGTTTTGCTTTGCTTAATCTCATTTCATTAGTTTTATTAGCTTAGTTAATATGCTTTCTTTGTTTAGTTTACTAATTAGTGTAATGTTTAGTGAGTAGTTTCATCCCCTTTGGGGGGTGGAGTAGATGTACATACATGCATTAGAGAATGGGATGAATGCTTTAATTTCAATGTGTTGATTAAACATGAATGTATGCTTGCTTGTTTAGGATAGAATTTATAACTTGATGAGTTTTGCCAAAATGATTAGACACCTCTCATGCTTGTTTAGGTTCTGAAATAAACAACTTGCATATGTAATTGTTAATCAACCAAGTTGGTGAATAGATTGATAGGTTTTGCCATAACATTTAGACACTTCCTATGCTTGATAAACACCACCTTCATGTGCTTAAAGAATGTATTCTACACTCACCTCTTTGCTTGTGTGCACTCACTCCACCCCTTAGGGGTTTTCCATTCCTGAAATTCCAGCATTCTTGTTTTGTTCTTAACTTAGTTCTTATTTCATTGTTTGTTTGCTTCTTTCACATTTCATACTTCTTAGTGTAGTGTAGCGTAGGTTAGCATAATCAATCTTTCTCTTCCCTATTTTGCCACTTGATTTCTGATAAACAAGAGGTTGCTCACCTCCCTGAGAACGACCCGTACTTGCCACCGCTTCATCGCGGCCGTGCACTTGCGGTTTAAAATAAAACGTTCAACAGAGCTCCACTAAACCAAGTAGATGCATCCAAGACCAAGAAACACTCCAAGCAAAGCCCACAACAAAAACCAACGCGGTCTGAAGTTTATAGACCGTCAATTGGCGGTCTTGGACCGCTAATTGGCGGTCCATGTGGCCCCAGATCCGCTAAGTTTTCTCCTGGACTTGTATTATTATGTGTTTAGGCTATTTTTGGTATTGGTTTAGTCCCACATCGGGGGATTGTCCCGGATTAGCTTTTTACATGCTTATAAATAGAACTCTTCACCTCCCATTGTATCCATCTCTCTCTTTGGTGGCATCTTCCCTACTAAGAGTGAAGCCTTGAAGCAAAACTCTGGTGGAGGAAGAGCTGCTTGTAATTTGAGTGAGTTAATAATAAATGTTTTCTTTAGCTTGTTAATTCTTGCTTAGTTGATTTCCTTTTACGTGTTTGCTTTGTTGCTTGTTTTATTTTATGCTTCTTTAATATTTCTTGCTTGATTAGTATAGTTTCATTTCAGTATAATGCTTCATTTTATTAGAGTAGTTAGTTTAAATATGTGTGAGTAGTTCCATCCCCATTTGGGGGGTGGAGAAATATGTGATATAATCATTGATTGATCGTTTTATATTAACCGCAAGTGCACGGCCGCGTTGAAGCGGTGGCAAATACGGGTCGTCCACTGGGAGGTGTGTCGACACTTGGTTTGTGCGAAGGCGAGAGGTAAAGAAAAGAGAAAGAGGTTGATTACACTACACTACACTAATCTAAACTAGGAAACAAGTAAGCTGAAATGAAACAACGAAACAACTAAGCTAATCAACTAATGAAGGAGATAATGACAGGAATGGAAACCCCTAAGGGGTGGAGTGTGTGTGTGTGTGCACATGAAATAAGTGTTGTGTTGAATGCAACCCATAAGCTCAAGTTAGTTAGTGTTTCTTAATGCATAAGAGGTACCTAATGGCAAAACCTATCATTTACAACACTAAACTAATGTGATTAATATGAGCAATGCAAGGTTGTTATTAAGACACTTAGACAAGCATGGAATGTACCTAAGCTATGGCAGAAACCATCAAGTAAGGTTCTTAATAATTCAAGCAAGCATACTAATATTTTTCACAAACATTCATATTAAGCATTCAAACCATCTACATAACATGTACACACATCTACTCCACCCCCAAAGGGGATAGAACTACTCACACATATTTAAACTATCAACTCTAATAAAATGAAGCATTATACTGAAATGAAATTTATACTAATCAAGCAAGAAATATTAAAGAAGCATAAAACAAAACAAACAAGCAAACATGCATATGGAAGGAAATTAAACTAAGAGAGAAACAACACAATCAAAGGAAAACTTCTATTATTAACTCACTCAAATTACAAGCAGCACTTCCTCCACCAGAGTTTTGCTTCATGGCTTCACTCTTAGTAGGGAAGATACCACCAAAGAGAGAGATAGATACAATGGGAGGTGAAGAGTTCTATTTATAAGCATGGAAAAAGCTAATCCGGGACAATTCCCCGATGTGAGACTAAACCAATACCAAAAATAGCCTAAACACACATTAATACAAGTCCAGGAGAAAACTTAGTGGATCTGGGCTTAACCAGACCGCCAATTGGCGGCCTATAAGCTTCAGATCCCATTGGATCTTCTGGTGGGCTTTCCTTGGCATGTTTCTTGGTCTTGGATGCATCTAACTTGTTTAGTGGAGCTCCGACCTGAATCGAATTGACAAAATACTCCCCATGATGGTGTGGAGTTTCCTGTTTTGCTCTTAGGCCCTTCTGTCTTACGATCATGTCCTTCTCCCTTGCACCTTGGTCCCCAGGTCTCACAATTAAGTCTTTTTTCCTGCTTTTGGGTCCTTTCATGGCTCTTCTCTTCAAACCTCTTTATTTCTGAAAACTAAACATAAAACTCGTCATGTAGCATTGCTTAGGTGTAAGATAATGGATATAAGATACAAATATAAGCATGAAATGATGTCAATCAAGTACCCCCACACCTAAGTTTTTGCTAGTCCCGAGCAAAACAAAGAAAGAGAAAAGCAAACGAAAAACAAGAAATCCTAACTCACTTTCGTAGGAATCACGGTTGCACTTAGCACGTGAAACAAGTTGTTAAACCTCTTTGTTGCCAAGGAGGAGGAGTGTTGACTCCTGAGGGTTTTCAGCGGATATACCCACAAAATCCGAACAAGATGCATTATTCAATCTAGACCTCGACTCGTTGGACATATTTTGTCGATCAATGGACGCGGTAATCCTACGGGGCCGACTCTATATAGGTAATCAGTCCACACCTAGCCTAATAAACCATTCATGCAAGTTAAATAAGGAATTAAGTGAAAGACATGGACAACCTCAAGATCCTCAACTGATACAAAGTGTAAGGTCCATTAAGGTTCTTATTTGCATTTTTTTCTTTTTGTTTCTTTTCACATTTTTTTCCTTTTTTTCTTTTCTTTTTATTAGTTGGAGCTTCATTCTCCCAGGGTTAGGTTTCATGCATCATTGCCTATGAGGACTTACACTATCACGTACACATTTCCCCAAATCTCCACATAGGGCAATCCCTACCACCCGTGTAACGGGAGTTCGGTCGGCGCATCCCAAGTCAGATGACTCGAAAGCACCAGGCACAAAGTCCCCTCAGACCTACTTTCCTGAGTGATAGGAGCCGTGCGAGATGAGAGAACACCTACTCACTTATTTCTTATCTACACATGAACCAAAACCCCTACACTTATTGTCTCACAACAGGATTTAGAGGGTCCTTGACTACAACAAAGTTCCTTAAGTTAACAGACACGAATTATTGACTCACTAGGTTCAGGGTGGACTTCATTAAATGTTTGAGCACTGAAACCCTATGATTACTCACTCCCAAAGGAAAACTGGGGTGCATCCTAACGACTCGATAAATCCTAAAGTCACTGTACTAGATATCCTAATGCATCAAGTTCAAGACAATTTTGGGAGCTTTCTTTTTACTTTGCCTCTCAACGGTTTTGCACATGCTAAACACACGCAAAATCCACAAAACATTTTCTTTTGCAAACACATGAAGATTTTGAAAGAAATGTGAAAATTTTAAAGCACTAGGCAAGCAAAAGAAGACAAGTCACCCAAGGATCATGGCAAGCAGATATATCGATATTAAATGCAGCACACTAACATGACCCTAAAAATGCAAACAAAAGAAAACAAAATCAAAGGAAAAGACTCGACTATGTACACACGTAAAACACCCCCCCACACCTACTTCATGCATTGTCCTCAATGAATGTGAGCAAAATACTACATGGATGTATGCATGAAAAAGAATAGATCTCACCAACGTGAAGTACACAAGGAAGTTCATGTCTATGTTGATGGACACAACCCAACATCCCTCAAAACTTGTGAGATGCTAAAGAAGGGATACAAATACGTGAAAGAAATGGGGCCCAAATACTCAAGGGTTGGGGCCCACTACAATCGATGCTCACTGAAGGTTTTTTTAACATATATACACATGAACGCTCAACCACTCATGTAGGAGTATGAATGGTTGAGTGCGAGGGAGGTTCATGAAGGAACATGACCTCCTCGACTTCGGCTGGTGCCCCCTCCAAGTAGGGTTTGAGGCGTTCTCCATTAACTTTGAACACGTCCCCATTCCCTGGGTTCACGATCTCAACCGCTCCATGAGGATAGACGGTTTGGACAATAAACGGGCCAGACCAGCGACTGCGGAGCTTACCCGCAAACAGATGAAGCCGGGAATTGTAGAGCAACACCTTTTGCATAATCATGCGATCGTGAAACAACTTGGCTCGGGACTTATGAATTTTGGCGTTCTCGTACGCATCATTGCGTAGCTCTTTTAATTCCACAATGTCGAGCTTACGTTGTACTCCCGCTTGATCAAGATCCATATTCAGGTTCTTGATCGCTCAGAAAGCACGATGCTCAAGCTCGACGGGTAGGTGGCAAGCCTTGTCGTACACTACCCGATATGGGGACATACCCAAATTGGTCTTGTACGCGGTGTGGAAAGCCCACAACGCGTCATTCAACTTAGTTGACCAATCCTTCCTCGAGGAACTAACCGTCTTCTCAAGAATTTTCTTTAATTGATGGTTAGAGATTTCGACCTGCCCACTAGTTTGCGGATGGTATGGGGTCGCAAGCTTGTGGATGATCGAATACTTCCTCATAAGCGCTTCAAATGAGCGATTACAGAAGTGGGTACCCCTATCGCTGATTATGGTACGAGGAGTACCAAATCGCGCAAAAATGTCCCTCAAGAATTTGGTGACCACCTTGTTGTCATTGGTCTTTGTGGGTATAGCCTCAACCCACTTAGACACATAGTCAACGGCCACCAGAATATAAACATTCCCGAACGAGTTCGGGAAGGGACCCATGAAATCGATGCCCCACACATCGAAGATGTCGACAACAAGGACATTTTGCAAAGGCATCATGTCACGTCGACAAATCCTGCCAAGGTGCTGGCACCTATCACATTGCTTACAAAAGTCGTAAGCATCCTTGAAAAGAGAGGGCCAGTAGAATCCAGATTGGAGCACCTTGGCAGCAGTTTTCTTTGCTCCAAAGTGTCCTCCACATGCCTTGGAATGGCAGAAATGGAGCACACTTTGGAACTCGGTATCTGGGACGCACCGCCTGAAAATTTGGTCAGAGCAGTATTTGAATAGGTAGGGGTCGTCCCAGTGAAAGAATCTGACATACGATCTAAATTTGGATTGGTCATATTTTGACCAACCCACAGGAAGTTGCTCGGTCACGATGTAGTTCACGATGTCGGCAAACCAAGGGTTATCTTCGATCGTGAACAACTGCTCGTCAGGAAATTTGTCATCAATGATTTGGTCTTGTGGGTTGGTCGTCTCTAGACGAGACAAGTGGTCAGCTACAACGTTTTCACACCCTTTTTTGTCCCGAATCTCGAGATCGAATTCTTGTAACAACAAGATCCATCTCAAGAGTCCGGATTTTGCATCTTTCTTCGCCATGAGGTGCTTGATGGCTGTGTGATCAGAATAGATAATCACGTGGGAGCCAATCAAGTACGACCGGAATTTCTCCAAAGCAAATATGATCGCTAAGAATTCCTTCTCGGTCACAGTGTAGTTCAATTGGGCATCATTGAGTGTTCTACTGGCATAGTAGATCACATGAGGCAATTTGTCCAATCGTTGCCCAAGCACTGCTCCCACAACGAAGTCAGATGCATCACACATTAACTCAAAGGGTTCAGTTCACACTGGGGCCCTAATAATGGGAGCTGAAGTCAACTCTTTCTTCAAGGTCAAAAAGGCATGGTGGCAATCCGGTGTGAACTCAAAAATGGCATCCTTAGCCAACAAGGCGGTGAGAGGTCGAGCAATTTTGCTAAAATCCCGAATGAACCGCCGATAGAATCCAGCATGCCCCAAAAAGGCACGGATATCCTTTACATTACGTGGCGGTGGGAGATTAGCAATAAGACCCACTTTGGCGGGATCGACCTCAATTCCCCTACTTGAGACCACATGTCCAAGTACAGTCCCTCGCTTCACCATGAAGTAACATTTCTCCCAATTGAGAACGAGGTTCTTCTCACGGCATCACTTGAGGACAAGGCTCAAGTGATGAAGGCACTCATCAAAGGAAGCGCCAAATATGGAAAAGTCGTCCATGAAGATCTCAAGGAAACGCTCAACCATATCAGAGAAGATACTGATCATACACCTCTGAAACGTTGCCGGCGCATTGCATAACCCAAAGGGCATGCGACGGTAGGTAAACGTGCCAAAGGGACAAGTGAATGTGGTTTTCTCTTGATCTTCGGGGGCGATGGGAATTTGGTTGTAACCGGAGTATCCATCAAGAAAACAATAATACTCATGTCCGGCCAACCTCTCCAACATCTGATCAATGAATGGCAACGGGAAATGATCTTTCCGCGTTGCCGCATTGAGCTTGCGATAATAAACGCAAACTCGCCAGCCAGTTTGCAGGCATGTCGGGATAAGCTCATTATGCTCATTCTCAACAACCGTCACGCCTGACTTCTTGGGAACCACATGGACAGGACTCACCCACGAACTATCAGAGATAGGATAGATTATGCCATGATCCAAGCACTTAAGAACCTCCTTTCGGACGGCTTCTTTCAGTACTGGATTCAATCTCCGTTGTGGGTCCCTGCGGGGCCTAGAATCCTCTTCCATGTGGATCCGATGCTGAACAATACCAGGGCTAATTCCCATGATATCCTTCAAGGACCACCCGATCGCCTCTTTGTTTTCAAAGTGTACTCTTTTGAGGGCAACCTCTTGATCTTGTGCAAGATCAGAAGCAATAATGAGTGGCAAGGTCTCATTATCCCCTAAAAAGATGTACTTTAGGTTATCGGGGAGCGGTTTAAGCTCGACCATAGGTGGGTCCTTGTCGGATTCAGAGTTACTTTCAAGTGGCTCAAGGGCCACGGGGTAAGAGGAGCAAGCACCCAGATGTGCCTCCTCATCCAGAGATACGCTGCCGGATTCCTCAAGATCCTCTTCACTCGCAACCTGGTCATTAGGCACCTCAATAATATGTCGATGTGAGTCGAACATGCCTAATGATTCGGGCTCATCCGTGTCCTGGATGAAATTGGATCCGACATTGTCGTCGAAGAGCCCAGGTTGCTTACCAAGAGTGAAGATGTGGAAATCCGCCGTGAGGTTTCCAAAAGACAACCTCATCAAGCCATTGCGACAATTGATCAAAGCATTAGATGTCGCAAGAAATGGCCTCCCAAGGATCACAGGAATCTGTCCTTGTGGGTTGGACACGGGTTCGGTATCCAAGATGATGAAATCAACTGGAAATACGAACTCACCCACTTTGATAAGGACATCGTCCACACTCCCTCGTGGAATGTTGACGGATCTATCAGCCAACTGGAGGGTTGTCCTCGTTGGTTTAAGATCGCCTATCCCAAGGTTGACATAGACTGAGTAAGGCAGGAGATTCACAGATGCCCCCAAATCCAATAGAGCTTGAGAGATGGTCACATTCCCAATCATGCAAGAGACAGTTGGACAACTTGGGTCCTTGTACTTGACATTCATGGGTTGTGTCAATATGGAGCTCACATTGGCGGCCAAAAAGGCCTTTTTGGGCACATTTGTTTTTCTCTTGGTGGTGCAAAGGTCCTTGAGGAACTTGGCATACGTTGGCATTTGTTGAACAACGTCCAACAACGGGATGTTCACCTTACTTGCCAAAGTACCTTAACGATCTTATCCCAATGCTCGTCACGTTTTTTAGTCAACCGATGAGGGAATGGTGCCTTGGGGACATAAGAATCACGAGGAGGGGTCTCAGAATTAGGTTCCTTAACAGGCTCGAGACTCTCCTCGGAAGACTCGCCAACAGGGTTGGCTTCAGGCATTTCCACATTGTTGTCAACGACCCTTCCCGATCTCAAGGTATGGACAACATTTGCATGTTGGGAAGAGTCACTTTCAACATTATGTACATTCTGCCTATCATGGGCAGGCTGACCCCTGGGATTAACCATAGGTTGACTCGGGAACTGACCCTTCTCGCGTTCATGGAATTGATGAGCCAATTGGCTAACTTGCATTTCCAAAGCCTTGACTGTACTTTGCATGCTCTGCATGAACGCTTGAAGGGTCGGATCACTAGAAGGGTCCTTGGGGTCAACCCGCTGAGGTGGTGGAGTCTGGTTGGAATAACCCGACGATGAGGCATGAGCAGGTTGGTAATTTTGGTGCTGAGACCTTTGATGTGGGGGTTGGTAGGTCGCCGATGGGCGTGGAGGTTGATAGGGTGGAGGTTGAGGTTGAGCGTGCGAGCTCTGACCGTGACCCCCACTAGGCCCCCAAGAGAAGTTAGGATGGTTACGCCATTACGGGGCTGCTGTTGATACATCGCATTTGCATGCTCAGTATCCCTTGGAGTGTAAGCGCATTCCAAGTCATCATGGCCCGTAAGTCCACACCTACCACACCCGGGAGTAGCGACCTGAGCTATAGGAGCTCGGTCCATCTCCAAACTCTCAATCCTACGCATGAGAGCAGCCATTTTTGCCTCAGACACGATAGTTGACTCAACATGATATGATCCAGCTCGACCAGAAGACCTGGCGGCTGGTGGCTCTCTCATGGTGTCCCACTCGAAGGTACGCTCAGCCATAGCCTCAAAAGTGTCCCATGCCTCCTCGATGGGTTTCATTTGGAAGTCACCCTGACACATCGACTCCAACAATGTGCGGGTGTTGTAGTTGACGCCCTCATAAACAATTTCGCACAGCTACCATAACTCAAATCCATGATGAGGGCACTGCTGCAGAAGGTACTTGAACCTCTCAAAGAAAACATGAAACGATTTGGTCTCGGTCTGATACATTTGATGTATCTGGTGCCGTATCTGTTGAGTTTTCCTTTGAGGGAAAAATCTCTTCAGAAAGACGGTCACAAAGTCATCCCATGAGCGAATCGAGCTCGCCGGGAGGCTATACATCCATTTCTTCGCATTATCCTTCAATGCGAAAGAAATCATCCTCAACCGGACTGAATCCTCGTCAAGCTGTTGAAGCTTGAACATGGAGCATACTTCCTCGAATTCGCGTATAAAGATATACGGATCCTCCTTATTGGCAGTAAAGGTTGGAAGCATGCTCACATATTGAGGTTTCAGTTCATAGTTGTTCCCACGAGCAGGGGGAACAACTATGCAAGAAGGTTGCACAGCCCGAACAGGATGGGTCCGCTCCCACAAAGTCATCGATCTATCATGTCGAGCTAAAGGTGGTGGTGCACCAAGAACTCGATCCTGACCGAGTCTCCCTTCCTCTCGAGTCAGAGGAGGAGGAGAAGGAGGTCTACGTGGTGACGGAAGTGGACCGAGGTATTTCATGTATGGAACCCGGTCTCCTTCGCCACCGCGAGACGACTCGGCCTCTTGCTCCAAAGGAGCACGAGGAGGAGATGGTCAATCACCAAGACCGTCCATCTCAGCAGAATGCACTCTCTCGAGTCGAGCGCTCTCACCGGAACGAGCCCAACCTCGCATAAAATGCTCGACTCGACTCTAAACTAACACACAACAGAGGGTGTACTAGAGGAGGAGACTAAACGTAGAGAATAGATGAGGAGAGGACTCAGGTGAGGAGGGACGAATCCCTAGAGCTAGCGTGGGTAGTGGGATCAGGAAGAAGCCTAACTAGCAAGCACGGCTCAAACAATGTAAGGCAATGGGTCCTTAAGCTAGACGACGCCTAACTTTGAGGTCACTAGCCTCGACACGCCTCACCTCCCTACAACGAGGACCACAATGCCCAGCAAGTGATACCAGATCCGGAGATCCAGTACCTCCTACTATTGACAAGGTAGGCAACGCCGATCAGGTCATGACGGTCTCGACTAGATTACTCTCCTAGTGCGTCCGAATTCCTTAGGGTCAATGTCTACTTGCTTTTAGTTAAGGCTTTATTAAGAGTGGTTTTTGGGGCGAAGGAAAGGGTGATGAAATCCCCCACCTTATCTTTTATGGGACAGCCCCTCCTTAGTAGCATTTTGATCCTAAATCTAGCAATCAATCGCTCCAATCAAACGCTCACTCACTCTTGTCCTGATGAAATTCCTACTAACTAATGCATGGGCATACAAGATGCATGAATGAGTGTAGGAAATGAGTACCTCACGCCAGCACTCAACAACTGAAAATAAAGCTAAAAGAAAAGACAACTATATGCCTAAGTCAATACATGATGCGTGACCTAAACAAGTAAGAACGTCTAGTCTTTTGCTTTGGATTTTAGGGCCAAGTTGATTTATGGGGGAGTGATTAATGATCTGGGAGCAAACCAGAAGTCACAGCATGCAAAATAGGACTCCCAGATAACAAAAATTTCAAGACTAACTACCAGAAAAAATTTCAAGGAAAGAAACTCTCACCAGGCCGCCAATTAGCGGTCTTCAACCGCTGATTGGCAGTCTCTTTAGGTCTCCTCTTCCTAAAACTTCTCCAGTAGCCTCCCCTGGATCTTGTGGTTCCCTGAAACTAAGAAAAACTGAAAACCAAAAATTAAAAACCCCTCGAATCGTCCAAACCAATGTCTGGATAGAGCACATCCCCGGCAACGGCGCCAAAAACTTGATTGGTCGTTTTATATTAACCGTAAGTGCACGGCCGCATTGAAGCGGTGGCAAATACGGGTCGTCCCCTGGGAGGTGTGTCGACACTTGGTTTGTGCGAAGGCGAGAGGTAAAGAAAAGAGAAAGAGGTTGATTACACTACACTACACTAATCTAAACTTGGAAACAAGCAAGCTGAAATGAAACAACTAAACAACTAAGCTAATCAACTAATGAAGGAGATAAAATGACAGGAATGGAAACCCCTAAGGGGTGGAGTGTGTGTGTGTGCACATGAAATAAGTGTTGTGTTGAATGCAAACCATAAGCTCAAGTTAGTTAGTGTTTGTTAATGCATAAGAGGTACCTAATGGCAAAACTTGTCATTTATAACACTAAACTAATGTGATTAATATGAGCAATGCAAGGTTGTTATTAAGACACTTAGACAAGCATGGAATGTACCTAAGCTATGGCAGAAACCATCAAGTAAGGTTCTTACGCAAACCATTTCTTGTTTTTCGTATGCTTTTCTCTTTCTTTGTTTTGGTCGGTACTAGCAAAAGTTAGGTGTGGGGGTATTTGATTGACATCATTTCATGCTTATATTTGCATCTTATATCCATTATCTTTCACCTAAACAATGCTATGTTACGAGTTTTATGTTTAGTTTTCAGGAATAAATAGGTTTGAAGAGATGAAACATAAAAGGACCCAAAAGCTGGGAAAAAGGACTGGATTGTGAGATCTGGGGACCAAAATGCAAGGGAGAAGGACCTGAACGCAAGACAGAAGGACCTAAGAGCAAAACAAAATACTCCACACCATCATGGGGAGTAATTTAGCAATTGGATTCGGGTCGGAGCTCCAATAAACAAAGTAGATCCATCCAAGACCACCAAATACACAGAGAAAAGCCCAGCACAAATTCCAGATGGATCCGGACCTTTTTGACCGCCAATTGGCGGTCTGTTGTTGCCCAAATCCGCCAAGTTTTCTGTTGAACGTGTATTAATGTTTGTTTAGGCTATTTTTGGTATTGGTTTAGTCCCACATCGGGGGATTGTCCCGGTTTGCCTTTTTCCATGGCTATAAATGGAACTCTTCACCTTCCATTGTAATCACTCCATATTTTAAGTGGTTATTCTTCCTACTAGAAGTGAGGCCTTGAAGCACACACTAAAGTAGGAGGATGCTACTTGAAATGTGAGTCATTTTATCAATAAAGTTTTGTGTTTCTTTCATTGTTTGTTTATGCTTCTTTTATTGTTTGTGCATGTTTTAGTTTAATCGTCTTTTATTTCTAGATTAGTTTTAATATGCTTTCTTTGCTTAGTTTAATAATTAGTGTAATGTTTAGTGAGTAGTTCCATCCCCTTTGGGGGGTGGAGTAGATGTACATACATGCATTAGAGAATGGGATGAATGCTTTATTGTTGATGTGTTGATAAAACATGAATGTATGCTTGCTTGTTTAGGATAGAATTTATAACTTGATGAGTTTTGCCAAAATGATTAGACACCTCTCATGCTTGTTTAGGTTCTGAAATAAACAACTTGCATATGTACATGTTAATCAACTAAGTTGGTGAATAGATTGATAGGTTTTGCCATAACATTTAGACACTTCCTATGCTTGATAAACACCACCTTCATGTGCTTAAAGAATGTATTCTACACCCACCTCTTTGCATGTGTGCACTCACTCCACCCCTTAGGGGTTTTCCCATATCTGTATTCCAGCAGTCTTCTTTTGTTCTTATCTTAGTTGTCATTTCATTGTTAGTTTCTTTCGTTCGCATTTCATACTTCTTAGCGTAGTTTAGTGTAGAGTAGCATAATCAATCTTTATCCCCCAATTTTTGCCACTTGATTTCTGATAAACAAAAGGCTATTCACCTCCTTGAGGATGACACGTACTTGCCACCGCTTCATCGCGTCCGTGCACTTGCGGTTTAATTAAAACGTTCAACAAGTTTTTTGCGTCATTGCCGGGGAGGTGCCAGTCCAGACTCTTGTTTGGATGATTCGAGTGGATTTAATTTGTGTGTTGTAGTTTTTCTTTGTTTTAGGAGACTGGGAATAGCAAGTGGAGGATACTGGAGAAATTTCCAGACGACCTGAGCACTTCAGACCTCCAATCAGCGGTCTGGTGAGCTATGTTCATCTTTTAATTTCTTTGTGTTGTTGCTCTAAATGACCTAGTTATCTGGGACTCAATTTGGCATGTTTTGACTTATAGTTCGTTCCCAGATCAATAATCAAACCTCCTTTAAGCAACTTGGACCCTAAAACTCAAAGCAAAAGACTAGGCATTCTTTCTTGTTTAGGTCATGCACCATGTATGTGACTTAAGCATTTAGATTGTCTTTTATTTTAGCTTTATTTTCAGTTGCTGAGTGCTGGCGTGAGGTACGCACCTTCTACTCTCATTCATGCATTTCGTATGACATGCATTAGTTAGTAGGAAGTGCATTGCAACAAGTGTGAGTTCAGCGTTGTTTGGAGAGTTGATTGTTATATTTAGGACTCCAAAACGCTACTAAGGAGGGGTTGTCCCGTAAAAGATAATGTGGGGGATTTCATCACCCTTTCCTTCGCCCCACAAACCACACTAATCAAGAGCCTAATTTTAAAATCACGTAGACATTGGCCTTAAGGAATTCGGACGTATTAGGAGAGTGATCCGGTCCCGACCGTCATGACCTGATCGGCGTTGCCCACCTTGTCGATAGTAGGAGAGACGAGATCCCCGGATCTTGCCTCCCTTGCTGGGCTTTGTGGTCCTCATCGTAGGGAGGTGAGGCGTGTTGAGGCCGTGTGACCTCGCAGTTAGGCGTCGTCTAGCTGTAAGGACCTATAGCGACCTTGGGATTGCTTGAGCCTTGTTTGCTTGTGTGCTTCTACCTGTACCCATCCGCCGTAGCATAAGGACTTCTTTCCTTCTCTCTTGAGTCATTCTTTCTCTCCTGTGTTCCCCATTCTTCTCTTCTACGTACATTCTTTGTTTGAAGAAAAAAAAGAGTTTTGGTGTGTGTGCACCTTTGTGCATGCTTTCGTGGACACGAGACGAGAGTGGTCGTTTGACGAGGAGCGTTGTCAATCCGGCTTCGGTCATCGATTTCTCGACACCTTCCTCCTCTCGTGTCGTACGTAGTTCGGGTCCAATGGCTGCTAATTTCCGTGAGGAGGAGCAGTTGCTGGACCCGCCTGCTCGACATGTTCTTCCAGTTGTCGTTCCCATACCTCTTCGTGATCGATGCTACCCGAGCCGTACCGCTCTACCCTCGTGCATCGTATTACCAGAGGCTAATGGGAACCATTTTGAAGTTAAGCCTCAATTCATTTCCATGCTCCCTCGCTTCACTGGGAAAGGTGACCCTATATCTTTCTCAGGGAATTTGAGGAGGTCTGTGCTATGTTCAAGCTGCAACAACTTAGGACAGACTCCATCCATCTTAGGCTCGTTCCTTTTGCATTAAAGGATGACGCCAAGAAGTGGTTGTACAGCAACCAGGCGAATTCCTTTAGGACTTGGGATGAGTTTCAATCTGCATTCCTCAAGAAGTACTTTCCTAATCATCAGACTCAAAAATTGAGGAACGAAATCAATTCGTTCTATCAACATGAGACCGAACCATTTCATGCATATCTTGAGAGGTTCAAAGAGCTACTATCCTCGTGCCCTCACCATGGCATTGAGTTGTGGCGTCTTTGTCAGATTGTGTATGAGGGTCTTCACATCCCGTCCAGAACGCTCCTTGAGTCCATGTGTCAAGGAGAGTTCTTGGGAAAGGATGAAAGGGAGGCATGGGCCTTCCTAGAAGACCTCGCTGAGAAAACCATGCAGTGGGAGAGTGTGAGGGAACCACCTGCATCATCTAGTATAGGAGCGAGGATCGCGAATGCAAACTCGACTAGATCGGGTGCCACATTTGCTATCGATACCACTACGGCCACCGAGGCGCGCATGGCCGCCTTAATGCGCCGTATGGATTCGATTGAGCTCCAAAACCAACAAAGTGCACCTAACATGTCCACATCTGGTCTAGTTCCCTGTCATTCATGTGGTAGGATAGGTCATGTAGAAAGGGAGTGTGAGTCCATTCCTCCTGAGATGGAGCGTGTCAACGCCATCTATGATAGAGCCAGGAATGACCCATACTCATCATCTTATAATCCTGGATGGAGGAACCACCCCAATTTTTCATGGAACCAAACTAATGCCCCGGGTGGTCCTTCAAACTCCTCTATACCACATTGCCAATCACACCAACCTCCCATGCATGCACATCAGCCACCCCAAGCGCAAACCACTAATCAATCGGGTTTCCCAAATTCCAACAATATGGAAACCCAATTCAATTCGCTTGAGACCTTGACTCGTGGACTTGAAAACTCAATGAAAAATTTTATGTCAACCACGAGTCAAGTTCTCACTTCAAATCAGCAGACCATGAAATCTCTAGAGCTTCAGATGGGCCAATTGGCTCAGTCTGTACATGAAAGAGAGAAAGGGTCTTTTCCTAGCCAGCCTGAGGCTAACCCCCGCATGTACCAACAACAACAAATGCAAAATGAGAGTGTGGTACCTCGGGGGAGGCAAGTGAACCATGTGGAGGAACATGTTCACCATGTCAATTCCATTGTGACCTTAAGGAATGGAAAACAGGTTGACAATCACATTTCCTTGCCACACCCAGTACCATCTATGCAGCCCCTAAGTGGGAATGGTGGTGAAGAAGATGCTGACGGTGAGGGTAATACACCAAAGATTTCTTCTCAGGCACAGCAGAAAACCTACCTGCCAAAAGCTCCCTATCCAAGTAGGTTAAACAAAATGTAGAGTGACAACATGGACAAGATATTAGAGGTGTTTAAGCAAGTGAAGGTTAACATCCCCTTGTTGGATGTCATCCAACAAATACCTCAATATGCCAAAGTGTTGAAGGATCTCTGCACAACCAAGAGGAAGACAAATGTTCCTAAGAAAGCATTCTTGGCCGCAAATATCAGCTCTCTTTTGTCCAATCCCACCTACACAAAATACAAGGACCCTGGGTGTCCTACTATTCAGTGTACGATAGGGGACACTAGAATGAGCAATGTTTGCTTGATTTAGGATTGATGCATTGCATACATTGCATCATATGTCTTTCATTTAGATTACTTTTATATCAATAAATGCTACTAAGGTATGTGTTTAGCCTTTTTTACAGAATACAGGGACCTGAATGCAAATTACCCACATCCCGAGCATAAAACGCGTGCAAAAGAT
This sequence comes from Triglochin maritima, assembly GCA_963682175.1. Lineage (NCBI taxonomy): Eukaryota > Viridiplantae > Streptophyta > Magnoliopsida > Alismatales > Juncaginaceae > Triglochin > Triglochin maritima. Next base: position 17,954,699 of record OY821779.1, read on the forward strand.
TCATTTCTATCATAAAGACAAGTTCAAGTTTATCGGGTTTCAAATGGAAATGCATCCAAGCACAAAAGCATTCAAGGAGCTAATCACAAAAAGGTCAGGGGCTTAAGTGCAAAATGTCAAGGACCTGACTACAAAATAAAAGGGCAAAGTTATTGTGTTGGAGAAGTCAAAAGAAAAGTCAAAAATAAAATCCCAACAATGGAAGGAATTAATCCGGAGCTCAAGACAATGGAAAGAATCCATCCAGACGCGCAAAGGAGGATCAAATCATACCATAAACGCACAGCCAAAATCCGAACCCGATCAGACCAGATTGTGCGGCGTTTCCGCCGCACAACACCTACAATCTGCGGCGTTTCCGCCGCACCCCTGTTGATCCGCGTCCCCAAATTTTGTCCAGTCCTGTGTCGCCACGTGTAATTTCCTTTCATATACTGGTATCCCTTGTATCGGCTATAAATAGCCTCGTAGCACGAATGTAACACATCTTGGAACCTTTGGTCTTGGATCATTAGTAATAAATTTCTGTTTTATTTTGTTTTGTTTCTCTTTTCTTTTAAATGTCTCTAGGATCCCTTCTTCTTCCTCCCTCCATGAGTTTCTAACTCTTTCCAAAGGGTGGAGGTGACGGATTTAGGGTTAGAGAAGATGAATTGCATGTTATTATTTTAAGTTCATGATTAGTATATTTTGATTACTTGAGTTTATGTTAAGTCATTTATCTTGTAATGCTTCATAACTAACATGATTTACAATAAGTTTCAGTAACTCTCTGATCTAAACCTAAATCTAAACCTCCATCCAACGGATTTCTCTCTTATTTCTTGTTTTAGTTTTATTTGTGCATGTTTAGCTACTTAATCCAAAAACCTAAAAACCCAATTGATTCTTCTCTCCTTCTTCCTCTTAATCAAAAATAACATCAACTACGAAATCTCTCCCTCCTTGTGTTCGACCCGTACTTGCCACGTCTTCATAGACGCCGTGCACTTGCGGTATAAATAAAAATAACATCAAGTTTTTGGCGCCGTTGCCGGGGAGGCGACGCAGATTTTGTTTTTTTTGTTAATTTCGATTTTATTCTGTTTATCTTGTGCGCGATCTGAGTATTTGGATTTGTGTTTCAGGAGACAACAGAGTGCGCGGCGAAATCCGATCACCATCTGAGCTAAACGAGCGGCGAAATCGCCGCACCTGAAGAACAACTTGCGGCGAATCCGCCGCACACTTGGAGCTTCTGGGCTTCAACTTTTTCTGGGACGCGACTTATCTCTGGGTGGACACGTAAAGCTACTGAAATTTTGAGAGCGGGCGGCGGACCCGACTTAGCATTGCGTACGTAACCTTTGTTGCCTTTTTCCTCGTAATTTCTAGTTTCAGAAAATTTCCTTTTATTAGAATTGCACGTGTTAAGCTTAAATTCCATAATTGGCAATAATTCAACTCTGACCTAAAAATTGGCAAAACTAGAAGAACTTAGTGCATGCATCATATAATGTTTTGTTTGCATTATTCTTGCTAAATTCTTGCAAATTATTTTTTTTTATTGTTGAAGAGTGCTGGAGGCAAGGTACGTATCGCGTTTTAACGATTGCATTTAAGCATATAATTTAGTTTTCATACAACCTTGCAATTGCCCCCAATTAAAGACCATTGTTTGACTATCTTTGCTAGATCTAAGTTAAACTATCTTAAGGGCAACTCCGTAGGCAAAGATACGGTGGGGATTTCATCACCCTTCCGTGGCCCACAAATCACAATCCTAAAGTGTCACCTAAGCCTTAAATTTAAAATCAATTAGACATTGGCACCTAAGGACTCGGACTCATTTAAGGAGAAGAATTGGTTTGACTTGCTATGACCTGAAGCCGATTGAATTTAATTTGGTGTCTAGAAAGTGTTTTTGTGTTGACGTAAGTCTGCCAAGCAAAGTGGTTGTCTAATTGGCACCGACTCTGTCGGAAGCGCCCCCACTAGCTATACACGGCCTGGCCAAGTTGGTTTGATTAGTGAGGGAGGTGAATCAAGCGAATCAATTCGACTCAACCAGTTAGGAGTCGTCTAGATCTAAGCGACACTAGGTCTAGGATTGTTTGAACCGTGCTTTCTTAGGAATTTTCTGACCAATCCTCTTTCTATCTTTAGAGTTAGGTTTCCCTTCTCATCTGAGTCTTCTTTCTCTTCTCACCTAAATTTTCTAGATTAGGATTCCTTTCTCATCTTGCCCCATTCTATTGTTTGTTTCCCTTTTGAAAAAAAAACATAAAAAAACGAAAATTAAAAAAAATTGTAATTAATTCTTGAAATTAAATTTGGAATTTAAATTTCGAATTTGAATTCAAAAATTGATTCAACCCGGTGCACTCAGATTTGGATTCGAGACTTGAGTAATCGACTCTCACGAGTTCATCTAGATTCCAGTCTGGAACTTAGCCCCAATCCACCTGTTGCACCACCTCACCCGGATCCAATGGGTGAGAACGTAGTGGACCCGCCTGTTGCACAACCTATAACTCTGAGGGATCGATGCTATCCAGCGATGGCTGCTCAGCCATCGTGCATCGTTATGCCCACCATACCGGGTCGCGACTTCGAACTTAAGGCACAATACATGAGTATGCTGCCTAAGTTCACCTCTAGGGAAGATCCATATCTCTTCCTTAGAGAATTTGAGGAAATCTGCTCTCTTATGCAATACCAGCATATCCCTGAGGAGGCAGTGCGTCTGAAATTCGTGCCTCTAGCACTGAAGGACGACGCTAAGAAATGGCTATATAGTCTAGCCGAAAGATCTATTAGGAGTTGGGCTGAGTTTGTTCAAGTGTTTCTAAAAAATATTTCCCCAACCATAAGACTATGAAGATTAGGAATGAAATTGTTGCATTCGTTCAGTCTGAGAGCGAGCCGTTCTATTCCTATCTTGAAAGATTTAAAGTTGTCTTGACCCAATGCCCTCATCACGGAATTCCAAAGTGGCAATTATGCCAAATTATTTATGAGGGATTGACACCCACATCTAGAGTTATGCTAGAATCTGTGAGCCAAGGGAATTTCATGTCGAAAAACGAAAATGATGCCTGGACTTTTCTTGAGGATTTAGCTGAAAACAGTATGCAATGGGACAATGCTAGAACACCCATCAACCCGAGTATTGGATCTAGAATAGCAAGTCAACCCCGACCAGGTGTCTTAGCTATAGATGCCAACTGATTGACATCATTTCATGCTTATATTTGTACCTTATATCCATTATCTTACACCTAAGCAATGCTACGTGACGAGTTTTATGTTTAGTTTTCAGAAATAAAGAGGTTTGAAGAGAAGAGCCATGAAAGGACCCAAAAGCAGGAAAAAAGGACCTAATTGTGAGACCTGGGGACCAAGATGCAAGGGAGAAGGACCTGATCGTAAGACAGAAGGACCTAAGAGCAAAACAGGAAACTCCACACCATCATGAGGAGTATTTTGTCAATTCGATTCGGGTCGGAGCTCCACTAAACCAGCTAGATGCATCCAAGACCAAGAAACACACCAAGGCAAGCCCACCAGAAGACCCAGCCGGATCTGGGCTTTATAGGCCGCCAATTGGCGGTCTGGTTAAGCCCAAATCAGCCAAGATTCTTCCTGGACTTGTATTAGCATGTATTTAGGCTATTTTTGGTATTGGTTTAGTCCCACATCGGGGGATTGTCCCGGATTAGCTTTTTCCATGCTTATAAATAGAACTCTTCACCTCCCATTGTATCCATCTCCCTCTTGGTGGCCATCTTCCCTACTAAGAGTGAAGCCTTGAAGCAAAACTCTAGTGGAGGAAGAGCTACTTGTAATTGAGTGAGTTAATAATATAAGTTTTCTCTTAATGATGTTGTTTCTCTCTTAGTTTAATTTCCTTTCATTTGCATGCTTGTTTGTTTGTTTAGTTTTATGCTTCTTTAATATTTCTTGCTTAAGTAGTATAAATTTCATTTCAGTATTATGCTTTCCTTTGCTAAATTAGTTAGTGTAATGAGTAGTGAGTAGTTCCATCCCCATTTGGGGGGTGGAGAAATATGTGATATAATAATGTAGTGTATTAAGTGTGTGTTATTTTTATCCCTTGAGCTTTATATGATTTCCATAACCATCTAATGGGTCTCCACTCTTATCTTTGATATGCTAATGCTCTTGAATGAAGCTTAGCTTATGCTTTGATTAGTGGACCTATTTTATGGGGAATGATAAGGTTAGGATATGGATGAAGTTAATGTTGGAAACACAATTTGTAGTGTATGTACTCTTGTTGCCTTTTCCTTAGCTAATGTCTTGTATGTTTTAATGATGTAGTCATCTTAATTCATGTGGAGGCATAGTAGGGTCTAGTCTTTATACTTGAGTTCATGTAGCTTCATTCCAATCATTGTCTTGTATGTTTTAATGATGTAGTCTTATCTTAATTCATGTAAAGCCAAGATTGGATGTAGTTTTATGATTTCATGCATTACATGTTGTGAGGAGCTTAATTGAACACACACACACACACACATCTTTATGCTCACATCTGTTCTCTACCCCCTTTGGGGTTTAGTTTTATTGCTTATCTTCATTTCCTTTTGCATTCTAGTTTAGCATTTTATTGTCGTTTAGTGTAACCATCCTTTCTCTCTTTCTTTTACCTCTCGTCTTCAAACAAACCAAGTGTCGACACACCTCCCAGTGGACGACCCGTATTTGCCACCGCTTCAACGCGGCCGTGCACTTGCGGTAGAAATTTAAAACGATCAAACAAGTTTTTGGCGCCGTTGCCGGGGAGGTGCTCTGTCCAGACCTTGGTTTGGACGATTCGAGGGGTTTTTAATTTTTCGTTTTCAGTTTTCTTAGTTTCAGGGAACACTCTGATCACGGGGAGGCCACTGGAGAAGTTTGAGGAAGCAAATCCAACAACAGACCGCCAATCAGCGGTTTGGAACCGCCAATTGGCGGCCTGGTAAGGGATTCTGTCTTCCAATTTTTGTGTGGTCATTTGTGTTGTAATTTGTGTTATCTGGGAGCCCAATTTTGCATGCTGTGACTTCTTATATGCTCCCAGATCATTAATCACTCCCCCTTTAATCAACTTGGACCATAAAACTCAAAGCAAAAGATTAGACTTCTTGCCATCTAGGTCATGCACCATTGGTAGACCTTGCATGCATTTGTCTTTTCTTTGCTTTACATTTTGTCGTTGATTGCTGGCGTGAGGTACGTGCACCCACACCCCTCATTCATGCATGTTTCGTTCATGCATTAGTTAGTAAGGTGCATCGGGACAAGAGTGAGAGAGCGTTTGATTGGAGCGATTGATTGCTAGATTTAGGATCAAATCGCTACTAAGGAGGGGCTGTCCCATAAAAGATAAGGTGGGGGATTTCATCACCCTTTCCTTGGCCCCAAAAACCACTCTTAATAAAGCCTTAACTAAAAGCAAGTAGACATTGGCCCTAAGGAATTCGGACGCACTAGGAGAGTAATCTAGTCGAGACCGTCATGACCTGATCGGCGTTGCCTACCTTGTCGATAGTAGGAGGTACTGGATCTCCGGATCTGGTATCACTTGCTGGGCATTGTGGTCCTCGTTGTAGGGAGGTGAGGCGTGTCGAGGCTAGTGACCTCGAAGTTAGGCGTCGTCTAGCTTAAGGACCCATTGCCTTACTTTGTTTGAGCCGTGCTTGCTAGTTAGGCTTCTTCCTGATCCCACTACCCACGCTAGCTCTAGGGATTCTTCTCTCCTCACCTGAGTCATCTCCTCATCTATTCTCTACGTTTAGTCTCCTCCTCTAGTACACCTTCTGTTGTGTGTTTGTTAGAGTCGAGTCGAGCATTTTTATGCGAGGTTGGGCTCGTTCTGGTGAGAGTGCTCGGCTCGAGAGAGTGCATACTTCTGAGATGGAAGATCTTGGTGATCGACCATCTCCGCCTCGTGCTCCTTTGGAGCAAGAGGCCGAGTCGTCTCGTGGTGGCGAACGGGACCGGGTTCCATACATGGACTACCTCGGTCCGTTCCCACCACCACGTAGACCTCCTTCTCCTCCTCCTCTGACTCGAGAGGAAGGGAGATTCGGTCAGGATCGAGTTCTAGGTGCACCACCACCTTTAGCTCGACATGATAGACCGATGACTTTGTGGGAGCGGACTCATCCTGTTCGGGCCGCGCAGCCTTCTTGCATAGTTGTTCCCCCTGCTCGCGGGAACAGCTATGAGCTAAAACCTCAGTATGTGAGCATGCTTCCGACCTTCACTGCCAATAAGGAGGATCCGTATATCTTTATACGCGAATTCGAGGAAGTGTGCTCCATGTTCAAGCTTCAACAGCTTGACGAGGATTCTGTCCGGTTGAGGATGATTTCTTTCGCATTGAAGGATAATGCGAAGAAATGGATGTATAGCCTCCCGGCGAGCTCGATTCGGTCATGGGATGACTTTGTGACCGTCTTTCTGAAGAGATTTTTCCCTCAAAGGAAAACTCAACAGATACGGCACCAGATACATCAGATGTATCAAACCGAGACCGAATCGTTTCATGGTTTCTTTGAGAGGTTCAAGGACCTTCTCCAGCAATGCCCTCATCATGGACTTGAGCTATGGCAGCTGTGCCAGATTGTTTATGAGGGCATCAACTACAACACCCGCACATTGTTGGAGTCAATGTGTCAGGGTGACTTCCAAATGAAACCCATCGAGGAGGCATGGGACACTTTTGAGTCCATGGCTGAGCGTACCTTCGAGTGGGACACCATGAGAGAGCCACCAGCCGCCAGGTCTTCTGGTCGAGCTGGATCTTATCAAGTTGAGTCAACTATCGCGTCTGAGGCGAAAGTGGCTGCTCTCATGCGTAGGATTGAGTGTTTGGAGATGGACCGAGCTCCTGTAGCTCAGGTCGCTACTCCCGAGTGTAGTAGGTGTGGACTGTCGGGACATGATGACTTGGAATGAGCTTACGCTCCAAGGGATACTGAGCATGCAAATGCGATGTATCAACAAAGGCCCCGAAACGACCCGTACAGTCACTCTTACAACCCGGGATGGCGTAACCATCCTAACTTCTCTTGGGGGCCTAGTGGGGGTAACGGTCAGAGCTCGCACGCTCAACCTCAACCTCCACCTTATCAACCTCCACGCCCATCGGCGACCTACCAACCTCCACATCAAAGGTCTCAGAACCACAATTACCAACCTCCTCAGACCTCTTCGTCGGGTTATTCTAACCAAACTCCACAACCCCAACGGGTTGACCCTAAGGACTCCACTCTTGAACAAACCCTTCACGCGTTCATTCAGAGCACGCAAGCCATGTTTTCGGCCAACAACAATACGGTCAAAGCATTGGAAATGCAAGTGAGCCAGTTGGCTAATCAGCTCCATGAACGCGAGAAGGGTCAATTACCGAGTCAACCCGAGGTAAATCCTCGGGGTACCCTTTCGCAACGAAGGACACATTTACCTCATGCTGCCTCTGAACCGACCCATCATATTAATGTGATTCATACTTTGAGGTCTGGTAAGGAGGTGGACAACCACATTGGGGTGCCTTCCTTGTCATCACCATCTTTGAGGGAGCCGGATCCTGAGGCTCCCTCCACAAATACTTCCAGGAAGGAGCCAGATCCTGAGGTTCTTTCTACATTTCCTTCGACAAAGGGGCCGAACCTTGAGGTCCCCTTGTCTCCTCTTGTGTCGAAGGAACCAGATTCTGAGGTCCCCATTCATGTTTCTTTGGACCTGAATTCTGGGGTGCCTTCGCATTCTTATGCCCCAAAGGCGCCATTCCCTGAGCGCCTTAAAAAGAAAACCTCTGATCAGCATGACAAGATGCTTGAGATGTTTCGGCAGGTTAAGGTGAATATCCCTCTTTTGGAGGTGATTCAGCAAATGCCACCTTATGCCAAGGTTCTCAAGGACTTATGCACTAAGAAGAGAAAAACTCATGTTCCCAAGAAAGCTTTTCTTGCGGCTAACGTGAGTTCCTTGTTGGCACAACCCATGCAAGTCAAGTACAAGGACCCTGGCTGTCCTACTATCTCTTGTGTGATTGGTGATGTGCCCATACACCGAGCCTTGCTGGACCTTGGTGCATCTGTTAATCTTCTGCCATATTCTGTCTACGTCCACCTCGGTCTTGGAGACCTCAAACAAACAAAGACCACTCTTCAATTGGCTGATAGGTCTATGAAGAAACCGAGGGGTGTGGTGGAAGATGTGCTGATCAAAGTGGGAGAGTTCATTTATCCAGTCGACTTCTTTGTCTTGGATACTGAACCTGTGCCAAACCCACTTGGACAAATTCCTGTCATTCTGGGGCGACCATTTCTTGCGACTTCCAATGCCTTGATCAATTGTCGCAATGGTCTGATGCGCTTGACTTATGGTAGTCAATGCGCTGATTTCAACATCTTCACCATTGGCAAGAAGCCAGATGCCTTCAATGACCCTGTTGGGGTTAACCTTATCCAGGGCATGGATGAGAGTGAAGTTGAAGGCACCTTCAAGTACTTCAGAGAATTGTTCGATGAAGATCCTGAAGGTGGTGAAGATGTTTCACCTGGGCTGGCACAAGAAGGTGCCTTATGTTTTGATCATGTGGCCTCAGAGCCGCATCCTTATGATCTTGTGGCCCTTGAGCCACATCCTTTTGATCTTGTGGCCTCAGAGCCACATCGTTCTGATCTTGTGGCCCTTGTGCCACATTCTTTTGATCACGTGGCCCTTGAGCCACAACCTTTCGATCACGTGGCTTTTGAGCCACCAGATACCCTTTTTATGGCCTCTGGACCACATGATCTTCATTCTATATCTGATGAGGACCCCATGTGGGTTAAGAATCAACCACCTGATACCCTTCAACCTGGTAGAGGTTCACCTCTCATTCATGCCTCCTCTTTTGTTAACTCTCAAGAGGCATCGAACGACCACAATGCGAATAAGGGTGTCAGGTGGTCAAACAATTCTGTTTTGTATGTTGCGAGCCCATACAGGTGCATTTCTGGCTCGAGAGATGGCGGGTTCCCATTTGATGTCCCTTGATATATGAAGATGGGAGCCCATTGTTGTACATAGTAAAAAAAAAAAAAAAAGACTCCTTCAGTGAGCATCGATTGTTGTGGGCCCCAACCCTTGAGTATTTGGGCCCCATTTCTTTCACGTATTTGTATCCCTTTCTTTAGCATCTCACAGGTTTTGAGGGAATTTGGGGTTGTGTCCATCAACATAGCCATACATTTCCCTTTGTACTTCATGTTGGTGAGATCTCTCCTTTTTATGCATCAATCCATGTAGTATCTTGCTTGCGTTCATTGAGGACAATGCATGAAGTAGGTGTGGGGGGGTGTTTTACGTGTGTACATAGTCGAGTCTTTTCTTTTGATTTTGTTTTCTTTTGTTTGCATTTTTAGGGTCATGATAGTGTGCTGCATTTAATTTCGATATATCTGCTTGCCATGATCCTTGGGTGACTTGTCTTCTTTTGCTTGCCTAGTGCTTTAAAATTTTCACATTTCTTTCAAAATCTTCATGTGTTTTCGAAAGAAAATGTTTTGTGGGTTTTGCGTGTGTTTAGCATGTGCAAAAACCGTTGAGAGGCAAAGTAAAAAGAAAGCTCCCAAAATTGTCTTGAACTTGATGCATTAGGATATCTAGTACGTGGCTTTAGGATTTATCGAGTCGTTAGGATGCACCCCAGTTTTCCCTTGGGGGTGAGTAATCAGTGGGATTCAGTGCTCAAACATTTTAAGAAGTCCACCCTGAACCTAGTGAGTCAAATAATTCGTGTTTGTTAATTTAGGAAGTTTGTTGTAGTCAAGGGCCCTTAATATCTTTTTGTGAAACTTAAGTGTAGGGGTTTTGGTTCCCATGTAGATAAATGAATAAATAAGTGGTGTTCTCTCTTCTCGCACGGCTCCTATCACTCGGGAAAGTAGGTCTGAGGGGACTTTGTGCCTGGTGCTCTCGAGTCATCTGACTTGGGATGCACCGACCGAACCCCCGTTACACGGGTGGTAGGGATCGCCCTATGTGGAGATTTGGGGGAAGGTGTACGTGATAGTGTAAGTCCTCATAGGCAATGATGCACGAAACCTGACCCTGGGAGAATCAAACACCAACCAATAAATGCTCCAAAGAAAAAGAAAAAAAAGGAAGAAAGAAAAGAAAAAAAAAGAAAAAAAAAGAAGAGTCAAATAAGAACCAAAATGGACTTTACACTTTGTTTCACAGAAGTTAAGGTTGCCCATGTCTTTCACTTAATTCCTTAGTTAACTCTCACGAATAACTCATTAGGCTAGGTGTGTGGACTGATTACATATATAGAGTCGACCCGTAGTATTACCGCATTCCATGATCGACAAAATAAGTCCAACAAGTCGTGTAGCTAGATTGACTAATGCATCTTGTTCGGATTTTGTGGGTATATCCGCTGAAAACCCTCAGGAGATACCACTCCTCCTCCTTGGCAACAAGGAGGTTTAACGGCTTGTTGCACATGCTAAGTGCAACCGTGATTCCTACGAAAGTGAGTTAGGATTTCTTGTTTTTCGTATGCTTTTTCCTTTCTTTGTTTTGCTCGAGACTAGCAAAAACTTAGGTGTGGGGGTATTTGATTGACATCATTTCATGCTTATATTTGTACCTTATATCCATTATCTTACACCTAAGCAATGCTACGTGACGAGTTTTATGTTTAGTTTTCAGAAATAAAGAGGTTTGAAGAGAAGAGCCATGAAAGGACCCAAAAGCAGGAAAAAAGGACCTAATTGTGAGACCTGGGGACCAAGATGCAAGGGAGAAGGACCTGATCGTAAGACAGAAGGACCTAAGAGCAAAACAGGAAACTCCACACCATCATGAGGAGTATTTTGTCAATTCGATTCGGGTCGGAGCTCCACTAAACCAGCTAGATGCATCCAAGACCAAGAAACACACCAAGGCAAGCCCACCAGAAGACCCAGCCGGATCTGGGCTTTATAGGCCGCCAATTGGCGGTCTGGTTAAGCCCAAATCAGCCAAGATTCTTCCTGGACTTGTATTAGCATGTATTTAGGCTATTTTTGGTATTGGTTTAGTCCCACATCGGGGGATTGTCCCGGATTAGCTTTTTCCATGCTTATAAATAGAACTCTTCACCTCCCATTGTATCCATCTCCCTCTTGGTGGCCATCTTCCCTACTAAGAGTGAAGCCTTGAAGCAAAACTCTAGTGGAGGAAGAGCTACTTGTAATTGAGTGAGTTAATAATATAAGTTTTCTCTTAATGATGTTGTTTCTCTCTTAGTTTAATTTCCTTTCATTTGCATGCTTGTTTGTTTGTTTAGTTTTATGCTTCTTTAATATTTCTTGCTTAAGTAGTATAAATTTCATTTCAGTATTATGCTTTCCTTTGCTAAATTAGGTAGTGTAATGAGTAGTGAGTAGTTCCATCCCCATTTGGGGGGTGGAGAAATATGTGATATAATAATGTAGTGTATTAAGTGTGTGTTATTTTTATCCCTTGAGCTTTATATGATTTCCATAACCATCTAATGGGTCTCCACTCTTATCTTTGATATGCTAATGCTCTTGAATGAAGCTTAGCTTATGCTTTGATTAGTGGACCTATTTTATGGGGAATGATAAGGTTAGGATATGGATGAAGTTAATGTTGGAAACACAATTTGTAGTGTATGTACTCTTGTTGCCTTTTCCTTAGCTAATATCTTGTATGTTTTAATGATGTAGTCATCTTAATTCATGTGGAGGCATAGTAGGGTCTAGTCTTTATACTTGAGTTCATGTAGCTTCATTCCAATCATTGTCTTGTATGTTTTAATGATGTAGTCTTATCTCAATTCATGTAGAGCCAAGATTGGATGTAGTTTTATGATTTCATGCATTACATGTTGTGAGGAGCTTAATTGAACACACACACACACACACACATCTTTATGCTCACATCTGTTCTCTACCCCCTTTGGGGTTTAGTTTTATTGCTTATCTTCATTTCCTTTTGCATTCTAGTTTAGCATTGTATTGTCGTTTAGTGTAACCATCCTTTCTCTCTTTCTTTTACCTCTCGCCTTCGAACAAACCAAGTGTCGACACACCTCCCAGTGGACGACCCGTATTTGCCACCGCTTCAACGCGGCCGTGCACTTGCGGTAGAAATTTAAAACGATCAAACACCAACATAGCGGCTGAGGCAAAACTAGCCACCCTTATGCGCAGAATGGAAAGTTTAGAGCTGCAAAACCAAACCCGACAAGCACCCTCTACCCATTGCTCTAGATGTGGTCAGACTGGTCATTTAATGGAGGACTGTGTAGACTTGGAACATGTTAATGCCACGTTTATCCTTTCTAGAAATGATCCTTATGCATCAACCTACAACCCGGGTTGGCGTAATCATCCCAATTTTTCGTGGAACCAACAAGGTCAACCTCCTAGACAACAACCAAACCCATATAACCAAAATAATACATCATCTGGGGGTAATAACAATGGAAATCATGAAGTTAGGTTGACAAACTTGGAAAATTTAATGAAAACTTTTATACAAACAACCAACCAATCATTCCAAAGGCTAGAGACACAAGTCAGCCAATTAGCGCAAATAGTAGGTGAAAGAGAAAAGGGCCAATTTCCAAGTCAACCTGAGGTGAACCCAAGAACTAATAATCAATATCAATCTTATCAACCACCCTCAGGAAATAACAACCCCAGACCGGTTCAAATGGTTAACGAGGAAGGACCGTTCCAACAAATCAATGCAGTAGTGTCATTACGGTCCGGACGACAAGTTGATAACAATGTGGTAAACCCTAGAATGTCTAATCAATCTAGCCATCAAGCAACCACATATGACCTGACCATTGAACCTGACATCCAAATTGAAAAGCCCAACCCACCTGCACAACCTGAACCCATAGCTCAACCTGAACCTGAGCGAGTCTATGTTCCTAAAGCCCCATTTCCCAATAGACTCAAGAAGAGCGCAAGTGCACAAATGGAGAAAATCTTAGAAGTATTTAAGCAAGTTAAGGTGAATATTCCACTCTTAGATATGATTCAACAAATACCTGCTTATGCTAAATTCTTGAAAGATTTGTGCACTAAAAAGAGAAAAATGAATGTACCAAAGAAGGCATTCTTAACTGCAAACATATGCTCTATTCTTTCCAACACATCTCCTATAAAATATAAGGACCCTGGGTGTCCCACAATTTCATGTTCAATAGGAGATACTTTTATCAATAAAGCCCTTCTAGACCTAGGTGCAAGCGTTAACTTACTCCCATTTTCTGTCTACGAGCAACTCAACCTTGGTCCACTGAAACCATCTAAGACAACCCTCCAATTCGCTGATTGTTCTGTTAAGAAACCGAGAGGTATAGTAGAGGACGTTTTGATTAAGGTTGGTGACTTCATTTATCCAGTGGATTTTGTCGTACTTGATACTGAACCTGTTGTAAATCCTAATCGACAAATCCCTGTAATTCTAGGTAGACCCTTTTTAGCCACTTCGGAAGCATTAATAAACTGTCGAAATGGGCTCATGCAATTATCTTTCGGAAACTTAAAAGCAGAATTTAATATCTTCCATATTGATAATGAGCCAGAAATAATATGCAACCCAAGTGATGTTGTGATGAGAGCACGTATTTATCAGAATTCTGAATCAAATAAATCATCACATAAGCAAAAAGGAAGTAAGAAAAAAGGGAGTGATTCATTTACTCAACCACCATCACTCGAGCAAATAAGCGAACCAATTCAAGTGAGAAGAGTGGAATCTTTTCCTCAAGTCAACATGGGGAACAATTCAACTGGATACATGCACCAATATGGTGTCATTCAATCCAGTTCTGATTACGGTTGACTCTGAGCAAACTCAACCCCTCTACCGCAAGCCGACTCAGGTAATAAGTGCATTTATTTTATCTATGCATACATTGAGGACAATGCATGATTTAGGTGTGGGGGGGTGTTTATCTATGTATATATCTATTTGTTTGTTTTCTTCTGTTAAAAAAAAATATTCAATGTTCCATGACATAGCTTAAGATTGAACTACCAAAATCTGTGTACAAATTGCATTGAATTTTTGTTCCTTATTATATAGTTCTGCTTGAAGAAATTATGACATAAATCTAAGTTCCAAAGAAATAGCCCATTACCCTTTCAGACGTGTATGCACTTAAATTGGATGAATCAAATCTTTAAAGTGGTTGATAAAAAGCAGAGGTTGAGGAAAATATACCGGGAAGTGTGGACTTCTAATAGCAATTAAGCCTTGAGGAAAATAAAAGTAAAAAAAAAGAATAAAGTGAGGAAAGCACATTTTGCAAAATGATTACAAAAGCCCAAGCCTTTGAGTCACTGGTCCGTAGGGGTATCTTGAAACCCGGTAACTTGAGTCTACCAGCTCGAGATTATCGACCAAACTCGCTACACGAATGCAAAAAAGGGTATAAGTGTCAAAAAGAAAAAGCAAATGTGTTGAATCACGGAAAAAGAAAAAAAATACTTTAAGATACTCAAGGCCCAAAGCTAAAAGAATGATCCATGCCATGGTTGATCCAAATGATACTTCACCACCAGAGGAGGCGTGCAAAATAATTTATGTGATAACATGTGTAGAATGGTTAGTGGTGTGAATGTTGCAGGAATAAAGACCAAGTCAAACTTTTTATAAGTTAGAATTGTATAATGAGCATGCAAGAATTCTAAGTGAGATGTATAAGGTTGAGGTAAAAATATTGAGAGCTATTAATGGAATGTTGAATTAAGACTTTGTGGGTGTGTCAGCTGAAAACCCTCACGAGACAAAACTCGTCCTCTAAGGCAACTTGGAGGTTTAAAGGCTTGTTGCACATGCTAAGTGCAACCGTGATTCCTACGAAAGTGAGTTAGGATTTCCCTGTTTTCAATCCTTCTTATATTCTGTTTTGCTAGGGACTAGCAAAAATCTAGGTGTGGGGGTATTTGATGCATTGCATACATTGCATCATATGTCTTTCATTTAGATTACTTTTATATCAATAAATGCTACTAAGGTATGTGTTTAGCCTTGTTTACAGAATACAGGGACCTGAATGCAAATTACCCACATCCCGAGCATAAAACGCGTGCAAAAGATTCATTTCTATCATAAAGACAAGTTCAAGTTTATCGGGTTTCAAATGGAAATGCATCCAAGCACAAAAGCATTCAAGGAGCTAATCACAAAAAGGTCAGGGGCGTAAGTGCAAAATGTCAAGGACCTGACTACAAAATAAAAGGGCAAAGTTATTGTGTTGGAGAAGTCAAAAGAAAAGTCAAAAATAAAATCCCAACAATGGAAGGAAATAATCCGGAGCTCAAGACAATGGAAAGAATCCATCCAGACGCGCAAAGGAGGATCAAATCATACCATAAACGCACAGCCAAAATCCGAACCCGATCAGACCAGATTGTGCGGCGTTTCCGCCGCACAACACCTACAATCTGCGGCGTTTCCGCCGCACCCCTGTCGATCCGCGTCCCCAAATTTTGTCCAGTCCTGTGTCGCCACGTGTAATTTCCTTTCATATACTGGTATCCCTTGTATCGGCTATAAATAGCCTCGTAGCACGAATGTAACACATCTTGGAACCTTTGGTCTTGGATCATTAGTAATAAATTTCTGTTTTATTTTGTTTTGTTTCTCTTTTCTTTTAAATGTCTCTAGGATCCCTTCTTCTTCCTCCCTCCATGAGTTTCTAACTCTTTCCAAAGGGTGGAGGTGACGGATTTAGGGTTAGAGAAGATGAATTGCATGTTATTATTTTAAGTTCATGATTAGTATATTTTGATTACTTGAGTTTATGTTAAGTCATTTATCTTGTAATGCTTCATAACTAACATGATTTACAATAAGTTTCAGTAACTCTCTGATCTAAACCTAAATCTAAACCTCCATCCAACGGATTTCTCTCTTATTTCTTGTTTTAGTTTTATTTGTGCATGTTTAGCTACTTAATCCAAAAACCTAAAAACCCAATTGATTCTTCTCTCCTTCTTCCTCTTAATCAAAAATAACATCAACTACGAAATCTCTCCCTCCTTGTGTTCGACCCGTACTTGCCACGTCTTCATAGACGCCGTGCACTTGCGGTATAAATAAAAATAACATCAAGGATCAGCGGTCAACCTCCTCCCATTCTCTATTTATCAACAGTTGAACTTGGGAGAATTGAAACCAACTAAGATCACCCTTCAATTGGCGGATAGATCCATTCGTATTCCCATGGGGATTATCGAGGACGTGCTTATCAAAGTTGGAGATTTTATATTTCCAGTCGATTTTGTTGTCCTCGATACCAATCCTGTTGCAAACACCCACTCTCAAATACCTTTGATTTTGGGTAGACCATTTCTGGCAACCTCCAATGCCTTGATTAATTGTAGAAATGGTCTCATGAAGCTCTCATTTGGTAACATGAGTGCTGAGTTTTATGTGTTCAACTCTGGTAAGCAACAGGAACCCATGGATGAACCTTTAAATCTAAATCTCATCCGCCAATTGGAGAAAGCACCACACAATCAACGAACACCCCTAACACCAATGCAACCCGTTGAGAATGTTTGTAGGCTCAGCGAAGACTCATTGCCTGTCTTTGCAATGCAGCAGAGTGAGCTGGCCTTAAACATGAATGTTCAAAGGGAGTGTTCGTTGCATGATTTAGTTGAGATCACTAGTGAGAGTGAGAAACCTCATCATATGCCTATACCAGAAGGTATCTCTACCTCATGTCTCATGGCCATTGAGCCATTTGAGCTTCATATTGACTCCAACAAGGACCCACCTATGACCGAGCTTATGCTTGATGATCTAAATGATGGTGGGAGGTCCTTATTGGATGACTTGGGGAGAAGCCCCATTCTTAGTGATGCAAGTCTGCTGCATCCATCGAATGAGCCTGAGGAACTCATTCCGATGCACCCGCCTATTGGTTGGAGGGTTTTCTCCGATGAGCAATTAAACCCTAGTGAGGCAACACAACTTCATTCTTTGTTGCCTACACCCAACCAATATCATGAGGGGTTCGAGCCTTTCAGCTTTGACCTTTCACCCCTCATGACACCTCAGAGTACCAGTGAAGTTTGCCCATCTCGGCAAGTCTCTGGTCCTCAAAACTTGTTGTTCTCATTTGATGTTCCTTGAACAAATGATTATGAGAATACATTGGTTGATGTATATATCTTGTAAAAACAAAAAAACAAAAAAAAACAAAAAAAGAAAAAAGAAAAAAAGTGTGTAATAAAAGACTCATTAGTGAGCATCGATTGTTGTGGGCCCCAACCCTTGTGTACTTGGGTCCAATCTCTTCACGTATTTATCTCCCTTCTTCAGCTTCTCACAGGTTTTGAGGGAAATTGGGTTTGTGTCCATCAACATGACCCTGAACATCCCTTTGTACTTCATGTTGGTGAGATCTTTCCTTTTTCATGCATATCTCCATGTAGTATCTTGTTCACATTCATTGAAGACAATGCATGAAGTAGGTGTGGGGGGTGTTTTACGTGTGTACATAGTCAAGTCTTTTCTTTTGATTTTTTGTTTTCTTTTGTGTGCATTGTTAGGGTCATGTTAGTGTGCCGCATTTAATATCGATATATCTGCTTGCCAAGATCCTTGGGTGACTTGTCTTCTTTTGCTTGCCTAGTGCTTTAAAATTTTCACATTTCTTTCAAAATCTTCATGTGTTTTCGAAAGAAAATGTTTTTGTAGGTTTTGCATGTGTTTAGCATGTGCAAAACCGTTGAGAGGCAAAGTAAAAAGAAAGCTCCCAAAATTGTCTTGAACTTGATGCATTAGGATTTCTAGTTTATTGGCTTTAGGTCTTATCGAGTCATTAGGATGCACCCCGGTTTTCCCTCGGGGGGCGTGTAATCATAGGGTTTTAGCACTCAAACATTTAAAGAAGTCCACCCTGAACCTAGTGAGTCAAATAATTCGTGTCTGTTAGTATAAGGAAGTTTGTCGTAGTCAAGGGCCCTTAATCTCTTTTTATGAAACTTAAGTGTAGGGGTTTTGGTTCCCTTGTATATAAATGAATAAGTGGTGTTCTCTTATCTCGCATGGCTCCTATCACTCGAGAAAGTAGGTCTGAGGGGCCTTTGTGCCTGGTGCTTTCGAGTCATCTGACTTGGGATGCACCGACCGAACTCCCGTTACACGGGTGGTAGGGATCGCCCTATGTGGAGATTTGGGGGGGTGTACATGATAGTGTAAGTCCTCATAGGCAATGATGCACGAAACCTGACCCTGGGAGAATCAAACACCAACCAACAAAATGCTCTAAAGAAGAAAAAAAAGAGTCAAATAAGAACCAAAATGGACTTTACACATTGTATCACATTCAGAAGTTGAGGTTGCCCATGTCTTTCACTTAAGTCCTTAACTAACTCTCACGAATAACTCATTAGGCTAAGTGTGTGGACCGATTGCATTTATAGAGTCGACCCGTAGTATTACCGTGTCCCATGATCGACATATGAGTCCAACGAGTCGTGTAGCTAGATTGATTAATGCATCTTGTTCGGATTTTGTGGGTATATCCGCTGAAAACCCTCAGGAGACAACACTCCTCCTCCTTGGCGACAAGGAGGTTTAACGGCTTGTTGCATGTGCTAAGTGCAACCGTGATTCCTACGAAAGTGAGTTAGGATTTCTTGTTTTTCGTATGCTTTTCTCTTTCTTTGTTTTGGTCGGGACTAGCAAAAGTTAGGTGTGGGGGTATTTGATTGACATCATTTCATGCTTATATTTGCATCTTATATCCATTATCTTTCACCTAAACAATGCTATGTTACGAGTTTTATGTTTAGTTTTCAGGAATAAATAGGTTTGAAGAGATGAAACATAAAAGGACCCAAAAGCTGGGAAAAAGGTCTGGATTGTGAGATCTGGGGACCAAAATGCAAGGGAGAAGGACCTGAACGCAAGACAGAAGGACCTAAGAGCAAAACAGAATACTCCACACCATCATGGGGAGTATTTTAGCAATTGGATTCGGGTCGGAGCTCCAATAAACAAAGTAGATGCATCCAAGACCACCAAATACACAGAGAAAAGCCCAGCACAAATTCCAGATGGATCCGGACCTTTTTGACCGCCAATTGGCGGTCCAAGACCGCTAATTGGCGGTCTGTTTTGGCCCAAATCCGCCAAGTTTTCTGCTGGACGTGTATTAATGTTTGTTTAGGCTATTTTTGGTATTGGTTTAGTCCCACATCGGGGGATTGTCCCGGTTTCCTTTTTCCATGGCTATAAATAGAACTCTTCACCTTCCATTGTAATCACTCCATATTTTAAGTGGCTATTCTTCCTACTAGAAGTGAGGCCTTGAAGCACACACTAAAGTAGGAGGATGCTACTTGAAATGTGAGTCATTTTATCAATAAAGTTTTGTGTTTCTTTCATTGTTTGTTTATTCTTCTTTTATTGTTTGTGCATGTTTTAGTTTAATCGTCTTTTATTTCTAGCTTAGTTTTAATATGCTTTCTTTGCTTAGTTTAATAATTAGTGTAATGTTTAGTGAGTGGTTCCATCCCCTTTGGGGGTGGAGTAGATGTACATACATGCATTAGAGAATGGGATGAATGCTTTATTTTTGATGTGTTGATAAAACATGAATGTATGCTTGCTTGTTTACGATAGAATTTATAACTTGATGAGTTTTGCCAAAATGATTAGACACATCTCATGCTTGTTTAGGTTCTGAAATAAACAACTTGCATATGTACATGTTAATCAACTAAGTTGGTGAATAGATTGATAGGTTTTGCCATAACATTTAGACACTTCCTATGCTTGATAAACACCACCTTCATGTGCTTAAAGAATGTATTCTACACCCACCTCTTTGCATGTGTGCACTCACTCCACCCCTTAGGGGTTTTCCCATATCTGTATTCCAGCAGTCTTCTTTTGTTCTTAGCTTAGTTGTCATTTCATTGTTTGTTTGTTTCGTTTGCATTTCATACTTCTTAGCGTAGTTTAGTGTAGAGTAGCATAATCAGTCTTTCTCCCCCAATTTTTGCCACTTGATTTCTGATAAACAAGAGGCTACTCACCTCCCTGAGGACGACCCGTACTTGCCACCGCTTCATCGCGTCCGTGCACTTGCGGTTTAATTAAAACGTTCAACACTAATATTTTTCACAAACATTCATATTAAGCATTCAAACAATCTACATAACATGTACACACATCTACTCCACCCCCAAAGGGGATGGAACTACTCACACATATTTAAACTATCTACTCTAATAAAATGAAGCATTATACTAAAATGAAATTTATACTAATCAAGCAAGAAATATTAAAGAAGCATAAAACAAAACAAACAAGCAAACATGCATATGGAAGGAAATTAAACTAAGAGAGAAACAACACAATTAAAGGAAAACTTCTATTATTAACTCACTCAAATTACAAGCAGCACTTCCTCCGCCAGAGTTTTGCTTCAAGGCTTCACTCTTAGTAGGGAAGATACCACCAAAGAGAGAGATAGATACAATGGGAGGTGAAGAGTTCTATTTATAAGCATGGAAAAAACTAATCCGGGACAATCCCCCGATGTGGGACTAAACCAATACCAAAAATAGCCTAAACACACATTAATATAAGTCCAGGAGAAAACTTAGTGGATCTGGGCTTAACCAGACCGCCAATTGGCGGCCTATAAGCTTCAGATCCCATTGGATCTTCTGGTGGGCTTTCCTTGGCATGTTTCTTGGTCTTGGATGCATCTAACTTGTTTAGTGGAGCTCCGACCCGAATCGAATTGACAAAATACTCCCCATAATGGTGTGGAGTTTCCTATTTTGCTCTTAGGCCCTTCTGTCTTATGATCATGTCCTTCTCCCTTGCATCTTGGTCCCCATGTCTCACAATTAAGTCCTTTTTCCTGCTTTTGGGTCCTTTCATGGCTCTTCTCTTCAAACCTCTTTATTTCTGAAAGCTAAACATAAAACTCGTCACGTAGCATTGCTTAGGTGTAAGATAATGGATATAAGATACAAATATAAGCATGAAATGATGTCAATCAATCATGTAGTGTATTAAGTGTGTGTTATCTTTATCCCTTGAGCTTTATATGATTTCCATAACCATCTAATGAGGTTTCACTCTTATCTTTGATATGCTAATGCTCTTGAATGAAGCTTAGCTTATGCTTTGATTGGTGGACCTATTCTATGGGGAATGATAAGGTTAGGATATGGATGAAGTTAATATTGGAAACACAATTTGTAGTGTATGTGCTCTTGTTGCCTTTACCTTAGCTAATGTCTTGTATGTTTTAATGATGTAGTCTTATCTTAATTCATGTGGAGTCATAGTAGGGTCTAGTCTTTATACTTGAGTTCATGTAGCTTCATTCCAATTATTGTCTTGTATGTTTTAATGATGTAGTCTTATCTTAATTCATGTTGAGGCAAAGTTGGATGTAGTTTTATGATTTCATGCACTACATGTTGTGAGATGCTTAATGAACACACACACACACACACTTCTTTATGTTCACATTATTTCTCTACCCCCTTTGGGGTTTAGTTTTCTTGCTTTACTTCCATTTCCATTTGCACCTTAGTGTAGTTTAGTGTAACCAACCTTTCTCTCCTTCTTTTTACCTCTCTCCTTCAAACAAACCAAGTGTCGACACACCTCCCAGTGGACGACCCGTATTTTCCACCGCTCCAACGCGGTCGTGCACTTGCGGTTAAATATAAAACGATCGATCAAGTTTTTGGCGTCGTTGCCGGGGAGGTGCTCTGTCCAGACGTTGGTTTGGACGATTCGAGGGGTTTTTGATTTTTTGTTTCCAGTTTTTCTTAGTTTCAGGGAACCATCGGAGCAAGGGGAGGCTACTGGACAAGTTTGAGGACCAGAAGCTCCAAAAGGACCGCCAATCAGCGGTTGGAGATCGCCAATTGGCGGCCTGGTGAGGGTTTCCTGCTTCAAAATTTGTTCTGGTAGTTAGTTCTTTAATTTGTGTTATCTGGGAGCCATAATTTGCATGCTGTGACTTCTCTTTTGCTCCCAGATCATTAATCACTCCCCCATTAATCAACTTGGACCATAAAACTCAAAGCAAAAGATTAGACTCCTTGCCGTCTAGGTCATGCATCATGTGTACACCTTGCATGCATTTGTCTTTTCTTTTCTTTACATTTTGTTGTTGATTGCTGGCGTGAGGTACGTGCACCCAAATCTCTCATTCATGCATGTTTCGATCATGCATTAGTTAGTAAGATGCATCGGGACAAGAGTGAGAGAGTGTTTGATTGGAGCGATTGATTGCTAGATCTAGGATTAAATCGCTACTAAGGAGGGGTTGTCCCATAAAAGATAAGGTGGGGGATTTCATCACCCTTCCCTTGGCCCCAAAAACCACTCTTAATAAAGCCTTAACAAAAAGCAAGTAGACATTGGCCCTAGGATTGTGGGCGCACTAGGAGAGTAATCTAGTTGAGACCGTCATGACCTGATCGGCGTTTCCTACCTTGTCGATAGTAGGAGGTACTGGATCTCCGGATCTGGTATCACTTGTTGGGCATTGTGGTCCTCGTTGTAGGGATGTGAGACGTGTCGAGGCTAGTGACCTCGAAGTTAGGCGTCGTCTAGCCTAAGGACCCATTGCCTTACATTGTTTGAGCCGTGATTGCTAGTTAGGCTTCTTCCAGATCCCTCTACCCACGCTAGCTCTAGGGATTCTTCCCTCCTTACCTGAGTCCTCTCCCCATCTATTCTGTACGTATAGTCTCCTCCTCTAGTACACCTTCTGTTGAGTGTTTGTTAGAGTCGACTCGAGCATTTTATGCGAGGTTGGGCTCGTTTTGGTGAAAGCGCTCGACTTGAGAGAGTGCATTCTTCTGAGATGGACGGTCTTGGTGGTCGACCATCTCCGCCTCGTGCTCCTTTGGAGCAAGAGGCCGAGTCGTCTCGTGGTGGCGAGGGAGACCGGGTCCCACACATGGAGTACCTCGGTCCGCTCCCACCACCACGTAGACCTCCTTCTCCTCCTCCTCTGTCTCGAGAGGAAGGGAGATTCGGTCAGGATCGAGTTCTTGGTGCACCACCACCTTTAGCTCGACATGATAGACCGATGACTTTGTGGGAGCGGACCCATCCTGTTCGGGCCGCGCAACCTTCTTGCATAGTTGTTCCCCCTGCTCGCGGGAACAACTATGAGCTGAAACCTCAATATGTGAGCATGCTTCCAACCTTTACTGCCAATAAGGAGGATTCGTATATCTTTATACGCGAATTCGAGGAAGTATGCTCCATGTTCAAGCTTCAACAGCTTGACGAGGATTCAGTCTGGTTGAGGATTATTTCTTTCGCATTGAAGGATAATGCGAAGAAATGGATGTATAGCCTCCCGGCGAGCTCGATTCGGTCATGTGATGACTTTGTGACCGTCTTTCTGAAGAGATTTTTCCCTAAAAGGAAAACTCAACAGATACGGCACCAGATACATCAAATGTATCAGACCGAGACCGAATTGTTTCATGGTTTCTTTGGGAGGTTCAAGGACCATCTCCAGCAGTGCCCACATCATGGATTTGAGTTATGGCAGTTGTGCCAAATTGTTTATGAGGGCATCAACTACAACACCCGCACATTGTTGGAGTCGATGTGTCAGGGTGACTTCCAAATGAAACCCATCGAGGAGGCATGGGATACGTTTGAGGCTAAACGTACCTTCGAGTGGGATACCATGAGAGAGCCACCAGCCGCCAGGTCTTCTGGTCGAGCTGGATCGTATCAAGTTGACTCATCGATCGCGTCTGAGGCGAAAATGGCTGCTCTCATGCGTAGGATTGAGAGTTTAGAGTTGGACCGAGCTCCTGTAGCTCAGGTCGCTACTCCCGAGTGTGGTAGGTGTGGACTTACGGGCCATGATGACTTGGAATGCACTTACGCTCCAAGGGATACTGAGCATGCGAATGCAATGTATCAACAGAGGCCCCGTAACGACCCGTACAGTCACTCCTACAACCCGGGATGGCGTAACCATCCTAACTTCTCTTGGGGGCCTAGTGGGGGTCACGGTCAGAGCTCGCACGCTCAACCTCAACCTCCACCTTATCAACCTCCACGCCCATCAGCGACCTACCAACCCCCACATCAAAGGTCTCAGCACCAAAATTACCAACCTGCTCATGCCTCATCGTCGGGTTATTCCAACCAGACTCCACCACCCCAGCAGGTTGACCCTAAGGACCCTTTTTGTGATCCAACCTTTCAAGTGTTGCAAAGTACAGTCAAGGCTTTGGAAATGCAGGTTAGCCAGTTGGCTCATCAACTCCATGAACGCGAGAAGGGTCAGTTCCCGAGTCAACCTGAGGTGAATCCTCGGGGTACCCATTCTCAAGGAAGGACACCTTTACCTCATGCCACCTCTGAACCGACCCATCATATTAATGTGATTCATACTTTGAGGTCTGGTAAGGAGGTGGATAACCACATTGGGGTACCTTCTTTGTCATCACCATCTTTGAGGGAGCCGGATCCTGAGGCTCCCTCCACAAATACTTCCAGGAAGGAGCCAGATCCTGAGGTTCTTTCTACATTTCCTTCGACAAAGGGGCCGAACCCTGAGGTCCCCACTCATGTTTCTTTGGACCTGAATTCTGGGGTGCCTTCGCATCCCTATGCCCCAAAGGCGCCATTCCCTGAGCGCCTTAAAAAGAAAACCTCTGATCAGCATGACAATATGCTTGAGATGTTTAAGCAAGTTAAGGTGAACATCCCTCTGTTGGAGGTGATTCAGCAAATGTCACCTTATGCCAAGGTTCTCAAGGACTTATGCACCAAGAAGAGAAAAACTCATGTTCCCAAGAAAGCTTTTCTTGCGGCTAACGTGAGTTCCTTGTTGGCACAACCCATGCATGTCAAGTACAAGGACCTTGGCTGTCCTACTATCTCTTGTGTGATTGGTGATGTGTCCATACATCGAGCCTTATTGGACCTTGGTGCATCTGTTAATCTTCTGCCATATTCTGTCTACGTCCACCTCGGTCTTGGAGACCTCAAACAAACAAAGACTACTCTTCAATTGGCTGATAGGTCTATGAACAAACCGAGGGGTGTGGTGGAAGATGTGCTGATCAAAGTGGGAGAGTTCATTTATCCAGTCGACTTCTTTGTCTTGGATACTGAACCTGTGTCAAACCCACTTGGACAAATTCCTGTCATTCTGGGGCGACCATTCCTTGCGACTTCCAATGCATTGATCAATTGTCGCAATGGTCTGATGCGCTTGACTTATGGTAGTCAATGTGCTGATTTTAACATCTTCACCATCGGCAAGAAGCCAGGTGCCTTCAATGACCCTGTTGGAGTCAACCTTATCCAGGGTTTGGATGAGATTGAAGTTGAGGGCACCTTCAAGTACTTCAGAGAATTGTTCGATGAAGCTCATGAAGGTGGTGAAGATGTTTCACCTGGGCTGGCACAAGAAAGTGCCTTATGTTCTGATCATGTGGCCTCAGTGCCACCTCCTTTTGATCTTGTGGCCCTTGAGCCACATTCTTTTGATCTCGTGGCCCTTGAGCCACATCCTTTTGATCACATGACTTTTGAGCCACCAGATACCATTTTTATGGCCTCTAGGCCACATGCTCTTCATTCTGTATCTACTGAGGACCCCATGTGGGTTAAGAATCAACCACTTGATACCCTTCAACCTGGTAGAGGTTCACCTCTCATTCATGCATCCTCTTTTGATAACTCTCGAGAGGCATCGAACGACCACAATGCTAATAAGGGTGTCAGGTGGTCAAGCAATTCTGTTTTGTATGTTGCAAGCCCATACAGGTGCATTTCTGGCTCGAGAGATGGCGGGTTCCCATTTGATGTCCCTTGATATATGAAGATGGGAGCCTATTGTTGTACATAGTGAAAAAAAAACAAAAAAAAGTAAATAAAAGACTCCTTCAGTGAGCATCGATTGTTGTGGGCCCTAACCCTTGAGTATTTGGGTCCCATTTCTTTCACGTATTTGTATCCCTTCCTTATTATCTCACAGGTTTTGAGGGAATTTGGGTTGTGTCCATCAACATAGCCATAATCTTCCCTGTGTCCTTCACATTGGTAAGATCTATTCATTTTCATGCATAAATCCATGTAGTATCTTGCTCACATTCATTGAGGACAATGCATGAAGTAGGTGTGGGGGGTGTTTTACGTGTGTACATAGTCGAGTCTTTTCTTTTGATTTTGTTTTCTTGTGTTTGCATTTTTAGGGTCATGTTAGTGTGCTGCATTTAATATCGATATATCTGCTTGCCATGATCCTTGGGTGACTTGTCTTCTTTTGCTTGCCTAGTGCTTTAAAATTTTCACATTTCTTTCAAAATCTTCATGTGTTTGCGAAAGAAAATGTTTTGTGGGTTTTGCGTGTGTTTAGCATGTGCAAAACCGTTGAGAGTCAAAGTAAAAAGAAAGCTCCCAAAATTGTCTTGAACTTGATGCATTAGGATATCTAGTACAATGACTTTAGGATTTATCGAGTCGTTAGGATGCACCCCAGTTTTCCCGTGGGGGTGAGTAATCATAGGGTTTCAGTGCTCAAACATTTAATGAAGTCCACCCTGAACCTAGTCAATAATTCGTGTCTGTTAACTTAAGGAAGTTTGTTGTAGTCAAGGACTCTCTAAATCCTGTTGTGAGACATTAGTGTAGGGGTTTTGGTTCATGTGAAGATAAGAAATAAGTGAGTAGGTGTTCTCTCTTCTCGCACGGCTCCTATCACTCGGGAAAGTAGGTCTAAAGGGACTTTGTGCCTGGTGCTTTCGAGTCATCTGACTTGCGATGCGCCGACCGAACTCTCGTTACACGGGTGGTAGGGATTGCCCTATGTGGAGATTTGGGGAAAGGTGTACGTGATAGTGTAAGTCCTCATGGGCAATGATGCACGAAACCTGACCCTGGGAGAATGAAGCTCCAACTAATAAATAGAAAAGAAGAAAAAAAATGTGAAAAGAAACAAAAAGAAAAAAACATGATAATGCAAATAAGAACCTTAATGGACTTTACACTTTGTAGCACTCGAGGATGTTGAGGCTATCCATGTCTTTCACTTAATTCCTTATTTAACTTGCACGAATGGTTCATTAGGCTAGAGGTGTGGACTGATCACCTATATAGAGTCGGCCCATAGCATTACCGTGTCCATTGATCGACAAAATATTTCCAACGAGTCGAGTGTCTAGATTGAATAATGCATCTTGTTCGGATTTTGTGGGTATATCCGCTGAAAACCCTCAGGAGACAACACTCCTCCTCCTTGGCAACAAAGAGGTTTAACGCTTATTGTACATGCTAAGTGCAACCGTGATTCCTACGAAAGTGAGTTAGGATTTCTTGTATTTCGTTTGCTTTTCTCTTTCTTTGTTTTGCTCGGGACTAGCAAAAACTTAGGTGTTGGGGTATTTGATTGACATCATTTCATGCTTATATTTGTACCTTATATCCATTATTTTACACCTAAGCAATGCTACGTGACGAGTTTTATGTTTGATTTTCAGAAATAAAGAGGTTTGAAGAGAAGAGCCATGAAAGGACCCAAAAGCAGGAAAAATGACTTAATTGTGAGACCTGGGGACCAAGATGCAAGGAAGAAGGACCTGAACGTAAGACAGGAGGACCTAAGAGCAAAACATGAAACTCTACACCATCATGGGGAGTATTTTGTCAATTCAATTCGGGTCGGAGCTCCGCTAAACCAAGTAGATGCATCCAAGACCAAGAAACACTCCAAGCAAAGCCCACAACAAAAACCAACACGATCTGAAGTTTATAGACCGCCAATTGGCGGTCTTGGACCGCTAATTGGTGGTCCATATGGCCCCAGATCTGCTAAGTTTTCTCCTGGACTTGTATTATTATGTGTTTAGGCTATTTTTGGTATTGGTTTAGTCCCACATCGGGGGATTGTCCCGGATTAGCTTTTTCCATGCTTATAAATAGAACTCTTCACCTCCCATTGTATCCATCTCTCTCTTTGGTGGCATCTTCCCTACTAAGAGTGAAGCCTTGAAGCAAAACTCTGGTGGAGGAAGAGTTGCTTGTAATTTGAGTGAGTTAATAATAGATGTTTTCTTTAGCTTGTTAATTCTTGCTTAGTTGATTTCCTTTTATGTGTTTGCTTTGTTGCTTGTTTTGTTTTATGCTTCTTTAATATTTCTTGCTTGATTAGTATAGTTTCATTTCAGTATAATGCTTCATTTTATTAGAGTAGTTAGTTTAAATATGTGTGAGTAGTTCTATCCCCATTTGGGGGTGGAGAAATATGTGATATAATCATGTAGTGTATTAAGTGTCTGTTATCTTTATCCCTTGAGCTTTATATGATTTCCATAACTATCTAATGGGGTTTCACTCTTATCTTTGATATGCTAATGCTCTTGAATGAAGCTTAGCTTATGCTTTGTTTAGTGGATCTATTCTATGGGGAATGATAAGGTTAGGATATGGATGAAGTTAATATTGGAAACACAATTTGTAGTGTATGTGCTCTTGTTGCCTTTACCTTAGCTAATGTCTTGTATGTTTTAATGATGTAGTCTTATCTTAATTCATGTGGAGGCATAGTAGGGTCTAGTCTTTATACTTGAGTTCATGTAGCTTCATTCCAATTATTGTCTTGTATGTTTTAATGATATAGTCTTATCTTAATTCATGTTGAGGCAAAGTTGGATGTAGTTTTATGATTTCATGCACTACATGTTGTGAGATGCTTAATGAACACACACACACACACACTTCTTTATGTTCACATTATTTCTCTACCCCCTTTGGGGTTTAGTTTTCTTGTCTTTCTTCCATTTCCATTTGCACCTTAGTGTAGTTTAGTGTAACCAACCTTTCTCTCCTTCGAACAAACCAAGTGTCGACACACCTCCCAGTGGACGACCCGTATTTGCCACCGCTCCAACGTGGCCGTGCACTTGCGGTTAAATATAAAACGATCGATCAGTAGGTCAACGGTCGACCGGAGCGAGACGCAATTCGTCCGAATTTTTGCAGAGAATTTTCTCTTGTATATTCGGTCGACCGTCTAGCTCACGGTCATCCGAACGTGTGTTAAAACTGAATGGTTCGGTCAACCGAGAATATTCTTCTCGGTTAACCGAACAACACGATTTTTGCCTGAATGATTAAGAGAATAATTAGATCATGGGTTGGATTAATTCCATATTCAATCACAAATTCGATCCTATTTATTTTGGGAGCCGAGATTAAGTCTTTACACTACAAATTCACGAACAATCCTCGTCGAGCTTGATTTCTTCCTCTCACAACCCGAGAAGGAACATTTCGGGCTTTCACCGAAATCCTTGCTTGTTGACAAATAGTAGTGGAGTGGAACAATACTCTCTAATTCTTGAGCACACTTCTAGTAGGATATAGCAATGATCAAAGGTGGGGAATTTAGGCTTAATGTAGTGTTGGAGCTCTGGAGATTAGGAGACTTCTCTCTAATATATGAGACAATTTTGTGTGTGGGAAAGTTGTCTAAATAATCTGTTCAATCCTCTATTTATAATCTCCTTCGGTGTTATAGCCGTTCAGGATAAGTGTGGTAAGTGGTTGTGTAATAAACACAAAATCGAAAACTATAACACACTGTTCTGGTTCGGTCGACCGAAATGGGTTTAACGGTCGACCGGAGGATGTCCAGAAATGAAATCCAGCAAAGTCCAGGAATGAAACGGTCAACCGAGCAAGAGACAGTCGAGCGAAATACGACTACAACTTAAGTTCACTTAAGTGAACAATCGAACTAAATGAGGGACAGTCGACCGTTCAAGGAGTTTTGGCAGGAGTAAAAGATATATTGGTCGACCACAAAGGAAAGTCCGGTCGACCGAAAAACGATAGGCACTTTGGGTGCGTCAAAATGTTTATGTTAGGTCGACCGAAATTAGGTCCATGGTCGAATGGTGGTCACTTGTATTCTTGGGGTATGAATAATAATTTGAATACGACCGTTGGTATAATACGACAAGTCTAACGGTCAAATGACACGTGTAGACGGTCGACCAGCCGAGCTGTTAAAATCACTATTGGATAATTGATCATTCGGTCGAATGGAGGTGGTTCGGTCGACCGAATTTGCACAGGTTGTTCTGGTTTGGGTTTAGTGATTTTCGGTCTAAGTTTGGGTGACCAATTGTGTAGGATCGTGTGGGTTATGGGTCCACTAATCACTATTAATCTAATCCACAATTCTCTACTTGATTAAGCAAACAAATGCGCAGCGGAATAAACAAACAAGTAGAGAAAGAAAGACAATGCAAACCACATAAGACGCGTCGGTTTTTATAGAGGTTCGGCACCCCACCCGGGTCCTAGTCCTCTCTTGTAAGCTCCGCTCGACTCCGCGAGCTCCGCCTACGTCTTCACTAACCACTCCCCGTTCCGGGCCGGGAGAGAACGCCTTTACACCACAAGCAACGCGAACAACCCTCGCTTGCTTGAAATCTTCCTCTCACAATCCGAGAGGGACACTTCGGGCTTTCACCGAAGTCCTTGCTTCTTTTGACAACACTTGTAACTGAGTGGGATTCACTCTCTAATTGAGCACACTTTGAGTAGGATGAGTATATGATCAAATGTGTGAAGTTTAGGCTTATGGAGTGTAGAATTGGGAGCTTTGAGGATTGAGGTTTCTCTCTAATGTATTGGGACAATTGGAGTTGGAGAGTTGTGTTAACAACAAGTCTTGATCCTCTATTTATAAGCTCCTAAGGTATTCTAGCCATTGGGGATAGATTTGATTGGGTTTTGTGCAAGATACACAAAGCAGAAAATCGGGCTGCAAATCTGTCCAGAACCGGTCGACCGAAACTAGTAAACCGGTCGACCGTTAACTTGATTTCAAAGAGAACGGTCGAACAAAAGAATATTCGGTCGGACAAATGAGCTAGAACTTAACTCTACTTAAGTGAATCGGTCGAACCAAAGTATGGGGCGGTCGACCGAGAAGGGGATTCGGTTGAGACAAAGGTCAATCGGTCGAACGAGAAATGTGTCGACCGATAGCAGGGAATTTGGTTTCTGAAAATATGTTCAACCGGTCGACCGAAACAAGGTCTTCGTTCGACCGGTTACCGAATGTATTTTGGGGTTATGTTTTGTTTTATACGAATACGACCGTTATAGGAATACGACAAGAAAAACGGTCATATTAAAATCCGGAATCGGTCGACCGAAAAGGTACAACCGGTCGACCGGTAGAGTTCGGTAAAATCACTGTGGAGAGTCTGTTATAAACCGGTCGAACTGAGAACTGGTTCGGTCGACCGATTCACACAGGAAATCTGGGTTTAAGTTTATAAGTGATTTCCGACTAAGGTTTGGGTGATCTAATGAAGTCCAAATAAGGTGAAATTTTGTGTGTGACTTCTCTAAGGAGCCTAGTGTGTATGTGATTGGTTTTTAACTCTTGTATGCTCAATTTACACATGTTCCTAAGACTCAAAATAAAATCAAGATTACAAGTCTTCATTTAGCTTTATTACAAATCTTGACTTGATTTCCTTCCTTCCTGAGTCTTGATCACCTGTAGAGGTTAGCACATGCAATATATATGCAATGCATAGTGTGTGCTACTCTAATTAAGATTCGGTTGATTAAATCATCAAAACATAAGATTAAGGCCAAAAAGCCAACAAATTGAAGTCCAATTGATCTGAGATTTTTTGTGTGCTTCTATACGGAACCTAGTGTCTATGTGAATGGATTTTAACTCTTGTATGCTCAGGATTATATAGATTCCTAAGACTCAGAAGAAATATAAAATTACATGTCTTCAATAGCTTGACTACATGTCTTGACTTGAATTCCTTTCTTCATTGAGTCTTGATCACTTGTAGAAGTTAGCACAGTACAATATATATGTCATGCATAATGTGTGCTACTCTACATTGATTATAATTAAGATTATGTTGATTTAAATAATCAAAACACAGATTAAGTCAAAAAACCCAACAATCAACGGTCAGAGGATCCACGCCATTGCCTCCTTGCACCTTCACCCATGCTAGGTCGCCAACCTCTTCTTTTCAAGGCTACACTTACATCTCGAAGTTATGTTCATGCTCTGATACCAGTTTGCCACCCTAAATGCCTCGTCCTGGTTTAACGGCTAGATAAAACTTGATCTTCCTACAAATACAACTTGTATGGATCGTGTAGGATACATGGAAATCTTGGTCGGACACTCACATCTTCTTACGTTCGGGTGATCTACATACAACTCTCCCTCATGGTAAGGGTTGCCAACTAAAAACCTCAATCCACACGAATCACACTTGAGAAATTGTCTTTCCACTCTTTGCACTCTACAAAGAATACAAGTTATGAGGTGTGACTACAATGCTAATTCTCTCACCTATTTATACACATATGATGGGGTCCGCTCCACTAGTGCATGCACAATAATTACTCTAGGTGTCTAATGCCAACTGTCCCCCTTGCTTTAGTTTGGCGCCTACCTTGTGCACATGAGCATCATACCCCACTCTAAGGTTGTGACATTTGCTAGTCCCGAGCAAAACAAAGAAAGAGAAAAGCATACGAAAAACAAGAAATCCTAACTCACTTTCGTAGGAATCACGGTTGCAATTAGCACGTGCAACAAGCCGTTAAACCTCCTTGTCGCCAAGGAGGAAGAGTGTTGTCTCCTGAGGCTTTTCAGCGGATACACACACAAAATCCGAACAATGATGCATTAATCAATCTAGCTACACGAGTCGTTGGACTTATTTTGTCGATCATGGGACGCGGTAATACTACGGGTCCACTCTATATATGTAATCGATCCACACACCTAGCATAATGAATTATTCATGAAAGTTAGTTAAGTACTTAAGTGAAAGACATGGGCAACCTTAACTTCAGAATGTGATACAATGTGTAAAGTCCATTAAGGTTCTTATTTGACTTTTTCTTTCTTTCTTTGGATCATTTTATTGGATGGTGTTTGATTCTCCCAGGGTCAGGTTTCGTGCATCATTGCCTATGACGACTTACACTATCACGTACACCTTCCCCCAAATCTCCACATAGGGCGATCCCTACCACCCGTGTAACAGGAGTTCGGTCGGTGCATCCTAAGTTAGATGACTCGAGAGCACCAGGCACAAAGTCCCCTCAGACCTACTTTCCCGAGTGATAAGAGTCGTGCGAGAAGAGAGAACACCACGTATTCACTTATCTACATGGGAACCAAAACCCCTACACTTACAGTTTCACAAAAAGAGTTTAAGGGCCCTTGACTACGACAAACTTCCTTATACTAAGACACACGAATTATTGACTCACTAGGTTCAGGGCGGAGTTCTTTAAATGTTTGATTACTGAAACCCTATGATTACACGCCCCCCGAGGGAAAACTGGGGTGCATCCTAACGACTTGATAAGACCTAAAGCCAGTAAGCTAGATATCCTAATGCATCAAGTTCGAGACAATTTTGGGAGCTTTCATTTAACTTTGCCTCTCAACGGTTTTGCACATGCCAAACACACGCAAAACCCACAAAACATTTTCTTTCGCAAACACATGAAGATTTTGAAAGAAATGTGAAAATTTTAAACACTGGGCAAGCAAAAGAAGACAAGTCACCCAAGGATCATGACAAGCAGATATATCGATGTTAAATGCAGCACACTAACATGACCCTAGCAGTACAACCAAAAGAAAACGAAATAAAAACAAAAAAAACGCACAGACTATGTACAAACGTGAAAACACCCCCCACACACCTAATCCATACATGGATTTATGCATGAAAAATGAAAGATCTCACCAACATAAAGCGCAAAAGGAAGTTCGTGGTTATGTTAAGAGACACATACGTGAAGAAATGGGTCCCAAGTACACAAGGGTTGGGGCCCTAAACAATCAATGCTCGCTCATGGAGTCTTTTATTACATTTTTTTACAAGGTATATACATCAACAAAGATATTCTCATAATCATTTGGTCAAGGAACATCAAGTTATGAGGACCAGAGACTTGCCGAGATGGGCAAACTTCACTGGTACTCTGAGGTGTCATGAGGGGTGAAAGGTCAAAGCCGAAAGGCTCGAACCCCTCATGATATTGGTTGGGTGTGGGCAACATGAATGAGTGAAGATGTGTTGCCTCACTAGGGTTTAGTTGCTCATCGAACAAAACCCTCCAACCAATAGGTGGGTGCATCGGAATAAGTTCCTCAAACTCATTCGATGGATGCAGCAGACCTGCATCACTAAGAATGAGACTTCTCCCCAAGTCATCTAACAAGGACCTCCCACCATCATTTATATCATCAAGCATAAGCTCGGTCGTAGGTGGGTCCTTGTTGGAGTCAAGATGAAGCTCAAATGGCTCAATGGCCAAGGGACGTGAGATAGAGACACCTTCTGGTAAAGGCATATGATGAGGTGTCTCACTATCACTAGTAATCTCAAATGAATCATGCAACGAACACTCCTTTTGGACATTCATGTTTGATGTCAGCTCACTCTGTTGCATTGAAAAGACAGGCAATGAGTTTTCGCTGGGCCCACAAACATTCTCAATGGGTTGCATTGGTGTTAGGGATGTTCGTTGATTTTACGGTGCTTTCTCTAATTGGCGGATGAGATTGAGATTTAAAGGTTGATCCATGGGCTCTTGTTGCCTACCAGAGTTGAACACATGAAACTCGGCACTCATGTTACCGAATGAGAGCTTCATGAGACCATTTCTACAATTAATTAAGGCGTTGGAAGTTTCCAAAAATGGTCTACCCAAAATCAAAGGTATTTGAGAGTGGGTGTTCGCAATAGGATTGGTATCAAGGACAACAAAATCGACGGGAAATATAAAATCTCCAACTGTGATAAGCACGTCCTCGATAATCCCCTTTGGAATACGTATGGATCTATCCGCCAATCGGAGGGTGATCTTAGTTGGTTTCAATTCTCCCAAATTGATAAACAGAATCCCGCCAACAGGATTGATAAACAGAAAATGGAGGTTGACCGCCAATCCTAAATCAAGCAATACATTACTCATGCTAGTGTCCCCTATCGTACACTGAATAGTAGGACACCTAGGGTCCTTGTATTTTGTGTAGGCAGGATTGGACAAAAGTGAGCTTACATTTGCAGCCAAGAATGCTTTCTTAGGAACATTGGTCTTCCTCTTGGTTGTGCAGAGATCCTTCAACACTTTGGCATATTGAGGTATTTGTTGGATAACATCCAATAAGGGGATGTTAACCTTCACTTGCTTAAACACCTCTAATATCTTATCCATTGTGTCACTCTGCTTTTTGATTAACCTACTTGGATAGGTGTTGAACGTTTTAATTAAACCGCAAGTGCACAGCCGCAATGAAGCGGTGGCAAGTACGGGTCGTCCTCAGGGAGGTGAGCAGTCTCTTGTTTGCACGAAATCAAGTGGAGAAAATAATGGAGAAGAGAGTTGGTTAGGCTACTCTACACTAAACTACTCTAAGAAGTATGAAATGTGAAAGAAGCAAACAAACGATGAAATAAGAACTAAGCTAAGAACAAAACAAGAATGCTGGAATTTCAGGAATGGAAAACCCCTAAGGGGTGGAGTGAGTGCACACATGCAAAGAGGTGGGTGTAGAATACATTCTTTAAGCACATGAAGGTGGTGTTTATCAAGCATAGGAAGTGTCTAAATGTTATGGCAAAACCTATCAATCTACTCACCAACTTAGTTGATTAACATTTACATATGCAAGGTGTTTATTTTAGAACCTAAACAAGCATGAAAGGTGTCTAATCATTTTGGCAAAACTCATCAAGTTGTAAATTCTATCCTAAACAAGCAAGCATACATTCATGTTTAATCAACACATTGAAAATATAGCATTCATCTCATTCTCTAATGCATGTATGTACATCTACTCCACCCCCCAAAGGGGATGGAACTACTCACTAAACATTACACTAATTATTAAACTATGTAAAGAAAGCATATTAAAACTAAGCTACAATTAAAAGATGATTAAACTAAAACATGCACAAACAATAAAAGAAGTATAAAACAAACAATGAAAGAAACACAAAACTTTATTGATAAAATGACTCACATTAAAAGTAGCATCCTCCTACTTTAGTGTGTGCTTCAAGGCCTCACTTCTAGTAGGAAGAATAGCCACTTAAAATATGGAGTGATTACAATGGAAGGTGAAGAGTTCTATTTATACCCATGGAAAAAGGCAAACCGGGACAATCCCCCGATGTGGGACTAAACAGATACCAAAAATAGCCTAAACATCCTCTAATACATGTGCTGGAGAAATTTGAGCGGATTTGGGCCAAAATGGACCGCCAATTAGCGGTCTTGGACCGCCAATTGGCGGTCTATATGGTTCAGAGCCTGCTCATTTTTGTTGTGGGCTTTTCTTTCCGGTATTGTTGGTCTTTGATGCGGTTACTTGACTTGTTGGAGCTCCGACCCGAATCGAATTGGTAAAATACTCCCATGATGGTGTGGAGTATTCTGTTTTGCTCTTAGGTCCCTCTGTCTTGCGCTCAGGTCCTTCTCCCTTGCATCTTGGTCCCCAGATCTCACAATCCAGTCCTTTTTCCCAGCTTTTGGGTCCTTTTATGCTTCATCTCTTCAAACCTATTTATTCCAGAAAACTAAACATAAAACTCGTGACATATCATTGTTTAGGTGAAAGATAATGGATATAAGATACAAATATAAGCATGAAATAATGTCAATCAAATACCCCCACACCTAACTTTTGCTAGTCCCGAGCAAAACAAAGAAAGAGAAAAGCATACGAAAAAACAAGAAATCCTAACTCACTTTCGTAGGAATCACGGTTGCACTTAGCACGTGCAACAAGCCGTTAAACCTCCTTGTCGCCAAGGAGGAGGAGTGTTGTCTCCTGAGGGTTTTCAGCGGATATACCCACAAAATCCGAACAAGATGCATTAATCAATCTAGCTACACGACTCGTTGGACTAATTTTGTCGATCATGGGACGCGGTAATACTACGGGTCGACTCTATAAATGTAATCGGTCCACACACCTAGCCTAATGAGTTATTCGTGAAAGTTAGTCAAGGACTTAAGTGAAAGACATGGGCAACCTTAACTTCTGAATGTAATACAATGTGTAAAGTCCATTTTGGTTCTTATTTGACTCTTTTTTTCTTTTCTTTTCTTCTTTTTTTCTTTTTCTTTGGAACATTTATTGGTTGGTGTTTGATTCACCCAGGGTCAGGTTTCGTGCATCACTGCCTATGAGGAGTTACACTATCACGTACACCTTCCCCCAAATCTCCACATAGGGCGATCCCTACCACCCGTGTAACGGGAGTTCGGTCGGTGCATCCCAAGTCAGATGACTCGAAAGCACCAGGCACAAAGGCCCCTCAGACCTACTTTCCCGAGTGATAGGAGCCGTGCGAGAAGAGAGAACACCACTTATTCATTTATCTACATGGGAACCAAAACCCCTACACTTAAGTTTCACAAAAAGAGATTAAGGGCCCTTGACTACGACAAACTTCCTTATACTCACAAACACGAATTATTTGACTCACTAGGTTCAGGGTGGACTTCTTTAAATGTTTGAGTACTGAAACCCTATGATTACACGCCCCCCGAGGGAAAACCAGGGTGCATCCTAACGACTCGATAAGACCTAAAGCCAGTAAACTAGAAATCCTAATGCATCAAGTTCAAGACAATTTTGGGAGCTTTCTTTTTACTCTTTGCCTCTCAACGGTTTTGCACATGCTAAACACACGCAAAACCCACAAAAACATTTTCTTTCGCAAACACATGAAGATTTTGAAAGAAATGTGAAAATTTTAAAGCACTAGGCAAGCAAAAGAAGACAAGTCGCCCAAGGATCATGGCAAGAAGATATATCGATATTAAATGCGGTACACTAACATGACCCTAACAATGCAAACAAAAGAAAATAAAACCAAAGGAAAAAGACTCGACTATGTACACACGTAAAACACCCCCCCACACCTACTTCATGCATTGTACTCAATGAATGTGAACAAGATACTACATGGATACATGCATGAAAAAGGAACGAAGTCACCAACATGAAGTACAAAGGGACGTTCGGGGTCATGTTGATGGACACAAACCCAAATTCCCTCAAAACCTGTGAGAAACTAAAGAAGGGAGATAAATACGTGAAGAAATTGGGGCCCAAGTACACAAGGGTTGGGCCCACAACAATCGATGCTCACTGAAGGAGTCTTTTATTACACACTTTTTTTTCTTTTTTTTACAAGATATATACATCAACCAAGATATTCTCATAATCATTTGGTCAAGGAACATCAAATGAGAACATCAAGTCATGAGGACCAGAGACTTGCCGAGATGGGCAAACTCCACTGGTACTCTGAGGTGTCATGAGGGGTGAAAGGTCAAAGCTGAAAGGCTCGAACCCCTCATGATATTGGTTGGGTGTGGGCAACAAAGAATGAAGTTGTGTTGCCTCGCTAGGGTTTAATTGCTCATCGAAGAAAACCCTCCAACCAATAGGCGGGTGCATCGGAATGAGTTCCTCAGGCTCATTCGATGGATGCAGCAGACATGCATCACTAAGAATGGGGCTTCTCCCCAAGTCATCCAACAAGGACCTCCCACCATCACTTAGATCATCAAGCATAAGCTCGGTCATAGGTGGGTCCTTGTTGGAGTCAATATGAAACTCAAATGGCTCAATGACCATGGGACATGAGGTAGAGACACCTTCTGGTATAGGCATATGATGAGGTGTCTCACTCTCACTAGTACTCTCAACTGAATCATGCAACGAACACTCCCTTTGGACATTCATGTTCGAGGCCAGCTCACTCTGTTGCATTGCAAAGACAGGCAATGAGTCTTCGCTGAGCCTACAAACATTCTCAACGGGCTGCATTGGTGTTAGAGGTGTTCGTTGATTTTGTGGTGCTTTCTCCAATTGGCGGATGAGATTGAGATTTAAAGGTTCATCCATGGGTTCCTGTTGCCTACCAGAGTTGAACACATGAAACTCGACACTCATGTTACCGAATGAGAGCTTCATGAGACCATTTCTACAATTAATCAAGGCATTGGAGGTTGCCAGAAATGGTCTACCCAAAATCAAAGGTATTTGAGAGTGGGTGTTCGCAACAGGATTGGTATCGAGGACAACAAAATCGACTGGAAATATAAAATCTCCAACTTTGATAAGCACATCCTCGATAATCCCCATGGGAATACGAATGGATCTATCCGCCAATTGGAGGGTGATCTTAGTTGGTTTCAATTCTCCCAAGTTCAACTGTTGATAAACAGAGAATGGAAGAAGGTTAACCGTTGATCCTAAATCAAGCAAAACATTGCTCAGTCTAGTGTCCCCTATCGTACACTGAATAGTAGGACACCCAGGGTCCTTGTCTTTTGTGTAGGTGGGATTGGACAAAAGTGAGCTGATATTTGCAGCCAAGAATGCTTTCTTA
Organism: Triglochin maritima; assembly: GCA_963682175.1. NCBI lineage: Eukaryota > Viridiplantae > Streptophyta > Magnoliopsida > Alismatales > Juncaginaceae > Triglochin > Triglochin maritima. The sequence continues at coordinate 17,994,202 of OY821779.1, forward strand.
GGAACATTGGTCTTCCTCTTGGTTGTGCAGAGATCCTTCAATACTTTGGCATATTGAGGTATTTGTTGGATGACATCCAACAAGGGGATGTTAACCTTCACTTGCTTAAACACCTCTACTATCTTGTCCATGTTGTCACTCTGCTTTTTGTTTAACCTACCTGGATAGGGAGCTTTTGGCAGGTAGGTTTTCTGTTGTGCCTGAGAAGAAAGCTTTGGTGTATTACCCTCACCCTCAGCTTCTTCTTCACCACCATTCCCACTGGGGGGCTGCATAGATGGTGGTGGGTGTGGCAAGGAAATGTGATTGTCAACCTGTTTTCCATTCCTTAAGGTCACAATGGAATTGACATGGTGAACAGGTTCCTCCACATGGTTCACTTGCCTCCCCCGAGATACCACATTCTCATTTTGCATTTGTTGTTGTTGGTACATGCGGGGGTTAGCCTCAGGCTGGCTAGGAAAAGACCCTCTCTCTCTCTCATGTACAGACTGAGCCAATTGACCCATTTGAAGCTCTAGAGATTTCATGGTCTGCTGATTTGAAGTGAGAACTTGACTTGTGGTTGACATAAAATTTTTCATTGAGTTTTCAAGTCCACTAGTCAAGGTCTCAAGCGAATTGAATCGGGTTTCCATATTATTGGAATTTGGGAAACCCGATTGATTGGTGGTTTGCGCTTGGGGTGGCTGATAGGAATGCTCATGCATGGGAGGTTGGTGTGATTGGTAAGGTGGCTAGAGGAGTTTGGAGGACCACCCGGGGCATTAGTGTGGTTCCATGAAAAATTGGGGTGGTTCCACCATCCAGGATTATAAGATGATGAGTATGGGTCATTCCTGGCTCTATCATAGACGACGTTGACACGCTCCATCTCAGGAGGAATGCACTCACACTCGCTTTCTACATGACCTATCCTACCACATGAATGACAGGGGACTGGACCAGATGTGGACATGTGAGGTGCACTTTGTTGGTTTTGGAGCTCAATCGAATCCATACGGCGCATTAAGGCCGCCATGCGTGCCTCGGTGGCCGTAGTGGTATCGATAGCAAATGCGGTACCCGATCTAGTCGAGTTTGCATTCGCGATCCTCGCTCCTATACTAGATGATGCAGGTGGTTCCCTCACACTCTCCCATTGCATGGTTTTCTCAGCAAGGTCTTCTAGGAAAGCTCATGCCTCCCTTTCATACTTTCCCAAGAACTCTCCTTGACACATGGACTCAAGGAGCGTTCTTGACGGGATGTGAAGACCCTCGTACACAATCTGACAAAGGCGCCACAACTCAATGCCATGGTGAGGGCATGAGGATAGTAGCTCCTTGAACCTCTCTAGATATGCATGAAATGTCTCGGTCTCAAGTTGATAGAACGAATTGATTTCGTTCCTCAATTTTTGAGTCCGATGATTTGGGAAGTACTTCTTAAGGAAGGCAGATTGAAACTCATCCCAAGTCCTAAAGGCATTCGCCTGGTTGCTATACAACCACTTCTTGGCGTCATCCTTTAGTGCAAAAGGAACGAGCCTAAGATGGATGGAGTCTGTGCTAAGTTGTTGCAGCTTGAACATAGCACAGACCTCCTCAAATTCCCTGAGAAAGATATAGGGGTCACCTTTCCCAGTGAAGCGAGGGAGCATGGAAATGAATTGAGGCTTAACCTCAAACTGGTTCCCATTAGCCTTTGGTAATACGATGCATGAGGGTAGAGCGGTACGACTCGGGTAGCATCAATCACGAAGAGGTATGGGTACGATAACTGGAAGAACAGGTGGAGCAGGCGGGTCCAGCAACTGCTCCTCACGGAAATTAGCAACCATTGGACCCGAACTACGTGCGACACGAGAGGAGGAAGGTGTCGAGAAATCGATGAGCGAAGCCGGATTGACAACGCTCCTCGTCAAACGACCACTCTCGTCTCGTGTCCACGAAAGCATACACAAAGGTGCACGCACACAAACCAAAACCCTTTTTTTTCTTTTTTTTCTTTTCAAACAAAGAATGTACGTAGAAGAGAAGACTGGGGAACACAGGAGAGAAAGAATGACTCAGGAGAGAAGGGAAGAAGTCCTTATGCTACGGTGGATGGGTACAGGTAGAAGCACACAAGCAAACAAGGCTCAAGCAATCCTAAGGTCGCTATAGGTCCTTACAGCTAGACGACGCCTAACTACGAGGTCACACGGCCTCAATACGCCTCACCTCCCTACAACGAGGACCACAAAGCCCAGCAAGTGAGTCAAGATCCGGGGATCTCGTCTCTCCTACTATCGACAAAGTGGGCAACGCCGATCAGGTCATGACGGTCGGGACCGGATCACTCTCCTAATGCGCCCGAAATCCTTAAGGCCAATGTCTACTTGATTTTAAAAATTAGGCTCTTTATTAGTGTGGTTTGTGGGGTGAAGGAAAGGGTGATGAAATCCCCCACCTTATCTTTTATGGGACAGCCCCTCCTTAGTAGCGTTTCGGAGTCCTAATCTAGCAATCAACTCTCCAAACAAAACACTCAACTCACACTTGTTTCAATGCACTTCCTACTAACTAATACATGTTCATACGAAATGGATGAATGAGAGTAGAAGGTGCGTACCTCACGCCGGCTCTCAGCAACAGAAAATAAAGCTAAGATAAAAGACAATCTAAACGCCTAAGTCACATACATGATGCATGACCTAAACAACAAGAATGCCTAATCTTTTGCTTTGAGTTTTAGGGTCCAAGTTGCTTAAGGGAAGTTGATTATTAATCTGGGAGCAATCTAAGAGTCAGAACATGCACAAATGGAGTCCCAGATTACTATATCAATTAGACTAACAACAACAAAAAACTAGAAGGTGAACTGAGCTCACCCAACCGCTGATTAGCGGTCTCAGACCGCTGATTGGTGATCTGAAGTGCCCAGGTAGCCTTGCAATTTTTCCAGAAGCCTTCCCTTGCTATTCCCAGTCTCCTGAAACAAAGAACAACTACAAAACACAAATTAAATCCACTCGAATCGTCCATACAAGAGTCTGGCTTGGCACCTCCCCGGCAACGGCGCCAAAAACTTGTTGAACGTTTTAATTAAACCGCAAGTGCACGGCCGCGATGAAGCGGTGGCAAGTATGGGTCGTCCTCAGGGAGGTGAGCAGTCTCTTGTTTGCACGAAATCAAGTGGCGAAAATAATGGAGAAGAGAGTTGGTTAGGCTACTCTACACTAAACTACTCTAAGAAGTATGAAATGTGAAAGAAGCAAACAAACGATGAAATAAGAACTAAGCTAAGAACAAAACAAGAATGCTGGAATTTCAGGAATGGAAACTCCTAAGGGGTGGAGTGAGTGCACACATGCAAAGAGGTGGGTGTAGAATACATTCTTTAAGCACATGAAGGTGGTGTTTATCAAGCATAGGAAGTGTCTAAATGTTATGGCAAAACCTATCAATCTACTCACCAACTTAGTTGATTAACATTTACATATGCAAGGTGTTTATTTTAGAACCTAAACAAGCATGAGAGGTGTCTAATCATTTTGGTAAAACTCATCAAGTTGTAAATTCTATCCTAAACAAGCAAGCATACATTCATGTTTAATCAACACATTGAAAATATAGCATTCATCCCATTCTCTAATGCATGTATGTACATCTACTCCACCCACCAAAGGGGATGAAACTACTCACTAAACATTACACTAATTATTAAACTATGGAAAGAAAGCATATTAAAACTAAGCTACAATTAAAAGATGATTAAACTAAAACATGCACAAACAATAAAAGAAGTATAAAACAAACAATGAAAGAAACACAAAACTTTATTGATAAAATGACTCACATTAAAAGTAGCATCCTCCTACTTTAGTGTGTGCTTCAAGGTCTCACTTCTAGTAGGAAGAATAGCCACTTAAAATATGGAGTGATTACAATGGAAGGTGAAGAGTTCTATTTATACCCATGGAAAAAGGCAAACCGGGACAATCCCCCGATGTGGGACTAAACAGATACCAAAACTAGCCTAAACATCCTCTAATACATGTGCTGGAGAAATTTGAGCGGATTTGGGCCAAAATGGACCGCCATTTAGCGGTCTTGGACCGCCAATTGGCGGTCTATATGGTTCAGATCCTGCTCATTTTTGTTGTGGTATTTTCTTTCCGGTATTGTTGGTCTTTGATGCGGTTACTTGACTTGTTGGAGCTCCGACCCGAATCGAATTGGTAAAATACTCCCCATGCTGGTGTGGAGTATTCTGTTTTGCTCTTAGGTCCCTCTGTCTTGCGTTCAGGTCCTTCTCCCTTGCATCTTGGTCCCCAGATCTCACAATCCAGTCCTTTTTCCCAGCTTTTGGGTCCTTTTATGCTTCATCTCTTCAAACCTATTTATTCCTGAAAACTAAACATAAAACTCGTGACATAGCATTGATTAGGTGAAAGATAATGGATATAAGATACAAATAAGGGGATGTTAACCTTCACTTGCTTAAACACCTCTAATATCTTATCCATTGTGTCACTCTGCTTTTTGGTTAACCTACTTGGATAGGGAGCTTTTGGCAGGTAGGTTTTCTGTGGTGCCTGAGAATGAGGCTTTGGTGTATTACCCTCACCCTCGGGCTCTTCTTCACCACCATTCTCACTGAGGGGATGCATAGATGGTGGTGGTGGCAAGGAAATGTGATTGTCAACCTGCTTTCCATTCCTTAAGGTTACAATGGAATTGACATGGTGAACAGGTTCCTCCACATGTTTGACTTGCCTCCCCCGAGGTACCACATTCTCATTTTGCATGTGTTGTTGCTGGTACATGCGGGGGTTAGCCTCAGGCTGGCTAGGCAGAGACTCTCTCTCTCTTTCATGTACAGATTGAGCCAATTGGCCCATCTGAAGCTCTAGAGATTTGATGGTCTGCTGATTTGAAGTGAGAACTTGACTTGTGGTTGACATAAATTTCTTCATTGAGTTTTCAAGTCCACGAGTCAAGGTCTCAAGCGAATTGAATCGGGTTTCCATATTATTGGAATTTGGGAAACCCGATTGATTGGTGATTGTAGCTTGGGGTGGCTGATAAGATTGTGCATGCATAGGAGGTTGGTATGATTGGTTAGGTGGTCGAGAGGAGTTTGAAGGACCACCCGGGGCATAATTTTGGTTTCATGAAAAAATGGGGTGATTCCTCTATCCAGGATTATAAGATGATGAGTATGGGTCATTCCTAGCTTTGTCACAGATGGCGTTGACATGTTCCATCTCAGGAGGAATGGACGCACACTCGCTCTCTACATGACCTTTCCTACCACATGAATGACAGGGAACTCGACCAGATGTGGACATGTGAGGTGCACCTTGTTGGTTTTGGAGCTCAATCGAATCCATACGGCGCATTAAGGCTGTCATGCGTGCCTCGATGGCCGTAGTGGTATCGACAACAAATGCGCCACCCGATGTAGTCGAGTTTGCATTTGCGATCCTCGCTCCTATGCTAGATGATGCTGGGGGTTCCCTCACACTCTCCCATTTCATGGTTTTCTCAGCAAGGTCTTCTAGGAAAGCCCATGCCTCCCTTTCATCCTTTCCTAAGAACTCTCCTTGACACGGACTCAAGGAGCGTTCGGGACAGGATCTGAAGACCCTCGTAAACAATCTGACAAAGACGCCACAACTCAATGCCATGGTGAGGGCATGAGGATAGTATCTCCTTGAACCTCTCTAGATATGCATGAAATATCTCGGTCTCAAATTGATAGCACGAATTGATTTTGTTCCTCAATTTTTGAGTCCGATGATTTGGAAAGTACTTCTTGAGGAATGCAGATTGAAACTCATCCCAAGTCCTAAAGGCATTCACCTGGTTGCAGTACAACCACTTCTTGGCATCATCTTTCAGCACAAAGGGGACAAGCCTAAGATGGATGGAGTCTGTGCTAAGTTGTTGCAGCTTGAACATAGCACAGACCTCCTTAAATTCCCTGAGAAAGATATAGGGGTCACCCTTCCCAGTGAAGTGAGGGAGCATGGAAATAAACTGAGGCTTAACCTCAAAGTGGTTCCCATTTGCCTCTGGCAATACGATGCATGAGGGTAGAGCAGTACGGCTCGGGTAGCATCGATCACGTAGAGGTATGTGAGCCATAACATGAAGCACAGGTGGAACAGGTGGGTCCAGCAATTGCTCCTCGTCGCATAAGTTAGCAGCCATTGGACCCGGACTGTGTGCGACACGAGAGGAGGAAGGCGTTGAGAAATCGACTACCGAAGCACGGTTGAAAACGCGCCTCGTCAAACGGCCACTCTCGTCTCGTGCCCACGAAAGCATGCACAAAGGTGCACACACACAAACCAAAACTTTTTTTAACAAAGAATGTGCGTAGTGGAGAAGACGGGGGAACACAGAAGAGAAAGAATGACTCAGGAGAGAAGGGAAGAAGTCCTTAAGCTACGGCGGATGGGTACAGGTAGACGCACACAAGCAAACAAGGCTCAAACAATCCTAAGGTCGCTATAGGTCCTTACAGCTAGACGACGCCTAACTGCGAGGTCACACGGCCTCAACACGCCTCACCTCCCTACGACGAGGACCACAAAGCCCAGCAAGTGAGCCAAGATCCGTAGATCTCATCTCTCCTACTATCGATAAAGTGGGCAACGCCGATTAGGCCATGACGGTCGTGACTGGATCACTCTTCTAATGCGTCTGAGATGCTTAGGGCCAATGTCTACTTGATTTTAAAAATTAGGCTCTTGATTAGTGTGGTTTGTGGGGCGAAGGAAGGGTGATGAAATCCCCCACCTTATCTTGTATGGGACAACCCCTCCTTAGTAGCGTTTTGGAGTCTTAATCTAACAATCAACTCTCCAAACAAATGCTCAACTTACACTTGTTTCAATGCACTTCCTACTAACTAATGCATGTTCATACGAAATGCATGAATGAGAGTAGAAGGTACGTACCTCACGACAACACTCAACAACTGAAAATAAAACTAAAATAAAAGACAATCTACATGCCTAAGTCGCATACATGATGCATGACCTAAACAAGAAAGAATGCCTAATCTTTTGCTTTGGGTTTTAGGGTCCAAGTTGCTTAAAGGAAGTTGATTATTAATCTGGGAGCAATCTAAGAGTCAGAGCATGCAAAATTGAGTCCCAGATTCCTAAATCAATTATGGCAACAAGACAAAGAAAGGAGAAGGCAAACAAGGCTCACCAGACCGCCAATTGGCGGTCTCCGGCCGCTGATTGGCTGTCCAAAGTGTCCAGGTTTCCTCCAAACTTCTCCAGCTACCTCTCTGTGCCACTCCAAGTCTCCTGAAACAACGAAACACTACAAAACACAAATTAAATCCACTCGAATCGTCCAAACAAGAGTTTGGACTGACACCTTCCCGGCAACGACGCCAAAAACTTGTTGAACATTTTAAATTAACCGCAAGTGCACGGCCGCGTTGAAGCGGTGGCAAATACGGGTCAATCCACAAGGAGGTGTGTAGACTCTGTGGTTTGTTCGAAGGCAAGTGAGAAAAAAGGAAGAAGTTGTGATTACGCTAAACTAGACTAACTACACTAAACGAGTAAGCATCAAATAAAGAAAACGAAAGCGAGGGAAATTGAAAGCTGGAATTCAGAAATGGAAAACCCCTAAGGGGTTGAGTAAGTGTACACATACAAAGAGGTGAGTGTTGAACACATTCTTTAAGCACAAATAGAGGTAGTGTTTTCATGCATAGAAAGTGTCTAAATGTTATGGCAAAACCTATCAATCTATTCACTAACCTAGTTGATTAACATTTACATACACAAGCTGGTTATTTCAGAACCTAAACAAGCATGAGAGGTGTCTAATCATTTTGTCAAACTCATCAAGTCATAAGCTCTATCCTAAACAAGCAAACATACATTCATGTTTTATCAACACATTGTAAATAAAGCATTCATTCCATTCTCTAATGCATGTATGAATATCTACTCCACCCCCAAAGTGGATGAAACTACTCACTACACATTAGACTAATTATTAAACTAAGCAAGGAAAACATATTAACTAAGCTACTAAAACTAATGAAATGAAATTAAACTAAGTAAAACAAGCAACATGAAATAAACAACATAATAAAGAAATTTTTATTAAAATGACTCACAATTCAAGTAGCATCCACCTACTTTAGTGTGTGCTTCAAGGCCTCACTTCAAGTAGGAAGAGTAGCCACTCAAAATGTGAAGTGATTACAATAGAAGGTGGAGAGTTCTATTTATAGTCATAGAAAAAGGTAATCCGGGACAATCCCCCGGTATGAGATTAAACAACTACCAGAAATAGAATAAACACCCTCTAATACATATGCCACAAAAATCTCCGCGGATCCGGATCAACCCGGACCACCAATTGGCGGTCTACAAGATCCGGATCGTCCTGGGCTTTAGTCTGGGCTTTCCATGATGGTATTGTTTGTCTTTGATGCGGTTACTTGACTTGTTGGAGCTCCGACCCGAATAGAATTGTCAAAATACTCCCCATGATGGTGTGGAGTTTTCTGTTTTGCTCTTTGGTCCTTTGGTCTTACGTTCAGGTCCTTCTCCCTTGCATCTTAGTCCCCAGGTATCACAATTCAGTCCTTTTTCCCTACTTTTGGGTCCTTTTATGCTTCATCTCTTCAAACCTATTTATTTCTGAAATTCAAACATAAAACTTGTCACGTAACATTGTTTAGGTGAAAGATAATGGATATAAGATGCAAATGTAAGCATGAAATGATGTCAATCAGACAACTTCCACCACATAATAACTTTTTGACATATCAAAAGTTGGGTGTAGCTCCATCGAAACACAGACTTAGTTCTTGGATGAGCAACCAAATGCAGTATGTGTTACCCATAAAAGTCATTAGTTGGATTTTTTATATAAAATTTATCTTGGACACAATAAAGATAATATACATATTGCCCTTTATAATGATGACACAATTGCAGTGCAGTCCTTTCGAAGTAGAAGTGCATACTTATTAGTCGAACCCAAATAACGTGGATGATCTAGCCTACAAGAATACCAAATAGACAATCACAATTGGATGTCGGTTACATTTTTCAACCTAGAATATCATATCTACCGACTAATAGCATTGAAACTAGAGCCAATGAGGAGCATATATTGATATTTCTATATATAAACTATATTTGCATGATGAATACAAACACAGATACAATTATTTTTCAGTTATTATGATACATAACCAGTGGCGGTGCCACCTAATGGAAGGAATAGGGAGGTCGAGCGACCCCCTGGATTTTTATCCTTTGAATTTTGATCCCGAATTTTTAGTATTTTGTCTATATTTCGAAAACTTTATGTGATTCTGACCCTTGAATTTTGGAATTTTGTAAAGATGTTTTTTGGATTCCTACGCTTATATAGTTAATAATTTTTTATTCCAACCCCCTTGCATTTAGCTTGTTTGGATTTTGACCCTCTGAATTTGATTTCTTATTAATAATTAGATATGTAGTAAATTTCTGACCCCGTTGGAATACCCTACCAATTCTAACATCTTAACCGAAATTCTGAGCACCACCTTTGTACATAACTATATTAACAGTTAAACTAACACGAATATCAATTAAATACAGACATTAATTTGAATATTATCTTCTTTAGAGAAATAAGAAGCAAATACAAATCAAATATTTTCGTATATACTTTATACTATATTTAAACTGATTCTTCACTTATTAACTTTATTCTACTAAATGAATTGAAATTGGATTAAAATTTTTTTCAATTATGAGAACTGACTTTCACCCCTGCTGTTTAACCACGAGATGGAACAACTCAAACCCGATTCCCAACCCGACTAACCCGCCATAGATTTCTTCTCTACCCGACAATCTCCCGATTCTCCCAATCTCGCTTCTCCCCTCTCCTAACCCTAACCCCCACCAACTCTATCTCCTCTCCAACTCCATTCTTCGACCTCGGACCTCGCCGTTCTACACCTCCGTCTCAAGCGCTCCCGGTCTGTCTCCTTTCCGTCTTCTCAGATCACTTCTTCATGAATTACTCTCATTCCAACTTCGTTACCAAATCTAGCTTTCAAGGCCCCATCTTTGTCCCGATTCTTCTCTCTCGGTTTGATTTGTTCTGTTTTTGAGTTTGCGTTGTAACGGATCAGTTCTTGATTGGTGCTACCTGAATTTATGTGTTGGTGATTTCGTGTTGTTTTTCAGAACTAGAACGAGTGGGTTTGTAATTCTTTCGGCAGAAACTTCGGTTTTGAGTTGGTCATTTTGCTCAAATTTTGCGTTTCTAAGGTGCCTTTGTGGTCGAAGTTCGGTACTCAGCTTAATATTTTGGTGGTGAAGAGGTGGTAGGCCGGCGAAATATTGATGCAACAGATTGTTGTATTTTGTCTGGTCTTCCAATGTGGATCTCCTAAATTATATATTTTGATCTTATACTTGTAATGTTAAAAAGGCTGGTAACATTTATATTGGCGTGTAAAAAATTAGTAGGGTCTCGCTAGTAGGGGTGCAACTCGGATAATTTGACTCGGATACCTAGTATATCCAAATTCAAATTCAAATTCCGTAATCCACTACCAAATTTGAATCCAAAATTAGTAGAACTATCCGATTTTGAATCCAAATCTTTAAAATTTTCGAATACTAATTGGTATTAGGATATTATCCGAACTTGAATAGATATGTCTATTGTAATTAATTTTCGAATCAAAATTTTCGAATACTAATTTTAGAATCAAAATTTTTGATTACTAATGTGTGTATGTGGCTATGTATCCGAATAATTTGGATAATTCGAATTTGAAACACCTTGTATCCGAATTCATATCCGTTTTCTAATTGTTATTTTTTTTAAACCAAATCCGTATCCAAAATTAAATTGGTAACATAAAACTTACCAAATACCAACTAAATAGAAATTTTCGAATCAAATACTCGGATAGTTAGTAACCATTTGTACCCCTACTCGCTAGTCCCCATCTAACGTGACCCTGCTTGATGTTTAGATCAGTTCTGTTGGAAAATTTTGGGTAGTTATAGTACGTAATTTTGTTATTTTTAATGTTTGAACAGAAATGGAGGGTCAGACAACTCGAAAGAGCATATCTGGAGCAGATGTCCTTCTAACGAATTATAAGCTTGGGAAGACGCTTGGAATTGGTTCCTTTGGCAAGGTCAAGATAGCTGAACATGCATTGACTGGCCATAAGGTTGCGATCAAAATTCTCAACCGTAAAAAGATTAAGAACATGGATATGGATGAAAAAGGTATTCCTTTTTTCTTGTATTGTGACAATTGTTGACATATACATATATCTCTGATTTGTGAAAATTAATGTTTGGCATCTTCTTGAGTTATTTATTGACCATTGTCTGCCTTTTGACTTTGGGTTATGTATTGACCATCGTCTACGTTTTGACTTTGAGTTGCATATTGGTCATCCAAAATGAGAGGATTGAGTCATACTTTAGTTGAAACCGACATGGAGATGGAAAGCTACTTAGAGTTGCTATAAACAATAAAAAAGTATGCCAAGATTATCAATAAAAAAAAGTAAGCCAAGGTTCGGAGCATGTAGTTCATAAAAAAATACTTTGCAGATTTTGAGGTTTGATTAGTAGTTAGTATATACATCAGAGATGTTTTTTCAGAAGATATCAATTCATTTGGTTTGAGTTGAAAAGGAATGAAGCCCAAATCTACATCGAAATTTTACTAAAAGTCAACTTTTGTTTCAATACTAAGATTTTAGCACAACTTTACCCAACCTACACTTTCATAAAAAAACAGAAAATAAAATACTCAACCTTACATGGGATACTGAGCATCACAAAGGAGACATAACTATGCCTAGAATAAGCTATATAATGCTTGAAAAAACCATACACATTGAAATTTATATAGTGAGCATATATATATATTGGTATTGCAAAACACATCCTCAATTACAATAGTCTAGACATTTAGTTGTTTGTATAACAATGATACAAGAAATTGTTCATATAACAACTACTGTACTAAAACTATAAGATGTAATTTGAGTTGATTGGGAACCTTTGGGATTCCTGGAGAATGAAGGGATACAACACAAATAAAATGTCTTTGAAAGACAAACAGAACAAGACGACATTTGAGAATAACAAGGGGTTTGGCGAAATTAAGTACCCCGAACCGGTAAAAAAGAAGAAAAGTAATTACTTCAAAGTCCACACTGACATATTCTAGTTGCTAATACCCAGAATTGTCATTATACTGGTCAATTTTATGTGTAATATTGAAACACGACCTTAATTTGGCTGAAATGAGAAATGCCATTTGCAAAAGTCAGATTCCAAAATTCAGCAAATCTGCTTCACTGCTTGATTGTTTGTTCTGTCACTGTTCATTTGCGTGTGCCATCTTGTTTTCTGTATATTGATTTACATGCTCTATTACTCTTTGACATTCTACCTGATTTTCCTTTTTATGCCATTTAATACAGTGAGACGTGAGATTAAAATATTGAGACTGTTCATGCATCCTCATATTATTCGCCTCTATGAAGTTATAGAGACACAGTCAGATATATTTGTTGTTATGGAGTATGTAAAAGCGGGCGAGCTATTTGATTACATTGTAGAAAAGGGCAGATTGCATGAGGATGAAGCTCGGCATTTTTTTCAGCAGGTAATGCCGACTTTATTAACTCAATCTGCTGCCTTCAGAATGCAAAAAGGATCCTTACAGTATTGTAGAAATTCCTGATATAATGTACAACAAGTTTTTTTTACCAACTTTATTTTACATATCATATCTGGCATTTCTGATCGCAATTATCCATTTACATATGTTTAAAGTTCTTTAACATGATTCATTTTTTAGGTCCATGACAATTCCTAGCCACATTCATCTTTTGTTGTTTGAATTTCTTAAACTACGATGCTTTTTAAGATAGCGGGTTGCATTGCAGATCATATCTGGTGTTGAGTACTGCCACAGAAATATGGTAGTGCACCGTGATCTTAAGCCAGAGAATCTGTTATTAGACTCAAAACGCAATGTTAAGATTGCTGACTTTGGCTTAAGTAACATCATGCGGGATGGGCATTTTCTGAAGACAAGTTGTGGGAGCCCCAACTATGCAGCGCCTGAGGTATGAAGTGAAAGGACTACTATCAAAGGGTTCATTATTGCACAGTACATGTATTTGCCAGGGTCACTTTATATTGTGGAGACATTACATTGCAGGTTATATCTGGTAAATTCTATGCTGGGCCTGAGGTTGATGTCTGGAGCTGTGGTGTAATTCTATACGCTCTTCTATGTGGTACACTGCCCTTTGATGATGAGAATATCCCAAATCTTTTTAAAAAGATCAAGGTATCTTTATTTACTTTAATTTCTCAAATGAAATTGCTGGGTGGCGTCACTGTTTAATCTCATCGTTCTCTGACTTATATAATATTGCTTGAGCTAGGGTGGAATCTATACACTCCCTAGCCATTTATCACATGAAGCTAGAGATATAATTCCGAGGATGCTTGTTGTTGATCCCATGAAGAGGGTATCTATTCCCGAGATCCGTCAACATCCTTGGTTTCAAGCTCATCTCCCTCGTTATCTGGCTGTGCCTCCTCCTGATACAATGCAACAAGCAAAAAAGGCATGTTCCTAAAGATTCTATGAATTATCGTGTCGACTGCGACACTACATAGTGAATGTAGAATAACTTTTTGCACCAGTCACATTTTATAGGTTTATACTTCTATCTTCCTACCGGTTCATATAATGCTCTGCAGGGTTAGTTTTACATCAGTGTACGAACAATATCTTACTACATTTTATTGTTTCCCGTCCATATTGTTAAGATTTGGATTTGGGGAAGAACGGAAAAGCAGAACGAGTGGAGAGAAAGATTGGGGAAAACCTAAGAAGCACGGAGACAGACACGGGACACGGACACGGGGATACGATATTTTTCTAAAAAGTAGGATACGACATTAAAATTATAATTAAAAATTATAATATATATAAATAAATAAATATACTTGTAAAAAATAATTACTCATAAATGTTAAATGTTCATAATAAAATAATATACGTTGCTTCATGTTGCCTCCTTATTGTCCATGACAAAAGTAGTCATTAGACCTATTCTTAAAGGGCAACAAACTGATTACTACCCAATAAAATAATATATTTCAAGGATTGTATTGAAACTTCCTTAACCCAATGGTTGATCTTCTTCTCCTCCTCTATCTAAACATTCCGGTACCGAAAAGGAGGAAGAAAAAGAGTCAAAAGTCAAAATCAAGACCAAGGAGTGTCCTAGCCGTGTCCGAGGAGTGTCCACCACTGCGAAATGTCGAAACTGCCCCGGACACGTCACCTGGCGTGTCCGACAAGTGTCCAAGGCGTGTCCGACAAGTGTCCAAGGCGTGTCCGACACGGCCACGACTCAGACACGACGACCATTCAGAAGTGTCCGTGCTTCCTAGGGGAAAACTCTCCAACTGATTTCCAAATTGTGTTTTGGTTCGGAGAGAAAAGCCCTTTAGATATCATATTTTGGCTAATCGGATCAGAGTAACCCGAATACTGATTCACCTGATTCAAGTGTTCACCCCGATTACAGTAATCGGGTGTGGGCTTTAATTCAAAAGGCAATTGCCTAAACAATGACTAACCTATTTACAATCAACTAGGCTAGCAATACAAGGTAAAATTGAAGTATGTTCACTTCCACAATAGTACAAAATCTAATACATATGAAACTAATTTGACTTCTTATATGTCAGATATACATATTTGTTCCTAAATACATAAAGGTCTTTCTTTGCCCCTAGGCCCTATAGGTTTGTTAAAGAATACAATTATGTTTAATATCTGGCAAATGTGGGTCCAAAGGATAAGGTAATAGTAGCAACAATGTTAAGTCTTTGAGATGTAAACGCTAATTTAGTTTCACCAAATGAAGTACTTTGTCATTATGAGAAACAGAGAGCAATAAGCTAATGAGTTGATTTGGTATTGTATTGCTATCTATTAAATAAATCTCAGATAGTTTGTTTTAACTCAATATTGGATTGCTGTATGCAATTTAGCTAGCATTTTTACTTAACACCATTTTGATTGGGCTATTTTGCAGATTGACGAGGATATTCTCGTAGAGGTAATCAATATGGGATTTGACAGGAATCATTTGGTTGAATCTCTTCGAAACAGAATGCAGAATGAGGTACATCTGGATACCGCCTTTCACATAGCATATACTTCAATCTCCATTCTGATTTGAAATATGGTTGGATTTTAGGCTACTGTTGCATATTACTTGCTTTTAGACAATCGTTTCCGCGTTTCCAGTGGCTATCTTGGAGCTGAATTTCGGGAGACCATGGTATTTGTCAAGTAGACCCTATGACTTATTAAATGAAAATCACAATGAATTTCTCTCTGCTTTTATCATATCTTTTTTGAACATTGCTACTAGGACTACAGCTTTCCTCGTATGCAGCTGAATGACCCTGCAGCGTCAAGTAGTCAGCATATGTCTGGATACATGGATCAGCCGGGAATTGGTTTAAGATCACAGTTGCCTGTAGAGAGAAAATGGGCCCTTGGGCTTCAGGTAGATTTGCTTTCATCTGATTCATAAGATTCCTTATTGTTGTTATATAATATAAATGTTGACAGTCTCGAGCCCATCCTCGTGAGATAATGACGGAGGTTCTCAAAGCATTGCAAGAGTTGAATGTCTGTTGGAAAAAAATTGGACATTACAACATGAAATGCCGATGGCTTCCTGTCTACCCTTCAAGTCCCGGAAGTGTCTCTAGTTATAGTACCAGCTTTGTTGATGAATCAACAATAGTTGAAAACAATTCTGCGACTCTGAACTCCACCAATATTATAAAGTTCGAAGTTCAGGTATTGTTTTACATTTTATATTTTCCTTTATCTTGCAGCTGTGGTAACTGTTGGTAAGGTCAAGAAAAATAATGATACATTAAAATAGCTGTTAGGCATTTGGATGAGTATTAAGTATTTTGATGCATACGCAACTCAACTCTCCCAAAAAGTTGAAAATAAAAACAATAAGGTCACAATGGACAAATAAAACTACATAAAAAATGAAGAAAAGGAAAATGTCTTCATATGAGCTTATTTGGACGTCAGGACAATAAACTTTGCTTTGATTCTTCAACTAAATTGAAGATGAGATAAGACACTACGGTTAAAGTCAAGTATCTAGTCATTCCTTCAGGTTCTTTACCTAATTTGGTTGACTGTAATCCCTAGAAGTTCAGACTGAAGAATTCTTAGCTGTAGAGATAGTTTCCAGCCAGTGCACCAAACGAAAACACACGCGCACACACACATGCACCCACCTGCACCCGCACACACACACACATATACTTGATAGGTTAGAAAGCTAAAATTAAAAGGTAAAATGACTGTAAAAGCAAGGCCAGCTTAGCCAGAAGCACACGACAGCCAGAAAATCCTGTACAACCAAATATTGATTCAGGTAAATCGACAATAGGAACAAGTTGATGTTGAGATGTGTAGAATTCCTTAGGTGGAGCCTCAAGTGTTCACTAACCTTAATTAAGAAAAACTTATAAGACATGAGATATGGGATGTAGATTTTTTTTCTTGTGATGACCAATATGTTTTTATTGGGATTAAAGGCTTTATTGTTGTTGTTGATGTATGTTTTCAATGTATTTCCAGCCTTCTGTTTCCATATGCTTGCTTCAGTTGTATTGACAGGTTACTTTTTGTATAATCCCTAAATATTGGCAATGTGGATACATCTATAGTACAAAGGGGTCATTTTTTTTCAAACAAGGATATCGGAGAAATGAGATGTTGAGAGATGGTAAATTAGAGGTGTTGGGTTTGAATTATATGGGAGTACTCTCCAAAATACTTGAAAACTAAAAAGCATGAACATATCAGTTAGTCCTTTTGCGTATCAAATTGGTGTTGATTCTTCTTGTACTGCGAGTGTAGAGAGCATTTCCAGCAATTGGGTTATTTGAAGAATAAGCCATAGAACAATATGGACGATGAATTTCTTAATGAATCATGTTGCTGGATTACTAATATAAAGAGAGATGTCTTGTTAACAATAAATGATGATGATATTTTTGAGTTAGTTACAAAATATGAAGACCCATCAAGAACATTTGCCCTTTTCATTTCGAGATAAACTAATTGATACTTTGTTTTGGACATTAGCTTATTACTAGTTTTGGATATTACTGTCGTGTTTTTTTACATTCCATTATCATTTTATATTACATGATTCATTATTTTTCTAATTGTGAACACCTGAAGTAGAAACCCGGGGCCACTGATGGCCATCCTTCCTGCCATGCAACTGCAATTATTCTGTGTTTCTTCCCCTATCTGCCACGATAAGATGAAAGTGTGTTCGTTCAATTGGTATCGGTCCACCAGCATAATTAGCTGCTTATAAAGTTTGACCATGTTTTACAAGCCTAACAATAAAACATCAAATTGGGTTATTTGCTAGCCAAGATAAATTGGCGGTTGTAACCTTTGTATTCTTGATTTGATTTCTTTTTTCCTTCTCATTTATCACTTAAGGTTACATCTTCTATTTGTTAATTAGCTATACAAGACGAAGGAGGAAAAATATTTGCTAGATCTGCAAAGAGTCAACGGTCCACAGCTTCTTTTTCTAGACCTTTGTGCCGCGTTTCTTGCACAGTTGCGAGTCTTGTGAGGCTTCTGGGATGGTAATTGTGAGACGTCTGTAAGGCTGCTGTTGGTTTCTGATTTCTTGTGAATACGAACTTGGTGCTTCAATGTGAATTTGAATTTATTGGATCCAGCCTACAGGGCAAAACGGTTGCTGGCCCAACTAGTTTGTGTTACTTCCCATTCCTTTTCCCTGTTTCAGTGAGCACCCATAATAGGCATGCCTCTGTTTTCTCTATGGCTGCTTTATGAGGTGGATTTATAACTTGTAACTTGGCTGCCTTATTTGACGTGGTAAACTTTGTTTGATGTGCTAAACTGTATGTTGTAGTTTCTGAAATGTATGTATCCTGGTCATGACTAGTGTTTCTTTCTCTCGTAACATTTCTTGGGCTTTTTTATTAAAAAGAATATTGTTCTTGCATGACCATAAATCAGCTGGTGACCATCTTCTCTAAGTACTTAATTTATCAGCCTCAATATTCTGCGAGGTTCGCTCATAATGTTTTCACAAGTTCTTGCATGAGATAATGCTTGGAATTTGATGGTGGGGCTTCGCTTTGGTTTGGCTCGTACAATGAAATTTCTATTTTTGTTGGTTCCTCTGATTTTTTTTGTTTTGTTTTGAAGTGTCTGAATTGTTGAGTGTGAATTCTAGGCTCGTTTGGACGGCCCACTGTAAATATGCGCTCGTGTTTTATTCGTTGTGTACTCCCTAGGGTGGTAGGAAGAAGAGGACTTGTATTATATCTTGTGCTTAATCTGTGGTTGATCTGTGATTAATCAAAAGCTGGTGTGATTTATGCTGTTCACTCTATTAACCTATGGTTTACTTATGGCTAACCTAAGCCTAGAGCTCCAAACGTTCCAATTTTTATACGTACCATGGGCTTTCCTGAAACTGTTGGTTATATTAGGAGAGGACAAGCTCACATTTTCAAATTGGGTTGCGTTCATGCGTATAAAATGATTGAATCTAATGTGTAGAAAAAGTTACAGTGCCGTCACGCGACAAACTGAGAGTCATAAATGGACGTCTAGTGAACTTTTTTTGAGATTTCTACACTTTTTTTAAGTCTGAACACACTGTAAATATACAAGATTCCAAACATGTGAAAAGATATACTGAATTGCTATTCGTCGCCCTAAAACTATTTAAATCGCCCCAACAGATTACCATTTTGCCATTCTCTCATTTCTACTGCTATAACGCGACATTTTATCCTTCTATCACACATTTCTCTCCATCTTCCTCTTATAATCATAAAAAGTAATGTTTTGGAGGTCAGTAATGAGGCAACGGACGCCCTGGTGTACTCGAATCTGGTAAAATATCCAACATCTTTTTAATAAAAATATAATAAAAAATTGCGGGCGTCTGACGGAGCCGCCCAGCGTAGGAGAGGGGCGTCTGGGTAAGACGCCTACCCCTAGGGGGGGGGGGGCGTTTTACCCAGACGTCCCTCCCATAGGGGAGGCGTCTTAGCCAGACGCCCGTCTCCTACGCTGGGCGGCTCCGTCAGACGCCCGCAATTTTTATTTAATTTTATATTTTTTTATTAAAAAGATAATTGATTATAAATTTAGATAATTGCTAAATTAATTAATTAATAAGTTAATAATTACTATATTCGGATGACCGATACCCCTTCGGTACACCGAATAGAGATTTCCAGAGAAATGTCGAAGCTACTGAAAATAAATATTCGGATAACCGGGTAGAGATCGGTAAACCGACCCAATGATTCTAGGAAGATCAAAAACTTACTTGACCACGTTACCACCTAAAAACTTGCAACAGAACCTCAAATAATTTGAGATAACACACCGTATAATTTTAAGAATTTATTTATATTTTTATTTTTAATTTTTTATTATTAAAAAAATACGGGCGTCTCGCTAACATACCTCCACCAACGTTGAGGCGTCTGGCTAACACGCCTCCACCTAGGTGGAGGCGTGTTAGCCAGACGCCTCCACCATGGTATATGCGTCGTATCTAGACGCCTCCACCTAGGTGGAGGCGTCTTAGCCAGACGCCCGAGTCGGAATTTTTTTTTTGCCTCCGTTACGTAGCCTGATCCAGGTGTTTCGCTAGACATTTTCGTGGTGTTGGTACTAGGAATGTGAGTAAAACTGAGTCAAATACATTGTTTAAAGACACGAGACGAAATGAGTATTAATTGATTTGTTAAGGACAAACAGGTAATTTTTGGGACGATTTAAGTAGTTTTCCGGCGACGAATAGTAGTTCCCAAAGATATATAGCTTTTACTCTTTTAAGATAAAAGATCTTCCCTGCCGGTTGGTAATTTTCTATACTTGAACTTTTCAGAATTCTAAGTTGATATTTTATCCAAAAAACTTGATGGTGAGCTTGAAAAGCTTTTTCATCCTCGCGTAAGTGTTCTTTATCAAGTCTTCGGTCCTCAGCTTTCGTCTTTAGATAGTTTCTCTACAACTACATGAGAGTTTATGCGACACTTGATAATACCAATTAACTTGATAATACCAATTTCCAGAGAAATGTCGAAGCTACTGAAAATAAATATTCGGATAACCGGGTAGAGATCGGTAAACCGACCCAATGATTCTAGGAAGATCAAAAACTTACTTGACCACGTTACCACCTAAAAACTTGCAACAGAACCTCAAATAATTTGAGATAACACCAATTTCTACATGTGAAACAAGTTAGCATGCAACAGCCTATATAAACCATTTATCATTTATTTATTATATGTTGAGAGAGAAAAAATCATCTTTCAAGAATATGTTCTCATACCTAAGGAACGAGATTTCAGTTCAAGAGAAGAGTACTCTTTTCCGTGGATTGAGTTTCCAGTTCTATAGAATTGATAATCTGATTGTTAACCTCAATTTCCAGTTTTCATGGGCTGGGAAAAAAATTCTCATTTTCAGAAGGCTATCTGGACATTTTGAACTTAGACTATTTGTCCAACATTTGATGCCTTGCCTTTATCCAAGACCTTGGTGAGCTTCATTTTTTTTAAATGTTTTCTATTGTTTATCTAGCTAGATATACATGCTGAAACTTATGAATGATACTTTGCTTTTGTCAAATCAGTTGTATCTAGGCTAACCAACAGACACTAGAGGTCAATCCTGACATAAATTTCAGGTTCAACGAAATAAGTAGAACGATTTTTACTAGAAGGGGTACTAGGGCTACTATTGCTCAAAATTCGACACGTCAAGTTCCAAAGAATTGAGCTTTGTTTAATGAACATGACGTCAAGGGGGTTGAGATTCTTGGGGTTCACTACCTCCTTCCTCCCAAAGAAAAGATAAGAGGGAGAACTCGGCAAGAAGGAACTTAGCATTTTGAACGTCGAGTCCCCTACCACAAAAAAGAGGTATATATGTCTCTGCCACCTATTGCAACATAAAACGAGCTAAGTATAGTCTTGCAAATATTTTGGGCAACAACATATCTTTTCATTTTTAAATAATAATAATAATTCAAAAAAATCTTCAGATAATTATCTAATGATATACATGTGGATTTGTTTTGAAATAATGGTAAAAAAAAAGAAAATTAGAAAAATATAATGCAGCAAAACTTATTTGACAAACTATGGTTATTGAAAACGGTAACTGTAATGCCGTTTTTCTTCAGAGAAACGAGACTGCCAATGTAGTTTTTATTCCTTACAAAAACGGCATCACGAATGTCGTTTTCACTATAAGTGAAAAACAGCATCCGAGATGCCATTTTCACGTAGGACATAAATGGGGGTAGCTAGCCATCATCTTCCTCCTCCCACCTGCAAATCATTCCTCACTCCCTCACCCGGCCCCAAGCAAAGTTCAGGTTGGTTTTCAATTTTTTTTGGTTTTTTTGATTTCGATATGAAATGTAATGCATGTATAGTTAATGTATGATTGTTACTTTGAAATGTATATTTTGTACACCTGAGTAATGAGCTCCGGTACCGGATTGATTATAGTTTTTGTCGATGGAATTATTATTTTCGTAGATGGCATTCCAGAATATGAAGGTAGTTATAGATGAATGATGAATGTTAATATTGAAATGTGATATGATAATCTTTGTAAAACGATTTGTCGAGTTTTTGGTTTTCGAGAAGAAGAGTTTGATCTGACGTTAACCTGCAAGTGACCACCTTATGAAAAGTATACTTACGCTGATGTGTTTGATGATCATAGCATGGCAACAATGTTATCTTTATTTAACATTGTCAATACAGTTATATTGTTTGTTCAGAAATAACCCAAGCATTATACTACTGTGCACCAAAGTCAGTTGACTGAGGATTATCAGGCAATGACACAAACATGTAGCCAATATGAAGCATGTCCATCATCGACAGTTCCTCAGTCTTTTTGAACCATATGAGCGCACACCAATGGATATTAGTAATTATGAAATAGACGTAGTTTAGTTACAGTCTCAAGAAAGACGGGTTGAAGATGCAGATAGTGATGATGCAAACGTTGGTATGGCAGATGGTCAGATGGATGGTGAGGAGATAGACATTGTTGATGTAGATTCAACAACACTTCTAGAGCTGTAGAACATGTTTCGTAATATGGCAGACGTAGAGAAACGAGAACCCGATGACAATGTACACAAAGCCGTCGTTAGTAATGAATTGCCACCATTGCCAGTACTCCCAGATTTGAGGTACTTGTCGGGCATAGATGTTGACGAGAACTGGATTGAAGATTCTGTCATTAGAAATGCCGATTGGCGTATTGCTGCATACAATAAATTTGAGAACTTAGAAGATGGACGTAGTTATTGGTTGCATAGAACTTTCGCCACAAAAGAATATTTATTACAGCAGTTGAAGGAACGACATTTGCGAAAAAGTGTCCAATTTAAAGTGTTAACGTCTACGCCAGAAGTATTTACAACTTGTTGTTTGAAGACAAAGTGTGAATGGAGGATACATGCCTCTTATAGTCGAAGCAAAGAATGTTTTCAAGTGAAGAGCTACAGGTCTAAACACAACTGCAGTAATGAGAGCCTTTTGCAAGACCATGTGCAATTGATGCCAGATTAATTTCGAACATGATTGTTGCTACCATTCGAACAAACATAACTGTCAGTCTTACAGAAATTCAAACTCTAGTGAAGCCTCTTCACTTCATAGACATCAAGTACGATAAAACTTGGGACGCACGGAAGAAAGCATTGGAAGAAGTATACGGACTTGATGAAGCATTTTATCGTAATTTAAGATGCTTTATGTATAATATTTGCACCACCAACCCCAGCACAGTTGTTGAGATTCAGACGAACAGGATAAACTAAAATATTGAGCAGTTTCAAAGAATTTTCTGTTTTTTCACGCCATCAAATGAAGGTTTTCAGTATTGTAGACTTGTGCTTAGTATTGATGAGACTCATTTGTTCGGGAAGTTTGAGGGTACTCTTTTGGTTGCTATGGGTACTGACGATAACTCCAGGTTGTTTTCTTTGGCGTTTGCTATTGTCGAAAAGGAATCTGGCAGCTCATGGCAGTGGTTCTTAAGTATTTTGTCCAGTAAAGTATGCACACGAGATGAATTTTGTATTATTAGTGACCGATTTTCAGGTCTTACAAAAATTGTGAAGACATTTCCCCCCCAGAGTGAGGTCATTTTCACAGGTTTTGTGCGAGACACATAAGTGCAAATATGTCAAAAAATGCTCGGTACAAGAATGTGGACTTGCAGCATAAATTTTGGCATACCGGTGTCGCTCCTGATAAAAAAAATCAAGAACATATGAAGGATATCGAGGTTAATCACCTTTATGGGTTCACGTTGATTAAAGAGCAAGATGATGTTTCATATTGGGCATTAAGTCATGATTTTAGACGCCATTTAGGTACAATGACCACAAACTTGTCAGAAAACTTCAACAATGTGTTAAAACGTGTACGTGACTTACCACTTTGTCCTCTCATCATGATGACTTATCTGTGGCTGAATAAATATTTCCTAACTAGAAGAGATGAAGGGGAGACTACGATATTGGCCTATCCTTAAAACATCAACGATGAAGTCACAAACCAACGACAGTTGGCTGCACAACTTTGTGTGATAAGATATAGTCATAACATATTCAGTATCGAGTGCAACCAATCTCGTAGCTATCAGGTTATTTTGAGGGAGACACACCCAACATGCTCGTGCAGGTTCACAGATGCATTCCACATTTCATGTTCAGATGTGTTGGTCGTCTGCAGTAACCTCCACGCGAACACTCATACTTCGCGAATCGTCTCGGAATTCCTAACCATCCAAGTATACAGGAGAGCATATGCACCAATTTTCTTTCCAATACTAGACGAACGATTTTGGCCAAAGGAAGGACCTACAACATTAATAGCCCCTTATGTCGTGAGGTGAAGTGGACGACCGAAGACAAAAAGAATTAGAAACAACATGGACGAACAAAGTGGTCGAGTTATACGATGTGGGTGATGTCGTATGTTAGGCCACAATAGGAAGACATGTAATGATATTATTTAGTATGTTTATATTGTAAGAGAACCTTTAAATTATGAAATTGCCTACTTTCAAAAAAATGAGAACGTGAAATGTGTGTTGTGGTATGTGCAATGGATAAATTTTATTTCCACAGGTGTAGAAGACTTGGAATTAAAATCCAAGTGTATGGGAGGAAGACAAATCCAAATGGGGTTGTCTTCTGCTAAAATGGCAATACCAGTGCCATTTTTAGTTTGACAAAAACGACACTGGCAGTGCCATTTTTATTAAATAAGGTAACGATCGAAGGTCGTCGTGGCATCAGTCGACCGGATGTAGATGAACCTATGCTTGGAAAGTCCCTGATATTTTCGATCGACCGATGCCATGACGACGTTCAACCCTTACCTCATTTAATAAAACAACACTAGTAATGCCATTTTTGTCAAACTAAAAACGGCACTGGTAGTGCCGTGTTTGGTAAACGAAAAAAGACACTACTAGTGCTGTTTTTAGTTTGACAAAAACGTCACTACCAGTGCCATTTTAGCAGCAGACAAATCCATTTGGATATGTCTTTCTCCCATTCTTTTGGATTTGAATTCCAAGTCTTCTACACCTGTGGAAATAAAATTTATCCATTGCACATACCACAACACACATTTCATGAAAAGAGTTTGCAACACACATTTAAACATTAATTTAATCCACATTCACATGTTGAAAAGCTAAGTGTTTTTAAAATTACAATTTGATTACAACTAAGGTGGAGAAAATACTTTCGTCGATTTTTTGGTCCACCCACCTCGTCGTGGGACCTTCAAAGGCCGACGATGGTAAACTTGAGTTATCCCACCGGCTTCGTCTTCAGGAATCCTGTCGTCACCTCATTCGACTTCTGGAGCTTGAAATGATGAACATTCGTCGATGTGAAATGTTGAACCTTCACCTTGAAAGAACGTGGCACTAGGTGACTCTTGAGTCAGAATTCCTCCATCGGATGCAGCCATCCCTATGAAAATGAAATTATTCTCTTCATCAAATGTCACTCCTATTTCTAGTAGATTTTCCTCAAAATCTTGACAAACTGGTTGGGAGCTTTGAAATTCTGACAGGTTCAACAACGGATATGCATTCTTGAAGCACAACATCATTTCCTTGATTTGTTTTCAATTTTTGAGTTATTGACAGCATGGGATTGTGTGAAGAATGTATCCCTTCAAGATGGTGAATATCTTCATGTAACCCGCAACTGCAATAAAAAAACAATTACGATTAGGAGCAAATTGGAATCTTAAGTAAAATCATAAAATTTTAATTTCTTACCAAGTAACGATCTCTAGAAGCTAGAGACCTATAATTTGGTAGTTCCACATCTTCAACTCTTCTCGTTAGCCATCATACGGTAATCTGTCACTACCACTCCATGTATATTCGTCTATAAGTAGATGGGTCTTCAGGCAGTGAAGGTGCCTCGATCTGCACAAACTGTCGCCAATGCGACCATGCTTGAATGTAGGACTGCTCTCTTGCAAACAGTTTACTCTGGGCTTTCCCTGAGCCTTCTTAATCTTGCAGAACTCCATTACTTCTGGAATATGTTGCTGCATTCCAAACTGACACATCACTCTGTCCGGTACGTGCATAGCGGCTACCCCGAAATAAACCATTCATGTTCTACTCATCCAGATTCATGTCCTTCCCTACAATCAGCAGGTACACCATCACATTTACTTCTTCGTAAGGAGTCCAACAAACTTGATTTTTTTCTTGAACGTCCAACTCATTTTTGTAAAACTCAATCTGAGTTATCTTCACATTGTTCACCTACGACCTAGGAGTCTGCCAACGTGAAACTAAAGGACGCAAAATATCTTCTGGAAGACCCAGAACCTTCGTAGGCCACCTGACGTGAAGATGTTCACAACACCAAATCTGTAACAACGTCAGGAACCCAACAACTTGTTTTCCACTCTTCAAACATGCCTGATCCAAATAATTGTACAACACAGCCAAAGACGCAACTCCCCAACCGTAGTTTCAACATTCATGTAGATTTGCCAACAAAACAAAATATCCGAGGTGGACATTGTTTCCACTCTTATCTCCTAATATTCCAGAACCTAACTGAAACAAGATCAAGGCTCTGGTGTGCTGCAACACTGGCGCTACGACACGGTAATTTTGCTGCAACCACTGCAACGACATGTATTCCCTTTTCACTAGAGTCGTCGCCTCTTCTTCTTCAACACCCAACAAATTCATGCAAACCTCAGGCCAATCATGATCTAAGTGTTGCACACACTGCCAGATCGTCAACACGAAGACCGCTAAGCATAGCTACGTCTTGTAGCGTGATCGTCATGCCCCATGTCTAAAGTGGAAGGTGTGAGTCTCCAGTCTCCACCTCTCAACCACTGCACTTATCAGATTCCAATCCAATTGTAGTCTGGGCAAACGAGAGACTAGCAAATTTCATACCCTTTCATCTTTCACAGTCTACATGTTGAACTGAATATCGTGCTCGATAAATCTAATATCGGGTAATTGCTCCTGAAAAAAATTTAATTACTTAACATCTTATATAAACCAATACAAAAAAATAAATTTGATAATCAAAACACTAACATTTTCAAGAATGGAAGAAGATCTATGATTCTTTTGTAATACTAGGACTGAAGGGTCCACAGGACCGTGAAAATCGTGTGAAGTAGACATTTTGAAACAATTAAAAAAACCCAAAATATAATAAGAACAAACCAAATCAATAAATCAATGTACAAAACAAACAACAAACACATTTAAATCATCATTTATTTAAAAAAACACAACTATAATACAAGTGTAATTTCACATCAAACATGTAGAAGATTTAACAATATCAAGAATATCTAAAGAGTATGCGAATTTAAATGGTCTCTAAATCTCAAGCTTATTCATAACCATCTAATCAATGTTGAAAAAAATATTAACCTTCTAAACTTACTTGGAATTCACTAACCAAATAATAAACACAACTAACCAAATTAAAGACATTCATGTGTGTTTCTATTTGTATATTTCTATACTTCAAATGTATGTTTCTATTTGTAGTGTTCTATGCAATGTGAGATTTAAATCAATTTCTAAAGTCATACAAGTAATCTAAACCAATCCACACAAGTCTCTATCAACACAAATCAAATTTAAAACACAAACAAGTACTTAAAACCAATCCACACTAATCAAGCCAAATGTTAACAAAAAATAAGCTAAATGTACCAAAAATCAAATCGAACACGTGAAACCACCACCGGGAGGACGAAAATTGCCGGAGAGAGGGAGGAGAAGAGGGGATGGGCGGTTATGGGAGAAGTGGGGAAAAAGGGGTGGCAGGTGGCTGTCATTTTACCCTACTGAAAAAAGACATCTCGGATGCCATTTTTCACTTCTAGTGAAAATGTCATTCGTGATGCCGTTTTTGTAACGAATAAAAACGGTATTGACAGTTTCGTTTCTCTTAATAAAAATGGCATTACAGTTGTCATTTTCAATAATCATAGTTTGTTAAATAAATTTTGCTGCGTTATATTTTTCTATTTTTTTTAACCATAATTTAAAAAAAAATCATATACATATTGGGTGCAAGATTTGGATTCCAATTTGTGCAAACATCGACAAATGTCAGTACATAAATAATATAATCGAGGAGATATTATGCATCTTGTGGAACCTAATGTCAAACGAACCAATGACAGTGATAGAAAAATAAGGTAAATGTGTTCCTAGGACGATAATAACATTGGTAATTGTTTGCCATGTTCAAACGCTACACGTGGCAAATATAATTTGGCATGTGAGAAATGACAATTACAACCATCCAAGTGCATTCGCCTGATACAAAAGAGATGAAACTCAATACCAATGGATAAGGTCAAACGCCTTCATTTGTGGTTGGATATTGTTGGTATTCCGTGGTACACATTATTTTTTGTTAAAAAAAACTTTAGTCTTGGAAAAGAACATCCCTTTCAGTGAGAGTATATTACACGTAGCCATGGCCAATGATATAATTTCAAGGAAATGTGTAGTTCAAAAAATTATGACGTAGACCCTTTTATATTATTGTGGTGTTATGACTTATGATGATTCGGCAAGTTGCTTTCTTTGAATGATTTTACCAACGATAAATGTATCTAGTATTTGAAGAAAACATTGAGGTGGCTGGTGGGATCTGCTAATATATATAATCTTAAACCGTATTTTACGTGTGGTCTATTCACTTGATGATGATCACGAGTAGTTATTCTCAAAATAGAAATGAATAAAAATCATTAAGTGATTTGACTCATATTTCAGGTATAACACTATATCTGATCCAAAGGGTAGAACACTGGTATTTTTTGTTGTAAGGTTAAAAAGCAATACTCCATAGTGTATGCTTTTGTTGTGATCCTAAAAAAATTAAGTCAAAACATGAAAATTTGTATAAAATGACATCAGAAAACAAAAACAAAACACAACCATATATATAATGAGTTTCTTTAATTATGAAAACTATCTCAGATTTCAAGTGCAAAAATATCAACAAATTTACCTTTATTTTCTGGCACCCTTCCCGACCGCTAGGAAACGATTGATTCTTGGGGCATATGATCACAATGGTGGAAACAGTGGCGCTGTACAGGTGGTTGGAAGTTGCAAATTTGATTCGTTGAGTCGAAATCATTAACCAAAGACATATTTTGTGGTCTACCACTTCTCATTAACATGAAAACGTGGCGTTGGTTTCAATAAAAATGATACAAAAAGAAACCATGTGTTTGAAGGGATATCAATAGAACTTCCCACGACGTTCTCTTCTGGATTTAGAATTATCAAACCTCTATTATTACTTTGGAACGACATTTTGTAAACGAAATTTGTGTTGAACATGTCCTAAGGTCTACACGATGTGACCTATTAAGTAATCGTGTATAAACTGGTCGGTTCGTGTTTACACGATACTAAATGTGTTGGATATGGTTCTGAACCTAACAACATAATTATGAAATATGTTGCATATGGATTGCAACACATGACTTATATACGACTGTACACGACACGATTGACAACCTATTTATGATAGGTTGGACAATTCCGTTTCGAATTGGGATTTTTTCTTATGTACACCTTGCAAAGATTCAATTGCCGGAATACACCCTCATCTTCAAATTTTATTTGGGTGCACCTTGGATTTTCGTTTATTACCGCGGTGTACATGTTTGGCCGTCAAAGGGATCCACTCATCTGTTACAATATTTGCAAAAAAGCTTGCTAAAAAGAAAAAAAACAACCACTTCTCTCACTTGTCTCTCTTCTCCTCACTTCTCTATCTCTCTTCCTTCTCTCCTCACTTCTCTCTATTCCTTGATCTCATGTCTCTCCTGTTCTGATATGCGACCTGATGCAGTTGGGACGCACACTCCAAAAGATGGAGACTTGTTTATGCGAACCACATATCTTACCGAATCCAATCCGCATCCCCACATTCCTAAACCTTGGTCCCTCTCTCTCATCTCTCTCTCTCCTTTCTCTCATCTCCCCTCCCATCTTTGTTCTCACATTTCTCTCTCCTCTCTCTCTCTCTCGTTCTTGTTTTCATCATGTTAAAACATGTGGATTCAGAGCGAATACTGAGACGGAAGAAAAAAAAGAGGAGAGAGAAGTGAGATCGAACAAGAGAGAGGAGAGCATCATTTTCTTTTTCTCTAAACTTTTTTTACCATGAGTAATGGACCAATCATTTTGTCTTTTAGGGGTTATATATAAAAGTTGTTAAAGTGCAATTACGTTATCTTTGAATTTCAGTTTCATTCGTAATAAATCTACAATCTGTAGAAAACGTCAGGCAAGAAATTGGTATGATTTTGTATATAATTGTTTTTCAAATTACAGACTTGTTATATATATGAGATCCTTAAGAGGACCGTTACATTGTTTCCTATTATGCTTGATTGCGAAATTGATGTTGGCTTGAATGATTTGCTTTGTGGGTTTCAAACGGGCAGATTTTCTCCTTGGATTGTGGCCATGATTGCAAGGATGCCAGTTGATCCTGAGCTGAATAAGGCAGGAGATCTTCGTTTATTTCAACACTCCCCCTCAAGTTGATTCTGGGATAGATTGGAGGAACCTAACTTGTGGAGTATGTCTTCAAAATGCTTTTGATCTACTGCCTTTGTAAAGATATCAGCCAGTTGCTCTTTACTGTGGACATAGGGAACGTCAATTATTTTCGCTTGAACTTTCCCTCGAACGATGTGGCAATCTACCTCAATATGTTTTGTTCTTTCGTGAAAGACTGGATTGGTGGCTATGTGGCGAGCTGCATTGTTTTCGCAGGACATCTTTATAGGCTTATGATAGGGTTGTTTTAATTCTTTAAGGAGTTGCTTAAACCAAATGAGTTCACTAGCGGTGGATGCCATGACTCGATACTCAGCTTCAGCGCTTGACCTAGCGACCACATTTTGCTTCTTGCTTCGCCAGGTGACAAGATTCCCTCCAACAAATGTGCAAAAGCCTGTGGTAGATTTTCTATCATGACTCCCCGCCCAATCTGCATCAGAGTATCCTATAATGGTGTTAGAGTTATTTTGTTTCATCATAAGGCCTTGGCCCGGAGTTTTTTTAAGGTAGTGAAGGATTCTATCCACTATGACTAAGCGATGAGTGTAAGGTGCATGCATGAATTGACTAACGATACTTACTGCATGTGCTATGTTTGGTCTGGTTACAGTGAGATAGATAAGTTTTCCTACTAGCCGTTGATATTGAGCTATATCTTTGATTGGTTCACCATCTGTTGGTCCAATCTTTCGATTAGTCTCAAAAGGTGTGTTGGCAGGTTTAGATCCAATTTTTCCGATTTCTTTAGGCAAATCTAGTACATATTTTCTTTGAGACAAGAATAAACCCCCTTTTGAGTATGCAAATTCTATACCCAGAAAGTATTTTAGATGTCCGAGGTCTTTCATATCAAATTTGTCTTTTAAATATTGTTTGACTAAGGTAATATACAAATCACTGTTCCCTGTAATAATGATGTCATCAACATAAATAAGTACTATGGTGGTGTTGTGATTATGTTGTTTTATGAATATGGATGCATCTACGGAGCACTTTGAAAAATCATAAAAATAAGGGAATGACTGATTTTTGCATACCAGGCACGAGGTGATTGTTTCAATCCATAGATGGATTTTTGAAGCTTACAAACCTTATTTTTACCTTTAATGATGCCCGGAGGAGGTGTCATATAGAGGTCTTCCTCGAGAGTACCTTGGAAGAATGCATTCTTTACATCCATTTGATAAAGTTCCAACCTTTATTGACCGCTATAGAGAGAAGGACCCGAACTGTGTTCATTTTTGCTACAGGAGCAAATGTTTCTTGATAATCTATGCCATGGGTTTGAGTATACCCTTTGGCCACCAGACAAGCCTTGTATCTCTCGATGGAACCATTACTGTTGTATTTTATCTAATAAACCCATTTGCAACCTACTGGTTTAATCCCTTTTTCTAATGGTACTATAGTCCAGGTTTTATTAGTTTCTAAGGCATTCAATTAATCTTTCATGGCCTTAAGCCATTCTGGATGACTAACTGCTGCATGATAGAACCTAGGTTCTTTATGATTATCTAGTTGGTTTAGAAAGGCACGATGAGATGGTTTAAAAGCTTGATAAGAAATAAAATTTTGGATCGGACATGTGACTTTATAGGTCACAAAATCCTGAAGTCTAGTTGAGGCTTGGGTGCGTTTGCTGGATCTTCGAATAAGTGGTTCATCATCATTGTTGTTCAAGTTGTGATTGTCTTCTTCTTCATCGTTGTCTTCATCTTCCCCTGTTTGAGATTAGTATTATTTTCAGGAGTAAAAAAGGCTTATGGGAGAACTCCATTGATCCCTGATTTTTCTTGATCATTGGATGATTCGTTTGGTTGGAAGTAGGATTCAGTCTCAAAAAAGGATACATCCCTCGAAATATACATTTTACAATTGTTGGGATCATAATAGTTGTATCCCTTTTCTTGAACAGAATATCCAAGAAAAATAGTTTTAACAGAATTACAATCTAATTTGTCGGAATGAGGATTATGAACAAAGAAAACACATCCAAATACTCTAAGATGATCAACATGCATTTTTCGATTGTAAAGAAGCTCAAAAGGTTGTTTATTTTCAAGAGTATAGCTAGGAAGACGATTAATAAGATAGGTGGCAGTTAAGATAACATCAGACCAAAAATATTTTAGAACATTATTTTGAAGCAATAAAGATCTAGTGACAGTCAAGATATGATGATTCTTTTTTTCGGAAACACCATTTTGTTCAGGAGTATTAATGCAAGTGGTTTGATAAAAAATTCCATGTTTTTTAAGAAATTTTGAAAATCATTGCTAGTGTATTCCGAACCATTATCGAACCTAAGAATTTTAATTCTAGCATTATACATGTTTTCGAAAAATGGCACAAATTCGCAAAAAACTTTATAAACTTCTGATTTTTTTCTTGGCAATAAATGTAACAAAATATCTAAAATTGTAATGAGATTCAATTGGGGCGGGTCCCCAAATATCTGAATGTATCAGCTCGAGAGGCAGACCTGTCTTAGTTTTAGAGTTGTAAAAAGGAAGGCGATTGCTTCGAAAAATGACAAATATCACATAATAAATTAAGTTTACTGTTAGGAAAGAGTTTTTTCAAAACAATGTGGGATGGATGTCTGATACGTCAGTGCCAAAGATCTTGTCTAGAAAAGTTTGCGGTATAACATCCTATTTTTGAAGTATCGAATACGTAGAGTCCATTGATCAAAGTTCCTCTACCAATCATCCTCCATGTGGTAGAGTCCATTGCCAACAAATTCTTCAGATGAGATCCGGATCCGGAGTCGGGTTCACTCCATAGTTGATCGGGTGTGTGGATACTCGATTGTGTTGTCTGTGTATAAACACCGGATAATCTGGTTGTGTTGCCATACCTGTCACTTGTGTTTTCTCCACCGAAGCTAGGGTTTGCGAGAGAAAAGGAGGTTAAGTGGCCGCCACCAGGTCCGCTCGGGTTTTGGCCGACGAAGTCGCCGCCTCCGTGGTTTTGTCCGTCCTTCTTCCCATCTCCTTTTCTTTCCCTATCGTGGGGTGGTCGGAGGTGGGGAAACAAGAACCGGCACTTGTTCCGTGTGTGACCTGTTTTTTTACAGTTATCACAAGTTTCATGTGGTTTATTACCATACCTTTTCCTTGTGTTTTGGTTTTGATCAAGTTTTGAGGCTGCAAAGGCATGGTTTTCTGATGTGATTTGTTGGGGTTGCACCGTTGTTTTTCTTCTAGATTCTTCGTTTTGAACTGTTGCTATGATTGTTGTGAGTAGAGGTAACTCCGACGACATGAGGATTTGGTTTCTTAGTTGCTCGAAACATGAATCGAGTCCAAATAGGAACTGGTATATGCGGTTTTGGTCTTGCCTTGTCTGAATTATTACTAGATCCGAGCTGGGTTGTTCATAGACCTCTAGCTCGTCCCATTTTCCTTTGAGTGTCCCGACGTAGTCAGTGACAGAGCCTTTTCCTTGCTTGGTCTGTGCAATGTCAATTTTGAGTTTAAAAATATGAGCAAAGTTTTTTTGTTTACCATAAAGGTTCTGAGCAGCCTCCCATAGTTCTTGTGCTGTGGTGGAGTACATGAAGATCTCTGCAATGTTGGGTTCCATTGATTGTAGGAGCCACGACATGACCAGATCATTGTTGGAGTTCCACTCATCTTGTTTGGCTTCACTGCCTTCTCCAGTTGGTTTTTTGATTTTCCCAGTGATGAAGCCGAGTCTCCCTCGGCCGCTTAGGGACAGAGTGACTGCCCGCGCCTAAGAGAGAAAGTTGTTGCCGTTGAGCAGTTGCGACACGAGCCTCTGGCTCATGTTGCCCTCCGGTAGACCTAGCGAGGTCATTTTTTTCAGTTTGTGGTGGGTTTTTTTTGAAATGAAAGAGGACCGGTCTGTGAAGAATCTCGACATATCCGAGACCCCAGACCGATCTATGATGAGCTTGAGGTTCCTGAGATCGCTGCACGATGCTCTGATACCATGTAGAAAACGGTAGGAAAGAAATTGGTATGATTTTGTATAATATTGTTTTTCAAATTACAGACTTGTTATATATATGAGATCCTTAAGATGACCGTTACACTGTTTCCTATTATGCTTGATTGCGAAATTGATGTTGGCTTGAATGATTTTCTTTGTGGGTTTCAAACATGCAGATTTTCTCCTTGGATTGTGGCGATGATGGCATGGATGTCAGCTGAGGCTGAGCTACAGGAGATCTTCGTTTATTTCAACACAATCCTTATGTTTATAAAGCCGAAACAATCTTGGTGTCATTAACCAAACCATTAAATCAACTACCTTATGTACCTTTGGATCCAAGCATTTGATGAATCGGCTATTGCCTATAGTGAAGGGTGGTGACGTGAAGCACCCGTAGTTCTCCAATCATGAGTGACACTACAAATGTACAATTTGCTCACATGCTGCCACAACTCAGGACATTGTGTTCTTTGATCACATGTTTGTTTCTCCATTTTCTCATTTTGTGCGTATGATTACGTTGAGATAGTTGTTAAAGAACATACCTTCAATGCACAACGACTCTCCATTAAGAGACACCTCTTGGGAGATCCAACCCCACAATAAATGTATAACGGATATAACTCAATGTATAAGTATCCCTCATGTATTAGCAAACAATAATAATCAAGAAATAATACACTTATCTTCTTCCCGCACCATTTTTAATATGGTATCAGAGCACTGATCCACTCAAAACTAGCCTCAGACTCCCCCCCGGAGTTCATCATCGGCCTCACCTCATCAAGGGGGTTGAAGGTCGATCAAAACCCTCATCCAAACCCAAAAAATGTCGGACGGCAACAGAAGAAACCAACCAGAAAGCAACCCCCATCGCCTTGTCACAACGCTCCTCAATACCAACAACTATCTATCATGGGCGCGTGCCGCTTCTCTCTCCCTCAGCGGCCGGGGGAGATTAGACCACATCACCGGGAAACACACAAAAGCCAGAAACCGACGCATCAGACAAAGACCAAGATGAGTGGCAAACCATGGACCACCAGGTAATGTCCTTGCTCCTGGCGTCCATGGAGGCCAACATTGCTGAAATATTCATCTACAAAGAAAGTGCAAAAGACCTCTGGGAAGCGGTTCGAGAGCACTATGGAAAGGCTCAGAACTTCGCACATATCTTCAAAATAAAGCAGGAAATTTCACAAACTCGCCAAAATAGCTGCGGAGTCACTGAGTACCTTGGCACTCTCAGAAGGGCTTGGGATGAGTTAGGGGTTTACGAACCCCCAACTACCGAAATCAAAATAATCCAACAAAGAGCAGAACAAGACCGGATCTACCAGTTCCTGGTAGGTCTAGACACAACCTACGAAAACATCAGGAGTCAGGTGATGATGGCACCAGAACTCCCATCCCTTGCTTCAGTCACCGCCATGGTCCTTCGCGAAGAAACACGAAGGCGAACCATGACTCATCCGCAAGGGACCCCAACAACCACTGAAGCAGAAAACCATGTCTTTTTTGCCGGAAAAAATCAAAACCAGAACGGAAAAAAAGGTTCGGAAATCGCAAGGAAGAGAACTGCGAAAATTGCAAGAAAACTGGGCACAACAAAAATAATTGTTGGTTCCTCTACCCACATCTCCGACCACCAACAAACGAAAGAAATGGGAAGGCTAATCTGGTGGAGGGAGTCGCCGGCAGCATCGCACAACACAACGGGAGCGGCGACCGCCAAATCAACTTCTCGTAAAACCCTAACCCTTCGGATTCCGCTGAAAAGAACGCGTTTTATATTAACGCCTCTTGATCCGCTGACCCGCTCCGCCCGCCAACCCATACCCGCTCAGATCCCGGATCTTCCAGATCCGAGTTTCTCGGGTCCACCAATGGATCCATTAACCCGATCCAGTTAAGCAACCTGGTGGACCAGCTTAATGTTTTATTGCAAAACAACCCTCCTGCTTCAGGTAATTACTCAGGTATGAAACAGAATCCTGTTTTTGCTAATGTCTCTAGCTTATTTACTAAATCAAATGAAAATTGGATTGTTGGTACCGGTGCTACATATCATATGACAGGTAATCCAAAATTTCTTAGTAACATTAACCAAAATTTAAGATTGTTAAATAATTTTGTTACCGTTGCAAATGGAGATAAAATTCAAATTCAAGGAATAGGAAAAGCAAACTTGATTAATAACACATGTGACAATATTTTGTATATTCCTAATCTTAATGCTAACCTAATTTCAGTTGCCAAAATTACTACTGAACTCAATTGTAATGTGATTTTTCCCCTAATAATGTGTTTTTTCAGGATCGTACCACAGGGAGGATGATTGGTAAAGGCATCCTCACAAATGGTTTATATGTCCTTGAAACAAACAAAAGGGCATATCATACCCAAACTCTTGATAATCACCTTCTCTGGCATAAGCGGATGGGTCATCCCTCATCAAATGTGCTAAAAAGTCTTTTTCCATATTTTAAATCTAATTTACTATGTGATGTGTGTCGTTTTGCTAAACAAACCCGATTACCGTTTTCAAATTCCAGCACAAAAACTTATGTTCCATTTACCATTATTCACTCCGATATTTGGGGACCTGCTCCCAAAGAATCCTACAATGGTTTTTGATATTTTATTAGTTTTATTGATGATTTTTCTAGAACCACCTGGATTTACTTATTAAAACATAAATCTGATGCTTATCCAGTGTTTTGTGAATTTTTACGTTTTATTGAAAATATGTTTGATGCAAAGATTAAAATTTTTCGATCTGATAATGGCTCCGAATATATGAGCAATATGTTTCAAAACCTTTTAAAACAAAAAGGTATTCTTCATCAAACATCTTGTATAAATACACCACAACAAAATGGGCTTTCAGAACGAAAAAATCGACACCTTTTAAATGTTACTCGATCTCTTCTTTTTCAGAATAATGTTCCAACACATTTCTGGTCTGATGCTGTTCTCACTGCTGCTTATATAATTAATCGCATTCCTAGTCCTACAATTAATAATAAAAAACCTTTAGAACTCTTGTACGATAAAGAAATTAGTATTAATCATCTTAAAGTCTTTGGGTGTACATGTGTTGTTCACAAAAAACGTGAACACAAACTTGACTACACCTCGGTTAAATGCATTTTCTTAGGATATTCCTTCAAGAAGAAAGGATACAAATGTTATGATCCAGAAAATAGGAAATTCTATGTCTCCAGAGACGTTTCCTTTTTTGAAGCTGGACCCTTCTTTAAAAGTTCCATCCCTGAAAACTCCTCCTCTTCCTCTGTTCTACCAAACTTTCCTCAAGAGATATCCGCTGCCTCACCCATTCTCGAGGAAGAAAACGAACAAAGGGAGGGAGAAGACGGAGAAGAACAAAGGGAGGGAGAAGACGGAGAAGAACAAAGGGAGAGAGGAGATGGAGAAGAAGAACTTCCGAGAAGATCCTCTTGTCCTTCACGACCTCCCCCTAGATTTAATGACTATATTCTTTCACACGTCACGTATCCTATTCAGAATCACTTATCCTATCACCAATTCTCATCCAACCATCAGGCCTTCTTAGGAAAGCTAGATCAAAATAAGGAACCCACAACATATCAAGAGGCTATAGGAAACCAAAATTGGAAGAAAGCCATGAAAGATGAGTTACGTGCCTTAGAATCCAATCAAACTTGGACTCTAGTTCCTCTACAACCCAACATAAAGCCTTTCGGTTGCAGATGGGTCTACAAAATCAAATATCATAGCAATGGCAACATAGAAAGATATAAAGCCCGTCTTGTAGCTAAAGGCTACACTCAAACCTATGGTCTTGACTATCTAGAAACCTTTGCTTCCGTAGCCAAAATGAACACTGTTCGAGTCCTCCTATCAATTGCAGTTAATCAAGGTTGGAATCTCTTCCAAATGGATGTTAAAAATGCTTTTCTACAGGGAAACCTTGAAGAAGAAGTTTATATGACTCCACCACCTGGCTACACCACACACCCAAATCAGGTATGCAAGCTTCATAAGTCTATATATGGACTAAAACAATCACCTCGAACATGGTATGCCAAACTCAGTCTCTCTCTTATTAGTTATGGATTCATTAAAAGTTCTGCTGATGCATCAATGTTTACAAAACATAGTCATAATACCACTATCATCGTACTCATCTATGTGGATGACATTATTATAACCGGGAATAATGACCACAAAATCACCTTAGTCAAGGAATATCTAAAATCTAAGTTTGACATCAAAGACTTAGGGTTTATGAGATATTTTTTAGGAATAGAAATTGCACACTCCAAGAAAGGTCTGTTTCTTTCCCAACGAAAATACACCCTAGACCTACTCAAAGAAACTGGGAAACTAGGATCAAAACCCATAACTACTCCAATAGAAATCAACAAAAAACTAGGACCAACAGATGGCACCCCTCTAACTAATATTAGACAATTCCAAAGATTAGTAGGAAAGCTCATCTATCTCACTGTTACTCGACCCGACATTACTTATGCTGTTAGTCAAATAAGCCAATTCATGCATGCCCCTCACACTCATCACTTAGATCTGGTAAACAGAATCTTATGCTATCTTAAAGGAACCCCTGGACAAGGACTTTTAATGAAACCTAATAACTCTAACTCAATAATTGGATATTCCGATGCAGATTGGGCTGGAAGCCATGATCGAAGATCAACTATCGGTTTTTGCACCTTTGTAGGAGGCAACTTGGTAACATGGCGAAGTAAGAAGCAAAATGTCGTTGCACGATCTAGTGCAGAAGCTGAATATCGAGGGATGGCATCCACCACCAGCGAATTAATCTGGCTCAGACAACTCCTCAAAGACATGAATATCACAACTCAGGAACCAACAAAAATGTTATGTGATAACAATGCAGCACGACACATTGCCACAAATCCGGTCTTCCACGAAAGGACCAAGCATATAGAAGTTGACTGTCATTTCATCAGAGAAAAAATACAGTAAAAACAAATAGAAGTTCTCTATGTCTCAAGCAAAGAACAACTCGCAGATATCTTCACCAAAGCACTTGATCGCAGAACCTTCTCCAACGTTCTCTTCAAGTTGGGATCTGTCAACCCTTTCCAGACACAACTTGAGGGGGCGTGTTAAAGAACATACCTTCAATGCACAACGGCTCTCCATTAAGAGACACCTCTTGGGAGATCCAACCCCACAATAAATGTATAACGGATATAACTCAATGTATAAGTATCCCTCATTATTAGCAAACAATAATAATCAAGAAATAATACACTTATCTTCTTCCCGCACCATTTTTAATAATAGTCCCCCGAGGGAAATATCATCAGCAAGTATTTTCTAGGAAAGCATCGTTCTATAATTATTTTTGGTTCAGTATCGTTCCATAACTGTTGCCAACTGTTTAAATTTGTGCCAACATGCTGGTTTCAACCAGACATTAGTTGAAGTGCGGTAAGATGCCACTTTCTGTGAGTTTCACTTTCAGTCCAATGCTTTTCTCTTTCATAAGAAAAATTACCACTGGGCCTTTTGAAATATGGATCTATTTCATTTTAATCTCTTAAACTTTAAAACTTCCTCATCAAATCACTTAAACATTGGTTTATAACACTTTATTATATAATATCTTCTCTATGACTAATTTGTTATGTTTCAATATATTCACCATTTTTTGGCTTTATAATGTTTGAGCAGGAGACTGAATGTGGATGCAATACGGTAAAATATTGTCTCAAGTACATGCCGCATGCCTAAATATCAGATTGAAGATGGAAGGGGGTAGATCTTTTACGTATCTAAGTTACAATATATACGTTAACGAGCAAACTAATTTCCCCCCTTGTACTATGAGATTATTAACTTGCCTCCTCAACTATCAAAAACAACACTTAATCATTATAAATCATCAACGTATTAATACTGATATTAGAGGAATATAAATTCCGATTTTATTTTGAAACACTTGTGAAATTCACAAATTGTCTTGGTGCATTTGGATATGACACCGTTCGATGTCGTCAGCCACCAAAGTATGTCAGCACAACCAAAAAAAGTAAAAATAAAGAAAAAATGGAACGACATTGGTTGGCATTGCAAATGCCTTAAATTCAAACCATGACAAAGAAGAACAGAGAACTAGACTTATCACCATGTAATTTCAACCATGATCATGGTGTGCTTCTTCACTAAAAATGCAACGCTCGCAAAACCAAAATGGAAGAATTTAGTGGGGGCAACAATTTCCATAATCCGATTCCTAATGATTTGCGTTTAGATTTCGAGGAAAAAGAAATATGAGGATTTAGAATTAAGTATGTTGCTTATTTGATTAAAAAAATTGAGGCCATAAACCTTCTATAACTTCTTTCAATCATTTAAGGTTAAATATAGTTAACTTATTAACCAACTAAATAACATATTCCACAGCAATATGAGATTAAGCCATACGCACATTGTCACGACTACCTTCAAACAAGTACTGTAAGGTCTAGGACGTGGGGGAGTGGAGAGAGGTGTGGGGTGGAGTGAGGTGAGGAGTATGGTGGGTATGGTGAGGAGTATGGGGGGGGGGGGGGGGTAGGTGTAGGTTTTTGTATTTAAACCAAACCCAACCCTCTCTTCTCCATTTCCTTCCCTTTTCTTTTCCACCGAAACTCACCACCTCTTCTCCTTGTTTTTCCGGCGACCAGTGGAGGAAGAAGGCGGCGCGGAGGCTTCGGCGTGAGGAGGTCGCGCGTGTGGAGACGACGGGCGTGAGCGTTGCTCCGGCGGATTCGTCTCTCTCTCGAGGTATGCCAAGCATTAGTGTGTTTTGTGGTTCTCCATGTTGGGGGAAGTTTGGGTCGGTCGCGGGAGGTCGGAGACCTCGCCGGCGACAAGATAACAGCGTAAAATCCTTGGCTGGTGCAAGGTTGCTGTCGACCAACGGTCGACCGGTGCCTTCGGGCGGTCGACCGGTGCTAGTGTAAATTGATGTTTTTGCCCAGAACCGGTCGGACGATGCCTTGGGGCGGTCGACCGGTTATGCCGAATTTCGTGGGTTCGTGTTTGATGTTGCCTGTTTCCGGTCGAACGAGCCTTGTGGTTCGACCGGAACTTAAGTTGTTTACTGCTTGTTTGTTCGACCGTTTGTATATGCGTTCGACCGATTATATGACTTAGAATTACTAGGCTGACCCTGTAATGTTCGGTCGACCGGGACCCTTGAGTCGGTCGACCGATAGTTGAATTGATTTTGACTTAGTCAGACCTAGGATTTTGACCTGTCCGGTCGACCGGTTCTTTCCGCTGGTTCGACCGATTGGAGACAGAGTGTTGGGCACTTTGTTCGACCGTTTGGAGGAAATCCGTTCGACCGTTACTGTTGGTTTCGGTCGACCGGTTTGCCTGATTCGGTCGACCGATGGGGCACAGTACTGGTTTTCTTGTCCTAGTGAGATGTCAACTCTGTCCACGGAAACCCGTGTCCTCGCTTAGCGCGTGAGCCGGGAGGTGACGGTGGGTGCGTTCTGCGTGCCTGCCCAGGGACCACCGTGTGGAAGAGGGTGGGCATCTGGGACGTGTCGTCTCCACAGATGGAGGGCGACGTAGCCTTGATGTTCTGACTCACAGTAGAGTAGCAGGCCTGAGGGATTGCGGATCCCGGTGCACGAGGTGCACGGCTCATTGGAGCATGTTGACCCTGCGGGCTGTTTGAGCTCGGATCGCTCGTGTAGACGAGGCGATGATCGTTCCACCCGATGCTGTTCCGGGTGATGATTGTTCTGCCGATGCTGTTCCGACGGAAGTGCCGTCCGACGACGTTTCCGGGCGATGGTGTCCCACCGATGCTGTTCCGGTGAGGGTATGGACTGCCGACGATCTTTTCCGGCAGGGTAGTCTGGACGGGCTCCTCCAGATGAGTGGACTGACCTGGGCGACGGCCCCGTTGGTGAGGTGTTGACCTCGAGATTTCAGCTGATTTCTACTTCGCGCAGGCGTGCGGACGCTCCTCACCGATCCCTTGACTAGAGTAGTCGCGTGTGGGGTTCGTTGCGTACCTTCTGCTAGACCGTATGTGCCTACGGTAGGTCTCAGAGTGGGACCCCTTACAGTTTGCGGACAGAGGTCCTGTGTTCCCCGTGGTGGGATTGTTTACCCCGTAGTGGGTCTGTTTACCCGTTGAGGGATTGTTTATGTATCGCATTGATGTCATGCCATGATGACTAGTATGATAGGTTTCATTGATAGTCTTGCATGCATTTAGGGCTTGGTATACGGGGTTTCCTTTCAGGAAACTCAGGCATTGTTGTTGCACTTTTTATTTCAGGACCACAGTAGGTCCGGGTGGGTGGTGACCGAGGACGGAGCGCTTTGGAGTCGGATCCTCTTCGGCATTTGCGAGAT
This sequence comes from Triglochin maritima, assembly GCA_963682175.1. NCBI lineage: Eukaryota > Viridiplantae > Streptophyta > Magnoliopsida > Alismatales > Juncaginaceae > Triglochin > Triglochin maritima. Next base: position 18,036,885 of record OY821779.1, read on the forward strand.
CGTACGACTACTTGTATTTTCATTTCTTTCATCTGGATTGTAGTTGTACACCTTTTGTAAACTCCATGTATTTTGGGTGCACCCGGATTTATATATTTATATATTAGTGACGTTCCCGCCTTGAGTTGTCAGTTTTATTCGTTATTTCGAAATTTTAAATCTTCCGCTGTTTCGGGACGTTACAACTTGGTATCAGAGCGGTCGATTCCTGTGTCTTCGTCTAAAGAACCACCCTTAGGAGTAGTGTTAGAGGCATGCATTACTTTCTGTAGCTCATGCATGCATTGTTGCTTATTTGTTGATTGTTGTTCTGGCAGATGCCTCCGAGGCGTGTGAGAGGTACGCCCCTGCCGCGTAGTTCCAGTGAGGGGACGGGAGGCGCGGCATGGGAGGAGGAGCGGCGTACGCTCTATGGCACTATGGACAGACTGGGCGAGTTTCTGGAGCGCCAGGCTGCCCGAGCTGAGCAGGCAGGACCTGGTGTGGTGCACGACAGGTTCATGAGGCAGCATCCTCCGACGTTTGAGGGCGGAGTGGATCCTGAGCTGGCTGAGGACTGGATCTTCACGATTCAGAAGATCTTCCGTGCGATTGGATGTGCACCGGAGCTGCAGGTAGGTTTGGCTACCTACGTGCTGAGAGGTCAGGCGTCGAGCTGGTGGAGGAGTACATCTGCAGTTGTGTTCGCCGACCGAGATGATGTGACTTGGGAGGAGTTTCTGGAGGAGTTTAATCAGAAATACTTCCCGCCGCATGTCAGAGATGCGAAGAGAGAGGAGTTCCTGGCGTTGGAGCAGAGGGATATGACGTTAGCTGCCTACGTCGATCGGTACAACGCCCTGGAGCGCTACTGTCCAGAGATTTATGTTACTCAGGAGCAGAGAGCGAGGAAGTTTGTGAGGGGACTGAGGAAGCAGTTGAGGTCTCGTGTTCTCACCAGTATGCCGCGGACTCTGGCAGATGCAGTGGAGTGCGCGACGGTTCTTGATCGGGACTTTCAGGAGAACTACCAGGAGGCTAGGAGACCTCAGGGTAGTGCAGTGGGGCGTGCAGCTGGCCGTTCCGCAGTGGTGGCCGGCAAGAGGCCTCGGTCTGATGGGGGAGGAGCACGTCGGCCCGGGATGTGCAGTTCTTGTGGTGGAGCTCATCCGGGGCAGGAGTGTCCCCGTCGTACTGGAGCATGTCTGGGTTGCGGTCAGATGGGGCACTTCATTCGAGATTGTCCGCAGAGGCGGGGAGAGCCGAGTAGGAGGCCAGGACCGCCAGCAGCAGGCAGGAGCGGAGGCAGTCACGCAGTTGCACCACCGGGACCGAGCAGAGTCACCGGGCGGGTTTTCACCATCCAGGCTGAGGAGGCGAGGGACTCCAACACTGTGGTGGAAGGTACTCTTTCTGTTTCTGGTCGTGTTGCTAGAGTTCTGTTTGATTGCGGTGCCACTCACTCCTTCATTTCGGAGAAGTTTGCTGGCGACTTGGGTCGGACCCCTGAGCTGCTGACTGTGTGTTTGGAAGTCAGTACGCCCATGGGTGAGGTGGGCACTGTGGGGAGCTTCCTCCCCGGCACCACAGTTGTTTCGGGAGACCAAGATTTTCCGGCAGATCTGGTCTTGCTACCGATGGAGGACTTCGACGTCATACTTGGGATGGATTGGCTGTCCCAGTACGATGTTAGGGTCTTTTGCCGCGAGAAGAAGATTCTGATTCCGAGGGAGGACCTGCCAGATGTTGTGATCAGAGGGTTGAGAGGCAGAGGTCGGATTATGGTCTCGGCAGTGAAGGCACAGAGATTGATCCAGCAGGGATGCAGAGCTTATGTGGCTACACTGGTAGTGTCAGATCCTGAGTCGAGGAGTCTGGAGGACATAGAGGTGGTACGGGATTTCGCAGATGTGTTTCCAGTGGATATCCCGGGGCTACCGCCACACAGAGAGATCGAGTTCGGCATCGACTTGGTGGAGGGTGCGACTCCGCAGTCAAAGGCTCCGTATAGGATGGCACCTGCAGAGTTGGCTGAGCTGAAGAAGCAGTTGCAGGAGTTGATGGATACTGGGTTCATCCGACCTAGCGTCTCGCCGTGGGGAGCGCCAGTCTTGTTCGTAAAGAAGAAGGATGGGTCGTTGCGGATGTACATCGACTACAGGATGCTGAATAAGGTTACCGTTAGGAACCGGTATCCCTTACCCAGGATCGAGGACCTGTTTGATCAGTTACAGACGGCGAAGGTCTTCTCGAAGATTGATTTGAGATCGGGGTATCATCAGCTGCGGATCAGGGAGGCAGATGTTCAGAAGACAGCCTTCAGGACGCGGTACGGCCACTACGAGTTCTTGGTGATGCCATTTGGACTGACGAATGCACCTGCAGCATTCATGGATCTGATGAATAGGACCTTCCAGCCGTACCTCGACAGATTTGTCGTTGTATTCGTAGACGACATTTTGATATACTCGCCTGACAGGGAGCAGCATCGAGAGCACCTGAGGATTGTGCTTGGCATCTTGAGGGATCAGCAGCTTTATGCCAAGTACACGAAGTGTGAGTTTTGGTTGGATCAGGTGGCTTTTCTGGGGCATATTGTGTCAGCAGATGGGATTTCAGTGGATCCGGCGAAGGTCGAGGCAGTGACTCAGTGGAGAGCCCCGACGAGCGTGACGGAGATCAGGAGCTTCGTAGGTCTGGCAGGGTATTACAGGCGGTTTATCCAGGACTTCTCCAGACTCGCATCGCCGCTGACAGCATTGACGCAGAAAGGCGTCAAGTTCGTTTGGTCCCAGAAGTGCGAGGACAGCTTTCAGGAGCTGAAGAGGCGATTGACGACAGCACCTATTCTGACGCTACCGAGTGGCAGTGGAGGCTACGTGATTTACAGCGATGCATCAGGAGTAGGCTTGGGTTGTGTTCTGATGCAGCATGGGAAGGTGGTCGCGTACGCTTCGAGGCAGCTGAAGGTGCACGAGAAGAACTACCCGACTCACGATCTGGAGCTAGCAGCAGTAGTTCACGCGTTGAAGACCTGGCGGCACTATCTGTATGGCGAGCAGTTCGAGGTCTTCACCGATCATCAGAGTCTGAAGTACTTGTTCTCGCAGAAGGAGCTGAATATGAGGCAGCGCAGATGGCTCGAGTTCATTAAGGACTACGACTTCACCATTTCCTATCATCCGGGGAAGGCGAATTCGGTTGCAGATGCGCTGAGCAGGAAGGTGGAGGTTTCAGTTGCGAGTCTGTGCATCCAGGAGTGGAGGCTACTCGAGGCCTTGTCAGAGTGGAGGCCGTTTGCTGGGTCAGCAAAGGGGGCAGTGATTGCTGGTTTGAGAGTTGAGCCGCAGACTGTCTCGAGAGTTGTGCAGGCTCAGGGTACCGATGCAGAGTTGGCTGGTCTGGTGCAGTTGTCTGCTCAGGAGGGATCTGATTTCAGCATTGGAGCAGATGGTGGTCTGAGGTTCAGAAGCCGTATTTGGGTGCCGAGGGTGGATGAGCTGAGAGAGGAGATCATGGAGGAGGCACACCGAGCACGATATTCCATTCACCCGGGGAGCACGAAGATGTATAAGGACCTGCAGCGTAATTTCTGGTGGAAGGGGATGAAGCGAGACATAGCGGAGTTTGTGAGCAGATGCTTGGTCTGCCAGCAGGTGAAGATCGAGCATCAGCGACCAGCAGGACCGATGCAGTGTATCGAGCTTCCCGAGTGGAAGTGGGAGCACGTGACTATGGATTTCGTCACAGGATTGCCGAAGACGAGGAGATTCCACGACGCGATTTGGGTGATAGTCGATCGACTGACCAAGTCGGCGCATTTCTTAGCGATCAGGACCACGTTGCCTTTGGAGGGTCTAGCTAAGTTGTACGTGGAGGAGATAGTCAGGTTGCATGGGGTGCCAGTGAGCATCATCTCCGATCGAGATCCTCGTTTCACTTCCAGATTTTGGGGGAGTCTGCAGCAGGCTTTGGGGACGCGTCTGAGATTCAGTACAGCGTTCCATCCGCAGACCGATGGTCAGTCAGAGAGGACGATTCAGACCTTGGAGGATGTGCTGAGAGCATGCACACTGGACTGGGCAGGGCACTGGGATGAGCACTTGCCGCTGATAGAGTTCGCCTACAACAACAGCTACCACTCGAGTATTGGGATGGCACCGTACGAGGCCTTGTACGGGAGGCCTTGCAGATCACCGGTATAATGGAGTGATGTGGGCGAGAGGCAGTTAGTGGGGCCAGAGATCGTGCAGATGTATGCAGAGAAGGTGGATGTGATCAGGAGGAGACTGGCCACCGCACAGAGCAGGCAGAAGAGTTATGCAGATCGACGCAGACGAGCGCTGAGTTTCGAGGTGGGCGACCATGTGTTTCTGAAGATTTCCCCTGCCCGAGGTGTGATGAGGTTTGGGAAGAAGGGGAAGCTCAGTCCGAGGTATGTTGGGCCGTTCGAGATCTTGGACCGAGTTGGAGAGGTTGCCTACCGGATTGCGTTGCCGCCGCAGTTTTCGGGTCTTCACAACGTCTTCCATGTATCGATGCTGAGGAAGTACGTTGCAGATCCGTCGCACGTGATTGAGATTGCAGTGCCAGAGATTCAGCAGGACTTGTCGCTCGAGGAGAGGCCAGTCGAGATTGTTGATCGTATGGATCATCAGCTCAGGAGGAGGACCATTCCGATGGTGAAGGTCCGGTGGCAGCATCACAGCGAGCGCGAGGCCACTTGGGAGATCGAGGAGGAAGTCAGTAGGCAGTATCCAGAGCTTTTCGGTGAGTCGTTGCTGTGATTTCGGGACGAAATCCTTTTAAGGAGGGTGGATTGTAAGGTCTAGGACGTGGGGGAGTGGAGAGAGGTGTGGGGTGGAGTGAGGTGAGGAGTATGGTGGGTATGGTGAGGAGTATGGGGGGGGGGTAGGTGTAGGTTTTTGTATTTAAACCCAACCCAACCCTCTCTTCTCCCTTTCCTTCCCTTTTCTTTTCCACCGAAACTCACCACCTCTTCTCCTTGTTTTTCCGGCGACCAGTGGAGGAAGAAGGCGGCGCGGAGGCTCCGGCGTGAGGAGGTCGCGCGTGTGGAGACGACGGGCGTGAGCGTTGCTCCGGCGGATTCGTCTCTCTCTCGAGGTATGCCAAGCATTAGTGTGTTTTGTGGTTCTCCATGTTGGGGGAAGTTTGGGTCGGTCGCGGGAGGTCGGAGACCTCGCCGGCGACAAGATAACAGCGTAAAATCCTTGGCTGGTGCAAGGTTGCTGTCGACCAACGGTCGACCGGTGCCTTCGAGCGGTCGACCGGTGCTAGTGTAAATTGATGTTTTTGCCCAGAACCGGTCGGACGATGCCTTGGGGCGGTCGACCGGTTATGCCGAATTTCGTGGGTTCGTGTTTGATGTTGCCTGTTTCCGGTCGAACGAGCCTTGTGGTTCGACCGGAACTTAAGTTGTTTACTGCTTGTTTGTTCGACCATTTGTATATGCGTTCGACCGATTATATGACTTAGAATTACTAGGCTGACCCTGTAATGTTCGGTCGACCGGGACCCTTGAGTCGGTCGACCGATAGTTGAATTGATTTTGACTTAGTCAGACCTAGGATTTTGACCTGTCCGGTCGACTGGTTCTTTCCGCTGGTTCGACCGATTGGAGACAGAGTGTTGGGCACTTTGTTCGACCGTTTGGAGGAAATCCGTTGCTGGATTGTAGTTGTACACCTTTTGTAAACTCCATGTATTTTGGGTGCACCCGGATTTATATATTTATATATTAGTGACGTTCCCGCCTTGAGTTGTCAGTTTTATTCGTTATTTCGAAATTTTAAATCTTCCGCTGTTTCGGGACGTTACAAGTACACCAAGAAAAAATTTAAATTTTACAAGTACATCAAAATAAAATTAGAAAACTATAGTGTATTACTTTAATACTTCGCAAAGGCACTCAAGCAAGTAACCCTTTTACTTTGTGTTACGATAACCATACTTTTTTTTCTCATGATTCCAATTTTACCCTATGAAAAGGAAATCCCCTTTCTCTCTTTCTTTCGTTTCTTCCCTAACCTTCTTCTCTTGGTAATAGGGCTGTAAATGAGCAGGATTCGAGCAAGCAAAGCTGGCTCGCGGTTCGCTCGTTTAATTTTGGATCGGCTCGTGGTTCGGTTCGAGCAGGAAAATTGTGCTCGTGCTCGGCTGGTTTCTGGCTCAGGAGCCGCTTGGCTCGACTTGTTTGCTCGTGAGCCTGCTTCGCTCGTTGACTCGTTTCGTTAATTTCTAACTCACATGAGCCATCATAATATCATGACATTCAACCGATCATGTTGTTGAAAATCACAACATTATGACTTTATTAAGTGCCTAGAAAATATAGCAACAACATTGATGTGATACTATAACAAATCATCTTCATGTCTGGATAATCCTTTCCACTAATATCTCATAAACTCAAATTTCCCCAGTAGAAAAAAGATATCTAAATATTAACGTAAACGGTAAATGAGTATTTGGATAATTGAATTTTGTAAATGATAATGAGTAAATGGATATATGTATATTTGTAGTGTACATGTCGTGTATGTATATGGATATATGCTCGTATGCGTATATAAGAGAAACCGAGTTGAGCGAGTGAGAGAGCTAACGAGCGAGCAGGGTTTCGCTCAGCTCGGCTCATTTATTTTCCCGAGCCAATTTATTGGCTCGTGCTCGACTCATTAACAATCGAGTTGAGTTGTTGAGTGAGCAAAATCAAGCTAGTCGTGAGCGAGTTAGCGAGCACAAGCAGAAGCTTACCGTCCTACTTGGGAACCCAAAAGCTATCATCTCCTTTTCTCCTACCTACTTCCTATCCCTGACACCTAAGGCTCTCTTGTCCTATGGATTCGGTGAGAAAGAACCCTCACAAGTGTAGGTCATCGTATTTCTTCCAAAAATGAAAAAATGTAGTCTAATTTAAAAGGTTGTAAATGTCAACAATATTTTTTGTATGAAGGGGCGTAGATGAAACTCCTTTGAAAAGTCCCTTGCCTCGTTATCTCTCTCTATAATGAAAATTTCAACTCAAACAAGAAAAAATCAATGTTTGATATATATATATATATATATATATATATATATATATATATATATATATATATATATATCAAGTTTAGATCAGGGTAGCTACCAATACTATCACTTAAACGCCACCAACAATTATACAACCTAATTAGATGCCATAATTAAAGACCATTTCTCTCAAAAAGAAAAAGTAATATTTTAGGCAACTATGCCAATATAATCCAAATCTTAAGCTCCCTGTGCATGCTTGTAAATTTGAGCAAACCTATCCCGACGACTAGAAGAATAAACATATAGACCAAACTATGGCACAACAAACACCTAGGTAAACTAGGATAACGTGCCAGTGTTGCAAGAGTCCGTTTTAAAGGTGAATATTCGCCTAATATTGTAATATTTTACTATAATGACATTTCATAAAGGAAACAAAATTATAATTCAATGCGTTTTATGAAAAAAGTTAACGTAAATAAACAAATATGAGATTTCAAATGAAAAATGTTCCTAGATGTTAGAAAGTTGCCTTGAAAATAATACGATGACATTTTGGGTATTCTTAAGCTATTAAGACTTGCCTTAAACTTCACCTATAAACTTATAAATACATTAGTTATATTTAGAACCACTAGTGCAGAATGCACAATAGACGTCACTGAATAGACGTCGGATATAAAAACATCCGACGTCTATAGGTGACATCCGCGTCTATAGGTTTGTATAAACGTCAGGTTTTTTATATAACCAACGTTTATACCTCCTGAAAGAAGAAAATATTTTTTGTTTATTTTTTGGATTTATTTCGTATAAGAATTTATGTGGATTTATTTTTTATAAGAATGAATGATTTTTTTGGCATTTATTTTGTGTAAGAAATTTATGTGGATTTATTTTGTATAAGAATAATGTTAATTATTTGGATTATTTTAAAAATAGTTACATCAATGTAACTATCACATGTGTGTCGTACACATGTGTGTATGGTCATATGTGTTGATGTTTAGTCCCACATTGGAGAAAATATTTTGTTGGTGGAGTTGAAGTACTCCACAGCTCGTTTACTTCTAAATGAGATTTTGGTACCACACTACAAAATGCAAGTGAGATATATATATATTTAATGGTCAAAAGATATATATATTTAATGGTCAAAAGATTTTGTTTACTATTTACTCGTGTATAGATGTCGGATGTATAGAGTGATCGACGTTTATAGGTCGTAATTTTTTTATATATTTTGTTATTTAAATGTATAGACGTCGGACGCATAATGTGGCCGACGTCTATAGGTTGTACGGTATGTATAGACGTCAGTCACCCTATATATCCGATGTCTATATGTCGTAAAAGTTGTCCTACATTGGCCAATTTTTTACTGTTGTGGTTGATGTACTCCACCACTCCTCTAAAAACAAATGCGAACGAGTTGGTCACTTGGGCAACTTGGGCTTGCTCTACGTGGTTATTGGTTAAAAGATTGGCACTTGGGCGACTTGGGCTTGATTACTGTAGACGTTGGGTGCCTATTATAGGTTGTATAATAGGCGTAATGTTTTTGTTGGGTAAATTATAGGTATAATAGACGTCGGTCATATATAGCCGGCGTCTATACATTGTACATTGTATAGACATCGGTCGTATATAGCTGACGTATATACACAAGGGTATATGTATTGGTGGAATATACGTCGGACACTTGGATCGCAAAATCGATCGTATAAAAATACCACTGTATATCCGACGTATATTGCATTTTTTCCACTAATGAACCCAAGAAAAGTCATTCTTGAGAGAAAATAGAATCACCCATTAGAGAGATAGGTTTAGCAACTAGGTTTATGCTTATGCTCGTGTGGAACAAGGAAAACTAGATGTTATAGATATTGGAAGTACATTTTTTCTTGGTTATAAATCGGTTGCGAAAAGTTATAGATTGTGGTGTTCAAATCTCATAAACTCGTGTTTGAAAAGGATGTGGTCTTCACTAAAGTTCCTATGATGTCTTCAAGGAAAGATTTTATTAGTGCTCCTCACGTTTAAGGTGTTTAGAAAAGTGCTCCAAAGCAGCTCGAGCAACAAGATGAACAATCAATTGAGACTCAAACTCCACCAGAAGTTGACGAGGAAGAATCCCAAGATAAAATTTTGAGGTTCACAACATTACAAAAGATAGATCAAGAAGAAAATTCAAGAAGCCTTCAAGATAGTTTGAGTCTACCTTTGCATATGCATTGTTAGCAGCTGAAAAAATTGGAGATTTTGTAGAGCCAAACGGATACTCTGTGGCTATTTTGGTGCCAGATTTAGTTCCATGGCTTGGAGCCATGAATGAGGAGTTGGAATCTCTTCATAAAAAACAAACATGGAATCTTGTTGAACCTCCTAAAGTAAAAATGATCGTTGACTGCAAATGAGTCTTCAAGAAGAAAAAAAGTGTCTCGAGAACTTCTGATGTGAGATATAAAGCTCGTCTAGTTGCAAAAGACTTTAATCAAATTGAAGGTGTTGATTACAATGACATCTTTTCTCCTACTGTGAAATAGACATTTATATGTATGTTGTTGAATTTTATGGCAATATATGATTTGGAGTTAGAGCAACTAGATGTGAAGATCACATTTCTACATGAAGAGCTTAAGGAACAAATTTACGTGAAACAACCATAGGGTTTTGTCGTAGAGGGAAAAAAGAGCATGTATGTCTTCTTCAGAAATCACTTTATGGGTTGAAGAAGTCTTCTCGACAATGGTACAAAACATCTGATTCTTTTATCGTTGGTCATGGATTCTTGTGTTTGAAGTATGACGTTTGTGCCTACTTGAAGCGCCTTGTGATTGGTTCCTCTATTTCCTTGCTCCTATATGTGGATGACATGTTAATTGAAGCCAAGGACAAGTCTGAAATTCTGAAGGTGAAGAAGTTGTTATCTATTGAATTTGAGATGAAAGATCTCAAGGTTGCGAAGGAAATTCCAAGGATGGGGATTTGTAGAGATCGAAAGTCCAAGATGGTATTCCCGTCTCAGAAGAAGTATGTGGAGAAAATTTTGCATTGCTTTGACACGGAGAATGCCAAATTTGAGAAGGTTCTGTTGGTCAGTCACTTCAAACTTTCAACTGACTTATGTTCAAAACTCAACTAGGAGAAATCTCATATATCACGGGTTCCTTACTCTTAGTGCGATGGGTAATTTTATGTATGCTATGATTTGCATACTTTTGGATATAGCACAAGCCGTTAGTGTTGTGAGTCATTATATGGAAAATCCAGGAAAGGAGCATTGGTGAGTGGTGTTGTAGATCTTGAGGTATCTCAAAGGTTCAGTCGGATTATCTTTGGAGTTTGGCAGGTTCGCAAATGAATTGATGTGGTATATTGATGTTGATAATGGAGGTGACTGAGACAAAAGAAGATTAATGATTGGTTATGTATTTACACTTAGAAGTTGTGTAGTCGGTTGGATTGGAAGACTAATTTGTAGCATATAATTGTTTTGTGTACTACCGAGACAGAGTACGTGGCAGCGACCGATGGATCAAAGAAGCTTCGTGGTTGAAAGGATTATATGCATAGTTGTGTCCGAGTCCAAAGGTAGTGAGCGTCTTTAGAGACAACCATAATGTCATTCACTTGATTAAAGATCAAATGCATCACGAGAGGAGCAAGCATAATGATGTGAGGTATTATTTTATTCAGGAGATGATCCAAGAAGGAAGCATAGTGATGGTGAAGATTCATATCAATGATAAGCCGATATGCTCATAAAGCTTGTCATATTGACCAAGTTTAAAGTGCTAAAGCTTGGTCGGTTTAAGCTCCACATAGATGGAGCAAAGGTGGAGGCAAAAGGCACCGTGAAGATAGATGAATAGTTACTTCTAGTATAAATTTTTTCTAAAAAAAGCAATCCCAGTCGTCAATAACAAAACATATTTGGTCACTATAGGTGCATTTTGGTGGCACTACAATCATTTACAACAACAATAATGGCTCCATTTAAGCTGACCTCCATATGTTTTTTATATAATTGGTGGTACGATCATATTTAATAAGTGAATGCTATGAGTCACAACACTCACATGAAAGATACATGCGGGTCCCCTTATCATGGGTAATACAAGCAGTAGCAACACAAGTTCAAAACATATTAAGTTGTGCACAAAAGTGGTCTGATAATCCTACACTAATGTAGGATTTCGTGTCCCTATGTATGTGTATATTTTAAAATTTTAATACATGCATACATGAGCGATTTCCATATTTTCAACAATTTCATGTACATCGGTTTATATTTATATAATATCATAAAATCAATATATGTTAAAACAAATATAAGAGTATCGTACTCAAATGTTCTCTAAAACCTTTATGAAGTTCTGGAGTGTGCCGCTCGTCGAATCACCCGCCGATTCACATCTAAGTGTTCATCAAACTCTAAATAAGATTAGAGAGAAATGAGCCAGCAAATTCAATCTCCAAATCAAGGTTAGAATCTAGCTAATAACCCATTTATGCTCCCTGAGAATTTAATCTCCAAAAGCTTGAAATAATTAAGGAATTTTCGGATGGATTAATATGGTGGTTAGGGAGAGAATATTTTTTACATTACTTAAAACAAGGAGGGAGAGAAGACCTGTTTATTGGATCTCCCAACACCCACATCATGGGCTAACCACTAACCCATAATCTCTTGTTTTTCTCTCCCTAAAATCAATCACAATTTGACACATACTCATCCACATCCACATTTAATCATAATTGGAATAATTCCAATACAAGATTAATTCTAATTCCTTATTAATTCGGGCAAAACCGTATTAACCGTTTTTTGCCTTTTACCAAATTTTGGATTTATATCCAACAAAATTTGATCTTTGGGGTTTTTAGCAAATTAATATATCATGTAATATATTATCATATGTAATGTCAACCATTACACCCCATAATACATACATCTCATATGAACTTATAAATGATTCTAACTATGTTATTTTCATGACACATTGATTTTATCGATTCACCACATGTATAATATTTTACACGAAATCCGATACATCATATGAATATAAAATCAACCTTCTTGTTTTTGAATTTTGTGGTGTGACCTATAGGAGGATCTAAGTCAATTGACAATGATATTAAACATTTAATATCAGAAACTATAAGCGGTATCTAGCTACACAATATAGTTACCCAATTAACATAGATATCTTTGTTCACTCGAACTAAACACGATCCATATAGTGATGTAAGGGCATCACTTTGTCCATCCCTTGCTTAATGATATTAAGAATATTGTACAAAGTAGAAATGTGTTACCTTTGTATTTTATATTCATTTCTTGATCTCTTAAGCTAATTATAAATATGTAACTTAACATAAGTCACATTATGCACATTATAATTTTGCTTTATCAAGGGGCCCAGTAATATCATCACTCAAGTAAAGAGGGGCAATGATAATCTTTTGACGAACTATCTTTGCCAGCATAAGTCATGTTTGACCAACTATTGCTTTTATCACTATATTCTGTGATAGCTTTTGACAATAATCAAATTAAACACTCATTATGTGAAAAGATATAAGTCTCATATCTGAGGATCGAAGACACAGTAAAACATTAATGACAAAAGCACAATTCCATAATGTTTTACTTGCTAGGTCTATTCAATATATATAAGTAATATTTTCCTCTTTTATATACTCGTGTCATTAAATTTTTTCCAGAGCTACAATAATCTATGAACAACACGACAATCTTATCTCGGTAATTAATGTTCCATGTCAATTACCATGATTGTGAATAACTTTTGATTTATGTAAACCATTATCTTTTAGAGCTTTATGGTTAAGGACCAAGAGCCTCTTCCTTAACTCTTTCAAAAGATGAATACAAAATCATGGAACAAAATGTTTGCACATTCAATTCATAATAATTGACGTATAAAAGGAAAACTTTTAGAACACATTCCTTTCAATCTACCACTTGTTATCAAAGTTTTCTTTCACATACATTCTCAATGTATAAAACAATAATAACTAGGATAACCCTCTCTAATCACTCATCAAGCCAATCCACAAGGTTCCTCAGACCTATGGACTCAAAATGCATTTCACCCTTGGCTTGGGATAAGGGTTTTGTGAATGGATCAGCTGTGTTACTGTTTGTGTCCACCCATAATAAATGTATTTTGCTTTCGTCGATGAAGTCACATGTGACAAAATACTTGCGATCTATGTACTTCACTTTGTGGTGTGATTTAAGATCATTGATTTGGAAGATAGATGTACTATTGTCACAAAATAGCTCTATGGGTCCCTCGCTTGAGGGAACTACTCTGAGTTCGTCAAGGAATTTCTTAATCCACACTCCTTCTTTGCTCGCTTCAGCGACAACCATCTTTTCCGAAGCGGTGGTTGAGTCGGTCGTAGTAGTTTGTTTCCCACTATGCCAACTCACGGCTCCACCGTTCAGAAGGAAGACATGTCCTAATAACGGCCTCCTATCATTGAGATCACTCATGAAACTCGCATCCGAATAGCCCTCGGCTATTAGCTCCATTTGTCCTCCATAAACAAGAAACTTATCTTTTGGTCCGATTAAGGTACCTCAGAATATTCTTAACCGCAGTCCAATGCTCAGGATTTGCATTGGATTGGTTATGACTTGTCACGCTTCGAGGATACGAGATATCGGGTCTTGTGCAAGTCATGACGTACATGATTGATAATATTGCAGAAGCATAAGGAACATCCTTCATGTACTCCAAGTCTTTACGTGTTTCAGCACACTGAGACTTCTTGAGTTGTACAACCATACTCATTGACACATTTCACTTTTTGGAGTTGTTCATGCTGAACCTTTCCAAGACCTTGTCATTGTATGTACGTTGACATAGGCCGATGAGTCTACAAGATCTATCACTATTTATCTTGATTCCCAAGATGTAATGAGTCTCACCCATGTCTTTCATTGAAAATGCAGATTTCAATGAAGTTCTCGTTTCCTCAAGCAAAGGTATATGATTTCCCATGAGGAGTATGTCATCGACATATAAGATCAAGGATACTATTTGACTCCCACTAACCTTCTTGTATATACAAGGCTCTTCCTTACTTTGGACGAAGTGAATCTTTTTGACTTCCTCGTCAAAGCGTTTGTTCCAACTCCTTGATGCTTGCTTCAATCCATAAATGGACCATTGGGTGTAAATAGGCTAAGAATTAGTCCATGTGGTCATGGGTGGTGGTTGGTAGGGATGTCGTTATTCGGGAGGAGAATAATGGGGGTGGGTATAATGTATAAAAATTTGAATCAATATTTTCTCCCCATGAATCCATCCCTCTTGGGTTGTACGCGGATGCGTAAATGTCACATTGAGCATTTTGGAAAAATATATGCTCATACTCTGTAAGACCCGCTCTCCTACTTTAATAATAATAAGTCCACTCTCCGCAATTATGCATAATTGACTTCTTCGAATGTCAAATTGTGTTATGGCATGTTTATTTGAGTAGATTTGATCGGATTTCTTGTTGGTCGAGCCGGTGCGACACATTGGGCGGGTGCGCGGTTGTTTGACTCGATCGACTCAATTTGGGTCCGAGTGAGTGTAGGGTCGGTTTTGGGCTAAACCCGTGTTGAAGTGGCATGGAATTGGAAGGGTTGCATTAGGGTTTGGATGTGCATTTTCGTGGCTTTTGGGATGTCTTTGCTGGTGCCATTTTGGCATGTGTTGAGGTGGCTTGATTAGCCATGAAGGCTTGGAAATTTAAGAGTCCTAGCAAGATAACAAAAAGCCTCTCCCACCAACCAACCCTTGAACACCTCTTCACCTCCCACACGTCTCCTCCACCTCTTCCACTCCTCAGCCACGTGGTCAGGCCACTCAAGTGGTGCTCCAGCAAACTTCAAAGGGACCGGACCTTCAGCGATCTCCAGTGAGGTCCAACAAGAGGTGTAGGTGTTCCTTCTGGGCTGAGTTTGAGGGTGGCCATGGCTTTGTTGGGTGTGGCTGGTGCACACAAGATCCAACTAAGGTTTGCCTTCAACCTTTTTGACTCCTAGCTTTGGACGGCTGGCTGGTGCAGCCAACATCAGATGGTGGTTGGGGCCAGGAATGTGGGGTGGGGACGGATCTTAGGGAGGCTAGGGGTGAGAAGAGTCAGATTGGCTTGTTTGGTCTGAGCATGGTGCGCTAGAGTGATGTTAACCATGAGGTTGGTGCATCTTGCACGCTTCTTTCTCTGTTGCTGGACCGAACGGCTTGGACAGACTTCCTCTGACCTTCTCCCACCTCAGACCACCTGGGAAGGATTATCTGAGCACGTGGTTTGGATGGGTCAGGGACCATATGCATGGCTGTGAGGTTTGTATTTTTCTGTGATTTATCTGATGCGATCGGTGGCATTGTGTGTGGTGGTTGCTGGGATTCCTTGTTTGAGTCATTTCTGGTCCAGCAGCACATATGATACATTCATGATCTGATTTCGGTTATATTCTCTGATATTTTTGATATGCATGAACTCAAGAACTAAATTGGACTCCTTCTTGTTATATGTTATTCATATTATATCTTAATGCAACACATGCTTTCGAATGTACACATAACTAATAATATTGGATAGATTGAGCCTTCTGATATTATGTGCATGTTTCACCATGTTGTATTACTGATATATAAGCTTTTTCATGCCCACATATGATCTGTTCATATTCTGAGATTTTAATTTGATTCCATGTATGCTCTGAAATTGATGATTCATATCGTCGATTGTAGTATGGTGCAATTTTGATATCTTCAACTGTTTACATGGTTATGTTACTCTGTTCATGCTGATCTATGTCTGATGTTATGTGTTATGTTGTTCTTGTGTATGACCCTTAAGATTTCAGACCTCATAACGTCCCTATCAGGACCCGTAGATGACTAAATTAGTTGTTATATCGATTTACCGATTCGGTAATGTTTGTTTGCTGTTGTGGGTTTCATTTGTTCCTGATTGGTATGTCTGATTTCTGAGTTGGTTCAGGGCTTCTAGTAGGGTATCAGGATACTCCTGCTTGAGCTCGTTCCATACACTGTAGATGCATTAGATTTAGATGTTAAGTAGCTTGCATTGCATTTAATCTGATTAATAATTCTGGACACGTTCTATTTTCTGGGCCGACGGGCCATGAGTGGGTCCTCTAGCTCCAGAGGGCATTTGCATAAGACCTTCACGTTGGGAGGCCAGGCGTAACATAAGTCCTGGGCAGGCGTGCTGCCATTCTGTCTCAGGGTAGGTGTTCCCAAGTTTACGATGACACCATGTAGGTCACTTGCCGCGAGTTGGGACACTTATCCGGCGCACCGCTTTGTGCTGAGCGGTGGGTCACTGTCGAGTGACCGCCCTTGACCAGCAAGGCTGGTGTTCTGGTTTGGGTGCGCCCGACAGGCACGACTTTTGGAGTCATAGCCTTCTGTTCCATTTGATGCCTTTCTGTTCTGTTCTGACCAGCATGGTTAGCATTCTGGTTCCCTTGGAGGGATTTGTGCGAGTGTTACCCTATTGGCATGACCAATGGAGTTGTAGCCTTCTGATGCATTTTGTGCTTTTGTGTTTCTGTTTCTGATGCTTTTGTCTTAGATAGACTGCATGCAATCTTCCATATAAGTCTGATTGGGCCAGGGGCATACTGGGTTTTCTTTATATAAAACTCACGCATATGTTGATGTGGTGCTTGCAGGTACTTAGATTCCTACAGGGCAGACTTGACGAGTAGTCGAAGATTCTATACACGAGGGACACATCGACCAAATTCTTCAGTTCGTCTTTTGCTTCCGCATTATTTATGATGTATTTCCCTTTTGAACTCGATCTAATGTATTTGAACTTGTTACCATATATGGATAATCTCTCACTTTTCAGTTATGTTTTATGTTAGTTTATCCATGTATGATCTCTCTACGTATTGTCGAGTCGTTCTTTGGTCTGTCCTTTGTAACTCCTTTGGTAGTCGCGGAGGTCTCTGATCGCGACACTTGTAGTCTTTCCTAGTGTGCGTACCCACGAGATCGGGGGCATTAAATACTCAATCTCTCGGGGAACAGAAGGACAATCCCCGATAGCGTGACTACTCAACCCACAACAGTCACACGGTACAGCTGCTGGAGCCACTGGTGCATTCATGTCATCTACCGTACGTATAAAAGAGCCCAAAGGTTGTTGTAATGTCTTAGTTTGTTGACCAGCATGTGATTCGATATAACTAGATGGTGGTCTAGCAGTCGGTGCCTCTCTCATATTATCCCAATCTGAAGACTGCTCAACAACACAATTAAAATTGTCCCAACCATGCTGGGTGTTTGTCTGAGGCACCCCAGGATGCACGGGTCTGGAATACCAGGGAGAATAAGTCATGGTCCCAACAATGAAATAGATAGTCGCCCATGTAACCGCTCATCTTGACAAAGAACTCTCAAGTCGACTACTCTCACCACCACGAGGCCAAACTCGCAAAACGTGGTTGACTCGACCCTAAAATGCTTACAGAGAGTGTAAAGGGGAGGAGACTAGAACGTAGAAGTAGGTGAGAAGAAGATGACTCAGAGGATAAGAGAAAAATCCCAAAAACTAGCGTGGGTAAAGGGTGAGGGTAGAAGCCTAGTCTAGCAAACACGACTCACACAATCTTAGGCTAGCTATGGGTCCTTAAGCTAGAGGACGCCTAACTGCGAGGTCACGCGGCCTCAACATGCCTCACCTCCCTACGACGAAGACCACAGAGCCCAACACGTGAGCCAAGATCTGGAGATCTCGTCTCTCCTACTATCGACAAAGTGGGCGATGCCGATCAGGCTATGACGGTCGCGACCGGATCACTCTCCTAATGTGCCTGAGTCCTAGTGGCCAATGTCTACTTGATTTTAGATTAAGGCTTCACTTGAGTATGGTTTGTGGGGCTAAGAGAGGGGTAATGAAATCCCCCACCTTATCTTTAAGGCTATAGGTGGTGCCCTTTAAAGATGTTTTGAAATCTTAGGCTAGCAAACAACTCACCATACAAGCAGTCACCTCACTCTTGTTACAATGCACCTTACTAATTAATGCATGCTCTAACCATACATTAATGACAAAACGGGTGCACTTACCTCACGCCAGCAATCAACAACAAGAATTTAAAGCAAATGAAAGACAATGCGCATGCAAGGTCTACAAGTGATGCATGACCTAGATGACAATTAGTCTAATCTTTTGCTTCAAGTTTTATGGTCCAAGTTGTCTTAATAAGGGGAATTGATTGGTTTATTGATTGATATGGGAGCAATACATATGTCAAAACATGAAAAATTGGGCTCCCAGATAATTATATTATCATGACCAACCAACAAAAGAAATTATGGGGTAAAAGGAACTCACCAGGCCACCAATCAGCGGTCTCAGACCGCTAGCTGACGATCATGTTAGCTCCAATGGTTCCCAAAATTGTCCAGATGCTTCCCCAGTGCATTGTGAACGCCCTGAAATAAAATAAAACTAAAAACAAAAGATCAAATCCACTCAAATCGTCTAAACCAGAGTCTGGACAGAGCACCTCTCCGGCAATGGTGCCAAAAACTTGATTGAAATGAAGTTTAACTTCGGGCTCACACAACCTCAACACGCTTCACCTCCCTACAATGAAGACCACAAATCCTAGCAAGTGAGCCAAGATCCGGCTCTCGTGTCTCTTGCTACCGACAAAGTGAGCGACGCCGATCAGGCTATGACGCCGTGATCGGATCACTCTCCTAATGCGTCCGAGTCCTATTGGCTCACTCTTGTTACAAGGCACCTTACTAACAAATGAATGCTTTAACCATGCATGAATGAGATAATGGGTGCATGTACCTCACGCCAGCAATCAACAACAAGAATTTAAAGCCAATGAAAGACAATGTGCCTACGAGGTCTACAAGTGATGCATGACCTAGATGGCAATTAGTCTAATTTTTTGCTTCGAGTTTTATGGTCCAAGTTGTCTTAAAAAGGGGAATTAATTGATCTGGGAGCAAACTACAGGTCACAACATGCCAAATTGAGCTCCCAGACCACTAGATTGAACTAAAAAACAACCAGAAGAAAATGTGGTGCAATAGAAGCTCACTAGGTCACTAGTTTGCGGTCCCAGACCGTTGATTGGCCATCCAAATAGCTACCCTCTTCTCCAAATTTCTCATGGTGCCTCCCCTGGATGTGGAGATGTCCCTGAAACAAACAAAAACTAAAACCAAAAGATTAAGCCCACTCGAATTGTCCAAACGAGAGTATAGACAGAGCACCTCCCCGGCAACGACGCCAAAAACTTGTTGTGTTCGTTTTAAATACCACAAGTGCACGACTATCGGTGATGACGGGGCAAGTACAGGTCGATCCACAAGGAGGTGTGTCGACTCTATTTCTTTCAAAGGCAAATGGGAAACAAAGGAGAGAAGAAGTTGATTACACTAAACTAGACTAAACTATGCTACGCTACACTAGTAAGCAACAAACAAAGGAGATAAGCAAGCAACAATGGCACTAAACTAACTAATAAAGCAACCTGGAATTCAGGAAGAGAAACCCCTAAGGGGTGGAGTGTGTGTACACATGAAATAAGTGGTAGTGAATGAATAGAGCACAAGTGTAGGTAGTGTTGCTATGCATAAGAAGTACCTAATGGCAAGACATATCATCCAAATCACTAACCTAGTTTATTAATATGAGCATAAACAATTTTTTTATTAAGAACCTAAACAAGCATGAGATGTACCTAACGAATTTGGCAGAAACCATCAAGTTAAGTATTCTCTTTAATTCAAACAAGCATACTCACATTCATCACATAAAACAACATATAACATTCATTCCATTCTACATGACATGTATAAACATCAACTCCACTCCCAAAGGGGGATGGAACCACTCACACATTATTAAGCTACCATTTATATTAAGAAAAGAAAACGTGTTAATTAATTCGACGAAGATTAAAACAAACAAAATTAACTAAGCATGCAAGAATTAAAAGAGAAGACAACATTAAAACAAACTAAGAAAAATTATTTTTTACATGACTCACATTACAAGTAGCATTCTTCTCCACTTGAGTTTTGCTCTAAAGCTTACTCTAAGTAGAGAGAATGTCATCAAGCAATGGGTAAATACAAAAGAGGAGGAATAGTTCTATTTATAGTCATAGAAAAAGGTAACCAAGGACAATACCCCGGTATGGGACTAAAACGCACACCATAAATGGACTAAATACACACTAATACAACACTCGATGGAAGCTAATCGGGTTTGGAACAGATCCAACCGCCAAATGGAGGCCTAGAATGTTCCGATCCGACTCGTTTTCATTTCACGTCTGAGTGGCTTCATTTCTTGTCCTGGGGTGCATCCGAATTGATTGTTGGAGGTTAGGCCCGGATTTAATTGCCAAAATACTCCTCAAGATGGTGTGAAGTTTCTCGATTTGCTTATTGGTCATTTTGGTTTATATCTGGATCCTCCACTCTTGCATAACAGTCCATACGTCTCACAACTCTGAAACACATTAGGCATGCAATTATCAGACTTTTTTTATTCTTTAACAAGATTTGCAACAAAGTACTTGATCCAAACTACTTGGATAAGTTTCAGCATGAAGTGGTTGTTACTGTTGGCTTTTTGGCTACTACTCGTTAATCCGGTTTTGATGATTAATTAACATATCAATAAATCCATGTATATTTATTTCTACCTCATATGCATATGCACGTATATCATTGGTTTCACTAACCATTTAAGGAGACAAGTGTTGATACAAGACAAGAAATCAAGTTGAAGAATATAATAGGATTTATGTTTCTTTTACTTAGGATTCAATCGTAACTTGGGCACTTGAAATCTTCTTGATGTGCATTGCATGATCCATAGAATACTTATAGAAGTCTCATACAAAATTCTATATAAAACATACTCTTTTAGGTGACCGATTACACATAAGAATTCCTCTTGGATCAGAGTTCCTGCAGACTCTTATTCTTTTTGAACGGTCAAACGATAGTTCATCTGGTTTGACCAATCTTAACAGGCTCTTACCTTGTCCAAAATGGTCAACCGATTATTTATCCTTGTTCGACTGTTACCCTTGAATAACCGATATATGCCTTAAACTTATTCCTTTCCACTTCATCGATTATTACTTTGAACATGCCTCAGTTAGTGTGCAAACCAGTCGACCGAAACATGATTTTGGTTCGACCATTTGACACTTCATATTTGCCTTAAATATGACTGTTATACTTGTTGTATTATACAACGGTTGTATACACATACTTCAACTAATCAAATTCGTATTTTGCAGCCGGTTGAAAAGTGCCATGACAGCGGTCGACTGGATCAAGATTTGTTCAAGCTCCAAAACTCCCCGTTATTTTCAATCAGATTGGATACTTATTTTGTTCGACCATTGCCTCATTTGCCTATTACTATCCTGGCCAAAACCCTCATAACGGTCGACCATTCCTAGACTTGGTTTGACCATTCACTTAAGTTCCAGCCTTAATGGTTCGACCAGTTTGAACTTTAGCTCGAACATTTTCTTATTTGTAAGAAAATGGTCAACCACTTTGCCCGTACAAATCGACCATTGGTGTCCAGATTTGTGTTCTGAACTTTTCTATTTTGTGTATCTTACACAAATCCTTACCAAGTCAATCCCAACAGCTAGATTAAGTTTAGAGCCTATAATTAGAGCTTAGAACAACTTCACAAAGTTACCAATCCTTTCTCTAAAATTCTCATTCTCATACTACCATCTTGTGCTCTAAATCACCTCATTGTGCTCAAACATCCACTTGAATCACTCATTACTCTCATCAATCATTGTAGTGCTAAAGATTAGAAGTTGCTACTAAGATCCTCAACAAAGTGTTGTATTAGATTCTAGAGTGAAGCCCTTTTCGGATTGTGAGAAGGTGGTCCAAGCTTGGCGGGGGTGTTCGCAAGCTTGAAGTGTAAAGGCAAGATCTCCCGACCCTGAACAGGGAGACGACTTAGTGGAAAACACAAAGTTGCTCAAGGAGGAGCAATTCGTAAGAGAGGACTAGGATCCGGTTGGTGAATCAAATCCTCTATACATCGGTGTTGTGGTTTGCATCTCTTACTCTCTAGCTTTATTTTTTCACCGTTCCATTGTAATCGTGATTAAGTTTTTAAGAGTGCATTTAGTCTATTGACTCCCCTCCTTTAGACTAATTCTAGGACTAATTAGATCCTATAGTTACAATGTTTCAGTTAGAGATTTACTTCCCTCATCGTTTTTTGAATTATGGTGCATTTGGTGGTTCATTTAACATGAAAATTTAAATTAGCTCGATCGGTATTTCTGAGGTGGATGTATCCTTTCACACAATACATGGGTATGTTGAAAGGTTATTGTAAGAATAAACGGAGACCCGATGCCTGCACAGTTGAAGGCTACATAGCCCAGGAGGTTATTGAGTTATGTAATGTGTACTTGATTTATACAAAAAGTGTTGGCTAAGAATCGTCACGAAGATAAGGTCGGAGGTAAAGGTACACGTGGTGCTAATTGATAAGTCCAAAAGGCGTGGATCTCTGTAAGGCATATTTTTATTTTTTGTTCAATTCTTACAAAGTACAACCTTTTCTAGGAGAACACATATCCCTAATGAAGGAAAAACATCCTATATGGAATGATCGACCAATAGTTAATGCTCAAAATAAAAACATTCATTGATTGGTTCAAGAAAATAATGTACAATCGTAATGTTTTTAAGAGTTTGAAGTGGTTCGCCTATATGTCTTATCTTGTTGTCACATATTATAGTGGTTACAATGTCAATGGAGACTCCTACACAAAAATGAAAGACGACAAAAGCCCAATGCAAAATAGCGGGATCAGTTTAGTTGCAGAATGCATATCTCTAGTTCTAAATATAAAAATTCTATATATGCCAAGATGTCATTCTATGGTGAAATTGAAGATATATGGGTGTTGAACTTCACCCAATTCGATGTGGCAGTATTTACATGCAAGTGGGTGGAAAATAATAACGGCCTTCGAGTGGATGAGTTGAGATTAACTTTGGTGAACCTTAACAAACCACGATTCAAGGATAAACCTTTCGTTTTGGCATCTCAAGCAAAATAAATGTCTTATGTAGCAGACCCCTGTGATAATCAATGGTCGGTCGTTTTAGAAGGAAAACAATAGATTATTTTTCAAGAAGATGTCAATGATATCGAACAAATTCTCCCATTTTGAACACAAGTGACTGAATTGAAGCCAGTTGATAACGATATAAATGTTGATAACTTACTTATTCGGGAGGATCATTGTGAAGGAATATTGATCGAAGATCTTGATAACAAAAAGTGAAAAAAATCTTAAAGTTTAACCTGGTATTTTTATTAGTTTATGTTAAGAACTCATAGTTAATTGTGTTTATGAACTGACCCAGCTTACAATGTACATTGAGTTAATTCTTTTTTTAGGTGAATGACTCGCTCCCAAGGATACAATTACTTTTGACCATACACTTTCTAATTAATGATATGTTGTTGATACATTTGCTAGCTATTGTTACATTAATGACTGTTGTTGATTACATTTGCTACTGTTAAATTTGGTGTTATTTCGATTTGTTGTACATTATCATTGCTTTAGCTACATTTGGAGTTGTTGTCCATTACATTTGTTTTTGTTAAATTTGGCATTGTTTGGATTTGCTGTTCTAACTTACATTTGGTGTTTCTAATGACATACTTGACCTTTGAAGGACATAAGTTTCCTTTAAGCCAAAGACTTGGACTCATGTCCTTTAAAGGTCATACTTGTGGTTTAAAGACATTTTTGAGTTTTAAAGAACATAGAAGTGCTTTAAAAGACATACGTGACCTTTAAAGGATATAAGTTTCCTTTTAAGTACATGCTTGTGGTTTAAGGACTCTTTCAAGTCTAGAGAACAGACAAGTATGTGCCTGAAAGGACATAGGTGTCCTTTTTTAAAGAACAGACATGTGCTTTAAGGAACATATGTGTCCTTTAAAGGATATCGGTGTCCTATTAAGCACATGTCTGTTCAAGTCTAGATAACAGACAAGTATGTGCTTTAAAAGACATAGGTGTTCCTTAAAGGATACCTATGTCCTTTAAAGAAGATGCTTGTGGTTTGAAGACCCTTTCGAGTTTTAAAGAACATACAAGTATGTGCTTTAAAGGATACTCAAGTTTTAATGGACACATTCCAGTTTAATGTCTCGGTTTAAAAGTTTCAAACAATTATAATTTCAAGAGTTGTATCTAATTGCAATAAAAAAATACAAAAATGCATATAATATTCTATATCAATTTTCTGCTATCAACAATTGACTTAGGAATCCAGAGTCGCTTAGTAAATACATTGTCATTTTGCCCGTGACTCAGTGTTGAAATTTGCTATCCATTTCAGTTGTGGGATGTATGTGTAACATTAAGCATTTTATCCAGTGAAGGATATACACTCCACAATCATTGCTATTGGATACTTCGCGTTGGCAATTTTCCCTTTCATAGGATAGTTTCCTGTGTATGTCGAGGTAGGATCTCCAAACTTCTACGATTATTTCCATTGCTTGTCCATGGACACCCAATGTTTTTGTTGGATCCTCACGGTGTCCAACAACCCACGGAAGAGAGTTAAGTTATGTTATTTTTTTAGTTCTTCCGTCTACAGTTAGCAATGTGCAGTGCAATGACCGTGTCCT
Source organism: Triglochin maritima (assembly GCA_963682175.1). Lineage (NCBI taxonomy): Eukaryota > Viridiplantae > Streptophyta > Magnoliopsida > Alismatales > Juncaginaceae > Triglochin > Triglochin maritima. Next base: position 18,061,665 of record OY821779.1, read on the forward strand.
TTGGGTCCCAGTCTTTTAGATTTGGTTTCAAGATGGTAGAAATTAATTCAGGAGATCTGTTGTTTTCTTTTCTTTTTGGATCCCTCATTCCATGTTCCCCCCCTTTTCCTTCCTCTTCTCCTTTTTTTTCTTTTCTTCCTCTTCCTTCCATTTCTCTTCTTCTTGTTTTTTATACTCTTCTTCTTTCTTCATTTTCTGTCTCTTTTTCTTCTTTCTCCCTCTACTTTTTTCGGGCTTTCCTCTTCATCCTTCTCTTTCTCCTCCTCTTCCTTTCTTCTCAGTTCTTCTTCTTTACCAAAGAAGTTAAGATCCATCATTTTGTTCTATTAAATATCATGCAAGATGATTACTACCAGCGAATTGTTAATTACCGTGTCCTTCAAATAACAGATTTTTTCAAAAAATGTCACGTTTGATTTAAAAAATAAACATGTCCTTTAAAAAAATACATGTGCCTTATAAGACTGGACTTTTGTTTGAGGGAACTTTCTTTTTTTATATGATAAAAAATCCTTTAAATGACCGACTTTGTTTTTAAAGGACAACTTTGTAGTTGTTCTTAAACTCTATCTCCAAGTTCTTCATTTTTTACTCTACCGGAGAAGGTGGATCTGTTGGTGTGTTTTGGGTACACTCTGGAAAGACATTTTGGCATTCTCCATTGCTCTACCTTTCCAAAATTGTATTTCTTTTGCATTCTCCATTGCTCTATCTTTCCATAACAATATTTCTTTTGTGGTCTCCATTGCTCTACCTTTCCAGAACTGTATTTCTTTTGCATTCTCCATTGCTCTATCTTTCCATAACAGTATTTCTTTTGTGTTCTCTGATTGACATCATATCATGCATATATTTGTGTATTATATCCTCTATTTTTAACTAAGCAATGCTACGTAACGAGTTTAATGTTTAAATTTGAGGAATAAAACAAGTGAGAAGAAGAGACACAAAAAGGACCTAAGAGCAAGACAATGGACTGATTTGTGAGATTTATGGACTAAAATGCAAAAGGGAAGGACCCATATGTAAACCAAAAGGACCAATGAGAAAATCAAAAAACTCTACACCATCATGAGGAGTATTTTGGCAATTAGATTCGGACCGACACTCAAACAACCGATCCAGGTGAATTATACGTAATAAATTGAAGCGTTGAAGAAGATATACAAATGTGGAGCAAATCAGATAAAATGTGACCGCCAATTGGCAGCTCATTTTGGTCCAATTTCGACTCGACTTCGCGTGGTTGTTTATTCTGTTGTATTTATCCATTTGTAGTAGTTTCATTAGTCCCACATCGGGGGATTGCTGTGGTTACCTTTTTCTATGACTATAAATAGAACTCTTCATCGTCCTTTGTATTTACTCATTGTTTAGTGGTCAATCCCTCTACTTAGAGTCAAGCCTTGAAGGAAAAAGTCAAGTAGGGAGATGCTACTTGTAATGTGAGTCATTTAATAAAAGATTTTTTTGTTAGTTTAATGTTGTCTCTTTTATCTTCTTGCATGCTTAGCTTAATTTTATTTCATTAATTTTAGTAGACTTAGTTAACATGTTTTCCTCTCTTAACATAATAGTTTGCTTAATGATTAGTAAGTAGTTCCATCCCCCTTTGGGGGGTGGAGATGATGTACATATATGTTGTGATGTTTGGATGTTTGATGAAATTTTGTGTAAACTTGCATGTTTGTATGTTCATTGGGGGTATTTTAATCATCTACATGTTTGGGGATTTTTGATGGGTTTTGTCGTAGGATTTACACACTTCCCATGCTTAGTTTCCTAATGTTTATTGACTGAAATTTTCTGTTGAATATGCTACATGTTAGTTAAGTGTTTGTATTTGTGGTTGCTTGCTTGATTGATTGAAGAAACTTTATTTTGATGAGTTTTGCCATAATATTTAGACACCTCCCATGCTTAGCTTTGCTCTTCATGTCAGTTTATGGTTTTTAATGAGTCTTGTCATATCTTTAGACACTTCTCATGCTGAGCCTAATCTTATGGTAATCAAGTAGTAATTGCCGATACATTGTGTGAATGGATTGATAGGATTTGCCACATCTCGTAGTTTGTCTTTTGTTTTAGCTTTACTTTTAGTTGTTGAGTGTTGGCATGAGGTTCGCATTTCCTACTCTCATTCATGCATTTGGTATGACCATGCATTAGTTAGTAGGAATTGCAACAAGTGTGAGTTGAGTGTTTGTTTGGAGAATTGATTTCTAGATTAGGACTCCAAAATGCTACTAAGGAGGGCTTGTCCCATATAAGATAAGGTGGGGGATTTCATCACCCTTTCCTTTGCTCCAAAAATCACATTAATCAAGAGCCTAAATTTAAAATCAAGTAGACATTGGACCTAAGGATCTCAGGCGCATTAGGAGAGTTATCCGGTCGCGACCGTCATGGCCTGATCGGTGTCATCCACTTTGTCGATAGTAGGAGAGACGAGATCTCCGGATCTTGGCTCATTTGCTGGGCTTTGTGGTGTTTGTCGTAGGGAGGTGAGGCGTGTTGAGTCCGTGTGACCTCACAGTTAGGCGTCGTCAAGCTGTAAGGACCTAGCGACCATATGTTGTTTGAGCCTTGTTTGCCTGTGTGCTTCTACCTGTACCTACCCGCCATAGCATAAGGACTTCTTCCCTTCTCTCCTGAGTCATTCCTTCTCATCTGAGTATATGGAATTAAATCTATATTAAACATTTGTTTATTAATTATTTTACAACCTTAAAAACTTAATCGTGTAGAATTTTTCCAATCCATATTCCTGAATTTCTTCATTCGCTAAAAATCCATATTTTTTAAAGGGCATATGTGTCCTTAAAGAACAAACTCGTGTTTTAAAGAACACATTTAAATGACACATTCAAGTCCCAACTTCCCAAGACGGGTTCGTGCTTTAAGGAACAAACTCGTGTCCTTTAAATGACATATGTGCCTTTAAAGGAAGACTTGAGTTTATAGGAATCCTTGCAATAAGGAACAAACTCGTGTTCTTCATAGGACATGCTTGTGGTTTAAAGACCCTTTCTAGTTTTAAAGAACAGACTTGCGAGGCTTAAAGGACATTTGTGTCTGTAAAGGATGTAGGTGTCCTTTTAAGCATAGACTTGTGGTTTAAGTACGCTTTCGAGTCTAGAGAACATACAAGAATTGTAGGATTGTGAGAATGGCTTAGTTCTAATCAATTTTAACCTCAATCAAACTCTACTTGCTTAACAATCAAAGGTGTAGTGGAATTTAAAACAAAATAAGCAAGCAAAGTAAACTAGGCAAACCACAATGATGACACCATAATTTTTGTAGAGGTTCGGCCTCCCACCTACTTGCTCTCTTGCAAGCTCCGCTCACGTCTTCACTATCAACTTTGTTCCGGACCGAGAATAAGCCTTTACACCAAAAGCACCGCGAACAACCTCGCTAGCTTGATTTTCTTCCTCTCACAATCCAAGAGAGACACTTCGGGCTTTCACCAAAGTCCTTGCTTCTTTACAATAGTATGTTTGAGTGGATAACTCACTCTCTAACTTGAGCACACTTAGCTTAGGATATGGAATTGATCTAAGACGTGGAAGTATAGCTTGGAGAGTAGGATTTGGGGAATGGGAGACTTGGAGCTCTCTTAAGTGTATGTGACAATAGGATTGGAAGAGTTGTTTAATTGTTTTAAGGGAACACCTATTTATAAGCTCCTAAGGAGTTATATGCAAGTTTAGAAGGTATTTGTGTAAGATACACAAAACAGAAACCTGTATGACCCAATTCAGAACTAATTCGGTCAACCTCTTTGGGTGGCACGGTTGACCAGTTGGTAATTTGGAACAAAGTTCGGTCGTCCAATAATGGAACTGTCGAACGGAACATGCTATAACTTAGGTACACTAAAGTTAACGGTCGAACATCGAGATAGGTTCGGTCAACCGTAAACTTCCAGACTCTACGGGGTTGACAAAAATGATCATATTCGGTCGACCAAGACAAGGTTCATGGTCGACCGGAAACTTCCAGGCAGTTGGGGTTTGTGAGACATTTAGGTTTGGTCGACTGAAACAAGGTCCACGGTCGACCGGTAGGCATTTGTTTTTTTGGGTTTGGGTGAAAATGAAAATACGACTGTTGGTATAATACGACGAGTCTAACAGTCAGAAACTTATGTTTATACGGTCGACCTAAATGGTTGGAATGGTCGACCGGTCGGGTGCTAAAATAAACTATTTGTTTAACGGAACAAACGGTGGACCGAAAAGGTTCTGGCAGTTCAAGATTGGTTGAAGTGTTTTCCGGTTCTAGTTTGGGTGATATATTGAAGTCCAAATGTTGTAAAATTTTGTGTGTGACTTCTATAGGTAACCTAGGTGTGTTTTTGAGTTGATTTTATCTCAAGTATGCCTAATTACACATAGTTCCTAAGACTAAAAATAAATCAAGATTACATATCTTCAAATGAGCTTTATTACATGTCTTGACTTGATTTCCTTTCTTCCTTGAGTCTTGATCACCTGTAGAAGTTAGCACAATGCAATATATATGCTATGCAATATGTTTGCTACTCTTCTTTGATTATAATTAAGATTAGGTTGATTAAATCATCAAAACATAGATTAAGGCCAAAAAGCCAACAAGAATGTGTTTTACAGGACACGAGTCTACGTGATTGTTGCATGCAAAATTGTTGTAATCGTATTTCCTTTTTTTGTGTTGCAGTTCAATTGACTACTCACCTAATGTTTACTCGTGTGAATTACATATTTACATCTAGCAATCGTGCATTAATACTCGTATTCGTGTTCACAGATGTACAATTAGTGGTGGTGTAGAATTGTATCACTACAATGTTAGTTGTGTTTGTCCATTAAATCTATATCAAATATCTATTTATTAATTGTGTTACAACCTTACACTAAAAATTTAATCGTCTAGAATTTTTCCAATCCATATTCTTGAATTTCTTCCTCCCTAAAAATCCATATGATTCTTCAACTTCTTGTTGTATAATCTTATCTTATCTTACATTGACCATCCTAGCATAATATTCCCCAAGCATTTGTCTTATATTCACCGAACGATTTCGGTTATCCAAACTGGTGATTCTAATTAGGGGTTTCAGTGGATCGAATTGTGTTTGATCGTCCGGTTAACATGTTTTGGTGGACCAAATCTTTTCGGATGACCACATATGATGGATTTTGTTGCTTTAAAACCCCAAACGTTGAGAAAAGAAAAGACAAATTGGGCCTGGATTCCTAGGAATGCACAAACAAGTGAAACAACCTCCCTTCATGGACGTCCATTTCAAAATTCAATATGCGAATTGGGAATTACTATCCACACTATTCGGAGGGCTGAACCTATTGCGGTCGACTGAAGTGTTGTGGAATTTAGTCATTAGAGCTCCTAAATGGTCATTCAAACTATTAATAGAAAATAGATGGACGTGAATTTCGCAATTCTCCCATGATTTATTCTATATAAAGAAGCCCCATTCACTCTCTTTTTTCATCCATTTTTTCTACAAACATTCGAAACTATTTCTAATATTCAACTTCTTCCACTCTCTACTATCTTCACCACCTTTGATTGGCTCCTAAGAAGGTTCTTGCATTAAAGAAAGTGGCAGCTCCAACTAAGAAACCAACCTAGAAGAAAGCACATCAGTCCATTTGGCGAAGAAAATCCATTTTAATCCTAACAACCCATCCACCTCGACGGCCGTGATGGAAGAAACTCTGAAAGAGCTACTTACTTACTCATGCTCCTACGTCTTCATCCACCTAAAGGCAGAGACACACTTCATGTCAATTAGCAATGCCAACCCTAATCCAAAGTAGAAGATCGTAAGTAAAGATTTCAAGGAAGTCAGCCTCTCAACTTTTCTCGCCAAATATCATTTTGGTGATTTCTTCCAAGATAAGCTCCTGGTGAAATCTTCATCAGAAGATTGCCGACAATTTTATGTCAGCCTTGTAAAACATCCGCTGAAGATGACACTATAAAGGCATTGACACCCAAAATCAACAACATTTGTTTCACTCTCATCGCCTCACTACTTGGGAAGATCACCAATTCCAAGTGTCAGAGAAAACATCTATGACTAGGCTTGGGAGGAGGTATGTGGTTCCATCAATCAATTTGTCAATTTTACCAAACCAAGGGTGCCACCACAACAAAAGCTCTACGTCACTCATCTACCAATCATTGGTAATGTCCTTTGTCAATTCATCTCCTACAATCTTTTCATTTGCAAAGGCCACCAAGATAAACTCGGTCATCAAATGATGAAATACTTATACAATCTTTGCATTGGGACTCACACAAATTTGCCTCTCTTCATCATCAATTACATGTGCTATGTCTCCCAGCGCAAGCTTAATTTTCTTCCTTTTCTAATGATCATCACCTTCATTGTAGAACACTTTAAAGTAGGCTCCGACTCCAATTTGTTCAAATCGTCTTGAACCATCATCGACAAATACACACTCAAATAGATGAAAATTGAGGAGCAACAAGCCACGGGTGAAGCACTCCCGAATGAAGAAGAGGACTCCACAAATGATGACCAATCCCCGACTGACAAAGAAATGGCCGACGTTCAATCTTTGTCTCCAACTTTAACCGAACCCGCGATTTCCCCAAGATGGGATCCAAAATCAGTTCGTGGTCCTCAACGCTACAATCACCCTAAATGGCCATCCAGTTTGGATGCTCAATGGAATCAACCCTCATGGGCTTATCGGCTTGCGAGAAATATCAACAGGAATTGCCAAGAAATCTTAGAAGTTTGTGGCCTAGTGGATTGCAACTACCAAGTAATAAAAGAGTTTGGGGCTAGGGGTCGACTTTGGGACACGGGTAGCGACTGAGGGTCAGGTTTGGGGATTTATTTGCGGCTAAGGTTTGGACTTGAGGCTGGGGTTTGGGGAGATGTTTGAGGTTGGGGAGGGAGGGAAGGGTCGGGTTGGGGTCTGGGAGGGAGGGAGAGGTCGCGGCTGGGGTTGGGTTGACGGGTTTGGGGAGGGGCCGGGAATGGGGTCAGGGAGGGACGGGGGGGTTGCGATAAGGGTTGGGTAGGCGGCTAAAGGGAGGGGTCGGGTGAGGAAGGGAAATGATTAGAGTAAGGGAGTAGGGTTAGCACACAAGAGGCAGTGGCTAGTGGAGGTGGCAGAGACGTCGGCGAGTGGACGATGGAGGTGGCGATTAGGGCTGGGACGTTGCTTTTGCGAGAAAGGAAGAGAGCCCGTCGAGCGGTTACTGATTGAAACCCTACACCAATGACACATGTTCGTCGGTGTTGCTAAGGGTCTCTACTGGTGATATCCTTACTAATGGTCCAAACGATCTATCCATCGGCATACGATAACATATCCGTCAGTGTAGTTTAATGTAATAAATGTGTAACATTTCTTTTACGAACTCTACTCTTACGGAGCCCCTCCATCGGTGTACATACACTTATGAAAACTATTCGTCGCAGACGTGAAACCTAACCATCAGTGTGGTTTTTTACGCAAGAAATTTCATATCCATCGGTGAACGTTGACCTACACCGATGGATACCTCACCAACGAATACAAAGCTGTCAGTGTATCCTGTTTTCTAGTAGTGTGTGTTCGGTCGTCCGTGTAGGACATTCTGGTGGACCGAAATGTTTTCGATGGACCGCATACGATGAGTTTCTATGGTTTTGTAACCTCAAACGTTGAGAAAGGAAAAGGAAAAGTGAGCATGCATTCCCTGGAGTGCACAAACAACTCCTATCTACGGAGTTAAACGGAATCTATAAGTCTGGAGAGCCTCCTTAAAAAATAACTATATGTCAAGATAACTAGATGAATATACTGATCATGAATCCACAAAGCCATGAATGAAATCTCTAACAACATGTGCTACTCCCTCAAATGTTCAATTTTATGGTTTATTGACTTCCTGATTGACTATATGATTGTTGCATGCAAATTTGATGTAATTGTATTTCCTTTTTTGTGTTGTGTTTCAATAGACTACTCACCTAATGTTTACTCTTGTGAATTATATATGGTAATCGTTCATTAATAGTCGTATTCGTGTTTGCAAATACAAAATTAGTGGTGGTGTACCATTGTATCTTTATAATGTTAGTCGTGTTTGTCCATTAAATCTATATGAAACATCTATTTATTAATTGTGCTACAACCTTACATTAAAAACTTAATCGTGTAGAATTGTTCCAATCCATATTCTTGAATTTCTTCCTTGGCTAAAAATCCATATTATTCTTTCACTTCTTATTGCTTAATCCTATTTTGTCTTACATAGACCATTCTAGGCTCCTAGCACAATATTTCCCAATCGTTTGTATTATATTGGCCGAATGCATTTTGGTTGTCCGAACTGATGATTCTACTTAGGGATTTCAGTGGACCAAAATGAGTTCAGTTGACGGCATACCTGTAAAGTTTCCATTGGTTTCCGACCTCAACATTTAGAAAGGAAAAGGATAAAAAATATTATAGCAAATCTTATGGATTTGGGTTGTCAATCAGCATATCATATTTGTTATGATAGGACACTACCTTTCATTACATGGTCTACAAAATCATAATTGTCTTCCATTCATAGATCTTGTACCCTATAAAGGACATCTCACATCGGTCATTACCATAACATCCAACGTGTTATGTGTCATTATTAAGAAACAAAACGTAACCATAATAAAAAAGACACCAAATCGGTCTACTCTCTCCAACCTCATAAAAACGACATCGCAGGTTTGATGTTGTTTGCAAGTCTGACGTTGAATGACCTATTTTTAAGAGACAGTTTGAGGTAGCTTACTGGGAGTCATGAAAAAAGACATAAATTACAAGGTCCACAAAGAGATGAGTCATGATAAAGGGATGTGAATCATGATAATTGATTTATTCCAGTCTTCTCATCTTTTTTTTAATTTTTATGATTACTGAGAAACACAATGTTGCAATAAACTCTAATAAAAGGGATGTCTCACATTAGCTATTATAGCATAATCCGACGTTGTTTGTTTTCTTATTAAGAAATGAAACATCACAAAATATTTATGATCAAAAGCAGAACTTACATCTGTTTTTATATTATCCGACATGGAATGTCCTAATATGAAGCTGGTTTTGGCGGTGTTTTGCATTGGAAGTTACAATGGGAGACAATATTTCAGTTAATGGTATGCAAAGAGACTCAACCTTCCATTACTTTTATAAAATTATTGGTTGTAGTGTATTCCATTCATACTTCTTAAAACCTTGGTGTAATATGTACTTCTCCCCCAAAAGTTGAGTTCTTGAAATAAACTCCATCAATGTAAAAGAAGACCCTACCCACTCCCACCGCACACCAACTTGGTTTTGTGGTTTGTTCGTGAAGCGCAATCAAGATCGAGAAGGAACGTCATGGCTCCCGGTCCCTGGTTCTTTGCCTGCCCCACTTCTCCAAATATGGTGGCATTCCTTTTGGGGGTCCTCTAAATAATGTGGGTTTTTTATATTTAGATTGGTGATTACATTTTATTTTGCTTTAAGTTTTTATATGGGGTCCTCCGATGTGTCTTCTGTGTTTACGAGGACCCAGTGATTGTGCCCCACTTCATTCTTCAATGTTTGGATAATGCTCAACTCCACTTATATGACCTAGACTGACTTCAGAAGAGGTTGGTATCACTACAAGAGGAGTTAGTCTGCCTTTCACGGTCTCGATACCCCTCTCCAATCGATGATTTCCTAGAGCTCCATTGCTGGAACTGTGGCTTGTTTGCATGCATGAGAGACCAACATGTGACGTCTCCACACCCGACCGCACTCTTGCCACCATAGTCCAACACACCAGTGCAGCCTCCCAAGTTGGTGGTCATTAATCTGAGGTAGTCTGCAAGAGTTCCAACTTCCCAACTGGAGGTCATCATGGAGAAGGAGTCAGTGAGAGCTCTTGCCTCCTAAAGTTGTTATCAACGGATCCTTAAGCACCTACCGACAGCTCCAGCCTCCCCGATTGGTGACCAGCGGATCTTGGTGCAATTTCCAACAGCTCCAGCCTCCGAAGTTGGTAGTTAACAAATCTGAATGTAGATAATGATCAATAGCTGCAAATGTTGACCTGGTCGAGAGGATAAAATTTCAGCTCATTGAGTTGAATATTACGTAGAGTTGCCTCACATCTCTCTAATGTGGATTGGGTTAGATTAATTAATGTCATGGTGCGCATAAAGTTACCCCAATTGAAGCACGCCCAGTACTCCGGAAATACTACAAACAACAACTCGAGTAGCACAACATTATGGTAAAATAAAGGATATATAGCGTGAATATGATGCATGATATGCTAGTAATCAAATACCCTCACACTTATCTTTTGCTAGTCCCGAGCAAAACTAAGAAAGAGAAAAATGAAGAAAAGTGAAACATATGAAAAACAGGGAAATCCTAACTCACTTTCGTAGGAATCACAGTTGCACTTAGGACATGCAACAAGCCGTTAAACCTCCTTGTCGCCAAGGAGGAGGAGTGTTGTCTCCTGAGGGTTTTAAGCGGATATACCCACAAAATCCGAACTTAGATGCATTATTCATTCTAGAAACTCGACTCGATGGACTCATTTTTGTTGATCATTGGACGCGGTAATCCTACGGGCCGACTCTATATATGTAATCAGTCCACACACCTAGCTTAATGAATCATTCGTGCAAGTTAATTAAGGACTTAAGTGAAAGACATGGACAACCTTAACCTCCTTAAGTGATACAAAGTGTAAAGTCCATTAAGGTTCTTATTTGCATTACCTTTTTTTCCTTTTTCCTTTTTCATTTTGTTTCCTTTTCTTTTTCTTTTTTTCTGTCTAGTTGGTATTTGACTCTCTCAAGGTCAGGTTTCATGCATCATTGCCTATGAAGACTCACACTATCACGTACACCTTTCCCCACATCTCCACATAAGGCAATCTCTACAACCCGTCTAACGGGAGTTCGGTTGGTGCATCCCAAGTCAGATGACTCGAAAGCACCAAGCACAAAGTCCCCTCAGACCTAATTTCCCGAGTGATTGGAGCCGTACGAGAAGAGAAAACACTTACTCACTTATTTCTTATCTACACATGAACCAAAAAATCCTACACTTAATGTCTCACAACAGGAGTTAAAGGGTCATCGACTACAACAAACTCTTATATTAACAACACGAATTATTGACTGACTAGGTTCGGGGTGGACTTCTTTGTTTGTTTGAGTACTGAAACCCTATGATTACTCGCCCCCGAGGGAAAACCGGGGTGCATCCTAACGACTCGATAAGACCTAAAGTCGATATACAAGATATCCTAATGCATCAAGCTCAAGACAATTTTGGGAGTTTCCTTTTACTTTGCCTTTCAACGGTTTTGCACATGCTCAACACACGCAAAACCCACAAAACATTTTCTTTCGCAAACACGTGAAGATTTTGAAAGAAATGTGAAAATTTTAAAGCACTAGGCCAGCAAAAGAAGACAAGTCACCCACGGATCACGGCAAGCGGATATAACGATATTAGATGCAGCACACTAACATGACCCTATCAATGCACACAAAAGAAAACAAAATCAAAGGAACAAGACTCAGCTATGTACACACGTAAAACACCACCCCATACCTACTTCATGCATTGTCCTCAATGAATGTGAGCAAGATACTACATGGATTTATGCAGGAAAAATGAAAGATCTCACCAACATGAAGCGCAAAAGGAAGTTCGTGGTTATGTTTATGGACACAAAACCAAATTCCCTCAAAACCTGTGAGATGCTAAAGAAGAGATACAAATACGTGAAAGAAAAATGCCCAAGGGTTGGGGCCCACAACAATCAATGCTCGCTCATGGAGTCTTTTATTGTACTTTTTTCCTTTTTTTAATATAAATATGTACAAAAATAAGTTCCCATCTTTATTTGTCAAAGGACATCAAATGAGAACCTCAAAAGTGAATCAATGCACTTGGAAAGGGAACATGACACCACGTAGGGCCATAAAACTCATGTATGGGCCCCCTCACAAAGAGCACAAGATGAAAGGAGAGGTTCATGAATTAGACGCAAAGTCGTCTCATTCAAATGATCAAACTGAAAGAGCTTGAACATCTCAAGAGTTTGGGAAATAATGGGCAACGGAAGAAGAATTTCTCCCGTTACGGTACTGAAGTTATGATCGTCAATCCAAACTCTCCAACCAACAGGCTGGTGCGTCAGAACGAGGTCAAGAACCTTGTTATGCATGTCCGACTCACCAGGCGAACAAAAAGTGGGTCTCATACCCAAGGTATCCTCCAAGGAACTTCTAATACCTTCATTGGTGATGTAATTGTTTGGTGTGCCATCATTTCCAAGATGATCAGGAACAATAGTGAGAGGCAAACTCTCATCAGATTATTTGAAATTAAGGGTACTAGGGAGCTCATGCTCGACCAGAGGTGAGTCCTTAAGAGGCACAACATGAAGATCATGTGGCTCAAGGGCCACGAGACAAAAAGATAAGGCACAATCATGTGCCAACTCATAATGAAACTGGTCCATGGTCTTCTCAATTTGGATTGAATCCCCCACCATGTGATCGTGAATTGAAACCTCAAGTCCCTCAACTGACTAGGACTTTGACTTTGAAAGATTGTGCTTTGAATTTATGGATGTGGTGGTGGTTTGATATCAGAAGATGAATCCTCATGTTGACCAGAAAGGCTATGTAACTGGGAAAGACTACAAGTGTCACGATCAGAGACCTCCGTGATGACCGAAGGAGTTACAAAAGACAGATCAACAACGACTCGACAATACGTAGAGAGATCATACATGGATAGACTAACATAAAACATAACTGAAAAGTGAGAGATTATCCATATTTGGTAACAAGGTCAAATACATTACATCGAGTTCAAAAGGGAAATACATCATAAATAATGCGGAAGCAAAAGACAAACTGAAGAATCTGGTCGACGTGTCCCTTGTGTACAGAATCTTGGACTACTCGTCCAGTCTGCCTTGTAGGAATCTAAGTACCTACATGTACCGCATCAACATATGTGTGAGTTTTCTATAAAGAAAACTCAGTAGGCCCCTGGCCCAATCAGAGTTATATGGAAGAATGCATGCAGTCTATCTACAACTCCATCGATCGTGCAAATTGGATAACACCCACAGCAATCCCTCCAATGGAACCAGAATACCAACCATGCTGGTCAGAACAGAACAGAAAGGCATCAATGCAACATAAGGCTATGACTCCATAAGTCGTGCATGTCGGGCACACCCTAACCATTCCTCGAAACGAACCAGAACACCAACCTTGCTGGTCAAAGGCGGTCACTCGACAGTGACCCACCGCTCAACATAAAGCGGTGCGCCAGATAAGTGTCCCAATTCGTGGCAAGTGACCTACATGGTGTCATCGCAAACTTGGGAACACCTACCCTGAGACAGAATGACAGCGCGCCTGCCCAGGACTTATCTTACGCCTGGCCTCCCAACGTGAAGGTCTTATGCAAATTCCCTCTGGAGATAGAGGACCCACTCATGACCCGTCGACCCAGAAAATAGAACGTGCCCAGAATTATTAATCAGATTAAATGCAATGCAAGCTACTTAACATCTAAATCTAATGCATCTACAGTGTATGGAATGAGCTCAAGCAGGAGTATCCTGATACCGTCCTAGAAGCCCCGAACCAACTCGGAAATTAGACATACCAATCAGGAACAAACGAAACTCACAACAGCAAACAAACATTACCGAATCGGTAAATCGATATAACAACTAATTTAGTCATCTACGGGTCATGATAGGGGCGTTATGAGGTCTGAAATCTTAAGGGTCATACACAAGAACAACATAACACATCACATTAGACATAGATCAGCATGAACAGAGTAACATAACCATGGAAACAGCTGAAGATATCAAAATTATACCACACTACAATCGACGATATGAATTATCAATTTCAGAGCATACATGGAATCGAATTAAAATCTCAGAATATGATCAGATCATATGTGGGCATGAAATAGCTTATATATCAGTTGTAACGCCACCGATCTCGCGGGTACACACACTAGGAAAGACTATATGTGTCACGATCAGAGACCTCCACGACGACCAAAGGAGTTACAAAAGACAGACCAAACAACGACTCGACAATACGTAGAGAGATCATACATGGATAGGCTAACATAAAACATAACTGAAAAGTGAGAGATTATCCATATTTGGTAACAAGGTCAAATACATTACATCGAGTTCAAAAGGGAAATACATCATAAATAATGCGGAAGCAAAAGATAAACTGAAGAATCTGGTCGACGAGTCCCTCGTGTACAGAATCTTCGACTACTCGTCCAGTCTACCGTGTAGGAATCTAAGTACCTGCAAGCACCGCATCAACATATGCGTGAGTTTTCTATAAAGAAAACCCAGTGTGCCCCTGACCCAATCAGAGTTATATGGAAGAATGCATGCAATCTATCTAAGACAAAAGCATCCGAAATAGAAACAGAAAAGCATCAAATGCAACAAAGGCTACGACTCCATAAGTCGTGCCGGTCGGGCGCACCCGAACCATTCCACGAAAAGAACCAGAACACCAGCCTCGCTGGTCAAAGGTGGTCACTCGACAGTGACCCACCTCTCGGCACAAAGCGGTGCGTCGGAAAAGGGTCCCAATTCGCGGCAAGTGTCCTATATGGTTCCATCATGAACTTGGGTACAAATACCCTGAGACAGAATGGCAGCACACCTTCCCAGGACTTCTCTTACGCCTGGCCTCCCAACGTGAAGGTCTTATGCGAATGGCCTCTGAAGCTAGAGGACCCACTCGTGGCCCGTCGGCCCAGAAAACGGAACGTGCCTAGAATTATTAATCAGATTAAATGCAATGCAAGCTACTTAAGCATCAAAAATCTCATGCAGCTATGGGATACGGAACGAGCTCAAGGAAGAGTATCCGGATACCCTCCAAACAGCCCCCTAACAAATCAGAATCAAAATATCCCAATTAGGAATCAAACAAAACTCACAACAGCATGCAATCATAACCGGATCGGCAAATCAAGATAATAGCTAATCGAGTCATCTACGGGTCATGATAAAGATGTTATAAGGTCTGATATCCTAAGGGTCATACATAACCATATCATTGTATGATCGTGTGGGTTATGGGTCCACTAATCACTTTTAAGCTAATCCCTAACTAATCAAACAAGAAACGCAGCGGAAACAAATTTAAAAACAAGTAGGGAAATAACATGCAAACCACAAAGAGACTCGGCGTTTTTATAGAGGTTCGGCACCCCACCCGGGTCCTAGTGCTCTCTTGTAAGCTCCGCTCGACTCCGCGAGCTCCGCCTACGTCTTCACTAACCACTCCCCGTTTCGGGCCGGGAGAGAACGCCTTTTACACCACAAGCAACGCGAACAACCCTCGCTTGCTTGAATTCTTCCTCTCACAATCCGAGAGGGACACTTCGGGCTTTCACCGAAGTCCTTGCTTCTTTGACAACTCTTGTAACTAAGTGGGATTCACTCTCCAATTGAGCACAACAATTGCTAGTATGATGATTGATGAAGGATGTGGAAATTAGGCTTTGGATGACTAATTTGGAGCTTGGAGGTTGTGGAAAATCTCACTATAGGTTTGACACTTTGGAGTTGTGAAATCTTGTGGAAAACTAAGTGTGAACCTCTATTTATAAGCTCCTAAAGATTTCTAGCCGTTTGGACAAGATTTGATTGGGGTTTGTGCAAAGTACACAAAACAGAAAATCAGATTCAGAAATCTGTCCAGAAATGGTCGACCGAAAGGAGTATCGGTCGACCAAACCCTTGAGTAAGTTAATGGATCGGTTGACCGAACAAAGGTACTGGTCGACCTAACACTTAAGTTCTATAAGTCAACGGTCGACCGAACAGGTACCGGTCGACCGAACTACAGGGTTCGGTAGAGGGAAAACTCGATCGGTTGAACTAAACTTGTGTCGACCGATAGCAGGTAGATTTTCCCTAATGGAACGGTCGACCGAACAAGGTATTTTGTTCGACCGGTTCAAAAGTATTTGGGGTGTATTAAGAGAAAAATGTGTATACGACCGTTGTATAATACGACAAATATAACGGTCGTATTTTTACCAGAAATAGCAAACTAAACGGTCGATTGAAGGTATATCGGTCGACCGAACAGGTCTGGGTAAACCGTTAACCGAAGTGTGATCGATTGAAGTGATTGGTCTGGTATAACAAATATTGTGTATAACCGGTCGACCGAAAGGTGAACGGTCGACCGAACGCAGGCTGACTGGCGACCAATGTTTTAGGTGTTTGGGTGATCTAATGGAGTCCAAATGTTATGATATTTTGTGTGTGACTCCTACAAGGAACCTAGTGTGTGAATGCATGCATATTAGCTTAAGTTATGCTCAATTCACATAAGTTCCTAATACTCAAAGAAAGGTAAAATTACATGTCTTCAATCCTAGCTTGATTACATGTCTTGACTTGATTTTTCTTCTTTCTTGAGTCTTGATCACCTGTAGAGGTTAGCACAAAGCAATATATATGCAATGCAATATGTGTGCTACTCTACATGATCATAATTAAGATTAGGTTAATTAAATCATCAAAACATAGATTAAGGCCAAAAAGCCAACAATCTCCCCCTTTTTGATGATGGCAACCTATATCTTAATTCTATCTAAATACATTGAATTTGTATATGTAAACTATGCATATTAATGCTCCCCCTAGGGATGTGCATAGTTTTTGTTCAATTTTATGCCAAATTCCAAGTTACAACCTTAATTATCTCTCCCCCTTTGACATCCATCAAAAAACAAAAATAATTATGACTTTAAGCATAGAATTTGGATGTCTTGTAATGAAGTTGCTCCCCCTAAATTTTGCACTTCATTACTCTAAAAGATATAACATTTAAGCTCCCCCTATCAATAAGGCAAGATGGAAACTATGAGTATGATTCTAGTTAAGTTCAATTTAGTTTCAATTTAAGCCTTATTCTAACATCCATTTACAATATGACATTTAATATCAATGGATGTGATATATGATTTGCAATGAATAGGGTTAATGATTTGCAATGAATTAAACTTCTAAAGATATGACAATTAAGCATATTGACTAGATTAGAGCTAAATATTCAGAAATTTATACCAAACTTGAATCTTGATTAGCTCCAATTTTGACTTGGTGATGCAACCGGATTCGAATTCGACGCTTTGGCTCACCCGGTCACCACCAATCTCCTCCTCAAGCTCCTACAAGTGTAGACTTTGGTACCCATTTTTGCTTGGGTCCATTAAGATTAGCTTTTGGTACCCAAATCCAAGTTGATTTTGGTACCCCTACACTTACTTTCTTTTTCATGGAAAATTATGTTTAACATTAATTTGAATAGGAAAGTTCTTAACATAAAAATTATTTTTATTGCCATGTGTGAACTTATGCAATTTATTTGACAAATTTTCATTTAAGGCATTAAATTCACTGTTTTTAGTTGCTAGAGATTCATTTAAGCAATTTAGATTTTTAATCATAGAATTATGCTTTTCATTCATGTTAAGCATGTGAATCTCTAAGTTTGCAACCTTTTCATTCATGCAATTTAAGTCATGTAGTAATTGCTTGCTTTCTAAATGAGATTTATCAAGTTTAATAAGCAAGTCATTAGTGTCAATTTCTAGCATATGATTATCAATTGCATGAGATGAGGTATTTTTAACATTTAAATTTTCTTGCTTCAAGCATGCATTCTCTAAAGTTAGAACTTCAATTTTAGCAAGCAAATCAACTTTATCATCTAAGATAGATGCATTTTGACATTTAAGATCATGGATTTGCTCATTTGCTACTTGATTAGTCTTGTGAAGTTCTTTATATTTTTCAAATAATCTTTGAAATGCATTTTGTAGTTCATTAAAATCATAGGCATTATCTTTTGAACTACTACTTGAAGAATAACTAGAAGATACCTCATCTTCACTTTCTCCATCGGATGAGCTTGATGATGATGAAGATGTTGAGTTAATCTCCATTTTCTTTGCTTGAACTACATCCTTCGGATTTGCTTCTCCCTTCTTCCTGGTTGGTGAATCTCCTTCACCAAAATTCTTTTCTAATGTTTGCCATATAGAATGAGCACTATCACATGAGCAAACAAGATTAAAAAGTTCATCTCCTAAAGCACAAAATATGACATTCATAGCCTTAGCATTTAGAGATGCATTTTTCTCATCTTCTAAACTCCATTTACTAAGATCATATCTAGGTGATTCATATGGAGTTTGAATCATAAACCACATGTTAATGTTCATGGATTTAATAAATGACATCATTTTACTTTTCCATGAACCAAAATTTTTTCCATCAAAATATGGTGGTTTACAAGATTCTAAAGGTGTGGATGCATTAAGAGCCATGTTAATTTATCGGTTAAGAACAAAATTAATGAACGAGGCTCTGATACCAAATGTAGGATCGTGTGGGTTATGGGTCCACTAATCACTTTTAAGCTAATCCCTAACTAATCAAACAATAAACGCAGCGGAAACAAATTTAAAAACAAGTAGGGAAATAACATGCAAACCACAAAGAGACTCGGCGTTTTTATAGAAGTTCGACACCCCACCCGGGTCCTAGTCCTCTCTTGTAAGCTCCGCTCGACTCCGCGAGCTCCGCCTTCGTCTTCACTAACCACTCCCCGTTCCGGGCCGGGAGAGAACACCTTTTACACCACAAGCAACGCGAACAACCCTCGCTTGCTTGAATTCTTCCTCTCACAATCCGAGAGGGACACTTCGGGCTTTCACCGAAGTCCTTGCTTCTTTGACAACTCTTGTAACTGAGTGGGATTCACTCTCTAATTGAGCACAACAATTGCTAGTATGATGATTGATGAAGGATGTGGAAATTAGGCTTTGGATGGCTAATTTGGAGCTTAGAGGTTGTGGAAAATCTCACTATAGGTTTGACACTTTGGAGTTGTGAAATCTTGTGGAAAACTAAGTGTGAACCTCTATTTATAAGCTCCTAAAGATTTCTAGCCGTTTGGACAAGATTTGATTGGGGTTTGTGCAAAGTACACAAAATAGAAAATCCGATTCAGAAATCTGTCCAGAAATGGTCGACCGAAAAGTGTATCGGTCGACCGAACCCTTGAGTAAGTTAATGGATCGGTTGACCGAACAAAGGTACTGGTCGACCTAACACTTAAGTTCTATAAGTCAACGGTCGACCGAACAGGTACCGGTCGACCGAACTACAGGGTTCAGTAGAGGGAAAACTCGATCGGTTGAACTAAACTTGTGTCGACCGATAGCATGTAGATTTTCCCTAATGGAACGGTCGACCGAACAAGGTATTTTGTTCGACCAGTTCAAAAGTATTTGGGGGTGTATTAAGAGAAAAATGTGTATACGACCGTTGTATAATACGACAAATATAACGGTCGTATTTTTACCAGAAATAGCAAACTAAACGGTCGACCGAAGGTATACCGGTCGAGCGAACTGGTCTGGGTAAACGGTTAACCGAAGTGTGATCGGTTGCACTGATTGGTCTGGTATAACAAATATTGTGTATAACTGGTCGACCGAAAGGTGAATGGTCGACCGAACGCAGGCAGACTGGCGACCAATGTTTTAGGTGGTTGGGTGATCTAATGGAGTCCAAATGTTATGATATTTTGTGTGTGACTCCTACAAGAAACCTAGTGTGTGAATGCATGCATATTAGCTTAAGTTATGCTCAATTCACATAAGTTCCTAATACTCAAAGAAAGGTAAAATTACATGTCTTCAATCCTAGCTTGATTACATGTCTTGACTTGATTTTTCTTTTTTCTTGAGTCTTGATCACCTGTAGAGGTTAGCACAAAGCAATATATATGCAATGCAATATGTGTGCTACTCTACATGATCATAATTAAGATTAGGTTAATTAAATCATCAAAACATAGATTAAGGCCAAAAAGCCAACAATCATAACACTTCACTTCAGTAACATATAGACATGAAAGACACAATAGGTGATGCATTACAGCTAGATATATCAAAATCAAACTCCACAATAATCTATAGCATGCATCCTTAATTTCCGAGTTTATATGCGATGATAACTGAAATCTCAGAGCATGATCAGAGTTGATATGGGTATGGATTACATGTATATCAGTAGGATAATCATTCTAGAACATGCATAAAATATCAGTAGACAATATAGATCTCTAAACTACCATACATGTGTGCAACAGGTTAATATGTTGCTTTAGAATATGACACGATCAGCACATGATATGAAAGAGTCCATTTACATTCATAAGCGCATGCATGACTACAAGAACAGGAATACACACATCAGATCATATAACCACATTATATTTGCTACTGAAACACAACAAGTCATATATAGCAAAACACATTTAACACGTAGCACACGATAACTTACAATAGGCAAGCTAACAAGCTCAATCAACTCCCAACCAGATGCATGAGCCCCTGACAACTCCAACCCACGTGCTTAGAGTATCCCTCTCAGGCGTTCTATGGTGGGAGAGGGTCAGTAGAGATTCATCCAAGCAGCTCAGCCCAACAACCGAGCAAGCTGACGCACATGGTGCACTAACCGCATGGCTAGCCCATTCAAGCGCACCTTGCTTAGACCGAGCTAGCCCATCCAATTCCTCCTCACTCTTAGCCTCCCTAGGGTTGTTCCAGACCTTTTCCTGACCCCTGCTACCATCTAGAAGGGCTAGACAAGCCAGCCGATCCAAACAAAGAGTCAAGAGGGTTGAAGAGAAATCCTAGTCGGATCTTGTGTGCACCAGCCACACCCAACCAGATCCGTGTTCCCCCCAAAACGCAGCCCAGAAGAAACCTCGTCACTCCTGGTTGGAGCTCACTGGAGCCCCGGTCCCTCTGGCTACCCGACAGCCAGCCCCATCTAGCGCATGCTCCATGCGCACGCTAGAAGGGAACTCGGTTGATGGTGCAACCGATTGCACCAACCACCAACATGGTGCTGGCTGGCCCTCCAGCCAACACCCCCTCCCATACAACTCTTCAAGGGTCAGGAGCATACCTGAATTCACGAAAAGCTTTGCCCGAGATCACCGGAGATCAGCCCGCCCAGATCGTCGTCTAGTTGCTCCCAAAAGATGTGCTCTAGCTTGCTCCACTTGACCTGTCAAAGCTTCAGCCACTAGCACACCGGAGAGGGAGAGGGAGATGGTCTGAATTTCGTGGGTGAGGGAGTGAGAGGGTAGGGATGGCTTGGGCTGAGGGGTTTCGTGCATCATTGTCCATGTCTTTCACTTAAGTCCGTATTTAACTTGCACGAATGGTTCATTAGGCTAGGTGTGGACTGATTAGCTATACAGAGTCGGCCCGTAGGATTACCGCGTCCAATGATCGACAAAATATTTCCAATGAGTCGAGTGTCTACATTGAATAATGCATCTTGTTCGGATTTTGTGGGTATATCCGCTGAAAACCCTCAGGAGACAACACTCCTCCTCCTTGGCAACAAAGAGGTTTAACGGCTTGTTGCACGTGCTAAGTGCAACCGTGATTCCTACGAAAGTGAGTTAGGATTTCTTGTTTCTCGTTTGCTTTTCTCTTTCTTTGATTTGCTCGGGACTAGCAAAAACCAGGTCTACTGCATCCATGTTTTTGCTAGTCCCGAGCAAAACACAAACAACCCTCCAACTTCCATCGCCTTCATGGCTATTCAAGTCACATCAAGGCATGCCAAAATGCCACCACTCCAAGGGCATCCAAAAGCCAGGAAATAATGTGCATCCAAACCCCAAACGCAACCCTTCCAATTCCACGCCACCTCAACATGGGCTCAGCCAAAACTCGCACCATTAACCCCCTCGGATCGGATTGAGTTGATCAAGCCAGAAAATGCGTACTCACCCGGTGAGTCACACTCCATTGACCGTCAAGGAACCCGATTAAAAATAAGCATACAAACATACCACAAACACAATTAGTTAATCTAAGAACTAAATTATATATAAACGAGGAGAGTGAACTTATCATTATTATAGCAGGAGAGCGGGTTTTACATCAGTAATAAAACATGGTGAAACGTGCACATAATATCAGAAGGCTCAATCTATCCAATATTATTAGCTATGCGTACATTCCAAAGCATGTGTTGCATTAAGATATAATATGAATAACATATAACAAGAAGGAGTCCAATTTAGTTCTTGAGTGCATGCATATCAAAAAATATCAGAGAATATAACCGAAATCAGATCATAAATGTATCATAGGTGTTGCTGGACCATAAATGACTCAAACCACGAATCCCAGCAACCATCGCACACAATGCAACCGATAGCATCAGATAAATCACAGAAAAATACAAACCTCACAGCCATGCATATGGATGCCTGACACATCCAAACCACATGCTCAGAGCATCCTTCCCAGGCAGTCTAAGGAGGGAGAAGGTCAGAGGAAGTCTGTCCAAGCTGTTCGGTCCAGCAACCGTGCAAGAAGCACGCAAGATGCACCAACCTCATGCTTAACATCACTCTAGTGCACCATGCTCAGACCAAACAAGCCAATCCAACTCCTCTCACCCCTAACCTCCCTAATGTCCATCCCCAGCCCCCTCCTGACCCCAGCCACCATCTGATGTTGGATGCACCAGCCAGCCGTCCAAAGCTAGGAGTCAAAAGGGTTTAAGGCAAACCTTAGTTGGATCTTGTGTGTACCAGCCACACCCAACTAGATCCGTGGCCACCCTCATCCCAGAAGGAACACCTTCACCTCTGATTGGACCTCGCTAGAGCTCGCTGGAGGTCTGGTCCCTTTGGCAACCCCATAGCCAGCCCCATCTAGCGCATGCTCCTTGCACCGTTGCACCACCAACCGCCTGATGTTGGCTGGCCCCTCATGCCAACATCCCCTCCCATAAAACTCTTCAAGGGATAGGAGCATACCTGATTAGCTAGGAAGTTTCCTGAAATTAGTCGGAGATTCTGCCCACCAAACTTCCAGCCGCACCTCAGGTTGCACTAGACGTCGCTTCTAGCCTTGCTGGATTTGAAGTTTGCTGGAGCACCACCTGAGTGGCCTGATCATGTTTCTGAGGAGTGGACGAGGTGGGGGAGAAGTGTGGGAGGTGAAGAGGTGTGCAAGGGTTGGCTGGTGGGAGAGGCCTTTTGTTTGCTTGCTTGGACTCTTCAATTTCAAGGCCTTAACGGCTAATCAAGCCACCTCAACACATGCCAAAATGGCACCAGCAAAGACATCACAAAAGCCACGAAAATGCACATCCAAAGCCTATTGCAATCCTTTCAATTCCATGCCACTTCAACACGGGTTTAGCCCAAAACCGACCCTACACTCACTCAGACAAAAAATGAGTCGATCGAGTCAACAACCGCGCGCCCGCCCGATGTGTCGCACCCACTCGACCAACAAGAAATATGATCAAATCTACTCAAACAAACATGCCATAACACAATTTGACATTCCAAGAAGTCAATTATGCATAACTACGGAGAGTGGACTTATTAATATTAAAACAGGAGAGTGGGTCATACAGGTTACTGTTTAATCGTTATAATACCGCAAGTGCACGACGTCGGTGAAGACGTAGCAAATACGGGTCGATCCACGGGGAGGAGTGAACTCTCTAGTTTTTCAGAAATCAAGTGGCAACAAAAGGGGGAACAGTTTTTTTATGCTAATCTACGCTACACTAAACTATTAAGAAGAAAAATGCAAAGTAAAGCAACTAACGATTACTTCGAATAAAAACTAAAAGAATGTAAAACTAATCTGGAATCAAGAAGAGAAAGACCCCTAGGGGTGGAGTGTGTGCACAGATGTAAAAAGATGGTGAAGAATGCATTCTATAGGCACAAATGTAGGTAGTGTTTTCATGCATAGGAAGTGTCTAAAGATATGGCAAAACCTATCAATCTATTCACTAACCTAGTTGATTAACATTCATATACACAAGCTGGTTATTTCAGAACCTAAACAAGCGTGGGAGGTGTCTAAGATGTGTGGCAAAGCCCATCAAGTGTAGTATTCTACTCTAACAAGCAAGCATACATTCACATTTATCAACACAATCAAAATATAAAGCATTCATATCCATTCTTTAATGCATATATGAACATCATCTCCACCCCCAAAGGGGGATGGATCTTTTCACTACACATTATTCTAAAAATTAAACTAAAGAAGAAAGGAAACATTCTAACTACTTTAGCCTACAATCAAAGAAATAAAACTAAGCTAAGCATGCATAAAGAAACAACATAAGAACAAAACAATGGAAAAATTATTTTATTAAATGACTCACATCACTAGCAGCATTCTTCTTCACCTTGAGATTTTGCTCCAAGGCTTACTCCAAGTAGAGAGAATGCCACCAAGCAATGGGTAAATACAATATAAGGTGAAGAGTTCTATTTATATCCATAGAAAAAGGTACTCCAGGACAACCCTAGGTATGGGACTAAACAAATACCAGAAATAGACTAAATACACAATAATACACATCCCACAGAAAGCTTAGCGACCGCCAATTGGTGGTCTTGGAACGCCAATTGGCGGTCTATATGGTTCGGATCACGTTGGATTTTCTTCTGGGCTTTTCTGGATGACTTTTCTTGTCTTTGATGCATCTACGTCGCTTGCTGGAGCTCCGACCGGAATAGAATTGCCAAAATACTCCCCATGATGGAGTGAAGTATTCTTGTTTGCAAATTGGTCCTTCGATATTGCATCTTAGTCCTAGAGTCTCTCAACTCAGTCCCCTTTCATGCTTTTAGGTCCTTTTATGCCTCTTCTCTTCAAACCTATTTATTTCTGAAATTCAAACATAAAATCGTCACATAGCATTGTTTAGGTGAAATATAATGGATATAAGATACAAATATAAACATGAAATGATGTCAATCAAATACCCCCACACTTAACTTTTGCTAGTCCCGAGCAAAACAAAGAAAGAGAAAAAGGAAAGAAAGGAATTGCATACGTAAAACAGGGAAATCCTAACTCACTTTCGTGGGAATCACGATTGCACTTAGCGAGTGCAACAAGCCGTTAAACCTTCTTGCCGCCAAGGAGGAGGAGTGTTGTCTCCTAAGGGTTTTCAACGGATACACCCACAAAATCCGAATAAAGATGCATTATTCAACCTAGTTACACGACTCGTTGGACTTATTTTGTCGATCATTCGACACGGTAATCCTACGGGCCGACTCTATATATGTAATCAGTCCACACACCTAGCCTAATGAATCTTTCGTGAAAGTAAATTAAGGGCTTAAGTGAAAGTCATGGGCAACCTTAACTTCTGAAAGTGAAACATTGTGTAAAGTCCATTAAGGTTCTTATTTGAGCTTTTTTTCTTTTCTTTTCTTTGGACCACTATATTGGTTGGTGTTTGATTCTCCTAGGGTAAGGTTTCGTGCATCATTGCCTGTGAGGACTTACACTATCACATACACCTTCCCCCAAATCTCCACATAGGGCGATCCCTACCACTCGTGTAACGGGAGTTCGGTCGGTGCATCCTAAGTAAGATGACTCGAGAACACGAGGCACTAAGTCCCCTCGGACCTAATTTCCCGAGTGATAAGAGTCGTGCGAGAAGAGAGAACACCACTTATTCACTTATCTACATAGAAACCAAAACCCGTACACTTACAGTTTCACAAAAATAGTTTAAGGACCCTTGACTACGACAAACTTCCTTATACTAACAGACACGAATTATTGACTCACTAGGTTCAGGGTGAACTTCTTTAAATGTTTGAGTGCTGAAACCCTATGATTATTCCCCCCCGAGGGAAAACCGAGGTGCATCCTAACGACTCGATAAGACCTAAAGCCAGTAAACTAGATATCCTAATGCATCAAGTTCAAGACAATTTTGGGAGCTTTCTTTTTACTTTGCCTCTCAACGGTTTTGCACATGCCAAACACACGCAAAACCCACAAAACATTTTCTTTCGCAAACACATGAAGATTTTGAAAGAAATGTGAAAATTTTAATGCACTAGGCAAGCAAAAGAAGACAAGTCGCCCAAGGATCATGGCAAGCAGATATATCAATATTAAATGCAACACACTAACATGACCCTAACAATAAACACAAAAGAAACAAAATAAAAGGAAAAAGACTCAACTATGCACACACGTAAAACACCCCCCCACACCTACTTCATGCATTGTCCTCAATGAATGTGAGCATGATACTACATGGATTTATGCATGAAAAATGGAAGATCTCACCAACATGAAGCGCAACAGGAAGTTCATGGTTATAGTGATGGACACAAACCCGAATTCCCTCAAAACCTGTGAGATACTGAAGACGGGACACAAATACGTGAAAGAAATGGGGCCCAAGTACACAAGGGTTGGGGCCCACAACGATCAATGCTCGCTCACTCATGGAGTCTTTTATTACTCGTTTTCTTTTTATTTTTTTCTTTTTTACAGGATATATACATCAACAAAGATATTCTCATAATCATTTGGTCAAGGAATATCAAATGAGAACATTGAGTTATGAGGACCAGAGACTTGCCGAGATGGGCAAACTTCACTGGTACTCTGAGGTGTCATGAGGGGTGAAAGGTCAAAGCTGAAAGGCTCGAACCCCTCATGATATTGGTTGGGTGTACGCAACATGAATGAGTGAAGTTGTGTTGCCTCACTAGGGTTTAGTTGCTAATCGAACAAAACCCTCCAACCAATAGGTGGGTGCATCGGAATGAGTTCCTCAAGCTCATTCGATGGATGTAGCTGACCTGCATCGCTAAGAATGGGGCTTCTCCCCAAGTCATCCAACAAGGACCTATCACCATAATTTATAGCATCAAGCATAAGCTCGGTCATAGGTGGGTCCTTGTTGGAGTCAATCTGGAGCTCAAAGGGCTCAATAGCCCTAGGACAAGGGGTGACAACACCTTTTGGAGTGGGCATATGCTGAGGTGTGTCCCTCCCACTAATGGTCTCAACTGAATCATGCAACGAACACTCCCTTTGGACATTCATGTTTGATGCCAGCTCACTCTGTTGAATTGCAAAGACAGGCAATGAGTTTTCGTTGTGCCCACAAACATTCTCAATGGGTTGCATTGGTGTTAGGGGTGTTCGTTGATTTTGCGGTGCTTTCACTAATTGGCGGATGAAATTGAGATTTCAAGGTTGGTCCATGGGCTCATGTTGCCTACCAGAGTTGAATACATGAAACTCGGCACTCATGTTTCCGAGTGAGGGCTTCATGAGACCATTTCTACAATTAATTAAGGCATTGGAGGTTGCCAGAAATGGTCTGCCCAAAATCAAAGGTATTTGAGAGTGGGTGTGCGCAACAGGATTGGTATCAAGAACAACAAAATCGTCTGGAAATATAAAATCTCCAAGTTTGATAAGCACGTCCTTGATAATCCCCTTTGGAATACTAATGGATCTATCCGCCAATTGGAGGGTGATCTTAGTTGGTTTCAATTCTCCCAAGTTCAACTGTTGATAAACATAAAATGGGAGGAGGTTGACCGCCGATCCTAAATCAAGCAATACATTACTCATGCTAGTGTCCCCTATCATACACTGAATAGTAGAACACCCAGGGTCTTGTTATTTTGTGTAGGTGGGATTGGACAAAAGTGAGCTTACATTTGCAGCCAAGAATGATTTCTTAGGAACATTGGTCTTCCTCTTGGTTGTGCAGAGATCCTTCAACACTTTGGCATATTGAGGTATTTGTTGGATGACATCCAACAAGGGGATGTTAACCTTTACTTGCTTAAACACCTCTAACATCTTATCCATTGTGTCACTCTGCTTTTTGATTAACCTACTGAGATAGGGAGCTTTTGGCAGGTAGGTTTTCTGCGGTGCCTGAGAAGGAGGCATTGGTGTATTACCCTCACCCTCAGCCTCTTCTTCACCACCATTCCCACTGAGGGGCTACATAGATGGTGGTGGGTGTGGCAAGGAAATGTGATTGTCAACCTGCTTTGCATTCCTTAAGGTTACGAGGGAATTAACATGGTGAGCAGGTTCCTTCACATGGTTCACTTGCCGCCTGATGGGAATTTTATTTATACCGCAAGTGCACGGCGTCAATGAAGACGTGGCAAATACGGGTCGAACACAAGGAGGGAGAGATTCTGTTATTAGTGTGATTTTTGATTAAGGGGAAGAAGGAGAGAAGAAATAATTGGGTTTTGAGATTTTTGGGTTTTAATTATCTAAAGCAAGAACAAGAACAATTAAAACTAAAACAAGAACAAAGAGGTGAATTCCGTCGGGTGGAGGTTTAGATTTAAGGTTTAGATTAGAGAATTCAGAAACTTATAATAAATCATATTAGTTATGAAGCATTACATGATAAATGATTTAACATAAACTCAAGTAATCAAAATAGACTAATACGAACTTAAAATAATAACATTTATTCGTCTTCTCTTCACCCTAAATCCGTCACCTCCACCCTTTGGAAAGAGTTAGAAACTCATGGAGGGAGGAAGAAGGGGTCCTTGAGACATTACAAAAGAAAACTAAAAGTAAGAAATAAAAGACAGAATTTTTATTAATGAAAAAGAAGAATACAAAACTAAGATTAAGAATAAAAACTACAACCAAAGACTAAGGACCCTTCTAACATCGTTCTCGGGTCTATTTATAGTTGCTACAAGGGATCTAGGTATAATATTGGAAAGTACACGTGTCCAGACACGACTGAACGAAATTGGAGCACACAGATCGCTGAGGGGGCGGCGTTTCCGCCGCACAATGTATGTGATATGCGGCGATTTCGCCGCACAATCTTCTCTGATTTAATCCGGATTTTTGCTGGTAGTTTATGGTATGATTTGATCCTCCTTTGCGCGTCTGGATGATTTCTTTCCATTCTTTTGAGCTCCGGATTAATTCCTTTATATGTTTGGAGATTTACATTGATTTTCTTTAGATTTTCTCCAAGATAATATTTTGGTGCTTTAATTGCAATTAGGTCCTTGACTTTTTGCAGTTAAGTCCCCGACTACTTTTGTGCTTAAGTCCTTGTTCTTTTTGCAATTAGGACTTGAATGCTTTTATGCTTGGATACATTTCCATTCGTAACCCGATAATCTTGAACTTGGTCTTTATGATAGAAATGAGTCTTTTGCACGCGTTTATGCTCGGGATGTGGGTAAATTGCATTCAGGTCCCTGTATTCTGTAAATAAGACTAAACACATACCTTAGTAGCATTTATTGATGTAAAAGTAATCTAAATGAAAGACATATGATGCAATGTATGCAATGCATCACCGCCCACGAGGTACCACATTCTCATTTTGCATGTGTTGTTGCTGGTACGTGTAGGGGTTAGCCTCGGGCTGGCTAGGCAGAGTCCCTCTCTCTCTTTCATGCACAGACTGAGCCAATTGGCCCATCTGAAGCTCTAGAGATTTGATGGTCTGCTGATTTGAAATGAGAACTTGACTTGCGGTTGACATAAAAAAATCATTGAGTTTTCAAGTCCACGAGTGAAGGTCTCAAGTGAATTGAATTGGGTTTCCATATTACTGGAATTTGGGAAACCCGATTGATTGTTGATTTGAGCTTGGGGAGACTGATAAGATTGTGCATGCATGGGAGGTTGGTGTGGTTGGTTAGGTGGTCGAGAGGAGTTTGAAGGACCACCTGGGGCATTATTTTGGTTCCATGAAAAATTGGGGTGGTTCCTCCATCCGGGATTATAAGATGATGAGTATGGGTCATTCCTAGCTCTATCATAGATGGCGTTGACATGTTCCATCTGAGGAGGAATGGACGCACACTCGCTTTCTACATGACCTATCCTACCATATGAATGACAGGGAACTGGACCAGATGTGAACATGTGATGTGCACCTTGTTGGTTTTGGAGCTCAATCGAATCCATATGGCGCATTAAGTCCACCATGCGCGCCTTGGTGGTCGTAGTGGTATCGACAGCAAATACGGCACCCGATCTAATCGAGTTTGCATTCGCGATCCTCACTCCTATGCTAGATGATGCACGTGGTTCCCTCACACTCTCCCATTGCATGATTTTCTCAACGAGATCTTCTAGGAAAGCCCATGCCTCCCTTTCATCCTTTCCTAAGAACTCTCCTTGACACATGGACTCAAGGAGCGTTCGGGACGGGATGTGAAGACCCTCGTAGACAATCTGACAAAGGTGCCACAACTCGGTGCCATGGTGAGGGCATGAGGAAAGTATCTCCTTGAATCTCTCTAAATATGCATGAAATGTTTCGGTCTCAAGTTGATAGAGCGAGTTGATTTTGTTCCTCAATTTTTGACTCCGATGATTTGGAAAGTACTTTTTGAGAAATGCAGATTGATGGAGTCTGTGCTAAGTTGTTGCAGCTTGAACATAGCACATACCTCCTCAAATTCCCTGAGAAAGATATAGGGGTCACCTTTCCCAGTGAAGTGAGGGAGCATGGAAATAAACTGAGGCTTAACCTCAAAGTGGTTCCCATTTGCCTCTGGTAATACGATGCATGAGGGTAGAGCGGTACGGCTCGGGTAGCATCGATCACGAAGAGGTATGGGAGCCGCGACAGGAAGAACAGGAAGCACAGGTGGAACAGGCGGGTCCAGCAACTGCTCCTCCTCGCGGAAATTAGCAACCATTGAACCCGAACTATGTGTGACACGAGAGGAGGGAGGCGTCAAGAAATCGACTACCGCAGTAGGGTTGACGACACGCCTCGTCAAACGACCACTCGCGTCTCGTGCCCACACAAGCATGCACAAAGGTGCACACACAAACCAAAATTTATTTTGTTTTTTTCAAAATAAAGAGTGTGCATAGAGGAGAAGACGTAGGGACACATAAGAGAGAGAACTCAGGAGAGAATGGAAGAAGTCCTTATGCTACGGTGGGAGGGTACATGTAGAAGCACACAAGCAAACAAGGCTCAAACAGTCCTTCGGTCGCTATAGGTCCTTACAGCTAGACGACGCTTAACTGCGAGGTCACACCGCCTCAACACGTCTCACCTCCCTAGGATGAGGACCACAAAGCCCAGCAAGTGAGTCAAGATCCAGAGATCTCGCCTCTCCTACTATCGACAGAGTGAGCGACGCCGATGAGGCCATGACGGTCGGGACCGAATCACTCTCCTAATGCGCCTGAAATCCATAGGGTCAATGTCTACTTGATTTTAAAATTAGGCTCTTGATTAGTGTAGTTTTTGGGGTGAAGTAAAGGGTAATGAAATCCCCCACCTTATTTTATATGGGACAACCCCTACTTAGTAGCGTTTTGGAGTACAAAATCTAGCAATCAACTGTCAAAACAAACACTCAACTCACACTTGTCGCAATGCACTTTGTACTAACTAACGCATGTTCATACAAAATGCATGAATGAGAGAAGGAAATGCGTACCTCACGCCGGCACTCAGCAACTGAAAGTAAAGCTAAAAGAAAAGACAATCTACGTGCCTAAGTCGAGCACATGATGCATGACCTAAAGAAGAAATAATGCCTAATCTTTTGCTTTGGGTTTTAAGGTCCAAGTTGCTTAAATGGAGATTGATTATTGATTTGGGAACAAACTATAAGTCGAAACATCCCAAATCGAGTCCCAGATAACTATATCAGATAATACAACAAGCCAAAGAAAAAACGAAGGAAATATAGCTCACCAGACCGCCAATTGGCGGTCTCAGGCCGCTGATTGGCTGTCCAAGCTTCTCTGTTCTGCTCCAAATTTCTCCTGGTGATTTCCCTTTAGCCTCAGAGTCTCCTTACAGAAAGAAAACTACAAAACACAAATTAAATCCACTTGAATCGTCCAAACCAGAGTCTGGACTGGCACCTCCCCGGCAACGACACCAAAAACTTGTTTAAACGTTTTAATTACCGCAAGTGCACGACCACGTTGAAGCGGTGGCAAGTATAGGTCGATCCTCTGGGAGGTGAGTAGCCTCTGGTTTTTCAGAAATCAAGTGGCAACAAAAGGGGGAAGAGTTTTGTTTATGCTAATCTACGTTACACTAAACTAGTAAGAAGAAAAATGCAAAGTAAAGCAACTAACGATTACTTCGAATCAAAACTAAAAGAATGTAAAGCTAAGCTGGAATCAAGAAGAGAAAGACCCCTAGGGGTGGAGTGTGTGCACACATGTAAAAGATGGTGAAGAATGCATTCTATAGGCACAAATGTAGGTAGTATTTTCATGCATAGGAAGTGTCTAAAGGTTATGACAAAACCTATCAATCAATTCACTAACCTAGTTGATTAACATTCATATACACAAGCTGGTTATTTCAGAACCTAAACAAGCATGGGAGGTGTCTAAGATGTGTGGCAAAACCCATCAAGTGTAGTATTCTACTCTAACAAGCAAGCATACATTAACATTTATCAACACAATCAAAATATAAAGCATTCATATCCATTCTTTAATGCATATATGAACATCATCTCCACCCCCAAAGGGGGATGGATCTACTCACTACACATTATTCTAACAATTAAACTAAAGAAGAAAGGAACCAATTTAACTACTTTAGCCTACAATCAAAGAAATAAAACTAAGCTAAGCATGCATAAAGAAACAACATAAGAACAAAACAATGGAAAATTTATTTTATTAAATGACTCACATCACTAGCACCATTCTTCTCCACCTTGAGATTTTGCTCCAAGGCCTACTCCAAGTAGAGAGAATGCCACCAAGCAATGGGTGAATACAATAGAAGGTGAAGAGTTCTATTTATAGCCATAGAAAAAGGTAATCTGGGACAATCCCTCGGTATGGGACTAAACAAATACCAGAAATAGACTAGATACACACTAATACACGTCCCACAGAAAGCTTAGAGGATCTAGAGCAAAACAAACCGCCAATTGGCGGTCTATATGGTTCGGATCACGTTGGATTTTCTTCTGGGCTTTTCTGGATGACTTTTCTTGTCTTTGATGCATCTACGTCGCTTGCTGGAGCTCCGACCGGAATTGAATTGCCAAAATACTCCCCATGATGGTGTGAAGTATTCTTGTTTGCTCATTGGTCCTTCAATCTTGCATTTTAGTCCTAGAGTCTCTCAACTCAGTCCCCTTTCCTGCTTTTAGGTCCTTTTATGCCTCTTCTCTTCAAACCTATTTATTTCTGAATTCAAACATAAAACTCATCACGTAGCATTGTTTAGGTGAAATATAATGGATATAAGATACAAATGTAAGCATGAAATGATGTCAATCAAATAATTAAATCCGATCAAATCTACTCAAACAAACATGCCAGAACACAATTTGACATTCCAAGAAGTCAATTATGCATAACTGTGGAGAGTGGTCTTATTATTATTAAAGCAGGAGAGCGGGTCTTACAGGTTACCCTTCTCATGTTCACATAATTGTTGTGTCATTTGACTCATTTGCATTTCCATAGTTTGCAAGGAATTCAAGTTGGACTTCAATAAAGTTTGAGTGGTTTCCATGAACGTTTGGAGGGTTTGTTTTAAGAAATCAAGTTTGGGGTCAACAGTGAGGTTCATGTTAGAATTTGGGAAATGGATGGGTTGGGTGTTTATGGGGTGAGAATGAGTCCAATGATTAGTCATGGGTGGTGTCAACGACACCAAAAACTTTATTGAATCAGTTTAATATACTGCAAGTGCATGACCACGTTGAAGCGGTCGCAAGCATGGGTCGATCCACAAGGAGCGCGCGCAAGTCGGATTTGCGATACTCGAGTGGGAAAAGAAAAGGAGAGAGATGCCATCAGAATCAAACTAAAACACGAAAGAAATCGAAAACAAACAATAAAACTAAACCCCTCAGGGGGTAGAGAAAGAACATGAATAGGAAAATGTGTGGTGTAGTGTGTGGTCAAATGTGCTCATTAAAACATGTCATACATCAAATCCACAAAAACTCAATTCCAACTTTGCCTCCACATGAAATAAGATAAAAACCTCATCATTAAAACATACAAAACAATAATTGAAATGAAGCTAATATGTTCACATGAAAAATGACTCTAATCCAACTATGTCTCCACATGAAATAAGATTTATCATAATTATTAAAACATACAAGACATTAATTTGGATAAAGACAACATGAGCATTAGCACATCAAAGCATGTGCTAAGCTTCATTCAAGAGCATTAGCACATCAAAGATAAGAGTGAAACTCATTAGATGGTTATGGAAATCATGTAAGGCTCAAAGGATTAAGATTAACACACACACTAATCCATCACATGACCAAATCACCTTCTTCTCCACCCCCCAATGGGGATGGACTACTCTCTACTCATCTCTACACTAAAGAAAGCATAAAAACAACATAAACCCAAAATAGAAATGAAGCAAAACAAGATTACGCAAACAACAATATAAAAGAAATTACATCAAAGTAAAGACACTAATGTAAAGAACAAGAACAAAACTAGATTAAGAAACAAAATACAAAGTGTGCTCCTCTCCAACCCCCTTATTACACTACTAAAACAGGAAACTAAAACCTACTCTAATGGAGAAAGGAGGAAGAAGAAGTGGAGAGGAGGGATTACAATGGTATATATAGACTAATACATGGTTAGGATTAATTTGGAAATAATCGGACGGCTCTAAATCACATCTTATAGTCCAGGAATGCTCCAAACCGAATACCCGGCCCACGACTGGAATTTCAACTCATTTGGACAATTTGTATCCTCCAGTGGCGGATCAAATGGTTCTGATTGGGCTGAATTTTTGTGTCGTGCTTGATTTCTTCATTTGGCACGTAGGGTGAAGTCCTGGTCTGTTGGCGTGAACCGATTTGAGTTCAATTGGCGAAATATTGATTTGCTTCAAGTCATGTGTCACAATACTTTGCATTTCACAATCCGGTCCTTCCGAGTTTTCACTTGGGTCCTTCCTGATTTGCGATCCAGTCCTTGTGCATTACAAATAGGTCCACAACCTTACAAATCACTCCATTCTTGCTACATTTAGGTCATTTTTGCTCCCTTCCCCTTCTTTATTACCTTACTCCTGAAACACTACAAACAACAACTCGAGTAGCACGATATTTTGGTACAATAAAGGATATATAGAATGAATATGATGCATGATATGCTACTAATCAAGGACCATTTCAAGTTTTAAAGAACAGACAAGTGAGTTAAAGGACATACGTGTGCTTTAACGGATATAGGTGTCCTATGTACATCCTTGTGGTTTGAGGACCCCTTCGAATGTGGACAAGAGACAAGTATGTGCTTTAAAGGACATAAGTCTCTTTTTTTAAAAGAACAAATAAGTGATTGTCCTTCAAATGATATAGGTATCCTTTAAAGGACATGCTTGTGGTTGAAGGGCCATTTGGAGTTTTAAAGGAAACTTCGAGTTTCCAATGATAGACTTTAAAGTTTTTGTTTCTTAATACCACATCGGACATTAGGATAAATTTGACTTGATATGTCCTTTTTATTATAATTTTTACGACGTTCTTTTTCTTAAAAATAAGTCATACCACATCGGAATGTAGGTAAAAGCCGATGTGATATGTCCTTTTGATTTGGAAGGAAAAAATTAATCGATATGTTTTTTTTATATGTGATATGAGGGTGTTCTATCTGTCCACAAGTCATACTTCTAGATGTGATATGACATTTTCATAAGATTTATTGAATGAACCAATAAAGTTATATGTGTTATTTAGTATTCAATTTCCATACATCCAAAAATATAATTGAGATTATTACAAAACATAGTTGGATACTAATGAATTGGACAAGAATACTTTGGATTCACAAAATATATCAGAGATATATTTATAATACACAAAACTGTTATATTGATAGTGACAAACGTCATACATAACATAGAACAATATATATATACAGGAATTCTCTAGTGAGCTCAGGGCTTAATTTTTCTAAATTAAGCCCCCACAATATCCACCACTCATTTCATATTGTCATGTAGATTAAGAAAAAACGGTTATGTTAATGAATTGTGAGATTAACTGTAAATAAGATCCAATGGTGAGATTGTAGGGGTTTAAACTAAGTTTGATGAGCCTTGGGCTCACTAGAGCTTGACTATATATATATATATATTACAAAACACAAACACAAACCAAAAAAATTACTAATCTCTTCCAAGTCATTTGGAAGAGAGTGATACTCTCATATACCGCCTGCAAGCCCAAAAGATAATGTTGTTTATCTCCTCGATCTGACTAAACTTCGCAAGCCACCATAGAAGCTTCCGCATGCGTGGGTCCGCTATGCTCTCGTCGGGTTTCTCCACCAGTGGTACCGATGTTTGATCATTCCAGATGAAGTACCGACAGTCAGATATAGAACTTCCTGCTAAGCGTGTTTGAGGTGTTAGACCACAACTTTGTGGCCTTGAAACTACACCTAGAGGTGCGAGACAGTAAATGTGGGACTCTCGATATTTCAACGAGGGGATACCCTACCCATATTGGTCCACCGATTATGTATTCCTTGTCATCACATGAGTAGTCATTGTTTGATATGTGTTGGAAGGCTATTTTTTCGGTGGATCGAATACACAATTGGAACTATGAATGTAGTAGGGTTTAGGAACTATGAATGGAATATACGACACCCTTTGATTTTATAGACACTTTAATTAAAGGTTGAGTTACTTCACATACCCAGTAGTAAAAGGTTATATCCTTTCATCACGACTTCCAATAGCCGCCAAAAATTATTTTCTGATAATAGGGCTTACTACTTGTATTTTCGGTTTAAGTCTGATAATTATGGGTTGGCTCCAAGGAGGCACAAATTCAGAACTTCCTACCCACATTTGATTTTCCATTCTCAACATTTGATGTCGGAAAGCAACAAAAATTCATCATATGCAGTCAACCGAAAACATTTCGGTCCACCAAAATCAATATCTAGAATCACCAGTTCGGACAATCGAAATCTATTCGATCAATGTAAGACAAATATTTGGGAAATATTGTGTTAGGATGGTCAATATAACACAAGACATTATTATACAAATTTTGTTTATAACGTTAGTTAAATATTTTCACCCATCAATTTTCTAGATTCAGAATTACTTGGGCTAATAATGAGTGGAACATAGCACATTCGGAGAATTTGTTAAAGGCCGACGTTTGATTTTTTTCTTATGGGTCTTTTATATGTTTTGTTTCCTAATAATTAGACATATCATGTCGAATTGTAAGATAATATCTGACATCGATGTCCTTTTTAACAAGTTCTATTTTTTATAATGAAACGTAACAGGTGGTATATTATGTTATCATCCGACGTGAGATGCCATTTTCATTAGAAATTTTGGTGAGGTTGTGCTCTGACGAACACACTCAATTTAAAAGGACAGGCTTGGGGTTTAAATGACACATTTGATCTATAAAAGACTCACGTGACCTTTAGAGGACATAAGTCGCATGTGTAGCACAAACTTTTTTAAAAGGACATATTCAATTTTAAAGGACATACGTGTCCCTTAGAGGAAGCACGTGTCCTTAAAAATGACGCCAGTTATTTTAAGACACTTTTTTTTGTTTTAAGGGACACACTCAATTTTGATAGGACAAATTTGGGATTTAAAGGAATTCGTGGGCTTAAAAGGATGCTGTTTCTTAAATAAGACCTATCACGTCGAATTTGAGCTTAAACATTGAGAACACTCCAATTTCCTAAGTATTAACCACAATTGCCAAGTGGAAAAAATAATAACCCACGTTACTTTAAGAAACTCAGGTTTTTACAAAAGATCGAGCTTCAAAACAAGGTTCAGATGCATTAAAAATTAGATTAACTAAATGAGTTTCAGACAAATTTGGTATGCGTGAAAACTATCATTAAGCAACTGAATTTACGATTGAAAAATAAAATAACTAACACTTGAGAACAATGTACAAAGGAGACCGTTAAAATGACAAATTTGAGTTTGAAATGATTGTAACTCAAAGGACTTAGCAAATATTGTCTAATCTTTTGTTATATGTTATTAAAGGTCAAGTTGCTTAAGGGGGTCGATAAGTTATTATCATAATACCAGCAGATTTATAGATAATATGTAAATAATATTGAAAATTTAAAGAAGTAAGGCAATAAACATTTAAAATATTAAAAGCAAGTATTAAAAACAATTACTTGGATTGACGGAAAAACATGTTAAACAAAAAATATCATATTATTAATAACAATTGAGATTAAAATTTTATTGAAATTTTAGTAGAATCTCCCCTAAAAGTTTGATATGTAAAATTCTTCAAATCCTGGGATTGACAAGAAAAATATATAATATTCTCCACTATATCACATTACATTTTTTTTGGTTTTATTGCGTATAATGAAAATTTATTTGGGTATAGTAAAAATATGAGAAACAGAAAGCATAAGTTCATCTATCATATTGCAATGAATCAATTATCCACTTCAGTTTGACCAACAAACTTTGATACAAACTCGAAGACTCTTCCACAACTTCTCAAATCATGTCAAAATTGATAACAATTTGGGTGTGGAAGTGTGCACTTTTAGAAATCCAGAAACTCAAAATGTAATTTGATTTTGATGCATTTTACATAACAGGCTTGTATGATGTTTGTTTAAGAATTAATACCAAATATTAAACCCAAGTTTATGGCCAAGCAAATGCTCTAAAAGACCCTCAAGTTTATCTTAAGTCGACCATTTCCCTCCCTTCTCTCGTTGGGTGAACATATACATTAAGTTTTTCACATTCAACATGTTCACAAAAGCATTCAAAATCAACCCCAAACAAGAGATTCAGATGTCAAGACATTAGCCATCATCTTTTACAAAATACAAAATAAATTTAGACAAAATACAAAATAAATTCAGACGTGGCCATCTTTCAAAAAATATAAAATAAATTCCTGTTAATTTGGGTTTCGCAAGTGACCAGAGAATCCAACCTAAAACAAATCTACAAATGCATAAATTCCTTACTAAACTCACAATCACTAAAAACAATTACAACCCAAACAAAATCAGATTACAAACTCATCAAATCTAACAAAAAACAAAAAACAACAAAAACACAAGTTAAGCACGAACCAGAGGAGGTCAGAGGTCTTCGCGGAGGTGGAGGATGTGGTGACGGTGGTTGCAGAAGTGGAGGAAGACGACCGAGGTCGTGGAGGCTGCGCTTTGTTCTGAAATGCGGTCCGATGCGGCCGCATATGCGGATGCGGCCGCGATGCGGGGGAGACGCGCATCGCATCTCCCCGATGCGACCCTCCGGATGCGGCCCGCATCTTGACCCGCATATGCGGGTAGATGCGGCCGCATATGCGGATAAATGCGGCCGCATTTCAGAACACCCATTTTTTTGTTTTTTTTGTTGTTTTTTTTTGTTTTTTTTTTTGAGTTTTTTATCTTTTTTTGTTTAATATTAACTTGTTTATCTTCGAAATTATTCAAAAACTTACCTAAATTTTTAGTTACATGTATATAATTTATAATTAATATATATATATATATATATATTATATTATTTAATTATTAAATCGCAAACTGCATATGCACCCGCATCGCATCTGCATACCGCATATGTCGGATGCGGTGCCTCGCCGCATCGCATCCGCATCCCGCATTTCTGAACCTTGAGGCTGCGCTGGTCGGAGATTTGTCGGAGTTGTCGAGGTCGTAGGGGTGGAGAGTCACAGGGGCTAGGGTTTTGCTCAGGTTTTCGTCAGGATAAAAGATAAAAAACTAAAACAAAATTGGACTTATAGGACCTATACACGTTAGTTAACTCATACACCCGATGTCTATACCCTGACGTTATATAAACGTCAGGGTATAGACGTCAGTTTCCAAGGGTATTCAATCACCCGACGTCAACAGGACCCAATAGACGTCGGATGTATCAATAGACGACATCTATAGGTATAGACGTCGGCTATTGATACATCTGACGTCTATTGGGCGACGAGTATAGACTATTCTGCACTAGTGTTTATAGAACAGACACATGTCCTTTCAAGGACAGATCATACTTTAAAGGTCATACGGGTCTATTAAAGAACCTTAGTGTCCTTTAAAGTACT
Source organism: Triglochin maritima (assembly GCA_963682175.1). NCBI lineage: Eukaryota > Viridiplantae > Streptophyta > Magnoliopsida > Alismatales > Juncaginaceae > Triglochin > Triglochin maritima. The sequence goes on from OY821779.1 coordinate 18,101,764, forward strand.
TATTAGTAGCATATCATACATCTCATTCATGCTATATATCCTTTGTTTTACCCCAATTTTGTGCTACTCGAGTGTTTGTGGTGTTTTGGGTGTTAGGTAATAAAGAACAGAAAGGAAGAGAAAAATATTGAAATGCAAGAAGAAATTACTCAAATGAAGCAAAGATGACCTGTTTGTAATGCACAAGGACCCATTTGTAAATCAGGAAGGACTCAAATGAAATCCAGAGGGACTTTAATGCACAGGAAACATTTCAGGAGAAAAAATCACTCAATACCATAATCTTCAAGATTAAGACCTAACTGTAGATTAAGACCAAACAGACTCGAACCAGCGGACCAGGAGTGCACCCCACATGCAAAATACAACACTTAAGCTCCTGGAAGAAATCGGGGTTGATCGGGCACAAAAGATTCGCCAGTGGCGGATCATTTTGGCCCAATTGGCCCCCAAATTTCTCCTGTGGCTTCGTCTTGATTATATGGGTGCACCATGAAGGGAATGTGTTCTAAAAGTTTACTTTTATATGTCAATTATTATGAATTGGATGTGCAAACATTTTGTTCCTTGATTAATATATTCGTCTTTTAGAAGTGTTAAGGAAAAGACTCTTTGTCCTTAACTGTAGAGTTCTAAAAGATAATCGTTTACATAAATCAAAAGTTATTCATAATCATGGTAATTGACATGGAACATTAATTACCGAGATAAGCTTGTCGTGTTGGTTAAAGAATATTGTAGCTCTACAAATATTTAACGACACGAGTATATAAAGAGGAAAATAGTTACTTTTATATATTGAATAGACCTAACAAATGAAACATTATGGAATTGTGTTTAGTGTCATTAATGTTTTATTGTTTCTTGAATCCTAAACATTATAGAATTGTGTTTAGTGTCATTAATATTTTAGCACATCAATGATAGACTTCTTATTATATCTTTTCACATAAGAAGTGTTTAATTTGATTAGTGTCAAAAGCTATCATTAAGTATAGTGATAAAGGCAATAGTTGGTTGAACATAACTTAGTCAAATGATTATCATTGCCCATCTTAGCTTGAGATATTTGTGGGTTCCTTCATAAAGAAAAATTATAATGTGCACAATGTGACTTGTGTTCAGTTAAATATTTATAATTAGCTTAAGAGGTCAAGAAATGAGTATATAATACAAAGGTGACACTTTTGTACTGTGTATAATACTCTTAATATCATGAGGCAAGGATAGATACAAGTGGTGTTCTTACATCACTAAATGGATCGTGTTTAGTTCAAGTGAACAAGACATCTATGCTAATTGAGTAACTATAATGTGTAGCTAGATACCGCTTATAGTTTGTGATATTAAGTGTATAATATCATTGCCAATATAGCTTAGATCCTCTTATAGGTCACATCACCAATCTCGGAAACAAGAAATTTGATTTTGTGTTCATATGATGTATCGGGTTTCATGTGAAATGGGATACATGTGGTGAATCGATAAAATCAATATGTCATGAAAAATGACATAATTAGAATCATAAATGAATTCATATGATATGTGTGTATTATGAGGGGTGATGTTTTTACATTACATATGATAATATATTACATGATATGTGAATTTGCAAAAAACCCCAAAGATCAAATTTTGTTGGATATAAATCCAAAATTTGGTAAAGGCAAAAGTCAGAGAAAACGGTCGAACGTTTTTTGGGAACCGGTCAACCGGAATGATCAGGAATTTTTTTGATACGCGGTCAACTGGATGGACGCATGGTTCAACTGAAATTAACATGAACTTTTTCCAGGTAATGAACGGTCGACTGGTGGATGTCATGGTTCGATAGAAATTATCAGAAGAAATTTCGAAAGAGAATCGGTTGACCGACTCGATGCACCGTCCGATCAAAAAATCAAAGTAACTTTTATAGTGCTTTATTGGTCGACTGTCAGGTTTCATGGTCCAACCAAAGCCACAAAACGTTACCCATCGGTTGACCGATTGGTTAATTTCGGTCGACCGGTGGACACGATTCTACCTTGAATTATTAAGAGATTAGTGTTGATCGTGGGCTGGATTTATTCCAATTATGGGCAAACATTATTAAGGATGATTATCTGTCACTTTGTGATTGATTTTAGGGAGAGAAAAGTGAGAGATCATGGGTTAGTGGGTAGCCCATGATGTGGTGTTGGGAGAGTCTATAAACAGGTCTCCTCTCCCTACTTGTTTAAGTTAATGCAAAAACATTCTCTCTCCCTAACCTCTCCACTAATATATCCAAATTTCTCTTAATTATTTTGAACTTTTGGAGATTAAATTCTCAGAGAGCTTTAGAGGGGTTATTAGCTAGATTCTAAGGTTGATTTAGAGATTGAATTGGCTAGTTCCTTTCTCTCTAATCTTGTTTAGAGTTTGGTGAACACTTGGAGGCGAATCGACGTGCAACGCATCTCCTAATCTTCATAAAGGTTTTAGAGAACCTTTAGGTATGATCCTCTTCTATTTATTTTAATATAAATGTAGATGCATGTATAAAACAATTTACATAAAATCTTTTGAAAATATGGTAATCGATCATACATGCATGTATAATTTTTTTAAAATATATATGTACATAGGGGCACAAAATCCTACACACCAGACTATAGAGAAAGTTATTACATTCGTCGGATTGCTTCCAGATCCATCCAAACCCTTATTTCTTCTATAAATAGACTTGTAATGCCTCCTTTCTTCTTCTTCCTCCCTCTCTTCCTTAGGTTAGTTTCCTTTCTTGTTTAGTAGAGTAGGTTTTATTTCCTGTTTATTAGAGTAGGTTTTAGTTTCTTAATTAGTAGTGTAGAGGAGGAGAAGAGGAGCAACCATGTAATCTTTTATTTTAATCTAGTTTTCTACATTTCCATTATGGTTTTGTGTTGTCATTATGTTTTTTGGTTAATATGTTGAGTAGGGAGTAGTCCAGCCCCATTGGGGGTGGAGAAGAAGGTTATGTGATTATGTGATGTATTAAGTATGTGTGTTAATCCTAACCTTTGAGCCTCACATGAGTTCCATAACCATCTAGTTGGATTTTCACTCTTATCTTTGATGTGCTAATGCTCTTGAGTAATGCTTAGCACATGCTTAGATTAGTGGACCTATTTATGGGGAATCATGAGGTGATGATAATGATGGAGTGGATGAGAAGAAAACATGACATGTGTATGCATGTGCTCATGTTGGCCTCATCCTAATTAATGTCTTGTATATTTTAATGGTTGTGTTAAATCTTATTTCATGTGGAAACATAGTGGGGTTTTGTCATTTTGCATGTGCTCATATTAGCCTTATGTCAATTATTGGCTTGTATGTTTTAATGATAATGTTTTATCTTATTTCATGTGGAGTCAAAGTTAGATTTAGTTTTATGGATTTCATGTATTTCATGTTCTGATGAGCATCAATGAATACACACATACACATTCTCATTTCTGCATTCTTTCTCTACCCACTAAGGGGTTTATTTTTATTGTTTGTTTTCTGATTTCGTACTCATCGTAGTATAATTCTGACCTCATTTCTCTCTTTTCCCACTCAAGTATTCTGGATTCCGGCTTGAACGCGCTCCTCGTGGACACAACCCGTATTTGCTGCATCTTCACCAACGTCGTGCACTTGCGGTATTATAATTGAATCAATCGAGGACATATGTGTCCTTTAAAAGAATGAGATTGTTATTGGAGGACACTTTCTTGTTTTTAAAGGATACATTCGAGTTCCACAGATGGACCATGCTTTATAAAACAGACTCGTGTTCGTTAAAAGACAGACGTGTCCATTAAATGACATAAGTGACCTTTGAAGGACAAACGTGAGTTCAAAGGACAGAACCTTTCTTTAAAGGACAGACTTGTGTCCTTTATAGGAAGGCATGTGGTTTAAGGACCCTTTTGAGTTTAAAGAACAAACAATTGCTTTAAAGGACATATGTACCCTTTCAAGGACTTACGTGCTTGAAAGGGCGGGCTTGTGGTTTAATGATCCTTTCAAGTTTTTTAGAAAACTTTTGAGTTTCAAATGACAGAGTTTCAAGGTTTTGTTTCTTAATGCCACGTCGGAACATAGGTTACATTCCGACATGATATGTCCTTTTTATTTGGAAAGAGAAATTTATTCGACATTTTTTTGTTTAAATGTGATATGAAGGTGTTCTATGTATTGTTGTCAACAAGTTATACTTCTAGATGTGATATGACCATTTTATTGGATTTCATGCATAAACAAATCATAGTTAGATACTAATATTAAATTTCTATACATCCAAAAATATAATTTAGATTATTACAAATCATTGTTGGATACTTATAAATTAGACATGAATACTTGGGATTCACAAAATATATCAGAGTTCTGTTTATAATACATACAATTGTTATATTGAAAGTAACAAACATCATACATAACAGACACTAGTGCAGAATAGTCTTTACTCGTCGCCAAATAGACGTCGGCTGTTATAACAGCCGATGTCTAGTTGGACGAAGATAACATAAACGTCGGTCGTTACTATGACCGACGTCTATATGATACTATAGATGTCGGTTATTGGAATACTGATTTCATCCGACGTCTATACGCTATAGACGTCGACTTATAGACGTCGGGTGTTAGAATCCATGTGAATCCGACGTCTATGTTTCAAGGTTTTGTTTCTTAATGCCACGTCGGAACTTAGGTTACATTCCGACATGATATGTCCTTTTTATTTGGAAAGAGAAATTTATTCGACATTTTTTTGTTTAAATGTGATATGAAGGTGCTCTATGTATTGTTGTCAACAAGTTATACTTCTAGATGTGATATGACCATTTTATTGGATTTCATGCATAAACAAATCATAGTTAGATACAAATATTAAATTTCTATACATCCAAAAATATAATTTAGATTATTATAAATCATTGTTGGATACTTATAATTAGACATGAATACTTGGGATTCACAAAATATATCAGAGATCTGTTTATAATACACAAAATTGTTATATTGAAAGTAACAAACATCATACATAACAGACACTAGTGCAGAATAGTCTTTACTCGTCGCCAAATAGACGTCGGCTGTTATAACAGCCGATGTCTAGTTGGACGAAGATAACATAGACGTCGGTCGTTACTATGACCGAAGTCTATATGATACTATAGATGTCGGTTATTGGAATACTGATTTCATCCAACGTCTATACGCTATAGACGTCGACTTATAGACGTCGGGTGTTAGAATCCCTGTGAATCCGACGTCTATAGGGTATAGACGTCGACCTATAGACGTCGGCAATTGTAGACGACCGACGTCTATACCCCCTACGTATAGACGTCGAGGTATAGACGTCGGATATCTTTAATATCCGACATCTACAGGTCTTAAAGAAATCGAACAGACGCGTTTTCTGTCATTGATTTCAGACAAAACCCACCCAAACCCTAGCTGTCTCGCGACCGAACTCTCCTCCGCGACCGACTTCTGACCAATCCGCACCGTCTACGGCACCGCAGCGACGTCCCAAGCTCTCCTCCCCGTCTCCGGCCCTCTTCTCCTTCTTCCTCTTCTTCCTAACCAATGTAAGTGTTAAGTTCGTTTTTGTTGGTTTGTTTTCGGATTTTTCTTGTAGTTACGATTCTTTTCAATGTTAGTAAACTTCTCCTCTCGTTTATTGTTGGTGAATGCAACATTTCGATTTTTTGGTTTTAATCTTGAATATATTCGTATTTTCGTGATTTACGCTTAAGTTTGTTGATATTTTGTATGTTCTTGAAAGAAATGGAGTCTCTTGCTAGCTTGAACTAGTTAAGCTTTTGATCGAAGTCTTTTGGACTCGTAATTTACTAGAAATTGTTAATTTCGTAGTGGATTAATTTACTAGAAATTGTTAATTTGGTAGTTGATTAATACTAAATGAGGAATTTTCGTTGATGTTTTATTTGTGTAGGTTTCTTTGTAACAGTGGTATAACATTGGTACCCTAATTGAAAATCTTTGGTTTTTTAATTTTTGCTATGCCTTGCTTGTATGTTATATCTGAGCCTAGCTTTTTATGCTTAAAGTTGTAGATTAAAATTTAGTTACATGTTTATTTAGTTACATGTTTATTTAGTTAAATGTTTATTTATGCTTAAGATATTCTTTTATTTAGAAAGTTTTATGTTTAACTCATTAACCCCCTTAAACAACTTGGCCTTTAATAACCAAAAGGAAAAGATTAGACAATATTTGCTAAGTCGTTCGTGATATAGGATTTGCATTCATCATATTTATTATTTATTTACGATTTCTGTCGTAGATTGCTGGCGTAAGGTACGTACTATCTTTCACTCATCATTCATTAGAAAGCATGTATTAGTTAGTAAGACTTGCATTATAACAAGAGTGAGGTGAGTGTTTGTTTGGTGTGTTGTTTGTTAGATTAAGGTATGAAAAACACTTAGGGGGCAGTCACCTATAGGAGATGAGGTGGGGGATTTCATCTCCCTTTCCTTAGCCCAAAAACCACTTAATAAAAGAGCCTTAATAAAATCAATTAGACGTTGGCTGCTAGGATTTTCGGACGCATTAAGGAGAGGAAACCGTTTAAGACTGTTATGGCCTGAATGTCGTTGCCTATCTAGTCTCCCTGAGATTTTAGGAACCTCCGGGTTCTTGATTTCCTACAGATTAGTGGTCCTCGATGTTGAAGATCGTTTCGGCCTGAACGTCGTTGCCCATCCAGTCTCCCTGAGATATTAGGGACCTCCGGGTTCTTGATTTCCTACAGACTAGTTGTCCTCGGTGGGACCTCGAAGTTAGGCGTCGTCAATTACTAAGGACCTATAGTGGACTTTAGGCTGTTTTGGCCTTGATTGCTTAGTTAGGTTTCTAATCTTCCTTATTCGCACGCTAGATTAAGGACTTCATCTCCTCTCCTCTGAGTCATTCTTTTCTCATCTTAATGTCTCCGAATATTCTCATCTACGTCTATACGTTAAAGAATAGACGTCGTCTAATATATACAGCCGACGTATATTCTTTAGGTATAGACGTCGGTCTATATGAAGGCCGACATCTATGTATAGACGACGCACACATAGACGTCGGATCTGAGAGTGCTTATATCCGACGTATATAGCCCCGTACATCCGACGTATATTCCATTTTCTGTAGTAGTGAGAGAACAACACACACACAAATATATATATATATATATATATATATATATATATATATATATATATATATATATATATATATATATATATATATATATATATATATGAAAAACAAAAACACAAACACACAAAAAATACTAATCTCTCCCAAGTCAATTGGAAGAGACTGCTCCAATGATATGTTGCTTGCAAGCCTACGAGAAATATCGGTGAGCTCTAGAGTCTGCTACCTTCCACCAATGCCCAAATGAACGATTGCTGAAAACTTTTAGAAAATAATAGGAAATACCATGTCTATTTTTAGTTGAAACTCCAACGTGAGATGTCCTTTCTATTAGTTTTTGAGGGTGTGATTGATTTGCAAAAGGTGGATAGAACTTAAGCAGAGGAATTCATGGATTTAACTTCATTAACCAACCATCACAAACAATTTTTGCATAGTACAATAAATGGATCAACCATCATACGAGAAGAAAACACAAATATATCTAGTCATTGATAACAAAATAACAAAGTTGACGATCAATTTAATTTTTAGACGGTATAAGAAATGAGATCCATGTAAAAATTACAATTTTATTTCTCAGATGACATAGGCTAAAGTCAAAAGCTCAATTCCAACTTCAGAATTTTTGGTAAAATATGCATTCATACATCCTTCACACACAGAAATGTTTAATATGATAACTAATCTTTTTTTAGTTTGTAGGCACAACGAGAGCTCAACCAAATATGACAACAGAAGACCTAGTTTCAACACAGATTGTCGTGAGGGGGATACCGTAAACTAGAGAGACAATGATGGTAGAAAAAGTTGCCAAGAAAAAGGAGGAAGCTTTAGAGTCTAGTTTCAACGAAGGGCAAAAGAGTAATTTGCCTCCTTTGTCTTCCCCAACTAGAGAAGAAAAGTGGATTACATTAACTCTAAGTCAGCAAAGGTTGCAATGAAGATTGTAAGTGGTTACATTTTGTTCTTGTGTTTCGTATACTACCTAAATAATATTTAACATTTGGCAATGATATAGTTTCTAATTTTTTTGCGATGTTTCATAATAGGACGATCTTATACTAGAAGCTTCTCAAGGTACATTTGTTTCAGAGGGCAGAAGAGATGTTTTGACTGAAGCCCTGGGCAGAGAGGAATATGTTGTTGAGTACGAGGTGTTGGTAGTCGAATAGGACTACGACATAACTTTGGGTCATCATCCTCGAACCGTGGTTTCAGAAACATTCATGAGAAATGCGAACAAAATTTCCATAGGCTTCAAAGCTTAGTGAAAAATTTATACGAACGCTTAGGATATTCGACCAATGTGGTTAAATCTATACCAACACCACAAACTACTGCGGGAAGTTAGAATCCTAATTCTCAAAGCTCAATTCCAATCATCGAGGAAACCCAAGTATAAAAAATGAAGGTGGCAAAGTTATTACCTTTGAATTTTATAACTCCCTAATGGTGTTGGATTTCATGAGGATTATAGAGGAAAAAAATTGTCCCTTTTAATCGTCAAGACATATCATCTCTATTGCTAACTATAAACAAACAATTAATCAAACACTTTGCATACAAGATTAAAAACATAATCTACACTTATGCAAATACGTCTAAATCGAGATTCAGGATTTATATTTCATACATTTGTCTAGTGAAAATGAATTTCTCTAGAACTCTTGATGAATCTTCACACCTTTGCCTCTGAGGTTCATCTTGAACAAAACAATGACTTCTTCAAGATCTTGCTAGAGATCTACTATTCTTTCTTTCACCAATCACTCTAGAATGAGAAAATATGCATCCACAAATCTTGAGAGAAGGAAGAGAAAGGGTGGTTGAGAAAGAAAACTTCTTCAAGTTACATTTCTCTTCTCATTTAATAGGTGCAAGTTAGGGCAAACTCTAACCATAAGATGGGCTTAATGGGCCCATGACCCATTAGTTGCATATTCCATTCCAAATTGATTGATTAAGGGGTTTAGCTTTTATAAATTCATGTCATGAAAATGTGACATCCATTATCATATTTATGTGTCGTAAATATTATGTTATGTAATGTACATTACACTTCTCCAAATAATATTATGCACACATCTCATAGACTCTTATTAAATGTTACAACATGTAACACTATTTTATCATCTTATCAAATGCATTTAATTTCAGATCATATGAAATACAACACATAAAATATAATGTATAAAATACTTCTCTTGTGTCTCGTTTAGTTGGTGTGACCTTTATCGAGGATCTGGGTTGGATTGGTAATGTAAGACGCGCTCTCCGGTACCTTATTAAGTCTTATTCATCCTTATGGCCGACTTTGTGTTTTCTTGATGAAAGATGTTAGTTGTGTGATTTTATGCTTTGCTTTGGAAAAGCTTCCTTTTAGGGAAAAGTTTCCTTTTTGGGCGAGTTAATGCGACTCGTGGGCGGGTGCGACCCGTCGGGCAATTTTGCAATCAATTGACTTAATCGGGTCGATCGGGTGCAATTCGTGTGTGTGGTTTGGCTTTGGCTTTGGCTTTGGGGGCGATTTTAGGACTGAGGTGTAAAGGCTGGGTGTTGTGTCTGCCACGTCGGCAAGAGGAGATCTCTTGAGATTTGCATACATTTGAATTGCTAGCCATATGGTATGTTTTATTTTGGCCTTTATTGCATTAAACCTTTGCCTTTTGTGTTTGTTTCCTTGAAACACAAACATAACCCATACCCCAGCTGTCCCCACACCCTTTCCCTTGCCCTTCTCCACGCCACCACCTCAGGCCACCACCACCTCCATCTCCGGCAAGCCATTGGCTGATCTGCGGCAGACTTTGAAGAAGCATCTAGTGAGCACCCTTGTGTGCAGCTTGGAGGAGGTTTTTGGTGGCTGTTTTCCGGCAAGATCAGGTCATATTCCGGCAAATCATGTATGCTCCTATCCCTTGATGAGTTTTATGGGAGGGGATGTTGGCTGGAGGGGCCAGCCTACATCAGGTGGTTTCTGGTGCAATGGTTGCACCACCAACTGGATCCCTTCTAGCGCATGTTTGTTGCATACGCTAGATGGGGGCTGGCTGTAGGCAGCCAGGGGGGCCAGAGCTGCGGTGAGATTCGATGAGGTCCGACCAGGGGTGAGGAGCTTTCTTCTGGGCAGAGTTTTGGAGTGGACACGGATCTGGTTGGGGTGTGGCTGGTGCACACAAGATCCGACTAGGGTTGTCTTCAACTCTCTTGACTCTTTGTTTGGGTCGGCTGGCTGGTGCAGCCTTCTTGGACGGTGGCTTGGGTCAGAAGGGGTGGGGATGGACCCTAGGCAGGCTAGGGAAGTGAGGGGTCTTGCTGGGGTTGCTTGGTCTGAGCTGTGTGCGTTAAAGTGGGCTAACCATGCAGGTGGTGCACCTCTTGCATCATCTTGCTCGGTGGATGGACGGAGCAGTCTAGATGGATCCCTACTGACCTCCTCCCACTTCCGAGCTCCTGAGAAGTATGCTCTAAGAACTTGGGTTTGACGGGTCAGAGGCTCACGTGGATGGATGTGAGTCGGGTGGCTTGGGTTAGCTCGTTGCTTGTAAGTTCATGTTCTAGGTTTGATTGTTTTTTTATATACGAATTGTTGTGTTCCAGCAGTGATAATATATGTCTTTATGCTCTGATTTTATGTGTATTTACTATTCCTGGAGTCATGCATGCATGTCTGAAAGTAATTCAGCCCCTTCATGTCATATTCTACCCATGATACATCTTAATTCAATGAGTCAACTCGGATGCATGCATGTGGCCTAGTTTAAATATTGATATTGTGATTGTTGTTTATCATGCACATGCTCATTTTGTTAGCCTACCGATATGCATGTTATTTCATACTTATGCCACCTCTGATCATGTCTAGAGTTGTTAATTTTATTCGCATATACACCCTGAAATTGATTATGCATGTTATCGATTATTGCGGAGTTTGATTATGATGTACCTTGTTGTAATTCATCATCCTATTGCTTCTTACATGTCTATGTGTTACTGATGTGAAGTGTTATGATGTGGTTATGTATGTTTCTTAGGACACCAGACCTTTTAACATCCTTATCATGACCCGTAGATGACTCGATTAGTTGTTATCTTGATTTGCCGATCCGGTTATGATTGCTTGTTGTTGTGAGTTTCATTTGATTCCTGGTTGGGATGTTCTGATTCTGATTTGTTTGGGGTGGTTAGGAGGGTATCCGGATACTCTTCCTTGAGCTCGTTTCGTATATTGTAGCTACACTAGATTTTAGATGCTTAAGTAGCTTGCATTGCATTAATATGATTAATAATTCTGGGCACGTTCTATTTTCTGGGTCGACGGGCCACGAGTGGGTCCTCTAGCTTCAGAGGTCATTCGCATAAGACCTTCACGTTGGGAGGCTAGGCATAAGATAAGTCACGGGCAGGCGCGCTGTCATTCTGTCTCAGGGTAGGCGTTCCCAAGTTCGCGATGGCACCATGTAGGCCACTTCCCGCGAATTGGGACACTTATCCGACGCACCGCTTTGGGTCGAGCGATGGGTCACTATTGAGTGACCGCCTCTGACCAGTGAGGCGGTGTTATGGTTACTTGCGTGAAATGTGTTCGAGTGCGCCCGACTGGCACGACTTATGGAGTCGTAGCCATTTGTTACATTTGATGCTTTTCTGTTCTGTTTCTGACCAACGTGGCTGGTATTCTGGTTCCCTTGGATGGGTTTTCTGCTGATGTTACCCAATTGGCACGACTAATAGATTTGTAGCCATCTGATGCATTATGTGCTTTTCTTTTTCTGTTTTTGATGCTTTTGTCTTAGATAGACTGCATGATTTCTTCTATAAAACTATGATTGGGCCAGGGGCATACTGTGTTTTCTTTATAGAAAACTCACGCATATGTTGATGCGGTACTTGCAGGTAATTAGGTTCCACAGGGCAGACTGAATGAGTGTTGAAGATTCTGTACACGAGGGACACGTCGACCAGAGTCTTCAGTTATCTTTTTCTTCCACTTTATTGATGTATTTCCTTTTTGAACCTCAAGTTTTGTAATGAATCTTTCATATATGGATATTCAGTTACTTCAGTTACTTTTATTCGTCAGTTATCCATGTATGACTTCATATATTGTCGAGTTAGTCTGTCTTGTCAATCTTTCTTTGTAACTCCTTCGGTCGTCGCGGAGGTCTCTGATCGAGACACTTGAGTTGTTTCCCAGTGTGCGTACCCACGAGATCGGGGGGGGGGGGGGGCGTTACAAGTAATGGCATAAAAATATTTATTGCCATAAACTATAAGTGGTACTCTAGCTGTACATTATAGTCACTCATTCAACACAGATGAAATGTAACCATTTTACGAAACATGATCTTGTAGCCATATTAAATAACATTACTTGTGTCTATTCCTTGTCTCATGATGTCATGAATAACATATAAAGTAGGGTTGTGTCACCTTTGCATTATATTTGTTTCTTGGTATCTCTTGAGTAAATTATAAATATATAGTCGGTATCACTTCAACTATATTGCATGCATTTACAATTCTACTCTACCAAGGGGCCTAGGGACATCATTACTCATTATAAATGAGAGACAACGATATTGTTAACCTATAATCCTTTCTCGCACAATCCATATATAAAGAACTACTACTTTTATCATCACTTGTAATAAGCAACTTTCAATAGTAATTACGTTATACATTTCTCATACGAAAAGATACAATCTCATATCTTAGAATTCGTAGACATAGTGAAAACATTATTGACACAACCACAATCCATATAAGGTTTTCACTCGTTAGGTCCTGTTAAATGTATGAAACCTTTCATACACTCGTGTTATTAAATGATAATCTTTTATCAACATTGTAGAACTACAATGCACTTCAATCAACACGACAATCTTTTCATGGTATAATGGTGTTTCATGCTAATTACCAAGATTGTGAACACTTTAGAATTTCATGTTTGTTATCATATAGAGTTCTACGGTTCAAGACCAAGGGCATCTTCTTGAACACTTCTATAAACCATCAAACTCATGGAACAAAAGATATGTATATATACATTCAACTCATAAACATAATATGTAAAAGTAATTGATTGAACGTTTTAATTAACCACAAGTGCACGGTCGTGTTGAAGTGGTGGCAAATACGGGTCGATCCACAGGGAGGTGTGTCGACTTTAGTTTGTTCGAAGGTGAGGGGAAAGAATGGAGAGAGAGGAGTTATGATCTAAACTATACTACAATGCGAAAGGAATTGGAAATACGCAATAAAAGTAAACCCTATAAGGGGTAGAGAAAGAATGTGAATACAAATATATGTGTATGTGTGTGTTCAATTATGCTCATCACAACATGTAGTGCATGCAAATTATAAAACTAAATCCAACTTTGCCTCCACATGAAATAAGATAACACAATATCATTAAAACATACAAGACAATAATTGGAATGAAGCTAAATGAACTCATGTATAAAGACCAAACCCCATTATGCCTTCACATGAAATAAGATTTACACAATCATTAAAACATAGAAGGCATTAACCATGGTAATGGTAACAAGAGTACATGCAACTACAAGTCATGTTTCCTTTATCAATTCCATCCATATCCTCACATCATCATTCCCCATAAAATAGGTCCACTAATCTAAGCATATGCTAAGCTTCATTCAAAAGCATTAGCATATCAAAGACAAGAGTGAAATCACATTAGATGGTTATGGAAATCAAGTAAGGTTCAAAGGATTAAGATAACACACACCTAATACATCACATAATCACATCACATATATCTCCACCCCCAAATGGGGATGGAACTACTCACTAATTATTACACTACAACCTACATTAACAAAATGAAACATTCTACTGAAAGGAAATTAAACTAAGCAAGCAAGAAATATTAAAGATTCTAATTCAAAGGAAATTAAACTAAAGAAGCATGCAAGAATTAAAAGACAAGACAATATTAAATGAAACTAAGAAAAATTATTTTATTAACATGACTCACATTGTAAGTAACATTCTTCTCCACCTTGAGTTTTTGCTTCAAGGCTTTTACTCCAAGTAGAGAGAATTCCACCAAGAAATGGGTGAATACAAAAGGAGGATACACAAAGTCCCCTCAAACCTAATTTCCCGAGTAATAGGAGTCGTGCGAGAAGAGAGAACACCTACTGATTGACATCATTTCATGCTTATATTTGTATCTTATATCCATTATCTTTCACCTAAACAATTCTATGTAATGAGCTTTATGTTTGAATTTCAGAAATAAATAGGTTTGAAGAGAAGAGGCATCAAAGGACCTAAAAGAAAATGACTGAGTTGAGAGACTCGAGGACTAAGATGCAAGATCGAAGGACCTGAATGTAAGATCGAAGGACCAATGAGCAAACAAGAATACTCCACACCATCATGGGGAGTATTTTGGCAATTCTATTCGGGTCGGAGCTCCAGCAAGCGAAGTAGATGCATTAAAGACCAACAAATCCATCCAGAAAAGCCCAGAAGAAAACCCAGACCGATCCAAACCCTATAGACCGCCAATTGGCCGTCCGGGTTGGTCCGAGTCTGTTAAGATTTCTGTGGGGTGTGTATTAGAGTGTATTTAGTCTATTTCTGGTATATGTTTAGTCCCATACCAGGGGATTGTCCTGGATTACCTTTTTCTATGGCTATAAATAGAACTCTCCCTCCTCTCTTGTATCCCATATCTCTCTTGGTGGCCATCCTCTCTACTAGGAGTTAAAGCCTTGAAGCAAAGACCCTGGTGGAGAGAGGCTACTTGTAATTAAGTGAGTAATAATAGATGTTTTCCTTTGGTTATGTTGTTTATTTCTTAGTTTAATTTCCTTTCTTATGTCTTGCATGCTTCTTTAGTTTTATGTTCTTTTAGTTAAACTTGTTGTTTTAGTCTTCTTATAATTAGTTTAAGCATGTTTTCTTTCCTTAGTATAAATGTTAGTTTAAATTTGTGTGAGTAGTTCCATCCCCTTTGGGGGTGGAGTAGACGTGTATACATATTATGTAGATGGTATGAATGTTAAACATAGTTGTTTGTGAGAGATGTTAGTATGCTTGTTTGAATTAATAAGAACATTTACTTGATGGTTTCTGACATAATGTTTAGGTACATTTCATGCTTGTTTATGTTCTTAATAACAAACTTGTCATGCTCATATTAATTACCTAGGTTAGTGCTTTAAATGCTAGGTCTGACCATTAAGTACTTCTTATGCATTAGCAAACACTAACTACACTTGAGCTTATTGTATGCATGTACCACACTTATTTCATGTGCACACACTCCACCCCTTAGGGGTTTTCCATTCTTGATTTCTATCTTCTGTTATTAGTTGCTTAGCTTAGTTTTAGTTCGTTTTATACTTTCATTTCCTTCTTTGTTGTTTACTTGTTTAGTGTAGTGTAGTTTAGATCATAACTCCTTTCTGTCCCACTCGCCTTCGAACAAATCAAAGTCGACACACCTCCCTGTGGATCGACCCGTATTTTCCACCGCTTCAACGCGGTCGTGCACATGCGGTTAATTAAAACATATCAATCAAGTTTTTGGCGTCGTTGACGGGGAGGTGCTCTGTCCAGACTTTGGTTTGGACGATTCGAGCAGTTTTAATTTTTTTGTTTTTAGTTTTGTTTGTTTCAGGAGGCTTCAAGGATCAAGAGACGTCTCCAAGAGAAGACAGGAGAAAATCAGAAGCAAACAGACCGCCAATCAGCGGTTCAGGACCGCCAATAGGCGGCCTGGTGAGCTCCATATTCTCTCCTATTTTTTCTGGTTGTTTCTACATTCACTAGGTTGTCTGGGAGTTCAATTTTGTCTGTTTTGACTTGTAGTTTGCTCCTAGATTGACAATGAAGTCCCATTAATCAACTTGGACCTTAAAACTCAAAGCAAAAGATTAGGCATTCTTACTTGTTTAGGTCATGCATCACATACTTGACTTAGGCATGTAGTTGTCTTTTATTTTAGCTTACTTTCAGTTGATGAGTGCTGGCATGAGGTACGCATTTCCTACTCTCATTCATGCATATTGTATGACCATGCATTAGTTAGTCGGAATTGCATCGGGACAAGAGTGAGTTGAGCGTTTGATCGGAGAGTTGATTGCTAGATTTAGGATCAAAACACTACTAAGGAGGGTTGTCCCATAAAAGATAAGGTGGGGGATTTCATCACCCATTCCTTTGCCCCAAAAATCACTCTTAATAAAGCCTTAATTCTAAAAGCAAGTAGATATTGGCCCTAAGAATTTTGGACGAACTAAGAGAGTGATCTAGTTGAGACCGTCATGGCCTGATCGGCGTTGCCTACCTTGTCGATAGTAGGAGGTACTAGATCTCCGGATCTGGTATCACTTGCTGGGCATTGTGGTCTTCATTGTAGGAAGGTGAGGCGTGTCGAGACTAGTGACCTCGAAGTTAGGCGTCGTCTAGTCTAAGGACCCATAGCTTTAAGTTGTTTGAGTAGTGCTTGGAAGATTAGGCTTCTACCTTCACCACTACCCACGCTAGCTCTAGGGATTCTTCCCTCCTCATCTAAGTCCTCTCCTCATCTATTTTCTACGAGTAGTCTCCTCCTCTGAGTACACCTTTTGTGGTGTGTGTTTTAGAGTCAAGTCGAGCATTTTATGCGAGGTTGGGCTCGTTCTGGTGATAGCGCTCGACTTGAGAGAGTGCATCTTTCTGAGATGGACGGTCTTGGTGATCAGCCATCTCCGCCTCGTGCTCCTTTGGAGTGTGAGACCGAGTCTTCTCGTAGTGACGGGGGAGACCGGGGTCCATACATGGATTACCTCGGTCCGCTCCCACCACACGTAGACCTCCTTCTCCTCCTCCTCCTCCTCCTCTGACTAGAGAGTAAGAGGGATTCGGTCAGGATCGAGTTATTGGTGCACCACCACCTTTAGCTTGACAGGATAGGTTGATGACTTTGTGGGAGTGGACCCATCCTGTTCGGGCCGCGCAACCTTCTTGCATAGTTCTTCCCCCAGCTCGAGGGAACAACTATGAGCTGAAACCTCAGTATGTCAGCATGCTTCCTACCTTCATTGCCAATAAGGAGGATCTGTATATTTTTATACGTGAATTTGCGGAAGTATGCTCCACGTTCAAGCTTCAACAGCTTGATAAGATTCAGTCCGGTTGAGGATGATTTCTTTCGCGTTGAAGGATAACGCAAAGAAATGGATGTACACTCTCCCGGCAAGCTCTATTCGGTCTTGGGATGACTTTGTGACTGTCTTTCTGAAGAGATTCTTCCTTCAACGGAAGACTCAACAAATACGACACCAGATACACCAAATGTATTAGACTGAGACCGAATCGTTTTATGCTTTCTTTGAGAGGTTCAACGACCTTCTCTTGTAGTACCATCATCATGGAATTGAGTTGTGGCAGTTATGCCAGATTGTTTATGAGGGCCTCAACTACAATACCCACACATTGTTGGAGTAAATGTGTCAAGGTGATTTCCAAATGAAACCCATCGATGAGGCGTGGGACACTTTTGAATTAATGGCTGAACGTACCTTTGAGTGGGACACTATGAGAGTGCCACCAGCCGCCAGATCTTTTGGTCAAGCTGGATCATATCAAGTTGAGTCAACTATCACGTCTGAGATGAAAATGGCTTCTCTCATGCGTAGGATTGAGGGTTTAAAGTTGGACCGAGCTCCTGTAGCTCAGGTCGCTACTCCCGGGTGTAGTAGGTGTGGACTTACGGGTCATGATGACTTGGAATGCGCTTACGCTCCAAGGGTT
Source organism: Triglochin maritima (assembly GCA_963682175.1). NCBI lineage: Eukaryota > Viridiplantae > Streptophyta > Magnoliopsida > Alismatales > Juncaginaceae > Triglochin > Triglochin maritima. The sequence continues at coordinate 18,119,719 of OY821779.1, forward strand.
ACTGAGCATGCAAATGCGATGTATCAACAGAGGCCCCATAACGACCCGTACGTCACTCCTACAACTCGGGATGGCGTAACCATCCTAACTTCTCTTGGGGGCCTAGTGGGGGTAACGGTCAGAGCTCGCACGCTCAACCTCAACCTCTGCCTTATCAACCTCCACGCCTATCGGCGACCTACCAACCTCCACATCAAAGGTCTCAACACCATAATTGCCAACCTGCTGAGGCCTCATCGTCGGGTTATTATAATCAAACTCCACTACCCCAACGGGTTGACTCGAAGGACCCCACTCTTGAACAAACCCTTCAAACGTTCATACAGAGCATGCAATCCATGTTTGCGGCCAGCAACAATTCGGTCAAAGCATTGGAAATGCAAGTTAGTCAGTTGGCTCATCAGCTCCATGAACGCGAGAAGGGTCAGTTACCTAGTCAACCCGAGGTGAATCCTCGGGGTACCCATTCTCAAGGAAGTCCACTAGTGCCTCATGCTACCTCTGAACCGACCCATCATATTAATGTGATTCATACTTTGAGGTCTAGTAAGGAGGTGGACAACCACATTGGGGTGCCTAATGCATTGCATACATTGCATCATATGTCTTTCATTTAGATTATTTTTATATAAATAAATGCTACTAAGGTATTGTTTTGAGCAATTGTGCAGAATTCAGGAGTTACAATGCAATTTACCAATATTCGAGCTAAAACGCATGTAGTGGACTCAAATAGATCACAAAGACCAATTAGCTAGAGATTCAAGCTCAAGTTGAAATCCAATTGATCACATAAAGGAGCCAGGGACCTGATCGCAAATTAGAAGGACTAAAAAGTTATTTTGGAGGAGTATTCAAGAAGAAATCAAATTCTGATCTCCAAAGATATGCAATAATTGATTTAGACGTGTGGAGTCCATCTAGCACATACCAAACACACACCCGCAAAATCCCAAATTAATCTGGACCATCCATGCGGCGATTCCGCCGCATCTAACGGTCAATGTGCGGCGGAAACGCCGCTTGGGTTGCGATCCGTGGCTCTAAATTTCTTTCAGTTGTGTAATGGTACGTGTACTTCCTTATTGATACCTAGGGTTTCTTGTATTGGCTATAAATAGCCACTAAATTGTGTTGTGAGGGGAACTTTTTTGTATTACATTCTATGCAATAAAATCCTGCCCATTTATTTCTCCATTGTCTTTTTCTTTTGTAAGCTTAGTTTTAGATTAATATTTCATGTTCTTAATTTCAGTAGAGTAAAATAATTTAGTTGTTCTTTATTCTTCTCTTAGAATAATTTGTTGTATGTTTAGAATAATTGTATTTGTTTTCGTAGATCGTAGTTTAGTATAATATTTCTTTCTTTTTGTTTTCATAGTCTCTCGATGATCTCCATGACCCCTTCTCCTCATCTTCTCCTCATGGGTTTCTAAAACCCTCCAAAGGGTGGGGGTGACGGATTTAGGGTTAGAGAAAAGAGATCGTTTTTATTTTAATTTCTTGTTAGTGTTTTGATCATATGAGTTTTTTGTTAAATCAATTATCATATGATGCTTAATATCTCACTTGATTTATAATAATTTTCGTAATCTCTAATCTAACTCGAAGATTCATAACTCCCACCCACTGGACTCTCATCCATAGTTATTTCTTCTTGTTGTTCTTGCTTTAGAAAGATAAAAAAATCCAAAATTCTCAAACCAACACTATTTCTCTTTTGCTTTCGTTAATCAAAGAAAATCACAAAAATATAAGAATCTCTCCCTCCTTGTGTTCGACCCGTACTTGCCACCGCTTCAACGCGGCCGTGCACTTGCGGTTAATATAAAACGATCAATCAAGTTTTTGGCGCCGTTGCCGGGGAGGCGACGAGAATTTTAAGCTTTTTTGTGATTTCGTTTTTTTTGTTTTGTTTGGATTTTGGTTTTTCGCGATCTAACGTTTTCTCTGTGCTTTTCAGGAAGTAGTAGAGAGGACACAAAAATCCGGAGACCATCCGATCTGAACAGGAGGCGAAATCGCCGCTTCACAAGTAGAGTTTGCGGCGGAAACGCCGCACGGGTTGAATATCTGAGTCTGAAATTTCTCCGGAACGCGACTCATCTCTGGGTGGACGCGCGTAGAGCACTGCAAATTGTCGAGAGCGGGCGGCAAACCCGACTGAGCGTGCGTAGGTAACATTTGTTGCGTTTTCCTCGTAATTTCCATTTTCGGAAAATTTCCTTTTTGGTAGAATTGCATGTGTAGGGAAAACTTCCATAATTGGCACTAATTCAACTTGTGACCTAAAATTTTGCAAAATTAGAAAGGCCTTAGTGCATGCATCATTTAAAGATTTTCTCGCATTATGTATGCTAAATTTTGCAAATCAATTCATTGTTGAAGTGTACTGGAGGCAAGGTACGTGCGCGGTTTTTATTGATTGCATTTAAGCATATAATTTCGTTTGCATACAACCTTGCAATTGTCCCCCACTAAAGACCAATGTTTGACTATCTCTGTTAGATTTAAGTTAAACGATCTTAGGGGCAACTCCGTAGGAAAAGATACGTTGGGGATTTCATCACCCTTCCGTGGCCCACAAATAACAATCCCAAAGTGTCACCCAAGCCTTAATTAAAATCAATTAGACATTGGCCCCTAAGGATTCGGACACAATTAAGGAGAAGATTGGTTTGACTTGCTATGACTTGAAGCTGATCGAATTTAATTTGGTGTCTAGAAAGTGTTTTTGTGTTGACATAAGTCTTCCAAGCGAAGTGGTTGTCTAATTGGCACCGACTCTGTCGGAAGCACCCCCACTAGCTATACACGGCCTGGCCAAGTTGATTTGATTAGTGAGGGAGGTGAATCAAGCGAATCATTCGACTCAACCAGTTAGGAGTCGTCTAGACTTAAGCTACACTAGGTCTATGATTGTTTGAACCATGCTTATTTAGGAAACTTCGGACCAACCCTCTCATCTATCTTTTAGAGTTATGTTTCCCTTCTCATCTGAGTCTTCTTTCTCTTCTCACCTCAATTCTCTAAATTAGGATTCATTTCTCATCTTTCCCCCGTCTATTATTTGTTTCCTTTTTTTTCTTTTTTTTCTTTTTTTTTTGAAAAAAAAATATATATAAAAAAAATCAAATAGTAATTGATTCTTGAATTTGAATTTGGAATTTAAATTTCGAATTTGAATTCAAAAATTAATTCAAACCGGTGCACTCAGATTTGGGTTCGGGACTTAAGCAATCGACTCTCACGAGTTCATCTAGATTCCAGTCTAGAGCTTAGCTCCAATCCACCTGTTGCACCACCTCACCCGGATCCAATGGGTGAGAATGTAGTGGACCCACCTGTTGCACCACCTATGACTCTGAGGGATCGGTGCTACCCAACGATGGTTGCTCAGCCATCGTGCATCGTTATGCCCACCATACCGGGTCGCGACTTCGAACTCAAGGCACAATACCTGAGTATGTTGCCCAAGTTCACCTCTAAGGAAGATCCATATCTCTTCCTTAGAGAATTTGAGGAAATCTGCTCCCTTATGCAATACCAGCATATCCCTGAGGAGGCAGTGCGTCTTAAATTCGTGCCTCTAGCACTGAAGGACGACGCTAAAAAATGGCTATATAGTCTAGCCGAAAGATCCATTAGGAGTTGGGCTGAGTTTGTTCAAGTGTTTTTAAAGAAATATTTCCCCAACCATAAGACTATTAGGATTAGGAATGAAATTTGTGCATTCGTTCAATCTGAGAGCGAGCCATTCTATTCCTATTTGGAAAGATTTAAGCACCTTCTGACCCAATGCCCTCATCATGGAATTCCAAGATGGCAATTGTGCCAAATTATCTATGAGGGATTGACACCTACATCTAGAGTTATGCTAGAATCTGTAAGCCAAGGAAGCTTTATGTCCAAAAATGAGAATGATGCTTGGACTTTTCTTGAAGACTTGGCTGATAATAGTATGCAATGGGACACTGCTAGGGCACTGACCAACCCAAGTATTGGATCTAGAATAGCAAATCAATCCAGATTAGGTGTCTTAGCTGTAGATGCTTCTATAGCTGCTGAAGCGAAATTAGCCACCCTTATGCGTAGGATGGAAACTCTAGAGCTTCAAACCCGACCCCTAGTAAATCAAATCTCTTCTGTTTCTTGCTCTAGGTGTGGACAAACTGGTCATGTTTTGGAAGAGTGTGCACACATTTCTTCAGACATGGAACAAGTTAATGCTGCATTTAATCGTCCTAGGAATGACCCTTATTCGTCAACCTATAATCCAGGGTGGCGCAACCATCCCAATTTTTCATGGAGCCAAGGTAATTCAAATCTTGCACCCATTCCTTAGCAAGGCCAACCATCTAGACAACAAATGTACTCAAACAACAACAACAATAATAGTGATGGCCGATTAACTGATTTGGAAAACTTAATGAAAACATTTATTCAAACAACTACTCAATCTTTTCAAAAGCTAGAGACTCAAGTAAGTCAATTAGCACAAATTGTAGGTGAAAGAGAAAGAGGAAGATTCCCAAGCCAACCCGAGGTGAACCCAAGAATTAACAATCCACATAATCAACATATGGCATATCAACCACATCAACATATGCCATATCAACCACCTCAACCATTTACTCCTCAATCATTCAATCCTCAACACATTAGGCCTCCACCTAATGTACCACATATTGCACCACCTCCTAATGTGAACAATAACAATAGACCAGTTCATATGGTTCAAGAAGAAGAGCAAAATCAACACATTAATGCTATACTTACATTAAGATCTGGAAAATCTGTTAATAACAATGTCACTCACCCCTTGGCTAATGAGCCTAATAATTCTGTCACACATGAGCCATCCAATGAGCCACCAATTCAATCTGAGGAACCAATTGAAATTGAACCCACTGAACCTGAAAGAGTATTCATTCCTAAAGCACCATTCCCGAATAGACTTAATAAGAATCATACAAATCAAATGGAGAAAATGTTGGAAGTCTTTAAGCAAGTAAAGGTAAACATCCCTTTATTAGAAGCTATTCAACAAATTCCACCTTATGCAAGATTCTTAAAAGACTTATGCACCAAGAAAAGGAAAACACAAGTACCAAAAAGAGCCTTCTTAACTGCAAATATAAGCTCTGTGTTAACCCAACCCACACAAATCAAATATAAAGACCCTGGTTGTCCAACTATTTCATATGTAATTGGTAAAACCTTAATCAATAGGGCCTTGCTGGATTTGGGTGCTAGTGATAATCTGCTTCCCTACTCTGTATATAAAGAATTGGATATAGGAGACCTTAAACAGACTAGGACCACACTCCAATTGGCTGATAGATCTGTTAAGATTCCTAGAGGTGTGGTTGATGATGTTCTGATCAAAGTGGGTGAATTCATATTTCCTGTGGACTTTGTTGTCTTAGACACGGAGCCTGTTGCTAACCCTAGCAATCAAATTCATGTGATCTTAGGAAGACCTTTTTTAGCCACATCCAATGCCCTAATCAATTGTAGGAATGGATTGATGAAATTGTCATTTGGGAATTTGACTGCTCAGCTAAATATTTTTAACTTAGGGAAGCAACCTGGAATTTTCTCTGATGAATCGAGTGAATTGAATTACATTCAGGATTGTAGTGAAGATGAGTTGATTTCGGATTACTTAAATTTCACCCAATTGGATGAAGTTGATTTTCAAAAGAACCTGAGTGGTGAGGCCACAATTTGTGACCAAATCAATCATATAGGTTCGAATCGATCTTCACCCAATTGGTCAGCCTTAGGTGGACTTTTAGCCAAACCAAGACCTCAATCCAAACCCTCAGTAGGAATAAAGAAGCTATTGGATGGACCACGGCCGATATCAAGGGGATTAGCCCATCTATATTCCAACATAGGATACATTTGGAAGATAATACTCAACCACGTAGGGATCCGCAAAGGCGGCTTAACCCGGTCCTAACTGAGGCGGTCAAAAAGGAAATACTTAAGAGGTTGGACAATGGAATTATATACCCTATATCCGATAGTGCTTGGGTTAGTCATGTTCAGGTTGTTCCTAAGAAATCTGGAGTTACTGTAGTTGAGAATGAGCTTAATGAGTTAGTCCCGACCCGTATCCAAACCGGTTGGAGGATTTGCATTGACTATAAGAAATTGAATTCTGCAACCCGTAAGGACCACTTCCCTCTTCCTTTCATAGATCAAATGTTAGAACGGTTAGCCGGATATGAGTATTATTGTTTTCTAGATGGATATTCCGGCTATAACCAAATTCCTATCGCTCTTGAGGATCAGGAGAAAACTACCTTCACGTGCCCATTCGGCACGTTTGCTTTCCGTCGCATGCCCTTTGGCTTGTGCAATGCTCCTGCCACATTTCAAAGATGTATGGTTAGCATCTTCTCTGATATGGTGGATAATTTCATGGAAATTTTCATGGATGATTTCTCTATCTTTGGTCCCACTTTTGCCAATTGTTTGAACCATTTGGAATTAGTACTAGTAAGGTGTAAGGAGAAGAACTTGACCTTAAATTGGGAAAAATGTCATTTCATGGTTAAGAATGGAATAGTGCTTGGTCACATTGTGTCTAAGGATGGCATTCAAGTGGATAAAGCCAAGGTGGATTTGATTAAGCATCTCCCTCCACCAACAAATGTCAAAGAGATTCGTTCATTTTTAGGGCATGTCGGATTCTATCGAAGGTTTATCAAGGACTTTAGTAAGGTGGCTAGACCATTGACTGAATTATTAGCGAAGGACTCTAAGTTTGAATTTTCTGATAAATGTTTGGAGTCCTTTAACCACCTTACGAGGGAATTAACGTCGGCACCCATTATTCATTCACCCGATTGGACCCAACCCTTTGAGATAATGTGTGATGCATCGGATTACACCATAGGAGCGGTGTTGGGTCAGAAAATTGAAAAGAAACCTCACGTGATATATTATGCTAGTAAAACATTGAATGATGCCCAATTGAAATACATGGTAACTGAGAAAGAATTTCTAGCAGTCATTTTTGCCTTGGAAAAATTTCGACAATATTTGATAGGCACACATGTGATTATTTACACGGATCATGCGGCCATAAGACATTTAGTGAACAAAAAGGATGCCAATCCGCGTTTATTGCGCTGGATCCTACTACTGCAAGAATTTGATGTCGAAATCCGTGATAAAAAGGGTTGTGAAAATGTAGTCGCCGATCACTTGTCTAGAATTCCTCTTAGCCTAGTGAATAACACACCAGTGAATGAGAACTTTCCGGATGAACAAATTATGGCTGTGTCTGGCGAACCATGGTTCTCCGATATAGTCAACTTCTTAGTAACTGGTGTGACCCCGACTGAATGGTCTAAGAACGATCAAGCCAAATTTAGGTCCCTAGTGAAGAATTTTAATTGGGATGACCCATATCTTTTCAAATATTGTTCGGATCAAATCATTAGGAGATGTGTTCCTGAGGATGAATTTGCAAGTGTTCTATCTTTTTGTCATGACCAAGCATGTGGAGGATATTTTGGAGCTAAGAAAATCACGGCCAAAGTTTTACAGTGTGGATTTTATTGGCCCACCTTATTTAAGGATGCATTTGCATTTTGTAATTCTTGCTCTAGATGTCAAATGCTAGGAAAACTCTCTCGTAGAGACATGATGCCTCTGCACCCTATTCTCATAGTTGATATCTTCGATGTTTGGGGCATCGATTTTATGGGCCCGTTTCCAATGTCTTTTGGGAAGGAGTATATCTTGCTAGCTGTGGACTATGTGTCCAAGTGGGTTGAGGCTATCCCCACAAAATCCAATGACAACAAAGTTGTTGTCAAATTTCTGAAGGAGAATATTTTCTCCCGATTCGTTACTCCACGTACCATTATCAGTGACCGGGGTACTCATTTTTGTAATCGATCATTTGAAGCTTTGATGAGAAAATATTCCATAACTCATAAGTTAGCTACCCCGTATCACACTCAAACAAGTGGACAAGTTGAGGTCTGCAATAGACAAATCAAGCAAATTCTGGAAAAAACGGTTAATGCCTCACGTAAGGATTGGTCTGTAAAAATTAATGATGCGTTGTGGGCCTATCGGACCGCTTTCAAGACCAATTTAGGAATGTCCCCTTACCGGTGAGTCTATGGAAAAGCATGCCACTTACCGGTCGAATTGGAGGATAGCGCCCTTTGGGCTATTAAGCAACTGAATATGGATTTAGAGGCAGCTGGTAATGCTCGAAAATTGGATTTAGTTGAGCTTGAGGAAATAAGAAATGAGGCTTATGAGAATGCTAAAATTTATAAGGAAAAGACCAAGGTTTTTCATGATAAATCCATCGCTAGGAAATCTTTTTCTCCTGGACAATTGGTCCTTCTCTATAACTCTCGCCTTCATCTCTTTTCCGGCAAACTCAAGAGTCGTTGGACCGGCCCTTTCATGATCAAAACTGTTTTCCCTCACGGAGCGGTCGAGATCAGTAATCCGGAGAACGGTGAAAACTTTAATGTTAACGGGCATCGATTGAAGCCCTACTTAAATCGTCCCTCCAATGTTGCAGAGGAAGTCGTGTTTTTACACGCAATTCCTCATTTTGATTAAGTTTTAGTTCAAAAAAAGCAAAAAAATAAAATAAAATTGGTACATGACTTATTTTTCTAAATCTCACGTACATCACTTTAACAACATTCTATCACCATGGTGTTGTCCGAGAAGAACTTCCACCCGTTGCTTGTTAGTGATCAATATGGCACCCACTTTTACGACGAAATCATAGCACGGAGTTGGAGCTACTTGGTCCATAATAACAATGATGTTTACTGCCCTAGCTTTTGGAGGAGTTCTATAACAGTATCACTAACATAGACCTGGACAGTGGGTACATTTTACTGAATTGGAGAAACAAAGTTTGGGCGATTGACATCAACATCATCTCCAACTTGACTGACATACCACAAGGGGCCTCCACTTTGCCATCCGAGGAACTCAGTTTCTATCGGTCACTCATGGGACCAAATTGTGTGCTTAGCCGTGATCGGGGTATCAAGGGCACATCCATGTACCGGAATGTCTTTACAGCATGTAGGTGGGCATGCCAAAATGTCACGAGTAATACCCACAACACTTCTTTTCGCACCGTTGAGATGGGCATCGTTCACTCCATGATGACCCGTGATCGCACTTACTGTATGTGCCGACGACTTCTGACCACCATTGCAGAAGGCCACCAACGCAACTCCCAACCTCTGCCATGCCTTGTCACCACTATCTGCAAGCACTTCATGGCCTATGAGTCTTTCTGGGTGTACGAAGCCGACATGCTCCCTTGTACGGTGGAACGAGAGACATCCTCCTACCGTGGCACTATAGCGGACCTGTGGACACCTCCAGAAATGGAGGATGCTATGCAATCAAGTGAGTCGTCTGAAGACTCCGCAACATTCTGGGCTCAGTCAACCCCAGAAAACTCTGACGAGCATAGGTCCCGAATGTGGGGCGGGATGAAGCGCCTCAATAGCAAACTGAACAAAGCACTCTCCGACCGTGGAGAGTCGTCATTCCGAAGGTGGTAACTTTATTTTTCTTGCATGTCCTATATTATTTAATTTTGCATACATTGGGGACAATGCATGGAATAGGTGTAGGGGGTGACTAGTTATCTACCTATCTGTTTTATTTTTATTTATCAAAAAAAATCAAAAAACAAAATCAAAAAAAAAGTTTCATGACATAGCTTAAGATTGAACTACCAAAACCCGAGTACAACTTGCATTGAGTCTTTGTTCCTTATTATATTGTTCTGCTTATAGAAATTATGACATAAATCTAAGTTCCAAAGAAATAACTCATTACCCTTTAAGACATGTATGCACTTAAATTGGATGAATCAAATCTTTGAAGTGGTTGATAAAAAGCAGAGGTTGAGGAAAATATACCGGGAAGTGTGGACTTCTGATAGCAATTAAGCCTTGAGAAAAAAAATGCAAAAGGGTAAAAGTGTCAAATAAGCAAATATGTTGAATCACGGGGGGAATTATTACTTTAAGATACTCAAGGCCCAAAGCTAGAAGAATGATTCATGCCATGGTTGATCCAAATGATACTTCACCACCAGAGGAGGCGTGCAAAATAATTTAAGTTATAACATGTGTAGAAGGGTTAGTGGTGTGAATGTTGGAGGAACAAAGACCAAGTCAGAATTTTGATGAGTTAGATTTATATAATGAGCATGCAAGAATTCTAAGTGAGGTGTATAAGGTTGAGGTGGAGATATTGAGAGTTATTAAGACTTTGTGGGTGTGTCAACTGAAAACTCTCACGATACAAAACTCGTCCTCTAAGGAAACTTAGGGGTTTAAAGGCTTGTTGCACATGCTAAGTGCAACCGTGATTCCTACGAAAGTGAGTTAGGATTTCCCTGCTTCCATACTTTTAGTTTTCATGTTTTGTTTTGCTCGAGACTAGCAAGATCTAGGTGTAGGGGTATTTGATGCATTGCATACATTGCATCATATGTCTTTCATTTAGATTATTTTTATATAAATAAATGCTACTAAGGTATTGTTTTGAGCAATTGTGCAGAATTCAGGAGTTACAATGCAATTTACCAATATTCGAGCTAAAACGCATGTAGTGGACTCAAATAGATCACAAAGACCAATTAGCTAGAGATTCAAGCTCAAGTTGAAATCCAATTGATCACATAAAGGAGCCAGGGACCTGATCTCAAATTAGAAGGACTAAAAAGTTATTTTGGAGGAGTATTTAAGAAGAAATCAAATTTGGATCTCCAAAGATAAGCAATAATTGATTTAGACATGTGGAGGCCATCTAGGACATACCAAAAACACACCCGCAAAATCCCAAATTAATCTGGACCATCCATGCGGCGATTCCTCCGCATCTAACGGTCAATGTGCGGCGGAAACGCCGCCTGGGTTGCGATGCGTGACTCTAAATTTCTTCCAGTTGTGTAATGGCACGTGTACTTCCTTATTGATACCTAGGGTTTCTTGTATTGGTTATAAATAGCCACGAAATGGTGTTGTAGGGGGAACTTTTTTGTATTACATTCTATGCAATAAAATTCTGCCCATTTATTTCTCCATTGTATTTTTCTTTTGTAAGCTTAGTTTTAGATTAATATTTCATGTTCTTAATTTCAGTAGAGTAAAATAATTTAGTTGTTGTTTATTCTTCTCTTAGAATAATTTGTTGTATGTTTAGAATAATTGTATTTGTTTTCGTAGATCGTAGTTTAGTATAATATTTCTTTCTTTTTGTTTTCATAGTCTCTCGATGATCTCCATGACCCCTTCTCCTCATCTTCTCCCCATGGGTTTCTAAAACCCTCCAAAGGGTGGGGGTGACGGATTTAGGGTTAGAGAAGAGAGATCGTTTTTATTTTAATTTCTTGTTAGTGTTTTGATCATATGAGTTTTTGTTAAATCAATTATCATATGATGCTTAATATGTCACTTGATTTATAATAATTTTCGTAATCTCTAATCTAACTCGAAGATTCATAACTCCCACCCACTGGACTCTCATCCATAGTTATTTCTTCTTGTTGTTCTTGCTTTAGAAAGATAAAAAAAATCCAAAAATCTCAAACCAACACTATTTCTCTTTTGCTTTCGTTAATCAAAGAAAATCACAAAATATAAGAATCTCTCCCTCCTTGTGTTCGACCCGTACTTGCCACCGCTTCAACGCGGCCGTGCACTTGCGGTTAATATAAAACGATCAATCAGTGCCTTCCTTGCAATCACCATCTCCGGGTGTCACCAGACCTGCGGTGATACCTGCATCTCTGAGGGAGCCGGATCCTGAGGTTCCCTCCATAAATACTTCCAGGAAGGAGCCTGATCCTGAGGTTCCTTCCACATTTTCCTTCGACAGTGGGGCCAAACCCTGAGCTCCCCTTGTCTCCTGTTGTGTCGAAGGAATCAGATTCTGAGGTCCCCACTCATGCTTCTTTGGACCAGAATTCTGAGGTTCCTTCGCAAAACCCTTATGCCCCGAAGGCGCCATTCCCTGAGCGCCTAAAGAAGAAAACTTCGGATCAGCATGACAAGATGCTTGAGATATTTCGGCAAGTTAAGGTGAACATCCCTCTGTTGGAGGTGATTCAACAAATGCCACCTTATGCCAAGGTTCTCAAGGACTTATGCACCAAGAAGAGTAAAACTCATGTTCCAAAAAATGCTTTTCTTGCGGCTAACGTGAGTTCTTTGTTGGCACAACCCATGCAAGTCAAATACAAGGACCCTAGTTGTCCTACTATCTCTTGTGTGATTGGTGATGTGTCCATACATTGAGCTTTATTGGACCTTGGTGCATCTGTTAATCTTCTGCCATATTCTGTCTACGTCCACCTCGGTCTTGGAGACCTCAAACAAACAAAAACCACTTTTTAATTGGTTGATAGGTCTATGAAGAAACCAAGGGGCGTGGTGGAAGATGTGCTGATCAAAGTGGGAGAGTTCATTTATCCAGTCGACTTCTTTATTTGGGATATTGAACCTGTGCCAAACCCACTTGGACAAATTCCTGTTAGTCTGGGCGACCATTTCTAGCAACTTCCAATGCCTTGATCAATTGTCGCAATGTTCTGATGCGCTTGACTTATGGTAGTCAATGCGTTGATTTCAATATCTTCACCATCGGCAAGAAGCCAGGTGCCTTCAATGACCCTATTGGGGTCAACCTTATCCAGGGAATGGATGAGATTGAAGTTGAGGGCACTTTCAAGTACTTCAGAGAATTGTTCGATGGAGATCCTGAAGATGGTGAAGATGTTTCACCTGGGCTGGCACAAGATGGTGCCTTATCTTTTTATCCCGTGGCCTTTGAGCCACATTCCTTTGATCACGTAGCCGTTGAGCCACATCCTTTCGATCATGTGGCTCTTGAGCCACAAGATACCATTTTTATGGCCTCTGGGCCACATGCTCTTCATTTTGTATCTGCTAAGGACCCCATGTGGGTTAAGAATCAACAACCTGATACCCTTCATTTCAATCAACCAGACAGAGGTTCACCTCTCATTCATGCCTCATGTCTTGCTCACTCTCAAGAGGCATCAAATGACCACAATGCTTATAAGGGTGTCCGGTGGTCAAGCAATTCTGTTTTGTATGTTGCGAGACCATGCATGTGCATTTCTGGCTCGAGAGATGGCGGGTTCCCAATTGATGTCCCTTGACATATGAATATGGGAGCCCATTGTTGTACATAGTTAAAAAAAAGAAAAAAAGAAAAAAAACTCTTTCACTAAGCATCGATTGTTGTGGGCTCCAACCCTTGAGTATTTGGGCCCCATTTCTTTCACGTAATTGTATCCCTTCTTTAGCATCTCACAGGTTTTGAGTGAATTCAGGTTTGTGTCCATCAACATAACCATGAGCTTCCTTTTGCGCTTCACGTTGGTGAGATGTTTCCTTTTTCATGCATAAATCCATGTAGTTTCATGCTCACATTCATTGAGGACAATCCATAAAGTAGGTGTGGGCGGTGTTTTACGTGTGTACATAGTCGAGTCTTTTTCCTTTGATTTTGTTTTCTTTTGTGTGTATTGATAGGCTCATGTTAGTGTGCGGCATTTAATATCGATATATCTGCTTGCCATGATCCTTAGCTGACTTGTCTTCTTTTACATGCCTAACACTTTAAATTTCCACATTTCTTTCAAACTCTTCATGTGTTTGCGAAAGAAAATGTTTTGTGGGTTTTGCGTGTGTTTGGCTTGTGCAAAACTGTTGAGAGGCAAAGTAAAAAAAAGCCCCCAAAATTGTCTTGAACTTGATGCATTAGGATATCTAGTACAGTGGCTTTAGGATTTATCTTGTCATTAGGATGCACCCCGATTTTCTCGTGGGGGGTGAGTAATCATAGGGTTTCAGTACTCAAATAATTAAAGAAGTCCAGCCTGAACCTAGTGAGTCAATAATTCGTGTATGTTAATTTAAGGAAGTTTGTTATAATCAAGGACCTTTTAAATCTTGTTGTAAGACATTAAGTGTAGGGGTTTTGGTTCATGTGTTGATAAGAAATAAGTGAGTAGGTGTTCTTTCTTCTCGCACGGCTGGAAAGTAGGTCTGGGGGGACTTTGTGCCTGGTACTTTCGAGTCATCTGACTTGGGATGCGCCGACCGAACTCCCGTTACACGGGTGGTAGGGATTGCCCTATGTGGAGATTTGGGGAAAGGTGTAAGTCCTCATGGGCAATGATGCACGAAACCTGACCCTGGGAGAATGAAACTCCAACTAAAGAAAAGAAGGAAAAAAGTAAGAAAAGAAACAAAAAAAATGGTAATGCAAATAACAACCTTAATAGACTTTACACTTTGTATCACTTGAGGATATTGAGGTTGTCCATGTCTTTCACTTAAGTCCTTATTTAACTTGCACGAATGGTTCATTAGGCTAGGTGTGTGGACTAATACCTATATAGAGTCGGCCCGTAGGATTACCACGTCCAATGATCGATAAAAATGAGTCAATTGAGTCAAGTTTCTAGATTGAACAATGCATCTATGTTCGGATTTTGTGGGTATATCCGCTGAAAACCCTCAAGAAACAACACTCCTCCTCCTTGGCGACAAGGAGGTTTAACGGCTTGTTGCATATGCTAAGTGCAACCATGATTCCTACGAAAGTGAGTTAGGATTTCATGTTTTTCGTATGCTTCTCTTTCTTTGTTTTGCTCGGGACTAGCAAAAGTTAGGTATGGGGGTATTTGATTGACATCATTTCATTCTTACATTTGCATCTTATATCCATTATCTTTCACCTAAACAATGCTACGTAACGAGCTTTATGTTTGAATTTCAGAAATAAATAGGTTTGAAGAGAATAGACATGAAAGGACCTAAAAGCAGGGAAAAGGACTGAGTTGAGAGACTCGAGGAATAAGATGCAAGATCGAAGGACCGGAATGTAAGATCGAAGGACCAATGAGCACACAAGAATAGTCCAAACCATCATGGGGAGTAATTTGGCAATTCTATTCGGGTCGGAGCTCCAGCAAGCGAAGTAGATGCATCAAAGACCAACAAATCCATCCAGAAAAGCTCAGAAGAAAACCCAGACCGATCCAAACCATGTAGACCGCTGATTGGCGGTCCGGGTTGGTCCGAGTCCGCTAAGATTTCCTCTTGTCCCGATGCACCTTACTAACTAATGCATGATCTAACACATGCATGAATGAGAGAATTGGGTGCACGTACCTCACGCCAGCAATCAACAACAAAAATGTAAAGCAAAGAAAAGATAAATACGTGCATGGTCTACAAATGATGCATGACCTAGATGGCAATCAATCTACTCTTTTGCTTTGAATTTTAAGGTCAAAGTTGATTAAAAGGGATTGATTGTTAATCTAGGAGCAAACTACAAGTCACAACATGAAATATTGAGTTCCTAGACCACTAACATGAACAAACAAACCACCAGAACAAATATTGGAGCAAACATGGCTCACCAGGCCGCCAATCGGCGGTCCCAGACCGCTGATTGGCGGTCCGTTTAGTGGATTTTGTCCTCCAATTATTCTAGTAGATTCCCCTTGATCCTGAGGATCCCTGAAACAAACCAAAACTAAAACCAAAAAATTAAAACCACGCGAATCATCCAATCCAAAGTCTGGACAGAACACCTTCACAGCAACGGTGCCAAAAACTTGATTAAATGTTTTAATTAACCGCAAGTGCACGGACACGTTGAAGCGGTGGAAAATACGGGTTGATCCACAGGGAGGTGTGTCGGCTTTAGTTTGTTCGAAGGCAAGTGGGAAAGAAAGGAGAGAAATGAGTTATGATCTAAACTACACTACAATGCGAAAGGAATTGGAAATACGTAATAAAACTAAACCCCATAGGGGGTAGATAGAAAATGTGAATACAAAGATATGTGTATGTGTGTGTGTTCAATTATGATCATCACAACATGTAGTGCATGAAAATCATAAAACTAAATCCAACTTTGCCTCCACATCAAATAAGATAACACAATATCATTAAAACACACAAATCAGATCGCGTCTGAATTTTTGTGGCTCGGTTTTGTCTTAATTTCTTGGTGTTTGATGAACCCGATTTGGTTGTTGATAGTTGGGCCAAAATTTAATTGCCAAAATACTCCTCATTAAGGTGTGGAGCTTCTTGATTTGCTCATTGATCCTTTTGGTTTACATCTGGGTCCTTCTCTCTTTCATCTCAGTCCATAAGTCTTGCAACTTAGTCTTTTTTCCTTGCTTTTGAGTCATTTTATGCATCTTCTCCTCATCCCTATTTATTCCTGAAACTCAAAAACAAAACTCGTTATGTAGCATTGCCAAATATATGCATGATATGATGTCAAACAGTAATCAACAAAAGATAACTTTTAGAACACAAAAATAAGAAATGGTATTTATGTTGCTCATGTTGTTTTGTTCTAATAATATTTCTATATGTTTCAAGATAGTGTTCTATCATCAAAAGTATCTTCTCCACATGAGTTGTATGACGACAATCATTTGCCTGTGAATTGCAGAAGCTTGTACACTCTTGTAAAGATTAAATCTGAAGATTCTACTATACAAGGTGTTATGCGAAAAGAAACGGTAGGCAAAAAAACCGAGTGCGGCATAAAAGTCAAGTTATATGTCTGCATGAGTGATGTCACGTACTAACAATCATTCAAGCTTACTTGAAGTAAGTCTTGTTTGTCTTTTTCATACTTGTTTATGTTACATTTAAATTTTAATGGTGTTAATTTGTTTACATTAGGAATATGTACCAGATGTCGAATGATGAAAAATATGGTTGTGTATCACACTCTAATGTACAAACTAGGACCTCCAAATGAAGACAACAGATCTTCAAATTTTATGGAGGTGTTGCAAGCATCAAATAAGACGGCCTATTTTCTAGTACCATATTAGGAGGCGTAAGTAGCTCATTATATTTTATAATACCTTCAATTTTATTATATTTCATTTGGGAATCATAAGAAGATTAGCATTGATCTAATTGATGGAGTAATTTAACATGAGTGGTTTCCAGTGAACATTGGATGTTAGTTGTGGCACAACCCGATATGTGAGACGGCCTACTGGCTTGATCATTTCCCATTTGAGAAACTCAACGAAGATTTGTT
Source organism: Triglochin maritima (assembly GCA_963682175.1). Taxonomy (NCBI): domain Eukaryota; kingdom Viridiplantae; phylum Streptophyta; class Magnoliopsida; order Alismatales; family Juncaginaceae; genus Triglochin; species Triglochin maritima. Next base: position 18,136,867 of record OY821779.1, read on the forward strand.
GAACATTATTCAAACGTAGTTATTTAGCATATTCCATTCATATTCTAAGTTAATTTGTTGTTATTGAATGTTTGAAACCATTTTCGAACCTTTACAATTTTTGATAAGGGTCTTAAGGTCTGTCATTACTCGGGTGTTCGATTGTCTGCAACTAAAAAGAAAGTAATTTGTTGTGCCATGAAGGTAAGATGATTCAATATTGTTTATTTTGATAATATGCGCGCATTATACTTTCCATTAATTTCGTTATTTTCCTAATATACATGACATCTTAATTGTAGTATCGTAAACAAGTTGGAAATAATGAATGTGGTTACTACATAATGAGGTATATGGATCAACTTGTTGAGAAAGGAGTGACAGTGGGAGATTTAAGATTGGTAAATTTTGATTGATCTTATATTGCGTTATATATGTTTTGTGTCACAATTTATATGTTAATAAATAGGTTTGTTAATTCGGGGAAACTTTGGTCGACCGGGACACCAACGGTCGTCTGACAAAATGTGGGTTAATTGGTCAGATTGAAGAACTCGGTTGACTAAATATAACATGGATAACCTTTCACCAACTTCCAGTAAGTCTTTCCTTATATCGAGCAATTAAATTCGATTGACAGAGAACACTTTGGTGCACCATTCCAATTGGATAGTAAAGAATTGTTGTGACTTGGTGATCTTGTTCGATAGACCGTGGCAAGGTCGGTTGACCGATACATGTGCGGGTTTTCTGCTGATATTGCCTGGGAAATTGGTTGACCGGATAGAGGTCGGTAAACCGACATAAGGATTCCAGGAAGATCAAGTGTTTACTGACACTAAGGAGACGGTTGACAGGGTAGGGTTCGGTACACCGAAACAAGGATTCCAGGAGATCAAGTGGTTAATGACTCAAAGGAAACGGTTCACCGAGAGACACTCGATCATCCGTTGGGAACATATTCGGTAGACCGAGAGGCAAACGGTCGACCGATAGAGATAGGTTTATCCTTTGTGCATCAAGTGTACATTTGATCCTATAACTCAAATAAATGGAAAATTACATATGAAGTCCTTGAGCTTTGATTACAAGTCTTGAGCCTTGATCTTGAAGTTGATTAGTCCCTTGGTTTGATCACCTACATTGTTAGGAATACACAATATCTATGCAATTTGACAATATGACGTGTGTGATGTTGTAATTGTAGTTGTGCATAATATTAGTTTGTTAATCATCAAAATTAAGATTAAATGGCCAAAAAGCCAACAATATGATGTTAGCAACTTAATTGATGAATGTAAGTTTATCAGGTGATGTTGTCATCTTTAAGATTTATTATAATAGATGAATATATACAAGATATCATTGGCGCTGATATGTAGGATTTTTAACCTGATATTCAGACCAAACCAAACTGTGAAGCAGGAGCAGAGACATTGCTTCTATATTCAGCCTGTTAATTGAGAATTCAGGTATCACATCATACTGTAAAGAAACAACATAGTTTAAAGACAATTCATATTGAAAGGCAACTGAATTGAAGGAACATATTTTACAACACAAACATAGTGAACAACACCAACATAGTTTACATCACGAAGATAATTTACAACACTACCTTCACTTGAACAACCTTATAACTTCAATTTTTTTGCAAGTGTACATCTGTTTCAGTTGGATGTACAAATTAAAACTTTTGAGATTATATGTAATAGGTTAACTGATATATATATATATATATATATATATATATATATATATTTGTGTGTGTAACATTTTGGGTATGTACATTTGAAGGATCCTAGTGTAAATTGAGATATATATATATATATATATATATATGTATATATATATGATATTTTTGGAATATACATTGGCAGAACAAAATCAGATACATATATGTGATCATCAGAATTTCGTGTTGTATGCCTGTTTTAATTGCATGGAATATTACGTGGTGTATTTCTATTTCAATTGCAGAGATTTTTATGTGTTGCAATTCTATTTCAATCATAGGGGATTTTACGAGAAATTAAAAATATAATCAGAATTTAACCTAAAAAATTCAATTGTCGATTACTTCATTGAAACCGACGTGGAATTTCACAAAAAAAAGAAAGTTAAGGACATAACACATCGGTGTGCTTGAAGAAACGGACATGGCCAACACCTATTATTTTAATGAATTGGACATACCACGTCAGTGATCGTTTGCCAACTAACCGACGTGGTATATTCTATTATTTGTTTTTTTCAATAATAGGACATATCATGTCAGCCTTCTGTTTCAACTGACGTGGTCTGCCTACAGACCACGTCAGTCATTTGCCAACAAACTAACGTGGTATGACTTATTGGATTTAATTTTTACGAATTTCTGGTTTTAATAATAGGACATACCACATTGGCCTTCTCGGTGCGGCAGAGGTGATATTGCCTATATACCATATCAGATTATTGGCCGACGTGATATATCCTCCCTAACCACATCCCCCAGACACACGTTGGTCAACTTTGGTTGGCCAACCCGACGTGATATGTTAGAAAACCTGACGTAATAATCTTGTATTGCAACATTGCCACCACACTCTCCACGCACCACAACCACCACCCATTCCCTTACTATAGAAATTTTTAGAATAAAATATACGATTTTATTTGTGTTTTAATTACATTTTGAATGAATATTTTTATTAACTAGTTTAATTTTGTAAATTTGTAAGATTAATTATATTTAGTACATTCACTTAGATTTTGTATAATTAATTAGATTAATTCATTCTTGTATGATTAATTAGATGTATAAATAGTTTTCTTAAAAATATTGAATTTGTTTGTGAGTTTGTGTTGTATTGAATTTAACAAGTAGCCCTTTATTAAAAGATAAATTGGTGACGATGAATGAAATTGTGTTGGATTTCGAAAAGTGGCTGTTTTTTCTTGTCAATACAAGTCTTCGAAAAAAATTCATCATTGCAAATATAAGGGAGGTTCTGCTGAAATTTAAAAAAATATATTAAATTTAAATGTGTTTAAGGTTTGGGGGAGTTTTAAAGATTGGTGTGCTTCAGGTTGTTAGTACTAGGATCGATGACCCTCTAAATCACAAACTAAATGTGGAATTAAAAAAATAGGGTTAGAGAATTGCGAACCACAAAATTGGCGTCGGATTTTTATAGAGGTTCGATCACAACCACTATCTGATCTCCATTCCGAGTTGAGATTGAGATCAACGCCTTTACACCATGAACCTTGTGAACACCCTTGTCTTGATCGATTTCTCCTCTCACAACCCGAGAGAGAGCTTCCAAAAAGCTTTACAACACTTTGTGATTCTTAGATATGGAATTTGGAATCACGATCAAACACTACAAACTTGAGCACACTTACATATGAAATTGGAATTGATACACAAGTAGTGAAGATTGAGCTTTAAGTGTGGATAAATGAGAGCTTGCAGTATTTGAGGTTTGGACAAAAAATGATAGGAGTATAGAGAGGTGTCTTCTTCCATGAAACTTGGGAATGGACTCCTATTCATAAGGTTTCTAGCTCTATGATCTATTTGGAAGAATTGGGGAGATTTGGACTAAGAAAGAAATGATTTGACTTAAGTTGGAGAATCTGCACATATTCAGTAGACCGTTTGAAGAACGGTTGACGAAAATAAAGAGGTTGCCTTGGTCTGAATAATAGGTTTGGATGCTTGAACAAGATTCGGTTGACATATCACCAGCTTTTAGCTTTTTTCAATTTCGAGCAATTAAATTTCGGTTCACCAAACGGGGTTCAGTTAGTCGTTTCATGTTGGACAGTAAGAATTCGTCGAGCTCTAACAAATGATCTCGGTCGTCCGGATCAATAGTTCGTCTTTTAGCACCATCGATTCGAAATGAAATATTCGTTGTGAGTCCAACGACTATATTGACACGTGGAAAGAGTCGTCGTGTGCCAGAGGCCCAGAAGTAAACATTTGACTGATAGGAGATTGTTGTCCGCAATAGGCCAAGACAAATTGGCTCTAAGACTAAATACAAATGTGACCATTGGAGTAAAAATAAAAACATGTCCAAGGTGATTCAGTCAACCGAATGACAATCGATCGTCTGAGTGAACATTTCCAGAGAGGATTCTAAGGACTATTGATATGATAATTTTTGTCATCCATAGTTGTTCGGATGTCTGAACATGGCTGGGACAATATCCTAGTACTCAAATTTACATTTGATCTTACAAACTTAGTAAATGGAAAATTACAAGTCTTGGTCCAAAGTTTTGTTACAATTTTGAGTTTTTGACTCAATGCTCCTCTTGATGATATTTATCAACCTATATATTAAGATGACTTCCAAGTATATGTGCAATGCAGGTAATCATGTTTGTCCACTTTTATCGACTTGATTGATTGATTAATATTAGTTTGATTAATCATCAAAATTAACATGGATTAAGGCATAAAAGTCAGCAATCACTTTTTTTATGGTGGCAAACATATCTTAATGCTTGAGATTAAATTTATTTTTCCCCTTCATGCATATAATGCTCGCCCTATCAATATGCATAGTATGAACTAATTTAATCTCAATTTCTTATAATTCTCTCCTTTTTGACATCAATGAAATGCAAACATTGAAGGCATAAGATGCAAAGGTTAGGATTACATGAGTCTCCCTCTTAACTAAATGATCAAACATCATATGCTCCACTTATTACTAACGCCTAAAAGAAATGATGTATGATATGATAATATTAAGCATTTAATATTCCTAGATTAGAACCAATTCAGTAAAAATAAGATGATTGAAAAATGTTACACAACTCTTGATCCTCGATTTAGTATTGGTTCCAATCTCCTCTCGAAAGCAAAATGGCTTTACAAATCGATCCAAATGTATTCTTGAAGCTTGTGATCAATCTTTTCTTGCTTGAGCTAATCTCTACCGATTCTTCTCCTTCTAAGTATCTTCAAGTGAAGCTTGTGGTACTCAAATAACATTAGGTCCTTTGATATTAATCTTTGGTACCCAAACCATTTCGGTCGTTCGTGCGTAAACACTTGAGGAACTTTTGTTGAAAAAGAAATGTTTTCCATTCAAAGTAGTATGGATGACAGGGTTTTTGTTGTTATTAATATTGTATCTAAACCATTCTTATCTAAAGATTGTCTTTGACTACCAATAAACATATTAAGCATTTTTCCTTTGGAGAATGTTTCAAGATCTTCTTGTAATTGAACATTTTGAGCAATGAGATCTTGTGTATCACTACATGAAGGTCTTGCATTTAGAGTTGCAATTTTATCATGACTGGTAGCAACTCATTTGCTCACTCATAATAGATTCAATTTTACATAATAGCTCTTTGATTTTTTTTCTTAGGCAGTTTGTTCTTCTGACAAATTCGTTTAAAATTTTCAAGTAGCTTATAGAATGCAATTTGAAGGTCACTATATGAATTAGAATCATGATTTGAGCAAGAAGATACCTTACTTTCTTCATCTTCTATTGCCATAAACCATATTGTGGCGATTTTGTTTGCATTTGATGAAGATGATGTGTATTCATACCAAGTTGCTTTGAGTGCTTTCTTCTTTTCTTTTCTTTTGCTTTTCTCGTTTCTTTCTGTCTCTTTCTTCTTTTCTTTTCTTCATTCTTTTTCTTTCTTGAGAAGCTCCTTGAATTTTTAAGTAACAAACTCCTCTTCAATATCACTATCTCTCTTCTTTGATTTGTTGGAGTCGGTGATGGCTTGTAACACCAAGTATTTCTTTTCGGCGATTTCTTTCTCCATGTAGTCTTTTGATTTGTAGATCCGATGCCATGAGACTACCCATAAGCTCCTCAACTGATAATTTGGTGAGATCTTGCGCTTTCTCGATTGCGGTGGTTTTCTCTTCCCATTCGTTGATGAGTGACTGGAGATTCTTTCGAGTCATATCTCCCTCACTAAAAGTTTTACCAGGAGCTTTGAGAGAGTTAACGATCTCTATGAAGCGAATGTGCATCTCACTTATGTTCTCACTTAATTGCACACAAAAAAGTTTATATTTATGCATAAGCAAATTTATCCTAGTTTATTTCATTCTACTAGAACCCTCATGATGTATTTTAAGTTTATATCATATACCATATGCACTATCACAACCTCTACTTCTATTGTATTCTCCATTATTTAAGCCACAATATAATATGTTCATGATGCGGGAATTCATCTCCACTTTGTTTCTTTTGGCTCTAGTTAGGGACATAATATCGTCATCATTATAGAAGTTGTGTATGAGGTTCAAATAAATATCCAATACTTCAAATTATTGGATTGCAAATAAATTCTTTTCTTCCAATATCCATAATTTGAGCCATTAAACAAGAGTGGTCTAGTTGTGGATAATCCATTGTAATGATTAGAGGTAGTTGACATGTTAAACCACAGTTACGTAAATGAAATTAGCAACCTGATGCTCTGATACCATTTGCTAGGATTGTTGACCCTCTAATCACAAACTAAATGCGAAATTAGAAAAGTATGGTTAAAGAATTGCAAACCACAAAATCAGTGTTGGATTTTTATAGAGGTTCGATCACAACCACCGTGATCTAGCTCTCTCCTCGAGTTCTAATCGATCCTCCGCTTTCTACTCGAGTATCCACTATCCGATCTCAATTCTGGGCCGAGATTAATGCATTTACACCACGAGTCAGGCGAACATCATTGCCTTGCTCGATTTCTCTCATCACAACCCGAGAAGGAGCTTCTATAAAACTTTGCAATACTTAATGTGATTCTTGAATATGGAAATTGGAATCGCAACCAATACTCTAGACTTGATCAGACTTGAAAACGAAATTGGAATTAATACACAAATACTGAAAATTGAGCTTTGAGGGTGAAGAAATAGAAACTCGAAATCATTTGAGGTTTAGACACAAATAACAAGAGTATAAAGAATAAAAGATGTCTTCTTCCATGAAACTTAGGAATGAACTCCTATTCATAAGGTTTTCTGGCTTTACGAGCTATTTGCGAGAGTTAGGTGATTTGGACGAAGAAAGAAATAATTTGACTCAAACAGATTTTGGAGGGAAACCCTACTCCCCGGGCGGCGATGACCTCGCCGGCGACAACCCCCGACGACGTCCCCGACCTCGTCGCCCACCTCGACAGCGTCCAGGGCATGGTCGACGCCCTCACTTCCGTCCGCTGGAAGAAGCACCAGGTCCCTCCCCTTTCCCTCCTCCTTTCCCTTCCCTCTAGGGTTTCCCTATCCTCCCCTAACCCCCAATCTGCAGGATGCGCTGGTGGAGCTTTCCGAACACGGTATCGTCCTCATCGTCGAGGAGAGTAGTTGCCTGCAGGCCAAAGTCTACCTCAAACGTGAGGTGAGTTGTCGGCGTCGGCTTTGTACAATTCAATTCGTGGTCTGTTTGATTGGTTTCTGATGTGTGTGGTTTGGCTTAGCTGTTTGTGGTGTACGAGTATAGAGCGGAAGGGCGGCCGAGGTTCGGATTGAGCTTGGGGCTGTTTGTGGATTGTCTGAATGCATTCTCTAGGCCGGGACACTCGTCTGTTGTGGAGATTCAGTATCCGGGGCCGGATATGCAGCTCATTATCAAGTGAGTTCGGTTTTATGAGATGATGTCATTTTCGATGTTATTAGTGATTTTTCCTGTAGTTTAACATGGTGCTTTATAGTCTGTTATGACATGGCAACAGAACTTAGAAGCCAAGGCTATTTGGGTTGAGTTGTTCTGTTTCAATAGTTTCAAATCTAGTGCACAACACATCAGACATTGTCGCTATTATCAGTATTATGTTTTCCTGCTAATTTAAGAAGATGGTTCCATTTACACTGCAACCGCCACGTTAATGCTGAATCTTCATAGTAGGTGTAGCCGTGTAGGTTTCCCAAGGGATAGGCTTCAAGGTGACTGAAATTATGCGGTATTTTTACAGGAAGTAAGGAAGTAAAATATGTTTTTGTTTTATTTCAGATTTTAAGTTTCAATGTGGACACTTATACACCTAAGGCTTTTTTTGCTAATCCTGTTCAGTTACTACGCTACTTATGTGAATGTCTCTATTTGTGTATAGTATACACTGTGTTTAAAAACTTATCCCGCAAGCCCAAGAAAGGGCATGTTAATGCAGTTTAGTTATGTTACTAAAAATTTAACTTTATCCACCGATACATTGATGATTTAAACAAAATCTGGTTGTGCAAGCTCAAAAAAGAACATAAAGAATCTATAATTGATTTTTGGCCATCATCTTCAAAAAGTAAATAATTAATCAATAAAGCTCATGTTGAAAGCATTGTGAAACTTGATGCTGACATATCTATAAGGAAATGAATCTCATGTTGAAAGCAGCTTTGGTTGTTGGTAGCACACAACAGATAAGAAGTAACCTTTCGACCTAAGTTACAAACAAAACTAAATGTAAATCAGTAACTGTTGCAGGGTATTCCAGCTCGATTCCGTGAACATTAACTACTGATACAGTATAAGCCCACATGATAAGATTTCAATGTGACCTGCAAATATATGTGACCAGTTTTGGTGATACCTTCACATTGGCATCTATGTTAAGGAAGGCAACCAACTACTGCCGAAATCATAAAAATAGATAGTTCATATAATGTAGTATTTATTTGCTTATAGCATGTCTCTAGTCAATCTTTAACACATGAGCAAATTAAGGTGGGTCACCACTGACCATTTCGTTCTATAATATCTTTCGGACTTTCTAGGTGTCTATGTAGATTGCGCTCAATTATCTCCTATGAAAGGAGAGACATTTATTTTGAGATTGTTGTTAATAAATAGATTTAGGATCGTTCGATATTTTTATTGGTGAGATTGATGTTTTATTTACCTTCTTCCATCCAAGGACAGTATCTCACTTTCTTGTTAGATACACTTATATATTGTTTCCATACATTATATTACTGTCAACTGCTCTGCAATTGTGTGCTACATCTGCTTTACCCATGCCCTCACATTACGCATACCACAACAATAAATGTAATCCATATGTTGAGTTGCATTACTAGAGAAAAAGTTTATTGTTTCGACTTGAAGGGGATGAAGTTCCAGTTTGTTGCTACTCCGAGTATACCTCAAAATCAACAGCTTAAACATTTTTTTTGTATTTGTTAAAAAACATATAAACATGTTGGGGACCTATATATTTCCAATTACTTCAACATTTTCATATCTTTTGCAGGTCTGTAGATTCACCAGATGCTTGCACCTATGCAGAGATCAGGACAAGGATCCCGGATACCATTTCCTGGGACTACAACTTTGAACCTACAAGAAATGCACCTCTTAGCTTTACCGTTAAGGTCTGGTGGTCCTTCCTAAATCTAGTCCATTACCTTGTAGCATTATTTGACACTAAATTGACATAAATTTTCGTTATTACCAAATCTTTCCAGTCATCATTTCTTAAAGAGGCAATTGATGATCTTGAGTGGCCAGGTTCCAGTATCCAGATAATTCTTAAACCAGAACCCCCTACAGTAACATTCAGGTGTGAGGGCCATGGTGATTTGCAGGTTCGACATGATCTTGTGTGACTTTGCACTAGCTGTTCAGGGAATGACTATGTCTTGGTCTGAAATTTTGTGTTGGCAGATCGATTTCCCATACTATGCAAACACGGACCTCTTGGTTGCATTTCATTGTGATCATCTTGTATCTTATAGGTAATGGAAGTATCTTCCAAATCTGCAGAAGCATAGAGAAGTATTCATCTCTCTAGCCCTGTTTTGTTTGTTTTTTTCCTTGTTTCTAATTGTCTCTTATGCCTAATATTATCTTATTTTATGAAGATTGTCTTACTTGCTTGTTTCCATTGGTTTTAATGAGAATATTGCCTGAAAACTTTAAGGAATGAATTCTTTTAAATTCGCTTCTTAGAGATTGCTTTTTTTGTGCTGTTGGCAGGTACAAGTACAAATTTCTTCGTGCTGCTACTGCGAATATGCCGAGCAGTGTCTTAAAAGATAACAGGGGAAGCAAGCTGACTATTGGAAGAGGTGGAATGCTGAAAATCCAGCACTTGGTTTCTGTAGGGAAAGCAGGGAATCAGCATTCCTTTGGTGATCATGGTGTTCAGCAGCCAAGCCGAATTGCCTACATTGAGTTCTACGTCAAACCTGAAGAAGAAGATATTGTGAACAACAACTAAATTGATTTCATTAACATTCTAGTTGGAACTTCTGGTATTATTAGGCCATGTTTGTACCTCTGATAGTGTCCAGTGAAATTTTATAGCCAAATACAAGAAATTAGTTTTGGGCAGAAACTAGTAGATGGTGAGTGTTCTCGAAAACAAGTACACTATTAAATTTTATTGACAAGTACAGAATCTAGTTTTATGCAAAGACTGGTAGAGGTGAACGTTCTGGAAATGGCAATGGGGAGAAGTTATATTTGATTATTTCTTGTTGTCTTTTTGGCTACTATTGCTCGATTACTATATTCGATAATGTCAAAAGGGGAGAAGTTATATACGTTGAGATAATGATCACCGCACTTTGTATTCGTTCCATCTTATTTGTGACCATATGCGTATAAATAGGGGAGTTTATGTTTCAAATGCTTCGTGATTAGCTCACATATAGTGGATATGTTTTTCATCATCCAGAAGTAGGAGATCGTTGGTCTTTTTGCTAATCACTCAATAATACTTTTGATTTACCTTAACCTATCACTTATCATGTACTAATCAAATATAAATCTCACACGTGCATACGTGACTTGCCATATTTTATATATTTTGTATGTGCTAAGTTTCAGGATTGAAAAATGGAAAATTCAACTCCCACATATGAAAAAGATCAAAAAAATGAAGACTAATCGGTTGTAATTTTAACTTTCTTGAGTTCTTAAGAAATATTGTATACTTGTATTATTGGTTAGATTTCTCTACACACATTCACACAAGGATGCATCTAAATGTCACACAAAATTTTACATTATTTGGACTTTAATTAACCACTCAAACTTAGCCCGAAAAAACACCTAAACCTAACTTCAGTATTGTTTGAGGAAACGATCAACTGTAGTTTTTTTGTTCGACTATTGGCAAAAACATGTTTCTTTGTTGAATGGTCGATCGTTCCTTCGTTTTTTCGATCATTCCTTGTTATCAAATTTCCTTATAAAGCAAGTCTCTTGTCGTTTTACCCGTACGACTATTTTGAAAGTCACGTCCATACCAAATTGCAACATTAGACTTTCGATCGATCGTTGCACCATAAATGGTCGAACCACTCAAAAATCAATTTGGTTAGTCCCCGTCTTGCACAATCAGTTGACCATTTATGGTTGAGTAGTCGATCCATTCCACAATTTCAAAACATTCAACACTCAATCTGAACCCTATTCGGTCGACCGTTTCTTCCCAACTATCATATTGAAGTTCTAGAATGTTCACTCCCATATTGGATTGCCCGATCGACCATTAGATAAAAATATGATTGATCGATGATTTAAGTTCTTGGGTCTACGGTCGAACAAATGATGTAAATGATCGATTGTTTTGATATTCGTCTGGTTCTCCACTACTATACTCTATTTTTAGTATCTTTTGGCCTATAAATATGAGTATGGGTGAGCATCAGTCCGGACCCGGACCCGACCCGGACCCGGATGCTCTCTGGGGTCCGATCAGGTTCGGTACGGACCAAACCCGGACTGGATTATTGAGGGAAAAATCGGATTTTCGATCGGGTTCGGACCGGACCGGACCGAAAAATACACATTTCTAAATATGAGTGCTCCATATCCTAATTGACACTCTTTTAGCAATCCATCGCACTCACTTACTCACTATTGAGACGCATAACCCGATTTCTCTTGTACATGTTCTTCATCTCTACTTTACTACTTGAAGCATTCATTATTAAATCCTCTCAAGTGCTCAGTTAGAGTCACCATTGTTTTAAGCAAGGTTGTAGATCCTAATTGGAGCACTCGCCCATGTTATGGAAGGAGATTCAAGTGACGTGGGCATGCCCAGTTTCTTATGGTGTATGCGGCAAAATTCGGCTCGAAACATTGATCGATTTGTGAAGAAGAAAACGAAATTCAAGGTCGAGTCAGGCTTGTAAGAGAGGAGTATGACCTGATTGGGGTGTCAAACCTCTTTAAATTGACTTGTGCAAAGTGGTTTAAGATTTGTTATCTCTAAATTTTTATTTCCGTATTGCATTTTGTTCAAGCCGTAAATTTTTATTGTTATCTCTAAATTTTTATTTCCGTATTGAAAAAGATCAAGAACTCGGAGGTCCCTAAAATCTCAGGGAGACTAGATGGGTAACGACGTTCAGGCCGAAACGGTCTTAAACATCGAGGACCATTAGTGTATAGGAAATCAAGAACCCGGAGGTTCCTAAAATCTCAGGGAGACTAGATGGGCAACGACGTTCACGCCATAACGGTCTTAAACGATTTCCTCTCCTTAATGTGTCTGGAAATCGTAGGGGTCAATGTCTAATTGATTTTATTAATACTCTTTTATTAAGTGGTTTTTGGGCCAAGGAAAGGGTGATGAAATCCCCCACCTCATTTCCTATAGGTGACTGCCCCCTAAGTGTTTTTCATACCTTAATCTAACAAACAACACACCAAACAAACACTCATCTCACTATTGTTCCAATGCAAGTCCTACTAACTAATGTGTGCTTTATAATGAATGATGAGTGAAAAAGATTACGTACCTTACGCCAGCAATCTACGACAGAAATCGTAAAATATATAATAAATACGATGAATGAAAATCCTATATGATGAATGACTTACGTAAAAATTGTCTAATCTTTTGTTTTAGGTTATTAAAGACCAAGTTGCTTAAGTGGGGTAATGAAATATTATCATAATATTGAAAATTCAAAAAAACAAGACAATAAAGATTTAAAATATTAAAAATAATTACTTTGAGTGACAGAAAAATATTTTAAACACAAAATATCATGTTATTCATAGCAATTGGGAATAAAATTTTATTCAAAGTTTTCAGAACCTCCGGTTAAAATTTTATTTGTAAAATTCTTCAAATCCTGTAATTAACAAAAAAAATGTATATTTACTCACATTCACATCATGTATTTCTCCACTACATTACATTCACATTACAAATCCACTCATGTTGAAATGCACATATATGAGATCCATGAAGAACATTGGTTTATTTGCATTCAAATTTACTCAATAATGTATCCCAAACAACATAACCCCATCGAACCAACTACCCAACTGTTTTAAACCTAAATGGTGTTTTCAGAAAACCACAATTTTCAGAAAATTGACAAAAGCTGCATTTTTTGAAAATAAATTTTTTAAACCTAAAATGGTGTTTCAATAACCAAAAAAATGCATTACTTTTGTTTGCTGAAAATACATTTTTCAAAAAATGAGTTACATTATCTATGCTTCATCCCTAAAGTTTTAGCAAAACCACAATTTTCATCCAAAATCGTCATTTTCAAATAAAAAAAGATACATTATTCAAATTGGATGACAACTTGTGAAATCAAATTTCTGAAACCTTTGGTTACTCAAACAAGATCAAACAACCTAAAACCATGTTTTGTATAAAAAACAAAGTCCAAGAAGAAGAAGAAGTGTTATCATAAGAAGAAGTGTCATGTAGAGAACAAAGGACGGGAGGAGAGGGCCGGAGAACGGGAGGAGAGGGCCGGAGAACGGGAGGAGAGGTTGGTACGTCGCTGCGGTGCCGAAGATTGCTGCAGATTGGTCGGAGATCGGTGGTGGCGGAGGATTCGGTTGCAGAACGACTAGGGTTTGGTTGGGTTTTTGTCCGGAATGAATGACAGAAAATGTAACTGTTTGATTTCTTGAAGACCTATAGACGTCGGATGTTATGCACAGTCGACGTCTATACTCCGATGTCTATATGCATGGGGGTATAGACGTCGGTTGTGCATAACATACGACATCTAGAGGTCAACGTCTATAGGGTATAGACGTCGGACGCAATGGGTATTCCCACAACCGACGCCTATATTACCCCATAGACGTCGGCTGTTAGAACGACCGACGTCAATTCTATCTTTGCCCAAATAGATGTCGGCTGTTAAAACTTCCCACGTCTATTGGGTGACGAGTAAAAACTTTTCTGCACTAGTGAGATTCATGTTTTGAATTCTGTCCACAACGTTCATCCAATCCTTCAGGCATAGGCTCGTCTCGATTGACTTGTCAGACATCTTTTGCCTTTTGACAGTCAAGAGATGTTTACCTGCACTAAATGCAGACTCCGACGTCACATTTGGTGCCGAAGGACATAATAACTCTCGTGCCATAAAAGAGACCAGTGGAAACCTACCTTAGTTCTTTCTCCACCAGTCTAAAACATCAAAAGCTTTTAACTCAATAGTACTTAAGTACATTAATTCAGTGTTTAAATATGCAGTTAATTCATTTTGTATTTCATTTTGCACTAATTTAAATCTTTTTTGAGTTAACCAATTTCATTCGGAGTCGTCATCATCTGGATCAATTGCAAATTCATATGTTATAATGTTGCAGATCACATTATATCATGTAACCTATTATTATATATAATGTCAAAACATTATACCCCATAATATATATCTCATATGAATTTATTTGTTATTCTATCCAAGTCATTATTACGACATAGTGATTTTATTATTTTCCCAGATGTATATTATTTCATAACACATAAAACTTAACACATCGTATAAAATATAAAATCACATCTCCTGTTTCCCAATTTTGTGGTGTGACCTATAGGAGGATCTAAGTTATGTTGACAATGATATTAAAAATTTAATATCATAAACTATAAACGGTATCTAGCTACACATTATAGTTACCCAAATAACAAATAAGTTTTGTTCACTCGAACAAAAGACGATCCATTTAGTGATATGTAGTACATCACTTGTGTTTATCTCTTACCTCATGATATTACAAATATTATACAAAGTAGGAATGTGTCATCTTTGCATTATATATTATTTTTCTTGATCTCATAAGCTAATCATAAATATGTAACAATACATAAGTTACATTGTGCACATTATCAAGGGCCTAATAATATCATCAATCAAATGAAGAGGGACAATGATAATCTTTTGTTAGGTCATTTTTTCAAGCACAAGTTATGTATAATCAACTAATATCTTTATCACTATGCATAATGATAGGTTTTTATAATAATCAAATTACACACTTCTCATGTGAAAAGATATAGGTCTCACATCCTATGATCCAAAGACACAATGAAAACATTAATAACACAAATATAATTCCATAATGTTTCATTTTTTAGGTTTATTCAATATATGAAAGAAAACATTTCATATTTCATATACTCATGTTGTTAAATACTTTTAGAGATACAATATCATTTTACCAACATGACAATCTTATCTCGGTAATTAATGTTTCATGTTAATTACCATGACTGTGAAATTGTTTTATGCAAACCATTATATTTTAGAGCTCTACGGTTAGGGACCAAGAGTCTCTTCCTTAACACTTCCAAAAGATGAATGCTTTGATCAAGGAATCAAATGTTTGTACATTCAATTCATAATAAAAGACATGTAAAAAATACTTTTAAAACACACATTCCTTTCAATCTCCCACTTGTTATCAAAGTCTTCTTTCACATACATTCACAATTTATAAAACTTTAATAACTAGGTAACCCTCTCATATCACTCATCAAGCCACTCTACATGGTTCTTCAAACCCATGGACTCGAAATGCATTTCGCCTTTGTCTTATGATAAAGGTTTGGTGAATGGATCAGCTGTATTGTTGTTTGTGTCCACCCATAATGAATTTATTTTACCCTCGTCGATGAAATCACGAGTGACAACGTACTTGTGATCCATGTACTTCACCTTGTGATCGGATTTAGGATCCTTGATTTGCGAGATAGATGTCTATAGCTCTATGGGTCCCTCACTCGAGGGAACTACTCCAAGCTTTTCAAGGAACTTCTTAATCCACAGTCCTTCCTTGCTTGGTTCAGCGACAACCATCACTTCCAAAGTTGGACGTTGTAGTCTGTTGTCAGCTATGTCAACTCACTGTTCCACCATTCAGAAGAAAGACATATCCTGATTGAGACATCCTATCGTCTGGATCACTCATGCTTGCCTCCATCTCTATATATCTTAATTCCCAAGATGTATTGAGTCATGCCCATCTTTCATTGAAAATGCAGATATCAATGAACTTCTCGTTTGCTCTAACAAATGGATATGATTTCCCATGAGGAGTATGTTATCAACATACAAGTTCAGAAACACTATGTTACTCCCACTGACCTTCTTGTATATACAAGGTTCTTCCTTTCTTTGGACGAAGTTAATCTTGTTGACTTCTTTGTCAAAGCGTTTGTTCCAACTCCTCGATCCATGCTTCAATCCATAAATGGATCGTTTAAGCTTGCATACTTTCTCACTATTCTTTGTATCTTTAAAACTCTGAGGTTGTACCATGTACACATCCTCCTCCAAGTTCTCGTTAAGGAACGCTATTTTGACATCCATTTACCATATTTCATAATCATGAAATGCGGCAATAGCGAGCATAATCGAAAAGATTTGAACATGGCAACCAGTGAAAAAGTTTCATCATAGTCAATTCCCTGGATTTGAGTTAAACCTTTCACCACAAGTCTTGCCTTGTAGGTTGTCAAGTTCCCATCCATGTCCATCTTCCTCTTAAAAATTCATTTCTTTTGAACGACTTTCTTCTCTTGAGGAAGGTCAACCAAGTTCCATACTTGATTGTCATACATGGATTGTATTTCAGATTCCATGGCCATATAACCATAGTTTGGAGTCTTTCCTTTCCATTGCTTCTTGAAAGGTTGATGGATCATTAATATCGAATACCATGATCTTATGACGTTCCAAATACATATAAGACTTTTTTCTCTCCCTCGTTGACTTTCTAAGTTCTATGGTTCTATGTGTGTGTTTTAAACTTCCTGAACTTCTTCCACAATTTCTTGTGAAATTTGTTCATGCTCAATTCTTGAACGAACAGTAGGTGGGGATGATTGAGTTTCACTCACAATTGCTTTTGAGGGTTGCTCTCTCATACTCCCACTAACCAAAGGAACCTTGGTTGGGCCTTCATAATCTTGAATATCATCATTCATATCATGATCTTGTAGAGTATCTTGAGTTTTCTCAAACACAACTCTACTCCCACTACTTGTTATTCTTTCAAGAAATTCATTCTCTAAGAATACGACATCTCTCTCGATTAGAGATTTTATGCCAAAAGTAGTATCCTCTTGTCTCATGAGGATAACCTATAACCATCTTCAACCTCCTACTCCCTTGAACTTGTCAAATGATTCACTTTTTTTTTCTCATTAGATAAATATAACTGTAACGCCTATAATCATTCGTGAACGTAATGAAGTACCTATAACCATCTCTTGCACTTGTACACATTGGACCACATACATCAGAATGTATTGAATCCAGCAAGTCACTTGCTCTTGGACCTTTCTTCTTGAAAGGTTGCTTGGTCATTTTGCCCATAAGGCAAGATTCGCATGTATACAACGATTTAAATCAACGATTTCTTGATGTGTTTTTCATTTATGTGACCAAGACGATAGTGCCATAAGATTGTATCATTCATGTAAGTTGTCTTAAGTCTTTTGTTATTGATGTTTAAGATTTGTCTATTATTCATTTCAAGCAAAAAAAGTTCATTTCTTATGAAAGAAGTTGCATAGATAATTCCATTCTTCGATAAAGACAAACAAGAGTTTGAAATATTTATTATAAAGTCATCCATATCTAAACATGATATAGATATAACATTCTTGTCAATCGAAGGTACATAATAGACATTTTTTAAACCTAAAATTAGACCACTAGATAAATGAAGATCCACGGAGCCTTGTGCAATCACAGCGACGTTTGCACCATTTTTGACCTTCAGAATCATCTCTCCTTTTGCGAGGTCCTTCCTATCCTTTAGTTGCTGCACATTGGAAATTATGTGAGCACAATATCTAGTATCAAGTACCCAATCATGGATAAAGCTTGCTAAATTTATTTTAATAACAAATATACATTTGACCTTTTTGGGGTGCTTGCGCTTAATCGTTCCATTGTCAAGGTCTTCCTTGTACTTAGGGAAATTAGGTCGGATGTGTCCTTTTTCACCACAGTGAAAGTACTCCGTATTGGGAGTTGGAGATTTCAAAGAATTCTCCCTTAAGACACTCCCACGATCACCTCCTACTCCATTGCCGTTGATTGACATCTTTTTGGTTGATTTGCCTTTCCCTTTACCTTTGGCGATATTTTTACTTCCACCATAGATGTGTAGGATTTCAAGTTTAATTACACATATATATTTTCGGAATTTTATGCGTAATAAGGATCTATAGCAATTTTCTATGATTTATTTCATGCATGCATTGGTTTGTTTCAATACCTAGTTTTAAAACTTTTATTAAAACAAACATGGGACTCCGAAATTCATACCTAGAAGTTCTCTAAAACTTCTTGAAGATTCAGAGACGTTGAGGATGTTTGTTGCTGCGCCGGATGCCTCCGAGATTTCACCAAACTCTAAACAAGATTGGAGAGAGAAGAGCTAGCCTCTCAATCTCCAATAGGGTTTAGAATCTAATTACTAACCCCTCTTTAGTTCCCTTGAGAAGAAGCTCTCTGAAAACTAAAACTAATCTTAAGAATTAAGGGAATTTCGTGGAGGATTATGGAGAGAGATTTTGCATGAGAAAAATAATGAATGAATTAATTAATGAGGTAATGAGATAAACTTGTATTTATAAGTTCTTTCCAAATTACCTATTCATGTGCAACCTCTTGCCCATGATTTCATGCAAAATTCCATCTAACCATCCATTATTTACTAATAAATAATCTTAGTCACAAATTAAATCAATTATGGACCAATTCCATGCATGATCTAATTAATTCTTAAATTAAATCTGCATTAACCGTCTGGACCGGTCGACCGTTTAGAGGTTCGGTCGACCGCTCGAATCAAGGTATCGGTCGACCGTCAAACAACTCGGTCGACCGACCGATTACATTCGGTCGATCGTTCAAACAGATGGAAAATTCTCTGTTATCGGTCGAGACATGTCTGGTCGACCGTGCCACATTCGGTCGACCGATCAACAGTAAATGGTCGACCGTTTGTGCACAGTTTTGCAGTTGGTCGAATTTCGGTTAAACCCCTATAAAATTCGACATTTCAGGATTAGTAGTTAATTCACAACTTATGTAACATATTATCCTATGTAATGATAAATCAATACATCCCATAATACTTACATCACATGTGAATTTAATTTAGATTCTAATTATGTTATTAATCACAACATAATTTTGATTTTGCTTGTTCACCCCATGTGTCATATTTTCTACATGAAACCCGACACATCTTATGAACTCAAAATTCCCATTTCTTGTTTCTCAGTTTTGTGGTGTGACCTATGGGAGGATCTAAACTAAGTTGGCAGTGATATTAAGAGCTTAATATCACAAGCTATAAGCGGTATCTAACTACACATTATATCTCCCAATTAGTTAGATGTCTTAATTCCACTTGAACCAAAACCCGATCCATTTAGTGATGGAGTGCACCACTTGTGTCCGTCCCTTGCCTCATGATATTAAGAATACACACAAAGTAGTATTGTGTCATCTTTGTATTAGTATCCATTTCTTGATCTCTTTAAGCTAGTTATAAATATGTGACTTAACTCAAATCACATTGTGCACATTATAACTTTTCTTTGTCAAGGGGCCCACTAATATCATCACTCAATTAAGAGGGCAATGATAATCTTTTGACTAACTATCTTCTCCAACGAAAGTCATACTTAACCAACTAATACCTTTACACTACACTCATCGATAACTTAAGATACTAGTCTAATTAAGCAATTCTTAAGTGATCGGATATAAGTCTCATATCAAAGGACCGAAGACACAGTAAAATATTAATGACACAGAAAAACATTTCTATAATATTTTACTTATTAGGTCTATTCAGTATACAAAAGTAATATTTTCCTCTTTTGCATACCCGTGTCGTCACTCACTTGTAGAGCTACAATGATCTATGACCAACACGACAATCTTAACTTGGCAATTAATGTCCCATGTTAATTACCATGATTGCGAATATCTTTTGTTTTATGTAAACCAATATCTTTTAGAGCTCTACAGTTAAGGACCAAAAGCCTCTTCCTTAGCACTTCTAAAAGACGAATAACATAAACAAGGAACAAAATGATTTCTCATTCAATTCATAATAATTGACATTTAAAAGTAAAACTTTTAGAACACATTCCCTTCAAGATGGCTGGGACATTCTTGTCTCTGCCTTTGCCCATATCAACTTTAGTTGTTTTGAGAGCATTATGAAGCTCCTCAAGGCTCACCCCTTTCTCACGCACATGGTAATGCATGATAAGGTCCTTGACGGATGGGGCTAGAGAGCCAAGGTTCGATCTTCAGCAATGTCCTTGGGCATTATGGAAGAGAGTTTTTCTAACTTCTCAAGGTATCCTTGCATTGTCAGAAAATGCATGGACACAAATGTTCCTCCGTCATGCGGCACCTTGTGAGTGCTATGGTGGTCTTATAACGCTCTTTCCTAGCATTATTCATAAACAGCTTGGTGAGAGCTTCCATAGTCTTCTTGGGTTTTGTGTCCAAGTATTTCGCTTGAAGCGAGTCACTCATGGAGGTAAGCATGAGATCATGAGCTAAGTTCTCTTGGTCTTCCCACCTTACTACAACCACATTTCTCAGCATCGGTTGCCTTCTCACTTAATTTTGGGTTTTATCATCCAAAATGTGAGATAGCTTCTCAAACTTTAACACGATGTTGAGCTTGAGTTGCTAGCTAGTGAAGTTGGAGCCATCATTTGTTACTGGATGTTTTTTTAATCACAGATTGCACAATAGGTTGAATGTTAGACATTTTTCTAAAATAATTTATAAGAGTTTTCATGTCAATTTTATGTTTATAAAATTCAATACTGCAACTAAATAAATATGTCCGTAATTGCAGTAATACATGATCCTATCATTTATAACCTAAACTAGCTAAGAGCTATCGAATACGTCATAAAATCATGGTAAGAAATATTTTTTAATCATAACCATTTTGATATTTTGCAAACTTTTGCATTCTCAAACTCTTATATTCTTGACATTTTAATTAAGAGGAAATTCGATACATCCTCCTAAGAAAAACTCTCTTTCTCAAAACCGAGGGAGGGCTCCCAATTTTGTTAAGAAAACTTATTCCTTTTGATACAAGATATGATTGTCCATTGTATCCACAAACAAATACACTCAGTGTCCACTAAGGGGAAACTAATTTTATGTATTCATTGTTGGCATAACAATGTATATCCTAATATCTCCCATTATTTTCAAAGATTGAGGAAATTATCTCCCTCTAAGGGTGAGCAGAACATTCCTCAATTGAAGGCTTCTAGTGGATGAAATAAGAAAGAAATGACCTCTTGGTTTTAGTTTGAACAATTAAACAATTTATATGTGATACTTGAATTTAGATAGTCAAGTATGCATTCATTCATAACCTAAACATTCAATCATTCAATCACATACAAGGCAAGAACATAAACATAAAATAAATCCATTGACACAATGGTGTTAGTTGATATGTTTCCGCGTCCTTGAGCTTTGTTTCTTCTTCTTGCACCATGGATGTAAATATTTCACAATATTTAAACATGCATCTCACAATTTGAATTCTATCAAAATTAAATTGGCTACTGCAAGTCTTATGTAAAGTCCTCTCATATGCATGCATATAAAATAAATGACTTTTACATATACATAAGCCTCTGTGATTAATTAAAAACAATAATGATATACATATCATACATTCACATATGGCTTCGATGGAACATTAAAACACACTTATTCCTGCAAAATAGAACAAGTGCAACAATGATACAAATTCTATATTATACTATTTAGTTGATCCTACATCTCTCGAATAAATAATTCAAAATCATTTGAAATCCTTTAAAATGATTCAAGAATCCTTAGTTCAAATTACAAAAATATTTGACCGAAGTTTATCTAAATCCCAAAAGAAAACTTTAAGGAAAGTAAACTTATTTGCCCATTTTGTTTTGTCAATTCCAAGTAGAATAATCATTAAAATAAACAAAAGTTCTACACAATTAGAAACAAGTCTAAAACTGGATTCTAATTATCATATCACATGTTTCAAAACATTTAAAACTCCCAAAGAATTAATTAGAATCCAAATCGACAAAGCAATTACAAAATTCGACATTATTGGAAATTCCAGAATGACCCTGATTTTCACGATTTTTTGTTTCACCTTAAAGATCAAAATAAAACATTTGATCTTAATAGCTAATTAATTTTCTAACATTACAAACTAATGTAGAAAAATAAGAACCACAAAAATTTAGGATTCCATCTTAATGCATCCATTAAAAATGCAAAAATGACTCAAAAGGCAAATTCATGAATTATTTGATTATGAGATGACATACTAAATATATTTATATAGGTTAATTATCAAAAATATAAACTTGGATCTGATACCATGGTTGGATTCTATATCATGCTCATGTATATAATTTTAAAATTTATACATGCAAGCAAGATCATTTTTTATAATTTTCAATAATTTTATATATACAATTTCCTAATTGTATTTCAATAATCAATATATATATTTTGTATACTAATTAATATTGAAATACATAAGTTGATCATACGTAAATGATTCTCAAATCCTTTTAATTTTTGGAAGTTGTGTCACACTCGGATTGCCTCAAAATTTGCACCAAATGTTTACAAAACTCTAAACAAGATCAGAGAAATTGAAACTAGTCAATCTATCTCTAATGCTACGTTAGAATCTAGGTAATAACGCCTTTTGCTCCAAGAATTTTATCTCCAACATTTAACTAAGATAAGTTTTGGATGGAATGATGGAGAAAAGGAGATGAGAGAATTTTCGCATTAATTAAACAAAGGAAGGGATGAGGGACCTATTTGTAGGTCATCCTCAAACCCACATCATCAATAAACGACTTTCACATGATCCTTTCCTAATCTCTTCACTAAACAACATCATTTGCAAACAATTTTGCACATGATCTTTTGTTTATTTCTCCTCTCATCATCCCATAATTACATTTGACCAATGTGAATTAAATCCAGTCATTAATCAACAAAAATATCTCATTGATATATGCAAAAACGTGGGCAAACGGTCGAACCATTTTCCACTGTTTTTGACTTTACACCAAATTTCGGATTAATATCCAACAAAATTTGGACTTTGGGATTTTTGCAAATTCATATGTTATAATGTTGCAGATTACATTATATCATGTAATATATTATCATATTTAATGTCAAAACATTATCATAAAAAATAAAATCACATCTCTTGTTTCCCAGTTTTGTGGTGTGACCTATAAGAGGATCTAAGTTATGTTGATAATGATATTAAACATTTAATATCATAAACTATAAGCGGTATCGAGCTAGACATTATAGTTACCCAAATAACAAAGATGTTTTCTTCACTCGAACAGAACACGATCCATTTAGTGATATGTAGTACATCACTTGTGTTTATCCCTTAGCTCGTGATATTACGAATATTATACAAAGTAGGAATGTGTCATCTTTGTATTATTCATTATTGTTTTTGATCTCATAAGCTAATCATAAATATGTAACAATACATAAGTTACATTGTGCACATTATAATTTTGTTTTATCAATGGGCTTAATAATATCATCACTCAAATGAAGAGGGACAATGATAATCTTTTGACATATCTGGAAGGAATGTATTCTAAAAGTTTTACTTTTAAATGTCTTTTATTATGAATTGATTGTATTGAACATTTTGTTCCTTGATTAATATATTCGTCTTTTGGAAGTGTTAAGGAAGAGCTCTTGATCCTTAACCGTAGAGCTCTAAAACATAATAATTTACATAAATCAAAAGTAATTCACAATTGTGGTAATTAACATGGGACATTGATTACAGGTTAAGATTGTCGTGTTGGTTAAAAAAGATATTGTAGCTCTACAAAGATTTAACAACATGAGTATATGAAATAGAAAATGTTTCTTTCATATATTGAATTGACCTAATAAATGAAATATTATGGATTTGTGTTTGTGTCATTAATGTTGCATTGTGTCTTTGAATCCTAAGATATGAGACTTATATTTTCACATAAGAGTGTATAATTTGATTATTATCAAAAACTATCAATACGTATAGTGATAAATGTATTAGTTGGTTATACATAACTTGTAATGGAAAGTTTATACGTCAAAAGATTATCATTGCTTCTCTTGACTTGAGTGATGATATTGTCAAGCCTCTTGATAAAGTAAAATTATAATGTGCACATTGTAACTTGTGTATAGTCACATATTTATAGTTAGCTTGAGAGATCAAGAAATGAATATATAATAGAAATATGACACATTTCTGCTTTGTATAATATTTTCAATATCATAAAGGGGAAGAGATAAACCCAAGTGATATTAAATATCACTAAATGGATCGTGTTTAGTTCGAGTGAGCAAAACAACTTTGTTATTTGGGTAACTATAATGTGTAGGTAGATACCGCTTATTGGTTATGATATAAAATGTTTTGTATCGTTGCCAACATAACTTAGATCATCCTATAGGTAACACCGCAGAACTGGGAAACAAAGAATTTGATATTACATTTTATATGATGTATTGAAATACATGTCGTAAGATATTAGAATCAATATGTCATAATTACGGCATGGTTAGAATAATAATTAAATTTATATGAGATGTAAATATTTTATGGGGTATAATGTTTGATATTATATATGATAATATATTGCATATTATAATGTGGTTCGCAACATTATAAAATATAAATTTGCTAAAACCCCAAATATCAGATTTTGTTGGATATTGATCTAAATTTTGATAAAGGCAAAATAGTGAAAAACGCATATTTTGTTAGATTTTGACCATATTTTTTTGATAAAGGCAAAATAGTGAAAAATGTTCGAACATTTTTCGGGAACCGGTCGACCGAATTTAACAGTAGTTTTTAAATTTGCAAACGGTCGAGAATTGATACCTTAAGGTCTTTAGATCTACATATGTTAAATGGTAGTTTATCTCTAATTATGAAATCAGCAATTATCTCTTTACATTTAATTGAACAATATTTTCAGAAATTTAAACTCCACTAGTTGTGTCTAAAACCGACTGACGTGAATTCACTACGTACTGATGATGCATGCTTACATTTACATGAAATTAAAAGTCTAGTTAGATGATTGGTTCTTCCACTTGACTACGCCTTAAGTCCTTTACCACATGATTTACAAGTAGTAGTTGGCTTGCCTCACTATTTTATCTTTCATCAAAATCTTCCCATACTTTGCTAGTTTTTTTCTAATACTTCTACCCTTAGGTCTAGGTGGAGAGGGAGGGGGTTATTATTATCTTTAGATTAGATATTAAAGTTATGGAAATTAGTAAATATGCGAACAAAAAGTAATTTTTTTTCATAAATGCTAAGTCATGATGATGATTGATGAACTAAAATTAACTAATAAAAAGATTAAAAAGCCTGTGAAATGAGGAGTAGAGGAGTCGCAAAATCGGGCGATCAACGGTCTGCTTGTAGCTTTACACTTCACGATTTTGCTCAAACTCAATCGTTTCCAACAAAACCAGAGCAAATAGAGATAAGATTTGGAGAGATTTAGAACAAGAGTAAAAAATGGAATGTTTGGTGTGAAGAAAATGAGAAGGATTAAGAATTTATATAGAATTATAGGGGTTTGTTTAGTAATTAAAAAAATTAAATTAAAATATAATCATTGGGATAACGGGCCATGCCAGTCGTGTGGTGTCGTGGTCAGCGAGATGATTACTCATTGATGTACGGTGCACATGGTCTAATTAATGCTCTAAGGGGCCGCGAGAGTGTGATTGAGAGGGCATTAGGATTACACACCCGTTGTAAGGGTTGTGGGTGCACGTGTGTTGTTAAAACTAAGTACAAAAAGTTATGTCGAGTATAAAATAAAGAATCGTGAGACACCGACGTGGGCGTCCGAGACGCGCCTGAGGTGGTCAGTTCAGTTAGCAATCCAGTCAGCAGAGAAATTCATTTAATAATATGTTTGTGTCACATGCAACCTTTAGTTTCCCAATGCAACATTACTTTCTCACTGCAACGTTCGCAACTTTTACTTTTCCCAAAGTAACTTTTGGTTTCTCCATGCAACCTTCAGATACAAAGTTAAAATAAAGAATTCATGTTTTGTCCTTTTAAACATATAAGCATGTCCCTTTTAACGTCTATGTCTGTTCTTTTTAACATAGGAGTTTGTCCTTTTTAATGTATAGATTATCATTTTTAATAGTAGTTTGTCCTTTTAAAGTATGTGTTTATCCTTTTTAAGTATGGTTTTGTCCTTTTTAACAATTGGGTTGATCCTTCTTATATTGGTGGGTTGTTCTTTTTATATTGAAGTTTTGTCTTTTTTAAGTAATGGTTTGTCCATTTTAAGTAGTGTTTTGTCCTTTTTAAGTATGAGTTTATCCTTTTAAAGTGCCAATTTGTACTTTTTAAGTATGATTTTGTGTTATTTAGTGTAGGTTTGTCCTTTTTAAGTATGATTTTGTCATTTTTAACAGTTGGGTCGGTCATTATATTGGTGGGTTGTCATTTTTATGTAATGTCTGTCATTTTTAAGTAGTGGTCTGTCCTTTTTAAGTATAAATTTGTTCTTTTTATCACATTCGTTTGTTCTTTTTATCATATTGGTTGTCTTTTTAAACAACCCAAGTTGAAATTAGCAAACAAGAACATGAAATCAAACCTAACTCCGTGAAAAAAAATCAGAAACCCAAAAAAACTAATATCAAAGAAAACAAACTTTAGACAAGAACACCACAAACCGAAATAAAAAAAGAACCAAACTTTCAACACAAAAACACCAACACCCAAAAAAATCATCGCCACAACCGATTTATCACAAAAAAAACAGGAACTTCAAATCAACCACAAAAAACCAAATTTTCCTCATAAAACATCACACAAAAAACTCAAATCAGCTACAAATAGCCACATTCTTCATCCTCCTCGTCTTGGGACAGGCTCCAACGCCGACTACTTCCTCCCCCTCCTCGCCGACCAACTTCACCGCGACATCCTAACCAACGTCGTTGGTGTCCCCACCCCTCTCAAGACTCATTCCCGTGTTCGTCTCCCTCGGCATCCCTCTTACCAATCTCTTTGCCTTCCACCGGCATCACTCTCGCATAGTTATGTGTGCTTGTGATGTGACAAAAAATAAATAAGTAATATGTGATTTTATTTATCTTTGCTGATTGAGCTGCTGAATAGTCTGACCACATCAACCATCGTCCGGGACGCAGCATGCACAAATCATTTTTCTTAATAAATTACAGTGACAGTAAATCAGCTTCGAAATCAAATCTAATGTAAGAGGTTCCATGTCATAATTGTTGAACTCAAATCCTTC
Source organism: Triglochin maritima (assembly GCA_963682175.1). Taxonomy (NCBI): domain Eukaryota; kingdom Viridiplantae; phylum Streptophyta; class Magnoliopsida; order Alismatales; family Juncaginaceae; genus Triglochin; species Triglochin maritima. Next base: position 18,164,473 of record OY821779.1, read on the forward strand.
AACGACTTTAGGCAGAAACATGGCACAATTACTAAAACATGTCTAAGAATAAAATACGAAACATAGCAAAAGAAAAGGGTTCTGAAACATGTTTGTACATTGAAAATGTCACGATTTCTCGGATAATACAACCAAGAGGTTAGAGTGCGTACCTTGGTTTGTGCTTTACATAGGATCGTGGAACTCATAAATTAGAAAAATATCTTCACTGCTCTTGTGCTTCGGAAATAATCAAAATTATAATTAGCTCATGCTTCAGTTGATCGTATAAGAAACAAATTTTGTTGATAACATGTTGTGCAATTATTGAGATCATTGGGATAACACATGCAAAACAAAACAAGAAAAATGACAAACATATGTAAGAGATGAAGACTACTATTTCATTCTCATTTCTCCATCTCACATTACATAGCACAAACCTTATACTTACAAACATAGAGGTGCATTTAAGTTACAAGCTTCATAATCTTTACATCTGGTCAGAAATACAGGAAGATGCGGTTGCATATGCGGATGCGGGTGGGATGCACATCGCACGGGAATGATGCAGGATCTCGATGCAGTCAGCATCATTGCCCGCATATGTGGTGCATTTCAAAACATCATTGTTTCAACTTTGTTTTGTATTTTTTTGTTTTTTTACTCTTATTTGTTCAATATTGAATTATTGATGTTAGAAATTATTCAAAATTTTACCTAAATTTTTAGTTACATATATAAAATTTATAATTAATATATATATTACTTAATTATTAAATTGCAAACCACATATACACTCACATCGCATCCGCATCCCGCATATATAAGATGCGGTGCCTCGCCGCATTCAATCTGTATCCCATATTTCTAAACCTTGGTCTATACTAATTGAGATGAAAATACATACAAGAGATGTTACAACATAAGAATGTAACCACACTTGAATGAGGTAGTTACAATACATCACTTGAAAAATGTTATCTCCAATATTATTAATGTTAAGATGAATCATCCGTTATATATATATATATATATATATATATATATATATATATATATATATATATGGGTCAAACTCTAGTGAGTCCAGGGCTCAACAAATTTAGTTTAAACCCCCTACAATCTCACTATTGGATCTTATTTACAGTTAATCTCACCATTCATTAACATAACCGTTTTTTTCTTAATCTACATTACAATTTGAAATGAGTGGTGGATATTGTGGAGACTTAATTTAGAAAAATTAAGCCCGGGGTTCACTAGAGAATTCATGTATATATATATATATATATATATATAATTTCATAACACTAATTTTTAATGGGTTTGTACTTGGTGCTATTATACTAATCGACAGCTTCCACACTTCGGACATTACTGGTCTTACAACATTTTATTATTTTTTCTTTAGGAAGTGCCTGTGGATTATCAAAGTTTTTTTCGAGAGATATTGATCTGTTAACAATGCTTTCATTTTTTATGGTCAATAACCCTCCATGGTGTGTATTTTATACCTTCCCAAATGTGTACGCAGTAAACTTCCACTTATCCAAGAATCTTGGCTCCACAATTGAGCCTTATTATGTTAATAAACATCTAATGTTGGATTCTATATATACCACGATTTTAATCTACTATGTGAGATAGATGTTAGGATTTAACTAAAAATTTAAAATGCTTTAAAAAAAATCTCATAGAGCCATCAAATTCTCATCATCTGTCATCAGATTCTTAAATCCCGGCATGAGTACGACCAAAACTAATTTAACTAAACATCAAACTAAATTGTTGCATGACAGGTGATAGTTTAAGGGTTCAGTCCTTCCCACCACCAGCTACCAACACGGCAACATGGGCTATATATTAGAAAGAAAACGAGCAGAGAAACCACCCCAACTTAGAGAAAACACAAAACCATGATGAGAGATAATAAACAAAACCAAAAGTGTAACGTTCCCGAAAATAACAGAAAATTTAAAATTTTAACTCAAAAATAAAAACCAACAACATAAGGACGTTACTCAAATATCACACCAAAACGTGCACCATTTACGAGTAGTATGATTACATCAAAAACCAACAACATAAGGAGTTTTCAAAAGTATGATTACATCAAAAGACAAGAAAAACAATCTACAAGTAATCATATCAACCTCAAGAGGAACACTAGAGGATCCAGTCATGTGCACTCGTCCTCTGTCGCCACCCACTTAGTGCAACTCGCGGCCTGAAATGCAACATGAAACAATACCTGAGTTTCCATAAGGAAACCCCATAGACCAAGTTCACCTACATTCATATGATGTACATTACAAGAAACCTATCATACTAGTATACGTGACATACAACAATGCAACATAAAACCTTTCCCAATCAGGGTAATAAAGAACAACCATTCCACCAATAACATCGGGCCCACACGGGTACCCGTCACATCCACATACTGTGGTACAGAGGTATGCTCACACAAGCTGAACGATAGGCTCCTCTCACAAGCTGCTAAGCCATAAGCTCCTCTCACAAGATGATACCTCAAATGCTCACACAAGCTGACATATAATTGCTCACACAACCTGACATATACTCTGTCGTCATATAGGCAGGGTAGTTACCTCTGTCACCATCAAGGTCGGTAGTCAGCTCACCTTACGGACGTGACCAACATCACGCATCGGGATCCACGATCCCACATGTCCAAAAAATAGAGTATGGAAAGCAATATGAACCATTACACATAAAAGCAAGACAAATAAATCTGAGCACCAACGGTCAACCAAAAAAGGTCAAGTGGTCGACCGTTTGGTAGTTGTACGAAACTAACGTTCAAACTGCAACTCAATTGGTCGAACAACATATGTGCAAATGCTTGTACAAAAATACAAGAATGGTCGATCGTTTGGAAGTCTAAAAATATTATAATATTCACATCAACGGTCGAACGACAAGGGGGCCGTCAAACCGAAAATAATAGACTCCCCTAAACTCCACAATTCATAATCAGTCGAGCCAACGCATAAACTGATCTTACATTAAATAAGTTCAAACCAAAGACTAGGGCGGTCGACCATTTTGATGGTCAGGCCCAAACCGACTTACCTTCGATTCAAGTCGAATGACAAAGGGATTCCGTTCGACCAAAAATAACATAATCTTATTCCTCCCGCAAAATATGCACAACCAGTCGACCACCAATAGACATCATTCAATCGGTGTGGGTTAAAACTTGACATTTACACTATGACCGATCGACCGCCAATAACATCAGTCGATTGTTCCAGTGCAACAACCTTGCCACACCATGCACCTTGTGTGAACACTCTAATTGAACTTGGCATACCATTTTCATGCTTGTCGGTGTTCCACAAGTCACCGACGACCTTCCTTTCTTTTCTTCACACCTTCGGCAACCCACTTGAAGGATCCAACTCTTCTTCTTCAGACCTCTCCTTCTCCATCGACCTCCGCCACCGGAATACCTTGAAAGGGTGAGAGAGGTACACACAATTCAGAGAGAGTGAAGAGTAAGAAGAGTTAAGAGTGTTTACCTATATATACTCACACCTTCACAACTCTCAACCAAAACTCAACACCTCACCCGTAACCGTCACATCCCTCCTTTTCTCTCCACTAACAAACTCATTAGCCACACCTAATCTTGATTACTCTCACAATTAGGGTTAGGCCCTAACAAAAAGACAATCACATCAGTTAGCTTTCTCATCCTCCTCTTCTTCCTCGGCTACTTCTTTTGCTTCTTCAGGCTTCCTCGTTCAGTGGTCATTCGAGATGCCACCACTGCATGCCCCAATTTGCCACTGCCACCACCTACACACGATATGTTCAACCTCAATTACAATTGTACACCGCCAATCGAGCAATCCTCATTTCTCCCAACTGTCATAAACGGGATCTATAACAATACCTCTCCTTTTCTCGACTTTCCTCCACCGCATCTTGCATCTCTTCTCCGCCACCGTCATCCTAAAGGTTGGGTTTCCAACGCGCATGTGTTTGAGAAGCTCATTGAGTCTGTCAGACAAACCACCATAACTGAGGTACGAATTTTGTTTAGTTGTAAGGTGTTTTGGTTTTGTTTTGAAAAAGGTAAATATATTAGCTTAAAAGATCTATACGGATCGGACAGTGATCTTAAGTCGAATCCACCAAAAACAAATAAGTACCTATTACAATCTACTCACTTAGTATGGGTGTAATAGGATGTGGAAAATTAAGAGGATAATTTTTCACTCCAAGCATCTTAGAACGATGGGAAAAATTAAGGTTGGAGAATTTATTACTCCCATGTGCGGGTAACCTATTCTCCCCTCTCCCATGGGATAAAAATTATAGAATTTTTATTTCATTTACTTCTTTCAATGCTAACACATCTATTTAGCAGAAATATATGTGAGGATAACTAAAAATGAAATTTCACCCGATTTGTACTAATTTTATTGAGTTGAATTGGGTTGAGTTTCCTTATGTTTTGAGATTACTACTCCATGAAATTTTCCCTTTGACATACCAAACCTCGGAAAAATAATTATTACTCCCTTACAAGATAAATCCCATAATTATTACTCCTGAATTTTTCTTCCTTTAATTTTTACCATTATTCCAAGCGAAACCCTAGGTGCCTGAAGATGTGCATGACCTTTTCAAGTTTAATGGTGTTAGGATATTTAGGTTGGTTATCTGTATGCGGAATCATAATTAAAACCAATAGTACTTGTTTGATCGTTTTATATTTAGACCGTAAGTGCACAGCCGTCGGTGAAGACGGGGCAAGTACGGGTCATCCGCAGGGAGGTGAGCAGCCTCTGGCTTGACCGAAATCAAGTGGCGAAAAAGGGAGACGATTTGTAGATATGCTAATCTAAGTTATGCTAAACTAGTAACAAGAAATGTAAAGGAGACAAACAACTAACGAAGCAAACTAAATCGAAAGAACCTAAAGCGGAAGTGAAAATCAGAAAGAGGGACCCCTGAGGGGTGGAGTGAGTGTACAAAAGCAAAAAGATAGTGAAAAATGCAATCATTAAGCACAAATGTAGGTTGTATTTTCATGTATAGGAAGTGTCTAATGTTTATGGCAAAATCTATCAATCCCATTACTAACCAAGTTGATTAACATTCACATACACAAGTTGGTTATTTCAGAACCTAAAAAAGCATGAGAGGTGTCTAATATTTGTGGCAAAACTCATCAAGTTACAATTTATATCCTAAACAAGCAAGCATACATTTATGTTTATCAACACATTTCACACAAAGTATTCAATTCCATTCTCTTTTGCATGTATAAAACATCAACTCCACCCCCAAAGGGGATGGAACTACTCACTACCCATTACACTAATTATTATTCTAAGAAAGAAAAACATATTAACTAAGTCTACTAAGATTATTGAAATGAAATTAAACTAAGCATGCAATCAACATAAAAAAACAACATAACAAAGAAAACTTTTATTTATTTCAGACTCGCAACACAAGTAGCATCTTCCTAGTTCAGTATTTGCTCCAAGGCTCCACTTCAAGTAGGTGTTGGTTTTTTGCCTTAATCTATGTTTTGATGATTTAATCAACCTAATCTTAATTATGATCATGTAGAGTAGCATACATATTGCATTGCATATATATTACTTTGTGTAACCTCTACAGGTGATCAAGACTCAAGAAAGAAAGGAATTCAAGTCAAGACATGTAATCAAGCTCGTTTGAAGACATGCATTTTGTATTCCTTTGAGTCTTAGGAACTTTGTGTAATTGAGCATATTTGTGCTAAAATCAACACAAACACCAACTAGGTTCCCTATAGAAGTCACACACGAAATTTCACATTATTTGGACTTCCATAGATCACCCAAACTTAGACCGGAAAACACTTACCTGAACCCAAACAGTCTGCCCACATTCGGTCGACCGAAATAGACTGTTCAGTCGACCGAGTGATCAATTAATTTGTTAGTGTTTAACTGCCTAAGTTTGGTCGACCGTGCAGACCTTTTCGGTCGACCGAGTCTGAAGTATTTTCCTGTTGGAATTCGGTCGACCGTGTACCTTGTTTCGGTCGATCGAATATATCCTTGTTTGTCAACCCATTAGAGCCTGTTGTGAATCGGTCGACCGAACCCTTTTCGGTGTTCGACCGATCACTTAAGTATACCTAAGTCTTAGCGTTGGGCGGTCGACCGTTCCTTAGCTGGTCGACCAAACTGAGTTCAAAACAGCCTAACGGTCGATCGTTCAGCCTGATTCAGTCGACCGAATTACCTCAGAATTGGGTCCTGCGAGTTTCTGTTTTGTGTATCCTACACCACCACTCACCCAATCAACCCCAACGACTATATTCTCTCTAATGCCTATATAAAGAGTTGAAAAAAACACATTTTAACACAACTCTCCCACTTCTATTTGTCCAATTCATTAGAGAGAAACCCAACACACTCAAAAGCTTCAAACCTTCCACACTTTAGTCATAATTCCTATTTTCACTCAAGTGTGCTCAAGAATTAGAGAGTGTTGTCCCACTCATTTGTTGTGCAAAGGAAGCAAGGGTCTTGGTGAAAGCCCAAGACATAAGTATAGACTTCGGTGAGAGCCCGAAGTATCCCTCTCAGATTGTGAGAGGAGGAGTCAAGCTCGGTGAGGGTTGTTCGTGAGCTTGAAGACTTGTAAAGGTGTTCTCTCCCAGCCCAGAACGGGGAGTGGTTAGTGAAGTCGTGAGTGTAGCTCGGTGATCCGAGCGAAGCTTGCAAGAGATGACTAGGATCCGGGTGGGGTGCCGAACCTCTATAAAGACTTCCATTGTGGTTTGCTTTACTTGCTAGTCTTTGTTTCAAATTCCGCTGCATCATTATTTGGCTTGCAAGTAGAGTTTGTTTAGGATTTAAAGTGATTAGACATTGTGGACCCATAACCCACATGATCCTCCCAATAGTAGGAAGAATAGCCACCAAGTATGTAGTGATTACAATGGAAGGTGAAGAGTTCTATTTATAGCCATAGAAAAAGGTAATCGGGGACAATCCCCCGATATGGGACTAATACAACACCAGAAATAGATCTAATTCTCTCTAATTCATGATCTGCCCGAAGCGTGTCGGATCCGGATCCAAGCCGACCGCCAATCAGCGTTCCCAGACCGCCAATTGGCGGTCTACAGAGTCCGGATCCGCTATGGATTTTTTGGGCCTTGCGGGGTTGTTTTCTTCATGTTTGATGCACCAAATGAAGTTGTTAGAGTTTAGGCCCGACTCGAATTGCCAAAATACTCCTCATGAGGGTGTGGAGTATTTTAATTTGCCCATTGGTCCTTTGATCTTACATTCAGGTCCTTCTCCCTTGCATCTTATTCCTCAAGTCTCTCAACTCAGTCTTTTTTCCTGCGTTTAGGTCCTTTTATGCTTCTTCTCCTCAAACCTATTTATTCCTGAAACTCAAACATAATACTCGTTACGTAGGATTGTTTAGGTTCAAGATAATGGATATAAAACACAAATGAATGCATGAAATGATGTCAATCAGTACTCAACTTTGGTGGCTATCTTTCCTTTCAAGATTTCAACAACATTAGGGTTATTAGCAACTTAGCTATTTATATGGGAAGTTTGGGGCAAGCCTAAATGGCTTAAGAATGGCCAAAGTACCCTTAATTAAAATTGCTCGAATTCAGATTTTAGTTGATCGTTGGGGAACGATCAACCATTCTCCAGGTTCCAAAAACGCCCAACAACTACTGTCCACTTTCATTCAGTCAATTGTTGGCTAGAGGGATGACCAAATACGGACGACCGAATGAAGTTTGGATGTTTGTTCTCTATATTCCCATAACTCCCAAGACGAGTCTGAGGTGGGGATCGGTGGACCGAATGGGCTTCTGTCATCTGATTCTGGGAGTCAAGTAAATTTCCAATCCGACTCTAATTGATGCGTTATGGTCGACTTAATGGGACCCGGTCTACCATTCCTGATGCTTGTTTTCAAGTAAACGTTTCTAACAATTAGGACTACCACATTTCTTATGATACTTAGTGTTGGCTTTTTCGCCATAATCAATGTTTTGATGATTTAATCAACCTAATCTTAATTATAAACACGTAGAGTAGCACACATTATGCATGACATATATATTGTATTGTGATAACTTCTATAGATGATCAAGACTCAAGGAAGAAATGAATTCAAGTCAAGACATGTAATCAAGTTATTGAAGACATGTAATTTTGTATTTCTTTTGAGTCTTAGGAACTTCACGTACTTGAGAATACTAGAGTTAAAAACTTCTCACACTCACATTAGGTTCCTTATAGAAGTGACACACAAAATCTCAGATCATTTGGACTTCAATAGGTCAACCAAACTCATATCGAAAAACCAAACCTGAACTGCCTGTGCAAATTTAGTCGACCAAACCACCTTTGTTCGACCGAATGACCTTTTAACCTATAGTGTTTCAAATAGCCCGACCGGTCAACCATGACCATTTCGGTCGACCGATAATACGAACGATCGTATTCGCATAAGCTTAACAAAACCCCAAATTACTTTGGTCACTGGTCGACCGTTACCTCACGGTCGACCGTTTGAAGACTTGTTCTTCAACCCCAGAGTGCATGTTGTTTTTCGGTCAACCGACCAAACCTCTTTGTTCGACCGAACATAAAACCCCATAGTGCTTGTTAGATTTCGGTCGACCGTTCCACTTTTTAGTTTGATCGTTCACTTAGGTGAACTTAAGTTGTAGCCGTATTTCGTTCGACCATCTCTTGCTCAGTCGATCGTTTCTTTTCTAGACTTTGCTAGACTGCATTTCCGAATAGCCTCCAGTCAAACATTAGACCCATTTCTGTCGACCGAACTTAACCCGAAAAATGCCCCGAGCCTTTCTGTTTTGTGTTTCTTACACAATCTTTTACCACTTATATCCCACTGGCTATAACTCCCTTAGAGCTTATAAATAGAGGTTCCCCAATCTTATTTAGACAACCCTCCCACTCATATTTGCCTCCTACATTAGAGAGATCAATCCAAACACTACAAGCCTTACTTTCCACACTTTACATCAATTCCTATCTTACTCAAGTGTGCTCAAAGTTAGAGTGTCATACTCTTGGTTGCTTGTTGTCATCAGGAAGTTGTAAAGGTTTCGGTGAAAACCCAAAGGGTCACTCTTGGATTGTAAGAAGAGGAGCCAAGCTTGGCGAGGGTTGCTCACGAGCTTGAAGATTGCAAATACGTTCTCTCTCGGCTAGGAACGGGGAGTGCATAGTGAAGTCGTGAGCGGAGCTCAGTGATTCAAGCGAAGCTTGCATGAGAGGACTAGGACCCGGGTGTGGGTGCCGAACCTCTATAAAAATGTCATCTTCCATTGTAGTTTGCAATATTTTCTTTGCTTGCTTTTGTTTGTTTATTCTGCTGCATCTTTGATTAAGCAAGTAGGAAATTAACTTAAAAGTTATTAGAATTAGGGTCATACACAATCCTACACTTAGTTCATGTTTAATGCTCTATAATCAAGCATTTAGTGGAATTTAATTATACCTTGGATTACATTCTATTGTTTGATTTAGTAAATTTAACTTTGTGGTCATTGTAAAAAAAAGTAAGGACGTAATCCCATTGTAGTATTTCGTTGTATTTGATTATATGTCATGTAGAGGGATCCATTATCCTTTCATTTTGTTAAGACAAATTTACTAATTTCAATGGTGGTGAGGTATGTTGAGGAGTTGATTTTAGAGTAGGGGAGGAGGGTAACCAGAGAGGAGGAGCTGACGAGTGGAGCCGGAAGTGTCAGCGATGCAGAGGTGAGCGGCGGTGGAGGCGGCAATTAGGGCTCCAAAGTGTAGTTTATGCGAGAAATGAAGAGATTTTGTCGAGGGATTACTGATATAACCCTACCATCGTTGGTGTTGCTAAGGGTATCCGTCGGTACTATCCTTACTAATGGTCAGACGGATAGATCCGTCGGTGTATGATTGTATTCGTCGGTGTTCTTTAATGTAATACGTGTGTAACGTTTCATTTTCAAACTCGACTCCAACGGAACGTATCCGTCAATGTACGTTTCGAAAAACACTATACTGACAACCAATATCCGTCGGTGAAAGGAATGGTCAGTGTGGTTTTTGCGCGACAAATTTCATTTTTCCGTAGATTTTTTTCTCGAAAATATCCACTGATGGCCAATACCCGTCGGTGTAACGAAATTAACCAACGAATACTACAAAAATATTCAGCAATGGACTATATCCGCCGCTGTTTGTTTTCTTGTCTGTCGGTGTAGATTGGCACTGACGGTAAGTTAAATCCGTCGGTGAACAATGACTTACACCGACAGATAAAAATCCATCGATGTATGTTGCTTTTGTAGTAGTGTTCGGAGGATGGCTAGAATGCTCGCCGAAAAAATAAGCCTCAAAACCCATCAGAAAAGTAGGCTGAGATATTCAAACGACCATAGCTTTCACCTCCAACCTCCATTTGGCATGATGTACATCTCAAATTATTCCTCTCAAAGAGTAGAACAACCTCAAAATAGTTTCAGACTCATAGATCCACGGGATTGGCCGGATATGGCTCTTGAACTTTTCATCTTCCGAAATTTCAAAATCCAATCTCAAACGATCCGACCATCCAATCGGAAAAAAGATGGCAGAGACGTGTTTCTCTCATCGAGATCTTCAAGATGACTACTCACACACTGAAATCTAACAATAATCAGTATGCTGCAGTCTCATTGGCTAAGATGATCATAAAAAAGACTCCAGAATTCTGTACCTGACTTTCGATAATTGAAAGTAATTCCTGCTTTAAACCACGAGTGGTATGTAAATTTACTCCATAGTCCGTCATGTACTTTTTCTTATCAACAATAGTTGCATGCAATGCAGAACTTAAACAAATGCCTGGCTGCAGAAGCCTACGTAGATACACTGTTGACATGATGTAGGGAGCTTGGTCCTGCAAAGTTGCAAAGAGTTATTAGGAACAATAGAAAGAAAAAATTGCATTCCTGTGTACAAGTAAAATTCTACAAGTCAGATTTTTAGTTGGAGATGAATGGTCAAAATGTCATATATGCAACTTTGCAGACAGTAATTAAAATATCATCGCTTCTTCATGCTAAGCATCTTAAAAAGAATGGATAGCATGTCAAGAAATTGCACTTATCATTTCCCACAGCAATTACAACAGTTTGAAATGAATGGAGATATTTGAAAGTAATGACCTCACCCAGGTGTACTTTCCAATAGTAACATCCTCCATCAGGAATTAGCTCAAGGCACTTCAGAATGTACGTTAGTGTAACAGTATAACACTAATTGGTAAGTGGCCAAAGCCAGTGCCTAGTTATCTGTAGGTTACTGTATGATGCTAATTTGCTAATGTGGCCAAATCTGTATCCTGATTGTCAAATTTTCCTTTTTGTAAGAAACCGAACAGGTGCAAGATGTTAATCTCCTAAAATGGGCAACTCTGATAAGACCCTTAGAAAGCGGTGGTTTTTTCCAAACTCCCCCTCCAAAATTGAAAATTTGTGGATGTCACTCATCTCCCGCTTTTGTTTTCAGTTTCCTCCCAAATGTCCGAATGCTAATCTGGAGTTTTTTCCCACCTTGGATACTACACATCTCTAATCATGCTCAATAGAGCTTCAAAGTTCAAACATTATGCTGAGGTCAAATGTGCAAGTGGAGTAACAAAACTTATGCTGAGGTCCAACTTGCTGATAAAGCCACGGTTATTGCTTTATCCTTGCAGCCAGTTGACATTTCTTTTTTCTGGAGGCTGGAGAGAAAAGTGAAACCATGGTTCACCCGCATGAAAGCTAAATTACCAATATGTTGTATACTTGGACGATCAGACAAAGTGGTAAAAATTTACCAAATAAAAAAATATTGAAGAAAATGAGAATTAGGTCTCAGGTGTTACAAGACAGATTGTCATGGCAGAACTGAACAAAAAATGTGATGCATTATTACGTCACTGTAAGACCTACTGCAAGTAAAAGTGTTATCCTAAAAATTAAGAGGGAAAAAAGTATAGAACATATATAAGACCTTTGTGTGGGGAAATGTTGCAAGGAACGTCCATATTAAATCATCATAAGGGTGTCCTGTACCCTGAAATAACAATTCTGCCATGAACTCTTCATGTAGGTTATAGTTGCACTCACTATTCCTGAAAAATAGAAGAAATAGGCATAGTTATTGAAATCAACGCCACCAACATTTTTCATTGAAGATAATCAAGCAACCAAAACTAAATCATAGATTTGTAACATTTGAAGACATGTCGTTGCAAACCAACACTTAGATGAACTCTTAAAACCATTCAGCATTATCCCTCCCCTTAAGTTAAGCTAATCCATTTCCAATCAAGTGTTGCCATAGAAATTGCCATAGAGTTTATATATACACGTTACTAGACTCGAACCCATTTGGACCCAATACCTGTGTTGTTACCTGTTAGCTTGTATGTGAACTTAATATCTGGATATATAAGTTAAATATCTAGAGATAATTTATCTAACAAAGAAATATTTCAAACAAATTATATAATATCAAAATCATGTGGAAACACAAACAAAGGTCCAAGTTAGGATATATGTGTATTAAAAAAATATGCCATAAATATGTGTACAACTACGGGTGCAAATCGATATTTTTGATTTTGGTAATGCATATATCTGAATCCGAATCAGAGTTTTGAAACTTCTTACCAAATCTGATTTCATATCCGAAATTGAGTGTCATGTCCAAATTCGAAATTAATTGTTTTAAATTACCAATTCGATTTCGGATAATAACCAAATTCAAAATGCTATTTAAACGTAAACCTACAAAAGCACTTAATTCATGTAATTTCCACCTTATTAACACGATAAATATCCTCTTAGCCACCTCTAATTCCAAAGTTCTTTATCCTATTAGAACTTACAAATAAATAAGACTAAAGTCCAATAGAAAGTTCAATAGAATAAAGTCCAATAAGAACTGTACTGTAGAAACATGGAAATATTGTATGGCAAGCTCACAATAATCACAACGATTCATTCAACACTTCGAAAGAGTATATATTATCATGTATCATCGTGAAAAAGATTGTTAACACGTAGAAATATATACCATCCAACTCTTGAATAGCTAGATCGAGTTTGAACAAAAGAAGCATTTCTTGATATAGTCACTATATGTATATCATATCATCATGTCATCTAACCAAAAAAAGGTTAACCTATATGTTGTGTTTAATAAGTTTGTCGCATACTTGCATATAACAAAAAAAAGTCAGCCTATATGGTATGTTTATCAAGTTTGTGTGAGTTGTCTTTACAAAATGTCACTTCACTTCTACTCTTCTACTTCACCTGCATTTCAAATTGATATAAAAAATAAAATTAGCACAAAATTTGTTTTAACTACAGCAAGTTCAGACCTAAAAAAAATGCAATACCATGAATAGGAATATCTTTGGAAGTGCTACTATCATCATCCATTGGTTCTTCATGTGCCAGATCAACATGCAAGCTTGAAAAGAGTGTCGACAACGCATCTTCCGATTCAAGAAGACTTGAATATATAGAAAACAACAGTAATCAAATGCATGTTATTAACAACACACAAATGCAAGTTTGAAAGGATGTGAACTTTGGATCCACAATTTCAATAAAACATGAATGATGTATATTTCATTAAAATAATAATTCAAAGTCTGATATAGTGTACCAAAAAATCTTTCAGTTGACTTTTTTCTTACCGGACAAATCAACCACAATCTCAGAACCCAAATAGAGCAACTACAACGGCTCTCTTACTATATTTCTCTCCTAAAGTCGTTGGTGTTTTGTTTCATAATAAAAAAGTTAATCTTTAGTCATCCCACAAGTAGATTTTGTGCTATAGCAAATTAACCATGTCTATATTAATTTTACGTACATATTGCTATACCTTACATATAACAGCTGTAATGTTCTATCGTTGCTACGACCTAGCATTACATCTCCCCTCTTGAGCACTCCTTTCTAATTGAATATGAAATTTCACCAAGTCCAAGTCTAGCCATATAGATAAAGAAATCCGGCCATATATAGTTTTCATGAGGATTTCTTAGGACAAATTATTTCTTAATTATTTCCAAGGACCCGATTGGAAGTTTAGTAGTCCTTACCTCAATCTAACCTCAACCTATCGACAAACTCAGTCAAACATTACGTATATATAAACCAAGGGCAGAAAGAAAGGAGGAGCAAGAGAGAAGTTAATCCTCAAGGGAAAAGCAAAACCATCAAGATGAAAGAAGAGAGGAACAACAAAAATTCCATCAGAAAGGTAGTATTCTTCGTCGTCCTCTTCTTCTTAGGCTATGGTTGTGGCTTCTTCACTTCTCTAACTCCCACGATCGCTGACTCCGCTGACCTGCGTCAACGATCGTTGGCCCCGCGTGATATGTTCCAATTCTCAAGGAAATGTGCACCACCTATTCCCCAATCCTCCATTCGATCTACTATTATAAACAAAGTCTTCAACAACACCTCTCCTTTCCTTGACTTCCCTCCGCCGCATATTAAGCCACTCATTCACCACAACTACGTCCAGGGTTGGGGCTCCACCACCCCAGTCTTCGAAAACCTAATCCGCAAGGTCAAACCGACCATAATTATCGAGGTAAGTGTTGCAAGTAATTATGTTTTAGTCGCATTATCTCTTCTTCTAATTGTAACATATAGATGACCTAAGCCACCCAATTAGAAATGTTTTGATTTGGTTCTAGTTATGTTAAGAAGACTCGAGAGCTCGTTTTGTTTCGAAACCGAGCGTCTACTATTTTTCTTCAGACATGGGTTGCTCGCCTATTTCCATAAAACAATAAAATAGATCTACATGATGTTCTGATTGAGTAGGTATTCAAAATATTAAGAGATATCAAATTAGTCTTTACAAAATTATTGGCATTGGATTGCTCTATATATATCATATTAATATTTATACCAATTCAATATTATTCCTGTTCATAATCGGTAAATAATTAAATTTAAAAGAAAGCATGATATTATGGTTTTAAACCATAATAAGCAATATTTAGAAATATATGCAGATAGTGACTCTAATAATTTCCATTAAAATGGACATTTTATTATTAAAAGATGTAATATTTCAAATATAATATAAAATTTAATATCAAGTTACAGCATTTGGAACTAAAGTACAACAATCCACATCAAATCGCAACAGTTTGAATTAAATTGCAACCTTTTTTAATTTGAAATTAATGCAATGTATGATGTAACCTGAAATGTAGCAATATAAAATGAATGTACCACTTTTAAATGAAAGGTAACATTTTCATTGTAAAAGTTGTAACAATGAAGGTGTTCCAATCCATATATCAGATAATGGTGTTGCTAAATATTTTTAAAAAAGTCAGAAACAAGATAAGTAACATTTAATTTGGAAGAAGAAGACTGAAGTAACTGTGGACAAACTAAAACATGAAACTAGAGAGTATGATAGATAAAGAAATGGTGCTATTGATGGATCATGTGCATTAACATCGCTAAGTTGAAAGTTGCAATTCAAATTGGGAGTTATTGTTGACAAAACCTTCGACAATCAGGAACCAACTTCTGAATTTGAAGAATTAAGATCCCATTAGCATATGTCTACACGTGATCATCTCATAATACTACTTGACAGTTTATAAACCTTTGGACAATTGGATTATGATTTAACAGTCTATCTTTGGAATCACAATCTTCAAAACTCCACCCAAAACAAACAGTACTAATACGTCCAAATGGTATACCAATTTAAATTGCACAGCATATTGCATTAACTATCTTTTACAATTGCTTCCTAAATTAGTATAAAAGCAATTCCGTCACCGTCATAATACATGGATCACACTCGTTATAGAGCTTCCAAGTTTGTCATTTTCAACATAATGGATTTTCCCACCTTCGGATTTCATTGAAATTGCCACCATTTAACAGCCTCACCGAGCGCCAGTCAAAGTATTCGGCTAAATATCATATCTTACGCTAATATGTACCTTAGCGAGTTAACGAGTTGCAACTTGAGAATCTTTGACTTGAATTAGAGCCAACTTATTCGAATTATCAACGGTGTTTGGGCTCGGTGAGATTGGATTAATTGCTTCAGCGAGTGCTTACCTGTTCTAACTCATTTGATTAATCAAGCTTAATTTAAGTGGCATTTGCACTGAACTCAATTGCAATCGAGCTTTCAGGCGAGCTCTTACAGAACAAAACTCGAACCATGATGCGAGACTGAGCAAGATCTGACGGCCTTCACTAATACCTATTGTCGATTCATCATGGCTCCGTTAAGTACCCTTTAGATCCGTAATGTTAGCCACCATTATTGAAGTTTGTAAGTCGTGATCGTAGAGTTGCCATTAAGCATGTTTGACATTGTAGTAATTAGAAGCTCCTTTTTGCTTTTTCAAAAGAAGCATTTTACTTTGTGTGCCGTACGTGTGAGTTATTATTACTCTGAATGCTTTGTCTTTTTTCAGTTTTCTAGTTTATTTTTCACATCTTTCCGCCTGTACCAATTTAGCAGTGCCTTTATCTACATTAATGACTTTGAGAAGCTATAGTCATAGTTGGACAATGACTTTGAAATACAGCGACTTTAGCGTATATTCCTTTTTGCATGTAATTAATAGTTTTGACTTTTGATATAGCGCAATTTCAACTATTACTTAGATTCCTGAATTGGTAACTAAATCAACATTTAAAGTTCTGAATCTTAAGAAGGGACGTAGGTGAGACATTTTAAAGTGATATACTAACACAAGAAAGTTAGGTATTTCAATAATGGAGTTCAAATTTTTTAGAAGTCGGAGTATTGATTGAGTAATCCATGATTTCCCTTGCGTATTATTGTTTAGAAGTCATTTCCTATTCATTTTTGCAAAATCATTTTCATTTATGGTTATTCCCAAAAACAATTAACACTGAGACGAGATCCAGGAATTGCAGCAAATCAATCACACATGTTTGTTTTAGAAGTCTAATTATGCATGATCAGACAACTCTGCCAGCATACCTTATTAATCTCACCACTTTAATTATTTTAGGCAAAATCAGATTTTACGTACGTGTTTATGCTTTTGGAAAATCTAAGTATCTCCGGAACTACGTACACATGATCCTTGATTCATCTTAACATAATTAAGTGTTTCTGCGTATTAAACGATTCTACCATATGCCAAAAGCTGCTCAATGCATGAGCTTCTATATGACGATGAGTAATATTTACAAAAGAAAAAATAGTCTTACAAACTAGACTTAATATTATAAGATTGTTCAAAATCATCAAGAAAAGCCAAGGATTTAAGAGATTATATAAAAGCAACTTGCTGAATGAGGAGATATATAATATTCATGTTAATCTAAGATTCCTAATCCATTAAATCTTGTGGAAGTGGCCACATGTTGAGCCAGTTGAGGTTTGCAAGAGCTCTAGATGTAACCCGAATAATTGATGAAGCAGATAATTTAGGGTTGGTATTTTGCTCCTTCCAAATACACCAAAGAAATGCAGTGGCCAACAAGTCCTGCACACCAAACAAATCAAAGTTCTGTTAAAATTTTCCAACCTTGTGATATTATGTCAGTATTGCACAACCTAGCAGCCCATCCACAAAGGGAAAAACACATAAGTGGAAAAAAGATGCCCAAGATCTCCTACATCGATACCACAAAGCCGGCATGATGGATGACATTCAATGCCTCACTTAACAAGATTTAATTTTTTAGGACATTTATTATGTAAAATGAGTCAAATACATATTTTAATTTTAGAGGTCACGTTTTCTTCCATGGTCATTTCCCCTAATCTACCAACACACCCTTTTGCTTAAGAAAGCATAAAAATATTTGACCCTAAAGTTTCCACCATAAGCATTCCACCTCCAAAAGAATTTGTCTTCTAACGTCCCATGAGTTATGAGAGAAGATAAAACATTAATAAAAAAGTGCTTATTTCATTTGATGTTAAACTTGATGACTCCTGTAAATAAATGTTTGAGTTTGATAAATTACTCATATTGTGACTTCACATTCATTGGTGTGATACCATTGACGGTTCAACTAATTGGTCCCAACATGACTACTTGATCTTTGTAATCACAAATTGTTATTTTGATTATCATAAACTAATTAATTGGGTTAATAATAACGTGCCACAACTAGATCGGCACCTTCTTAGGTGCGTCGGCTCTCCACATGTCCAAACTGACCAGGCGCTACAGCCCGGACAAAGCACTCATCCTCTGCCTGGACGATTTCCGGGCATGGCCAGGATACGGCGACTTCAAAGGAGGGAAATTCAAGCACGTCAACGGGGACGTGGTCCTCATGCAACAATTCATGCAAAACACCGTCGACGCTGGAGAGTCGGACCGCCTACTCCCATTGCCATTCTCCACCACGATATCGCTCGGGGCGTTATGCCAATTCGGAGTGTACGCCGACCTTATCGAGGTGGATGCCGGGCACGACTTCCACTCGGCTTGGGCGGATATTAACTTGGCCTGGAAGGTGCTTAAGCCGGGGGGCACGATGTTCGGACATGACTACTTCAATGGGGAGGACAACCATGGTGTGAGGAGGGCTGTGGATCTCTTTGCCAACGTCATGGGTCTCACTGTGAAACCTGATGGGCAGCATTGGGTTCTTTATCCACCTAAGAATGGTTGATGTGATATGGTTTCTACCTAATGAGAGGTTTCTACTATCTTCTATACGTAATTTGCAGGGTGTGTAATATGGATATATCAGTCCATGTTTTGATATCCCAATGGATTTGGAATCAGTGACCCTCCTTCAGTGTTTGAAAGAGATAATAATAAGATTCGGGTAGTTATGCGTCCATGCATTTGTGTTTGATTACGAAAAAATTAAGTTTTTCAATTCTTTGATGTTGTTTTTGGATGCGTCATTCTTTTTTTGAATTTTGAAATACGAAAATTTTCAATTCTAAGATTGGCAAATAATGTGATTTATGTATCTCGATTTTAGATAACATGAATATGCAGATTTTAGATTTTTTTTTTGCTTGGATATTTATGTTAGATATATTGCTAATGTTATTCGGGTATTATTTTCAGATACAAGCTTAATAGCTAAAAACATGGTTATTAGATCCGTGCGAGCTAGCGCCCAATATATGTATATAAACTCTACGATTAGTCTTAAGTTGGAGGTAACACCATTGAGTATTCCACAGTTAATATTCAAGGTGTAATAGTTTAAGCAATCTCATCTTTCTAAAACCCACACCTCTATACCTTAAAAAGGGAAAATGATAGATGACTGCTTTTTAGGACACTCCTTCAGGGAAGCGGTTTAGTTGACAATCTTCATGTCAGCACAGAAAAGTTTTTTTTTATTCCTCAATTCTTTGGTTATCCGTACAAATGTCTACATCTCTCCATCCATCCCTCCATCCCTCATTAATGCGTCTCAAATCACTTCATTCCTTCATCATTTTGGCGCTTCTATACAACAAAAGACTTGTTATTCATCTCAAGATGCGTCTTCCTTTTTCTTCTCTTCTCTTCTGTGGTCCTTCCTCTGTACTCCAATGGAAATCGTTAATGTGCCTTCCCAAGTAGAGAAGCCGGCAAACGTTTCTAAGGAGGAGATGTTTTTTCCTTCTTTCGAAGAAGCCAAAACATTTTATGTGGCCTATGTTGATTCTTGTGGTTTTGGTGTTAAGACAAGACAATCTCATTACGATCGTGGTATTGTTATACGGGCCACGCTGACTTGCTCCAAGGAGGGCACGACACCAACAAACCAAGGGCAAGGAAAATTGAAGCCTAGGTTATCCAGTAGAGTCCAATGCACTGCTCGGATAAGGGTCTCCGGAAACCCAGCAAGGGGTTACCACATTAACTTTGTGGATCTTAAACATAACCACGCCATGCTTGAACAGGAGCAAATGCGTTTTCTCAGACAAAAACGAACCGTCCCTGAGGCCGACAAAGCACGCATATCGTGCAATGACACTGCTGGGATATCGGCTGCTAAGACCATGTAATCTTTTGTGGTCGAGGCTGGAGGTCATGACAAATTGACTTTCAACGAAAGGGATTTAAGGTTTGTGTTCTTTCTGCCTAACATAATTGAAGTTCAACATTTTGCGCCTGGTCTTAGTGGTTTCTGTGTGCAGGAATGCTGTAAACGAAGTCAGATATTTAAAGATGGGACCTGGTGATGCACAAGCTCTTCATAATTATTTCATTAGGATGCAGAAGATTGATTCCATGTTTTTCTATGTAATGGATATGGATGACGAAGGAAGACTACGGAACGTGTTTTGGGTTGACTGTCGTTCTAGAGCTGCATATTCATACTTTGGAGACGCAATATGTTTCGACACCACCTACATTACAAACAAATACGACATGCCTTTTGCCCCATTTGTAGGAGTTAATCACCATTTCGAGTCAGTTTTGCTCGGTTGCGCTTTGCCATCTTCTGACACCACTGGAAATTACATATGGTTGTTCCAAACATGGTTGTCGTGCATGAACCGTAAGGTGTGGCTATGTCCAGTTAAAGGTCTGTGACTGTTCAGTTTAAGCTGTGTATGTGTTCGGTTTAAGTGGTGGAACTGTTCGGTTTAAGTGGTGTGGTGTGACTGTTCGGTTTAAGGTGTGAATCCGTTCGATTTAAGGTGTGAATCCGTTCGGTTTAAGTGGTGTGAATCCGTTCGGTTTAAGTGGTGTGAATCCGTTCGGTTTAAGTGGTGTGAATCCGTTCGGTTTAAGTGGTGTGACTGTTTGGTTTAAGTGGTGTGACTGTTCGGTTTAGGTGGTGGAACAGTTCGGTTTAGGTGGTGGAACAGTTCGGTTTAAGGTGTGTATGTCTTCGGTTTAAGTGGTGGAACAGTTCGGTTTAAGTGGTGTGACTGTTCGGTTTAAGGTGTGAATCCATTTGGTTTAAGTTGTGTGTCTGTTCGGTTTAAGGTATGAATCCGTTCAGTTTAAGTTGTCTGTCTATTCGGAATAAGTTGTCTGTCTGTTCGGAATATGTTGTGTCTGTTCGGAATAAGTTGTCTGTCTGTTCGGAATAAGTTGTGGGTCTATTCGGATTAAGTTGTGTGTCTATTCCGATTAAGTTGTCTGTCTGTTCGGATTATGTTGTCGGTCTGTTCGGATTAAGTTGTGGGTCTGTTCGGATTAAGTTGTGTGACTGTTCGGTTTAAGGTGTGAATCCGTTCGGTTTAAGTTGTGTGTCTGTTTGGTTTTAGGTGTGTGACTGTTCTATTAAAGTTTTCAAAGTAGGATTTTGTACCTTTCAATATATTACTCACTCCTTTTAAATTGCCCCCTTATGCAGATATAACCCCCCCCAGCCACGATAACAGATCAATGTGGTGCCATTACTGCTGCAGTAAGGAATGTCTTCCCAGATTCAAGACACAGATTCTGTATATGTCACATAATGAACAAAGCTCCCGTGAAGTTGCCGATGTAGTATCGGAAGCACATGTTATTTGATCTGAAATTGATTGTATATGATTCCAAAACCCCAGCAGAATTTGATCGTAATTGGCAGAGTTTCCTTCTTGATTTTGACCTGCAGAACCATAGCTGGCTCAAATCGATTTATGCAACCCGAGAGTCGTGGATACCTGCATTTTATGGTGATATTTTTTTCTCGAGAATGGCATCTACTCAGAGAAGCGAGAGTATGAAGCCTTTTTCGACAAGTATCTTACTTCGAAGACCACCCTTAAGCAGTTTGTTCAACAATACGAACTTGCGCTCCGCCATAAGTACGAGAAGGAAGCTCAATCAGATTTTGATTGTCTTCATAAGAGACTCCAGTTGGTTTCAATTTATCCATTCGAGAGACAGATGAGCGAGTTGTATACGGTAGGGGTCTTCAAGAAAGTGCAGTTAGAAATTGGGAAGATGATATACTGCGATATAACGGAGGAGTTCAATACGAATGACACATTTCAGTACAAGGTATCTGAACGTGTTTTGGCTGGTGAGCAGCTACTGTCGAAACGTTTCCTAGTACAAAACATATCCATGAACTTCACATGTGATTGTAGAATGTTTCAGCACGTTGGCCTTCTATGCTGCCACGTTTTTGTTGTACTTGGACGCTTAAATCCTAATACATTGCTCCCAGACTCTTACATCGTTAATCGATGGCGGAAGGATATTCGAAGGAGCAATCGAGATAAGATGTACCCAGACGATGGCGTAATGGAGAAGGATGCACTTCGTCGTCATGACGGCATCATGGGTCGTGCCGTTTGGATCACACAGGAAGCCTTCATTTCCCACGAAAGGTATATTGAGGCCGTGAAGTGTATTAAAATGCTTAAGGTACGTATGCACACTACCCAGTTCTTGGTTCGACTTGATGAACCTGAGTCTGCGGGTACATCAGTTCTTAATCCAGATAATGTTAGACGTATAGGAAGACTTCCGACTAGACGTCGGGTGTCTTTAACTGAGAAGATAATTAAAACAAGCCATAAAAGGCACGCCCAACAAGAAAAGAGAAAGTTCAAGATGAGGGTTATATCATCGCTTCACGAAGTTGCACCAAAACCCGGGGATCCTGATTTCTCTGATTGGGACATGAATTTGTATTACGAGGAACTTCCTCCTTAATTTAATAATTCTTGTTATTTTCAGTTCTTGTAAAACTAAGAAACTTCTAATTGTTGATTTGTTTGGATCTGTAAATGGTTGTTATACACGTTCAGTTCGTATTAATCTGTGTCCTTGTTCGGTTTCAGTTTTGTGATTGTTCGGTTTAAGTTCTGTGTTTGTTCGGTTTATGGTGTGCATTTGTTCGGTTTAAGATGTGTTACTGTTCTGTTTAAGGTGTGCATCTGTTCGGTTTGAGTTGTGTGACTGTTCGGTTTAAGTTGTGGATCTGTTCGGTTTAAGTGGTTCGACTGTTCGGTTTAAGGTGTCAATCTGTTCAGTTTAAGTTGTGCATCTGTTCGGTTTAAGTTGTGTAACTGTTTGGTTTAAGTTGTGTGTCGGTTCGGTTTAAGTTGTGGGTCTTTTCGGTTTAAGTTGTGGATTTGTTTGGTTTAAGTTGTGTGTCTGTTCGGTTTAAGTTGTGTGTCTGTTCGGTTTATGGTGTGCATCTGTTTGGTTTAAGATGTTTGACTGTTCTGTTTAAGGTGTGCATCTGTCCGGTTTAAGTTGTGTGATAGTTCAGTTTAAGTTGTTTGACTGTTCGGTTTAAGGTGTCAATCTGTTCGGTTTAAGTTGTGTGTCTGTTCGGTTTATGGTGTGCATATGTTTGGTTTAAGTTGTGTGACTGTTCAGTTTAAGTTGTGTGTCTGTTCGGATTAAGTTGTCTGTCTTTTCGGAATAAGATATCTGTCTGTTCGGAATATGTTGTGTGTCTGTTCGGAATATGTTGTGGGTCTGTTCGGATTAAGTTGTGTGTCTGTTCGGAATAAGTTGTCTGCCTGTTCGGTTTAGGATGTGTGAATGTTCGGTTCAAGTTGTGTGACTGTTCGGTTTGAGTTGTATGTCTGTTCGGATTAAGGTGTGGATCTCTTGAAGTTGTTACGGAAGAGTTTGTAATTTGTACATTTAAAAAACACAACACTAAAAAAATAACCAAAAAAAAGAGTTGGTAATTTGTACATGTAAAAAAATAAACACAAAAAAATTGGACTTCAGATCTGCACACACGATCGGCGGTCCCTAAGTAACATGACCGCCAATTCACCACTAATACAGTGGATGTTATTGGGGTCCTTCTCCTTCGTCGGGTCAAGTTTTAGCATTAGGCACCTTATCCAGTATAAAACATAGGCGTCACAATCGTTGCTCCCCGGTGGTTGTCGTTGGCTATTTTTCCTGAGGATTCTCAAGGGCCAGTCGACCTTTAGTAGATCCCTCCAGTATTCAGCCACATCCGCTGCTGCGCATTCATGTACGCCTATGGTCTGCTCTGGATCTTCACCTTGATCTAGCTCCTTAGAGATACTGTTGAAAGCCAAAATCTCCTTGGACGGGCCGTGGACAACCACTAGAGTCCAATGACCTGCAGACCAACATGGTTGTGCGATTATGGACTCTATTGGAGACACCTTCTATTTTAGGGAGGATAAAATCATCAATTGCTCTGCCTTGGCCACCCACAATTTGCCCTGACTCGAATGTTGATATGCATATAACTTTTTGTGTTGGGCGTCTTTCTTCGAGAACCAAAAGCATAACGTCGATAGTTTGGTCGGTAATATTCATCCCCGGCATTATAAGTTCCTTCAGGTCGGTGCGTGTTAAACTGCACATATCGCCTCTCCAGATGACCTCTCTATTGTCCTTGTTGGCTGCGGTCAAGTTCAATATCATGTTGACCTCATCAGCTGACAACGTACCCATTGCAGCCATGTCAACATCAGGCCTTGTCCCTCCTAAGTGGAGAGCCAACCTATAATTCTCCTCTCTTTTTTCTCTTTTTTCTTTAGGCTCCTTTGAGCCGCTCTCTCTTTTGTCTTTTGCTCTTCTCCTACTTTCTTCTTCTTGCCCCGTTGTTCATCTTCCTTCATCTGCTGCTCCACGATGAACATCGAGCGTTGTCTTTTCACGCCCCAGTTTGGTTTCCGGGCCTTGCTCTCTTGTTCCTTTTCCTCTTCTTTATTCTTCTCTTCGTTCTTCCTCCCCTCCTCCCTCTTCTTCTCTTCCTCCTTCTCCACTCTCTTTCTCTCTTCTTCCTTCTCCACTCTCTTTCTCTCTTCTTCCTTCTTCCTCTCCTCCCCCCTCTTCTTCTCCTCCTTCCTCTTCTTCTCTTCCTCCTTCTCCAGTCTCTTTCTCTCTTCTTCCTTCTTCCTCTCCTCCTCCATCTTCTCCTCCTCCTCCCTCTTATTCTCTTCCTCCTTCTCCACTCTCTTTCTCTCTTCTTCCTTCTTCCACTCCTCCTACCTCTTCTTCTCTTCCTCCTTCTCCACTCTCTTTCTCTCTTCTTCCTTCTTCCTCTCCTCCTACCTCTTCTTCTCTTCCTCCTTCTCCACTCTCTTTCTCTCTTCTTCCTTCTCCTCTTCTTCCTCTCCTCCTCCCTCTTTCTCTCTTCCTCCTCCTCCTCTCTCTTTCTCTCTTCCTGCTTCTCATCCTCTCTCTTTCTCTCTTCTTCCTTCTCCTCCTCTATCTTTCTCTCTTCTTCCATCTCCTCCTCCCTCTTCCTCTCTTCTTCTTCCTCCTCCTCCCTCTTCCTCTCTTATTCTTCCTTCTCCTCCTCTTTATTTAGATCTTCGTCTTTCTCCCCACAAGTATTTTCACCTGTCCCTGTCCCTCGAAGATATATAATTTCTTCCCTCAGCCTCTGACACTGTTCCTGGGTCATCCTCAGTTCTTTCTTCCGGTCGTTAACCTCTTCTGTCGCCTTCTTAAGGGCAGCTTCGGCCCTGAGCCATTTCGTCTTCACCTCACTCACTTCCAACTCCTGGAGCAGCGGGTCACATGGAATGTTGCAGTTTGTCATTTGGAGCCTTGGCAAACTGCATGTTGAAGCTGAGCCATTTCGAACAGGAGTTCGAACAAAACCAATAAGTTCCAGCTCCCTTTCACTCATTGATGGAGCCCCCATTAGGTTGAACTTGCCGTTGTAAATCCGAGGTAAGGTAATTCCACGTTCCTCCCATTTCCTCAGGGTTAAACGTTTCCCAAACATTTCCGTCCAACTTTTCATTCGTGGAAATGCTCCAGTTCTGGACTCCCCCAATTTGAGTTTCTCACAAAGCCACACCTTCAAATGGAAAAGTTCAACTATTTAGAACGACTCAACAGACATACGTTCATATTCTAAACAGACACAACTTAATCCAAACAGACAAAAAACTTAATCCGAACATACACACAACTTAATCCGAACAGGCAGATAACTTATTCTGAACATACACACAACATATTCCGAACAGACACACAACATATTCCGAACAAACAGACAGCTTATTCCGAACAGACAGACAACTTAATCCGAACAGACACACAACTTAATCCGAACAGACCCACAACTGATTCCGAACAGAAAAACAACTTAATCCGAACAGACAAACAACTTATTCCGAACAGAACCACAACTTATTCCGATCAGACAAACAATAATCTGAATAGACACACAACTTATTCCGAACAGACCCACAACTTATTCCGAACAATCAGAAAACTTATTCCGAACAGACACACAACATATTCCGAACAGACAGACAACTTATTCCGAACAGACACACAACATATTCCGAATAGACACACAACATATTCCGAACAGACAGACAACTTATTCCGAACAGACAGACAACTTAATCCGAATAGACACACAACTTAATCTGAACAGCCAGACAACTTAATCCGAACAGACACACAACAAATTCCAAACAGACAGACAACTTATTCTGAACAGACAGACAAAAAAGCAAAAAATGCTTACTTGTAGTATTGCCACACAACCGTCAACATTCCGCTGCCTCATAATGAGGTTCCTTGCCTTTCTCCTCTCCTGCAATTCTAAGCTGGTTTTCTCCAGGCCCCCAACCAGGGCTCCGTGAACTGCACGTGCCCATACGTTTCTGTTTATGCGTCTGATGTTCCTCAAATGGTGCATGAACCATTGCTTCGGTCGAAGTGTTCCATCATAGAACAAAAAATGGTTGAAGATGAAAGAAATCAGGAGACAAGGTTCACCCCTTCTCGCCTCTGTACACCCAACGGTTCCATCACCACGGTCTTCCCATGCATACGTATGCCCAAAATTAGGGCAATGTCTTCCGGTGTAAGGGGAACTACCCCTGATCCTATTCTCAGCCCCACCTCCTCCGCATCGTAGTGTTCGACGAACCAACCGACTATTTCATTGTCCGTAGTAATGTTAGGAAGGTCTAGCAAGTGACCGAAAGGGGTGCTCCGGAAAACCTCCTTCTCAACCTTCTTCATCCTGTCAAACTGCTTTCGGATGGCCGTCCAGGAGCACCGGGATTCCCGGAAGTAGTAGGTGGTTCCCTAAAACAAAAAATTGAAGAAACGAAAGTTCATCAAAAAATAACGACCAAGGGAAAAAATATATAGACCCACCAGTTCTGGGACAGGTTCGCTATCCACGGCAGGAGTCGAAGACTCCATTATCGTTTAGAGGGGAAGAAAGAAAGCCGGAATAGGTTCACAGGTAATCCAACGAGAAAGAAAGCGAGACTCTCCCTTTCGGTCTGGATATTTTTAATCTTCCTCGGTATCCGAACCGTCGTTCGTAGGGTGTCTGCCGCTGTCTTATCTGGAAAGCAACCGTCGTTCTTCGAAAACCGTCAAAAAAAATTAAAAACCAATTTAAGGCGCGTTTGGAAAGGGTGACATGGCAATCTGACTAGACACTGACTCGCCAACTTTTGGGTGCCACGTAGGGCTCGTCACGGACGCCAGCGTCCGTGTATAACAACCCTTATAAAAAATCTTAGAGTATTAGATCAATGTATTAAATTTGAAAATGTGAGAGGTCATCTTGAAGTTTTGGTCGAGAGGAACAAGTTGATACCAGCTACTTTCCGATGTAACGGCTAGATCATTAGAGGCTGAGTTCGAAATTAAAAGGACCGAAAGCTTTGGGTCGAGATCGGAAGATCTAGTTGTTTGTTCTACTGCTCAAGAAGACTATATTGAATGACTGCATGCAATGAACGGAGGCCAAATGAAAAGGTTATGGTAGTTTTATGTTTTCAAGCCACATTCCGACGAGATTTGGGGCTAACTTTGCTGGCGAGCTTTTCGACAGTTAGAGTCTTTTCTCGATCTCGAGGTGAATGTGTTCGATCATTTTACTTTATTAAGGCTAAACTTAGTTCCTTGAAAACCATAAAATTACACTCATTGGATATTACACAGTTTCATGTGTGAAAATTTCATGTTCTATATGGGAAGAAAAAAACATGAAATATTCGATACTATTTTGAGTGATTTTGCATATTGTACTAAAAATGTTGATGAATATCAAAGGAACAAGGATGAAGACTTTTGAACATATTATTTGATAACTTGTTGAAGTCCTCCACTAGATATAACTTATAGTGAGTTTAAGATGATGGAAGAGATATAGGACCACTTAAGCGCTCAATTCCAAAAGCAAGAGTGTCTCTCCAAAATTTTACTAGAGAATAATTTCTTTGAATTTAGGTTCAATATAAATATTGAACATCGATTCTCGATTGGTTGAACTTGAGAACACGAGGAACAAAATAAATGATGATGGCTCTTATATGTCTTATGTGATGTTTGTAATTAATTTGAGGGAAGAGTCACCTAGGAAAGTAATTGATTGACATCATATAATGCATATATTTGTGTCTTATATCTTTTATTTTTAGCCTAAGCAATGTTATGTAACGAGTTCATATTTACGTTTCAGGAATAAACATGTGTGAGGAGAAGAGGCATAAAACGACCTAAAAGCCAGAAAAAGAACTGAGTTGTGAGACTTGGGGACTGAGATGCATGGGAGAAAGACTTGAATGTAAGCCCAAATGACCAATGAGCGAATGAAGAAACTCCACACTATCGTGAGGAGTATTTTGACAATTCGATTCGGGACTAAACTCCAACAACCGACTTGGGTGCATCACACATGAAGAGATCACTCCAGGAAAGCACACCCAAAATCCAGACTAGATCCAGACTTTATAGACCGCTGATTGGCGGTCGGCTCCGGATCCGACACACTTTGGGCAGATCATGTATTATGGTGGTTTATATCTATTTCTGGTGTTTTATTAGTCCTGCATCGGGGGATTGTCCCTGATTAGCTTTTTCAATGACTATAAAGAGAACTCATCATCTTCCCTTGTAATGTACTACATACTTGGTGACTATTCTCTCCACTTGAAGTGGAACCTGGGAGCAAATACTCAAGTGAGGAGATGCTACTTGTATTGTGAGTCTGAAATAAATAAAACTTTCTTTGTTATGTTGCTTGCTTGCATGCTTAGTTTAATTTCATTTCAATGATCTTAGTAGACTCAGTTAATATGGTTTCCTTTCTTAAGATTATAATTAGTTTAATGAGTAGTGAGTAGTTCCATCCCCTTTGGGGGGGTGGAGTTGTTGTTTTATACTTGCAATATAGAATGAAAATGAATGTTTTGTTTTGAAATATGTTGATAAACATGAATGTATGCTTGCTTGTTTAAAATAAAACACTTTACTTGAAGGGTCTTGCCACAACTGTTAGGCACCTCCCATGCTTGTTTAGGTTCTGAAATAATCAAACTTGTGTTTGTGAATGTTAATCGAATAGGTTAGTGATTGGATTGATAGGTTTTGCCATGACCATTAGACACCTCCTACACATGAAAGCACTACCCACATTTGTGCCTATTGAAATGCATTCTTCACCATCTCTTTCCATGTGTGCACCCACTCCACCCGTTAGGGGTTTTTCATCTCTGATTTCCAGCTTACTTATCAAGTTTCTTAGTTTAGTTTTAGTCCATCGTTTGTTGCTTTCTTTTGCATGTGTTACTTACTAGTCTATAGTAGTGTAGCTTAGCGTAATCGACAACTCTTCTCCCCTTTTCGCCATCTGATTTTGGTCAAACCAGAGGCTGCTCACCTCCCTGTGGATCGACCCGTACTTGCCCCGTCTTCACCGACGGCTGTGCACTTGCCGTCTAAATTTAAAATGATTAAACAAGTTTTTCGCACCGTTGTCGGGGAGGTGTCAGTCCAAACTCTGGTTTGGACGATTTGAGTGGATTTAATTTGTTTTTGGTAGTTTTTCTTTGTTTCGGGAGGCTCTAAAGATCAAGGGAAAGAACCATAAGCAGTTGGGAGGTCAACAGAGACAAACAGACCACAAATCAGCGGTGGTGGACCGCCGCTGATTTTGACTTGTAGTTTTGCCCCAAGATCAATAATCAATCCCCTAGTAAGCAACTTGGAGCCTAAAATCCAAAGCAAAAGATTAGGCATTCTTGCTTGTTTAGGTCATGCTGATGTACTTGACTTAGGCACGTAGTTTGTCTTTTGTTTTAGCTTTACTTTCAGTTGTTGAGAGCTGACGTGAGGCACACTTCTCCTAGTCTCATTCATGCATTTGGTATGACCATGCACTAGTTAGTAGGAATTGCATTGCAACAAGTGTGAGTTGAGCATTTGTTTGGAGAGTTGATTTCTAGATTTGGACTCCAAAATGCGACTAAGGAGGGGTTGTCCCATATAAGATAAGGTGGGGGATTTCATCACCCTTTCCTTCTCCCTAAAAACCACACTAATCAAGAGTCAAATTTTAAAATCAAGTAGACATTGGCCCTAAGGATCTCGGG
Source organism: Triglochin maritima (assembly GCA_963682175.1). Taxonomy (NCBI): domain Eukaryota; kingdom Viridiplantae; phylum Streptophyta; class Magnoliopsida; order Alismatales; family Juncaginaceae; genus Triglochin; species Triglochin maritima. The sequence continues at coordinate 18,194,793 of OY821779.1, forward strand.
CACATTAGGATAATGATCCGGTCGCGATCGTCATGGCCTGATCGTCGTCGCTTACTCTATCGATAGAAGGAAAGACAAGAACTCCGGATGTTGGCTCACTTGCTGGACTTTGTGGTCCTCGTCGTAGGGAGGTGAGGCATGTTGAGGCCTCGTGACCTCGCAATCAGGCGTCATCTAGCTGTAAGGACCTATAGAACCTTAGGTTGTTTGAGCATTGTTTGCTTGTGTGCTTACTGGTACCTACCCGTCGTAGCATAAGGACTTCTTCCCTTCTCTCCTGAGTCATTCCCTTTTCTTGCAAAGCAAAAGGGAGGCTTGGCCTCTAAATTTATTAAATGAAAGAACCAAGGTTACAAAGTTTGAAGACCGCGGGCATGCCAACATGCATAACCAGCCACACATACTACAAGTATTGCATCACTCAAACTATGTAGTTAAAATCATGTCCGAGTATCCCCCAACCTAGCACCACGTGATCTGAAAATTTTCATCCTCGCTATCTTTATCCGCAAGCTTCTTGATTTTATCCCAAAGACACCCAACCATGTCTTTGATTACCACCACGATATCTCCTGGCTCCTTCTTCTCTCCCTCGAAAATCTGTCGGTTTCGTTCCAGCCAGCACTCATGAATCATGGCACTAAGAGCCCACCTTCGCACCACCTTGGCAATCCGGGTTCCTCTCGCGTGTGAGAGGCGTGTGGCTTCAGCTTCGAGGGATCTTGAAATCCTAGTTCCCAGCTTCAAGAGGAGTAGTAGTGCTGTACACACCCCTCTAATATACGAACACCTCCAGAAGAGATGGTCCATGTCCTCTTCCTCCCTCTCACAAAGGCTGCACATCGGGTCGTACTTTGCTCCTCCTAAATTCATAAGCTTCTTTGTTAAGAGGCACCCCTCATTGCACGCCAAGCTGTGATAGCATGTTTGGGAATGACATGTTTGTGCCAAACCACATCCGCCCAAGTGACCTTCCTCCCCGGTTTCAGCACCCACTTCCACACTTCCTTTATTCCTAATGTAGCCCCCTTCCCTTCTATGCGCATAGGCTGGTCCACACCTCCAAGAATGCGTGTATTTGTGATTTTCAGGTGGACTTCCTCCGTTATCGTTGATCTTGGGGGGAGGGGGGGGGGAGGTTCCATTTCCCCTCTCTAATGAAGTAGGACACTTTGGTATCGCAAGGCACTCCCAATTCATGATGAAGACGAGCTCCCCAACTCTCGCATTGAAAATGTTCGCCACACCACGGATATTGGAAGAACCGAATTTCTTGCCCATTTCCCACATTATATTTGATGTGCCATTGGGCAATGTCACGAACTCGGAGAATTCCTCGCCATGCCCATGATGATGATGATGGTGGCCTCGCTAGCCAAATAGAGCGGTTTTAAGGTATTTTCTTCTGACACACTTTACCCAAAGAGAGCTTCCTTCCGCCACAACTAGCCACAATAATCGAAGGAGGCCCACATCATTCCAGCTTGTTAGTCTTTTCAGACCGAGCCCTCCTTCATCCTTTGGAGTACACACATCCTTCCACGCCATAGCAACCCACTTCTTTGCCCCCCCAAACGAATTGAGCCATGAGGCTCTCAATCTCTTTCAGCACCTTCCGAGGAATAAGGAAGGCGGAGGTCCAATAGATACTAAGCGAGACAAGCACGCTTCTCACAAGCTCTACCCGGCCGGCAATGGATAGGAAATTCTGCTTCCAAGTGCTAAGTCTTTGCTTGACCTTGTTTACTAGTGACATACAATGAGTTCTCCCCATCCTCCCGGAGAATAAAGGCAGCCCGAGGTAAATCACCGGAAATTCCTTTCGTTCCATACCAAGGTGGGCTGCGATCCAAGCTCCATGGGGCACGTTTCCTCCCATGAATACTTGGCATTTTGCCGTGCTAAGTCTCAGCCCCGAACATGCCGTGAACTCCTCAAGGACAGCCCTTATAGCCCGAGTATTTGCCTTTGTTGCACTAGCAAAGACTAGGACATCATCGGTGAAAAGCAAATGCGAAACGGGCACCTCCCCACAAGATAATGGCTCAATCCTTCCATCCCTCACTGCTTGTTTTATCATCTCACTTAGGACTTCCATACACAAAACAAACAAGTACGGTGCCAAGGGGTCACCTTGCCTCAAGCCATTTGTCGCAGCAAACGCGGTTGAGTTAGCTCCATTTACCGTCACTACAAATGATGCTTTGACACAACTCATAATCAGCCTTCTCCACTTCGGAGGGAAACCGAAACGAGTCATTACCTCATCAAGGAAGGACCATGAGATGGAATCATACGCTTTCCTAATATCAAGCTTTAGGCACATCCGTTCTCTCCCTTTTTCTAGGTGTAGATTGTGACAAAGTTCATGTGCAAGGAGAATATTAGCACTGATTCGCCTTCCTTTGACAAAAGCACTTTGGTTCTCCCCAATAAGTCTTGGTAGCAGCTCCTTGATTCGGTTTGCGAGCACTTTGGAGGTGAACCTATAGGTCATGTTGCATAGAGCGATAGGACGATAGTCCTCTACCGAATTCGGTGCCTTCTTCTTCGGGATGAGGGTGATTGAGGTAGAGTTCCATTGGGTGAGCACTCTTCCGCTGTCCAAACAGGAGTTCATGGCCTGAAATATGTCTGCTTTGATGGTGTCCCACGTGGTCTTGAAGAACTTTGCATTGAAGCCATCGGGGCCCGGTGCCTTGTCCACATTTGCATGTAACACCACCTCCTCAATCTCTTTTAATTCCAGCTTTTGGGTGAGGATTCTCCCTTCCTCAGGCCGGAGCTGTGGGAGAATGAGAGAAGGATCAATGGGTTGTACCTGAAAATCATTAGCAAATAGGTTAGCATAAAAACGCCGAAAGGCGTCTCGAATTTCACCGTCCTCCTCCACGATATGTGCTCCCTCACATACTCTCCTCACATGATTGGTGGCTCTCCTCACACGGAGTTGCGCATGGAAAAACCTAGTGTTTTGATCCCCCTCTTTCAACCACTTCACCCTTGATTTTTGCCGGATAATGGATTCCTCCCGAGCAAGGGCACGCTCAAGATTGCCCTTTGCTGTCCCTACATCAACGGCTAGCTCTTTGTCATGTGGTAGGCTTTGTCTTTTCTTTCTCACCTCCTCAAGGGCAATCCGGGCTTCACCCACCTTGTTTGTAATGTTCCCAAATGTTCTTCCACTCCAAACTATAAGTGTCTTCTTTACTTCTTTTAGCTTTTCAGCAACACGAAACATAGGCGTACCAATTACAAATGTAGAGCAAGCTTGATCCACTATGGCTTTGAACTCCTCATGCTCCGTCCAATGGTTTTCAAAATGAAACATTTTCTTTTTCCTTTTTTCATTTCCCTCTGTCCTCATCACTAGCATGGCATGGTCACTAAGATCTTTATCACCAACGATGTAATAGGATTTCGGAAACATCTCGAGCCACGCATTGTTCATGAGTATACGGTCAATCATTGTCTCAATGCATGCACTTCCTTCGGATGAATTTGACCACGTGAAATCCCCTCCCGTAGAAGGCACCTCAAGTAGCTGAAGTGCATCAATACACTCATTAAACTCCTTCATCGCTGTCTCATTTCCAGCAGCACCCCCCCGCTTCTCACTAGCATAACGAATACAATTAAATTCACCTCCTACGATCCACGGCCTCGAAACCTCCGGAGCCACAAGATGAAGGTCACTCCACAAAGCTCTCCTATCCACATGCCCATTTTCTCCGTACACCGCCGTGATATCAAATGTTGCCCCATCCATCTTCTTGCAGCCCTTAAAGTGGAGTAGTTGTGGTGTTTCGAAAGTCACTTGAAGGTCAATAACTTTGTCATTCCACAACACCAACAGCCATCCCGAGTCCACGATCAAGCTATTTGCAATCCATGCATGCGGCCAAATCGCTCGTTTGAATCTTTCCATCTTCTTGTGTTTTACCTTATGTTCCATAAGACATACGACATCCGGATTTGTCTCCTTTATTCGACCCCTAATCATGAGTGCACGGCCGGGTCCATTTGCTCCGCGCACATTCCACATTAGTACATTCATGGGTTTAAAGGTGTGGGGTGACCCCCATGACCTCCAATCGAGAGCTTGTTGTTTAACTTCCTTCTGGATCGCCTAAGCGTGGGTGGTGGCGATATCGCTTTCTTTAACCCCGGTTTTACAATTCTGACATCCTCTTTCTCTTCTTCCCCCTCCACAAAATCCTTGTGTCCGAGAATGTCATACCTTCCTCCACTCGTGTGTGACATGAGGCTCGAAACATCTTTACTCTTTGCTACTCGTGTTGGTGAATTCCACCCCAACTCCTCACATACCAAAGATGCTAGCCCACCCACATGAGATTCACCTTGTGGGGAAGTCTCTTTGCTTTCTTGCTTGCCTGCATTTTCGTGACCCCCATTGCCATGGACACTTGTGCCTACATTTGCCTTCCCTTTCTCTTGCGAAGCATGGTTTGTCCCCAAGATGCTCCTAGTATTGTCTTCTAGGGTTGCCTCTCCCAAGGAGAGTAACTCATCTTCACCCATATATTGTGGGGGCCTCTCTTGCAAGGTGCCATCTTGTTCTCCCCCCCTCTCCTTGCTTACTGAAATCTGTTTCCCAAGAGAAGGATTGGTGCCACTCTCCCTCTCAATTCGTGGGGGGCTTGCTAGCAAAATGTCATCTTTTTCCTCCCTACCATTCTTTCCTTTAAGTGAGGTGCTAATTGATAATCCCCCCCAAGAGGAGTCGTGGTCCAGCTCCCTCTCTTTTGCAACCAAAATAACAGCCTCCTCAAGCTGAAGATTATGTTGAAGTTTGAAAAACTATCTCATATTTTGGATGGTGAAATCCCAAAATTAAATGAGAAGACAGTTGATGCTGGGAAAGAGGCTGAAGCAAAGTAGGAAGATCAAGAGAACCAAGTTCATGGGCTAATGCTAGCCTCCATGGGTGACTCGCTTCAAGTGAAATATTTGGACTCAAAACCCAAGAAGACCATTAGCTCTCACGAAGATGTTTATGGATAGTGCTTGAAAGGAGCGCTATAACACCACCATAGCACTCACAAGGTGCCACATGGTAGAGGGAACATCTGTGTCTATGCATTTTCTCACGATCCAATGATATCTTGAGAAGTTAGAAAACCTCTCTTCCCCAGTGTCGAGTGACATTGCGGAAGATTTGATTCTTGGCTCTCTACCCCCATCCTATAAGGATTTCATCATGCATTACCATGTGCGTGAGAAAGGGGTGAGTCTTGAGGAGCTCCATGATGCTCTCAAAATGGATGAAGTCCACCATGGACTTGCCTTAGTCACATTAATTAAAATGCATCAAGAAATTGCAGGAAGCTAACCTTCTTGGTCCTATTGACTTTAAATCATTACAGACATGCGAACCTTGCCTTATGGGCAAAATGACCAAGAGGACTTTCAAGAAGAAAGGTCCAAGAGCAAGTAGATTGCTGGATTTGATACATTCTAATGTATGTGGTCCATTGAGTACAAGTTCAAGAGATGGTTATAGGTACTTCATTACGTTCACGGAGGATTATAGCCGTTATGGCTATGTTTATCTAATGAGAAACAAAAGTGAATCCTTTGACAAGTTCAAGGAATTCAAGAATGAAGTAGAGAATCAACTCAATAAAAAGATCAAATCTCTACGAACCATCGTGGAGGTGAGTACTTAAGTGCCGAATTCGACTCATTCCTAAAGGAGTGTGGTATTATACAACAACTCACTCCACCAGGAACACCTCAGTGGAATGGCATGTCCAAGAGGAGAAATAGGACATTACTTGACATGGTTCGATCGAGGATGAGTTAGGCTGAATTACCGCTTTATTTTTGGAGTTATGCACTACAAGCTGCAGCTTACACGCTGAATAATGTTCCATCCAAATCCGTAGAGAAAATGTTATATAAGCTTTGGAGTGGTAAAATATCCAAGCTCAAATTTATCAAGATTTGGGGTTGTGAGTCCTACTTCAAAAGATTGATGTCGACCAAACTTCAACCAAAAGCGGATAAATACTTCTTTATATGTTATCCTCGTGAGACAAGATGATACTACGTTTGGCATAAAACCTCCAATTGAGTGATTGTCGAGAGTGATGTCGTATTCCTAGAGAGAGAATTTCTCGAAAGAGTAAGAAGTAGTGGGAGTAGAGTGGTGCTTGTGGAAACTCAAGATAGTCTACAAGATCATGATGTGAATGATGACATTCGAGATCATGAAGGCCCAACTGAGGTTCCTTTGGTTAGTGGGAGTATGAGAGAGCAACCCTCGCAAGAAATTGTGAGTGAAACTCAATCATCCTCACCTAGTGTACGTTCAAGAATTCAACATAAACCAATTCCGCAAGAAATTGTGGAAGAAGTTCAAGAGGTACACGAGAAACCAGTACAACTTAGAAGGTCAACGAGTGAGAAAGAAACCTGATATGTATTTGGGACTTCACAAAATCATGGTACTCCATACCGACGATCCATTAACCTTTCAAGAAGCAATGGAAGGAAAAACTCCAAACTATGGCTTAGTACCATGGAATCCGAAATACAATCCATGTATGACAATCAAGTATGGACTTGGTTGAGCTTTATCAAGGAAAGAAAGTCGTTCAAAATATATGAGTTTTTAAGAGGAAGATGGACGTGGAGGGGGACTTGACAACCTACAAAGTGAGGCTCGTAGTGAAGGGTTTCACTTAGATTCAAGGAATTCATTATGATGAAATCTTTGCACCAGTTGTCATGCTCAAGTCTATTCACTTCATGCTCGCTAATACCGCACTTCATGATTATGAAATATGGCAAATGGATGTCAAAATAGCGTTCCTTAATGGGAACTTGGAGGAGGATGTGTACATGTACATCCTCAAGGTTTTGAAGATCCAAAGAATAGCGAGAAAGTATGCAAGCTTAAATGATCAATTTATGGTTTGAAGCAAGCATTGAGGAGTTGGAACAAACGCTTTGACGAAGAAGTCAAAAAGATTGGCTTCGTCCAAAACAAGAAAGAACCTTGTATATACAAGAAAGTTAGTGGGAGCCACGTAGTGTTTCTGATCTTATATGTCGATGACATACTTCTCATTGAAATCATATCCCTTTGTTAGACATGAGAAGCTCATTGAAATCCGTATTTTCAATGATAGACATGGGTGAGACTCAATACATCTTGGAAATCAAGATATATAGAGATAGACCACGTAGACTCATTGGCCTAAGTTAACGTACATACATTGACAAGATCTTGGACATGTTCTGTAGAACAATTGCAAAAAATGGCAATGTACCAATGAGTATGGATGTGCAACTCAAGAAGTCTGAACGTGCAGTATGACGTAAGGACTTGGAGTACATGAAAGATATTCCTTATGCTTCAACAATAGGATCGATCATGTATGCGATGACTTGCACAAGACCTGATGTCTCGTATGCTTTAAGCGTGACAAGTTGTCACCAATCCAACACGGGTCCTGATCATTGGATTGCAGTGAAGAATATTCTGAGGTACCTTAACCGGGCCAAAGATAAGTTTCTTGTTTATGGAGGACAAAGGGAACTAGTAGCCGAGGGCTACTCGGATGTGAATTTCATGAGTGATCCAGACGATAGGAGGTCTTAGTCAGGATATGTCTTTACTCTGAATGGTGGAGCCGTGAGTTGGCGTAGTTGGAAGCAGACCACTACAACTGACTCAACCATTGCTTCACAGTTGATGTATGTTGCTGAAGTGAGCAAGGAAGGAGTGTGGATCAAGAAGTTTCTTGAAGAGCTTGGAGTGGACCCTTCGAGTGAAGGACCGATAAATCTATTTTGCGACAATAGGGCATCTATCTCCCAAATCAAGGATCATAAATCACATCACAAGGTGAAGTACATGGATCGCAAATACTTTGTCACCCGTGATTTCATCGATAAAGGCAAAATAATTTTATTACGGGTGGACACAAACAACAACACAGCTGATCCATTCACCAAACCCTTATCCCAAGCCAAAGGAGAAATGCATTTCGAGTCCATGGGTTTGAAGAACCATGTAGAGTGGCTTGATGAGTGATATAAAAAGGTTACCCGAGTTAATATAGTTTTATACATTGAGAATGTATGTGAGAAAACTTTGATAACAAGTGTGAGATTGAAAGGAATGTGCTCTAAAAGTTTTACTTTTAAATGTCTTTTATTATGAATTGAATATATTGAACATTTTGTTCCTTGATTAATGTATTTGTCTTTTGGAAGAGTTAAGAAAGAGGCTTTTGGTCCTTAACTGTAGAGCACTAAAAGATAATGGTTTACATAAATCAAAAGTAATTCACAATCATGTTAATTAACAAGGAACATTAATTACCGAGTTAAGATTGTCGTGTTGGTTAAGAGAAATATTGTAGCTCTACAAATATTTAACAACATGAGTATATGAAATAGAAAATGGTTCTTTCATATATTAAATCGACCTAACAAATGAAACATTATGGAAATGTGTTTGTGTCATTAATGTTTCATTGTGTCTTTGAATCCTAAGATATGAGACCTATATCTTTTCACATAAAGAGTGTAAAATGATTTGATTATTATCAAAAGATATCAATGCGTATAGTGATAAAGGTATTAGTTGGTTATACATAACTTGTGATGGAAAATTTGGTATGCCAAAAGATTGTCATTGCCCCTCTTGTCTTGAGTGATGATATTGCTGGACCGGTTGGAAATTATAATGTGCACAATATAACTTGTGTATAGTTACATATTTATAATTAGCTTGAGAGTTCAAGAAAATGAATATATAATACAAAGATGACACATTTCTACTATGTATAATATTATCAATATCATGAGGCAAGGGATAGACACAAGTGGTACAACATATCACTAAATAGATAGTGTTTAGTTTGAGTGAGCAAAACATCGTTGTTATTTGAGTATATATAATGTGTAGCTAGATACCGCTTATAGTTTATGATATAATGTGTTTTATATCATTGTCAATATAACTTAGATCCTCCTATAGGTCACACCCCAGAACTGGAAAACAAGGAATTTGATTTTATATTTTAAATGATGTGTTGCGATACATGTGATAAAATATTAAAATCAAATATGTCGTGATTAAGACATGGTTAGAATAATTAATAAAATATTTGACATTATATATGATAATATGTTACATATTATAATGTGATCCTAAACATAATAAAATATCAATTTTCTAAAACCCCAAAGATCAAATTTTGTTGGATATTAATCCAAAATTCGATAAAGGCAAGAATAGTGCAAAACGGTCGAACGTTTTGCTTGGAATGGTCGACCGAATTAACAGTGACTTTTAAATTCAGAAACGGTCGACTCGTTGGACTTGTGGTTCGACCGAAAATAACATGAACTATTTCTGTTGTGAAACAGTCAACCAGTGTGGGTCGTGGTTCGACCAAAATTATCAGGAGCGTTCTTGGTGAAGATTTGGTCGACCGACTAGTAGCACAGTTCGACCGATGGTGTCGATTTTTTATCGATCGGTCGACCGATTGGAAATTTCGATTGACTGTTCCTACACGGTTTTGCTTTAATTAATAAGAGAATTTCTTTGATCATGGATGAAATTGTTCCAATTCGGTCAGAGGAGGTTAAGAGATGGTTACCTGTCGAAATATGATTGGATTAGAAGAGCTATTAACAAGGAATCATGTGAAAGTGGGTTGCACATAAATAGGTTTTGAGGAAGTCCTATATCTTTCTCTCCTCATTGTTAATATCTGAATGCAAAATTCTCCTCTCTGTATTTCTCCCCCAAATCCATCTGAAAATTCTCTTGTAAGTTGAGTGTTTGAGAGATTAAATTCTCTGGAGCAAACAATGGGTAATTACATAGATTCTTGCATTGCATTAGAAATTGATTGGTTATATCATTTCTCTCTAAATTTTGTTTAGAGTTTGGTGAACACTTGGAGGAATTCCATGGCAATTCAAGCGCAACGTGACTCCAGATCTTTGAAAAGGTTTTAGAGAACCTTTTGGGAATGATTTTTTTCTATACAATTTAATATTTTTGTAGGATACAAAAATTAAAATGTATAGTCTATGATTTGTACATGAAAAATTATTGAACATATGAAAATTGATCCTATATGCTTGTTAATTGTTAAAAAAACATAAGTATAGGCACGAAATCCAACCATAAGTTCTATTAAATTACTACTTTGAAACATAAAAATACATTGTAGTTGTCAAAAAATTTAACAAATTCCGGTATTTATCCATTTATGTAGAGCTATTCATATATATAACAATTGGAACAAAAAAGAAGCCAAAAAGACAACAATTTGGCATTCTATAATGGTTGGCATTTTCTTTTATTTTTGAAGCAATAAGCACTATATTTTCAATTAAAATTTCGTTGTTTCGTAATATACATTTTTTCTTGATTGTGGTACCATAAAAAACTGGAAATATTGGGTGCGGGTACTATATATGAGGTATATGGAAGAAATTATGGAGTTGGGTTTATAGGAGGGAGATTTACGAGAGGTAATATGTAGTTTCTACCTTATATTGAATAAAACATCTTATTTTGATGAAGTTGTACGTTTTTATGGAACTCTTTGTTTAATTTGTTTATCTATGGAAAAACTCTTGAACCATATTCACAAGCCGAGCTCGACAACACACATGAGAGGTGGGCTTCCTTTTTCGTTACACGTATGCTTGTAAGTTGATGATAGATGTATGTTAACTTGTAAATTTGCTCGATGAATTGAATGTTAACTTGTTAGTTTGCTCGATACATTGAGTGTTATCTTGTTGGTTTGCTAGAATGGAAATCGTAGACATTGAATGTGATTGCATTGTGAAAGTTGGTGAATGTGATTGCATCGCTTGATACATTGATTGCATTGTGAATGTGATTGTTGCATTGCTCGATACATTGAATGGTGGTGAATGTGATGCGATTGTGAATGTGTATTAATTGTGAATGTGTTTAGTGCAGGGATATATCAGTAGATTATATAACACCAAAAATATATTTTTTACAAACGAATATCTGAAGAACCGACGTGATATATAAGGGCTATATCAAGTCGGTTTTCTGGAGAACCAACATGATATAGTGGCATATCACGTCGGTTATTGAACCAACGTGGTATCGTCCCCCTATTACGTCTCCCAAATACGACGTCGGTATTTTGAAACAGTAAAACCAATGTTATATGGCCAAAAAAACCGACATGAAAACTCTTTTTTCCAGCAGTGCTAACTTTGGTGCAACAAGTACCACTCATTGCACTAAGACATCAACCAAATTGTCAGATGCCACCAGAAGTGCACAACAATGATGCCGAGTATGATGAGTTACCACCTTGAGGACGACGAGGGAATCCACAAGAAAGACACCTAGTTGAGGACTGGGAAAGTTGTCTCGCTAATTGTTGGGATGCAGGATTTCACGTTGAAGTTCCAGAGTTCACAGGTGGACTAAATCCCGAGGAATTTCTTGATTGGTTTAGTGCGACCGAGGAGGTTTTGGTTTGAAAGAGGTTCCGACTGACAAGAAAGTTTTTTGCACTACTATAGAAAAGGGAATATACGTCGGATGTATGGGGGTATATACGTCGGATATCAGCATTCCTAGATCCGACGTCTATGTGTATGTTTTCTATACATAGACGTCGGACGTGCTAAATCCGACGTATATACCTAAAGAATAGACGTCGGCTGTATGTATCAGCCTACGTCTATACTTAAACAATAGATGTCGGCCGTTCTATAGGACCGACGTCTTTTCTTTAGGTATAGACGTCTGTGAAATAACAGATGACGTCTATTCCTAAAGAATAGACGTCTGATGATACATACAGCCGACGTCTATTCCTTTCTTCAGAGAAATAAACATCGGCTAAGACTAACATTAGACGTCTATTCTTAAACCTGGACAAAAAATAGCATCCTACAAACTTGTATTTAGTCATCGTATTCATGTACATACAACCTGCACCAAATTTGTTCACAAATACTCACACTTTCATCCACGTGTACATACAAGCACAAACACACAAGCATACATGCACAAACACAAACATACAACCACACATGCACAAACACAAACATACAAGCATACACAATCATTCAACACACTTGGAATTAATTCATACATAAACAATTGGCATTCATTCTAAAATTGAGGTGATTATAGTAAGGGCATAAATTGTAGGTTTGTAATACAAGTGAACTTGTTAACTAAATTACAAAAAAATGCTACTGACAGGAGAACATCTTAGTTCATCAACATGTTTCTGCTAAAATAGCGAGTCCATCGGTCGCGAGTTTCATCGAGCTCCTATTGCGAGAAGGGATCACTAGTTTTTGGGATGACCTATCAAAAAAATACAAGTACAAATTTTAATAACTAAATATTGAAACTACAACTATACAAGTGAATAACGATCTACATTACCTTGGATAGGCATACGTCTTGAGTTGCCAATTCGAGGATTTCGTCCATGTATCGCATCACGTAGTAACCACATTCCGTATTTCCAACCTATTTCCGGTACTACAAACATAGAAATTTGCTAAATATATGTTCCTAACTTAATTAACAAAAATGGGAGAGAACGTACTCTCATTCCATGTCATGTTATTCCTGCTTTTGTGGTTGTTCTCCTGCCACCTAAAGCTCTGTAAACCTTAATTGCCCTGAGTAGTAGAAATTAAACCTTCATTCAATAATACTAATAAAAATCTACGAATTACAAATACGATAACTAAAACAAACTTACAAATTTAGAAGTTTTTTTATTGAGTCCCTTAGTTTATTCGACCCCAACTGATCAAACCAATATGCCGAATTAGTCGTGGGGCCTGCAACGACAAGCATCCAATGAGCCATGTTATATATATAATTAGAAGAATATTACAAAATAAAATTCAACTTTGAATTACAAGGTTTACCTCTCATGATAAGGGAGCAAATAATATTATTTGTCTTCTTCTTTCAAGAGAGTCCCAAGCTGACCCGATTTGTCGTCATTCCCGTATATATATGTAGATGAACTGATAAATCCAAATACTTGATCGTCGGGAAAGACTGACCTTCTGGCGTCATAAAGGCGTCTACAAGTATGAAAATTATACTTTATTACAGTTTCAATAAAATTATTCAATACATTTTATTGTATACCAAAGAAACACTTACTTCACTTGCACGTCGATAATCATGATACACAATGAATCCATTGCCAAGAACTGCATGATATCCTCTTTGGTGACGTACAAAGCTCGAGGCAACCCTTTATCCCCCTCCTCCAAATCCCAACTACTTAAGGATTGTGATTCCCTACCTACCACACATAGGTACAATATTTTGCACCTACTTGGAAGCAAATTAATGTTGATCGGAGATTGGTTGTTTGACCCTTTGCTCCGGGGGCTTGACACCGTACAAATATATATAAAACCGTTAAAATACAATTGTTAACAAATTTGAAGTTTAAAGTCTTTCAAAATTAAACTATACCTCATGTTTGTCGTTTAACTCTACTAAATAACTAGGCCACCTCACGAACCCACCGATTGCATTCCAAGAGTAACAATCTCTTCTTCTGGAAATGGCATCAAAGCACCAGCATCTAAGCAACTCCCAACTGCAACCTTCACTTCTCCCTCTCCCACCTCTTTGAAGTGGTGTCTAGAGATGTTATAAACTTTCCCGTGTCCCACCAATCTTCGATCAGGGTCTTCGACAAATAAAGCACATCTAGATCCATCCGCGAACTTTCCAAATGAGGGACCGCCGACGAGGGCAAATTCTCGAGAAATCATATTTTCGATCGGGGTGGAATACTGGCTGCACTGGAGGAGTGGTCTCCGGGGAAGAACCGGTCCTACAACATGTAGGAGAAGTAGGCAAATCACGATCCAATCTCTCTAAAACAAGTTGCAACGTATTCTTCAAATCTGCGATCTCTTGCTGGCATTTGGTATGACCAGTCGACGAAGTAAACCGTTGAGTCATTCCATAATATTGTCGCAGTCCAACTCTACTCCCTACCCCCGCACACGACCGGGGTGTTCGTCGTTTCCCAAGGCCTCGCCTAGAATATCATTCCGACCATCGGAAGCAAATTCTCCTTGAGATTCTCTCAACTTCAGAGACTCCTAAAGTTTAAAAAAATATTTACCAACAATTGAAAAATATAAAATTACTGAATCTGAATTAATAACATATAGAAGTGATGCAACTTACTATCTTCAAGCCGATCGCTTCCGACTCGTCTGTGACGTACTCCCCTCTGGATTTTATTCTCGCTCTCTTCCAAGAATCACAACGAGCTACGGGGGAAGGAGGAGATAGGTTACTTGCTTGCTCCTCACACATACCGGAGTCAATTGCCTCTTGTTTCTTCAGAGCAATTTTTTCAGCCATCATTTGTGCTTCTAACGTTTGGTACCCCGCTCGAGACATACGATGTGTATACTTGTTAGAAGATCTAATCTTTTTGTTTTTGGCTCGGATGGCCTAAAACCAAATTTATTAGATTGTCACTTAAAACAATAACTAAATAAGTTTATATTCTAAATTAAACTCAGTTACCTCAAACTCTAGGCTATCTCTGGATTTTCTGAATTGATCCCATTGATTCGTAGTGATAAAGTTATAGACATCGCATGGATTTCTATCATGGTAGTCTCCGAATATGTACTTGTTTGTTAAATTTGTTTTGAAATCCCTCCAACGAACCAACATGTATTTCATCCACGTTTTCTTCAACTTGTTAGTGGATTGGAACTCAAAAGATTCCTACAACACCTTAAATTTATATATATCAAAAGTTCGACTAAAACTATAGAAATCTATAATGGAATCATTACTTGCACGTTATCCCATATTGTGTCCTTCAACTTCTCATCTACATCGGCCCAACTTGACAAACAAATGTCAACTTTGGCCCTCGCTAAGCTACCCAGATAACTTTCCAATTATCAAACAGCATGCCTATCGGCTCAAGACGGTCATCAAACTGGATTGGAACTCTACCGTCTCTATTTCTTCTCCCCACGAATTCTTCCATGAGACAAGGACCTCGTGAACTGTATGTCTTCGAGCCTTCAGACTCTGAGGGAGTGGGTTACTTTTTCGGATCCATGATACTATAAAAGATAAACTCAAGGCATTAAAAAATAAAAGGTGAAGACATTAAATGACTATTACAATGTGTTACAACGGAAAATTTGCACCTTTATAGCTTTTTTTCCTTGATGGATTTTCAATCAATATACCTTCACTGTGGTCATCTCTAAACATACAAGTCTCAACATTTATTTCTTCGTCTACTGAGTTCAACTCAGGTGCTTGCTTAGAGAAAGGTGGTGTCTCTTCATACTCGATCAGACTATCATCTGATACAATTTTTTTCTTCCCTTCCAGAATTACTGTCCATTTCTTATCACATGGATCAGCCACATAGAAGACTTGTTTGGCTTGGGAAGCGAGAATAAAAGGTTCTCCTTTATACCCTTTTTTGAAAAATCAATTAAAGTGAACTCATAGTCATCCACTTGAACTCCACTTTTATTATCGGCCCACTTGCATCTAAATACAGGCACTTTGAATTTAACAAAGTCTAGCTCCCATATGTCTTCAATTACACCGTAATAGGATATGTTAGCATATACAGGATTCTTGTCTTTAGCATGCAAAGACTCTGCTATTACGGTGATGCCACTGTTCTGAATAGCACTTTTCGCATCTTCACAGATTATGTAGAAAGAATATTCATTGATATCATAAGCACTGTAACTTATAACAGCAAAATGTGAACCGTAGGCCAACCATTGTATTGTCTCAGAAACATCACGCTTGTAAGCCAGATTTTTGAACCAAGAGATGAAATTTTTATTGTGACTATTAATTACTTGTTGATCACTCCACAAAGGATTTCTTTCCTTTAGAAACTTCTTGTGTTCATTTAGGTAAGGTTGAACTTCATTAGAATTGCACAACACATAAAATATGATGTCATTAAGTCCTCGCCATTTGGATTTAACATTTTCATCCCACGTGTCCCTTTACCATCGGCACGTTTATCATGACGATTCTTTGGAAGTCCAACAGTTTTGGTGTTTTCTAATCCAGTGCAAAACTTGATAACCTCCTCAGCTATGTATCCTTCAACAATACTAGCATCTGGTCTTTGATGATTTTTACAATAACCTTTCAACACTTTCATATAACGCTCCAGAGGATACATCCACCTTAAAAAAATTGGTCCACACAATTTAACTTCTCTAACCAAATGAATAACTAGATGAATCATAATGTCGAAAAAAGCAGGGGAAGGAACATCTCCAACTGACATAATGTCACCACAATTTCATTATGCAACTTATCTAACTGCACGGGATAAACCACTTTACTGCAAATCTTATTGAAAAAGGAACACAACTTTATTATTGCATGTCTAACATCTTTCGGTAATATGGATCTCAGTGCTACAGGTAACAACTACTGCATTAAAGTGTGACAATCATGAGAATTCATCCCAACAAGTTTCAAATCCTTCATAACAACAAGACTACTGATATTTGAAGAATAACCTTGTGGAACCCTTACATCGTGCAAACACTGACAGAGAATTCTTTTTCCTTTCTAGACAATGTATAACTAGGTGGAGGTAAGTAATTCCGGTCTCCTTTCTTCTCTGGTGCCAACATTGCTCGTATACCAAAATCAACAAGATCAAGTC
Source organism: Triglochin maritima (assembly GCA_963682175.1). Taxonomy (NCBI): domain Eukaryota; kingdom Viridiplantae; phylum Streptophyta; class Magnoliopsida; order Alismatales; family Juncaginaceae; genus Triglochin; species Triglochin maritima. Next base: position 18,211,538 of record OY821779.1, read on the forward strand.
TTGCATTATATACATCTTTGGTTTTACTAGGTATGTTCAACAGAGTGCCAACAAGACTATCACAAACGTTTTACTCTACGTGCATCACATCAATAAAATGTCTAACTTCTAAAGTTTTCCAGTAAGGGAGATCAAAAAATATGGATCTTTTTTTCCAACTACTTTTGTCGTTTGCTCATTTGTACGGTTTTCTAAATTCACATTCAATGTTCATTACACGTTCGTACACCTTTTCGACGTTAATTTCAACTGGCGGATTCTGAAACCCCTGTTTTTCGTTAAATGCCTTCTTCAACCTACAATAAGGGTGGGAGTTTGGAAAAAATCTCCGATGACCAAGATAGACGGTCTTAGAACCATTAACTAGTTGCAAAGAGCATGTATTTTCTTCGCAAATTGGGCAAGCTTTATAACCTTTGACTGAATATCCAGACAGATTACCATAAGCTGGAAAGTCATTAATCATGAAAAATATCATTGCCCGTATTACGAACGACTCCTGACGATAAGAATCAAAAACTGGCTCTCTGTCATCCCACAATCTCTTTAGGTCATCAATTAAAGGTCTTAAATACACATTGATGTCATTTCCAGGTTGCTTCAGACCAGAAATCATTAAGGACAACATAATATATTTGCGTTTCATGCATAACCACGGGGGCAGATTGTAAATTACAAGCATAACAGGCCAAGAACTATGAATGCTACTCAAACTACCGAAAGGATTCATTACGTCAGTACAGAGTCCAAGTCGTACATTCCTGGATTCTTCACCAAACACAGGAAAGTCGAAATCTATTTTTTTCCACTAAGGTGAATCTGCAGGATGAGGTAGCTGTAGGATTTCATGTTTAATTGTACATATATATTTTTGAATTTTTTATGCACAATAAGGATCATTCATATATTTTCTACGATTTGTTTTTCATGCATGCATCGGTTTGTTTTAATGATTGCTTAAAACACATCAAAACAAACATTGGGCTCCGAAATTCATACCTAGAAGTTCTCTAAAACTTCTTGATGTTCCAGAGACGTTGAGGAAGACGATCTTCACTTCTCGTTGCGCCCGATGCCTCCGAGTGTTCACCGAAACCCTAAACAAGGTTCGAGAGAAAGGAGCTAGCCAATCAATCTCCAAACTAGCTTAGAATCTAGCTACAAACCCCTTCCTTAATCTCTGAGATTTGTCCTTCCAAATACTTAGAAAACTAAGAGAATTTTCGTGGCTTTTGTGGTGAATTAGGAGAGAAAATAATTAGAAAAAACATCTAACATAATTAAGGAGAATAAGGACCTATTTGTAGGCTCCAATCTTACTCTCAATCATGGCTATTCTTAAGCCTTTCTCTTGACATTTTCTCTCACAAACTAATTCCATAATGCATTACATGCATCCACAATACGAGATATGTTTATCCATTGTATTCACAACTAAACATACTTGGGGTTCACTAGGGTGAAACACACCTCATATATTTAATCATGGCACGACAATAGACAACCATTATATCTCCCACTATTCCCAAAGATGGAGGGAGCTATGTCCCGCTAAGGGCGAGCAGAGTATCCCTCGATCAATGGCTGCTAGTGGATGAAATAAGAAGGAAAATTACTCTTAATTTTTGTTGGACAATTTCAGATATTAACATGTGATTCAGAATTTTAGGTTATCATGCATATTATTATTCATACACATCCTAACATTCAACACATTCATCACATGCATAACAAGATTATAAAAACAGAAATTAAATCATTCACACAATCCACATCGTGTGAGTTTATATGTTCCCTTCGATCCTTGATCCTCGATCCCTGATCTTTGATCCTCGATCGATGCGCTACAGCAGCGACTTCCTCTTGCACCGGAGATGTAGATTTTACAGAAAATAAACATGCTCCTCACATTCGTTAAAAACCGACTAGTGCAAGTCCTATGTAAAAACCTCTCATATGCAAATGCAATTATCTAAAAGACGGAAAGAGAGAATTTTGGCTTTTACATACAAATAAGCCCCTGTATAATAATAATTACATACATTCATAGTTGCTGATTTGGAACATATAAACTTACAATTCCTGCAAAGACAACTCGAGCATCAATGCACGCAATATTGCTATAAACTATACAATCTAGTTTATCAATCATCTAGAATCCCAAACAATTCTTTGAAAAACATTTTGAAATCCATTAAAAACGTTTTTCATCCATCCATAAGTTCAAAAATAATTTTGAACCGCTGTCCATCCAATTTCCAATGGAAAGATGAACCGCAGTTTTTCGGTTTTGTTGATTCCCTTACAAAATAATCATTTCTTTATAAAACGAAATTATTGTAAGTTAGACTAATGTCTAAATCATAATTCTAATAATTACATAGCATGTTTTAAAACACTTAAAACATTCAAAACGAATTATTATAAAGAATTACATCAACAAAACATTCATAGACCGAAAAACCGGTAAACCGAATTGTTTAAATCCTATATGGTAAACTAAATTCGTTTACAGCCTTAAATCATAAGAAAATTGAACCTGGCTATGATACCACTGTAGGATTTCATGTTTAATTTCACATATATATTTTCAAAAATTTTATGCACAATAAGGATCATTCATATATTTTCTACGATTTGTTTTTCATGCATGCATCAGTTTGTTTTAATGATTGCTTAAATCACATCAAAACAAACATTGGGATCCGAAATTCATACCTAGAAGTTCTCTAAAACTTCTTAATGTTCCAGAGACGTTGAGGAAGATGATCGTCGCTTCTCGTTGCGCCGGATGCCTCCGAGTGTTCACCAAAACCTTAAACAAGGTTGGAGAGAAAGGAGCTAGCCAATCAATCTCCAAACTAGCTTAGAATCTAGCTACAAACCCCTTCCTTAATCTCTGAGATTTCTCCTTCCAAAGACTTAGAAAACTAAGAGAATTTTCGTGGCTTTTGTGGTAAATTAGGAGAGAAAATAATTAGAAAAAACATCTAACTTAATTAAGGAGAATAAGAACCTATTTATAGGCTCCAATCTTAATCTCAATCATAGCTATTCTTAAGCCATGTTCTCTTGACATTTTCTCTCACAAACTAATTCCATAATGCATTACATGCATCCACAAAACGTTTGACCAAGTTTGGAGCTAATCCAACCATCGATCAAATTAATCTCTTAATTATCAAAGGCAGAAAATCGATCGCGGTTCGGTTTACCGAGTCACACTCGGTTAACCGAATATGTCACATTCGTATTACCGTGCACTAGACGGATGATCGATTCTTAAGGAGAAAAAATCTCCTTAACCGATCGGACGAATTCTCATCTAAGACCAAGTGCCATTCGGTTAACCGAAAATATCGGAACTGGACATTGTTCGGTCGACCGTTTCTGGTTCGGTACACCGTACCAGAGATCCAGGCACTTCGGTCAAGTTCGGTCAATCAACTTTGACCATCCGTTCCTCGTTCGGTTGACCGATCCACAGAACCTTCGGTCGACCGAACCGTAACGGATTACCGAACTTTTACCTGATTTTGCCTTTTCAAATTTTGGATTTATTTCCAACAAAATTATAACTTTTGGGGGTTTTAGCAAATTCACAACTTATGCAATATACTATCCTAATAGCAAATGTTTAAGTGATAGGATGTTAATTACCATGATTGCGAATATCTTTTGGTAATTAACATGGGATCACCAAAAGATATTCGCAATCATGGTAATTAACATGGGACATTAATTACCGAGTTAAGATTGTCGTGTTGGTCATAGATCATTGTAGCTCTACCAGTGAGTGACAACACGAGTACACAAAAGAGGAAAATATTACTTTGTATACTGAATAGACCTAATAAGTAAAATATTATAGAAATGTGTTTCTGTGTCATTAATATTTTATTGTGTCTTTGGTCCTTTGATATGAGACTTATATCTGATCACTTAAGGAATACTTAATTAGATTAGTGTCTTGAACTATCGATAAGTGTAGTGTAAAGGCATTGGTTGGTTAAGTACAACTTTTGTTGGAGAAGAAAGTTAGTCAAAAGATTATCATTGCCCCTCTTAATTGAGTGATGATATTAGTGGGCCCCTTGATAAAGCAAAGTTATAATGTGCACAATGTGATTTGAGTTGAGTCACATATTTATAACTAGCTTAAAGAGATCAAGAAATGAATACTAATACAAAGATGACACAATACTACTTTGTGTGTATTCTTAATATCATGAGGCAAGGGACGGACACAAGTGGTGCACTCCATCACTAAATGGATCGGGTTTTGGTTCGAGTGGAATTAAGACATCTAACTAATTGGGAGCTATAATGTGTAGCTAGATACCGCTTATAGCTTGTGATATTAAGCTCTTAATATCACTGCCAACTTAGTCTAGATCCTCCCATAGGTCACACCACAAAACTGCGAAACAAGAAATGAGGATTTTGAGTTCATAGGATGTGTCGGGTTTCATGTGGAAAATTTGACACATGGGGTGAACAAGCAAAATCAAAATTATGTTGTGGTTAATAACATAATTAGAATCTAAATTAAATTCATATGTGATGTAAATATTATGGGGTGAAATGATTAATCATTACATAGGATAATATGTTACATAAGTTGTGAATTTACTACTAATCCCGAAATGTCAAATTTTGTAGGGGTTAAACCAAAATTTGACAAGTCTGCATGCACTGTGCAAAAACGGTCGACCGCTAAACCATAAACGGTCGACCGAATGTTGCACGGTCGACCGCAATGTTGCACTGTCGACCGGATGTGTATAGATCGTAACGAGAATTTCGTCTGTTCGTTTTCGGTCGACCGAGTATTCTCGGTCGGTCGACCGAACATTGCGATGAATTTTTTTTGTTACGAACGGTCGACCGAAACTCGGTCTAAACGGTCGACCGAACCTCGCAAACGGTCGACCGGACAGACGGTTTTATGCAGAATTAATTTAAGAATTAATTAGATCATGCATGGAATTGGTCCATAATTGATTTAGTTCGTGGCTAAGATTATTTATTAATAAATAATAGATGGTTAGATGGAATTTTGCATGAAATCGTGGGCAAGGGGTTGCAAATGAATAGGTAATTTGGAGAGAACTTATAAATACAAGTTTATCTCATTACCTCATTAATTATTCATTATTTTCTTGTGCAAAATTCTCTCTCCATAATTCTCCACGAAAATTCCTTAATTCTTAAGTTTAGTTTTAGTTCTTAAGAGATCATCTTTGATGGACATCATTTCAGGCTCTTATTTGTATCTTATATCCATTATTTTTCACCTAAACAATGTTATGTTACGAGTTTTATGTTTAGTTTTCAGGAATAATTAGGTTTGAAGAGATAAACCATAAAAAGACCCAAAAGCTGGGAAAAAGGACTGGATTGTGAGATCTGGGGACCAAGATGCAATGGAGAAGGACCTGAACGCAAGACAGAAGGACCTAAGAGCAAAACAGAATACTCCACACCATCATGGGGAGTATTTTAGCAATTCAATTCGGGTCGGAGCTCCAATAAACGAAGTAGATGCATCCAAGACCACCAAATACACCAAGCAAAGCCCAGAACAAAATTCAACTGGATCCGGAACTTTTTGACCGCCAATTGGCGGTCACTTTTAGCCCAAATACGCTCAAATTTCTCCAGCACATGTATTAGAGGATATTTAGGCTATTTGTGGTATCTGTTTGGTCCCACATCGGGGGATTGTCCCGGATTAGCTTTTTCCATGGCTATAAATAGAACTCTTCACCTCCTTTTGTAATCACTCCATATTTTAAGTGGCTATTCTTCCTACTAGAAGTGAGGCCTTAAAGCACACACTAAAGTAAGAGGATGCTACTTTTAATGTGAGTCATTTTATCAATAAAGTTTTGTGTTTCTTTCATTGTTTGTTTTATGCTTCTTTTATTGTTTGTGCATGTTTTAGTTTAATCATCTTTTAATTCTAGCTTAGTTTTAATATGCTTTCTTTCCATAGTTTAATAATTAGTGTAATGTTTAGTGAGTAGTTCCATCCCCTTTGGGGGGTGGAGTAGATGTACATACATGCATTAGAGAATGGGATGAATGCTTTAATTTCAATGTGTTGATTAAACATGAATGTATGTTTTCTTGTTTAGGATAGAATTTACAACTTGATGAGTTTTGCCAAAATGATTAGACACCTCTCATGCTTGTTTAGGTTCTGAAATAAACATCTTGCATATGTAAATGTTAATCAACCAAGTTGGTGAATAGATTGATAGGTTTTGCCATAACATTTAGACATTTCCTATGCTTGATAAACACCACCTTCATGTGCTTAAAGAATGTATTCTACACCCACCTCTTTGCATGTGTGCACTCACTCCACCCTTTAGGGGTTTTCCATTCCTGAAATTCCAGCATTCTTGTTTTGGTCTTAGCTTAGTTCTTATTTCATCGTTTGTTTGCTTCTTTCACATTTCATACTTCTTAGCGTAGTGTAGCGTAGGTTAGAATAATCAATCTTTCTCTTCCCTATTTTGCCACTTGATTTCTGATAAACAAGAGGCTGCTCACCTCCCTGAGGACGACCCGTACTTGCCACCGCTTCATCGCGGCCGTGCACTTGCGGTTTAAATAAAACGTTCAACAAGTTTTTGGCGCCGTTGCCGGGGAGGTGTCAGTCCAGACTCTTGTTTGGACGATTCGAGTGGATTTAATTTGTGTTTTGTAGTTGTTCTTTGTTTCAGGAGACTGGGAATAGCAAGGGAATGCTTCTGGAAAAATTGCAAGGCTACTTGGGCACTTCAGACCGCCAATCAGCGGTCTGAGACCGTTAATCAGCGGTTGGGTGAGCTCAGTTCACCTTCTAGTTTTTTGTTGTTGTTAGCCTAATTGATATAGTAATCTGGGACTCCATTTGTGCATGTTCTGACTCTTAGATTGCTCCCAGATTAATAATCAACTTCCCTTAAGCAACTTGGACCCTAAAACTCAAGGCAAAAGATTAGGCATTCTTTTTGTTTAGGCCATGCATCATGTATGTGACTTAGGCACTTAGATTGTCTTTTATCTTAGCTTTATTTTCTGTTGCTGAGAGCTGGCGTGAGGTACGCACCTTCTACTCTCATTCATGCATTTCGTATGAACATGCATTAGTTAGTAGGAAGTGCATTGCAATAAGTGTGAGTTGAGCGTTGTTTGGAGTGTTGATTGCTAGATTTAGGACTCCAAAACGCTACTAAGGAGGGGCTGTCCCGTAAAACATAAGGTGGGGGATTTCATCACCCTTTCCTTCGCCCCAAAAACCACACTAATCAAGAGCCTAATTTTAAAATCAAGTAGACATTGGCCCTAAGGATCTTGGACGCATTAGGAGAGTAATCCGATCCCGACCGTCATGACCTGATTGGCGTTGCCCACTTTGTCGATAGTAGGAGAGACGAGATCCCCGGATCTTGGCTCACTTGCTGGGCTTTGTGGTCCTCGTCGTAGGGAGGTGAGGCGTGTTGAGGCCGCGTGACCTCGCAGTTAGGCGTCGTCTAGAAGTAGGGGTGCGCTTCGGTCCAGGACCGGACCGAACCGGACCGAACCAGATCGGACCGAAACCCGAATTTTCGGGAAGTCCGGACCGAAGACCGGACCGAATAGGTTCGGTCCGGTCCGGGTCGGTCCAAAACCCGGATTTTCCCCTTAAATTTTCGGTCCGGTCCGGACCGAAGACCGAATTTCCAAAATGTTGTGGACCGAAGACCGGACCGAAAAAATTCGGTCCGGTTCGGTCCGGACCGAAAAATTCGGTTCGGTCCGGGTGCCCGGACCGGACCGAATTTTGCTCACCCCTAGCTATAATGACCTATAGCGACCTTAGGATTGCTTGAGCCTTGTTTTCTTGTGTGCTTCTACCTGTACCCATCCGCCGTAGCATAAGGACTTCTTCCCTTCTCTCCTGAGTCATTCATTCTCTCCTGTGACCATGGCATTGAGTTGTGGCGTCTTTGTCAGATTGTGTATGAGGGTCTTCACATCCCGTCCAGAACGCTCCTTGAGTCCATGTGTCAAGGAGAGTTCTTGGGAAAGGATGAAAGGGAGGCATGGACCTTCCTAGAAGACCTTGCTGAGAAAACCATGCAGTGGGAGAGTGTGAGGGAACCACCTGCATCATCTAGTATAGGAGCGAGGATCGTGAATGCAAACTTGACTAGATCGGGTGCCGCATTTGCTATCGATACCACTACGGCCACCGAGGCACGCATGGCGGCCTTAATGCGCCGTATGGACTCGATTGAGCTCCAAAACCAACAAAGTGCACCTCACATGTCTACATCTGGTCCAGTTCCCTGTCATTCATGTGGTAGGATAGGTCATGTAGAAAGCGAGTGTGAGTCCATTCCTCCTGAGATGGAGTGTGTCAACGCCGTCTATGATAGAGCCAGGAATGACCCATACTCATCATCTTATAATCCTGGATGGCGGAACCACCCCAATTTTTCATGGAACCAAACTAATGCCCCGGGTGGTCCTCCAACCTCCTCGAGACCACCTTACCAATCACACCAACCTCCCATGCATGCGCATTCCTATCAACCACCCCAAGCGCAAACCACCAATCAATCGGGTTTCCCAAATTCCAATAATATGGAAACCCGAGTCAATTCGCTTGAGACCTTGACTCGTGGACTTGAAAACTCAATGAAAATTTTTATGTCAACCACGAGTCAAGTTCTCACTTCAAATCAGCAGACCATCAAATCTCTAGAGCTTCAGATGGGTCAATTGGCTCAGTCTGTACATGAAAGAGAGAGAGGGTCTTTTCCTAGCCAGCCTGAGGCTAACCCCCGCATGTACCAACAACAACAAATGCAAAATGAGAATGTGGTACCTCGGGGGAGGCAAGTGAACCATGTGGAGGAACCTGTTCACCATGTCAATTCCATTGTGACCTTAAGGAATGGAAAACAGGTTGACAATCACATTTCCTTGCCACACCCACCACCATCTATGCAACCCCTCAGTGGGAATGGTGGTGAAGAAGAAGCTGAGGGTGAGGGTAATACACCAAAGCTTTCTTCTCAGGCACAGCAGAAAACCTACCTGCCAAAAGCTCCTTATCCAAGTAGGTTAAACAAAAAGCAGAGTGACAACATGGACAAGATATTAGAGGTGTTTAAGCAAGTAAAGGTTAACATCCCCTTGTTGGATGTCATCCAACAAATACCTCAATATGCCAAAGTGTTGAAAGATCTCTGCACAACCAAGAGGAAGACCAATGTTCCTAAGAAAGCATTCTTGGCTGCAAATATCAGCTCACTTTTGTCAAATCCTACCTACACAAAATACAAGGACCCTGGGTGTCCTACTATTCAGTGTACGATAGGGGACACTAGATTGAGCAATGTTTTGCTTGATTTAGGATCAGCGGTCAACCTCCTCCCATTCTCTGTTTATCAACAGTTGAACTTGGGAGAATTGAAACCAACTAAGATCACCCTCCAATTGGTGGATAGATCCATTCGTATTCCCATGGGGATTATCGACGATGTGCTTATCAAAGTTGGAGATTTTATATTTCCAGTCGATTTTGTTGTCCTCGATACCAACCCTGTTGCGAACACCCACTCTCAAATACCTTTGATTTTGGGTAGACCATTTCTGGCAACCTCCAATGCTTTGATTAATTGTAGAAATGGTCTCATGAAGCTCTCATTTGGTAACATGAGTGCCGAGTTTCATGTGTTCAACTCTGGTAGGCAATATGAACCCATGGATGAACCTTTAAATCTCAATCTCATCCGCCAATTGGAGAAAGCACCACAAAATCAACGAACACCTCTAACACCAATGCAACCCGTTGAGAATATTTGTAGGCTCAGCGAAGACTCCAAGACCGCTAATTGGCGGTCACTTTTAGCCCAAATGCGCTCAAATTTCTCCAGCACATGTATTAGCGGATATTTAGGCTATTTGTGGTATCTGTTTGGTCCCACATCAGGGGATTGTCCCGGATTAGCTTTTTCCATGGCTATAAATAGAACTCTTCACCTCCTTTTGTAATCACTCCATATTTTAAGTGACTATTCTTCCTACTAGAAGTGAGGCCTTGAAGCACACACTAAAGTAGGAGGATGCTACTTTTAATGTGAGTCATTTTATCAATAAAGTTTTGTGTTTCTTTCATTGTTTGTTTTATGCTTCTTTTATTGTTTGTGCATGTTTTAGTTTAATCATCTTTTAATTCTAGCTTAGTTTTAATATGCTTTCTTTCCATAGTTTAATAATTAGTGTAATGTTTAGTGAGTAGTTCCATCCCCTTTGGGGGGTGGAGTAGATGTACATACATGCATTAGAGAATGGGATGAATGCTTTAATTTCAATGTGTTGATTAAACATGAATGTATGTTTTCTTGTTTAGGATAGAATTTACAACTTGATGAGTTTTGCCAAAATGATTAGACACCTCTCATGCTTGTTTAGGTTCTGAAATAAACATCTTGCATATGTAAATGTTAATCAACCAAGTTGGTGAATAGATTGATAGGTTTTGCCATAACATTTAGACATTTCCTATGCTTGATAAACACCACCTTCATGTGCTTAAAGAATGTATTCTACACCCACCTCTTTGCATGTGTGCACTCACTCCACCCCTTAGGGGTTTTCCATTCCTGAAATTCCAGCATTCTTGTTTTGGTCTTAGCTTAGTTCTTATTTCATCGTTTGTTTGCTTCTTTCACATTTCATACTTCTTAGCGTAGTGTAGCGTAGGTTAGCATAATCAATCTTTCTCTTCCCTATTTTGCCACTTGATTTCTGATAAACAAGAGGCTGCTCACCTCCCTGAGGACGACCCGTACTTGCCACCGCTTCATCGCGGCCGTGCACTTGCGGTTTAAATAAAACGTTCAACAATCTTCTCAAGGGAATTAAAGAGGGGCTAGTAATTAGATTCTAAACCCTATCGGAGATTGAGAGACTAGCTTCCCTCTCTCCGATCTTATTTAGAGTTTGGTGAATACTCGGAGGCATCTGGCGTAGCGAGAAGCATCCCCAACGTCTCCGAATCATCAAGAAGTTTTAGAGAACTTCTAGGTATAAATTTCGGAGCCCATATTTGTTTTAATAAAGTTTTGAAACTAGATATTGAAACAAATTGATGCATGCATGAAATAAATCATAGAAAATTGTAACTTAATCCTTATTGTGCATTAAAATTTCGAAAATATATATGTACAATTAAACTAGAAATCCTACAAAACCATCTCTTGCACTTGTACTTATCGGACCACATACATTAGAATGTATCATATCCAATTAGTTATTCGTTTTCGTTCCTTTCTTCTTGAAAGGTCTCTTGGTCATTTATTTGACCAATCCGATAGTGCTACAAGATTGTATCATTCACGTGAGTTATCTTAGTTCCTTTTGTTATTGTTTGTTTGAGTTTGTTTATTATTCATTTCAAGCAAATAGAAGTCATTCCAAACGAATGTATTTGCACAGAGAATTCCATTCTTCGATATAGACAAGCAAGAACTAGAAATATATATTAAGTTATCCATATCCAAAACATGATACAGAATAGTTCTTGCTAATCAAAGGCACATAACAAACATTCTTCAAAGCATAAATTTAAATCACTAGACTATTGAAGTTCCATAGAATCTTGTACAATCGCAGCTATGCTTGTACTATTTCCAATCTTCAATATCATCTCGTTCTCCATGAGTTCCTTCCTATCCTTCAATAGTTGCACATCAAAATTATGTGAGCACAAGATCTGGTAACCATTACCAAATCAAGGACAGAGGTGATTAAATTTATCTCAATAACAAACATACCTATGGCGTTTCTCGGGCGCCTACGTTCAATCATCCCATTTTCAAGGTCTTCCTTGTACTTGGGGCAATTAAGTCGGATGTGTCCCTTTTCACCGCAGTGAAAGCACTCCGTGTTGGGAGTTGGAGATTTGAAAGATTTCCCCCTTGAGGCACTCCTATGAGCACCTCCTACTCCCTTGCTCTTGATTGACGTATCTTTGGTAAATTTGCCTTCACCTTTGTTGATCTTTTTGCTCCTCTCATGGACGGTTAGGACGTGATTGTCCCCACCCTTGCACATGTCAACTTCTGCTGTTTTGAGAGCGTTGTGAAGCTCCTCGAGCCTCACCCATTTTTCACGGACATGATAGTGCATCACAAAGTCCTTAAAGGACGGGGCTAGAGAGCCAAGAATCAGATCTTCGGCAATGTCCTCGGGCATTGAAGAAGAGAGCTTCGATAACTTCTCAAGGTATCCTTGCATCGTAAGAAAATGCATGGATACCGATGTTATCTCCGCCATGTGGCACCTTGTGAGTGCGATGGTGGTCTTATAGCGCTCCTTTCGAGCACTATCCATGAACATCTTTGTTAAAGCTTCCATGGTCTTCTTGGGTTTTGAATCCAAGTATTTCGTTTGAAGCGAGTCACCCATGGATGCCAACATTAGACCGTGAACTTGGTTCTCTTGGTCTTCCCACTTAGCTATCGCCTCATTCTCATTACCGGTTGCCTTCTCATTCAATTTTGGGATTTCCCCATCCAAAATATGAGATAGTTTTTCAAACCTCAACACAATATTAAGATTGAGTTGCCAGCTCATGAAGTTTGAGCCATCATTTTGCAAAGGATTCTTTTCGATCATAGATCGCACAATTGGTTGGATATTAGACATTTCTACAAAATAAATTATATAGGATTTTATGTCAATTTTATGTTTTAAAATACATACATATATATCGAATATAAATGTAAATACTGCAAATAAAATTTTGCCCATAAATGCAGTAATCCAAGATCCTATCAATTGCAATATAGACTAGCTAAGGGCTATCGAATATATCACAATATCAAGGTAAGAAAAACTCTTTCTAATCACAACCTTTTTGAATTTTAGCAATACTAGCATCTTCAAATTCTTGTGATTCTTGTCGTTTTAATTATGAGGGAATATGACCTATCCTCGTAAGAAAATCTTTTTCCCAAAACCGAGCGAGGGCTCTAGGTAATGTTAAGAAAACTTATTTTTTTTTGATACGAGATATGTTTATCCATTGTATTCACAACTAAACATACTTGGGGTTCACTAGGGTGAAACACACCTCATACATTTAATCATGGCACAACAATAGACAACCATTATATCTCCCATTATTCCCAAAGATGGAGGGAGCTATCTCCCACAAAGGGCGAGCAGAGTATCCCTCGATCAATGGCTGCTAGTGGATGAAATAAGAAGGAAAATTACTCTTAATTTTTGTTGGACAATTTCATATATTAACATGTGATTCAGAATTTTAGGTTATCATGCATATTATTATTCATACACATCCTAACATTCAACACATTCATCACATGCATAGCAAGATTATAAAAACAGAAATTAAACCATTCACACAATCCACATCGTGTGAGTTTATATGTTCCCTTCGATCCTTGATCCTCGATCCCTGATCTTTGATCCTCGATCGATGCGCTACAGCGGCGACTTCCTCTTGCACCGGAGATGTAGATTTTACAGAAAATAAACATGCTCCTCACATTCGTTAAAAACCGACTAGTGCAAGTCCTATGTAAAAACCTCTCATATGCAAATGCAATTATCTAAAAGACGGAAAGAGAGAATTTTGGCTTTTACATACAAATAAGCCCCTGTATAATAATAATTACATACATTCATAGTTGCTGATTTGGAACATATAAACTTACAATTCCTGCAAAGACAACTCGAGCATCAATGCACGCAATATTGCTATAAACTATACAATCTAGTTTATCAATCATCTAGAATCCCAAACAATTCTTTGAAAAACATTTTGAAATCCATTAAAAATGTTTTTCATCCATCCATAAGTTCAAAAATAATTTTGAACCGCTGTCCATCCAATTTCCAATGGAAAGATAAACCGCAGTTTTTCGGTTTTGTTGATTCTCTTACAAAATAATCATTTCTTTATAAAACGAAATTATTGTAAGTTAGACTAATGTCTAAATCATAATTCTAATAATTACATAGCATGTTTTAAAACACTTAAAACATTCAAAACGAATTATTATAAAGAATTACATCAACAAAACATTCATAGACCGAAAAACCGGTAAACCGAATTGTTTAAATCCTATATGGTAAACTAAATTCGTATACAACCTCAAATCATAGGAAAATTGAACCTGGCTATGATACCACTGTAGGATTTCATGTTTAATTTCACATATATATTTTCAAATTTTTTATGCACAATAAGGATCATTCATATATTTTCTACGATTTGTTTTTCATGCATGCATCAGTTTGTTTTAATGATTGCTTAAAACACATCAAAACAAACATTCGGCTCCGGAATTCATACTTAGAAGTTCTCTAAAACTTCTTAATGTTCCAGAGACGTTGAGGAAGATGATCGTCGCTTCTCGTTGCGCCGGATGCCTCCGAGTGTTCACCAAAACCTTAAACAAGGTTGGAGAGAAAGGAGCTAGCCAATCAATCTCCAAACTAGCTTAGAATCTAGCTACAAACCCCTTCCTTAATCTCTGAGATTTCTCCTTCCAAAGACTTAGAAAACTAAGAGAATTTTCGTGGCTTTTGTGGTGAATTAGGAGAGAAAATAATTAGAAAAAACATCTAACTTAATTAAGGAGAATAAGGACCTATTTATAGGCTCCAATCTTAATCTCAATCATAGCTATTCTTAAGCCATGTTCTCTTGACATTTTCTCTCACAAACTAATTCCATAATGCATTACATGCATCCACAAAACGTTTGACCAAGTTTGGAGCTAATCTAACCATCGATCAAATTAATCTCTTAATTATCAAAGGCAGAAAATCGATCGCGGTTCGGTTTACCGAGTCACACTCGGTTAACCGAATATGTCACATTCGTATTACCGTGCACTAGACGGATGATCGATTCTTAAGGAGAAAAAATCTCCTTAACCGATCAGACGAATTCTCATCTAAGACCAAGTGCCATTCGGTTAACCGAAAATATCGGAACTGGACATTGTTCGGTCGACCGTTTCTGGTTCGGTACACCGTACCAGAGTTCCAGGCACTTCGGTCAAGTTCGGTCAATCAACTTTGACCATCCGTTCCTCGTTCGGTTGACCGATCCACAGAACCTTCGGTCGACCGAACCATAACGGATTACCGAACTTTTACCCGATTTTGCCTTTTCAAATTTTGGATTTATTTCCAACAATATTTGAACTTTTGGGGGTTTTAGCAAATTCACAACTTATGCAATATACTATCCTATGCAATAATAAATTATTGCACCCCATAATATATGCATCTCATATGAATTTATCATGATTCTAATTATGTTATATACAACATAATTGATTTTACTTGTTCACCACATGTGTCATATTTTCTATAAGAAACCCGACAGATCATATGAACCAAAAATCAAGCTTCTTGTTTCCCGGTTTTTTGCGAAGTGACCTATGTGAGGATCTAGACTAAGTTGGCAGTGATATTATGAGCTTAATATCACAAGCTATAAGCGGTATCTAGCTACACATTATAGCTCCCAATTAGTTAGATGTCTTAATTCCACTCGAACCAAAACCCGGTCCATTTAGTGATGGAGTGCACCACTTGTGTCCGTCCCTTGCCTCATGATATTAAGAATACACACAAAGTAGTATTGTGTCATCTTTGTATTAGTATTCATTTCTTGATCTCTTTAAGCTAGTTATAAATATGTGACTTCACTCAAATCACATTTTGCACATTATAACTTTGCTTTATCAAGGGGCCCACTAATATCATCACTCAATTAAGAGGGGCAATGATAATCTTTTGACTAACTATCTTCTCCAACAAAAGTCATACTTAACCAACTAATGCCTTCGCACTACACTCATCGATAGCTCAAGACACTAGTCTAATTTAAGCAATTCTTAAGTGATAGGATATAAGTCTCGTATCAAAGGACCAAGGACACAGTAAAATATTAATGACACAGAAACACATTTCTATAATATTTTACTTATTAGGTCTATTCAATATACAAAAGTACTATTTTCCTCTTTTGTGTACCCATGTTGTCATTCACTTGTAGAGCTACAATGATCTATGACCAACACGACAATCTTAACTCGGTAATTAATGTCCCATGTTAATTACCATGATTGCGAATATCTTTTGCTTTATGTAAACCATTATCTTTTAGAGCTCTACGGTTAAGGACCAAGAGCCTCTTCCTTAACACTTCTAAAAGACGAATAACATAAACAAGGAACAAAATGATTTCTCATTCAATTCATAATAATTGACATTTAAAAGTAAAACTTTTAGAACACATTTCCTTCAGTAGCAACTGATCATTCGGTTTCTCACGATCAGCATGCCATGTCATGTTCTTGGAATCCTCCTTACCTGCAAACAAACGTTTAAGCCTTGGTATTATCGAAAGATACCACAAAATCTTAACAGGAGGTCCTTTGATTTTCATCTCATCAGCCTTTTCATTGTGGTTTGGTCCACTACGTTTCATTTTGTATCGTGAAACATTACACCTGGGACAGGAATATAAGTTTTCAAACTCACTCCTATACAATATACAACCGTTCGGGCATACATGTATCTTCCTATATTCCATTCCCACATGACACAACACTTTCTTAGCATCATAAGTTCTATCTGGCAACCGGGTATTCGAACACCCGACATTTATATGTCGACGTCTATAGGGTATAGACGTCGGATACAATGGGTATTCCAATAGCCAACGTCTATAGTACCACATAGACGTCGGCCTTTGTAACGATCGACGTCTATGCTATCTTCTCCCAACTATACGTTGGCTGTTATAACAACCAACATCTATTGGGCGACAAGTAAAGACTATTCTGCACTAGTGTTGGTAGCAACTAGATTCAAGGATCGAGCCGCTGCATGGTGGCAATTTGTCCGCTATCAACGGTATTTGGATGCACAAAGAGTTCTTGTCGTTAAACCATCGTCAAAGTTTGTTTCAGAACCTCTAAGGGCTAATTCAAGGTTTGAAGACCGCTGATGAGTTTACAATCGAGTTCTACTAACTTGTTGCTTGAAACCAATTTTGGGAAACATAGGAGCAGTTGCTGGCACATTACTTGCATGGGTTAAGGTTCCAAATTTAAGATACTTTGCAGGTGCACACTTTTGCCAATGTCACAGAAGCGCAAACAAAGGCTCATGTGATCGAGCACAGCCTTGCTCGAAGAGCGACCAACAGAGGAGCAACTAGTGTTTGGGGAGGTTTTACTAGCCAATGTCATCAAAATGTGACTCCAGCAATGTTAAGGAATCCATGGGCATCACAAAATAAAAGCATGGGACAACAAACACAAGTGGCATCAAGTACCCCTTCAAGAGTTCAAGGAAATAGGTGTGTAAGCAGGACAGGGTGGGTTTTTGCCCCACTGCTACCCGCCCTACCTAAGTTAATAAGTTAAGCAGGTAAGCGTGGCGGGGAGGGTTGGTGCCAAAAAAAATTGTTACCTGATCCGCCTAATTGTTGACAAGGTGGGGCGGGGCGAGTTTGGTGGTTTACTATTTGATCAAAGCTAAATACAAAAAAAATCAAGAAGAATCAATCGATGTATGTTTTTAAAGCTTGATACAAAAAGATGAAAGCAAAATACAAGGCAAACGCGGGTATGAGTTATTGGGTTATGCGGGGCGGGTTGTGGTTTTGGCGAATGTGTCAATAGCCGAGCCATCAGCTGCATCACAGTTAAATATCATTTCCCGATTCCAAGGCTAGATGTCAAGCTTGATCAATTGAGTGGGGCTATAGTGTTTTTGGAGATTGATTTGAAGAGTGGTTACCATCAAATCCGTATCAAACCCGGAGATGAGTGGAAAATGCCTTTTTAAAACAAAGGAGGGCTTGTTTGTGTGGGTGGTCATGTTGTTTAGATTTTCTATTGCACCAATTACTTTTATGCGAGCCATGAATCAGGTACTTCAACCATTCCTAAATGAATTCGTGGTGGTTTATTTTTATGATATTTTGGTGTATAGCAAAACAGAAGATGAACATTTGCGACACTTAAGTAAAGTCCTGAACACTCTAAGAGACCATAATTTGTTTTGCCAACTCTAAAAAGTGCTTGTAGATGAAGGAGAAGTTGATTTTCCTTGGTTTCAATGTTTCTCCTATTGGTATTGCTCCCGATGAAGACAACGTCAAAGCAGCTTTGGAATGACCGGTCCCCAGAATTGTCACTAAGGCAAGATCATTTCATGGACTATCATGTTTCTACTGAAGATTATGTTGGAAAATAAATCCATGTGTGGGTTTAGTCCCACATCAGAAGTTGTGGGATGTTGATAAAGGTTGATAACCATTTGACTCCTGTAACTTTCGAGAGTGGAGAGAGTGCAAGGAGTGGTTGGGCACACGTACACCCGCACACATGCTCGCATGTCCCATCACATTGTGGTCGTGGGCTCGTGTTTGTGGGATTAGGGGTCTGATTTTTGTGTCATAGACTACTATAAAATGTCTTGCACTCCACCCAGAAAAATACACACAATATAAACGAGTTCTCTCTCTCCACTACAACCTTAGTTCTCTATCGAAATGAGATTGCGGGTCTCACCCTGATTTCGAGGTTTGTCGGCTCCAATGTGCACCCGCTCGACGAAAGAATCGTTCTATCTTAGGGAAAGCGTCAGACCCATCGCACTGGTACGTGGGGATGATATTTTCTCTAAGGCAAGTCAGAATTCAACGGCACGGTTGATGGTCTTTCTGATCACTACTTTTTTGTTGTTTTTTGTTTCCTAAACATGTTCTTGTATATTGGCTTTGTCTGGATTCTGTCAAATAATTTATTCGACATGTATAACCCAATGTATTACATGATAATATTTGTAATTGTTTCAACAATCTTAGAGGAAATGTTTTCCATGTCGAGTAACCAATTGTTTGCACCAAAAGTGGACATGTCAGGCATGTTGGAAATTTTTTCCAGGCAGATTATCAAACGTTGGCAACAACGTATGAAAATCTGGTTGACCACTATTCGTTTGGTTCATGTTATTGAAAGGTTTTCCCATATTCTGAAACTGAAGATCCCAAAATCAAAGTAGGTCAAGAGTTGTGGATTGAGAGGGACAAATTGTGTCGATGTTGTATTTTGTTGGCTTTAACCAACGTGCTCTTCGATGTATACAATTCTGTAGGATTTCGTGCCCCTATGTATGTATATATTTTAATATTTTTAATACAAGCATACATGATCAATTTCATATTTCATTGATTCTAGGTACATGTTTATGTTTATTCTAATATCATGCAATCCTACACATATTAAAATAAACAAAAGAGAGAGAATCATACCCAAATGTTTTCTAAAACCTTTTAGAAGATCCGGAGTTCTGTTGCCCGTCGAATCGGACGCCGATTTGCCTCCAAGTGTTCACCAAACTCTAAACAAGATTAGAGAGAAAAGAGCTAGGCAATCAATTCTCTAATTAAGCTTAGAATCTAGCTAATAACCCCTCTAAAAGATCCTGAGATTTTTATCTCAAACCTTAAAATACTAAGAGAATTTTCAGATGAGTTAATTGGGTGGTTAGGGAGAGAAAGAATTTTGCATGTATATAAACAAGTAGGATGAGGGGTCCTTTTGTAGGCTCCCAAAACACCCATATCATGAACTATTCTCTAGTCACGATCTCTTGCTTTTTCTCTCCTAAAATTAATCCCGATTTGCCACATAAGCATCCTAAAAAACGTTTGATCAAATCTGGAATTAATCCAACCCATGATCTAATTATTCTCTCAATAATTCAAGCAGAAATTGCATTGAACCGTTGACCGAATTTTTCCAATTGGTCGACCGAATCATTCGGTTTTATGCAAGTTCGGATGACCGTGAGCCAGACGGTAGACCAAATATTTATGAGGAAAATTTCCTTGATGATATTCTACTTACAAGTACAAATCTTAGTTTCTTAAGGGAAACTAAGGATTTTCTGTCAAACAATGGGTGAAGCTCATTATGTCATTGGTATAGAGATTCACCATGACAGGATTCTGGGCATGCTTGGGTTATCTCAGAAGTCATACATATCAAATATGTTAAAAAGATATTCGATGGAAAATTGTTCTCCAGGGGGTTCACCTATTCTTAAGGGTGGCAAACTAAGAAAACTGCAAGGTCCTCAAATAGACTCGTTGTGGTATTTAGATGAATATTTCGTGTTCTTTCTGTAAATAGGCTCGTGGTTGTTCCATGTAATGTTATTTAGCGTAAGATAGGTTAGACTAGTCAAGTGGGAGATTGTTGGACCTAAAGTCATAATGTCCAACTAAAGGTGACTTGACTAACCTAATCGATTAAATAAGCTAGCCTATTAAGGAAGACATTAAGGTAAAGTGGTAGTGGGGTATATTATAGCACGTTATGGGGTGTGCTATATAAAGATTTCTAGGGTTTCAACACAACACTACATCTGTACGCCCCTAATCCGCAATCGGGACACAGCAATCCGTCACAACTATAACAAACGAAAAAGACATTACTAAAAATAGTCAAGTCGAGGCCTCAATTAAAAACATAACATAATATCATCATCAGATTATAACAATGAAAACATTAATGATACAAACACAATTCTATAATGTTTCATTTATTAGGTTAATTCAATATATAAAAGTAAACACTTTCTCTTTTACATACTCATGTTGTTAAATATTTATAGAGCTACAATAATCTTTAACCAACATGACAATCTTATCTCGGTAATTAATGTCACAAGTTAATCACCATAATTGGGAATTACTTTGATTATGTAAATTTGTATCTTTTAGAGCTCTACGGTTAAGAATCAAAAGCATCTTATTTAACTCTTCTAAAAGACGAATACATTAATCAAGGAACAAAATATTTATATATTCAATTCATAATAAAAGACATATAATTAAAAGAATACCTTTAGAACACACAGTCATTTCAATCTCCCACTAGTTATCAAAGTCTTCTTTCACATACATATATAATGTATAAAAACAATAATAACTACGGTAACTCACTAATCTTACTCATCAAACCACTTTACATGGTTCTTCATACCCATAGCGGGTCGGGGCGACGGGAGCGGTGATTTTCGTCGGGTTGGGTTTCGTTGGGTGGGCTGGGAGTCGGGTTTCCCCCCCTAATTTTTGTATGTGCCAGCGTGTGCTTTCGTTATTAGGGCGCGGGTTGGAATTTTCCGCGCACCGACCTAATCAAGTATACTACGGGCCGACAGAATATCTTTCGGCATCCTAATTTCCGTGTGTGCACGACACGTGCCTAGTTAGTCAAGCGTGAAAACTATTTTTTCACACTCAACACGTCGAAAATGTTGCCCGGCCAACAAAAATTCCGTCAGCACGCGGCCCTAACAGAATATCCGTTGGGACGGGTCCGCCGGGAAAGCCCAATTTTGTAGTAGTGTAAGTTCCACTAAAGCATCCACAAATTATAGAGAAACAAACATAAATCCAAGGAAAAATAGCAAATTACCCAACTAATGTAATTTACCACAAATATCTGAAAAGTACAGGGCAAAAGGGTAATTCCCTTAATAAATGTTTTTCTTACAATCATGAATAGTTCAAGGTTTTTCCAGCAAATATTCAATTATTAATTAATTAAAAAAATACAATTAATTCCAGGGTTCTCAAGGAAATCAATCTTAGTTTTTCATAATTTAATCAAATATTATTAAATCACATGATTTATTCTACAATTAACTCAGATTCATTTATTCAGACAAAAACTCAACAATTCAAGGTCCTTCCCACAATTAACCCACCCAATTATTATTTAAACAAATGCATTATATCCAGGGTTTATTCTACAACTATCCAATTAAATCATACAATCCCCAAACATTAACAAATACAAGGGCCATATGCAATTTTTCCTGACACCAAACAAACCCAAACCCTAACCACCGGCCTTGTCGGCCCCGACGCTGCCCCGGCAATCCACCGTCGGGCAGCCCGCCAGCCCCCAGCTGGCCGACTGCCGCAGCCACGTCCACCGCCACCAACGTGGTAGCACAGTCGTCCGTCCAGCCTGCTCCGCCACCCACCCTCCTCGGACATCCCAACTCCCTCCAAACCTGACATAAATTGGAAATAGGGTGGGTGGCGTACCTCTCTGGAAGAAGAAGACCGGAGAAGGGGACACTTCCCCTCCACGCCTGCGCACGGTTGCCAGAGCTCCTCGTCGCCGCCATCGCTGGAGCTGCAGGAGAAGATGGGGTGAGAGAGAGGAAGGTGAGGGTGATGGGTTTAGGTTTGGGATGAGGCAGGGGAAGGGTGAGAGAGAGAGAGTTAACAATCAATCATTTGTGTAATCTCCATCTTCTCTGTCAATGAGAGAGACTCAACCCATAGGAGTCAGAAGGCGGTGTTTGTGGGATTCGTAAGAAGACTTCAACAGTGTACCGAGAAGAACGACATGATCTCGTCAAGTAAGTCCCGAAAGGTTTCACTTTTGGAACCCAATCTTGCCCAAGATTGAATTTGAGTTTAAATGTTTTATCAACCGTTGGATTGGGTTCTCACCTTTTCAAGTTGTTTATGCTCCATGAGATTTGGCTCCAATTACTAGCTTCGGGCAGTAAGGTGCAAGAGTTGATACTCAAATAACAGAATTGCAGAATATTTATTCTCAAGTGAAATTTTTTTGGAGGAGGTCAATTGGAAATATAAAGCTATGCCGATCGAACTCGGAAAGAAGTCAATTTTGAAATTGGGGAGCTCATGTGGGTTTACCTCTCAAAAGAATGCCTTCATGTTGGCGAATATAACAAGTTGAAGTCGCGCAAGATTGGACCGTGTCAAATCCTTGTAAAGCTTGACTCAAACGCTTACCGCATTGACATGCCGAATGATATCTTTATTTCTAATGTATTTAATGTGCAGCATTTATCTCCTTTTTTGCGACAACCCGAGCTTGACACTAGTGCGGAATAGTCTTTACTCGTCGCCCAATAGACGTTGGTTGTTATAACAGTCGACGTCTAGTTGGGCGAAGATAGCATAGACGTCGATCGTTACCAAGGCCGACGTCTATGGGGTACTATAGACGTCGGATGTTGGAATACACATTGCATCTGACGTCTATACCCTATAGACGTCGGCCTATAGACGTCGGTTGTTGGAATACGCATTGCATCCGACATCTATACCCTATAGACGTCGACCTATAGACGTCGGATGTTATCGACGGCCGATGTCTATACCCCCATGCATATAGACGTCGGGTTATAAACGTGTGCTGTCAATAACATCCGACGTCTATAGGTCTTAAAAAAATGAATAGTTGCATTTTTTGTCATTCATTCCAGACAAAAACCCAACCAAACCCTAGTCGTTCCATGACCGAACCCTCCTCCACGACCGAACTTCGACCGATCTGCAGCAATCTCCGGCACCGCAGTGACGTCCCAACCTCTCCTCCCGTTCTCCGGCCCTCTCCTCCGTCTTCCTCCACATCTCTAACCACCGTAAGAGTTTCGTTTAGTTTTGGTTGGTTTAGATTCAGATTTTAGGTGGAGTTTGTAGGATTTCATGTTTAATTGTGCATATATATATTTCGAAATTTTATGGATAATAAGGATCAATTACAATTTTCTACGATTTATTTCATGCATGCATCAGTTTGTTTTAATAACTAGTTTCAAAAACTTATTCAAACAAACACAAGGGACTCCGAAATTCATACCTAGAAGTTCTCTAAAACCTCTTGATGTTCCAGAGACGTTGAGGAAGACGATCGTCGCTTCTCGTTGCGCCGGATGCCTCCGAGTGTTCACCAAAACCCTAAACAAGGTTGGAGAGAAAGGAGCTAGCCAATCAATCTCCAAACTAGCTTAGAATATAGCTAAAAACCCCTTCCTTAATCTCTGAGATTTCTCCTTCCAAAGACTTAGAAAACTAAGAAAATTTTCGTGGCTTTTTGTGGTGAATTAGGAGAGAAAATAATTAGAAAAACATCTAACTTAATTAAGGAGAATAAGGACCTATTTATAGGCTCCAATCTTAATCTCAATCATGGCTATTCTTAAGCCATGTTTTCTTGACATTTTCTCTCACAAACTAATTCCATAATGCATTACATGCATCCACAAAACGTTTGACCAAGTTTGGAGCTAATCCAACCATTGATCAAATTAATCTCTTAATTATCAAAGGCAGAAAATCGATCGTGGTTCGGTTTACCGAGTCACACTCGGTTAACCGAATATGTCACGATTTTTTTACCGAGTATTAGACGGATGACCGATTCTTAAGGAGAAAAATTCTCCTTAACCGATCGGACGAATTCTCGTCTAAGACCGAGTGCCTCTCGGTTAACCGAAAATATCAGAACTGGACATTGTTCGGTCGACCGTTTCTGGGACGGTACACCGTACCAGAGTTCCAGGCACTTTGGTCAAGTTCGGTTGACTGATCCACAGATCCTTTGGTCGACCGAACCATAATGGATTACCGAACTTTTACCCGATTTAGCCTTTTCAAATTTTGGATTTATTTCCAACAAAATTTGAACTTTTGGGGTTTTTAGCAAATTCACAACTTATGCAATATATTATCCTATGCAATAATAAATTATTGCACCCCATAATATATGCATCTCATATGAATTTATCATGATTCTAATTATGTTATATACAACACAATTGATTTTACTTGTTAACCACATGTGTCATCTTTTCTATAAGAAACCCGACACATCATATGAACCCAAAATCAAGTTTCTTGTTTCCCTGCTTTTGCGGTGTGACCTATGGGAGGATCTAGACTAAGTTGGCAGTGATATTAAGAGCTTAATATCACAAGCTATAAGCGGTATCTAGCTACACATTGTAGCTCCCAATGAGCTAGATGTCTTAATTCCACTCGAACCAAAACCCGATCCATTTAGTGATGGAGTGCACCACTTGTGTCCGTCCCTTGCCTCATGATATTAAGGATACACACAAAGTAGTATTGTGTCATCTTTGTATTAGTATTCATTTCTTGATCTCTTTAAGCTAGTTATAAATATGACTTAACTCAAATCACATTGTGCACATTATAACTTTGCTTTATCAAGGGGCCCACTAATATCATCACTCAATTAAGAGGGCAATGATAATCTTTTGACTAACTATCTTCTCCAACAAAAGACATACTTAACCAACCAATGCCTTTACACTACACTCATCGATAGCTCAAGACACTAGTCTAATTAAGCAATTCTTAAGTGATCGGATATAAGTCTCATATCAAAGGACCAAAGACACAGTAAAACATTAATGACACAGAAAACACAATTCTATAATGTTTTACTTGTTAGGTCTATTTAGTATACAAAAGTAATATTTTCCTCTTTTGTGTACCCGTGTTGTCACTCACTTGTAGAGCTACAATGATCTATGACCAACACGACAATCTTAACTCGGTAATTAATGTCCCATATTAATTACCATGATTGTGAATATCTTTTGTTTTTTGTAAACCAATATCTTCTAGAGCTCTACGGTTAAGGACCAAGAGCCTCTTCCTTAACACTTCTAAAAGACGAATAACATAAACAAGGAACAAAATGATTTCTCATTCAATTCATAATAATTGACATTTAAAAGTAAAACTTTTAGAACACATTCCCTTCAGAGTTATGTGTCGTCTTTCTCGGTAAACATCTCCTCTCGTTCGGATCCAACACCAATCGACGGGTAGGCGCACCGTTCCCACATTTCAATGTTCGCTCTTGATCCGTCTTTGGATTTTTCAGTTGAGTTGAAATGTGGATAACGTGTTCTTCAGTTTTTTGATTCTGTGTTTGGAACGAATTCGGTTGGATTCGGTAGGATTTGTGTTGTTCGCATTGTTTATTTGTTGATAATTGTTGCAGATTTGTGATGCATTTGGTTGTTAATTGTGTGAAATTGATTTTTTTGCATGTCGGATTTGGTGTTGGTTATTTATGATTTGTTTGTGGTCTTGTGTTGGTTGAAAATCATTTTGTTTGTGATTAAATGCATGGTTTGTTGTTGTATGTGGTTTATGTGTTGGCTGATTAATCAATTATTAGTCAAGTGTGGTTTAGATCTATCTATATTTGGCAGATTCAAGGGAGGACGCACGTTTGCTGGTTCGTGATTCCACTCATTTTTCCGTTGTGTGTTGAAAACTGATGCATTGTAATATCTTTGGAAGAAATATAAATATATAAGCAATAAATTGTATGTTTGTGTCCACTTAGTTATGTATTTGTCAATAATCGTTGTCAATGGAGTTTGTTGGTACTACGTACACAAAGAAATGATTAATAAACTAACTCACCTCAATCGACCTTATTATATATATTTAAGAAGACTAAGATTGTTATTTTGATGGAAGATACTATATATAGTAATAACTTCTTTTGGGAAGACTAAGTCCACAGATAACATGTATTAAGGACTAGCCTTTAGCTATTTATTCTTTAACCAAGAAGCCAATTTTGTTATGTTGAAAATGTAAACATATGATTTAATGTAAACATGCGTTGTGTCGAAGCTCGAGGGGTTTGGATGTAGTGTGTTTGTGAAGAATTGGCTGGAATTGAGATCAAATTTATATCGTGTACTGTTATAAAATTTTCTTGTTAATTCCAGGATTTGAAGATTTTTACACAGCAAATTTTAGGGAAGGTTCTGCCAAAAAATTAAAAAAAATATAATCTCAATTGTTATTAATAACATGATATTTTTAAATAATAACTTAGATTTATATTAAAAGGACTATAACGTATATCATGTAAAAAAGTTATGTTTAATTAGTTTAGTGAGTTCATACATTTATTTATGTTTAATAATGTTTAGCTTAATCTTTATTTATTTATGTTTATTTATGCTTAAAATAATTTATTTTGTTTAGTTAAATGTTTATTCATGTTTAGTTTCTAATAACTTATTGCCCCCCTTAAGCAACTTGACCTTTAATAACCTAAATCAAAGATTAGACAATATTGCTAAGTCATTCATCATATAGGATTTGTATTCATCGTATTTATTATTTATTTTACGATTTCTGTCGTAGATTGCAGGTGTAATGTACGTAATCTCTTTCACTCATCATTCATTAGAAAGCACGCATTAGTTAGTAGGACGTGCATTGGAACAAGAGTGAGGTGAGTGTTTATTTGGTGTGTTGTTTGTTAGATTAAGGTATGAAAAACACTTAGGGGCAGTCACCTATAGGAGATGAGGTGGGGGATTTCATCACCCTTTCCTGGCCCAAAAACTACTTAATAAAAGAGCCTTAATAAAATCAATTAGACGTTGGCCCCTAGGATTTCCAGACGCATTAAGGAGAGGAAACTGTTTAAGACCGTTATGGCCTGAACGTCGTTGCCCATCTAGTCTCCCTGAGATTTTAGGAACCTCCAGGTTCTTGATTTCCTACAGATTAGTGGTCCTCGACGTTTAAGATTGTTTCGACTGAACGTTGTTGCACATCTAGTCTCCCTGAGATTTTAGGGACATACATGTCGGTTCGTTGGAGGGATTTCAAAACAAATTTAACAGAAAAGTACATATTCGGAGACTACCGGGATAGAAATTCATGCGATGTCTATAACTTTATCACTCCGAATCAATGGAACCAATTCAGAAAATCCAGAGATAGCCCGGAGTTTGAGGTAACTGAGTTTAATTTAGAATATGAACTTATTAAGTTATTGTTTTAAATGACAATCTAATAAACTTGGTTTTAGGCCATCCAAGCCAAAAACCAAAAGATTAGATCTTCTAACAAGAATACACATCGTATGTCTCGAGCGGGGTACCAAAAGTTAGAAGCACAAATGATGGCTGAAAAAATTACTCTGAAGAAACAAGAGGCAATTGACTCTGGTATGAGTGAGGAGCAAGCAAGTAACCTATCTCCTCCTTCTCCTGTAGCTCGTTGTGATTCTTGTAAGAGAGCGAGAGTAAACTCCAGAGGGGAGTACGTCACAGACGAGTCGCAAGCGATCAGCTCAAAGATAGTAAGTTGTATCACTTGTATATGTTATTAATTCAGATTCAGTAATTTTATATTTTTCAATTGTTGGTAAATATTTTTTTCAACTTTAGGACTCTTTGAAGTTGAGATAATTTCAAGGAGAATTTGCTTCCGATGGTCGGAATGATACTCTACGCGAGGCCTTGGGAAACGACGAACACCTCGGTCATGTGCGGGGGTAGGGAGTAGAGTTGGACTGCGACAATATTATGGAAAGACTCAACGGTCTACTTCGTCGACTGGTCATACCAAATGCTAGCAAGAGATCACGGATTTCAAGAATACGTTGCAACTTGTTTTGGAGAGATTGGATCGTGATTTGCCTACTTCTCCTACCCTTCGTAGGACCAGTTCTTCCCCGGAGACGACTCCTCCAATGCAGCCAGTGTTCCACCCTGATCGACAATATGATTTTGTGTCTCATTCTCGAGAATTAGCCTTCGTCGGCAGTCCCTCGTTTGTAAAGTTCGAGGATGGATCTAGATGTGCTTTATTTGTCGAAGACCCTGATCGAAGATTGGTGGGACATGGGAAAGTTTATAACATCTCCAGACACCACTTCACAGAGGTAGGAGAGGGAGAAGTGAAGGTTGCAGTGGGGAGTTGCTTAGATGTTGGTGCTTTGGTGTCATTTCCGGAAGAAGAAATTGTTACTCTCGGCAATGCTATCGTGGGTTCATGAGGTGGCCAAGTTATTTAGTAGAGCTAAACGACGAACATGAGGTATACTTTAATTTTGAAAGACTTTAAATTTCAAATTTGTTAACAATTGTCTTTTTAACGGTTGTATATATATTTGTAAGGTGTCAAGCCCCCGGAGCAAAGGTCAAACAACCAATCTCTGATCAACATTAATTTGCTTCAAAGTATGTGCAAAATGTTGTACCTATGTGTGGTAGGTAGGGAATCACAATCCTTAAGTAGCTGGGATTTGGAGGAGGGGGATAAAGGGTTCCCTCCGGCTTTGTACGTCACCAAAGAGGATATCATGCAGTTCTTGGCAATGGATTCATTGTGTATCATGATTATCGACATGCAAGTAAAGTAAGTGTTTTCTTTGGTATAAAATGAAATGTATTGAATAATTTTATCGAAACTGTAATAAAGTGTAATTTTTAATCTTGTAGACATCTTTATGACGCCAGAAGGTCAGTCTTTCCCAATGATCAAGTATTTGGATTTATCAGTCCATCTACATATATATACGGGAATGACGATAAATCAGGTCATCTTGGCACTCTCGTGAAAGAAGAAGACAAAAGATATTATCTGCTCCCTTATCATGAGAGGTAAACTTTGTAATTCAAAGTGGAATTTTATTTTGTAATAAGCTTCTAATTATATATATAACATGGTTCATTGGATGCTTATCGTTGTATGCCCCACGACTCATTCGACATATTGGTTTGATCTGTTGGGGTCGAATAAACCAAGGGACTCAATAAAGAAACTTCTAAATCTGTAAGTTCGTTTTAGTCATCGTATTTGTAATTCGTGGATTTTTATTTGTATTATTGAATGAAGATTTAACTTGTGCTACTCAGGGCAATTAAGGTTTACAGAGTTTTAGGTGGCAGGAGAACAACCACAAAAGCAATAATAACATGACATGGAATAAGAGTACGTTCTCTCCCACTTTTGTTAATTAAGTTAGGAACATATATTTAGCGAATTTCTATGTTTGTAGTACCGGAAGCAGGTTGGAAATACGGAATGTGGTTACTACGTGATTAGATACATGGAGGAAATCCTCGAATTGACAACTCAAGACGTATGCCTATCTGAGGTAATATAGATCTTTTTCACTTGTATAGTTGTAGCTTCAATATTTAGATATTAAATTTTTAACTTGTATTTTGATAGGTCTTCCCAAAAAGTAGTGATCCCTTCTCGCAACAAGAGCTCGATGAAACTCACGACCGATGAGCTCGTTATTTTATCAGAAACATGTTGATGAACTAAGAGGTTCTCCTGTCACTAGCATTTTTTTGTAATTTAATTAACAAGTTCACTTGTATTACAAATATACAATTTATGCCTTAATATAATCGCCTCAATTTTAAAATGAATGTCAATTGTTTATGTATGAATTAATTCCAAGTGTGTTGAATGATTGTGTATGCTTGTATGTTTGTGTTTGTGCATGTATGTTGTATATTTGTGTTTGTGCATGTATGCTTGTATGTACATATGGATGAAAGTGTATGTATTTGTGAACGAATTTGGTGCAGGTTGTATTTACACGAATTACAAATACGATGACTAAATACAAGTGTGCAGGATGCTATTTTATTTTTTTTGTCCAGGTTAGGAATAGACGTCAGACGTTTGTATTAGCCAACGTATATTCCTCTGAACAAAGGTATAGACGTCGACTTTATGTATCAGACGACGTCTATTCCTAAAGAATAGACGCCGTCTGTTATTTGACTGACGTCTATTATTTAAGTATAGACGTCGGCTGATACATACCGCTGACGTCTATTCTTTAGGAGTAGACGTCGGATAAAGCACGATCGACGTCTATGTATAGACGACGTACACATAGACGTTGGATCTGGGAATGCTTATATCCGACGTATATACCCCCGTACATCCGACGTATATTCCGTTTTCTGTAGTAGTGTGAGGTCAAGCTCTGTTGAAGAGGGGGAGCCTCGTGTAATTGGCAACGACAATATCCACGACGAGAACTGTGCATGAATCCAAACCGACACCGTCAACACGTTGATTCGTCGCGATTCAAAACCAAACCTTCACGTTATTTGTCAATATTGCACGTTACATGCTTAATGTTTTGTGTTTAATGTTATGTGTTTATGTCTATGAATGTGTCCAGAATAATGTTTGTGTACTTGAGTAAGTATTGTAGTTTGTATGATATTAGGCCAATGAACCCATTTGCATAGGGGTGTAGATAAGTATGGAGTAAAACAATGTGCTAGCTAGGTACACTTCTTGAAAGGTGACATTCTTTGGTGTCGCTGTCTTGCTTGCTGTGACATTCTTTTGAAGGTGTGAAAGTAAAAAAGAAGAAGAAAGGTTTCGTTAACATCGGTTACTCCAATCCTCAAACTACCACATTTTGGAGTGAAATCTTCCTATTGCAAAATCGCTCCATCACCTTCTTTTGCACTCCAACAGCTTGTTCTTCAGTCCAAAGATTACCCAACAACAACTTAGAATCTCTCAAGGCCAAGAAAAATGCGGGAGTCAGAGAAATTTCAATGACAAAGGCTACAATGAGCTGGGGGAGGGTATCACTATAGTCTGGGGGTGAAATTAAATTTCCGGACCAGAGTCGTAAACTTCAAAGGATTCTAAGCTACACCTGTTTCTTACTTTTAAACTAACTATTTTATCATGTTACTAACACATGCATGATTGTCTTTAACTAATGAATGTATTCAAAAGAAATCCTTTCAAGTTTACAAAAGAAAAACAAAATAACCAAGATAAAAATGACCCAAAAAACTTTAAGGTAATTTCACGTTTTTGGAAATATACCTAAGCAAGTATAAACTACGTACTTAGGTACAAAATCTTCATTAATATTACTCTTTCTCAAGTTTACCCAAAAAATAACCCCAAAGTTATAGTCAAATTTTTGCTTGTGCACTCTTGTGTGCTAATCTTTTCCATGCACAGCTATTTAACTGTGTTATTATGTGAACAAAATCAAAATTTTAAAGTGCTTGATTCATTTGCGTTGGTAAATTAATTAAGGCTTGTGAGAAATCAATTTTCTGCTCTAAGTGCATCTTCTCATGCAATTAAAACAGTAAATTTACTAACTAGACTATTTTTAGTCGGGTGGGCGTTACTATTTTTAAATTCTTAACTTCAGATACCAATCTTTGTTTTTCTTTAGCAAACAAAGGTAAAAGTAAATTGTACGCCTCCAGTTCATATTAATTGTTACAGAAAATTATAAACATCGCAAGCCATGTTCCAATTTATAAACTACGAAGACACAAAAGCATTACAAGATTATTCAAGTAATAACCTTAATACTTACGGGCACACAAAAAGATTCCCTTCAAATGGTTAATTATAACCCTAGCTAATTCAGGCAAAGGGCTAGTTTAAACCATGCTAGGTAAGAACCTGCGCTATGGGCGGTTGGTTCAATGATCCACTCTTGATGGATAAAATTGACACCATGTCCATAAAATTGAAAAACAATTTCATTGACAAACTTATTATTGAGAATAGATCTCCCAACAAGATTAACAAACCTTCGTAGATTCGAGCGAGCCTTATTATTGGCTCCATGTTGTAAATGATCAAAGTAGGTCAATCACTGGACAAGTTCTTTTGAAGGTCAAAATTTAATATATTTCCAATTTTATCCCTACAATACCCCCACCCCCATCACCACCATCTCCCATCCCAAACAAACCCACCAAATATTCCTCCTTCCTACATCAAGTCTCAAACATTCCAACTTTTATGAATCTATTAGATTTTTAATTTGGAAATATGTTTAATATAAAAGTTTTGCATCTCAAAATCTTCTTTGTAACGAGTCTTTAATCGCCTTATTGGGATATCAGAGGAGAGTTATGCAGAAATGATTAAAATTCTGTCGATTCTCTAGTTTCTAAATATGATCTGTCTTGCGACACGTTTTTCACCCTCGTATCATCAGAATTTGGCATGTCGTAAGAGCAACTAATATGTTCTCCTTTCAATTGTTTTTCCAACGGATCTGGAACCATCGACCCAAGTTGTTTGGGAAAACGACCCAGCTCGTTTGGTAGAACGACCCGGCTAGTTTGGTGCGTCCCGTGTGGGATTGGTGTGTCCTGGCCTTGTTTTGTGAAAAATGACCTAACTCGTTTGGTCAAACGACCCAGCTTGTTCGGGACAAATTTTGGGCACATCGGGACTGATGCGTCTTCCACACCATTTATGAGTCTCTTATGTTCCGAATTTGGAAATAAGTTAAATAACAACATTTTGCGTATCAAAATTTTCTTTGTAACGAGCCTTGAATCACCTTGTTTGGATATTGGAGAAGAGAGTTATGCACAAATTACTGATGATGTGTCGATTTTGCAGAGGACTGGTGCGTCCCGAGTTGGAAGATCTAGAGTGTGTCCCGAGTTGGACTTGTATGTCTTTCACGCTATTTATGAGCGTATTACATTCCCAATTTGGAAATTTGTTAAATAGAAAAGCTTTGCATCTCAAAATTGTCTTTGTAACAAGGCTTGAATTGCTTTATTTTGATATCGGATGAGAGAGTTATGCACAAATTATTGATGATCTGTCGATTTCGCGCAGGACTGGTGCATCCCGAGTTGGACGAGTGCTCGATGGGCTCGATATGAGTTTGATAGTTGCTGGATGGTCAAACTTTGAACACACATTCTGGTGCATCTTCCATGTCATTTATGAGCCCATTACGTTCTGAATTTAGAAATTTGTTTAATACAAACGTTTTGCGTCTCCAAATTGTCTTTGTAAAGAGACTTGAATCTCTTTATTTGGATATTGGAGAAGAGAGTTATGCACAAATTACTGATGATGTGTCGATTTCGCGGAGGACTAGTGCGTCATGAGTTGGACTTATACGTTTTCCACGTGATTTATGAGCTTATTATGTTCCTAATTTGGACATATGTCATATAGAAAAGTTTTACGTCTCAAAATTGTCTTTGTAACGGGCCTTAATATCCTTATTTGGATATTAGAGGAGAGAGTTATGCATAAATTACTGATGATCTATCGATTTCGGGCGGGACTGGTGCGTCCCGAGTTGGACGAGTGCATCCCAAGTTTGACGGGTGTGTCTTCCACGTCATTAATGAGTCTATTAGGTTCCCAATTTGGAAATATGTTAAATAGAAAAGTTTTGTGTTTGGAAATCCTCTTTATAACACATCTTGAATCGTCTTATTTGGATATCGGATACGAGAGTTATGCACAAATTATTGATGATCTGTCGATTGTCGGGTTTCCAAATACGGTATGTCTTCACACATGTTTTTCACCCTCATCTCATCGACATTTGGCAAGTCGTAAGAGTTACTAATATGTGTTCATTTCAATTATCTTTCCAACGTATCTGTTATCATTAAATTCTATATATGGATGTGGATGTTATGGTAAACCAAGTGATGTGTCATGCGTGGGACGAGTGCGTCTCAGCTTTGCTTTGTGGAAAATGACCCAACTTGTTTGCTAGAACGACACAACTTATTTGGTGAAAATTGAAGGGAATATGTTCTAAAAGTTTTACTTTTAAATGTCAATTAGTACGAATTGAATGAGAAATTGTTTTGTTCCTTGTTTATGTTATTCGTCTTTTAGAAGTGTTAAGGAAGAGGCTCTTGGTCCTTAACCGTAGAGCTCTAGAAGATATTGGTTTACAAAAAACAAAAGATATTCACAATCATGGTAATTAATATGGGACATTAATTACCGAGTTAAGATTGTCGTGTGTACTGAATAGACCTAATAAGTAAAATATTATAGAAATGTGTTTCTGTGTCATTAATATTTTACTGTGTCCTTGGTTCTTTGATATGAGACTTATATCTGATCACTTAAGAATTTCTTAGTTAGACTAGTGTCTTGAGCTATCGATGAGTGTAGTGTAAAGGCATTGGTTGGTTAAGTGTGACTTTTGTTGGAGAAGATAGTTAGTCAAAAGATTATCATTGCCCCTCTTAATTGAGTGATGATATTAGTGGCCCCTTGATAAAGCAAAGTTATAATGTGCACAATGTGATTTGAGTTAAGTCACATATTTATAACTAGCTTAAAGAGATCAAGAAATGAATACTAATACAAAGATGACACAATACTACTTTGTGTGTATTCTTAATATCATGAGGCAAGGGACGAACACAAGTGGTACACTCCATCACTAAATGGATCGGGTTTTCGTTCGAGTGGAATTAAGACATCTAACTAATTGGGAGCTATAATGTGTAGCTAGATACCGCTTATAGCTTGTGGTATTAAGCTCTTAATATCACTGCCAACTTAGTTTAGATCCTCCCATAGGTCACACCACAAAACTGGGAAACAAGAAATGGGGATTTTGAGTTCATAAGATGTGTCGGGTTTCATGTAGAAAATATGACACATGGGGTGAACAAGCAAAATCAAAATTATGTTGTGATTAATAATATAATTAGAATCTAAATTAAATTCATATGTGATGTAAATATTATGGGGTGTAATGATTGATCATTACATAAGATAATATGTTACATAAGTTGTGAATTTACTACTAATCCCGAAATGTCAAATTTTGTAGGGGTTAAACCAAAATTTGACAAGTCTGCAGTACAGTGCTCAACGGTCGACCGGTTAGCAGTAAATGGTCGACCGATCGTGTACGATCGACCGGACACGTCTCGACCGATAACAGGGAATTTTCGTCTGTTCGGAACGGTCGACCGAATCTATCGGTCGGTCGTCCGAACATTGCGATGAAATATTTTATTGTTGCCAACGGTCGACCGAAACCTGGTTCGAGCGGTCGACCGAACCTTCAAATGGTCGATCGGTCCTGACGGTTATATGCAGAATTAATTTAAGAATTAATTAGATCATGCATGGAATTGGTCCATAATTGATTTAATTCATGGCTAAGATTATTTGTTAGCAAATAATGGATGGTTAGATGGAAGTTTGCATGAAATCATGGGCAAGAGGTTGCACATGAATAGGTAATTTGGAGAGAACTTATAAATACAAGTTTATCTCATTACCTCTAAATTAATTTTCATTATTTACTCATGCAAAAATCTCTCTCCATAATTCTCCACGAAATTTCCTTAATTCTTAAGATTAGTTTTAGTTTTCAGAGATCATCTTCTCAAGGGAACTAAAGAGGGGTTAGTAATTAGATTCTAAACCCTATTGGAGATTGAGAGGCTAGCTCTTCTCTCTCCAATCTTGTTTACAGTTTGGTGAAATCTCGGAGTCATCCGGCGCAGCAACAAGCCTTCTCAACGTCTCCGAATCTTCAAGAAGTTTTAGAGAACTTCTAGGTATGAATTTCGGAGTCCCATGTTTGTTTTAATAAAAGTTTTAAAACTAGTTATTGAAACAAACCGATGCATGCATCAAAACAAATCATAGAAATTGTAATTGATCCTTATTATGCATAAAAAAATTCGAAAATATATATGCACAATTAAACATAAAATCCTACAGTGGTATCAGAGCTTAGGGTTCAATTTTCTAATGATTTGAAACTATAAATAGATTTAGTTTACCATCTAGGGTTCGAACAATTCGATTTTCCTGTTTTTCGGTCTTTAAATGTTTTGTTGGAATAATTCTTTGTAATAATTCGTTTTGAATGTTTTAAGTGGTTTAAAACTTGCTATGTAATTATTAGAATTATGATTTAGACATTAGTCTAACTTACAATAATTTTGTTTTATAAAGAAATGATTATTTTGTAAGAGAATCAACGAAACCGAAAAACTGCGGTTCATCTTTCCATTGGAAATTGGATGGACAACGGCTCACAATTATTTTTGAACTATGAATGGATGAAAAACGTTTTTAATGGATTTCAAAATGTTTTTCAAAGAATTGTTTGGGATTCTAGATGATTGATAAACTAGATTGTATAGTTTATAGCGATATTGCGTGCATGGATGCTCGAGTTGTCTTTGCAGGAATTGTGAGTTTATATGTTCCAAATCAGCAACTATGAATGTATGTAATTATTATTATACAGGGGCTTATTTATATGTAAAGGCCAAATTCTCTATTTCTATCTTCTAGATAATTGCATTGCATTTGAGAGGTTTTACATAGGACTTGCACTAGTCGGTTTTTATCGAATGTGAGGAGCATGTTTATTTTCTGTAAAATCTACATCTCAAGTGCAAGAGAAGGTCGCCGCTGTAGCGCATCGATCGAGGATCGAGGATCAGGGATCGAGGATCAAGGATCGAAGGGAACATATAAACTCACACGATGTGGATTGTGTGAATGGTTTAATTTCTGTTTTTATCTTGCTATGCATGTGATGAATGTGTTGAATGTTAGGATGTGTATGAATGATAATATGCATGATAACCTAAAATTCTGAATCACATGTTAATATATGAAATTGTCCAACAAAATTAAGAGTAATTTTCCTTCTTATTTCATCCACTAGCAGTCATTGATCGAGGGATACTCTGCTCGCCCTTAGCGGGAGATAGCTCCCTCCATCTTTGGGAATAGTGGGAGATATAATGGTTGTCTATTGTTGTGCCACGATTAGATATATGAGGTGTGTTTCACCCTAGTGAACCCCAAGTATGTTTAGTTGTGAATACAATGGATAAACGTATCTCGTATCAAATGAAAATAAGTTTTCTTAACATTACCTAGAGCCCTAGCACGGTTTTGGGAAAAAGTTTTTCTTACGAGGATAGGTCGCATTCCCTCATAATTAAAATGACAAGAATCACAAGAGTTTGAAGATACTAATGTTGCTAAAATTCAAAAAGGTTGTGATTAGAAAATGTTTTTCTTACCATGATATTGTAATGTATTCGATAGCCCTTAGCTAGTCTATATTACAATTAATGGGATCTTCAATTGTTGCATCTATGGGCAAAAAATTTATTTGCAGCATTTACATTTGTATGTATGTATAAACATAAAATTGGCATTAAAATCCTGTATGATTTATTTTGTAGAAAAATGTCGAACATCCAACCTATCGTACGATCCATGATAGAAAAACACCCTTTAGCAAATGATGGCTCAAACTTCATTAGTTGGCAACTCAAACTCAACATCGTGTTAAAGTTTGATAAATTGTCTCACATTTTGGAAGGTGCAATCCCAAAATGGAGTGAGAGATTAACCGATGAAGAGAAAGAGGCTAAAGCCAAGTGGGAGGACCAAGAGAACGAAGTTCACGGTCTTATGCTAGCATCAATGGGTGACTCGATCCAAGCGAAATACTTGGATTCAAAACCCAAGAAGACCATGGAGGCTTTATCTATGATGTTCATGGATAGAGCCCGAAAGGAGCGCTATAAGACCACTATCGCACTCACAAGGTGCCATATGGCGGAGGGAACATCGGTATCCATGCATTTTCTCACGATGCAAGGGTACCATGAGAAGTTGGCAAAGCTCTCTTCACCAACGCCCGAGGATATTTCTGAAGATATGATTCTTGGCTCTCTAGCCCCGTCCTTTAAGGACTTTGTGATGCACTATCACGTGCGTGAAAAAAGGGGTGAGTCTTGAGGAGCTGCACAACGCTCTTAAAACTGCTGAAGTTGACATGGGCAAGGGTAGGGACAAGCATGCCCTTTCCGTCCATGGGAGGAGCCAAAAGATTGGTAAAGGAAAGGGCAAATCTACCAAAAGTGGTTCAATCAAGAGCAAGGGGGAAATCTCAGAAATCTCCAACTCCCAATAAGGAGTGCTTTCACTGCGGTGAAAAAGGACACATCCGGCCAAATTGCCCCAAATACAAGGAAGACCTTGACAACGGAGTGATTGAACGTCGGCGCCCCAAAAAGGCCAAAGGTATATTTGTTATTGAAATAAATTTAGCCACCTCTGTCCAGGATTGGGTAATTGATACCGGATCTTGTGCTCACATAGTTTCTAATGTGCAGCTACTCAAGGATAGGAAGGAACTCGTACGGAACGAGATAGAATTGAAGGTCGGAAATGGTGCGAACGTCACTGCGGTTGCACAAGGTTCTGTGGTGCTTCAATTATGTAATGGTTTAAATTTATGTCTAACGAATGTTTATTATGTACCTTCGATTAGCAAGAATATTATTTCTGTATCATGTTTCGATATCGATAATTTCAATATAAATGTTTCAAATTCTTGTTTGTCTATATCGAAAAATGGTGTTTTCTATGCAAATGCATTCATAAGGAATGGTCTCTATTTGCTTGAATTGAATAACAAACAAAACTTTAAATATCAATAACAAAAGACTTAAGACCACTCACGAGAATGATACTCTCTTGTGGCACTATCGTCTTGGTCACATAAATGAAAAGTGAAGGGAATGTGTTCTAAAGGTTTTACTTTTAAATGTCAATTATTACGAATTGAATGAGAAATTATTTTGTTCCTTGTTTATGTTATTCGTCTTTTAGAAGTGTTAAGGAAGAGGCTCTTGGTCCTTAACCGTAGAGCTCTAAAAGATATTGGTTTACATAAAACAAAAGATATTCGCAATCATGGTAATTAACATGGAACATTAATTACCGAGTTAAGATTGTCGTGTTGGTCATAGATCATTGTAGCTCTACAAGTGAGTGACAACACGGGTATGCAAAAGAGGAAAATATTACTTTTGTATACTGAATAAACCTAATAAGTAAAATATTATAGAAATGTGTTTCTGTGTCATTAATATTTTACTGTGTCTTTGGTCCTTTGATATGAGACTTATATCTAATCACTTAAGGAATACTTAATTAGATCAGTGTCTTGAACTATCGATCAGTGTAGTATAAAGGCATTGGTTGGTTAAGTATAACTTTCGTTAGAGAAGATAGTTAGTCAAAAGATTATCATTGCCCCTCTTAATTGAGTGATGACATTAGTGGGCCCCTTGATAAAGCAAAGTTATAATGTGCACAATGTGATTTGAGTTAAGTCACATATTTATAACTAGCTTAAAGAGATCAAGAAATGAATACTAATACAAAAATAACACAATACTACTTTGTGTGTATTCTTAATATCATGAGGCAAGGGACAGACACAAGTGATGCACTCCATCACTAAGTGGATCGGGTTTTGGTTCGAGTGGAATTAAGACATCTAACTAATTGGGAGCTATAATGTGTAGCTAGATACCGCTTATAGCTTGTGATATTAAGCTCTTAATATCACTGCCAACTTAGTTTAGATCCTCCCATAGGTCACACCACAAAACTGGGAAACAAGAAATGGGGATTTTGAGTTCATAGGATGTGTCGGGTTTCATGTAGAAAATATGACACATGGGGTGAACAAGCAAAATCAAAATTATGTTGTGATTAATAACATAATTAGAATCTAAATTAAATTCATATGTGATGTAAATATTATAGGGTGTAATGATTGATCATTACATAGGATAATATGTTACATAAGTTGTGAATTTACTACTAATCCCGAAATGTCAAATTTTGTAGGTGTTAAACCGAAATTTGACAAGTCTGCAAGACTGTGCAAACGGTCGACCGGTTAATGGATAACGGTCGACCGAAGGTGCACGGTCGACCGGACGTGTCTCGACCGATAACAGGGAATTTTCGTCTGTTCGGAACGGTCGACCGAATCTATCGGTCGGTCGACCGAACATTGCGATGAAATATTCTACGTTAAGAACGGTCGACCGAATCTCGCACGGTCGACCGAAATTGGGTTCGAGCGGTCGACCGGACCTTCGTAACGGTCGACCGGTCCAGACGGTTTTATGCAGAATTAATTTAAGAATTAATTAGATCATGCATGGAATTGGTCCATAATTGATTTAATTCGTGGCTAATATTATTTATTATTAAATAATGGATGGTTAGATGGAATTTTGCATGAGATCATGGGCAAGGGGTTGCACATGAATAGGTAATTTGGAGAGAACCTATAAATACAAGGTTATCTCATTACCTCCTTAATTCATTCATTATTCTCTTGAGCAAAATTCTCTCTCCATAATTCTCCACGAAAATCCCTTAATTCTTAAGTTTAGTTTTAGTTCTTAAGAGACCATCTTCTCAAGGGAATTAAAGAGGGGTTAGTAATTAGATTCTAAACCCTATCGGAGATCGAGAGACTAGCTTCCCTCTCTCCGATCTTGTTTAGAGTTTGGTGAATACTCGGAGGCATCCGGCGCGGCGAGAAGCATCCACGACGTCTCCGAATCTTCAAGAAGTTTTTGAGAACTTCTAGGTATGAATTTCGGAGCCCTTGTTTGTTTTAATAGAGTTTTGAAACTAGATGTTAAAACAAACCGATGCATGCATGAAATAAATCAAAGAAAATTGTAATTGATCCTTATTATACATAAAAATTTCGAAAATATATATGTATAATTAAACATGAAATCCTACAGTGGTAAATCAGAGCATAGGGTTCAATTTTGTCATGATTTATGGCTGTAAACAAATTTAGTTTACCATCTAGGATTTAAACAATTCGTTTTACCGGTTTTTCGGTCTTTAAATATTTGTTGAAATAATTCTTTATAATAATTCGTTTTAAATATTTTGAATGTTTAAAACATGTCATGTAATTATTAGAATTATGATTTAGACATAAGTCTAACTTGCAATAATTTCGTTTTAAGTATAAACGATTATTTTGTAAGAGAATCAACAAAACCGAAAAACTGCGATTCATCTTTCCATTGGAAATTGGATGGA
Source organism: Triglochin maritima (assembly GCA_963682175.1). Classification (NCBI taxonomy): domain Eukaryota; kingdom Viridiplantae; phylum Streptophyta; class Magnoliopsida; order Alismatales; family Juncaginaceae; genus Triglochin; species Triglochin maritima. The sequence continues at coordinate 18,252,963 of OY821779.1, forward strand.
CAGCGGTTCATAATTAATTTGTGAACTATGGATGCATGAAAAATGTTTTTAATGGATTTCAAAACGTTTTTTCAAAGAATTGTTTGACATTCTAAATGCTTGATAAACTAGGATTGATAGTTTATAGCAATTGCATGCATGGATGCTTGAGTTGCTTTGCAAGATTGTGAGTTTATATGTTCCAAATCAGACACTACAAATGTATGTAATTATTATTATACAGGGGCTTATGTATGTAAAAGCCAAAATTCTCTCTATTTCCGTCTTTTAGCTAGTTGCATTCGCATACGAGAGGTTTTTACATAGGACTTGCACTAGTCGGTTTTATCGAATGTGAGGAGCATGTTTATTTTCTGTAAAATCTACATCTCCGGTGCAAGAGGAAGTCGCCGCTGTAGCGCATCGATCGAGGATCGAAGATCAGGGTTCGAGGATCGAGGATCGAAGGGAACATATAAACTCACACGATGTAGATTGTGTGAATGTTTAATTTCTGTTTTTATCTTGATATGCATGTGATGAATGTGTTGAATGTTAGGATGTGTATGATTAATAATATGCATGATAACCTAAAATTCTGAATCACATGTTAAATTGTCCAACAAAAATTAAGAATAAATTTCCTTCTTATTTCATCCACTAGCAGCCATTGATCGAGGGATACTCTGCTCGCCCTTAGCGGGAGATAGCTCCCTCTATCTTTGGGAATAGTGGGAGATATAAAGGTTGTCTGTTGTTGTGTCACAATTAAATATATGAGGTGTGTTTCACCCTAGTGAACCCCAAGTATGTTTAGTTGTGAATACAATAGATAAACGTATCTCGTATCAAATGAAAATAAGTTTTCTTAACATTACCTAGAGCCCTCGCTTGGTTTTGGGAAAAAGTTTTTCTTACGAGGATAGGTCGTATTCCCTTATAATTAAAACAACAAGAGTCACAAGAGTTTGAAGATGCTAAATATTGCTAAAATTCAAAAAGGTTGTGATTAGAAAATGATTTCTTACCTTGATATTGTAATGTATTCGATAGCCCTTAGCTAGTCTATATTGCAATTAATAGGATCTTGGATTGTTGCATTTATGGGCAAGATTTTAATTTGCAACATTTACATTTATATATTCGATATATGTATGCATGTGTATTAAAACATAAAATTGGCATTAAAACCTGTATGATTTATTTTGTAGAAAAATGTCGAACATCCAACCTATCGTACGATCCATGATAGAAAAACACCCTTTAGCAAATGATGGCTCAAACTTCATTAGTTGGCAACTCAAACTCAACATCGTGTTAAAGTTTGAGAAACTATCTCACATTTTGGAAGGTCCAAACCCAAAGTGGAATGAGAGATTAACCGATGAAGAGAAAGAGGCTAAAGCCAAGTGGGAAGACCAAGAGAACCAAGTTCACGGTCTTATGCTAGCATCCATGGGTGACTCGCTTCAAGCGAAATACTTGGATTCAAAACCCAAGAAGACCATGGAGGCTTTATCAAAGATGTTCATGGATAGTGCCCGAAAGGAGCGCTATAAGACCACCATCGCACTCACAAGGTGCCATATGGCGGAGGGAACATCGGTATCTATGCATTTTCTCACGATGCAAGGATACCTTGAGAAGTTGGCAAAGCTCTCTTCACCAATGCCCGAGGACATTGCTGAAGATATGATTCTTGGCTCAATAGCCCCGTCCTTTAAGGACTTTGTGATGCACTATCACGTGCGTGAAAAAGGGGTGAGTCTTGAGGAGCTTCACAATGCTCTCAAAACTGCTGAAGTTGACATGGGCAAGGGTAGGGACAAGCAAGTCCTTGCCGTCCATGGGAGGGGCCATGAGATTGGTAAAGGAAAGGGCAAATCTACCAAAAGTGGTTCAATCAAGAGCAAGGGAGTAGGAGGTGCTCGTGCGAGTGCCTCGAGGGGGAAATCTCAGAAATCTCCAACTCCCAATACGGAGTGCTTTCACTGCGGTGAAAAAGGACACATCCGGCCAAATTGCCCCAAGTACAAGGAAGACCTTGACAACGGAGTGATTGAACGTCGGCGCCCCAAAAAGGCCAAAGGTATATTTGTTATTGAAATAAATTTAGCCACCTCTGTCCAGGATTGGGTAATTGATACCGGATCTTGTGCTCACATAGTTTCTAATGTGCAGCTACTCATGGATAGGAAGGAACTCGTAAGGAACGAGGTAGAATTGAAGGTCGGAAATGGTGCGAACGTGTCTGCGGTTGCACAAGGTTCTGTGGTGCTTCAATTGTGTAGTGGTTTAAATTTATGTCTAAAGAATGTTTATTATGTACCTTCGATTAGCAAGAATATTATTTCTGTATCATGTCTGGATATGGATAATTTTAATATAAATATTTCAAATTCTTGTTTGTCTATATCGAAGAATGGTGTGTTCTATGCAAATGCGTTCATAAGGAATGGTCTCTATTTGCTTGAATTGGATAATAAACAAATCTTTAATTTCAATAACAAAAGACTTAAGACCACTCACGAGAATGATACTCTCTTGTGGCACTATCGTCTTGGTCATATAAATGAAAAGCGCATCAAGAAATTGCAAGAAGCTAACCTTCTTGGTCTACTTGATTTTAAATCATTGGAGACGTGCCAACCATGTCTAATGGGAAAAATGACCAAAAAGCCTTTCAAGAAGAAAGGCCCAAGGGCGAGTGGCTTGCTGGATTTGATACATTCCGATGTATGTGGTCCAATGAGTACTAGTGCACGAGATGGTTTCAGGTACTTCATTACGTTCACGGATGATTATAGTCGTTATGGCTATGTTTATCTAATGAGAAACAAAAGTGAATCTTTTGACAAGTTCAAAGAATTCAAGAATGAAGTAGAGAACCAACTCGACAAGAAAATCAAATCTCTACGAACGGATCGTGGAGGTGAGTACTTAAGTGCCGAATTTGACTCATACCTAAAGGAGTTTGGTATTGTACCTCAACTCACCCCTCCCGGTACACCTCAGTGAAATGGGGTATCCGAAAGGAGGAATAGGACATTGCTCGATATGGTTCGGTCAATGATGAGTCATGCGGAATTACCTCTTTACTTTTGGAGTTATGCACTACAAACTGCGGCTTATACACTAAATAATGTTACATCCAAATCCGTGGAGAAAACTCCTTATGAGCTATGGAGTGGTAAAACACCTAAGCTCAGTTTTCTCAAGATTTGGGGTTGTGAGGCTTACGTCAAGAAATTGATGTCGACCAAACTTCAACCAAAAGCGGATAAGTGCTTCTTTATTGGTTATCCTCGTGAGACAAGAGGATACTACTTTTGGCATATCACCTACAATCGAGTGATTGTAGAGAGGGATGCCACATTTCTGGAAAAGGAATTTCTAGAAAGAGTAAAAAGTAGTGGGAGTAGGGTTGTGTTGGAGGAAACTCAAGATACTCTACAAGATCATGACATGAATGATGACATTCAAGATCATGAAGGCCCAACCGAGATTCCTTTGGTTAGTGGGAGCGTGAGCGAGAGACCATCACAAGAAATTGTGAGAGAATCTCAATCATCCCCACCAAGTGTACGTTCAAGAGTTGAACGTGAACCCACTCCTCAAGAAATTGTGGAAGAAGTTCGAGAGACACGAGAAGAACCAAAAGAACTTAGAAGGTCAACAAGGGAAAGGAAGAAACCCGATTTATATCTGGGACTTCATGAAATCATGGTACTAGATACCAATGATCCCTTAACCTTCCAAGAGGCAATGGAAAGGGAAGACTCCAAACTATGGCTTAAGGCCATGGAATCCGAAATAGAATCCATGTATGATAATCAAGTATGGGACTTGGTTGACCTTCCTCAAGGGAAAAAGGCCATTCATAATAAATGGGTTTTTAAGAGGAAGATGGACATGGATGGGAACTTGACAACCTACAAAGCGAGGCTTGTAGCGAAGGATTTCACTCAAGTTCAAGGAATTGACTATGATGAAACTTTTTCACCGGTTGCCATGTTCAAGTCTATTCGGATCATGCTCGCTATTGCCGCATTTCACGATTATGAAATATGGCAAATGGATGTCAAAACGGCGTTCCTGAATGGGAACTTGGAGGAGGATGTGTACATGGTACAACCTCAAGGTTTTGAAGATCCAAAGAATAGTGAGAAGGTATGCAAGCTTCAAAGATCCATTTATGGATTGAAGCAAGCATCAAGGAGTTGGAACAAACGCTTTGACGAGGAAGTGAAAAAGCTTCACTTCATTCAAAGTAAGGAAGAACCTTATGTATACAAGAAGGTTAGTGGGAGCCATGTAGTATTCCTAATCCTATATGTCGATGACATATTGCTTATGGGCAATCATATTCCTTTGCTTGAGCAAACGAGAAGTTCATTGAAATCTGCATTTTCGATGAAAGACATGGGTGAGGCTCAATACATCTTGGGAATCAAGATATATCGAGATAGATCTCGCAGACTCATTGGCCTCAGTCAACGTGCATACATTGACAAGGTCTTGGAAAGGTTCAAGATGAACAACTCCAAAAAGGGCAGTGTGCCAATGAGTATGGGTGTGCAAATCAAGAAGTCTCAACGTGCGCAATCACGTAAGGACTTAGAGTACATGAAGGATGTCCCTTATGCTTCGGCAATTGGGTTGATCATGTACGCGATGACTTGCACAAGACCAGATGTCTCGTATGCTCTAAGCGTGACAAGTCGTCACCAATCCAACGCATGTCCTGAGCATTGGACTGCGGTCAAGAATATCCTGAAGTACCTTAACCGGACTAAGGATAAGATTCTTGTTTATGGAGGACAAAGGGAATTGATTTCTGAGGGTTACTCGGATGCGAGTTTCATGAGTGATCCAGACGATAGAAGGTCGCAATCAGGATACGTCTTCCTTCTGAATGGTGGAGCTGTGAGTTGGCGTAGTTGGAAGCAAAGCACTACTGCCGACTCAACCACTGCTTCCGAAGTGATGGTTGTCGCTGAAGCGAGCAAGGAAGGAGTGTGGATTAAGAAGTTCCTTGAAGAGCTTGGAGTAGTTCCCTCGAGCGAGGGACCACTAGAGCTATTTTGCGACAATAGTGCATCTATCTCGCAAATCAAGGATCCCAAATCACACCACAAAGTGAAGTACATGGATCGTAAGTACTTCGTGACGCGTGACCTCATCGACGAAGGCAAAAGAAATCTGTTATGGGTGGACACCAACAGCAACACAGCTGATCCATTCACAAAACCCTTATCCCAAGCCAAGGGCGAAATGCATTTCGAGTCCATGGGATTGAGGAACCATGTAGATTGGCTTCATGATTGATATGTAATGGGGTTTACCCTAATTATTATTGTTTTATGCATTGAGTATGTATGAGAAAGAAAACTTTAATAACAAGTGGGAGATTGAAGCGAATGTGTTCTAAAAGTTTTACTTTTAAATGTCAATTATTATGAATTGAATGAGAAATCATTTTGTTCATTGTTTATGTTATTCGTCTTTGAGAAGTGTTAAGGAAGAGGCTCTTGGTCCTTAACCGTAGAGCTCTAAAAGATATTGGTTTACATAAAACAAAAGATATTCGCAATCATGGTAATTAACATGGAACATTAATTACCGAGTTAAGATTGTCGTGTTGGTCATAGATCATTGTAGCTCTACAAGTGAGTGACAACACGGGTATGCAAAAGAGGAAAATATTACTTTTGTATACTGAATAAACCTAATAAGTAAAATATTATAGAAATGTGTTTCTGTGTCATTAATATTTTACTGTGTCTTTGGTCCTTTGATATGAGACTTATATCTAATCACTTAAGGAATACTTAATTAGATCAGTGTCTTGAACTATCGATCAGTGTAGTATAAAGGCATTGGTTGGTTAAGTATAACTTTCGTTAGAGAAGATAGTTAGTCAAAAGATTATCATTGCCCCTCTTAATTGAGTGATGACATTAGTGGGCCCCTTGATAAAGCAAAGTTATAATGTGCACAATGTGATTTGAGTTAAGTCACATATTTATAACTAGCTTAAAGAGATCAAGAAATGAATACTAATACAAAAATAACACAATACTACTTTGTGTGTATTCTTAATATCATGAGGCAAGGGACATACACAAGTGATGCACTCCATCACTAAGTGGATCGGGTTTTGGTTCGAGTGGAATTAAGACATCTAACTAATTGGGAGCTATAATGTGTAGCTAGATATCGCTTATAGCTTGTGATATTAAGCTCTTAATATCACTGCCAACTTAGTTTAGATCCTCCCATAGGTCACACCACAAAACTGGGAAACAAGAAATGGGGATTTTGAGTTCATAGGATGTGTCGGGTTTCATGTAGAAAATATGACACATGGGGTGAACAAGCAAAATCAAAATTATGTTGTGATTAATAACATAATTAGAATCTAAATTAAATTCATATGTGATGTAAATATTATAGGGTGTAATGATTGATCATTACATAGGATAATATGTTACATAAGTTGTGAATTTACTACTAATCCCGAAATGTCAAATTTTGTAGGTGTTAAACCGAAATTTGACAAGTCTGCAAGACTGTGCAAACGGTCGACCGGTTAATGGATAACGGTCGACCGAAGGTGCACGGTCGACCGGACGTGTCTCGACCGATAACAGGGAATTTTCGTCTGTTCGGAACGGTCGACCGAATCTATCGGTCGGTCGACCGAACATTGCGATGAAATATTCTACGTTAAGAACGGTCGACCGAATCTCGCACGGTTGACCGAAATTGGGTTCGAGCGGTCGACCGGACCTTCGTAACGGTCGACCGGTCCAGACGGTTTTATGCAGAATTAATTTAAGAATTAATTAGATCATGCATGGAATTGGTCCATAATTGATTTAATTCGTGGCTAATATTATTTATTATTAAATAATGGATGGTTAGATGGAATTTTGCATGAGATCATGGGCAAGGGGTTGCACATGAATAGGTAATTTGGAGAGAACCTATAAATACAAGGTTATCTCATTACCTCCTTAATTCATTCATTATTCTCTTGAGCAAAATTCTCTCTCCATAATTCTCCACGAAAATCCCTTAATTCTTAAGTTTAGTTTTAGTTCTTAAGAGACCATCTTCTCAAGGGAATTAAAGAGGGGTTAGTAATTAGATTCTAAACCCTATCGGAGATCGAGAGACTAGCTTCCCTCTCTCCGATCTTGTTTGGAGTTTGGTGAATACTCGGAGGCATCCGGCGCGGCGAGAAACATCCACGACGTCTCCGAATCTTCAAGAAATTTTTGAGAACTTCTAGGTATGAATTTCGGAGCCCTTGTTTGTTTTAATAGAGTTTTGAAACTAGATGTTAAAACAAACCGATGCATGCATGAAATAAATCAAAGAAAATTGTAATTGATCCTTATTATACATAAAAATTTCGAAAATATATATGTATAATTAAACATGAAATCCAACAAAAAGCGCATCAAGAAATTGCAAGAAGCTAACCTTCTTGGTCTACTTGATTTTAAATCATTGGAGACGTGCCAACCATGTTTAATGGGAAAAATGACCAAAAAGCCTTTCAAGAAGAAAGGCCCAAGGGCGAGTGGCTTGTTGGATTTGATACATTCCGATGTATGTGGTCCAATGAGTACTAGTGCACGAGATGGTTTCAGGTACTTCATTACGTTCACGGATGATTATAGTCGTTATGGCTATGTTTATCTAATGAAAAACAAAAGTGAATCCTTTGACAAGTTCAAAGAATTCAAGAATGAAGTAGAGAACCAACTCGACAAAAAAATCAAGTCTCTGCGAACGGATCGTGGAGGTGAGTACTTAAGTGCCGAATTTGACTCATACCTAAAGGAGTTTGGTATTGTACCTTAACTCACCCCTCCCGGTATACCTCAGTGGAATGGGGTATCCGAAAGGAGGAATAGGACATTGCTCGACATGGTTCGGTCAATGATGAGTCATGCGGAATTACCTCTTTACTTTTGGAGTTATGCACTACAAACTGCGGCTTACACACTAAATAATGTTCCACCCAAATCCGTGGAGAAAATCCCTTATGAGCTATTGATGCATTGCATACATTGCATCATATGTCTTTCATTTAGATTACTTTTACATCAATAAATGCTACTAAGATATGTGTTTAGTCTTATTTACAGAATACAGGGACCTGAATGCAATTTACCCACATCCCGAGCATAAAACGCGTGCAAAAGACTCATTTCTATCATAAAGACCAAGCTCAAGATTATCGGGTTTCAAATGGAAATGTATCCAAGCATAAAAGAATTCAAGACCTAATTACAAAAAGAACAAGGACTTGAGCACAAAAGTAGTCGGGGACTTAATTGCAAAAAGAAAAGGACCTAATTGCAAATCACGAGTAGCTTTTATTATCTTGGAGAAAATCTAAAGAAAAATCAATGTGGATATCCAAATATATGAAGGAATTAATCTGGAGCTCAAAATAATGGAAAGAATCAATCCAGACGCGCAAAAGAGGATCAAATCATACCATAAACACACAGGAAAAATCTGGATTAAATTGGAGCTAAAAAGGTGGCGAATCCGCCGCACCAAATTAGATTCATGCTCTAAAATTTTTACCGGTTGCGTGTTGACGCGTGTACTTTCCTAATTTATACCTAAGTCCCTTGTATCGGCTATAAATAGCCCTGAAACGATATTGTGAGAGGCTTTAGCTTATGTTCTAGTTTTTATTCTAGTTTAATAAATTTCTGTTGTTTTATTTCTTGTTTTTAGTTTTCTTTTGTAATTCCTCTAGGACCCCCTCTCCTCCTTTCCATCCATGAGTTTCTAACTCTTTCCAAAGGGTGGAGGTGACGGATTTAGGGTGAAGAGAAGAAGAATAAAAGTTATTATTTTAATTTCGTGTTAGTATATTTTGATTACTTGAGTTTATGTTAAATCATTTATCATGTAATGCTTTATAACTAATATGATTTATTATAAGTTTCTGAATTCTCTAATCTAAACCCAATACCTAAACCTTCACCAACGGAATTCACCATCTTTGTTCTTGCTTTAGTTTTATTTGTTCATGTTTCATGCTTTAGGAAATTAAAAATCAAAAATCTCAAAACCCAATTTATTTCTTCTCTCCTTCTTCCCCTTAATCGAAAATCACACAAATAACAAGATCTCTCCCTCCTTGTGTTCGACCCGTATTTGCCACGTCTTCATTGACGTCGTGCACTTGCGGTATAAATTTAATTCTCATCAAGTTTTTGGCGCCATTGCCGGGGAGGCGACGCAGATTTTGTTTATTTTTGTGTTTTCAATTTTATTCTGTTTATCTTGTGCGCGATCTAAGTATTTGGATTTGTGTTTCAGGAGAAAACAGAGTGCGTGGAGAAATCCGGGCACATTTGGAGATAAAAGAGCGGCGGAATCGCCGCATACCAAGAGCAACCTGCGGCGGAATCGCCGCACACCTGAAGCTTCTGGGCTTCAAATTATTTTGGGACGCGACTCATCTCTCGGTGGATGCGTAGAGCTACTGAAATTTCAAGAGCGGGCGGTGAATCCGACTGAGCATTGCGTAGGTAACTTTTGTTGCCTTTTTCCTCGTAATTTCTATTTTCAGAAAATTTCCTTTTCGTAGAACTGCATGTGTTAGGGCAAAATTCCATAATTTGCAATAATTCAACTCTGACCTAAAATTGGCAAAATTAGAAAGGTTTTAGTGCATGCATCATCTAGTGTTTTGTATGCATTATTCTTGCTAAATTCTTGCAAATCAATTTCTGTTGAAGAGTGCTGGAGTCAAGGTACGTATCGTGGTTTTTATCGATTGCATTTAGGTATATAATTTAGTTTGCATACAACCTTGCAATTGCCCTCAATTAAAGACCAATGTTTGACTATCTTTGCTAGATCTAAGTTAAACTATCTTAAGGGCAACTCCGTAGGCAAAGATACGGTGGGGATTTCATCACCCTTCCGTGGCCCACAAATCACAATCCTAAAGTGTCACCCAAGCCTTAAATAAAAATCAATTAGACATTGACCCCTAAGGACTCAGACTCATTTAAGGAGAAGAATTGGTTTGACTTGCTATGACCTGAAGCCGATTGAATTTAATTTGGTGTCTAGAAAGTGTTTTTGTGTTGACGTAAGTCTTCCAAGCGAAGTGGTTGTCTAATTGGCACCGACTCTGTCGGAAGCACCCCCACTAGCTATACACGGCCTGGCCAAGTTGGTTTGATTAGTGAGGGAGGTGAATCAAGTGAATCAATTCGACTCAACCAGTTAGGAGTCGTCTAGATCTAAGCGACACTAGGTCTACGATTGTTTGAACCGTGCTTTCTTAGGAATTTTCTGACCAACCCTCTTTCTATCTTTAGAGTTAGGTTTCCCTTCTCATCTGAGTCTTCTTTCTCTTCTCACCTAAATTCTCTAGATTGGGATTCCTTTCTCATCTTGCCCCATTCTATTGTTTGTTTCCCTTTTGAAAAAAAAAACATAAAAAAATGAAAATTAAAAAAAAATGTAATTAATTCTTGAAATTAAATTATTTAAATTTCGAATTTGAATTCAAAAATTGATTCAACCCGGTGCACTCAGATTTGGATTCGGGACTTGAGTAATCGACTCTCACGAGTTCATCTAGATTCCAGTCTGGAACTTAACCCCAATCCACCTGTTGCACCACCTCACCCAGATCCAATGGGTGAGAACGTAGTGGACCCACCTGTTGTGCAACCCATAACTCTGAGGGATCGATGCTATCCAGCGATGGCTGCTCAGCCATCGTGCATCGTTATGCCCACCATACCGGGTCGCGACTTCGAACTTAAGGCGCAATACATGAGTATGTTGCCTAAGTTCACCTCTAGGGAAGACCCATATCTCTTCCTTAGAGAATTTGAGGAAATTTGCTCTCTTATGCAATACCAGCATATTCCTGAGGAGGCAGTGCGTCTGAAATTCGTGCCTCTAGCTCTGAAGGATGACGCTAAGAAATGGCTATATAGTCTAGCCGAAAGATCTATTAGGAGTTTGGCTGAGTTTGTTCAAGTATTCCTGAAAAAATATTTTCCCAACCATAAGACTATGAGGATTAGGAATGAAATTGTTGCATTCGTTCAGTCTGAGAGCGACCCGTTCTATTCCTATCTAGAAAGATTCAAAAGTGTTCTGACCCAATGCCCTCATCCTGGAATTCCGAGATGGCAATTATGTCAAATTATTTATGAGGGATTGACACCCACATCTAGGGTTATGGTAGAATATGTAAGCCAAGGGAACTTTATGTCAAAAAATGAAAATGATGCCTGAACTTTTCTTGAGGAATTAGCTGAAAACAGTATGCAATGGGACAATGCTAGAACACCGCTTAACCCGAGTATTGGATCTAGAATAGCAAGTCAACCCAAACCAGGTGTCTTAGCTGTAGATGCCAACATAGCGGCTGAAACAAAACTAGCTACCCTTATGCGCAGAATGGAAAGTTTAGAGCTACAAACCCAAAACCGAGTGAATCAAGCCTCGTCTATCCCTTGCTCTAGATGTGGTCAGACTGGTCATGTAATGGAGGATTGTGCGAACTCGGACCAAGTTAATGCCATGTATAACCATGCTAGAAATGACCCATACGCATCAACCTATAACTCGGGTTGGCGTAATAATTCCAATTTCTCATCAAACCAACAAGGTCAACCTCCTAGACAACAACCAAACCCGTATAACCAAAATAATACATCATCTGGGTTTAGTAACAATAACGATCATGAGGTTAGGTTGACAAGCTTGGAAAATCTGATGAAAACCTTTATACAAACAACCAACCAGACCTTCCAAAGGCTTGAGACACAAGTCAGCCAACTAGCACAAAAAGTAGGTGAAAGAGAAAAGGGTCGGTTTCCAAGTCAACCTGAGGTGAACCCTAGACCTAATAATTCATATCAATCCTATCAAGCACCTTCAGGAAATAACAACCCTACACCGGTTCAAATGGTTAATGAGGAAGGACCGTTCCAACAAATAAATGTTGTAGTATCATTACGGTCCGGAAGACAAGTTGATAACAATGTGGTAAATCCTAGAACATCTAATCAATCTAGCCATCAAACTACCACATATGACCTAACCATTGAACCCGACGTCCAATCTGAAATGCCCCACCTACTCAACCTGAACCCATAGCTCAACCTGAACCTGAGCGAGTCTATGTTCCTAAAGCCCCATTCCCCAATAGACTCAAAAAGAACTCAAGTGCACACATAGAGAAAATCTTGGAAGTATTTAAGCAAGTTAAGGTGAACATTCCACTCTTAGACATGATTCAAAAAATACTTGCTTATGCTAAATTCTTAAAAGATCTGTGCACTAAAAAGAGAAAAACAAATGTACCAAAGAAGGCATTCTTAACTGCAAACATAAGTTCTATATTGTCCAACACATCTCCTATAAAATATAAGGATCCTGGATGTCCCACAATTTCATGTGCAATAGGAGATACTTTTATCAACAAAGCCCTTCTAGACCTGGGTGCTAGTGTTAACCTACTCTCGTTCTCTGTCTACGAGCAACTCAACCTTGGTCCACTAAAACCCTCTAAGACAACTCTTCAATTTGTTGACTGCTCTATTAAGAAACAAAGAGGTATAGTAGAGGATGTTTTGATCAAGGTTGGTGACTTCATTTACCCAGTGGACTTTGTCGTACTAGATACCGCACCTGTTGTAAATCCTAATCGACAAATCCCTGTAATTCTAGGCAGACCCTTTTTAGCCACTTCTGAAGCATTGATAAACTGTCGAAATGGGCTCATGCAATTATCTTTCGGGAACTTAAAAGCTGAATTCAATATCTTTCATGTTGATAGTGAGCCAGAAATAATATGCAATCAAAGTGATGTTGTGATGAGAGCACGTATCTATCAGATTTCTGAATCAAATAAATCATCACAAAATCAAAAATGAAGTAAGAAAAATGGGAGTAATTCTTCGACACACCCACCATCACTCGAGCAAAGAAGAGAACCTATTTATGTGAGGGGTGTGGAACCTGTGACTCAGGACTCTCATTGCAACATGGGGAACAATTCAACTGGATACATGCACCAATATGGTGTCATTCAATCCAGTTCTGACTATGGTTGACTTTGAGCAACTTCCATCCTTCCACCGCAGTTCACCAAGGTAATAAGTGCATTTGCTTTATATTTGCATACATTGAGGACAATGCATGATTTAGGTGTGGGGGGGTGTTTATGTATATATTTATCTATATATCTGTCTTTTAAGTTTTTTTTAAAAAAAAACAAAAAAAAACTAAAATAATCAATGTTTCATGACATAGCTTAAGATTGAACTGCCAAAACCCGTGTACAAATTGCATTGAGTTCTGCTTGTTCCTTATTATATAGTTCTGCTTGTAGAAATTATGACATAAATCGAAGTTCCAAAGAAATAACCCATTACCCTTTAAGACATGTATGCACTTAAATTGGATGAATCAAACCTTTGAAGTGGTTGATAAAAAGCAGAGGTTGAGGAAAATATACCGGGAAGTGTGGACTTATAAATAGCAATTAAGCCTTGAGGAAAATAAAATTAAAAATAAAGGAATAAAGTGAGGAAAGCACATTCTGCAAAATGATTACAAAAGCCCAAGCCTTTGAGTCACTGGTCCGTAGGGGTATCTTGAAACCCGGTAACTTGAGTCTACCAGCTCGGGATTATCGACCAAACTCGCTACACGAATGCAAAAGGGGTAAAAGTGTCAAAAAGCAAATGTGTTGAATCACGGAAGAAAAGAAAAAAAAATACTCAAGGCCCAAAGCTAAAAGAATGATCCATGCCATGGTTGATCCGAATGATACTTCACCACCAGAGGAGGCGTGCAAAATAATTCAAGTAATAAACATGTGTAGAAGGGTTAGTGGTGTGAATGTTGGAGGAACAAAGACCAAGTCATATTTTTAATGAGTTAGATTTATATAATGAGCATACAAAAATTCTTAGTGAGATGTATAAGGTTGAGGTAGGGATATTGAGAACTATTAATGAAATGTTGATTTAGGATTTTGTGGGTATATCCGCTGAAAACCCTCAGGAGACAACACTCCTCCTCCTTGACAACAAAGAGGTTTAAAGGCTTGTTGCACATGCTAAGTGCAACCGTGATTCCTACGAAAGTGAGTTAGGATTTCCCTGTTTTCATTTTTCTTATATTCTGTTTTGCTAGAGACTAGCAAAATCTAGGTGTGGGGGTATTTGATGCATTGCATACATTGCATCATATGTCTTTCATTTAGATTAATTTTATATCAATAAATGCTACTAAGGTATGTGTTTAGTCTTATTTACAGAATACAGGGACCTGAATGCAAATTACCCATATCCCGAGCATAAATGCGTGCAAGAGACTCATTCCTGGCATAAAGACCAAGTTCAAGATTATCGGGTTTCAAATGGAAATGCATCCAAGCATAAAAGCATTCAAGACCTAATTACAAAAAGGACAAGGACTTAATCACAAAAGTAGACAAGGACTTAATTGCAAAAAGCCAAGGACCTAATTGCAAATTACGAGTATCTTTTATTATTATGGGGAAAATCTAAAGAAAATCAATGTGGATCTCCAAATATATAAAGAAATAAAGTCGGAGCTCAAAAGAAAGGAAATAATCAATCCACATGCGCAAAGGATATTGAAATCATACCATAAACACACAGGAAAAATCCGGATTAAATCGGAGCTAAAAAGGTGGCGAATCCGCCGCACCAAATTAGATTCATGCTCTAAAATGTTTACCGGTTGCGTGTTGACGCGAGTACTTTCCTATTTTATACCTAAGTCCCTTGTATCGGCTATAAATAGCCCTGAAACGATGTTGTGAGGGGCCTTAGCTTATGTTCTAGTTTTTATTCCTTAGTTTAATAAATTTCTGTTGTTTTATTTCTTGTTTTTAGTTTTCTTTTGTAATTCCTCTAGGACCCCTTCTCCTCCTTTTCATCCATGAGTTTCTAACTCTTTCCAAAGGGTGGAGGTGACGGATTTAGGGTGAAGAGAAGAAGAATAAAAGTTATTATTTTAATTTCGTGTTAGTATATTTTGATTACTAGAGTTTATGTTAAATCATTTATCATGTAATGCTTTATAACTAATATGATTTATTATAAGTTTCTGAATTCTCCAATCTAAACCCAATACCTTAACCTCCACCCAACGGAATTCACCATCTTTGTTCTTGCTTTAGTTTTATTTGTTCATGTTTCATGTTTAAGGAAATTAAAAATTAAAAATCTCAAAACCCAATTTATTTCTTCTCTCCTTCTTCCCCTTAATCCAAATTCACACAAATAACAAGATCTCTCCCTCCTTGTGTTCGACCCGTATTTGCCACGTCTTCATTGACGTCGTGCACTTGCGGTATAAATTTAATTCTCATCAGCTATGGAGTGGTAAAACACCTAAGCTCAATTTTCTCAAGATTTCGGGTTGTGAGGCTTACGTCAAGAAACTGATGTCGACCAAACTTCAACCGAAAGCGGATAAGTGCTTCTTTATTGGTTATCCTCGTGAGACAAGAGATACTACTTTTGGCATATCACCTACAATCGAGTGATTGTAGAGAGGGATGCCACATTTCTGGAAAAGGAATTTCTGGAAAGAGTAAAAAGTAGTGGGAGTAGGGTTGTGCTTGAGGAAACTCAAGATACTCTACAAGATCATGAAATGAATGATGACACTCAAGATCATGAAGGCCCAACCGAGATTCCTTTGGTTAGTGGGAGCATGAGTGAGAGACCCTCGTAAGAAATTGTGAGAGAAACTCAATCTTCCCCACCAAGTGTACGTTCAAGTGTTGAACGTGAACCCACTCCTCAAGAAATTGTGGAAGAAGATCGAGAGACACGAGAAGAACCAAAAGAACTAAGAAGGTCAACAAGGGAAAGGAAGAAACCTGACTTGTATCTGGGACTTCATGAAATCATGGTACTAGATACCAATGATCCCTTGACCTTCCAAGAAGCAATGGAAAGGGAAGACTCCAAACTATGGCTCAAGGCCATGGAATCCGAAATAGAATCCATGTATGATAATCAAGTGTGGAACTTGGTTGACCTTCCTCAAGGGAAAAAGGTCATTCAAAATAAATGGGTTTTTAAGAGGAAGATGGACATGGATGGGAACTTGACAACCTACAAAGCAAGGCTTGTAGCGAAGGGTTTCACTCAAGTTCAAGGAATTGACTATGATGAAACTTTCTCACCGGTTGCCATGTTCAAGTCTATTCAGATTATGCTCGCTATTGCCGCATTTCATGATTATGAAATATGGCAAATGGATGTCAAAATGGCATTCCTTAATGGGAACTTGGAGGAGGATGTGTACATGGTACAACCTCAAGGTTTTGAAGATCCAAAGAATAGCGATAAGGTATGCAAGCTTCAAAGATCCATTTATGGATTGAAGCAAGCATCAAGGAGTTGGAACAAACGCTTTGACGAGGAAGTGAAGAAGCTTCACTTCATTCAAAGTAAGGAAGAACCTTGTATATACAAGAAGGTTAGTGGGAGCCATGTAGTATTCCTAATCTTATATGTCGATGACATATTGCTCATGGGTAATCATATTCCTTTGCTTGAGCAAACGAGAAGTTCATTGAAATCTGCATTTTCGATTAAAGATATGGGTGAGGCTCAATACATCTTGGGAATCAAGATATATAGAGATAGATCCCGTAGACTCATTGGCCTAAGTCAACGTACATACATTGACAAGGTCTTGGAAAGGTTCAAGATGAACAACTCCAAAAAGGGCAGTGTGCCAATGAGTATGGGTGTGCAACTCAAGAAGTCTCAACGTGCGCAATCACGTAAGGACTTTGAGTACATGAAGGACGTCCCTTATGCTTCGGAAATTTGGTCGATCATGTACGCGATGACTTGCACAAGACCCGATGTCTCGTATGCTCTAAGCGTGACAAGTCGTCACCAATCCAACGCAGGTCCTGAGCATTGGACTGCGGTCAAGAATATCCTGAAGTACCTTAACCGGACTAAGGATAAGATTCTTGTTTATGGAGGACAAAGGGAATTGATAGCCGAGGGTTACTCGGATGTGAGTTTCATGAGTGATCCAGACGATAGAAGGTCGCAATCAGGATACGTCTTCCTTCTGAATGGTGGAGCTGTGAGTTGGCATAGTTGGAACCAAAGCACTACGGCCGACTCAACCACTGCTTCCGAAGTAATGGTTGTCGCTGAAGCGAGCAAGGAAGGAGTGTGGATTAAGAAGTTCCTTGAAGAGCTTGGAGTAGTTCCCTCGAGCGAGGGACCAGTAGAGCTATTTTGCGATAATAGTGCATCTATCTCGCAAATCAAGGACCCTAAATCACACCACAAAGTGAAGTACATGGATCATAAGTACTTCGTGACACGTGACCTCATCGACGAAGGCAAAATAAATCTTTTATGGGTGGACACCAACAGCAACACAGCTGATCCATTCACAAAACCCTTATCCCAAGCCAAGGGCGAAATGCATTTCGAGTCCATGGGATTGAGGAACCATGTAGATTGGCTTGATGATTGATATGTAATGGGGTTTACCCTAGTTATTATTGTTTTATACATTGAGTATGTATGTGAAAGAAAACTTTAATAACAAGTGGGAGATTGAAGGTAATGTGTTCTAAAAGTTTTACTTTTAAATGTCAATTAGTCTGAATTGAATGAGAAATCGTTTTGTTCCTTGTTTATGTTATTCGTCTTTTAAAGTGTTAAGGAAGAGGCTCTTGGTCCTTAACCGTAGAGCTCTAAAAGATATTGGTTTACATAAAACAAAAGATATTCGCAATCATGGTAATTAACATGGGACATTAATTACCAAGTTAAGATTGTCGTGTTGGTCATAGATCATTGTAGCTCTACAAGTGAGTGACAACACGAGTACACAAAAGAGGAAAATATTACTTTGTATACTGAATAGACCTAATAAGTAAAATATTATAGAAATGAGTTTCTGTGTCATTAATATTTTACTGTGTCCTTGGTTCTTTGATATGAGACTTATATCTGATCACTTAAGAATTGCTTAGTTAGACTAGTGTCTTGAGCTATCGATGAGTGTAGTGTAAAGGCATTGGTTGGTTAAGTGTGACTTTCGTTGGAGAAGATAGTTAGTCAAAAGATTATCATTGCCCCTCTTAATTGAGTGATGATATTAGTGGGCCCCTTGATAAAGCAAAGTTATAATGTGCACAATGTGATTTGAGTTAAGTCACATATTTATAACTAGCTTAAAGAGATCAAGAAATGAATACTAATACAAAGATGACACAATACTACTTTGTGTGTATTCTTAATATCATAAGGCAAGGGACGGACACAAGTGGTGCACTCCATCACTAAATGGATCGGGTTTTGGTTCGAGTGGAATTAAGACATCTAACTAATTGGGAGCTATAATGTGTAGCTAGATACCGCTTATAGCTTGTGGTATTAAGCTCTTAATATCACTGTCAACTTAGTTTAGATCCTCCCATCACACCACAAAACTGGGAAACAAGAAATGGGGATTTTGAGTTCATAAGATGTGTCGGGTTTCATGTAGAAAATATGACACATGGGGTGAACAAGCAAAATCAAAATTATGTTGTGATTAATAACATAATTAGAATCTAAATTAAATTCATATGTGATGTAAATATTATGGGGTGTAATGATTGATCATTACATAAGATAATATGTTACATAAGTTGTGAATTTACTACTAATCCCGAAATGTCAAATTTTGTAGGGGTTAAACCAAAATTTGACAAGTCTGCAGTACAGTGCTCAACGGTCGACCGGTTAGCACTAAACGGTTGACCGATCGTGCACGGTCAACCGGAGACGTCTCGACCAATAACATGGAATTTTCGTCTGTTCGGAACGGTCGACCGAATCTATCGGTCGGTCGACCGAACATTGCGATAAAATATTTTATTGTTGCCAATGGTCGACCGAAACTTGGTTCGAGCGGTCGACCGAACCTTCAAACGGTCGACCGGTCCAGATGGTTATATGCAGAATTAATTTAAGAATTAATTATATCATGCATGGAATTGGTCCACAATTGATTTAATTCGTGGCTAAGATTATTTGTTATCAAATAATGGATGGTTAGATGGAAGTTTGCATGAAATCATGGGCAAGAGGTTGCACATGAATAAGTAATTTGGAGAGAACTTATAAATACAAGTTTATCTCATTACCTCTAAATTAATTTTCATTATTTACTCATGCAAAAATCTCTCTCCATAATTCTCCACGAAATTTCCTTAATTCTTAAGATTAGTTTTAGTTTTCAGAGATCATCTTCTCAAGGGAACTAAATAGGGGTTAGTATTTAGATTCTAAACCCTATTGGAGATTGAGAGACTAGTTCTTCTCTCTCCAATCTTCTTTAGATTTGGTGAAATCTCGGAGGCATCCGACGCACCATCAAGAATGCTCAACGTCTCCGAATCTTCAAGAAGTTTTAGACAACTTCTAGGTATGAATTTCGGAGTCCCATGTTTGTTTTAATAAAAGTTTTAAAACTAGTTATTGAAACAAACTGATGCATGCATGAAACAAATCATAGAAAATTGTAATTGATCCTTATTATGCATAAAAAATTTCGAAAATATATATGCACAATTAAACATGAAATCCTACAAAAATGATCCAACACGTTTGCTAAAAACGACCCAGCTAGTTGGTGCGTCACGCGCGGGACTGTTGTGTCTCAGCTTTGTTTTGTGGAAAAACGACCCAACTCGTTTGCTAGAACGACCCAACTTGTTTAGTGAAAATGACCCAGCTCGTTTGGTAAAAACGAACCAGCTCATTTGGTGAAAACAACACAGGTTGTTGGTGCGTCCCGCGCGAGACTGATGTGTCCCAGCTTTGTTTTGTGGAGAAACGACACAACTCGTTTCCTCAAAAATCGTGTTGTGAATAGTCGTGTTTTTCAGCGACTCAGCTCGTTTCGACCAAACGACCAAGCTCGTTAAGTTAAAACAGTCTCAACAAACTTTTGTCGAGCCTTATCGAGCTCACATGAAAAAGGAATCGAGTCTAACAAGCACAACAATCGCATTCCTATCAAACATCTATCGAGTCCATCGAGCTTCCAGTTTCCAAATACGACCTGTCTTAAGACACATTTTCACCCTCATATCATCGGAATTTGGCAAGCCATAAGACACAGTAATATGTTCTCCTTTCAATTATATTTCCAACGGATGTGGAATTATCAAATTCTATATTTGGATCTGGATGTTAGAGTAAAATAAGTGATGTGTCACGTGCAGGACAAGTGTGTCCCGAGCAGGACTAGAGCGTCTTCCACACCATTTATGAATGCATGAGGTTCCACATTTTGAAATATGTTAAATAGGAAAGTTTTGCGTCTCAAAATTTTCTTTGTAAAACATCTGGAATCGCCTTATTTGGATATTAGAGGAGAGCTTTACGCACGAATTATTGATGATCTGTTGATTTTCTAGTTTCCAAATACGACATGTCTTGAGACACATTTTTCACCATTGTATCATCAAAATTTGGCAAGTCATAAGACATACTAATATGTTCTCCTTTTAATTATCTTTCCAACATATTTAGAATTATAAAATTCTATATTTTGGATGTGGATGTTATGAGTAAAATAAGTGATGTGTCATGCGCAGGACGAGTGCGTCCCGAGATGGACTAGTCCATCTTCGACGCCATTTATGAGCCCATTATATTCCAAATTTGGAAATATGTTAAATATGAAAGTTTTGCGTCTCAACATTTTCTTTGTAACACATCTTGAATCTCCTTATTTGGATATTGGAGGAGACCGTTATGCATTAATCAATGATGATCTATCGATTGTCGAGTTTCCAAATACGGATCCATCTTCACACACATTTTTCACCATCTTATCATCGGAATTTGGCAAGTCATAAGACACACTAATATGTTCTCCTGTCAATTATCTTTCCAAAGGATCTGGAATAATCAAATTTTATGTTTGGATCTGGATGTTATGAGTAAAACAAGTGATGTGTCACGAACAGGACGAGTGTCCCGAGCAGGACTGGTTCGTCCCGGTTCGACTGGTACGTCTTTCACGCCCTTTATGGACTCATTCGGTTCCGAATATGAAAATATGTAAAATATCAAAGTTTTTTTATCAAAAAATTCTTTGTAACGAGTCTATAATAGCCTTATTTGGATATTGGGGGAGAGAGTTATGTACAAATTATTCAAGATTTGTTAATTGTCTAGTTTCCAAATACGATCTATCTTGAGACACGTTTTTCATACTCGTATAATCGGAAATTGGCAAATCATAAGTAACAAATATGTGTTCCTTTCAATTGTCTTTCAAACGGATCGAGAATGATCAAATTCTATTTTTGAATGTGGATATTATAAATAAAATGACCCAAATCATTTGGAAAAAGGACACAACATAATTCTTTATTGTCTAACCACGCGTGACAAAAGAATTGAAACTTTTTTTTGTCTTTCTCAATCTCTCTTCCATGTCACACCATGGGGCATGACTTCAAGTATTCAAGTGCAGTGGTTTTTTAATTTGCGTCAATGGAATCTACAACTTCCCTAAATAAGAAGAAAAGTATGACAACGTAGAAACTTACTAAAAGGAGTAAATATACGAGATATATATCGATCTCAAGGACATAAACAAGTTCAAAATCACGCCCTCTTAGGTGGATAAAGAACCCAATGCTCCCTATTCGGCTTCACGGTGAGACCCATAACCTTGGCAAAGAGATCCACAGCCCTCCTCACACCATGGTTGTCCTCCCCATTGAAGTAGTCATGTCCGAACATGGTGCCCCCCGGCTTAAGCACCTTCCAGGCCAAGTTAATATCCGCCCAAGCCGAGTGGAAGTCGTGCCCGGCATCCACCTCGATCAGGTCGGCATACACGCCCATGTGGCATAATGACCCGAGCGATATCGTGGTGGAGAAGGGAACGGGCAATACACGGTCTGCTTCGCCGGCGTCGACCACGTTCTGCATGAACTGCTGCATGAGGACCACGTCCCCGTTGATGTGCTTGAAGATGCTCCCGTTGTAGTTGTTGTATCCCGGCCAGGACCGGAAGTCGTCGAGGCAGAGGATGAGGGTGTTGGGGAGGTTGTGGCGGCGGGTGATGTCGGCCATGTGGAGAGCTGAGGCACCCAGAAAGGTTCCGATCTGTTGTCATAAAATGCGGGATACTATCACCTTGAGTTTTTTCAAGTCTTAATGTATGTGCGTTGTAATGATTTTAATCAAGCATGGTATTCCTAATGACATCTGTATATCAATTGGTAAGATGCACGAACTAGACTTGTATGGTCCGACTTTAAAACAACGAAAGAGAGAAGCGGAGAATTATTGGTGGAAATTTTGATAAAAATAAGAAAAACTAATTTGATTTAAGGTTATGTGATATCTATGATGTGCTTGGATAGCAATTTTAGAAGAGCAGAGAAAAAAAGAAGAAAAAGAAAAGGATGAGTTTCTTTTACTTTAATAACAATTTAAAAAAGAAATGAAAAACAAGTTATCTCTGAAAATCATATTCCGTTGCGATGAAACTGTTCCTGCTAATTTTAACGTACAAACAACACTGTAACGATGGGAAAAATTGGTTTGATCAATTCGGCACTATTATTTTCTTTTCTAACGATGTTGTGATGCAATCGACTTTCTACTCATGTATTAAGGAAAGTAAAATGACAGAGAAAAGAAACAAACTCAACATCACAGATTCACTGACGTTTCTATTTTGGAATTCTGAATATCTGTTAGAGTTTATTTTAGGGTCATTTGCTTGGGTAGACCCCAAAAGGTGCACAATTGGTGAAATACCCCTGCGACTTTAGTATTCACTTTGGTACACCTTGTTTCCCCGTATTTTGCTTGCATGCCCCTGGGCCGTTTGTGGGACCCACTCCGTTAAATTTTCTGTTGGTTTATTTACAAAACACACCCTCTAAAATTCAAATGTCCTTAATAATAAATATAAAAACACAAAACAAATATTTTCTTTACAAACATACCCTTCCTCTCATTCTCTCTCTTTTGTTCTCTCTCTCCTCTCTCTTGTTTTCTCTTTCCTCTCTCTACTCTCTCTCCTCTCTTTCTCTCTTTTGTTCTCTCTCTACACTCCACTCTCTCTCTTATTTTCTCTCTCCTCTCTCTCTCTGTACTCTCTCTTGTTTTCTCTTTCCTCTCTCTACTCTCTCTCCTCTCTTTCTCTCTTTTGTTCTCTCTCTACACTCCACTCTCTCTCTTATTTTACTCTCTCCTCTCTCTACACTCCACTCTCTCTCTTATTTTCTCTCTCCTCTTGTTTACTCTCTCCTGTCCTCTCTCTCTCCTCTCTTTCGAGTTCTCCTGTCCTCTCTCTCCTCTCTTTCGAGAGGAGAGAGAGAGGACAGGAGAGAGTAAACAAGTGGGAAGAGAGAAAGAGATGAGAGAGAGAAGGAGAGGACAGGAGAGAGAGAGGAGAGAGAAAACAAGAGAGAGTAGAGAGAGAGAGAGGAGAGAGAAAATAAGAGAGAGAGTGGAGTGTAGAGAGAGAACAAAAGAGAGAAAGAGAGGAGAGAGAGTAGAGAGAGGAAAGAGAAAACAAGAGAGAGTAGAGAGAGAGAGAGAGGAGAGAGAAAATAAGAGAGAGAGTGGAGTGTAGAGAGAGAACAAAAGAGAGAAAGAGAGGAGAGAGAGTAGAGAGAGGAAAGAGAAAACAAGAGAGAGGAGAGAGAGAACAAAAGAGAGAGAATGAGAGGAAGGGTATGTTTGTAAAGAAAATATTTGTTTTGTGTTTTTATATTTATTATTAAGGACATTTGAATTTTAGAGGGTGTGTTTTGTAAATAAACCAACAGAAAATTTAACGGAGTGGGTCCCACAAACGGCCCAGGGGCATGCAAGCAAAATACGGGGAAACAAGGTGTACCAAAATGAATACTAAAGTCGCAGGGGTATTTCACCAATTGTGCACCTTTTGGGGTCTACCCAAGCAAATGACCCTTTATTTTAACTAATTACTTTGGGATTCTGTC
Source organism: Triglochin maritima (assembly GCA_963682175.1). Classification (NCBI taxonomy): domain Eukaryota; kingdom Viridiplantae; phylum Streptophyta; class Magnoliopsida; order Alismatales; family Juncaginaceae; genus Triglochin; species Triglochin maritima. The sequence goes on from OY821779.1 coordinate 18,277,021, forward strand.
GAATCAATCGATCTGAATCTGATACTTGGGTCAAGTCAATGAATGTGGGTGGCCGGACACAAAACAAGTTTTATATATCAAAACCCAGGTTTAATTGACCATAGGGACAACTCATAATATATTATTTGCGTATACCATGGTCAATGTTTTCCATGCGTTACTTCCACAAAAAATGTGTCTCTCTCATGATTGAAAGTCTAGATCAGTGAGGATTTTCCCTGGAAGGATAATATCTTGTATTGTCGGATACTTAAATAGGTGGTCACAAGGATAGAAAAATCGGGTGCAAAATCTGCCTCAATCCTAGTCTTTCCTTGACCCCATAGCCATGAATGGCAACCACATATCAAAATCCAATTCCTCATCTATTTCTGTGGTGGTTCGTTTCTAATGCAATTCATGGGGACTGAAAGAAAGATTGGATATTATTCAAAGATGATCTGCCCAAATCAAATCTTCTGTTTCGGATTCTATGAACATACTGTGCATGAAAGAGATTGAATGAGGTTTTTACACATGGAATTTTGTAAGAGCAAATTAACTTTCGAGTTGACTCGCAATATGTACCGTGTTTATATGGTTTCTCAAAAACGAAAATTTCTCCGATTGAATCCTACATATAGAAATTTCTATGAAGAAATTCACACCACTGTGATAAAAAAAACACTAGACAGTTCGATATAGTGCGGTTGTACCTCATCACGCTCGTAATAGTAGCTCGATTCATATAGGTTATTCAATTAGAATTCATTATTAATTATAAAATTACAGAACTTCTTCTAATTTAATTTGTAAAATAAAGAATACCAACTAATCTACCTTCTGGTGTAAGTTTGTGTACTCAAAAAATCTTTTAAAATTATATCTCTGAGCAAATAAACTTTATCTTAACCAAAAAGTCGCATAATAGCATATTGACTGTTTTTGTTTCAAGACTGCGTGATCATTACTAAATGATATAAGAAGTATTCTAATTTATATTATAATATCCTATGATTTTTTTTTATGACAACGTACTTATTCAAAAATATGACTAATTAAATAAATTTGTTTAAATAATAAATAATATTAATCAAGTTATCAAAATAGCATATAGACTCTTTGATGAATTTCTATTTTCTACTGTACATCTTGACGATGTATTAGATTTCATGAGATTTTTTAGGGTCTATCCTAAATTTTGTGCAATAACATTTTTCACCATGAAGCACGAGCGCTAGGACACACTAAATTGCGTCTTCTTACAAATCTTCTCACTACCATATTTTTCGTTTATGAGAAGTCTGTAGATACGATTTATTCTAAATCTATTTTTTCTCTCATTTCTTTCCAAATTATGTGCACAAATGCAATAATAAAGAATTGAAGAAGAATTCCTTCTCTCTTTTATTCTGATTCTTTTCACAAACCTACATAACGTTTTTTCCGAATATAAAGGTCGAAAAGTTAATGTAAATATTACATTCCAACTTTCCAAGTCTACACAATGAGTTGTCTCGTACATAAGATTTACACTTTGCCCTACTGTCATCGTGGTTTAAAGTGAAAAGGCTCTAAATTCATGACATGCTAACAAGTTACTTCCTATGAAATTTGATATTTTAGGATCCATCCCAAATTTTGTGCAATAAAAAGTAACAAACAAATATTTAATTTCGTAATCTAAAACCTAATATTTGTCTTATTAGATGAACACAAAGATTATAAAAGCTATTTTAAGCAACCAAACTATTCAAAATTAAAGTCATGACATATATTTGTGATCTCATACTTCCCATAACTGAACAGATCTTCATCTTGGAAACAAAACAGCATCCGGTATGTACCTCGATTATGATGGTAGGCTTGACGGATCGGATAAGGCTCTTGAACACCGGCGTGGTGGACCCCCACCCGCGTACATGCCGCCGTTGAAGGAACGGCTTGACATGTGCCGGAGGAAATCCTTCGAAAGGCGAAGTATTGTTAAAGAAATTAGCAACAATCGTGGAGCGAACGGAGGACTGGGGAATAGGCGGGGCACATTTGCGGGAGAACCGGAAGAAATCGTCAGTCGACGGATGCACCTGCGATTGGGTCGATGGTGGGGAGGTGAAGAAGCCGAGGGCGTAGCCGAGGAAGAAGAGAACGAGGAAGAGCGCGAGTGTGCGGATGGAGTACTTGGGGTTGAGGAAGAAGTGTTGGAATTTCATGTTTGGTTTGTGTTTTTCTGTTTCATACGTGGGCTGTAGAGGTTCTTTATACGTGGTAGGGTATGCTAAGTATGTGGCCGGATAGGTTTGTCGTTTTACAGCAAAGTCTCCTACTTTTACGTAAAATGTATTTTGTTTTGTAACACATCAGGATCGTGGAAACGATCCAACAAGACTCAATTAAAGAGCCCCCACCAATCCTTAGTTTATTGGTGCAAAGAATTGACTTGTTTTTTATTCGGTTAAAAATTAAACGTTTGTAGCATAAGCTCCTATTATTACTAAAATTTCAAACCTTCTCGTAAAAAAATTAACCCTTTATTGAGACAGGATTTAATCGCGGGTTGGTATGGAACTTTCATCACAAATAGATATATAATACCATGTAAATAACTATCCATCTTATTTTTTCTACCCCTTTTAGATGACTCAATCCTTTAGTTTTCCTACTATTATGATCGCAACCGTCCATATCTTTATGATTTTTTTTAATAAAAATGATTTTTCCTACTCGTTTTGGGCAATCATAACATTTACTTATATATCATAAACTTTTGATCACAACTATTAATTGACATTTTAGATTATGTGTTAATTAAGATTTTGACAGAACATATTTACAGGTAGATTTAAGTTTGAAATTGTGGCAATTGAGAGTTTAGGGTATCGTTGTTTAAACACAGTTTCACGCAATAATCTGGTCAATTGCTTCGTAAATCCATGTGAAGTGACCTTAGTTTCATTAGTATAGAAATGTAAATAACATATATTCATGCAAGATAATTGATTAATTCGACATTTCATACTAACCCTTAAATACATACTAACCCATATCAAAACCCTTATATACCTACGTTCCAATAGGAACTTAAGAATATATTGGAGCGTTCATGGAATAATTCATATTGAAATAAAGATTTTTATCGTCATAATATTGGACCATAGGTATATTGAAAATTTTCGAATTAGTCAAAATTGACATTACTTTTCAATCGGATGTGGTTGATTATCTGCGAATTTAATATTTAGATTTCATATCCGGTTGATGTTTATATATTTGTGGTGATGAGATTTATTAATTTATGAAACTTTAACATTTCTAAGGTTTATTTTATTTTTGGGTTAGATTCTTTTTTTAATGTATGAAATTGGACATTGCCGAGGTTTACTTATTAGGGTTTGGTTAACATTGCCGAGGTTTAACTTCGATTTTTACAACTAAGTTTTGTTTAAATTTGAAATCGGACTTTTATGCAATGCATCAACATCATTGGCATCCACCAATATGTTATGGATTTGCCTTCTCTTACGTGTATAGGTACTTATCTTTTATGAACATACTGTGCAACGCATGAACTTTTGCTAGTTCTCTATAATAACCATTTTCAACAAAATAAAAGGTTTATCTACTATTTTCCAACATTAAATATATCAATTTTAACAAGTAACTAACATTTCATTAAAATTTTGCAAAGAATAAAATGAGTAAAACCACAACAACCATATAAGTAACGAAATCATTATTCTACAAGATCTAAGACAAAAACTTTTCAAGAGCATTTTAGTGTCCATTTTAGAACACTACATTACCAAAGTTGATCCCGCCGTTACTAATTAGTCGTTGCAAATGAGTTTCGGTATCATTCAAACGTCGGACACTGACACAACAGGTTTTGTCTGTAATATTCTGATATTTTAAAATTATATAAAATAAATTGATTATTGAATTTTGGACATGACTTCTCATTTTGAAAATTTTGAATTGGTGTATTAAATTCTGGAAAATTGAGGATCAATTACCCAAAATACCCTTACTCGTGCTTTTCATGGGTGGTTGTAGTAATCTTATACATACATATACATATAAACCCGAAATCCTATATATATATACATATACATTTATACATATACATTTATACATATAGGAAGAATCCACTACTCTTAATTTTGTTGACAGACGATAAAATAAAATTTAAACTCCAAATCGTACATCTTGAGCTACAACGTATGTAGATAAAGACGTCAAAAATCATAAAATTAATTTTGGGTTGAAAATTAAAAGTGAAAACGTATTACAATACATTAAAAAAATTTAGAGCTTACCACGACAATTTACCTATAAAACGATGTGGTTAATCCCTAAATATCACGCCGGTGTCTTGCGAACCGACGTGGTAATCCTAAAATCGTGTCGGTTTATTGAGAATCGACGTGGTAAGTCTAATACCACATCGGATGTTCTACGACGAACGTGGTAACGCAAACATTCACGTCGGTTCGATCAAAACCAATATGGTAGGACCGTATTACGTAGTCTTTCAAAATCCGACGTAATCAGGACGACATGATACCCGTATTTTACAGCAGTGAGGTTATCGTTACTGTAATATCCTAAACCCAAAGCATTAGTTGAATATATATATGTTGGATGTGGACTTACATGGAATATAGGAATGTTTAGGACTAAATCTTAATGGTGAGAAACTTGAGGTCTTGGCTGCTTTTTCCCAACCAAATATCTCCCCACCAGCAGGCATAGCCGACCAAAGAGGGTTTGTTGTGGGTTCTAGGGGGAGAGAGGGAAGTAGAGATGGAGGAGGAGAATGACATGGGAGACCACGTCTGCGCTAGCCATCCGGCTATCGATCTTCATCCGTTCGCACCTTTCATCCTCGTCTCCGGCCTCAGCTGCGTCCACTCCCCCCCCCTCTTCAGCATTAGACTGAAATCGCACCCTTCAAGCCTATCAAACTCGTCGGGACTCGTCCAAGGAGGAAGATCTAGAGCTCTTCGGGGGCTGTCACCATCGAAGATGCAGGGTAGTTCGAAGATGGGGCTCGATCGGTTAGAGGGAGTTGCAAACGCAGGTATGCCTTTGGATCCTCTTAAGCAACATTTTTTTTGACATATGGCTCATCGAATCGACCTTGAAACGGTGATATTGAAGTAGAGTGAAACTCACACACAAAAAAGACTAATTGTTTCTATTTTCTGAAATTGATTTTCATGTTGAGATTAATAATGTGGTATGATATGAAATTAAAGAAAAATTGAATATTTTTATGTATGCGAGAACACTACTTTAGCTGAGAATAAACCAATCTAGTTTGAGTATTGAAGCCATTATATGAGTAAATAAGGTTCTGAATTAGCTGTAAATGAGTTGTAAGAATTGGTTTGCATTTTCTGCTAGCATTGAGTCATGGATAAATTTACTCTTAAGAGCTAAAAGTGTTACAACTAGTAGTAAGGATTTAGTTACTATCCTTTCGAAGATAAAAATGGATTTAAGGTACTGGATTGCTAGCAGCTTGGCTGGAAGTGGAACTCTTTAAGAAGGAGTTGAATGTGTTAGGTGAATGGAGTTTTGGTGTTGCATGATTTGGGCTTATGTTTGAGACAACCCAGCTATGATCGAGATGACTTCCTACATCTTGTGGCTTATATGAAGTGTTTCATGCATAGAAGTAGGAACTGAATTGAGAGAGGATACTTATACCTTTGTTTCAATTACTGCATATGTTCATTTTTGAGTTGTAGGATGCGTTTTCAAATCTGAACTGAATGGTAGAAATGCTTAGACTTATATCACTATTTATGTATAAGGATTAAATGAGTTCTTTGATGTTTCGTTGTTGCACATGTGAGTGGATAAGTCTTGTAAACTAAGATTTGGACTCCATCTGAATCTGAAAATTTGATGTTTATGTTCTAATCAAAATCCTTGAAGTGTATATTAATGTCTAGCCATTTCCACTTGATGTGATTAGGCAATAGAATAACTAACTAAGTTGAATATTGAATCTTGGAATCCATTTTATGTTGGTGGGGTTATTTGAGAAGTAAAGGAATGGTTGTTGAAATTCCTACGTGATGGTAACACTTATCATTTAAGGATCTTAATACTTTTGTGCTCATGACTTCTTGGTTGCTATGTAAGATTAAGTTGACATTCTAGTGGTGTTATGTTCTTGCAACTCTTTCGTCCCAAATGCAAAATGAGAGATATAGATTTATGCTTTACTTGAGTTCAAGATGATATTGTTCTTTGACCTTATAATTTTTGTAGTAATGTTGGAATGTGATTGTAATTGTCATCTTGAGTGCTTTGGACAAGCAAGATAAATGATGAATTTCTTGGCAATATTCACGATTTCATACTCTTTCTAGGGGAATAGAATTGGAATGATTATCTATTATGGTTTAGCACTTCTATGAAATTTAGGATATACCAAAGTTGTTGTGGTCATAAATAGACTAAGTAATGTGATTGATAGAGTTTGAATCTCACTATGTTATGGTAGGGATTTATGTTGGTATTGTGACTCTTAGTGAACTAGAATGATATTTTTGGTGGTTGAATGCTTGGATTGTGTTTTCCACTTGAGCCTACTTATGCATAGTCATCAATAAGTGAGTGTCTAATGTCCTTAACACCCAATAATGTAGATGACCAATTGATAGCAACAAGTGCATTGTTTTATCATTGATAAATGGATTTACCCTAGCTCTCAATGAAGTTGAGTTAGTATTCTATTAATCTTTTTGCACTCTTGGCAACTAATCTCAGGATGTATTGTGCATGTAGTCAACCCGTGATGTGTCACGGTTAAGTGGTATTTAAACTTTGAAACTCAATATATTGTTTTACGCTTGACGTTATGCCATCTTCGATTGGACAATGTTTTGGCTAGATCAGTTATGTATGTTCAATTGTTGTGCTTATTAAATATTTGATATTTTCGAACAAAGGGTTACATGATATGATTTAAATTGTATTTTGTCATGTATAGTATTGGTTTACATAGGTTGTGTTAACCTTAATGTTGTTTTATAATCTTCATAAAAATAGAAATGGTATTAGTCATGATAAATGAATTTGCTCATGGCCTCACATGTTACCTAATATATGTTTATCTTTGCAAGTGACTATATGACTTAGTAGTGTTCGAAGTGCATGACCATCTCATGAAATCGTCTCATGCTTTATGTAATTGTTTTGGAAGAAGTTGTATCGAATTGACTACCTTAATAATATCTGGTGGTCATCACTAGATTCTTATGTAATTTACTCTGTATAGTGAACGAATAATAATGATTAAGAAGGTTACTTATCCTGATATTGTGATCTTTCATCGTCAAGTTTGACTGATGATAAAAATGTGTTGTTGGTCCCAAGTTCTTGCAGAGGACTTGGGCAACCACATCTGGATTTTATTGCATTTGATTGTGTTTTACTGGCATTGATTTGATGTGATTTGAATCCATCAGCTAATGCATGCTAGCATCTTTATTGCTTGTATAAACTAGTGAGTTCTAGTGAAATCACCATTTGGGGTGGGCAGTGAATATTGAAATTTATATCATTGGTCCAGTTGCTCATAGTTTGAGTAAATTGTGATTTATTTATTACCATAGTCATTTGAACTAACCACGAGTTAGTGATTATTAATAGACCTGATTGTGAGTTATTCCCAAGGAATAACTAGTGATGAATTACACACTGCTGACTTAACACTGAAAAATAAATTGTGGGTTTGGCCCTATTGGCTCTTTAAGAGCATATTGGGCTCTACGGAGCATTACTCTTCGGAGTATTGGGCCCAACGGGGCACATCTCTTATGAGATTATTGGCGACTGTAGGACCGCAGATACAGATCTGTTATCTATTGATGCATTGCATCATATGTCTTTCATTTAGATTAATTTTATATCAATAAATGCTACTAAGGTTTGTGTTTAGTCTTATTTACAGAATACATGGACCTGAATGCAAATTACCCACATCCCGAGCATAAATGCGTGCAAGAGACTCATTCCTGGCATAAAGACCAAGTTCAAGATTATCGGGTTACGAATGGAAATGTATCGAAGCATAAAAGCATTCAAGACCTAATTACAAAAAGAACAAGGACTTAAGCACAAAAGTAGACAAGGACTTAATTGCAAAAAGCCAAGGACCTAATTGCAAATTACGAGTAGCTTTTATTATTATGGAGAAAATCTAAAGAAAATCAATGTGGATCTCCAAATATATAAAGAAATAAAGTCGAAGCTCAAAAGAAAGGAAAGAATCAATCCAGATGCGCAAAGAATATTGAAATCATACCATAAACACACAGGAAAATCCAGATTAAATCGGAGCTAGATTCGCCGCACCAAATTAGATTCATGCTCTAAATTTTTTACCGGTTGCGTGTTGACGCGTGTACTTTTCTATTTTATACCTAAGTCCCTTGTATCGGCTATAAATGACCATGAAACGATATTGTTAGAGTCCTTAGCTTATGTTCTAGTTTTTATTCCTTAGTTTAATAAATTTCTGTTGTTTTATTTCTTGTTTTTAGTTTTCTTTTGTAATTCCTCTAGGACCCCTTCTCCTCCTTTCCATCCATGAGTTTCTAACTCTTTCCAAAGGGTGGAGGTGACGGATTTAGGGTGAAGAGAAGAAGAATAAAAGTTATTATTTTAATTTCGTGTTAGTATATTTTGATTACTTGAGTTTATGTTAAATCATTTATCATGTAATGCTTTATAACTAATATGATTTATTATAAGTTTCTGAATTCTCTAATCTAAACCCAATACCTAAACCTCCACCCAACGGAATTCACCATCTTTGTTCTTGCTTTAGTTTTATTTGTTCATGTTTCATGCTTTAGGAAATTAAAAATCAAAAATCTCAAAACCCAATTTATTTCTTCTCTCCTTCTTCCCTTTAATCGAAAATCACACAAATAACAAGATCTCTCCCTCCTTGTGTTCGACCCGTATTTGCCACGTCTTCATTGACGCCGTGCACTTGCTGTATAAATTTAATTCTCATCAAGTTTTTGGCGCCGTTGCCGGGGAGGCGACGCAGATTTTGTTTTTTTTATTTCGATTTTATCCTGTTTATCTTGTACGCGATCTAAGTATTTGGATTTGTGTTTCAGGAGACAACGTCCACGGCAAAATCCGAGCACATTCTGAGCTAATCGAGCGGCGAAATCGCCGCACCTATAGATCAATTTGCGGCGAATCCGCCGCACACTTGGAGCTTCTGGGCTTCAAACTTTTCTGGGACGCGACTCATCTCTGGGTGGACGCGTGAAGCTACTGAAATTTCGAGAGCGGACGGTGAATCCGACTGAGCATTGCATAGGTAACCTTTGTTGCCTCTTTTCCTCGTAATTTCTATTTTCAGATAATTTCCTTTTATTAGAATTGCACGTGTTAGGGCAAAAAATTCCATAATTGGCAATAATTCAACTCTGACCTAAAATTGGCAAAATTACAAAGGCCTTAGTGCATGCATCATCTAGTGTTTTGTATGCATTATTCTTGCTAAATTCTTGCAAATCAATTTCTGTTGAAGAGTGCTGGAGTCAAGGTACGTATCGTGATTTTCATCGATTGCATTTAAGCTTATAATCTAGTTTGCATACAACTTTGCAATTGCCCCCTCTAAAGACCAATGTTTGACTATCTTTGCTAGATCTAAGTTAAACTATCTTAAGGGCAACTCCGTAGGCAAAGATACGGTGGGGATTTCATCACCCTTCCGTGGCCTACAAATCACAATCCTAAAGTGTCACCCAAGCCTTAAATTAAAATCAATTAGACATTGACCCCTAAGGACTCAGACTCATTTAAGGAGAAGAATTGGTTTGACTTGCTATGACCTGAAGCCGATTGAATTTAATTTGGTGTCTAGAAAGTGTTTTTGTGTTGACGTAAGTCTTCCAAGCGAAGTGGTTTGATTGACATCATTTCATGCTTATATTTGTATCTTATATCCATTATCTTTCACCTAAATAATGCTATGTTACGAGTTTTATGTTTAGTTTTCAGGAATAAATAGGTTTGAAGAGATGAAGCATAAAAGGACCCAAAAGCTGGGAAAAAGGACTGAATTGTGAGATCTGTGGACCAAGATGCAAGGAAGAAGGACCTGAATGCAAGACCGAAAGACCTAAGAGCAAAACAGAATACTCCTCACCATCATGGGGAGTATTTTGGCAATTCTATTCGGGTCGGAGCTCCAACATGCAAAATAGATGCATCAAATACCAACAAAGCCTTCCAGAAAAGCCCATAAGAAATTCCAGAGCGATCCGGACACTGTAGCCCAAATGCGCTCCAATTTCTCCAGCACATGTATTAGAGGATGTTTAGGTTATGTGTGGTATCTGTTTAGTCCCACATCGGGGGATTGTCCCGGATTAGCTTTTTCCATGCCTATAAATAGAACTCTTCACCTCCTTTTGTAATCACTCCATATTTTAAGTGGCTATTCTTCCTACTAGAAGTGAGGTCTTGAAGCACACACTAAAGTAGGAGGATGCTACTTTTAATGTGAGTCATTTTAATACAAGTTTTCTTTATTATGTTGTTTGTTTTATGTTTCTTGTTTTGCTTTGCTTAATCTCATTTCATTAGTTTTATTAGCTTAGTTAATATGCTTTCTTTGTTTAGTTTAATAATTAGTGTAATGTTTAGTGAGTAGTTCCATCCCCTTTGGGGGGTGGAGTAGATGTACATACATGCATTAGAGAATGGGATGAATGCTTTAATTTCAATGTGTTGATTAAACATGAATGTATGCTTTCTTGTTTAGGATAGAATTTACAACTTGATGAGTTTTGCCAAAATGATTAGACACCTCTCATGCTTGTATAGGTTCTGAAATAAACATCTTGCATATGTAAATGTTAATCAACCAAGTTGGTGAATAGATTGATAGGTTTTGCCATAACATTTAGACACTTCCTATGCTTGATAAACACCACCTTCATGTGCTTAAAGAATGTATTCTACACCCACCTCTTTGCATGTGTGCACTCACTCCACCCCTTAGGGGTTTTCCCATTTCTGTATTCCAGCATTCTTTCTTTGCTCTTAGTTTAGTTGTTATTCCATCATTTGTTTGTTTCGTTCGCATTTCATACTTCTTAGTGTAGCGTAGTCTAGATTAGCATAAACAACTTTCTTCCCCCTATTTTTGCCATTTGATTTCGTACAAGCAAGAGGCTACTCACCTCCCTGAGGACGACCCGTACTTGCCACCGCTTCATCGCGGCCGTGCACTTGAGGTTTAAAATAAAACGTTCAACAAGTTTTTGGCGCCGTTGCCGGGGAGGTGCCAGTCCAGACTCTTGTTTGGACGATTCGAGTGGATTTAATTTGTGTGTTGTAGTTTTTCTTTGTTTCAGGAGACTGGGAATAGCAAGTGGAGGCTACTGGAGAAATTTCCAGACGACCTGAGCACTTCAAACCGCCAATCAACGGTCTGAGACCGCTAATCAGCGGTCTGGTGAGCTCTGTTCATCTTTTAATTTCTTGCTGTTGTTGCTCTAAATGATCTAGTTATCTGGGACTCAATTTGGCATGTTTTGACTTATAGTTTGTTCCCAGATCAATAATCAAACCTCCCTTAAGCAACTTGGACCCTAAAACTCAAAGCAAAAGATTAGGCATTCTTTTTGTTTAGGCCATGCATCATGTATGTGACTTAGGCATTTAGATTGTCTTTTATCTTAGCTTTATTTTCTGTTGCTGAGAGCTGGCGTGAGGTACGCACCTTCTACTCTCATTCATGCATTTCGTATGAACATGCATTAGTTAGTAGGAAGTGCATTGCAACAAGTGTGAGTTGAGCGTTGTTTGGAGAGTTGATTGCTAGATTTAGGACTCCAAAACGCTACTAAGGAGGGGCTGTCCCATAAAAGATAAGGTGGGGGATTTCATCACCCTTTCCTTCGCCCCAAAAACCACACTAATCAAGAGCCTAATTTTAAAATCAAGTAGACATTGGCCCTAAGGATTTCAGGCGCATTAGGAGAGTGATCCGGTCCCGACCGTCATGACCTGATCGGCGTTGCCCACTTTGTCGATAGTAGGAGAGACGAGATCCCCGGATCTTGGCTCACTTGCTGGGCTTTGTGGTCCTCGTCGTAGGGAGGTGAGGCGTGTTGAGGCCGTGTGACCTCGCAGTTAGGCGTCGTCTAGCTGTAAGGACCTATAGCGACCTTAGAATTGCTTGAGCCTTGTTTGCTTGTGTGCTTCTACCTATACCCATCCGCCGTAGCATAAGGACTTCTTCCCTTCTCTCCTGAGTCATTCTTTCTCTCCTGTGTTCCCCTGTCTTCTCCTCTATGCACATTCTTTGTTTAAAAAAAAGAAAAAAAAGAGTTGTGGTTTTTTTTGTGCACATTTGTGCATGCTTTCGTGGACACGAGACGAGAGTGGTCGTTTGACGAGGAGCGTTGTCAATCCGGCTTCAGTCATCGATTTCTCGACACCTTCCTCCTCTCGTGTCGCACGCAGTCCGGGTTCAATGGCTGCTAATTTCCGTGAGGAGGAGCAGTTGCTGGACCCACCTGCTCCACCAGTGCTTACAGTTGTCGTTCCTATACCTCTTCATGATCGATGCTACCCGAGCCGTACAACTCTACCCTCATGCATCGTATTACCAGAGGCTAATGGGAACCATTTTGAGGTTAAACCTCAATTCATTTCCATGCTCCCTCATTTCACTGGGAAAGGTGACCCCTATATCTTTCTCAGGGAATTTGAGGAGGTCTGTGCTATGTTCAAGCTGCAACAACTTAGCACAGACTCCATCCATCTTAGGCTCGTTCCTTTTGCACTAAAGGATGACGCCAAGAAGTGGTTGTACAGCAACCAGGCGAATTCCTTTAGGACTTGGGATGAGTTTCAATCTGCATTCCTCAAGAAGTACTTTCCTAATCATCGGACTCAAAAATTGAGGAACGAAATCAATTCGTTCTATCAACATGAGACCGAACCATTTCATGCATATCTTGAGAGGTTCAAAGAGCTACTATCCTCGTGCCCTCACCATGGCATTGAGTTGTGGCGTCTTTGTCAGATTGTGTATGAGGGTCTTCACATCCCGTCAAGAACGCTCCTTGAGTCCATGTGTTAAGGAGAGTTCTTGGGAAAGGATGAAAGGGAGGCATGGGCCTTCCTAGAAGACCTCGCTGAGAAAACCATGCAATGGGAGAGTGTGAGGGAACCACCTGCATCATCTAGTATAGGAGCGAGGATCGCGAATGCAAACTCAACTAGATCGGGTTCCGCATTTGCTATCGATATCACTACGGCCACCGAGGCACGCATGGCAGCCTTAATGCGCCGTATGGATTCGATTGAGCTCCAAAACCAACAAAGTGCACCTCACATGTCCACATCTGGTCCAGTTCCCTGTCATTCATGTGGTAGGATAGGTCATGTAGAGAGCGAGTGTGAGTCCATTCCTCCTGAGATGGAGCGTGTCAACGCCATCTATGACAGAGCTAGGAATGACCCATACTCATCATCTTATAACCCTGGATGGAGGAACCACCCCAATTTTTCATGGAACCAAAATAATGCCCCGGGTGGTCCTTCAAACTCCTATAGACCACCTTACCAATCACACCAACCTCCCATGCATGCACATTCCTATCAGCCAACCCAAGCACAAACCACCAATCAATCGGGTTTCCTAAATTCCAATAATATGGAAACCCGATTCAATTCGCTTGAGACCTTGACTCGTGGACTTGAAAACTCAATGAAAAATTTTATGTCTACCACAAGTCAAGTTCTCACTTCAAATCAGCAGACCATGAAATCTCTAGAGCTTCAGATGGGCCAATTGGCTCAGTCTGTACATGAGAGAGAGAGATGGTCTTTTCCTAGCCAGCCTGAGGCTAACCCCCGCATGTACCAACAACAACAAATGCAAAATGAGAATGTGGTACCTCGGGGGAGGCAAGTGAACCATGTGGAGGAACCTGTTCACCATGTCAATTCCATTGTGACCTTAAGGAATGGAAAACAGGTTGACAATCACATTTCCTTGCCACACCCACCACCATCTATGCAACCCCTCAGTGGGAATGGTGGTGAAGAAGAAGCTGAGGGTGAGGGTAATACACCAAAGCTTTCTTCTCAGGCACAGCAGAAAACCTACCTGCCAAAAGCTCCCTATCTAAGTAGGTTAACCAAAAAGCAGAGTGACAACATGGACAAGATAGTAGAGGTGTTTAAGCAAGTAAAGGTTAACATCCCCTTGTTGGATGTCATCCAACAAATACCTCAATATGCCAAAGTGTTGAAGGATCTCTGCACAACCAAGAGGAAGACCAATGTTCCTAAGAAAGCATTCTTGGCTGCAAATATCAGCTCACTTTTGTCCAATCCTACCTACACAAAATACAAGGACCCGGGGTGTCCTACTATTCAGTGTACGATAGGGGACACTAGATTGAGCAATGTTTTGCTTGATTTAGGATCAGCGGTCAACCTCCTCCCATTCTCTGTTTATCAACAGTTGAACTTGGGAGAATTGAAACCAACTAAGATCACCCTCCAACTGGCGGATAGATCCAATCGTATTCCCATGGGGATTATCGAGGACGTGCTTATCAAAGTTGGAGATTTTATATTTCCAGTCGATTTTGTTGTCCTCGATACCAATCCTGTCGCGAACACCCACTCTCAAATACCTTTGATTTTGGGTAGACCATTTCTGGCAACCTCCAATGCCTTGATTAATTGTAGAAATGGTCTCATGAAGCTCTCATTCGGTAACATGAGTGCCGAGTTTCATGTGTTCAACTCTGGTAGGCAACAGGAACCCATGGATGAACCTTTAAATCTAAATCTCATCCACCAATTGGAGAAAGCACCACAGAATCAACGAACACCCCTAACCCCAATGCAATCCGTTGAGAATGATCGTGGGCCCAGCGAAAACTCATTGCCTGTCTTCGCAATGCAACAGAATGAGCTGGCCTCGAACATGAATGTCCAAAGGGAGTGTTCGTTGCATGATTCAGTTGAGAGTACTAGTGAGAGTGAGACACCTCATCATATGCCTATACCAGAAGGTGTCTCTACCTCATGTCTCATGGCCATTGAGCCATTTGAGCTTCATATTGACTCCAACAAGGACGCACCTATGACCGAGCTTATGCTTGATGATCTAAACGATGGTGGGAGGTCCTTGTTGGATGACTTGGGGAGAAGCCCCATTCTTAGTGATGCAAGTCTGCTGCATCCATCGAATGAGCCTGAGGAACTCATTCCGATGCACCCGCCTATTGGTTGGAGGGTTTTCTTCGATGAGCAATTAAACCCTAGTGAGGCAACACAACTTCATTCTTTGTTGCCCACACCCAACCAATATCATGAGGGGTTCGAGCCTTTCAGCTTTGACCTTTCACCCCGCATGACACCTCAGAGTACCAGTGGAGTTTGCCCATCTCGGCAAGTCTCTGGTCCTCAAAACATGATGTTCTCATTTGATGTTCCTTGACCAAATGATTATGAGAATATCTTGGTTGATGTGTATATCTTGTAAAAAAAAGAAAAAAAAACAAAACAAAAAAACAAAAAAAAACAAAAAAGAAAAAAAGTGTGTAATAAAAGACTCCTTCAGTGAGCATCGATTGTTGTGGGCCCCAACCCTTGTGTACTTGGGCCCAATCTCTTCACGTATTTATCTCCCTTCTTCAGCTTCTCACAGGTTTTGAAGGAATTTGGGTTTGTGTTCATCAACATCACCCTGAACGTCCCTTTGTACTTCATGTTGGTGAGATCTTTCCTTTTTCATGCATATCTACATGTAGTATCTTGTTCACATTCATTGAGGACAATGCATGAAGTAGGTGTGGGGGTGTGTTTTACGTGTGTACATAGTCGAGTCTTTTTCCTTTGGTTTTATTTTCGTTTGTTTGTACTGCTAGGGTCATGTTAGTGTGCCGCATTTAACATTGATATATCTGCTTGCCATGATCCTTGGGTGACTTGTCTCCTTTTGCTTGCCGAGTGCTTTAAAATTTTCACATTTCTTTCAAAATCTTCATGTGTTTGCGAAAGAAAATGTTTTTGTGGGTTTTGCGTGTGTTTAGCATGTGTAAAACCGTTGAGAGGCAAAGTAAAAAGAAAGCTCCCAAAATTGTCTTGAACTTGATGCATTAGGATTTCTAGTTTACTGGCTTTAGGTCTTATCGAGTCGTTAGGGTGCACCCCGGTTTTCCCTCGGGGGGCGTGTAATCATAGGGTTTCAGTACTCAAACATTTAAAGAAGTCCACCCTGAACCTAGTGAGTCAAATAATTCGTGTCTGTTAGTATAAGGAAGTTTGTCGTGGGCAAGGGCCCTTAATCTCTTTTTGTGAAACTTAAGTGTAGGGGTTTTGGTTCCCATATAGATAAATAAGTGGTGTTCTCTCTTCTCGCACGGCTCCTATCACTCGGGAAAGTAGGTCTGAGGGGACTTTGTGCCTGGTGCTTTCGAGTCATCTGACTTGGGATGCGCCGACCGAACTCCCGTTACACGGGTGGTAGGGATCGCCCTATGTGGAGATTTAGGGGAAGGTGTACGTGATAGTGTAAGTCCTCATAGGCAATGATGCACGAAACCTGACCCTCGGGAGAATCAAACACCAACCAATAAAATGCTCCAAAGAAAAAGAAAAAAAAAGAAAAAGGAAAAAAGAAGAAGAAAAAAAGAGTCAAATAAGAACCAAAATGGACTTTACACATTGTATCACATTCAGAAGTTAAGGTTGCCCATGTCTTTCACTTAAGTCCTTGACTAACTCTCACGAATAACTCATTAGGCTAGGTGTGTGGACCGATTACATATATAGAGTCGACCCGTAGTATTACCGCGTCCCATGATCGACAAAATAAGTCCAACGAGTCGTGTAGCTAGATTGATTAATGCATCTTGTTCGGATTTTGTGGGTATATCCGCTGAAAACCCTCAGGAGACAACACTCCTCCTCCTTGGCGACAAGGAGGTTTAACGGCTTGTTGCACGTGCTAAGTGCAACCGTGATTCCTACGAAAGTGAGTTAGGATTTCTTGTTTTTTCGTATGCTTTTCTCATTCTTTGTTTTGCTCGGGACTAGCAAAAGTTAGGTGTGGGGGTATTTGATTGACATCATTTCATGCTTATATTTGTATCTTATATCCATTATCTTTCACCTAAATAATGCTATGTTACGAGTTTTATGTTTAGTTTTCAGGAATAAATAGGTTTGAAGAGATGAAGCATAAAAGGACCCAAAAGCTGGGAAAAAGGACTGAATTGTGAGATCTGTGGACCAAGATGCAAGGAAGAAGGACCTGAATGCAAGACCGAAGGACCTAAGAGCAAAACAGAATACTCCTCACCATCATGGGGAGTATTTTGGCAATTCTATTCGGGTCGGAGCTCCAACATGCAAAATAGATGCATCAAATACCAACAAAGCCTTCCAGAAAAGCCCACAAGAAATTCCAGAGCGATCCGGACACTGTAGACCGCTAATTGGCGGTCACTTTTGGCCCAAATGCGCTCCAATTTCTCCAGCACATGTATTAGAGGATGTTTAGGCTATGTGTGGTATCTGTTTAGTCCCACATCGGGGGATTGTCCCGGATTAGCTTTTTCCATGCCTATAAATAGAACTCTTCACCTCCTTTTGTAATCACTCCATATTTTAAGTGGCTATTCTTCCTACTAGAAGTGAGACCTTGAAGCACACACTAAAGTAGGAGGATGCTACTTTTAATGTGAGTCATTTTAATACAAGTTTTCTTTATTATGTTGTTTGTTTTATGTTTCTTGTTTTGCTTTGCTTAATCTCATTTCATTAGTTTTATTAGCTTAGTTAATATGCTTTCTTTGTTTAGTTTAATAATTAGTGTAATGTTTAGTGAGTAGTTCCATCCCCTTTGGGGGGTGGAGTAGATGTACATACATGCATTAGAGAATGGGATGAATGCTTTAATTTCAATGTGTTGATTAAACATGAATGTATGCTTTCTTGTTTAGGATAGAATTTACAACTTGATGAGTTTTGCCAAAATGATTAGACACCTCTCATGCTTGTATATGTTCTGAAATAAACATCTTGCATATGTAAATGTTAATCAACCAAGTTGGTGAATAGATTGATAGGTTTTGCCATAACATTTAGACACTTCCTATGCTTGATAAACACCACCTTCATGTGCTTAAAGAATGTATTCTACACCCACCTCTTTGCATGTGTGCACTCACTCCACCCCTTAGGGGTTTTCCCATTTCTGTATTCCAGCATTCTTTCTTTGCTCTTAGTTTAGTTGTTATTCCATCATTTGTTTGTTTCGTTCGCATTTCATACTTCTTAGTGTAGCGTAGTCTAGATTAGCATAAACAACTTTCTTCCCCCTATTTTTGCCATTTGATTTCGTACAAGCAAGAGGCTACTCACCTCCCTGAGGACGACCCGTACTTGCCACCGCTTCATCGCGGCCGTGCACTTGCGGTTTAAAATAAAACGTTCAACATGGTTGTCTAATTGGCACCGACTCTGTCGGAAGCGCCCCCACTAGCTATACACGGCCTGGCAAGTTGGTTTGATTAGTGAGGGAGGTGAATCAAACAAATTAATTCGACTCAACCAGTTAGGAGTCGTCTAGATCTAAGCGACACTAGGTCTAGGATTGTTTGAACCGTGCTTTCTTAGGATTTTCTGACCAACTCTCTTTCTATCTTTAGAGTTAGGTTTCCCTTCTCAGCTGAGTCTTCTTTCTCTTCTCACCTAAATTCTCTAGATTAGGATTCATTTCTCATCTTTCCCCATTCTATTGTTTGTTTCCATTAAAAGAAAAAAAAATATAAACGAAAAAAAATTGTAATTAATTCTTTAAATTAAATTTGGAATTTAAATTTCGAATTTGAATTCAAAAATTAATTCTAACCGGTGCACTTATATTTGGGTTCGGGACTTGAGCAATCGACTCTCACGAGTTCATCTAGATTCCAGTCTAGGGCTTAGCCCCGATCCATCTGTTGCACCACGTCACTCGGATCCAATGGGTGAGAATGTAGTTGACCCACCTGTTGCACAACCTATAACTCTGAGGGAGCGATGCTACCCAGCGATGGCTGCTCAGCCATCGTGCATCGTTATGCCCACCATCCAGGGTCGCGACTTCGAGCTTAAGGCACAATACATGAGTATGTTACCTAAGTTCACCTCTAAGGAAGACCCATATATTTTCCTTAGAGAATTTGAGGAAATCTGCTCTCTTATGCAATACCAGCATATCCCTGAAGAGGCAGTGCGTCTGAAATTCGTGCCTCTAGCATTGAAAGATGACGCTAAGAAATGGCTATATAGTGTAGCCGAAAGATCTATTAGGAGCTGGGCTGAGTTTGTTCAAGTATTCCTGAAAAAATATTTCCCAAACCATAAGACTATGAGGATTAGGAATGAAATTGTTGCATTCGTTCAATCTGAGAGCGAGCCGTTCTATTCCTATCTTGAAAGATTTAAAAGTGTGCTGACCCAATGCCCTCATCACGGAATTCCAAGATGGCAATTGTGCCAAATTATTTATGAGGGATTGACACCCACATCTAGGGTTATGGTAGAATCCGTAAGCCAAGGGAACTTCATGTCAAAAACTGAAAACGATGCCTGGACTTTTCTTGAGGATTTAGCTGAAAACAGTATGCAATGGGACAATGTTAGAACACCACTTAACCCAAGTATAGGATCTAGAATAGCAAGTCAACCCAAACAAGGTGTCTTAGCTGTAGATGCCAACATAGCGGCTGAAGCAAAACTAGCTACCATTTGCGCAGAATGGAAAGTCTAGAACTACAAACCCGACAAGCCTCGTCTATCCCTTGCTCTAGATGTGGTCAGACTGGTCATTTAATGGAGGATTGTGCGGACTAGGAACAAGTTAACGCCACGTTTAACCATGCTAGAAATGACCCATACGCATCAACCTATAACTCGGGTTGGCATAATAATTCCAATTTCTCATCAAGCCAACAAGGCCAACCTCGTAGACAACAACCAAACCCGTATAACCAAAATAATACATCATCTGGGTTTAGTAACAATGGAGATCATGAGGTTAGGTTGACAAGCTTGGAAAATTTGATGAAAACCTTTATACAAACAACCAACCAGTCCTTCCAAAGGCTAGAGACACAAGTCAGCCAATTAGCACACATAGTAGGTTAAAGAGAAAAGGGTCGGTTTCCAAGTCAACCTGAGGTGAATCCTAGATCTAATAATCAATATCAGCCCTATCAACCACCTTCAGGAAATAACAACCCTAGACCGGTTCAAATGGTTAATGAGGACGGACCGTTCCAACAAATAAATGTTGTAGTATCATTACGGTCCGGAAGACAAGTTGATAACAATGTGGTAAATCCTAGAATGTCTAATCAATCTAGCCATCAAGCACCCACATATGATCTAACCATTGAACCTGACGTCCAATCTGAAACGCCCAACCCACCTACTCAACCTGAACCTGAGCGAGTCTATGTTCCTAAAGCCCCATTCCCCAATAGACTCAAGAAGAACTCAAGTGCACAAATGGAGAAAATCTTGGAAGTATTTAAGCAAGTTAAGGTGAATATTCCACTCTTAGATATGATTCAACAAATACCTGCTTATGCTAAATTCTTAAAAGATCTGTGCACTAAAAAGAGAAAAACAAACGTACCAAAGAAGGCTTTCTTAACTGCAAACATAAGCTCTATTCTATCCAACTCATCTCCTATAAAATATAAGGATCTTGGGTGTCCCACAATTTCATGTTCAATAGGAGATACTTTTATCAACAAAGCCCTTCTAGACCTTGGTGCTAGTGTTAACCTACTCCCGTTCTCTGTCTACGAGCAACTCAACATTGGTCCACTAAAACCCTCTAAGACAACCCTTCAATTTGCTGATTGCTCTATTAAGAAACCACGAGGTGTAGTCGAGGATGTTTTGATTAAGGTTGGTGACTTTATTTACCCAGTGGATTTTGTCGTTCTAGACACTGAACCTGTTGTCGATCCTAAGAGACAAATCCCTGTAATACTAGGCAGACCCTTTTTAGCCACTTCTGAAGCATTGATAAACTGTCGAAATGGGCTCATGCAATTATCTTTTGGGAACTTAAAAGCTGAATTTAATATCTTTCATGTTGATAGTAAGCCAGAAATAATATGCAATCAAAGTGATGTTGTGATGAGAGCACGTATCTATAAGATTTCTGAATCAAATAAATCATCACAAAATCAAAAAGGAAGTGAGAAAAGGAGGAGTAATTCTGCGACACACCCACCATCACTCGAGCAAATAAGAGAACCAATACATGTGAGGGGTGTGGAATCTGTGCCTCAGTGCAACATGTGGAACAATTCAACTGGATACATGCACCAACATGGTGTCATTCAATCCAGTTCTGACTATGGTTGACTCTGAGCAAATTCAACCCCTCTACCGCAATTTGACTCAGGTAATAAGTGCATTTGCTTTTTCTTTGCATACATTGAGGACAATGCATGATTTAGATGTGGGGGGTGTCTATCTATCTGTTTTATTTTTCTGTTAAAAAAAATAAAAAAAAATTCAATGTTTCATGACATAGCTTAAGATTGAACCACCAAAACCTATGTACAAATTGCATTGAGTTTTTTGTTCCTTATTATATAGTTCTGCTTGTAGAAACTGTGACATAAATCTAAGTTCCCAAGAAATAACCCATTACCCTTTAAGACATGTATGCACTTAAATTGGATGAATCAAATCTTTGAAGTGGTTGATAAAAAGCAGAGGTTGAGGAAAATATACCGGGAAGTGTGGACTTCTAATAGCAATTAAGCCTTGAGGAAAATAAAAGCGGAATAAAAGTGAGGAAAGCACATTTTGCAAAATAATTACAAAAGCCAAGCCTTTGAGTCACTGGTCCGTAGGGGTATCTTGAAACCCGGTAACATGAGTCTATCAACTCGGGATTATCGACCAAACTCGCTACACGAATGCAAAAAGGGTAAAAGTGTCAGAAAAAGCAAATTTGTTGAATCACGGAAAAAGAAAAAAATACTTTAAGATACTCAAGGCCCAAAGCTAAAAGAATGATCCATGTCATGGTTGATCCGAATGATACTTCACCACCAGAGGAGGCGTGCAAAATAATTTAAGTGATAACATGTGTAGAAGGGTTAGTGGTGTGAATATTGGAGGAATGAAGATCAAGTCAGAATTTTGATGAGTTAGATTTATATAATGAGCATGCAAGAATTCTAAGTGAGATATATAAGGTTGAGGTGGGGATATTGAAAGTTGTTAATGGAATGTTGAATTAAGACTTTGTGGGTGTGTCAACTGAAAACCCTCACGAGACAAAACTCGTCCTCTAAGGAAACTTAGGGGTTTAAAGGCTTGTTGCACATGCTAAGTGCAACCGTGATTCCTACGACAGTGAGTTAGGATTTCCCTGTTTTCATTTTTCTTATATTCTGTTTTGCTAGGGACTAGCAAAATATAGGTGTGGGGGTATTTGATGCATTGCATACATTGCATCATATGTCTTTCATTTAGATTAATTTTATATCAATAAATGCTACTAAGGTATGTGTTTAGTCTTATTTACAGAATACAGGGACCTGAATGCAAATTACCCACATCCCGAGCATAAATGCGTGCAAGAGACTCATTCCTGGCATAAAGACTAAGTTCAAGATTATCGGGTTACGAATGGAAATGTATCGAAGCATAAAAGCATTCAAGACCTAATTACAAAAAGAACAAGGACTTAAGCACAAAAGTAGACAAGGACTTAATTGCAAAAAGCCAAGGACCTAATTGCAAATTACGAGTAGCTTTTATTATTATGGAGAAAATCTAAAGAAAATCAATGTGGATCTCCAAATATATAAAGAAATAAAGTCGGAGCTCAAAAGAAAGGAAAGAATCAATCCAGATGCGCAAAGGATATTGAAATCATACCATAAACACACAGGAAAAATCCGGATTAAATCGGAGCTAAAAAGGCGGCGAATCCGCCACACCTTATGTACAAAGTGCGGCGAATCCGCCGCACCAAATTAGATTCATGCTCTAAATTTTTTACCGGTTGCGTGTTGACGCGTGTATTTTTCTATTTTATACCTAAGTCCCTTGTATCGGCTATAAATAGCCCTGAAACGATATTGTTAGAGTCCTTAGCTTATGTTCTAGTTTTTATTCCTTAGTTTAATAAATTTCTGTTGTTTTATTTCTTGTTTTTAGTTTTCTTTTGTAATTCCTCTAGGACCCCTTCTCCTCCTTTCCATCCATGAGTTTCTAACTCTTTCCAAAGGGTGGAGGTGACGGATTTAGGGTGAAGAGAAGAAGAATAAAAGTTATTATTTTAATTTCGTGTTAGTATATTTTGATTACTTGAGTTTATGTTAAATCATTTATCATGTAATGCTTTATAACTAATATGATTTATTATAAGTTTCTGAATTCTCTAATCTAAACCCAATACCTAAACCTCCACCCAACGGAATTCACCATCTTTGTTCTTGCTTTAGTTTTATTTGTTCATGTTTCATGCTTTAGGAAATTAAAAATCAAAAATCTCAAAACCCAATTTATTTCTTCTCTCCTTCTTCCCCTTAATCGAAAATCACACAAATAACAAGATCTCTCCCTCATTGTGTTCGACCCGTATTTGCCACGTCTTCATTGACGCCGTGCACTTGCGGTATAAATTTAATTCTCATCATTTATCGTATTGACACAGGTTGGTGTATGGGACCCCACAATGAACTGAATGAATCGAAACTAAAAGTGTTTTAAATGGTTATGATTACATAATGGGTGTGGGGATGGGCCATACACTAACTGGAAGACCGCACGTGCCAGCGGTGGGTTTCCTTCGGAATCCCTGATACATGTATGTATTATTAATGAAATGACTGACTGAATTAAACTTGGGAACTAAGATACATGCTTGTTCTTTAGTTCATCTTGATATTGATTGTTATTGAATTGGGAACTAAGACACATGTTTGTTCCCTAGTTTATACTGCGTATTGATTGTTATTGAATTGAAATGGGAACTAAGATACATGCTTGTTTTTTAGTTCATCATGATATTGATTGTTATTGAATTGAATTGGGAACTAAGACACATGTTTGTTCCTTAGTTTATATTGCTTATTGATTGTTATTGAATTGAAATGGGAACTAAGATACATGCTTGTTCTTTAGTTCATATTGATATTGATTGTTATTGAATTGAAATGAGAAATATGATGCAAGTTATGCTCTAACTCATCATGTCGTTGTGTCTATTGAAGTTACTATAGAGTTGTGAACTATGATTCACTTTTATGATCTAGCTCCTTAAATGGGTTGATATTGATCGTTTTGGGAATGACTTTTGTCAAGCGCTTATGCTCATATTTAAGGTAATATTAGGCATATGTTTACCAGGAATATGAACGTGAATGTTATCGTATGGTTTATTCTTTTGAATTGTATGTCTATTAGATTGATGTTTAAGTTGGATCCTTTGGCATACAGAGTTTTATAAACTCACAGTGTAGTGGTTTTATATTTTTGCAGGTTACCGTCAAGCTCTGGCGGTACATGCATGACATTCATGACATATAGTTGCATAGGTGATCTTTTTAGTTTTCTTTTATGTCTCTATACGCCTAGAATTTGATTGACAGTCATTATTGATTCTTTTTGATATCTCTCGAATGTATTGATTTTCGATTTGTACGTTGTGTACGTATCTTATTCTTGATTCCTCAAACATGTTTACATGTATTTAAACCAATTGGAGCTCCTATTATCTTTTATTGACTTCTTCTGTCTTCCCGTAACTATCTCCTTTCAAAAAAAAATCATCTTCCGCTTTGACCGTCCGGAAGGGGACGTTACAGTTACTGTCTAGGTTGCCACCATCACCGCTGGGTCATTGGGTTGCCATCGATCATCATGGTGTTTGTATTCGTTGAGTTCGAAGTTTGTGCTTGTTCTCGTCTTCGTTGTAGGTTTTGTTTTCGATGATTTTGATTTTGATTTTTAGGCATGCAAGAATCGGTCACAAATAAAGAACTAAAACCACCTGAAGAAGGATCAAAACGATGGTATGAATAAATAAGGTTCCGAAACTTCCATTTGTTCACATAAAGGAATTGATTATTAGGTAAATGATTGTGATTTGATTCCTTTAGTTTTAGGTTTGGATTTAACAATTGATTTGGGGGTTTATGCTTTCGAAAGGTATGAGTTTTGTTTTTGCAGAGTAACAAGTATATTGTAGTTGAACTTGGTTTGAGAACTTGAGACGATCGTATTTAATTTGATTTTGTGAAAGCCTTGCATATTGCTCTTGATTAGTTGTTGGCTTGGATAAGATTTTGTTCTGTCAAGTTGAAAGTTGTCTATACTACACAGTTGTTTTGCTTCACATCAAAGTTTCATAGTTGGTTAAGTTGTCAGCTCTGCCATGCTAGTTATTATTAGAATCTAGTTTTAATTTCATTAAACTAATTTATGCTATTACGATATAGATTTTGTCATGTTAAAAGTTATAGTTTTAAGTCTTAAAGTTCCAAATTATTGCTGAGTTTGTACTAAGTTTGTGAACTCTTTTGATCATAAGATTTATGCTCATGTTCGTGTTTTCTATATATATTTAGCATCTATATGTCGTGAACACTAATAGTAATAAGAAAGTTTATGATATGTGTACTTAACTAAAGTTAGAAGCTCAATTATCTTTCTGAATTGCTAAACATCGCCCCAAAATTACTTAAATCGCCCATTGAAATTACCAAATTGCCTTTCCTCCTATTTTTGCTTATATATCTCACAATTTCACTCTTTTCTCAAAACTTTCTCTTCCTATACCTACTACAGAAGATTACGAATGTCTCGGAGGCCAGGCAAGCAGCCAGCAGTTCCCCCGGTGTACCCGTATACGGTAACCTTATGTTATTTATTTGTTTTCAAAAAAAAAAATTAAAACAAGTGGTCGACGTCCGAGGGAGACGCCCCCCGCATGGGTCGGGCGTCTCCCTCGGACGCCGACCCGTAGAGGGGAGACGTCTGCGGAAGACGTCTCCCTGATGGAGGCGAAGTCTTCGGAAGACGTCTCCCCCAAGGAGGAGGCGTCTCCGACAGACGCCTCCACCATGCGGGAGGCGTCTCTCGCAGACGCCTCCACAATTTTTGTTTTTTTAATTATTAAATCTGATAATTAATTCAATAAATTGTGATAAATCTGAAAATTTAATTTAACAAATTCTTATTAAGTTTAACATTTGTGATATTTAGTTTTAACAATTTTTGATTTAGTTTAAGAATTGTTTTAATTTAGTTTAACAAATTTTGATTTAGTTTAACAATTGTGATAATTTAGTTTAACAATTGTGATAAATATGATAATTTAGTTTAACAAATTTAACAAATTTGTATTTAAAATTTCAATTAATAGTCATCAGGTCACAGTGGAGGGAAAGGCAAGTCGATACCATTACACGCCTTCCATTCTTTAGATGATGATTCAGCACCGCGTCATCCACGTAGACGGGGGATATCTGCTTCGGTCAGGAGGGAGAGAGAGGCATTACGTCGTCGTGAGGAGGAGGACGATTCATTCGATGATGAGCATGTGGACAGTCCCGACGACGGGAGCGACGATGATGACCCGTATGAGTTAGAGCGCCCGGAGGTGGAGAGGCAGGGGGAGTATAGCAGAGGACGTGGTCGAGCGGGTAATTCTACTTCCGTCGGATGGATGGTGCGGAAGGATAGGGGTGGGAGGTTTACGATCAGGGATTCGAGCTCGTGCACTGTAGATCCCCGCGCTCAGAAGAAGAAGAGGGTCCAGGACGATTCTTGGATCGTGAGCGGTATGACGCCTGGTGGTCCTTTAGATGGGAGCGTCATTCCTAGTTTCTGGGGTTACATCGCTAGACGGATCTGGGACGGAGAGGATCGGAAGGTTCTGAAGTGCCATAATCGGCACAGAGCCTGTACAGCACTACAGGGTTGGCGGTCTACACTGAGTGCTGATATCAGAGATGAGATTAGTGCCACGCATTTGGGGCACTTACCGTACAACATGTTCCCTTATCTCGACATGCCTTTGATTTCTGCGTTTGTGGAGCGGTGGCAGCCTGACACCAACACTTTTCACATGCCTTTCGGAGAGATGACGATCATGCTTCACGATATTTTCCAGATCCTGCGCATTCCTGTGGATGGTCGTCTGGTTAGTGCTCAGGGGTTGACGTCTGAGCTGAGGTGTTATGTGGCAGAGTTGCTTGGTGTCACACCTGATGGTCTGGCGAGAGATACAGCTTTATGGAGTGGTGGTGGTGTCGGCATCGACTCCCTTGAGGACCTATGTAGACGGGCACGACCTCTGCGGGCCGATGATACACAGTTGACGGCGTACCTATTCTTGATGCTCGGAGCCGTCTTGTTTGTCGACAAGAGTGGTTGCCGGATCAGACCACGCGATCTATTGGAGGCTAGGGACCGTTCGTGAGTACTCGTGGGGCTCAGCGACGTTGGCATACCTGTACCGTCAGCTTGGGATAGCTAGCCGTGCGAATTGTTCTGGGATTGCAGGTTGTCTTACGCTGCTGCAGGCGTGGATATACGAGTACTTTCCCGCATTCCGCCCGCATCGTGAGCGGAAGATTATCGATGAGGGTGATCCACGTTCGGGTATGTGGGCCGTCCGGAGCGAGGACAAGAGCGATGGACGATTGCGTTCAATCTGCGCACGGCTAGATCAGATGACTGCATCAGAGGTATCAAACTTTACACCATTTACATTTGTTTATTTAATTTTAAGATGTATTATTATTAATGTGTTAAAGTTTAGGTGGAGTGGTTACCCTATGGTCCTGACCCAGCAGGGGAGGTCCCGAGGACTTTATTGATGGGCCTTATTCGTTATCGGGATATCATAGCGCCTTATATGCCCGATCGTGTCTTGCGTCAGTTGGGATATGTTCAGGTGATCCCGGTTGACATCCCGACACCAGAGCATGCGGTGCGGTCTGCGACTGCAGCGACGTACGACGTCAGGTTCCCCGCTTCTACAGCGGAATCGACTTGGCGGACATTTCCGAGATCATGCCGACTGTTCCTTGGCGACTTCAGACGTAGTCGCGACCCCTCCGAGTGTGATGCACGTTATCTTGATTGGTTCGGTAGTTACTCACATCCTGTCATCATCCGTGGTGCCTCCCGGAGAGCAGATCCACCACCAGATAGGACGTGTGGAGATCTGGTAAATTTTTCATTTTATCTATATTTATTTGTACCGTAGGTTTTGTTAATGTACGCTAATGTTAATGTTATGTGCAGTGGATGGGTAAGATGATACGGGCTGTAGAGCCAATCTTGCAGATGAGGGATGAGCTGCCAGACGATGCCAGAGTTGCATGCGGAGATTTGGATGAGATCATACAGTCGTGGCATACTCAGTTAGGCATCTCCGACCATGATTCAGATGATGAGTAGGCTGATCTGTTGTACCGTACTCTTAGTATTTGCATTTATATTTGTTTATCTGTCGTACGTTTATTATTTGTATTTGTTTTTGTGTTTGCTAACATGTCGTACGCTTATTGTTTGTATTTGTGTTTGCTTATCTGTTGTACGCTTATTATTTGTATTTGTGTTTGCTAACCTGTCGTACTATAATGCAAATAAAGCAAACATATCAAAACATATTACATAATAAAGCAACATTATATAATGTACAAACATATCAAAACATATTACATAATTGTACAAACATATCAAAACATATTACATAATTGTTGCCAATATGCTATCCTATTTTGATACTTCAGCTCCCATCCAATAACACTCTCATCTCGTCTTTGAAACCACAGAGTCGCTATAGGAGGTACGGGGAATCCCTCATTCAATTCCAAACGAATGTAATGAGCGTAACTCCCTAAATGAGCAATAATCAACTCTCTGCACGGTCTCGTCACGGTAGGTGGACTCTCCCAAGGTAGAACTGTAAGACATGGGTACAACGAACCATCATTTCCAAGAGAGAAGAACATAACTGCACACTTGTAAAAATTTGCAATGGGAAACAAGTCCGTCCACGTCTCCATGTAGTGATTCTCGCCACAAGGTCCCCCGCCCCAATTAATCCGGTGACGAGCCTGCTCCACACCGTCGTAGTATACGTGCTCATAAAAAGATGGGTTCGCAGCTATCTCATTTGAAATGGAACGACAGGCGAGTTGCCAATTGTCTTCACCACCGTGGAAAACATCGGCGACACATCGAAATCCACAGTTTCCATCAGCACGTACATCATTCCACTGGTGTAAGAATGACATAATGATTCATGGAATCCTATCCGCATATGGGAAGTCGTCTACGTCAGCCCGCCCAGTCAATACAATATCAACAAAAAATACAGTTACATATAATAACAAAAGATACATATTTACTGAAATAAATAACAAAATTATAATAGCAATAAATATAGGGATGATATACCTGATCCTCCCCTCACAGACGAAGAACCAGAAGATCGACCACGACCTTTGCTTCCACTACCGGAAGAACGACCACGACCTCTACTCCCACTACCTGAAGATCGACCACTACCTCGCTCTGCATACTCACACGCACTAGGGTCCCGTCATGTCGACTTTCCTCTTGGTCGACCTCGTAGCTTTGTTTTTTCTGCAGGCTCTCTCAAATTCGCATGTTCGGGGTGTAGCTGCTCGAATAAAACCCGAGAGGCAGATCGAATTACGGTGGGGTCACTTCCTGCAATCTCATCAACCAGGCTGCGAAAATGTTCGGCGTCTTGAGCTGCCTGAGACACAAACTCTACGTTCCCGGCTCCTTCCCCAATGACAAGTGTCCTCCAGAACGAATGAATCTGCTCTAAGTAAATTCCGTTGTCTGATTCAAGACATCCGCAGATGGTACATGCGCAAGGTATCCCATGAGAAGTCAGAAAAGCGTACTCACAACGATATTCAACTTCATCATCTAACTGTTGCATTCTTTTCACCTCCTGACTCAGCAATTGCAAGCAGTGATGCGAAACTCGACCATTTATGTGACGATATAGAGCATGTCCGAAATTAGTCAAATTTCGCCGTCTCGAGTCTTCAAGAAAGTTTCGAATATTCGTCAGCTGCATTTCAATAGCCGCGTTGACGCGCTCGAAAAGAGTGTCCAGAGCTGCAGTCGATGTAGAAATCCACTCTTTTAGAGCCGAATGAGCACTTTCGACCCTACAATTCGTGGTGTTCCCAAAATGAAGGACTTTGTTCGTCCAACCACGTGGTGTCCAGATACTCCGTGATAGCCGGCCACGATCTATATGCACCAACCACGTGGTGTCCAGATACTCCGTGATAGCCGGCCACGATCTATACAAATCTTTCAGAGCATACACAGCTCTATCATACTCGGCTTCTGAAGTAGAAAACATGATTTTCCTCCATCTTCCACGCCTCAAAGTCTCTGCCATCTGCTTATTTTTGCCGAATACGTGGTATGCGTAGTCCAATACGTCTTTGTTGATGTGCCATGTGGAGAGTAAATGAGCAGAGTCAGGAAATACCTCTCTCACTGGTCGCATAAGGCCTAACTCCCGGTCTGTTATTATTGCAGTCGGGCTGACATTCCCCAATAACAGATCTCGTAACTTCTCCATCACCCACAGATAACTGGAGTAAGTTTCATCCATCAAAATCGCATATCCAATAAGGAAACTCATGTTTGTTGGTGTGACCCCAATCATTTCGAACAAAGGCATCTTATACTTGTTCGTCTTGTAAGTCGAATCCATGCAGATAACGAAAGGATATGTCCGCAACAACTGGACTGATGTCGGATGTGCCAAAAAAGCGTGAGTGACGACATCAGTTTCTGGATCCGCCATAATCCAATGTAAGTACTCACACTGCACTGCTTGATAGAGAAACTGCTGGACGGGATTCCGGTCTTCAGATTTTGTCCTCCTCATGTAATCTCTGAAATTATAAATATGCCTTTGATTTGGATTGTCCTCCGGGAATTTTTCTTTTACTCCTTCAAGATGTTCCGTGGTTTTGCTTGCGCCTCAGTCATATCACGAACAATCTTCTTCGCCTCAGAACTTAGACCACTAATTTGACGATGACCCTCTGGATAAACTCAGTCTGTGGTTGTGATGTCCGTGAGCACTATTAAAAACCACAACCCATCCATCACAATCTCGTCGCTCCACCACTTTTATTAAGAAACGGCAACCGCAACCCTTTCTTTTGGTGTTTCTTCGAAGTGCAGTATCCATATCCCGAGACTACATTTGATTTCGCCGGTCGCATCTCAAATAACAATCCATCCGACTATCTGATCTTGTTTTGTACGACGACACGACCAAAAAAAACCCAGCTCCGATAGCTACTTGTTTGGCCCATTTACTTGCTTCATCCATTGTTGCAAAGATTTGTGTAGTTTGAAATAACTCACTGTAATCCACTCCATCATCACCGAAATCTTCCAACGGAACCTACAAAAATAAAATCGAAATTAAAAAAATCAAAAAAATTCGGGCGTCTGGATTAAACGTCTACCCCATGGGGGGCGTCTGAGTTAAACGCCCTCCCCAAGGGTGAGGCGTCTGCGTAGGACGCCTGACCGAAGGGAAGGGCGTCTACTACAGACGCCTTACCCAAGGGGAGGACGTCTACATAAGACGCCTCTCCCATTGCATAGGCATCTGCGTTAGACGCCTAGGCCAAGGGGAGGACGTCCTACGCAGACGCCCTCACCTTGGGGGAGGCGTCTAATGCAGACGCTCGGCCCAAAATTTGCCCCGCGCCAGGCTTACCTCACCGGATGCATCACCCTCGCCAGACATTTTCGTGGTGTTTACTGATAAATTATGAATATACAAGACCGTAGGCCTAATTTATAGACACGGGACGATATGGGTATTAAATATATTGTTAAGGGCAATTTGGTAATTTCAAGGGGCGATTTAAGTAGTTTTGGGGCGACGTTTAGTAGTTCCCTTATCTTTTTGTGCAAAATATAGTACTATTATTGTTAATGCTTTTATTGATTACGAAACTAACTATGATTGATCAAGCAGTATATATACGAACCACAATGGTGAAATTGAAGATAATTAATGGAACGGATTAATGGCTACTAGATGTGGATTTATAGGTTGGAATTGTATCTGAACGATCTCAAATGCTTTAGTTGTTCCTTATGGAAAATTTTAAACCACATTAATGTAATTGAACGTACACAAGTAAAAGATTAATCAATAATTTCTTAATCTGTTGAATCATATATTTCAATCATATATTAATCCCATACTTTTGTGATCACCCTTGATAACCTTACCACAAACATTATAGTCTTCGGTTGACACTGAGCCACCATCGTGCCCCTTGGATTTAGTTATTCGTTCATTCATAAATATTTACATTTATCATGAGAGCCTCAGAAGCTACTTGCATCATACAATCATCAATGAGACGAGGGGCGGATCTAGGATGATTTCGTGAGTGGGGCAAACAACATACAAATTGTTTTCGCTCCTACTGGAATTTATTTTAAAACTCACAAATCTCACAATTAAACAATCCACACCTAAGACCAATACCACCTCAGAAAAATCACGTATTTCTGAATTCCAATATCAAAACAACACATTCGCAAATTTCAAATTCTAATCTCAAATTCCAAAACTCAAACACATAACTTGCTCCAATTCCGAACTTTTCTAAATATATATGGTAGCTTGTAAATTTCTTTACCACATTCACGTAAACACCGTTCCTAGCTGCATAACTGAACATCCATGAGGTTGTTCATAACAATTACAGAATAACTGCAAGAAGTTTTAATGAAAACAAGAGAGACAGAACTCACCGAGCTTCATTAGTGCCGGTGAATTCAATCCTCTGTTTCTCATTTCCTTGGTCTCCTCAAAAGTCAAGCCATCAGCGACATTTTTCACATCAGTGGTATAGATGGCCTTTGTTTAGGATCATAATTGCAGCCCCGGTACAGAAGAAGGATATTAATGTTACGATAGATAATCTCCCCACCAGTTTTATCCTGTGTAGATGGGAATAAACATGTAGATGAACTAATTAAGAGATGATAATTGATTAGAATGTAGCCTGTGTGGTGCGTCGAAACCTCAAGGTGGAAGCAAACATTGTCCATGTCTAAGGTAGGCACTCCAAGACAATTGATTCTCACAGCTTCAGCTCTCTTCCAATGATTATGTATGTCATCTATCATGTTATGGGTCACTCCACCCTTCCCTAGTGTCTAATTGTACATCAGACCAAAGAAGCATACTAATTTTTAGTGTCTAATTGATAATAATATCATTATGAAAAATTAATGCATCAGCAGCAGAACCAAGTCTAGATGTGAGCTAAGAAAGTTCATAGAACCAATCCATTAGCACATGCAAACAAGACAGAACTGTTGGACTAAAATAGAATTTGTTGGTATCGGGTTGGCATAACTGCACTAAGAGTCAAATGATCCAGAATTCCAGACGTGCATGTTCCCATTCTAATTAAGAAATCCTTTTCTTCCAAATCAATCTTACAGTTTTATAACGCGACGAACACAAGTACAAAACAAGGAGAACTTCGTCATTCATTTCAACTTACTAAGTTCATTCTCTATCCCAATGAAGTTAAAAATTGCTAACCCCAATATGATATGAATAAACTTCCACAATGAGTGTTACAGACTCAAATCCATAACACAACATTAAACTTAAGCAGAATCACATCGAAATCACAATACCCAAATTCATTTGCCGGCCGCAGTCATTATGCCGGTACTTCTCGACGAGCTCCTCGACCTCGTCCTCACCGAGCGACTCTCCGAGCACGACCGTCCTCTTCCCAGCAACCTCCCCCCCAGTCCACTACCTCCTCCCTGTTAGGAGGGGATCTAACAATGCACTTACACGAAACACGGATTAAACGCACCACGTATACCAAATATTGATTGCGGAATTAACTTTGGACCCTCTCCCAAACTCAATTGCAACAACAACACTAATAAAATGGAAATAAACAAGCAAACACAAATGCACAACTGAAACAACCATGACACACCCGATTTACAAGGTTCGACAACGTGCCTACGTCCTTGGGCGGTCTCCTGCGGGTTTCCTTTCCTTCTTCCGCTTCTCCAACAAGAGAACCAACCGAGATTACAAGTATATGCAGGCAATAAGTCCTCCAAATCACTCTATATCTATCTCTAGCCTTAATCTCTCAACTCACAATGAATGAAACTATATTGTATGCAATATGATATATGACTAAGAGCAAACAAGCCCTTTTATAGACTCAAAAATTGAGCTACAATTAAGCAAAACCGAACAGAACTATTCATGGGGGGCATGGTTAACCGATGCTCGTTCGGTTAACCGTGCGTGCTTCAACAGGAGCGATTCCTGTTCCGATTCGGTTAACCGAATCCTTCCCGGTTGACCGAGGGAATGCTTCTCACGCGGCTCGGTAGACCACGAGAACGATTCTTCCACGAACTAACAAATTCTCCAACAACCCTTCGGTCGACCGAGAACCCTTCGGTGGACCGTACCAAATTGTCCAGACATTTTTAGATTCTCAGAACACCAAAAATCTCATCAACGGTTTACCGAAGCCGTTGTTCCGAAGTGTCACTTGCTCTCTGACAATAGACCGAATCCAATTTGGTCGTCTGATCCCAGTTGTACACGGAGTGCCTGGAATCCTCGGTTCGGTGGACCGAATCCAATTCGGTTGACTGACCCGTCTTCGCCGAAATTTCCTGGGTTGTACGTCGGTAGACCGAATCCAATCCGGTCGACCGACTCTTCCTGGATTTGCTTCCTTAACAAATATAAGCCAATATTCAACAATCTCCACGTTGGTTTAGATTTGTTACCTGAGTCTTCTTCTAACCTGCATCCTTCGTGTCTTCACGAGACACCGCTTGGCGCTACCCCCGGAGCGCCCTCCTTCTCACTTTCTTAGGACATTGAGAAGCTTCGAGCACAACTCGAACTTCTCCCGATTGACAACCTTGGTCATCATATCCGTAAGATTCTCACTTGTGTCGATTTTCTGGAAAATAACCTACCCTTCTTCGATCCACCCTCGGATCTTATGGTACCTTACTTCAATATGTTTGGTCCTTGAATGGAACGTCTGATCCTTGGCTAGATAAATTGCACTTTGACTATCGCAATGCAATTTGGTCACTTCCTGTTCCATCCCCAAAGAGCATACCAAACCCTTCAACCATATAACTTCTTTTCCGGCATCGACAACAGCCATGTACTCCACTTCTGTTGTAGACAACGCGGTAGTATGTTGGAGAACCGATCTCCAACTCACTGGTCCTCCACCCAAAGTGAACACGTACCCTGTTGTGGACCTCCGTTTATCTAGATCTCCAGCGTAATCTGAATCGACGTACCCCTCCACCTGCCTTTGTGCTCCATCTTTGGTGAACTTCAAGCTAACATCCATGGTTCCCTTCAGGTACCTCAACACCATTTCAACACTTCCCAATGCTCTTTTCCTGGGTTAGCCATATAACGACTCACGAGGCTAACTACGTGTGAAATGTCTGGCCTAGTGCAGATCATAGCATACATAACGGATCCGACTGCACTAGCATGTGAAACTCTCTCCATATCTCTCCTTTCCTTTTCAGTAGAGGGGCTGCACTTCAACGAGAGCTTGTAGTGAGTACTAATAGGTGTGGCCACCTGCTTGGCGTTCTCGAGATTATACCTCTCGAGTATCTTCCGGATATAGCTCCTTTGAGTGAGCAAAATTTCACCTTTCTCGGTATCCCTGGAGATCTCCATACCGAGAATCTTCTTTGCACTCCCGAGGTCTTTCATCTCAAACTCCCCGTGAAGCTTCAGTTTGAGATCATCTATATGCTTCATCTCCTTAGCTGCAATCAACATATCATCTACATACAAAAGCTAGAACACGTGTGTTCCGTCTCCAAGACTCCGTAAGTATACACAACTATCATAATCGCAACGTACAAAACCATTATTAATCATAAATAAATCGAACCTTTTGTACCACTGCCTCAGCGATTGCTTAAGTCCATAGAGGGACTTCTTAAGCTTGCATACTTGTCCTTCCTTGCCTCGTGCGATGAACCCATCAAGCTGTCTCATATATATTTCTTCCTCTATGTGCCACTGAAGAAAAGTTGTCTTCACGTCCATCTGCTCTAACTCCATATTATCCATAGCCACCGTGGCTAACAACACTCTAATAGAGGTATGCTTTACAACGGGTGAGAATATCTCGTTGTAATCTATCCCTTCCTTCTGAGCATATCCTTTTGCCACCAACCTTGGTTTATACTTTATCTCCTCCATAGGAGATGACCCTTCCTTCTTCCTGAAGATCCACTTGCACCCAATCGCGCACTTTCCCTTAGGAAGCTCCGTTAACTCCCAAGTTTGATTCTTATGAAGAGACTCCATCTCTTCGGTCATGGCCACCAACCACTTGTTCATGTCCTCCTGCTCAATAGCTTCTTCGAATGTGCAAGAGTCCCCACATTCGGTAACAAGTGCAAACGCAATACTAGCATCATCGTGACCATACCACACCGGTGCCTTTGTGATCCTCCTTTGTCTTCCTTGAGCAATACTCTCTTGCTCAGCTTCCTCCTCTATCTGTGAGTCAATTGTTTCCCGCTGAACTACTTGATTAGATTCTCCTCTTGAAGTTGTGACCTCAACTTCAATTTTGTCTTCCTGCATGGGATTCACTTGCTGCTCTTTCTCCTCAAGGCCCTTGAGCAAACTCGCCTCATCAAAGACCATATTACTCTGTAGGAGTACCTTCTTGCTCATCGGATCCCAAAGCTTATATCCTTTCACCGTCCTATCGTAACCAAGGAATATGCACTCCTTTGATTTCGAATCCAGCTTCGACCATTGTGTCTCATCGACCAACGCATAGGCTTTGCATCCAAAAACCCTAAGCCTTGAGTAATCAAATAGCTCACCCGTCCACACTTCCTGAGGCGTCTTTAATTGAAGTGCCGATGACGGTGAGATATTTACCAAGTAGCATGCAAGATCTACTGCTTCCGCCCAGAAATCCTTCAATAGATTCACATGAAGCCTCATGCTCCTTGCCCGTTCACATAGTGTCTTGTTCATCCTTTCAGCTACGCCATTTTGTTCCGAACTCCGTGGTGTAGTCAAATGCCTTGTGACACATTCTTTCTCACAGAAACTTGCAAACTCCCTTGAGGTGTACTCACCTCCGTTATCTGTCCGTAAGTACTTGACAAATTTTCCTATACTTTTCTCTACTTGGGTCTTCCATGCTTTAAACTTATCAAAGTCATCAAATTTATTTTTCAGAAAATAAACCCATACCTTCCTTGAGAAGTCGTCTATGAATGTGACGAAATATTCGGCTCCACCTTTTGACCGAACCTGAGCCGATCCCCAGACGTCTGAGTGCACATACTCCAGAATTTCATTCGTCTTGTGGATAGCCGTCTTGAATCGAATTCTGTGCTGTTTACCGAAGACACAATACTTGCAAAAATCTAATCTGCAGCTCTTAACACCCTTCAACAGTCTCTCTTTGTGTAGCTCACACAAACCCTTTTCCGACATATGACCAAGCCTCATATGCCAAAGTGCGGTGCTGTCTTCGTCGCGTGCAACATTTGCACCTTTTCCTGCTACTACATTCCCTAGCATCCAATACAAGTTGCCCACCTTTGTTCCCTTTATCACTGTCATCGCCCCATGAGTGACCTTGATCTTTCCGTCCCCGCCGGACCATCTCCACCCGAGAGTATCAAGCTCTCCTAGAGAAATCAGATTCTTCTTCAACTCCAGTACGTGACGCACCCCCGTCAGCGTTCGAATGCACCCATCGAATATCTTGAACTGTACGGAACCAATACTGACTGTAGTGCACGGTGCATGGTTTCCCATAACAACGATCCCTCCTTTCAGTGGCTCATAAGATGTGAACCACTCCTTATGTGGGCAAATGTGAAAATATGCTCCCGTATCCAAAATCCATCCAGATGATGATTTGTCAATACCTGCAGCGCAAACTGTTAGAACGTTGACTTCGTTCTTCTCCACCACGCTAGCGGAGTTGTACCCGTCTTTGACTTTCTGCAGCGACTCTTTGAAGGCCCTACAATCACGCTTCATATGACCAACCTTCTTGCAAAAAAGCATTCAAAGGATATCGCCTTTGATTTGGACTGCCCTTTTTCCGTTGTTTCTTCCTTTGTTACCCGTCCTGCCCCTTTTGGTGCTGCGATCAATCCTTCACCCTTCTCGAAAGAGCTACTACTCGAATTCTTCCTTGCATCGTAAGAGATCAGGGTACCCTTGACCTCCTCCAACACCAACGAATCCTTGCCATATATGATCGTGTTCACCAAGTTCTCATACGAGTCCGGCAGTGACGTCAATAACAACATTGCTTTATCCACATCCTCTATCTTGTCATCTAGCTGAGTTAGATCAGCTATCAACTTATTGAACAACGAAAGATGCTCAATGAACGACGTGTTCTCCTTCATCCGAAGCATGTACAGTTGACGCTTCATATTCAACTTGTTGCTAAGGTTCTTCTTCATGAACATCTCCTCTAGAAGTTTCCAATATTCTGCTGTGGTCTTCGCCGATTCCTCAAAAAGCAAATCATCCGAGAGGCACAACTCGATGATCCCAATAGCCCGGAGATTCAGACTCTCCAACTTTTCGTCGGTCATCTTCGACGGTTTCTTTTCAACTCCATCCAACGTCAGCAATAACCCGTCCGTCTGAGACATCAACGCACAAACCCT
Source organism: Triglochin maritima (assembly GCA_963682175.1). NCBI lineage: Eukaryota > Viridiplantae > Streptophyta > Magnoliopsida > Alismatales > Juncaginaceae > Triglochin > Triglochin maritima. The sequence goes on from OY821779.1 coordinate 18,315,892, forward strand.
CCGTTGCTATATTGAAAAGTTCCCCTTCCTGGTGAATTTCTTCACCCGAAAGTTCCACGCTTCCTCCGCAATCGAAAGTGCAACCAAAGCTCTGATACCAGCTGTTAGGAGGGTGATTTAACAATGCACTTACACGAAACACAGATTAAACGGAACACGTATACCAAATATTGATTGCGGAAATAACTTCGGACCCTCTCCCAAACTTAATTGCAACAAGAACACTAGTAGGATGGAAATAAACAAGCAAACACAAATGCACACCTAAAACAACCACGACACACACGATTTACAAGGTTCGGCAATGTGCCTACGTCCTTGGGGGGTCTCCTGCGGGTTTCCTTTCCTTCTTCCGTTTCTCCAACAAGAGAAGCAACCGAGATTACAAGTATATGGAGGCAATAGGTCCTCCAAATCACTCTAGATCTATCTCTAGCCATAATCTCTCAACTCACAATGAAGGAAACTATACTGCATGCAATATGATATAAGACTAAGAGCAAACAAGCCCTTTTATAGACTCAAAAATCGAGCTACAATTAAGCAAAACAGAACAGAACTATTCATGGGGGCATGGTTGACCGATGCTCATTCGGTTAACCGTGCGTGCTTCAACAGGAGTGATTCCTGTTCCGATTCGGTTAACCAAATCCTTCCCGGTTGACCGAGGGAACGCTTATCACGTGGCTCGGTAGACCGTGAGAACGATTCTTCCACGAACTAATGAATTCTCCAACAACCCTTCGGTCGACCGAGAACCCCTCGGTGGACCGTGCCAAATTGTCCAGACACTTTTAGATTCTCAGAACACCAAAAATCTCCTCAACGGTTTACCGAACCTGTTGTTCCGAAGTGTCACTTGCTCTCTTACGGTAGACCGAATCCAATTTGGTCGTCCGATCCCAGCTGCACAGGGAGTGCCTGGAATCCTCGGTTCGGTGGACCGAATCCAATTCGGTAGACCGACCCGTCTTCGCCGAAATTTCCTGGGTTGTGCGTCGGTAGACCAAATCCAATCCGGTCGACCGACTCTTCCTGGATTTGCTTCCTCAACAAATATAAGCCAATATTCAACACCCCCTCCCCCAACCGAAGCCGACATGCCATCCCAGTTGCGGTCCAGCCACCCCGACCCGAAATACGAGAACTTGTGCGGTTCCCCTAACTCGATGGGGGTTAAGGACGAGTTAGTTTCCAAGTAGGAGTAGCGGAAGTCGAATGGGAGGTCAAAGTAGGGTGGGGCGGCTTTGGGGGGTGGTCAGAGTTTGGAGAGGCGGAGGGAGAATGGTGGGTCCTCGGGGTCGGGAAGAAAGGAGGTGGAGAAGAGTTTTAGTCTTTTAGGGTTAGGGTTTTGGGAGGGTCGAGAAGAGAAGAAGAGTTGTTTGATTTAGGGCTGTAAACGGTCAGGTCGGAGCGGGTTTCAAACCCACCGCTACCTCACCACTCTAAGGTAGGCAGGTTGGCGGGTCCGGTCGAGTGAATTTTTTAAACCGCTATCTGACCCACCTAAGATCGGGTAAACGGGTTACACGGGTGGGGAGGGTCGGGTAAACGGGTTATGCGGGGCGGGTAGATGGATAAATGGATTTTTTATATGTTTTTTTCTTTTTCTGCATAAGATCGTAAATTAAAAACATGACACATTAGCACCTTAAAAACATGACCCATGTGATGAACATCGTAAAATTAAAAATAACTTCAACTTTATAACACTATTAGTAAATTAGAGATTAGAGAATAGAGATATGTATAAGGTATATAAATATATATATATATATAATATTTATTATTTAATTTATTAAATTCTTAAGCGGGTAATAGGGTAAACGGGGCGGGAAGAAAATACAACCGCTACCCGTCTCGTTTCTTTGTCGGGTAGGCGGGTATTCGGGTAGATGGGTGGCAGGTTGGATTTTTTACACTACTACCCGACTTAGGCAGGTCGGGTTGGCGGGTCGGGGCGGGTTTTACTCGCCCCATTTACAGTCCTAGTTTTATTGTCGTACCTGCACTCGATGTAAGTCCGCCACTCATGAGATATCAGATCGTGTGGTCTTATATTTGCCACAGGATCCATTTTGGACCCACAATCCGGCTCATCAGTTGTTTCCCCGAAGAGCCAGTAGTGCCAAAATTAATCTTTTACTTGCCTTCAATTACATTATTGTGGTTTCTTTTAATTTTCCACGTGAAACACCTAACGCATTTGATATCGTTCATATATAATTCAAACCTTAAATTCACATCTACTAATTGTTAATCTGTTCCATTAATTATCTTCAATTTCACCAGGGTGGTTCATATATTGTTTCATTCATCATAGTTAGTATTTCCTAATCAATAAAAGAAGTAACCATAATAATACTATATTCATTTGCACATAAGGATAATTGACCTCCTCACTTTAGTTAAATTCGCCACATATCTTAAACTTAGCCTTTTGGCCTCATTAAACTTAATTTTGATGATTAGCAAACTAATATGATGCATAGTTCCAATTAACTCATCACGTAGATCATATTTTCAAATTGCATATATATTGTATGTTCTTAACAGTAGGTGCTCAAATTGAAGAACTAACCAACCTCAAGATGAATGCTCAAGATTTGTAACCAAAAAGCTCAAGGAGAAGATATGTAATTTTCATTTTATTTTAGTCATAGTATCAAATGTGCACTTGATGTACGAAAGCCAAATCCCTCAAAATCAGACGACCGAATATCATTCTGCCAACTGTTTCCCTCTTGCCAGTAGGATTCCAGCTTCTACTGGAATCTCCAATTCGGAAGACCGAAAATCTTTCTATCATCCGAAATCCTTGAGTCAATAAACTCTAAATCCTTACTTGATTCTTGATTTTGGTCGACCAACACCAATTCTGTCATATGAGTTTTCTATTGTTCAAATCCTTTGTGTCTTACTCTCATTGGCCCACGTGGCAAAGAGCCATTGAGAATTCTCAACGGATTTATCTTTTGTTTCCAAATACATTCCTTGAAAACTCACCAATTTCAGACAACTGACTGTGTTTCCTTGTTGGTTATTCGCATGCAATGACTCTTTCCACATGTCACTATAGTCGTTGGACTCTCAACGAATAATTGATTTACAACTGTTGGTGCAAAAGATAAAATATTTTACTTTGGCGAAAGCCACATTTCAGACCAAATCCTTATTGTTAATTTTGGACGGCGGACTGAACTCCTTTTGGTCAACCAAATTTTATTTAGTCGAAATGAAAAAAGTTACTAGAAGTTGGTGATATGTTATCCAACTTGTTTTAGGTCAATCAAACTTCTAATTTTGACCAAGTCAACCTTTATTTTCGGACTACTGTTCTCCAAATGGTCGACCGAATCTGTGCAGATTTCTACCCTGGATCAAGTCACATTTTATCTCTTATTGGTCCATATCTCATTCAAGAGACACAAACTAACTTTTTGTGTACTTCAAGTGATCTTATTATTTGTGTTGATAATTCTTAAGGCTTAAAATCTCCAACTCCCAAACTTCATTCAATTCACTCAAAGACAAATTCCAATCACTTTAAGTGTATTCAAATTAGAGTTTAACAACCTTCAATCTATTTAATTGTTGTAATGCTTCGAGGAAGCTCCCTCTTAAATTATGAGAAGCAGATCGAGCAAGGTGAGGGTTGTAAAGGGGTTTATCTTCGACTTGGAACAAAAAGATAAGTAGATACTTGAGTACAAATTGAATGATCGATCAGGAAGCAAAAAGAAGACTATAAATCGTCGGTATCACTTTGTGCTTTGCAATTTCTATATTTTGTGCTTTAATTTCGTATATTTTGGTGTGAATCACATTAAATCTAATCACCCCCTCTAGATTGATGTTTGATCATACTTACAGAACTTTCATTATTATTAGCGTTCAGGACATATAGATGCTATATAAACATATATACAGGAAAAATTAAAATGAGTTAAAACTCATAAATTTACTCATAAATGAGTACAAACTTAGTACAAACTCATAAACTTAGTACAACAACAAACACAATTTTGAACTCAATGATGACGAATACCATGAATACAGTGATACTCATTAAAACAAGAGTTTTTTGCTTGGATATCATTACATAACACTATAATTCCTAGAATCCATCACTCCACAACTATTTGTTTATATGCAATCCCAAAACACATAATATATCTGAACTGCCATTAAACTTTCGAAAATGCCACTCCATGAGCCTTTTTCCGATAGACACCGTTATGCCTTGCCACGTGTTGGAGTTTCATTTGTGTGTTTTATTTATAAGAGATTACGTCAGTATTAGTTTCTAATCATAATTGATGCATCTTCAACATGCTTAATCCAAATCCTTAATTTGTACCCCATCAATCGAAGTACCCTTCTCTCCCAAATTTCCTATATCATCCCTCCTTCCGCCCGTGAAACCATAAATCCCCAATCCAGACGTGAAATCCTAAATCCCCAATCTCTTCCAATCTCGCATGCCACATTCTCCCCATTGGGTGTCACACTGCTCCTTGAAGTAGGCGATCGAGCACAATACGGTCACTCAGGGAGTCCACAAACCTGAAATGCAAAATCAAAATGTACTTTGATGGTTTAAGGTATGCATGTTGATTTGTGGGGTTTAGGGTTTGTTGATTGATGCAGACCAAGTTGCACTCGAGTTCTTAAAGAAATCAGACCTCGCAAAAGGGATCGAGATAGGAGGTGACTTGCAAGCGACCATATTCAAACTATGTTTAACATGTTATGAATAAATAAAACAACCACATGAATCATGAAGTCTTAGTTTCCCTAGCATTTGCAATTGATATTGTTAGTCATTACCAAATTAGTTGGATTACAAGGATTTTTGTTAGTTTTGTCCTTATTATAGCACATGCAACACATGGTTGGTGGATGGGAATACTGTAACAAACTTTGGATGGGAGTATAAATGAAATGGGACTCCATAATGAGGGGAACCAAGAATTTTGCTGGCCATTTTCGGTGTCCATCTTATACTTTTCTCCCTTGGTCTCTCTCCCTAAAAGGTGGATTCCATCTCCCCATACCCCTCTTGATCCGGTCGGGTAGGCTCGGAGGTCCATTGAGTCTGATCTACTAGAAGTGGTAACAGAACATAGGATTCTAGTATGTCAAGAGGCGATGGTGGCAGTGGTGACCGGAGCATCCACGCCATGTGGAGAACCGTAGAGAACCAGCGGAAAGCCATGGAGGAAGGGTTTACGTGAATTCATACTATGATGGAGACCCAACGAGTGGGCAGTGGTAGGCGATGGGAACTCTTATGGGGAGCTCATCGAGAAGCTCCACCTCCCCTGAATCGGGAACTTACAGACTCATCATCAGACGGGTCCAACGAGGACCGAGAAGGGTGCCACCCTCCTCCCTAAAGGCAGTGAGGGTCGAACGAATGTCATGGTCGAGTGAAGGTTCTGGTGTTTTCGGGTGCGATGGACACCGAGGCTCTTCTCGGTTGGATTGATGAGGTCAAACATTTATTTGAGTATGTCATATTGCCCGAAGACCAACAAGTGAAGGTTGTCGCTTACAAGCTTCAGGGTGGTGCCGCGACGGGGTGAGACGAGTTGAACAATTAGCGACAACCGTAAGGGAAAGGACATATCCATGCGTGGGTGAAGATGTGTCCATTGATACAAGCACATTTCTTGCCTTCAGATTATCAACATCTTTCTGGCCTATATCAATCATGCATCGAAGGTGTTTGATCGGTGTCTGAGTACACAGAGGAGTTTCTTAAATTTTTGGCTCATTGTGATTTGCTCGATAGGCCCAAGCAACAAGTTGTTTCGTACATTGGGGGTCTACGTTACACGATTTAGGAGAGGCTAAGCATGTAACCCCTCTTCTTAGTCGATGGGGCTAAACCTCTCTCTTCGAGGAGAGGGTGTGATGGGATGACCTCCTAGTCTTTGACCCTTGGGGATACACTGAGAGCAGAACCCCGAGAGGACGCAAAGGGAGCACCGTAAAAAGGAAATAACCCGACATGGCCCAAGGTGACACCTAACGAGGTGCCGGTTGTGAATGTGGGCAAAGAGATAAACAACTTGCGAACAACTTGCGAGAAACATAAAACGCTTACCCCGACCCTCCTTGGACAAGTGTTACCGGTGTGGTGGCCTTGGGCACTGATCCAGTGTGTGCCCCAGCAGGCGCGCGATGGGCCTCGTGGAGCCAGAAGATGATCATGACATGGAGGGTCCCGACGATGATTGGGTGGGCGCCGAAGTCACCGAGGTGGACGATGAACATGTTGCTTGCGTGGTGACTAGACTCCTAACTCGTTGATTGATACGTTTTAATTAACCGCAAGTGCACGCCCGCGTTGAAGCGGTGGCAAATACGGGTCGATCCACAGGGAGGTGTGTCGACTTTAGTTGTTTGAAGGCGAGTGGGAAAGAAGGGAGAAAAAGGAGTTATGATCTAAACTACACTAAACTAAACTAGTAAACTAGAAAGGAGGAAATAAAAGCACGAAATGAACTAAACTAAGCTAAGCAACTACTAAGAAGAATGATAAATCTCAGGAATGGGAAAACCCTTAAGGTGTGGAGTGTGTGTGTACACATGAAATAAGTGTGGTGAATTTATACAATAAGCTTAAGTGTTGTTAGTGTTTGTTAATGCATAAGAAGTACCTAATGGCAAGACCTATCATTTAAAGCACTAACCTAAGTGATTAATATGACCATGACAAGTTTGTTATTAAGAACATAAACAAGCATGGAATTTACCTAAACATTATGGCAGAAACCATCAAGTAAAAGTTCTTATTAATTCAAACAAGCATACTAAGATTTCTCACAAACAACAATGTCTAGCATTCATACCATCTACATAACATGTATATACGTCTACTCCACCCCCAAAGGGGATGGAACTACTCACACATATTTAAACTAACATTTATACTAAGGAAAGAAAACATGCTTAAACTAATTATAAGACTAAAACAACAAGTTAACAAAGTATGCAAGAATTGAAAAGACAAGACAATATGAAGAAAACTTAACAAAACATCTATTATCACTCACTCAATTACAAGTAGCATCTCTCCACCAGGATTTTTGCTTCAAGGATTTTACTCCTAGTAGAGAGGGTGACCACCAAGCGAGAGATGTGTTACAAGAGAGGAGGGAGAGTTATATTTATAGCCCTAGAAAAAGGTAATCCGGGACAATCCCCCGGTATGGGCTAAAAATATACCAGAAATAGACTAAATACACTCTAATACAGGCCCCATAGAAATCTTAGCGGATCTGAAGCAACACAGACCGCCAATCAGCGGTCCCAGACCGCTCATTGGCGGTCTACAGGGTTTGGATTGCGCTGGGCTTTCTTCTGGGCTTTTCTGGATGTCTTTGTTTGTCTTTGATGCATCTACTTCGCTTGCTGGAGCTCCGACCCGGATAGAATTGCCAAAATACTCTCCATGATGGTATGGAGTATTCTTGTTTGCTCATTTGTCCTTCGATCTTACATTCAGATCATTCGATCTTGCATCTTAGTCCTCGAGTCTCTCAACTCAGTCTTTTTTTCCTACTTTTAGCTCCTTTTATGTCTCTTCTCTTCAAACCTATTTATTTCTGAAATTCAAACATAAAACTCGTTACGTAGCATTGTTTAGGTGAAAGATAATGGATATAAGATACAAATGTAAGTATGAAATGATGTCAATCAAATACTCCCACACCTTACTTTTGATAGTCCTCACTTTCGTAGGATTCACGGTTGCACTTAGCATGTGCAACAAGCCGTTAAACCTCATTGTCGCCAAGGAGAAGAAGTGTTGTCTCCTGAGGGTTTTCAACGGATGTTCCCACAAAATCCGAACATAGATGCAATATTCAATCCAGAAACTCGACTCGATGGACTCATTTTTATCGATCATTGGACGCGGTAATCCTACGGGCTGACTCTATATAGGTATTCAGTCCACACACCTAGCCTAATGAACCATTCATGCATGTTAAATAAGGACTTTAGTGAAATACATGGACAACGTCAACATCCTCAAGTGATACAAAGTGTAAAGTCCATTAAGGTTCTTATTTGCATTACCATTTTTTTTTCTTTTTTTTCTTTTCTTACTTTTTTTCTTCTTCTTTTTCTTACTATTTGGAGTTTCATTATCCCAGGGTCAAGTTTCGTGCATAATTGCCCATGAGGACTTACATTATCACATACACCTTTCCCCAAATCTCCACATAGGACAATCCCTACCACTCGTGTAACGGGAGTTCGGTCGGCGCATCCCAAGTCAGATGACTTGAAAGCACCATGCACAAAGTCCTCTCAGACCTACTTTCCCGAGTGATAGGAGCCGTGCGAGAAGAGAGAACACCTACTCACTTATTTCTTATCTACACATGAACCAAAACCCCTACACTTAATGTCTCACAACAAGATTTAAATGGTCATTGACTACAACAAACTTCCTTAATTAACAGACATGAATTATCGACTCACTAGGTTTATGGTGGACTTCTTTGATTATTTGAGTACTGAAACCCTATGATTACTCACCCCTCGAGGGGAAACCGGGGTGCATCCTAACGACACGATAAGTCCTAAATCCACTGTACTAGATATCCTAATGCATCAAGTTCAAGACAATTTTGGGGGCTTTCTTTTTTACTTTTCCTCTCAACGGTTTTGCACATGCTAAACACACGCAAAACCCACAAAACATTTTCTTTCGCAAACACATGAAGATTTTGAAAAAAATGTGAAAATTTAAAGCACTGACAAGCAAAAGAAGACAAGTCGCCCAAGGATCATGACAAGCAGATAAATAGATATTAAATGCAGCACACTAACATGACCCTAATAGTGCATACAAAAGAAAACAAAAACAAAATCAAAGGAAAACGACTTGACTATGTACACACGTAAAACACCCCCACACCTACTTCATGCATTGGCCTCAATGAATGTGAGCATGATACTACATGGATTTATGCATTAAAAAAGGAAGATCTCACCAATATGAAGCGCAACAGGAAGTTCATGGTTATAGTTATGGATACAAACCCAAATTCCCTTAAAACCTGTGAGATGCTAAAGAAGGGATACAAATACGTGAACAAAAAATGTGGCCTAAATACTCAAGAGTTGGAGCCCACAACAATCGATGCTCATTGAAAGAGTCTTCTTTTTTTCATTTTTTTTCAAAGATAACTTTATACAAACATGAAAGCTCAACCATTCATACAGGAACATGAATGGTTGAGTGCGAGAGAGATTCATGAAGGAACATGGCCTCCTCGACCTCAGCTGGTGCCCCCTCCAAGTAGGGTTTGAGGCGTTGTCCATTAAGTTTGAACACATCCCCATTCCCTGGCTCAGGATTTCAACCGCTCCATGAGGAAACACGGTTTGGACAATAAAAGGGCAAGACCAGCGACTGCGGAGCTTACCCGCAAACAGATGAAGTCGGGAATTGTAGAGAAACACCTTCTGCCCGGTCGTAAATACCTTTCGCATAATCATGCGATCGTGAAACAACTTGGCTCGAGAATTATGAATTTTGGCATTTTCATACGCATCATTGCGTAGCTCTTCCAACTCCATAATGTTGACATCATTTTGCATCAAAGGCATCATGTCTGATTGACATCATTTCATACTTACATTTGTATCTTATATCCATTATCTTTCACCTAAACAATGCTATGTGACGTGTTTTATGTTTGAATTTCAGAAATAAATAGGTTTGAAGAGAAGAGGCATAAAAGGACCTAAAATCATGAAAAAAGACCGAGTTGAGAGATTGAAGGACTAAGATGCAAGATCGAAGGACCAATGAGCAAACAAGAATACTCCACACCGTCATGGGGCGTATTTTGGCAATTCTATTCGGGCCGGAGCTCCAACAAGCTATGTAGATGCATCAGAGACAAACAAATCCATCCAGAAAAGCCCACAAGAAAATCCAGAGCGATCCAAACCCTGTAGAACGCCAATTAGCGGTCTGGGACCACCAATTGGCGGTTCGGGTTGCTCCGAATCCGTTAATCTTTATTTGGGGCGTGTATTAGTGTGTATTTAGTCTATTTCTGGTATTTGTTTAGTCCCATACCGGGGGATTGTCCTGAATTACCTTTTTCTTTGGCTATAAATAGAACTCTTCACCTTCTATTGTAATCACTCCATGCTTAGTGGTCATTCTCTCTACTTGAAATGAAAGCCTTCAAGCAAGAAACTCAAGTGGGGAGATGCTACTAGTATTGTGAGTCTGAAATCAATAAAATTTTCTTTGTTTTGTGCTTCTTTTATAGTTCTTGCATGGTTAGCTTAATTGTCTTTTATTAAATCTAGCTTAGTTAATATGTTTTCTTATCTTAGTGTAATAGTTTGTTTAATGTTTAGTGAGTAAAACCACTCCCTTTTGGGGGTGGAGATTGTTGGCTTTTTGGCCTTAGTCTATGTTTTGATGATTTAACCAACCTAATCTTAATTATGATCATGTAGAGTAGCACACATATTGCATTGCATATATATTGCTTTCTGCTAACTTCTATAGGTGATCAAGACTCAAGGAAGAAAGGAAAATCGAGTCAAGACATGTAATCAAGCTCTTTTGAAGACATGTATTTTGTATTTTCATTGAGTCTTAGGAACTTATCTAAATTGAGCATACTTGAGTTAAAATCAACTTAAACACACACTAGGTTCCTTATAGAAGTCAGACACGAAATTTCACATAATTTGGACTTCAATAGATCACCCAAACTTAGACCGGAAAACACTAAACCTGAACCCTAACAGTCTGCCCACATTTGGTCGACCGTAACAGACCGTTCGGTCGACCGAGTGATCATTCATCCTGCTTGTGTTTTCACTGCCCAGTTTCGGTCGACCGTATATGCCCTTTCGGTCGACCGATGAACTTATTTTTCCGACCGTTTATTTTGTCGTATTATACCCAACGGCCGTATTCGTATTAACGAAAAATACCCTAAATACATTTCATGTATCGGTTGACCGAGGACCTTGTTCGGTCGACCGAATATCCGTCTCTTGACAAACCCAAACCTACTGGTGAAAATCGATCGACCGTTATACCTTGTTTCGGTCGACCGAATTGATCATTGTTTGTAAACCCCAAAGTGTCTCGTGCAAATTGGTTGACCGAACCCTTTTCGGAGTTCGACCGATCACTTAAGTGTACCTAAGTCGTAGCGTTGGGCGGTCGACCATTACCTAACCGGTCGACCGAACTGAGTTCAAAACTGCCAAACGGTCGACCGGTCAAACCGATCCGGTCGACCGAATTAACTCAGAATTGGATCCTGCGAGTTTCTGTTTTGTGTATCCTACACCAACACTCACTCAATCAACTCCAACGGATCTATTCTCTCTAATGCCTATATAAAGAGAGGACGTAGGCGGTGGCCGAACCTCTGTAAAACCCCCCTGTCCATTGTGGTTTGAATATATCTTCCTTTTACTTGCTTGTTTAGTTTTAAATTCCACTGCATATCTTTGATAGATCAAACAAATAGGAAATTAGCATAAAATTGTGATTAGTATTGTGGACCCATAACCCACACGATCCTACAGAGATGATACTTATATATGCAATTAAGTATGGAAGAATGCTTTATTCTGAAATGTGTTGATTAATATGAATGTATGCTTGCTTGTTAGAATAGAACAATTCACTAGATGGGTTTCGCCACAAATCTTAAGACACCTCCCATGCTTGTTTAGTTTCTTAAATAACCAGCTTGTGTTTATGAATGTTAATCAAATAGGTTAGTGATTGAATTGATGGGTTTTGCCATGATACGTAGACACCTCCTATACATGAAAACACTACCTCCACTTGTGCCCATAGGAATGCATTCTTACCTTCTTATTGTATATGTGTAATCACTCCACCCCTAAGGGGTCTTTCTCTTACTGATTTCAGCTTAGTGTTAAGTTTCTTTAGTTTAGTTCGAAGTACTCGTTAATCGCTTTCCGTTGCATTTCTCTTCTTAGTAGTTTAGTGTAGCATAGATTAGCTTAGACAAACTCTTCACCCTTGTTGTTGTCACTTGATTTCTGAAAAACCTGAGTGGTCTCTCCTCCCCGTGGATCGACCCGTATTTGCCACATCTTCACCGACATCGTGCACTTACGGTATTATAAACGATTAAAGAAGTTTTTGGCGCCGTTGTCGGGGAGGTGTCAGTCCAAACTCTGGTTTGGACGATTCGAGTGGATTTAATTTGTCTTTTGTAGTTTTCGTTGTTTCAGGAGACCTTGAGGCTAAAGGGCAATTACCAGGAGAAATTTGGAGCGGAACAGAGCATCTTGGACCGCCAATGAGCGGCCTGAGACCACCAACTGGCTGTCTGGTGAGCTCTGTTTCCTTTGTTTTTCCTTTGGCTTGTTGTATTATCTTATATATTGATCTGGGACTCGATTTGGCATGTTTTGACTTATAGTGTTTTCCCAGATCAATAATCAAGTCCCTTAAAGCAACTTGGACCTTAAAACCCAAAGCAAAAGATTAGGCATTCTTTTTGTTTAGGCCATGCATCATGTATGTGACATAGGCATTTAGATTGTCTTTTATCTTAGCTTTATTTTCTGTTGCTGAGAGCTGGCGTGAGGTACACACCTTCTACTCTCATTCATGCATTTCGTATGAACATGCATTAGTTAGTAGGAAGTGCATTGCAACAAGTGTGAGTTGAGCGTTGTTTGGAGAGTTGATTGCTAGATTTAGGACTCCAAAACGCTACTAAGGAGGGGTTGTCCCATAAAAGATAAGGTGGAGGATTTCATCACCCTTTCCTTCACCCCAAAAACCACACTAATCAAGAGCCTAATTTTAAAATCAAGTAGACATTGGCCTTAAGGAATTCGGACGCATTAGGAGAGTGATCCGGTCCCGACCGTCATGAACTGATCGGCGTTGCCCACTTTGTCGATAGTAGGAGAGACGAGATCTCCGGATCTTGACTCACTTGCTGGGCTTTGTGGTCCTCGTCGTAGGGAGGTGAGGCGTGTTGAGGCCGTGTGACCTCGCAGTTAGGCGTCGTCTAGCTGTAAGGACCTATAGCGACCTTAGGACTGTTTGAGCCTTGTTGCTTGTGTGCTTCTACATGTACCCACCCGCCGTAGCAAAAAGACTTTTTCCCTTCTCTCCTGAGTCATTCTCTCTCTTCTGTGTCCCTCCGTCTTCTCCTCTACGCACATTCTTTGTTAAAAAATTGGTTTGTGTGTGCACATTTGTGCATGCTTGTGTGGGCACGAGACGAGAGCGGCCGTTTGACGAGGCATGTCATCAACCCTGCTTCGGTAGTCGATTTCAAATCCCTCCCTCTTCTCGTGTCGCACATAGTTCGTGTTCAATGACTGCTCATTACCGCGAGGAGGAGCAGTTGCTAGACCCACCTGTCCCACCTGTTCTACCTGTTCTTCCCGTTGTCGCTCTCATACCTCTCCGCGATCGATGCTACCCGAGTCGTACCGCTCTACCCTCATGCATCGTATTTCCAGAGGCAAATAGGAACCACTTTGAGGTTAAGCTTCAGTTTATTTCCATGCTCCCTCACTTCACTGGGAAAGGTGACCCCTATATCTTTCTCAGGGAATTTGAGGAGGTCTGTGCTATGTTCAAGCTGCAACAACTTAGCACAGACTCCAGCAATCTTAGGTTTGTCCCCTTTGCACTGAAGGATGATGCCAAGAAGTGGTTGTAGAGAAACCAGGCGAATTGCCTTTAGGACCTGGGATGAGTTTCAATCTGCATTCCTCAAGAAGTACTTTCCAAATCATCAGACTCAAAAATTGAGGAACGAAATCAATTCGTTCTATCAACATGAGACCGAAACATTCCATGCATACTTAGAGAGGTTCAATGAGCTACTATCCTCATGCCCTCACCATGTCATCGAGTTGTGGCGCCTGTGTTAGATTTTTTATGAGGGTCTTCACATCCCATCCCGAACGCTCCTTGAGTCCATGTGTCAAGGAGAGTTCTTAGGAATGGATGAAAGGGAGGCATGGGCTTTCCTGGAAGACCTCGCTGAGAAAACCATGCAATGGGAGTGTAAGGGAACCACCTGCATCAACTAGCATAGGAGCGAGGATCGCAAATGCAAACTCGACTAGATTGGGTGCCGCATTTGCCGTCGATACCACTACGGCCACCGAGGCACGCATGGCGGCCTTAATGCACCATATGGATTCGATTGAGCTCCAAAACTAGCACGATGTGTCTCATGTGTCTGCATCTGGTTCAGTTCCATGTCATTTATGTGGTAGGATAGGTCAAGTGGGGGTGAGTGTGCATCCATTCCTCCTACGATGGAACATGTAAATGCCATCTATGATAGATCCAGGAATGACCCATATTCATCGTCATATAACCCGGGATGGAGGAACCACCCTAATTTTTCATGGACCCATAACAATGCCTCAGGTGGTCCTTCAAACTTTTCTCGGCCACCTAACCGACAACACCACCGTCCCATGCATTCACAGTCTTATCAGCCACCCCAAAGTCAGAATACCAACCCACCAGGTTTCCCAAATTCTAACAACTTGGAAACCCAGTTTAATTCGCTTGAGAACTTAACTCGTGGACTTTAGAACTCTGCAAAAAAACTATATGTCGTCCACAAGTCAAGTCCTCACTTCGAATCAGCAGACCATCAAATCTCTCGAGCTTCAGATGGGCCAATTGGCTCAGTCTGTACATGAGAGAGAGAGGGAGTCTGCCTAGCCAACATGTGGCTAACCCCCATGCTCAACAACACTCGAACATGCCAAATGCAAGTTCAAGACCACAGGGGTCAAGTGAACTACGTGGAAGAACCTGTGGACCATGTTAATGCCATTGTAACCCTGAGAAATGGGAAGCAGGTTAACAACCATGTTTCTCTGCCAGTAAATCCATCTGTGCAGCCCCATTGTGGGAATGATGGTGAGAAAGAGGCCGAGGGTGAGAGTAATACACTAACGCCTCCTTCTCGGGCTCCGCCTAAGACATACTGATGAGAATTTTATTTATACCGCAAGTGCACGGTGTCAATGAAGACGTGGCAAATACGGGTCGAACACAAGGAGGGAGAGATATTGTTATTTTTTGATTTTCGATTAGAGAGAGAGAGAACAATTAAATTGGTTGGTTTTGAGATTTTTGGGTTTTAATTATCTAAAGCAAAAAACATGAACAAATAAAACTAAAACAAGAACAAAGATGGTGAATTCCGTTGGGTGGAGGTTTAGATATCGGGTTTAGATTAGAGAATTCTGAAACTTATAATAAATCATATTAGTTATAAAGCATTACATGATAAATGATTTAACATAAACTCAAGTAATCAAAACATACTAATACGAAATTAAAATAATAACATCTTCTCTTCTCATCACCCTAAATCCGTCACCCCCACCCTTTGGAAAGAGTTAGAAACTCATAGATGGAGGGAGGGAGAAGGGGTCCTAGAGAAACTAAGAAAAGAAAATTAAAAACATAAAATAAAAGAAACAGAATTTTATTGCTAAATTATGGAACAAAAGGAAGAACTCCTCACAACATCGTTCTCGGGGCTATTTATAGCCCATACAAGGGACCTAAGCATGAAATAAGAAAGTACACGCGTCAACACGCAACCGGTAAAAATTTTAGAGCATGAATCTAATTTGGTGCGGCGGAATCGCCACCTTTTTGGCTCAGAATCGACCCGGATTTTTCCTGTGTGTTTATGGTATGATTTCAATGTCATTTGCACGTCTGGATTGATTCTTGCATATCTTTGGAGATCCGAATTAATTTCTTCATATATTTGGAGATCCACATTGGTTTTTCTTTATATTTTCTCCATAATAATAAAAGCTACTCGTGATTTGCAATTAGGTCCCTGACTTTTTGCAATTAAGTCCCCGACTACTTTTGTGCTTAAGTCCTTGTTCTTTTCGTAATTAGGTCTTGAATGCTTTTATGCTTGGATACATTTCCATTTGAAGCCCGATAAACTTGAACTTGGTCTTTATGATAGAAACGAGTCTTTTGTACGCGTTTATGCTCGGGATGTGGGTAAATTGCATTCAGGTCCCTGTATTCTGTAAATAAGACTAAACACATACCTTAGTAGCATTTATTGATGTAAAAGTAATCTAAATGAAAGACATATGATGCAATGTATGCAATGCATCAAATACCCCCACACCTAGATTTTGCTAGTCCCTAGCAAAACAGAATATAAGAAAAATGAAAATAGGGAAATCCTAACTCACTTTCGTAGGAATCACGGTTGCACTTAGCATGTGCAACAAGCCGTTAAACCTCCTTGTTGCCAAGCAGGAGGAGTGTTGTCTCCTGAGGGTTTTTAGCGGATATACCCACAAAATCCTAAATCAACGTTTCATTAATAGCTCTCAATATTCCTACCTCAACTTTATACATCTCACTAAGAATTTTTGCATGCTCATTATATAAATCTAACTCATTAAAAATATGACTTGGTCTTTGTTCCTCCAACATTCACACCACTACCCTTCTACACATGTTTATCACTTGAATTATTTTGCACACCTCCTCTGGTGGTGAAGTATCATTCGGATCAACCATGACATGGATCATTCTTTTAGCTTTGGGCCTTGAGTATTTTTTTTTTCTTTTCTTCCGTGATTCAACACATTTGTTTTTTGACACTTTTACCATATTTGCATTTGTGTAGCGAGTTTGGTCGATAATCCCGAGCTGGTAGACTCAAGTTACCGGGTTTCAAGATACCCCTACGGACCAGTGACTCAAAGGCTTGGGCTTTTGTAATCATTTTGCAGAATGTGTTTTCCTCACTTTATTCCTTTATTTTTAATTTCCTCAAGGCTTAATTGCTATTAGAAGTCCACACTTCCCGGTATATTTTACTCAACCTCTGCTTTTTATCAACCACTTCAAAGATTTGATTCATCCAATTTAAGTGCATACATATCTTAAAGGGCAATGGGTTATTTCTTTGGAACTTAGATTTATGTCATAATTTCTACAAGCAGAATTATATAATAAGGAACAAAAACTCAATGCAATTTGTACACGGGTTTTGGCAGTTCAATCTTAAGCTATGTCATGAAACATTGATTTTTTTTTTAAATAAAAGACAGAATATATAGATAAATATATACATAAACACCCCCCCACACCTAAATCATGCATTGTCCCCAATGTATGCAAATATAAAGCAAATGCACTTATTACCTTGATGAACTGCGGTGGACGGATGGAATTTGCTCAAAGTCAACCATAGTCAGAACTGGATTGAATGCCACCATATTGGTGCATGTATCCAGTTGAATTGTTCCCTATGTTGCAATGAGAGTCCTGAGTCACAGGTTCCACACCCCTCACATAAATTGGTTCTCTTATTTGCTCGAGTGACGGTGGGTGTGTAGAAGAATTCCTCCCCTTTGTCTTACTTCCTTTTTGATTTTGTGACGATTCAGAAATATTATAGATACGCGATTTCATCACAACATCACTTTGATTGCATGTTATTTCTGGCTCACTATCAATATGAAAGATATTAAATTCAGCTTTTAAGTTCCCAAAAGATAATTGCATGAGCCCATTTCGACAGTTTATCAATGCTTCAGAAGTGGCCAAAAAGGGTTTGCCTAGAATTACAGGGATTTGTCGATTAGGATTTACAACAGGTGCGGTATCTAGTACTACAAAATCCACTGGGTAAATGAAGTCACCAACCTTGATCAAAACATCCTCTACTACACCTCTTGGTTTCTTAATAGAGCAATCAGCAAATTGAAGGGTTGTCCTAGAGGGTTTTAGTGGACCAAGGTTCATTTGCTCATAGACAGAGTACGGGAGTAGGTTAACACTAGCACCAAGGTCTAGAAGGGCTTTGTTGATAAAAGTATCTCCTATTGAACATGAAATTGTGGGACACCCAGGATCCTTATATTTTATAGGAGATGTGTTGGACAAAATTGAACTTATGTTTGCAGTTAAGAATGCCTTCTTTGGTACGTTCGTTTTTCTCTTTTTAGTGCACAAATCTTTTAAGAATTTAGCATAATCAGGTATTTGTTGAATCATGTCTAAGAGTGGAATGTTCACCTTAACTTGCTTAAATACTTCCAAGATTTTCTCTATTTGTGCACTTGAGTTCTTTTTGAGTCTATTGGGAAATGGGGCTTTAGGGACATAGACTCGCTCAGGTTCAGGTGGAGCTACGGGTTCAGATTGAGTAGGTGGGGTGGGCGTTTCAGATTGGACGTCGGGTTCAATGGTTAGGTCATATGTGGCAGTTTGATGGCTAGATTGATTAGACGTTCTAGGATTTACCACATTATTATCAATCTGTCTTCCGGACCGTAATGATACTACAACATTTATTTGTTGGAACGATCCTTCTTCATTAACCATTTGAATCGGTCTAGGGTTGTTATTTCCTGAAGGTGCTTGATAGGATTGATATGAATTATTAGATCAAGGGTTCACCTCAGGTTGACTTGGAAACCGACCATTTTCTCTTTCACCTACTATTTGTGCTAGTTGGCTGACTTGTGTCTCTAGCCTTTGGAAGGTCTGGTTGGTTGTTTGTATAAAAGTTTTCATCAAATTTTCCAAGCTTGTCAACCTAACCTCATGATCGTTACTGTTACTAAACCCAGATGATGTATTATTTTGGTTATACGGGTTCGGTTGTTATCTAGGAGGTTGGCCCTGTTGGTTTGATGAGAAATTGGAATTATTACGCCAACCCGAGTTATAGGTTGATGCGTATGGGTCATTTCTAGCATGGTTATACATGGCATTAACTTGGTCCCATTCCGCACAATCCTCCTTTACATGACCAGTCTGACCACATCTAGAGCACGGGATAGTCGAGGCTTGATTCACTCGGTTTTGGGTTTGTAGCTCTAAACTTTCCATTCTGCGCATAAGGGTAGCTAGTTTTGCTTCAGCCGCTATGTTGGCATCTACAGCTAAGACACCTGGTTTGGGTTGACTTGCTATTCTAGATCCAATACTCGGGTTAAGCGGTGTTCTAGCATTGTCCCATTGCATACTGTTTTCAGCTAAATCCTCAAGGAAAGTCCAGGCATCATTTTCATTTTTTGACATAAAGTTCCCTTGGCTTACGGATTCTACCATAACTCTAGATGTGGGTGTCAATCCCTCATAAATAATTTGGCTTAATTGCCATCTTGGAATTCCATGATGAGGGCATTGGGTCAGTACACTCTTAAATCTTTCTAGATAGGAATAGAACGGCTCGCTCTCAGACTGAACGAATGCAACAATTTCATTCCTAATCCTCATAGTCTTATGGTTGGGAAAATATTTTTTCAGGAATACTTGAACAAACTCAGCCCAACTCCTAATAGATCTTTCGGCTAGACTATATAGCCATTTCTTAGCTTCGTCCTTTAGTGCTAGAGGCACGAATTTCAGACGCACTGCCTCCTCAGGGATATGCTGGTATTGCATAAGAGAGCAGATTTCCTCAAATTCTCTAAGGAAGAGATATGGATCTTCCCTAGAGGTGAACTTAGGCAACATACTCATGTATTGTGCCTTAAGTTCGAAGTCGCGACCCGGTATGGTGGGCATAACGATGCACGATGGCTGAGCAGCCATCGCTGGATAGCATCGATCCCTCAGAGTTATAGGTTGTGCAATAGGCGGGTCCACTACGTTCTCACCCATTGGATCTGGGTGAGGCGGTGCAACAGGTGGATTGGGGTTAAGTTCCAGACTGAAATCTAGATGAACTCGTGAGAGTCGATTACTCAAGTCCCGAATCCAAATCTGAGTGCACCGGGTTGAATCAATTTTTGAATTCAAATTCCAAATTTAAATTCCAAATTTAATTTCAAGAATTAATTAATTTTTTTTATATATTTTCGTTTTTTTTTATTTTTTTTATTTTTTTTCAAAAGGGAAACAAACAATAGAATGGGGAAAGATGAGAAAGGAATCCTAATCTAGAGAATTTAGGTGAGAAGAGAAAGAAGACTCAGATGAGAAGGGAAACTTAACTCTAAAGATAGAAAGAGGGTTGGTCAGAAAATTCCTAAGAAAGCACGGTTCAAACAATCCTAGTCCTAGTGTCGCTTAGATCTAGACGACTCCTAACTGGTTGAGTCGAATCGATTTGCTTGATTAACCTCCCTCACTAATCAAACCAACTTGGCCAGGCCGTGTATAGCTAGTGGGGGCGCTTCCGACAGAGTCGGTGCCAATTAGACAACCACTTCGCTTGGAAGACTTACGTCAACACAAAAACACTTTCTAGACACCAAATTAAATTCAATCGGCTTCAGGTCATAGCAAGTCAAACCAATTCTTCTCCTTAAATGAGTCTGAGTCCTTAGGGGCCAATGTCTAATTGACTTTAAATTTAAGGCTTAGGTGACACTTTAGGATTGTGATTTGTGGGCCACGGAAGGGTGATGAAATCCCCACCGTATCTTCGCCTACGGAGTTGCCCTTAAGATAGTTTAACTTAGATCTAGCAAAAACAGTCAAACAATGGCCTTTAATTGGGGGCAATTGCAAGGTTGTATGCAAACTAAATTATATGCTTAAATGCAATCGTTAAAACGCGATACGTACCTTGCCTCCAGCACTCTTCAACAAGAATTAATTTGCAAGAATTTAGCAAGAATAATGCATACAAAACACTAGATGATGCATGCACTAAGGCCTTTCTAATTTTGCCAATTTTAGGCCAGAGTTGAATTATTGCCAATTATGGAATTTTGCCCTAACACATGCAGTTCTATGAAAAGGAAATTTTCTGAAACTAGAAATTACGAGGAAAAAGGCAACAAAGGTTACCTACGCAATGCTCAGTCGGGTTCGCCGCCCGCTCTCGAAATTTCAGTAGCTCTACGCGTCCACCCAGAGATGGTGCTAACCCCAGAAAAATTTGAAGCCCAGATGCTTCAATTGTGCGGCGATTCCGCCGCAGCTTCCTCTTGATGTGCGGCGATTCCGCCGCCCTTGTTGCTCAGACTGCGCTCAGATTTCACCGCGCGCTCTATTGTCTCCTGAAACACAAATCCAAATAGTTAGATCGCGCACAAGATAAACAGAATAGAATCGAAATCAACAAAAAACAAAATCTGCGTCGCCTCCCCGGCAACGACGCCAAAAACTTGATGTGAATTTTATTTATACCGCAAGTCCACGGTGTCAATGAAGACGTGGCAAATACGGGTCGAACACAAGGAGGGAGAGATATTGTTATTTTTTGATTTTCGATTAGAGAGAGAGAGAACAATTAAATTGGTTGGTTTTGAGATTTTTGGGTTTTAATTATCTAAAGCAAGAAACATGAACAAATAAAACTAAAACAAGAACAAAGATGGTGAATTCCGTTGGGTGGAGGTTTAGATTAGAGAATTCTGAAACTTATAATAAATCATATTAGTTATAAAGCATTACATGATAAATGATTTAACATAAACTCAAGTAATCAAAACATACTAATACGAAATTAAAATAATAACATCTTCTCTTCTCATCACCCTAAATCCGTCACCCCCACCCTTTGGAAAGAGTTAGAAACTCATAGATGGAGGGAGGGAGAAGGGGTCCTAGAGAAACTAAGAAAAGAAAATTAAAAACATAAAATAAAAGAAACAGAATTTTATTGCTAAATTATGGAACAAAAGGAAGAACTCCTCACAACATCGTTCTCGGGGCTATTTATAGCCCATACAAGGGACCTAAGCATGAAATAAGAAAGTACACGCGTCAACACGCAACCGGTAAAAATTTTAGAGCATGAATCTGTTGGCTTTTTGGCCTTAATCCATATTTTGATGATGTAATTCAACCTAATCTTAATTACGACATGTAGATTAGCACATGTAGTATAATGGTATATATGTTGTATTGTGCTAACATCTACAGGTGATCAAGACTCAAGAAAGAAGAAAAATCAAGTCAAGACATGTAATTAAGCTGGATTGAAGACATGTATTTTACTTTTCTTTGAGTCTTAGGAACAAATGTGAATTGAGCATAACTTAAGCTAATATCCATGCATTCACACACTAGGTTCCTTAGAGAAGTCACACACAAAATTTCAGATCAATCGGACTTCGATAGGTCATCCAAAACATAGTCGGAAAATCACTAAAACTAAAAACTCTAAATTGTGTGGGTTATGGTTCGGCCGTGCCAATTAACGAACGAGGCTCTGATACCAAATGTAGGATTGGATCGTGTGGGTTATGGGTCCACTAATCACTTTTTAAGCTAATCCACAATTCTCTACTTGATTAAGCAATCAAATGCGCAGCGGAATAAACAAACAAGTAGAGAAAGAAAGACAATGCAAACCACACAAAGACGCAAGAGGAGCTCGAACGGAGATTCGAGAGGGGCTTGCAAGAGAGGACGTAGGCACGGCCGAACCTCTGTATATCCGGTGTCTTCTTGTGTGGTTTGCATTGCTTTCCTACTTGTGTTTGATTTGTTTTTAATTTCCGCTGCACATCTTTGATCTATCGACCGAGTAGTTAATTAAGGCTTAATCGTGATTAGTTTGTGGACCCATAGACCCACACGATCCTACATTTGGTATCAGAGCCTCGTTCGTTAATTTTGTTCTTAACCGATAAATTAACATGACTCTTAATGCATCCACACCTCTAGAATCTTGTAAACCACCATATTTTGATGGAAATAATTTTGTTTCATGGAAATCTAAAATGTCATCATTTATTAAATCCATGAATGCTAACTTGTGGTTTATGATTCAAACTCCATATGAATCACCTAGTTATCATATTAGTAAATGGAGTTTAGAAGATGAGAAAAATGCATCCCTAAATGCAAAAGCTATGAATGTCTTATTTTGTGCATTAGGAGATGAACATTTTAATCTTGTTTGCTCATGTGATAGTGCTCATCATATATGGCAAACATTAGAAAAGAATTTTGGTGAAGGAGATTCACCAACCGGGAAAAAGGGAGAAGCCACTCCAATGGATGTAGCTCAAGTTAGATGTGAAGAAATCAATTCAACATCTTGTTCAACATCAAGCTCATCCGATGGAGAAAGTGAAGATGAGGTATCTTCTAGTCACTCTTCAAGTTGTAGTTCAAGTGGAAAATCATCGCATTCACATAAACTACAAAATGCATTTCTGAAAATGGTAGAAAAATGTAAAGAGCTTCATGAATCAAATAAATTAGCAAACAAGCAAATAGATGAGCTTAAATGTCAAAATGCATCTATGTTAGATGATAAAGTTGATTTGCTTGCTAAAATTGATGCTCTTACTTTAGAAAATGCATGCTTGAAGAATGAGTGCTTAAATGATAAATCTACCTCATCTAATGCAATTGAAAGTCATATGCTTGAAAATGACAAAATTGACTTGCTAAAGAAACTAGATAAATCATATCTTGAAAGCAAGCAAACTTTAAATGACTTAAATTGCATGAATGAAAAAGTTGCAAATTTAGAGATTCACATGCTTAACATGAATGAAAAGCATAATTCTATGATTAAAAATCTAAATTGCTTAAATGAATCTCTAGCAACTAAAAACAGTGAACTTAATGTCTTAAATGAAAATTTGTCAAATAAATTGCATAAGTTCACACATGGCAATAAAAACAATTTTTATGTTAAAAACTTTCCTATTCAAATTAATGTTAAACATAATTTTGCCATGAAAAAGAAAGTAAGTGTAGAGGTACCAAAATCAACTTGGATTTGGGTACCAAAAGCTAAACTTAATGGACCCGAGCAAAAATGGGTACCAAAATCTACACTTGTAGGAGCTTGAGGAAGAGATTGGTGGTGACCGGGTGAGCCAAAGCGTCGAATTCGAATCCGGTTGCATCACCAAATCAAGATTGGAGCTATTCAAGATTCAAGTTTGGTATAAAAATTTCTATCTCTAAAATTTCTGAAAAATAGCTCTAATCTAGTTAATATGCTTAATTGTCATATCCTTAGAGTTTAATTCATTGCAAACCATATACCCTATTCATTGCAAATCTTTTACCACATCCATTGATTTTAAATGTCAAATTTTAAATGGATGTTAGAATAAGGCTTAAATAGAAACTTAATTGAACTTAACTTTAATCATACTCATAGTTTCCATCTAGCCTTATTGATAGGGGGAGCTTAATAGTTATATCTTTTATTAGAGTAATGAAGTGCAAAATTTAGGGGGAGCAACTTCATTACAATGACATCCTATTTGAACTTGAATAGTTATATAAATGTCAATGAGGGAAAAATTTCATTTCATATCTTAGATTGATTATTGTTTTTGATGGATGTCAAAGGGGGAGAAGAAATAGATTAGGGTAACTTGAAATATGCATGAAATTGTCACGAAAAACTATGCAATAGATTTAAAGAAACATTTTGAAGCATAGTTTGCATAATATATTTCAAGTATTAAGTTAGTTTAAGATATAGGTTGTCATCATCAAAAAGGGGGAGATTGTTGGCTTTTTGGCCTTAATCCATATTTTGATGATGTAATTCAACCTAATCTTAATTAGGACATGTAGATTAGCACATGTAGTATAATGGTATATATGTTGTATTGTGCTAACATCTACAGGTGATCAAGACTCAAGAAAGAAGAAAAATCAAGTCAAGACATGTAATTAAGCTGGATTGAAGACATGTATTTTACTTTTCTTTGAGTCTTAGGAACAAATGTGAATTGAGCATAACTTAAGCTAATATCCATGCATTCACACACTAGGTTCCTTAGAGAAGTCACACACAAAATTTCAGATCAATCGGACTTCGATAGGTCATCCAAAACATAGTCGGAAAATCACTAAAACTAAACCTTAAATCCTGTCCGAAAACGTTCGACCGATTGGACCTTTTGTTCGACCGGTTTCAGTAGATTTAGAGTTTTTACATGACCATTTTGTTCGACCGAACCATCCATTTGTTCAACCGATCCATTAGTTTTTGTAAGGTTTTGTTCGACCGGTTCAACTTTAGGTCGACCGGTTGGAGACAGTTTTTGCTGAATTTGAATTCTGTTTTGTGTATCTCTTACACAAATCAATCAAATCTTTCCCCAACGGCTAGGAATCTCTTAGAGCTTATAAATAGAGGTTCACACTTAGTTTTCCAAAAGATTTCACAACTCCAAAGTGTCAAACTTATAGTGAGATTTTCCACAACCTCAAAGCTCCAAATTAGTCATCCAAAGCCTAATTTCCACATCCTTCATCAATCATCATACTAGCAATTGTTGTGCTCAATTAGAGAGTGAGTTCCACTCAAGTTACCATTGTTGTAAAGTGAGCAAGGGTCTTGGTGAAAGCCCAAGACAAAGAAGCAAGGATTTCGGTGAAAGCCCGAAGTGATTCTCTCGGTTTGTGAGAGGTGGTGCCAAGCTCGGCGAGGGTTGTTCGCGAGCTTGAAGACTTGTAAAAGGCGTTGCTCCTGGCCCGGAACGGGGAGGCATAGTGAAGACGCAAGAGGAGCTCGAACGGGGATTCGAGAGGGGCTTGCAAGAGAGGACGTAGGCGCGGCCGAACCTCTGTAAATCCGACGCGTCTTTGTGTGGTTTGCATTGTCTTTCTTTCTCTACTTGTTTGTTTATTCCGCTGCGCATTTGATTGCTTAATCAAGTAGAGAATTGTGGATTAGCTTAAAAAGTGATTAGTGGACCCATAACCCACACGATCCAATCCTACAGAATCTAATTTGGTGCGGTGGATTCGCCGCAATTTGCTCTTGAGGTGCGGCGGAATCGCCACCTTTTTGGCTCAGAATCGACCCGGATTTTTCCTGTGTGTTTATGGTATGATTTCAATGTCATTTGCACGTCTGGATTGATTCTTGCATATCTTTGGAGATCCGAATTAATTTCTTCATATATTTGGAGATCCACATTGATTTTTCTTTATATTTTCTCCATAATAATAAAAGCTACTCGTGATTTGCAATTAGGTCCTTGACTTTTTGCAACTAAGTCCCCGGCTACTTTTGTGCTTAAGTCCTTGTTCTTTTCGTAATTAGGTCTTGAATGCTTTTATGCTTGGATACATTTCCATTTGAAGCCCGATAAACTTGAACTTGGTCTTTATGATAGAAACGAGTCTTTTGTACGCGTTTATGCTCGGGATGTGGGTAAATTGCATTCAGGTCCCTGTATTCTGTAAATAAGACTAAACACATACCTTAGTAGCATTTATTGATGTAAAAGTAATCTAAATGAAAGACATATGATGCAATGTATGCAATGCATCACATACCTACCAAAAGCTCCTTATCCTAGTAGGCTGTCTAAGAAACAGAGTGACAATGTGGATAAAATGCTGGAGATATATAAGAAAGTGAATGTCAACATTCCTTTGTTAGACATGATTCAACAAATACCTCCCTATGCGAAATTCCTGAAGAATCTCTGTACAACTAAGAGGAAAACCAACATCCCTAGCAAAACCTTTTTGGTGGCTAATGTGAGTTCGATCATTTCGAACCCAACATACGTAAAATTGAAGGACCCAGGTAGTCCAACAATTTCATGTATCATTGGGGACTCTCGCATTAATAATGTCTTGCCAGATCTAGGGTCGGCGGTTAACTTCTTACCAGCTTCTGTGTATCAACGATTAAGCCTAGGCGAGCTCAAGCCTACGAAAACAGCTTTGCAGTTGGCTGATCGTTCGATCAAAATCCCGTTGGGAGTCATCGAAGATGTCCTAATCAAGGTCAGTGATTTCATATTTCCTGTTGACTTCGTTGTCCTTGAGACTGAACCAATCAAGACTACCCACTCTCAGATTCCATTGATTTTGGGTAGACCTTTTTTGGCGAGGTCAAATGCCTTGATCAATTGTCGTACTGAACTCATGAAATTGTCATTCAGGAACTTGACCGCGACATTCCATGTATTCAATATGTCTAGGCAGCCGGCATCTTTCGAGGATCCCATTGAAGTTAATCTTATCTGGGACTTGTAAGAAGAAATAGAGAAGAGTACCCCCTGATTCATGAAAATCTAAGAGCTTACCTCATGGATTATTCCGATCATGAAGAAGACGGGGCGCGAGTTGAGCAATGATGTGCATGTTGTTCAGTACATGCGAGCTCCTTCTATCTTACATCTCGAGCTACATATCACGCCTCGCCTTGAGGAACCACCCACAATTGAGCTTAAAGAGCTCCCTAAGGAACTGAAACACGTTTTTCTTGGTCCCAACAGGTCATTTCCGGTGATTATTTCATCGATGTTGACTGGTGATCAGGAAGAATGTCTGATTCAAGTCCTAAAGGGGCACAAATCAGCCATTGGGTGGTCCTTGAAGGACATTAAATGGATAAGCCCCGACGTCGTGTGGCACCACATCTTTTTGGAGGATGAGGCACGACCACGTCGCGACCCATGGAGGCGTTTAAATCCAGCCTAATAGAAGTAGTTAAGAAAGAGATCATCAAGTGTTTAGATCATGACATCATTTTCCCCATTTCGGACAGTACTTGGGTAAGTCCTGTCCAGGTTGTGCCCAAGAAGTCGGTAACACTGTTGTCCAGAATGACAACAATGAGCTTGTACCCACACGACTTCAAACTGGGTGGCGAGTTTGTATTGACTATAGGTAGTTGAACGCGGTCACGCGTAAGGACCACTTCCCTCTACCTTTCATCAACCAGATGTTGGAGAGACTCGCTGGGCACGCCTATTACTGTTTCCTTGATGGTTATTCGGGGTACAATCAAATCCCAGTCGCCCCCAAAGACCAGGAGAAAACCACGTTCACTTGTCCTTTTGGGACGTTTGCTTATAGAGGGATGCCTTTTCGACTATGCAATGCACCGACAACATTCCAAATTGGGAAACAAACATAGCCCTTAATTGGGAAAAGTGTCATTTCATGGTTACAAAAGGCGTCGTCTTGGGTCACGTGGTATCTCGTGATGGTATCGAGGGGGATAGGGCAAAGATAGCTTATTTCTAAGCTTCCACCACCCACCTCGGTAAAAGAAATCCGTTCATTCCTTAGACACGGTGGTTTTTACCGGCAATTTATTAAGGACTTCAGCAAGATAGCTCGCCCCTTGACGAGCTTGCTTGCTAAAGGTACCTCTTTTGAGTTCACACCCGAGTGCATGATTGCGTATGAGTATCTGAAGTGTGAGTTGACCTCCGCTCCTATTATTAAGGCACCGGTGTGGACTCTACCTTTCGAGCTAATGTGTGATGCATCTGACTATGTCAGAAAGTCGACAAATTGTCTCATGTGATCTACTATGCAAGTCTTACTCTCAATGACGCCCAGCTCAACTACTCCGTTACTGAGAAAGAGTTCCTTGCGATCATATTTGCATTGGAAAAATTTTGCCAGTACCTCATTGGGTCGCATGTCATCATCTACATTGATCACTCAGCTCCCCGCTACCTTTTGTCTAAAAAGGATGCGAAACACCGTCTCCTACGTTGGATCTTGTTGTTACAAGAGTTCGACCTTGAAATACGGGACAAAAAAGGATGCGAGAATGTCGTGGCTGATCACCCCTCTCGCATCCCAGTTGATCTTTCATCGGATCCACCGGTGAACGAGTTCTTCCCTGATGAGAACCTTATGGCAATAGCCTCACCCCCTGGTTCGCTAACATTGTGAACTATTTAGCAACCGGGGAGGTGCTGGCTCATTGGAGACAGTGAGATAACGAAGTTCAAGTCGTTAGTCAAGCAATTCTATTGGGATGATCCCTACTTATTTAAGTATTGTGCCGATCAAATCATAAGGAGGTGCATTCTTGATGACGAGATGCTGAGCGTCTTGTCCTTTTGCCATAAGGAGGCAAGTGGTGGGCACTTCGGTGCCAAAAAAACCGCTACCAAAGTGCTCCAATGCGGTTTTTACTGGCCCACGTTGTTCCAAGACGCTTTTGCATTTTGCAAAGCATGCGATAGGTGTCAACGTGTGGGCCGCATTGGCAGACGTGATATGATGCCACTCAAGCCTATCTTAGTGGTCAACATCTTTGATGTTTAGGTAATTGACTTCATGGGTCCTTTCCCTGTGTCCCATGGTCACACTTACATCCTTGTGGCGGTTGATTATGTGTCAAAGTGGGTTGAAGCAATCCCCACTCGCACTAACGATTGCAAGGTTGTGATTAAGTTTCTCAAAGAACACATCTTCGCGAGGTTTAGGACACCTCGTTGTATCATAAGTGATCGGGGGACACACATTGTGAACCGACCCCTTGAGGTAGTGCTGAGGAAATATTCCATCACGCACAAGTTGGCCACACCTTATCATCCTCAAAGTTGTGGTCAGGTGGAAATTTCCAACCATCAACTCAAGCAAATTCTTGAGAAAACGGTTAATGCTTCAAGGAAAGATTGGTCGGTCAAGCTTATTTATGCATTGTGGGCTTTCCGCATTGCATTTAAAACCGACCTTGGCATGTCCCCCTACCGGCTAGTTTATGGTAAAGCATGTCATCTTCCGGTAGAACTTGAGCATCATGCATTATGGGCAATCAAACATCTTAACATGAGTCTTGATGTTTCCGCTGCTAATCACAAGTTAGACCTCAACGAGTTGGAGGAGTTGAGAAATGAAGCATATGAGAATGCCAATATCTGCAAGTCCCGTACTAAAAAATTTCATGACCGCTTGGTTTGAATCAAAACCTTCGAGGTGGGACAAAAGGTCTTGTTGTATAATTCTCGCCTCCACTTTTTTAGGGAAACTTCGAAGTCGTTGGTCAGGGCCCTTTATTGTTTTAACCGTCTCCCCTCATGGGGCGGTTGAGATTCAGAATCCAAGGAATGGGGACGTGTTCAAAATTATTGGACGACGTCTCAAACCGTACTTGGAAGGGACCACGACAGAGGTCGAGGACGAAGTTTTGTCTTTACACGAACTCCCCACATATATGGTCACTTGATGTGATCCATCCCTCCATTTGTATGTATATATCCTTGTTTTGTTTTAAAAAAAATTAAAAATGAAGAAAAGCAAAAAATTGGAAGGCCTTTTGGATATTTTCCCTTTCCTTTGTTTAAAATGCGTGATTCCCTTGCCCTACCCATTCTCCACCAGAAGCAAAAAAACATCTTTCCCTTTGTTGTCTCCACCATCCAAATCCCGCCCCCAAATCGCACGAACAGACCACTAATCAGCGGTTCTACACCGCCAATCAGCGGTCTGTTGTGTCTGGTTTTCATTTTGTCTTCGTCTGGTTGTGTGATTTTGGTTTTTCTGTTGGTTTCGTTGTTGGAGATTCTGTTTTGCTGCCAAAGTCGACGTGTGGTGGTCTCCATCCCTCTCGCGCCGTGTTCGTCTTCGTCATCGCGTGCTCCACCGTTAAAGCTCGCCAAGGTAGGTGCAGGTATGGCCAGCCATCATTCAATTCCAGAACTCAATTTTTCCTCCCTGATTAGTGAATTCAGAGAACCCTTCTACGATCGAATCGTAGCAAAAGGGTACTACCAGTTTGCGAATCATGTATAGTCTGATGGATGGTTCACCTCACTGCATTTGTCGAACATTGTTCGAAGTTTTGGTGAATGCTAAACTGAAAGAAATACACTGTTTGCCTGCCCTTGTTACCAAATTGTGTGGCATGTTGGACATCCCACGATTTGAGCGCATGCTGAGGCGCCAAGGCACCGACCTCGAGGTAGTGAAGATGACCCCGTCATTTCGCCATTGCCTTCCCGTGGCATGGGTGCCTGATTACATGGAGGAGGATGTTAGAGTCAGTTCCTCAAGCTCTTTTGTGAGCTCAGGAACGCTCTTTAACGCTGACATTTCTGAGATGGCGGTCGAGGAGTGATGCATTGCATACATTGCATCATATGTCTTTCATTTAGATTAATTTTATATCAATAAATGCTACTAAGGTATGTATTTAGTCTTACTTACATAACACAGGGACCTGAATGCAAATTACCCATAACCCGAGCATAAATGCGTGCAAGAGACTCATTTCTATCATAAAGACCAAGTCAAGATTATCGGGATTCAAATGGAAGTTCATCCAAGCATAAAAGCATTGAAATACCTAATTACAAAAAGGCCAAGGACTTAAGCACAAAAGTAGCCCGGGACTTAATTGCAAAAAGCCAAGGACCCGTCTGCAAGGACCAAAATATTATTTTGGAGAAGTTCTAAAAAAATCAATTTGGATCTCCAAATATACAAAGAATTAATTCGGAGCTCAAAAGAAAGGAAAGAAATCATCCAGACGCGCAAAGGAGGATTAAATCATACCATAAACACACAACAAAAATCCAGATCCAAACAGAGCATATTGTGCGGCGATTTAGCCGCAAGTAACATGTATTGTGCGGCGATTCCGCCGCACCCCTGTCGATCCGTGCCTCCGAATTTTGTCCAGTCGTAGTGTGACGCGTGTACGTTCCAATTTTATAATTAGGTCCCTTGTATCAGCTATAAATAGCCCCGAGAACGATGTTGTGAGGAGTTCTTGTTTTGACCCATTATTTCGCAATACAATTCTGTTGGTTTATTTTGTTTTCTTTTACTTTTCTTTCTTAGTTTCTCTAGGACCCCTTCTCCTCCTCTCCATCTATGAGTTTCTAACTCTCTCCAAAGGGTGGGGGTGACAGATTTAGGGTGATGAGAAGAAGAATCAAGTTATTATTTTAATTTCGTATTAGTATATTTTGGTTACTTGAGTTTATGTTGAGTGATTTATCATGTAATGATTTATATAACTAATGTGATTTATTATAAGTTTCAGAATTCTCTAATCGAAACCCGACATCTAAACCTCCACCCGCTGGACTCCCATTCATAGTTGTTTTCTTCTTGTAGAAATTATGACATAAATCTAAGTACCAAAGAAATAACCCATTACCCTTTAAGACATGTATGCACTTAAATTGGATGAATCAAATCTTTGAAGTGGTTGATAAAAAGCAGAGGTTGAGCAAAATATACCGGGAAGTGTGGACTTCTAATAGCAATTAAGCCTTGAGGAAAATAAAAGTAAAAAAATAATAAAGGAATCAAGTGAGGAAAGCACATTTTGCAAAATGATTACAAAAGCCCAAGCCTTTGAGTCACTGGTCCGTAGGGGTATCTTGAAACCCGGTAACTTGAGTCTGCCAGCTCGGGATTATCGACCAAACTCGTTACACGAATGCAAAAAAGGTAATACTGTCAGAAAAAGCAAATGTGTTGAATCACGGGAAAAAAATATATTTTAAGATACTTAACTCCCAAAGTTAAAAGAATGATCCATGCCATGGTTGATCCGAATGATATTTCACCACCAGAGGAGGCGTGCAAAATAATTTAAGTGATAACATGTGTAGAAGGGTTAGTGGTGTGAATGTTGGAGGAACAAAGACCAAGTCAGACTTTTTATAAGCTAGATTTGTATAATGAGCATGCAAGAATTCTAAGTAAGATGTATAAGGTTGAGGTGGAGATATTTAGAGCTATCAATGAAATGTTGAATTAAGACTTTGTGGTTGTGTCAACTGAAAACCCTCACGAGACAAAACTCGTCCTCTAAGGAAGCTTGCGGGTTTAAAGGCTTGTTGCACAGGCTAAGTGCAACCGTGATTCCTACGAAAGTGAGTTAGGATTTCCCTGTTTTCATTTTTCTTATATTCTGTTTTGCTAGGGACTAGCAAAATCTAGGTGTGGGGGTATTTGATGCATTGCATACATTGCATCATATGTCTTTCATTTAGATTAATTTTATATCAATAAATGCTACTAAGGTATGTGTTTAGTCTTGTTTACATAACACAGGGACTTGAATGCAAGTTACCTATATCCCGAGCATAAATGCGTGCAAGAGACTCATTTCTATCATAAAGACCAAGTCAAGATTATCGGGATTTAAATGGAAGTTCATCCAAGCATAAAAGCATTCAAATACCTAATTACAAAAGGCCAATGACTTAAGCACAAAAGTAGCCAGGGACTTAATTGCAAAAGGCCAAGGACCCGACTGCAAGGACCAAAATATTATTTTGGAGAAGTTCTAAACAAATCAATTTGGATATCCAAATATACAAAGAATTAATTCGGAGCTCAAAAGAAAGGAAAGAAATCATCCAGATGCACAAAGGAGGATTAAATCATACCATAAACACATAGCAAAAATCCAGATCCAATCAGAGCATATTGTGTGGCGATTTAGCCGCAAGTTACATGTATTGTGCGGCGATTCCGCTGCACCCTTGTCGATCCGTGCCTCCGAATTTTGTCCAGTCGTTGTGTGACGCGTGTACGTTCCAATTTTATACTTAGGTCCCTTGTATCAGCTATAAATAACCCCGAGAACGATGTTGTAAGGAGTTCTTGTTTTGACCCATTATTTAGCAATAAAATTCTGTTGGTTGATTTTGTTTTTTTTTACTTTTCTTTCTTAGTTTCTCTAGGACCCCTTCTCCTCCTCTCCATCCATGAGTTTCTAACTCTCTCCAAAGGGTGGGGGTGACGGATTTAGGGTGATGAGAAGAAGAATCAAGTTATTATTTTAATTTCGTATTAGTATATTTTTGATTACTTGAGTTTATGTTGAGTGATTTATCATGTAATGCTTTATATAACTAATGCGATTTATTATAAGTTTCAGAATTCTCTAATCGAAACCCGACATCTAAACCTCCACCCGCTGGACTCCCATTCATAGTTGTTTTCTTCTTAGTTTGTTTTGTTGTTCTTGCTTTAGATAATTAAAAAGACCAAAAATCTCAAACCAACCTCATTATTGTTCTCTCTTTCTCTCCTTAATCGAAAACCACAAAAATAACAATATCTCTCCCTCCTTGTGTTCGACCCGTACTTGCCACCGCTTCATCGCAGCCGCGCACTTGCGGTATAAATTTAATTCTCATCAAATTTTTGTCGCGGTTGCCGGGGAGGCGACGAAGATTTTTGTTTATTTTAGTGATTTTGATTTTTTCTGTTTTATCATGTGCGCGATCTAACTATTTGGATTGGCGTTTCAGAAGACAACAGAGTGCGCGGCGAAATCTGGGCACATTCGGAGCTATAAGGGCGGCAAAATCGCCGCATCTCAAGTACAACCTGCTGCGGATCCGCCGCACATCTGAAGCATCTGGGCTTCAATTTTTTCTGGGGTCGTCTCCATCTCTGGGTGGACGCGTAGAGCATTTGGGAAGTTTCGAGAGCGGGCGGCGAACCCGTCTGAGCACTGCGGAGGTAACTTTTCTTGCCTTTCTCGTAAAATCTTAATTTTCGAAAAGTTCCCTTTCGTAGAACTGCACGTGTTAGGGCAAAATTCCATAATTAGCAATAATTCAACTCTGACCTAAAAATTGGCAAAATTAGAAGGACTTAGTGCATGCATCATATAGTGTTTTGTATGCATTATTCTTGCTAAATTCTTGCAAATTAATTTCTGTTGAAGAGTACTGGAGTCAAGGTACGTGCACGAGTTTCATCGATTGCATTTAAGCATATAATTTAGTTGCATACAACCTTGCAATTGCCCCCATTTAAAGACCAATGTTTGACTATCTTTGCTAGATTTAAGTTAAACTATCTTAAGGGCAACTCCGTAGGAAAATATACGGTGGGGATTTCATCACCCTTCCATGGCCCACAAATCACAATCCTAAAGTGTCACTCAAGCTTTAAAATTAAAATCAATTAGACATTGACCCCTAAGGACTCGGACTCAATTAAGGAGGAGATTGGTTTGACTTGCTATGACTTGAAGCTGATCGAATTTAATTTGGTGTCTAGAAAGTGTTTTTGTGTTGACGTAAGTCTTTCAAGCGAAGTGGTTGCCTAATTGGCACCGACTCTGTCGGAAGCACCCCCACTAGCTATACACTGCCTGGCCAAGTTGGTTTGATTAGTGAGGGAGGTCAATCAAGCAAATCAATTCGACTCAACCAGTTAGGAGTCGTCTAGATTTAAGCGACACTAGGTCTAGGATTGTTTGAACCGTGCTTGTTCAGGAAACTTCTGACCAACCCTAGAACCTATCTTTTAGAGTTAAGTTTCCTTTCTCATCTTTCTTCTTTCTATTGATTGTTTCCCTTTTGAAGAAAAATATTAAAAAAATATAAAAAAAACGAAAAACAAATTGTAATTAATTCTTGAAATTGAATTTGGAATTTAAATTTCAAATTTGAATTCAAAAAATTAATTCAAGCCGGTGCACTCATATTTGGGTTCGGGACTTGAGCAATCGACTCTCACGAGTTCATCTAGATTCCAGTCTAGAGCTTAGCCCCAATCCATCAGTTGCACCACCTTACCCGGATCCAATGGGTGAGAATGTTGTGAACCCGCCCATAACTCTGAGGGATCGATGCTACCCAGCGATGGCTGCTAAGCCATAGTGCATCGTTATGTGCACCATACAGGGTCGCAACTTCGAACTTAAGGCACAATACATGAGTATGTTGCCTAAGTTCACCTCTAGGGAAGACCCATATCTCTTCCTTAGAGAATTTGAGGAAATCTGCTCTGTTATGCAATACCAGCATATCTCTGAGAAGACAGTGCGTCTGAAATTCGTGCCTCTAGCACTGAAGGACGACGCTAAGAAATGACTATATAGTCTAGCCGAAAAATCCATTAAAAGTTGGGCTGAGTTTGTTCAAGTATTCCTAAAAAAATATTTCCCCAACCATAAGACTATGAGGATTAGGAATGACATTGTTGCATTCGTTCAATCTGAGAGCGAGCCGTTCTATTCCTATCTAGAAAGATTTAAAAGTGTGCTAACCCAATGCCCTCATCACGGAATTCCAAGATGGCAACTGTGCCAAATTATTTATGAGGGATTGACACCCACATCTAGGGTTACGGTAGAATCCGTAAGCCAAGGGAACTTCATGTCAAAAAATGAAAATGATGCTTGGACTTTTCTTGAGGATTTAGCTGAAAACAGTATGCAATGGGACAATGCTAGAGCACCGCCTAACCCGAGTATTGGATCTAGAATAGCAAGTCAACCCAAACCAGGAGTCTTAGCTGTAGATGCCAATATAGCGGTTGAAGCAAAACTAGCTACCCTTATGCGCAGAATGGAAAGTCTAGAGCTACAAACCCGACCCCGAGTGAATCAAGCATCGTCTATCCCTTGCTCTAGATGTGGTCAGACTGGTCATTTAATGGAGGATTGTGCGGACTGGGAACAAGTTAATGCCACGTTTAACCATGCTAGAAATGACCCATACGCATCAACCTATAACTCGGGTTGGCGTAATAATTCCAATTTCTCATCAAACCAACAAGGTCAACCTCCTAGACAACAACCAAACCCGTATAACCAAAATAATACATCATCTGGGTTTAGTAACAATGAAGATTATGATGTTAGGTTGACAAGCTTGGAAAATTTGATGAAGACTTTTATACAAACAACCAACCAGTCCTTCCAAAGGCTAGAGACACAAGTCAGCCAACTCGCACAAATTGTAGGTGCAAGAGAAAAGGGTCAGTTTCCAAGTCAACCTGAGGTGAATCCTAAATCTAATAATCAATATCAGCCCTATCAACCACCTCTAGGAAGTAACAACTCGAGACCAGTTCAAATGGTTAATGAGGAAGGACCGTTCAAACAAATAAATGCAGTAGTATCATTACGGTCCGGAAGACAAGTTGATAACAATGTGGTAAATCCTAGAACGTCTAATCAATCTAGCCATCAAGCAACCACATATGACCAAACCATTGAACCTGACGTCCAATCTGAAACGCCACCCCACCTACTCAACCTGAACCCATAGCTCAACCTGAGCGAGTCTATGTTCCTAAAGCTCCATTCCCCAATAGACTTAAGAAGAACTCAAGTGCACAAATGGAGAAAATCCTGGAAGTATTTTAGCAAGTTAAGGTGAATATTCCACTCCTGGATATGATTCAACAAATACATGTTTATGCTAAATTCTTAAAAGATCTGTGCACTAGAAAGAGAAAAACAAACGTACCAAAGAAGGCTTTCTTAACTGCAAACATAAGCTCTATTCTGTCAAAACGAAAGTGCGAAAAAGGGGAGTAAGTCATCTACCCAACCACCATCACTCGAACAAACAAGAGAATCAATACATGTGAGAGGTGTGGAACCTTTACCTCAGGGCAACATGGGGAACAATTCAACTGGATACATGCCCCAACATGGTGACATTCAATCCAGTTCTGATTATGGTTGACTCTGAACAAATTCCATCCCTCCACCGCAGTTCACCCAGGTAATAAGTGCATTTGCTTTATATTTGCATACATTGAGGACAATGCATGATGTAGGTGTGGGGGGTATTTATGTATATATCTATGTATATTCTGCTCTTTTTTAAAAAAAATCAATATTGCATGACATAGCTTAAGATTGAACTGCCAAAACCCGTGTACAAACTGCATTGAGTTTTTGTTCCATATTATATAGTTCTGCTTGTCGAAATTATGACATAAATCTAAGTTCCAAAGAAATAACCCATTACCCTTTAAGACATGTATGCACTTAAATTGGATGAATCAAATCTTTGAAGTGGTTGATAAAAAGCAGAGGTTGAGCAAAATATACCGGGAAGTGTGGACTTCTAATAGCAATTAAGCATTGAGGAAAATAAAAGTAAAAAAATAATAAAGGAATCAAGTGAGGAAAGCACATTTTGCAAAATGATTACAAAAGCCCAAGCCTTTGAGTCACTGGTCCGTAGGGGTATCTTGAAACCCGGTAACTTGAGTATGCCAGCTCGGGATTATCGACCAAACTCGTTACACGAATGCAAAAAGGGTAAAAGTGTCAGAAAAAGCAAATGTGTTGAATCACGGGAAAAAAATATATTTTAAGATACTTAAGTCCCAAAGTTAAAAGAATGATCCATGCCATGGTTGATACGAATGATACTTCACCACCAGAGGAGGCGTGCAAAATAATTTAAGTGATAACATGTGTAGAAGGGTTAGTGGTGTGAATGTTGGAGGAACAAAGACCAAGTCAGACTTTTTATAAGCTAGATTTGTATAATGAGCATGCAAGAATTCTAAGTAAGATGTATAAGGTTGAGGTGGAGATATTTAGAGCTATCAATGAAATGTTGAACTAAGACTTTGTAGGTGTGTCAACTGAAAACCCTCACGAGACAAAACTCGTCCTCTAAGGAAGCTTGGGGGTTTAAAGGCTTGTTGCACAGGCTAAGTGCAACCGTGATTCCTACGAAAGTGAGTTAGGATTTCCCTATTTTCATTTTTCTTATATTCTGTTTTGCTAGGGACTAGCAAAATCTAGGTGTGGGGGTATTTGATGCATTGCATACATTGCATCATATGTCTTTCATTTAGATTAATTTTATATCAATAAATGCTACTAAGGTATGTGTTTAGTCTTATTTACATAACACATGGACCTGAATGCAAGTTACCCATATCCCGAGCATAAATGCGTGCAAGAGACTCATTTCTATCATAAAGACCAAGTCAAGATTATCGGGATTCAAATGGAAGTTCATCCAAGCATAAAATCATTCAAATACCTAATTACAAAAGGCCAATGACTTAAGCACAAAAGTAGCCAGGGACTTAATTGCAAAAAGCCAAGGACCCGACTGCAAGGACCAAAATATTATTTTGGAGAAGTTCTAAACAAATCAATTTGGATATCCAAATATACAAAGAATTAATTCGGAGCTCAAAAGAAAGGAAAGAAATCATCCAGATGCGCAAAGGAGGATTAAATCATACCATAAACACACAGCAAAAATCCAGATCCAATCAGAGCATATTGTGTGGCGATTTAGCCGCAAGTTACATGTATTGTGCGGCGATTCCGCCGCACCCCTGTCGATCCGCGCCTCCAAATTTTGTCCAGTCGTGGTGTGACACGTGTACGTTCCAATTTTATACTTAGGTCCCTTGTATCAGCTATAAATAACCCCGAGAACGATGTTGTAAGGAGTTCTTGTTTTGACCCATTATTTAGCAATAAAATTCTGTTGGTTTATTTTGTTTTTTTTACTTTTCTTTCTTAGTTTCTCTAGGACCCCTTCTCCTCCTCTCCATCCATGAGTTTCTAACTCTCTCCAAAGGGTGGGGGTGACGGATTTAGGGTGATGAGAAGAATAATCAAGTTATTATTTTAATTTCGTATTAGTATATTTTGATTACTTGAGTTTATGTTGAGTGATTTATCATGTAATGTTTTATATAACTAATTTGATTTATTATAAGTTTCAAAATTCTCTAATCGAAACCCGACATCTAAACCTCCACCCGCTGGACTCCCATTCATAGTTGTTTTCTTCTTAGTTTGTTTTGTTGTTCTTGCTTTAGATAATTAAAAAGACCAAAAATCTCAAACCAACCTCATTATTGTTCTCTCTTTCTCTCCTTAATCGAAAACCACAAAAATAACAATATCTCTCCCTCCTTGTGTTCGACCCGTACTTTCCACCGCTTCATCGCGGCCGTGCACTTGCGGTATAAATTTAATTCTCATCAAGCAGCAAAACGTCATCTTAGCCAAACAAAACTGGAAGATCTATTGGAAATTGTTGGCTCTTGAGAGTGGTGCATCTTTGGGCACCTCTGGCCGCCATCATTAGTCCGGTACACCCTATCAATGCATTGGCACCATTTTGCCATACATTTAGGACAATACATGGATTAGGTGTGTGTGTGGGGGGTGTTTTCACATTTGTACATAGTTTGTGTGTCTTTTTGTTTTTATTTTGTTTTCTTTTGGTTGTACTGCTAGGGTCATGTTAGTGTGCTGCATTTAATATTGATATATCTGCTTGCCATGATCCTTGGGTGACTTGTCTTCTTTTGATTGCCTAGTGTTTTAAATTTTCACATTTCTTTCAAAATCTTCATGTGTTTGCGAAAGAAAATATTTTGTGGGTTTTGCGTGTGTTTAGCATGTGCAAAACCGTTGAGAGGCAAAGTAAAAAGAAAGCTCCCAAAATTATCTTGAACATGATGCATTAGGATATCTGGTTTACTGGCTTTAGGGTTTATTAAGTCATTAGGGTGCACCCCGATTTTCTCTCGGGGGGCGAGTAATCATAGGGTTTCAGTACTCAAACAAATAAAGAAGTCCACCCTGAACCTAGTGAGTCAAATAATTCATGTCTATTAGTATAAGGAAGTTTGTCATAGTCAAGGGCCTTTAAACTTTTTTGGTGAAACTGTAAGTGTAGGGGTTTTGGTTCCCATGTAGATAAGTGAATAAGTGGTGTTCTCTCTTCTCGCAAGGCTCCTATCACTCGGGAAAGTAGGTCTGGGGGGACTTTGTGCCTGATGCTTTCGAGTCATCTGACTTGGGATGCACCGACCAAACTCCTGTTACACGGGTAGTAGGGATCGCCCTATGTGGAGATTTGGGGGAAGGTGTACGTGATAGTGTAATTCCTCACAGGCAATGATGCACGAAACCCGACCCTGGGAGAATCAAACACCAACCAATATAATACTCCAAAGGAAAAGAAAAAAAGGAGTCAAATAAGAACCTTAATGGACTTTACACAATGTATCACTTTCAGAAGTTAAGGTTGCCTATGTCTTTCAATTAAGTCCTTAATTAACTTTCACGAATGATTCATTAGGCAAGGTGTGTGGACTGATTACATATTTAGAGTCGGCCCATAGTATTACCGCATCCCATGATCGACAAAATAAGTCCAACGAGTTGTGTAGATAGATTGAATAATGCATCTTTGTTCAGATTTTGTGGGCGTATCTGCTGAAAACGCTCAGGAGACAACACTCCTCCTTGGCGACAAGGAGGTTTAACGGCTTGTTGCACGTGCTAAGTGCAATCGTGATTCCTACGAAAGTGAGTTAGGATTTCTTGTTTTTCGTATGCTTATCTCTTTGTTTGTTTTGCTCGGGACTAGCAAAAGTTAGGTGTGGGGGTATTTGATTGACATCATTTCATGCTTATATTTCTATCTTATATCCATCACCTTTCACCTAAAAAATGCAATGTGACGAGTTTTATGTTTGAATTTCAGAAATAAATAGGTTTGAAGAGAAAAGGCATAAAAGGACCTAATAGCATGAAAAATGACTGAGTTGAGAGATTCAAGGACTAAGATACAAGATCGAATGACCAATGAGCAAACAAGAATACTCCACACCATCATGGGGTGTATTTTGGCAATTCTATTCGGGTCGGAGTTCCAACAAGCTAACTAGATGCATCCAAGACAAACAAATCCTTCCAGAAAAGCCCACAAGAAAATCCAGAGCGATCCAAACCCTGTAGACCGCCAATTAGCGGTCTGGGACCACCAATTGGTGGTCCGGGTTGCTCCGAATCCGTTAATCTTTATGTGGGGCGTGTATTAGTGTGTATTTAGTCTATTTCTGGTATTTGTTTAGTCCCATACCGGGGGATTGTCCCGAATTACCTTTTTCTATGGCTATAAATAGAACTCTTCACCTTCTATTGTAATCACTCCATGCTTAGTGGTCATTCTCTCTACCTGAAGTGAAAGCATTGAAGCAAGAAACTCAAGTGGGGAGATGCTACTGGTATTGTGAGTCTGAAATCAATAAAACAATTCTTGTTTTGTTGCTTCTTTTATAGTTTTACATATTTAGTTTAATTGTCTTTTATTAAATCTAGCTTAGTTAATATGTTTTCTTATCTTAGTGTAATAGTTAGTTTAATGTTTAGTGAGTAAAACCACTCCCCTTTGGGGGATGGAGATGATACTTATATATGCAATTAAGAATGGAAGAATGTTTTATTTTGAAATGTATTGATTAATATGAATGAATGCTTCCTTGTTAGAATAGAACACTTCACTAGATGGGTTTTGCCACAAATCTTAAGACACCTCCCATGCTTGTTTAGTTTATTAAATAACTAGCTTGTGTTTATGAATGTTAATCAAATAGGTTAGTGA
The DNA here is from genome assembly GCA_963682175.1 of Triglochin maritima. Lineage (NCBI taxonomy): Eukaryota > Viridiplantae > Streptophyta > Magnoliopsida > Alismatales > Juncaginaceae > Triglochin > Triglochin maritima. The sequence goes on from OY821779.1 coordinate 18,357,748, forward strand.
TTGAATTGATGGGTTTTGCCATGATACGTAGACACCTCCTATGCATGAAAACACTACCTCCACTTGTGCCCATAGGAATGCATTCTTACCTTCTTATTGTATATGTGTAATCACTCCACCCCCTAAGGGGTCTTTCTCTTACTGATTCCAGCTTAGTCTTAAGTTTCTTTAGTTTAGTTCGAAGTAATCGTTAATCGTTTTCCATTGCATTTGTCTTCTTAGTAGTTTAGTGTAGCATAGATTAGCTTAGACAAACTCTTCTCCCTTGTTGTTGCCACTTGATTTCTGAAAAACCAAAGTGGTCTCTCCTCCCCGTGGATCGACCTGTATTTGCCACGTCTTCACCGACGTCGTGCACTTGTGGTATTATATTAATTACAATGAGTAATCCTGCCAAGGCGCTGGCACCTATCATATTAATTACAAAAGTCGTAAGCATCTTTGAAAAGAGAAGGTCAGTACAATCCAAATTGGAGCACCTTGGCGGTAGTTTTCTTCGATCCAAAGTGTCCTCCACATGCCTTAGAGTGGTAGAAATGGAGCACACTTTTGAACTCGTTATCTGGGACGCACCGCCTAAAAATTTGGTCAGAGTAGTATTTGAATAGGTAGGGGTCGTCCCAATGAAAGAATGTGACCTAAGATCTAAATTTGGTTTAGTCAGATTTTGACCAACCCACAGGAAGTTGCTCGGTCACGAGGTAGTTAACGATGTCGACAAACCAAGGGTTATCTTCGATCGTGAACAACTTCTCGTCAGGAAATTTGTCATTAATAATTTGGTCATGTGGGTTAGTCGTCTCTAGACGAGACAGGTGGTCTGCTACAACATTTTCACACCCTTTTTTGTCCTGAATCTCAAGATCGAATTCTTGTAACAACAAGATCCATATCAAGAGTTGGGATTTTGCATCTTTCTTTGCCATGAGGTGCTTGATGGCTGTGTGATCAGAATAAATAATCACGTGTGAGCCAATCAAGTACGACCAGAACTTCTCCAAAGCGAATATGACGCTAAGAATTCCTTCTCGATCACTGTGTAGTTCAATTGGGCATCATTGAGTGTTCTAGTGGCATAGTAGTACACATGAGGCAATTTGTCCAATCGCTGCCCAAGCACTGGTCCCACAGCGAAGTCAGATGCATCACACATCAACTCAAAGGGTTCAATCCACACCGGTGTCTTAATTATGGGAGCTGAAGTCAACTCTTTCTTCAAGATAAAAAAGGCCTGGTGGCAATCCGGTGTGAACTCAAAAATGACATCCTTAGCCAACGAGGAGGTGAGAGGTCGAGCAATTTTGCTAAAATCATGAATGAACCGCCGATAGAATCCACCATGCCCCAAAAAGGCACGGATATCATTCACATTACGTGGCGGTGGGAGATTAGCAATCAGACCCACTTTGATGGGATCGACCTCAATTCCCCTACTTGAGACCACATGTCCAAGTACAATCCCTCGCTTCACCATGAAGTTGTAGGATTTCACGTTTAATTATACATATATATTTTTCGAATTTTTATGTATAATAAGGATCAATTTTCAATTTTCTAGAATTTATTGCATGCATCGGTTTGTTTTAACAAACTAGTTTCAAAAACTCTATTAAAACAAACATGAAGGAGCTCCGAAATTCATACCTAGAAGTTCTCTAAAACTTCTCGAAGATTCGGAGACGGTTGGGATGCTCCTCGCTGCGCCGGATGCCTCCGAGTATTCACCAAACTCTAAACAATATCGGAGAGAGGGAAGCTAGTCTCTCAATCTCCGATTGGGTTTAGAATCTAATTACTAACCCCTCTTTAGTTCCCTTTAGAAGATGACCTCTGAAGAACTAAAACTAAACTTAAGAATTAAGGAATTTTCGTGGAGAATTAAGGAGAGAGATTTTGCATAAGAAAAATAATGAATTAATTAAGGAGGTAATGAGATAACCTTGTATTTATAGGTTCTCTCCAAATTACCTATTCATGTGCAACCTCTTGCCCATGATTCCATGCAAAATTCCATCTAACCATCCATGATTTAATAATAAATAATATTAGCCACGAATTAAATCAATTATGGACCAATTCCATGCATGATCTAATTAATTCTTAAATTAATTCTGCACAAAACCGTCTGGACCGGTCGACCGTTACGAAGGTCCGGTCGACCGCTCGAACCCAATTTCGGTCGACCGTGCGAGATTCGGTCGACCGTTCTTAACGTAGAATATTTCATCGCAATGTTCGGTCGACCGACCGATAGATTCGGTCGACCGTTCTGAACAGACGAAAATTCCCTGTTATCGGTCGAGACACGTCCGGTCGACCGTGTACCTTCGGTCGACCGTTATCCATTAACCGGTCGACCGTTTGCACAGTCTTGCAGACTTGTCAAATTTCGGTTTAACCCCTACAAAATTTGACATTTCTGGATTAGTAGTAAATTCACAACTTATGTAACATATTATCCTATGTAATGATCAATCATTACACCCCATAATATTTACATCACATATGAATTTAATTTAGATTCTAATTATGTTATAAATCACAACATAATTTTGATTTTGCTTGTTCACCCCATGTGTCATATTTTCTACATGAAACCCGACACATCCTTATGAACTCAAAATCCCCTTTTCTTGTTTCCCAGTTTTGTGGTGTGACCTATGGGAGGATCTAAACTAAGTTGGCAGTGATATTAAAGGCTTAATATCACAAGCTATAAGCGGTATCTAGCTACACATTATAGCTCCCAATTAGTTAGATGTCTTAATTCCACTCGAACCAAAACCCGATCCACTTAGTGATGGAGTGCACCACTTGTGTCCGTCCCTTGCCTCATGATATTAAGAATACACACAAAGTAGTATTGTGTCATCTTTGTATTAGTATTCATTTCTTGATCTCTTTAAGCTAGTTATAAATATGTGACTTAACTCAAATCACATTGTGCACATTATAACTTTGCTTTATCAAGGGGCCCACTAATATCATCACTCAATTAAGAGGGGCAATGATAATCTTTTGACTAACTATCTTCTCCAACAAAAGTTGTACTTAACCAACCAATGCCTTTACACTACACTGATCGATAGTTCAAGACACTGATCTAATTAAGTATTCCTTAAGTGATTAGATATAAGTCTCATATCAAAGGACCAAAGACACAGTAAAATATTAATGACACAGAAACATATTTCTATAATATTTTACTTATTAGGTCTATTCAGTATACAAAAGTAATATTTTCCTCTTTTGCATACCCGTGTCGTCACTCACTTGTAGAGCTACAATGATCTATGACCAACACGACAATCTTAACTCGGTAATTAATGTCCCACGTTAATTACCATGATTGCGAATATCTTTTGTTTTATGCAAACCAATATCTTTCAGACCTCTACGGTTAAGGACCAAGAGCCTCTTCCTTAACACTTCTAAAAGACGAATAACATAAACAAGGAACAAAATGATTTATCATTCAATTCATAATAATTGACATTTAAAAGTAAAACTTTTAGAACACATTCCCTTCAATCTCCCACTTGTTATCAAAGTTTTCTTTCACATACATTCTCAATGCATAAAACATCAATAACTAGGGTAACCTTCCCAAATCACCTATCAAGCCAATCCACATGGACCCTCGGATCCATGGACTCGAAATATATTTCGTCTCTTAGCTTGGTATGAAGGTTTGTTGAATGGATCAGTTGTGCCACTGTTGTGTCCACCTATTTATTTATTTTGTCTTTCGTTGGTGGTTGAGTTAGCTGTAGTGATATTACTCCTAACTACACTAGCTCATACCTCCACTTTCGATAATGATGACGTATCATCACTCCAACCTCTTATTGTCTAGAATTCCTATAAGAATTGCATCAAAACAGCCCTCGGCTATTTTCTCCTTTGTCTTCCATAAACACGAACCTTATCTTTAGTCCGGTTAAGGAACTTCAGAATATTCTTGACCACAATCCTACGATTAGGACTTGCGTTGGATTGGTGACCACTTGTCACGTTTAGAGCATACGAGATATTGAGTCTTGTGCAAGTCATTGTGTACATGGTCATTCCTTTTGCCGAAGCATAAGGGATACCTTCATGTACTCCAAGTCTTTGTGTGATTGAGCACATTGAGACTTCTTGAGTTGCACACCTATACTCATACTTATTGGCATATTGTCCGTATCGGAATTGTTCACCCTGAACATTTCCAAAGACCTTGTCAATGTATGCACGTTGACTGAAGCCAATGAGTCTACGGGATGTATCTCAATGTATCTTGATTCTCAAGATGTGTTGAGTCTCATCCTTTTCTTTTCATTGAATACACTAATTTCAACGAAATTTCTCGTTTGCTAATGCTAAGGTATATGATTGCTCACGAGCAATATGTCATCGACATATGAGATCAGAAGTACTACATGGCTCCCACTAATCTCCTTGTATCAACAAGGTTTTCCTTTACTTTGAATGAAGTGAATCTCCTTCACCTCTTCGTCAAAGCGTTTGTTCCAACTCCTCGATGCTTGCTTCAATCCATAAATGGATTCTCGAAACTTGCATTTCTTCTCACTACTATTTGGATCATCAAAACCTTGAGGTTGTACCATGTACATATCCTCCTCCAAGTTCCTGTTTAAGGAACACCATTTTGATATCCATCTTCCATATCCCACAATTGTGAAATGCGGTAATAGTGAGCATAATCCGAATAGATTTTAATATGGCAACTTCTCAAAAATTTCATCAAAGTCAATTTCTTGAATTTGAGTATAACTTTTGCTACAAGCCTTGCTTTGTAGGTTGTCAAGTTACTATCCATGTCTATCTTCCTCCTAAAAGCTCATTTATACCAAATGATATTTTCTCTTGAGGAAGGCTAATCAAGTTTCATACTTGATTATCATACATGGATTCTACTTCGGATTCCATGGCTTTTAACCATAGTTTGGAGTCTTTTCTATTGCTTCTCGGAAGGTCGAGGGATCTTTGGTATCTAGTACCATGATCTCATGAAGTCCCAAATACTTATTGGGTTTCTTCCTTTCCCTCATTGACCTTCTTAGTTCTTTTGGTTCTTCTCGTGTCTCTCGAGCTTCTTCCACAATTTCTTGAGGAATAGTTTCATGTTCGACTCTCGAACGCACACTAGGTGAGGATGATTGAGATTCTCTCACAATTTCTTGTAAGGATCTCTCGCTCACGCTCTCACTAACCAAATGAATCTCGGCTGGGCCTTCATAATCTTGAATGCAACATTCACATCATGATCTTGTAGAGTATCTTGAGTTTTCTCAAGCTCAACTCTACTCCCACTACTTTTCTCTCTTTTCCAGAAATTCCAGAAAAACATATCTCTCTCTACAATCTTTCGATTGGAGGTGATATATCAAAAATAGTATCCTCTTGTCATACGAGGATAACCTATAAAGAAGCACTTAATCTGTTTTTGGTTGAAGTTTGGTCGACATCAATTTCTCGACGTAGACCTCACAACCCCAAATCTTGAGAAAGTTGAGCTTAGGTGTCTTTCAACTCCATAGCTCATAAACCATTTTCTCCACGGATTTGGATGGAACATTATTTAGTGAGTTTGTCATTATTTGTAGTGCATAATTCCAAAAGTAAATCGGCAATTTAAATTGACTCATTATTGATCGAACCATGTCGAGCAATATCCTATTCCTACTTTAGGAATGAGTCAAATTAGGTATTCTAAGTACTCACCCCTACGGCTTTTCATAGAGACTTGATATTCTTGTTGAGTTGGTTCACTACTTCATCCTCGAATTCCTTGAACTTGTCAAAGAATTCAATTTTGCTTCCCATTAGACAAATATAGCCATAATGACTATAGTTGTCCGTGAACAAAATGAAGTACCTTAAACCATCTCTTGCACTTGTACTTATCGGACCACATACATTAGAATGTATCATATCCAATTAGTTATTCGTTTTCGTTCCTTTCTTCTTGAAAGGTCTCTTGGTCATTTATTTGACCAATCCGATAGTGCTACAAGATTGTATCATTCACGTGAGTTATCTTAGTTTCTCTTTTGTTATTGTTTGTTTGAGTTTGTTTATTATTTATTTCAAGCAAATAGAAAACATTCTATATGAATGTATTTGCATAGAAAATTCCATTCTTCGATATGGACAAGCAAGAATTAAAATATTTATTAAAATTTATCCATATCCAAAACTTGATACAGAATAGTTCTTGCTAATCGAAGGTACATAACAAACATTCTACAAAGCATAAATTTAAATCACTAGACTATTGAAGTTCCATAGAATCTTGTACAATCGCAGCGATGCTTGTACTATTTCCAATCTTCAATATCATCTCGTTCCCAACGAGTTCCTTTCTATCCTTCAATAGCTGCACATCAAAATTATGTGAGCACTAGATCCGGTAACCATTACCAAATCAAGGATAAAGGTGATTAAATTTATCTCAATAACAAACATACCTACGGCGTTTCTCGGGCGCCTACATTCAATCATCCCATTTTCAAGGTCTTCCTTGTACTTGGGGCAATTAGGTCGGATGTGTCCCTTTTCACCGCAGTGAAAGCACTCCGTGTTGGGAGTTGGAGATTTGAAAGATTTCCCTCTTGAGGCACTCCCATGAGCACCTCCTACTCCCTTGATCTTGATTGACGTATCTTTGGTAAATTTGCCTTTACCTTTGTTGATCTTTTTGCTCCTCTCATGGACGGCTAGGACGTGATTGTCCTGACCTTTGCCCATGTCAACTTCAGCCGTTTTGAGAGCGTTGTGAAGCTCCTCAAGACTCACCCCTTTTTCACGCACATGATAGTGCATCACAAAGTCCTTGAAGGACGGGGCTAGAGAGCCAAGAATCAGATCTTCGGCAATGTCCTCGGGCATTGGAGAAGAGAGCTTCGACAATTTCTCAAGGTATCCTTGCATCGTGAGAAAATGCATGGATACCGATGTTCCCTCCGCCATATGGCACCTTGTGAGTGCGATGGTGGTCTTATAGCGCTCCTTTCGGGCACTATCCATGAACATCTTGGTTAGAGCCTCCATGGTCTTCTTGGGTTTTGAATCCAAGTATTTCGCTTGAAGCGAGTCACCCATGGATGCTAGTATAAGACCGTAAACTTGGTTCTCTTGGTCTTCCCACTTGGCTATCACCTCTTTCTCTTTATCGGTTGCCTTCTCATTTAATTTTGGGATTTCACCATCCAAAATATGAGATAGTTTTTCAAACCTCAGCACGATATTAAGATTGAGTTGCCATTTCATGAAGTTTGACCCATCATTTTGCAAAGGGTTCTTTTCGATCATAGATCGCACAATTGGTTGGATATTTGACATTTCTACAAAATAAATTATATAGGTTTTAATGCCAATTTTATGTTTTAATACATACATACATATATCGAATATATAGATGTAAATGTTGCAAATTAAAATCTTGCCCATAAATGCAACAATCCAAGATCCTATTAATTGTAATATAGACTAGCTAAGGGCTATCAAATACATTACAATATCAAGGTAAGAAAACATTTTCTAATCACAACCTTTTTGAATTTTAGCAATATTAGCATCTTCAAACTCTTGTGATTCTTGTCGTTTTAATTATGAGGGAATACGACCTATCCTCGTAAGAAAAACTTTTTCCCAAAACCGAGCGAGGGCTCTAGGTAATGTTAAGAAAACTTATTTTCATTTGATACGAGATACGTTTATCTATTGTATTCACAACTAAACATACTTGGGGTTCACTAGGGTGAAACACACCTCATATATTTAATTGTGGCACAACAACAGACAACCTTTATATCTCCCACTATTCCCAAAGATAGAGGGAGCTATCTCCCGCTAAGGGCGAGCAGAGTATCCCTCGATCAATGGCTGCTAGTGGATGAAATAAGAAGGAAAAAATAATCTTAATTTTTGTTGGACAATTTCATTTATCAACATGTGATTTTGAATTTTAGTTTATCATGCATATTAAAATTTATACACATCCTAACATTCACCATTCATCACATGCATAGCAGAAATTATAAAACAGAAATTAAACATTCACACAATCCACATCGTGTGAGTTTATATGTTCCCTTCGATCCTTGATCCTCGATCCCCGATCCTCGATCCTCGATCGATGCGCTACAGCGGCGACTTCCTCTTGCACCGGAGATGTAGATTTTACAGAAAATAAACATGCTCCTCACATTCGATAAAAAACCGACTAGTGCAAGTCCTATGTAAAAACCTCTCATATGCAAATGCAATTCTAAAGATAGAAAATAGAGAATATGGCTTTTACATACATAAGCCCCTGTATAATAATAATTACATACATTTGTAGTGTCTGATTTGGAACATATAAACTCACAATCCTGCAAAGCAACTCAAGCATCCATGCACGCAATTGCTATAAACTACAGAATCTAATTTATCAATCATCCAGAATTCTCAACAATTCTTTGAAAAATATTTTGAAATCCATTAAAAACATTTTTCATACATACATAGTTCACAAATTAATTATGAACCGTTGTCCATCCAATTTCCAATGGAAAGATCAATCGCAGTTTTTCGGTTTTGTTGATTCTCTTACAAAATAATCGTTTATACTAAAAACGAAATTATTGCAAGTTAGACTTATGTCTAAATCATAATTCTAATAATTATATGTCATGTTTTAAACATTCAAAACATTTAAAACGAATTATTATAAAAAATTATTTCAACAAACATTTAAAGACCGAAAAACCGGTAAAACGAATTGTTTAAATCCTAGATGGTAAACTAGATTTGTTTACAGCCATAAATCATGAGAAAATTGAACCCTAAGCTCTGATACCACTGTAGGATTTCATGTTTAATTATACATATATATTTTTCGAATTTTTATGTATAATAAGGATCAATTTTTAATTTTCTAGAATTTATTGCATGCATCGGTTTGTTTTAACAAACTAGTTTCAAAAACTCTATTAAAACAAACATGAAGGAGCTCCGAAATTCATACCTAGAAGTTCTCTAAAACTTCTCGAAGATTCGGAGACGGTTGGGATGCTCCTCGCTGCGCCGGATGCCTCCGAGTATTCACCAAATTCTAAACAATATCGGAGAGAGGGAAGCTAGTCTCTCAATCTCCGATTGGGTTTAGAATCTAATTACTAACCCCTCTTTAGTTCCCTTTAGAAGATGACCTCTGAAGAACTAAAACTAAACTTAAGAATTAAGGAATTTTCGTGGAGAATTATGGAGAGAGATTTTGCATAAGAAAAATAATGAATTAATTAAGGAGGTAATGAGATAACCTTGTATTTATAGGTTCTCTCCAAATTACCTATTCATGTGCAACCTCTTGCCCATGATTCCATGCAAAATTCCATCTAACCATCCACTATTTAATAATAAATAATATTAGCCACGAATTAAATCAATTATGGACCAATTCCATGCATGATCTAATTAATTCTTAAATTAATTCTGCACAAAACCGTCTGGACCAGTCGACCGTTACGAAGGTCCGGTCGACCGCTCGAACCCAATTTCGGTCGACCGTGCGAGATTCGGTCGACCGTTCTTAACGTAGAATATTTCATCGCAATGTTCGGTCGACCGTTCTGAACAGACGAAAATTCCCTGTTATCGGTCGAGACACGTCCGGTCGACCGTGTACCTTCGGTCGACCGTTATCCATTAACCGGTCGACCGTTTGCACAGTCTTGCAGACTTGTCAAATTTCGGTTTAACCCCTACAAAATTTGACATTTCTGGATTAGTAGTAAATTCACAACTTATGTAACATATTATCCTATGTAATGATCAATCATTACACCCCATAATATTTACATCACATATGAATTTAATTTAGATTCTAATTATGTTATAAATCACAACATAATTTTGATTTTGCTTGTTCACCCCATGTGTCATATTTTCTACATGAAACCCGACACATCCTTATGAACTCAAAATCCCCTTTTCTTGTTTCCCAGTTTTGTGGTGTGACCTATGGGAGGATCTAAACTAAGTTGGCAGTGATATTAAAGGCTTAATATCACAAGCTATAAGCGGTATCTAGCTACACATTATAGCTCCCAATTAGTTAGATGTCTTAATTCCACTCGAACCAAAACCCGATCCACTTAGTGATGGAGTGCACCACTTGTGTCCGTCCCTTGCCTCATGATATTAAGAATACACACAAAGTAGTATTGTGTCATCTTTGTATTAGTATTCATTTCTTGATCTCTTTAAGCTAGTTATAAATATGTGACTTAACTCAAATCACATTGTGCACATTATAACTTTGCTCTGTCAAGGGGCCCACTAATATCATCACTCAATTAAGAGGGGCAATGATAATCTTTTGACTAACTATCTTCTCCAACAAAAGTTGTACTTAACCAACCAATGCCTTTACACTACACTGATCGATAGTTCAAGATACTGATCTAATTAAGTATTCCTTAAGTGATTAGATATAAGTCTCATATCAAAGGACCAAAGATACAGTAAAATATTAATGACACAGAAACACATTTCTATAATATTTTACTTATTAGGTCTATTCAGTATACAAAAGTAATATTTTCCTCTTTTGCATACCCGTGTCGTCACTCACTTGTAGAGCTACAATGATCTATGACCAACACGACAATCTTAACTCGGTAATTAATGTCCCATGTTAATTACCATGATTGCGAATATCTTTTGTTTTATGCAAACCAATATCTTTCAGAGCTCTACGGTTAAGGACCAAGAGCCTCTTCCTTAACACTTCTAAAAGACGAATAACATAAACAAGGAACAAAATGATTTCTCATTCAATTCATAATAATTGACATTTAAAAGTAAAACTTTTAGAACACATTCCCTTCAGAAGTGACATTTCTTCCAATTGAGAGCGAGGTTCTTCTCACGGCATCGTTCGAGGACAAGGCTCAAGTGATGAAGGCACTCATCAAAGGAAGCGCCAAATATTGGGAAAGTTGTCCATGAAAATCTCAAGAAAACGCTCTACCATATCAGAGAAGATTCTGATCATACACATTTGAAACGTTGCCGGCGCATTACATAACCCAAAGGGCATGCGACGGTAGGCAAACGTGCCAAATTGACAAGTAAAGGTGGTTTTCTCTTGATCCTCGGGGGCGATGGGAATTTGGTTGTAACTGGAGTATCCATCAAGAAAACAATAATACTCATGTCCGGCCATCCTTTCCAACATATGATCAATGAATGACAATGGGAAATGATTTTTTCGCGTTGCCGCATTGAGCTTGCGATAATCAACGCAAACTCGCCAGCCAGTTTGCAGACGTGTCAGGATAAGCTCATTATGCTCATTCTTAACAACCGTCACGCCTGATTTCTTGGGAACCACATGGACAAGACTCACCCACGAACTATCAGAGATATGATAGATTATGCCATGATCCAAGCACTGAAGAACCTCCTTTCGGATGGCTTCTTTCAGCACAGGATTCAATCTTCGTTGTGGGTCCCAGCGGACCTAGAATCTTCTTTCATGTGGATCTGATGTGAACAATACCAGTGCTAATTCCCTTGATATCCTTCAAGGACCACCCGATAACCTCTTTGTTTTCAAAGAGCACTTTTTTGAGGGCAACATCTTGATCTTTTGCAAGATCAGAAGCAATAATGAGTGGCAATGTCTCATTATCCCCTAAAAAGATGTATTTAAGGTTATCGGGGAGCGGTTTAAGCTCGACCGGAGATGGGTCCTTGTCGGATTCAGAGTTAATTTCAAGTGGCTCAAAGGCCACGGGGTAAGAGGAGCAAGCACCCAGACGTGCCTACTCATCCAGAGATTCACATGCAGATTCCTTAAGATCCTCTTCACTTGCAACCTGGTCATTATGCACCTCAATAATATGTCCAGGTGAGTGGAACATGCCTAATGACTCGGGCTCATCCGTGACCTGAATGAAATTGGCTTCGACAGCATCGTCGAAGAGCCCGGCTTGCTTACCAAGAGTAAAGATGTTGAAATCCCCCGTTAGGTTTCCAAAAGACAACCTCATCAAACCATTGCGACAATTGATCAAAACATTAGATGTCGCAAGAAAAGGCCTCTGAAGGATCACTGGAATTTGTCCTTGCGGGTTGGACACAAGTTCAGTTTCCAAGATGATGAAATCAACTGGAAATACGAACTCACCCACTTTAATAAGGACATCCTCCACACTCCCTCGTGGAATCTTGACGGATCTGTCAGCCAACTGGAGGGTTGTCCTCGTTGGTTTAAGATCGCCTATTCCAAGGTTGACATAGACAGAGTAGGGCAGGAGGTTCAAAAATGCTCCTAAATCCAATAAAGTTTGAGGAATTGTCACATTACCGATCTTGCAAGAGACAATTTTGACAACCTGGGTCCTTGTATTTGACTTGCATGGGTTGTGTCAATATAGAGCTCACATTGGCGGCCAAAAATACCTTTTTCGGAACATTTGTTCTTTTCTTAACGGTACAAAGGTCCTTAAGGAACTTGGCATACGGTGGCATTTGTTGAACGACGTCCAACAACGGGACATTCACCTTTACTTGCCTAAGTACCTCAATAATTTTGTCCCAATGCTCATCACGTTTTTTAGTCAACCTATGAGGGAATGGTGCCTTGGGGACATAACTATCATGAGGAGGATTCTCATAATTAGGTTCCTTGAAAGACTCACGACCCTCCTCAGAAGAGTCACCAACAGGGTTGGCTTCAGGCATTTCCACATTATTGTCAACAACCATTCCCGATCTTAAGTTATGGACAACATTAGCATGTTGGGAATGGTCACTTTCAACATTGTGTACATTCTGCCTAGCATGAGTAGGTTGACTCCTGGGATTTACCACAGGTTGACTCGGTAACTGACCATTCTCGCGTTCATGGAGTTGATGAGCCAACTGGCTAACTTGCATTTCCAATGCTTTGACCGAATTATTACTGGCCACAAACATGGTTTGTGTTCTCCGCATGAATGCTTGAAGGGTTTGTTCTAGAGTGAGGTCCTTCAGGTCAACCCGTTGGGGTAGTGGAGTTTGGTTAGAACAACCCGACGATGAGGCCTGAGCAGGTTGATAATTATGGTGCTGAGACTTTTGATGTGGGGGTTGGTAGGTCACCGATGGGCGTGGAGGTTGATAAGGTGGACGTTGAGGTTGAGCGTGCGAGCTATGACCGTCACCCCCACTAGGCCCCCAAGAGAAGTTAGGATGGTTACGCCATCCCGAGTTGTAGGAGTGACTGTACGGGTCGTTACGGGGCCTCTGTTGATACATCGCATTTGCATGCTCAGTATCCCTTGGAGCGTAAGCGCATTCCAAGTCATCATGGCCCGTAAGTCCACACCTACTACACCCAAGAGAAGCGACCTGAGCTACAGGAGCTCGGTCCAACTCTAAACTCTCAATCCTACGCATGAGAGCAGCCAATTTTGCCTCAGTCGCGATAGTTGACTCAACTTGATATGATCCAGCCCGACCAGAAGACCTGGCGGCTGGTGGCTTTCTCATGGTGTTCTACTCAAAGGTATGTTCAGCCATTAACTCAAAAGTGTCTCATGGCTCATTGATGGGTTTCATTTGGAAATCACCTTGACACATCGACTCCAACAATGTGCGGGTGTTGTAGTTGAGTCCCTCATAAATAATCTGGCTCAGCTGCCATAGCTCAAGTCCATGATGAGAGCACTGCTGGAGAAGGTCCTTGTACTTCTCAAAGAGAGCATGAAAAGATTCGGTCTCAGTCTCATACATTTGATGTATCTGGTGCCGTATCTGTTGAGTTTTCCTTTGAGGTAAAAATCTCTTCAGAAATACGGTCAGAAAGTCATCCCAAGACCAAATAGAGCTCGCCGGGAGGCTGTACATCTATTTCTTGTGTTATCCTTCAACACGAAAAAAATCGTCCTCAACCGGACTGAATCCTCAACAAGTTGTTGAAGCTTGAACATGGAGCATACTTCCTCGAATTCACGTATAAAAATATTTGAATCCTCCTTATTGGCAGTGAAGGTAGGAAGCAGGCTCACATATTGAGGTTTCAACTCATAGGCAGGAAGCATAGGTAGGAAGAACTATGCAAGATGGCTACGCGACCCGAATAGGATTGGTCCGCTCCCACAAAGTCATTGGTCTATCCTGTCGAGCTAAAGATGATGGTGCACCAAGAACTCGATCCTTACCGAATCCCTCTTCCTCTCAAGTAAGAGGAGGAGGAGAAGGAGGTCTACGTGGTGGTGGGAGCGGACCGAGGTAATCCATGTATGGAACACGGTCTCCCCCGTCACCACGAGAAGACTCAGCCTCACGCTCGAAAGGAGCACGCGGAGGAGATGACTGATCACCAAGACCGTCCATCTCAGAAAAATGCACTCTCTCACGAGAACGAGCCCAACCTCGCATAAAACGCTCGACTCTAAAAAACACACAACAGAAGGTGCTCAGAGGAGGAGTCTACTCGTAGAAAATAGATGAGGAGAGGACTCAGATGAGGAGCAAGAATCCTTAGAACTAGCGTGGGTAGTGGTGAAGGTAGAAGCCTAATCTAGCAAGCATGACTCAAACAACTTAAAGCTATGGGTCCTTAGGCTAGACGACGCCTAACTTCGAGGTCACTAGTCTCGACACCCCTCACCTCCCTACAATGAAGACCACAATGCCCAGCAAATGATACCAGATATGGAGATCCAGTACCTCCTACTATCGACAAGGCAGACGACGTCGATCAGGTCATGACGGTCTCGACTAGATTACTCATCTAGTGCGTCCGAAATCCTTAGGGCCAATGTCTACTTGCTTTTAGAATTAAGGCTTTTTGTATGAGTGATTTTTGGGGCCAAGGAAAGGGTGATGAAACCCCCTACCTTATCTTTTATGGGACAACCCCTCTTAAGTAGCGTTTTGATCCTAAATCTAGCAATCAACTCTCAAATCAAACGCTCAACTCACTCTTGTCCCGATGCAATTCCTACTAACTAATGCATGATCATACAATATGCATGAATGAGAGTAGGAAATGCGTACCCCGCACCGACACTCATCAACTGAAAGTATGCTAAATTAAAAGACAACTACATACCTAAGTCAAGTATGTGATGCATGACCAAAACAAGTAAGAATGCCTAATCTTTTGCTTTGGATTTTATTGGCCAAGTTGATTAATGGGGATTATTTTTTAATCTGGGAGAAAACTAAAACTCACAACATGCAAGATTGTGCTCCCAGATAAATACACTGAAATACACAACAACCAGAACAAAAATGGGAGAACGTGAAGCTTACCAGGCCGCCAATTGGCGGTCCCAGACCGCTAATTGGTGGTCACTATTGAGTGTTTCGCTCTCCAATTCCTCCAGTCGCCTCCCCTTGATTTTCAGGATCCCTGAAACAATTCAAAACTAAAAAACAAAAATTAAAACCACTCGAATCGTCCAAACCAAAGTCTGGACAGAACACCTCCCCGGCAACGACGCCAAAAACTTGATTGATACGTTTTAATTAACCGCAAGTGCACGATCGCATTGAAGGTGGCAAATACAGGTCGATCCACAGGGAGGTGTGTTGAGTTTAGTTTGTTCGAAGGCGAGTGAGAAAGAAGGGAGAGAAAGGAGTTATGATCTAAACTACACTAAACTAAACTAGTAAACTAGAAAGGAGGAAATGAAAGCACGAAATGAACTAAACTAAGCTAAGCAACTACTAAGAAGAATGATAAATCTCAGGAATGGGAAAACCCTTAAGGGGTGGAGTGTGTGTGTACACATGAAATAAGTGTGGTGAATGTTTGTTAATGCATAAGAAGTACCTAATGGCAAGACCTATCATTTAAAGCACTAACCTAGCTGATTAATATGAGCATGACAAGTTTGTTATTAAGAACATAAACAAGCATGGAATGTACCTAAGCATTATGGCAGAAACCATCAAGTAAAAGTTCTTATTAATTCAATCAAGCATACAAACATTTCTCACAAACAACAATGTCTAGCATTCATACCATCTACATAACATGTATATACGTCTACTCCACCCCCAAAGGGGATGGAACTACTCACACATATTTAAACTAACATTTATACTAAGGCAAGAAACATGCTTAAACTAATTATAAGACTAAAACAACAAGTTAACTAAATATGCAAGAATTGAAAAGACAAGACAATATGAAGAAAATCTAACAAAACATCTATTATCACTCACTCAATTACAAGTAGCCTCTCTCCACCAAGATTTTTGCTTCAAGGCTTTTACTCCTAGTAGAGAGGATGACCACAAAGAGAGAGATGTGATACAAGAGAGGAGGGAGAGTTCTATTTATAGCCCTAGAAAAAGGTAATCTGGGACAATCCCCCGATATGGGACTAAACATATACCAGAAATAGACTAAATACATTCTAATACACTCCCCACAGAAATCTTAGCGGATTAGAAGCAACCCGGACCTCCAATCAGCGGTCCCAGACCGCTAATTGGCGGTGTACAGGGTTTGGATCGTGCTGGGCTTTCTTCTGGGCTTTTCTGGATGTCTTTGTTTGTCTTTGATGCATCTACTTCGCTTGTTGGAGCTCCGACCCGAATAGAATTGCCAAAATACTCCCCATGATGGCGTGGAGTATTCTTGTTTGCTTATTGGTCATTTGATCTTACATTCAGGTCCTTCGATCTTGCATCTTAGTCATCGAGTCTCTCAACTCAGTCTTTTTTCCTGATTTTAGGTCCTTTTATGCCTCTTCTCTTCAAACCTATTTATTTCTGAAATTCAAACATAAAACTCGTTACGTAGTATTTTTTAAGTGAAATATAATGGATATAAGATACAAATGTAAGCATGAAATGATGTCAATCACTCGTCATGAGCTGGAAGCGATACAACACCTTCAAATTTTCTGATCAAGTTGCTCGGTGGCTAACTAGATGTGCTCGCTCATTGTGGACAATGGAAGTTGTGAAAATATAGTAGCTCGAGCCCACATGAAATGCCCTAAGTCTGTAGGATCCATCAAGGTCCGAAGATCTGACTCAATGAAGTTTGTGAGGTGCCTCTTTCCATTGGTAGGTATTATACGACCACGGTTAAATGTAACGTGATTGATATGAATGCAAGCCACATCTTGTTAGGTTGCCCTTGGCAATTTGTTGTAGATGCAACCTATCGAGGACATCGTAATATGTACTTCTGATGGGGAGGTCACAAATTGGCGTTAACTCTAATATCATCCAAGCCAGGTGAGCCTCTCTCCGCATCGGTACCGTTATGGGCACTGCTGACCATGTCAGTGTGTGCTAAGGACTTAGTCAAGTCCATGTTGGAGACTTGGGGGATGGTTGAGCATATTCCCAAGGGGGACAGGGTTGTAGGCAGCTCGAGTCGCAACGTGCCAGCCGATGTCAAAGTCTTAGTTTGAGAATTCCACGATTTGATACCAGACGAGCTCCCACAAGGATTATTGTCACTCTGAAGTGTGCAGCATCAAATCGATCTAGTACCTGGGTCGAGCCTACTGAACCTCCCACATTACTGTGTCATCCCGAAGGAGTCGGAGATCACGACCATGAAGGTGAACGAGCTTCTCAGGCTAGGGTTTGTGCATGATAGCCTTAGTCCATGTGGCATCTCGGCACTCCTCACGCCCAAGAAGGAAGGATCTTAGTAAATATGTGTCGATAGTCGTGCCATTAACAGGATTACAATTTGGTATCGATTCCCTATTCCTTGTCTTGACAAAATGTTGGACCAGTTGGGAGGTGCACACATCTTTTCCAAGTTGGATTTGCAAAGCGACTATCACCAGATTCATATTCAGCTGGGAGACGAATGGAAGACCGCATTCAATATGAAGGATGGCTTGGATGAGTGGCTAGTGATGTTGTTCGTATTATCCAATGCCCCGAGCACCTTTATGCGCCTTATGAACCAAGTGTTAGAGCCATTTATCGGGTGGTTCATCGTGGTGTACATTGACGACATTTTGGTCTACAGCCCCACCCTGCAAGACCATCTTTATCACTTGCGTGAAGTGCTCGCCACCTTTGTGAGCATAAACTTTACCTCAATGGTCCCAAGTGCCATTACACTAACAACCTTGTGTTTTTGGGTTATGTCAAAAATATAGGCATTATGGTCGACAAATCAAAAATCAAAGCCATCTGTGAGTGGTCGGCCCCAACAACCGCGTCTGTAGCTTCCATGGATCAGCAACCTTCTATCGCCGGTTCGTCTGCGATTTCAGCACCATTACTGCACCACTAACAAATTGCCTTCGTAAGGGTCTGTTTGTGTGGACTGAAGCCGCCCAATCCGCCTTTGATGCACTGTAGGATCAGCTCACGTCCGCTTCCATGTTGGCGTTGCCAAATTTCAGCAAGGTTTTTCAGGTCAAATGTGACACGTGTCGGGTTGGAATTGGTCACTTTTATCCCAAGCAATCCATCCGGGGGGCCTTCCATAGCGAGAAGTTGAACGAAGCCCACCAAAGGTGGTCTAATTACGAGCAAGAGCTTTACGCCATCGTTCGAGCCATGAAGATTTGGGAGAGTTACCTCCTACCAGCCGAATTTGTGTTCTATTCAGACCACCAATCCTTGAAACATTTTAAGGGTCAATGACAAATCAATAAGATGCACACTCGGTGGGCATCCTACCTTGAGCAGTTCTCCTTCACCATTAAGCATTAGTCGGGGGCCCAAAACATGGTAACGGATGCACTTAGTTGGAGGCAAGAATTATTGTTCGTGTTGCGAATCAAACTTCTTGATTTCGAAAGTCTAAAGCCATTGTATGAGATTGAAGAGGATTTCAGTTCGATTTGGCAGTGTTGTAGTAAGAACATCAACACCAAAGGCTATCTAGTGCTTGATGGGTTTTTCTTTAAGGGAATCGTATTGTGTATACCTTGGACTTTCCTTCGAGAAAAGATAATTCACGATTTCCATGAAGGTGGTTTAAGCGGTCACGTGGGGCGAGAAAAAACAGTGGCATTGGTCGACCGACGATTCTTTTGCCTCAATTATGAAAGGATGTTGCAACCATCATCCGGTGTTGTGAAGTATGCCAAACCATGAAGGGAGGAGGTCAAAACACAAGTTTTTTTATTGACCCCCCCCCCCCATACCCAAGGGTCTGTGGCTCGATGTTAGTATGAATTTTCTTTTAGGCTTACCCCAATCCCAACGGGGAATGGATTTTGACTTTTTGGTGGTGGACTCTCCAAGATGACACATTTATTTCCTTTTGGATATTTTATTGAGAAAACAATATTTCTTGATTGTTGACCTTTTTCTACAAGTATGATAATAATGAGATATTTCAAGAATGAGATACATGAATTTACACTGAATGTGTTTTACAAATTATTCTGTGTGTTGTCATGATTGACAAGGTTTTGCAATATCATGTATAATGACATGAAATTTTCACAAAGAGATATAAGTTTTGTGATTATACAGATCTTGGTAATGCAAATTTTGTTTGCAAATTTGTAGATTTTTTCTTTCTTGTGGGCTTTCTTGAAAGCAATGACAAAGTATTAAACTTGCAAGCAATATATGCTAGGTTCAATAAGTGGTGAGTTTTTTAGGAAGTCAAAAGTGAACTATCGAGGGGGATGAGGCAGTGAGTCCACAATAAAGGAAAAACCTTGATGGATACTCTACCATCTATATGGGAGATCTCCAAGTGGTGGTTCATAGGGAACACAAGTCGATGCGTTTTTTACGGGAGTACTAAAATTGGTTTGGGGTTCTAATCTTTAGCTCATCCCTACGGTAGTACTGCTCATATATCTATTATGGTTAGGAAGAGTTTTATAGTCTGAATGAGTTCAAGGTCCACGTTGAAATTAAGGTATTTTTATGTGTTGCCAAACGTTTGCCAATAACCTTTGGGATGGAGTTGGTAAATAGAACGAACTGTCACATCTTCAATGGGTGAAAGTGTTTAATTGAGTTTTTTATTTTTCTTTAAATCACAAAATTTCCAACATTCCCCCATATGATTTAAAGAAGAATTTGAAAACACTTTTGAAAAGAAAAGTAATTGAGCAGCATAACATCATGTATTCAAAGCGGGTAGCTTCAGGCTCCTTTGAAACCAATCGTAGTGTAGATTCTATCCATCTTAGAGGACGTAGTGAACTATGTCTTGAACTAGACCCCATTGATCATATTTCAAAAAATCCAAACAACACAATGTAGGAACAAGACCAAAGTTCTTTGTCGGTGTGCCCATTACGGCCTTGCTTTTGTTGTCTCGTGAGAGCTCTAGAGCATGCCGTTACCTCATAGATTTGGGCCACAAGAATCACACTCACATAGTAGAGTTCTCAAAGGGTGCACTTCTCGGACCAACGTTTGGTCTTCCAAATAAAAACTTTGCACGATAAGCATACATGTTCTAGTGTCAACAAAGTAGCATCTAAAATGGCTACCAAATCATGTAGCACATCACAACTACAAGTGGTTGCTGATAGATGATACTCTAAGAGTCAAGCACATTAGAAACAAACTTCTGGACCATATTGACATACCATATTGTAGACTATGGAATGGCAGAGAATTGGTATTGAAGAGGTTGGATGGGTCTGAGGAGCAGCGGCATGAGTTCTTCCCAACTTGATGTCAGAGTTGTAAACAAGAAATCCTAGTTCTGTGATTAAACTAGAAGTGGATAAAGATGAGAAGTTCCTGAGGTGCTTTGTCTGCTTCGCTGCTTGTAGGAACGGGTTTTTGCAAGGCTACATGCCTGTGAGAGGATTAGATGGTTGTCACAAGTTCAAGGGTGCTTGTTTGGCAACAGTAAGTATTGGTGGAAACAATAAGCATTTTTCCATTAGCATTTGGGGTGGTGCAGGTGGAGAGTGATCCACATTGGAAGTGGTTATGTAGTCTCTTGAAGGAGGCAATTGGGGTGTACTAGGGCTGGTCTTGCTGAGTGACAAATGTAAGGATTGGAGGGTAAATGGTACAGCGTTTTCCTTGTGAGCAAAGAACTTGCATGAGGCATTTATACAAAAAAATTAGAAAGGAGTTTGAGGGGGACAGTTGTTGGCTTTTTGGCCTTAATCTATGGTTTGATGATTTAATCAACCTAATCTTAATTATAATCAATGTAGAGTAGAACACATTATGCATGACATATATATTGTATTGTGCTAACTTCTACAGGTGATCAAGACTCAAGAAAGAAATGAATTCAAGTCAAGACATGTAATCAAGCTATTGAAGACATGAGATTTTGTATTTCTTTTGAGTTTTAGGGAATTTGTGTACTTGAGTATAATAGAGTAAATAACTGCTCAAAGACACACTAGGTCCCTTATAGAAGTCACATACAAAATCTCAGATCATTTGGACTTCAATAGGTCACCCAAACTTAGACCGGAAATCACTAAAATCTTAACCTAAACTGCCTGTGCAAAATAGGTCGACCAAACATTCTCTAGTCGACCGAATGGTTAGTTTATTCTGTTAGCTCAATAGTGATTTACCCAGCTCGACCGGTCGACCGTTTTGACCTTATCAGTCGACCGTTTACACGTGTCATTTGACCGTTAGACTTGTCATTTTATACCAACGGTCGTATTCAAATTATTATCCACACCCCAAGAACACAAGTGATCACCGGTCAACCGTGGAACTAGTTTTGGTCGACCGAACACAAACGTTTTGACAAACCCCATAGTGCATGATATTTTCGGTCGGCCAACCCAAGCATTTTGGTTGACCAAACATAAACATTTTTGACAACCCCATAGAACCTGTTAGTTTTCGGTCGACCGAACTGTCCATTTAGGTCGATCGATAACTTAAGTAAACTTTAGTTATAGCTATTTTTGTTCTACCATTCCCGGCTCAGTCGATCATTGCTTTTCTGGACGTTTCTGGACTTTCTTGGACTTCATTTCCGGATGACCACCGGTCGACCGTTAAGCCCAATTTATAGTAGTTACTTGTTAATTTTAATGTCAATATGCGTTGCATTCTGTTGCATGGATTAGTTTAGTTCTTGCTTTGCATCTGTTGTGAGCTTATGTTTCACATGCTATTTCAACAGTTTGATAATCACTTTTCTTAAGTTTGTAAATTATATTGTGCTTAGCTTCAATTTCTTACGGTAGTGTTTGGGGTAAAAATTAACATATCATTTTTTCATAAACAAAAATGAGTAGTAGTGGAAGCTATTTAATATTTTGATAATGATTGTGGTGATTTTTAATAGGTACGCATTTGGAATGTTGAGAAGATGGCTTGCATTGGCATCATGACTGGTCAGACGACTTCCAAGAGCCATTACATCAGTTCTCTGCCTCAAGGATGAAGTTTCAATTAATAGCGCAGGAGCAGTTGATAGGTGTGGCCTGTGATTAGGAGTTTTGTAGGATGTATAATGATGTTGTAGTTGTTTAGTTGTGTTTCATTATGTTTGTTTGCACTTCTACATCTATTTTTGTATAATTTATGGCAAATGCAAATTCATTCTTTTAAACCTTTTGGATTCTCGAATGGAAATTTCATTCTTTTGACGATTATGTTGTGTGCATTTATTGGTTGTGTAAATACAAGAATTGATATAAGATATATATAAAAAATAAGGGATTTTTTTTTGTTTCAGTAGGACTTTCTACATCGGTTTTTCGGAAAACCGACATGATAAGGTAGACATACCTCGTCGGTTTTCTAGAACCGATGTATAAAGTGTAAGCAATCTACGATTGAATCTACATGTTCGGATTTACCTTTGTAGGAGAGAACCTGTGGCAGCGGAAGGGAACCGGAGATCACCCCACAGAGTCGCCTCGAGCACCGGTCGACCTTCAACTCTCGTGGAGATGAAGGACTAATCCACAACCCAAGAGTCTATGGGAGGAGTGGAGGAGAAGGTGGGACGGATGGGAGAGAGAGGAGAGGTGGCGGCTAGGGTTAGGGTTTTGCACACAAGGAATGCTATCCCCTCTAATGAGAGCCTCCTCTTCTTATATAGAAGAGTCTTCCCTAAACCCTAATGCGCAGCCAATGAGAGTGTGCCACGTGTCAGTGCTTTGGGCAAACATAATCTAAATCCTCAGATTAATCTAATATCTCCCACTTGCACAACATCACGTCAACAACACGTCATCTTCTTTTGTGTCCCTGACACATATGCATATATCCCTGATACATACAATCATAAGATGGCAATGTGTCACCTCTTCATGTGTCCCTGATATATATAACTATTTCCCTCTTCCAAGAATGCATCCACAATACGCAAGTCTCCGATTATGTATCCATGATACAAGACTATCTGTGTCTCCGACACATGCACTATTCCGATCATACGGACAAATGGGTCGTGCGACCGGTGATGCACCTGCAGTTAGGAGTGTCAAACTAGAAACCTTACTAGAAGTCCAGAATGACAACATCCTCACAAAAATAATAATTAAGCAGTCAAATGCACATCACTGTTCCCCAGGTTTACTCAGAAACTCACTTGACATGAACAGTATCTCGATCCCTCGGAGAGAATACCTTCTTGTCCTCAAGGTACTTGCTATTGTATCCAATACAGTTGGGCCCAGCAAATACTTTCAGTGCAGTCGAGTCAAACCTTTCCCTTCGCACCAGACCACCATTACAATCAGAGTTGACTCCTTTCCCGAAGATGCCTCTTTAGACCGAATCTCTCATGGTCATAGATAATATCCCAAAGTAGCCACATCAACTATTTGCTTCATGGAGTCGTCGAATGTCACTGAGGGTAACTAATGACAATTAAGTCTTGGACTCACACAGTGAAGGAGCAGGGATCCATCCTTTCACTTCCCAATGGTCGCTCAGCACATGTTGTATGACAAACATGTTATGGTGGATCATATTGTACACAACAGTACGTCTGTCTCTCAACACCATACAAGTCTTAGTCCAGTCACACCCCTTCTGCGCCTGACCCGAGCTTCATCATTGTCGCCTTAACACCATACAGGTGCCACCTGGCGCCACATGTGATGCTCGCACTTGGCTTCTATAGGTCACATGAATCGTGGGAACATTCATGTCAATCATCACCAACATAGAGGATCTCATCTTGAGTCCTAATCAAGGTGACTATCCGATCATGAACTTCTCCCGATCTATCATGCAAGATCTCTTTATGATCAGTCTCATCTCTGCTCGCTATCGAAAGTACCAGAGGCGAATGCTCGTGTGAGTGAGCATTCTTCAGCCTATTGACATAATAATATTTTATGCTAGAACAACTACATCAACCAAAACAGACATAGTCGAAAGGAAAACACAATCACTCATAAAAGGAAGTTAGTCATGCCAATACATCAAAGTCTGCGTAAGCCTAAGGACTTCACATGAGACACAAACTAGTCCTTAGCTATGGTTTTGGTAAGAGGGTCAGCTACCATAAGACTAGTAGATACATGTCTTAACACAACTTCCTTTCTCGTTATGATGTCCTTCACAAAATGATATCTAACTTGTATATGTTTGGTCTTTCCATGATATTTGGGGTCTTTCACATAACAAAGGGCTGTCATGCTGTCACAATAGACAACAACATGCTCATCAGATGTCTCTACTAGCCCAGTATGTAGTAAGAACCTCCTCAACCAAACTACCTCCTGTATTGCTGCAGAGCATGCAACATACTCTGCTTCCATAGTCGACAGGGCTATACAGGTTTGCTTCTTGCTAGACCATGAGATGGCCCCATTAGCCAGCAAGAAAGCATAACCAGAGGTAGACTTCCTTTCATCAATGTCTCCAGCCCAATCGGCATCACTATAGCCAATCAGGCGAAGATCTGATGCTTGGTAACACATCATGTAGTTACTCGTTCCTCTGAGGTATCTCATGATTCTCTTGACTGCCTTCCAGTGCTCCATGCTTGGGTTGGACTAGTATCGACTCACCATGCCCACAACATAACAAATGTCTGGCCTAGTACACATCATAGCGTACATAAGGCTTCCCACAGCATTGGAGTATGGAACCTTGCTCATTTTGGCCTTCTCTTCAGGAGTCTCGGGATGCTTATCAAGGCTTAAGTGCAAACCCTTCTCAACAGGAGTGTCAATTGGTTTGCATTTGTCCATATGGTATTTCTTTAAGACGTTAATATAAGTCTCTTGAGACAATCCCAGAAGTCTCTTGGACCCATCTCTAACAATCTTGACACCAAGGATGTAGCTAGCTTCACCCATGTCCTTCATATCAAACGTGGAGGACAACCACTCTTTAGTGGATTTCAGAAACTCTTTGCTATTGCCAGTCATGAGTATGTTATCAACATACAAGGTCAGAATGACAAATTTACCATTGGATCTCTTAACGTACACACAGTGATCTTCCTCAAGCATAGAGAACGCATTCTCTGATATAGCTTGATGGAAGCGAATGTTCCACTGTCTAGACGCTTGTTTAAAGCCATACAAGGACTTGTTGAGCTTGCACACTTTGCGCTCTTGTCCTTTGACTTCAAAACCTTGAGGTTGATCCATATAGATCTCCTCCTCAAGTTCTCCATTGAGAAAAGTAGTCTTTACATCCATTTGGTAAAGCTCTAAGTCCATCTGAGCTACAATAGCTAGTAGAAGGTGGATGGAGACAAACCTAACCATGGGTGAAAATGTTTCCTCAAAATCCACGCCTTCTCTTTGGGTGTAGCCTTTAGCTACCAGTCTAGCCTTGAATCTATCAACAGATCCATCCACCTTCCTCTTAATCTTGAGGATCCACTTGGCCCTAATTGCCTTTCGGTTCGGTGGTAAGTCGACCAAGTCCCAGACTCGATTAACTTTCATCGACTCCAACTCTTCCTTTATAGCTTCTAACCACTCTTTCGCATTTGGACCTTCCAAAGCCTCGTTCAAGGTCTTCGGTTCTTGCTCATCGATCATGTCATCCCAGATGATTCATAATCAATTTCTTCTTGAGCTATCATGAGGGCCTCTTCCTCTAAGCGAAACCGCCTACGAGGAATGAGCCCGCGTTTACTTCGACGCAGATGGGTATCTGATGGCTCATCCTCCGTGAGAGCTATCAGATCCTCAGTATTGCTTCTCCCACTAGGATTGACTGGTGGAACCTCATGTTCAACTTCCAGATCCTGATCCCGTGGAGTGGCAATGTCCTCATCTTGTCGTTTAAAGAAGTCCACTGACTCTTTGATAGCTTCAGCAAGGGCTGGAAAATTGATTGACATCATTTCATGCTCATATTTGTATCTTATATCCATTATCTTTCACCTAAACAATGCTATGTCACGGGTTTTATGTTTAGTTTTCAGGAATAAATAGGTTTGAAGAGATGAAACATAAAAGGACCCAAAAGCTGGGAAAAAGGACTGGATTGTGAGATCTGGGGACCAAGATGCAAGGAAAAAGGACCTGAACGCAAGACAGAGGGATCTAATAGTAAAACAGAATACTTCACACCATCATGGGAAGTATTTTAGCAATTGGATTCGGGTCGGAGCTCCAACAAACGAGGTAGATGCATCAAAGACAACAAATACCAACATGGAAAGCCCAGAAGAAAGCCCAGGACGATCTGGAGTTTATAGACCGCTAATTAGCGGTCTTGGACCGCTAATTGGCGGTCCAAGTTGCTCCAAATTCTCTGAGCTTGTTATGGCCTGTGTATTAGAGCATTCTTAGTCCATTTATGGTATCTGTTTAGTCCCACATCGGGGGATTGTCCCGGATTAGCTTTTTCCATGCTTATAAATAGAACTCTTCACCTTCCATTGTAATTACCCATTGCTTGGTGGCATTCTCTCTACTAAGGAGTGAGCCTTGAAGCAATAACTCAAGGTGGAGAAGAATGCTACTTTCAATGTGAGTCATTGTTAATAAAAGTTTATTTGTTTCTTTTAATCTTGTTTTGTTATGTTGCTTGTTTTGTGTGGGTTGCTTTACTTTGTTTAATCTCTTGTTTAGTAATTTTAGTATCTTAGTTAAATGTTTTCTTTACTTAGTCTAATCAGTAGTGTAATGAGTAGTGAGTAGTTCCATCCCCATTTGGGGGGTGGAGAAATATGTGATATAATCATGTAGTGTATTAAGTGTGTGTTATTTTTATCCCTTGAGCTTTATATGATTTCCATAACCATCTAATGGGTCTCCACTCTTATCTTTGATATGCTAATGCTCTTGAATGAAGCTTAGCTTATGCTTTGATTAGTGGACCTATTTTATGGGGAATGATAAGGTTAGGATATGGATGAAGTTAATGTTGGAAACACAATTTGTAGTGTATGTACTCTTGTTGCCTTTTCCTTAGCTAATGTCTTGTATGTTTTAATGATGTAGTCATCTTAATTCATGTAGAGGCATAGTAGGGTCTAGTCTTTATACATGAGTTCATTTAGTTTCATTCCAATTATTGTCTTGTATGTTTTAATGATGTAGTCTTATCTTAATTCATGTTGAGGCAAAGTTGGATGTAGTTTTATGATTTCATGCACTACATGTTGTGAGGAGCTTAATGAACACACACACACTTCTTTATGTTCACATTATTTCTCTACCCCCTTTGGGGTTTAGTTTTATTGCTTATCTTCATTTCCTTTGCATTTCATTTCAGCTTTGTAGTTTAGATTAGTGTAATACATCTTTCTCCCTTCTTTTTACCTCTCGCCTTCGAATAAACCAAGTGTCGACACACCTCCCAGTGGACGACCCGTATTTGCCACCGCTTCAACGCGGCCGTGCACTTGCGGTTAAATTTAAAACGATCAATCAAGTTTTTGGCGCCGTTGCCGGGGAGGTGCTCTGTCCAGACCTTGGTTTGGACGATTCGAGGGGTTTTTAATTTTTCGTTTTCAGTTTTTCTTAGTTGCAGGGAACAGTCTGATCACGGGGAGGCCACTGGAGAAGTTTGAGGAAGCAAATCCAACAACAGACCGCCAATCAGCGGTTTGGAACCGCCAATTGGCGGCCTGGTAAGGGATTCTGTCTTCCAATTTTTTTGTGGTTATTTGTGTTGTAATTTGTGTTATCTGGGAGCCCAATTGTGCATGCTGTGACTTCTTATTTACTCCCAGATCATTAATCACTCCCCCTTTAATCAACTTGGACCATAAAACTCAAAGCAAAAGATTAGACTTCTTGCCATCTAGGTCATGCATCATATGTAGACCTTGCATGCATCTTTCTTTTCTTTGCTTTACATTTTGTCGTTGATTGCTGGAGCGAGGTACGCATTCCTTATCACTCATTCACGCATTAGGACATTCATTAGTGAGTAAGGTTTGCATCGAAACAAGAGTGAGGTGAGTGCTTGTTTGGTGAGTTGCTTGCTAGCCTAAGATTTCAAAACATCTTTAAGGGGCATCACCTATAGACTTCAAAGATAAGGTGGGGGATTTCATCACCCCTCCCTTAGCCCCAAAAAGCACACTCAAGTAAAGCCTTAACTAAAAGCAAGTAGACATTGGCCCTAGGAATTCGGACGCACTAGGAGAGTAATCTAGTTGAGACCGCCATGACCTGATCGGCGTTGCCTACCTTGTCGATAGTAGGAGGTACTGGATCTCCGGATCTGGTATCACTTGCTGGGCATTGTGGTCCTCGTTGTAGGGAGGTGAGGCGTGTCGAGGCTAGTGACCTCGAAGTTAGGCGTCGTCTAGCTTAAGGACCCGTTGCCTTACTTTGTTTGAGCCGTGCTTGCTAGTTAGGCTTCTACCTTCACCCTGTACCCTCGCTAGCTCTAGGGATTCTTCCCTTCTCCTCTGAGTCATCTTCTTCTCACCTTCTTCTACGTTATAGTCTCCTCCCCTTTACACTCTCTGTTAGCGTTTTAGGGTCGAGTCGAGCACTTTTTGCGAGCTTAGCCTCGTGGTGGTGAGAGTGGTCGACTCGAGAGTTTTTCTTGATGGATGGTTACATGGGCGACCATCCATATCATTGTTGGGACCAGGACGATTCTCCCTGGTACTCCCGACCCATGCATCCTGGGGTGCCTCAGACAGACACCCCGTATGGTTGGGATAATCGTAATTGTGTGACTGAGTATTCTTCATATTGGGGTAACATGAGAGAGCCACCAACCGCCAGGTCTTCTGGTCGGATTGGATCATATCATGTCGAGTCAACTATCGCGTCTGAGGCGAATTTGGATGCTCTCATGCGTAGGATTGAGAGGTTAGAGTTGGACCGAGCTCCTGTAGCTCAGGTCGCTATTCCTGGGTGTAGTAGGTGTGGACTTACGGGCCATGATGACTTGGATTGCGCTTACGCTCCAAGGGATACTGCGCATGCAAATGCGATGTATCAGCAGAGGCCCCGTAACGACCCGTACAATCACTCCTACAACCCGGGATGGCGTAACCATCCTGACTTCTCTTGGGGGCCTAGTGGGGGTCACGGTCAGAGCTCTCACGCTCAACCTCAAGCTCCACCTTATCAACCTCCACGCCCATCGGCGACCTACCAACCCCCACATCAATGGTCTCAGCACCATAATTACCAACCTGCTCATGCCTCTTCGTCGGGCTATTCCGACCAGACTCCACCACCCCAGCAGGTTGACCCCAAGGACCCTTCTCGTGATCTGACCCTTCAAGCATTGCAAAGTACAATCAAGGCTTTGCAAATGCAAGTTAGTCAAATGACACAGCGATTACATGAGGAGGGTAATTTTTCTGGTCGACATGAGGGTTTATCTTCTGAAATCGAACCACCACCACATCCACAAATTCAAAGCACAATCTTTCAAAGTCAAACTCCTAGTCAGTCTGAGGGACTTGGGGTTTCAATTCACGATCACTTAGTGGAGGATTCGATTCAAATTGAGAATAACTTGGACCAGTTCTATTATGAGTCGGCACAGGATTGTGCCTTATCTTTTTGTCCCGTGGCCCTTGAGCCACATGATCTTCATTTTGATCCTCTTAAGGACCCACCTCTGGTGGAGCAAGAGCTCCCTAGTACCCTCAACTTCAAACAACCTGATGAGAGTTTGCCTCTCACTATTGTTCCTGATCATCTTGGAAATGATGGAACATCAAACAACTACATTGCAAATGAGGGTATTAGGAGTTCC
This sequence comes from Triglochin maritima, assembly GCA_963682175.1. NCBI lineage: Eukaryota > Viridiplantae > Streptophyta > Magnoliopsida > Alismatales > Juncaginaceae > Triglochin > Triglochin maritima. The sequence continues at coordinate 18,387,802 of OY821779.1, forward strand.
TTGGAGGATACTTTGGGTATGAGACCCACTTCCTGTTCTCCTGGTGAGTTGGACATGCCTAACGAGGTTCTTGACCTCGTTCCGACGCACCAGCCTGTCGGTTGGAGAGTTTGGATTGATGATCATAACTTCAACTGCGCAACGGGAGAAACTCTTCTTCCGTTGCCCCTCATTTCCCAAACTCTTGAGAGGTTCAAGCTCTTTCAGTTTGATCCTTTGAATGAGACGCCTTTGCGTCCAATTCATGAACCTCTCATTTCATCTGGTGCTCTTTGTGAAGCGGGCCCACGCATGCGTATTCTGGCCCCGCGTGGTGTCATGTTCCCTTTCCAAGTGCATTGACCCACTCTTGAGGTTCCCATTTGATGTCTTTTGACAAATGAAGATGGGAACTTATGTTTGTACATAGTTATATAAAAAAAAAAAAAAAAAAAAAAAAAAGAAAAAAAAAAGAAAAAAAAAAGAAGTACAATAAAAGACTCCTTCAGTGAGCATTGATTGTTGTGAGCCCCAACCCTTGAGTATTTGGGCCCCATTTCTTTCACGTATTTGTATCCCTTCTTTAGCATCTCACAGGTTTTGAGGGAAGTTGGGTTGTGTCCATCAACATAGCCATGAACTTCCTTGTGTACTTCACGTTGGTGAGATCTCTTCTGTTTCATGCATGCATCCATGTAGTATCTTGCTTGCATTCATTGAGGACAATGCATGAAGTAGGTGTGGGGGGGTGTTTTACGTGTGTACATAGTTGAGTCTTTTTCCTTTGATTTTGTTTTCTTTTGTTTGCATTGTTAGGGTCATGATAGTGTGCTGCATTTAATATCGATATATCTGCTTGCCATGATCCTTGGGTGACTTGTCTTCTTTTTCTTGCCTAGTGCTTCAAAATTTTCACATTTCTTTCAAAATCTTCATGTGTTTTCGAAAGAAAATGTTTTGTGGGTTTTGCGTGTGTTTAGCATGTGCAAAACCGTTGAGAGGCAAAGTAAAAAGAAAGCTCCCAAAATTGTCTTGAACTTGATGCATTAGGATATCTGGTACGTGGCTTTAGGATTTATCGAGTCGTTAGGATGCACCCCAGTTTTCCCTTGGGGGTGAGTAATCATAGGGTTTCAGTGCTCAAACATTTAATGAAGTCCACCCTGAACCTAGTGAGTCAAATAATTCGTGTTTGTGAGTATAAGGAAGTTTGTCGTAGTCAAGGGCACTTAATCTCTTTTTGTGAAACTTAAGTGTAGGGGTTTTGGTTCCCATGTAGATAAATGAATAACTGGTGTTCTCTCTTCTCGCACGGCTCCTATCACTCGGGAAAATAGGTCTGAGGGGACTTTGTGCCTGGTGCTTTCGAGTCATCTGACTTGGGATGCACCGACCGAACTCCCGTTACACGGGTGGTAGGGATCGCCCTATGTGGAGATTTGGGGAAAGGTGTACGTGATAGTGTAAGTCCTCACAGGCAATGATGCACGAAACCTGACCCTGGGAGAATCAAACACCAACCAATAAAATGCTCCAATGAAAAAGAAAAAAAAGAAGAAAAAAAAAAAGAAAAAAAAAAGAAAAAAAAAAAGAGTCAAATAAGAACCAAAATGGACTCTACACAGTGTATCACATTCAGAAGTTAAGGTTGCCCATGTCTTTCACTTAAGTCCTTAACTAACTCTCACGAATAACTCATTAGGCTAGGTGTGTGGACCGATTACATTTATAGAGTCGACCCGTAGTATTACCGCATCCCATGATCGACAAAAATAAGTCCAACGAGTCATGTATCTAGATTGATTAATGCATCTTGTTCGGATTTTGTGGGTGTATCCGCTGAAAACCCTCAGGAGACAACACTCCTCCTCCTTGGCGACAAGGAGGTTTAACGGCTTGTTGCACGTGCTAAGTGCAACCGTGATTCCTACGAAAGTGAGTTAGGATTTCTTGTTTGTCGTTTGCTTTTCTCTTTCTTTGTTTTGCTCGGGACTAGCAAAAGTTAGGTGTGGGGGTATTTGATTGACATCATTTCATGCTCATATTTGTATCTTATATCCATTATCTTTCACCTAAACAATGCTATGTCACGGGTTTTATGTTTAGTTTTCAGGAATAAATAGGTTTGAAGAGATGAAACATAAAAGGACCCAAAAGCTGGGAAAAAGGACTGGATTGTGAGATCTGGGGACCAAGATGCAAGGAAAAAGGACCTGAACGCAAGACAGAGGGATCTAATAGTAAAACAGAATACTTCACACCATCATGGGAAGTATTTTAGCAATTGGATTCGGGTCGGAGCTCCAACAAACGAGGTAGATGCATCAAAGACAACAAATACCAACATGGAAAGCCCAGAAGAAAGCCCAGGACGATCTGGAGTTTATAGACCGCTAATTAGCGGTCTTGGACCGCTAATTGGCGGTCCAAGTTGCTCCAAATTCTCTGAGCTTGTTATGGCCTGTGTATTAGAGCATTCTTAGTCCATTTATGGTATCTGTTTAGTCCCACATCGGGGGATTGTCCCGGATTAGCTTTTTCCATGCTTATAAATAGAACTCTTCACCTTCCATTGTAATTACCCATTGCTTGGTGGCATTCTCTCTACTAAGGAGTGAGCCTTGAAGCAATAACTCAAGGTGGAGAAGAATGCTACTTTCAATGTGAGTCATTGTTAATAAAAGTTTATTTGTTTCTTTTAATCTTGTTTTGTTATGTTGCTTGTTTTGTGTGGGTTGCTTTACTTTGTTTAATCTCTTGTTTAGTAATTTTAGTATCTTAGTTAAATGTTTTCTTTACTTAGTCTAATCAGTAGTGTAATGAGTAGTGAGTAGTTCCATCCCCATTTGGGGGGTGGAGAAATATGTGATATAATCATGTAGTGTATTAAGTGTGTGTTATTTTTATCCCTTGAGCTTTATATGATTTCCATAACCATCTAATGGGTCTCCACTCTTATCTTTGATATGCTAATGCTCTTGAATGAAGCTTAGCTTATGCTTTGATTAGTGGACCTATTTTATGGGGAATGATAAGGTTAGGATATGGATGAAGTTAATGTTGGAAACACAATTTGTAGTGTATGTACTCTTGTTGCCTTTTCCTTAGCTAATGTCTTGTATGTTTTAATGATGTAGTCATCTTAATTCATGTAGAGGCATAGTAGGGTCTAGTCTTTATACATGAGTTCATTTAGTTTCATTCCAATTATTGTCTTGTATGTTTTAATGATGTAGTCTTATCTTAATTCATGTTGAGGCAAAGTTGGATGTAGTTTTATGATTTCATGCACTACATGTTGTGAGGAGCTTAATGAACACACACACACTTCTTTATGTTCACATTATTTCTCTACCCCCTTTGGGGTTTAGTTTTATTGCTTATCTTCATTTCCTTTGCATTTCATTTCAGCTTTGTAGTTTAGATTAGTGTAATACATCTTTCTCCCTTCTTTTTACCTCTCGCCTTCGAATAAACCAAGTGTCGACACACCTCCCAGTGGACGACCCGTATTTGCCACCGCTTCAACGCGGCCGTGCACTTGCGGTTAAATTTAAAACGATCAATCAAAAATCATTTTCCAAGAATGTGGCATCCCTAGACTCCAGTTCCGTCCTTTCATTCTCGTCTACCCCGATAACAACATAACCTTTGGAGAGATTACTGTATTTTACAAAGATACATTTTTTCCCTCTAGGTCCTAGTTTTCCATATCGGTGACTAGTAGAATGAATGTATGCTGCGCATCCCCAAGGACGCAGCAGGCTAAAATCAGGCTTCCGTCCCGTCCATAACTCATACGGAGTTGAGGGAACCGATTTTGTTGGAACTTGATTGATCGTTTTAATTAAAACCGCAAGTGCACGGCCGCAATGAAGCGGTGGCAAGTACGGGTCGTCCTCAGGGAGGTGAGCAGCCTCTTGTTTATCAGAAATCAAGTGGCAAAAATTGGGGGAGAAAGATTGATTATGCTACTCTACACTAAACTACGCTAAGAAGCATGAAATGCGAAAGGAAGAACCAAACAATGAAATAATAACTAAGCTAAGAACAAAGGAAGAATGCTGGAATACAGAAATGGGAAAACCCATAAGGGGTGGAGTGAGTGCACACAAGCAAAGAGGTGGGTGTTGAACACATTCTTTAAGCACAAATTAAGGTGGTGTTATCATGCATAGGAAGTGTCTAAATGTTGTGGCAAAACCTATCAATCCATTCACCAACTTAGTTGATTAACATTTACATATGCAAGATGTTTATTTCAGAACCTAAACAAGCATGAGAGGTGTCTAATCATTTTGGCAAAACTCATCAAGTTATAAATTCTATCCTAAACAAGCAAGCATACATTCATGTTTTATCAACACATTGGAAATAAAGCATTCAATCCATTCTCATTTGCATGTATGTACATCTACTCCACCCCCCAAAGGGGATGAAACTACTCACTAAACATTACACTAATTATTAAACTAAATAAAGAAAGCATATTAACTAAGCTAATAAAACTAATTAAATGAGATTAAGCAAAGCAAAACAAGAAACATAAAACAAACAACATAATAAAGAAAACTTGTATTAAAATGACTCACATTAAAAGTAGCATCCTCCTACTTTAGTGTGTGCTTCAAGGCCTCACTTCTAGTAGGAAAAATAGCCACTTAAAATATGGAGTGATTACAAAAGAAGGTGAAGAGTTCTATTTATAGCCAAACAAAAAGCCACTCCGGGACAATCCCCCGATGTGGGACTAAACCAATACCAAAAATGGACTAACTATACACTAATACGTAACCCAGAGAAATCTTAGCGGATTTGGCCCAAAAGTGACGCCAATTCGCGGTCTTGGACCGCCAATTGACGGTCTAAAAAGTCTGGATCCATCTGGAATTTGTGCTGGGCTTTGCTTAGTATATTTGGTGGTCTTAGATGCATCTACTTCGTTTATTGGAGCTCCGACCCGAATAGAATTGCCAAAATACTCCCCATGATGGTGTGGAGTATTCTGGTTTGCTCTTAGGTCCTTCTGTCTTGCGTTCAGGTCCTTCTCCCTTGCATCTTGGTCCCTAGATCTCACAATTCAGTCCTTTTTCCCAGCTTTTGGGTCCTTTTATGCTTCATCTCTTCAAACCTATTTATTCCTGAAAACTAAACATAAAATTCGTGACATAGCATTGTTTAGGTGAAAGATAATGGATATAAGATACAAATATGAGCATGAAATGATGTCAATCAAATACCCCCACACCTAACTTTTGCTAGTCCCGAGCAAAACAAAGAAAGAGAAAAGCATGCGAAAAACAAGAAATCCTAACTCACTTTCGTAGGAATCACGGTTGCACTTAGCACGTGCAACAAGCCGTTAAACCTCCCTGTTGCCTAGGAGGAGGAGTGTTGTCTCCTGAGGGTTTTCAGCGGATATACCCACAAAATCCGAACAAGATACATTAATCAATCTAGCTACACGACTCGTTAGACTTATTTTGTCGGTCATGGGACGCGGTAATACTACGGGTCGACTCTATATATGTAATCGGTCCACACACTTAGCCTAATGAGTTATTCGTGAGAGTTAGTTAAGGACTTAAGTGAAAGACTTAGGCAACCTTAACTTCTGAATGTGATACAATGTGTAAAGTCCATTTTGGTTCTTATTTGACTCTTTTTTTCTTTTTCTTTTTTTTCTTTTTCTTTTTTTTCTTTGGAGCAATTTATTGGTTGGTGTTTGATTCTCCCAGGGTCAGGTTTCGTGCATCATTGCCCATGAGGACTTACACTATCACGTACACCTTCCCCCAAATCTCCACATAGGGCAATCCCTACCACCCGTGTAACGGGAGTTCGGTCGGCGCATCCCAAGTCAGATGACTCGAAAGCACCAGGCACAAAGTCCCCTCAGACCTACTTTCCCGAGTGATAGGAGCCGTGCGAGAAGAGAGAACACCACTTATTTATTTATCTACATGGGAACCAAAACCCCTACACTTAAGTTTTACAAAAAGAGATTAAGGGCCCTTGACTACGACAAACTTCCTTATACTAACAGACACGAATCATTTGACTCACTAGGTTCAGGGTGGACTTCTTTAAATGTTTGAGTACTGAAACCCTATGATTACACGCCCCCCGAGGGAAAACTGTGGTGCATCCTAACGACTCGATAAGCCCTAAAGCTAGTAAACCAAAAATCCTAATGCATCAAGTTCAAGACAATTTTGGGAGCTTTCTTTTTAGTTTGCCTCTCAACGGTTTTGCACATGCTGAACACACGCAAAACCGACAAAACATTTTCTTTCGCAAACACATGAAGATTTTGAAAGAAATGTCAAAATTTTAAAGCACTCGGCAAGCAAAAGAAGACAAGTCACCCAAGGATCATGGCAAACATATATATCAATGTTAAATACGGCACACTAACATGACCCTAGCAGTACACATAAAAGAAAACAAAACCAAAGGAAAAAGACTCGAATATGTACACACGTAAAACACCCCTCCACACCTACCTCATGCATTGTCCTCAATGAATACGAACAAGATACTACATGGATATATGCATGAAAAAGGAAAGATCTCACCAACATGAAGTACAAAGGGACGTTCAGGGTCATGTTGATGGACACAAACCCAAATTCCCTCAAAACCTGTGAGAAGCTGAAGAAGGGAGATAAATACGTGAAGAAATTGGGGCCCAAGTACACAAGGGTTGGGGCACACAACAATCGATGCTCACTGAAGGAGTCTTTTATTATACACTTCTCTTTTTCTCTTTTGTTTTCTTCTTCCTTTCGATTTTTTTACATGATATGTATAGGAACAACGATATTCTCATAATCATTTGGTCATGGAACATCAAATGAGAACATCAAGTCATGAGGACCAGAGACTTGCCGAGATGGGCAAACTCCACTGGTACTCTGAGGTGTCATAAGGGGTGAAAGGTCAATGCTGAAAGGCTCGAACCCCTCATGATATTGGTTGGGTGTGGGCAACAAAGAATGAAGTTGTGTTGCCTCACTAGGGTTTAATTGTTCATCGAAGAAAACCCTCCAACCAATAGGCGGGTGCATCGGAATGAGTTCTTCAGGCTCATTCGTTGGATGCAGCAGACTTGCATCACTAAGAATGGGGCTTCGCCCCAAGTCATCCAACAAGGACCTCCCACCATCATTTAGATCATCAAGCATAAGCTCGGTCAAAGGTGGGTCCTTGTTGGAGTCAATATGAAGCTCAAATGGCTCAATGGCCATGGGACATGAGGTAGAGACACCTTCTGGTATAGGCATATGATGAGGTGTCTCACTCTCACTAGTACTCTCAACTGAATCATGCAACGAACACTCCCTTTGGACATTCATGTTCGAGGCCAGCTCACTCTGTTGCATTGCGAAGACAGGCAATGAGTTTTCGCTGGGCCCACGAACATTCTCAACGGGTTGCATTGGGGTTAGGGGTGTTCGTTGATTTTGTGGTGCTTTCTCCAATTGGCGGATGAGATTTAGATTTAAAGGTTCATCCATGGGTTCCTGTTGCTTACCAGAGTTGAACACATGAAACACGGCACTCATGTTACCGAATGAGAGCTTCATGAGACCATTTCTACAATTAATCAAGGAATTGGAGGTTGACGGAAATGGTCTACCCAAAATCAAAGGTATTTGAGAGTGGGTGTTCGCAAAAGGATTGGTATCGAGGACAACAAAATCGACTGGAAATATAAAATCTCCAACTTTGATAAGCACATCCTCGATAATCCCCATGGGAATACGAATGGATCTATCCGCCAATTGGAGGGTGATCTTAGTTGGTTTCAATTCTCCCAAGTTCAACTATTTATAAACAGAGAATGGGAGGAGGTTGACCGCTGATCCTAAATCAAGCAAAACATTGCTCATTCTAGTGTCCCCTATCGTACACTGAATAGTAGGACACCCAGGGTCCTTGTATTTTGTGTAGGTGGGATTGGACAAAAGTGAGCTGATATTTGCAGCCAAGAATGTTTTCTTAGGAACATTGGTCTTCCTCTTGGTTGTGCAGAGATCCTTTAACACTTTGGCATATTGAGGTATTTGTTGGATGACATCCAACAAGGGGATGTTAACCTTTACTTGCTTAAACACCTCTAATATTTTGTCCATGTTGTCACTCTGCTTTTTGGTTAACCTACTTGGATAGGGAGCTTTTGGCAGGTAGGTTTTCTGCGGTGCCTGAGAAGGAAGCCTTGGTGTATTACCCTCACCCTCAGCCTCTTCTTCACCACCATTCCCACTGAGGGGCTGCATAGATGGTGGTGGGTGTGGCAAGGAAATGTGATTGTCAACCTGTTTTCCATTTCTTAAGGTAACAATGGCATTGACATGGTGAACAGGTTCCTCCACATGGTTCACTTGCCTCCCCCGATGTACCACATTCTCATTTTGCATGTGTTGTTGCTGGTACACACGGGGGTTAGCCTCAGGCTGGCTAGGAAAAGACCCTCTCTCTCTTTCATGTACAGACTGAGCCAATTGGCCCATCTGAAGCTCTAGAGATTTGATGGTCTGCTGATTTGAAGTGAGAACTTGACTCGTGGTTGACATAAAAATTTTCATTGAGTTTTCAAGTCCACGAGTCAAGGTCTCAAGCGAATTGAATCGGGTTTCCATATTGTTGGAATTTGGGAAACCCGATTGATTGGTGGTTTGCACTTGGGGTGGCTGATAGGAATGTGCATGCATGGGAGGTTGGTGTGATTGGTAATGTTGTCTAGAGGAGTTTGAAGGACCACCCTGGGCATTAGTTTGGTTCCATGAAAAATTAGGGTGGTTCCTCCATCCAGGATTATAAGATGATGAGTATGGGTCATTCCTGGCTCTATTATAGATGGCGTTGACACGCTCCATCTCAGGAGGAATGGACTCACACTCGCTTTCTACATGACCTATCCTACCACATGAATGACAGGGAACTGGACCAGATGTGGACATGTGAGGTGCACCTTGTTGGTTTTGGAGCTCAATCGAATTCATACGGCGCATTAAGGCCGCCATGCGAGCCTCGGTGGCCGTAGTGGTATCGACAACAAATGCGGCACCCGATCTAGTCGAGTTTGCATTCGCGATCCTTGCTCCTATACTAGATGATGCAGGTGGCTCCCTTACACTCTCCCATTGCATTGTTTTCTCAGCAAGGTCTTCTAGGAACGCCCATGCCTCCCATTCATCCTTTCCCAAGAACTCTCCTTGACACATGGACTCAAGGAGCGTTCTTGACGGGGTGTGAAGACCTTCGTAAACAATCTGACAAAGGCGCCACAACTCGATGCCATGGTGAGGGCATGAGGATAGTAGCTCCTTGAACCTCTCTAAGTATGCTTGGAATGGTTCGGTCTCATGTTGATAGAACGAATTGATTTCGTTCCTCAATTTTTGAGTCCGATGATTTGGGAAGTACTTCTTGAGGAATGCAGATTGAAACTCGTCCCAAGTCCTAAAGGAATTCGCCTGGTTGCTGTACAACCACTTCTTGGCATCATCCTTTAATGCGAAAGGAACGAGCCTAAGATGGATGGAGTCTGTGCTAAGTTGTTGCACCTTGAACATAGCACAGACCTCCTCAAATTCCCTGAGAAAGATATATAGGGGTCACCTTTCCCAGTGAAGCAAGGGAGCATGGAAATGAATTGAGGCTTAACCTCAAAATGGTTCCCATTAGCCTCTGGTAATACGATGCACGAGGGTAGAGCGGTACGGCTCGGGTAGCATCGATCACGAAGAGGTATGGGAACGACAACTGGAAGAACAGGTCGAGCAGGCGGGTCCAGCAACTGCTCCTCCTCACGGAAATTAGCAGCCATTGGACCCGAACTACGTGCGATACGAGAGGAGGAAGGCGTCGAGAAATCGATGACCGAAGCCGGATTGACAACGCTCCTCGTCAAACGACCACTCTCGTCTCGTGTCCACGAAAGCATGCACAATGGTGCGCACACACCAAAACTTTTCTTCTTTTTTTTCAAACAAAGAATTTACGTAGAAGAGAAGACTGGGGAACACAGGAGAGAAAGAATGACTCAGGAGAGAAGGGAAGAACTCCTTATGCTACGACGGATGGGTACAGGGAGATGCACACAAGCAAACAAGGCTCAAGCAATCCTAAGGTCGTTATAGGTCCTTACAGCTAGACGACGCCTAACTGCGAGGTCACGCAGCCTCAACACGCCTCACCTCCCTACGACGAGGACCACAAAGCCCAGCAAGTGAGTCAAGATCCGGGGATCTCGTCTCTCCTACTATCGACAAAATGGGCAACGCCGATCAGGTCATGACGGTCGGGACCGGATCACTCTCCTAATGTGTCTGAATTCCTTAAGGCCAATGTCTACTTGATTTTAAAATTAGGCTCTTGATTAGTTTGCTTTGTGGGGCGAAGGAAAGGGTGATGAAATCCCCCACCTTATCTTTTACGGGACAGCCCCTCCTTAGTAGCGTTTTGGAGTCCTAAATATAACAATCAACTCTCCAAACAACGCTCAACTCACACTTGTTGCAATGCACATCCTACTAACTAATGCATATCATACGAAATGCATGAATGAGAGTAGAAGGTGCGTACCTCACGCCAGCACTTAGCAACTGAAAATAAAGCTAAAATAAAAGATAATCTAAATGCTTAAGTCACATACATGGTGCATGACCTAAACAAGAAAGAATGCCTAGTCTTTTGCTTTGAGTTTTAGGATCCAAGTTGCTTAAAGGAGGTTTGATTATTGATCTGGGAATGAACTATAAGTCAAAACATGCCAAATTGAGTCCCAGATAACTAGATTAATTAGATAAACAACAGAAAGAAATTAAAAGATGAACAGATCTCACCAGACCGCTGATTGGCAGTCTGAAGTGCTCAGGTCATCTGGAAATTTCTCCAGTAGCCTCCACTAGCTATTCCCAGTCTCCTGAAACAAAGAAAAACTACAAAACACAAATTAAATCCACTCGAATCGTCCAAACAAGAGTCTGGACTGGCACCTCCCCGGCAGCGGCACCAAAAACTTGATTGATTGTTTTAATTAAAACCGCAAGTGCACGGCCACGATGAAGCAGTGGCAAGTACGGGTCGTCCTCAGGGAGGTGAGCAGCCTCTTGTTTATCAGAAATCAAGCTAAGAAGTATGAAATGCGAAAGGAAGAACCAAACAATGAAATAATAACTAAGCTAAGAACGAAGGAAGAATGTTGGAATACAGAAATGGGAAAACCCCTAAGGGGTGTAGTGAGTGCACACAAGCAAAGAGGTGGGTGTTGAACACATTCTTTAAGCACAAATTAAGGTGGTGTTATCATGCATAGGAAGTGTCTAAATGTTGTGGCAAAACCTATCAATCCATTCACTAACTTAGTTGATTAACATTTACATATGCAAGATGTTTATTTCAGAACCTAAACAAGCATGAGAGGTGTCTAATCATTTTGGCAAAACTCATCAAGTTATAAATTCTATCCTAAACAAGCAAGCATACATTCATGTTTTATCAACACATTGGAAATAAAGCATTCAATCCATTCTCAATTGCAGGTATGTACATCTACTCCACCCCCCAAAGGGGATGGAACTACTCACTAAACATTACACTAATTATTAAACTAAACAAAGAAAGCATATTAACTAAGCTAATAAAACTAATGAAATGAGATTAAGCAAAGCAAAACAAGAAACATAAAACAAACAACATAATAAAGAAAACTTGTATTAAAATGACTTACATTAAAAGTAGCATCCTCCTACTTTAGTGTGTCCTTCAAGGCCTCACTTCTAGTAGGAAGAATAGCCACTTAAAATAGGGAGTGATTACAAAAGAAGGTGAAGAGTTCTATTTATAGCCAAAGAAAAAGCCACTCCGGGACAATCCCCCGATGTGGGACTAAACCAATACCAAAAATGGACTAACTATACACTAATACGTAACCCAGAGAAATCTTAGCGGATTTGGGCCAAAAGTGACCGCCAATTAGCGGTCTTGGACCGCCAATTGACGGTCTAAAAAGTCCGAATCCATCTGGAATTTGTGTTGGGCTTTGCTTAGTGTATTTGGTGGTCTTAGATGCATCTACTTCGTTTATTGGAGCTCCGACCCGAATAGAATTGCCAAAATACTCCCCATGATGGTGTGGAGTATTCTGGTTTGCTCTTAGGTCCTTCTGTCTTGCGTTCAGGTCCTTCTCCCTTGCATCTTGGTCCCCAGATCTCACAATTCAGTCCTTTTTCCCAGTTTTTGGGTCCTTTTATGCTTTATCTCTTCAAACCTATTTATTCCTGAAAACTAAACATAAAACTCGTGACATAGCATTGTTTAGGTGAAAGATAATGGATATAAGATACAAATATGAGCATGAAATGATGTCAATTAGAACTCTATTGAGGATATAGGCAGCAGTCATTAGAGCATCTACCCAAAACGAAATTGGTAAGCTCGCATGCGCCATCATGGATCTAACCATGTCTAGCAACATTTTATTCCTTCTCTCGGAAACACCATTTTGCGGAGGAGTATAAGGCATAGTGAGTTGTCTAGACATCCCCTTTTCATCACAACAACAGAAATAATATTTCGCCGTATAGCTGGTGCATACAACACATCGTGAAGTAATAGGATCCGGCCACTTTGCAAAGCCACTTTGCATGTGTAAACTCCAAGAACTTCAATGCTAGTATTGTTTGCCTTGTTTATTTGCCTTCCACTTGGAACATGACGATATTCCACGAAGGCAGAACGATCCTTTGTTACGTGGTCCATGGCACCTGAATCCACAATCGACACAGGAGAATGATCAGTGAGCATCACAGAACTAGTCACGTTACAATTCGGGGGATTACACACAATAATTACCTTTTGCTCAGTGCACTCACGAGCAAAATGTCTAGTCTTCCGGCAGTTAAAATAAGTCACATTAGACTTATCTTTCCCACCTCTGGATCCTCGAGGTCATTTCTTTCCAGCTTTGTTTTCTGTTTTGTTTGCATTTGCACCCTTCTTGCCTTTAAAACCCTGAGCTCTATCTCTTTTGCGCTTAAAATCTGCACTCCTCCGAGGAGCGCCAGCCTCAGCAGCAAATACTTCAGTTAGAGGGGCTTCCGCAAGCTTGCGGTCCTCCTCCAGCTCTAGGTGTTTTGCGGCCTGGTCAAATGTCCTGATGTCATCAGCATGAGTCAGATGGACCTTCATATGATCCCAATTCTTCGAAGGCAATGATCTGATGAGAGCAGACACTTGCTCCTCATCGGTCTTAGCACGACTGGCAGCGCTCAGCTCGCTAATCATGTTTGACATTGCGGTAATATGTTGCCTCATCGTGTGACCTTGGTGCATTTTATACCCATCAAACATGAGCCCAAGCTGGCGGGCCTTGTGACGGAGGTCACTCCGTACTGAAACTTCACAGCTTCCCACAAGGCCTTTGCAGTTTGAAACTTTTTGAACCGCAGTAACAGATCGTCCCTCATTGAACTTAGAATTGTGATTCGAGCAATTCGGTCTTTCTTTTTCCATGTATTATAAACATCCAAGTTTCTGCGATGTTGCGCAGTATTCCCCTCCTCGGGGGGAGACATAGATTGGTTTATGTTTTCTAACATGTCCTGATCCTCTAAGAGATACTCAATTTTACGATGCCACAGATCGTAATTTCTTTCATTGAGTTTATCTCCTCGAGTCAGATCAGCGACAATGCTTTTGGAAGCAGCCATAAAAATCTAGGACAATCAAAAAGACATAGCGATACATGAGTTCTAGGATAAAATACAACGAGCTACAATAGTCATAAAAAATAAACTGACTTATAGCTATAACATTCAGACCAAAAGAAAACATAAAGCATTCGATCAAATCCACATGCAATAGTTAATAAAGCCAATTTACTAATCTAGATATTGAGCTCCATCATGATTTAATGACCCCAAAAAACATTTTAAATCATGGTAAATCAGCAAATAAAGAAGGTATTTGCCGCCGGTTTCAAGGTGGTTTACACAAAACACTTCTACCTTGCAACTCCCACTAGGCATGCGAGTTCCAAAAAAATGGTTTTCAAAAAAAAAACCAATCAACATCACACAGATATGATTACTACATTACTTCCATCCCCATTAGGGATTTAGCCTCGTCGACGGGAACTTGCATGAGTCTTATAGAAATAATATCGCAATAATAAAAATAAAGGAGTCCCTCGTCTCCTTAGGGCAATAAGCAGTCCACAGTCCATAATTATTACAGTCCATAAATATTATAACCCATTGCGATAACTATTGCAAATGGAAATGAATGAATGAATGAAATTACGCTCATCTCTCAATAAGGCAGTAAATAAAATCAGCAACCATTCATTCCATAGGTTAGCACAATCCGACGTATGAAAAAAAATACCATAAAGTGTGCACCTCATTCAAACAAGAAGGAAGTAATGCATAAGGAAACAATGCTTTTATGGTGCACGAATATAGACAAAACAATGTGTTAGGTAATAACAACCAATCTCCACAACAATCATTCTCAAAACAGAATTTTTTTTCTTCTTTCCCTAATCAATATAATCATGATAGCACAAAAAATTATCCTACTTTGATTAGGAAAGAAAAAAATACGAAATTCTATGGTGGAGAGCAACACATATTTTTGCATCAAAGGAAAGCATTCAAACATATTTTTTAAGGCAATAAAATTCCAGCCCATAATATCTTCCCAAAAATTTCAGAATTAGTCAATCTTTCCTTAATCAATATAAGCATGCAATCAACAATAATTATGCTACTTGTAATTGAAAGAAAATCCGAAATTCTTTGGTGGAGGGCATTACATATATGCACATTTGATGAAAAGGAAATATTTCAAATGAAATGCACGCAATCATTCCAAAAGAAATCCGAAAATCCTTAATGAGATTAACATATATGTGCATTCAATCATAAAGGAAATATTTCAAAAGAAATGCATGCTATCATTCCAAAAAAAAAAATCTAAATTATACAATATGGTAACTCAATATTCATGTATGTGCATGATTTTGCAATAAACATCTAATCCTAGATGCATGCACATGTGATTAAAAATTACATATACATGAATAAGGCAACAAGCATCTAACCTTAGATGTATGTTGATTGACATCATTTCATGCTCATATTGGTATCTTATATCCATTATCTTACACTTAAGAAATGCTACGTGACGAGATTTATGTTTAGTTTTCAGGAATAAAGAGGTTTGAAGAGAAGAGCCATGAAAGGAACCAAAAGCAGGAAAAAAGAACTTAATTGTGAGACATGGGGACTAAGATGCAATGGAGAAGGACCTGATTGTAAGACCGAAGGACCTAAGAGCAAAACAGGAAACTCCACACCATCATGGGGAGTATTTTGGCAATTTGATTCGGGTCGGAGCTCCAACAAACCAAGTAGATGCATCCAGGACCAAGAAACACATCAAGAAAAGCCCACAACCAAAACCAAAGTGATCTGGGCCTTATAGACCGCCAATTGGCGGTTTGGATCAGCCCAGATCCGCTAAGCTTTCTCCTGGACTTGTATTAATGTGTGTTTAGGTTATTTTTGGTATTGGTTTAGTCCCACATCGGGGGATTGTCCCGGATTAGCTTTTTCCATGCTTATAAATAGAACTCTTCACCTTCCATTGTATCCATCTCTCTATTTGGTGGCATCTTCCCTACTAAGAGTAAAGCCTTGAAGCAAAACTCTGGTGGAGAAAGAGCTGCTTGTAAATTGAGTGAGTTAATAATAGATTTTTCGTTAGCTTGTTAATTCTTGCTTAGTTAATTTCATTTAATGTGTTTGCTTTGGTGCTTGTTTAGTTTTATGCTTCTTTAATATTTCTTGCATGATTAGTCTAGTTTCATTTCAGTATAATGCTTCATTTTATTAGAGTAGTTAGTTTACATATGTGTTAGTAGTTCCATGCCCATTTGGGGGGTGGAGAAATATGTGATATAATCATGTAGTGTATTAAGTGTGTGTTATCCTTATCCTTTGAGCTTTATAAGATTTCCATAACCATCTAATGTGTTTTCACTCTTATCTTTGATATGCTAATGCTCTTGAATGAAGCTTAGCTTATGCTTTGATTAGTGGACATATTTTATGGGGAATGATAAGGTTAGAATATGGATGAAGTTAATATTGGAAACACAATTTGTAGTGTATGTGCTCTTGTTGCCTTTACCTTAGCTAATGTCTTGTATGTTTTAATGATGTAGTCTTATCTTAATTCATGTGGAGGCATAGTAGGGTCTAGTCTTTATACTTGAGTTCATGTAGCTTCATTCCAATGATTGTCTTGTATGTTTTAATGATCTAGTCTTATCTTAATTCATGTGGAGGCAAAGTTGGATGTAGTTTTATGATTTCATGCACTACATGTTGTGAGGATCTTAATGAACACACACACACACTTCTTTATGTTCACATTTTTTCTCTACCCCCTATGGGGCTTAGTTTTATTGCTTATCTTCATTTCCTTTTTGCATCTTAGTGTAGTTTAGTGTAACCAACCTTTCTCTCCTTCTTTTTACCTCTCGCCTTCGAACAAACCAAGCGTCGACACACCTCCCAGTGGACGACCCGTTTTTGCCACCGCTTCAACGCGGTCGTGCACTTGTGGTTTAAATAAAATGATCAATCAAGTTTTTGGCGCCGTTGCCGGGGAGGTGCTCTGTCCTGAGGGGTTTTTAATTTTTTGTTTTCGGTTTTTCTTAGTTTCAGGGATCCTAGAGCTCACGGGGAGGCTACTGAAGGAATTGGAGCACACAAGCTCCAAAAAGGACCGCCAATCAGCGGTCTCAGACCGCCAATTGGCGGCCTGGTGAGGGTTTCTGACTCACAGTTTTCTTCTGGTAGTTGATTAGTTCATTGTTGTTATCTTAGTGTAGTTTAGTGTAACCAACTTTCTCTCCTTCTTTTTACCTCTCGCCTTCGAACAAACCAAGCGTCGACACACCTCCCAGTGGACAACCCGTATTTGCCACCGCTTCAACGCGACCGTGCACTTGCTGTTTAAATAAAACGATCAATCATATGTACAAGAGTTTTGAAAAAAAATATGATGCATAATCCGAAATATATGATCACATCATGAAACATATGCAATATCCAACTCTTGTAACATCAATTATCATCATTCTCTTAAGCTAATATGCGCATAAAAACAGTAAAATTAAGATCTAGCCGCATGTTTGAAAGATGGAAAAAATATGCGCAACAAACAAAGTTAAACACATGTAACCCTAGGCACATGCTTAACAAGAAAGATGAACTATGCGCAAGAATGAATCATCCATTTTCAACACAAGATGCATGCTAAAAATAAAAAATATGCACAAGAAAAGAGAGATGATTCAAGCAAAACTAATCGCATGTAAAGGATGAATCAAACAAGTCATGCGCTAGGGTGAGAAAAAAATCGACATCAAACCCCATGCCATGAAAGGAAAGAAAGAAAAAAAATGCAAAACCATATGAATCTGAATTTTTTTCTTTCAAAGAACCACCGAAATGTCAACTCATATGAAATGAATAAGAAGGTGCTCTAAAACAAAACTCGGAGGTGACCAAGATGCCTCTGGTACCAATGTAAGCAATCTACGATTGAATCTACAGGTTCGGATTTACCTTTGTAGGAGAGAACATGTGGCAGCGGAAGGGAACCGGAGATGACCTCACAGAGTCGCCTCGAGTACCGGCCGACCTTCAACTCTCGTGGAGAAGAAGGACTAATCCACAACCCAAGAGTCTACGGGAGGAGTGGAGGAGAAGGTGGGACGGATGGGAGAGAGAGGAGAGGTGGCGGCTAGGGTTAGGGTTTTGCACACAAGGAATGCTACCCCATCCAATGAGAGCCTCCTCTTCTTATATAGAAGAGTCTTCCCTAAACCCTAATGCGCAGTCAATGAGAGTGCGTGATTGAAATCATTTCATGCTTATATATGTACCTTATATCGATTATTTTACATCTAAGCAATGCTACGTGACGCGTTTTATGTTTAGTTTTCAGGAATAAAGAGGTTTGAAGAGAAGAGCCATGAAAGGACCCAAAAGCAGGAAAAAAGACTTAATTGTGAGATCTAGGGACTAAGATGCAAGGGAGAAGGACCTGACCCTAAGACCGAAGGACATAAGAGCAAAACAGGAAACTCCACACCATCATGGGGAGTATTTTGGCAATTCGATTCGGGTCGGAGCTCCAACAAACCAAGTAGATGCATCAAAGACCAAGAAATACTTCCAGCAAAGCCCAACACAAAACTCAGACGGATCTGGGCCTTATAGACCGCCAATTGGCGGTCTGGATCAGCCCAGATCCGCTAATCTTTCTCCTGGACTTGTATTAATGTGTGTTTAGGCTATTTTTGGTATTGGTTTAGTCCCACATCGGGGGATTGTCCCGGATTAGCTTTTTCCATGCTTATAAACAGAACTCTTCACCTTCCATTGTATCCATCTCTCCCTTTGGTGGCATCTTCCCTACTAAGAGTGAAGCCTTGAAGCAAAACTCTGGTGGAGGAAGAGCTGCTTGTAATTTGAGTGAGTTAATAATACATGTTTTCATTAGCTTGTTAATTCTTGCTTAGTTAATTTCCTTTAATGTGTTTGCTTCGGTCACTTCGGTGCTTGTTTAGTTTTATGCTTCTTTAATATTTCTTGCTTGATTAGTCTAGTTTCATTTCAGTATAATGCTTCATTTTATTAGAGTAGTTAGTTTACATATGTGTGAGTAGTTCCATCCCCATTTGGGGGTGGAGAAATATTGTATAATCATGTAGTTTATTAAGTGTGTATTATCTTTATCCCTTGAGCTTTATATGATTTCCATAACCATCTAATGGGTTTTCACTCTTATCTTTGATATGCTAATGCTCTTGAATGAAGCTTAGCTTATGCTTTGATTAGTGGACCTATTTTATGGCGAATGATAAGGTTAGGATATGGATGAAGTTAATATTGGAAACACAATTTGTAGTGTATGTGCTCTTGTTGCCTTTACCTTAGCTAATGTCTTGTATGTTTCAATGATGTAGTCTTATCTTAATTTATGTGGAGGCATAGTAGGGTCTAGTCTTTATACTTGAGTTCATGTAGCTTCATTCCAATTATTGTCTTGTATGTTTTAATGATGTAGTCTTATCTTAATTCATGTGGAGGCAAAGTTGGATGTAGTTTTATGATTTCATGCACTACATGTTGTGAGGAGCTTAATGAACACACACACACATCTTTATGTTCACATTATTTCTCTACCCCCTATGGGGCTTAGTTTTATTGCTTATCTTCATTTCCTTTTGGCATCTTAGTGTAGTTTAGTGTAACCAACCCTTCTCTCCTTCTTTTTACCTCTCGCCTTCGAACAAACCAATCGTCGACACACCTCCCAGTGGACGACCCGTATTAGCCACCGGTTCAACGCGGCCGTGCACTTGCAGTTAATATAAAACGATCAATCAGTGCCCCCGTGTCAGTGCTTTGGGCAAACATCATCTTAATCCTCAGATTAATCCAATATAAAGTCCTCATATCACGTCGGTTTTACAAGAACCGACGTGATATACCCGATATATTCACTACCCAATATTCACTATATGGGATATTTCACTTCGGTTAGTGAAAAACCAACGTGATATCACCTTCCTTATTACGTCTCCCAATTACGACGTCGGTATATTGGAACAGTAAAACCGACGTGATATGGCCAAAAAACCGACGTGAAAACCCTTTTTTCCAACAGTGAGAATTGTATAGTTTGATTATTATCAAAAGCTATCATGAATATTCAAAAGCTATAATTAGCCTAAGAGATCAAGAAAAAAATATAATACAAAGATGACACATTCATACTTTGTATAATATTCTTAATATCATGATGTAAGGGATAGACACAAGTGATATTATTTCATATCACTAACGTGTTTAGGTCCAGTGAACGAAACATCTTTTTTATTTGGGTAACTATAAGGTGTAGCTAGATACTGCATATAGTTTATGATATTAAGTATTTTATATCATTGTCAATATAACTTAGATCTTGATATAGGTCACACCGTAAAACTGGGAATCAAGAAATATATAATTTTGTGTTTTATGTGAAATATTAAATTCCATATGATATGGAATGAAATACATATGGTAAAATGACAAAATTAATATGTCATGATAACAACAAGGTTAGAATAACAAAAAAATTCGTATGAGATGAATATATGATGGGGTATAATATTTTGATATTATATATCATAATATGTTACATAATATAATGTGATCCACAATATTATAACATATGAATTTCCTAAAACCCCAAAGCTCAAATTTTATCGGATATTGATATAAAATTTGTAAAGGCAAAAATAGTAAAAAATGGTCGAACGTTTTTCGGGAACCGGTCGACCGAATTTAACAATGACTTTTGAATTCAGAAATGGTCGTCGGCTGAACACGTGGTTCGGTCAAAATTATCAGGAGCATTCTTGGTAAGGGAACGGTCGACCGATGTGTTTCGTGGTTCGACTGAAAATATCAAGAGCGTTCTTGGTAAGGGATTAGTCGACCGCTATGAAACACATTCTGACAGGAAATAACAGGGGATTTTCCTGCTAGCGAAACGGTCAACCGCTTGCCTACGGTTTTGCCTGCATTAATAAGAGAATTTTTCTGATCATGGGCTGCATTCGATCCAAGTTGGTCAAATGAGGTTATGGGATGATGATGTGTCAAAATATGATTGGTTTAGAGGAGAGATAATCAAGGGATCATGTGTCACTGGTCTGCACATGATGTGGGTTTGCACATGATGTGTAAATAGGTCCCTCCTCCATTCTTTTGTTTGTATGAATGCAAAATTCTCTCCTCTCCATATTTAATCCATCCTTCCATTTGAAAATTCTCTAGATTAATTAAAGTACTGAAGATTAAATTCTTTGGAGCATAAATGAGTTATTAGCTATATTCTAACCTAGCATTAGAGATTGATTGACTAGTTTCGATCTCTCTAATCTTGTTTAGAGTTTGGTGAACACTTGGAGGAAATTCCGAGGCGATCCGAGTGCAACTCGACTTCCGATGATTGATAAGGATTTGACAATCTTTTTAGGTATGATCAGCTTATGCATTTTATATATTATGTAGTTTACATCATATTGAAATACAAAAAGGAAATCTTGTACGTATAAATTGTTGAATAAATATGAAAATGATTTTGCTTGTGTACATAAGCATGGGATGAAATCCAACATGTTCTCCATTTGCACTATATGGCCAAAAGGTGTTGAGAAAAGCTCCCTACGAGGAGCTCTCTTTTGTTTACCGGCTTTCAACCAATGAATAAAAGTGAGACGATTGTGGATGTACTCTATTATTTCTGGCCTGTGGAGTATTAATACTAAAAATTAACTCAAAGTATCAACCTCTACAACCAAATTCAAATAAAAAATTAATGAAAAGATTGGAAAACAATTCTCAAAACTGTCGTAATTACTGATACTGAAAAACCTCAACCTCCTAATTACCCAAACTAACTTACAATACGAAAATACCCTAAACTGTTATTAAAAATACCCACAAGGTATTACTGAAAATACCCCTCAAGAATGAAGTTGTTTATACCACCCAACAAAACCAATGACAATAACCCCACCTGTTGGTGAAAATACCCCTCCAAGAACTTAAGTTGTTTAGAATAGGCCAGACTATTATTAAATATACCATCACTTATGCTTGATTATGACCAAAAAAATCACTATGGAAACTACTCCCCCAAAAAAACACCAACCCCAAGTTAATACGGAAAATATATACCCCAAGTTATTAATGAACAAACCACAAGTTATTACTTAAAAACCCCAACTTTCTATTTCATTACCCAAACCGTAAGAACATCTAAATATGTTATCAAGTCTACCTCCAAAAAACATCTTCCACGACAACCAAAAAAAACAACCAAAGTTAGTGCTGAAAATACCCCAATTATTATTAAAAAAATCCCAAGTGATTTTTGAAAACAAACAAATTTATATTCCATTAGCAAAACCTACACTGTGACAATATCTCAATCTGTTGTCAAGTCTACCCTCCAAAAATGATCTTCCACAACAACATGATGACATGCTATAAAATTAAATATCTTCCCCAAAACTAATGAAACACCCCATCTTATTAAATGTGAAACACCAATTATATGTAACTCATTAATTAATACATTGTTATTGAAATTACCCTATGCATTGTGAGAAGAATGGGGCGGAGAAACCGAAAAACGGGAGAAGAAAGAGAAATAGGGGGTAAATAGATGTTTAAGATTAGTTCCTGTATTAACCGTATAATAACATGTTTGATTTTTCTAAATGGTCAAAGTACACCTTTATAATGGGTTAAAATGTGTACTTAAACTCACGTCTCATCCTAATGCTTAAAATGGAAAAGGTGAAACCCCCAAACAAAGGAAAGCTTCTAACTTTCCTAACTCAACCCAATCTTCTCCCACTAACTTTACTTTTTATTCAAACACTACAAAACAAAAAAACAAAAACTCATGCTTCCTATACGTGTCAGCCACGTTAGTTGAGCGTGGGAAGATGGGGTGGGAAATGGCGTTGGTGTCCTGGGATCCTTACCCCACTCAAGTTTCCATAACAATATAAGTGGCTAAAAAACCCATAGATGAAAAGATATCACTAACTTTAAAGCAAAAATTGCAAGTTTGTCTTGATTAAATTACCCCCACAAGAACCAATGAACCATGTTTATTCGGGATTTAGTTACAACTTCATTAAAGATGAACAACACTTTTTTTCATCTAAAAGTCAAATGAAATTTTACTTGAAACGTATAATCATTCTTTGCATTTAAATAAATAAAGATTTTTTAGAGTACCATTTCATATATTTAGTCCAAATTAATTAAGAATATGCAAGAGGAAACCTTAAAAAGCAATTGAACAAATTATTCGGCTTTAGAAGGGTTAATGTTCACACAAATCAGAATTAAATTCAACTGGTGATGCATAATAATATTGTGGTCGACAGTCTGTGAAATAAATGTAATATCCTAACCATTGCTTACTGTTTTGATGATGTTTAGGGGTGGATTAGTGAGGTTTGAGATGAACGACTGAGATCGTTTCGGGGAAGAGTATAAAAGGTTTGGATTCTCTCTCCCTCACTCTACCATTCTCTCTCTCTCGCGCGTCTCTCCCTCACTCACTCACTCATCTCTCTCCCCCTCAGTGCTTCTTCTGTGCGCGCGGAGGTGGGATCGTCGACGCTGGGTGGAGCTCGGTTGTTGTCGCGTCGAGGTGATCGGATTCGTGGAGTTCATTCGAGGAGGAAGGGGTTGCGAGGAAGCGTCGCCGTTGTTTCTTCCAAGGCTTCTTCAAGCCTTAAGGTATGTCAAACTTGCTTTCAAGCTCACCTATTATTAGTGTGGGAGTGGGAGCGGTCGACGGTAGGCCGATTGGCTCGTCGGACCTGCACAACTGTTTCTGAACTGTAAACGGTCAACCGGTGTATGGGTTCGGTCGTGCGGTTATAGTGTATTTTGGGAGAAATCCCTCGCACCGGTCAAACGATACCTTCGTGGTGGTTGACCGGTGGTACAATTCTATCGACAGATTGAGGCTTTGGGTATTTTCGGTCGAACGGGACCCCTTTTGCCGGTCGACCGAAAGTACTGTTGAAGGTCGGTTGGGGCGTTGACCATCCAAACGGTCGACCGCCCGTTTGACTCGTCCGACCGATGACTTAAGTAACTTAATGTCCGGTCGACCCGAAGTGAGGTTTCGGTCGACCATGTAGAATGATTTGTCGAAGGAATTGCACTGGTGGATTTCGGTCGACTGATAGTGTTTTGTGGTTCGACCGTGTAATGTGATTTGTTGGAAGTTTTGTACTGGAGATTTCGGTCGACCGATGGTGTTCGGTTGTTCGACCGTTGGAGTTTGGATTGCGAAAATGTTTTCTTACTGATGCTTTTCGGTCGACCGGGCCCCCTTTACCGTTCGACCGATTGGTAGGTTTTTCGGTTGGGCCAGTTCTCTAGGTGAGGATCGGTCGACCGTTAAACGATTTTCGTTTTACCGTTTCTGCCGTTTTTTGTGGATTCGTGGTTTTTGAGTACACTTGACGGCGTCTCGTCTCTCCGACCCCATGGGGGGAAATGGCACGGACTGGCGCCCGATAATGGTGTCCTTGTACCCTTGAAAGCGGCTCGTCTCTCCGGCCTTTTGGGCAACAGTACGGACTGTCGCCTGATTGATCGTTTTATATTAACCGCAAGTGCACGACGGCGTTGAAGCGGTGGCAAATACGGGTCATCCACTGGGAGGTGTGTCGACGATTGGTTTGTTCGAAGGCGAGAGGTAAAAAGAAGGAGAGAAAGGTTGGTTACATTAAACTACACTAAGATGCAAAAAGGAAATGAAGATAAGCAATAAAACTAAGCCCATAGGGGGTAGAGAAATAATGTGAATATGAAGATGTGTGTGTGTGTGTGTGTGTTCAATTAAGCTCTTCACAACATGTAGTGCATGAAATCATAAAACTACATCCAACTTTGCCTCCACATGAATTAAGATAAGACTACATCATTAAAACATACAAGACAATAATTGGAATGAAGCTAAATGAACTCAAGTATAAAGACTAGACCCTACTATGCCTCCACATGAATTAAGATAAGACTACATCATTAAAACATACAAGACAATAATTGGAATGAAGCTAATTGAACTCAAGTATAAAGACTAGACCCTACTATGCCTCCACATGAATTAAGATAAGACTACATCATTAAAACATACAAGACAGTAGCTAAGGTAAAGGCAACAAGAGCACATACACTACAAATTGTGTTTCCAATATTAACTTCATCCATATCATAACCTTATCATTCCCTATAAAATAGGTCCACTAATCAAAGCATAAGCTAAGCTTCATTCAAGAGCATTAGCATATCAAAGATAAGAGTGAAAACCCATTAGATGGTTATGGAAATCATATAAAGCTCAAGGGATAAAGATAACACACACTTAATACACTACATGATTATATCACATATTTCTCCACCCCCCAAATGGGGACGGAACTACTCACTACTCATTACACTAACTATATTAACAAAAGAAAGCATAATACTGAAATGAAAGTTAACTAAGAAGGCAAGAAGTATTAAAGAAACATAAAAGGAAAGGAAAGACTAAACAAACATGCACAAATTAGAAGACAAGATTAAAAGAAACTAGAAGAATTATTTTATTAACAAATGACTCACATTGAAGGTAGCATTCTTCTCCACCTTGAGTTTTTGCTTCAAGGCTCACTCCTTAGTAGAGAAAATGCCACCAAGCAATGGGTAATTACAATGGAAGGTAAAGAGTTCTATTTATAAGCATGGAAAAAGCTAATCGGGGACAATCCCCCGATGTGGGACTAAACCAATACCAAAAATAACCTAAACGAACATTAATACAAGTCCAGGAGAAATTTGGGCGGATCCTGAGTAATATGGACCGCCAATTAGCGGTCCAAAAACTTCGGATCACGTTGGAATTTGTTGTGAGCTTTTCTTTCTGGTATTGTTGGTCTTTGATGCGGTTACTTGACTTGTTGGAGCTCCGACCCTAATCGAATTGGTAAAATACTCCCCATGATGGTGTGGAGTATTCTGTTTTGCTCTTAGGTCCTTCTGTCTTACATTCAGGTCCTTCTCCCTTACATCTTAGTCCCCAGATTTCACAATTCAGTCCTTTTTCCCAGCTTTTGGGTCCTTTTACGCTTCATCTTTTCAAACCTATTTATTCCTGAAAACTAAACATAAAACTCGTAACATAGCATTGTTTAGGTGAAAGATAATGGATATAAGATACAAATATAAACATGAAATGATGTCAATCAAATACCCCCATACCTAACTTTTGCTAGTCCCGAGCAAAACAAAGAAAGGAAAAAGCATACGAAAACACAAGAAATCATAACTCACTTTCGTAGGAATCACGGTTGCACTTAGCACGTGCAACAAGTCGTTAAACCTCTTTGTTGACAAGGAGGAGGAGTGTTGTCTCCTGAGGGTTTTCAGCGGATATACCCACAAAATCCGAACAAGATGCATTATTCAATCTAGACACTCGACTCGTTGGAAATATTTTGTCGATCAATGGACGCAGTAATGCTACGGGCCGACTCTATATAGGTGATCAGTCCACACCTCTAACCTAATGAACCATTCGTGCAAGTTAAATATGGAATTAAGTGAAAGACATGGACAACCTCAACATCCTCAAGTGCTACAAAGTGTAAAGTCCATTAAGGTTCTTATTTGCATAACCATTTTTTTTCTTTTTGTTTCTTTTCACATTTTTTTTGTCTTTTTCTTTTTATTAGTTGGAGCTTCATTCTCCCAGGGTCAGGTTTCGTGCATCATTGCCCATGAGGACTTACACTATCACGTACACCTTCCCCAAATCTCCACATAGGGTAATCCTTACCACCCGTGTAACGGGAG
The DNA here is from genome assembly GCA_963682175.1 of Triglochin maritima. Lineage (NCBI taxonomy): Eukaryota > Viridiplantae > Streptophyta > Magnoliopsida > Alismatales > Juncaginaceae > Triglochin > Triglochin maritima. Next base: position 18,414,303 of record OY821779.1, read on the forward strand.
TTCGGTCGGCGCATCCCAAGTCAGATGACTCGAAAGCACCAGGCACAAAGTCCCCTCAGACTTACTTTCCCGAGTGATAGGAGCCGTGCGAGAAGAGAGAACACCTACTCACTTATTTCTTATCTACACATGAACCAAATGAAGGGAATGTGTTCTGAAAGTTTTACTTTTAAATGTCAATTATTATGAATTGAATGAAAAATCATTTTGTTCCTTGTTTATGTTATTCGTCTTTTAGAAGTGTTAAGGAAGATGCTCTTGGTCCTTAACCGTAGAGCTCTAAAAGATATTGGTTTACATAAAACAAAAGATATTCGCAATCATGGTAATTAACATGGGACATTAATTACTGGGGTAGGATTGTCGTGTTTGGTCATAGATCATTGTAGCTCTACAAGTGAGTGACAACACGGGTATGCAAAAGAGGAAAATATTACTTTTGTAAAATGAATAGACCTAATAAGTAAAATATTATAGAAATGTGTTTCTGTGTCATTAATATTTTACTGTGTCTTTGGTCCTTTGATATGAGACTTATATCTGATCACTTAAGGAATACTTAATTAGATCAGTGTCTTGAACTATCGATAAGTGTAGTGTAAAGGCATTGGTTGGTTAAGTACAACTTTTGTTGGAGAAGATAGTTAGTCAAAAGACTATCATTGCCCCTCTTAATTGAGTGATGATATTAGTGGACCCCTTGATAAAGCAAAGTTATAATGTGCACAATGTGATTTGAGTTAAGTCACATATTTATAACTAGCTTAAAGAGATCAAGAAATGAATACTAATACAAAGATGACACAATACTACTTTGTGTGTATTCTTAATATCATGAGGCAAGGGACAGACACAAGTGGTGCACTCCATCACTAAATGGATCGGGTTTTGGTTCGAGTGGAATTAAGACATCTAACTAATTGGGAGCTATAATGTGTAGCTAGATACCGCTTATAGCTTGTGATATTAAGCTCTTAATATCACTGCCAACTTAGTTTAGATCCTCCCATAGGTCACACCGCAAAACTGGGAAACAAGAAATGGGGATTTTGAGTTCATAAGATGTGTCGGGTTTCATGTAGAAAATATGACACATGGGGTGAACAAAGCAAAATCAAAATTATGTTGTGATTAATAACATAATTAGAATCTAAATAAAATTCATATGTGATGTAAATATTATGGGGTGTAATGATTGATCATTGCATAGGATAATATGTTACATAAGTTGTGAATTTACTACTAATCCCGAAATGTCAAATTTTGTAGGGGTTAAACCGAAGTTTGACAAGTCTGCAAAATAGTGCTCCAACGGTCGACCGGTTAGCAGCAAACGGTCGACCGTACGTGTCTCGACCGATAACAGGGAATTTTCATCTCTTCGAGCGGTCGACCGAACATCGAGATGGAATAATTCCTGTTACGAACGGTCGACCGAGTTATTGAACGGTCGACCGAAACATGGTTCGAGCGATCGACCGAACCTCCACACGGTCGACCGGTCCAGACGGTTTTCAGCAGAATTAATTTAAGAATTAATTAGATCATGCATGGAATTGGTCCATAATTGATTTAATTCGTGGCTAATATTATTTATTATTAAATAATGGATGGTTAGATGGAATTTTGCATGAAATCATGGGCAAGAGGTTGCACATGAATAGGTAATTTGGAGAGAACTTATAAATACAAGTTTATCTCGTTACCTCAAAAATTATTCATTGCTTTCTCATGCAAAAATTCTCTCTCCATAATTCTCCACGAAAATTCCTTAATTCTTAAGTTTAGTTTTAGTTCTTAAGAGATCATATTCTCAAGGGAATTAAAGAGGGGTTAGTAATTGGATTCTAAACCCTATCGGAGATTGAGAGACTAGCTTCCCTCTCTCCGATCTTGTTTAGAGTTTGGTGTATACTCGGAGGCATCCGGCGCAGCGAGGAGCATCCCCAACGTCTCCGAATCTTCAAGAAGTTTTAGAGAACTTCTAGGTATGAATTTCGGAGCCCATATTTGTTTTAATAAAGTTTTGAAACTAGTTATTGAAACAAATTGATGCATGTATGAAATAAATCATAGAAAATTGTAAATTGATCCTTATTGTGCATAAAAATTTCGAAAATAAATATGTACAATTAAACATGAAATCCTACACCAAAACCCCTACACTAATGTCTTACAACATGATTTAAAGGGTCCTTGACTACAACAAACTTCCTTAAGTTAACAGACACGAATTATTGACTCACTAGGTTCAGGGTGGACTTCATTAAATGTTTGAGCATTGAAACCCTATGATTACTCACCCCCAAAGGGAAAACTGGGGTGCATCCTAACGACTCGATAAATCCTAAAGTTACTATACTTGATATCCTAATGCATCAAGTTCAAGACAATTTTGGGAGCTTTCTTTTTACTTTGCCTCTCAACGGTTTTGCACATGTTAAACACACGCAAAACCCACAACATATTTTCTTTCGCAAACACATGAAGATTTTGAAAGAAATGTGGAAATTTTAAAGCACTAGGCAAGCAAAAGAAGACAAGTCACCCAAGGATCATGGCAAGCAGATATATCGATATTAAATGCAGCACACTAACATGACCCTAAAAATGCAAACAAAAGAAAACAAAATCAAAAGAAAAGACTCGACTATGTACACACGTAAAACACCTCCCCCCACACCTACTTCATGCATTGTCCTCAATGAATGTGAGCAAGATACTACATGGATTTATGCATGAAAAAGGAGAGATCTCACCAACATGAAGTACAAAGGGAAGTTCAAGGTCATGTTGATGGACACAAACCCGAATTCCCTCAAAACATGTGAGATGCTAAAGAAAGGATACAAATACGTGAAAGAAATGGAGCCCAAATACACAAGGGTTAGGGCTCACAACAATCGATGCTCACTGAAGGAGTCTTTTATTGTACTTTCTTTTTTTCTTTTTTCTTTTTTCTTTTTTCTTTTTTCTTTTTTCTTTTTTCTTTTTTCTTTTTTCTTTTTTCTTTTTTTATATAACTATGTACAAACGTAAGTTCACATCTTCATTTGTCAAAAGACATCAAATGGGAACCTCAAGAGTGGGTCAATGCACTTGGAAAGGGAACATGACACCACGCGGGGCCAGAATACGCATGTGTGGGCCCCCTTCACAAAGAACACAAGATGAATGAGAGGTTCATGAATTTGACGCAAAGGCGTCTCATTCAAAGGATCAAACTGAAAGAGCTTGAACCTCTCAAGAGTTTGGGAAATGAGGGGCAACGGAAGAAGAGTTTCTCCCGTTGCGCTGCTGAAGTTATTATCGTCAATCCAATCTCGCCAACCAACAGGCTGGTGCGTCGGAACGAGGTCAAGAACCTCGTTAGGCATGTCCGACAGACCAGGCGAACAAAAAGTGGGTCTCATACCCAAGGTATCCTCCAAGGAACTCCTAATACCCTCATGAGCAATGCAGTTGTTTGATGTTCCATAATTTCCAAGATGATCAGGAACAATACTGAGAGGCAAACTCTCATCAGGTTGTTTGAAATTGAGGGGACTAGGGAGCCCTTGCTCCACTAGAGGAGAGTCATTAGGAGGTACAACAATAAGGTAATGTGGCTAAAGGGCCACGGGACAAGAAGATAAGGCACAATCATGTGTCGACTCGTAATGAAGCTGGTCCATGTTATTCTCAATTGGGATCGAATCGTCCACCAAGTGATCGTGAATTGAAACCCCAAGTCCCTCAGACTGACTAGGAGTTTGACTTTGAAAGATTGTGCTTTGAATTTGTGGATGTGATGGTGGCAGTTCGATATCAAAAGATGAATCCTCATGTTGACAAGAAAAGTTACTTTCCTCACGTTCACGTAATTGCTGCGACATTTGACTCACTTGCAGTACCATATTTTGTATGGACTGTTGAGTGGTTTCCATGAACGTAAGGAAATTTGGTTTCGAGGAATCAGGTATGTGGTCAACTATGAGGTCCAAGTCAGAGCTTGGGAAATTTTGGGGTTGGGTGTTGATGGGTTGAGAATGAGTCCATTGATTTGAAGTGGGGTGTTGGTAGAATTCTGGCTATTCGGGAGGAGGATACTGGGGTGGAAATGATGTATAAGAATTTGAATACGAATTGTCTCCCCACGAATCCATCCCTCTCTAGTTGTACGCGGATGCGTAATGGTCATATTGAGCATTTGGGGAAAATGTATGCTCATACTCAGGCTCTGGGGGAACATAAGGACATTCCCCGAAATCATGACCACTCAACCCACAATAGTGACACGGTACGGCTACTGGAGCCACTGGTGCACTCATGTCTTCTACCACATGCATGAAAGAGGCCAAAGGTTCTTGTAATGTCTCAGATTGATGACCAACGTATGATCCGACGTAACTAGATGGTGGTCTAGCAGTCGGTGCCTCTCTCATACTACCCCAATATGAAGATTGCTCAGTCACACAATGAAGATTGTCCCAACCATACGAGGTGTTCGTCTGAGCCACCCCAGGTTGCATGGGTCCTGAATACCAGGACGAATTGTCCTGGTCCCAACTATGATATGGATGGTCGCCCATGTAACCATCCATCTCCGCAAAGAACTCTAGACTCGACCACTCTCACCACCACGAGGTCAAGCTCACAAAAAAAGTGCTCGACTCGACCCTAAAAACGCTACCAGAGAGTGTAAAGGGGAGGAGACTATAACATAGAAGAAGGTGAGAAGAAGATGACTCAGAGGAGAAGGAAAGAATCCCTAAAGCTATCGTGGGTAACGAAAGAGGGTAGAAGCCCAATCTAGCAAGCACGGCTCAAACAATGTAAGGCAATGGGTCCTTAGGCTACACGACGCCTAACTTTGAGGTCACTAGCATCGACACGCCTCACCTCCCTACAACGAGGACCACAATGCCCAGCAAGTGATACCAGATCTGGAGATCCAGTACCTCCTACTATCGACAAGGTAGGCAACGTCGATCAGGTCATGACGATATCAACTAGATTACTCTCCTAGTGCGTCCGCAATCCTTAGGGCCAATGTCTACTTGCTTTTAGTTAAGGCTTGATTAAGAGTGATTTTTGGGGCCAAGAAAAGGGTGATGAAATTCCCCACCTTATCTTTTATGGGACATCCCCTCCTTAGTAGCGTTTTGAGCTTAAATCTAGCAATCAATCACTCCAATCAAACGCTCAACTCACTCTTGTCCCGATGCACCTTACTAACTAATGCATGATTGAAACATGCATGAATGAGAGATTTGGGTGCACGTACCTCACGCCAGCAATCAACAACAAAATGTAAAGCAAAGAAAAGACAAATGCATGTAAGGTCTACACATGATGCATGACCTAGATGGCAAGAAGTCTAATCTTTTGCTTTGAGTTTTATGGTCCAAGTTGATTAAAGGGGATTGGGTTAATGATCTGGGAGCAAACTAGAGGTCATAGCATGCAAAATAGGGCTCCCAGATAACAACAATGAACTAATCAACTACCAGAAGAAAACTGAGAGTCAGAAACCCTCACCAGGCCGCCAATTGGCGGTCTGAGACCGCTGATTGGTGGTCCTTTTTGGAGCTTGTGTGCTCCAATTCCTTTAGTAGCCTCCCCGTGAGCTCTAGGATCCCTGAAACGAAGAAAAACTGAAAACAAAAAATTAAAAACCCCTCGAATCGTCCAAACCAACGTCTGGACAGAGCACCTCCCCGGCAACGGCGCCAAAAAATTGATTGATCGTTTTATATTAACCGCAAGTGCACGACCAGGTTGAAGCGGTGGCAAATACGGGTCGTCCACTGGGAGGTGTGTCGACGATTGGTTTGTTCGAAGGCGAGAGGTAAAAAGAAGAAGAGAAAGATTGGTTACACTAAACTACACTAAGATGCAAAAAGGAAATGAAGATAAGCAATAAAACTAAGCCCCATAGGGGGTAGAGAAATAATGTGAATATGAAGATGTGTAGTGTGTGTGTTCAATTAAGCTCCTCACAACATGTAGTGCATGAAATCATAAAACTACATCCAACTTTGCCTCCACATGAATTAAGATAAGACTACATCATTAAAACATACAAGACAATAATTGGAATGAAGCTAAATGAACTCAAGTATAAAGACTAGACCCTACTATGCCCCCACATAAATTAAGATAAGACTACATCATTAAAACATACAAGACAATAATTGGAATGAAGCTAAATGAACTCAAGTATAAAGACTAGACCCTACTATGCCTCCACATGAATTAAGATAAGACTACATCATTAAAACATACAAGACATTAGCTAAGGTAAAGGCAACAAGAGCACATACACTACAAATTGTGTTTCCAATATTAACTTCATCCATATCCTAACCTTATCATTCCCCATAAAATAGGTCCACTAATCAAAGCATAAGCTAAGCTTCATTGAAGAGCATTTGCATATCAAAGATAAGAGTGAAAACCCATTAGATGGTTATGGAAATCATATAAAGCTCAAGGGATAAAGATAACACACACTTAATACACTACATGATTATATCACATATTTCTCCACCCCCCAAATGGGGATGGAACTACTCACTACTCATTACACTAACTATATTAACAAAAGAAAGCATAATACTGAAATGAAAGTTAACTAAGAAGGCAAGAAGTATTAAAGAAACATAAAAGGAAAGGAAAGACTAAACAAACATGCACAAATTAAAAGACAAGATTAAAAGAAATTAGAAGAATTATTTTATTAACAAATGACTTACATTGAAGGTAACATTCTTCTCCACCTTGAGTGTTTGCTTCAAGGGTCACTCCTTAGTAGAGAGAATGCCACCAAGCAATGGGTAATTACAATGGAAGGTAAAGAGTTCTATTTATAAGCATGGAAAAAGCTAATCGGGGATAATCCCCGATGTGGGACTAAACCAATACCAAAAATAGCCTAAACAAACATTAATACAAGTCCAGGAGAAATTTGGGTGGATCCTGAGTAATATGGACCGCCGATTAGCGGTCCAAAAACTTCGGATCGCGTTGGAATTTGTTGTGGGCTTTTCTTTCTGGTATTGTTGGTCTTTGATGCGGTTACTTGACTTGTTGGAGCTCCGACCGGAATCGAATTGGTAAAATACTCCCCATGATGGTGTGGAGTATTCTGTTTTGCTCTTAGGTTCTTCTGTCTTACATTCAGGTCCTTCTCCCTTGCATCTTAGTCCCCAGATTTCACAATTCAGTCCTTTTTCCCAGCTTTTGGGTCCTTTTATGCTTCATCTCTTCAAACCTATTTATTCCTGAAAACTAAACATAAAACTCGTAACATAGCATTGTTTAGGTGAAAGATAATGGATATAAGATACAAATATAAACATGAAATGATGCCAATCATCACCCGATAGTAGTACGAGTGTTGTGGGTTGGGGTGAGAGGACCATTGAGACCCAGTTGTGTGGCCGTGACTGTACCGGCGGTGCCGTGTGTGCACGTGTATTGTGGGGTTGGGGTGAGAGGACCCTTGAGACCCGTGACCGATGATTTTCCGGTGGTGCCGTGTGTGCACGTATCTTGTGGGGTTGGGGTGAGAGGACCCTTGAGACCCTTGGCCGATGATTTTCCGGCGGTGCCGTGTGTGCACGTGTGTTGTGGGGTTGGGGTGAGAGGACCCTTGAGACCCGGTTGTGTGGCCGTGACTGTACCGGAGGTGGCGTGTGTGCACTTGTGTTGTGGGTTGGGGTGAGAGGACCCTTGAGACCCGGTTGTGTGACCGTGACTGTACCGGCGGTGCCGTGTGTGCACTTGTGTTGTGGGTTGGGGTGAGAGGACCCTTGAGACATGTCGTGTCTGATTATACTATTCATTATTCGTTGCATTTTCATTATTGTCCATATACGTGTTAGGGTTTGGCATACTGGGTTTCCGTCCGGAAACTGAGGCATTTTATGTCTGCTTTCAGCCCGTGAGTAGCGGTAGAGGGTGGTGCCTGCGGAGGAGAGCTTCTGGGACCAGATCTTGTTTTCCCCTCGTTTGAGGTTGTGATTACATGTGTGTATTGTATCTTATAGCTTTTGATGTAATCATCCATTTTTGTAAACTCAGATCTATATATTTGATATATATGTTGGTGCACCTGTTGACTATCTTCGGTAATGTCATCCGTTGTTTGTATGTTTAAAATTTTAAATTTTCCGCTGTTCCAATATTAATGCACATAAAGCGTGAATGCAATGAAGATAAACCTAATGACCATATTTGTAACCAACATAATCCATACAAACAAAAACCACAAGATTTGATCCCATTAGTTATTAATAAAAGCTTGGAATTCAACACACAAAATCAATTTGCTATGGCCATTACCATATCTAATATGATTTCACCGTCAATTAATAAAGGTAACTTTCAAACATTATAATATTGCAGAACAAAACAGTGTTCGATAGTAGCCCGAAAAAAGGAATTTTCAAAGACCAAATTCTAGACTAGATTAGCAAGAATACCAAGGCATATCTAACACATATTATCTGTTCTGAGATTGTTGGAAAAATATGTTTGTGTGTTAGATTTATATTTAGGAAAATTGACAGTAAATACAAATAGAATAGATATAGGAAGGAGATAGTCTGGGATGGAAGCACGTAGGCAAGCCGTTGTCCTCAAAACTTACACCTCTTAACATGCACAAGGTTCACTGACATCATGTTCCCAAAATAGAACAATCTCAGTCATCTAGTCCAACACTCGGTGCGATCGAGAAATCAAAGTCAACCCCAGTCATTGGCCTAGTCGCTCAACACTGTGGAAAATACAAATGAACTTGATTTTGAAAGTTTTGGGGGTGGAAAGTGACAAACTGATTTTAGAGAGAGTGAGCAAGTCGACAATGAAGAATTTGAGAGATTGTCATTAACCTTTTTTGTTTCTCATGAAATTAAGGTATATTTATGTGTTGATAAACGGTTGCCAACAACCGCTTGGATGGAGTTGGTTAATAAAACCAACTCACGCGTGGAAAAACAACGGGTGAAATTATTTTATTTAGTTATTTATTTTTCTTTAAATCACAAATTCTCCAACATGAATTTCCGGAAATATTTATGGGTCCGTTTGACATCAGCTTTTCGATTGGAGATTTTAGGAATAATATGATTTTTCTCAAAATCTCCAAAAAGTAAATTTTTGAGAAAATCGATTTTCAGTTTTTTTTGTTTGATTATGTAGATTTTGTTTTTTCAAATATTACTAAAATACTATTTTAACATAAAACCAACCCTTTATTAAATATAACAATTGTGATATAACAGTTTTTTCCAAGTAATAATGATAAACATTTTTTCTCATACTTCTCTTGTTATTTATTCCCAACACAAAAAACACCAACTTTAACACCTAATCACGACATCAACTTTAACAAAATGAAGACATTGGAGATGAGTAATTTTATTAACAATTATCCCAAAATGACAACACAAGAAAAAAATAAAATTTACTTGTAAAACCAACTTTGATGACACTATTATTATCAATTATGATATAACAAGAATTATCTAGTGAGCCCAGTGTTTAATTTTTCTAAATTAAGCCCCCACAATTAAGAAAAAATCGGTTATGTTAATGAATGGTGAGATTAACTGTAAATAAGATCCAATGGTGAGATTGTAGGGGGTTTAAACTAAATTTGATGAGCTCTGGGCTCACTAGAGCTTGACCCTATGATATAATATTATTTTTCAAGGATAAGAATTATGATAATATTAATGTTTAGAATAATATCGCTTTTAATATCATAAATTATCAATATTTCAAATAATATTCTTATTGAAGAATAATGAGGGCAAAATAGTAAATTCAAGGGATAACAATAAAAAAACAGTCTCAAATTAGCTTTTTGGAGGACTGAGAACTGTATAGGAATTGAAGGTTTCGAAGACCAGGTTTTCCAAAAATCTCTTCATTTATTTTTTCAATTGCCAATTATTTTTCAAAATCTCCACAAATTTTCCAAAAGTCAACCCAAAAAGATGTATAAAAAGGATCCTATGTTTATGTTGTTGTGGCTCCAATGGTTTGACGAAAGAAATAACTGTGTATATGTTTTTTTTCCATTAGAGTGACCTATCAGTCATAGAAATGTTCAAGTATTTGTTCCTTTGTGACATCCACCTCCACATCTCAGCCCCCTCTGCCTTCAATCTCCCCGCCACCCACTGCAACACCACCTCGTTGTCGTCGTAACTGATCCTATTTTTTAGAAGAGAGAGAGAATGGAAGAGAGAGGAGTGAGGAGAAGAGTGGACATGAGAGAGAGAAAGAGGAGAGAAAAGAGAGGAGAGAGTGTGCGCAAAAAGTGAGACGTTAAGGAAATTTAATATTTTGTTTTTGTTTTTACTTCAATTTTTTTGTTGTGAACGTTAAGGAAATTTAATATTTTAAAAGGTGTAATTTGTAAAATTTCTAACAGAAACAATAATTGGGTGAACCCTACAAACGGTAGAAATGCATCCTAGTAAAAAAATTGAAATCTAAGATGCACACAACTAAATACGAGAAATGTAGGTATACATGGCTAATTATGACCGGATTAAAATACACAACCAATTTACTCAAAGTAAAACATTTACAAGAAAAAAAAAAGTTTGACATTGGGTTCGTGAGTGGGACCCAGTAAGAGAGATATATATATACATAGGAGGAAATGTTGATACAAGAAGTCCAATACTCCAAGAAAGGAGCGCAAAGATGAAAGAAGACCACAACTCCCATTACCACTTTCTTACCTCAAGAAACTCCATCACAAGAGTCTCCATCTTCCTTATCCTCTTCTTCCTCGGCTTCGGCTTCGGCTACTTCACCGCCTCTCGCTCACCAGCGATCGCGAACAACACGGTTGTTACACCCTCGACTCCTAGGCCGCAACCACACCCACCCATCGATGATTTATTACAATTCGCCAGCGAGTGCGCACCGTCTATTCCGCGATCGTCAGTTCTCCCAACGCTTAAGCGGAAAATATTCAACAGCACCTCTCCTTTCTTCAGCTTCCCTCCACCTCAGGTCTCCCCATTCCTCCACCGCCGGCACGTTCGCGGGTGGGGCTCCACCGGATCGGTCTTTGAGACCCTCATCAAGTCCGTCCGACCATCCACCATAATTGAGGTACATATATATGTTCAAGGTTTTTTATTTTGATCGTCTATGATCGTTTATTTTGACGAGTTTGACTTTGTAGTCTATACTTTGATCGTATCTTAGCTTGTGAAATGATATCAACAACAGAAAATTGACTTTCAGTAGTAATAGTTCGAAATTTCACCGTCATCGTGCTACTTTTGTCATTAGCGTAATAAGATTTGCTATTGACAATGAATTAGAATGCGTTATGAGTTTGGTGAATCGAAAGCAAAAGGCCAAAAGCTAAACAAAACTTAACGTAGGTTACATCCCGAAACAGAACATAGCTGTTCATACGTCAAATCAAATATTACAATTTTGCCCTTACATGGCCTTCTAATCTACCTAATGAATTTGTTAAGTTCTTAGATAATATGGTTCAAAGACGTGCATCACAAAGATCTTGTGTTAGACTCCACGTAAGTTCTGAACATATTCGTGTGCACATGTTGAAGCCCAATTTCTTCCTGTCCATCAGATGTTAATTGCGTTTTACTAATTATTGGGTAAGGTTCTTAGCTGGAATAATGCAAAATAATTGTTGGTACATGGAGATAGCACAAGATCGATGAGACAAAAACAACGAGAATATTTTAGGGTCCGCATCGATGGGGGTCAATTGCCATCTAGATAACGCAATCATGTGATATGCAGTTGGATACTTAATATCAAACCTACTTATTTGGTGTTTTTGTAGTTGTCCTTGGGAAATAAGTTGAATGGCTGTAATGTTACCTCATTTATCAAAAGTGATAACAAATTTTAAACCACAAATTGCTTCTCATTCTAAGTTACTTTATGTATGAAATAATCAAACCCCGGGTATTGAAGAAAAATTCTTTTGTTTCTCACTGCCCTCATCCACTGTTTCTTACAATTAGCAAGCAACCATTCGTATTTTTTTTTACCAGCCATTCAACATTACTAACTTCATTTTTTCAGTTAGGTTAGAAACTCATTAACAAAATACCACCATTCCCATTAGATAATAAAATAAAATAGATCGCATATTAGAACTTATAAGACAAGCATTAGTTTCAGTTTAGTTTTAATTTTAATTCCTAGTAACTTATATCATACGAATATGAAATATTTGACCTCCACAAACTATACAGGTTAACTGTTTGATACAATTCAATTAATGAAATATGCGTTCCAAGATAAATCTTATAACATATCTAATAGCTTGAAAAAAATAAATGCATTTCCCCAACAGCAAAGACCAACAAAATTTAAGCTAAAATTAAAGTTAAAATCCATTTGTAAGTTTCTGTGGCTGTGCCCAACAATAATTAAATTTAAACAATGAATTAGGTGGGCACATTCTTAGGCGCCTCAGCGCTTCACATGGCTAACCTCACCCGCCTCCACAACCTCCCGGACACCCTAATCCTCTGCCTCGACGACTTCCGTGGGTGGCCGGGTTTCCAGGACCTAAACCGGGGCATCTTCAAGCACCTCGTGGACATCAACGGCGACGTTATCCTCCTACAACAATTCATGCAAAACGTCGTGGACGCCAACGAGCAGCACCGGGTGGTACCAGTGCCCTTCTCCACGGTATCCGCTTTAACCGCCCTATGTCAGTGGGGTGTGTATGCCGACCTCGTCGAGGTGGACGCGGGGCATGACTTCCACTCGGCTTGGGCGGACATTAACTTAGCTTGGAAGGTGGTGAGACCGGGAGGGGTTATGTTTGGACATGACTATAATCTTAGACATGACAAAATGGGTGTGAGGAGGGCTGTGAATTTGTTTGCTAAGGTGAAGGATCTCAGTGTAAGGCGTGATGGTCAGCATTGGGTTATTTCCCCACCAAAGCAGCAACAACATATGTCATGATTTTGGTTGGGTAGTTGGTCTTTTGTTTAATTTTATCCATGACGTCTCTATGAATTTGTATGTTTTGTAAAGAGTTGCGTAAAGGTGTACTGAATGAATGATATTGTATTCAAGAAATGAGAGAGAAAGAATAAGGTGGTTGAAGTTGGGGATGTTTTTGTGTTTTGGCTTTTGTGGATATTACTATTGTTAGTTTTGATTTGTTATTGATTAATTTCTTTAAACATTTTATACTTTCGAAAAAAAAATCTCAAAATGTAACTCACATGTTCAGCAGGTTCGAGTCTAGACAGTTTATACTTTGTGAAGGTTGTTGATGTGACGAAGTGTTTGGTCACCTTCCATAATGCTTTGTGAATTTTAGTTACTTTGCTTTGTTTGGATGGATATCCAATATTATTATTACCGAAAAGTACAAGGATTTCATGGATACTCTTCGAATGGACTTTAATATCACCAATACCTGAGGTGATTTATACCTTCAACTTTCAGATCTTATTTCAAAATAAGTTTGTACTTGTTGGATATATTGATATGTATTATTTAGATATTCAGTGTATATTCAATTATTATGTTCACATACAAGCTTACAGGTGACAACATATGTATTGGGTCTAACTGGGCTAGAGTCCGGTAACATGTATTTATACTCTATGATTTGCCCTACGTTGAAGGTAACACCAGTGGGAATTTGTTGAACGTTTTCATTAAAACCGCAAGTGCACGGCCGCGCTGAAGCGGTGGCAAGTACAGGTCGTCCTCAGGGAGGTGAGTAGTCTCTTGTTTATCAGAAATCAAGTGGAAAAAATTGGGGGAGAAAGATTGATTATGCTACTCTACACTAAACTACGCTAAGAAGTATGAAATGCGAACGAAAGAAACAAACAATGAAATGACAACTAAGCTAAGAACAAAAGAAGAATGCTGGAATACAGATATGGGAAAACCCCTAAGGGGTGGAGTGAGTGCACACAAGCAAAGAGGTAGGTGTTGAACACATTCTTTAAGCACAAATAAATGTGGTGTTATCATGCATAGGAAGTGTCTAAATGTTGTGGCAAAACCTATCAATCTATTCACCAACTTAGTTGATCAACATTTACATATGCAAGATGTTTATTTCAGAACCTTGACAAGCATGAGAGGTGTCTAATCATTTTGGAAAAACTCATCAAGTTATAAATTCTATCCTAAACAAACAAGCAAGCATACATTCATGTTTTATCAACACATTGGAATTAAAGCATTCAATCCATTCTCATTTGCATGTATGTACATCTACTCCACCCCCAAAGGGGATGGAACTACTCACTAAACATTACACTAATTATTAAACTAAACAAAGAAAGCATATTAACTAAGCTAATAAAACTAATGAAATGAGATTAAGCAAAGCAAAACAAGAAACATAAAACAAACAACATAATAAAGAAAACTTGTATTAAAATGACTCACATTAAAAGTAGCATCCTCCTACTTTAGTGTGTGCTTCAAGACCTCACTTCTAGTAGGAAGAATAGCCACTTAAAATATGGAGTGATTACAATGGAAGGTGAAGAGTTCTATTTATAGCCATGGAAAAAGGCAAACCGGGACAATCCCCTGATATGGGACTAAACAGATACCAAACATAGCCTAAACAAACATTAATACACGTCCAAGAGAAAACTTGGCGGATTTAGGCCAAAACAGACTACCAATTGGCGGTCAAAAAGGTCTGGATCCAGTTGAATCTTATTCTGGGCTTTTCTCTGTGTATTTGGTGGTCTTGGATGCATCTACTTTGTTTATTGGAGCTCCGACCCGAATCCAATTGCTAAAATACTCCACATGATGGTGTGGAGTATTCTGTTTTGCTCTTAGGTCCTTCTGTCTTGCGTTCAGGTCCTTCTCCCTTGCATCTTGGTCCCCAGATCTCACAGTTCAGCACTTTTTCCCAGCTTTTGAGTCCTTTTATGTTACATCTCTTCAAACCTATTTATTCCTGAAAACTAAACATAAAACTCGTAACATAACATTGTTTAGGTGAAAGATAATGGATATAAGATACAAATATAAGCATGAAATGATGTCAATCAAATACCCCCACACCTAACTTTTGCTAGTCCCGAGCAAAACAAAGAAAGAGAAAGCATACGAAAAACAAAAAATCCTAACTCACTTTCGTAGGAATCATGGTTGCACTTAGCACGTGTAACAAGCCGTTAAACCTCCTTGTCGCCAAGGAGGAGGAGTGTTGTCTCCTGAGGGTTTTCAGCGGATATACCCCCAAAATCCGAACAAGATGCATTAATCAATCAAGCTACACGACTCGTTGGACTCATTTTGTCGATCATGGGATGCGGTAATACTACGGGTCGACTCTATATATGTAATCGGTCCACACACCTAGCCTAATGAGTTATTCGTGAAAGTTAGTTAAGGACTTAAGTGAAAGACATGGACAACCTTAACTTCTGAATGTGATACAATGTGTAAAGTCCATTTTGGTTCTTATTTGACTCTTTTTTTTCTTTTTTTTTCTTCTTTAGAGCATTTTATTGGTTGGTGTTTGATTCTCCCAGGGTCAGGTTTCGTGCATCATTGCCTATGAGGACTTACACTATCACGTACACCTTCCCCCAAATCTCCACATAGGGTGATCCCTACCACCCGTGTAACGGGAGTTCGGTCGGTGCATCCCAAGTCAGATGACTCGAAAGCACCAGGAACAAAGGCCCCTCAGACCTACTTTCCCGAGTGATAGGAGTCGTGCGAGAAGAGAGAACACCACTTATTCATTTATCTACATGGGAACCAAAACCCCTACACTTAAGTTTCACAAAAAGAGAATAAGGGCCCTTGACCACGACAAACTTCCTTATACTAAAAGACACGAATTATTTGACTCTCTAGGTTCAGGGTGGACTTCTTTAAATGTTTGAGTGCTGAAACCCTATGATTACACGCCCCCCGAGGGAAAACCGGGGTGCATCCTAACGACTCGATAAGACCTAAAGTCAGTAAACCAAAAATCCTAATTCATCAAGTTCAAGACAATTTTGGGAGCTTTCTTTTTACTTTGCCTCTCAACGGTTTTGCACATGCTGAACACACGCAAAACCTACAAAACATTTTCTTTCGCAAACACATGAAGATTTTGAAAGAAATGTGGAAATTTTAAAGCACTCGGCAAGCAAAAGAAGACAAGTCACCCAAGGATCATGGCAAGCATATATATCAATGTTAAATGTGGCACACTAACATGACCCTAGCAGTACACACAAAAGAAAACAAAACCAAAAGAAAAAGACTCGAATATGTACACACGTAAAACACCCCCCACACCTACCTCATGCATTGTCCTCAATGAATGCGAACAAGATACTACATGGATATATGCATGAAAAAGGAAAGATCTCACCAACATGAAGTACAAAGGGACGTTCAGGGTCATGTTGATGGACACAAACCCAAATTCCCTCAAAACCTGTGAGAAGCTGAAGAAGGGAGATAAATACGTGAAGAAATTGGGGCCCAAGTACACAAGGGTTGAGACCCACAGCAATCGATGCTCACTTAAGGAGTCTTTTATTACACACTTCTCTTTTTTTCTCTTTTTTTCTTCTTTTTTTTCGAATTTTTTTTACATGATATGTACAGGAACAACGATATTCTCATAATCATTTGGTCAAGGAACATCAAATGAGAACATCAAGTCATGAAGACCAGAGACTTGCCGAGATGGGCAAACTCCACTGGTACTCTGAGGTGTCATGAGGGGTGAAAGGTCAAAGCTGAAAGGCTCGAACCCCTCATGATATTGGTTGGGTGTGGGCAACAAAGAATGAAGTTGTGTTGCCTCACTAGGGTTTAATTGCTCATCGAAGAAAACCCTCCAACCAATAGGCGGGTGCATCGGAATGAGTTCCTTAGGCTCATTCGATGGATGCAACAGACTTGCATCACTAAGAATGGGGCTTCTCCCCAAGTCATCCAACAAGGACCTCCCACCATCATTTAGATCGTCAACCACAAGCTCGGTCATAGGTGGGTCCTTGTTGGAGTCAATATGAAGCTCAAATGGCTCAATGGCCATGAGACATGAGGTAGAGATACCTTCTGGTATAGGGCATATGATGAGGTGTCTCACTCTTACTAGTACTCTCAACTGAATCATGCAACGAACACTCCCTTTGGACATTCATGTTCGAGGCCAGCTCACTCTGTTGTATTGCGAAGACAGGCAATGAGTTTTCGCTGGGCCCACGAACATTCTCAACGGGTTGCATTGGGGTTAGGGGTGTTCGTTGATTTTGTGGTGCTTTCTCCAATTGGCAGATGAGATTTAGATTTAAAGGTTCATCCATAGGTTCCTGTTGCTTACCAGAGTTGAACACATGAAACTCGGCACTCATGTTACCGAATGAGAGCTTCATGAGACCATTTCTACAATTAATCAAGGCATTGAAGGTTGCCAAAAATGGTCTACCCAAAATCAAAGGTATTTGAGAGTGGGTGTTCGCAACAGGATTGGTATCGAGGACAACAAAATCGACTGGAAATATAAAATCTCCAACTTTGATAAGCACGTCCTCGATAATCCCCATGGGAATACGAATGGATCTATCCGCCAATTGGAGGGTGATCTTAGTTGGTTTCAATTCTCCCAAGTTAAACTGTTTATAAACAGAGAATGGGAGGAGGTTGACCGCTGATCCTAAATCAAGCAAAACATTGCTCATTCTAGTATCTCCTATCGTACACTGAATAGTAGGACACTCAGGGTCCTTGTATTTTGTGTAGGTAAGATTGGACAAAAGTGTGCTGATATTTGCAGTCAAGAATGCTTTCTTAGGAACATTGGTATTCCTCTTGGTTGTGCAGAGATCCTTTAACACTTTGGCATATTGAGGTATTTGTTGGATGACATCCAACAAGGGGATGTTAACCTTTACTTGCTTAAACACCTCTAATATCTTGTCCATGTTGTCACTCTGCTTTTTGGTTAACCTACTTGGATAGGGAGCTTTTGGCAGGTAGGTTTTCTGCGGTGCCTGAGAAGGAAGCCTTGGTGTATTACCCTCACCCTCAGCCTCTTCTTCACCACCATTCCCACTGAGGGGCTGCATAGATGGTGGTGGGTGTGGCAAGGAAATGTGATTGTCAACCTGTTTTCCATTTCTTAAGGTAACAATGGCATTGACATGGTGAACAGGTTCCTCCACATGGTTCACTTGCCTCCCCCGATGTACCACATTCTCATTTTGCATGTGTTGTTGCTGGTACACACGGGGGTTAGCCTCAGGCTGGCTAGGAAAAGACCCTCTCTCTCTTTCATGTACAGACTGAGCCAATTGGCCCATCTGAAGCTCTAGAGATTTGATGGTCTGCTGATTTGAAGTGAGAACTTGACTCGTGGTTGACATAAAAATTTTCATTGAGTTTTCAAGTCCACGAGTCAAGGTCTCAAGCGAATTGAATCGGGTTTCCATATTATTGAAATTTGGGAAACCCGATTGATTGGTGGTTTGCGCTTGGGGTGGCTGATAGGAATGTGCATGCATGGGAGGTTGATGGGATTGGTAATGTGGTCTAGAGGAGTTTGAAGGACCACCCGGGGCATTAGTTTTGTTCCATGAAACATTGGGGTGGTTCCTCCATCCAGGATTATAAGATTATGAGTATGGGTCATTCCTGGCTCTATCATAGATGGCGTTGACACGCTCCATCTCAGGAGGAATGGACTCACACTCGCTTTCTAAGTGACCTATCCTACCACATGAATGACAGGGAACTAGACCAGATGTGGACATGTGAGGTGCACTGATGCATTGCATACATTGCATCATATGTCTTTCATTTAGATTACTTTTACATCAATAAATGCTACTAAGGTATGTGTTTAGTCTTATTTACAGAATACAGGGTCCTGAATGCAATTTACCCACATCCCGAGCATAAACGCATGCAAAAGGCTCATTTCTATCATAAAGACCAAGTTCAAGATTATCGGGTTACGAATGGAAATGTATCCAAGCATAAAAGCATTCAAGTCCTAATTGCAAAAAGAACAAGGACTTAAGCACAAAAGTAGCCGGGGACTTAACTGCAAAAAGTCAAGGACCTAATTGCAAATCACGAGTAGCTTTTATTCTCTTGGAGAAAATATATAGAAAAATCAATGTATATCTCCAAATATGTGAAGGAATTAATCCGGAGCTCAAAAGAATGGAAAGAATCAATCCAGACGCGTAAAGGAGGATCAAATCATACCATAAACATCCAACCAAAATCTGGACCAAATCAGAGCATGATGTGCGGCGATTCCGCCGCAGATCACACACACCATGCGGCGATTCCGCCGCCCCCTAGTCGATCCGTGTGCTCCAATTTCGTCCAGTCGTGTCTGGACACGTGTACTTTCCAATATTATACCTAGATCCCTTGTAGCAAATATAAATAGACCCGAGAACGATGTTAGAAGGGTCCTTAGTCTTTGGTGGTAGTTTTTATTCTTAATCTTAGTTTTGTATTCTTCCTTTTCATTAATAAAATTCTGTCTTTTATGTCTTACTTTTACTTTTCTTTTGTAATGTCTCAAGGACCCCTTCTTCCTCCCTCTATGAGTTTCTAACTCCTTAAAGGGTGGAGGTGACGGATTAGGGTGAAGAGAAGATGAATTAATGTTATTATTTTAATTTCGTGTTAGTATATTTTGATTACTTGAGTTTATGTTAAATCATTTATCATGTAATGCTTTATAACTAATATGATTTATTATAAGTTTCTGAATTCTCTAATCTAAACCTTAAATCTAAACCTCCACCCGACGGAATTCATCTCCTTGTTCTTGTTTTAGTTTTATTTGTTCTTGTTTCTTGCTTTAAATAATTAAAACCCAAAAATCTCAAAACCAACTTAATTCTTCTCTCCTTCTTTCCCCCAATTGAAATTACAATAATAACAAATCTCTCCCTCCTTGTGTTCGACCCGTACTTGCCACGTCTTCATAGACGCCGTGCACTTGCGGTATAAACTTAATTCTCATCAAGTTTTTGGCGCCTTTGCCGGGGAGGCGACGCAGATTTTGTTTTTTGTTGATTTCGATTTTATTCTGTTTATCTTGTGCGCGATCTAACTATTTGGATTTGTGTTTCAGGAGACAACAGAGTGCACGGTGAAATCCGAGCACAGTCTGAGCTAAATGAGCGGCGGAATCGCCGCACATCAAGAGGAACCTGCGGCGGATCGCCGGACAATTGAAGCATCTGGGCTTCAAATTTTTCTGGGGTTAGCACCATCTCTGGGTGGACGCGTGGAGCTACTGAAATTTCGAGAGCAGGCGGCGAACCCGACTGAGCATTGCGTAGGTAACCTTTGTTGCCTTTTTTCTCGTAATTTCTAGTTTCAGAAAACTTCCTTTTATTAGAATTGCACGTGTTAAGCTTAAATTCCATAATTGGCAATAATTCAACTCTGACCTAAAAATTGGCAAAACTAGAAGAACTTAGTGCATGCATCATATAATGTTTTGTTTGCATTATTCTTGCTAAATTCTTGCAAATTATTTTTATTGTTGAAGAGTGCTGGAGGCAAGGTACGTATCGCGTTTTAACGATTGCATTTAAGCATATAATTTAGTTTGCATACAATCTTGCAATTGCCCCCCACTAAAGACCATTGTTTGACTATCTTTGCTAGATCTAAGTTAAACTATCTTAAGGGCAACTCCATAGGCAAAGATACGGTGGAGATTTCATCACCCTTCTGTGGCCCACAAATCACAATCCTAAAGTGTCACCTAAGCCTTAAATTTAAAATCAATTAGACATTGGCCCCTAAGGACTCAGACTCATTTAAGGAGAAGAATTGGTTTGACTTGCTATGACCTGAAGCCGATTGAATTTAATTTGGTGTCTAGAAAGTGTTTTTGTGTTGACGTAAGTCTTCCAAACGAAGTGGTTGTCTAATTGGCACCGACTCTGTCGGAAGCGCCCTCACTAGCTATACACGGCCTGGCCAAGTTGGTTTGATTAGTGAGGGAGGTGAATCAAGCGAATCAATTCGACTCAACCAGTTAGGAGTCGTCTAGATCTAAGCGACACTAGGTCTAGGATTGTTTGAACCGTGCTTTCTTAGGAATTTTCTGACCAACCCTCTTTCTATCTTTAGAGTTAGGTTTCCCTTCTCATCTGAGTCTTCTTTCTCTTCTCACCTAAATTCTCTAGATTAGGATTCATTTCTCATCTTTCCCCATTCTATTGTTTGTTTCCCTTCTTAAAAAAATATATATTAAAAAAATATAAAAAAACGAAAATATATAAAAAAAATTAATTAATTATTGAAATTAAATTTGGAATTTAAATTTGGAATTTGAATTCAAAAATTGATTCAACCCGGTGCACTCAGATTTGGATTCGGGACTTGAGTAATCGACTCTCACGAGTTCATCTAGATTCCAGTCTGGAACTTAGCCCCAATCCACCTGCTGTACCACCTCACCCGGATCCAATGGGTGAGAACGTAGTGGACCCGCCTGTTGCACAACCTATAACTCTGAGGGATCGATGCTATCCAGCGATGGCTGCTCAGCCATCGTGCATCGTTATGCCCACCATACCGGGTCGCGACTTCGAACTTAAGGCACAATACATGAGTATGTTGCCTAAGTTCACCTCTAGGAAAGACCCATACCTCTTCCTTAGAGAATTTGAGAAAATCTGCTCTCTTATGCAATACCAGCATATCCCTGAGGAGGTAGTGCGTCTGAAATTTGTGCCTCTGGCACTGAAGGACGACGCTAAGAAATGGCTATATAGTCTAGCCGAAAGATCCATTAGAAGTTGGGCTGAGTTTGTTCAAGTATTCCTAAAAAAATATTTCCCCAACCATAAGACTATGAGGATTAGGAATGAAATTGTTGCATTCGTTCAGTCTGAGAGCGAGCCGTTCTATTCCTATCTAGAAAGATTCAAAAGTGTTCTGACCCAATGCCCTCATCATGGAATTCCGAGATGGCAATTATGTCAAATTATTTATGAGGGATTGACACCCACATCTAGGGTTATGGTAGAATCCGTAAGCCAAGAGAACTTTATGTCGAAAAATGAAAATGATGCCTGGACTTTCCTTGAGGATTTAGCTGAAAACAGTATGCAATGGGACAATGCTAGAACACCGCTTAACCCGAGTATTGGATCTAGAATAGCAAGTCAACCCAGACCAGGTGTCTTAGCTGTAGATGCCAACATAGCGGCTGAAGCAAAATTAGCTACCCTTTTGCGCAGAATGGAAAGTTTAGAGCTACAAACCCAAAACCGAGTGAATCAAGCCTCGTCTATCCCTTGCTCTAGATGTGGTCAGACTGGTCATGTAATGGAGGATTGTGCGGAATGGGACCAAGTTAATGCCATGTATAACCATGCTAGAAATGACCCATACGCATCAACCTATAACTCGGGTTGGCGTAATAATTCCAATTTCTCATCAAACCAACATGGTCAACCTCCTAGACAACAACCAAACCCGTATAACCAAAATAATACATCATCTGGGTTTAGTAACAATAACGATCATGAGGTTAGGTTGACAAGCTTGGAAAATTTGATGAAAACTTTTATACAAACAACCAACCAGACCTTCCAAAGGCTAGAAACACAAGTCAGCCAACTAGCACAAATAGTAGGTGAAAGAGAAAAGGGTCGGTTTCCAAGTCAACCTGAGGTGAACCCTAGATCTAATAATTCATATCAATCCTATCAACCACCTTCAGGAAATAACAACCCTAGACCGGTTCAAATGGTTAATGAAGAAGGACCGTTCCAACAAATAAATGTTGTAGTATCATTACGGTCCGGAAGACAGATTGATAATAATGTGGTAAATCCTAGAACGTCTAATCAATCTAGCCATCAAACTGCCACATATGACCTAACCATTGAACCCGACGTCCAATCTGAAACGCCCACCCCACCTACTCAATCTGAACCCGTAGCTCAACCTGAACCTGAGCGAGTCTATGTCCCTAAAGCCCCATTTCCCAATAGACTCAAAAAGAACTCAAGTGCACAAATAGAGAAAATCTTGGAAATATTTAAGCAAGTTAAGGTGAACATTCCACTCTTAGACATGATTCAACAAATACCTGCTTATGCTAAATTCTTAAAAGATTTGTGCACTAAAAAGAGAAAAACGAACGTACCAAAGAAGGCATTCTTAACTGCAAACATAAGTTCTATTTTGTCCAACACATCTCCTATAAAATATAAGGATCCTGGATGTCCCATAATTTCATGTGTAATAGGAGATACTTTTATCAACAAAGCCCTTCTAGACCTTGGTTCTAGTGTTAACCTACTCCCGTACTCTGTCTATGAGCAAATGAACCTTGGTCCACTAAAACCCTCTAAGACAACCCTTCAATTTGCTGATTGTTCTATTAAGAAACCAAGAGGTATAGTCGAGGATGTTTTGATCAAGGTTGGTGACTTCATTACCCTGTGGATTTTGTCGTACTAGATACTGCACCTGTAGTAAATCCTAATCGACAAATCCCTGTAATTCTAGGCAGACCCTTTTTAGCCACTTCGGAAGCATTGATAAACTGTCGAAATGGGCTCATGCAATTATCTTTTGGGAACTTAAAAGCTGAATTTAATATCTTTCATATTGATAGTGAGCCAGAAATAACATGCAATCAAAGTGATGTTGTGATGAAATCGCGTATCTATAATATTTCTGAATCATCACAAAATCAAAAAGGAAGTAAGAAAAAGGGGAGGAATTCATCTACACACCCACCGTCACTCGAGCAAATAAGAGAACCAATTTATGTGAGGGGTGTGGAACCTGTAACTCAGGATGCTCATTGCAACATGAGGAACAATTCAACTGGATACATGCACCAATATGGTGTCATTCAATCCAGTTCTGACTATGGTTGACTTTGAGCAAATTCCATCCGTCCACCGTAGTTCATCAAGGTAATAAGTGCATTTGCTTTATATTTGCATACATTGAGGACAATGCATGATTTAGGTGTGGGGGGTGTTTATGTATATATTTATCTATATATTCTGTCTTTTATTTTAAAAAATAATAATTAATGTTTCATGACATAGCTTAAGATTGAACTGCTAAAACCCGTGTACAAATTGCATTGAGTTTTTGTTCCTTATTATATAGTTCTGCTTGTAGAAATTGTGACATAAATCTAAGTTCCAAAGAAATAACCCATTGCCCTTTAAGACATGTATGCACTTAAATTGGATGAATCAAATCTTTGAAGTGGTTGATAAAAAGCAGAGTTTGAGGAAAATATACCGGGAAGTGTGGACTTCTAATAGCAATTAAGCCTTGAGTAAAATAAAAATAAAAATAAAGGAATAAAGTGAAGAAAACACATTTTGCAAAATGATTACAAAAGCCCAAGTCTTTGAGTCACTGGTCCGTAGGGGTATCTTGAAACCCGGTAACTTGAGTCTACCAGCTCGGGATTATCGACCAAACTCGCTACACGAATGCAAAAGGGTAAAAGTGTCAAAAAGAAAATGTGTTGAATCACGGAAGAAAAGAAAATAAAAAAATAATAATACTCAAGGACCAAAGCTAAAAGAATGATCCATGTCATGGTTGATCCGAATGATACTTCACCACCAGAGGAGGCGTGCAAAATAATTCAAGTGATAAACATGTGTAGAAGGGTTAGTGGTGTGAATGTTGGCGGAATAAAGACCAAGTCATATTTTTAATGAGTTAGATTCATATAATGAGCATACAAGAATTCTAGGTGAGATGTATAAGGTTAAGGTGGAGATATTAAGAGCTATTAATGGAATGTCGATTTAAGACTTTGTGGGTGTGTCAACTAAAAACCCTCACGAGACAAAACTCGTTCTCTAAGGAAACTTGGAGGTTTAAAGACTTGTTGCACATGCTAAGTGCAACCGTGATTCCTATGAAAGTGAGTTAGGATTTCCCTATTTTCATTTTTCTTATATTCTGTTTTGCTAGGGACTAGCAAAATCTAGGTGTGGGGGTATTTGATGCATTGCATACATTGCATCATATGTCTTTCATTTAGATTAATTTTATATCAATAAATGCTACTAAGGTATGTGTTTAGTCTTATTTACATAACACATGGACCTGAATGCAAGTTACCCATATCTGGTAATGTGGTCTAGAGGAGTTTGAAGGACCACCCGGGGCATTAGTTTGGTTCCATGAAACATTGGGGTGGTTCCTCCATCCAGGATTATAAGATTATGAGTATGGGTCATTCCTGGCTCTATCATAGATGGCGTTGACACGCTCCATCTCAGGAGGAATGGACTCACACTCGCTTTCTAAGTGACCTATCCTACCACATGAATGACAGGGAACTGGACCAGATGTGGACATGTGAGGTGCACTGATGCATTGCATACATTGCATCATATGTCTTTCATTTAGATTACTTTTACATCAATAAATGCTACTAAGGTATGTGTTTAGTCTTATTTACAGAATACAGGGACCTGAATGCAATTTACCCACATCCCGAGCATAAACTCATGCAAAAGACTCATTTCTATCATAAAGACCAAGTTCAAGATTATCGGGTTACGAATGGAAATGTATCCAAGCATAAAAGCATTCAAGTCCTAATTGCAAAAAGAACAAGGACTTAAGCACAAAAGTAGTCGGGGACTTAACTGCAAAAAGTCAAGGACCTAATTGCAAATCACGAGTAGCTTTTATTCTCTTGGAGAAAATATATAGAAAAATCAATGTATATCTCCAAATATGTGAAGGAATTAATCCGGAGCTCAAAAGAATGGAAAGAATCAATCCAGACGCGTAAAGGAGGATCAAATCATACCATAAACATCCAACCAAAATCTGGACCAAATCAGAGCATGATGTGCGGCGATTCCGCCGCAGATCACACACATCATGCGGCGATTCCGCCGCCCCTAGTCGATCCGTGTGCTCCAATTTCGTCCAGTCGTGTCTGGACACGTGTACTTTCCAATATTATACCTAGATCCCTTGTAGCAACTATAAATAGACCCGAGAACGATGTTAGAAGGGTCCTTAGTCTTTGGTGGTAGTTTTTATTCTTAATCTTAGTTTTGTATTCTTCCTTTTCATTAATAAAATTCTGTCTTTTATGTCTTACTTTTAGTTTTCTTTTGTAATGTCTCAAGGACCCCTTCTTCCTCCCTCTATGAGTTTCTAACTCCTTCCAAAGGGTGGAGGTGACGGATTAGGGTGAAGAGAAGATGAATGAAAGTTATTATTTTAATTTCGTGTTAGTATATTTTGATTACTTGAGTTTATGTTAAATCATTTATCATGTAATGCTTTATAACTAATATGATTTATTATAAGTTTCTGAATTCTCTAATCTAAACCTCCACCCGACGGAATTCATCTCTTTGTTCTTGTTTTTGTTTTATTTGTTCTTGTTTCTTGCTTTAAATAATTAAAACCCAAAAATCTCAAAACCAACTTAATTCTTCTCTCCTTCTTTCCCCCAATTGAAATCACAATAATAACAAATCTCTCCCTCCTTGTGTTCGACCCGTACTTGCCACGTCTTCATAAACGTCGTGCACTTGCGGTATAAACTTAATTCTCATCATGCACCAGGTTGGTTTTGGAGCTCAATCGAATCCATACGGCGCATTAAGGCCGCCATGCGCTCCTCGATGGCCGAAGTGGTATCGACAACAAATGCGGCACCCGATCTAGTCGAGTTTGCATTCGCGATCCTTGCTCCTATGCTAGATGATGCAGGTGGTTCCCTCACACTCTCCCATTGCATGGTTTTCTCAGCGAGGTCTTCTAGGAAGGCCCATGCCTCCCTTTCATCCTTTCCCAAGAACTCTCCTTGACACATGGACTCAAGGAGCGTTCTTGACGGGATGTGAAGACCTTCGTAAACAATCTGACAAAGACGCCACAACTCAATGCCATGGTGAGGGCACGAGGATAGTAGCTCTTTGAACCTCTCTAGATATGCATGAAATGGTTCGGTCTCATGTTGATAGAACGAATTGATTTCGTTCCTCAATTTTTGAGTCCGATGATTTGGAAAGTACTTCTTGAGGAATGCAGATTGAAACTCATCCCATGTCCTAAAGGAATTCGCCTGGTTGCTGTACAACCACTTCTTGGCCTCATCCTTTAATGCGAAAGGAACGAGCCTAAGATGGATGGAGTTTGTGCTAAGTTGTTGCAGCTTGAACATAGCACAGACCTCCTTAAATTCCCTGAGAAAGATATAGGGGTCACCTGTCCCAGTGAAGCGAGGGAGCATGGAAATGAATTGAGGCTTAACCTCAAAATGGTTCCCATTAGCCTCTGGTAATACGATGCACGAGGGTAGAGCGGTACGGCTCGGGTAGCATCGATCACGAAGAGGTATGGGAACGACAACTGGAAGAATAGGTCGAGCAGGCGGGTCCAGCAACTGCTCCTCCTCACGGAAATTAGCAGCCATTGGACCCGAACTACGTGCGACACGAGAGGAGGAAGGCGTCGAGAAATCGATGACCGAAGCCGGATTGACAACGCTCCTCGTCAAACGACCACTCTCGTCTCGTGTCCACGAAAGCATGCACAAAGGTGCACACACACCAAAACTTTTTTTGTTTTCAAACAAAGAATGTACGTAGAAGAGAAGACTGGGGAACACAGGAGAGAAAGAATGACTCAGGAGAGAAGGGAAGAAGTCCTTATGCTACGGCGGATGGGTATAGGTAGAAGCACACAAGTAAACAAGGCTCAAGCAATCCTAAGGTCGTTATAGGTCCTTACAGCTAGACGACGTCTAACTGCGAGGTCACGCGGCCTCAACACGTCTCACCTCCCTACGACGAGGACCACAAAGCCCAGCAAGTGAGTCAAGATCTGGGGATCTCGTCTCTCCTATTATCAACAAAGTGGGCAACGCCAATCAGGTTATGACGGTCGGGACCAGATCACTCTCCTAATGCGTCCGAATTCCTTAAGGCCAATGTCTACTTGATTTTAGAAATTAGGCTCTTGATTAGTGTGGTTTTTAGGGCGAAGGAAAGGGTGATGAAATCCCCCACCTTATCTTTTACAGGACAACCCCTCCTTAGTAGCGTTTTGGAGTCCTAAATATAACAATCAACTCTCCAAACAACGCTCAAGTCACACTTGTTGCAATACACTTCCTACTAACTAATGCATGTCATACGAAATGCATGAATGAGAGTAGAAGGTGCGTACCTCACGCCAGCACCCAGCAACTGAAAATAAAGCTAAAATAAAAGATAATCTAAATGTTTAAGTCACATACATGGTGCATGACCTAAACAAGAAAGAATGCCTCATCTTTTGCTTTGAGTTTTAGGGTCCAAGTTTCTTAAAGGAGGTTTGATTATTGATCTGGGAATGAACTATAAGTCAAAACATGCCAAATTGACTCCCAGATAACTAGATCATTTAGAGCAACAACAGAAAGAAATTAAAAGATGAACAGATCTCACCAGACCGCTGATTGGCGGTCTGAAGTGCTCAGGTCGTCTGGAAATTTCTCCAGTAGCCTCCACTTGCTATTCCCAGTCTCCTGAAACAAAGAAAAACTACAAAATACAAATTAAATCCACTCGAATCGTCCAAACAAGAGTCTGGACTGGCACCTCCCCAGCAGCGGCGCCAAAAATTTGTTGAACGTTTTAATTAAAACCGCAAGTGCACGGCCACGATGAAGCGGTGGCAAGTACGGGTCGTCCTCAGGGAGGTGAGTAGCCTCTTGTTTATCAGAAATCAAGTGGAAAAAATTGGGGGAGAAAGATTGATTATGCTACTCTACACTAAACTACGCTAAGAAGTATGAAATGCGAACGAAAGAAACAAACAATGAAATGACAACTAAGCTAAGAACAAAAGAAAAATGCTGGAATACAGATATGGGAAAACCCCTAAGGGGTGGAGTGTGTTCACACAAGCAAAGAGGTGGGTGTTGAACACATTCTTTAAGCACAAATAAAGGTGGTGTTATCATGCATAGGAAGTGTCTAAATGTTGTGGCAAAACCTATCAATCTATTCACCAACTTTGTTGATCAACATTTACATATGCAAGATGTTTATTTCAGAACCTAAAAAGCATGAGAGGTGTCTAATCATTTTGGCAAAACTCATCAAGTTATAAATTCTATCCTAAACAAGCAAGCATACATTCATGTTTTATCAACACATTGGAATTAAAGCATTCAATCCATTCTCATTTGCATGTATGTACATCTACTCCACCCCCAAAGGGGATGGAACTACTGACTAAACATTACACTAATTATTAAACTAAACATAGAAAGCATATTAACTAAGCTAATAACACTAATGAAATGAGATTAAGCAAAGCAAAACAAGAAACATAAAACAAACAACATAATAAAGAAAACTTGTATTAAAATGCCTCACATTAAAAGTAGCATCCTCCTACTTCAGTGTGTGCTTCAAGGCCTCACTTCTAGTAGGAAGAATAGCCACTTAAAATATGGAGTGATTACAATGGAAGGTGAAGAGTTCTATTTATAGCCATGGAAAAAGGCAAACCGGGACAATCCCCCGATGTGGGACTAAACAGATACCAAACATAGCCTAAACAAACATTAATGCACGTCCAAGAGAAAACTTGGCGGATTTGGGCCAAAACAGACCGCCAATTAGCGGTCTTGGACCGCCAATTGGCGGTCAAAAGGTCCGGATCCAGTTGAATCTTGTTCTGGGCTTTTCTCTGTGTATTTGGTGGTCTTGGATTCATCTACTTTGTTTATTGGAGCTCCGACCCGAATCCAATTGCTAAAATACTCCCCATGATGGTGTGGAGTATTCTGTTTTGCTCTTAGGTCATTCTGTCTTGCGTTCAGGTCCTTCTCCCTTGCATCTTGGTCCCCAGATCTCACAGTTCAGTCCTTTTTCCCAGCTTTTGAGTCCTTTTATGTTTCATCTCTTCAAACCTATTTATTCCGGAAAACTAAACATAAAACTCCTAACATAGCATTGTTTAGGTGAAAGATAATGGATATAAGATACAAATATAAGCATGAAATGATGTCAATCAGAATTCCAAAAACTTAATCTCCCACAGTGTAATACTTCAAGCACCCTAAACCCAAAACCTTTTACCTCCAACAATCTTGAAGTATTCGATACTATGGTTGGATTTGGGCGTGTGATTAGTGAACTTGAAGATCTCGACGAGAGGAATACGCTGGTGTCCCTATTCTGCCGATCCGACGGTCGGATCGCCGGAGATCGGGATTTTAAATTTTTAGAGACGAAACTTTTAAGGGCCAGATCCGGCCGATCCCGTGAACTTTTGAGCTGAAACCACATGAAATATGTTCTACTCTTTGAGACGAACATTTTAAGTGGTAGATCGTGGTAAACGAAGGTCGGACGTTATCGTTGTTTGAAGTTGTCAGTCTATTTTCGACGAGATTTCAAAGGTCACTTTTCTTGCGAACTTTTCAGGCGTTTTTCGGCAAATTTCCGGTGACGTGAGCAGTCCTTATTGGGGGTTTTGGGCTCTCTGGACTCAAATCAGAGGTTCGATTGGTGAGATCTCCTCTCTAAAAGGTGATTGGGTCAAAGATCTTTTCTCTACTCGACCCCAATGTGCATTCCTTCCTTGCTTGATGATGACTAAAATTAGTTCATTTGATATAATAAATTCGTATTCCTTTGATGTCACTGAGTTTAATGGGTGAAAACTTCACGTCCAATTCAGAATGAAGGAACGTGATATTTTCTACACAGTTTTAAGTGACTATACAACTTGCACTGAAAATGTAGATAAATATCAATGGAAAAGAGACGAAGATTTTTGTAGGGATTACCTATTAACTTATTTGAATCCACATTTGCCATGACCTATAGTGAGTATAAGACAACGAAATAGATATGAGATCATTTGAATTCGCAGTTCCAAAAGCAAGAGGGAATCTTGAAAATTCTCCTCGCGGAGAAATTCTTTGAATTCAAGTTCGATATGAAGTCGAGTGTCAACACACAATTAGTTGAGCTTGAGATAATGAGAAATAAGTTGAAAGATGATAACTCTGATTTGTTTTGTCTGATGATCTCTTTGTTGGTCTTGTGTTGAGTAAGCTACCAGCTGAATGAAGTTCTTTTAAGACTGAAATGCACAGACTAAAAGAACAGATAAGGTTGGATACACTAGTGCAGAATGCACAATAGATGTCACACAATAGACGTCAGACATTCAAACATCTGACGTCTATAGGTTTGTATAAACGTCGGTTTTTGTAGTATAACCGACGTTTATACATCCTGAAATAAGAAAACAATTATTTGTTTATTTTTTGCGATTTATTTCGTATAAGATTTTATGTGGATTTATTTTCTATAAGAATTAATGGAATTTTGTTTCATAGAAAGTAATGTGAATTATTTGGATTGATATAAAAGTAGTTACATCGACGTCTATACATCTTGAAATAAGAAACCAATTTTTTGTTTATTTTTTGCGATTTATTTCGTATAGGATTTTATGTGGATTTATTTTGTATAAGAATTAATGAAATTGTGTACTTCATAGAAAGTAATGTGAATTATTTGGATTGATTTAAAAGTAGTAACATCAATATAACTATCCCATGTGTGTTGATGTACATATGTGTGTATGACAATATGTGTTGAAGTTTAGTTCCACATTGGAGAATTTTTTTTTTGTTAGTGGAGTTGTTGTACTCCACCACTCCTTTACTTCTAAATGGGAGTTGGGTACCACACTAGTTACAAAAGGCAAGTGAGATATATATTTAATGGTCAAAAGATTGGCACTTGGGCTTTAGATGGTTGCAATGTTTTTTTATATTATTTACCCCTGTATAGATGTCAGTTGTATAGGGTAGCCGACATCTATATGACATAATTTATTATTATTATTGTTATTTAAATGTATAGACGTCGGATGTATAGAGTAGCCAACGTCTATAGGTCGTACTATATGTATAGACGTCGACCACCCTATATAGCCGACGTCTATAGGTCGTAACGGTTTACTCCCACATCGGCAAATTTTTTTTGCTGTTCTGGTTGATGTACTCCACCACTCTTCTACAAGTGAATGTGAACGAGTTTGGTCACTTGGGCAACTTGGGCTTCATGTACGCGGTTATTTGCTCAAAAGATTGGCACTTGGGCGACTTTGGCTTGATTAATGTGCGAGTTGAATGCATGTTATAGGTTGTAATGTTTTTTTTGCGTTATTTAAATGTATAATAGACGTTGGCTATATATAGCCAACGTCTATATAGAAGTACGGACGTTAGTCGTATATAGCCGACGTTTATATAGCATGGCATAGGTGACCGGAAAATATACGTTAGGTACTTGGACCGCCAAAAGCCGTCGTATATACCCCTGTATATCGACATATATGGACTTTCTGCACTAGTGATAAACTAAAGAGATACATTCATATTGAAGATCAAAATAGTACAAGGAAGTGTTTGGAACATGTAGGTTCACACAAGTACGTGGTCAATTTAGTTTCACATTCCAAAAGGTCTCATAAGTCACCCAAACCATCTAAAGGTGAATCCTCTTCACAGTTAGAGACCAAAAAATCTTACTTCATCGCTGGAAAAACATGCTACTATGTCGGCATGTCCCGTCGATTATTTAGCCACCGACGTGAAACATATTCCAACGTCAATTTAAAGAAAACCAATGTGATATATTGACATGTCCCTTTGGTTTTACAAAAAAACCGATGTGACATGTCAATATATCGTGTCGGTTTTCTTTAAACCGACGTGGGTTCATTTTATTTTTAAAAATTTCACAAAATTTTGAAAATAATTTCACATCGGTTTTATGAAAACCGACGTGATACCCTTCTTTTCACGTCGGTTTCTATGTAACTAACATGGTTTCATTTATTTTAAAAAATAAAACCAAAATTTAAAAACATGGCAACTCGATATCTTGACCCCCAGCCTCACCCCTAGCCCCAGCCCGTCCCTCCTCACCGTCGACCTCCCTTACCCACCCTGACCCCCATCGTCCATCCCCACCCTCACCCCTAGCCCAACCCCTACCCCCAGTCTGAACTCCCACTTCAACCTGATCCCCCTCCGGGTCCTCAACCTTGTTTGAGTTGGTGCTGGAGTTGTTTGTAGTTTTGGATTTAAGATGGATTTTGGTTTTGGTGTTGGATGCATGGTTGCGGTGTGGATTTGGATTTGGGTGTGTGTGATCGGGTTTGATTTGGTTTGGTAGTTTGAAGGTTTGATTTTGGAGGTGAATTGTGTTTTTATTTATTATTCACTAGTGCAGAAAAGGGAATATACGTCGGATATACAGCTTATATACGTCGGATATACGGTTTCCCTAACCAGATGTCTATCTATATGTCATATATACCTAGACGTCGGTCACTCAACGACCGACGTCTATTCCTTACAAATAGACGTCGGTCGTAAGTAAACAACCAACGTGTAGTCTTAACAAATAGACGTTGGTTGTAACGTACGATCGACATCTAGTCCTAAAGAATAGATGTCGATGGTATGTTACAACCGACGTCTATATCCTTCAAATTAAGTAATACACGTCGCATTTTCCTAATAACCGATGTCTATACCCTTACAAGATTAAAAAAACGAAATGAAACAATCATAGTTTCCTGCATAACAAACACATTCATCCTGCACTAGAAAAACATTCATCCTGCCCAACACATTCATCCACAAATACACATTCATCCAATGAGTATACACAAATACAATCATTCATCCACAAGCATACATACACAAATACTTGGCATTCATTCACAAACATGTTTGACTATATTAAAGAACAAATTGTATGTTGGTAATACAAAGAACACATGTTAAATAAAATTGCATGTTTAATTACGAAGAGTTCATGATATAAGGACATGTTAGTTCATTAACATGTTGATAATAAAATAGCGAGCTCATCGCTCGCGAGTATCATCGAGCTCCTTTTGCGAGTAGGGATCACTATTATTTTGGAAGACCTATAAAAATACAAGTACAAAATATTAATATCTAAATAATGAAACTATAATTATACAACTGAAATGATATATATTAGCTCAGATAGGGCTACATTTTGAGGTGCAATTTCGATGATTTCCTCCATGTATCTCATAATGTAGTAATGACAATCTGTATTACCAGTCTACTTGCAGTACTACAAAGATATAAATTCGCTAAATATATGTTCCATTACTTAACATAATTAACAAAAATGGATGAAAGTACTTACTCCCATTCAATGTCATTTACTCCCGCATTTTTTGTTTTTCATATTCCACCTAACACTCTATAAACCTTCATTGTCCTGAGTAGCACAAGGTATTCAATACGAAGTCGATAATAGTAATAAAAATACACGAATTACAAATATGATGATTAAAATGAACTTATAGATTTAGAAGTTTCTTTATGGATTCCCTTGGTTTAGTCGGCCCCAAAGGATCAAACCAATATGCCAAATTAGTTTCAGGGCATAGAACGACAAGCATCCAATGAGCTCTATTTATATATATAATTAGAAGTTTATTACAAAATCAAATTCCAATTACTTTGAATTAACAAATTTATCTCTCATGATAAGGGAGCATATAATATCTTTTGCCTTGTTCTTTCATGAGAAGCCCAAGCTCATCCGATTTATCGTCATTCCCGTATATAAAAGTAGATGGACCCACAAATACTTGATCATCGGGAAAGATTGACCTTCTAGCATCATAAAGGTGTCTACAAGAGTAAAAATTACATTCTATTATAATTACGAAAAAATTATTCAATACATTTCATCGTATACATAAGAAAAGACTTACTTCACTTACACGTCGATAATCATGATGCACAATTGCTCTATCGCCATGAACTGCATAACATCCTCTTTGGCGACGTACAAATCATAAAGCACCCCTTTAACCTCCTTCTCCAAGTGCCAGGTAGTTAAGGCTTGTGATCCCCTAACTATCATTAATTGATACAACAATTTGCACCTATTTGGTAGCAAATTAATGTTGATCGGGGGTTGGTTGTTTGAGCATTTGCTCCCGGGGCTTGAAACCTTACCGATATATATCCAAATGTTAAAAATACAAATATTAATAAAATTGAAATTTATTGGTTTTCAAAATTATACTTCATGTGTGTCATTTAGCTCTACTAAATGACGAGGCCATTTCAGGAACCCACCGATAGCATCGTCGAGGGTAACAACCTCTTCTTCAGGAATTGGCACCAGAGCACTAGCATCTAAGCAACTCCCCACTGGAACCTTCACTTCTCCCTCTTCCATCTCTTTGAAGTGGTGTTTAGAGATGTTATAAACTTTGCTGTGTCCCACCAATCTTCAATCAGGGTCTTCAACAAATAGACAACATCTAGATCCATCCTCAAATTTACCAAATGAGGGACCACCTACGAGACCAATTCTCGAGAATGAGCCACGAAATAAGATTGTCGGTCAGGGTTGACCACTGGCTGCACCAAAGGAGTGGTCACCGGGGAAGAAGCGGTCATACGACGAGTAGGAGAAGTAGGCAACTCTTTTTTTCAAAGCTGATTTCAACTGGTGGATTTTGAAGCTCTTTTTTTTCTGTAAAATGCCTTCTTCAACCTACGATACAGATGGAAGTTTGGCAAAAATCTCTGATTATCAAGATAGATTGTTAACTAGTTGCAAGGAACATGTATTCTCTTCGCAAATTGGACAAGCTTTATGACCTTTGACAGAATATCCAGACATATTACAATAAGCTGGAAAGTCATTAATCGTGCAATAAATCATTGCCCGCATTACAAATGACTGCTGACGATAAGCATTAAAAACCAATTCACTGTCATCCCACAATCTCTTTAGGTCATCAATTAAGGCTCTTAAATACACATCTATATCGTTTCTAGGTTGCTTCAGACCAGAAATCATTAAGAACAACATAATATATTTGCATTTCATGCATAACCACGGTGGCAGATTATAAATTACAAGCAGAACAAGCCAAGAACTGTGAATGCTACTCAAACTACCAAAATGATTCATTCTGTCGGTACAAAGTCTAAGTCGTACATTCCTGGATTCTTCACCAAACAAAGGAAATTCGTAATCTACTTTTTTCCACTGAGGTGAATTTGCAGGATGACGTAGCAACTGATCTTTTGGTTTCTCACGATCAGCATGTCATGTCATATTTTTGGAATCCTCCTTACCCGCAAACAAATGTTTAAGCCTTGGTATTATCGGAAGATATCACAAAACTTTAGCAGAAGGTCCTTTGATTTTCAAATCACCACCATCTACATTGTGGTTTGGTCCATTGCATTCCATTTTGTATCGTGAAACATTACACCTGGGAAAGGAATGTAAGTTTTCAAACTCACCCCTATACAATATACAATCATTCAGACATGCATGTATCTTCCTATATTCCATTCCCATAGGACACAACACTTTCTTCGCATCATAAGTTATACTCGGTAGTTCATTATGCTCTGGAAGAATTTTTTTTGCAAAGCAAAAAGGAGGCATAGCCTTGAAATTTCATTATAACAACTATGATTTACAACCTATCCATGAACATCTTAGACAAAGCCTCCATGGTCTTCTTGGGTTTTGAATCCAAGTATTTCGCTTGAAGCGACTCACCCATGGATGTTAGAATAAGACCGTGAACTTGGTTCTCTTAGTCTTCCCACTTGGCTTTAGCCTCTTTCTCTTCATCGGTTAATTTCTCATTCCATTTTGGGATTGGACCTTCCAAAATGTGAGACAGTTTCTCAAACTTTAACACGATGTTTAGTTTGAGTTGCCAACTTATGAAGTTTGAGCCATCAGTTGCTAAAGGGTGTTTTTCTATCATGGACCGTACGATAGGTTGGATGTTTGACATTTTCTACAAAATAAATCATATAGGATTTTAATGCCAATTTTAGCATCCATGCACGCAATATTGCTATAAACTATACAACCATGTTTATCAATCATCTAGAATCCTAAAAAATTCTTTGAAAAACATTTTGAAATCCATTAAAAACTTTTTTCATCCATCCACAAGTTCAAAAATAATTTTGGACCGCTAACCATCCAATTTCCTAAAAGGAAAGACGAACTGCAGTTTTTCGGTTTTGTTGATTCTCTTGCAAAACATTCGTTTATACTTAAAATGAAATTATTGCAAGTTAGACTTATGTCTAAATCATAATTCTAATAATTACATGACATGTTTTAAACCACTTAAAACATTCAAAACAAATTATTACAAAGAATTAATCCAACAAAACATTTAAAGACCGAAAAAACAGGAAAATCGAATTGTTCGAACCCTAGATGGTAAACTAAATTTGTTTATAGTTTCAAATCATTAGAAAATTGAACCCTAAGCTCTGATACCACTGTAGGATTTCTAGTTTAATTGTACATATATATTTTCAAACTTTTTTGTACAATAAGGATCATTCATATATTTTCTATTGTTTGTTTTTCATGCATGCATCGGTTTGTTTTAATGATTGCTTAAAACACATCAAAACAAACATTGGGCTACGAAATTCATACCTAGAAGTTCTCTAAAAACTTCTTGAAGATCCGGAGACGTCAAGGATGCTTGTCGCTACCCCGGATGCCTCCGAGTATTCACCAAACTCTAAACAAGATTGGAGAGAGAAGAGCTAGCCTCTCAATCTCCAATAGGGTTTAGAATCTAACTACTAACCCCTCTTTAGTTCACTTGAGAAGAAGATCTCTGAAAAACTAAAACTAAACTTAAGAATTAAGGAAATTTCGTGGATAATTATGGAGAGAGAAGTTTGCACAAGAAGATAATGAATTAATTAATGAGGTAATGAGATAAACTTGTATTTATAAGTTCTCTCCAAATTTCCTATTCATGTGCAACCTCTTGCCCATGATTTCATGCAAACTTCCTTCTAACCATCCATTATTTGCTAACAAATAATCTTAGCCACGAATTAAATCAATTATGGACCAATTCCATGCATGATCTAATTAATTCTTAAATTAATTCTGCAGAAAACCGTCTGGACCGGTCGACCGTTTGGTGGTTCGGTCGACCGTTCGCAACAATAAAATATTTCATCGCAATATTCCGTCGACCGACCGATAGATTCGGTCGACCGTTCCGAACAGACGAAAATTCCCTGTTATCGGTCGAGACGTGTCCGGTCGACCGTGCACCGATCGGTCGACCGTTTACTGTTGTTCGGTCGACCATCGAGCATTGTTCTGCTAATTGGTCAAATTTCAGTTTTACCCCTTGATTGGCATCATTTCATGTTCATATTTGTATCTTATATCCATTATCTTACCCCTAAGCAATGCTACGTGACGAGTTTTATGTTTAGTTTTCAGGAATAAAGAGGTTTGAAGAGAAGAGCCATGAAAGGACCCAAAAGCAGGAAAAAATGACTTAATTGTGAGACCTAGGGACTGAGATGCAATGGAGAAGGACTTGATCGTAAGACCGAAGGACCTAAGAGCAAAACATCATCATCATGGGGAGTATTTTGGCAATTCGATTCGGGTCGGAGCTCCAACAGACCAAGTAGATGCATCCAAGACCAAGAAACACTTCCAGCAAAGCCCAACAGAAAACCCAGACAGATCTGGGCTTTATAGGCCGCCAATTGGCGGTCTGGAACCGCCAATTGGCGCTCTGGATCATGCCAGATCCGCCCAAACTTCTCCTGGACTTGTATTAATGTTCGTTTAGGCTATTTTTGGTATTGGTTTAGTCCCACATCGGGGGATTATCCCGGATTAGCTTTTTCCATTCTTATAAATAGAACTCTTCACCTCCCATTGTATATATCTCTCTCTTTGGTGGCATCTTCCCTACTAAGAGTGAAGCCTTGAAGCAAAACTCTGGTGGAGGAAGAGCTGCTTGTAATTTGAGTGAGTTAATAATAGATGTTTTCTTTAGCTTGTTAATTCTTGCTTAGTTGATTTCCTTTTATGTGTTTTCTTTGTTGCTTGTTTTGTTTTATGCTTCTTTAATATTTCTTGCTTGATTAGTATAGTTTCATTTCAGTATAATGCTTCATTTTATTAGAGTAGTTAGTTTAAATATGTGTGAGTAGTTCCATCCCCATTTGGGGGGTGGAGAAATATGTGATATAATCATGTAGTGTATTAAGTGTGTGTTACCTTTATCACTTGAGCTTTATATGATTTCCATAACCGTCTAATGGGTTTTTACTCTTATCTTTGATATGCTAATGCTCTTGAATGAAGCTTAGCTTATGCTTTGATTAGTGGACCTATTCTATGGGGAATGATAAGGTTAGGATATGGATGAAGTTAATATTGGAAACACAATTTGTACTGTATGTGCTCTTGTAGCCTTTACCTTAGCTAATGTCTTTTATGTTTTAATGATGTAGTCTTATCTTAATTCATGTGGAGGCATAGTAGGGTCTAGTCTTTATACTTGAGTTCATGTAGCTTCATTCCAATTATTGTCTTGTATGTTTTAATGATGTAGTCTTATCTTAATTCATGTGGAGGCAAAGTTGAATGTAGTTTTATGATTTCGTGCACTACATGTTGTGAGGAGCTTAATGAACACACACACATCTTTATGTTCACATTATTTCTCTACCCCCTATGGGGCTTAGTTTTATTGCTTATCTTCATTTCCTTATTGCATCTTAGTGTAGTTTACTGTATCCAACCTTTCTCTCCTTCTTTTTACCTCTCGCCTTCGAACAAACCAATCGTCGACACACCTCCCAGTGGACGACCCGTATTTGCCACCTCTTAAACGCGGCCGTGCACTTGCGGTTTAAATAAAACGATCAATCAAGTTTTTTGCGCCGTTGCCGGGGAAGTGCTCTGTCCAGACCTTGGTTTTGACGATTCGAGGGGTTTTTGATTTTTTGTTTCCAGTTTTTTTAGTTTCAGGGAACCATCGGATCAAGGGAAGGCTACTGGACAAGTTTGTGGACCAGAAGCTCCAAACGGACCGCTAATCAGCGGTTGGAGACCGCCAATTGGCGGCCTGGTGAGAGTTTCCTGCTTCAAAATTTGTTCTGGTAGTTAGTGCTGTAATTTGTGTTATCTGGGAGCCATATTTTGCATGCTGTGACTTCTCGTTTTCTCCCAGATCATTAATCACTCCCCCATTAATCAACTTGGACCATAAAAATCAAAGCAAAAGATTAGACTCCTTGCCATCTAGGCCATGCATCATGTGTAGACCTTGCATGCATTTGTCTTTTCTTTACATTTTGTTGTGGATTGCTGGCGTGAGGTACGTGCACCCAAATCTCTCATTCATGCATGTTTCGATCATGCATTAGTTAGTAAGGTGCATCGGGACAAGAGTGAGAGAGCGTTTGATTGGAGCGATTGATTGCCAGATCTAGGATTAAATCGCTACTAAGGAGGGGCTGTCCCATAAAAGATAAGGTGGGGGATTTCATCACCCTTCCCTTGGCCCCATAAACCACTCTTAATAAAGCCTTAACTAAAAGCAAGTAGACATTGGCCCTAGGATTGCGGGCGCACTAGGAGAGTAATCTAGTTGAGATCCTCATGACCTGATCGGCGTTGCCTACCTTGTCGATAGTATGAGGTACTGGATCTCCGGATCTGGTATCACTTGCTGGGCATTGTGGTCCTCGTTGTAGGGAGGTGAGACGTGTCGAGGATAGTGACCTCGAAGTTAGGCGTCGTCTAGCCTAAGGACCCATTGCCTTACATTGTTTGAGCCGTGCTTGCTAGTTAGGCTTCTTCCTGATCCCTCTACCCACTCTAGCTCTAGGGATTCTTCCCTCCTCACCTGAGTCCTCTCCTCATCTATTCTCTACGTTTAGTCTCGTCCTCTAGTACACCTTCTGTTGTGTGTTATTTTAGAGTCGAGTCGTGCATTTTATGCGAGGTTGGGCTCGTTCTGGTGAGAGCGCTCGACTCGAGAGAATGCATTCTTCTGAGATGGACGGTCTTGGTGATCGACCATTTCCGCCTCGTGCTCCTTTGGAGCATGAAGCCGAGTCGTCTTGAGGTGACGCGGGAGACCGGGTTCCATACATGGAATACCTCGGTCCGCTTCCGCCACCACGTAGACCTCCTTCTCCTCCTCCTCCTCCTCCTCTGACTCGAGAGGAAAGAAGATTCGGTCAGGATCGAGTTCTTGGTGCACCACCAAATTTAGGTCGACAGGATAGACCGATGACTTTGTGGGAGCGGACCCATCCTGTTTGGGCCGCGCAACCTTCTTGCATAGTTGTTCCCCCTGCTCGTGGGAACAACTATGAGCTGAAACCTCAATATGTGAGCATGCGTCCAACCTTTACTGCCAATAAGGAGGATCCGTATATCTTTATACGCGAATTCGAGGAAGTATGCTCCATGTTCAAGCTTCAACAGCTTGACGAGGATTCAGTCCGGTTGAGGATGATTTCTTTCGCATTGAAGGATAATGCGAAGAAATGGATGTATAGCCTCCCGGCGAGCTCGATTCGGTCATGGGATGACTTTGTGACCGTCTTTCTGAAGAGATTTTCCCTCAAATGAAAACTCAACAGATACGGCACCAGATACATCAAATGTATCAGACCGAGACTGAATCGTTTCATGGTTTCTTTGAGAGGTTCAAGGACCTTCTCCAGCAGTGCCCTCATCATGGATTTGAGTTATGGCAGTTGTACCAAATTGTTTATGAGGGCATCAACTACAACACCCGCACATTGTTGGAGTCGATGTGTCAGGGTGACTACCAAATGAAACCCATCGAGGAGGCATGGGATACTTTTGAGTTCATGGCTGAACGTACCTTCGAGTGGGATACCATGAGAGAGCCACCAGCCGCCAGGTCTTCTGGTCGAGCTGGATCTTATCAAGTTGACTCCTCGATCGCGTCTGAGGCGAAAATTGCTGCTCTCATGCGTAGGATTGAGAGTTTAGAGTTGGATTGAGCTCCTGTAGCTCAGGTCGCTACTCCCGAGTGTGGTAGGTGTGGACTTACGGGCCATGATGACTTGGAATGCGCTTACGCTCCAAGGGATACTGAGCATGCGAATGCAATGTATCAACAGAGGCCCCGTAACGACCCGTACAGTCACTCCTACAACCCAGGATGGCGTAACCATCCTAACTTCTCTTGCGGGCCTAGTGGGGGTCACGGTCAGAGCTCGCACGCTCAACCTCAACCTCCACCTTATCAACCTCCACGCCCATCGGCGACCTACCAACCCCCACATCAAAGGTCTCAGCACCAAAATGACCAACCTGCTCATGCCTCATCGTCGGGTTATTCTAACCAGACTCCACCACCCCAACTGGTTGACCCTAAGGACCCTTCTTGTGATCCGACCTTTCAAGTGTTGCAAAGTACAGTCAAGGCTTTGGAAATGCAGGTTAGCCAGTTGGCTCATCAACTCCATGAACGCCAGAAGGGTCAGTTCCCGAGTCAACCTGAGGAGAATCCTCGGGGTACCCATTCTCAAGGAATGACACATTTACCTTATGCCACCTCTGAACCGACCCATCATATTAATGTGATTCATACTTTGAGGATTGGTAAGGAGGTGGATAACCACATTGGGGTACCTTCTTTGTCATCACCATCTTTGAGGGAGCCGGATCCTGAGGCTCCCTCCACAAATACTTCCAGGAAGGAGCCAGATCCTGGGGTTCTTTCTACATTTCCTTCGACAAAGGGGCCGAACCCTGAGGTCCCCTTGTCTCCTCTTGTGTCGAAGGAACCAGATTCTGAGGTCCCCACTCATGTTTCTTTGGACCTGAATTCTGGGGTGCCTTCGCATCCTTATGCCCCAAAGGCGTCATTCCCTGAGTGCCTTAAAAAAACCCTCTGATCAGCATGACAAGATGCTTGAGATGTTTAGGCAAGTTAAGGTGAACATCCCTCTGTTGGAGGTGATTCAGCAAATGCCACCTTATGCCAAGGTTCTCAAGGACTTATGCACCAAGAAGAGAAAAACTCATGTTCTCAAGAAAGCTTTTCTTGCGGCTAACGTGAGTTCCTTGTTGGCACAACCCATGCAAGTCAAGTACAAGGACCCTGGCTGTCCTACTATCTCTTGTGTGATTGGTGATGTGTCCATACATCGAGCCTTATTGGACCTTGGTGCATCTGTTAATCTTCTGCCATATTTTGTCTACGTCTTCCTCGGTCTTGGAGACCTCAAACAAACAAAGACTACTCTTCAATTGGCTGATAGGTCTATGAAGAAACCGAGGGGTGTGGTGGAAGATGTGCTGATCAAAGTGGGAGAGTTCATTTATCCAGTCGACTTCTTTGTCTTGGATACTGAACCTGTGCCAAATCCACTTGGACAAATTCCTGTCATTTTGGGGTGACCATTCCTTGCGACTTCCAATGCATTGATCAATTGTCGCAATGGTCTGATGCGCTTGACTTATGGTAGTCAATGCGCTGATTTTAACATCTTCACCATCTGTAAGAAGCCAGGTGCCTTCAATGACCCTGTTGAGGTCAACCTTATCCAGGGTTTGGATGAGATTGAAGTTGAGGGCACCTTCAAGTACTTCAGAGAATTGTTCGATGAAGCTCCTGAAGGTGGTGAAGATGTTTCACCTGGGCTGGCACAAGAAGGTGCCTTATGTTCTGATCTTGTGGCCCTTGAGCCACATCCTTCTGATCTTGTGGCCCTTCAGCCACATCCTTCTGATCTTGTGGCCCTTGAGCCACATCCTTCTGATCTTGTGGCCCTTGAGTCACATCCTTTTGATCATGCAGCTTTTGAGCCACAAGATACCATTTTTATGGCCTCTGGGCCATATGATCTTCATTTTGTATCTGCTGAGGACCCCATGTGGGTTAAGAATCAACCACCTGATACCCTTCAACCTGATAGAGGTTCACCTCTCATTGATGCCACCGATCTTTCTCACTCTCAAGAGGCATCAAACGACCACAACGCTTATAAAGGTATCAGGTGGTCAAGCAATTCTGATTTGTATGTCGCGAGCCCATGCATGCGCATTTTTGGCTCGAGTGATGGTGGGTTCCCATTTGATGTCCCTTGACATATGAAGATGGGAGCCCATTTGTTGTACATAGAGAAAGAAAAATAGAAAAAAAGAAAAAAAAGAAAAAAAGTACAATCAAAGACTCCTTCAGGGAGCATCGATTGTTGTGAGCCCCAACCCTTGTGTATTTG
Source organism: Triglochin maritima (assembly GCA_963682175.1). Taxonomy (NCBI): domain Eukaryota; kingdom Viridiplantae; phylum Streptophyta; class Magnoliopsida; order Alismatales; family Juncaginaceae; genus Triglochin; species Triglochin maritima. The sequence goes on from OY821779.1 coordinate 18,458,464, forward strand.
GGCTCCATTTCTTTCACGTATTTGTATCCTTTCTTTAGCATCTCACAGGTTTTGAGGGAATTCGGGTTTGTGTCCATCAACATGACCTTGAACTTCCCTTTGTGAGATCTCTCCTTTTCATGCATTGGTGAGATCTCTCCTTTTTCATGCATAAATCCATGTAGTATCTTGCTCACATTCATTGAGGACAATGCATGAAGTAGGTGTGGGGGGTATTTTACGTGTGTACATAGTCGACTCTTGTCTTTGGATTTTGTTTTCTTTTGTTTGCATTTTTAGGGTCATGTTAGTGTGCTGCATTTAATATGGATATATCTGCTTGCCATGATCCTAGGGTGACTTGTCTTCTTTTGCTTGCCTAGTGCTTTAAAATTTCGACATTTCTTTCAAAATCTTCATGTGTTTGCGAAAGAAAATGTTTTGTGGGTTTTGCGTGTGTTTAGCATGTGCAAAACCGTTGAGAGGCAAAGTAAAAAAGAAAGCTCCCAAAATTATCTTGAACTTGATGCATTAGGATATCTAGTACAGTGACTTTAGGATTTATCGAGTCGTTAGGATGCACCCCAGTTTTCTCTTGGGGGTGAGTAATCATAGGGTTTCAGTGCTCAAACATTTAATGAAGTCCACCCTGAACCTAGTGAGTCAATAATTCGTGTCTGTTAACTTAAGGAAGTTTGTTGTAGTCAAGGACCCTCTAAATCATGTTGTGAGACATTAGTGTAGGGGTTTTGGTTCATGTGTAGATAAAAAATAAGTGAGTAGGTGTTCTCTCTTCTCGCACGGCTCCTATCACTCGGGAAAGTAGGTCTGAGGGGACTTTGTGCCTTGTGCTGTCTAGTCATCTGACTTGGGATGCGCCGACCGAACTCCCGTTACACGGGTGGTAGGGATTGCCCTATGTGGAGATTTGGGGAAAGGTGTACGTGATAGTGTAAGTCCTCATGGGCAATGATGCACGAAACCTGACCCTGGGAGAATGAAGCTCCAACTAATAAAAAGAAAAAGAAGAAAAAAAATGTGAAAAGAAACAAAAAGAAAAAAAATGGTAATGCAAATAAGAACCTTAATGGACTTTACACTTTGTAGCACTTGAGGATGTTGAGGTTGTCCATGTCTTTCACTTAATTCCTTATTTAACTTGCACGAATGGTTCATTAGGTTAGAGGTGTGGACTGATCACCTATATAGAGTCGGCCCGTAACATTACTGCGTCCATTGATCGACAAAATATTTCCAACGAGTCGAGTGTATAGATTGAATAATGCATCTTGTTCGGATTTTGTGGGTATATCCGCTGAAAACCCTCAGGAGACAGCACTCCTCCTCCTTGGCAACAAAGAGGTTTAACGGCTTGTTGCACGTGCTAAGTGCAATCGTGATTCCTACGAAATTGAGTTAGGATTTCTTGTTTTTCGTATGCTTTTTCCTTTCATTGTTTTGCTCGAGACTAGCAAAAGTTAGGTGTGGGGGTATTTGATTGGCATCATTTCATGTTCATATTTGTATCTTATATCCATTATCTTACACCTAAGCAATGCTACGTGACGAGTTTTATGTTTAGTTTTCAGGAATAAAGAGGTTTGAAGAGAAGAGCCATGAAAGGACCCAAAAGCAGGAAAAAAGGACTTAATTGTGAGACCTATGTACTGAGATGCAATGGAGAAGGACTTGATCGTAAGACCGAAGGACCTAAGAGCAAAACAGGAAACTCCACACCATCATGGGGAGTATTTTGGCAATTCGATTCGGGTCGGAGCTCCAACAGACCAAGTAGATGCATCCAAGACCAAGAAACACTTCCAGCAAAGCCCAACAGAAAACCCAGACGGATCTGGGCTTTATAGGCCGCCAATTGGCGGTCTGGATCATGCCAGATTTGCCCAAACATCTCCTGGACTTGTATTAATGTTCGTTTAGGCTATTTTTGGTATTGGTTTACACCCATATCGGGGGATTGTCCCGAATTAGCTTTTTCCATGCTTATAAATAGAACTCTTCACCTCCCATTGTATCTATCTCTCTCTTTGGTGGCATCTTCCCTACTAAGAGTGAAGCCTTGAAGCAAAACTCTGGTGGAGGAAGAGCTGCTTGTAATTTGAGTGAGTTAATAATAGATGTTTTCTTTAGCTTGTTAATTCTTGCTTAGTTGATTTCCTTTTATGTGTTTGCTTTGTTGCTTGTTTTGTTTTATGCTTCTTTAATATTTCTTGCTTGATTAGTATAGTTTCATTTCAGTATAATGCTTCATTTTATTAGAGTAGTTAGTTTAAATATGTGTGAGTAGTTCCATCCCCATTTGGGGGGTGGAGAAATATGTGATATAATCATGTAGTGTATTAAGTGTGTATTATCTTTATCCCTTGAGCTTTATATGATTTCCATAACCATCTAATGGGTTTTCACTCGTATCTTTGATATGCTAATGCTCTTGAATGAAGTTTAGCTTATGATTTGATTAGTGGACCTATTCTATGGGGAATGATAAGGTTAGGATATTGATGAAGTTAATATTGGAAACACAATTTGTAGTGTATGTGCTCTTGTTGCCTTTACCTTAGCTAATGTCTTGTATGTTTTAATGATGTAGTCTTATCTTAATTCATGTGGAGGCATAGTAGGGTCTAGTCTTTATACTTGAGTTCATGTAGCTTCATTCCAATTATTGTCTTGTATGTTTTAATGATGTAGTCTTATCTTAATTCATGTGGAGGCAAAGTTGAATGTAGTTTTATGATTTCATGCACTACATGTTGTGAGGAGCTTAATGATTTCATGCACACACACTTCTTTATGTTCACATTATTTCTCTACCCCCTATGGGGCTTAGTTTTATTGCTTATCTTCATTTCATTTTTGCATCTTAGTGTAGTTTAGTGTATCCAACCTTTCTCTCCTTCTTTTTACCTCTCGCCTTCGAACAAACCAATCGTCGACACACCTCCCAGTGGACGACCCGTATTTGCCACCACTTCAACGCGGCCGTGCACTTGCGGTTTAAATAAAACGATCAATCACCCCTACAAAATTTGACATTTCGGGATTAGTAGTAAATTCACAACTTATGCAACAAATTATCCTATGTAACGATAAATCTGATTGACATGATTTCATGCATATATTTGTATCTTATATACATTATCTTTCACCTAAACAATGCTATGTTACGAGTTTTATGTTTAGTTTTCATGAATAAATAGGTTTGAAGAGATAAAACATAAAAGGACCCCAAAGCTGGGAAAAACGACTGGATTGTGAGATCTGGGGACCAAAACGCAAGACAGAAGGACCTAAGAGCAAAACAGAATACTCCACACCATCATGGGGAGTATTTTAGCAATAGGATTCGGGTCGGAGCTCCAATAAACAAAGTAGATGCATCCAAGACCACCAAATACACAAAGAAAAGCCCAGCACAAATTCCAGATGGATCCGGACCTTTTTGACCGCCAACATCCAGACCTTTAGGCTATTTTTGGTATTGGTTTAGTCCCACATCGGGGGATTTTCCCGGTTTGCCTTTTCCATGGCTATAAATAGAACTCTTCACCCTCCATTGTAATCACTCCATATTTTAAGTGGCTATTCTTCCTACTAGAAGTGAGGCCTTGAAGCACACACTAAAGTAGGAGGATGCTACTTGAAATGTGAGTTATTTTATCAATAAAGTTTTGTGTTTCTTTCATTGTTTGTTTATGCTTCTTTTATTGTTTGTGCATGTTTTAGTTTAATCGTCTTTTATTTATAGCTTAGTTTTAATATGCTTTCTTTGCTTAGTTTAATAATTAGTGTAATGCTTAGTGAGTAGTTCCATCCCCTTTGGGGGGTGGAGTAGATGTACATACATGCATTAGAGAATGGGATGAATGCTTTATTTTTGATGTGTTGATAAAACATGAATGTATGCTTGCTTGTTTAGGATAAAATTAATAACTTGATGAGTTTTGCCAAAATGATTAGACACCTCTTATGCTTGTTTAGGTTCTGAAATAAACAACTTGCATATGTAAATGTTAATCAACTAAGTTGGTGAATAGATTGATAGGTTTTGCCATAACATTTAGACACTTCCTATGCTTGATAAACACCACCTTCATGTGCTTAAAGAATGTATTCTACACCCACCTCTTTGCATGTGTGCACTCACTCCATCCCTTAGGGGTTTTCCCATTTCTGTATTCCAGCATTCTTCCTTTGTTCTTAGCTTAGTTATTATTTCATTGTTTGGTTCTTCCTTTCGCATTTCCTACTTCTTAGCGTAGTGTAGAGTAGAGTAGCATAAACATCTTTCTCCACCTATTTTTGCCACTTGATTTCGTACAACCAAGAGACACCTTCTAGTATAGGCATATGTTCGTGGGCCCAGCGAAAACTCATTGCATGTCTTTGCAATGCAACAGAGTGAGCTGGCCTCGAACATGAATGTCCAAAGGGAGTGTTCGTTGCATGATTTAGTTGAGAGTACTAGTGAGAGTGAGACACCTCATCATATGCCTATACCAGAAGGTGTCTCTACCTCATGTCCCATGGTCATTGAGCCATTTGAGCTTCATATTGACTCCAACAAGGACCTACCTATGACCGAGCTTATGCTTGATGATCTAAATGATGGTGGGAGGTCCTTGTTGGATGACTTGGGGAGAAGCCCCATTCGTAGTGATGCAAGTCTGCTGCATCGATCGAATGAGCGTCAGGAACTTATTCCGATGCACCCGCCTATTGGTTGGAGGGTTTTCTTCGATGAGCAATTAAACCCTAGTGAGGCAACACAACTTCATTCTTTGTTGCGCACACCCAACCAATATCAAGAGGGGTTCGAGCCTTTCAGCTTTGACCTTTCACCCCTCATGACACCTCAGAGTACTAGTGGAGTTTGCCCATCTCGGCAAGTCTCTGGTCCTCATGACTTGATGTTCTCAGTTGATGTTCCTTGACCAAATGATGATAAGAATATCGTTGTTCCTGTACATATCATGTAAAAAAAGAAGAGAAAAAAAGAGAACTGTGTAATAAAAGACTCCTTCAGTGTGCATCGATTGTTGTGGGCCCCAACCCTTGTGTACTTGGGCCCCAATTTCTTCACGTATTTATCTCCCTTCTTCAGCTTCTCACAGGTTTTGAGGGAATTTGGGTTTGTGTCCATCAACATGACCCTGAACGTCCCTTTGTACTTCATGTTGGTAAGATCTTTCCTTTTTCATGCATATATCCATGTAGTATCTTGTTCGCATTCATTGAGGACAATGCATGAGGTAGGTGTGGGGGGTGTTTTACGTGTCTACATATTCGAGTCTTTTTCCTTTGGTTTTGTTTTCTTTTGTGTGTACTGCTAGGGTCATGTTAGTGTGCCGCATTTAATATCGATATATCTGCTTGCTATGATCCTTGGGTGACTTGTCTTCTTTTGCTTGCCTAGTGCTTTAAAATTTCCACATTTCTTTCAAAATCTTCATGTGTTTGCGAAAAAAAAATGTTTTGTGGGTTTTGCGTGTGTTTAGCTTGTGCAAAACTGTTGAGAGGCAAAGTAAAAAGAAAGCTCCCAAAATTGTCTTGAACTTGATGCATTAGGATTTTTGGTTTACTGGCTTTAGGTCTTATCGAGTCGTTAGGATGCACCCGGGTTTTCCCTCGGGGGGCGTGTAATCATAGGGTTCCAGCACTCAAACATTTAAAAAAGTCCACCCTGAACCTAGTGAGTCAAATAATTTGTGTCTGTTAGTATAAAGAAGTTTGTCGTAGTCAAGGGTCATTAATCTCTTTTTGTGAAATTTAAGTGTAGGGGTTTTGGTTCCCATGTAGATAAATGAATAAGTGGTGTTCTCTCTTCTCGCACGGCTCCTATCACTCGGGTAAGTAGGTCTGAGGGGCCTTTGTGCCTGGTGCTTTCGAGTCATCTGACTTGGGATGCACCGACCGAACTCCCATTACACGGGTGGTAGGGATCGCCCTATGTGGAGATTTGGGGGAAGGTGTACGTGATAGTGTAAGTCCTCATAGGCAATGATGCACGAAACCTGACCCTGGGAGAATCAAACACTAACCAATAAAATGCTCTAAAGAAAAAAAAAGAAATGAAAAGAAAAAAAAGAGTCAAATAAGAACCAAAATGGACTTTACACATTGTATCATATTCAGAAGTTAAGGTTGCCCATGTCTTTCACTTAACTCCTTAACTAACTCTCATGAATAACTCATTAGGCTAGGTGTGTGGACCGATTTCATTTATAGAGTTGACCCATAGTATTACCGCGTCCCTTGATCGACATATGAGTCCAACGAGTCGTGTAGCTAGATTGATTAATGCATCTTGGTCGGATTTTGTGGGTATATCCGCTGAAAACCCTCAGGAGACAACACTCCTCCTCCTTGGCGACAAGGAGGTTTAACGGCTTGTTGCACGTGCTAAGTGCAACCGTGATTCCTACGAAAGTGAGTTAGGATTTCTTGTTTTTCGTATGCTTTTCTCTTTCTTTGTTTTCCTCGGGACTAGCAAAAGTTAGGTGTGGGGGTATTTGATTGACATGATATCATGCTTATATTTGTATCTTATATCCATTATCTTTCACCTAAACAATGCTATGTTACGAGTTTTATGTTTAGTTTTCAGGAATAAATAGGTTTGAAGAGATAAAACATAAAAGGACCCAAAAGCTGGGAAAAAGGACTGGATTGTGAGATTTGGGGACCAAAACGCAAGACAGAAGGACCTAAGAGCAAAACAGAATACTCCACACCATCATGGGGAGTATTTTAGCAATTGGATTCGGGTCGGAGCTCCAATAAACAAAGTAGATGCATCCAAGACCACCAAATACACAAAGAAAAGTCCAGCACAAATTCCAGATGGATCCGGACCTTTTTGACCGCCAACATCCGGACCTTTAGGCTATTTTTGGTATTGGTTTAGTCCCACATCGGGGGATTTTCCCGGTTTGCCTTTTCCATGGCTATAAATAGAACTCTTCACCCTCCATTGTAATCACTCCATATTTTAAGTGGCTATTCTTCCTACTAGAAGTGAGGCCTTGAAGCACACACTAAAGTAGGAGGATGCTACTTGAAATGTGAGTCATTTTATCAATAAAGTTTTGTGTTTCTTTCATTGTTTGTTTATGCTTCTTTTATTGTTTGTGCATGTTTTAGTTTAATCGTCTTTTATTTATAGCTTAGTTTTAATATGCTTTCTTTGCTTAGTTTAATAATTAGTGTAATGCTTAGTGAGTAGTTCCATCCCCTTTGGGGGGTGGAGTAGATGTACATTCATGCATTAGAGAATGAGATGAATGCTTTATTTTTGATGTGTTGATAAAACATGAATGTATGCTTGCTTGTTTAGGATAAAATTAATAACTTGATGAGTTTTGCCAAAATGGTTAGACACCTCTCATGCTTGTTTAGGTTCTGAAATAAACAACTTGCATATGTAAATGTTAATCAACTAAGTTGGTGAATAGATTGATAGGTTTTGCCATAACATTTAGACACTTCCTATGCTTGATAAACACCACCTTCATGTGCTTAAAGAATGTATTCTACACCCACCTCTTTGCATGTGTGCACTCACTCCATCCCTTAGGGGTTTTCCCATTTCTGTATTCCAGCATTCTTCCTTTGTTCTTAGCTTAGTTATTATTTCATTATTTGGTTCTTCCTTTCGCATTTCCTACTTCTTAGCGTAGTATAGAGTAGAGTAGCATAAACATCTTCCTCCCCCTATTTTTGCCACTTGATTTCGTACAAGCAAGAGGCTACTCACCTCCCTGAGGACGACACGTACTTGCCACCGCTTCATCGCGGCCGTGCACTTGCGGTTTAAATTAAAACGTTCAACAAAATCATTACACCCCATAATATTTACATCACATATGAATTTAATTTAGATTCTAATTATGTTATTAATCACAACATAATTTTGATTTTGCTTGTTCACCCCATGTGTCATATTTTCTACATGAAACCTGACACATCTTATAAACTCAAAATCCACATTTCCTATTTCCCGGTTTTTGCGATGTGACCTATGGGAGGATCTAGATTATGTTGGCAGTGATATTAAGAGCTCAATATCACAACCTATAAGCGGTATCTAGCTACACATTATAGCTCCAATTAGTTAGATGTCTTAATTCCACTCAAACCAAAACCCGATCGATTTAGTGATGGAGTGCACTACTTTTGTCCGTCCCTTGCCTCATGATATTAAGAATACACACAAAGTAGTATTGTGTCATCTTTGTATTAGTATTCATTTCTTGATCTCTTTAAGCTAGTTATAAATATGTGACTTAACTCAAATCACATTGTGCACATTATAACTTTGCTTTATCAAGGGGCCCAATAATATCATCACTCAATTAAGAGGGGCAATGATAATCTTTTGACTAGCTATCTTCTCCAACGAAAGTCATACTTAACCAACTAATGCCTTTACAGTAGACTCATCGATAGCCTAAGACACTAGTCTAATTAAGCAATTCTTAAGTGATCGGATATAAGTCTCATATCAAAGGACCAAAGACACAGTAAAACATTAATGACACAGAAAACACAATTCTATAATGTTTTACTTATTAGGTATATTCAGTATACAAAAGTAATATTTTCCTCTTTCGTGTACTCGTGTTGTCACTCATTTGTAGAGCTACATCGATCTATGACCAACACGACAATCTTAACTCGGTAATTAATGTCCCATGTTAATTACCATGATTGCGAATATCTTTTGTTTTATGTAAACCAATATCTTTTAGAGCTCTACGGTTAAGGACCAAGAGTCTCTTCCTTAACACTTCTAAAAGACGAATAACATAAACAATGAACAAAATGATTTCTCATTCAATTCATAGTAATTGACATTTAAAAGTAAAACTTTTAGAACACATTCCCTTCAAAAATCCGAACAAGATGCATTATTCAATCTAGACACTCGACTCGTTGGAAATATTTTGTCGATCATTGGACGCGGTAATCCTACGGGTCTACTATATATACGTAATCAGTGCACACCTAGCCTAATGAACCATTCGTGCAAGTTAAATAAGGAATTAAGTTAAAGAGATGGACAACCTCAACATCCTCAAGTGATACAAAGTGTAAGGTCCATTAAGGTTCTTATTTGCATTACCATTTTTTTTTCTTTTCTCATTTTTTTTCTTCTTCTTTTTCTTTTTATTAGTTGGAGCTTCATTCTCCCAGGGTCAGGTTTCGTGCATCATTGCCCATGTGGACTTACACTATCACGTACACCTTTCCCCAAATCTCCACATAGGGCAATCCCTACCACCCGTGTAACGGGAGTTCGGTCGGCGCATCCCAAGTAAGATGACTCGAAAGCACCAGGCACAAAGTCCCCTCGGACCAACTTTCCCAAGTGATAGGAGTCGTGTGAGAAGAGAGAACACCTACTCACTTATTTCTTATCTACACATGAACCAAAATCCCTACACTTAATGTCTCACAACAAGATTTAAAGGGTCCTTGACTACAACAAGCTTCCTTAAGTTAACAAACACGAATTATTGACTCACTAGGGTTAGGGTGTTCTTTAAATGTTTGAGCACTGAAACCCTATGATTACTCACCCCCAAAGGAAAACTAGGGTGCATCCTAACGACTCGAAAAATCCTAAAGCCGATGTACTAGATATCCTAATGCATCAAGTTCAAGACAATTTTGGGAGCTTTATTTTTACTTTGCCTCTCAACGGTTTTGTACATGCTAAACACACACAAAACCCACAAAACATTTTCTTTCGCAAACACATGAAGATTTTGAAAGAAATGTGAAAATTTTAAAGCACTAGGCAAGCAAAAGAAGACAAGTCACCCAATGATCATGGCAAGCAGATATATCGATATTAAATTCAGCACACTAACATGACCCTATGAATACACACAAAAGAAAGAAAAAAATCAAAGGAAAAGGCTCCACTATGTACACACGTAAAACACCCCCCACACCTACTTCATGCATTGTCCTCAATGAAGGCGAGCAAGATACTACATGGATGTATGCATGAAAAAGTTGATATCTCACCAACATGAAGTACAAAGGGAAGTTCAATGTCATGTTTATGGACACAACCCAAATTCCCTCAAAACCCGTGAGATGCAAAGGAAGGGATACAAATACGTGAAAGAAAAGGGGCCCACATACTCAAGGGATGGAGCGTACTACAATCGATGATCACTGAAGGAGTCTTTTATTGTACTTTTCTTCCTTTTTTATATAACTATGTACAAAAATGGGCTCCCATCTTCATATGTCAAGGGACATCAAATAGGAACCCGCCATCTCTCCAGCCAAAAATGCACATGCAAGGGCTCGCGACATACAAATCAGAATTGTTTGATCACCTGATACCCTTATAAGTGTTGTGGTCGTTTGATGCCTCTTGAGAGTGAGCAAGATAGGAGGCATGAATGAGAGGTGAACCTTTATCAGGTGGAAGGGTGTCAGGTGGTTGATTCTTAACCCACATGGGGTCCTCAGCAGATACAGAAAGAAGATCATGTGGCCCAGAGGCCATAAAAATGGTATCTTGTGGCTCAAAAGCCACATGATCGAAAGGTTGTGGCTCAAGGGCCACGTGATCAAAAGGATGTGGCTTAAGGGCCACAAGATCAGAAGAATGTGGCTCAAGGGCCACAAGATCAAAAGGAGGTGGCACTGAGGCCACATGATCAGAACATAAGGCACCTTCTTGTGCCAGCCCAGGTGAAACATCTTCACCACCTTCAGGAGCTTCATCGAACAATTTGCTGAAGTACTAGGAGGTGCCCTCAACTTCAATTTCATCCAAACCCTAGATAAGGTTGACCCCAACAGGGTCATTGAAGGCACCTGGCTTCTTGCCGATGGTGAAGATGTTGAAATCAGCGCATTGACTACCATAAGTCAAGCGCATCAGACCATCGCGACAATTGATCAATGCATTGGAAGTCGCAAGGAATGGTCGCCCCAGAATGACAGGAATTTGCCCAAGTGGGTTTGGCACAGGTTCAGTATCCAAGACAAAGAAGTCGATTGGATAAATGAACTCTCTCACTTAGATCAGCACGTCTTCCACCACACCCCTCGGTTTCTTCATAGACCTATCAGCCAATTGAAGAGTGGTCTTTGTTTGTTTTAGGTCTCCAAGACCAAGGTGGACGTAGACAGAATATGGCAGAAGATTAACAGATGCACAAAGTTCCAATAATTCTCGATGTATGGACACATCACCAATCACACAAGAGATAGTAGGACAGCCAGGGTCCTTGTAATTGACTTGTGTTTGATCGTTTTATATTTAACCGCAAGTGCACGGCCGCGTTGAAGCGGTGGCAAATACGGGTCGTCCACTGGGAGGTGTGTCGACGATTGGTTTGTTCGAAGGCGAGAGGTAAAAAGAAGGAGAGAAAGGTTGGTTACACTAAACTACACTAAGATGCAAAAAGGAAATGGAAGAAAAGCAAGAAAACTAAACCCCAAAGGGGGTAAAGAAATGATGTGAACATAAAGATGTGTGTGGTGTGTGTGTGTGTAATTAAGCTCCTCACAACATGTAGTGCATGAAATCATAAAACTACATCCAACTTTGCCTCCACATGAATTAAGATTTTACTACATCATTAAAACATACAAGACAATAATTGGAATGAAGCTACATGAACTCAAGTATAATGACTAGACCCTACTATGCCTCCACATGAATTAAGATAAGACTACATCATTAAAACATACAAGACACTACAACTTGTGTTTCCCATATTAATTCCTATCCATATCCTAACCTTATCATTCCCCATAAAATAGATCCACTAATCAAAGCATAAGCTAAGCTTCATTCAAGAGCATTAGCATATCAAAGATAAGAGTGGAGACCCATTAGATGGTTATGGAAATCATTTAAAGCTCAAGGGATTAAGATAACACACACTTAATACACTACATGATTATATCACATATTTCTCCACCCCCCAAATGGGGATGGAACTACTCACTACTCATTACACTAACTATATTAACAAAATCAAGCATAATACTGAAATGAAACTATACTAATCAAGCAAGAAATATTAAAGAAGCATAAAACAAAACAAGCAACAAAGCAAAAACATGAAAGGAAATCAACTAAGCAAGAATTAACAAGCTAAAGAAAACATCTATTATTAACTCACTCAAATTACAAGCAGCTCTTCCTCCACCAGAGTTATGCATTAAGGCTTCACTCATAGTAGGGAAGATGCCACCAAAGAGAGAGATAGATACAATGGGAGGTGAAGAGTTCTATTTATAAGCATGGAAAAAGGTAATCTGGGACAATACCCCGATGTGGGACTAAACCAATACCAAAAATAGCCTAAACACACATTAATACAAGTCCAGGAGAAAACTTAGTGGATCTGGGCTTAACCAGACCGCCGATTGGCGGTTCCAGATCGCCAATTGGCGGCCTATAAGCTTCAGATCCCATTGGATCTTCTGGTGGGCTTTCCTTGGCGTGTTTCTTGGTCTTGGATGCATCTAACTTGTTTAGTAGAGCTCCGACCCGAATCGAATTGACAAAATACTCCCCATGATGGTGTGGAGTTTCCTGTTTTGCTCTTAGGTCCTTCTGTCTTACGATCAGGGCCTTCTCCATTGCATCTCAGTCCGTAGGTCTCATAATTAAGTCCTTTTTTCTGCTTTTGGGTCCTTTCATGGCTCTTCTCTTCAAACCTATTTATTCCTGAAAACTAAACATAATACTCGTAACATAGCATTGTTTAGGTGAAAGATAATGGATATAAGATATAAATATAAACATGAAATGATGCCAATCAAATACCCCCACACCTAAGTTTTTGCTAGTCTCGAGCAAAGCAAAGAAAGGAAAAAGCATACGAAAAACAAGAAATCCTAACTCACTTTCGTAGGAATCACGGTTGCACTTAGCACGTACAACAAGCCGTTAAACCTCTTTGTTGCCAAGGAGGAGTGTTGTCTCCTGAGGTTTTCAGCGGATATACCCACAAAATCCGAACAAGATGCATTATTCAATCTAGACCTCGACTCGTTGGACATATTTTGTCGATCAATGGACGCGGTAATCCTACGGGCCGACTCTATATAGGTAATCAGTCCACACCTAGCCTAATAAACCATTCGTGCAAGTTAAATAAGGAATTAAGTGAAAGACATGGACAACCTCAAGATCCTCAAGTGATACAAAGTGTAAGGTCCATTAAGGTTCTTATTTGCATTTTTTTTCTTTTTTGTTTCTTTTCACATTTTTTCCTTTTTTTGTTTTTATTAGTTGGAGCTTCATTCTCCCAGGGTTAGGTTTCGTGCATCATTGCCTATGAGGACTTACACTATCACGTGCACCTTTCCCCCAAATCTCCACATAGGGCAATCCCTACCACCCGTGTAACAGGAGTTCGGTCGGCGCATCCCAAGTCAGATGACTCGAAAGCACCAGGCACAAAGTCCCCTCAGACGTACTTTCCCGAGTGATAGGAGCCGTGCGAGAAGAGAGAACACCTACTCACTTTTTTTTTCTACACATGAACCAAAACCCCTACACTTAATGTCTCACAACAGAATTTAAAGGGTCCTTGACTACAACAAACTTCCTAAATTAACAAACACGAATTATTGACTCACTAGGTTCAAGGTGGACTTGTTTAAATGTTTGAGCACTGAAACCCTATGATTACTCACCCCCAAGGGAAAATTGGGGTGCATCCTAACGACTAGATAAATCCTAAAGCCACAGTACTAGATATCCTAATGCATCAAGTTCAAGACAATTTTGGGAGCTTTCTTTTTACTTTGCCTCTCAACAATTTTGCACATGCTAAACACACGCAAAACCCACAAAACATTTTCTTTCGCAAACACATGAATATTTTGAAAGAAATGTGAAAATTTTGAAGCACTCGGCAAGCAAAAGAAGACAAGTCACCCAAGGATCATGGCAAGCAGATATATCGATATTAAATGCAGCACACTTACATGACCCTAACAATGCAAACAAAAGAAAACAAAAACAAAGGAAAAGACTCGACTATGTACACACGTAAAACACCCCCCCCCACGCCTACTTCATGCATTTTCCTCAATGAATGTGAGCAAAATACTAACTGGATGTATGCATGAAACAAAATAGATCTCACCAACGTGAAGTACACAAGAAAGTTCATGGCTATGTTGATGGACACAACCCAACTTCCCTCAAAACCTGTGAGATGCTAAAGAAGGGATAAAAATACGTGAAAGAATTGGCCGAAATACTCAAGGGTTGGGGCCCACTACAATCGATGCTCACTGAATGAGTCTTTTTTTATTTTTTTTGAACTATGTACAACAATGGGATCCCATCTTCATATATCAAGGGACATCAAAAGGGAACCAGCCATCTCTTGAGCCAGAAATGCACTTGTATGGGCTCGCAACATACAAAACAGAATTGCTTGACCACCTGACACCCTTATTAGCATTGTGGTCGTTCAATGCCTCTCGAGAGTTATCAAAAGAGGAGGCATGAATGAGAGGTGAACCTCTACCAGGTTGAAGGGTATCAGGTAGTTTATTCTTAACCCACATGGGGTCCTCAGCAGATACAGAATGAAGAGCATGAGGCCTAAAGGCCATAAATATGGTATCTGGTGGCTCAAAAGCCACGTGATCAAAAGGATGTGGCTCAAGGGCCACGAGATCAAAAGGAGGTGGCACTGAGGCCACATGATCAGAACATAAGGCACCTTCTTGTGCCAGCCCAGGTGAAACATCTTCACCACCTTCAGGAGCTTCATTGAACAATTCTCTGAAGTACTTGAAGGTGCCCTCAACTTCACTCTCATCCATGCCCTGGATATGGTTAACCCCAACAGGGTCAGTGAAGGCACCTGGCTTCTTGCCGATGGTGAAGATGTTGAAATCCGCACTTTGACTACCATAAGTCAAGCGCATCAGACCATTGCGACAATTGATCAATGCATTGGAAGTCGCAAGAAATGGTCGCCCCAGAATGACAGGAATTTGTCCAAGTGGGTTTGGCACAGGTTCAGTATCCAAGACAAAGAAGTCGACTGGATAAATGAACACTCCTACTTTGATCAGCACATCTTCCACCACACCCCTCGGTTTCTTCATAGACCTATCAGCCAATTGAAGAGTAGTCTTTGTTTGTTTGAGGTCTCCAAGACCGAGGTGGACGTAGACAGAATATGGCAGAAGATTAACAGATGCACCAAGGTCCAATAAGGTCCGATGTATGGACACATCACCAATCACACAAGAGATAGTAGGACAGCCAGGGTCCTTGTACTTGACTTGCATGGGTTGTGCCAACAAGGAACTCACGTTAGCCGCAAGAAAAACTTTCTTGGGAACATGAGTTTTTCTCTTCTTGGTGCATAAGTCCTTGAGAACCTTGGCATAAGGTGGCATTTGCTGAATCACCTCCAATAGAGGGATGTTCACCTTAACTTGCCTAAACATCTCAAGCATCTTGTCATGCTGATCAGAGGTTTTCTTTTTAAAGCGCTCAGGGAATGGCGCCTTTGGGGCATAAGGATGCGAAGGCACCCCAGAATTCAGGTCCAAAGAAACATGAGTGGGAACCTCAGAATCTGGTTCCTTCGACACAAGAGGAGACAAGGGGACCTCAGGGTTCGGCCCCTTTGTCAAAGGAAATGTAGAAAGAACCTCAGGATCTGGCTCCGTCCTGGAAGTATTTGTGGAGGGAGCCTCAGGATCCGGCTCCCTCAAAGATGGTGATGACAAAGAAGGTACCCCAATGTGGTTATCCACCTCCTTACCAGACCTCAAAGTATGAATCACATTAATATGATGGGTCGGTTCAGAGGTGGCATGCGGTAAAGGTGTCCTTCCTTGAGAATGGGTACCCCGAGGATTCACCTCAGGTTGACTCGGGAACTGACCTTTCTCGCGTTCATGGAGTTGATGAGCCAACTGGCTAACCTGCATTTCGAAAGCCTTGACTGTACTTTGCAACGCTTGAAAGGTCAGATCACAAGAAGGGTCCTTAGGGTCAACCCGCTGGGGTGGTGGAGTCTGGTTGGAATAACCCGACGATGAGGTATGAGCAGGTTGGTAATTTTTGTGCTGAGACCTTTGATGTGGGGGTTGGTAGGTCGCCGATGGGCGTGGAGGTTGATAAGGTGGAGGTTGAGGTTGAGCGTGCGAGCTCTGACCGTGGCCTCGACTAGACCCCCAAGAGAAGTTAGGATGGTTATGCCATCCCGGGTTGTAGGAATGACTGTACGGGTCGTTTCGGGGCCATTGTTGATACATCGCATTTGCATGCTCAGTATCCCTTGGAGCGTAAGCGCACTCCAAGTCATCATGTCCCGACAGTCCACACCTAGTACACCAGGGAGTAGCGACCTGAGCTACGGGAGCTCGGTCCATCTCCAAACTCTCTATCCTACGCATGAGAGCAGCCATTTTCGCCTCAGACGTGATCGATGAGTCAACTTGATAAGATCCAGCTCGACCAGAAGACCTGGCGGCTGGTGGCTCTCTCATGGTATCCCACTCGAAGGTATGTTCAACCATAGACTCAAAAGTATCCCATGCCTCCTCGATGGGTTTCATTTGGAAGTGACCCTGACACATCGACTCCAACAATGTGCGGATGTTGTAGTTGATGCCCTCATAAACAATTTGGCACAGCTGCCATAACTCAAATCCATGATGAGGGCACTGCTGGAGAAGGTCCTTGAACCTCTCAAAGAAACCATGAAACGATTCGGTCTCGGTCTGATACATTTGATGTATCTGGTGCCGTATCTGTTGAGATTTCCTTTGAGGGAAAAATCTCTTCCGAAAGACGGTCACAAAGTCATCCCATGACCGAATCGAGCTCGCCGGGAGGCTATACATCCATTTCTTCGCATTATCCTTCAATGCGAAAGAAATCATCCTCAACCGGACTGAATCCTCGTCAAGCTGTTGAAGCTTGAACATGGAGCATACTTCCTCGCATTCGCGTATAAAGATATACGGATCCTCCTTATTGGCAGTAAAGGTTGGAAGTATGCTTACATATTGAGGTTTCAGCTCATAGTTGTTCCCGCGAGCATGGGGACCAACTATGCAAGAAGGATGCGCGGCCCGAACAGGATGGGTCCGCTCCCACAAAGTCATCGGTCTATCATGTCGAGCTAAAGGTGGTGGTGCACTAAGAACTCGATCCTGACCGAATCTCCCTTCCTCTCGAGACAGAGGAGGAGGAGAAGGAGGTCTACGTGGTGGTGGGAACGGACCGTGGTACTCCATGTATGGAACCCGGTCTCCCTCGCCACCACGAGACGACTCGGCCTCTTGCTCCAAAGGAGCACGAGGCGGAGATGGTCGATCACCAAGACCGTCCATCTCAGAAGAATGCACTCTCTCGAGTCGAGCGCTCTCACCAGAACGAGCCCAACCTCGCATAAAATGCTTGACTCGACTCTAAACAACACACAATAGAAGGTGTACTAGAGGAGGAGACTATACGTTGAGAATAGATGAGGAGAGGACTCAGATGAGGAGGGAAGAATCCCTAGAGCTAGCGTGGGTAGAGGGATCAGGAAGAATCCTAACTAGCAAGCACGGCTCAAACAATGTAAGGCAATGGGTCCTTAAGCTAGACGACTCCTAACTTCGAGGTCACTAGCCTCGACACGTCTCACCTCCCTACAACGAGGACCACAATGCCCAGCAAGTGATACCAGATCCGGAGATCCAGTACCTCCTACTATCAACAAGGTAGGCAACGCCGATCAGGTCATGACAGTCTCAACTAGATTACTCTCCTAGTGCGCCCGCAATCCTAGGGCCAATGTCTACTTGCTTTTAGTTAAGGCTTTATTAAGAATGGTTTTTGGGGCCAAGGAAAGGGTGATGAAATCCCCCACCTTATCTTTTATGGGACAGCCCCTCCTTAGTAGCGTTTTGATCCTAAATCTAGCAATCAATCGCTCCAATCAAACTCTCACTCACTCTTGTCCTGATGCAATTCCTACTAACTAATGCATGGGCATACGAGATGCATGAATGAGTGTAGGAAATGCGTACCTCACGCCAGCACTCAACAACTGAAAATAAAGGTAAAAGAAAAGACAACTATATGCCTAAGTCAATACATGATACGTGACCTAAACAAGTAAGAACGTCTAGTTTTTTGCTTTGGATTTAAGGGCCAAGTTGATTTATGGGGGAGTGATTAATGATCTGAGAGCAAACCAGAAGTCACAGCATGCAAAATAGGGCTCCCAGATAACAAAATTTTCAAGACTAACTACCAGAAAAAATTTCAAGGAAAGAAACTCTCACCAGGCCGCCAATTGGCGGTCTTCAACCGCGGATTGGAGGTCTCTTTAGGTCTTCTCTTCCTCAAACTTCTCCAGTAGCCTCCCCTGGATCTTGTGGTTCCCTGAAACCATGACAAACTGAAAACAAAAAATTAAAAACCCCTCGAATCGTCCAAACCAATGTCTGGACAGAGCACCTCCCCGGCAACGGGGCCAAAAACTTGATTGATCGTTTTATATTTAACCGCAAGTGCACGGCCGCGTTGATCCGGTGGCAAATACGGGTCGTCCACTGGGAGGTGTGTCGACGATTGGTTTGTTCGAAGGCGAGAGGTAAAAAGAAGGAGAGAAAGGTTGGTTACACTAAACTACACTAAGATGCAAAAAGGAAATGGAAGAAAAGCAAGAAAACTAAACCCCAAAGGGGGTAAAGAAATGATGTGAACATAAAGATATGTGTGGTGTGTGTGTGTGTAATTAAGCTCCTCACAACATGTAGTGCATGAAATCATAAAACTACATCCAACTTTGCCTCCACATGAATTAAGATTTTACTACATCATTAAAACATACAAGACAATAATTGGAATGAAGCTAAATGAACTCAAGTATAAAGACTAGACCCTACTATGCCTCCACATGAATTAAGATAAGACTACATCATTAAAAAATACAAGACATTAGCTAAGGTAAAGGCAACAAGAGTTCATACACTACAACTTGTGTTTCCAATATTAATTCCTATCCATATCCTAACCTTATCATTCCCTATAAAATAGATCCACTAATCAAAGCATAAGCTAAGCTTCATTCAAGAGCATTAACATATCAAAGATAAGAGTGGAGACCCATTAGATGGTTATGGAAATCATTTAAAGCTCAAGGGATTAAGATAACACACACTTAATACACTACATGATTATATCACATATTTCTCCACCCCCCAAATGGGGATGGAACTACTCACTACTCATTACACTAACTATATTAACAAAAGCAAGCATAATACTGAAATGAAACTATACTAATCAAGCAAGAAATATTAAAGAAGCATAAAACAAAACAAGCAACAAAGCAAAAACATGAAAGGAAATCAACTAAGCAAGAATTAACAAGCTAAAGAAAACATCTATTATTAACTCACTCAAATTACAAGCAACACTTCCTCCACCAGAGTTATGCTTCAAGGCTTCACTCTTAGTAGGGAAGATGCCACCAAAGAGAGAGATAGATACAATGGGAGGTAAAGAGTTCTATTTATAAGCATGGAAAAAGGTAATCCGGGACAATCCCCCGATGTGGGACTAAACCAATACCAAAAAATAACCTAAACACACATTAATACAAGTCCAGGAGAAAACTTAGTGGATCTGGGCTTAACCAGACCGCCAATTGGCGGTTCCAGACCGCCAATTGGCGGCCTATAAGCTTCAGATCCCATTGGATCTTCTGGTAGGCTTTCCTTGGCGTGTTTCTTGGTCTTGGATGCATCTAACTTGTTTAGTAGAGCTCCGACCCGAATCGAATTGAAAAAATACTCCCATGATGGTGTGGAGTTTCATGTTTTGCTCTTAGATCCTTCTGTCTTACGATCAGGTCCTTCTCCATTGCATCTCAGTCCCTAGGTCTCACAATTAAGTCCTTTTTTCTACTTTTGGGTCCTTTCATGGCTCTTCTCTTCAAACCTATTTATTCCTGAAACTAAACATAAAACTCGTAACATAGCATTGTTTAGGTGAAAGATAATGGATATAAGATACAAATATAAACATGAAATGATGCCAATCAACTTGCATGGGTTGTGCCAACAAAGAACTCACGTTAGCCGCAAGAAAAGCTTTCTTTGGAACATGAGTTTTTCTCTTCTTGGTGCATAAGTCCTTGAGAACCATGGCATAAGGTGGCATTTGCTGAATCACCTCCAACAGAGGGATGTTCACCTTAACTTGCGTAAACATCTCAAGCATCTTGTCTTGCTCATCAGAGGTTTTCTTTTTAAGACGCTCAGGGAATGGCGCCTTTGGGGCATAAGGATGCGAATGAACCCCAGAATTCCGGTCCAAAGAAACATTAGTAGGGACCTCAGAATCTGGTTCCTTCGACACAAGAGGAGACAAGGGGAACTCAGGGTTCAACCCCTTTGTCGAAGGAAATGTAGAAAGTACCTCAGAATCTGGCTCCTTCCTGGAAGTATTTGTGGAGGAAGCTTGAGGATCCGGCTCCCTCAAAGATGGTGATGACAAAGAAGGCACCCCAATTTAGTTATCAACCTCCTTACCAGACCTCAAAGTATGAATCACATTAATATGATGGGTCGGTTCAGAGGTAGCATGAGGTAAAGGTGTCCTTCCTTGAGAATTGGTACCTCGAGGATTCACCTCAGGTTGACTCGGGAACTGGCCCTTCTGGCGTTCATGGAGTTGATGAGCCAACTGGCTAACTTGCATTTCCAAAGCCTTGACTATACTTTGCAACGCTTGAAGGGTCGGATCACAAGAAGGGTCCTTGGGGTCAACCTGCTGGGGTGGTGGAGTCTGGTTTGAATAACCCGACGATGAGGCATGAGGAGGTTGGTAATTATGGTTCTGAGACCTTTGATGTGGAGGTTGGTAGGTCGCCGATGGGTGTGGAGGTTGATAAGGTGGAGGTTGAGGTTGAGCGTGTGAGCTCTGACTGTTAGCCCCATTATGCCCCCAAGAGAAATTAGGATGATTACGTCATCCCGGGTTGTAGGAGTGACTGTACGGGTCGTTACGGGGCCTCTGTTGATACATCGCATTTGCATGCTCAGTATCCCTTGGAGCGTAAGCGCATTCCAAGTCATCATGGCCCGTAAGTCCACAGCTACCACACCCAGGAGTAGCGACCTGAGCTACAGGAGCTCGGTCCAACTCTAAACTCTCAATGCTACGCATGAGAGCAACCATTTTCGCCTCAGACGCAATTGATGACTCAACTTGATAAGATCCAGCTCGACCAGAAGACCTGGCGGCTGGTGGCTCTCTCATGGTATCCCACTCGAAGGTATGTTCAACCATAGACTCAAAAGTATCCCATGCCTCCTCGATGGGTTTCATTTGGAAGTCACCCTGACACATCGACTCCAACAATGTGCGGATGTTGTAGTTGATGCCCTCATTAACAATTTTGCACAGCTGCCATAACTCAAATCCATGATGAGGGCACTGCTGGAGAAGGTCCTTGAACCTCTCAAAGAAACCATGAAATGATTCGGTCTCGGTCTGATACATTTGATGTATCTGGTGTCGTATCTGTTGAGTTTTCTTTTGAGGGAAAAATCTCTTCAGAAAGACGGTCACAAAGTCATCCCATGACCGAATCGAGCTCGTCGGGAGGCTATACATCCATTTCTTCGCATTATCCTTCAATGCGAAAGAAATCATCCTCAACCGGACTGAATCCTCGTCAAGCTGTTGAAGCTTGAACATGGAACATACTTCCTCGAATTCGCTTATAAAGATATACGGATCCTCCTTATTGGCAGTAAAGGTTGGAAGCATGCTCACATATTGAGGTTTCAGCTCATAGTTGTTCCCCCGAGCAGGGGGACAACTATGCAAGATGGTTCCACGGCCCGGACAGGATGGGCCGCTCCCACAAAGTCATTGGTCTATCCTGTCGAGCTAAAGGTGGTGGTACACCAAGAACTCGATCCTGACCGAATCTCCCTTCCTCTCGAGTCAGAGGAGGAGGAGAAGGAGGTCTATGTGGTGGCGGAATTGGACCGAGGTATTCCATGTATGGAACCCGGTCTCCCCCGTCACCGCGAGACGACTCATTTTCATGTTCCAAAGGAGCACAAGGCGGAGATGGTCGATCACCAAGACCGTCCATCTCAAAAGAATGCACTCTCTCGAGTCGAGCGCTCTCACCAAAACGAGCCCAACCTCGCATAAATGCTCGACTCGACTCTAAAATAACACACAACAGAAGGTGTACTAGAGGAGGAGACTATACGTAGAGAATAGATGAGGAGAGGACTCAGGTGAGGAGGGAAGAATCCCTAGAGCTAACGTAGGTAGTGGGATCAGGTAGAAGCCTAACTAGCAAGCACGGCTCAAACAACTTAAGGCTATGGGTCCATAGGCAAGACGACGCCTAACTTCGAGGTCACTAGCCTCGACATGCCTCACGTCCCTAAAACGAGGACCACAATGCCCAGCAAGTGATACCAGATCCGGAGATCCAGTACCTCCTACTATCGACAAGGTAGGCAACGCCGATCAGGTAATGACGGTCTCAACTAGATTACTCTCCTAGTGCGTCCGCAATCCTTAGGGCCAATGTATACTTGCCTTTAGTTAAGGCTTGATTAAGAGTGTTTTTTTTGGGGCCAAGGAAAGGGTGATGAAATCCCCCACCTTATCTTTTATGGGGCAACCCCTCCTTAGTAGCGTTTTAATCCTAAATATAGCAATCAATCGCTCCAATCAAACGCTCGCTCATTCTTGTCCTGATGCAATTCCTACTAACTAATGTATGGGTATAAGAGATGAATGAATGAGTGTAGGAAATTGCGTACCTCACGCCAGCACTCAACAACTGAAAATAAGCTAAAAGAAAAGACAACTACGTGCCTAAGTCAATACATGATGCGTGACCTAAACAAATAAGAACGTCTAGTCTTTTGCTTTGGATTTTAAGGCCAAGTTGATTAATGGGGGAGTGATTAATGATCTGGGAGCGAACTAGAAGTCACAGCATGCAAAATGGGGCTCCCAAATAACTACAATGAAGAACATTGAGAGGAAGACCAGCTCACCAGGCCGCCAGTTGGCGGTTCCAGACCGCTGATTGGCGGTCAGTTTGGAGCTTCTGTTCCTCAAACTTGTCCAGTAGCCTCCCCTTCATCTGATGGTTCCCTGAAACTAAGTAAAACTGGAAACAAAAAATTAAAAACCACTCGAATCGTCCAAACAAACGTCTGGACAGAGCACCTCCCGGGCAACGGTGCCAAAAACTTGATTGATCGTTTTATTTAAAACCGCAAGTGCACGGCCGCATTGAGCGGTGACAAATACGGGTCATCCACTGGGAGGTGTATCGACGTTTGGTTTGTGCGAAGGCGAGTGGTAAAAAATGGAGAGAGAGAGATTGATTATACTAACTACACTAAGGTGCAAATGGAAATGAAAGAGAAGCAAGAAAACTAAACCCCAAAAGGGGTACAGAAATAATGTGAACATAAAGATATGTGTGTGTGTGTGTGTGTTCATTAAGCTCCTCACAACATGTAGTGCATGAAATCATAAAACTACATCCAACTTTGCCTCCACATGAATTAAGATTTTACTACATCATTAAAACATACAAGATAATAATTGGAATGAAGCTAAATGAACTCAAGTATAATGACTAGACCCTACTATGCCTCCACATGAATTAAGATAATACTACATCATTAAAACATACAAGACATTAGCTAAGGTAAAGGCAACAAGAGTTCATACACTACAACTTGTGTTTCCAATATTAATTCCTATCCATATCCTAACCTTATCATTCCCCATAAAATAGATCCACTAATCAAAGCATAGGCTAAGCTTCATTCAAGAGCATTAGCATATCAAAGATAAGAGTGGAGACCCACACTTATGGAAATCATATAAAGCTCAAGGGATTAAGATAACACACACTTAATACACTACATGATTATATCACATATTTCACCACCCCTCAAATGGGGATGGAACTACTCACACATATTTAAACTAACTACTCTAACAAAATAAAGCATTATACTGAAATCAAACTACACTAATCAAGCAAGAAATATTAAAGAAGCATAAAACAAAACAAACAAGCAAGCATGCACATTAAAGGAAATTAACTAGGCAAGAATTAACAAGCTAATGAAAACATCTATTATTAACTCACTCAAATTACTAGAAGCCCTTCCTCCACCAGAGTTTTGCTTCAAGGCTTCACTCTTAGTAGGGAAGATGGCCACCAAAGAAAGAGATGGATACAATGGAAGGTGAAGAGTTCTATTTATAAGCATGGAAAAAGCTAATCCGGGACAATCCCCGATGTGGGACTAAACCAATACCAAAAATAGCCTAAACAAACATTAATACAAGTCCATGAGAAATCTTAGCGGATCTGGGATGATCCAGACCACCAATTGGCGGTCTATAAGGCCCAGATCCGTTTGCTTTTTGTATTGGGCTTTGCTTGAAGTATTTCTTGGTCATGGATGCATCTACTTGGTTTGTTGGAGCTCCGACCCGAATCGAATTGCCAAAATACTCCCCATGATGGTGTGGAGTTTCCTGTTTTGCTCTTAGGTCCTTTGGTCTTACGATCGGGTCCTTCTCCCTTGCATCTTAGACCCCAAGTCTCACAATTAAGTCTTTTTTTCCTGCTTTTGGGTCCTTTCATGGCTCTTCTTTTCAAACCTCTTTATTCCTGAAAACTAAACATAAAACTCATCACGTAGCATTGCTTAGGTGTAAGATAATGGATATAAGATACAAATATAAGCATGAAATGATATCAATCAATGCCCTCGATAGGCCGATGAGATACCTTAAAGGTACTAAGGATTATGTTTTATGTTATTCTAGGTTTCCTCAAATTGTGGATGCATATTCTGATGTCTCTTGGTGCTCTGATGCATTGCATACATTGCATCATATGTTTTTCATTTAGATTACTTTTACATCAATAAATGCTACTAAGGTATGTGTTTAGTCTTATTTACAGAATACAGGGACCTGAATGCAATTTACCCACATCCCGAGCATAAACGCGTGCAAAAGACTCATTTCTATCATAAAGACCAAGTTCAAGATTATCGGGTTACGAATGGAAATGTATCCAAGCATAAAAGCATTCAAGTCCTAATTGCAAAAAAAACAAGGACTTAAGCACAAAAGTAGTCGGGGACTTAACTGCAAAAAGTCAAGGACCTAAATTGCAATTAAAGCACCAAAATATTATCTTGGAGAAAATCTAAAGAAAAATCAATGTAAATCTCCAAACATATAAAGGAATTAATCCGGAGCTCAAAAGAATGGAAAGAAATCATCCAGACGCGCAAAGGAGGATCAAATCATACCATAAACTACCAGCAAAAATCCGGATTAAATCAGAGAAGATTGTGCGGCGGAAACGCCGTCCCCCTAGTCGATCCGTGTGCTCCAATTTCGTCCAGTCGTGTCTGGACACGTGTACTTTCCAATATTATACCTAGATCCCTTGTAGCAACTATAAATAGACCCGAGAACGATGTTAGAAGGGTCCTTAGTCTTTGGTGGTAGTTTTTATTCTTAATCTTAGTTTTGTAATCTTCTTTTCATTAATAAAATTCTGTCTTTTATTTCTTACTTTTAGTTTTCTTTTGTAATGTCTCAAGGACCCCTTCTTCCTCCCTCTATGAGTTTCTAACTCTTTCCAAAGGGTGGAGGTGACGGATTAGGGTGAAGAGAAGATGAATGAATGTTATTATTTTAATTTCGTGTTAGTATATTTTGATTACTTGAGTTTATGTTAAATCATTTATCATGTAATGCTTTATAACTAATATGATTTATTATAAGTTTCAAAATTCTCTAATCTAAACCTTAAATCTAAACCTCCACCCGACGAAATTCACATCTTTGTTCTTGTTTTAGTTTTAATTGTTCTTGTTCCTTGCTTTAGATAATTAAAATCCAAAAATCTCAAAACCCAATTATTTCTTCTCTCCTTCTTTCCCCAATCGAAATCACAATAATAACAAATCTCTCTCTCCTTGTGTTCGACCCGTACTTGCCACGTCTTCATAGACGACGTGCACTTGCGGTATAAATTTAATTCTCATCATGCTCAGAAATAGGCAATAGTAAGTCTACGAGTGGATATGTATTCACTTTGGGTGGAGCTGCTATTACTTGCAAATCCAGGAGACAGACTTGTATCGCATTGTCGTCTATGAAATCAGAATTATATGCTCTAGCTTCAGCCGACGAATAAGCAGAATGGATAAAGAATCTGATTATGGATATTCCTTCGACTAAACTAGAAATTAATACTTTAAGGGGGGGGGGGGGGTTTGAGCACTCAGATTCCGAGGGAATCCGACGGAAACAGAATTTTGATTCCGGTTGACTCCGGAAATGGGGTTGTTTGTGCACAGAGACATGGATTCCGTCGGATTATGTGGTATGTATAAAATTTTCTTTGAGTTTTCCGTCACTTTGAGGTCGGAAATCCACGGAAACCGATTTTTCTCGGTCGACCGTCAAACATTCAATCCATCGAAATGATTGTAACGGACGACCGAACATATTTCGGTCCACCGAATTCGTAACTGGAATGATCCGTTGCGACGACCGAACTTAGTTACATTCCAAATTGATGTTTGACTGTTTGATTTTAAAGGATTGGTAACTGCGACATTCCAAATTGAAACATGAATAGTTGTTTTGCATAAGAAACTTGTTGGTCTTGTTCTTAATTGAAACTTGACATTATATGTTTGGCTATTGTAAGGTGAGTGGTTGTTGGTCATGTTCTTAATTGAAACTAGACAATAATCATTACATTACTAATGAGCTTAAGTGGATGGCTCTTTGTAATTCAAACTGTTACAACCTTGTTCATTGTGTATGAAACTGGTTTGCTACTTACGAACATGATATCTGTTTAAGACTATGATACATGTTTTCTCTACTTGATGTTGTGCTAAGTTCATCTGTTAGAACTATACACTACTAGTAGAATTAAATTGATTGGATTCATACTTACATCAAATTCATGTTTTTACGTTTTACAGTGGATGGTAGAGATGGAGGAGAACTTGAGTGTGATCCTGACTCGGATGACCTACTTTGTGAATGATCATATAATGACAGTGTGTGTGGGACTTTGAAGTTGACTTGCAATGCCCAATTTTGATGGAATATATTTTATTCCAGACTTACATATATGTTGTGTATGCTTTGTGAACACTAGGCATATCTAATATTTGTAAGACTATGGTTTGTTTAACATGTCTACTTATATTGTCATGATATGCATATGTTGGTTGTGAACTGATTTTGAGATATTTTCTTTGATGTTGGGATTGGAGGAGTTTAGATGGACTCTAAAACTCGTTATATATATTTACTTGATCTTGAAATAGATTCATGACAGTTGTTATATACCTATATGTATTATGTTTTATGGTGAACATAGGAAGAAATGGTTGGATATATTGATATGTATTATTTAGATATTCAATGTTATATCCAATTATTATGTTCACATACAAGCTTATAGGTGACAACATGTTTATTGGGCCCAACTGGGCTAGAGCCCGGTAACATGTATTTACACTCTAAGGCTTGCCCTAAGCTGGAGGTAACACCGGTGGGGATTCCAAAAACTTGATCTCCCAGAGTGTAATACTTCAAGCACCCTAACCCAAATCATTTTACCTCCAACAGTACTAACTTAACTTGTAAGATTTTGCACTTGTTTTTCTTATAAATCTCAAATATATGTATATTCATGATTAAAATGAGAAAATTAAAGAAATTGGGTTCTTCTTGTTTGAATGGTTACAATAATCCAAAGTTTTCTAGATTATTCTTTTTCTTCTCATACATTCTTTTTTTGTATTTGGAGGGTATAGTTGAAAGATATTAGTGAAACTAAGTCTTATTAAAATATAGGGTGTTCATGAAATTCCTCCCTGAAAGCAACTTATAAACGCCCTACTAAAGCATCCGGTCTCTTGAAAGGTTTTCTTGAAAATAACTTAAACACGGTCGACAAGTTCTCAAACCGTCATCCAGTGGAGGTATAACAGAGGCAGTGTGGAATTAGAAAATGGTCGATCGGTTGGCTACCGATTGACCGCTCAACGTGAAGAACAATTATTGTTTGTACTGATTTTGAAACGTTCAACTGGTTCCCTATACCGGTTGAAAAAATGTTAACAAATGCACTTCCAAATTCAGTGGATTTTGAAGATTGGTCACCGACCGTGCTATACCGGTTGACCATTTCCCATCCCGAGCATATTCATTTTAAGTCACTTTGGGCATTTTTTTTTGGAGTTTAGTTTCTCAAATTCGGTCAACTTCTTTAAGTGGGTGACAAAGGTGTTGTATTGGGTTACCTTTACGCCATAAACGAAGATAAAAAAAATTCACAGGTGAAGCACAAGAAAAAATCAAGCAACATGATCTAGAAACTCTTGGAGATTTGGTTTCAGATTTTGTAGGATGCAATTACAGTTGAGGGGTTTTCTTGTGTATTAGAGTCTATAAATAGGGTATTTTTATGCCAATTATAGAGAGCAAAAACTATGGTTTTTCGGGAGAGAAAGTTGTAGAGAGTTGTTTTGGAGGGCGAAATTTCATGGGTGAATTTTCTCCATGTAATTTCTTTTTGTATTGGAATTTTTTCTCAATTTGGGAGCCTCGTTGGTTTGGATATACCCGCAAATCTCTTTCTGTGCTTGTCTTCTTGTGGTTTGGCCTTTTTTCTTCTTCAACATCCCTTGTGTGTACTTTACATTCATGAGATTTGGGAAGATTCATCCGAAGAAGCCAAATCGAATCTTGACAAACTGGTATCAGAGCTTTGGTTCATGATTTTGTGGGGTCGATGTCACCGAAAGGTGTCAAGCGATGGTGGAGGGTTTAGAAGGAAATACTAGTTCGACAAAAGCCGGATTTTTTTTGGTGAAGCGCTTTAACGACGACGACAACTTCACCTTGTGGCTGGAGAGGGTGACAAATTTGTTTGCAAAGGAGGGCCTTTTCAAAGCCTTGAAAAAGAAGTTGAAGAAGCCTGAGAGATGTCAGATTCAACGTGGGAGGATATGCAAAACAACCGATGAGTACGACAATGTTTGGCATATAAGACACTTTGGGAAGTTCTTGGCATGAAGGATCCGAAGGAGGTTTGGGCGAAACTGGAGAGGCGCTACAAGCCAAAATCTCTCCAAAATTGGCTTTACGTCAAAAAGAAGCTTTACAGGTTTAAGCTCGTGGAGGGGGGCAGTTTTTGAGGCATATGTGGATGAACTAATTGCATTCTTACAGAGGTGGCAACTCTTGACATAGAGATCAAGGAGGAGGACAAAGCATTATTGTTGTTGGCTTCTCTACCAGTCTCATATGACAACATTGTAACCACTCTTGTGTATGCGAAAGAGACTCAACTTGGATGAAATCATTTTGACCTTATTGATGATTGAATTGAAGGGGAATAACAACAAGGTGGAGTTAGTTGAGGGTAATGTGATGGTCAAATTAGGCAGGGTCGCAAACATGATGATTCAGAGAAGAAAAAGGTTGGTTCGAAGGGGGGAAATCCAAATTTGGTGTTTTATGTGTGAAGGAGTGACATATTGCAAGGAAGTGTCCAAATCGAGTGAAGCGCAAGGAGGAGACAGATTCTGGAGAGGTTGGGTGGTCGTGGGTGCACAAGCAAAAGACTTCTTGTTGACGACTACATACAAGGAAACTCTTGAGGCCACTTAAAAATTTGATGGGAGGACAGATGAGTGGGTGTTGGATTCTAGTAGTTCAAACCATGTATGTGGAGATTTGGAAAGTCTTGTACGTATGAGGCATGTGATTAGTAGCATATCATATAGAGCATTCACGCTATATATCATTTATTTCACCCCATATTTGTTCTACTTGGGTATTTGTTTCATACATTTATGAGTTTAGGTAATAAAGAGGAGAAAGGAAGCAAGAAGGACCGAAATGCAAGAACAGAAGACTGATTTGATAGCCTTCAAGACCTATTTGTAATGCTCAAGGACCAGATTGCAAGTAAGAAAGGACCTAGGTGAAAACCCGATGGGACCTGATCATAAATAAAATATGTTAGTTGCAAAGGTCTGAAATCTTATGAACCTGAGAAGTAATTCAACAATTAAAACCGAACGGGTTCAAACGAACATCTCTCGGTGCATACCACATGTGTAAATGATTAACTTAAGCTGTTGGAGAAATTTGGGGTCGATCTGACCCAAATAATTCGTCATTGGCGGATTTGGTGGGTCGGATTGCACTCGAATTTCTCTAGTATGTCGGGTATTCGGGTCAGAGCACTCTGGAATACCCAGATCTAATTTGTAGTTGTCCGATTGTACCCAAATTAATCCAGACCTTCTAATCTTCTATAAACACGCTTGTAACCCTTCCATTCTTCCTCTTCTTTCTTCTTCCCCCATTAGAATATGTTTTATTTCTTGCTTAGTAGTAGGTTTTATTTCTTGTTTAGTAGTGTAGTGGAGGCGAAGAGAAACATCATTTTGTAATCCTTCTTTCTTAATCATATTTTAGTTTCATGTTTTTTATGTTCTTGTCTTGCATTTGATGCAATTTTTATTCCATTGCTTTGGTTATATTTAGTTTCTTTTACTTATTCATGTGTTGTTTTTCTTGTGTTGTTTTTTTGTTATGAATATGATTAGTAAGTAATTTATCCCCATGGGGGTGGAGGATGATGTGAAATGTGGATGTAGTTAGATTAATGTGTGTGATTAATCTTAATCTGGAGCTTCAAATGATTTTCATAGTCATTTTATGTGTTTCTCACTCTTATCTTTGATGTGTTAATGGTCTTAATGGATGCTTAGCACATGCTTTGGTTAGTGGACCCACTTTATGGGGAATAATGAGGTAATGATAAGATTGAAGTGGATAAAAAGATAAGATTGACATTTGAGCATGTGGTTATCTTTAGCCTTATCTAAAGTATTGTCTTGTATGTTTTAATGATGATGATAAATCTTAATCCATATGAAAACACACTTAGTACAATGACCATTATAGATATCCATATTAATTCATGTCATTATAGATGAGTGTCCAGAACGGGACCAATGTATGGACAAACCTGGACACAAGTATTTGACAAAGTGTGTCCAAAATGAGCGTCCAGAACTGGACCAACGTCTAGACAAACCTGGACACAGGTACTGGACAAAGTGTGTCCAGAATGAGTGTCTAAAGTGTGTCCATCGAGTATTTATGAGTCCCCTTGCAACCCCCTCCACCACACCGACGAGGTGGAACAATGTTGCTTCACCGGGGAGTGAGACCCCCGACCAACTTGTTGGAGTCAGCATAAGAAATATGTGACAACCCCCCCCCCCCCCCCCCCCCCCCCCCCCCCGTGCCCCCCAAAATCACTTTCCGAACATGCACAGATAACATAATTCTGTCAAAGCAAAAGAGATAGAGAAAGGAAAGAGAGAGAGAGAGAGGAAGAGAAGATGCGTGACAGAGATATTTTTCTGGTTTTTTTAAGACGTAGGGGTATTTTGGGGGTGGAATGGGAAATATAAGTATATTTTTCAGAGAGTGTCAAAGTGGATGATATTTTTCAGAGATTGAGACAGTTGAGGCATAGAAAGTCAAATTCTCCTTTAGGATTTGGGGATAATCTTGTCGTTGAAGGTTTCACCATCCAACCCCTAATATGCTTTCGAAGTTATTCTTCTCCGGTTTTATTCTCCCTGTACTCTAACCATTCTCCATAGTGAAGATTCGACTTGTGTTAACCACGGTGGTTTTTCTCGCAAGGGCTTCCACATAAATCTAATGTTGTGCTTCCTCTTCTTTATTGATTGTTTGCTTCTTAGATGCTTGTTAGATATTTATGGAATTGTCTAGTTTGAGTTCGATTAGGATTTTTCGATGCTTCCGTTGCACAGACCTCCAGCAACAATTCTAACACAATCATTGCAAAATGTCTAGCGTATCACCAAGTCGAGGGTGTTTGAACATAGCTCGAGTCTCTAACTTTGACGTCTCATAGGTCATTAGGCCAAGAGGATAAAGTTGCTGCAAGTATGGAAAGCAAGGAGTAAGCATGGCCATTGTAGTTGGACCGAGAGCGACAACTTAGAACTTTAAATGTCATCAGAGAACTAATTTTGAAGCTATTGGTTAATTAATTTAAGTTATTGAGTAGTGAATGGTAGGGGTGTCAACGGATTTGCTACGGATCGAATATAGGTATATTCAGATTCGTATCTGCATAAAATTTACGAATCCGGATACAGATTGCTTGCAGATATGAAATGTCTATATCCTCATAGATATTTGACGGATTTGGAGTGGATACAGATAATATACACATCCATAAACATAATGGTCGACCTTGTAACATTTTTTTGTTTTTTACTCAGAAAAATGCTTATATGTAGTCACCTTTATTTGGTTTGAAATATTAATTTAATGTATGTTAACTTCTAGCTTCATATTCTGAAAATAATAACAAGATTCAATGCTTAAATTAGTGCAATTAGTGGATGCATGTTTATGAGAGTTAACAAAAATATATACTATATATTCAAAATATAATCATACATGGTTTAAATGTGGATACGTTTGGGTATAATAATGTCTTATGTAAGTATACGGACACAAATACGAATACGGATGTTGAAATAGAGATATGTAGTTTCGGAACGGATATTATTCCGATCGGCTACGTCAATATTCATATTCGCTCCGCAAGTTGACCGATACTCCCTTTCGAATACAAAAATAAATTTCGGATATAATTTTTCTCGGACAAAATGTAACAACTCGAATACGAATGTTATCAAATTTTAGGATTTCGGATTCCATTGGCACCCCTAGTGCATGGTCGTGCCTCCACGCTGACCGTGTCCGACTAGTTGTTAACGCTACATGTCGAAGCAGACCTCATGCCGAGGATGTTTGGCTACAATAATTTGTGTTCTCAACGTTGTTTTAACTTTGTTGTAAATGTTAACGTCGTTCGTATTAAACTTTAAAAAGTCGACCACTAAAGGTGCGCAATTAAAATTCGTAGGGACTTATGAGTCGGCATAAGACAAAGGACAGAGCTAAATTAAATAACATTTGGATTGTAGTAAAAATCAAACTTGCTTTCCTTTTTCAGGGTAACCTTCGTTTCCATGTCGGTTACGTAACAATGACATTAGACACCAACTCCCCTTGGCAAGTGCCTTACTCATCGATTAAGCCAATTATTTTATCTAGATTAGCATCTCTGTTAACGCTCTATGGTATAGCAGAAGAACGAAGGGATAAATAAATGAAATCGTTTCATTCCAATTTAGAGGTGATTTCATTCCGGTGTGTCAAAGCAAAATAAGTTTTTCCAACTAGGAATTTTCAAAGGGGACCCAAAAAAATGTAGGTTACGTATAATGAAAATGATAACATATTTAATTATAACACTTACTTTTCGTACTCCGAAAACTTTGTAGTTGTTTCATGTCAATACTTCTAAAACATTTCTATCTACGTACAAAATTGTAATATCCTCGATAAGATGTTACTCATATTAACTTCAGCTAACACCTAAAATTTTGAGTTCATACAGCGGTACCATTTCATCCAACGACGCTAACTTATGTGGTTCTAAACTTTTGATTTTTAATGTAATTTCATATATAAAATAACAAATATATATGTGTGTATATATATATATATTAATATAACACATGAGAATATTTGCTATTACATGACACGTAATTTTAACGTGAAAGAAAATTAAATATATCATAACTTTGTATTTGGAAAAAAGTTCAACCTCATGACAGACATGATACAAAACAAACAACTTAATGAAAGTACTCTAGGCTGAAAGAGATAAAAAGAAAGAGATAGAAAGAATGAGAAGTAGCATGGTTGAGGAAGGGGTATTGTGGGTAGACTGGAAAACATAAACATATTTTTCAGAGAATGTTAAAGTGGAGAATATTTTTCAGAGATCGGGACACTTGAGGCATAGAAAGTCAAGCTTTTTCCTTTAGGATTTGGGGATAATCTTGTTGTTGAAGGTTTCACCCATCCAATCCCTAATCTGCTTTCGAAGTTATTCTTCTCCGGTTTTATTCTCCCTGTACTCTAACTATTCTCCATAGTAAAGCTTCGACTTGTGTTTGCCACTGTTGTTTTTCCCGCAAGGGCTTCCACATAAAATCTAATGTTGTGGTTGCTCTTCTTTATTGATTGCTTTTGTAATAACCTAAACTAAACATCTTAATTAACTAAACCTAAACCTAATTAATCTAATCTAATCTTTGATTAGTGAAGGATGAGGTGGAGAATTGGATAAGAATTGAGAGATGAGGTGTTGGAATAGGATTGGAGGGGATAGAGGTGTTGAGTTTTGAGGTAAATATATATAGTGAAGATAAGATTGAGATAAGTTTGTTTGGTAAAAACGTTCTTCTTCAATTCTTGATTTATCAGAGAGTGAGAGAAGAGTTTAGAGAGAAGAAGAAGAAGAAGGTGAAGAAGAAGAAGAGGAGAAGAAGGAGAAGAAGGAAGAAGAAGAGGAGTGAAGATACTCAAGCTTGGGAGGCTTCACAACCGTCGAAAAGGTATGCCAAATCTTCAATATAACTCACTTGTGCTTTGTGAGTGTTGGGGATCGACGTTGGTGTCGAATTCCCCGTCGGAATTCAACCAATTCAGAGGTTGAAGACGACGATCGGTCGACCGGTGCCTGTGGGCAGTCGACCGATCCTATTATTATATTGATGTTTACCCGCAAACGGTCGAACGATGTCTATGGACGGTCGACCGTTATGCCAAATTCATGCGGGAAAAAGGGGATATGCTGTTATCGGTCGAACGGGACCACTTAGCCGGTCGACCGAATAACGATGAGAATGGGTCGGTTGGGGATTTTGACTTATTAAACGGTCGAACGTCCTTTACCTTGTTCGACCGATCCATTCGATGCTAAGTCGGTTGGGAGCTTTGACCATCAAAACGGTCGACCGCTCTTTAACTCTCGGTCGACCGACTGAGCATTTAATTAAGCGGTAGAGTGCTTGTGTTGTTTCGGTCGAACTGTATTTCAGTTCCGGTCGACCGAACGAGACTTGGGCAAAATATTGAAATCCCTGTTATCGGTCGAACGACCCCTTGGTTCGATCGGTCGGATATATATATTATATAAAATTGTATAGCGTAGACCATCCAAACGGTCGACCGCTAGATGACTTTTGTTCGACCGATTGGTCGGTAATTCGGTTGGCGTGGTTCGACCGGTAGACTTGTTTGTATAGTACTGTGTACTGTGTGGGGGACCGGTCGACCGGTGTGCTTGTAGCGGTCGACCGATCTGCCGCAGGTTGGTGGATTTATCCACACGCGATCCGTCGATGTCAGGTCGACTACCGGCTCCGAGGCGACGGTTGATTACCGGCTTTGAGAGCTACGGATTTCACCTTCGACGAAGGCGTATTATTGTTGTACTTTTTCCTCTCTTACCGAGCGGGGTGTGAGGGATGTGTACCGTAAACCTTGGGCAGTTTGCGAGGGTTTAGCGGTAGGCCGAGGATGTTCCGGCAGGGTGCGCGCTAGGCGACTCTTGGGGGAGCAGTGGCTGTCGTCTGACCCGAGTTGTGTATTCGGCGGGCTGACTCGCTCCTTGAGTGCGGCGTGTACCAGGGGTTCCTTCCTGCACTTTTTGGGGAGCAGTGGTGTCGACTGACCCTTGTGAGGCAGCGGTGGACTGACTTGACCCTAGTGGCAGGAGTGGTTCAGTGCCGCGGAGGCGGTGAGGGCATTATTGTGGGCCCGAGGCGGATGGTCATGTGCATAGCATTGCATTGTCTTTAATTCCTTTTTATATTTTTAGGAGGTTTGGTATACGGGGTTCCTGCAGGGAACTCAGGCATGTTTGTTGTTTGCATTTCAGGTAGCGAGCAGGGTTAGAGTTTGAGGTGGTGACCGAGGACGGTGCCCCCGAGATCAGATCCTGTAGTTGTCAGTCTTTTCCTTTTGAGGTGATTACTTATTGTATAGCTTTTGTCGTAATCACAGTCAGTTTGTATATTTGACTTCCACGTGGATCATATTTATATTATATATGTCGGTTTGTTTCCCGTGACGTGCCCAGTGTTGACCGTTGACGGTCTTTATTATTGTTTAAATTTTCCGCTGTTTCGGGTACGTTACAATTTGGTATCAGAGCGTTGATCTCGGCGTACTTGTCCAAAGAAACCACCTTTGAGTTAGGATCATGCATGCACAGATTATATTGATATTGTCTTGTTTCCTTTGGCAGATGCCTCCTAGACGGGGGAAGGCGGTTGCCCATACTCGCGGTGAGAGTGAGACTGCGAGGGATGAGGCTTGGGAGGATGAGCGTCGGACGTTGTTCGATACGGTCGGACGTCTGACAGAGATGCTACAGCAGCAGACGGCACAGACTGGGCAGACGGGGACTGGCGCTATGCATGACCGGTTTATGCGCCAGCATCCGCCTACCTTTCTGGGGCAGTACGACGCAGAGGCTGCGGAGGAGTGGATCTTCACGATGCAGAAGATCTTCAGTGCTATTGGTTGTCCTCCAGAGGCGAGAGTGGGCCTGGCTACTTATGTTTTGGGCGGTGCTGCGTCCAACTGGTGGAGGTCCACATCTGCAGTGGTGTTTGCGGACAGAGATGATATAGCCTGGGAGGAGTTCGTTGGCGAGTTCAACGAGCAGTATTTTCCGCAGCATGTCCAGGATCAGAAGAGGGAGGAGTTTCTGAGTCTTCAGCAGGGAGACATGACCCTAGCAGGCTACATCGGGAAGTTCAACGCCCTTGAGCGTTACTGTCCCGAGATGTATGTTACACAGGAGCAGAGGGCAGGGAAGTTCGTCCGAGGGCTCCGGAAGCAGTTGAGGACGAAGGTGCTGACACACATGCCGAGCACGTTGGCCGATGCAGTGAAGAGTGCCTCTGTTCTTGATCGTGACTACAGGGAGAACTACCAGGATGAGAGGAGGCCATCAGGTAGGTTCTCTGGGAGGCCAGGAGGTCAGACTGGAGGGAATCCGGGCAAGAGGCCCCGATACGAGGGAGCAGGAGTTGCAGTACCACGACCTGAGCCTTGTGGTACTTGTGGGAGGTTTCACTCCGGGCCGTGCTTCACCCCCGGAGCATGTCATGGGTGTGGCCAGCTGGGTCACTTTATCAGGAGCTGTCCGAGCCGAGGAGCTGGGCCGAGCAGACCACCGGGTTTACCCGCACCAGGCAGAGGAGGAGGCGGAGGTAGACCACCTTTCAGACCACAGCAGGGGCAGCGCACTGGCAGAGTTTTCACCATCCAGGCAGAGGAGGCTCGGGATGGAGGCGCTGTCGTGGAAGGTACACTTCTTGTCGCAGGTTCAGTAGCTAGGGTGTTATTTGATTGTGGCGCGACACACTCGTTCATCTCAGAGCGATTTGCGGGAGTGTTGGGCTGTACCCTTGCGATGTTGACTGCCACGTTGGAGGTCAGCACACCCCTGGGTCTGGTGGGCACTGTGGGGAGATTTGTCCCCGGCGCCACGGTTGTTTCGGGAGATCAAGAGTTTCCGGCAGACCTGGTCTTGCTACCGATGGAGGACTTTGATGTCATACTTGGGATGGATTGGCTGTCCCAATATGATGTTCGAGTCTTGTGCCGTGAGAAGAAGATTTTGATCCCGAGGAAGGGTTTGCCTGATATTCTGATTAGAGGGATCAGAAGCAGAGAGGGTCGCATTATTGTATCTGCTGTGAGAGCTCAGAGACTGTTACAGCAGGGATGTGCAGCATTTCTGGCGACGCTTGTGGTTGCGGAGGCAGAGTCCCAGAGGCTAGAGGACATTGAGGTGGTACAGGAGTTCGCGGATGTTTTTCCAGCGGAGATTCCAGGTTTACCACCACACCGGGAGTTGGAGTTCGGCATTGAGTTGGTAGCCGACACTACACCACAGTCGAAGGCTCCATACCGGATGGCACCTGCTGAGTTGACAGAGTTGAAGAAGCAGTTGCAGGAGTTGATGGACTCTGGATTTATCAGACCGAGCGTCTCGCCTTGGGGTGCACCAGTTTTGTTTGTGAAGAAGAAGGACGGATCCTTGAGGATGTGCATAGACTACAGGATGCTGAACCAGGTGACGGTGAAGAATAGGTATCCCTTACCTAGGATCGAGGACCTCTTTGACCAGCTGCAGTCAGCGAAGGTTTTCTCGAAGATTGACCTGCGTTCAGGATATCACCAGTTGAGGATCCGAGATGAGGACATCCAGAAGACAGCCTTCAGGACGAGATATGGACACTATGAGTTCTTGGTGATGCCATTTGGATTGACGATTGCTCCGGCAGCGTTCATGGATCTGATGCACCGGACGTTCAGGCAGTATATTGATATATTTGTGATTGTCTTCGTGGATGACATCTTGATCTATTCACCAGATGTGGAGCAGCACAGAGAGCATCTGAGGATTGTACTCAGCATCTTGAGGGCTCAGCAGTTATATGCTAAGTTCTCAAAGTGCGAGTTTTGGTTGGACAGAGTGGCATTCCTCGGACACATTGTATCGGCAGAGGGGATATCAGTGGATCCGGCGAAGGTAGAGGCGGTGACACAGTGGAGGACCCCTACGAGCGTGACGGAGATTAGGAGCTTTGTTGGACTGGCGGGTTATTACCGTCGCTTCATCAAAGACTTCTCGAGATTGGCAGCACCACTGACGGCGCTGACGCAGAAGGGAGT
The DNA here is from genome assembly GCA_963682175.1 of Triglochin maritima. Taxonomy (NCBI): domain Eukaryota; kingdom Viridiplantae; phylum Streptophyta; class Magnoliopsida; order Alismatales; family Juncaginaceae; genus Triglochin; species Triglochin maritima. Next base: position 18,497,237 of record OY821779.1, read on the forward strand.
CACTTTTGTTTGGTCGCAGAAGTGCGAGGACAGCTTTCAGGAGCTGAAGAGACTGTTGACCACAGCACCAGTTTTGTCATTGCCGAGTGGCACGGGTGGATTCGTGATTTATAGCGACGCTTCAGGTGTTGGCTTAGGATTTGTACTTATGCAGCACGGGAGGGTGATCGCATACGCATCCAGACAGCTGAAGGTCCATGAGAGGAATTACCCGACACATGATTTGGAGTTAGCAGCAGTGGTTCATGCACTGAAGACCTGGAGACACTATCTTTATGGCGAGCAGTTCGAGGTGTTTACAGATCATCAGAGTCTGAAGTACCTGTTCTCACAGAAGGAGCTGAACATGAGGCAGCGCAGATGGCTTGAGTTCATCAAGGACTATGACTTCACTATCTCTTACCATCCGGGGAAGGCGAACACAGTTGCAGACGCTTTGAGCCGGAAGGTGGAGGTATCAGTAGCAGGCCTATGCATTCAGGAGTGGAGACTGCTAGAGTCCTTGGCAGAGTGGAGACCATTTGCTGATAGTTCTGAGGGCGCAGTGATTGCCGGATTGAGAGTAGAGCCTCAGACAGTATCAGCAGTGATTCATGCTCAGACTACAGATGAGGAGTTGAGCAGTTTGTTACAGTTAGCTGCCAGAGATGGGTCAGACTTCAGAGTTGGAATGGATGGAGGTCTGAGATTCAGAGACCGTATCTGGGTGCCGAAGACAGAGGACCTGAGACATGATATCATGGAGGAGGCACACAGATCGAGATATTCCATTCATCCAGGGAGCACCAAGATGTACAAAGATCTGCAGCGGAACTTCTGGTGGCGAGGTATGAAGAAGGACGTTGCAGACTTCGTGTCGAGGTGTTTGGTCTGTCAGCAGGTGAAGATCGAGCACCAGAGACCAGCAGGGCAGATGCAGAGGATTGAGTTGCCCGAGTGGAAGTGGGAGCACGTGACGATGGATTTTGTTATGGGGCTACCGAAGACACGGAGATTCCACGATGCGATTTGGGTTATAGTCGATCGACTGACCAAGTCGGCACATTTCTTAGCTATTAAGACCACTCTGGCTCTGGAGGGTCTAGCTAAGTTATATATTGAGGAGATTGTCAGACTTCATGGCGTGCCGGTCAGTATTATTTCAGATAGAGATCCCAGATTCACTTCGAGATTTTGGGAGAGTCTACACAGAGCACTGGGGACACGTCTGAAGTTTAGCATAGCTTTCCACCCACAGACAGATGGCCAGTCAGAGCGGACGATACAGACTTTGGAGGACATGCTGAGAGCGTGTACACTTGACTGGGCCGGGCATTGGGATGAGCATTTGCCGTTGATCGAGTTCGCCTACAACAACAGCTACCATTCGAGTATTGGGATGGCACCCTATGAGGCATTATACGGGAGACCGTGTAGATCGCCGGTATGCTGGAGTGATGTGGGCGAGAGACAGCTAGTTGGACCTGACATTATCCAGTTGTATTCAGAGAAGGTCGACGTGATTCGGAGACGACTAGCTACGGCGCAGAGCAGGCAGAAGAGTTATGCTGATACGCGGAGGCGTGAGCTGACTTTTGATGTAGGAGATCATGTCTTCCTGAAGATCTCGCCTTCCAGAGGGGTGATGAGATTCGGGAAGAAGGGGAAGCTGAGTCCGAGGTATGTCGGACCTTTTGAGATATTGGATCGGGTCGGTGAGGTAGCATATAGGATTGCACTACCGCCACAGTTCGCAGGACTTCACAACGTCTTCCATGTTTCTATGCTGAGGAAGTACGTGGCCGATCCAGCTCATGTGATAGAGATATCAGTACCGGAGATCCAGCAGGATTTGTCGTTAGATGAGAGACCAGTTGAGATTGTGGATCAGATGGTACATCAGCTCAGGAGGAGAGCGATTCCGATGGTGAAGGTCAGGTGGCAGCATCACACTGACAGAGAGGCTACCTGGGAGATCGAGGAGGATGTCAGGAAGCAGTATCCAGAGTTGTTTCGGTAAGTCAGTTGTTTCGAATTTCGCGGACGAAATTCTTTTAAGGAGGGTAGATTGTAATAACCTAAACTAAACATCTTAATTAACTAAACCTAAACCTAATTAATCTAATCTAATCTTTGATTAGTGAAGGATGAGGTGGAGAATTGGATAAGAATTGAGAGATGAGGTGTTGGAATAGGATTGGAGGGGATAGAGGTGTTGAGTTTTGAGGTAAATATATATAGTGAAGATAAGATTGAGATAAGTTTGTTTGGTAAAAACGTTCTTCTTCAATTCTTGATTTATCAGAGAGTGAGAGAAGAGTTTAGAGAGAAGAAGAAGAAGAAGAAGGTGAAGAAGAAGAAGAGGAGAAGAAGGAGAAGAAGGAAGAAGAAGAGGAGTGAAGATACTCAAGCTTGGGAGGCTTCACAACCGTCGAAAAGGTATGCCAAATCTTCAATATAACTCACTTGTGCTTTGTGAGTGTTGGGGATCGACGTTGGTGTCGAATTCCCCGTCGGAATTCAACCAATTCAGAGGTTGAAGACGACGATCGGTCGACCGGTGCCTGTGGGCAGTCGACCGATCCTATTATTATATTGATGTTTACCCGCAAACGGTCGAACGATGTCTATGGACGGTCGACCGTTATGCCAAATTCATGCGGGAAAAAGGGGATATGCTGTTATCGGTCGAACGGGACCACTTAGCCGGTCGACCGAATAACGATGAGAATGGGTCGGTTGGGGATTTTGACTTATTAAACGGTCGAACGTCCTTTACCTTGTTCGACCGATCCATTCGATGCTAAGTCGGTTGGGAGCTTTGACCATCAAAACGGTCGACCGCTCTTTAACTCTCGGTCGACCGACTGAGCATTTAATTAAGCGGTAGAGTGCTTGTGTTGTTTCGGTCGAACTGTATTTCAGTTCCGGTCGACCGAACGAGACTTGGGCAAAATATTGAAATCCCTGTTATCGGTCGAACGACCCCTTGGTTCGATCGGTCGGATATATATATTATATAAAATTGTATAGCGTAGACCATCCAAACGGTCGACCGCTAGATGACTTTTGTTCGACCGATTGGTCGGTAATTCGGTTGGCGTGGTTCGACCGGTAGACTTGTTTGTATAGTACTGTGTACTGTGTGGGGGACCGGTCGACCGGTGTGCTTGTAGCGGTCGACCGATCTGCCGCAGGTTGGTGGATTTATCCACACGCGATCCGTCGATGTCAGGTCGACTACCGGCTCCGAGGCGACGGTTGATTACCGGCTTTGAGAGCTACGGATTTCACCTTCGACGAAGGCGTATTATTGTTGTACTTTTTCCTCTCTTACCGAGCGGGGTGTGAGGGATGTGTACCGTAAACCTTGGGCAGTTTGCGAGGGTTTAGCGGTAGGCCGAGGATGTTCCGGCAGGGTGCGCGCTAGGCGACTCTTGGGGGAGCAGTGGCTGTCGTCTGACCCGAGTTGTGTATTCGGCGGGCTGACTCGCTCCTTGAGTGCGGCGTGTACCAGGGGTTCCTTCCTGCACTTTTTGGGGAGCAGTGGTGTCGACTGACCCTTGTGAGGCAGCGGTGGACTGACTTGACCCTAGTGGCAGGAGTGGTTCAGTGCCGCGGAGGCGGTGAGGGCATTATTGTGGGCCCGAGGCGGATGGTCATGTGCATAGCATTGCATTGTCTTTAATTCCTTTTTATATTTTTAGGAGGTTTGGTATACGGGGTTCCTGCAGGGAACTCAGGCATGTTTGTTGTTTGCATTTCAGGTAGCGAGCAGGGTTAGAGTTTGAGGTGGTGACCGAGGACGGTGCCCCCGAGATCAGATCTTGTAGTTGTCAGTCTTTTCCTTTTGAGGTGATTACTTATTGTATAGCTTTTGTCGTAATCACAGTCAGTTTGTATATTTGACTTCCACGTGGATCATATTTATATTATATATGTCGGTTTGTTTCCCGTGACGTGCCCAGTGTTGACCGTTGACGGTCTTTATTATTGTTTAAATTTTCCGCTGTTTCGGGTACGTTACAGCTTTATTGTTGGATGCTTGTTAGATATTTATGGAATTGTCTAGTTTGAGTTTGATTAGGATTTTTCGATGCTTCTGTTACACAGAACACCACCAACTATCCTAACACAATCATTGCAAAATGTCTAGCGTATCACCAAGTCGAGGGTGTTTGAACATAACTCTAGTCTCTAACTTTGGACATCTCATAGGTCATTAGGCCAAGAGGATAAAGTTGCTGCAAGTATGGAAAGCAAGGAGTAAGCATGGGCATTGCGGTTGAACCGAGAGACAACTTACAACTTTAAATGCTATCGGTGAACTAATTTTGATGCTAGTGGTTAATTAATTTAAGTTATGGAGTAGTGCATGGTAGAGGTGTCAACGGATTGGCTACGGATCAAATATATGTATATTCATATTCGTATTTGTATAAAATTTATGAAGCCAGATAAAGATTGCTTGCAGATATGAAAAGTCTATATCCTCATAGATATTTGACGGATTTGGAGTGGATACAGATAATATACACATCCATAAACATAATTGCCGACCTTGAATACGAATGCTATCAAATTTCAGGATTTCGGATTCTATTAGCACCCCTAGTGCATGGTCGTCATGCCTCCACGCTGACCATGTCCGACCAGTTGTTAACGCTACATGTCCAAGCGGACCTCATGCCGAGGATGTTTGGCTACAATAATTTGTGCTCTCAACGTTGTTTTAATTTTGTTGTAAATGTTAATGTTGTTCGTATTAAACTTTAAAAGTCGACAACTAAAGGTGCGCAATTAAAATTCATAGGGACTTATGAGTCGGCATATGACTAAGGATAAAGCTAAATTAAATAACATTTAGATTGTAGTAAAAGTCAAATTTGCTCCCCTTTTTTCAGGGTAACCTCCGTTTCCATGTCGGTTACGTAACAATGACAATAGACACCAACTCCCCTTGGCAAGTGCCTTACTCATCGATTAAGCTAATTATTTTATCTAGATTAGCATCTCTGTTAACATTCCTAACGCTATATGGTATAGCAGAAGAATGAAGGGCTAATTAAATGAAATCGTTTCATTCAAATTTAGAGGTGATTTCATTTCGGTGTATCAAAGCAAAATAAGTTTTGCCAACCTCCCAACTTCATCAACCAGTGATGGACCCAGGAATTTTCAAAGGGGACCCAAAAAATTGATGTTACTTGTAACGAAAACTATTACATATTTAATTATGACACGTACTCTTTGTACTCTGAAAACTTTATATAGTTGTTTCATGTCAATACTTCCAAAACATCTCTATCTACGTACAAAATTATAATATCCTCGTCTTAACTTCAACTAACACCTAAAATTTTGAGTACATACAGCGGTACCATTTCATCCAACGACGCTAACTTAGGTGGTTTTAAACTTTTGATTTTTAATGTAATTTCATATCGATTTTTCTATAGAATAGTTTTATAGAATAAATTTGTAGGACTTTTCGGGAGAAGAAAATGATTAAAATAACAAAAAAAGTTAATATAACACATTAGAATATTTGCTATTAAATGACATGTAATTTTAACATGAAAGAAAATTAGAAATATCATAAACTTTGTGTTTGGAAAAAAGTTCAACCTCATAGTAGACATGATACAAAACAAACAACTTAATGAAAGTACTCTAGGCTTTAGATACAAAAGGAGGACAAACACATTCAATTAATACTAATGAGATAATAATTAAACGATCAAATAGTAAACAAGTCTATCAACGTAGTTTGCTGGTTATTTATGCTCTCCGAGTGTCTTTAATCCCATGTACAAATCTCTACTATGTACTATCAATTTTTGGGGAATGGGACTATTGTATATTAAAGAAAAACTTGTAGGATCGTGTGGGTCTATGGGTCCACGATTAAGGCTAATCTTAATTCTCTACTTGATTAAGCAATCAAATGCGCAACGGAATAAGCAAACAAAAGTAGAGAAAGAAAGATAATGCAAACCACAAAAGACGCGTCGGTTTTTATAGAGGTTCGGCACCCCACCCGGGTCCTAGTCCTTTCTTGCAAGCTCCGCTCGACTCCACAAGCTCCGCCTACGTCTTCACTATGCTTCCCCGTTCCGGGCCGGGAGCAATGCATTTTACACTTTTTCAAGCTCGCGAACAACCCTCGCCGAGCTTGGCACCACCTCTCACAATCCGAGAGGATCACTTCGGGCTTTCACCGAAGTCCTTGCTTCTTCTTCGGAATTTCACCGAAGCCTTTGCTTTGACAACTCAATGAGTGGGACACACTCTTCTCTAACTGAGCACAACAATTGCTAAATGTGTGAGTGATGAATAATGTGGAGATTTGAGCTTAAGATCACTAAATGAGAGCTTTGAGGATTTAGGCTTTCTCTTTATGAATTTGACTTTGAGGAATTGGAGAGTTGTTTGTAAAACTGAGTTTGATCCCCTATTTAAAAGCTCTAAGAGATTCCTAGCCGTTGGGGAAAGATTTGATTGATTTGTGTAAGAGATGCACAAAACAGAATTCAAATTCAGCAAAAACTGTCTCCAACCGGTCGACCTAAAGTGGAACCGGTCGAACCGAACCTTACAAAAACTAATGGATCGGTTGAACAAATGGATGGTTCGGTCGAACGGTTGGGAATAGTGTTATGCGTATATGACCGTTGTATGAATACGACAAAATAAAACGGTCACATGAAAATCCAAAACGGTCGAACAAAATGGCAAAACCGGTCGACCGTTTTAGTCTCGGCAAAACACTACTGAAATCGGTTGAACTATGAGGCAAATCAGTTGAACAAAAATGGTCATGTAAAAACTCTAAATCTACTGAAACCGGTCGAACAAAAGGTCCAATCGGTCGAACATTTTCGGACAGGATTTAAGGTTTAGTTTTAGTGATTTTCCGATTATGTTTTGGATGACCTATCGAAGTCTGATTGATCTGAAATTTTGTGTGTGACTTCTCTAAGGACCCTAGTTTGTGAATGCATGGATATTAGCTTAAGTTATGCTCAATTCACATATGTTCCTAAGACTCAAAGAAAAGTAAAATACATGTCTTCAATCCAGCTTGATTACATGCCTTGACTTGATTTTTCTTCTTTCTTGAGTCTTGATCACCTGTAGATGTTAGCAAAATACAACATATATACCATTATACTACATGTGCTAATCGACATGTCCTAATTAAGATTAGGTTGAATTACATCATCAAAATATGGATTAAGGCCAAAAAGCCAACAATCTTCCCTTTTTTATGATGGCAACTTATATCTTAACTCTATCTTAAAACATGGAATTTGTATTTGTAAACTATGCATATTATTGCTCCCTCTATGGATGTGCATAGTTTTGTTCAATTTTATGCCAAATTCCAAGTTACCCCCTTAATTATCTCTCCCCCTTTGACATCCATCAAAAACAAAATAATTATGACTTTAAGCATAAAATTTGGATGTCTTGCAATGAAGTTGTTCCCCCTAAATTTTGCACTTCATTACACTAATAAAAGATATAGCATTTAAGCTCCCCCTATCAATAAGGCTAGATGAAAACTATGAATATGATTCAAGTTAATTTCATTTAAGTTTCAACTTAGGCATTATTCTAACATCCATTTAAAATTTGACATTTATAATCAATGGATGTGATAAATGATTTGCAATGAATAGGGTTAATGATTTTCAATGAATTGAACTTCTAAAGATATGACAATTGAGCATATTAGACTAGATTAGAGCTAATTTTTCAGAAAATTCAAAGATAGAATTTTATACCAAACTTGAATATTGATTAGCTCCAATCTTGACTTGGTGATGCAACCGGATTCGAATTTGACGTTTTGGCTCACCCGGTCACCACCAATCTCCTCTTCAAGTACCTACAAGTGTAGATTTTGGTACCCATTTTTGTTTGGGTCCATTCAATTTAGCTTTTGGCACCCAAATCCAAGTTGATTTAGGTATCCAAACACTTGAGGTTCTTTTCATGGTAATATGATGCTTTCCATTTATGTTATCTTGAACAAGATGATTTTTAACATAAAAGACATTAAAGCCTAAACCATGCTTGTCTAAGGATTGCCTTTGATTTCCTAAAAGCATATCAAGATTTTTCTTGCCATTTGTGAACTTATGCAAATCATTTATCAAAATTTTATTTGATGCATTTAGTTCACTGTTTTTAAGCTCAAGAGATTCATTCATGCATTTAAGATTTTGAATCAAAGAATTGTGCTTTTCACTCATTTGGTGTATGTGAATCTCTAATTCGACACATTTGTCGGTCATGCAATTCAAGTCATTCATTAATTTCTTGCTTTCAAGATAAGATTTGTCAAGTTTCTTAAGCAAGCCATTTTCATTACTTTCAAGCATGTGACTATCAATTGCAATAGTGAGTTAGATTTATCTTTCAATTTCTCATTCTCATCTTTTAAACATGCATTCTCTAAGATGAGCTTATCAATTTTAGCAAGTAAATCATTTTTCTCAATCAAGGTTGATTCATTTAGACAATGAAGATCATGATTTACTTCTCTAGCTAACTTGTTCTTTTGACATAGAAGCTCATATCTTTCAACAAGTTCATGGAATGCATTTTGTAGTTCTTTAAAAGAATATGATTCTTCATTAGAACTAGAACTTGATGAGCAAGATTTAGAAGATACCTCACTTTCTTCATCGATTGTTACAATGAGGCATGTGTGAGCATCTTCTCCCTTGGATGAGCTTGAGGAGGAATATGATGTAGATTTGTTCTTATCGCATCTTTCATGAGCTTCATCCATTTGGCTTGAGTCTCCCTCTTCCCCGTTTGGCGATTCTTCCTTGCCACCATACTTAGCTTGAAGAACTTGCCAAATCTCATGTGCACTTTCACAATAAGACACAAGGTCAAAAAGTTCATACTTAAGTGCACAATGTAATACATTCATAACCTTGGCATTCAAGCAAGCTAATTTCTCTTCTTCTAAACTCCATATATTATAATCAACTTTAGGCAAGTTATATGGAGTTAAGATTATGGACCACATATCTAAATTAGTCATGGATTTCAAGTATGTTTTCATTTTACTTTTCCAGGAACAAAAATTAGTTCCATCAAAATATGGTGGTCTAGAAGAGCATGTAGGTGATTCTAGATCATAAGATGTGGATGTTGATGCAATTTCGACCATGCTTACTACGATTAAGTGGATGATTTAAGCACCTACGCTCTGATACCAAATGTAGGATCGTGTGGGTCTATGGGTCCACAATTAAGGCTAATCCTAATTCTCTACTTGATTAAGCAATCAAATGCGCAGCGGAATAAGCAAACAAAAGTAGAGAAAGAAAGATAATACAAAACCACAAAAGACGCGTCGGTTTTTATAGAGGTTCGACACCCCACCCGGGTCCTAGTCCTCTCTTGCAAGCTCCGCTCGACTCCACAAGCTCCGCCTACGTCTTCACTATGCTTCCCCGTTCCGGGCCGGGAGCAATGCCTTTTACACTTCTTCAAGCTCGCGAACAACCCTCGCCGAGCTTGGCACCACCTCTCACAATCCGAGAGGATCACTTCGGGCTTTCACCAAAGTCCTTGCTTCTTCTTCGGAATTTCACCGAAGACTTTGCTTTGACAACTCAATTAGTGGGACACACTCTTCTCTAACTGAGCACAACAATTGCTAAATGTGTGAGTGATGAATAATGTGGAGATTTGAGCTTAAGATCACTAAATGAGAGCTTTGAGGATTTGGGCTTTCTCTTTATGAATTTGACTTTGAGGAATTGGAGAGTTGTTTGTAAAACTGAGTTTGATCCTCTATTTAAAAGCTCTACGAGATTCCTAGCCGTTGGGGAAAGATTTGATTGATTTGTGTAAGAGATGCACAAAACAGAATTCAAATTCAGCAAAAACAGTCTCCAACCGGTCGACCTAAACTGGAACCGGTCGAACCAAACCTTACAAAAACTAATGGATCGGTTGAACAAATGGATGGTTCGGTCGAACGGTTGGGAATAGTGTTATGCGTATATGACCGTTGTATGAATACGACAAAATAAAACGGTCACATGAAAACCCAGAACGGTCGAACAAAATGGCAAAATCGGTCGACCGTTTTAGTCTGGGCAAAACACTACTGAAATCGGTTGAACTATGAGGCAAATCGGTTGAACAAAAATGGTCATGTAAAAACTCTAAATCTACTGAAACCGGTCGAACAAAAGGTCCAATCGGTCCAACGTTTTCGGACAGGATTTATGGTTTAGTTTTAGTGATTTTCCGACTATGTTTTGGATGACCTATCGAAGTCTGATTGATCTGAAATTTTGTGTGTGACTTCTCTAAGGACCCTAGTGTGTGAATGCGTGGATATTAGCTTAAGTTATGCTCAATTCACATATGTTCTTAAGACTCAAAGAAAAGTAAAATACATGTCTTCAATCCAGCTTGATTACATGTCTTGACTTAATTTTTCTTCTTTCTTGAGTCTTGATCACCTGTAGATGTTAGCAAAATACAACATATATACCATTATACTACATGTGCTAATCTACATGTCATAATTAAGATTACGTTGAATTACATCATCAAAATATGGATTAAGGCCAAAAAGTCAACAAAACTTACAACAGGGGGTAATGGCCCCATTGGGCCTAACGTGGGTCCACCCCTGTCATCAACCACCATGAATTGTAACCGAGATACCCACAAAGAAAAATTATCCACAAACGCTTCTGATGCCAGTTTTACGCTGTCGTAGGTGGACCTTATATGGATGATAGAAAAAATCACTTGTGACATGAGAGAGAAAGTATGATACAAAGGAGAGAAGTTTTGTGCTGGGTCATTTTACACCACAAGATCTTCTTTTTTATAGTGTTAGCCCATTTGTTTATTTCAACTTACGAGTCACAACTTCTCAATTCTATGTTTTAATCTCGTATTTTGATAACTGCAACACATTTTTGAGAGACATAAACATAAATTCAGGTTCTTCTCACTGAGTCAGTTCGTTTGAGTACTATATTCAGTAGGTTTCGAGTAATTTTTGAGATCGTCATTTTTCCTCAGTTGGTTATTTGTGAACAAAGTTTTGATATGATGATGATGATCTTCTGATCTGTGTTATGGGCCTTCTACATATAATCAATGACATTGTGATTTATACTCATACACGTGGATCTTGTAAATCAGCAACACGACCCCATACTTTTATATTACGGTCTTGTAAATTAAAATCACAACTTTTATATCATTAATTACAATAGACATTGTAAATCGATAAATGCTCCCCTTTTACTTTTACATTAACCCATTTTAAATCGATGATTTTTTCGTTGAGTCACTTATGATATTCGATTTCAAGAGTCGTTTCATCACACGAGCATGGAGTCAATTTGTTAACGGACGATGACCTATTGGTTGAATATTTATACCGTGTGTTTATTGGTCAATACTTGTGGTTCGTATCCTTTCTTATGTAGTTCTTGTCCACACGTTAAGTTCACGCATTGCATTAACACGTCGATTTTGGGATACTTCATGGGGTCACATATGCTAATTGGGTTGTAGTTTCATTTGACCTGAGTATTAGCTGTATAGAGCATGGATTAGGCGAGAATGTTGTGGTTTTTGTCAGGTCACTTATGCTAATTGAGTTCTAGAATCGTTTCACCACACGATCATGGTGTACATTTGTTATGGGACGATGACATATTTGTTGGACACCTGGGTCACACGTGTGGGTACTGGTCAATAGCTTTTGATTCTCACCACACGACCATGGAGTCCATTGGTTAATCGATGATAACTTATTCGTTGGACATTCAAACCGTGTAGGTATTAATCAATACCTTGTTGTTTGAAAATTTTCTCATGTAGTTCTCGTGAACACCTTAAGTTCTCACAACGCATTAACATATCGATTTTGAAGTTCTTCATAGGGTCACCTATACTACTTGGGTTCTAGTATTCTTTGACTTGAGCATAGATTTCGCAAAGGTGTTGTGATTGTTTGTCGGGTCACTTATGTTAATTGGGTTCTAGTATCATTTGACCAAAGTATTAGTTGAAAAGAGCATGGATTTGACAACAATGTTGCAATTATTTGTCGGGTCACTTGTGTTATTTGAGTTTTAGAATCATTTCTCCACACTAGTATGAAGTTTATTCGTTCCAGGACGAGGACCTATTTGTTGGAGACCCGGACCATTGGTTAGTTGTCAATAACTTCCGGTTCGGTATTAAGTTCCTCCACAAACCTTGTATACAAAAATGACCGAAATAAAAATTGATTAAAATATATTGAAAATAGTACTCATTTTGATTGGCTTGATGAGAGAATTCTAAATCTACACTTACATCTTTAAGAAACATTCGTGGATCTCTAAATACTTGATTCTAAATACTTGATTTTAAAAAAAGAGGTGAAGAGATGTAAAATGTTAAGAACAAATAGAGGGACTGAATAAAGAAAACAAGATTGTGGGGGTGGAGAATAATCCTGACCTCAATAAACTTTTCCTTCAACCCAGCATGCCACATAGGATTGTGTCATTCTGGAGTCGAGAGCGAGTGTGAACGTCTCGCCACTCACCCACTAAACTTGTTTCTATGGGTGTGGTGTAATCAATGGAAACAGAGGCAAAACATGCTTCGTACGACATTGAGATTTCAAAGGAAATATGCAATTTAAAATATATGGTAAGCTTAGGAGAATTACTTGGACCTATGAGAAGTATATATAATTGGTATAATGTACCTTACTTATCAAAATATTATTACGTATGTAGCTAGCAATAGTGAGAAAATGGTATAGTTTGTTATATTTGTTGGTACTATAATTGTTGGTATACTATTGCTACAGTTAGCAATTATATTCTACGACGACAAAAACTCGATTAATTTGTCAAGGTGTGTGTTCATTGTCCCAAATAAAAGATTTCCACCCGTCTTGAATAATATATGTCAGTCCCCCCTCCAGGATACAACCATCACTCTAATTGCACACCAAAAACAAGTCTAGAACAACAACTTGAAACATTTGTCTCTAGCAAGTAATGCATAAGTGTGCAAGTGTGTCATTGTATGTGACATGAAGTATACATATTTGTGTGTAGAGATTGTTCAAAAGCTTGATAGGTGTCAAGATTAACATGGCAAGCAATCATCAAATGAAATAGATCTCCGGATCTAGTCATTAGCATGTAAATTTAAACAAATTTTCGTCATTATTAACCTGGATCTAAGCTTAGCCCTGTCTTAAAAGATGTAGCAAACACCCGTTAAAAAAACCTAGTGTTACTGCAAACAAAGCAAGTAGATCACATGTGTTACACCCTTAGACTTGAGTTACAAGTAAATGAGTGAATCAAATATCAGAAGATGAAGAAAATATGCAGATCAAGTATGAGATGTGAAATTTAAACTAGTAAAAAACATTCCATCAAGAATCAAACCGGAAAATCGGAAATTCCGGTCCGGCCCGGTTAAAACAGGATTTTTACTTTTATATTTATTTCTAATGTATTTTAACTAATTTTTCAGACGTATTCTTATGTTTTTAAAGGTTTTTTAACTTCAAAATTCTCCTTATTTGATAAATTAATAATCTTACAACAATATTTTAATTTTTCAAACAATAAAACACTGATAAATTGTAAACTTTTACCAGAAAAAAATTAAAAAAATATAAATCCGGACCAAACCGGTGTAGTCTGGTTTTTAGCTGGAACTGACCGGTTCGATCTGGTTCCAAAACCAGATCCAGCCATTCCAATTCATGGAAATCCGGTTCCAGTCAGACCGATTCAGTCCAGTTTGAGCCGGGTTTAACAAGATGTACAATCATACATTCTTCCAATTAGCATCAAGTTAATGTACCGACTAAAAAAGCAAATCTACACATGAAAACAAGGTCAAAACACACACAACCTCAAACGTCATTCCACCATCATCTTTACCCCCAAGTGGGGGAATGTACTCACAAAGATTACATTAAGCGTGAAGAAACAAAGATCTAAAGCAGTAATCACCAAATACTAAACTACAAAAAAAACACTAAATAAACATGGTGCCAATGGAGAGAGGAAGTTGCAAGGAACAAGGATCTACTATTACTTTGTTTCAAACATCATGTGTAAGCCTTCCAACCAAGCTTTCTCATAACCTTAGTTGAGTAAAAAACCAATTAGGAGGAAGAAGAGGTGAAACAAAGAAGAATGATAAAAGAACGGTTACTAAATGTCAAGTTGGGACCAATATGTTGGATGAAGTCATCTGAAAATTGGTCCAACCATTTCTTTTCAACCAGCACTACTAGAAAAATAGGTTTCACTTACAGATAAGTTTCCGTCAGTGAACTATCCGTCAGTGGAAAGTTGGTCTAATCACTGCTAGAAAGTTGGACTACCACATCGACTCTAGCACGTCAGACTTTACTAAACCAACGTTGCAAAGAGTTTACCACGTCGGCTCTTAAAAGACCGACGCAAAATGATCTATTTTCCAACACCCTACCATGTCGGTCCTAGAATTCGACATGGTAGGATGTCTTCCACGTCGGCGTTTACACTAACCGACGTGGAAGGGTTAATTTATGATTTTTTTTAATTATTCATACACTAACCGACGGTGAGAAGTAATCCGACGTGGTAGGGTACACTACCACGTCGGCCCATAACTAATCTGACGTGGTAGTACTGTAACCCATAACGTTTCATATTCTCAAACCCAAGCCTTCGTGAAACACAAAACTCTCCGTCTTGCCGTACGTCAAGCATTCCTCTCAACTTGCTCGCGCGACCTCTCCTTACTTTCTGAACGTTCCTCTTCCCTTACAACACAGACATAATTTTGTGTGAATTAATTGATTTGTTTGAACCCGAATTTCGAAAAAATCAAGAACCAGACCAATTGGACCGGATTCCAATCAATCTAAGACCAATTAATGATCTGGGTCATTCGTTATTATTTAGGCTAAAGTTCCCTAAGGGGGTGTTTGGTTGGGGGTACCTGGAATGGAATGGAATGGATTTCATTCCATTATGGTGTTTGGTTTGTTTATTTTGGGCCCAGAATTAGAATCCATTCCAGCCCATACCTAGGAATTAGAACCTTACCTACCTACCATAGAATGAGAATCCATTCCAGCCTGGTATGAGATTCTCATTCCATTCCATTCCATCTCAGCCAACCAAACACCCCCTTAGACGTTTGAGATCAATTGCTGCATAAGTATCAACTTCAAATTGTTCAGAAGGCAATCAATAGGCTTAAGTGTTGTATCTTTAAATTTGATAACAGTTTTGGTCAATTGTCATGGTTAGTTTGTGATGGGAGTTGGGGTGATCATTATCTAGATGATTATAGGGAATAATATACGTATATTCATAAATATTTACTATATGAAAGGAGTTCATATTGCAAAGGCATGTATATATCTGTGTTGATAGTTGTTGATTTCTCATAATTCTCCTCTCTTTTAAAATTCTGACGCATCGGTTTCCACATTAATGCGTGTGCCTTATAACAAATATAAATAATGCATCCAAATATAACGTAAGAAACTGAGGGCTATATATACTTTAATTTGGTGATTCTGGAATAATTTTGGAGGATTGATTGACTTGCCAAAAAACCCTTGAAAATCATGGAATTTGTGTTTCATGAGTTGCAAAAATGTAAGATAAGTTTCTCAAATGAACAGTACAACCGAGAGAAGTTTGGTTACTTATCGTTCTGGATCTAAAACGGTTTTCTTTTTTAACATCACAATCATATTCACATACCAGATGGTTTCCTGAGCACACAAAGGCTTCGTATAATTAATTGATACCTACACAAGAGAAAATAGTGTAAAAAGTAAAAACTGATTCATTGGTCCCAATTAACCTATTTAATATATCAACACAGGCAATTTTTTTATGAGATAAAACTCATTTAAAATTACACGAATCAGATGAGATCACTTTTCAGTATTATTAGTTCGCTTTTTGTCATAAATTCTGCAATTTTAACAAATTATAAGGTCACATTGTTTTCCCCATCATTCCAGTTTACTCCAACATAAGTTTCAATTAAATTACGACTTGATTCCATTTTGTTCCTCTTAAATTTAAAACACAACAATCATATTAACTTGTAACACTTTGTCATCTTTTCCATTAATAGTATGTTAATTTTCAACCTATATATACACTGTTATTTTATTGTCTTGTGTTATGAGACACACCTGACTAGAACTTTACGATAAAGTTCTGTCAAATTCGAAACAGGCTGGATTTTAATTTGGTATCAAATGTGATATAAGCTAATACCAATATGATCTAAATCTAAACTAGATCAAACGTGAATTTCAGCCCCACTTAATATAAAGTTTGAGTTATGGGTACGCTCAACGATTGATATGGGAAATGGTTCTGAATCAGCCTCCCATTCCTTCAATTACACCAAAGATATATTTGATAATAGCATCTTTTTAATTTTCTGTCTTTTTATTAAAAAAAAGGTGAGTGGTAGTTAGGGCTGTCAAGTTCTGCTCGGGATCGATAGATCGCTTGATGTTCGCTCGATTTTGCTCTGATTTTGCTCGAAATTACTCGGATCGGTTAGTAACGAGCCGAGCACGAGCAGACCCCGCTCGCTCGATACTCGCTCGATGCTCGCTCAATTATCGCTCGAAACCTGATTACTATATCCAATTATTTGATTAACCTGAATATTCTATCCAATTACCCAATCGGTAAAGTGTTAAACTCATTAAATAAACTAATTTATCAAACCCAACAATCCATTTAACAAACCAAAACAAAATACTCATTAGAATCAAAACCATATTAGTACTAAACTTTTCATTTTTTCATTATTTTTTTTTCTCATTCTTTTCTACACAAAAAATTCAAATAAATTAAGGTTTGGGTCAGGTAGATGATCTTATTTATAAGATGTTGATGTTGTGAGTTGTCCTACAATTTAGAAGATTGTGTTTGATTTTAATATTGTGTTGATTTTGTTTGATCCAAGTGTATAATCTTATTTATAAGATGTTAATGTTGTCGTATAATTTATAAGATTGTTTTTTTATTTTAGGTGTTAATTTTAAGATTATGTTAGTAACAATTATTATATTTGTCTTAAGTAATTTTATAATTTATTTATTAGGACAACATTATTAGGAATTCAATACCAAAAAAAAGGTTTAGGTTAACGAGCCGCTCGTGAGCCGTTCGCGAGCAGATCAAACCGAGCACGAGCAGAATTTTCCGCTCGAAACCCTTAACGAGCCGATCTTGAGCAGACTCGGATCGCTCGTTTAGAGATCGATTACACCCCTAGTGGTAGTAAAGTAGTTAGAATAAAAAAAGATATTACTATTCTTAGTTCCATTTTTACTTAAATGGTTCATCTCAATTACCATTTTGCCCTTCATAATCCATTAATACTAATTTTGTCCCGTAAAAAAATAATAAAAAACTCAAGGCGTCCGACCTAGACGCCCCGAGTTTTTTTTAATCTTGAATTTTTACAATGTGTTATTCAAATTATTTCAGGTTTCGTTACAAGATTTCAGTGGTGACGATGTGGAAAAAACACAAACGGGTAAACTGATCAATATCCGGAGTATAATAATAGGGTGTCGAAACAAAAAAAAACGTCCGCAAAACGCGCTCCTTTTGCTTGCTTTCTTTACGGGCGGACTAACATCCCCCACCCACTCCTGCATTCCTACTATGATTTTATTTTTTATGGTTATTTTTTGTTGTAGTATGAAAAGAGGAGCGTCTATTGGGAGCAGAAATAAGTACAAATGAGAGAAACACAAAATGATAATAAGTAATTTACGGACAACGTTTAGCAGTCCAGTAAAAAAATGTGTTATATATATAGTCAAGTTCTAGTGAACTCAGGGTCCATCTTATTAATTTTAGTCTCCTACAATCTCACAATTAGATCTCATTTACGGTTAATCTCACATTTAATTAGCATAACCATTTTTCTTATAATCTACATTACAATTTCTGATATGTGGTGGATATTGTAGGAGCTTAAAATAAAAAATTAAGTCACGAGCTCACTAGATAATTCTTGTATATATATATATACATATATATACATGTGTGTGGAAATTATCCACAAGAATCACCCATTTTAGTTCCCACGACGAGAGCTAACATCTTTTTTCGAAATACCAAAACTACCCTCAACCCCTTCCACCCACTATCTGTTTCCCTACGCACGACCCAAATCCAAAACCCACATCCGACGATCCAACCCCCACCTCGACCTACTTTCTTGTCGACGACCTCCTATGATTCTGACGACCTCGCCGTTTCTTCTCGCCGATGACCTCCCATGATTCCGGCGACCTCCCATGATTCCAACGACCTTATCGTCTCTCCTCTCCAACGACATTAATGTCTCTCCTCGCCGGCGACCTCCCATGACTCCTGTGACCTCACCTCTCACGTGACCTTAGCTCGCTGCGTCTTCAAAAGGAAAAATCACTTCTCTTCTTGCCGACATGAACCTATTGCTACAGATATGCTTGGGCTCATTTCAAACTCTTACACTTCTTTTTGTTTAATATGGTCTGAATTGGTTTGCTGCCATGTAAATTATGTAATGTATTGTGGGTTTGTTTTCACGTAGTTTTCTTTTAATTTCCAACAAACAAAGAGGATCCTAGTTTGGGTTTTGTTCATGCCTGTTGAATGTTTGAGAATTTGCCTACATGAACTCAATCTTGCTGAAAACAAAGTGTTTCTAAACGATGAGTTCAAGGAGGAGGACAACATGGCTCGACAAAAGCGTTTTATCTTTAGAACGAGTGTCACAACGCTCGTCGTTGGAGACACGCAAACATTTGGACTGAAATTGAACTTCTTATAATTTTCTGGTTATCGTTAAAGAAGAATGGTATTGGTTATCCTCAAACAGCGAAAATACACATGGATAGTCAACAAAGTCAAACCAACACACAAGGATATTACTGAAGAATAAAACACCGAGTGCACCAACATATATATCATATATATATGATTGTTTCAAAAGTGTGATTATATCAAAAGACTATAAAGAAATACACATGTAATCACTACAACCTCTAAATAGGGAAAAATTGATCATGTCCCAGGTGCACTCCTCCGCAGTCATCACCCTCTAACGTCTCTCTCGGCCTAAAGGTAAACATGAAATGATGCCTAAGTTTCCAGAAGGAAACCCCGTATGTCAAACCCATAATACATATATAAAAAGGATACAACAATCATAGCATGCAAACAAAACAACAGTAACTAGAACGTCGTCGTCAAGATGGGCTCCGGGGCTCTTTCATCCAATCCGGACACTCTACGGGGCTCAAGGGCTTCTTCACCCAACCACAGTATCACACGTGCACACAATGCACTATCGCCGGTAAAACATCGGTCAACCAACCCGCCTCACATGGACGACAACACCAAAACGCCTCCCAAGTGCAAGACATGGCAACAATGGACGACCGAAATCAATCAGCCGGTCGACCAGTTCTCTCCAAAACCAGGTCAAGGGCGGTCGACCGTTCAGAAAGTCAACTCCTAGGATTCGACTAACAAAACAACCAACCAGTCGAAAAATAGGTCTCAGGTGGTCGACCATTTAAAAAGTCTACGCCACAGCAACGACAAAATAACATCCCACAGGTCGAATGGCAAAGGGGCCCCGACCGACCAAAAACAATCAGGGATTCCTTCATTTCCTCCAAATAATACTGGTCAAACCACACGCACCGGTCGAACCGACATTAAGTTAACCTAAGTTACCAGTCGGACCAGACTCAAGAGCGGTCGACCGCTTGGATGGTCAACGCTATGTCCAGACCAGTCCATAAATCAACAGTCGAACAAATCATATAGGTCGTCGACCGTTGAAGGTCTAGGCATGAACGAACTTGCTACAAGTGAAATCGGTCGAGCTGGTCATCGAGGCGGTCAATCGTTTTGATGGTCTATGCCCCCAACCGACTCACCAACGGTGATACCAGTTGAACGACAAAGGGGACCCGTTCCACCGAACGTTATCAGAGCTTGCCTAAAACACACAACCGGTTGACCTCCCAACGGCATCATTCGACCGGTGCAAGGCAGAAACTTGCATTTACACTAGCATCGGTTGACCAAGGCACACGTCGGTCGACGATTATTCAGCAGAGTCCTGTTGTTCAGCAACCTCCGATGAGCCTAATGGCTACCGTCGACTAAATGTACCACTCACACACCTTGGGTGAGTATTAACGAGAAGCTTGGCATACATTTAAGGCTTGATGTTTAATCGTTTTAAATTTAGACCGCAAGTGCACCACCATTGGTGAAGACAGGGCAAGTACGGGTCGATCCACAGGGAGGTGAGCAACCTCTGATTTGACCGAAATCAGATGGCAAAAAAGGGGAGAAGAGTTGTAGATTACTCGAAGCTACACAACTCTAGACTAGTAAGTAACACATGCAAAAGAAAACAACAAATGATGGACTAAAACTAAACTAAGAAACTTGATACGTAAGCTGGAAACAGAGATGAAAAACCCTTAAGGGGTGGAGTGAGTGCACACATGCAAAGAGATGGTGAATAATGCATTTCAACATGCACAAATGTAGGTAGTACTTTCATGTATAGGAGGTGTCTAATGGTCATGGCAAAACCTATCAATCCAATCACTAACCTATGTGATTAACATCCAGATACACAAGTTTTAACATGTATCATTGCTTGTGAGGACTTACACTATCACGTACACCTTCCCCAAAATCTCCACATAGGGTGATCCCTACCACCCGTGTAACGGGAGTTCGGTCGGTGCATCCCAAGTCAGATGACTCGAGAGCAACAAACACTAAGTCCCCTCGGACCTAATTTTCCGTGTGATAGGAGCCGTGAGAGAAGAGAGAATACCACTTATTTATTTATCTACATGGGAACCAAAACGCCTACACTTAACGTATCACAGCAACATTTAAAGAGTCATTGACTACAACAAACTTCCTTATATTAACAGACACGAATTAGTTGACTCACTAGGTTCAAGGTGGACTTCTTTATTTGTTTGAGTACTGAAACTCTATGATTACACGCCACCCCGAGGGAAGACCGGGGTGCATCCTTACGCCTCGATAAGACCTAAAGCTAGTATACTAGATATCCTAATGCATCATGTTCAAGACAATTTTGGGAGCATCCTTTTTACTTTGCCTCTCAACGGTTTTGCACATGCTAAACACACGCAAAACCCACAAAACATTTTATTTCGCAAACACATGAAGATTTTGAAAGAAATGTGAAAATTTTAAAGCACTAGGCAAGCAAAAGAAGACAAATCACCCAAGGATCATGGCAAACATATATATCAATATTAAATACGGCACACTAATATGACCCTAGCAATACAAACAAAAGAAAACGAAATAAAACAAAAGACACACAAAATATGTACAAACGTGAAAACACACCCCCACACCTAATCCATGAATTGTCCTCAATGTATGGCAAAATGACGCCAATGAGTGGATAGGGTGTACTGGACTAATGACGGCGGTCAGAGGTGCCCGAAGAGGCACCTCGCTCAAGAGCCAACAATTTCCTATAATTTTTTTGAATTTGCTTGGCTAAAGTGACGTTTTGCTGCTCAACAACCATCTCAGAAATGTCGGTGTTAAAGAGTGTTCCCGAACTCATAGATGAGTTTGGGGAACTGGCTCTAGCATCGTCCTCCATGTAATTAGGCACCCATGCCTCTTGAAGGTAATGACGAAATGACGGGGTCATCTTTGCAACCTCGAGGTCGGTGCCTTGGCGCCGCAGCAAGCGCTCAAATCTTGGGATGTCCAACATGCCACACAATTTGGTCACCAGAGTAGGCAAACAATGTATTTCTTTAAGCTTAGCGTTCACCAAAACAACAACATTCGACAAATGCAGTGAGGTGAACCATCCATGAGACTATACACTATTCACAAAGTAGGTGTGAAGAATGTCGAGGTGTGCTCTTGGCCCAACACATTCCTACACACCCACTTGGCTACAATGTGCACATTGGAGTAGATGTGTGCATTAGGTATTCCCCCATGCGATGAAATGGGTTGCCCGCGCCCAAGCAAAGATCGGTAAAAATTAATGTCATGGGTGGACGCGAGGTCATTGACTAAGGGGATCTAAGTCGCGTCGGAGATGAATTGGGGTGTCACGGTGTGCTTCACCCCTCTAAGAGTGACAGTAAACTCGAGTTGTCCGGTCTGGGCATACTCAAGTTTAGTAAAAAAAACTCATGTACGAGAGGTTCTACGTACATGGTTTCATCACCCTCATACAATAAATGATGTCACCCTTTGGCTACGATTCTATCATAGGACTCTCCGAACTCGCAAATCAGGGAGGCCAAATTAAGTTCTGGAATTAAATATGGGCTGACAATACCTGCACCTACCTTGGCGAGCTTTAACAGTGGAACACACGGCGGCGAAGATGAACACGGTGCAAGAGGGTTGGAGACTAAAGCATGTCGACTCAAGCAGTAAAAAATTTCCTAACCAAATGAAACCGATAGAATACAGGAACACAAATGACCTACCGAAAAATGAAGAGCGGATCAGCAAAATAGACCGCTGATTGGCGGTCTGGAGCCGCTGATTAGTAGTCTGTTTGCGAGATCTGGGGAAGGAATTTTGGGGGAGGGTGGCCGAAAGAGGAGAACACGTTTTCGTTGGGTGGATGATGGGTAGGGCAACGAAAACACGTTTTGAACAAAAGAAAAGGGAAAATATCCAAAAGGCACGTCTATTTTTTTTCTATTCTTCGTTTTCACTTTTTTGACAAAGATATGTACAACGAAATGAAGGGATCCACGGAGAGTTCGTGTAAAGACACGACTTCCACCTCGACCTCTGTCGTGGTCCCTTCCAAGTACGATTTGAGGCATTGTCCATTAACTTTGAACAGGTCCCCATTCGTTGGGTTCTGAATCTCAGCTGCCCCATGAGGGGAGACAATTAAAACAATAAAGGGCTCAAACCAATGACTCCGAAGTTTCCCCGGAAACAAGTGGAGGCGAGAGTTATACAACAATACCTTTTGTCCCACCGTAAAGATTTTCATTCGGACCAAGCGGCCGTGGAAAACTTTAGTGCGGGACTTGCAGATCTTTGCATTCTCATACGCTTCATTTCTCAACTCCTTCAACTCGTAGAGGTCTAGCTTGCGATTGGCACCAGAAACATCAAGACTCATGTTAAGATGTTTGATTGCCCATAATGCTCGGTGCTCAAGATCTACCGGAATATGACAAGCTTTACCATAAACTAGCCGGTAGGGGGACATGCCAAGGTCGGTTTTAAATGCAGTGTGGAAACCCAGAATGCATCATTAAGCTTAACCGACCAATCTTTCCTTGGAGCATTAACCATTTTGTAAAGAATTTGCTTGAGTTCACAGTTGAAAATTTCCACATGTCCACTGGTTTGAGGATGATAAGGTGTGGCCAGCTTGTGCGTGATGGAATATTTCCTCAACACTACCTCGAGGGATTGGTTCACAAAGTGTGTCCCTTGATCACTTATGATACAACGAGGTGTCCCAAACCTCGCAAAGATGTGTTCTTTAAGAAACTTGATCACAACCTTGCGATTGTTAGTGCGAGTGGGGATTGCTTCAACCCACTTCGACACATAATCAACCGCCACATGAATGTAGGTGTGACCATGGGACACGGGGAAATGACCCATAAAGTCAATTCCCCAAACATCAAAGATGTTGACCACTAAGATAGGATTGAGTGGCACATATCACGTCTTCCAATGCGGCCCACACATTGGCAACTATCGCATGCTTTGCAAAATGCAAAAGTGTCTTGGAACAACGTGGGCCAGTAAAAGCCGCATTAGAGCACTTTGGCAGCGGTTTTCTTGGCACCGAAGTGCCCACCACATGCCTCCTTATGGAAAAAGGACAAGACGCTCTGAATCTCGTCGTTAGGGATGCACCTTCTTATGATTTGATCGACACAATACTTAAATAAGTAGGGATCATCCCAATAGAAGTGCTTGACTAACGATTTGAACTTTGCTTTATCACTGTGTGTCCAATGCGCTGGCACCTCCCTGGTTGCTAAAGAGTTCACAATGTCAGCAAACCAGAGGGTGAGGCTATTGCCATACGGTTCTCATCAGGGAAGAACTCGTTCACCGGTGGGTCCAGTGAAAGATTAACTGGGATGCGAGAGAGATGATCTGCCACGAGATTCTCGCATCCCTTCTTGTCCCGTATTTCAAGGTCGAACTCTTGCAACAACAAGATCCAACGTAGGAGACGAGGTTTCGCATACTTTTTAGACAAAAGCTAGCGAAGAGCTGAGTGATCAGTGTAGATGATGACGTGTGACCAAATGAGGTATTGGCAAAAAATTTCCAACGCAAATATGATCACGAGGAACTCTATCTCAGTAACGAAGTAGTTGAGTTGGGCGTCGTTGAGAGTACGACTTGCATAGTAGATCACATGAGGCAATTTTTCGACTTTCTAACCCAAAACTGCTCCTATCGCATAGTCAGATGCATCACACATCAGCTCGAAAGGTAGAGTGTACACTGGTGCCTTAATAATATGAGCGGAGGTCAACTCACGCTTCAGAAATTTGAACGTAGTCATGCACTCGGGTGTGAACTCAAAAGAGGTACCTTTCGCAAGCAAGCTCGTCATGGGGCGAGCTATCTTGCTGAAATCCTTAATAAACCGCCGGTAAAAACCAACGTGTCCAAGGAATGACCAGATTTCTTTTACCAAGGTAGGTGGCGAAAGCTTAGAAATAAGCTCAATCTTTGCCCTATCCACCTTGATACCATCACAAGATACCACGTGACCCAATACAATGCCTTTTGTAACCATGAAATGACACTTTTCCCAATTAAGGGCTAAGTTCATTTCCGAACACCTCTTGAGAACAAGGCTCAAATGGTGCAAGCACTCATCAAAGGAGGTGCTATGAACCGAGAAATCATCCATGAAAATCTCAAGGAAGTTCTCAACCATGTCGGAAAAGATACTCAACATGCAACGTTGGAATGTTGATGGTGCATTGCATAGTCCGAAAGGCATCCGTCTATAAGCAAGCGTCCCAAAAGGACAGGTGGACGTGGTTTTCTCTTGGTCTTTAGGGGCGACTGAGATTTGATTGTACCCCGAATAACCATCAAGGAAACAGTAATAGGCGTGCCCAATGAGTCTCTCCAACATCTGGTCGATGAAAGGAAGAGGGAAGTGGTCATTACGCGTGACCACGTTCAACTTCCTATATTCAATGCAAACTCACCACCAAGTTTGAAGTCGTGTGGGTACAAGCTCATTGTTGTCATTCTGGACAACAGTGATACCCGACTTCTTGAGCACAACCTCGACACGACTTGCCCAAGCACTATCCGAAATGGGAAAAATGATCCCGTGATCTAAACATTTGATGATCTGTTTCTTAACTACTTCTGTCATGGCTGGATTTAAACGTCTTTGTGGGTCGCGACGTGGTCGTGCCTCATCCTCCATAAAGATGTGGTGTTGCACGACATTTCTACTTTGTATATATTTTAATATCATGAGGCAAGTGACGGACACAAGTGGTACACTTACATCACTAAATGGATCTTGTTTAGTTCGAGTAGAACAATACATCTATGTTAATTGGGCAACTATAATGTGTAGCTAGATACCGCTTACAGTTTGAGATATTAAGTGTTTAATATCGCTGTCAATTTGGCTTAGATCCTCCTATAGGACACACCACAAAACTCGGAAACAAGAAGCTTGATTTTGAGTTCATATGATGTGTCGGGTATCATGAGACAAGGGACTTATGTGATGAATCAATAAAATCAATATGACATGAGAATTGACATAATTAGAATCACGAAGAAATTCATATGAGGTGTATATATTATGGGGTGTAATAATTTAATATTACATTAGATAATATATTACATAAGATATGAGTTTGCTAAATACCCCTAAAGATCAAATTTTGTTGGATATAAATCAAAAATTTGAGAAAGGCAAAATTGGGATCTACACAGTAAACCGTTTAGGGTTTGGCCGACCAAGGCTTCTTCGGAACGGTTAACAGGACGAGGAACAAATAACAAAATTGGTTGACCAAAATTATCTGAAGCGCCTAGACAATTGGGTTTGGTCAACCGAGCGTAAATGGTCAACTGAAGGAAAATATCCACGAGTTGTCTTGGGATATTTTCGGTAGACCGAAAGTGACACGGTCGTCCGAAGATAGTCGCTTGGAGAAATTTTGATGGGTCAACGGTCGATCGGAGCGAGACATGGATCGACCGAAATTTTCCATGAAATTTTTCTCATGTATATTCGGTCGACCGCCTAGCTCACGATCTTCCGAACGTGTGTTAAAACTGAATGGTTCGGTCAACCGAGTGGAAATCTCGGTTAACCGAATAACACAATTTTTGCCTGAATTATTAAGAGAATAATTAGATCATGGGTTGGATTAATTCCAAATTTGATCAAACGTTTTTGAGGATGCTTATGTGACAAATTGGGATTAATTTTAGGAGAGAAATAACAAGAGATCATGGATAGAGAATAGTTCTTGATGTGGTTGATTTGGGAGGCTATAAATTGGTCCTCTCACCCTACTTGTTTCATAAGAATTTATGCAAAATTCTCTTTCCCTTAATCACCACGAAAATTCTCTTAATAGTTTTAAGTTTTGGAGATTAAAATCTCAGGAGCTTTTAGAGGAGTTATTAGCTAGATTCTAAGCTTAATTAGAGATTGATTGGCCAACTCCTTTCTCTCTAAACTTGTTTAGAGTTTGGTGAACACTTGGAGGTGAATCAACGGGGATTCGGCGAGCAACGGAACTCCAGATCTTCTAAAAGGTTTTAGAGAACCTTTGGGTATGATCCTCTTACTTTTGTTTATTTTAATATGTGTAGGAATGAATGATATTAGAATAAACATATACATGTACATAAAATCAATGAAAATATGAAATCGATCTTGTATGTTTGTATTAAAAAAATTAAGATATACCCATACATAGGGTCACGAAATCCTACATTTCTTATGAATAGCTACACTACCTACACTTGTGCTCTATTGAATGCATTCATCACCTCTTATTTCATGTGTACACACACTCCACCCCTTAGGGGTTTTCCATTACTGATTTCCAGCTTGCTTATATTAGTCACTTAGTTTAGTTATTAGTCTCGTGCTTTCATCTTCTTTGTGTTTCGTACTAGTGTAGCGTAGCATAGTTTAGTCTAGTTTAGTGTAATCAATTTCTTCTCCCCTCTTTCACACTTTCCCTTGAACATACCAGAGTTGACACACCTCCTCGTGGATACGACCTGTACTTGCCGTGTAATTACCGACGTCGTGCAATTGCAGTATTTAAAACGAACATATCAAGTTTTTGGCGTCGTTGCCAGGGAGGTGCTCTGTCAAGACTCTGGTTTGACAATTCGAGTGGGTTTGATTTTTTTTGTTTTTAGTTGTGTTTTGTTTCAGGAATCCTAAGGATCGAGGGAGGGCCCCTAGAGAAATTGGAGGAAGAAAGACACCAAAGTGACCGCCATTAAGCGGCCTGGTGAGCTTCTTTTTCTCCACATTTTCTTCTGGTTGTTTGAGCTTTCATTCTAGTGGTCTGAGGCTCCATTTGGCATGTTTTAACCTGTAATTTGCCCCGATATAAATAATTAAACCGTTTTTTGACAACTTGGACCATAAAACTCAAAGCAAAAGACTAGATTATTTGTTATCAAGGTCATGCATCATCTGTAGAACTTGCACGCATCTTGTCTTTCCTTTGCTTTAATTTCTTGTTGTCGATTGTTGGCGTGAGGTACGTGCACCCGTTATCTCATTAATGTGTGGTTAAAGTATGCATTAGTTAGTAAGGTGCATCGGGACATGAGTGAGGCGAGTGATTGATTGGTGAGTTGCTTGATAGGTTCAGAATTCAAAACATCATAAGGGGCACCAATTATAGTCTTCAAGATAAGGTGGGGGATTTCTGTTGGATTTCTAGTTTAATTATACATATATATTTTTCGGATTTTTATGTATAATAAGGATCAATTTTCAATTTTCTAGAATTTATTGCATGCATCGGTTTGTTTTAACAAACTAGTTTCAGAAACTCTATTAAAACAAACATAAAGGAGCTCCGAAATTCATACCTAGAAGTTCTCTAAAACTTCTCGATGATCCGAAGACGTTGGGGATGCTCCTCGCTGCGCCGGATGCCTCCGAGATTTCACCAAACTCTAAACAAGATTGGAGAGAGAAAAGCTAGTCTCTCAATCTCCAATAGGGTTTAGAATCCAATTACTAACCCCTCTTTAATTCCCTTGAGAAGATGATCTCTTAAGAACTAAACTAAACTTAAGAATTTATGGAATTTTCGTGGAGAATTAAGGAGAGAGATTTTGCATGAAAAGCAATATTAATTAAGATGTAGGAAGGCAATGAGATAACCTCTATTTATAGGTTCTCTCCAAATTACCTATTCATGTGCAACCTCTTGCCCATGATTTCATGCAAAATTCCATCTAACCATCCATTATTTATTAATAAATAATATTAACCACGAATTAAATCAATTATGGACCAATTCCATGCATGATCTAATTAATTCTTAAATTAATTCTGCAGAAAACCGTCTGGACCGGTCGACCGTTACTGTTCATCGGTCGACCGGGGGTACTGTTCATCATGGACCGGGTACTGTTCATCGGTCGACCGATTACTGTTCATCGGTCGACCGGGTACTGTTCATCGGTTGACCAGTACTATTCATCGGTTGACTTTTGCACAGTACTGCAGACTGGTCAAATTTTGGTTTAACCCCTACAAAATTTGACATTTCGGGATTAGTAGTAAATTCACAACTTATGTAACATATTATCCTATGTAATGTCAACTCATTACACCCCATAATATTTACATCACATATGAATTTAATTTAGATTCTAATTATGTTATTAATCACAACATAATCTTGATTTTGTTTGTTCACCCCATGTGTCATATTTTCTACATGAAACCCGACACATCCTTATGAACTCAAAATCCCCATTTCTTGTTTCCCAGTTTTGTGGTGTGACCTATGGGAGGATCTAAACTAAGTTGGCAGTGATATTAAAGGCTTAATATCACAAGCTATAAGCGGTATCTAGCTACACATTATAGCTCCCAATTAGTTAGATGTCTTAATTCCACTCGAACCAAAACCCGATCCATTTAGTGATGGAGTGCATCACTTGTGTCCGTCCCTTGCCTCATGATATTAAGAATACACACAAAGTAGTATTGTGTCATCTTTGTATTAGTATTCATTTCTTGATCTCTTTAAGCTAGTTATAAATATGTGACTTAACTCAAATCACATTGTGCACATTATAACTTTGCTTTATCAAGGGGCCCACTAATATCATCACTCAATTAAGAGGGGCAATGATAGTCTTTTGACTAACTACCTTCTCCAACAAAAGTAGTACTTAACCAACCAATGCCTTTACACTACACTGATCGATAGTTCAAGACACTGATCTAATTAAGTATTCCTTAAGTGATTAGATATAAGTCTCATATCAAAGGACCAAAGACACAGTAAAATATTAATGACACAGAAACACATTTCTATAATATTTTACTTATTAGGTCTATTCAGTATACAAAAGTAATATTTTCCTCTTTTGCATACCCGTGTTGTCACTCACTTGTAGAGCTACAATGATCTATGACCAACACGACAATCTTAACTTGGTAATTAATGTTCCATGTTAATTACCATGATTGCGAATATCTTTTGTTTTATGTAAACCAATATCTTTTAGAGCTATACGGTTAAGGACCAAGAGCCTCTTCCTTAACACTTCTAAAAGACGAATAACATAAACAAGGAACAAAATGATTTCTCATTCAATTCATAATAATTGACATTTAAAAGTAAAACTTTTAGAACACATTCCCTTCAATCTCCCACTTGTTATCAAAGTTTTCTTTCACATACATTCTCAATGCATAAAACATCAATAACTAGGGTAACCTTCCCAAATCACCTATCAAGCCAATCCACATGGACCCTCGGATCCATGGACTCGAAATATATTTCGTCTCTTAGCTTGGTATGAAGGTTTGTTGAATGGATCAGTTGTGCCACTGTTGTGTCCACCTATTTATTTATTTTGTCTTTCGTTGGTGGTTGAGTTAGCTGTAGTGATATTACTCCTAACTACACTAGCTCATACCTCCACCTTCGATAATGATGACGCATCATCACTCCAACCTCTTATTGTCTAGAATTCCTATAAGAATTGCATCAAAACAGTCATCGGCTATTTTCTCCTTTGTCTTCCATAAACACGAACCTTATCTTTAGTCCGGTTAAGGTACTTCAGAATATTCTTGACCGCAATCCTACGATTAGGACTTGCGTTGGATTGGTGACCACTTGTCACGTTTAGAGCATACGAGATATTGAGTCTTGTGCAAGTCATTGTGTACATGGTCCTTCCTTTTGCCGAAGCATAAGGGATACCTTCATGTACTCCAAGTCTTTGTGTGATTTAGCACATTGAGACCTCTTGAGTTGCACACCTATACTCATACTTATTGGCATATTGTCCATATCGGAATTGTTCACCCTGAACATTTCCAAAGACCTTGTCAATGTATGCACGTTGACTGAATCCAATGAGTCTACGGGATGTATCTCAATGTATCTTGATTCTCAAGATGTGTTGAGCCTCATCCTTTTCTTTTCATTGAATACACTGATTTCAACGAAATTTCTCGTTTGCTAAAGCAAAGGTATATGATTGCTCATGAGCAATATGTCATCGACATATAAGATCAGAAGTACTACATGACTCCCACTAATCTCCTTGTATATACAAGGTACTCTTTTACTTTGAATGAAGTGAATCCCTTTTACCTCTTCGTCAAAGCGTTTGTTCCAACTCCTCGATACTTGCTTCAATCCAGAAATGGATTCTCGAAACTTGCATATCTTCTCGCTTATTCTTTGGATCATCAAAACCTTGAGGTTGTACCATGTACATATCCTCCTCCAAGTTCCTGTTAAGGAACGCCATTTTGATATCCATCTTCCATATCTCATAATTATGAAATGTGGAAATAGCGAGCATAATCCGAATAGATTTTAATATGACAACTTCTCAAAAATTTCATCAAAGTCAATTTCTTGAATTCGAGTATGACATTTTGCTACAAGCCTTGCTTTGTAGGTTGTCAAGCTACTATCCATGTCCATCTTCCTCCTAAAAGTTCATT
This sequence comes from Triglochin maritima, assembly GCA_963682175.1. Classification (NCBI taxonomy): domain Eukaryota; kingdom Viridiplantae; phylum Streptophyta; class Magnoliopsida; order Alismatales; family Juncaginaceae; genus Triglochin; species Triglochin maritima. Next base: position 18,528,560 of record OY821779.1, read on the forward strand.
TATACTAAATGACATTTTCTCTTGAGGAAGGCTAATCAAGTTTCATACTTGATTATCATACATGGATTCTACTTCGGATTCCATGGCTTTTAACCATAGTTTGGAGTCTTTTCTATTGCTTCTCGGAAGGTCGAGGGATCTTTGGTATCTAGTACCATGATCTCATGAAGTCCCACATACTTATTGGGTTTCTTCCTTTCCCTCATTGACCTTCTTAGTTCTTTTGGTTCCTCTTGTGTCTCTCGAACTTCTTCCACAATTTCTTGAGGAATAGGTTCATGTTCGACTCTCGAACGCACACTAGGTGAGGATGATTGAGATTCTCTCACAATTTCTTGTAAGGATCTCTCTCTCATGCTCCCACTAACCAAATGAATCTCGGTTGGGCCTTCATGATTTTGAATGCAACATTCACATCATGATCTTGTAGAGTATCTTGAGTTTCCTCAAGCCTAACTCTACTCCCACTACTTTTCTCTCTTTTCCAGAAATTCCAGAAAAACCATATCTCTCTCTACAATCTTTCGATTGGAGGTGATGTACCAAAAGTAGTATCCTCTTGTCACACGAGGACAACCTATAAAGAAGCACTTAATCCGTTTTTGGTTGAAGTTTGGTCGATATCAATTTCTCGACGTAGACCTCACAACCCCAAATCTTGAGAAAGTTGAGCTTAGGTGTCTTTCAACTCCATAGCTCATAAACCATTTTCTCCACGGATTTGGATGGAACATTATTTAGTGAGTTTGTCATTATTTGTAGTGCATAATTCCAAAAGTAAATCGGCAATTTAAATTGACTCATTATTGATCGAACCATGTCGAGCAATATCCTATTCCTACTTTAGGAATGAGTCAAATTAGGTATTCTAAGCACTCACCCCTACGAACCTTTCATAGAGACTTGATATTCTTGTTGAGTCGGTTCACTACTTCATCCTCGAATTCCTTGAACTTGTCAAAGAATTCACTTTTGCTTTCCATTAGACAAATATAGCCATAATGACTACAGTTGTCTGTGAACAAAATGAAGTACCTTAAACCGTCTCTTGCACTTGTACTTATCGGACCACATACATTAGAATGTATCATATCCAATTATTTGTTCGTTTTCGTTCCTTTCTTCTTGAAAAGTCTCTTTGTCATTTATTTGACCAATCCGATAGTGCTACAAGATTGTATCATTCACGTGAGTTATCTTAGTTTCTCTTTTGTTATTGTTTGTTTGAGTTTGTTCATTATTTATTTCAAGCAAATAGAAATCATTCCATATGAATGTATTTGCATAGAAAATTCCATTCTTCGATATAGACAAGCAAGAATTAAAATATTTATTAAAATTTATCCATATCCAAAACTTGATACAGAATAGTTCTTGCTAATCGAAGGTACATAACAAACATTCTACAAAGCATAAATTTAAATCACTAGACTATTGAAGTTCCATAGAATCTTGTACAATCGCAGCGATGCTTGTACTATTTCCAATCTTCAATATCATCTCGTTCCCAACGAGTTCCTTCCTATCCTTCAATAGCTGCACATCAAAATTATGTGAGCACAAGATCCGGTAACCATTACCAAATCAAGGATAGAGGTGATTAAATTTATCTCAATAACAAACATACCTATGGCGTTTCTCGGGCGCCTACGTTCAATCATCCCATTTTCAAGGTCTTCCTTGTACTTGGGGCAATTAGGTCGGATATGTCCTTTTTCACCGCAGTGAAAGCACTCCGAGTTGGGAGTTGGAGACTTGTAAGTTTTCTCCCTTGAGACACTTCCATTAGCACCTCCTACTCCCTCGCTCTTGATTGACGTATCTTTGGTAAATTTGCCTTTACCTTTGTTGATCTTTTTGCTCCTCTCATGGACGGCTAGGACGTGATTGTCCTGACCTTTGCCCATGTCAACTTCAGCCGTTTTGAGAGCGTTGTGAAGCTCCTCAAGACTCACCCCTTTTTCACGCACATGATAGTGCATCACAAAGTCCTTGAAGGACGGGGCTAGAGAGCCAAGAATCAGATCTTCGGCAATGTCCTCGGGCATTGGAGAAGAGAGCTTCGACAATTTCTCAAGGTATCCTTGCATCGCGAGAAAATGCATAGATACCGATGTTCCCTCCGCCATATGGCACCTTGTGAGTGCGATGGTAGTCTTATAGCGCTCCTTTCGGGCACTATCCATGAACATCTTTGTTTAGAGCCTCCATGGTCTTCTTGGGTTTTGAATCCAAGTATTTCGCTTGAAGCGAGTCACCCATGGATGCTAGTATAAGACCGTAAACTTGGTTCTCTTGGTCTTCCCACTTGGCTATCGCCTCTTTCTCTTTATCGGTTGCCTTCTCATTTAATTTTGGGATTTCACCATCCAAAATATGAGATAGTTTTTCTAACCTCAACACGATATTGATATTGAGTTGCCATTTCATGAAGTTTGAGCCATCATTTTGCAAAGGGTTCTTATCGATCATAGATCGCACAATTGGTTGGATATTTGACATTTCTACAAAATAAATTATATAGGTTTTAATGCCAATTTTATGTTTTAATACATACATACATATATATATCGAATATGATGTAAATACTGCAAATAAAATCTTGCCCGTAAATGCAGTAATCCAAGATCCCATCAATTGTAATATAGACTAGCTAAGGGCTATCGAATACATTACAACATCAAGGTAAGAAAACATTTTCTAATCACAACCTTTTTGAATTTTAGCAACATTAGCATCTTCAAACTCTTGTGATTCTTGTCGTTTTAATTATGAGGGAGTGCGACCTATCCTCGTAAGAAAAACTTTTTCCCAAAACCGAGCGAGGGCTCTAGGTAATGTTAAGAAAACTTATTTTCATTTGATACGAGATACGTTTATCTATTGTATTCACAACTAAACATACTTGGGGTTCACTAGGGTGAAACACACCTCATATATTTAATTGTGGCACAACAACAGACAACCTTTATATCTCCCACTATTCCCAAAGATAGAGGGAGCTATCTCCCGCTAAGGGCGAGCAGAGTATCCCTCGATCAATGGCTGCTAGTGGATGAAATAAGAAGGAAAAATTAATCTTAATTTTTGTTGGACAATTTCATTTATCAACATGTGATTTTGAATTTTAGTTTATCATGCATATTAAAATTTATACACATCCTAACATTCACCACATTCATCACATGCATAGCAGAAATTAAAAACAGAAATTAAACATTCACACAATCCACATCGTGTGAGTTTATATGTTCCCTTCGATCCTTGATCCTCGATCCCCGATCCTCGATCCTCGATCGATGCGCTACAGCGGCGACTTCCTCTTGCACCGGAGATGTAGATTTTACAGAAAATAAACATGCTCCTCACATTCGATAAAAACCGACTAGTGCAAGTCCTATGTAAAAACCTCTCACATGCAAATGCAATTCTAAAGATAGAAAATATAGAATATGGCTTTTACATACATAAGCCCCTGTATAATAATAATTACATACATTTGTAGTGTCTGATTTGGAACATATAAACTCACAATCCTGCAAAGCAACTCAAGCATCCATGCACGCAATTGCTATAAACTACAGAATCTAATTTATCAATCATCTAGAATTCTCAACAATTCTTTGAAAAATATTTTGAAATCCATTAAAAACATTTTTCATACATCCATAGTTCACAAATTAATTATGAACCGCTGTTCATCCAATTTCCAATGGAAAGATGAATCGCAGTTTTTTTTTTCGGTTTTGTTGATTCTCTTACAAAATAATCGTTTGTACTTAAAACGAAATTATTGCAAGTTAGACTTATGTCTAAATCATAATTCTAATAATTATATGCCATGTTTTAAACATTCAAAACATTTAAAACGAATTATTATAAAGAATTATTTCAACAACCATTCAAAGACCGAAAAAACCGGCAAAACGAATTGTTTAAATCCTAGATGGTAAACTAAATTTGTTTACAACCATAAATCATAAGAAAATTGAACCCTACGCTCTGATACCACTGTTGGATTTCTAGTTTAATTATACATATATATTTTTCGGATTTTTATGTATAATAAGGATCAATTTTCAATTTTCTAGAATTTATTGCATGCATCGGTTTGTTTTAACAAACTAGTTTCAGAAACTCTATTAAAACAAACATAAAGGAGCTCCGAAATTCATACCTAGAAGTTCTCTAAAACTTCTCGATGATCCGAAGACGTTGGGGATGCTCCTCGCTGCGCCGGATGCCTCCGAGATTTCACCAAACTCTAAACAAGATTGGAGAGAGAAAAGCTAGTCTCTCAATCTCCAATAGGGTTTAGAATCCAATTACTAACCCCTCTTTAATTCCCTTGAGAAGATGATCTCTTAAGAACTAAACTAAACTTAAGAATTTATGGAATTTTCGTGGAGAATTAAGGAGAGAGATTTGTTGGTTTTTTGGCCTTAATCTATGTTTTGATGATTTAATTAACCTAATCTTAATTATGATGATGTAGAGTAGCACACATATTGCATTGCATGTATATTGTATTGTGCTAACCTCTACAGGTGATCAAGACTCAAGAAAGAAGGAAATGAAGTCAAGACATGTAATTAAAGCTAAATCGAAGACATGTAATCTTGATTTATTTTGAGTCTTAGGAACATGTGTAAATTGAGCATACAAGAGTTAAAAACATATCACAAACACACTAGGTTCCTTAGAGAAGTCACACACAAAATTTCACCTCATTTGGACTTCATTAGATCACCCAAACCTTAGTCGGAAATCACTTATAAACTTAAACCCAGATTTCATGTGTGAACCGGTCGACCGAACCAGTTCTCAGTTCGACCGGCTTATAACAGACTCTCCACAGTGATTTTACCGAACTCTACCGGTCGACCGGTTCTACCTTTTCGGTCGACCGATCCCGGATTTTAATATGGCCGTTTTTCTTGTCGTATTCCTATAACGGTCGTATTCGTATAAAACAAACTTAACCCCAAAATACATTCGGTAACCGGTCGAACGAAGACCTTGTTTCGGTCGACCGGTTGAACACATTTTCAGAAACCAAATTCCCTGCTATCGGTCGACACATTTCTCGTTCGACCGATTGACCTTTGTCTCAACCGAATCCCCTTTTCGGTCGACCGCTCCATACTTTGGTTCGACCGATTTACTTAAGTAGAGTTAAGTTCTAGCTCGTTTGTCCGACCGAATATTCTTTTGTTCGACCGTTCTCCTTGAAATCAAGTGAACGGTCGACCGGTTTAGTAGTTTCGGTCGACCGGTTCTGGACAGATTTGCAGCCCGATTTTCTGCTTTGTGTATCTTGCACAAAACCCAATCAAATCTATCCCCAACGGCTAGAATACCTTAGGAGCTTATAAATAGAGGATCAAGACTTGTTGTTAATACAACTCTCCAACTCCAATTGTCCAAATACATTAGAGAGAAACTTCAATCCTCAAAGCTCCAAATTCTACACTCTTTAAGCCTAAACTTCACACACTTGATCATATACTCATCCTACTCAAAGTGTGCTCAATTAGAGAGTGAATCCCACTCAAGGTTACTTGTGTTGTCAAGTGAGCAAGGGTCTTGGTGAAAGCCCAAGACAAAGAAGCAAGGATTTCGGTGAAAGCCCGAAGTGTTCCTCTCGGATTGTGAGAGGTGGTGTCAAGCTCGGCGAGGGTTGTTCGCGAGCTTGAAGACTTGTAAAAGGCGTTGCTCCCGGCCCGGAACGGGGAGGCATAGTGAAGACGCAAGAGGGGCTCGAACGGAGATTCGAGAGGGGCTTGCAAGAGAGGACGTAGGCGCGGCCGAACCTCTATAAACCGTCGTGTCTTCCTTGTGGTTTGCATTATTTTCCTTTACTTGCTTGTTTATTTTAATTCCGCTGCATTTACTCAATCGATGAAACAAGTAGGTGATTAGCTTAAAAGTGATTAGTGGACCCATAACCCACACGATCCTACAAGATTTTGCATGAAAAGCAATATTAATTAAGATGTAGGAAGGCAATGAGATAACCTCTATTTATAGGTTCTCTCCAAATTACCTATTCATGTGCAACCTCTTGCCCATGATTTCATGCAAAATTCCATCTAACCATCCATTATTTATTAATAAATAATATTAACCACGAATTAAATCAATTATGGACCAATTCCATGCATGATCTAATTAATTCTTAAATTAATTCTGCAGAAAACCGTCTGGACCGGTCGACCGTTACTGTTCATCGGTCGACCGGGGGTACTGTTCATCATGGACCGGGTACTGTTCATCGGTCGACCGATTACTGTTCATCGGTCGACCGGGTACTGTTCATCGGTTGACCAGTACTATTCATCGGTTGACTTTTGCACAGTACTGCAGACTGGTCAAATTTTGGTTTAACCCCTACAAAATTTGACATTTCGGGATTAGTAGTAAATTCACAACTTATGTAACATATTATCCTATGTAATGTCAACTCATTACACCCCATAATATTTACATCACATATGAATTTAATTTAGATTCTAATTATGTTATTAATCACAACATAATCTTGATTTTGTTTGTTCACCCCATGTGTCATATTTTCTACATGAAACCCGACACATCCTTATGAACTCAAAATCCCCATTTCTTGTTTCCCAGTTTTGTGGTGTGACCTATGGGAGGATCTAAACTAAGTTGGCAGTGATATTAAAGGCTTAATATCACAAGCTATAAGCGGTATCTAGCTACACATTATAGCTCCCAATTAGTTAGATGTCTTAATTCCACTCGAACCAAAACCCGATCCATTTAGTGATGGAGTGCATCACTTGTGTCCGTCCCTTGCCTCATGATATTAAGAATACACACAAAGTAGTATTGTGTCATCTTTGTATTAGTATTCATTTCTTGATCTCTTTAAGCTAGTTATAAATATGTGACTTAACTCAAATCACATTGTGCACATTATAACTTTGCTTTATCAAGGGGCCCACTAATATCATCACTCAATTAAGAGGGGCAATGATAGTCTTTTGACTAACTACCTTCTCCAACAAAAGTAGTACTTAACCAACCAATGCCTTTACACTACACTGATCGATAGTTCAAGACACTGATCTAATTAAGTATTCCTTAAGTGATTAGATATAAGTCTCATATCAAAGGACCAAAGACACAGTAAAATATTAATGACACAGAAACACATTTCTATAATATTTTACTTATTAGGTCTATTCAGTATACAAAAGTAATATTTTCCTCTTTTGCATACCCGTGTTGTCACTCACTTGTAGAGCTACAATGATCTATGACCAACACGACAATCTTAACTTGGTAATTAATGTTCCATGTTAATTACCATGATTGCGAATATCTTTTGTTTTATGTAAACCAATATCTTTTAGAGCTATACGGTTAAGGACCAAGAGCCTCTTCCTTAACACTTCTAAAAGACGAATAACATAAACAAGGAACAAAATGATTTCTCATTCAATTCATAATAATTGATATTTAAAAGTAAAACTTTTAGAACACATTCCCTTCAATTTCATCACCCCTCCCTTAGCCCCACAAACCACACTCAAGTAAAGCCTTGATCTAAAATCAAGTAAAGCCATAGGATTACCGTGTCCAACAATCGACAAAATGTATCCATCGAGTCGAGTTTCTAGATTGAATAATGCATCAATGTTCGGATTTTGTTGGTATATCCGCTGAAACCCCTCAGGAGACAACACTCCTCCTCCTTGGTGACAAGGGGTTTAATGGCTTGTTGCACGTGCTAAGTGCAATCGTGATTCATACGAAAGTGAGTAAAGATTTCCCTGTTTTACGAATGATTTTCCTTTCTTTCATTTTCCGTTTCTTTTTTTGGCTCAGGACTAGCAAAACTTAAGTGTGGAGTATTTGATTGACATCATATCATGCATATATTTGTGTCTTATATCCATTATCTTGAACCTATACAATACTACGTAACAAGTTTTATGTTTAAATTTTAGGAATAAACAGGTTTGGGAAGAAGACACTCAAAAAGGACTTAAAAGCAAGGAAAATGACTGAATTGCAGGACTTATGGTATGAGATGCAAGAGAGAAGGACCTGGATGTAAACCAAAAGGATCAATGAGCAAATCAAGAAGCTCCACACCATCATGAGGAGTATTTTGGCAATTAGATCTGGGCCCAAACATCAAACACCAAATCGGGTTCATCAAACATCAACAAATCAAGCTAGAAAAGAGCCACCGAAATCCACCTCCTCAATCTCCTAGGTGGCCTCTCGAACAATGTGGTCTTGCCACCGGACCTTCACCACCGGAATGGTCCTCCTCCTGAGCTGGTGCTCCATCCGATCAACAATTTCTAATGGTCCTCCTCAAGAGACAATCTTGACGGATCTCTGGAACCTCAACTAAATCACATGAGAAGGATCTACCACGTACTTCCTCATCATCGAGACAAGGAATACGTTGTAAAGACCCGAAAACTGTGGCGAGAGTGCAATCTTGTAAGCAACCTGTCCGACAGGATCGAGGATCTCAAACGGTCGGACATACCTCAGACTGAGCTTCCCCTTCTTTCCGAATCTCATCACTCCTCGAGCTGGGTAAATCTTCAGGAACACATGTTTGCCCACCTCGAACTTCAACTCTCGCCTACGCCTCTTTGCTAGCTCTATTTCCTGCTCTGAGCGGTCACCAATCTCTATATGACCTTCTCAGCATACATATGTATAATCTCAGGCCCAACTAGCTGCCTCTCGCCTACGTCACTCTAGCATACCGGTGATCTGCAAGCTCTCCCGTACAAATACTTGTACGGTGCCATCCCAAAACTCGAGTGGTAGTAGTTGTTTGAGGCGAACTCAATCAATGGCAAATGCCCATCCCAGTGTCCTGTCCAATCCAGAGTACAAGCTCTCAGCATGTATCCAATGTTTGGATGGTCCTCTCAGACTAACCGCCTGTCTGCGGATGGAAAGCTATGCTAAACTTCAACTGAGTCCCCAAATTCCTCTGCAGACTATCCCAAAATCTGGATGTGAATATGGGATCTCTATCTGAAATGATACTCACTGCCACTTCATGCGATCTGACAATCTCCACGATATACAACTTAGCTAGACCCTCTATAGGCAAAGTGGTCATGATAGCTAAGAAGTGCGCCAACCTAGTCAGTCGATCGACTATGACCCAAATTGCGCCAACCTAGTCAGTCGATCGGCAGTCGGGTGACAAAATCCATCGTCACGTGCTCCCATTTCCACTCTGCCAGCTCGATCCTCTGCATCTGCCCAGTTGGCTTCTGGTGTTCAATCTTCACCTACTGACAGACCAAGCTTCTAGCCACAAACTCTGCAATCTCGGCCTTCATCCCCTTCCACCAGAAATTTCTCTGAATCTCAAACCTCTATCGACTCATATACTGAAGTCAGGTCCATCTCTGGCAGCCAACAACAACAAACCAGCCAACTCATCATTAGAATTCTAAGCCTAAACAATACTAGAGACTATATGAGGTCCATCCTCAGACCAGCAATCATTGCACCTTGTGATCCATCGGTGAATGGCTTCCACTCAGCCAAAGCTTCCAGTAGCTTCCATTCCTGGATACACAATCCAGCTACCGAGACCTCCACCTTCCTACTCAAAGCGTATGCTATGGAATTCGCCTTTGCCGGATGATAGGAAATGGTGAAGTCGTAGTCTTTGATAAACGTAAGCCATCTGCACTGCCTTATTTTCAGCTCCTTCTGGGAGAACATATACTTCAAACTCTGATGATTTGTGAAGACCTCGAACTGCTCTCCATAAATGTAATACCTCTAGGTCTTCAAGGCGTGAACTACTGCTGCAAGCTCTAACTCATGAGTCGGATAATTTTTCTCATGTACCTTCAGAAGCCTCAAAGCATACGCAACAACTTGCCCATGCTGCATAAGTACACATCCCAAACTAACGTCTGAAGCATCGCTGTAAATCACAAATCCTCCGCTGCCACTAGGAAGAGTCAGAATCGGAGCAGTCGTCAACCGACTCTTCAGTTCCTGGAAGTTGTCCTCACACTTCTGGGACCAGACAAATTTGCCTCTCTTTTGCGTCAAAGTCATCAAAGGCGAAGCAAGTCTCGAGAAGTCTTTGATGAAACAACGGTAGTAATCCGCCAGTCCCACAAAGCTTCTAATCTTAGCAACACTCGTCGGGGTTCTCTACTGTGTCACTGCCTCAACCTTCGTCGGATCTACTGATATCCCAGCGCCAGACACAATGTGCCCCTGGAATGTGTAGAATTTTGTGCCCCTATGTATGTATACATTTTTAAAATAATTATACATGCATACAAGATTGATTTCCATATTTTCGACAATTTCATGTACATTGTTTTATATTTATTCTAATATGATGTAATCTACAAATATATTAAAATAAATAGAAGATGATCATACCCCAAAGGTTCTCCAAAACCTTTATAAAGATCTGGAGTTACGTTGCACATTGAATCGCCCGTCGATTCGCCTCCAAGTGTTCACCAAACTCGAAACTAGATTAGAGAGAAAAAGGAGATAGTCAATTCAATCTCTATATCCAGATTAGAATCTAGCTACCCCTTTAAAACTTCCTAAGAATTTAATCTCAAAATTCTCAAAATAATTAAGAGAAATTCGGACGGATTAGTGGAGAGGTTAAGGAGAGAATATTTTTGCATTAACTTAAAACAAGTAGGGAGAGGAGACCTATTTATAGACTCTCCCAACACCCACATCATGGGCTACCCACTAACCCATGGTCTCTTGCTCTTTTCTTCCTTAAACCAATCACAAATTGACACATAATCATCCCCCATCCACGTTCAACCATAATTGGAATAAATCCAACCCGACCAAAACTAATCAATCGGTCGACCGATTGGCCACTTTTTGTGGTTTCAGTTAGACCATGAAACCAGGCGGTCGACCAATCAAGCACAATAACATTTACTTTGATTTTTTGGTCGGATAGTGCATCAAGTCGGTCGACCGATTCTCTGTCAAAATTTCTCCTGATAATTTCGCTCAAACCACGACCTCCACTGGTTGACCGTTAACTACCAGGAAAAAGTTCCTGTTAATTTCGGTCGAACCACACATCCATCCGGTCGACTGATTCCCTATCAAAAAATTCCTGATAATTTTGGTTGATCGATTCCCAAAAAACGTTCGACCTTTTTCTCCGATTTTTGACTTTACCAAATTTTGGAATTATATCCAACAAAATTTGATTATTGGGGTTTTTAGCAAATTCATATATCATGTAACATATTATCATATGTAATGTAAAACTATTATACCCCATAATACATACATCTCATATGAATTTATTTATGATTCTAACTATGTCACTTTTCACGACATATTGATTTTATTGTTTCACCACATGTATGTTATTTCACATGAAATTTGATAAATCATGTGAACACAAAATCAAACTTCATGTTTCCCAGTTTTGTGGTGTGACCTATAGGAGGATCTAAGTTATATTTGGAATGATATTAAGCACTTCATATTACAAACTATAACTGCTACCTAGCTACACATTATAGTTACCCAATTAACATAGATGTCTTGTTCCACTCGAACTAAACACAATCCATTTAGTGATGTAAGAACATCACTTGTGTCTATCCCTTGTCTCATGATATTAAGAATATTATACAAAGTACAAATGTGTCACCTTTGTATTATATATTATTTTTTTGATCTCTTAAGCTAATTATAAATATGTAACTTAACACAAGTCACATTGTGCACATTATAATTTTGCTTTATCAATAGGTCCACTAATATCATCATTCAAGTAAAGAGGGGCAATGATAATCCTTTGACAAACTATCTTTTTCAGCATAAGTCATGTTTAACCAACTATTGTCTTTATCACTATATTCAATGATAGTTTTTGACAATAATCAAATTAAACACTTGCCATGTGAAAAGACATAAGTCTCATATCTTAAGATTCAAGACACAGTGAAAACATTAATGACACTTAACACAATTCTATAATGTTTCATTTGTTAGGTCTATTCAATATATAAAAGTAACCATTTTCCTCTTTTATATACTCGTATCGTTAAATATTTGTAGAACTACAATACTCTTTAACCAACACGACAATCGTATCTCGGTAATTAATGTTCCATGTCAATTACCATGATTGTGAATAACTTTTGATTTTTGTAAACCATTATCTTTTAGAGCTCTACAGTTAAGGACCAAGGGTCTCTTCCTTAACACTTCTAAAAGACAAATACATTAATCAATGAAGAAAATGTTTGCATCCAATTAAAAACAATTGACATATAAAAGTAAACTTTTAGAACACATTCCCTTCAGAATGCAACACTGTCCAGCCAAAACTCTTACTTCGAATACTTGGCATACAACTACTGATCGTTCAAGATGCCAAGCACAATCCTCAAGTGCTCCCTGTGTTGCTCTCTGTCCGGTGGTAGGCCAAAATGTCGTCCACGAAGACAATGACGAATCTGTCGAGGTACTGACTGAACGTCATGTTCATCATATCCATGAATCTTGCAGCCACGTTCATCAACCCAAATAGCATCACTAAGAACTCGTACTGCACGTACCTCGTCCTAAATGTTGTCTCCTAGACATCTACCTCCCTGATCCTCAACTGATGATAACCGGAATGCAGATCGATCTTCGAGAACACATTCGCTGACTGCAACTGGTCAAAGAGGTCCTTGATCCTGGGTAAATGATATTGATTCCTAACGGTAACCTTATTCACCATCCTGTAGTCGATGCACATCCGCAACGACATGTCCTTCTTCTTCACAAAGAGTATCGGTACTCCCCAACGTGAGACACTAGGTTGGATAAATCCAATATCCATCAACTCTTGCAATTGATTCTTCATCTCAACTAACTCTGTAGGTGTCATCCTGTATGGAGCCTTCGACTGCGGAGTGGTACCAGCAACCAACTCGATGCCAAACTTTATCTCTCGATGTGGTGGTAGGCCAACGATATCATTAGCAAAAACCTCCAGATAATCCTGAACTATCTTGATGTCCTCCAACCTCCTCATCTCAGGATCAGGAACTTCTAGGGTGGCCACAAAAGATCTGCAACCCTGCTGCATCAACTTTTGTGCTCTCACTGTTGATACCACTACACGGCCACCTCGGTCCTTCGTCCCCCTGATCAACACATCTGGTAGGCCCTTCCTCAGGATCAGAATCTTCTTCTCCAGGCACAAGACTCGCACATCATATTGTGATAGTCAATCCATCCCAAGTATGATGTCAAAGTCCTCCATCGGCAGTAAGACCAGGTCAGCCGGGAACTCCTGGTCTCCCGAAACAATCGTGGTGCTGGGGAGGAAGCTCCCTACAGTGCCCACCAAACCCAAGGGTGTACTGACTTCCAAACTGGTAGTCAGTAGCACAGGGGTACAATCCAACACTCTCGCAAATTGCTTCAAGATGAACAAGTGTGTGCCTCACAATCAAATAGCATTCTAAATGGCAACATAAAGCGTACCTTCCACCACAGTGCTGGCGTCTCTCATCTCATCTGCTAGGATGGTGAAGACCCGTCCAGCTCTCAGACCCTGCTATGGTGGGGGGAAAGGGCTGTCTACTGGACTCGCCCAGCCCACTCGGACAATCTCTAATACAGTAACCTGGCTGGCCACAACCATGACAAACTCCAGAACGACCACAACAATCCCCAGAATGGACTCTACCACAACTCCTGCACGTCTCAGGATGACATGCCACAACTTCTCCAATCCAGGTCCTCTTGCCCGGATTCCCTGCTAGCGGACCCTCAGGTCGTCCATTGACCTCCCCTGTGGCTTCCTAGCCTCAGTGTAGTTCTCCTGATAATCCTGATCTCGAATGGTCGCGAACTTCACAGCATCTGCCAAAGTCTGCGGCATGTTGTAGGTTACGCGAGAACAAAGCTGCTTTCGTAGCCCTGTACAAACTTTCTCTCTTTCTGCACCGGTGTCACGCAGATCTCCGGACAATAGCGCTCCAGGGCATTGAACTTCCAGACATAGACTGCTAGTGTCATCTCCCCCTCCTCGAGGGCCATGAACTCCTCTATCTTCCCATCCGTGACATGATCCGGGAAATACTACTCATTGAATTCCCCTAAGAACTCAACCCAACTGACGTCGGCTCTGCCAGCAAACACCACTACAAATGTGGTCCTCCACCAGTTCGACGCATCACCACCCAGAACATAGGCGGCTGGGCCCACCATCCTCTCCGGGGGACTCCCAATTGCTTGAACAATCTCTTGGATCTTAAAGACTCAGTCCTCAACTACCTCAGAGTCACCTCTGCCATCAAAAGTGGGCAGATGATGGCGCATAAAGTGGTTGTGCACTGCTCCCACCCCTGTCGGCTCCTCTCAGCCAGACTGACGCTCCAGAAGCATGCCCAATCTCTAACAGTGTCATAGAGCATACGCCGCTCCTCTGCCTAAGCCCCCAGTCTCCTCGTTGGTGCTACGGTCACGTGGGGGAGATCTCACCCGTCTCGAAGGCATCTATACACAAACATGACAACAAAACATCAAAACCATGTATGCATGCTCTAAATGCAAAAAACTAACACTCTACTACATCTAAGGGTGGTTTCTTTGGACATGGACACCGGAAATGGCCGTTCTAATACCAAGTTGTAACATCCTGAAACAGCGGAAATTTAAACTTTTTTTAAAAGATTGTCAACAGAGTCAAACCAACACACAAGGATATTACGGAAGAATAAAATAGTGGGTGCACCAACATATACATCATCTATATATCTGAATGTTTCAAAAGTGTGATTAATTCAAAAGGCTATAAAGAAATACACATGTAATCACAACAACCTCCAAAAGGGGAAAAGTAGGATCACATCCCAAGTGCACTCCTCCGCAGTCACAACTCTCTAACGTCTCTCTCGGCCTGAAAGGTAAATATGCAACGATGTCTGAGTTTCTAGAAGGAAACCACGTATGCCAAACCCCTAACACAAATATAAACAACATACAACAATCATAGCATGCAAACAAAACAACAGTAACTAGAACATCATCGTCAAGATGGGCTCCGAGGCTCTTTCACCCAATCTCAGCAACCACGACCCAAGACCAAGACTTGAGGGCTCTTTCACCCAACCCCCTATCACACGGTCCACATCCGAGATTCAGGGCTCTTTGACCAAACCTGAATACTCTACGGGGCTCCAGGGCTTTTTCACCCAACCCCTAATTTGTTGGATCGTGTGGGTTATGGGTCCACAATACTAATCACAATGTTACACTAATTACCCACTTGTTTAAGTAATCAAGATATGCACAACGGAATTTAAATAAAAACAATCGAGTAGGGAAAGAATAATGCAAACCACAAAGAAGACGGGGGTTTTACAGAGGTTCGGCCACCGCCTACGTCATCTCTTGCAAGCTCGGCTCGACACTTCGAGCTCCGCTCGCGTCTTCACTATCCACTCCCCGTTCCGGGCCGGGAGAGAACGCCTTTTACAAAACAAGCTCCACGAACACCCTCGTGAGCTTGACTTTCTTCTCTCACAATCCGAGAGGACACTTCAGGCTTTCACCGAAGTCCTTGCTTCTTTTCCAATTGAGAACTTGAGTGGAATGCACTCTCTAACTTGAGCACACTTGAGTAGAAATAAGAATTATGACTAAAGTGTGGAAATTGGAGGCTTGGAGTGTTTGGGATTCTCTCTAATGTTTTGGACAAGTTTGTAGTGGGAGAGTTGTGTTAAAATGTGTTTTACAACTCTTTATATAGGCATTAGAGATAATAGAGCCGTTGGGATTGATTTGGTGTGAGTTGATGTGCGATTTCACAAAACAGAAACTGCAGGACCCAATTCTGGATGAATTCGGTCGACCGGATCGGTCTGAACGGTCGACCGTTAGGTAGTTTTGAACTAAGTTCGGTCGATCGGTTAAGCAACGGTCGACCGCCTAATGCTATGACTTAGGTACACTTAAGTGATCGGTCGAACACCTAAAGGGAAACGGTCGACCGATTTGTACCAGGCACTTTGGGGTTGACAAACAATGATGTATTCGGTCGACCGAAACAGGTCTAGTGGTCGACCGATTTTGTCCAGGAGATTTGGGTTTGTCAAGAGATGAACAAACGGCCGACCGATCATGGTCCTCGGTCGACCGATACAAGAAATTTATTTGGGGTATTTTTGGTTTAATATGAATACGATCGTTGGGTATATACGACAAAAGTAACGGTCGGGAAAATAAGTTCAGACGGTCGACCGAAACTAGACAGTGAAAACACAAATAATATAATTGATCACTCGGTCGACCGAACGACCTGTTACGGTCGACCGAATGTGGGCAGACTTTTAGAGTTCATGTTAAGTGGTTTCCGGTCTAAGTTTGGGTGATCTATTGAAGTCCAAATTATGTGAAAATTCGTGTGTGACTTCTATAAGGAACCTAGTGTGTGTTTAAGTTGATTTTAGCTCAAGTATGCTCGATTTACACATGTTCCTAAGACTCAAAGAAAAAACAAAATACATGTCTTCAAAAGAGCTTGATTACATGTCTTGACTTGATTTTCCTTTCTTCCTCGAGTCTTGATCACCTGTAGAGGTTAGCACAAAGAAATATATATGCAATGCAATATGTGTGCTACTCTACATGATTATAATTAAGATTAAGTTGATTAAATCATCAAAACATAGATTAAGGCCAAAAAGCCAACGTGATTGACATCATTTCATGCATACAACAACTAGTAGCAAAGTTTGTGATTAATTATAAGTTTTATGTTCAGTAGCTAACAACAACTAGTAGCAAAGTTTGTGATTAATAGCAAGAAAACGTAATAAATAAACTACAACTAGTAACAAATTTAGTATTGTACTTCTATGTTTTGTATTGCGTTAATCATTATTAGTATCAAATCTCTAGTTATCAGTAGTAAACGTCTATTTTTATTATCACGCTAATCATTATTAGTATCAAATCTCTAATTATTAGTAGCTAATATAAAGTAATGTTTTCATAGTCAAACCCAGCTTGATCCTCCCGTCTTCGTTATCGTCTGACTAAGTCCAGCTCGCCCCATCAAATAACTACCTATTTTCTAGAATCCACGACAAGCTCACCAATCTCTACCACGTCGTCGACAAGATCAAAGAACAACAATGTTGGAATAAGTCGAGTCTTGTTGATGGGCAAAGCCATGACTCTACACATAACTCCGACAAGCTTTCATGTCCCAAACTCCCAACGAACATTTGGCAATATAAGAGCATGTTTAATGGGTCGGGCGAGCCCTCGTGCCCGAACTGGGTGCTCGGGCGGCCTCCCTTTAACGGGCGAGCCCTCGTGCCCGAACCGGCCGAACCACCCGAATGGACGCCCATCGGGTGGGGGGAACGTGTTGCCCCCCTGTCGGTCCAGTTTTTTTTGTTTTTTTTTATTTTAGTGGAGGTTTTGTTATTAGAGTTAATTGATAATGTATTGGGTAATTTTAGTAATGTGGGGTGATAATTTTTTATTATTATGCATTCCGTTGCAAGATTTCGGTAGTAACGGGTTGGATTACAAGTCCCCTTGCCAGCCCCGCCACCTCACCGGCAAGGTGGAATGTCGCTCGCTCACTGGGAAGCGAGATCCCCGAACGACCTGTCGAGGTGTTTTAATTGTAAAAATTAAATATTTTCAAGTTAAATTACAATTAGTAATTACAATTAATATTATGTAAAATGTAATTTGTTAAATGTGGTGTAAGAATTAAGATTGTTTAATTAATAAATGATGTGAAGAAAAGAGAGTATAGGGTGGGTGGGGTAGTCCGGGCATGGTTAAAGAGACTTTTTGGGTGGGTGAGGTGAGCTGACGTGACGGAGATAGGAAGCAGGACGCCCGGAGGTAGCCTGGACATGATTAAACATAGTCTAAACCACAACTGCCATTGAGGAGCTTTTATCACGTGGGGAATTCTCTGGCTCGTGTGTCGTGCCTGAAAAGCATGCATTGGTTTGGTTGGGATGGTTGAAATGAGGAGCAGAAACTG
Source organism: Triglochin maritima (assembly GCA_963682175.1). Classification (NCBI taxonomy): domain Eukaryota; kingdom Viridiplantae; phylum Streptophyta; class Magnoliopsida; order Alismatales; family Juncaginaceae; genus Triglochin; species Triglochin maritima. The sequence continues at coordinate 18,546,612 of OY821779.1, forward strand.
ATGTTGGATTGGGCTTATTGATGTGCGAAAGTGGCATTATGGAGAAGTGTGGTTAACTAGAGTACGTACTTTATAGAAATTGCTTGAATTTGAATAAGAAAAAATCCAACTTTGGATTGGACATTATAGTGAAGTCAGGTCGCCAAAACATGTCATAGCAGGAAGCCATAATTAATAAGTTGTTGCAAATCACAAGAGATTTTCTTAGCAAATAAGTTGCAGTAACTATTTTTTATGTTTTAGTAGCAAATTGACAATAATTAGTAGCAGTTTTTATTTAGTAGCAAATGAATGATTTATTAGCAAATAAGTTAGTATTTTTAAAATGAAAATTTATTGGTTCTCACCGTGGGAATCATTTTTGTTCGTTCTTACAATTGAACGACTCCCCTAACAACAATTAATGCTTCTTTAGAACAAACTGGATATGAACAACCAATAATTTTAAAAAACACATCTAATAGTGCGTCATACTATACGTCCCTTGCTAGCCTTCGTTCCAGAAATGGGTTACTTATCTATTTTAGAAGGTATATATGCGTACGTATTTTAGGAATTATTTATGCATATTTTTTGCCTTTACGACTTTAACAATCTTTAAAATTAGTAGTGGTATATTATCTTAGGATGAATCAAACCATTGTTTCTTTGTAACATAATTTTTACGATAAATCAATATGTTTAGTAATCACCTAACCATTTTCTTTGTTGGTGCTTGATTACCCGATCTACCTCTATCATTACCCTCTCCCTCCGTTTTTGGTGGATCCTCTCTCTCCTTTTTTTTTCTTTCCCTTTTTCAATGTTTTCCCTTTCTCGGTTTCTCCTGCCGCCTTCAACTATATTATGTTTTCCCGCCGAAATGCAGACTTTCTGTCCTTTGCACGTACTTGTATATTTCATGGTATTACACCGAGCTTTATAACGAACATAGTAGGGTGTCAACGGATCAAATAAGGATTGGATTTGCCAACATCTGTATCCGAATTCGGGAATTTTTCTAACATCCGGATCCGGATCCGTATCCGACCGGATCTTTCTAATTACATCTGAATCAATATCCGGCAGATCCGGATCGAATAAGTATATTATCCGTATCCGGATACATCCGGATGTAGATCCGAATGTAACATCCGGATTCGAACATCCGCATCCGTATGAAAACATCCGGATTCGAAAATCCGATCCGAATTCCTGATTTTTAAGGTAAATAATTTACATAATTTGAAATTTTGATCTGAAACTCTACCAACAATACCTCCAAAGTAATACAAACATAAATTACAAACATTAGAACCAACACATGTTAAAAAATAATGTCTCCAAACAACTTAAAGCTTTATCCCCATTTTTTGCAACTTGTAGAACTCGAAACAATACTTGTTGTAGTGCAAGCAATTAGAGCAGAAACACTATCTACAACTGGAAAATCTTCTTCCATGCTTCAAGAATAGACACAATGCAAAAATCCATGGACTACACACTTTGCAAAAATATATCCCGTAAAAGAGCACCCAAGTAGAAAAGAAAAATTAGAGTATGTCATGCAAACCACGAGACGTACCTAGGCAGTAGGCACCCAGACGAAAGAACTAAGAAACAAACATGGCAAAATAATTGTCAAATATGAAACAGAAGAAACTAATGAGATACTTTCCAGCTTTCTGAAAGGAAGCCTATAACATTATATTTTATCATACCCAACCAAAACAATTTACCTATTATCTCATTATGGCTTCGCGATACTCCCTCTGAGATCCCCTTCCATGTGCTGATTTCAAATTAACAAAAAATGACAAGGATAAATGACATATAAATCGAAGTGTATAAGGAGAGATGATATCTTTGGTCAAACACATAACTTAGAATCACAAGCCAAATTAAAAGCCATCAGATGGTCAAGAAACGAATTTATGACATTTACTTAGGACTAATCACTTTTTTTCCTTTTCTTTTCTTTCAACCAACAATCAACATGAGAAGAAAAGAAAAGAAACCTTTGCAGTGTTGAAACCGACACGATTCCAAATGGGGGTGACGGAGTTGGGCTTGGAGTAGTTGAAGAAGGAGATCGTGTTGTGATTCAGCCGAGCAAAGCAATCGCTCTCCACCGGCATAAAGATTGCAACTTTTACATAAAGAAGGTGTAGGTGCGGCGGCAACGACGACGAAGAGTATGAGGGGGTGGAGAAAACGAGGCACGATGGGAGAACGAGGCAACAAGCGGAGGTGGCACTGGAGAAGGCGGAGGCAGTTACCATCAAGGAAGAGGCAAGTGCGATGGGAACGACGAGTAGTAGGGGGCAGAGACGACGAGGCACGACAGGAGGAGGCGGAGATGACACGACTTAGGGTTAGGTTAGGTTTTACACGGGAAGAGGCGGAGACGGCTTGAGAAGAGGAGGCGGAGGCGGCACCGTTAGGGTTAGGTTAGGTTTTGCTTTGGTGAAAAAAGAGTTTATATAGTTGTTGGGTAAATTATATAAAAAACATACTTTTTCATATTACATATAAGATATAAATTAATAAGATTAACTCATTAACTTATTAAGTTACAATAAATTAGCAACTACATACAAATTACAATATTTTAATAAACATATACATATATATGTTATGTATGATATTAAACGGATACAGATACATATACAGATACAGATATTATAATACAGATATTCAATTCGGATGAGATGTTATTCGGATCGGATGTATCAATATCCATATTCTCTCTGCCAATTCCCGGATATTAAGTTTCGGATACGAATACGGATTCACAAATGACGGATTCTCGGATAAAACGAATACGGATGCAGACGAATTCTCGGATTTCTGGCATCCACTGACACCCCTAGAACATTGACAACATAGTCCATCATCGAAACTTCAATTTAACAAATCAAATACACCGTAAATGTTGCACAATACCAGACCTTAATTTGGTGCTTTTGTAATGGTCATTCCCTTCGTTTTTCCAAGCGGATGTCCAATTTCCCTGGCCCAAACGGAGGACGAACCAAGGATTGGGGGTTCCGAGAAGTATGAGACCAACATAGATTATCCACTTGTTGTGGTTTGAACTACGGAATACGGTGAACTACCATGTTAGAACGACACACCCAACCAAGCCAAATAGTACCAAGCCCAACCTGGCCACCATGGGTGTGGAGGCCAACACTTGTCGTACAATGATACAATGTAAAGCGTTTACGTCTGCAAATGGATTTTCAAGTTCGTCATCAAATCTCAACCCTCAAGAAAATACGTAGTATTATATGAGGAGAGATCCACTACCCCCGTGATACAAGGACGGGTGTCCAGGATGCACCTGACATGGTCAGTCCAGTCAGCAGATAAATTTATTTAATAACATGTTTGGGTCACATGCAACATTTAGCTTCTCAATGCAACATTATTTTCTCACTGTAACATTTGGTTTTCCCATGCAACTTTTACTTTTCCAGCGCAACCTTTGGTTTTCCCATACAACCTTCGGATACAAAGGTAAAATGAAGAGTTCATGTTTGGTCATATTAAACATATAAGTTTGTCCTTTTTAACATTTACGTTTGTCCTTTATAACATACAGGTTTATCCTTTTTAATGTATGATTTGTCCTTTTTAAATAGTAGTTTGTCCTTTTTAAATGTGTTTATCATTTTTAAGTACTGGTTTGTACTTTTTTTAGTATGGTTTTGTCTTTTTTAACAATTGGGTCGGTCCTTCTTATATTGATGGGTTGTCATTTCTATGTCAAGTTTTTGTCCCTTTTAAGTAATGGTTTGTCCTTTTTAAGTATGAGTTTATCCTTTTTAAGTACCGATTTGTACTTTTTAAGTTGATTTTGTCCTTTTCAGTGTAGGTTTGTCATTTTTAAGTATGATTTTGTCATTTTAACAGTTGGGTCGGTCCTTCTTATATTGGTGAGTTGTCCTTTCTATGTCGAGGTTTTGTCATTTTTAGTAATGGTTGGTCATTTTTAAGTAATGATTTGTCTTTTTTAAGTATGAGTTTGTCTTTCTTACTACCTACGTTTGTTCTTTCAAAATTTCCCCAACAACACCACACAAAAATTCAAAACAAATACAAAGAACAAAAGCTATAAAGAAGCAAACTTTCCAAAATAACATCAAAAAACCAAGATCGATCATCACAGAATAAATGAAAAACTTCATATCAACAAAAACAGAAACTTCAAATCAGTCACAAAAAACCAAACTTTCCCCAAAAAATATCACACAAAAACTCAAATCAGCTACAAAGAATTACATTCCTCCTCCTTGTCAGAAAGCATCTGGGACGCAGCGTGAACAAAGTCCTAAATTATATTGACACACGATTGCGTTGGACGATAATATCAAATCTAAACTCCAAATTGAAAATCCAAACCGTAGATTAGATCTACAACATAAGTAGATTAAGGATATTGAAAATCATAAAATTTAGTAATTGTTTCATATAAGATCTAGAAATTGAGTTTTTTAATGAATGTAGTACGTTTATTTTTACATTTTTAAATATTGTGTAAAACATGTTCCTAATTTTATGATTTTCAACGTCCTTAATTTTCATATGTTGTAGATCAAGATCTACGATTTGGATTTTCAATTTGAAGTTTAGATTTGATATTATCCTCAAACGCAACCGTGTGTCAACATAATTGAAGGGTAGTGGATCCCTACTCTCTCTCTATATATATATATAGTCACCATGTGGGCATGTTGTGTTTTATAATGTTGGTGGAATGCAGCCTACAATGTGTCCATTCCGAACGTGGTTGAAATGAAGATTCTTTATCTAGTGATTATTATCTTCTTTTTTATTTTATCTACTTTATTTTCAGACTCCCATTTTAAATCTCAATCTCCCAAACATTATAAAATGATTGGTGAGGTTCAATCTTTGGTCTTGACTACCACAAAACAAGAGATCTCCTAAGTGAACTAGCTCAAGTATTGTGATTACTATCTTTGATGTGTTGTTCTATATTTTCATATTTGTTATCACTTAATTGGATACACTAGTGCAGAAAAATACCCTGGTGTATATACATCGATTACATACGACCGACGTCTATTATACATTTAAATAAACAAAATAATGTACATTACACCCTATAGCAAGCATTCAACAGGTACAATAATCAAACCCAAGATACCCAAGTGCCCCAACTCAATCTCATTCAACAGTAAAGGAGTGGTGGAGTACATCAACCACACCAACAAAAAAAGTACAATAGGTGTCGGCTATATAGGGTGACCGACTTCTATACAGGGATAAATAATATAAAAAATATTGCAACCATCTTAAGACTAAATGTCCCAAGTGTCAATCTTTTGACAATTAAATATATGTCTATCACATTTGCCTATTGTAGTATGGTACCCAACTCCCATCACTGCTGGAAAAAAAGGTATAACGTTGGATATTAAGGGGGTACAACGTCGGGTTGACCGGCTTAGTTGACCGACGTGGTAGGAGGGAGACGTTGTACGGGGTACTCTTTCACGTCAGTCTAAAATCTGACGTGGTAGTGGGGGTCTACCACGTCGGTTGCATAGAAAACTGATGTCGTAGACCCCTTAATAAAAAAAATATTTATTTAATTTTTTGGTTTTTATACCCTACTACGTCGGTTTTCTAGAAAACTGCATTGTAGGGTATCTACCACGTCGGTTTTTGGAAAATTGACGTAGTAGGGTATTTTTTATTTTTGGTTTTTGTACCCTACAATGTCGGTTTTCTATGAAACCGACGTGGTAGACCCCCTACAACGTCGGTTTTCTAGAAAACCGACATTGTAGGGTATTTGTTTCATTTTTTTATTTTTTATTTTTAAATTTAACGTTTGTAATTAACACTCAATCTCTGCAACATTCATATTCAATTCACCAACTTTCAAATTCACATACATTTATTGCAGCATTCATTCAAACAATACACAAAGAGATACATCTAATAAGGCAACAAATAAAAAAAACCTTCTTATATATGGATCAATTTTTTAAGTCAATCTACAAAAATGAATGAATGAATGTGTCCTTTCCCTCGATAGATCAACCATGTTGATCCACAGCTTGTATTCTACCATGACACTGCAGGGAAAGTAATAAAAGGAAGAATGTGAGAGAATATCGGTGGTGTACTCGGGGTCATTGGATTCCCATCACGTGATCTCCATAAACAAACATCTCAATCCTTGTTTTCTCCAACCACGCCACCACCTCTTCTACTTGAGGATACATGCATCCCGATAACCATTTGAGGAGCAAATTTCTGAATCAAATATTGACATCAATGAACTTACATTTGAGGAGTCAACCATGAATTGTGGTCGAATGGATGTGCACCTCCTGAAATTCTTGCTTTGGAACACAACCTTCCTTCACACCAAGTTGAACGTGCAAGACAGGAAATTAGTTCCTCCAAGATCTACCGCATAAACACTATATCAAAGACCAACCATCGTAACTAATCACACAAACTAAAAACATCAAAATTTCTTCCAAATTGAAATCCACAGCAAAAAATCAGAATCGAACCCCCACCTGGATGTATGGATTCGACTCCGCTGGATCGGTCTTTAAGGTCTCCATTTTCTCGACTCCAGCTCGGTCGGTCTCTGGAAGTGGAGAAGAAAATGGATCTCTCACTCATCTCTACTTCTGGATGGGAAGGTCGATGTGGTAAGGGAGAGGTAGGCGGCTAGGGTTTATGTTTGTTGATTTCTGGATTCGCGGGATTTCAATTTGGTTTACGCGGCTATACCAAACAAAAAATTCAACCTTCCACGTTTGACTATTTAAAGGCCGACGTGGAATTCCCCCTGCCACGTCGGATTAATTAAAATCCGATGTGGTACACCACTTCGGTCCAGATCTAGTCCAACGTCTAGAAAATCGAGTCCAGATCCCCTACCACGTCGGTTTTCGGAAAACCGACGTGGTAGGGTTTTAATTTTAAAAAATAATATTAAAAAGAGTTGTTTCCAAACAGAATGAAAATGAAAAAGCTAAGAATCTTTTCATGGGAAGGAGGTTCTTATAAGAAGTAGTTTGTTTTATAAATATCAAACAAACCAGTTATGATTGGGTTCTCTGATTACTACTTCCACTAACGATGGGACTTTAACCCTGTTAACCATGACCCATCTAAGGTTTCTGAGTAATTAGAAAATCTTCATATGTAAGTAGGAGTTATATATTTGGTGGAAAAGCTTGGCTCTTTAAATATCATTAAAAAAGGAGGACAAATATCACCTCAGAGTTTGTAATTTTCGGAAATAGTATTTTAGTCCTGATAATATTTCTATAGGAGAAGTTTGCACTGGATGTCTGTGAAGAAAGTTAAATTCCTACACCGAAAACACCATTTTCGAAAAACCTTGGTCATGAGTAGAAAAGCTAATTTCCTTGCCTAATTAGTTCCTCAAAAGAACAAATGCTATATCTACATGGGATTTTCCAAACTTTCTTCAACTAAGAATTAATGATAAGTTAGTGGATAGCAAAAGTAAAGGCAAATTCTCTCGTTTCAATTCCTTCTGAGTTCTGACCTTTAGCAACTGTTGTGGATTTGCAATATTTTTGTAACAAGTAAAGGAAAAGGTCAACAAAAAGATAGAAAAACAACTTTGGTCCCATGAAGATCGTGACACAACACCAAGATGTCAAACTAAGTCCACATTTGTCAGACATGTTCTATGTATACGTCTCTTAATCTCTTGTAGCAATGCATATCAAGTAGGATAAAAAATAATTCGCGTCGTAAGATGAAGTTGCCAATCAAAGTAACCAAAAACAATTGATGTCAAGTTCCTCAATTGCTTCTTTCCATCTACAAAACTTCCATTGTTCCACATCCTATTCACAAAAAAAGCTTAAGACAACGAGGATCATGAGACCCCCCTACCACGTCAGTTTTCCGAAAATTAACGTGGTAGAGTTTTAATTTTAAAAAATATATTACAAAGGTACCCTACCACGTCGAATTTCCTAAAACCAACGTGATAGTGTTTTAATTTAAAAATAAATAAATTAAAAAGACACCCAACCACGTCGGGTGGAAAACCGACATGGTAGGGTTCTAATTTTTAAAAATATATATGAAAAAGACACTCTACCACGTCGGTGTTGATAAAACCGACATGGTAGGGGGTCTTCCACGTCAGTTTACTAAAACCGACAAACAAAAACCCATATGTCTTCCACGTGATAGAGGCAACGTGGTAGGCTGGCCTTCCAGTAGTGCATTTAAAAGTAAATAAGTGGTGGAGTGCATAAAGCCACCAACAAAGAAAAATTCTCCAATGTGGGACTAAACTTCAACACATATGGGATAGTTACATACACTACTACAGAAAATGGAATATACGTCGGATGTACGGGGCTATATACGTCGGATATAAGCACTCCCCAATCCGACGTCTATGTGTGCGTCGTCTATACATAGACGTCGGCTATGGTATAGCCGACGTCTATATCTAACGAATCGACGTCGGCTGTACTTAGAAGCCGACGTATATTCGTTAACGTATAGACGTCGACCTATACAACACCCGACGTCTATTCTTTAGGTATAGACGTCGGTGCAATAACATGCGACGTCTATTCGTTAGGTATAGACGTCGGTGGAATAACATGCAACGTTTATCCTTAAAGTATATACGTCGGATTCAACATAAGGCCGACGTCTATTCCTTTCTTTACAAGAATACACGTCGGGTAATATAAACAGCCGTCGTGTATTCCTAAACCTGGACAAAAAAAAAATAGCATCCGACGAAATTGTTTTTATTTGTCGTATTCGTGTACATACAACTGCACCAAATTCGTTCACCTATAAATTTGTTCACAAATACTCAAAATTTCATCCACATATACATAGAAGCACAAACACACAAGCATATATGCACAAACATACAACCATACATGCACAAACATACAAAGCATACACAATTGACATTCAACACACTTGCAATTAATTCATTCTAAAATTAAGGCGATTATATTAAGCCATAAAGTGTAGGTTTGTAATACAAGTGCACTTGTTAACTAAATTACAAAAAATACTATTGGCAGGAGAACCTCTTAGTTCGTCAACATGTTTCTGATGAAATAGCGAGCCCATCGGTCAAGAGTTTCATCGAGCTCCTGTTGCGAGAAGGGATCACTAGTTTTTGGGAAAACCTATCAAAAAAAATACAAGTGTGTTGAATATTAATAACTAAATATTGAAACTACAATTGAATAAACAATTGAATAACAATCTACATTACCTCGGTTAGACATACGTCTTGAGGTACCACAAGGATTTCCTCCATGTATCTCATCACGTAGTAACCGCATTCCGTATTTCCAACCTGCTTCCGGTACTACAAACATAGAAATTCGCTAAATATTTGTTCTTAACTTAATTAACAACAATGGGATAGAACGTACTCTCATTCCATGTCATGTTATTCCTGCTTTTGTGGTTGTTCTCCTACCACCTAAAGCTCTGTAAACCTTAATTGCCCTGAGTAGCACAAGTTAAAATATCATTCAATAATACTAATAAAAATCGAAGAAATATTTTTTCACGACTAAACGAACTTACATATTTAGAAGTTTCTTTATTGAGTCCCTTGGTTTATTCGACCCCAACGGATCAAACCAATACTCATCACTCAATCTGTTTGAAACAATCCACTCTCGATCCATTTCAATCTAAACATAGGCAAAAATGATAGTTATTATTGCAGAAAAGAAATAAAATTTCAATTTAAAAGAATGTGTTCGTGGATGAGAAGATTCGGAGACATTAAGATGAGAAAAGAATGACCCAGAGGAGAAGAGATGAAGTCCTTAATCTAACGTGGAATAAGGAAGGTTAGAAATCTAACTAAGCAATCAAGGCCAAAACAAGCCTAAAGTCCACTATAGGTCCTTAGTAATAGACGACGCCTAACTTCGAGGTCCCACCGAGGACCACTTGTCTAATCTTTTGCTTTGGGTTATTAAAGGCCAAGTTGTTTAAGGGGGGCAATGAGTTATTATCATAATATTAAAAATTCAAAATTTAACGCAATAAACATACATGATATTAAAAGCAAGTATTAAAAATAATTACTTGAATTGACAGAAAAACATTTTAAACACAAACTATCATGTTATTAATAATAATTGGGAATAAAATTTTATTGAAATTTTGGCAGAACCTCCACTTAAAATTTGATATGTAAAATTCTTCAAATCTTGAAATCAAACCAAACCAATCCAATCCAAGTCATTACATCACATTCACATTCACATTCACATTCACATTCACATTACAAATCTAAGCTAGAAAACCAAACCAATCTAAGTTCAGTTTGCAACATTTAAGTTCTCATTTAGATGGACCTATCGTAAAACCTCGAAATTTTAATATTGCATTGGTTCGAATATGCCGATGAACAAAGATAAATCTTAATTAGACTTCAATGCAACCTCGATAATACACTTTCAGTCGGAATCAATACCAAATATGCATGTTAAGATCTGTTTTGATATGATTTCAAACTACATTTGACTCGTTCCACCTATATTTTTCACTTATTAATTTTTCTACAGAGATGATACGGTGACGAACCAGAGGAGGACGGAGGAAGACGAACTTAAACAAGATGTGATGCCGGAGGATCTCTTTGTGCTTCGGAGACACGAGATGGTGCAGTGACGGCTGCAAACGACACGAGATGAAGGCTAACTTAGATAGAATATGTGTAGAAAAACGGAGGACGGAGGAAGACGAACTTAAACAACAAAAACGAACTTAAAACTTACATGTGGAGAAAGCCGGAGGAAGACGGAGGAAGAAGGAGAAGAACGCCGGAGAAGTGGAGGAGAGCTTGGGAGCTCGCTGCGGTGTCGGAGACGGTGCGGATGGGTCGGAGATCGGTCGCGGAGGAGCGTTGGGTCGCGGGACAGCTAGGGTTTGGGTGGGTTTCGTCTGAAAAGAATGAGAGAAAACGCGCCTGTTAGATTTCTTTAAGACCTATAGACGTCGGATATTATATAACGCCGACGTCTATTCCTCGACGTCTATATGCATGGCGTATAGACGTCGGTTACTATAACATCTGACGTCTATAGGTCGACGTCTATACCATATAGACGTCGGATACACAAGGTACTATCACACCCGACGTCTATAGGTTGACGTCTATACACCATAGACGTCGGCCAAACTTGGTATTCTTACACCCGACGTCTATAGTACAATATAGACGTCAGTCTCCCAAAAGGCCGACGTCTATTCTGTCCGCTCCCCACTAGACGTCGGTGGTCATAAAGGCCGACGTCTATTGGGCGACGAGTAAAGCCTATTTTGCAGTAGGATACTTTTCTTATTACAGTTTTATCTAGTAACGAAGATGAATGATTCCTTACATGTTATATATATTGTTATTATTTCTGATGTAGGTTTAAATGATGAGAAATGATTAAGGACATTATATGAACAAAAAAATATAATAATTTTCTTATTTTAAATTATTGAGGTATAGGCGTCGATCATAGTACAAAAACCGACGTCTATATATAACATAGACATCGGCTATCCCTTACATGCGACGTGTATACCTATAGACATTGCGTTTGCCGGAGACCGACGTATATTTGGCGACGTTTATTTCCTATTTTGCACTAGTGATAGTATAGTAGTTGATTAATTAAATTTGCGCGCTTTTAAGAAAATGTTGAAACATTTTTTTAGGTAGAGTTATTATCGTAAATAGTAATTATATTGACATATCTATCTTTTTAGAAGGTCTGATTTATCTTTGATATCCTTCCAGATTTTGAATTTCATCAACCTATTTGTAAAAGATATGGATAAAAGTGCAAATGGATCAAAGGTCAGGAGGCAAGCAGCAATTTACCATTATTTTATGTCCTTATTGTTCCATATTATTAATTATTCCCATGCCATTGCAAAATACACATATTTATGTTTATGTGGTTCCGCGGTAGCCATCTAAAAAAAACAGTATTCCCTTTTGGATTGTGCTGACTATAAGTAGTTAATGATCTTGATTTTAATTAATGTTAATATTAACATTAATTTGATAAAGTTGGACAAATAGAACTCCTTCATTATAAGTTATTTGTTTTGTTTTTCATTCTCAATAGAAAGAAAACTCATAATTAAGAATTTAAGATGGTTTAAATTCGCACAGCCACTGTCAAGATACAAAATGATATAAGATAAAATTAATATGCAATTTATATTTATCAAAAAATCTTCAAATCATATAAACAAACTTTGCAAATATTTTATGAATGTTCATTTCAATTTTGATTTTTGTTTAATTAGAGCAATGTACATTTAAATAACAAGTGATTATTTTGAGATTTAGGTTTTAAATTTTTTTTACTTTCTTGAAGTTTAAGTTTATTGTTTGCTAAATAAATTCTTCTAACCACGTAAATCAATCTAAAATATAAGGAAATAACAATAAAGAAAAAGCAAAGAATATGGAGAAAAATATCTTGATATTGGCTTGGGTAGAGTTAAGGGAGGGAAATCTGCTGCGGTAAGTTTGGATAGTAACAAGATTTCGATAATTCAACTAGACAAGTACAAAGTTCCAATTAAATAAATCCAAACTCAGTCGTCGCCGCGTGTTGGCTTCTGGAAAGGGTTAATATATTTTTACAAATACTGTGTGTGCTTTTATATTCATGTGAATGTATTTTTTAATAATTCCAAAAATTCTTATTAGACTTTTTCGAAGGGTAAATTGCATTTTGCCCCCTCAAATTTGGCGCGAAGGCACTTTGAACTCTGGAATAAGCAACTTTGCACCGCTCAACTTTGATATTTTGGCAAGTAGCACCTTTGTTAAAATTTGAGAACTTGAAGAATTTTAAAATTAACCGCAAGTGTACGGTATTGTAGCATACGGGTCGAACATAGAGAGGCGATGGTGAAATCCAAATTGAGTGATTTATGCAGTAAAACTAACATGCATTTAAAGATCTATTGTGGAGAGAAATTGATATTTTTTTTCTTTCAATGAATCATGCACATAATGATTAAACTTTTATTAAACTAAAAATGCTTGAGATTAAAATTAAAAGATTAAAAATGGAGATGAGGTATTTGGATTTAGAGTTGATAAGAATTCAAGGTTGAGAAAAAAATTTAGATTGTAGAAACTAAGCATCACGTAAAACAACTTGTTCTTAAGTGAACACAATTTACTACAACCTTAGATCTAACAAGATTAAGTAGTGTCTTCTTATGAAAAATTATTTTTGTTCATAAGATTTCAGTGATAAAACACTATAGTTAAATTTATTAAAAGAAAACAAACAAAAGAGTAACAACACTTTCGAACCCTACTTTCTCAATCCTTTCATTCCTATCAACCTATTCGGTCTACCTCATCCTACCAAGGGCTTCAGCACTCATTATGGTAAGTGACATTGGGAGAATAATCAGAGAAAACAATATCAAGAAGAGGAAAAACAAAATACTATATTGGAACCAAACGATTAACAACTACAACCACGAATTCTACGATTATATTGCACAAACATGTAACCACTAATACAAGAACAAAAGAAACAACAACTAAAAAAATGAATTTTATTACTTCAAGACCTATGTGATTTTGCCCTTACACTTCTTGACATCAAAAGAAACAACAAAGAAGGGTTGTAGAGCAGGAGAGACTCTCTCCTTTCCAACCCTTTATATAGCCAATACAAGTAGAGTTTTTTGTCCTCCAAAAGCATCGGTCTTTCACGCTCTTTATGAGTCCTTTAGGTTCTGAATTTAGAAATATGCAAACACAATTGTTTCATTTTTTGAGAATCCAGGTGATGTGGGATGAATCCAAGTTCCCCTAAAAAGTAAGTAAAAAACATATAAAATGTGGTCCCGGACCTCCCAGGCTCAATATAACTTGGGGGGGGGGGGGGGTGGGGGGGGGGGGGGGGGGGGTTCCCATATTTTTTAATATAACGTCTTGTAAACAATTTTTGTGTGCTTGGAAATTATCTTCATAATGAATCTTGAATCGCTTTATTGGATTATCCAGGTAGAAACTTATGTAAAATTTACTGATCGTCTATCGATTGTCATATTTACAAAATATGAAGAAAAGTGGTACAAGAGTTTTTTTTTGCAAAGAGAGAAGAAACTTTTGTCAAATTAGACTTGGGTGGCTTTTGCTTGCGTATCACATGAAAACCTATATTTCCAAAAATGTCAGCATCACTACTACAAAAAGCACCTTTACCGACGGACTCATGCCGATGGAATTTCCGTCTGTAGGACATGTCGACGGACATTCCGTCAGCATGTGTACAAATCCGTCGGGGAGGGCACGAATCTTTTGCATTCGTGCGTGATTGCTCTGGCACGTGCAATGCACGTGATATTTTCCATCGGCATGTGTACAATTCCATCGGGGAGGGCACAAATTTTTCGTATTCGTGCGTGATTGCTTTGGCACGTGCAATGCACGTGGTATTTCAATCATGCCGGCGGAATTTCTGTCGGCATGCTGGATAAGTAGGGGGTGGAAAAACCGATTTCTCTCCCCGACGAAACCCTAACTCCCCGCATTTCCATCGTCACACCCAAGTTCCCCACTCCCGCGGTCGCCCCCCACTCGATTGCCGCCGCGCCCGTCGCCGTCCTCTCCGCCCACTCCGGTGAGTCCGGTCCACTCTCTTCACGCGCCATCTCCTCCCTCTCGCTGTCCCACCTCATCGTCTGGAGGTCGCCAACAACCTCCGCGCCACCCTCAAGTCCGCGCTGGACCACATCGTCGTCAGGACTCTGGTCCACTCCCATCCCATCGAAACCCAAAGTTTTTTATTTTCAGTTGTTTTTATTAGTAAATTTGTTAGAAATGTTTATTTGTTTGTTTGTGAGAAATGATATGGGTTGATATTGTGTTTGTGTTGTGAGAAATGATATGGGATTTGTTTGTATGTGAATTGTTTTTGTTATTTAAAAGCATTTACAGGTTGTCACTGGTAGAAACCTACCAAATTCATGAAGTTGACTAGAATATCTACTTGCTATTTCCCGTTCTCATCCTGACATTTTTTCACCCATTCCCTAATGTTCTTACTAATTAAGTTCCATTTCGGATTAGACCGGTTATAAATTTTCATGGAAATGTAACAATCATATTAATTAGCTTGCTCGTTTAGTTTATCACAGATAAGGTCCTCTCCGGCATCCTTGCTAACGAGACTATTGGCCGGCCAGAGCGGATTTAGGTCCGGATAAGCGTGTTTTAGGTTTTCCAAGACAAGGAATTATTTTTGGGTAAAAAATCCTTGTCTTAGAAAATAAAATATTAATGTGTGTACGATGTATGACACATCTTATGTTTTCAAGCACGCCCTCACACATTATCCTATAAAATGCATTGTTCGAGTAAATAATCCAAGATGCAAGTATAATCTTTATTGGATTCGCTTTAACGAACCTATTTTGGAAAAGAAAAATCTAGATCTGCCCAGACTAAAAACTCTCGCAATGGTATTGGAGCGGAAATTTAAAAATTTTGAACACTATGATTCAACCCAAAACCTGAGGACGATACTCATAAACATAATAAAAGTGCACCATATACAGAAGTTTGTCAAGAGTATGATTACATCAAAACGACAAGATGATACACATGTAATCATAACAACCTCAAAATAAGATAGCAAGATCCGGTAACAGTGTGCTCGTCATCAGTCCACACCGAGTCACTACCGCTCTGGGCCTGAAAATAAACACGGAACTATTCCTGAGTTTCCATAAGGAAACTCTGTATGCCAAATTCACCTATATGCATATGATAACTGTATTCACAAAACTTAACATGCTAGTATACATGGCATACAGTACAATAACATAACTTGACTTAACATGGTAGTAAACATACATATTATAAATAAAAGCGGGTCCTACATGGTCACCCGTAACATTCACTTGGTTGGAAATATCATCAACCACATACTTTGCCGGAATATAACATCGGCCACATACTTTGCTGTAATAAATCATCGGCCACATACTTTGCCGGAGTATATCATCGGCCACATATTTTGCGGGAATATATCATCGGCCACATATAAATGAATACATAATCAACATAACATCCACCGAATAATAATAACCCGGTGGTCAACTCCGCCGCCGTCAAGGCTGGGCAACAACCTCACTTCACAGAGTCCATCTACCCCACCGTCGTAAAGACTAGGCAATCTCTCCACGCCCCTAAAGAGTTGAACAATAGCAACAATATATATTACTGAAATAACAACATAAACAGTCGAACTACTTAACATAACCAATCGACCGAACTTCTTAAACGGTCGAACAAACATATAACACCGGTCGACCAAAACTTTTGAATTTAATTGAATAATATAAACATAATTGGTCAATCACACAACTTTAACGGTCGGACAAAATCACGTAATCGATCGACCAACATAATTTAAACGGTAGAACAATATCACACATTTGGTCGACCACTTCAAAACTTAAAACATATTATAATATTCATTTTAACGCTCGAACGACAAAGGGGCCCCGTTCAACCGAAATCTACCAGGGGCAACCTAGAATTTCTAGTCATCAATCGGTCGAACATTCTTAATAATCGGTCGAACAATCTACTTAATTATTTAAGTTAATGGTTGAACAGTACATTAATTCGGTCGACCGTCTCATAGTATAAATTCAAACCAACATTATTTATCTTCAAACAGTCGAACGACAAAGGGGACTCGTTCAACCAAAAACTACTAGAGTCTACATCTTCTCCCAAATCACATTTAACCGGTCGACCGTTAAACACGTCGTTCGACTGGTGAGGGAAATATCTTAACTTTTACACTTCATTCGGTCGACCAAAATTCATACCGGTCGACCGTTCGGCCATGTATTTCTAACTGAACTTTACACCGACGAGGTTTCATACCTCCGGCGATCCATCTAAACCCTCACACACCTAGTGTGAATCACTAATTCGAACTTGACATACCTCTTTTTCGCGCTTGCAGGAGTTCCACACGATCCCAACAATCTCATTTTCTTTCTTTTCTTTACTCCTCCGGTGCTCCATCGCGAGAATAATAGCCCGCCACTTTTCTTCTTTCAGCTCATTATCTTACTCATCCTCCTTCTTTCACGTTTTTCTCACTGAAACTCACATCACTCACCTCACTCGCCTTACTCACCTCCGCTTACATCACTCACCTCACTCGCCTTACTCACCTCCGCTTCACGTTTTCACTCAAGAACTTCTCCCCTCCTCAACATCAACTTAACATACACGTATATATAACCTTACCTTTACTTCTACCTCCTCATCCTCCAATCACTTTTCCACATCTCACTTCCTTACTAACCCACACGTCACTTTACCTCTTCCCTTGGTCATCACTTCCCTTCCAAGCATTCAAGACGTCATCTCTCTAAAACCAAAGATATATATGTAATTTACTAATCACTCCATTAACTTAAATAACCATAACACCATATCCTTCACCTACAAGCCACGTAACTAATACAACACAACCATCTAACCATTCTAATTAAGTTAATCTTCCTCATTAGCGTTTAATCAAAGTTTACTTTATCTTTAGTTGATTTTAAGAATCTAACAATTCACCTTTCTTAAAGAAATTTCGTCCTCGAAATTTGAAACCAGTAACTTAGCAATAGTTCAAAGGTGGTTTTACGAACTCATTAGTGTGTAATTTCTCAGTTTCCGTATCTCGACAATGTGAGATAGGTCTGACACATAATTTCTCAGTATCAATGCGTAGTAATATAATCAATAAATTGTGAGCTTGACAGTCCGCAAGTATCAACCATCAATCAAACAGAATCATAATCATGTGGAAAACTGATACGGAATATGACATTCAGTCAATGAGCACAATCAAAAGACATGCATCACAAATAATATGCATGCATAACAATCTGGAACCCCATTCGGATTCGACCACATCCTATGCTTCTGAAATCTATCAATCAGTCAGACGCACACCTGGTAGCTCCACACTAACGACAGGTAGCCCTTTCCTCTCTCGGGTGGCTCCACGTTGCCCGCAAGGTAGCTCTTTCCTAAGTGACTCAGCCAGAAACATACATACAGCCACAGGACATGTCGACCGAAACACCACCATGCAATCATATGTACATCAATACTCAGCATGCATGCAACTACGTACGAATATCAAGAGAGACAGACATGACATGAAACTGAAGAATAACAAATCAGTACTTGCCTCAAAATCTCCATCTTTTTCTTCTCTATCATCTTCTCAAAATTCCATCTTCTCTCAACTCACTTCAACTCTTCACTACCCTCTCTCTCACCACTCACCCAATCCTTCTCCTCACGTTTCCTTCTTCTCTAATTTCTCCTCTTCTAATTCTTCTGATTTTCACCAACAAAACTATTCTCACCTCAACTTCACATCTTTGATCTCTTCTTTCAAGTTTTCAGTAAAACTCTCCAAATAAACACCAACGTAACCCTTATATATATTCACTTAACCCTACATCTCTTCATCCTCCAATCACTTTTCAACATCTTAATCTTTACACCAACACCTCATTCCCCAATTCATCACCTCCCCTTCTATTGATCCAACACGTCATCTCTCTCTCAAGCCAAAAGATAACCATCACATAACTTTAGCCTAAATCTTATCTTCGAAAACCAACCCAATCCATTAAACTAAAACTCATCCAAAGCATAATTAGTTCTTAATTAGGGATTAGTCCCTTAAGTAGGTTTAGGATTAATTCTAACGATCCACCCTCCTTAAAGAAATTTCGTCCTCGAAATTTGATCTCAATACTCTCTCAATCCGAACAAAATCAATACAAATTTTGCAACTCATTATTCAAATCTAAAAACCCAACACCAACTTATTGCTCATAATTTGGATTCATGCATGCAACTACGTACGAATATCAAGAGAGACAAACATGACATGAAACTGAATAATAACGAATCAATACTTGCCTTTTCGCAACCAGAACCGTGATTCGTAACCCAAATCAAATATTCAGATTTCTTTTTTCCTTTTTTCTTCTTCTCATCAACAAAACTCAACCCAACTCCTCCTTTCAACTCTTCTCAATCGCTTTCTTCTCTCTTCTCACCAACCCTCCCTTTATAGCTCACAAATTCCACCACCTTTCATCACCCTCTTACACCAGGGCACATGTAAAAGGTTGTGAAAATTGCATTCATACCCCCACCTTACCAAAAAAAGACACACATAAGACATTTTGGTCATATTGAATACAATTTTGGTCTTGTGGCTGTATGTATGTTTCTGGCTGAGCCACTTAGGAAAGAGCTACTTAGAGGGCAGCGTGGAGCCACCCGAGAGTGGAAAGGGCTACCTATCACTAGTGTGGAGCTACCAGGTGTGCGTCTGAGTGATTGATAGATTTCAGAAGCACAAGATGTGGTCAAATCCGAATGGGGGTTCCAGATTGTTATGCATGTATTTTATTTGTGATGCATGTCTCTTGATTGTGCTTATTGACTGAATGTCATATTCTGTATCAGTTTCCACATGATTATGATTCTGTTTGATTGATGGTTGGTACTTGCGGGTTGTCGAGCTCACAATTTGTTGATTATATTTTTCAGATTGTTTATGGGCCTATCAGATGGATTTAAATATCAGAGTGTGAAGCGGTCAGGATCGTGGATCGTATCTTAACGCACCGGGTTTGGACGGGTAAGCACTTGTTCGGGCTCGAGGCGTTACAAATGGTATCAGAGCAAAACGATCCTCGGAATTAGTCAGAATTGGATTTCAAATAAAAATTTGATTGGATTGGAATTTGAGAATTTAGATTTAGAAGTAGCTATTATTGATTTGAATATGAATTTAGAGTTATTTGGACTTGAGTTAAAATGGGAATTTGGATTTGACTGGATTGATTATCCAAATTTTGAGCAATAAGTTGGTGTTGGGTTTTTAGATTAGATGAATAATGAGTTGCAAAATTTGTATTGATTTTGTTCGGATTGAGACAGTATTGAGATCAAATTTCGAGGACCAAATTTCTTTAAGGATGGTGGATTGTGAGAACCCAAACCCCTTTTAATGGAATTAATCAAGTTTTGGTCTTATGTGAGTCTTTTTTTTTGGTAAGGTGGGGTATGAATGCAATTTCCACAACCTTTTACATGTGCCCTGGTGTTAAGAGGGTGATGAAAGGCGGTGGAAATTGTGAGCTATAAAAGGAGGGTTGGTGAGAAGAGAGAAGAAAGCGATTGAGAAGAGTTGAAAGGAGGAGTTGGGTTGAGTTTTGTTGATGAGAAGAAGAAAAGAGGAAATAAGAAATCTGAACATTTGATTTGGGTTGCGAATCACGGTTGTGGTTGCGAGAAGACAAGTACTGATTCGTTATTATTCAGTTTCATATCATATTTGTCTCTCTTGATATTCGTACGTAGTTGCATGCATCCTGAGTACTGATGTTGAATTTATTGATATGCATATGATTGCATGGTGGTGTTTCGATCGACATGTCTTGACAATGTGTGTTTCTTCTAACTTGCTTGATGGCCACTGTTAAAACAAAGATCATAGCTTCCTCAATTACAAGTTCGAAATTCAAATCTTTTCTTGTAGTATTTAGTTCCTCATATGTTATATGTCTCCACTTTTATCACAAAGTATAAGTTATATATCCATATATAGATGTCAATGATTTTAATTGTATCAGTGTAACTTGTGGTTATAAAACAATGAGTGTTATTTCACTTTCATTAATAACACAAAAGGAAAAAAATTGCGTTGCCTTTTAATTTTATAACACAAAATCAATTCAAAATGACATAAAACTACCGCAATTTTTTTTTTGTAATTTTAATGCAATTTGGTGTAACTTAACTTCCTTCAAAATAATGTTAAAATTAATTTCCGAAACAACGTGGTATCAAATTTCCTACAGTACCCAAAATGTGTTATAATAATATTAATAAAGAGATGTTGTAACTTGGCTAATGCATCTCTTAAGATGAGGTATATAACATATAAGGAAGTTTATGTGGAACTATATGTTTTATACGTCCACTCATTTGTTGGTATGGATTGAAAAGATTTCATGTCTTGTTGGTTTATATTGGTAGATGTATGGTTGGCTAGAGAGGTTATGGAATTAATTGGTTATAAACTCTATGAGATTCATGAGAGGTTTCATGTCTTGTTGGTTTAATTTGTTTTGAGACTCACAAGTGATACTCGCAGATACGAGGTTTATATAGTGAGGTGGAATTAAAAGAAAATGTAGTCGAGAAAAGTAGGATGCATTGGGCTCTTGTGAATTTTTAAGATGCTTACATGTGTGTGACGTGTGCATTTTTCTTTTAATCATGTGTGAATAGCTATAAGGATTTGAGGAGCATGTGATGGGAGGGTAATTAGAACCTTATCAAGTAATGGATTATTAAGATCGATCAAAAAAAATTAAATGTAGGTTGAAAATGATTTCATTTTTACAATTTTAGGGGAGTTCTGCCCAAATATTTAAAAATAATAATTATTTAAAATATTGGTATTAGATATAATTGGTTTTTTTATGACTTCTATAGGATGTCAATTGTACCAGACAAATCTTGGTTACAAGTTGATGATAGATTGACAGTTGAATACATAAAATGTTTGGATGAGTTCTTGAATTTTGTAAGTGCAAATTTGAAAAAATTGGGTGGTCTTATTCCTTTCCCATGCGAGAATTGCAGAAATCTAACACTTCTTAAACGACAACCAATTCGTGAGCATGTTCTCCTCAAGAGTTTTATGCCGGATTATCCTACGTGGGTACGTCATGACGAAAAAAAACCTGGAAGGAGTAGGAAATTTAAGTCATCTGTCACTTCAACTTCAAGTGTTGTTAACGACATGCAAGGAATATTGCAAGATATTTACGGAGATGTCGGAGGCGAAGAAGTTAATGCGGAAGAAGATGGTAGTATTTATGAAGATGTTGTGGATGACGAATACGAAATGGAAGAAGCTGAAGTTGTTGGTGACCCGGATCGTCTGTCGGAACTTGTGAAAGATGTTGAAGAACCATTGTATGCAGGGTGTAAGAAGTTCACGAAGTTGTCGTTCTTGGTTTGTTTATTTCATTTGAAAATCTTGAACGGTTGGAACAACAAGTCATTCTCTATGCTTCTTGCTTTGCTTCGAGAAACTATTCCCGATGGCGGCATAAATATTATGTCGTCATATTACGAAGCTAAGAAAGTCGTGAAAGAGTTAGAACTCAATTGTAAGAAGATTGATGTTTGTCCTAAAGATTGCATGTTGTACTGGAAAGAAGATTCAAAGAAAGACATATGTGACCAATGTGGGTCGCCGAGATGGTTACAAGGAGTAGACAAAGAAGGTGAAATCCATAAAAAAATTCCAGCTAAGGTGCTGAGGTATTTTCCACTGATCCCAATACTACGTAGATTGTACATGAATAAGGACGTCGCGAAAAACATGAGGTTGTATTCTGAAGAGCAAAATTATGATGGTTTTCTTCGTCATCCTGCCGATGCGCTTGCGTGGAAGCAATTGGACAAAACCTATCCGCATTTTGCTGCAGAGCCAAGAAATATTAGGTTGGGTTTCGCAAGCGACGAGTTTAGTCCTTTTGGTATAATGTCATCAAGTCAAAATACATGGCCAGTGATATTGATGCCTTATAATCTACCACCTTGGATGTGCATGAAACAACATTATTTCATCATGCCTTTGTTAATTCCTGGTCCTCAAGCATCGGGAAATGACATCGATGTGTACCTACAACCGTTAATTGAAGACTTGAAAATATTATGGAATGAAGGAGTGGCTACATATGATTAGGGGAGAGCACCGGTCGGTCCAATCTGGGTTTTTGGACCAGATTTGACCGGTCTGGTCTTCGGTTCGGACCCCAGCGATGGTTTGGGTTTCGGTCCGGTCTGGTCCAAACCCAAATTTTGATAAAAAAACTCGGTTCGGGTTTCGGCCCGGACCCCGAAGATGGTCTAGTCTGGTGCTCACCCCTATATATGATTCACATTAGAAAGAGAATTTGAAGATGCACGCAGGTAGGGGTGAGCTTCGGTCCAAACCCGGACCGAACCGGACCGAACCGGACCGGACCGAAACCCGAATTTTCGGAAAGTCCGGACCGAAGACCGGACCGAATAGGTTCGGTCCGGTCCGGTCCGGTCCGGGTCGGTCCAAAACCCGAATTTTTACCTTAAATTTTCGGTCCGGTCCGGACCGAAGACCGAATTTTCAAAATTTTGAGGACCGAAGACCGGACCGAAAAAATTCGGTCCGGTTCGGTCCGGACCGAAAAATTCGGTTCGGTCCGGGTACCCGGACCGGACCGAATTTTGCTCACCCCTACACGCAGGTGTGTTGTGCACAATAAATGATTTTCCGGCATATGCTAATCTTTCTGGTTGGAGTACCAAAGAAAACTTGTTTTCCGACATGCAATAAGGATACATATAGTATTCGATTGGCTCATCCTGGTTGGACCGTGCGGATAAAGTCTGAACGCGACATTGACATTGTTAGCTAAGCGGCCTGAGTACGAAGAATACGTTATCAGACCTTCCTTGATTCGTGGGAGCTTATTGTGGTACGTCTTCATTTATTTGTTTTAGATTTAATTCATGAATGGTAATGTTATGTACTAACAAATGTCTATATCTTATTTGTAGGATCGTTTCCATTTGGGGATTGTGTTAATGCTTGGCACTACTGCTTCGATAAGATCAGCGGTTTTTTGAGGGATTACCGATACTCAGTCAAGAAGAAGTATTACACGCCTTTCGAGACTCAAGATGAGTGGCTTGAATATTTGCTGTCAAAAGGCGATACACGTATTCATCCTGACCAATTCAGCATTCAGTGTGATGAATGGAACACTGAAAATGCAAAGGTAATAATATTTTTGGTCTTTAAATATTTGATTTTGTAATTCTAATATCACATTTTAACCTTAAACTATTTTCATTAATGTAGGATTTCGTGTCCCTATGTACGTGTATATTTAAAAAAAATTAATACAAGCATACATGATCGATTTCATATTTTCAGCAATTTATGTACATTGTTTTGTGTTTATTCTAATATCATGCAAACCTACATATATTAAAATAAAAAAACAAGAGAATATCATACCCAAAGGTTCTCTAAAACCTTTTTAGGATCTAGAGTTCCGTTGTCTGTCGAATCGCCCGCTGATTCACCTCCAAGTGTTCACCAAACTCTAAACAAGATCAGAGAGAAATGAGCTAGCCAATTCAATATAAATCAAGGTAAGAATCTAGTTAATAACCCCTTTAAAGCTCCTTGAGAATTTAATCTCCAAAAGCTCAAAATAATTAAGAGAAATTCGGATGGATTAGTGGAGAGGTTGCGGAGAGAGAATATTTTTGCATTAACTTAAAACAAGTAAAGAGATGAGACCTATTTATAGACTCTCCCAACACCCACATCATGAGATACCCATTAACCCATGATCTTTTGCTCTTCTCTTCCTTAAACCAATAACAAATTGTCACATAATCACCCACATCCACATTTGACCATATAATTGGAATAATTCCAATACATGCTTAATACTAATTTGTTATTAATTCGGGCAAAACCGTAGTAACCGTTTTTTTGTCTTTTACCAATTTTGGATTTATATCCAAGAAAATTTGATCTTTGGGGTTTTCGCAAATTCATATATCATGTAATATATTATTATATGTAATGTCAACCATTACACCCCATAATACATACATCTCATATAAACTTATAAATGATTCTAAATATGTCATTTCATGACATTGATTTTATCGATTCACCACATATATACTATTTCACACGAAATTCGATACATCATATGAATATAAAATCAACCTTCTTGTGTTCCCAGTTTTGTGGTGTGACATATAGGAGGATCTAAATCAATTGACAATGATATTAAACACTTAATATCATAAACTATAAGCGGTATCTAGCTAAACATAATAGTTACCCAATTAACATAGATGTCTTTATTCCACTCGAACTAAACACAATCATTTTAGTGATGTAAGTGCACAACTTGTGTTCGTCTCTTACCTCATGATACTAAGAATATATACAAAGTAGAAATATGTCACTTTTGTATTATATTCTTTTCTTGATCTCTTTAAGCTAATTATAACTATGTAACATAACTCAAGTTACATTGTGTACATTATAATTTTGCTTTATCAATGTGCCCACTAATATCATCACTTCATTAAGAGGGGCAATGATAATCTTTTAACTAGCTATCTTTTCCGGATCAAGTCATGTTCAACAAGCAATTGTCTTTATCACTATACTCATTAATAGTTTTTGACAATAATCAAATTAAACATTCCTTATGTGAAAAGATATAAGTCTCATAGACACAGTAAAATATTAATGACACATAACACAATTCCATAATGTTTTACTTGCCATGTCTATTCAATATATAAAAAGTAATCATTTTACTCTTATATATACTCGTGTCGTCAAATATTTGTAGAGCTACAATAATCGATGACCAACACGACAATCTTATCTCGGTAATTAATGTTCCAAGTTGATTATCATGATTGTGAATAACTTTTGATTTACGTAGACCATTATCTTTTAGAGCTCTACGGTTAAGGACCAAACGTCTCTTCCTTAACACTTTCAAAACACGAATACATTAATTAAGGAACAAAATGTTTGCACATCCAATTCATAATAATTGACATATAAAAAGTAAACTTTTAGAACACATTCCTTTCAATTAAATGTAGAAAACTTCCGTAACAAACAATGTCAATCGCAGCCGCAAGAAGATGAACCACAAGACGGGATCCAAATCCTTTGCAAACAAGGCAAAACTTCATGTAAGTTTTGAGGTTTTTAGTTTTTTTAATTTTTGTTTTCTAATACATAATTAGACATACATGCATTTTTTGCGATCTTTGTTATTGCATCCTTATTAATTCACATTGTTTGATTTTTATTAAATAATTAGATGGATGAAAACCAAATCAGCATACCTCTCACCAAGATTGAGAAGATGGTTCTATGTTATATCAATCAATCGAAAATGGTAGGTTTTAACTTTTTACTAGTTCAAATTAAGTATTACTTTTAACTTTAAAACATTCGTAAGTCTTGGAAATCTTTTTAGGTTGAGATACAGGAATTGACACAACAAAGATTGTCTCAAGATCAAGGAGAGTGTTCTACGTTGAAAGCTCATGAGGTGATCGAGAAGGAGGTACTAGAAGAAGCCTTGGGAAAGAGAAAACAGATCATGTTCGTGGTGCTGGTATTGGATCCTACAACGCCGGCAAGACATCGAGTGGTCGACATAGCATCACTCACATGGACCATCTTCAGACCAAGATTTCACAGTGTGTTTCAATTGTAAGTGTATACTTCAATTCATATATTTATTTTACAAGTTCGTTATATGTAGAGTAATATTAAAATACATTGCAGGAAGAGCACGAGAAGTTAAAGGCTCAACTCGCTAAATTGATGGCGACTCAGTTTGGAAGAGATGAGGTATATTTATAATGAATGTGTAGTTTGTTGTTTGAATTTGCTAAAATAATATCGATGTTTTAGATTTTCAAGTAATCAGTTTCTTTTAAAGAGTGATGGCATCAATACTTCATCTCAACACAAGGAAGAACCATCGACATATTCGACTTCTTCTGAGCCGTAGTTGGTATACGTATGTTTATTTATATATAGTTCTATAACTAATGACTTATGTATGAATTAGACTTAGACTTGATTTATGACTTCAACTTATAAACTTATACGTGATTGTATGACTTCGTTTGTGTTTTGTTTTGATTGTATGTGATTATATACATGATTTCCTTTCGATCTGACGAATTATGTGATTGTATGTGGGAAGTGTTTCGAATGTATGTGATTGTGAATGGAATTGTTTCGAATTAATGGATCGTGGTTTGTTTTTATTGCAGGATCTTTAAACTTGATACGGGTTGATCATTGCATATTTAAACAGAATTGTTTTTGTAGTAGGCGCTACTTTTGTGGACATAAATTTCGTCGGCAATAGATAATGAAGTGGTTCGCGCCAATGGAAATAGATAATGAAGTTCTCTATTGTTGATGGAAATTCCATCGGCAAAACTATCGTCTCATTTAATTTCCTGATGAAAATTCCGTCGGGCGGTTTTTCTTGCCCGTAATGTTTTGCGCACGAGAAAGGTCATGCTGATGGAATTTTCGTCGCCTAGGAGCATGCCGACGGCAAGTTCTTTAAACGGATTTTTGTCGATGGCAAGTTCTGTAGATGGATTTTGGCCGACGGAACCTATTCCCGATGGAATATTCCGTGGGCAAAAGTCATTTTTGTAGTATTAGTGCATGTTATAGTTATTTTCTTGGACATCAGTTTAAAGCATGGTCAACATCATAATACAATTATGCTTTCGGATTAGTGTGGATTCGTCGTTCCGTTAACCTTTTCCGTTAATGAAATCACGCGTTAAAAAATAATATTTAACTATAAATTTTACAAAATCACCCATAAATAATTTAACAAATCTTTTTCCCCCTCTCTTCTCTTTGCTCTCTCTTCTCTCTCCTCGATCTCTCTCCTCTTTCTACTTTCTCTACTCTCTTCTCTTTGAACAGTAGAGAAGAGAGAGGTGAGATAGAGAGGAGGGAGAGAGGAGATAGAGGAGAGAGAAAAGAGAGGAGGGACAAAGGAGAGAGAAGATGGAGGGAAGAGAGAAAAGAGAGGAGTGAGAGAAAAGAGAGAGAGAGAGAAAATAGAGAAGAGAGGGGAGAGGAAAAAGGATAAGCATGTTACCGAAGAGAGTGATCGTGTATTTGTAGTTACTTTAATCCACATTTTGTTCATTGTTGTCCGATAATCATGTATTCTTGGAAGTTAGGCATGAAAATTATAACCGGTTTTGGGCCATGGATGATTTAGGGAATTGTTAAACGTCATCTGGGTTCTAATAAAATCGTCCGTCCCAATTACCCTTTTGCTCTTCATAATCCATTTAATACCTATTATGTCCCGTAAAAACTAAAAAGAAATCTCCCCTGGAAAACTCCTTTCTCCCTGCTACTAAAAAGGAAAGTTTTGATCTCCATTTTTTTCCACTTAAAATACATTATTCAAGTCCGTCTTGTCGTGGAAAACTTTTTAGTTTTGGTGAACGTTGGTCATTTTCTTTCGAAGCGGTGAAGGTTAAGGAAAATTGTGTACACACATTCAAAGGGATTTTGATCATGCAATATGTTGTTGGGGATAGTCTTAGTTGACTAGTTGAGCCACCTTGGTTTGATGTTATATGCTTCAATGTTGGGAATTCTTGCTTCCTATCAATTTTTCTTTCTTAGAATGACATGCAGTTCTGCGAAGCATATTGAATTTAGGGTTAATTACAGTTTGACCTCCTGAACTATGCATTGGCATCACTTTGCCCCCCTGAACTTTCAAAGTTAACAGTTACCTCCCCTGAACTTTAATTTTGTAACACTTTGCCCCCTGAACTTCAAAAACTCATTATTTACTTAATACACTCCTAAACCTATATTTACGTGAAAATTTGGATCAAAATGGAGGTCGGATATGGTTGGAATTTGGGTCGGATTGAGTGTTAAACCGACCCACATTCCAACCATATCCGACCTCCGTTTGGATCCAAACTTTCACGTAAATATAGGTTTAGGAGTGTATTAGGGATACAAAAAAAATTAGGAAATAAATGTCTAATGTGTGTTAAATAATGAGTTTTTGAAGTTCAGGGGGCAAAGTGTTACAAAATTAAAGTTCAGGGGAGGTAACTGTTAACTTTGAAAGTTCAGGGGGGCAAAGTGATATCAAGGCATAGTTCAGGGGGGCAAACTGTAATTAACCCTTGAATTTATGTTTCTTTCAAAAATCTACCGCCATTAGCAAATGCACTTTATGTTCGTCACAATTTTAATTCTTTGCATTAAAAAGATCAGCATGTTAGACAAGAGATTGACCAGGAAAAGTATGTTATTTATTTAATTTTTGCAAAGCAAGTATGTTCTTTTTTAAGTATGTGTTACACAAGAATTGATCACGAGTTAATGCTAAAAAAAGTTTGCTAAAGGGTTAATTGCAATTACCGCCCTGAAGTGGTCGAAAGGGTCGAGTTTGAAGTGACAATGTGGAGGCTGTTGAGGTCGATGGTGGAGGTTAGGGATGTAGATGGATTTTTGCCGATCGCAAGTTCTGTAGATGGATTTTTGCCGACGGAAATTCCGTCAGCATGACCTATTCCCGATGGAATAGTCCGTCGGAAAAAGTCATTTTTGTAGTAGTGCATGTTATAGTTATTTTCTTGGATATCACTTTAAAGCATGGCAACATCCATAATACAATTATGCTTTCGGATTAGTGTGGATTCGTCGTTCCGTTAACTTTTTCCGTTAATGAAATCATGCGTTAAAAATAATATGTAATTATAAATTTTACAAAATCACCCATAAATAATTTAACAAATCTTTTTTCCCTCTCTTCTCTTTGCTCTCTTTGCTCTCTCCTCTCACTTTTCTCTCTCCTCTTTCTACTTTCTCTACTCTCTTTGTCTTTGAACAGTAGAGAAAAGAGAGAGGAGGGAGAGAGGAGGGACAGAGGAGAGAGAAGAGGGAGGAGAGAGGAGTGAGAGAAGATAGAGAGGAAATAGAGAAGAGAGAAAGTGTAGAGAGAGGAGAGAGAAAGAAGAGAGTAAAAAGAAAAGTTTGTTAAGTTATTTATGGATGAATTGCTAAAATTTACAATTAAATATTAATTTTTTAACACCGCTAACATCATTGACGAAAAAGTGGTAATCTGCACAAATCTGAAAACATAGTGACATTCTATATATTAATCATGTTTTTGAGTACCACTTAAGAAAACAACTATAACGTGATGGCATTTTGACATTCTAGGGTGTAAAGTATTTCGGGACCAGGGGTAAAGCACAATTTACCATTTTTTGAAATATACTCAATATTTATTCGATTTTGGAGTCGATCTCGTCAAACCTATAAGCCGAAACCAAATCCGACTTGAGTTAGTCACTTGTATGGAATTTTAAAGCCAAACTCAACATGAAGTTAGATAAACTCAACTTGATCCAATACAATAGTATTAAAACGAGGATTTGGGAGAAAGATTTTTTGTATTATATTTTTTGTGGTTTACATGGGTTTATATATACATTTGAGCTGGGTGACTGTTTGATCTTTAATGCTGCATTGGGTGATGATGAGTCGCGTTCTTTGGGGAAGTGATGCGTCAACTGGTGAGGAGGTGCATCGTCTAGAGAGAAGGTGCGTCGCCTGGTTTCTTCAACACTCCCCCTCAAGTTGGGCCGGAAGAGATTGTAGGTGCCTAACTTGCTTATGATGGAGTTGAATTGGTTTTGACTCAGGGCTTTGGTGAAGACGTCCGCCAATTGTTCTTTATTGGAGACCTATGGAACTTCTATTTCTCCAGCTTGAATCTTTTCACGGATGAAGTGACAATCAACTTCAATGTATTTGGTCCTTTCGTGGAACACGGGGTTGGATGCAATGTGTCGTGCGGCGTTGTTGTCGCAAAACATGTTTATAGTTGTAGTATGAGGTTGACCCATACATGAAGAAGTTGCTTTAGCCAAATGAGTTCGCTGGTGGTGGACGCCATTGCTCGATACTCTGCTTCTGCGCTTGATCGGGCAACGACCTTTTGTTTCTTACTCCTCCAAGTTACAAGATTTCTGCCAACAAACGTGCAAAAGCCAGTAGTTGATCTTCGATCATGGCTCCCTGCCCAATCAGCATCTGAAAAACCAATGATACTGTTAGAATTGTTGTTTTTCATCAGTAATCCTTGTCCTGGGGTTTGTTTTATGTACATTATAATCCTATCAATAATATCTAAATGTGATGTTCGGGGTGCATGCATGAATTGGCTTACTATACTAACAACAAAGGTAATGTCGGGTCTGGTTACGGTTAAATATATAAGTTTTCCTACAAGTCTTTGCTATTGATGGATATCTTTAACAGGTTCACCGTTAGTTGGACCTGTTTTGAGATTTGTATCAATGGGTGTATTAGCTGGTCTTACTCCAAGTTTTCCCATTTCTTTTAATAGGTCTAGGGCATATTTCCTTTGTGATAGGAATAGTCCTTTCTTCGAATATGCAATTTCTATTCCTAAGAAATATTTCAATAAGCCTAGGTATTTTATATCAAATTTCCTTTTTAGGTAGTGTTTAACTTGATTGATTTTTTCGTTATTATCTCCAGTAATGATGATATCATCTACGTAGACCAAGACTATGGTAGTTTCTCCCTTATGGTGACTAGTAAACATAGAAGCGTCAGCGGAAGACTTTAAAAAACCATAAGCGATAACAAAGTGACTAAGTTTTGCGTACCATGCCCGAGGGGATTGCTTCAGGCCATAAATGGCTTTGTTGAGTTTGCATACCTGGTTTGGAGAGGTGTTGTATCCTGGTGGTGGTATCATATATACTTCTTCTTCAAGAGTGCCTTGGAGAAAAGCATTTCTGACATCCATTTGGTAAAGTGTCCAACACTTGTTAACTGCTATGGATAGGAGAACACGGACAGTTTTCATCTTTGCTACTGGTGCAAAGGTCTCAAGGTAATCAAGACCGTAAGTTTGGGTATATCCTTTTGCTACAAGGCGGGTTTTATATCTTTCGATAGTTCCATTGCTATTGTATGTTATCTTGTAGACCCATTTGCATCCAACGGGTTTGGTTCCATTAGGTTTAGGAATAAGGGTCCAAGTGTTGTTAGTTTCTAAGGCTTTAAGTTCTTCTTGCACGGCTTTTTTCCATTTAGGATTGCAACTAGCTTCATCGTAGATCTTTGGTTCTAGGTTTTCGTTTATTTGGTTTAAGAATGTCCTATAGTTTGGTTGTATTTATTTATAGGTTAGGTAATTCTCAATGGGATAAGTTACTTGTGAGGTGATAAAGTCTTTCAACCTAGTGGGTGGACGAGTTGGTCGAGTAGATCTTCTTGGGGGTGTTGAAGGTGGATTTCTGGTTTCTTCGTTGCTTCCGTTATTTTCTTCTCTTTCTTCATTTCTTCCTTCTTCTCGCTCTTCTTCTCGTTCTGCTTCGTCTTCTTCTTCTTCAGTTTGGTTGATGTTGAAGTCAGGTAGAACGGGTGTGATATCCGGGGAGGACTCGGTTGTACCGACAATGTTGAAGTAAGACTCATTTTCTCTAAACATTACATCTCGAGAGATATACATTTTACAAGCTTCGGGGTCAAAACATTTGTACCCCTTTTTGTTGAAAGAATAACCAAGAAATAAGCACTTTATAGAGTTGCTATCAAATTTATCTATGCGTTTCTTATGAACAAAGCATACACATCCAAAGACTCTGAGATGATCTAAGGTTAGTTTCCGTCCTAAGAGTATCTCTAGTGGTTGTTTATTTTGAAGAGAAAGGCTAGGAAGGCGATTTATTAGATAAGTAGCAGTTAAGACAGCATCAGACCAAAAACGTTTGGGAACATGATTTTGAAAAAGTAGGGACCGAGTTACTTTTAAGAGATGGCGATTTTTTCTTTCAGAAACTCCATTTTGTGGAGGGGTGTGAATGCATGTCATTTGGTGTAATATTCCCCGATTTTTCAAAAAAATTTGAAAGTTGTGACTGGTGTATTCAGTCCGTTATCTGTCCTTAAGGTTTTGATTTTAAAATCATACATATTTTCAACAAATGTTGTAAATTCACAAAAAATCTGAAAAACATCTGATTTGTTTTTTAGGAGATAAGTCCGAGTGTTTCGTGAGAAATCGTCAATAAATAGCACAAAATATTTAAAACCGTTGTAAGACTCGACCGGAGCGGGTCCCCAAATATCGGAGTGGACTAATTCAAAAGGAAAGTTTGATTTGCTGTTAGACTTGGAAAAAGGAAGTCTAGTTTGTTTGGAATACTGACCGACATCACATGCATAATCAGATGAAATAAACGGAAATAGCAATTTTAAAACTAGATGAGACGGGTGTCCCATTCGTTTATGTCAAAGGACATGACTCAGTCCACTAGAGGTGTGAAAATTTTTGTTCGGAGTTTCTAAAATGTAGAGTCCTTTGGTAAAGATTCATTTACCAATCGTCTTCCTTGTAGTTCGATCCTGAAAAAATACATCATTCGGGGTGAATATAACATTGCAATTTGAATTTTGTGTAATTTTTGCTACCGAAAGAAGATTAGAAGTAAATGTTGGGACATATAAAATATTTTTGTTCGTTTGTTTTAATATGGTGGTTTCACCTATTCCTTTTATTTCTACTTGATTATTATTTGCTACAGTCACAAAATTGTTAGATGATTTCACATGATTTTTTATTTTTCTTAGTAAACTAGAGTTTCCGGTCATGTGGTCAGTAGCACCAGAATCAATTATCCATTGATCATTATTTTCATGCCCTATTTTTGCTAAGTTTTGTTCTGATTGGTATGCAGATAAATTTCTGGGAGAAAGTGTTATACCTGCGCAATTACCTGAACCTTGAGGGGTGGATTGCAAATATACGCTGAGGTGGGCCAGCAACTG
Organism: Triglochin maritima; assembly: GCA_963682175.1. NCBI lineage: Eukaryota > Viridiplantae > Streptophyta > Magnoliopsida > Alismatales > Juncaginaceae > Triglochin > Triglochin maritima. Next base: position 18,580,250 of record OY821779.1, read on the forward strand.
ATCCAGCGGAATCGGGTCGGATCTGGAACTAGATCCGGGTCCGGCGGGTGGAGCATCTGATCGGTTAGCGGAATCGGGTCGGTTAGCAGAATCGGATCAAATCAAAGGAAAACCGGATCCGCCAGAATCACGTGAGGTTATAAAACCCCGCGGATCCGAGCGGAAGACCGATTCGCCTTCCCATTTTCTCCGTTCCTCTTCCATGTTAGGGTTAGCTACCGCGCCGTTTCCTGTTGGTCCCCCATTCCTATTTCTGTTCCGATGATCTCCTCCTTCTTCCCTTGTTGGTCGGAGATGCGGATGTAGGAACCAGCATGAGTTCTTGTTGTGCCCGATCTTTTTACAGTTGTCGCATGTTTCCTGTGGTTTGTTTCCATATTTTTTGGTTTTATTTGGGGGTTTTCCGGCGAAGAACGCCCGAGTTTCTGACCGATCAGCGATCTGAGCAGTGGTCCGGCGGGTCTCCTCCAGTTGGATCATTGCGATGATGGACGCGAGATCAGGAAGGTTGGAAGTCATCAGGACTTGGCTCCGGATAGCTTCGTAGCTGCCATCGAGTCCGATGAGGAACTGATAGATTTGGTCCCTTTCTTTCCGCTCGAGTATGGTTTTTGTGTCAGTGGTCGCCGGTTCGTAGATAGCGAGTTCATCCCATCCACGTTGCAGTGTCCCCAGATACTCCGTGATGGTTTGTCCTTGTTGCTTCGTCTGCGACAGATCGTGTTTTAGTTTAAAAATATGAGCGAAGTTGTGGGTTTTACCATATATGTTTTGAACCGCATCCCATAGCTCCTTCACCGAGTTTTTGTAAAGGAAGATGGCCCCGATTTTTGGTTGCATGGAGTTGATCACCCATGACATTACAAGGTGGTCCGTCGCCTGCCACTCTTCTTGTTTTGTTTCAGTGTCATCTTCCTCTGGTTTCTTTGTTGTCCCGGTGATGTGTCCCAGCTTCCCTTTTCCGCTGAGAACTAGCGTAACAGCCCGTGCCCATGACAGATAGTTATGTCCGTTGAGCAACTGTGATACCCATTTTGGGGCGTTTGTTTCCTGGTCCGTCATTTTTCCTTGATTTTCCTTCAAGGGTTTTGGATGTCGGGATTTGTTTTATCACCTTCAACCCCCTTGAGAGGCGAAGATGATGGGTGGTGGTTTTTTTCTGGTTTGGTTTCGTCTGAGGTGATTCAGTGATGAGTGAGGGGCACTCTGAGATTCACCAATGATGGAAAGAATTTTCTGGGTGGAAAGATCGCTCTGAAACCATATTAAAACGAGGATTTGGGAGAAAGATTTTTTGTATTATATTTTTTGTGGTTAACACGGGTTTATATATACATTTGAGTTGGGTGACCGTTTGATCTTTAATGCTACATTGGGTGATGATGAGTCGCGTTCTTTGGGGAAGAGATGCGTCGACTGGTGAGGAGGTGCATCGTCTGGAGAGAAGGTGCGTCGCCTTGTTTCTTCAACAAATAGTCTCAATTAAAGTGGAATTTCAATTTAAACAAACCAATATTTGATTATTTCTCAAACCTCAAACATACAAATGTAAACAAATTCGAACTATGGTCTTGTACATCTTGAGACCAAGGATCTCCCAACCAAACTAATTTTTGTTGGTTGTGGGAAAAATAAAATATCAAATGTGTTTACAAACCACTTACTTAACAATGAACAGGAGCTATGCTAAACACTGACTTAACACTGAGCTGAAATTAATGAGTTTACTTGAGCCTGGATGTTTAAGAATGGTTCTATTTTGGGTTGTAGCAACTTATTGGCCTCGGCCTAGGCTTCTAACTCCCTAAACATTGGTACCTAGTTCTGTAGATGGATTTTGGCCGACGGAACCTATTCCCGATGGAATAGTCCGTTGGCAAAAGTCATTTTTGTAGTATTAGTGCATGTTATAGTTATTTTGTTGGACATCAGTTTAAAGCATGGTCAACATCCATAATACAATTATGCTTTCGGATTAGTGTGGATTCGTCATTCCGTTAACATTTTCCGTTAATGAAATCGCGCGTTAAAAAATAATATTTAATTATAAATTTTACAAAATCACCCATAAATAATTTAACAAATCTTTTTCCCCCTCTCTTCTCTTTGCTCTCTCTTCTCTCTCCTCGATCCCTCTCCTCTTTCTACTTTCTCTACTCTCTTCTCTTTGAACAGTAGAGAAGAGAGAGGTGAGATAGAGAGGAGATAGAGGAGAGAGAAAAGAGAGAGGAGGGACAAAGGAGAGAGAAGACGGAGGGAAGAGAGGAGTGAGAGAAAAGAGAGAGAGAGAGAGAAAAAATAGAGAAGAGAGGGGAGAGGAAAAAGGATAAGCATGTTACCGAAGAGAGTGATCGTGTATTTGTAGTTACTTTAATCCACATTTTGCTCATTGTTGTCCGATAATCATGTATTCTTGGAAGTTAGGCATGAAAATTATAACCGGTTTTGGGCCATGGATGATTTAGGGAATTGTTAAACGTCATCTGGGTTCTAATAAAATCGTCCGTCCCAATTGCCCTTTTGCTCTTCATAATCCATTTAATACCTATTATGTCCCGTAAAAACTAAAAAGAAATCTCCCCCTGGAAAACTCCTTTCTCCCTGCTACTAAAAAGGAAAGTTTTGATCTCCATTTTTTCCACTTAAAATACATTATTCAAGTCCGTCTTGTCGTGGAAAACTTTTTAGTTTTGGTGAACGTTGGTCATTTTCTTTAGAAGCGGTGAAGGTTAAGGAAAATTGTGTACACACATTCAAAGGGATTTTGATCATGCAATATGTTGTTGGGGATAGTCTTAGTTGACTAGTTGAGCCACCTTGGTTTGATGTTATATGCTTCAATGTTGGGAATTCTTGCTTCCTATCAATTTTTCTTTCTTAGAATGACATGCAGTTCTGCGAAGCATATTGAATTTAGGGTTAATTACAGTTTGACCTCCTGAACTATGCATTGGCATCACTTTGCCCCCTTGAACTTTCAAAGTTAACAGTTACCTCCCCTGAACTTTAATTTTGTAACACTTTGCCCCATGAACTTCAAAAACTCATTATTTACTTAATACACTCCTAAACCTATATTTACGTGAAAATTTGGATCAAAACGGAGGTCGGATATGGTTGGAATTTGGGTCGGATTGAGTGTTAAACCGACCCACATTCCAACCATATCCGACCTCCATTTGGATCCAAACTTTCACGTAAATATAGGTTTAGGAGTGTATTAGGGATACAAAAAAATTAGGAAATAAATGTCTAATGTGTGTTAAATAATGAGTTTTTGAAGTTCAGGGGGCAAAGTGTTACAAAATTAAAGTTCAGGGGAGGTAACTGTTAACTTTGAAAGTTCAGGGGGGCAAAGTGATATCAAGGCATAGTTCAGGGGGCAAACTGTAATTAACCCTTGAATTTATGTTTCTTTCAAAAATCTACCGCCATTAGCAAATGCACTTTATGTTCGTCACAATTTTAATTCTTTGCATTAAAAAGATCAGCATGTTAGACAAGAGATTGACCAGGAAAAGTATGTTATTTATTTAATTTTTGCAAAGCAAGTATGTTCTTTTTTAAGTATGTGTTACACAAGAATTGATCACGAGTTAATGCTAAAAAAAGTTTGCTAAAGGGTTAATTGCAATTACCACCCTGAAGTGGTCGAAAGGGTCGAGTTTGAAGTGACAATGTGGAGGTTGTTGAGGTCGATGGTGGAGGTTAGGGATGTAGATGGATTTTTGCCGATCGCAAGTTCTGTAGATGGATTTTTGCCGACGGAAATTCCGTCAGCATGACCTATTCCCGATGGAATAGACCGTCGGAAAAAGTCATTTTTGTAGTAGTTCATGTTATAGTTATTTTCTTGGATATCACTTTAAAGCATGGCAACATCCATAATACAATTATGCTTTCGGATTAGTGTGGATTCGTCGTTCCGTTAACTTTTTCCGTTAATGAAATCATGCGTTAAAAATAATATGTAATTATAAATTTTACAAAATCACCCATAAATAATTTAACAAATCTTTTTTTCCCTCTCTTCTCTTTGCTCTCTCTGCTCTCTCCTCTCACTTTTCTCTCTCCTCTTTCTACTTTCTCTACTCTCTATGTCTTTGAACAGTAGAGAAAAGAGAGAGGAGGGAGAGAGGAGACAGAGGAGAGAGAAAAGAGAGAGGAGGGACAGAGGAGAGAGAAGAGGGAGGAGAGAGGAGTGAGAGAAGATAGAGAGGAAATAGAGAAGAGAGAAAGTGTAGAGAGAGGAGAGAGAAAGAAGAGAGTAAAAAGAAAAGTTTGTTAAGTTATTTATGGATGAATTGCTAAAATTTACAATTAAATATTAATTTTTTAACACCGCTAACATCATTGACGAAAAAGTGGTAATCTGCACAAATCTGAAAACATAGTGACATTCTATATATTAATCATGTTTTTGAGTGCCACTTAAGAAAACAACTATAACGTGATGGCATTTTGACATTCTAGGGTGTAAAGTATTTCGGGACCAGGGGTAAAACACAATTTACCATTTTTTGAAATATACTCAATATTTTTTCGATTTTGGAGTCGATCTCGTCAAACCCATAAGCCGAAACCAAATCCGACTTGAGTTAGTCACTTGTATGGAATTTTAAAGCCAAACTCAACATGAAGTTAGATAAACTCAACTTGATCCAATACAATAGTATTAAAACGAGAATTTGGGAGAAAGATTTTTGTATTATATTTTTTGTGGTTTACACGGGTTTATATATACATTTGAGTTGGGTGACCGTTTGATCTTTAATGCTGCATTGGGTGATGATGAGTCGCGTTCTTTGGGGAAGAGATGCGTCGACTGGTGAGGAGGTGCATCGTCTGGAGAGAAGGTGCGTCGCCTTGTTTCTTCAACAAATAGTCTCAATTAAAGTGGAATTTCAATTTAAACAAACCAATATTTGTTTATTTCTCAAACCTCAAACATACAAATGTAAACAAATTCGAACTATGGTCTTGTACATCTTGAGACCAAGGATCTCCCAACCAAACTAATTTTTGTTGGTTGTGGGAAAAATAAAATATCAAATGTGTTTACAAACCACTTACTTAACAATGAACATGAGCTATGCTAAACACTGACTTAACACTGAGCTGAAATTAATGAGTTTACTTGAGCCTGGATGTTTAAGAATGGTTCTATTTGGGGTTGTAGCAACTTATTGGCTTCGGCCTAGGCTTCTAACTCCCTAAACATTGGTACCTAGGATGTGGTTTTTGGCTCAAGAGGTTGTGGTTTTCGTAACCACTTCTTTAATTAATACATTCGTAACCAATAAATTTTGGGCTGAGCATCGGTCCGGTCCGGTCCGGACCGGACTGGAAAAAAAATTCAGGTCCGGACCGGACCGGAAAAAAATCGAAGGGTCGGACCGGATACCGGACCGGTTCGGTCCGGTCCGGTCCAAAAACTCGATTTTTTGCCTTAAATTTAAAAAATAAAATAAAATTGGACCATACCGGATCCAATTTTTTTGTTTCGGTCCGGATCGGAACCCGGACCGGTTGGTTCCGGTCCAAAAACCCGGACCGGACCGGGTTTTGCTCACCCCTTGATTTGCTTACAATCAAACAAAGAAAAGAACACTGAGATGAAATTAAAGTCCAATTTCGATACACCAAACGTCGATCTGATCCGGATCGGAAGGTCCAGAATCCCGTTTCTGGTCCGCCCAACCAACCACCCTTCGTCACGAAGCAATCACCGGATTCTCCACCGACACAATCAAACCCCAAACTGACGTCACAACTTACCACCAGCAATTTCTCCATCCCACGAAAAAACCCAAGCAAAGAATCAAATAAAACAAACTTCCGAAAATCACCCCTCCCTCCCCTAAAAACCACATCACCACCACCTGCCATTCCCCCGTAAATCCTCCAAATCCGAGGGTCAATTCCGGCCTTCTCACCCCACCTCCAGAACAAACCCAAACCCAAGCCCAGCGTCCCACCCTCGTCAACCCAACCAACCCCGACCCGTCCAGATCTCGCCGTCGCTCCGACGATGTCGACCCAAACCCTAATCCTCCTTCTCTTCCTATCCTCGATCTCGATCTCAACGGCAGAGATTCGCTATTCCGACCTGTCCACCGACGCCCGGTCCATAATCCCCTTCGAGGAGTTCGGCTTCACCCACACGGGCGTCCTCGAACTGAACGTCACGTCCATCTCTCTCTCGAACCCCAACCCCGACCTCGACCTCTCCAAGCTCGGCTTCTTCCTCTCCACCCGCGACGCCTGGATCCACGTACTCCAGCAGATCCAAGACCAGGACATCACCTGCGCCCTCCAGTCCAACCTCGTCAAACCCGTCCACACTTTCGACCTCCTCCGCACCTCCTCCTCCCCGGATTCCCCTTCCCCCCTCTCCACCTCCTTCTCCGTCGTCTTCCCCGTCCGCGATCCCGGCCAGTTCACCCTCGTCTTCGCCAACTGCCTCCCCGATGTCGCCGTTTCTTTTTCCATGCGCTCTGTTATGTATAATGTCGACTCCAAGTCCGGAATCCGGAGTTACTTGTCCGCCGGCGCGGCCGCGTTGCCGCGGATTTACTTTCTGCTTTTTCTGGTTTATGCTTCGCTGGCCGGGATCTGGATTGCGGTGCTGTACCGTAAACAGTTGACGGCTTTCCGGATTCATTACTTTATGCTGGCTGTTGTTGTGCTCAAGGCGTTTAATTTGCTGTGTGAAGCGGAGGATAAGTCGTTTATTCAGCGCACCGGAAGCGCGCATGGATGGGATGTGTTGTTTTATATCTTCAGCTTTCTCAAGGGGATTACGTTGTTTACTTTGATTGTGTTGATTGGCACCGGGTGGTCGTTCCTTAAGCCGTATCTTCAGGATAAGGAGAAGAAGGTGCTCATGGTGGTGATTCCGCTGCAGGTCGTTGCCAACATTGCTCAGGTTGTGATTGATGAGAGTGGGCCGTATAAGCGCGATTGGTTGACCTGGAGGCAGGTGTTTTTGCTTGTGGATGTTGTTTGTTGTTGTGCGGTTCTGTTCCCGATTGTTTGGTCGATTAAGAATCTTAGGGAGGCTGCGAGGACGGATGGGAAGGCGGCTGTTAATCTCATGAAGCTTACGCTTTTCAGGCAGTACTACATTGTGGTTATCTGCTACATTTACTTTACGAGGGTTGTTGTTTATGCGCTTATGACTATCACTTCATATCGGTATCTCTGGACTAGTGTGGTCGCTGGGGAGCTTGCGACCCTTGCTTTCTATATCTTTACGGGGTATAAGTTTAGGCCAGAGGCCCACAATCCTTACTTTGTGATCGATGACGATGAGGAGGAGGCTGCAGCCAATGCCCTGAAGCTTGATGATGAGTTTGAGTTATGAAAGGAAGGAGTTGAAACCTTGTGAATGATAATTGTACTTGTCTGAATTCGGCTTTGGATAGGGGAGGAAACAAGGAAGATATGTTGGATCTCTGCTCTCATTGCTTCTGCCTCTCGAAGTGATAGGTAAATTCTGTTGTACCCTTTTGTCTGTCATTAAGCACAATTTCTGGTAGACAACTCTGGCATGATTTAGTTCCCCTGGATTTTATTATATGTGTGGTCTTGTTATGAGTGTATTCATGTTGTTGATATTTAGTATCTGGAGCTATAATATATTGATTCTCATGCTGTGAGTTTAGTATCTGATCTCATGGTTCCACGATTACCTATATTTTGCTTGAATTCTCGTGTATGTAACATAATCCTTACCCCTGGCACTAGCTCTCATCGTATATCTGTAGTTACTTTAATCGACATTTGCCAATTACCATCCAATAATCATGTATTATTTCATGCTGGTTTTGAAAATTATAGCTGGTTTTGGACCATCAAGATTTTTTTTTTGCTAATAAGTTCTTGGCCCATGAAAATGATTAATGACTAATGGAACTTGTTTTTATGCTTAAACTTGGAGGCTAGACAACTTTTGGCATTAGTTAGTCACGTAAGAGTATCCTCGACTTGTCTTTGCTTGACAAATCTTGATTGGCGTATAGACAACTTCTCGACTTGTCTTTGCATGACAAATCTTGATTGGCGTATAGACAACTTCTACTCACCACGTTACACTTTAATAGAAGTTTGTAATTGTTGTGGCAAAACATTTAGTTATGAGAATTCTTGGTCATTTTCTTTAGAAGTGGTAGAGGTTAAGGGAAGTTTTGACTTTGGACCCACATCCAAAGATTTTGATCCTTCAATTTGTGGGCGAGGATGCTCTTAGTTGACTAATTAATCTATACATTAACTTGATGTTGTGTGCTTCAATGTTGAGTTTTTTTAATCGGTTTCAATATTGAGATTTTTTTGGGGCCTATCAATATTTTCTTTCGCAGAATCAGAAACATATTTTCAGAAACATGTCCAACTTATGTTTCTTTCTAAACATTTACTGACATCAGCAAATGCACTTTGTGATCATTGCAATTTTAATTCTACTCATTAAAAAAGATAAGCATGTTACAGAAGAGAGTGATCGTGTATTTGTAGTTACTTTAATCCTCATTTTGCCCATTGTTGTCCGATAATCATGTATTCTTGGAGGTTGGGCATGAAAATTATAACCGGTTTTGGGCCATGGATGATTTATTCCCTAAAAAGTGCTTGGTCCCTAGAAATGATTAATGGAACTTATTTTTGTGGGCAAATTTGAAGACAATATTTGGCATATGTTAGCTAAATAAATCCTAGGACCTATAGACAACGTTTTTTTGCCCTTCTCCCTACTACTAAAAAGGAAAGTTTTGATCTCCATTTTTTTCCACTTAAAATATATTATTAAAGTCCGTCTTGTCGTGGAAAACTTTTTAGTTTTGGTGAACCTTGGTCATTTTCTTTGGAACTGGTGAAGGTTAAGGAAAATTGTGTACATACATTCAAAGGGGTTTTGATCATGCAATATGTTGTTGGGGATAGTCTTAGTTGAGCCACCTTGGCTTGATGTTATATGCTTCAATGTTGGGAATTCTTGCTTCTATCAATTTTTCTTTCTTAGAATGACATGCTGTTCTGCGAAACATATTGAATTTATGTTTCTTTCAAAAATCTACTGACATTAACAAATGCACTTTATGCTTATCACAATTTTAATTCTTCGCATAAAAAAGATCAGCATGTTAGACAAGAGATTGACCAGGAAAAGTATGTTATTTTATTTAATTTTTGCAAAGCAAGCATGTTCTTTTTTTAGTATGTGTTACACAAGAAATTGATCACTACTTAAATGATAAAAAAAAGTTTGCTAAAGGGTTAATTGCAATTACCACCCTGAAGTGGTCGAGTTGGAAGTGGTTGATGTGAAGGTTGTTGGTGGATGGAGAGAAGTATTTTCTAATTGATTCATTGATTGTGGTTTTTGAAATGGAGAAGAGAGGTTTTGTTTTGGTGATTTAATTTCGACTTGGTTAGAGGGTAATTTCGGAATTTTCAGATCATTCTTGCACATGCACGATCACATGACTCTTCTATACTAACGGCAAGGCAAGATTTAGGGAAAGGGTGGTGTTTGATTACGAGGGGGTGTAAGTGTTACAAAAACTAGTCAAGAGGGGGTAATTGTAATTAACCTTCTTATGTAATTAAGGTTAACAAATCATAATGTTTTGTTCAATAAATCATGTTTTGAACTATGATAGTGATTAAGAGTGAGGTCAATACGGCAATACGCAATTAAGATTCTACTTTACAGTGATATTAATAAAGCATTTCGTTTCGTCGAGTAACCTTGTACCGAACTGATTAATGTAACAAACATGTTAGTTACACAGTAAGATTCATCTTCATCAAAGTCAACATAGCTACTCGTTTACTTGAATCTTAGAACAAAATATCTTTAGGTAAGGTAATCAAAGTAAATGTCAATATTCTCATACCGCTTTAAATGATGTTCACTGTCTCTTGACCAACTAAAAAAATCAAACTTTGGTGCATACCCTAGCATCCTTGTAAACTTTCCCTGGCATGCACAAATAACCTTGCTCGGGAGCACAATGACCATCCTCTGAGCATACACAAAGTCCTTCAATTGCACACCCTTTCTTCACAATGCTAGCTCTCCCTCCAACCCCAAGCATTAGATCCGTCCACTCACTGGAGAACAACCCGTCTGGATCAAACTCCGTCTTCACCTCAACGAAATCTTTTATTTTCTCGTATTTCTCTGCAACGTTGTCAAAAACTAGATTCCTATTTTTCCCCCAGTGGGGCTTTCCCTTGTATTTGAACACCGCCATCTGCTCCACCTCCTCCATCACATCCTCGTGTAGCCTCGACACGCTCGGGTCATGACTTCGGTAGTACGTGAAGTCGAAGTCCACCACATCCTCCTGCTTCCCTAGGAAGGCACTTGAGCGTCTAACGTAGTGCATGACCACCCAATTGTACAGCTCTAGACCACAAAAGGCAGAAGAATTAAGGTCTCGAAGCCTTTGGACATTGGGGAGGGCAATGCTGATGGCGGTTTGGTGGAAGAACTCGCCGTTGGCTCTTGGGTCCCACGGGCATGAGCCGAGGAGGGTAGCCAGTGAATAGCCCTACGTCGTTCTTGAGGCTGTATGCCTTAGACGTCAAGGTGGAAGTTGTTAGCTTCGCATTAAGGCATTTTCCGACATCATTGTGGGCTGTTGTCTCAAGACCTTACTCTGTGTAGGATAAAATCTGTTACTATGGTTGCATATCATAATACATCCTTAAACATTCATCCATGCAAATGATTTATTTAGGAAAATGTTTAGTAGACGCGCGCGTCACGGACGCTACTTACGTGGCGGAGAACTTTTGTCCATTCAGCATCCAGTCAGCATATACACTAAGCTTCTCAGAGCAATGATGTCTTTCTTATTTGTCTTCCCGATGCATTAAATGCATATCTACGGAGATACCACCTTTTCTTTTGACGCTCAACGGAGATCCACTAAAGATCCCTTAACGTGTCACGTCACCTATTTTTTTACTCATTTTCCTTTTTTTTCCGGACAAGCGCATGACTCATTCCGAAAACAGTTAGTATTTAATCCTGATAGTTGGAACACTTATTCCGGACAAGCGTACTACTTACTCCGGAATGTTGCCTTTTTCTTTTATTTTCCCGATGCGTCCACAATCGCATTTAATGCTCTCAAATCAGCACGTCCTCCATTTCTTCTTTTTTGGCGCTTCACGAAGATACAAAATGTTTTGGCTACCTTATTCGGATCCTATGAACCCTTCTTTTTTTCTTCCTCCCTTTTTGCTGTACTGTAATGGCACTCGTTAATGAATGCTCACAGCCGGCGCATGCCTCAAACGTCCCGCAAGAGAAGATGTATTTTCCTTCCTTTGAAGAAGCCAAAGCATTTTACGTTTCCTATGCCGATTCATGTGGTTTTGGTGTGAAGATAAGGCAATCTCATTATGATCGTGGTGTTGTTATACGGGCCACTCTTACTTGCTCCAAGGAGGGTAATGCTCCGGGAAACCAAGGTGAAGGTAGACCAAAACATAGGTTATCCGGTAGGGTCGAGTGCACTGCTCGGATCAGGGTCTCCGGAAATCCATCCAGAGGCTACGTAATTAACTACGTAGATCTCCAACATAACCACGTCATGCTGTCGGACGACCAGATGCGCTTCCTCCGACAAAAACGATCCGTCCCGGATTCCGCCATAGCACGCATTTCGTGTAATGATGCTGCCGGGATATCATCCGCCAAGACCATGCAATGTTTTGTGGTCGAAGCCGGAGGTCATGACAAATTGTCTTTCAACGAGCGGGACCTAAGGTATTTTGTTTTCTACTTAACTAGGTTGATGTTACCCATTTTGCTTTGTCATAAAAATTGTGTTTTGCAGGAATGTTGTGTACGAGGTTAGAAACCTGAAGATGGGACCAGGCGATGCCCAAGCTATCCAAAATTATTTCATCAGGATGCATAAGAATGATTCCCAGTTTTTTTACGTAATGGATATGGACGACGAAGGCAGACTACGAAACGTGTTCTGGGCCGACAGTCGTTCTCGAGCTGCGTACTCTTACTTTGGTGATGCCATATGTTTCGACACAACCTACATAACCAACAAGTACGACATGCCTTTTGCCCCATTTGTGGGGGTAAATCACCATTACCAGTCCGTCCTTCTCGGTTGCGCACTCCTCTCTTCCGAGACGACACAAAATTACATTTGGTTGTTCCAAACATGGTTGACGTGCATGAACGGTACGTACTTTGTCTGTCCGGTTTACGTACTTTGTCTGTCCGGTTTACGTTTTATGGCTACCTGTTTTACGTTGGATGTCTGTCCGGTGTACGATGTATGTCTGTCCGGTTTACATTATTTGTATGTCCGGTTTACGAACACGTCTGTCCGGTTTACGTTAGTTGTCTGTCTGGATTACGTGTTATGTCTGTCCGGTTTACGTTATTTGACTGTCCGGTTTACGTTTAATGTCTGTCCGGACAACGTTTTATGTCTGCCCGGTTTACGTTTTATGTCTGTCCGGATTACCATCTGTTTTTATCTGGTTTACGTTACGTGCAGATATAAGCCCCCCGACGATCATAACAGATCAATGTGGCGCCATAACTGCGGCGGTGAGGACTGTGTTCCCTTAAGCGCGACACAGATTTTGTATATGGCACATAATGAATAAAGCGCCTGTGAAGCTGCCCACGAAGTACCGGGAGCATATGTTGTTTGAGCTCAAAAACTGTGTATTCGATTCCAAGACTCCGGCTGAATTTCAGCGTAATTGGCAGGGTTTTCTCGATGATTTCGAGTTCCACGACAATAGTTGGCTCCGATCCATTTATGCAATTCGAGAGTACTGGGTACCTGCATTTGCGCGAGATTGTTTTTTCGCCGGAATGGCATCAACCCAGAGAAGTGAGAGTATGAACGCCTTCTTCGATAAGTACCTCACATCTAGGGCGACACTTAAGCAGTTCGTTCAACAATACAAACTCGCACTCCGCCACAAGTATGAGAGGGAAGCTCAGTCGGATTTCGATTGTCTTCATAAGGCTCCGCAATTGATTTCGAAATATCCATTCGAGAGGCAATTGAGCGGGTTGTATACGGTGGGGGTCTTCAAGAAGGTGCAATTAGAAATTGGGAAGATGATGTACTGCGATATCACGGACGAGTTCAACGAGGAGGACACACTCCACTTCAATGTGACTGAACATGTATTGACACATATGCTCCCATTGTCGAAACGGTTCGCAGTGCAAATTAGAGATGTGAAGTGGTCATGCAATTGCAGAATGTTTGATCACGTCGCTCTCCTTTGTTGTCACGTTTATGTTGTTATTGCACGACTACGTCCCAATGCGTTGCTCCCCGAGTCTTACATCGTCAACAGATGGAGGAAGGACATCCGAAGGAGCTATCGAGACAACTTTTCCCTTCAAAATGGCACGACGGAGAACGATGCGGTTCGTCGCCATGACGACATAATGGGTCGTGCGGTTTGGATCGCCCAGGCCGCTTTCGTCTCACACGACAGATATCTTCATGCGGTTGAGGCACTTGACTTGCTTAAGGAACGTATGCAACGAGCTGATCCTGGGCTGGAGGGTACATCCGTTCTCAATCCGGATAAGACAAGACGGAAAGGCAGACCGCCGAGCAAACGACGGATTTCTTTGTCTGAGAAAATAATTAAAAGTAACGATAGGAGAATCATCAGGAAGAAGGCTCCACTGTCGCTGCACCCAGTCGCACCCAAACCTAGGGATCACGACTTCAATGATTGGGACATGAGTTTGTATTACGAGGGAGTTCCTCCTTGATTATTGATTTTGTCATTTGTTGCAATTAGTCTATGTAAAACTTCAAACTTATTATTATGTCCGGATTAACTTATATGTCTGTCCGGTTTATGTTATTTGTTTGTCCGGATTACGTTATATGTTTGTCCGGTTTACGTTTTATGTCTGTCCGGATTACGTTTTATGTCTGTCCGGATTACATTTTTTGTCTGTCCGGATTACGTTATATGTCTGCCCGGATTACGTTTAAAGTCTGTCCGGATTACGTTTTAAGTCTGTCCGGATTACGTTATTTGTCTGTCCGGATTATGTTATTTGTCTGTCCGGATTACGTTATATGTCTGTCCGGTTAACGTTTTATGTCTGTCCGGATTACGTTTTATGTCTGTCCGGATTATCGTGATTTGTCTGTCCAGTTTATGTTATTTGTCTGTCCGGTTTATGTTATTTGTCTGTCCGGATTACGTTATATGTCTGTCCGGTTTACATTTTATGTCTGTCCGGTTTACGTTATTTGTCTGTCCGGATTACGTTTTATGTCTGTCCGGATTACGTTATATGTCTGCCCGGATTACGTTTAATGTCTGTCCGGATTACGTTATTTGTCTGTCCGGATTACGTTATATGTCTGTCCGGTTTATGTTATTTGTCTGTCCGGATTACGTTTTATGTCTGTCCGGATTATCGTGATTTGTCTGTCCGGTTTATGTTATTTGTCTGTCCGGTTTAAGTTATTTGTCTTTCCGGATGACGTTATATGCCTGTCCGGTTTACCTTTTATGTCTGTCCGGTTTATGTTTTAGGTCTGTCCGGATTATCGTGATTTGTCTGTCCGTTTTAAGTTATTTATCTGTCCGGATTACGTTTTATATCTGTCCAGTTAACGTTTAATGTCTGTCCGGTTTACGTTTTATGTCTGTCCGGTTTACGTTCTTTGTCTGTCCGGTTTACTTTTATGTCTGTCCGGATTACGTTTTAGGTCTGTCCGGATTACGTTATTTGTTCAAATCATTCAACCCAACACTAATTGTCCATGTATTGTTCCAATCATTCAACCCAACACTAATCATTCATCCATGTATTGTTTCAATCATTCAACCCAACACTAATCATTCATCCATGTATTGTTCCAACCATTCAACCAAACACTAATCATTCATCCATGTATTGTTCGTAACAACAGTATAAAAATTTGAACGTGTATAAGCTATAAAAACAATGGTCTATGTAACTATTAGTTGTGTAAAGTAAAACAAGTATTTTTGGCCGATTATTGTTGACCGCACACCCCATAGTTTTCAAGTAACCAGTTATCCAATTCGCCCCTCACACGGTGGATAACCTTGGTCTGCTTCGGCTTCGTCGGATCAACATTCACCATCAAACACTTCATCCAGTACAAAATGTATGTCCCGCAGTCGTTACTCCCGGCTAGCTGTCGTTGGCTACCCTTCCTCTCAACTATCAGCGGCCAATCGACCTTCAACAACTCTCGCCAAAATTCCATCAACTGAAATGCTGTGCATTCATGAATTCCGAGACACCGGGAATGATCTTCACCTTTTCCCAGCGAACGGGACATACTGTTGTATTGAATAAACTGTGATCTCGGTCCGTGGGAAACGAACAGAGTCCAGTGGCCAGACTTCCAGCATGGCTGTGCGATGATGGTCTCCGCCACATTTAGTCCAACAATTTTGGGGAGTAGACAATCTTCCATTATATCTCCTCCCTGTCCCTCCACCATTCTTCCCGATTCAAAGGTTGATATGCAAACAACCTTTTGCGGCCCTCCTCTTCTGACCAGGACCTCGATTAGGGCGTCCATGGTTTCGTTGCTGAATTCTGATTTTAGCGTTATTATTTCCTTGAGATGTTCACCGGTTATATTGCAGAGGTCCCCCCTCCAGATCACCTCTTTTTCGTCGCGTTCAGGAGCCGTGAGATTCAATAAACGTTGTACCTCATCAGGTTTCAACGATCTCAAGGCGGTCACATCCAGATCAGGTCTCGTCGAGGAGACATGGGCGGCCATAACATCTTTGGCGGCCTTCTTCTCTACCCCCTCTTGGCCAGATTTCCTGTACACTTCGGCTCTATCTTCTGTGCGCAAGCGTGGTCTTTTGGTCCGCAATTTTGTTGGGTGCATTTCCCTCTCCCTATTCCTCTTCCTCTCTTCATCCTTCCTCTGTCGTTCCTCCTCCTCCTTCCTCGTCTTCTCTTCCTCATTCCTCTTCCTCTCTTCCTCCTCCCTCTTCAAGTTAATCCTCTTTTCCTCTTCCTCCTTCCTCTTCCGTTCCTCCTCCTCCTTCCTCTCTTCCTCCTCTTTCTTCTTCTTAATCCTCTCTTCCTCTTCCGCCATCTTCCGTTCCTCCTCCTTCCTCATCCTCTCTTCCTCATTCCTCTGCCTCTCTTCCTCCTCCCTCTTCTTCCTCATCCTAACTTCCTCTTCTCCTTCCTCTTCCGTTCCTCCTCCTCCGTCCTCGTCCTCTTTTCCTCATTCCTCTTCCTCTCTTCCTCCTCCCTCTTCTTCCTCTCTTCCTTCTCCATCCTTTTCTTGTCCTCCTCCTCCCTCTTCTTCCTCTCTTCCTTCTCCCTCCTCTTCCTGTCTTCCTCGTCCCTCTTCTTCCTCTCTTCCTTCTCCCTCCTCTTCCTGTCTTCCTCCTCCCTCTTCTTCCTCTCTTCCTCCTCCCTCTTCTTCCTCTCCTCTTCCTCCTCCCTCGTCTTCTCTTCCTCCTCCCTCTTCTTCCTCTCCTCCTCCTCCTTCCTCGTCTTCTCTTCCTCCTCTCTCCTCTTCCTCTCTTCCTCCTCCCTCCTATTGCTCTCTTCCTCCTCCCTCTTCTTCCTCTCTTCCTCCTCCCTCCTATTCCTCTCTTCCTCCTTCCCACGGAGTCCTTCAAGACCGATTTCGTGTCTCAGCCTCCGACACTCCTCTTGAGAGATCCTCAGTTCTTCCTCCAGTCTGTTAATTTTTTCGGTCGCCTGCCTAAGGGCTGCTTTGGCTTGCAGCCAATTCGTCTTAACCTCACTCAGTTCCAACTCTTATAGTAGTGGGTCACATGGAATGCTGCATTCACTAAGTTGTACCCTTGGTAGAGTGGATGTTGAAGGTGTATCCTTCGAGGCGACCTTTTGTGCGGGAGTTGCTTCTGGAGGAGGAATTTGATCCTCTATCATAAGTTCATGCTCCGTTTCGCTGAGTGTCGGAGTGCCCTTCAACTCAAATTTGGCCCAATAAATCCCATTCAAGTTGATGCCGCGTTCCTCCCATTTCCTCAGGATTAGACGTCTCCCAAACATTTCTGTCCAACATTTGAACCGTGGAAATGCTGAACTGGGATCCCCCAATTTGAACTTCTCGCAAAGCCACACCTGCAAATAACAATGAGTTAGGAGAGACATAAATAAATAAATAAGAATGAGTTAGGAGTGACAGCCTCATAACGTAAACCGGACAAAAATAATAAATCCCGGACAGACTCATGATAAATCCCGGACAGACACATGACTTATTCCGGACAGACAAATCACTTATTCCGGACAGACACAACACTTATTCCGGACAGACATAACACGTATTCCGGACAGACACATGACTTATTCCGGACAGACACAACAATTATTCCGGACAAATACAACACTTATTCCGGACAGACTCATGACTTAGTCCGGACAGACACAACACTTATTCCGGACAGACACAACACTTATTCCGGACACACAAGACACGTATTCCGGACACACAGAACACGTATTCCGGACAGACACAACACTTATTCCGGACACACAGAACACGTATTCCGGACAGACACAACACGTATTCCGGACAGACACAACACGTATTCCGGACAGACACAATACGTTTTCCGGACTGACACAACCCTTATTCCAGACAGACACAATACTTATTCCGGACAAACACAACACTACTACCAGACCAAGTTGCTTACTTGTAATATGGCAACGCATCCAGACATGCAGCCCTGCTTCAGAGTGAAGTTCCCAGTCAATCTCCTCCTCGACAGGTCCCTTTTGGCTTCCTCCAGACCCCTAACCAAACAAGCGTGAACTGCATTTGCCCACGCATATCTCTTGAGGCGCTTGAGGTTCTTCAGCTGCCTCGTGTACCACGCTTTAGTTCGCAGGGTTCCATCGAAGAACAAAAAATGATTGAAGATCATACAAATAAGGAGACGGACGTGCTCCTCCTCGTCGCCCATCGCACTCGTGGCAGTAAGATGACCCAGTAGTTGAGTGTTGTCGAGGTTAACCCCGTCTCGCTTCTCTACGTACATGGGTTCCATATCAACTCTCAGCCCATGCACTCTTAGCCCCAGTATCAGGGTGACGTCTTCTACCGTAACTGGGACGACCCCAATTGCTATTCTCAACCCGACCTCATTGGCGTCGAAGTGTTCGACGAACCAACCCACGATCTCATTATCAGTTGTCATGTGAGGAAAAGTGAGGAAGTGACCGAAAGGCGTCCCTTTGAAAACCTTCTTCTCCTCCCCCTTCATCCGACTGAACTGCTGGTGAATGGCCGTCAAACCGCACTTAGTTTCGCGGAAGTAGTACGTGCTTCCCTGAAACAACAAAAAAAATATTAAAAGTCGATGCTGAACCCTAAAATCATCAAAAAACACATCCGGGTTGACGATAGACCTACGCTGCTAGAATTTCAGGAGCAATGAAGGTTTCAGGGACAGAAGAATCCATTTTCGCCTTCTCTGGTTTTTTCTTCGACTCGAAATGGGACGACGGTTTTTCGATGGGAAGAGGAAATGAGGAAAGGGCCAATTAGGAAACTGGACAGACAGATACTCGAATGCTCTACAGACTCTACTGGTGTACGTGAAGTGTAACCGTCTAATCGTTATTTGGGGAAATGAACCGTCCCACCCAACCAGCCGTCTTTTTTTTCAAAAAAATCAAGCCCGCGCAAAAGATATAGCTGACTGGACGCTGACTCATCAAATCGAAACTCGTCCACGTAAGGCGCGTCACGGACGCGCGCGTCCGTCTATCACAACCCTTTTTATAGTACTCATAGAGTTTTAAAATTTGTTTGTACAACACATTGTTGTTATTTTATATGTTTTTTTGTCAATAATGCAATTCTAGACCTGTTTTTCTGTTGAGTTGTAGTGCTAATTTTAGTGTTGGGCGAAATCCAATGAAGTCGTTGTGGCCATTTCCAGGTGTATTTGAGCGCGCACGATCATCGATCCGGTAGACAGCCTTGCGTTGTGATGGATACCAAGTTATGTCTGCAAACTCATGCTCTAACCTGAATTTGGCCGCTTGATCAACGAGGTCAGACTCGTTGCGTTCCACATAGCTAATTGATCTCTTGAAGATTGGCTCCAACTTTAATGTCACCTGTGGTATCACATTTCAGCATTAATGATCTGATGTCGTTCAAATTAAAATAAAAAACATCTTAAAACAAAATTGTGTCAATTGTTTTCTACCCATCTCTGGATACAGTTTTAAAGAGATGATACAAGACCCAATTTAAGAAGACCCACAAGATCTATTCTTATAGATTCTAAAACATACCACAACATTTTAATGTTGCACACCTATGATTTTTACTAATCTTACTGCATCAACTTAATTGCTTTAATGTGTAATCTTATGATCTCTCATCTCAAACAAGACTTTTAGCTGTGAAACAACACCAAGTACTCCAATGGAGACCTTTGCATCATCCAAGTGGGGATTAGTTTCATCCAAATCTCTCACCATAGCAAACCCTTCTTCACTAGAAGCAGGAGTCACAATCCTTAACCCTATAACATACTCATGAACAACACTCCCTTTCCCCCAGAGAGAACTCCCATGCGCCCCGGTGGCCAACAACCCGTCGATGCACAACCCCCACCAGTATGGCGTGTAGGGCAATACCAACCCGGCCGTCGCGGCCTCCTTGATCAAATCCTTTAGCGTCATTCCCACCTCAACCGTTATTGTTTTGTTCGCATTGTTTATGTTCAACATGCGGTTGAGTTGTCGCGTGCTGATGAGCAAACCGTCGTTTCGTCTGGGCATACTAGCTTTGGAATGCTGTGGGAGTGCCTTGTTGCCACCTACAAGGAAATATGGTTTCCACTTAATCATGATTTTTTTATTAAATTACTTCTATTTTGTTGTAGTTAAACTAAAAACACGTCTCATGTCTGTTGAGACTCTCCACCGACTGAGCTAACCCCGCATCGACATCCTCTCCCTCTCCAAATTATTGTACTTATAATTTAGCTAATATGTGTACATTTAGCTAATATGTGTACATTTTTAGCCCATAGATTCTAACGTGTGTAACCCTTATAGGATCCGATTATATTAGTAATGCATACAATAATTGACACGTAGATCGTAATTGATTTCTAGCTAAACATTACAACCCCTAATGAAATCGGATTAATTTTCCTTTAAACTATTTATTCATTGTCATCTTGATTAAAAGACACCTCCTTCAATCTCCCACTTGTCCTTAACAAGTGTGCAATAATAAATTCATTTGTCTCTTATTGTCTTGATCTGAACATCAGGTAAGATACTATGTCATCCCATTCCGTTCAGACCATTTCTTGAAATCCGAGTACAAAACTGCTGAAACAAATGATTTACTTTTAATCAATTTGAGCACGGTCATGCATTTCAGTTTTCACTCTCCAAGTGGCCCAAAGACAACCATCCTATTAAATAGGAGGACAATTCAATCTTGCACCTCCACAATTCTCTATATGATTCATGTCAATTCTGACTTCCGCCTTTATAACCTTCTTTTACGGCGCGACGTTTGACGGAGTCAAGAAAATATCAATTCTCATATAAGTAAAGTGATGCACTCATGTTTGAGGAATTTACATAAATAGTCAATGAGAAATCTTATGGCATTCCAAATCTCTTAAAGATTCTCATAGCGGGTTAGTCCAATATATGTTCTCCGACATATATCCATGTAATTGACTAGACATCAAAATGTCTCTATAGCCCATGAAACAGTGCTATCAATCAACTTACAAACTAGTCTTTACATGTCATTGACGTCCAACTCAATGACCTAGACCAGGAACAACAATAAAATATACATTCAAGTTCACATTATAGGGTTTCATTTATCAAATCACGTATTTGGCAAATCTATTTGAATTTATAATTTATTTTGGACAATTATTTAATTCTAAACCATAATTAAATAAATACTGAAATTTTATTTCATTTGACAAATGTAAAAATACCAATATTTATGAACTACTTCATAATACTAGATATTACATAATCAAAGTCATTCTGCTATGTGTTTTATTCCTATGGCCCTAGTATGACTCTTATGCTTAGGCTGAGTCAATGATTTAGTTAATGGATCAGCCACATTGTCGTCCGTATGTATCTTGCAAATCTTTACATCTTTCATTTCAGTGATATCTCGTATTACATGAAACTTCCTGAGAATATGTTTGGATTTCTGGTGAGATCTAGGTTCCTTCACTTGAGCAATGACACCATTATTATCACAATAAAGGTCCACTCCTCTATCAATGCTAGGAACTACACCAAGCTCAGTAATGAACTTCTTAATCCAAACTCCTTCCTTTGCAGCTTCTGAGGCTGCAAGGTATTCTGCTTCAGTTGTAAAATCAGTGACAGTGCTTTGCTTTGAACTATTCCATCTCACTGCTCCTCCATTCAGACGAAAAATGTATCCAGACTGAGACCAGAAATCATCTCTGTCAATTTGGAAGCTCACATCAACATAGCCTTCGATAATAAGCTCACTTTCTCCTCCAAACACCAAGAAACTATCCTTAGTCCTTTGCAAGTACTTAAGGATGTTCTTAGCTGTAGTCCAGTGTGCCTCACCTGGATTTGATTGGAATCTGCTACACATGCTCAGAGCATATGCAACATTTGGGCAAGTACATATCATGGCATACATGATAGATCCGATTGCCGAGGCATAAGGGATCATACTCATACGCTTCCCTCATCAAGCCCAGATGGACACTGAGTTTTGCTTTGCGTTGAGCCATGAGACATGGTAGAAATCCTCTCTTAGAGTCTTTCATGTTGAATCTTTCAAGTACCTTATCTATATAAGTTATTTGACTTAATCCAATCATCCTTTTAGATCTATCTCTATAGATCTTGATGCCCAAGATGTACTCTGCCTCTCCGAGGTCTTTCATTGAAAAACACTTTCCAAGCCAGATCTTTGTAGATTCAAGCATTGGAATGTCGTTTCCTATGTGCAGTATGTCATCTACATACAAGACCAAGAAAACAACACACCTCCCACTAACCTTCTTGTAGACGCAAGATTCTTCTTCATTTCTGAGGAAACCAAACCTTTTGACAGCCTCATTGAAGCGAAGATTCCAGCTCCGTGATGCTTGCTTCAGTCCATAAATAGACTTTTGAAGCTTACATACTTTCCCAGCATTAATGGAGTCCACAAAACCCTCAGGTTGTGTCATATACACATCCTCTTCCAAAACCCCGTTTAGGAAGGCGGTTTTGACATCCATCTGTCAAATCTCATAATCATAATGAGCAGCAATTGCTAAGAGTATTTGAATGGATTTAAGCATGGCGACTGGTGAAAATGTTTCATCATAGTCTATACCATGAACCTGTCGGTAACCTTTTGCTACCAGCCTAGCTTTGAAAACGCTCACGTTTCCATCCTTGTCTGTTTCAATTTGAAAATTCATTTGCAACCTATGGGTGTTACCTCATTTGGCAAATCAACCAAGTTTCAAACTTGATTTTCAGACATGGATTCC
Organism: Triglochin maritima; assembly: GCA_963682175.1. NCBI lineage: Eukaryota > Viridiplantae > Streptophyta > Magnoliopsida > Alismatales > Juncaginaceae > Triglochin > Triglochin maritima. The sequence goes on from OY821779.1 coordinate 18,602,816, forward strand.
ATTTCAGATTTCATGACACCAAGCCATTTTTTGGAATCTGGACCCGACATAGCTTCTTTGTAGCTATTTGGCTCCTGACTTTCCAAAAGTATAATTTCACAACTCTCGGTCAAAAGGAAATCAACATACCTCTTGGGCCGAGATCGTGGCTTATCAGATCTACGTAGGACTGGAGCAACAGGAAAAGTGTTCACAACGATTTGTGAATCTTCGCTCGAATTAAATTCAAGTGAGACAATAATAGGGTCGTGTAGTAAATGCACAACTTCAGAGATATTATCTGTAACCCTTGTCAGGATTTCAGAGTCATGTACCTCTACCTCCGGAATAGGTACTCCCACCTCGATTGAGGTGTCATACACAGAAATCGATGCCTCTGATATGGGTTGAACCACATCTATTTGTTGGTCTTCTCGAATTTCTTCGAGAACTACATTACTCCCACTTGTCTGTTTGGAAAGAAATTCCTTTACAAAAAGACACAATCACGAGAAACAAACACTTTGTTCTCTGACTGGTTATAGAAGTAATAGCCCTTAGTTTCTTTGGGATAACCCACGAAGAAACATTTGTCTGACTTAGGTGGAACCTTATCAGAGAGTAAATATTTTACATAAGCTTCCCATCCTCAGACTTTCAGAAAAGACAACTTTGGAACTTTTTAAGTCCATATCTCATATGGAGTCTTTTCCACAGCTTTTGACGGGTTCTATTTAGTGTAAAAGCAGCTGTTGCAAGAGCCTATCCCCAGAAGGATACCGGAAGACTGACAAAACTCATCATAGATCAAACCATGTCTAACAATGTTTGATTTTTCCTTTCGGACACACCATTCCATTGTGGTGTTCCTGGTGGAGTTAATTGTGAAACAATTCCACAACTTCTAAGATGATCATCGAATTCTTGACTCAAATACTCGCCACCACGATCTGATTGTAATGACATGATTTTCTTGCCAAGTTGGTTCTCTACTTCATTCTGAAACTATTTGAACTTTTCAAACGATTCAGATTTACGTTTCATTAAGTATATGTAACCATATCTACTTAAGTCGTCAGTAAACGTGATGAAGTAATTGAAACTTCCGCTACCCATGGAACTCATTGGACCACACACATCTGTATGTATGAGTCCTAAAAGTTCTCTTGCTCTCTCACCCTTTCCTGTAAAAGGTGTTTTCGTCATCTTTCCCATCAAACATGATTCACATGTATCGTATGATTCTAAATCAAATGATGTTAGAAGTCCATTTTTTGGAGCTTCTGCATATGCTTCAGGTTGATGTGACCAAGGCGACAATGCCAGAGGTAAGTGGGATTCAATTCGTTTGATTTTTTCCTTTTGGTGTTTATGTTAAAGATATGACGATCTAATTCAAGTAAATAGAGACCATTAATTAATTTAGCACTGACATAAAACATGTCATGTTTATAGATAGAACAACATTGATTCTTTATTATTAATAAATAACCTTCAATATCCAATACAGAAGATGAAACAATGTTTCTACCAATAGCGAGAACAAAATAACAATTATTAAGTTCTAGAACTAAGCCTGAGGGCAAACATAAATCATAAGATCCTACAGCTAGTGCAACAACTCTTGCTCCATTTCCAACTCGTAGATCAACTTTCTCTTTTACCAAGTTCCCAATTCTTCTTAGTGCCTGCACATTGGAAATAATGTGGGATCCACATCCGGTATCAAATACCCATGAAGAAGAATTTGCTAAATTAACATCAATAACAAGGGTACCTGAAGAAGAACCTAATACGCCATTCTTCTTGTCCTCCAAGTACTTCAGGCAGTTTCTCTTCCAATGGCCAGTGCCAGTGCAGTAGAAACACTTGGTGTCAGAATCATCACCTTTGGGTTTGGGATTGACAACTTTCTTGCCTTTTCCTGTAGGCCCTTGCTTCTTCTTTCCACCACCCGACTTTTTAAATCCCTTCCCATTTTCAATCATCAAAACTTCCCTTTTAGATTCTAAGGTCCCAATGTTTTGCTCAACAGTTTTCAACATGCCATGCAATTCTTCCAAAGTCGTATCCAAACCTTGCATGTTGAAGTTCAACCTAAATTGGTTAAACTCATCATGGAGTGAGTGGAGAACAATATCTATGCCAACTCTTGACCATAGGGAAACCCAAGTCGGGCCATGTTCTCAAAAAGACCAATCATCTTGAAAACATGGGGCCCAACAAGTTTGCCCCTCTCGAGATGACTCTCGAGAATAGCCTTTGAGGTCTCATACCTCTCCATCCGGGACTGCATCTGGAACATGTTCCTTAGCTGTTTAATGATAGTATATGCATCCATGTCCACAAACCTATTTTGAAGGTTAGTGTCCATAGTTGCCAACATTAGGCAGGTAACAGTGATAGACTTACTACGAATACTACTCTCAGCAGCTCGCTCCTCATCAGTTGAGGTGGAAGTCAATTTCAGGATAGGAGTTTTAAGGACATCCTCTTTGTTTTCTGACCTGAGAACAATTCTCAGATTCCTTTCCCAATCAAGGAAATTATTTCCGTTCAACTTGTCCTTCTCAAGGATAGAACGGAGATTGAAAGTGGTATTACTATTTTCGGCCATTAATCTACATTTGAAAAAAAAGGAATTGCAAGTTTATTACGTTTGTCATAAATAGCTGAAAACATTTAAACAATTTAAATAGTTAAGCTAAAACACACTACTCAATTTATAATTTGTCCCTTATTGAACTAATGATTCCAAGACCCTATTTCACATAATGTTATGCGGACTTTGGCCCTTCCTCAACACTAGGTGATCAAGGTAAGTATACTCCTTTACTGGTTATAACTATTATAACTCTTGGTTGGTAGGTAACATCTTATGTTAAAATTCTCACTCATTTGCCTCAAAATCCAAAACTCTTTTGATGATTTTGTTGAGGTCAACCAAATTAAACATGTAAACCCCTTCTTTGAATTTACCCGTACTATCCCAAGAGAAAAGGTGACACCTTGCTTTTGAAGGGAATGTGTTCTAAAAGTTTTACTTTTAAATGTCAATTATTATGAATTGAATAAGAAATCATTTTGTTCCTTGTTTATGTTATTCGTCTTTTAGAAGTGTTAAGGAAGAGGCTCTTGGTCCTTAACCGAAGAGCTCTAAAAGATAATGGCTTACATAAAACAAAAGATATTCGCAATCATGGTAATTAACATGGGACATTAATTACCGAGTTAAGATTGTCGTGTTGGTCATAGATCATTGTAGCTCTACAAGTGAGTGACAACACGGGTACACAAAAGTGGAAAATATTACTTTTGTATACTGAATGGACCTAATAAGTAAAATATTATAGAAATGTATTTCTGTGTCATTAATATTTTACTGTGTCCTTGGTCATTTGATATGAGACTTATATCTGATCACTTAAGAAATGCTTGATTAGACTAGTGTCTTAAGCTATCGATAAGTGTAGTGCAAAGACATTAGTTGGTTAAGTATGACTTTTGTTGGAGAAGATACACTACTGCAGAATTGGGAATACTCGTCGCCTAATAGACGTCGGCTGTTACAAAGGCCGACGTCTAATATAGAGAAGATCGAATAGACGTCGGCCGCATATAACTCCGACGTCTATACCCAATAGACGTCGGGGGATAGACGTCGTCTGTTATAATACGACGTCTATATTCAATAGACGTCGGGGAATAGACGTCGGACTTCATAGAAGCCGACGTCTATTGGTGACGTCGGGGAATAGACGTCGGAGATATGCAATATCCGACGTCTATATGTCTTTAAAAGAAATCAGGCAGTTGCGTTTTCTTTCACACTTTCCAGACAGAAAATACGAAACCCTAGCCGCCGCGATCCGATTCCTCGATCCATCCCGTCTGATTCCTCTGATCCATCCCGTCTGATTTCTCCGATCCATCCCGCGATCTCCTCCGCCACTACAGTTCCACTATGGGGACGTCAGATTCCATGTAAGTTAAGCTTTATTTTTGTTCATTTGTAGTTTATTTCCTCTAACAATGATGTGTTCACTTTTCTAATTATGTTTGAATAATTAGATAGATAAAAACATTCACACGGCGTATGTGAAGGTGATACGGTCTGCTCAGCATTTTATTTACATCGATATGGCCGAACAATGATGTACAAGTAATTGTATGGCGTCGACGGTGGCGTCAATCATCTTTAAACCTACCTTCCTCTGTCTGCATGTAGATTTAAAGAGGATTAACGTCGTCGTCGACGCCATGCGTCCGCTTGGTTTCCCTAAGACCTTGGTCTGCAAAATTGTCAACAAACTCCTCAAGGTGTCTCCTCCTTACCTAGCTAAAATCCTAATTAATACACTAACTAACAACTTTTTCCTTTTCCTTTTCCTTTCCTTTCCTTTCAGCCCACACTACGTGATGAGATACATGGAGGAAATTCTCGACGTGGCAACTGAAGACTTGTGTTGTACATTTCTTTGTAATGAATGAATGAATGATTGTCTATATATGCTTTTATGTTTGTGTTTGTGCAGGATGCTATTTATTTTTTTTGTCAATGTTTAGGAATAGACGTCGGATGTCTTGAACACCGACGTCTATTCCTTGGACTGGACAATAGACGACGGATATCTTGAACATCCGACGTCTATTCCTTGGACTGGACAATAGACGTCGGATATCTTGAATATCCGACGTCTATTTCTTGGACTGGACAATAGACATCGGATGTCTTTAATATCCGACGTCTATTCCTTGGACAATAGACGTCGGATGTCTATACGTCCGACGTCTAAGAATACACGTCGTGCGAATACACGTCGGATGTGAGGGTGCTGATATCCGACGTGTATAGGCCTTAAGATCCGACGTATATGACCTTTTCTGTAGTAGTGATAGTTAGTCAAAAGATTATCATTGCCTCTCTTAATTGAGTAATGGTATTAGTGGGCCCCTTGATAAAGCAAAGTTATAATGTGCACAATGTGATTTGAGTTAAGTCACATATTTGTAACTAGCTTAAAGAGATCAAGAAATGAATACTAATACAAAGATGACACAATACTTTGTTTGTATTTTTAATATCATGAGGCAATGGACGGACACAAGTGGTGCACTCCATCACTAAATGGATCAGGTTTTGGTTCGAGTGGAATTAAGACATCTAACTAATTGGGAGCTACAATGTGTAGCTAGATACCGCTTATAGCTTGTGGTATTAAGCTCTTAATATCACTGCCAACTTAGTTTAGATCCTCCCATAGGTCACACCACAAAACTGGGAAACAAGAAATGAGGATTTTGAGTTCATAAGATGTGTCGGGTTTCATGTAGAAAATATGACACATGGGGTGAACAAGCAAAATCAAAATTATGTTGTGATTAATAACATAATTAGAATCTAAATTAAATTCATATGTGATGTAAATATTATGGGGTGTAATGATTTATGGTTACATAGGATAATATGTTACATAAGTTGTGAATTTACTACTAATCCCGAGATGTCAAATTTTGTAGGGGTTAAACCGAAATTTGACAAGTCAGCAGTACTGTGCAAAAACGGTCGAGTGGTTAACAGTAAACGGTCGACCGATCGGTGTTCGGTCGACCGGACACGTCTCGACCGATAACAGGGAATTTTCATCTGTTCGGAACGGTCGACCGAATCTATCGGTCGGTCAACCGAACATTACGATGAAATATTTTATTGTTGCGAACGGTCGACCGAAACTTGGTTCGAACGGTCGACCGAACCTCCATACGGTCGACCGGTCCAGACGGTTTTCTGCAGAATTAATTTAAGAATTAATTAGATCATGCATGGAATTGGTCCATAATTGATTTAATTCGTGGCTGAGATTATTTGTTAGCAAAGAATGGATGGTTAGATGGAAGTTTGCATGAAATCATGGGTAAGAGGTTGCACGTGAATAGGTAATTTGGAGAGAACTTATAAATACAAGTTTATCTCATTACCTCATTAATTAATTCATTATCTTCTTGTGCAAACTTCTCTGTCCATAATTCTCCACGAATTTCACCTTAATTCTTGAGTTTAGTTTTAGTTTTCAGAGATCTTCTTCTCAAGGGAACTAAAGAGGGGTTAGTAATTGGATTCTAAACCATATTGGAGATTGAGATGCTAGCTCTTCTCTCTCCAATGTTGTTTAGAGTTTGGTGAATACTCGGAGGCATCCGGCGCAGCGACAAGCATCTTCAACGTCTCCGGATCATCAAGAAGTTTTAGAGAACTTCTAGGTATGAAATTCGGAACCCATGTTTGTTTTAATAAAGTTTTAAAACTAGTTATTGAAACAAACTGATGCATGCATGAAACAAATCATAGAAAAATTGTAATTGATCCTTATTGTGCATAAAAATTTCGAAAATAAATATGTACAATTAAACTAGAAATCCTACAGCTTTGGCATAACCCATCTCCAATTTCCGAGGGCTTCACAGACGTCAATTTGGAAAGGCATGTAAACTCAATTTTCTTTTAGGGACTTATGTTTATTATGTTTATTTATCATGTGAACTCATAACATAAACATTCAACATTCATAAACATAAACATACACAAAGCATGCAAAATAAATCGTGATCCTAGTATGAGCCCTACTCCTTAAAGACTAATTTTCATAGGAACACCGTCTTGAACGCCTTGGATCTTCATCCTTGATTTTTCAATCAAGTTCACAAGACTAAAAAATATAATCCTAATTACTATTACAATAATACACCACGATACGCAGATCGTATAAAATAAATAAAACAATAAAATTAGGATTTACAAAATAATATGCAACGATACGCATATCGTATTTTGGGTCGTACTAGTCATCTCACAAAACCATACATTCATAACATCACATATTATAAACATACACCGTGCATTCACAATAATATCACATATCACACATAATATTACTCATTCATGCATAATATCATCCACGCATAATATCACATATCATCCATGCATAATATCATACATTTACAACTAAGTGAATGAAATATATTTTTAATCAAATTAATAAATTTTATTTAAACTAATCAAATCAGCCATTTAAATTAGTCAATCAACCTTTTATGCATTTTAATTAAATAAATCAAAACATGCATATTACCATAAATCAAAGTAATCAATGTTGCATCCTATATGGTAAATCTAATTTATCAAGCATATATGTTTAAAGTACCATAAACATGCACATTACCATAAATCAAAGTAATCAATGTTGCATCATATATGGTAAATCTAATTTATCAAGCATATATGTTTAAATTACCATAAACATGCTTATTACCATAAAATTTATTGAGCTCCAAGCCCAATCCGAAAATTGGAAAAAAAAATCATAACTCCCACTCAAAAACATACATGATCTAATCACATATTAACCCTAAAATCATACATATACTTAAAAAACCAATTGTTCAAAATATGCATGGACATTTAAACAACTTTTGTTCAAATTTTAAGGTCCTATAAAATTTGAAAATTTTATAATATAAATTTATCAACATGTTAATCAACATTATCATATTGAAAATATGGGACGGAAATTAGGGCTTAGTTATTTGAGCGACAAAATTATGCAACAAAACAGAAGGAAATAATTTCTAAAAATCACATGCGATGAAAAATTCAGTCCATCAAAACAACACATGATTTTCAGAAATTAAAACAACATGTTTAGTTTCAGACACGTTTAATTTCAGAAATTAAAACCGCATCAAAGCAAGGAGGAAAGGAAAAAGAAAACTTTTTTCCCCGGTAATGTTCAAAACTAAACTTCAAAGCCAACGTTTTTAAACTTCCAAGCCAACGTTTTTCCCGGTAACGTTCAAAACGTTTTAAATTTTTTTTCTTTTCCGGTTCAAAACCAAGCTTCGAAGCCAAGTATCAAAACATTTTAAAACTTTTTCCGGTAATGTTCAAAACCAACGCATCAATACAAAAAGAAAGCTATTTTTCTATCTTTCGGTCTAACCATTAAAATCACATGCACGAGGCTCTGGTACCACAGTTGGGTTTCGATGAAACGCAATGGAAAATTAACATAGAAACGATTTCTAAATTCATCAACCACCCAAGATCTATCCACATGATAATAATGAGGAAAACTGATGTACAACCATTTATACCTTTGATGCGTGCCTTTCTCTTGCTCACGGAGGAGGTGCGAAGAATCCGAAGTCTGATTCCTCTACTCGGGATACACGAACCACAGACTAAACTCCACCAATACGTTAGCTAGAACGAGAGGGATGGAAGAACAAACTTCTTCCTTGGTAGTGGAAGGGGGACGACTAGGGTTTTAGGAGAGAAATAGATTGCACACTTTTTCTCTTCTTTTCCATATATTTATAGACATCTCTTAAGTTAACCCTAATCTCATTAGGTAAGTGAGCTTAATGGACCCTTAACCACCCATTTGTTTAGCCCATAGATTCTAATGTGTGTAACCCTTATAGGATCCGATTATATTAGTAACGCATACAATAATTGACACGTAGATCGTATATTGGTTTCTAGCTAAACATTACGACTCCTAATGTAATCGGATTAATTTTCCTTTAAACTATTTATTCATTGTCATCTTGATTAAAGGACACCTCCTTCATAATGTACTTATAATTTAGCTCAAATGTAGTTACCTTACTAAACTAGTAGCTTCAATTAATTTTTCTCATGTGGTACACAATCCACTCTAATCCTCCAGTTGTGAAATAAGACCCATCGGGACATCTATTTGTAATCGTAATTCTTTAATACTTTGTTTACTGATTGATATATTACCACGTGTATCATGCATAAGAAGTAAGGCTCCTAAACAAGATGAGTGAGAAACATGAGATGACTTGATCATGTATATGAATGGTAGTAGCTAGCAAGAATATAGTTTGAAACAGTGGTAGTGATCCAAAGTTATTAATTATCCACCTTCATCTTTTGTTTCCTCTTTACTCCACCGGCCACCGCCGCAACAAGCTCTTCCTATGTAGAAGGATACATTAACGCGCTCGCGCTGCAAATCGCAAGGTCGGGGAACACGCCATAGGCGTTGGTCATGGTGCATCTCTTGGGTTGATTGGTGCAGCTTATAGGGTCCTCAGGGGTACTGGAACACCATGCAATGCAAGGCAATACTAGGAAAACACTTATAAGGGAAGTTATAGGTGAGACCATGTTTCTATATGTTGTTAGTACTATGTTTCTATAGTTGGGATGAAGACGTTCTTATATAGGGATAGTGGTTATGTTGGGTGGATGATGTGTTGATTTCGGAATATTATCATCATGTGGTTGTGTAGGCCACTATAAGGTGTGAAGGCCATGATAGGGTGTGTGAGTATTGTGGAGCTTAAGATGAGTTCCACTTAGTTTTACGCAGGAGAGGACAGGTCAAAAGTGATGAGACTTTTGGTTTTACTATGATTGTGAGCAACTCAAAGCTGGTGGAGTTGTTGCATATTATTAAAATAATTTGAAACCAACAATGTTGTGGTGTCAAACAAAAAGGACTGGAACATTTGGATGTGGGAGATAATGTATGCTTCCAAATCATTACTTGTACTTGTACAGAAACACAATAGTACCACAAAAAGACAGCGAGGTGTTCAATTCGATGATTAGGAACTAACAAGGCTAGTTCAGTTGAAAGATTTTTTTATTATCTTGAGATATAATCAAGACCATGGTTCCAATTCCAATAGTATCGTTGGAATGTTTGGATTTAAAAATGAGGTGGGTAACAACTAGTACATAATTCCAATTAAGGGTGTGCATCCGGTCTGGAATTTTTTTCGGAGTCCGGACCGCAAACTAAACTGGACCGGACCGGAAAAATCCGGTCCGATTGAAGACCAAATTTTTTAAATTAAAAACACAAAAATCGGACCGGACCGGACCTTGCACACCCCTAATTTCAATAGACCTTAAATGATAAAAATTAAGATGATTAGGGGTTTCTTAAATATATATATTAGATTCGAAAGACATGAGTGTTGGAAAGGATCCAACACTTATGTACATACATACATCAATGAATGGATGGACAGGTAGAAGATTGGGCAATCACTAATTCAGTCAATAGTATGAGATTGCAGTGGTTTTAGGGATGACAACATATCGATTCTGATTCAGGCACTGGGAGAACCATAACCAAAGCCATATTCTACCCTGAATCGAACCGGATCCGAGTCGGTTCCCAACTTGAGTACTCATAACCGGATATGGTACAAAACCTGTAAAATTTTCAATTTACCTGTACAAACGGTTTTTTAATTTATTAACAACAACTTTAACTACTTCATTCATCTCAAATTTAAAATGCAATATGTTTCTAAACAACTTTAGCTACTTCATACATCTCCAATTCAAAATTGGGATTTGGGAATCACGGGTGGGTTAGGGAACTTAGGGATGATTTTTTTATTTATAATAATACCTCAATTTCGGATCCGATTCTGGTTCCAGTAGCTAGAACCGGAACCCGGTCGGTTCTGAAATTGGATAATCAGATCCGACCCATATCCATTTTACCCCGGTTCGGTACCACCAGATTCCGTTCGGTTTGACCGGTTCCGGATACCCGTTACCACCGCTAAGTGGTTTCGATTGAGAATTCAAAAGTAGTCCAAGCTCATCAAGAAAAAGGATCACGGTTACTAACCCAATGGGCCTAATTTCTAGTGTTATATTCCTTAGAATTCTTCACAATATCCAACTCGTAACAGTTCTAGAAGAAAATTTTGACTATTTATGCCTCAAGTAGCCGAACCTCTGGAAACAAATCCCCACTTTGACATCCTCTGAAAATATGCCTATCTTTTCACTACCCAAAATACCCACTACTGTAGAAAAGAGAATATACGTCGGATATACGGCTTCTATATGTCAGATATACGACTTCCATAACCTGACGTCTATCTATGTGTCGTATATACCTAGACGTCGGTCACTAAAAGGCTGACGTCTATTCCTATCAAATAGACGTCGGTTGTAAGCTAACAACCGACGTCTAGTCTTAACAAATAGACGTCAGTCGTAAAATACGACCAATGTCTATATCTTTCGAATAAAGGAATACACGTCGTATTAGCCTAATAAGCGACGTCTATACCCTTACAAGATTTTTAAAAAATTACTAAATGGAACAATCATACAATCCTGCATAACAAACACATTCATCCTGCACAACACATTCATCTACAAATACACATTCATTCAATGAGCATACACAAACACAATCATTCATCCACAATCATACATACACAAACACTTGGCATTCATTCACAAAGATGTTTGATTATATTAAAGTAAAAATGTTATCCAATAACATGTTGGTCATACAAAGAAACAAGTTTAATAAAATTACATGTTTAATTACAAAGAATGTGATTCATGATATAAGAACTTGTTAGTTCATTAACATGTTGATAAAAAAATAGTGAGTATCATCGAGCTCCTGTTGTGAGTAGGGATCGGTATACTTTTGAAAGACCTATAAAAATAAAACTACACAATATTAATACGAGTACACAATATTAAAGAATGAACTATAATAGTAATATTACCTCAGATAGAGCTACGTTTTGAGGTGTGTTCTCGATAATTTCTTCCATATATCTCATAACGTAGTAACTACATTTTGTATTGTCAATCTACTTGCGGTACTACAAAGATATAAATTAGCTAAAATGTGTTCTATTACTTAACAAAATTAACAAAAATGGGAGAAAGTACTTACTCCCATTCCATGCCATGTTACTCCCACATTTTTTGTTGTACTTATTACACCTTTATGTATATTATAACACTTTGTAAACCTTCATTGTCCTAAGTAGCATAACTTATTCAATATGAAGTCGATAATACTAATAAAAAAACACGAATTACAAATATGATGATTAAAACGAACTTACAGTGAAACAAGTTTCTTTATTGATTCCCTTGGTTTAGTTGACCCCAAAGAATCAAACCAATATGCCAAATTAGTTTTGGGGCATAGAATGACAAACATCTAATGAGTTCAGTTTATATATATAATTAGAAGTTTTTTACAAAATCAAATTCTAATTACTTTGTATTAACAAATTTACCTCTCATGATAAGGAAGCATAAAATATTGCATGCCCTGTTCTTTCATAAGACCCACAAGCCCATCCAATTTATCGTCATTCCCATTTATAAAAGTAGATGGACACACAAATCCAAATACTTGATCACCGAGGAAGAATGACCTTCTGGTGTCATAAAGTTGTTTACAAGAGTAAAAATTACATTCTATTATAATTACGATAAAGTTATTCAATACATTTCATCTTATACACAAGAAAATACTTACTTCACTTGCACGTTGATAATTGTCAGGCACAATTGATCCATCACCAATAATTGTATAACATCCTTTTTAATGACGTATAAATCTGAAGGAAACCCTTTAACCCCCTCCTCCAAATGCCAGGTAGTTAAGGCTTGTGATTCCCTAACTACCATTAAGTGATACAACATTTTGCACATATTTGGTAGCAAATTAATGTTGATCGAGGTTGGTTGTTTGACCCTTTGCTCCGGGGGCTTGAAACCTTACCGATATATATACAAATGTGAAAAATACAATTATTAACAAAATTGAAATTTATTTGTTTTTAAAATTAAAGTATACCTCATATGTGTCATTGAGCTCTACTAAATGATGAGACCACATCAAGAACTCACCGATAGCATCGCCGAGGGTAACAACCTCTTCTTTGGGAATTGGCACCAGAGCACCAACATCTAAGCAACTCCCCCACTGCAACCTTCACTTCTCCCTCTTCCACCTCTTTGAAGTTGTGTTTAGAGAAGTTATAAACTTTGTCGTGTCCCACCAATCTTCGATCAGGGTCTTCAACAAATTACTGAACGAGGGACAATTCTCGAGAATGAGTCGCGAAATCAGATTGTCAATCGGGGTTGATCACTAGGTGCACCGGGGAGTGGTCACCAGGGAAGAAGAGGTCTTACGGGCGGGTAGGAGAAGTAGGCAAATCGCTATCCAATATCTTCATAAAAAGTTGCAATTTATTTTGCAAATCTAAAATTTGTTGCTCGCATTTGGTATGAACTGTTGACGAACTTGACCGATTAGTTTTTCCATAATATTGTTGTAGTCCAACCCTACTCTCTATCCCCGTTCACGACTGAGATGTTCATTATTTCCCAAGGCTTCGCGTAGAATATCATTCCGACCATCTGAAATAAATTCATCTTGGGATTCTTTCAACTTTTGAGAGTCCTAGAGTTTAAAGAAAATTGTTACAAACAATTGAAAAATATAAAATTACTGAATGTGATTTAATAACATACAAGTGATACAACTTACTATCTTCGAGCGATCTGATCGCTTGCCACTCGTCAAAGGCATACTCCCCTTTGGAGTTTACCATCGCTCTCTTCCAAGAATCACATCGAGCTACGGGGGAAGGAGGAGACAAGTTGCTTTCTTGTTCCTCAGTCATACCGGAGTGAATTTCCTCTTGCTTCTTCAAGGCCATTTTTTCAGCCATCATTTGGTCTTCTAATTTTCGGTACCCCGATCAAGACATATGATGAAGATACTTGTTAAAAGATCTACACTCTTGGTTTTTTGCTCGGAAGGCCTAGAACCAATTTTATTAGATTGTCAGTTAAATCAATAACTTAATAAGTTCATATTCTAAATTAAACTCAGTTACCTGAAACTTCGGGCTTTCTCTTGATTTTCTAAATTTATCCGGGCTTTCGCAAGGATTTCTGTCCTGATAGTCTCCAAATATATACTTGTTGGTTAACTCTGTCTTGAAGTCCATCCAATGGGCGGACATGTATGTCATCCAGTTTTTCTCACTTTGTCAGTGGATGAGAACTCAAAACTTGCCTATAACACGTTAACATTTTCAATTTATATAAATTAAAAGTTTGACTAAAACTAAAGAACATTATAATGGACTCATTACTTGCACGTCATCCCAGATTGTGTCTTTCAGCTTCTTCTCATTTTTGAACCAAGAGATGAAATTCCTATTGTGACTATTAATTACTTGTTGATCACTCTATAAATGATTTCTTTCTTTTAAAAGCTCCATGTGTTCATTTAGATAATGTTGAACTTCATTAGAATTACACAATACATAGAAATATGTTGTCATTAAATTATCGCCATTTGGATTTAACATTTTCATCTCACGTGTCCCTTTACCATTGGAACGATCATCATGACGATTGTTAGAAGTCCAATACTTTTGGTGTTGGCTAAGTATCTAGTGTAAAACTTGATAACCTCCTCAGTTATGTATCCTTCAACAATACTAGCATCTAGCCTTTGATGATTTTTTACAATAATCTTTCAACACTTTCATATAGCGCTCGAAAGGATACATCCACTTCAAAAAAATGGGTTCACACAATTTAAATTCTCTAACTAAATGAATCATAATTTTGAAAAAAGCATGTGGAAAATACATCTTCAACTGACATAATGTGAAGACAATTTCATTCTGCAACTGATCTAACTGCACGGGACCAACTGTTGGCTTTTTGGCCTTAATCCTTGTTTAGATCATTTAATCAACCTAATCTTAATTATAAGTTATGTAGAGTAGCACACATATTGCATTGCATATATATTGCATGTGCTAACCTCTACAGGTGATCAAGATTCATGGAAGGAAGGAAATCAAGTCAAGATTTGTAATAAAGCTATATGAAGACTTGTAATCTTGATTTTATTTTGAGTCTTAGGAACATGTGTAAATTGAGCATACAAGAGTTAAAAACCAATCACTTACACACTAGGTTCCCTGTAGGAGTCACACACAAAATCACATATCATTTGGACTCCATTAGATCACCCAAACCTTAGTCGGAAATCACTTAAAACCTAAACCCAGATTTTCTGTGTGAACCGGTCGACCGAACCAGTTCTCAGTTCGACCGGTTTATAACAGACTCTCCACAGTGATTTTACCGAACTCTACCGGTCAACCGGTTCTACCTTTTCGGTCGACCGATCCCGGATTTTAATATGGATGTTATTCTTGTCGTATTCCTTTAACGGTCGTATTCGTATAAAACAAACTTAACCCCAAAATACATTCGGTAACTGGTCGAACGACGACCTTGTTTCGGTCGACCGGTTGAACACTTAAAATATCCCTGCTATCGGTCGACATACTTTACGTTCGACCGATCCAACTTTGTCTCAACCGAATCCCCTTAACGGTCGACTGCCCCACACTTTGGTTCGACCGATTCACTTAAGTAGAGTTAAGTTCTAGCTCGTTTGTCCGACCGAATATTCTTTTGTTCGACCGTTCTCTTTGAAATCGAGTTAACGGTCGACCGTTTTATGAGTTTCGGTCGACCGGTTCTGGACATATTTGCAGCCCGATTTTCTGCTTTGTGTGTTTTGCACAAAACCCAATCAAATCTTGTCCAAACGGCTAGAAATCTTTAGGAGCTTATAAATAGAGGATCAAGACCTGTTGTTAACACAACTCTCCAACTCAAATTGTCCCAATACATTAGAGAGAAACCTCAATCCTCATAGCTCCCATTTCTACACTCCATAAGCCTAAACTATACACACTTGATCAATTACTCATCCTACTCAAAGTGTGCTCAATTAGAGAGTGAATCCCACTCAGCTACATTGGTTGTCAAAAGAGTATAGACTTTGGTGAAAGCCCGAAGTGATCCTTCTCGGATTGTGAGAAGAGGATTCCAAGCTCGGCGAGGGTTGTTCGCGAGTTTGACGGTTGTAAGGCGTTGTCTCCCGGTCCGGAACGAGGAGCGGATAGTGAAGTCGTAGGCGGAGCTCGCGGAGTCGAGCGGAGCTTGCAAGAGAGGACTAGGACTCGGGTGGGGTGCCGAACCTCTATAAAAACGCCGAGTCGATTTGTGGTTTGCATGTTCCTTTTCCCTACTAGTCTTTAAATTGTTTCCGCTGCGTTTATTGTTTGATTAGTTAGGGATTAGCGTAAAAGTGATTAGTGGACCCATAACCCACACGATCCTACATTTGTTATCAGAGCCTTGTTAGCTAAATTTCATTACTTTACCGTAATTTTAGCATGGCTTCAACATCTAATCACTTAGAGGGTTTATGCACCACAGGGCCTCCTTTGCTTAATGGGTCTAATTATGATTATTGGAAGAATAGAATGAAAATCTTTTTAATATCAAATGACCTTAAGTATTAGAAGTTTATTCAAAATCCATACAAACCCCCAAATGAAGATGAGTTAGATTCTCTATCTAGGGCTCAAATGAAAGAAATAGAAATGAATTCAAAAATCATGAACATTCTTTATTGTGGCCTTAATGAGGGAGAATACAATAGAATTAGGGGTTGTGAAAGTGCAAATGAAATATGGCATAAGTTACAAATGCATCATGAGGGTGATGGTAAAACCAAAGAAACTAGGATAAGTCTCCTCATGCATAAATATGAAATATTTTCTATGCAAATCGGTGAGAACATAAGCGACATGAACACTCGCTTCACCGATATTACTAACTCTCTTTTGGTTCTTGGAAGAAGGAAAAATGAAGGAGAGATGACTCGAAAATTCCTCCGGTCATTGAGCAATGATTGGGAAGAAAAGGTCGTCGCAATTGAAGAATCACGCGATCTTTCCAAATTGAAGATGGAGAAACTCATTGGAAATCTCATGGCCTATGAGCTTCAATTGAGTCATCGAAAGGAGAAGGAATCTTCCAAGAAAAACTCCATGGTGGCATTGCATGCAAACTTTGATGGGCCAAGGAGAGTGGAAGAAGAGGACATTGAGGTCCTTGCCCAAGACTTCTTCAAATGCCTCAAGAGGGATAAGGGAGAAAAGAATGAAAGAAGAGGTAGAAGAAGTGAGAAAAGAGAAAAAGAAAAGGACAAGGAGAAGGAGGAAAGTGAAAATGAGAGAAAAGAGAGGGAGAAGAAAAATGAGAGAAGAGAGAGGAGAAGAGAAAAGGAGAAGAGGGAGAGGAAAGAAAGGAAGGAGGAAGCTCACAAAGCCACTTGGGATGACTCTTCATCTCCATCATCATCATCCACTTCCTTGCAAAGTAGAAAAGAGGTTGCCCATTCATGCTTCATGGCCATTGAAGATGAACAAAGTGACGTAGCTTCTAACTCCTCTAAATCTTATTTCGCTAGAAGTAATTCATGTTCAAGTAAATCATATTCTAGTGCTAGCTCTAAATCTAATGCTAATGATGAATCATATACACATGATGAGCTACAAAATGCATTTCATGATTTAGTTAAACAATATGAGATCATTTGTGAAAAGAACAAAAATGCTAGAAAAACTATAAATGATCTCAAATGCCAAATTGAATTAATCATGAATGAAAAGAATGAGGTGGTTTCTAGACTTGAATGAAATGAATCATCACTTGCTAGTCTAAGTAAAACACTGATTGTTGATGAACATTTAGATCTTAGAGCTTCAAATATGCAACCAAGGAAAGATCTAGAAATGTTCACAAAAGGAAAAAAATGCTTGATATGCTTTTAAGTAGTCAAAGACAATCCTTAGCTAAACATGGTTTAGGATACAATGTGCAATTGAAAAACCATGTATCTCATACTACTTTAAATGCCAAGCATTTATTTGTTAAGTCTATTTCCTCAAGTGTGTGGGCACCCAAAACCAAAATGGTTTGGATCCCAAAAACTAATGTTCAAGGACCCAAAGTTGTTTGGGTACCTAAATCTACACTTGTAGGAGCTTTAGGAGGAGATTGGTGGTGACCGGACGAGCCAAAGCGTCAAATTCGAATCCGGTTGCATCACCAAGTCAAGATTGGAGCTAATCAATATTCAAGTTTGGTATAAATTTCTATCTTTGAAATTTCTGAAAAATTAGCTCTAATCTAGTTTATCTGCTTAAATGTCATACATTTAGACTTTAATTCATTGCAAATCATATACAACATCCATTGATTGTAAATGTCAAATTATAAATGGATGTTAGAATAAGGCCTAAGTTGAAACTTAAATGAAATTAAATTTAATCATACTCATAATTTCCATCTAGCCTTATTGATAGGGGGAGCTTAAATGTTATATCTTTTATTAGTGTAATGAAGTATGCTTGATCAACAAGACATCCAAGACATCATTACAAGACATCCAAATTATATGCTTAAAGTCAAAATTATTTTTGTTTTTGATGGATGTCAAAGGGGGAGAGATAATTAAAGGGGAGCTACTTGAAAATTGGTTAAAATTGAACAAAAACTATGCACATCCATAGGGGGAGCATTTATATGCATAGTTTACACCTAAACTTTTCAAGTACTAAGATATAGGTTGCCATCATCAAAAAGGGGTAGATTGTTGGCTTTTTGGCCTTAATCCTTGTTTTGATGATTTAATCAACCTAATCTTAATCATAAGTAATGTAGAGTAGCACACATATTGCATTGCATATATATTGCATGTGCTAACTGTTGGCTTTTTGGCAAATGATTGCTTATCCGTTTTGATGATTAATCAACATATAACTTAAACACATGTAATTCGTTCATATCACTCTTGCACAATACACATATATTGTTTTGTACTAACATTTCAGGTGACAAGTTTAACGAGAAATGAAGTTGAAGAGTAGATAGGTTTACATTATTGTCATTAGGATTTAAATGTAACTTGAGCACTTAAATCTTGATGCATTGCATATCACGACTCTTTAGGATTCCATAGAAGTAGAACTAAACGTTCAAATTCCATACAAAACTTCTTTAGAAATCAATCAAACCATATCCAGGAATTCTGCACTCAACCGGTCGACCGGTCGACCATCTGGTTCGACCGTTTAATCTAAAAACTATTTTCTGAACCCTTTCGGTCGACCGAACTGTGTTCTGGTTCGACCGGTTCATTAGAATAACTTAAGGTATTTTGGTCGACCGATCAACTGTTCATACGTGCTGGAAGACACGTGCCTTAGTGCAAACCGGTCGACCGAAAGTCCTTTTCTGTTCGACCAGTTGATTCCTATTTTTTGTCTTCTTTTGTGACCGTTATACTTGTCGTATTATACAACGGTCGTATACACATACTTTCACCATACCCCGAAATACATAGCTTAACCGGTCGAACAAATCTTATTAACCGGTCGACCGTTTGACCTTTGATCGTTCGTAGCATTCTTCCTGCTATCGGTCGATACCACCTTGGTTCGACCGGTCACACTTTGTCTCTACCGAACCTTCACATCGGTCGACCGTTTCCTTGTTTCGTCCGACCGGTACACTTAAGTTCCCTCCCAGTTAGTTCGACCGTTCCTCGTTTGTCTGACCGTTTGACTACTATTCACGTAACCGGTCGACCGTTTCATTCTTACCGGTCGACCGAACTTTGACAGAATTGCTTCCTGAATCTCTGGTTTGTGTATCTTGCACAAAACCCAATCAAATCTTTCTCAAATGGCTAGAAAACTTAAGAGGCTTATATATAGAGCTTAGATCATCTTTACAAGGTTACCAATCCATTCTCTAAGCTCCCATTGTGCTAAAAACTTCCAAGTGCTCTTACTCTCTTTATTGCTCTCAACCACTCTCTTGATCAATCATTCAATTGCATTCATCATCAATTCAAGTGCTCAAGAGTAGGTTACACAAAGTCTACTACAAAGGAGTTGTACAAGCTTCCGGAGTGAAGCTCTTCTCGGGTTGTGAGAAGGAGGTCCAAGCTTGGCGAGGGTGTTCGCAAGCTTGAATTGTAAAGGCTCGATCTTTGCCCGGAAAGAAGATCAATTTAGTGAAGATCACGAAGTTGCTCAAGGAAGAGCATTTCGTAAGAGAGGACTAGGATCCGGTGGTTGGATCCAAACCTCTATACATCCGGTGTTTGGTTTGCCTTTCTCATCTCACTATTTTCATTGGTTATCTTGTTATTGCACAAATAGTTGGTAGTGAGAAATTAGTCTATAAACCCCCCTTAAGACTAATATTTAGGGCATTTAGATCCTACATTTGGTATCAGAGCCTTGTTAATTGCATATAAACAAATTAACATTTGTAGCAATGGCCCAACAACGTGAGGGATTCCACACCGGTAGACCTCCACTTTTTAATGGAACCAATTATGCCTATTGGAAGAAACGCATGATAATCTTCATTCAATCATATGATGTTAAGCTATGGGTTTTCTTTCAAATTCCATATACTCAAAACAAAGAGTTTGAACTCATGAGTGATGATGAACTAGCAATGGTTCAAATGAATGCAAAATTAATGAACATTCTCATGTGTGGATTAACCGAAGAGGAATATGGTAGAATTAATGCTTGTGATTCTGCATTTGAGGCATAGCATATGTTAGAAAGTCATTTTGAAGGACGATCATCCGTGAAAGAAACTAGGATAGATTCATATATGCAAAAATATGAAATGTTTGCCATGAAACCCAACGAATCCATTAGCGAGATGCATACTCGCTTTACTCATATCACTAACTCCTTGAAAAACCTTGGTAAGGTCTTGATTGAAAGTGACAGGGTACGGAAGTTTCTTAGATCGTTGACATTGGAGTGGGAGAAGAAGACAACGGCAATCGAGGAGGCCAAAGATCTCTCAAAGCTAAAGATGGAGGATCTCATAGGAAGCCTCATGGCTTATGAGATTCAAATGGAGGAAAGAAGAGAGAAGGAGAAGGAGCGAGAGGGGTTAAGGAGAAAGGAGAAAACAATTGCTCTCAAAGCAACGTCGGATTTGGAAAGTATCGAAGACGATGACACCGATGATGATGTTGCATTTCTAACCCGCAACTTCAAGAAGTTTCTCGCCAAAGGAAGGTTCACAAGAGGGAAAGGAGAATCATCCCGGACTTTCACGTGCTACGAATGCAACAAGACGGGGCACATGAAGAAGGATTGTCCACTCCTTAAGTCAAGAGATCGTGAACAACGAGAACCAAGAAGATTCCCTCCTAGAAGAGAAAGAGATGAGAGACCGAGGAGAATTAGGGAAGATAGGCCTCCTAGAAGAGATAAAGAAGAGAGACCTAGAAGACGAGAACGTGATGATCACAAAAGAAGGGATCACCATGACAAAGACGGAAAGAAGGCTTTTAAAGCCACTTGGGATGATTCAAGCTCATCTACATCCTCCGACACCGAATACTCTCAAGAGGAAGAAGCACACATGTGCTTTATGGCACACAATGAGGATTCGGATTCAAGCACCGCTACATCCCCAAAGAGAAGCAATCAACCCCAAGTGGTGGAAATTGATGACGATGAGGTATCAATTCAAGAAACCCCTTCCTATGATGAGTTATTAGATGCTTTTCATGAACTTGCTGAAAGATATGAGATGATTTGTCATAAAAACAAATTATGAAGAAAAGTGCATCTAGATTTATCTACTAAACATGAAAACTTACTTAAAGAGAATGAATTGCTTGCTAATGAGATAAACATGCTGAAATCTACTAGTAATTGTAACAACAACAAAGATCTTATTGCCAAGAATGAACAACTTACAAAAGATCTAGAGAAATTCACGTTGGGTAGAAAAATGCTAGACATGCTTCTAGGAACCCAAACTCAATCTTTGACTAAGCATGGTTTGGGGTACATGGGTGGAAAACAAAAGAAAGCTACATCTTATTTTGTTAAACATAACAATTCATATGTTAAGAATGTAAGTTTGTCAAATGTATGGGTACCTAAGACCTCTCAAGTTTGGGTACCAAAAGCTAACCCTCAAGGACTCAAACAAATTTGGGTACCAAAGTCTTCACTTGTCTCTTTGCATGTAGATCAAAGAAAGGAGAAAGGGCAAGTGGATACTCGATAGTGGGTGCTCAAGGCACATGACGGGAGACTCTCAAGTTCTATCAAATCTAAAGCCAAAGAAGGGAGGAACCGTCACATTTGGAGACAACGCTAAAGGTCAAATTGTCGGCATTGGTAATGTTGGCAATTCCTCTACTCCTCATATTGAAAATGTTTTGTTAGTAGAAGGGCTAAAACACAATTTGCTAAGTGTTAGTCAACTAGCGGATAAAAATTATATGGTTATGTTTGACAATTCAAATTGCTATATTGTCTCAAAACATAACATGAAAACTATATTTAAAGGTTGTAGATCTCATAATATTTACATTGTGTTTGTTGATGTCATTAGCAATCTAGCCTTAGAGACTTGTTTAGTTGCCTCAAATGACGAAGCTTGGTTATGGCATAACCGATTGGGACATATTAGTATGTCACAATTACACAAATTATCCAAACTTGAATTAGTTAGAGGACTTCCTAAAATTGATTTCAAAAAGGATAAACTTTGTGATGCATGTCAATTTGGAAAACAATTTAAATCGTCTTTCAAATCTTTAAATGTTGTGTCAACTTCAAAACCTCTTGAGCTTTTACATCTAGATCTTTTTGGTCCTTCAAGAACCGTTAGTTTAGGTGGTAAAATATATGCTTTTGTGATTGTCGATGATTTTTCACGATTTACATGGGTTTTGTTTTTGGCTAATAAATATGATGCATTTGAAAGATTTAAAAGCTTTTGCAAACGTGTTCAAAGAGAAAAAGATTTACATATCATTACTATCCGTAGCGATCATGGAGGAGAATTTGAAAATGAGCTATTTCAAAAGTTTTGTGAAAAACAAGGGATTAAACATAATTTTTCTTTTCCTCGCACTCCCCATCAAAATGGGGTAGTTGAAAAGAAAAATAGAACTCTTCAAGAGATGGCAAGAACCATGCTTATGGAAAAAGGGCTTCCAAAATATTTTTGGTGTGAAGCCGTAAATACTTCTTGTTATGTGTTAAACCGTGTTCTTATAAGACCTATTTTGAAGAAAACACCTTTTGAATTGTGGCACAAACGTATTCCAAAAATCTCTTACTTTAAAGCTTTTGGGTCAAAATGTTTTGTCCTCAATACTAAAGATAACTTGGAAAAATTTGATGCAAAATCCGATGAGGCCATCTTTTTAGGATATTCCGATAGGAGCAAAGCCTATAGAGTCTATAACAAACGAACCTTTTGTGTCGAGGAGTCACTACACGTTAACTTTGATGAGTTGGCTTGTGTAGATAATTCCTCTCTTGATGATGACTATATGGATATAATTAGACATGTATCATCTCAAGATGTCTCCCATGAGCCACATCAAGATCCTCCAAGTTTTCCACAAGAAAACAAAGAGGAGCTTCCCAAGGATTGGACCTATAGAAAGGAACATCCAAAGGACCTTGTGATTGGAGATGTTTCTCAAGGTGTGACAACACGATCAAAGGCTCATGTAGTTTGTGATTCTTATGTTTTCATATCTAAATTAGAACCTAAGAAAGTAGACGAAGCTTGTAATGATGAATTTTGGTTAATGGCTATGCATGAAGAGTTAAACCAATTCGTTCGAAATGACGTTTGGGAACTTGTTGAAAACCCCATTAATCAAACCGTTATTGGAACTAAATGGATCTTCCGAAATAAACTTGATGAGGATGGGAATGTAGTTAGAAACAAAGCTAGACTCGTTGCTCAAGGCTACCGCTAAGAGGAGGGAATAGACTTTGATGAAACTTATGCTCCCGTGGCTCGTATGGAAGCTATTCGTATGCTTTTAGCTTATGCCTCTTTTATGGACATTAAACTTTTTCAAATGGATGTTAAAAGTGCTTTCCTAAATGGAATTATTTCTGAAGAAGTTTATGTTGCTCAACCCCCCGGTTTTATTAATGAATCTTATCCGAACCATGTATTTAAACTCAAGAAGGCTCTTTATGGTCTCAAACAAGCTCCTAGAGCTTGGTATGAGAGGTTGAAGAACTTCTTGATTAATAAAGGATTCAAAATGGGTAAAGTAGATACCACTTTATTTGTTAAAACTCTTAATCGTGATTTATTAGTGGTACAAATATATGTTGATGACATTATCTTTGGTGCAAGTAACCCGCGTCTATGCGAAGAATTTTCTAAGTCTATGCAGGGAGAGTTCGAGATGAGCCTTATTGGTGAGCTAAATTTCTTTCTCGGACTCCAAATAAAGCAAACTCAAGAGGGAAATTTCATACATCAAGCAAAGTACACAAAGGAACTTCTCAAAAACTTTGAGCTTGAAACTAGCAAACCTCAAAAGACACCTATGAGTACAAGCGTAAAATTGGACAAAGACGAAAATGGCAAAGATGTGGACATCAAGAAGTATCGTGGTATGATCGGTTCTTTACTCTATCTTACTGCAAGTCGTCCCGATATTATGTTTGCTGTATGTTTATGTGCACGTTTTCAAGCATGTCCAAAAGAAACTCATTTGAATGCATTAAAAAGAATTTTTCGTTATCTTAAAGGCACTTTTGATTTTGGACTTTTCTACCCTAAGACTAGGACTTTCGATCTTGTTGCCTAGAGCGACGCCGACTATGCCGGTTGTATTTTAGATCGTAAGAGTACTAGTGGCACTTGTCAATTTTTGGGTAAATCTCTTGTCTCATGGTTTAGTAAGAAACAAAATAGTGTTGCATTATCAACAACCGAGGCTGAATATATCGCCGCCGGTTGTGCTTGTGCACAAGTCCTTTGGATGAGGCAAACCCTCAAGGACTTGCAACTTGAGTTTCAAATTACACCAATTTATTGTGATAATACAAGTGCTATCAACCTTTCCAAAAATCCCATCTTGCATTCAAGAACTAAGCATATAGAAGTTAGACATCATTTTCTTAGAGATCATGCAAATAAAGAAGACATTAAACTTATATTTGTTCCCACAAATGATCAATTAGCGGATATATTCACCAAACCCTTAAATGTTGATCAATTCAATCTCATTAGACTCAATCTTGGCATGTGTACCCTAAATGACATTTGAGTACGTTTTACTTGAGCCCATTTGACTATATTTGGTTCTAGTGTCTCTTGTTTTTTGAAGCTTTGTTCTGGTTTTTACTGTTCCATCGGTCGACCGAACTGAGATTTAGTTCGACCGGTTCTGAGTTGTTTCTTGACCGAATTCTGTTTGTTCAACCGATTTCCTGAGTTTGGTCGACCGGTGTTAGTAGTTTGGTCGACCGGTCCGTTTTGTTCAACCGATAGCAGGGATCCTAAGTTTTCAACTTTGAGTATTTGTTCGACCGCAAGTGTTGTCTGTGCGACCGTTTTCAATATATCAGTCGACCGGACTGGTTTGTTCAACCGATAGCAGGGATCCTAAGTTTTCAACTTTGAGTTTTTGTTCGACCGCATGTGTTCGCCGTGCGACCGTTTTTTTTGTTGTTCGGTCGACCGGTTGGTTTTGTTCAACCGATAGCAGGGATCTTAAGTTTTTGACTTTGAGTATTTGTTCGACCGCAAGTGTTGTCCGTGCGACCGTTTTCAATATATCGGTCGACCGGTTGGTTTTGTTCAACCGATAGCAGGGATCTTAAGTTTTTGACTTTGAGTTTTCGTTCGACCGCTCGTGTCTTCTGTGCGACCGATTTTATTTTGTTCGGTCGACCGGTAGCTTTTGTTCGACTGATAGCAGGGGACTGTCTGCCTTGTTCTTCGATCCGGTCGACCGAAATATGCTTCTGTCCGACCGTTCGTTTTGTCGATTTAAGTTTTTTACACTTTTCTTTAACCTTTCGGTCGACCGAAAGATGGATCGGTCGACCGGTGCTGTCGTTTTCTGCTGCATTTAGGGCTAAATCGAAACATGGTCTTCACTTTTACCCATCTCTCTCTCTAACCCTAAGCCTTCCCCATCACCTTCCTCCCTCGACTTTGTGTTTTTCCTGCGGTAAAACTCAAATCTTTTTGCTTTTTATCGCTTCTCATCATCTCCTCTTCATTTTGCACCCATTTTTTTTCCCAAACTCGAGTTATTCACCATGACCGGGAAGAAAATGGCTATCCACAAGAAACGTTCGGATGCTTCCACCACTTCCACCGAAAAACGCACCAAGAAGGCCCACGATCGCTCCTCTACTACCCCAAATGTCCGGCATCCGCCTGCGCCTCCAACTCTTGCCTTCCATCCTATTGACGAGTTCGCCAAAAGCGATTGGGAGAAAAAGCTCTCGGCGGCTCCTTTTATTCCAAACCGCGTTGTTGAGGTAGCGGATTTTCATGATTATTCTCTTAAATCGTGCTTAGATGCAAATGGACTTACTCATTGTCTCACCCATTTAGCTTCAAAACCTTACTATCCGTTTTTGGTTCAACAATTCTATTGTAATCTTCGTTTTGAACCAAATCACCATATTGCTCGTACCATGATCAATGGTCTTAGATATGAAATTGTCCCCGGAACTCTTGCTGAAGCTTTTGGCTTAGAGTTCTCGGGTGTTCATTTATATGTTGATCATCCTCTTAGTGTACTAGAAAACATTTCTCATGATGATGTGGTTGCTGAATTATATGCATTTCCACCTCCTTCCAAAAATGGTTATATTATTCACAACTCCTCCTTGATGCATCCTTTTGCTCGCATCTTGGCTTATATCGTATCATTCAATTTGCTACCTAAACATGGTCATCCTAACGGAGTCTCTTATACGGAGCTTGTGTGTATCTATTGCATTTACAAGAAAATTCCGGTTAATTGGCCTCTATTCATTTTCCTTCATATGCGCTATAAGAAAGGGAGGTATCTCCCTTATCCCATGTTGCTCACCGCTCTCTTTGACCTTCTGAAAATTCGTGTTACCGATTGTCCATCGGCCACATACAAATACCAAATCTGTAAGACCACTCTCTCTAAAATGAAAACCATTGCCTCATCTTCTATTCAAGCGTCCTCTGAGGGAGATTCTGAGCAAGAAGATGAAGATGTTGTGCTGGCCGATCCTCGTTGGATGCCCCAGCCATCTCAGCAGGAGGGTCACTATTCTTGGGGAGAAGGCGACGAATCTGCTTGGCAGGAGAGTCAGTGGAGATCCGCTTATACTGATTACACTCCGGATCATTCCTTTCAGCAGATTTCGGATCGTTTTGATGCGTTTGAAGCTTCCACTTCTCAACGACTTGATCGTTTTGAAGCTTCGACATCTCAGCACCTTGAGCGTCTTGACGCTAAATTCGACTCGGTGCTTCATGGCATTGATTCTCTCACATCCATGTTTCGTGATCGTTTTGGACATTGAGTTGTCGTTTTGTGTTAATGGTTTAATGTGGGTTGGTCGTGTGCGTCTTGTATGATTTCTTTTTCGCTTTGGATGTGTGGTGTCTCGTTTGCGTGTGTTGTATTTTGAACCCTTCTTTTCTTAATGCATGTTTTACTTCTTCTTCATTGTTGTTTTGGCAAATGGTTGTGCTTTAGTTGTTGGATATTTTCCTTCAGCTTTTTGATTATGCCAAAGGGGGAGAGTAATACTACTCATACATGTCTATTGGGTTTACGAATGCCATATAGCTAGGGGGAGCTATAAGATAGGGGGAGCATTGAGTAAAATTCATTGAAATAACATGTATTTAATTTAATAAGTTGTCATCATCAAAAAGGGGGAGATTGTTGGCTTTTTGGCAAATGATTGCTTATCCGTTTTGATGATTAATCAACATATAACTTAAACACATGTAATTCGTTCATATCACTCTTGCACAATACACATATATTGTTTTGTACTAACATTTCAGGTGACAAGTTTAACGAGAAATGAAGTTGAAGAGTAGATAGGTTTACATTATTGTCATTAGGATTTAAATGTAACTTGAGCACTTAAATCTTGATGCATTGCATATCACGACTCTTTAGGATTCCATAGAAGTAGAACTAAACGTTCAAATTCCATACAAAACTTCTTTAGAAATCAATCAAACCATATCCAGGAATTCTGCACTCAACCGGTCGACCGGTCGACCATCTGGTTCGACCGTTTAATCTAAAAACTATTTTCTGAACCCTTTCGGTCGACCGAACTGTGTTCTGGTTCGACCGGTTCATTAGAATAACTTAAGGTATTTTGGTCGACCGATCAACTGTTCATACGTGCTGGAAGACACGTGCCTTAGTGCAAACCGGTCGACCGAAAGTCCTTTTCTGTTCGACCAGTTGATTCCTATTTTTTGTCTTCTTTTGTGACCGTTATACTTGTCGTATTATACAACGGTCGTATACACATACTTTCACCATACCCCGAAATACATAGCTTAACCGGTCGAACAAATCTTATTAACCGGTCGACCGTTTGACCTTTGATCGTTCGTAGCATTCTTCCTGCTATCGGTCGATACCACCTTGGTTCGACCGGTCACACTTTGTCTCTACCGAACCTTCACATCGGTCGACCGTTTCCTTGTTTCGTCCGACCGGTACACTTAAGTTCCCTCCCAGTTAGTTCGACCGTTCCTCGTTTGTCTGACCGTTTGACTACTATTCACGTAACCGGTCGACCGTTTCATTCTTACCGGTCGACCGAACTTTGACAGAATTGCTTCCTGAATCTCTGGTTTGTGTATCTTGCACAAAACCCAATCAAATCTTTCTCAAACGGCTAGAAAACTTAAGAGGCTTATATATAGAGCTTAGATCATCTTTACAAGGTTACCAATCCATTCTCTAAGCTCCCATTGTGCTAAAAACTTCCAAGTGCTCTTACTCTCTTTATTGCTCTCAACCACTCTCTTGATCAATCATTCAATTGCATTCATCATCAATTCAAGTGCTCAAGAGTAGGTTACACAAAGTCTACTACAAAGGAGTTGTACAAGCTTCCGGAGTGAAGCTCTTCTCGGGTTGTGAGAAGGAGGTCCAAGCTTGGCGAGGGTGTTCGCAAGCTTGAATTGTAAAGGCTCGATCTTTGCCCGGAAAGAAGATCAATTTAGTGAAGACCACGAAGTTGCTCAAGGAAGAGCATTTCGTAAGAGAGGACTAGGATCCGGTGGTTGGATCTAAACCTCTATACATCCGGTGTTTGGTTTGCCTTTCTCATCTCACTATTTTCATTGGTTATCTTGTTATTGCACAAATAGTTGGTAGTGAGAAATTAGTCTATAAACCCCCCCCCCTTAAGACTAATATTTAGGGCATTTAGATCCTACACTAACCTCTAAAGGTGATCAAGACTCATGGAAGGAAGGAAATCAAGTCAAGATTTTTAATAAAGCTATATGAAGACCGGTAATCTTGATTTTATTTTAAGTCTTAGGAACATGTGTAAATTGAGCATACAAGAGTTAAAAACCAATCACTTACACATTAGGTTCCCTCTAGGAGTCACACACAAAATCTCATATCATTTGGACTCCATTAGATCACCCAAACCTTAGTCGGAAATCACTTAAAACCTAAACCCAGATTTCCTGTGTGAACCGGTCGACCGAACCAGTTCTCAATTCGACCGGTTTATAACAGACTCTCCACAGTGATTTTACCGAACTCTACCGGTCGACCGGTTCTACCTTTTCGGTCGACCGATCCCGGATTTTAATATGGTTGTTATTCTTGTCGTATTCCTTTAACGGTCGTATTCGTATAAAACAAACTTAACCCCAAAATACATTCGGTAACCGGTCGAACGACGACCTTGTTTCGGTCGACCGGTTGAACACTTAAAATATCCCTGCTATCGGTCGACACACTTTACGTTCGACCGATCCAACTTTGTCTCAACCGAATCCCCTTAACGGTCGACTTCCCCACACCTTCGTTCGACCGATTCACTTAAGTAGAGTTAAGTTCTAGCTCGTTTGTTCGACCGAATATTCTTTTGTTCGACCGTTCTCTTTGAAATCGAGTTAACGGTCGACCGGTTTATGAGTTTCGGTCGACCGGTTCTGGACAGATTTGCAGCCCGATTTTCTGCTTTGTGTGTTTTGCACAAAACCCAATCAAATCTTGTCCAAACGGCTAGAAATCTTTAGGAGCTTATAAATAGAGGATCAAGACTTGTTGTTAACACAACTCTCCAACTCAAATTGTCCCAATACATTAGAGAGAAACCTCAATCCTCAAAGCTCCCATTTCTACACTCCATAAGCCAAAACTATACACACTTGATCAATTACTCATCCTACTCAAAGTGTGCTCAATTAGAGAGTGAATCCCACTCAGCTACATTGGTTGTCAAAAGAGTATAGACTTCGGTGAAAGCCCGAAGTGATCCTTCTCGGATTTTGATAAGAGGATTCCAAGCTCGGCGAGGGTTGTTCGCGAGTTTGACGGTTGTAAGGCGTTGTCTCGCGGCCCGGAACGAGGAGCGGATAGTGAAGTCGTAGGCGGAGCTCGCGGAGTCGAGCGGAGCTTGCAAGAGAGGACTAGGACCCGAGTGGGGTGCCGAACCTCTATAAAAACGCTGAGTCGATTTGTGGTTTGCATGTTCCTTTTCCCTACTAGTCTTTAAATTGTTTCCGCTGCGTTTATTGTTTGATTAGTTAGGGATTAGCGTAAAAGTGATTAGTGGACCCATACCCCACACGATCCTACACCAACCACTTTACTACAAATCTTTTTGAAAAAGGAACACAAGTTTACTATGGCATGTCTAAGATGTTTCGGTAATATGGATGTCAGTGCTACATGTAACAACTGCTTCAATAAAGTGTGGCAATTTTGAGACTTCATCCCCAAAAGTTTCAAACCTTCATAACAAGAAGACTACTGATATTTGAAGAATTACCTTGTGGAACGTTTACATCGTGCAAACACTAATAGAGAATGCTTTTCTCCTTTCTACACAATGTATAACAAGCTGGAGGTAAGTAGTTCTGGTCTCCCTTCTTCTCTGGTGATAGCATTGCACGTATACCAAGGTCAACAAGATCAAGTTTAACATTATATCAATCTTTTGTCTTACCAGGTATGTTCAACAAAGTACCAACAATACTATCATAAACGTTTTTTCTCTACATGCATCACATCAATACAATGTCTAACTTCTAAAGTTCTCCAGTAAAGAAGATCAAAAAATATGGATCTTTTTTTCCAAGAACTTTTGTCATTTGCTCGTTTGTACGGTTTTCCCAATTCACATTCAACGTTCATTACACGTTCATACACTTTTTCGACGTTGATTTCAACTGGCAAATTTTGACACTCTTGTTTTCCGTTAAATGTCTTCTTCAACCTACAATAAGGATGAGAGTTTGGCAAAAATCTCTGATGACCAAGATAGACTGTCTTAGAACCATTAACAAGATATATTCTCTTCGCAAATTTAACAAGGTTTATGACCATTGACAGAATATCCAAACAAATTATCATAAGTTGGAAAGTCATTAATAATGCAATAAATCATTGTCCGCATTACAAATGATTGGTGATGATAAGCATCAAAAATCGGCTCTCTGTTATCCCAGAATCTCTTTAGCTCATCAATTTAGGGTCTTAAATACACATCTATGTCATTTCCAGGTTGTTTCGGACCAGTAATCATTAAGAACAACATAATATATTTACGTTTAATGCATAACAACGGGGGCAGATTGTAAATTACAAGCCAAGAACTATGAATTCTACTCAAACTACCAAAAATATTCATTCCGTCGGTACAAAGTTCAAGTCGTACATTCATGGATTCTTCATCAAACAAAGGAAAGTCGTTATCTAATTTTTTCCACTGAGGTGAATCTGCAGGATGATGTAGCAACTGGTCATTTAATTTCTCACAATCAACATGTCATGTCATGCTTTTGGAATCCTCACCCGCAAACAAACGTTTAAGCCTTGGTATTACCGGAATATACCACAAAACTTTAGTAGGAGGTCCTTTGATTTTCAAAGCATCACCATCTACATTGTGTTTCGGTCCACTACATTTCATTTTGTATCGTGAAACGTTACACCTAGGACAAGAATGTAATTTTTCAAACTCACTACTATACAATATACAATCATTCGGACATGCATGTATCTTCATATATTCAATTCTCATAGGACACAACACTTTCTTAGCATCATAAGTTCTATCCGAAAGTTCATTATGCTCTGAAGGTATCTCTTTCAATATCTTCAACAGTGATGTGAAACTGACATCGGTCTAACCATCTCCTGCTTTTAAATTGTACAATTTCAACACCGCTGTCAATCTAGTAAATTTGGTACAACCCTTTTACATCGGCTTCTCATTGACACTCAACAAACTACAAAGTTAATCGGGGTTTGACAAAAAGGTTTTAGTTATATTCTGAATCATTTCCTCTAACTGATCTCCCACACTAACATTGTTCTCGTCATTCTTGGAACAACTAAATGATTTATTTTTGTCGTGTCATATCCTCCATCTAGCACTTGATAGGCATCATATTATGCATACATTTGTGTCTTATATCCATTATTTTGAGCATAAATAATGCTACATAACGAGTTTTGTGTTTGAGTTTCAGGAATAAATAGGATTGAAGAGAAGATGCATAAAAATGACTCAAAAGCAAGGAAAATGACTAAGTTGCAAGACTTATGGATTGAGATGAAAGAGAGAATGACCCGGATGTAAAACCAAAAGGATCAATGAGCAAATCAAGAAGCTCCACACCTTAATGATGAGTATTTTGGCAATTAAATCTGGGCCCAACCATCAACAACCAAATCGGGTTTATCAAACACCAAGAAATCAAGTCACCCAAAATCCGACCCGATCAAGCCCATTTAGACTTCCAATTGGTTGTCCCAGACTGCCAATTGGCGGTCCATTTGTCCCAAATTACGCGTGATTCGGTCGGGTGTTGAATTAGGTTGTATTTAGTCCATTTGTGGTATGTGTTTTAGTCTCATACCGGGGGATTGTCCCGGATTACCTTTTTCCATGCCTATATATAGAACTCTTCCTCTCCTTTTGTATTCACCCATTGCTTGGTGGTAATCTCTCTACTTGGAGTAAGTCTTGGGGCAAAAACTCAATGCGGAGAAGAATGCTACTAGTAATGTGAGTCATTTAATAAAATAATTTTTCATTATTTTGTTCTCATGTTGTTTCTTTTTTATGAATGCTTAGCTTAGTCTTATTTCTTTGATCTTAGGCTAAATTAATTAGAATGTCTCCTTTCTTCTTTAGTTTTATTGCTATAATAATGTGTAGTGAGTAGATTCATCCCCTTTGGGGGTGTAGATGATGTTCATATATATTGTGAAGTTTGGATGTTTGATGAATTTTTAATTGTGTAGACTTGCATGTTTTGTATGTTCATTGGGGGTATTTTAATCATCTACATGTTGGGGAATTTTGATGGGTTTTGCCATAAGATTTAGACACTTCCCATGCTTAGTTTACTCATGTTTATTGACTGAAATTTCCTATTGAATATGCTACATGTTAGTAATGTGTTTGTATTTGTGTTTACTTGCTTGATTGATTGTAGAAACTTTGTTTCATGGGTTTTGCCATAACATTTAGACACCTCCCATGCTTACTTTTGTTCTTCACATGAGTTTATGGTTTTTGATGAGTCTTGTCATATCTTTAGACACCTCTCATGCTGAGCCTAATCTTATGTTAATCAAGTAGTAATTGTCGATACGTTGTGTGAGTGGATTGATAGGTTTTGCCACATCTTTAGACACTTCCTATGCATGAAGACACACACACAACACACATATACATTCTTACATGCATCTTTCATCACTTATTTCACTTTATATGTGCACACACTCCACCCCTTAGGAGTTTCTCTTTCTGATTAAAATCAACCCCACAATTAAAATCTCATATAAAAATCTCAGAAACTTAAATAACACACACCAATTCGAACCCAAATTAAACCATAATGTGAATGAAATTCATCTAGTAAGGTACGGTAACCACATGAATCAATCCAAGAAACTCAAACCAAAGATCATGATTCATGAACCTAAAACCATTAAATTACCATCAAAACAACAAGCAAACCAATTGGAAATTTTGATTACAAAATCAATACCAACTAGTCATCCAAGGATCCGTTTGGAACCACATTCTGACGATTGAATTTTGATTCCCAAAAAGCAAGAACCAAATGCGATTCAACATCGACATCCAAAAACTTAAAATTTGATCCTTATTCCAATAATAATTAACCAAACATGTATATAGGAAACAAAATATTTGTTTTTTTCTTTTTGATGGATGTGGTAAGCAACATCTCAAAACAACCGGGAATGGAATCTTGGGTTCAATTTTGGAGTTTTGAAATGGATCGAAAAGATGCAACTTGGATTTTTCTGAAAGTGTTTCATGCTATCCACTAGAGGCTTTCCTTTTGGAGTCCAGTTCACACATGTTTTTGTGATTTGATTAATCAAATATCCAAATAGAATCGAACAAATTCAACTTAACCTATGATTAAAATTTTAAGATTAGTAGTTTTAGGTTAATTAATTTGTAAATGTTAGGTCTTCTGTGGAACCTTTCCAAACAAATTTGAAACCCAACTCCAACCCACATCCGAAATCCCAACAACACTCCTCCAAACTAAAACCAACAACGTTGGGTCTCAAATCCAAGCTAAGGATTGGGAACAAACCAACAACACTCTTCCAAACTAAACCCATCCATCCAAAGTCGTTTCTAGCGTCATCCAAAATATCCAAAATTCCCAAATATACAAAATACCAAAATATCCACAACAACATCCTCCATATCCAAAATACCAAACTTAAAATTAAAAACGAGAAAATGCAAACCATTTTGTGGTGGTTGCGGTGGCTGCAGTGGCGGAGGTTGCCGAGGACG
Source organism: Triglochin maritima (assembly GCA_963682175.1). Lineage (NCBI taxonomy): Eukaryota > Viridiplantae > Streptophyta > Magnoliopsida > Alismatales > Juncaginaceae > Triglochin > Triglochin maritima. The sequence goes on from OY821779.1 coordinate 18,637,421, forward strand.
CGGAGGTCGCAGAGACGAAGGAGGTCGTGGAGGTTGCGGTGATGGAGGAGGTCGCAGAGGCTCGGGGGGTTTGGTCAGAGATTGGTCGCGGAGGAGGTTGCTAGGAACTAGGGTGAGGTCGGGGTGAGGTTTTTCATGAGATAAAAGATAAAAAAATGAAACGGTTCATGACTTATAAGACCTATAGATGTTGGCTATATCTCACACCTGACGTCTATCCCCCAACGTTAGAAATAGAAGTCGGCTATACAATCCATATGATGTCTATAGGTTGACGTCTATATGCATGGAGAATAAACATCAGGGTATAGACGTCGGTTGATATGGTTATTCCAATAACCAATGTCTAGAGGACCCTATAGACGTCAGCTTTATAAATAGTCGACGTCTATACCTATAGACGTCGCATATATAAGCGGTTGACGTGTAATTGGCGACGACTATTCACTATTCTGCACTAGTGACCCTTGCCTATCTCGTGGGACCACTAACATGGAACAACCTATGTCTGCCTTATTAGGATTAATGAAGATGATATGTCCCCTACACGATGAACTCGATATGCACTCGATAGTTACTCTATAATTTGGTTGACCTACAACGACACAATTACTGAGAATTTTTCGACGGTTCAGTTTTCTTCCCTCCAGACGTCACGTCAGTAATTAGAGGGAAGCGTGGAAACTGCACAATGGCGGTACGATGCGACCTCGATATGATGAAGCAAGAGAGTCATCTTGTTTGGATCGATGAGCTCGATATGCACTCGATAGTGACTTGATAGTTTACTCGACCAACAATGACACGATTATTGAGGATGTTTTTTTCCGTTTCACTTACCTTATCACCAAATGTCAACTCAACAATTAAGAGGGAAGCGTAAAAACTGTACCAATGTTCGAGGTGACGCTATGTTGGGATCGATGTGTTCGATACATACTCGGTCAAAGCTCGATAAGTAATGCTACTATCAAGGCACGTACATTTTTTACAGTCTGGTTTCGTTCTGTCAAAATTGTAGGATCGTGTGGGTTATGGGTCCACAATACTAATCACAATTTTACAGTTATTACCTACTTGTTTGAACTATCAAAGATATGCAGCAGAATTTAAACTAAACAAGCAAGTAAAAGGAAGATAAATGCAAACCACAATCGACACGGGGATTTTTATAGAGGTTCGGCACCCTACCCGGGTCCTAGTCCTCTCTTGCAAGCTCCGCTCACAACTTCACTAACCACTCCCCGTTCCGGTCCGGGAGAGAACGCCTTTACAATCTTCAAGCTCGCGAACAACCCTCGCCGAGCTTGGCTCCACCTCTCACAATCCGAGAGGGACACTTCGGGGTCTCACCGAAGTCTATACTTGTGTCTTGGGCTTTCATCAAGACCCTTGCTTCTTGCACAAAGATTGAGTGGGACAACACTCTCTAAACTTGAGCACACTTGAGTGAGAATAGGAATTATGACTAAAGTGTGGAAGGTTTGAGGCTTTTGAGTGTTTTGATCTTCTCTCTAATGTTGGGGACAAATATGAGTGGGAGAGTTGTGTTAAAATGTGTTTTACAACTCTATTTATAAGTATTAGAGAGAATAGAGTCGTTGGGGTTGATTGGGTATGATTTGGTGTAAGATACACAAAACAAAAAATCACAGGACCCAATTGTGAGTAAATTCGGTCGAGCGAAACTGGACGAACGGTCGACCGTTTGGCAGTTTGGAACTAAGTTCGGTCAACCGGTTAGGTAACGGTCGACCGCCCAACGCTACGACTTAGGTACACGTAAGTGATCGGTCGACCGATTTGTACCAGGCACTTTGGGGTATACAAAAACTGATCTATTCGGTCGACCGAAACAAGGTCTAGCAGTCGACCGTTTTTCAACAGGAGATTTGGGTTTGCCAAGAGACAGTCTTTCGGTCGACCGGATCATGGTCCTCTGTCGACCGATACGTGAAATGTATTTGGGGTATTTTTGGTTTAATACGAATACGATTGTTGGGTATATACGACAAAACTAACGGTCGGAAAAATAAGTTCACGCGGTCGACCGAAAGTGGATACACGGTCGACCGAAACCGGGCAGTGAAACACAAACAGGATACTTGACCATCCGGTCGACCGAACGGCCTATTGCGGTCGACCGAATGTGGGCAGACAGTTAGGGTTCAGGTTTAGTGTTTTCCGGTCTAAGTTTGGGTGATCTATTGTAGTCCAAATTATGTGAAATTTCGTGTGTGACTTCTATAGGGAACCTACTGTGTGTTTAAGTTGATTTTAGCTCAAGTATGCTCAATTACACAAGGTTCCTAAAGACTCAAAGAAATACAAAATACATGTCTTCAAATGAGCTTGATTACATGTCTTGACTTGATTTTCCTTTCTTCCTCGAGTCTTAATCACCTGTAGAGGTTAGCACAAAGCAATATATATGTGATGCAATGTGTGTGCTACTCTACATGATCATAATTAAGATTAGGTTAATTAAATAATCAAAACATAGATTAAGGCCAAAAAGCCAACAGAAATGTCTCATCAGTTATGAGCAAAGTGTAAAAAACCATACAAGTGGGAGGCTCGATAAGCACGCGATATGATGAAGAGAGTTATCTATGTTGGGACCAATGAGCTTGATATGTACTCAACATGAGCTAGATATTCTCTCAACCTTCTCTCTACCATATGAGCATGACTGGAATAGTGCGGTATTCGAGGGCATTTTTGACGGTTTGATTATCTTCTCTCCAGACGTCGCGTCTGTCATCAGGATAGTATAAAACACCCTTCCTTTCTTTCGGCCTTACACCATTACACTTCTTTTGCCAACGCCTTCTTCCCTCAACCACATTCCAATCCCACCATCATGCACAACGACGACATTGTTTAGGTCTCACCCATCGAAGACATCCTCTGCTTGTGTGGTTACGCTCTACGACAGGTGTGTGTCGGGTCCTCAACCGGATCGGTGCATGTGACATGGTGTTGTGGGGCCCCGCAACGCCACAAACGCACCTTCTACGTGCATGACGTCATGTCTCCGGTACAACCTCCCCGGAACCACTGGAGGAGATCAACCAGACCCTGGCGGAACTCCAACACATAATCGCCGACGTGGAACGTCGTACAAGACACGGTGATAGACCTCCTCATCGACAGTGGTAGGTTTTAATCGTCTTTTTCTTTATTTTTCAGTTACCTGTGGTATAAGTTGATGTCCACTGACATACCGTTATTTGGTTTGCGTAGTTTCCACCCCGAGGACACCAACTCCAACAACCACCTTCCTGGAGAATACCTGCCCGACGTGCCTCGCCGAGACAGCCATCCTTGACCCAACGGCACAATGATCATCGAGCTATTATCGAACTAATTTTTTGTAAAATCCTAAACCCTACAAAGATTCAAATAAAAACGTGGTTTTTTTAAGTCCTAGACCGTCGAGTTATTATCGAACTACCATCAAACTACAAGGTAAAAACAGAGAGCAATGAGAGAAAGAAACTTCATTCATACTTCGTTTGAAAATACTCAAATAAAGCATGGTTCGTTTAAGTCCTAGACAGTCAAGTTATTATCAAACTACCATTGAACCACAATTGAGGTAAAATGAGAGAGGAAGGAGAGAGAAACTGTTGGCTTTTTGGCTAATAATCGTTAACATATTTTGATGATTAATTAACATATCAATAAACACATGTACATCTATTTTAACATCATATGCATATGTATACATATATGTGGTTTTACTAATATTTCAGGAGACAAGTGTCCACAAGACAAGAAATCAATTGGAAGATTAGATAAGATTTTTTTTCTTGCTCTTAGGACTAAAATGTAACTTGCCACTTGAAATATTGTTGAATTGCATTGCATGACTCTTAGGAAACCTATAGAAGTCTCATACTTAATTCCATATCAAACCGACTTCGTTAGATGACCGACCACACTTAGAAATTCCACTCAAAACATGAATTCTGCTTCAACTGGTCGACCAATAGATCATCTGGTTCGAACGGATTTAACAGACTCTTGTTTCTTTCCCAGAACGATCGAACAGTTCTCTTCTAGTTCGACCAATTCTTGCAAGTGCATATTTAGTCCCAAACGGTCAACCATTTCTTCATCCCCGTTCAATTGTTTCCTTGTGTCAACCGAGAATTCATAGTTCGACCATTTCAATCTTTCTTTATCAATTATATCTTGACACGTGTCCATTAACTGGTCAACCGAAACTTGACTTTTGTTTGACCGTTTACCATCTCGTATTTCATTTGAATATGATTGTTATACTTGTCGTATTATACAATGGTCGTATACACATACTTCAACTAACCCAATTCGTATTTTTGGCCACCGGTCGAACAAAGTCATAACGGTGGTCTACAGGATGAGGAACAATTTGAACTCCTAAACTTCTTGTTATTTTCGGTCAAACTGGTTTCTTAATTGGTTCGACTGTTAGCTCAATTATTTAATTTTATTCTGGCCAAAACCCACTTAACGGTCGACCGACACTATATCTGGTTTGACCGTTCACTGAAGTTCTTGCCTTGGTGGATCGACCGCTATGTACTCCATGTCGACCATTTTCTTATTTACAAGAAATCGATAGACCACTTATCCCGATCCGGTCCACCGTTTGTGTCCTGATTTGAGTTCTGAATTTCCTTGTTATATGTATATTGCTCAAATCACTACCACTTCAATCCCAACGGCTAGATTATATTTGGAGCTTATAAATAGAGCTTAGATTAGACTTTTCAGGTTATCAATCCTTTCTCAAAAGTTCATACTCTCATACTACTCTCAATTGCTCTAAAACATCTCTTTGTGCTCACATATTTCCACTTGAACCATTCATTGCTTTCAACATTCATTCAAGTGCTCAAGATTAGAAGTGGTTACATAACTTTTCCAGCAAAGTGTTGTAATAGCTTCCGGAGTGAAGCTCTTCTCAGATTGTGAGAAGGTGGTTCAAGCTTGGCGAGGGTGTTCGCAAAGCTTGAAGTGTAAAGATTTGATCTCGACCCGAAATGAAGATTGGATTAGTGGAGGATGTGAAGTTGCTCGAGGAGGAGCAATTCGTAAGAGAGGACTAGGATTTGGTGGTTGCATCCAAACCTCTATACATCTGTGTCGTGATTTGCTTCTCTTTTCTCTTTATATTAAATTGTTCTTGCTTTATATTGCTTAATATTTTAAAGAACGTAATTAGTCTATTCACCACCCCCCCCCCCCTTAGACTAATCCTAGGGCTCATAAGATCCTACAAAAACTTCATTCAAACTTCGTTTGAAAAGACTCAAATAAAGTGTGGTTCATTTAAGTCCTAGATCGTCGAGTTATTATCGAACTACCATCGAACCACAATCGAGGTAAAAGGACAGAGCAAGGAGAGAAAGAAACTTCATTCAGACTTCGTTTGAAAAGTCTCAAATAAAGCATGGTTCATTTATGTCCTAGACCATAGAGCTATTATTGAACCACAATCAAGGTTAACGGAGAGAGCAATGAGAGAAAGAAACTTCATTCAGACTTTGTTTGAAAAGACTCAAATAAATGGTTGTTCGTTTAAGTCCTAGACCGACGAGTTGTTATCGAACTACCATCGAACCACAATCGAGGTTAAAGGAGAGAGCAATGAGAGAAAGAAACTTCATTCAGACTTCGTTTGAAAAGACTCAAATAAATGGTGGTTCGTTTAAGTCCTAGACCGTTGAGTTATTATCAAACTACCATCGAAGAACAATTGAGGTTAAAGGAGAGAGCAAAGAGAGATCACAAACACAAAGACAAACAAAAAACACAAACACAACGAGTTATTATTGATATTGATAGTAATTATCATCGAGGTTCAAGGAGAGAACAAAGAGAAATCACAAACACAAACAAAAAGACAAACACAAGCACACAAATTATATATCTCTTCCAAGTCAATTGGAAGAGAATGATCTGCTCAGATGTCGTCTGCAAGCCCAAAATATAGTTTTGTTTATCTTTTGGCTCTGACTCAACTTAGCAGTCTTCCAAAGCAACTTCTGCATCCCTGGGTCATGTACGCTCTGGTCGGGTTTATCCACCGGTTGAACCAGTGTTCCATCGTCCCAGACGAAGTACCGACAGTGAAGAGTTGGCTCCTAGGAGCCACAGACGTAGAATTGTTTGCTAATCTTGTTCGGAGTGTTAAACCACAGCTCCGTTGCCTTCAGACCACACATACAAGTGTGATAGGGTAGAGGTAAAACTCCAATATGGGGACAACATTGCCATATTAGTCCACCGACGATGTGTTCAACTTCGTCGAAGTAGTCGTCCGAGGCATTGTGTTGGAATGCCATTTTTATGGGTGGGGAAGATAAATCGAATACACAACTAAATGGAATCACGCTAATCTCTGATTTTATAGACCCTGTAATGAAGCGTTGGGTCTCTTCACACAATAATGAAAGGTTGTGTCCTCTCAAAAGGAAGAAATGTCGAACTGTTACATCTCTTCGCATAATAATGACCCGTCCCATCATGGCACGTTCGACTTTAACATGTGAACATTTATCAAGTTGACCATCGAGCTCATATCGAGTTTCTGTATAACACATATCGAGTTCAATCGAACCATAGCCAAGTATAACTATTGAGCATACAAATCGACCCACACTATCTATCGTGTACCGTCGAGTACCATCGAACCCGATCGATTTCTAAAACAATTTAAAATATCAAGACAGGGAGAGAGAGAGTTTCAGAGAATGTTAGTGGTCACACGAGATAGGCAGAGGTATTTTGGGAAGAAGTGGAAAGATAAACATATTTTTCAGATGATGTCAAAGTGAGAATTTTTTCCAGATGTTAGGTCACTTAAGGCATAGAAAGTCAAATTTTCCTTCTAGAATCATTCTCCATGGTTTTTCGTTCACCACTAAATATATAGTCTTCTAGTTAAGAACGAGACGATGGTTAGTGTGTTTCATTCACCACTGAAGGGTTACCAATTTGAATTGTTATACCGTAACATTTGTAAACAATACAAGCTTCACATTTCGCCTATCTACAAAGTTTTTTTTACTTATGGTTTCTAAATTCTAACACGCACTAGCAAGCAAACGAGTACGTAGGAACCGCAAGGCATACCGAAATGTGACGTATGAAGTGGTTTCATCAATAGGTCGGTGAGCTAATCACAACTGAACATCAATACTGAGCTATATTCTCGACCGAAATGGAAATCTATCCATGTGTTTCATGCGAGCCTGAAACATAGATTTGACAAGATATGGTCCCCCAAGATTATCACATATCATATCATGATGGGAGCGTGAAGTATTGCAAATTTACGTGAAGATTTTGTATCCAATGGAAGTTCTGTGGTTGCATAAGGCATAAAATGGTCAATGGTGGATTGTGAATCATATGGCCGGCCTCCATGCTCAATCTGCTCAAGTGTTCTGCTTCTTGGATTTCCAGGACATCCAATCTGCTCAATCTGCTCAAGCTCTTTGACAATTAAAATTAAAATAGTCAATGGTGGATTATGAATCATATGGACAACCAACCCAATCTGCGCAGATTAACCATGTAAATTAAGTACCCAATTACTGTAGATGAGTCTGGATATTAAAAGCAATGGCTTGCTTGAGTTAAGGGGAGAAAAGGTTTAACTGAGTTCGTATAATTAAGGCGTACCGTAAGTAGGGCTCCAATGGTGTTGCAATGTAACAGTGTATTTTGTCTCACAGTAATGTCATCGAATCATATAATTTTGTGGTGTAACAAGCAGGTCGTGATAAAGATTTTGTATTATGTATATTATTTTAAAACGTCTATCCTCTACGTATGCTTGAAATAGACCTAGTTTATATTCCTGTGAGATATGATTTAATTCTAATATATGTTTGATGAGTTAATATTCCAAATGTTGTTCGTCTCATGCTTTCGATCTATAAGCTCTTTTTTTCCTTCGATCACACTAGTTTGCTGGACCTAATATTAGGAGCAGCCTATTAATGTTTTGATGGCATTAAACCTTTCATATTATGCTTGTAAATTGTAATAGAAATCTGATTTATTTATATGTACATAATGCCAAGTTGCCAACACAGGTTTCGTACTTCGCGTCTTTCAGATAAGCTTGAAACTCTAGGGCTATATTTCTGATAGCAACATGGGAGTTGGATTTGGAGCAATGCATAGCAAAAAGAAGGCAAACTTTTGTAGGATGAAGGTCGCGAAGCATCAAACCACGTAATTGCAAACTATTCAGTACAACAGTCAACAACACGAGCAGAAAAAATTATAACACAAGTTCAATGCATGCCAACATTGATAAGAACAGGTTCAAAAGGTCAAATGCACGGCAATTTTAAATTTAAACAGTTAAAAGATGGAATTTTTGGTGGCAACAACATGTCAACATGTTCACCAAACTTTTGTTTTCCAACTCCCCAAGGGTTTGCATCAGTATGGGCATGATATTACAATAGTGGCCTATAAAAACATGCTCCATCCTTTGTGCTTAAGTTAAGACCTCTGGCGGAACTGCAACGACAAACTAAAGAGAAAAGCTTAACTGGAAAGGATCTACATCCATACATATATGAAGCATGACGAAGAATATTCAGTGCCCAGGTGAACGAGGTCCGCGGGGTCGAACAGGAGTCTTAGATGGGCTTATCCTGGACAAGAATGACAGAGTAAAATGTAATTAGCAAGCAACCATGACTGGAAATAGGAATCTGCCAGCGCACTTTGTTCCAAAACTTACCTAATAGGTGAAGAACCTAACACCACACCACTGCAGCTAAGAGCTGCAATTGCACTTTCAGCCTGTAAAAGATACAAGGTATAAAAGGAATTCCTCTATGGAAAGAGAAATTGCTAATACCAGCAATACAGAGTTGCGAAACTATGACATTGATAAATTGAAAGTCTAATGCAGCTAATAATTCGTAATACGATGCTAATTATCATTACAACAAAGTTCCTGGTAGAGGATATGCGCTTTAACAGCCTTTCACAATAATAATATCGGTGATTCAACCTTTAGGGGGGCTTTTTGATACGTAAATGCTAATTGAATATGTTTTCTTGCCATGACACCTTTATGTTGTACCTTGAAGGAGGGTGAATGGTTCCAAAAAACTAGAACTTGTGTTACTTCTGTAATTTTCAATTCGTCATTACATGTGATATGCTAATGAGTGTCATGCATCATAATACAATGGAAGATCTATTTCCAGCTCAGAACAAACATCATGCTACCAAATTAGACTAAAATTTCTTGCTTAAACTTTTTCCACAGATTTATTCATTAAAAGTGTGACGAAGAAAATGTTTATTGCACAAATACTTCATGGGAGGCAAAAATAACACATGAAGTTCTGATTTCCCTACAACTGTGACTTTACTAATAAAAGTAACTACCCCAGAAAATGAATTTCAATGGAAAAAGTACATATTTGTGCATTGCATCACATGAATATTCATGTTGTGATAAGAAATCAAGAGTGCGACAAAAAAACAATAATTTGTCCAAAAAAACCTGATTCCATTCCAAAAGGTTGCATGCCACAATTGTACGAGGAATACCATCTTAAAAATCTGAAATTTAAAAAGTTACATCGAACCACCATTAAACATTAGCTTGGACTGTCACTGCCACAAACAATATCTAGCCAATTCTACTAAATTGGAAAAGAGCAATTATTTACTGTATCTTAATCTGTTTTGATAATTTTAAGAGATTATTTAATGCATCTCTCTAACTTGCCACCCTATCTCGTCCACATAAAACACTTCTTTTATTGAGCTTTATATTTAGAGACTATTTATATACATATAGCTTTATATTTGTTAGGTCCGTAGCTTATTTGGTTAAGAAATCAAGGTCATAAACCTTTTATAACTCCTTTCAATCGTTTAAGGTCAAAAAAATTAACTGCTTAACCAACTAAATAACATTATTCCACGGTAATGTGAGGTTAAGCTATACGCTGTCACAACTACCTCACGGACACTAACGTCGGTGGGATCTACCTACACCAAGACAATTTTTTAAATTTCATAGGTGTACAAAACAAAATGGAAAAACTCAAGCACATTGCTCCAATATCGATTAGCAAGTGCACCCAAGCAAATATGCAAGCATTTTTTTGTGATGGCACATGCACATACGCATGCAAGAAAATCTGGCAATACCAAAAGCATCTTGGAATTTCACATTGGCCAATAATTCTACTTGAAAGACTAGAAAATAGTTAGATGGAGGTACTTATCAAGTCTGAACACATGAAAAATAACCCTTGTTATCATTAGGACCAGGTGTGTTCGTTCCATTGATTGATTTATTCCGTTGTTCGTTCTTCCATGTTTTAGAAAGCATATGAGGATGCACAACCAAGCCAAAGATGTTCTCGATAAACCTCAAAGAACGACCACGTTGAGTACGTATGTTATGCTTCAAAGGATTAAACATTAGGATCAAATTCATGACAAGTCAAGGTGGCAATGTCCAACTTATTGTTCCCAGCAAAAAGTTGTTAAATCTAGTTTCACAAAGACATTACTTAGGGTAAATTACAGGCAAATGAAGACTATTCTAACAATAATAATATCATGAACTAAAGAACCAAATATTGAATTTTCTTAGTGGTAACAGATCAAAGTTTCTCTAAGGCTGTAACAAGAACAAATGAGCCAACCTGTACAAACTCAACGAAAGCAATTCGAGTGGAATGATGGTAGTCACCGAGCAGTCTCAGACGATATACCTACACCGCACGACAAACTTAAGATTTTCTTTAATCATGGATCAAGAATCAAGAAATATAATAACAAAACAGAGATGTTTCATCAGCCAACCCACCTCCCCACACAAGGACTCAAAGAAAAGTTTGATATCCGCTTGGGAAACCTGTAAGAAAACAAGTTTAAACAGGAAAGTTAAGTTGCTATGTACGGTGCATAGCACAGACACTGTAACACTGATAGAATGAAATGCAAACCAAATAAATTACCTTCTTATCTATATTTGTACAGTAGATGGTCCTCGCACATATCTCGCGCTCATTTTCAGACTATTAACCAAAATACCAATCAGTCCTGCTAAAAGATTGCGCAGCAGCACAACCAAATTAATAGATAAGAGTAATGACATACCCTTGGCAAAAATGTTGGATTAACAGGTGCAATGGCAGTTTTAGAAGGAAGAACCTTGACCGGATAGTACCCAAGCATGGTTCCTGACAGACTTAAAGCAGCCCTTGCACCTTCTGAATTTTGATAGGTCACACTCATATCAGACAAATGTCTGACAAATTACATAAGTTGATAAAAATGGAAAATTATTTTGATAGTTACCCTCGTCGGTAAACTCTATAAAGGCAAAACGAAGAACCGAGCTTGGATCACCACATACACGGCAGTCAACCACCTTTAAAATCAGAAAATTTGAAGATGATGGAAGCATACTTACAGCACAAAAGATTTGATAATAAAATTGTAATTAAAACAAAGGATCCACCTGCCCACAGTTAATAAAAAGTGCCGCAAGATGTTCTTCAGTGACCTGGACAGTCAAAAGTAGCAACATATAAGGGTGCTTTCCCATGTGGAGGCTTCTATGACAAGATGGACAACTAAGAAGTTGAGAAAATGAACAGGTAAAGAAATCTCCATTTGACTTTTTCGGATAGCAACACGCTAACAAATTGAGGCTATTAAGAAAATGAATAAAATCAAGAAGCAATTTTTTTATTTGATATAATTTTGTGCAGCACACCGTTACAACTTACAAATCAACGACCCAAAACAACGTGCAAATCATATTGCCTACAAAATTTATGTTGATTGTCACACTAATTAAAAAAGAAAAAGTTAATAACCACAAGAAAACAAACAAAAAACACACCAAATTACTAAAACATGCATCAAATGCCAAATCACCCAAGTGGTAACTTTTTCATATCGTAACAGTCTTACAAACCACAATTGTATGAAAACCACCAAGATCAAATGCCAATTTGATTATACCTTCCACGACTCAAGAAAACCCAATCAACAAAAGAAGTTAAAAGTCATTTACAAAATAAATAAATTCTAGGAACAACAGAGAGATCCCAGCATCCATTAATCCATACCTCTGATAACTCAAAACACTAAATTTAATGAATCCCACCAAGACCCCGATGTTAATCAACTCATACTTTTCATAACTGAAGAAACTCGGTTATAAGAACACCAAGACAGCAAATCCAAGTAATTCATACCTTTCGTAACTTAACCAAAAAAAAAAATTGTTTTGTTTTGAAATCAAGATCGCACGCAGATCTATTCATACGTGTCATGACTCAAAAACTCAATTTTCGTGAACATCGCGAACAACCCAACGCCAATTAATTCACAACTAAGACCACATATTAAGACCACAAGAAACACAAACCCCCAAAAAAAACCTAACCAACTCCCAACAAAACATCAACCTGCTGATCGATGTCGGAAACATAAACCGTCCGTCGGATAACCTCCTCCCGCTGTGCCATACTCGTCCGGGTATTCATTCTCCTCCTCCCCTGGCCATACCCATTCCTCCTCTGCAAAACCAAACCCATCAAACCTCCAAATCTACAAATAAATAAAAAAACCACCAGACCCCAAACCGAAACTCACCCGTCTACCAAACCCTCCTCCGTCCCCAAATACACCATCTCTCTTTCCCCCGAAATCACCAAATTCCTGGGGACGGACGGCGAGCGACGGCGGCACGAACTCCTCGGCCATCGGGTTGAGCTTGGACAGAAGCTCCTCGAGCTCCCTCATGTCCCTCTCGTCTCGGTTCGGCGGAGCCTCGACGGCGGGATCGGCGGCCTCGACGATGGCCATCGGGGCTGGTTAGGGTTAAGGTTCGGCGCTGGTTGGTAGGGAGAAGAAGGGAAAGGGAAGTGGAGGAACCGGTCTGGTCACCAGTCGACGGAGAGAGAGAGAGAGAGAGAGAGAGGAATCGTGGAATAGTACAACACGGTCGGGTAACGACACCATGTCTTTGTCTTTGACAAATTAATCACCAATTGCGTTTAAGTCCCTCGATTTATTAAGGGTGTCGGTTTGGGCGAAAAATATAGGTTTTGGTTCTAAATTGCTATTCATCGTCGGAAAACTACTTAAATCGTCTGTGCAAATTACCATTTTGTCATTCTCTCCTTTCTACTTATATAACTCTTCATTTCACTCTCCTAACACCACTCTCTTCATATTCCTCTAATACACATCAAAAAGAATGTCTCGGAGGTAAGGAAAAGACTCAGCGAACGCCCCGACATACCCGAATCTGTTAAAATGTCTCGTTTAGTTAAAAAATATTAGGATAATTAGTGGGTGTCTGCAGGAGACACCTGTCCTGGGAAGAGGTGTATCCGTCAGATGCCCCCTCCCTGGCAGGGGCGTTTTCCGGCAAACGCCCCTGCCATTTTTTAATAAAAAATTATTTTTATTATTTAAATTGATTATAAATTGTTATAATTGTTAAATAAATTGATTATTAAGTTAATAATTAGTTAAATTAGTTGAGTAATTAGTTAAATTGTTTAATTATTATAATTAGTTTCATTGATTGATCAATTTGTAAATTAAGTAATTATAATCCATTAACGAAATTTTATTTCTAAAACTGAATTAATAATCGTCGGGTTACTGTGGAGGAAAAGAGAAATCAATTCTTTTACGCGTTGTATATAGTTTAGCTGATGGATCAGGTCCCCGTCATCCACGTAAACGGGGTATATCTGGTTCAGTTAGGAGGGAGATGTAGGATTTCATGTTTAATTATACATATATATTTTCGAAATTTTTATGTATAATAAGGATCAATTACAATTTTCTTTGATTCATTTCATGCATGCATCGGTTTGTTTTAACATCTAGTTTCAAAACTCTATTAAAACAAACAAGGGCTCCGAAATTCATACCTAGAAGTTCTCAAAAACTTCTTGAAGATTCGGAGACATTGGGGATGCTTCTCGCCGCGCCGGATGCCTCCGAGTGTTCACCGAAACCCTAAACAAGGTTGGAGAGAAAGGAGCTAGCCAATCGATCTCCAAACAAGCTTAGAATCTAGCTACAAACCCCTTCCTTAGCCTCTGAGATTTCTCCTTCCAAAGACTTAGAAAACTAAGAGAATTTTCATGGGTTTTAGTAGTAAATTAGGAGAGAAAATAATTTCTGATTTGTGTGTCACAATTAGGGAGAATAAGGACCTATTTATAGGTTCCAATCTTACTCTTAATCATGGTTATTCTTAAGGCACGGTTTTATGACAATTTCTCTCACAAACTAATTCCATAATGCATTATATGCACCCACAAAACGTTTGACCAAATTTGGAGCTAATCCAACCATCGATCAAATTAATCTCTTAATAATCAAAGGCAGAAAATCGACCGCTGTTCGGTTTACCGAGTCCCACTCGGTTAACCGAATTTGTCACGATCGTTTAACCGAGTACGTGACGGATGACCGAATCTTAAGGAGAAAAATTCTCCTTAACCGATCGGACTAATTCTCGTCCAAGACCGAGTGCTATTCGGTTAACCGAAAATATCGGAACTTGACATTGTTCGGTCGACCGTTTCTGGTTCGGTACACCGTACCAAAGTTCCAGGCACTTTGGTCAAGTTCGGTCAATCAATTACGATTATCCGTTCCACGTTCGGTTGACCGATCCATAGATCCTTCGGTCGACCGAACCATAACGGATTACCGAACTTCTACCCGATTTTGCCTATTTCAATTTTTGGATTTATTTCCAACAAAATTTGAACTTAAGGGGGTTTTAGCAAATTCACAACTTATGCAATGTATTATCCTATGCAACAATAAATTATTGCACCCCATAATATATGCATCTCATATGAATTTATCATGACTCTAATTATGTTTATATACAACATAATTGATTTTACTTGTTCAACACATGTGTCATATTTTCTATGAGAAACCCGACACATCATATGAACCAAAAATCAAGCTTTTTGTTTCACGGTTTTTGCGGTGTGACCTATGGGAGGATCTAAACTAAGTCGGCAGTGATATTAAGAGCTTAATATCACAAGCTATAAGTGGTATCTAGCTACACATTATAGCTCCCAATTAGTTAGATGACTTAATTTCACTCGAACCAAAACCCGATCCATTTAGTGATGGAGTGCACCACTTGTGTCCGTCCCTTGCCTCATGATATTAAGAATACACACAAAGTAGTATTGTGTCATCTTTGTCTTAGTATTCATTTCTTGATATCTTTAAGCTAGTTATAAATATGTGACTTAACTCAAATCACATTGTGCACATTATAACTTTGCTTTATCAAGGGGCCCACTAATATCATCACTCAATTAAAAGGGGTAATGATAATCTTTTGACTAACTATCTTCTCCAACGAAAGTTATACTTAACCAACCAATGCCTTTACACTACACTGATCGATAGTTCAAGACACTGATTTAATTAAGTATTCCTTAAGTGATTAGATATAAGTCTCATATCAAAGGATCAAAGACACAGTAAAATATTAATGACACAGAAACACATTTCTATAATATTTTACTTATTAGGTCTATTCAGTATACAAAAGTAATATTTTCCTCTTTTGCATACCCGTGTTGTCACTCACTTGTAGAGCTACAATGATCTATGACCAACACGACAATCTTAACTCGGTAATTAATGTTCCATGTTAATTACCATGATTGCGAATATCTTTTGTTTTATGTAAACCATATCTTTTAGAGCTCTACGGTTAAGGACCAAGAGCCTCTTCCTTAACACTTCTAAAAGACGAATAACATAAACAAGGAACAAAATGATTTCTCATTCAATTCATAATAATTGACATTTAAAAGTAAAACTTTTAGAACACATTCCCTTCAATCTCCCACTTCTTATTAAAGTTTTCTTTCTCATACATACTCAATGCATAAAACAATAATAACTAGGGTAAACCCCATTACATATCAATCATCAAGCCAATCTACATGGTTCCTCAATCCCATGGACTCGAAATGCATTTCGCCCTTGGCTTGGGATAAGGGTTTTGTGAATGGATCAGCTGTGTTGCTGTTGGTGTCCACCCATAACAGATTTATTTTGCCCTCGTCGATGAGGTCACGCGTCACGAAGTACTTACGATCCATGTACTTCACTTTGTGGTGTGATTTGGGATCCTTGATTTGCGAGATAGATGCACTATTGTCGCAAAATAGCTCTATTGGTCCCTCGCTCGAGGGAACTACTCCAAGCTCTTCAAGGAACTTCTTAATCCACACTCCTTTCTTGCTCGCTTCAGCGACAGCCATCACTTCGGAAGCAGTGGTTGAGTCGGCAGTAGTGCTTTGCTTCCAACTACGCCAACTCACAGCTCCACCATTCAGAAGGAAGACGTATCCTGATTGCGACCTTCTATCGTCTGGATCACTCATGAAACTCGCATCTGAGTAACCTTCAGCTATCAATTCTCTTTGTCCTCCATAAACAAGAATCTTATCCTTAGTCCGGTTAAGGTACTTCAGGATATTCTTGACCGCAGTCCAATGCTCAGGACCTGCGTTGGATTGGTGACGACTTGTCACACTTAGAGCATACGAGACATCGGGTCTTGTGCAAGTCATCGCGTACATGATCGACCCAATTGCCGAAGCATAAGGGACATCTTTCATGTACTCTAAGTCCTTACGTGATTGCGCACGTTGAGACTTCTTGAGTTGCACACCCATACTCATTGGCACACTGCCCTTTTTGGAGTTGTTCATCTTGAACCTTTCCAAGACCTTGTCAATGTATGCACGTTGACTAAGGCCAATGAGTCTGCGAGATCTATCTCGATATATCTTGATTCCCAAGATGTATTGAGCCTCACCCATGTCTTTCATCGAAAATGCAGATTTCAATGAACTTCTCGTTTGCTCAAGCAAAGGAATATGATTGCCCATAAGCAATATGTCATCGACATATAGGATTAGGAATACTACATGGCTCCCACTAACCTTCTTGTATACACAAGGTTCTTCCTTACTTTGAATGAAGTGAAGCTTTTTCACTTCCTCGTCAAAGCGTTTGTTCCAACTCCTTGATGCTTGCTTCAATCCATAAATGGATCTTTGAAGCTTGCATACCTTTTCACTATTCTTTGGATCTTCAAAACCTTGAGGTTGTACCATGTACACATCGTCCTCCAAGTTCCCATTCAGGAACGCCGTTTTGACATCCATTTGCCATATTTCATAATCGTGAAATGCGGCAATAGCGAGCATGATCCGAATAGACTTGAACATGGCAACCGGTGAAAAAGTTTCATCATAGTCAATTCCTTGAACTTGAGTGAAACCCTTTGCTACAAGCCTCGCTTTGTAGGTTGTCAAGTTCCCATCCATGTCCATCTTCCTCTTAAAAACCCATTTATTATGAATGACTTTTTTCCCTTGAGGAAGGTCAACCAAGTCCCATACTTGATTATCATACATGGATTCTATTTCGGATTCCATGGCCTTAAGCCATAGTTTGGAGTCTTCCCTTTCCATTGCCTCTTGGAAGGTTAAGGGATCATTGGTATCTAGTACCATGATTTCATGAAGTCCCAGATATAAATCGGGTTTCTTCCTTTCCCTTGTTGACCTTCTAAGTTCTTTTGGTTCTTCTCGTGTCTCTCGAACTTCTTCCACAATTTCTTGAGGAGTGGGTTCACGTTCAACTCTTGAACGTACACTTGGTGAGGATGATTGAGATTCTCTCATAATTTCTTGCGAGGGTCTCTCACTCACGCTCCCACTAACCAAAGGAATCTCGGTTGGGCCTTCATGATCTTGAATGTCATCATTCATTTCATGATCTTGTAGAGTATCTTGAGTTTCCTCAAGCACAACCTCCCACTACTTTTTACTCTTTATAGAAATTCCTTTTCCAAAAATGTGGCATCCCTCTCTACAATCACTCGATTGGAGGTGATATGCCAAAAGTAGTATCCTCTTGTCTCACGAGGATAACCAATAAAGAAGCACTTATCCGCTTTTGGTTGAAGTTTGGTCGACATCAATCTCTTGACGTAAGCCTCACAACCCCAAATCTTGAGAAAACTGAGCTTAGGTGTTTTACCACTCCATAGCTCATAAGGAGTTTTCTCCACGGATTTGGATGGAACATTATTTAGTGTGTAAGCCGCAGTTTGTAGTGCATAACTCCAAAAGTAAAGAGGTAATTCCGCATGACTCATCATTGACCGAACCATATCGAGCAATGTCCTATTCCTCCTTTCGGATACCCCATTCCACTGAGGTGTACCGGGAGGTGTGAGTTGAGGTGCAATACCAAACTCCTTTAAGTATGAGTCAAATTCGGCACTTAAGTACTCACCTCCACGATCCGTTCGTAGAGACTTGATTTTCTTGTCGAGTTGGTTTTCTACTTCATTCTTGAAT
Source organism: Triglochin maritima (assembly GCA_963682175.1). Classification (NCBI taxonomy): domain Eukaryota; kingdom Viridiplantae; phylum Streptophyta; class Magnoliopsida; order Alismatales; family Juncaginaceae; genus Triglochin; species Triglochin maritima. The sequence continues at coordinate 18,655,876 of OY821779.1, forward strand.
TCTTTGAACTTGTCAAAAGATTCACTTTTGTTTCTCATTAGATAAACATAGCCATAACGACTATAATCATCCGTGAACGTAATGAAGTACCTGAAACCATCTCGTGCACTAGTACTCATTGGACCACATACATCGGAATGTATCAAATCCAACAAGCCACTCGCCCTTGGGCCTTTCTTCTTGAAAGGTTTTTTGGTCATTTTTCCCATTAGACATGGTTGGCACGTCTCCAATGATTTAAAATCAAGTAGACCAAGAAGGTTAGCTTCTTGCAATTTCTTGATGCGCTTTTCATTTATATGACCAAGACGATAGTGCCACAAGAGAGTATCATTCTCGTGAGTGGTCTTAAGTCTTTTGTTATTGATATTAAAGATTTGTTTATTATCCAATTCAAGCAAATAGAGACCATTCCTTATGAACGCATTTGCATAGAACACACCATTCTTCGATATAGACAAACAAGAATTTGAAATATTTATATTAAAATTATCCATATCCAGACATGATACAGAAATAATATTCTTGCTAATCGAAGGTACATAATAAACATTCTTTAGACATAAATTTAAACCACTACACAATTGAAGCACCACAGAACCTTGTGCAACCGCAGACACGTTCGCACCATTTCCGACCTTCAATTCTACCTCGTTCCTTACGAGTTCCTTCCTATCCATGAGTAGCTGCACATTAGAAACTATGTGAGCACAAGATCCAGTATCAATTACCCAATCCTGGACAGAGGTGACTAAATTTATTTCAATAACAAATATACCTTTGGCCTTTTTGGGGCGCCGACGTTCAATCACTCCGTTGTCAAGGTCTTCCTTGTACTTGGGGCAATTTGGCCGGATGTGTCCTTTTTCACCGCAGTGAAAGCACTCCGTATTGGGAGTTGGAGATTTCTGAGATTTCCCCCTCGAGGCACTCGCACGAGCACCTCCTACTCCCTTGCTCTTGATTGAACCACTTTTGGTAGATTTGTCCTTTCCTTTACCAATCTTATGGCCCCTCCCATGGACGGCAAGGACTTGCTTGTCCCTACCCTTGCCCATGTCAACTTCAGCAGTTTTGAGAGCGTTGTGAAGCTCCTCAAGACTCACCCCTTTTTCACGCACGTGATAGTGCATCACAAAGTCCTTAAAGGATGGGGCTAGAGAGCCAAGAATCATATCTTCAGCAATGTCCTCGGGCATTGGTGAAGAGAGCTTTGCCAACTTCTCAAGGTATCCTTGCATCGTGAGAAAATGCATAGATACTGATGTTCCATCCGCCATATGGCACCTTGTGAGTGCGATGGTGGTCTTATAGCGCTCCTTTCGGGCACTATCCATGAACATCTTTGATAAAGCCTCCATGGTCTTCTTGGGTTTTGAATCCAAGTATTTCGCTTGAAGCGAGTCACCCATGGATGCTAGCATAAGACCGTGAACTTGGTTCTCTTGGTCTTCCCACTTGGCTTTAGCCTCTTTCTCTTCATCGGTTAATCTCTCATTCCACTTTGGGATTGGACCTTCCAAAATGTGAGATAGTTTCTCAAACTTTAACACGATGTTGAGTTTGAGTTGCCAACTAATGAAGTTTGAGCCATCATTCGCTAAAGGGTGTTTTTCTATCATGGATCGCACGATAGGTTGGATGTTCGACATTTTTCTACAAAATAAATCATATAGGTTTTAATGCCAATTTTATGTTTTAATACACATGCATACATATATCGAATATATAAATGTAAATATTGCAAATTAAAATCTTGCCCATAAATGCAACAATCCAAGATCCTATTAATTGTAATATAGACTAGCTAAGGGCTATCGAATACATTACAATATCAAGGTAAGAAATCATTTTCTAATCACAACCTTTTTGAATTTTAGCAACATTTAGCATCTTCAAACTCTTGTGACTCTTGTCGTTTTAATTATGAGGGAATACGACCTATCCTCGTAAGAAAAACTTTTTCCCAAAACCGAGCGAGGGCTCTAGGTAATGTTAAGAAAACTTATTTTCATTTGATACGAGATACGTTTATCTATTGTATTCACAACTAAACATACTTGGGGTTCACTAGGGTGAAACACACCTCATATATTTAATTGTGGCACAACAACAGACAACCTTTATATCTCCCACTATTCCCAAAGATAGAGGGAGCTATCTCCCGCTAAGGGCGAGCAGAGTATCCCTCGATCAATGGCTGCTAGTGGATGAAATAAGAAGGAAATTTATTCTTAATTTTTGTTGGACAATTTAACATGTGATTTAGAATTTTAGGTTATCATGCATATTATTAATCATACACATCCTAACATTCAACACATTCATCACATGCATATCAAGATAAAACAGAAATTAAACATTCACACAATCCACATCGTGTGAGTTTATATGTTCCATTCGATCCTCGATCCTCGATCCCTGATCTTCGATCCTCGATCGATGCGCTACAGCGGCGACTTCTTCTTGCACCGGAGATGTAGATTTTACAGAAAATAAACATGCTCCTCACATTCGATAAAACCGACTAGTGCAAGTCCAATGTAAAAACCTCTCATATGCAAATGCAACTATCTAAAAGACGGAAATAGAGAGAATTTTGGATTTTACATACAAGCCCCTATATAATAATAATTACATACATTTGTAGTGTCTGATTTGGAACATATAAACTCACAATCCTGCAAAGCAACTCAAGCATCCATACACGCAATTGCTATAAACTACAGAATCTAATTTATCAATCATCCAGAATTCTCAACAATTCTTTGAAAAATATTTTGAAATCCATTAAAAACATTTTTCATGCATCCATAATTCAAAAATTAATTATGAACCGCTGTCCATCCAATTTCCAATGGAAAGATGAATCGCAGTTTTTCGGTTTTGTTGATTCTCTTACAAAATAATCGTTTATACTTAAAACGAAATTATTGCAAGTTAGACATAGACTTATGTCTAAATCATAATTCTAATAATTACATGACATGTTTTAAACATTCAAAACATTTAAAATGAATTATTATAAAGAATTATTTCAACAAACATTTAAAGACCGAAAAACCGGTAAAACGAATTGTTTAAATCCTAGATGGTAAACTAAATTTGTTTACAGCCATAAATCATGAGAAAATTGAACACTAAGCTCTGATACCACTGTAGGATTTCATGTTTAATTATACATATATATTTTCGAAACTTTTTATGTATAATAAGGATCAATTACAATTTTCTTTGATTCATTTCATGCATGCATCGGTTTGTTTTAACATCTAGTTTCAAAACTCTATTAAAACAAACAAGGGCTCCGAAATTCATACCTAGAAGTTCTCAAAAACTTCTTGAAGATTCGGAGACATTGGGGATGCTTCTCGCCGCGCCGGATGCCTCCGAGTGTTCACCGAAACCCTAAACAAGGTTGGAGAGAAAGGAGCTAGCCAATCGATCTCCAAACAAGCTTAGAATCTAGCTACAAACCCCTTCCTTAGCCTCTGAGATTTCTCCTTCCAAAGACTTAGAAAACTAAGAGAATTTTCATGGGTTTTAGTAGTAAATTAGGAGAGAAAATAATTTTTGATTTGTGTGTCACAATTAGGGAGAATAAGGACCTATTTATAGGTTCCAATCTTACTCTTAATCATGGCTATTCTTAAGCCACGGTTTTATGACAATTTCTCTCACAAACTAATTCCATAATGCATTATATGCACCCACAAACCGTTTGACCAAATTTGGAGCTAATCCAACCATCGATCAAATTAATCTCTTAATAATCAAAGGCAGAAAATCGACCGCTGCTCGGTTTACCGAGTCCCACTCGGTTAACCGAATTTGTCACGATCGTTTAACCGAGTACGTGACGGATGACCGAATCTTAAGGAGAAAAATTCTCCTTAACCGATCGGACTAATTCTCGTCCAAGACCGAGTGCTATTCGGTTAACCGAAAATATCGGAACTTGACATTGTTCGGTCGACCGTTTCTGGTTCGATACACCGTACCAAAGTTCCAGGCACTTTGGTCAAGTTCGGTCAATCAATTACGATTATCCGTTCCACGTTCGGTTGACCGATCCATAGATCCTTCGGTCGACCGAACCATAACGGATTACCGAACTTCTACCCGATTTTGCCTATTTCAAATTTTGGATTTATTTCCAACAAAATTTGAACTTAAGGGGGTTTTAGCAAATTCACAACTTATGCAATGTATTATCCTATGCAACAATAAATTATTGCACCCCATAATATATGCATCTCATATGAATTTATCATGACTCTAATTATGTTTATATACAACATAATTGATTTTACTTGTTCACCACATGTGTCATATTTTCTATGAGAAACCCGACACATCATATGAACCAAAAATCAAGCTTCTTGTTTCACGGTTTTTGCGGTGTGACCAATGGGAGGATCTAAACTAAGTCGGCAGTGATATTAAGAGCTTAATATCACAAGCTATAAGCGGTATCTAGCTACACATTATAGCTCCCAATTAGTTAGATGTCTTAATTCCACTCGAACCAAAACCCGATCCATTTAGTGATGGAGTGCACCACTTGTGTCCGTCCCTTGCCTCATGATATTAAGAATACACACAAAGTAGTATTGTGTCATCTTTGTCTTAGTATTCATTTCTTGATCTCTTTAAGCTAGTTATAAATATGTGACTTAACTCAAATCACATTGTGCACATTATAACTTTGCTTTATCAAGGGGCCCACTAATATCATCACTCAATTAAGAGGGGTAATGATAATCTTTTGACTAACTATCTTCTCCAACGAAAGTTATACTTAACCAACCAATGCCTTTACACTACACTGATTGATAGTTCAAGACACTGATTTAATTAAGTATTCCTTAAGTGATTAGATATAAGTCTCATATCAAAGGACCAAAGACAGTAAAATATTAATGACACAGAAACACATTTCTATAATATTTTACTTATTAGGTCTATTCAGTATACAAAAGTAATATTTTCCTCTTTTGCATACCCGTGTTGTCACTCACTTGTAGAGCTACAATGATCTATGACCAACACGACAATCTTAACTCGGTAATTAATGTTCCATGTTAATTACCATGATTGCGAATATCTTTTGTTTTATGTAAACCAATATCTTTTAGAGCTCTACGGTTAAGGACCAAGAGTCTCTTCCTTAACACTTCTAAAAGACGAATAACATAAACAAGGAACAAAATGATTTCTCATTCAATTCATAATAATTGACATTTAAAAGTAAAACTTTTAGAACACATTCCCTTCAGGAGAGGGATATGTTACGTCGTGGTCAGACACGTGAGGATTCTTTCGACAACGAGGATGATTCATATGAGGTGGAGACTCACGACAAGAGTGGCAATGAGGGTCGGTATGGGGTTTGAGCCGTAGGAGGAGGCGAGGCAGCAACATTGTGGAGGACGGGGGCGACATGATAGTTCTTCTTCGGTTGGGTGGGTCATTCGGAAGGGGTGTTTGCCGGTGATTCGAGTTTGTGCACTGCAGACGTTCGAGCTCAGAGGAAGAATATGGTTGAAGATGATTCTTGGATCGTGAATAGTGTGATGCCCGATGGTCATTTAGATGGCAGCGTCATTCCGAGTTTCGAAGGCCACATCACCACGCATTTGGGAGAGCAAGGATCGGAGGTTCTGAAGTGTCATAATCGGCACAGAACCTGTACTACATTGCATGCTTGGCGTTCAGTTATGAGTGATCATATGACGGCGACCATTGGTGATAATGGATTGGGTCACTTGCCTTACAACATGTTCTCTTGCCTTGACATGTTGATTTCAATCTTCGTAGAGAGCGGTGGCAGCCTGACACCAACTCTTTCCACTTACCTTTCGAAGAAATGACGATCATGTTGCATGACGTCTTCCATATTCTGCACATTCATGTTGATGGTTGTATGGTCAGTGCTCAGGCATCGATGCCTGAGCTGAAGATTTATGTATCAGAGTTACTCAGAGTCAGCGTCGATGCTCTTAGACGAGGACGACCACCACAGACTGAGGATACGCATATGACTACCTACCTCTTCTTGCTGCTAGGCTGCGTCTTATTTGTCGACAAGATGGTTGTAAAGTCAGACCACGCGAAATCCACAGTTACCATCAGCACGTACGTCATTCCATCTCTCTAGAAATGGTAAAATGATTCCTGACAGTCTATCAACATATGGGAAGTTATTGACGTCAATCCGTCTGGACACTATAAAAGGGAAAAATAGCAAAGTTATATATATTAAAAACAACAAACAACCAAGTAATAATAGTAAGAGCATACATATCGTCATACCAGATCCTGCACCTGTGGTTACGGACGATCGAGACGAATTGGAAGACCGACCACGACCTCACTCAGCATACTCAAAGGCACCCAGGTCCCGACGTGTCGACTTTCCCCTTGGTCTACCTCGTACCTTAGTATTTTCTGTGGGTTCTTGATAGTTCGACTGATCGAGGTGTAACTGTGCGTATAAAATACGAGAGGCACTACGAATTACTGTATGGTCGTTCCCCAAAATCTCATCAACGAGGTTTCGAAAATGCTCGACATCTTGTGCTGACTGATCCACAAACTCTGACATCTGGATTTCTTCTCCAATGACAAGTGGTTTCCACAATGGATGAATCTTCTTTAAATAAATTTCATCACCTGACTCAATACAATCGTGCATGGTACATGCACAAGGAAGTCCATGTGATGTCAGAATAGCGCACCCGCAGCGATATTCAACTTGATTGCTTAAGTCTTGCATTCTCTTCAACTCCTGACTCAATAATGACAAACAGTGATGCGAAACTCGACCATTTATATGCTGATAGAAAGCACCTATGTAGTTAGTCAAATTTCGACGTCTCGACTCTTCAAGAAAGTTCTGAATATTCGTCAGCTGCATTTCAATAGCCACGTTCACGCTGTCGAAAATGGTATCCAAAGTTGCAGTCGATGTAGTAATTCACTCTTTTCATAGCCGAATGAACATTTTCAACCCTACCATTCGTAGTGTTGCCGAAACGAAGGACTTTGTTCGTCCAATTCAACACAAACTTTTCTTTATGCACTAGCCACGTGTCTTCCAGATACTCTGTGAGAGCTAGGCAAGAGATAAAAGTATCTTTCAGATTACAAACTGTTCTATCATACTCGGTCTGTGAAGCAGAAAGCATGACTTTCTCCATTTTCCACACTTCAAATTGTCTGCAAGCTTCTTGTTCTTGCCGAATATGTGGTGTGCGTAGTTGTACACATTTTTGTTGATAAAGTCAGGTTGCATTTAGTACACGAAATTTAGTACAATAATTTGATGTCATTTATCAAAGCTAAGGAATTTATTCTAACAATAAAAAGCTAGATTGCTACTTATTAGTCGAGGTCATCATGTAATTGTCGAAAAGGTGCGATATGGTACATAAACAACGTGATAATAGCGAAAGTTGATGTAATCAACTATAATCCAAAACGTAAAAACAAGTCTAAAGAAGAAATAGTGACGAGAGGGAAAACTCAACGCAAAGGGAAAAGAAAACACTCTTAGGGTGGGTTTGGAACGGGGGAATCATCAGGGGTTATGATTTCAAGGATAACTATAATGGGAGTAAATTTTTAGGAGGGGAATCATTACCCTAATGCAAGTTTGGTACATTAGAGCAGTTGTTAGTAGGGAATATTATAACACGTTATCATTACGATGTCCTGGTAGCAGTGTATGTATCACCTAAGCTAACAAATCATAACTTTGGCACTCATGATATGTGATTTTGTTTCTTTTGGCACTTGTAAACATTCGAATATTCAAAGTATTGGTTTGTGCATATTTTTCTTTTTTTGTTCTCTTTAATAGCCAGGTTTTCAAAGAAATAGGATATAAAGTCATGCATAAACGAAGGTCTGGTTTTTGGTTCATGTGAGGCCACCTAAATAGTTTGTAAATAAATATTATACTTCAATTTCCCCTTCAAAAGATGATATTTCTCTTTTGTCTTTTGGTCTTGAGGAAAACAAGTGCTTAAGTTGTAAATATTTGTATGTCTTTCATGTTTTTCCATATTATTCGATGATGGGTCATGCATGAACGTTGGTTGACCGTTTTCTTTTCTTGGTTTGCATGAGCTTAAATGAAAATTTTGGATATTAATCATTATAATCCATTCCTATTTTAGGCTCAAATTTTTGGTATATTTTTTTGGACCTTTCCTCTTCACGTGAGATGGATTAAGGATTCATTAATCTAGGATTTTTTTACAAAGATTTTTCCTATATTAACATATAAAGATTTAGCTTTTTTTAACTTAGAGTTTTTTTTTATTGGAATTAATGATATTTTGATGCTTCAAATTGTACCTTTTGTCGAAAAGTGTCATCATCACTAATCTAAGCTCATGTCATAGATACATCTCTTGAGCACATGTGATTTATTTTTGTTACATTGACCGACAAAAGACACAACACGTCCGCCATATTACTCCAGACAACTGTTTGCTTGAAGTATTGGTTGCACGTAGAAAAAAAAATGCAGAACATGCAGATCAACGAGAGCAGCGACGAAGACGAATAAACTATCAATAATTGTGATTTGCAATTGTAATACTTAATCCATTAGAAATTTTATATAATTTGTAAACTTATTGTACTTAATAAAATTCACTCGGTCTGGATGGGTAGATAGGGTAGTTAGTGAGGCAATGACGTCGATGAACAAATTATTTTGTTGAAATCCTAATTTGATAGTGTTTTAATTGAATACTTATAAGTTACTTTTATATGAATATCTCTTGTACAAAAATGACCCGTAAATCCGACTAACAATAACCAAACCTGACAAAAATTGAACCCGATTCGACCTGACAGGCGGGTCATGTAGGATTTCATGTTTAATTGTACATATATATTTTCGAAATTTTTATGCATAATAAGGATCAATTACAATTTTCTATGATTTTTTTCATGCATGCATCGGTTTGTTTCAATAACTAGTTTCAAAACTTTATTAAAACAAACATGGGACTCCGAAATTCATACCTAGAAGTTCTCTAAAACTTCTTGATGATCCGGAGACGTTGAGGATGCTTGTCGCTGCGCCGGATGCCTCTGAGTATTCACCAAACTCTAAACAAGATCGGAGAGAGAAGAACTAGCCTCTCAATCTCCAATAGGGTTTAGAATCCAATTACTAACCCCTCTTTAGTTCCCTTTACAAGAAGATCTCTGAAAACTAAAACTAAACTTAAGAATTAAGGAAAATTTCATGGATAATTATGGAGAGAGAAGTTTGCACAAGAAGATAATGAATTAATTAATGAGGTAATGAGATAAACTTGTATTTATAAGTTTTCTCCAAATTACTTATTCATGTGCAACCTCTTGCCCATGATTTCATGCAAACTTCCATCTAACAAATAATCTCAGCCATGAATTAAATCAGTTATGGACAAATTCCATGCATGATCTAATTAATTCTTAAATTAATTCTGCAGTAACCGTCTGGATCGGTCGACCGTTTGGAGGTCCGGTCGACCGTTTGGACCAAGTTTCGGTCGACCGTTCATAAACTCGGTCGACCGTTCGTAACAAAAATTATTTCATCGCAATGTTCGGCCGACCGACCGATTACATTCGGTCGACCGAAAACGAACAGTAGAAATTCCCGTTATGATCGAGACACATCCGGTCGACCGTGCAATATTTCGATCGACCGTGCCACATCCGGTCGACCGTTTCCTTTTAGCGGTCGACCGTTTTTACACAGTACTGCAGACTAGTCAAATTTCGGTTTAACCCCTACAAAATTTGACATTTCGGGATTAGTAGTAAATTCACAACTTATGTAACATATTATCCTATGTAATGATAAATCATTACACCCCATAATATTTACATCACATATGAATTTAATTCAGATTCTAATTATGTTATTAATCACAACATAATTTTGATTTTGCTTGTTCACCACATGTGTCATATTTTCTATATGAAACCCGACACACCTTATGAACTCAAAATCCCCATTTCTTGTTTCCCAGTTTTGTGGTGTGACCTATGGGAGGATCTAAACTAAGTTGGCAGTGATATTAAGAGCTTAATATCACAAGCTATAAGGGGTATCTAGCTACACATTTTAGCTCCCAATTAGTTAGATGTCTTAATTCCACTCGAACCAAAACCTGATCCATTTAGTGATGGAGTGCACTACTTGTGTCTGTCCCTTGCCTCATGATATTAAGAATACACATAAAGTAATATTGTGTCATCTTTGTATTAGTATTCATTTCTTGATCTCTTTAAGCTAGTTACAAATATGTGACTTAACTCAAATCACATTGTGCACATTATAACTTTGCTTTATCAATGGCCCACTAATATCATTACTCATTTAAGAGGGGCAATGATAATCTTTTGACTAACTATTTTCTCCAACGAAAGTCATACTTAACCAACTAATGCCTTTACACTACACTCATTGATAGCTCAAGACACTAGTCTAATTAAGCAATTCTTAAGTGATCGGATATAAGTCTCATATCAAAGGACCAAAGACACAGTAAAACATTAATGACACAGAAAACACAATTATATAATGTTTTACTTATTAGGTCTATTCAGTATACAAAAGTAATATCTTCCTCTTTTGTGTACCCGTGTTGTCACTCACTTGTAGAGCTACAAGGATCTATGACCAACACGACAATCTTAACTCAGTAATCAATGTATCATGTTAATTACCATGATTGTGAATATCTTTTGTTTTATGTAAACCAATATCTTTTAGAGCTCTACGGTTAAGGACCAAGAGCCTCTTCCTTAACACTTCTAAAAGACGAATAACATAATCAATGAACAAAATGATTTCTCATTCAATTCATAATAATTGATATTTAAAAGTAAAACTTTTAGAACACATTCCCTTCAGGTCGGGCCTGCCCGGGTCGGTACCTAGTTTTAATCCAAAAGAGCAAATATCAAAGATTGCTATATTCAAATCAAGCACATCTTTCGAGACAACCAACAAAATATCTTATTTCATTCTTTTATGTAATTGGTAGATTAATGATTAGATTTGTTGTATGTAAAGAAAGTCCCAAGGTCAATCACAAACACCTATATCCACTAAGGTCTATTTAGAATTCACCAAAATCCTAACATCAAATCATATATACTCAAGATCCAATCACGTCCAATTAGGATTCAATTACATTCAATTAAGAACCACTTAAGAACTAATTAGAATCCATAAAAAATCAAGAAAATATTTGCACAAGTTGACCAGTCAAATCATTGGCAGGTTGACCACTTTACTGCTTTTTAGACCTGATTTCTCTCTCAGCAACGTCAACTTCTCTCTCCGCCACGTCAGCTCAAACCAACCTCCTAAAATTTTCTTAACCACACCCAGAAACAACTCAAACACACTACATTTTCTCCCATTCACGTCATTTAGAGATCAATTCTAGGTAAAACACAAAAAATGTCAAAAAAAATTAAAAAATATAAACAAATAAAAAACATATTTTCATAGAAACTATTTGAAAAAACGATTTTAAATAATTTTTAAAACTTTTTTGAAAACAATAAATCAAAAACAAAACAAAAAAACCCAATCGGGGGCACGTGGTCCCCCGGATTGGGCGCTTGGGCGCTTTTCTGAGCGGATACCCGCCTGGAAAAGTGCTCAGGCGGTTCCACCCGGGAACCGCCCTCCAATTAAGGGAGGGCAGTTCAGACGCTCGAAAAATACCACCCATTAAGGGTGGTCTTAAAAGTTCGAATTTCCATCGTCTAGAACAAACCATCCGGTTTGGACATTCGGGCCCTAAACTGGGTCGACCGGTCCACCAAAGGGCTTGACCGCTCTAGTTCAATAAATTCAGACTCTTTCTGAGTTTGGCCAAATTTCCGGGGGGGGGGGGGGTAACCAAAGGTGGCCTACGGACTGCATGGTGGGGACCAAACTGCTAAACCAAAAAAGAAGATTGTAGTTATCAAAGTTGGCTTCACGGTAAAAGGAATGTCGTTGACACGGGTGTTCTTCGATCACAACTGCAACGGTGATAAACCTTGCTTTGGTAAAAGGTTAGAGTTAAGAAAATCTCAAACAGGGAGCTTGAGGACGAGACTTAGATCAATATAAATCTCGTGCCTTCTCATTTATTTGGTATATTTTTCTTGCGAGTAGGTTTTATTGTTCTTTAATTAATTGTTTTTACAAAACCACCAAAGAAAACCTAATGAACTATAAAAATACGTTCATTGCTCTATTCATCCATTCTAATGTAGACTCAGATCCTAACATTTGGTATTGAAGCTTCGTTTATCTAAGTTTGTCAACTTATCATCGTTAAAGATGACCTTTTTAGAGGGACACTTGACCATATTAGACCCTTTAAATTAGATGATGACAATAATTATTAATATTAGAAATATAGAACCAAAAATATATTATAAGGCCATTGACTGGTCTTAAAAGAATATCAAATGTCACATTTACTCTTGATATTTTTGTCTTAATTACCAATCATACATTTCTTCTCCCAACATCCATATTTCTCCTAACTCTCTCTCCCAACATATTTCTCCCCTAAATCTTATAACCTCACTCAACTATCCTACATAATATATCATAGTATTAAGATCGATTTTCAATTGGTAAACTTCATTTTGGTATATTTTTTCGATTTTAACACAAAAGGGACCAAACGAGCTGACATGTTTTCAACAAACGAGCCGAACGAGTTGGGTCGTTGTCGACCAAATGACTTACGTCGTTTTTGCCTAATGAGATGGGTTGTTTTCACCGAATGAGCTGGGTCGTTTAATCGAACGAGTTGGGTCATTATATTCATAACATCCACATCCAAATATGGAATTTAATGATTCCAGATCTGTTGGAAAGACAATTGGAAAAGCACATATTTAATTTTCTTATGACTTGCCAATTTCCAAAGATATGAAGGTTAAAAACGAGTCTCAAGATAGATCATATTAGGAAACTGGATAGTCGACAAATCTTCAATAACTCGTGCATAACTCTCACATTTGATAGCCAAATAAGGTGATTCAAGACTCATTACAAAGAAGATTTTGATAAGCAAAACTTTGATATTTTACTTATTTTCATATTAGGAACCGAATGAGCTCATAAAGGGTGTTTGAGATAACAGAAAACAAGCTGGATCATTTTTTTCCAAACGAGTTGGGTTGTTTTATTCATAACATCCACATCCAAATACGAAATTTTAGGATTTCAGATATGTTAGATAGACAATTGAAATGAGAACATATTCGTTTGGCTTACAATTCGTCAAATTCTGATGATATGATGGCGAAAAGGTGTGTCAAGGCAGACCGTATTTGTTTACTCGACAATCGACAGATCATCAGTATATGTTTGCATAACACTCTTCAAATATCCAAATAAGGTTATACAAGACTCATTACAAAGAAAATTATGAGACAATTTTTTTTAATACTTTACATATTTTCAAATTAGGAACCTAGTGATCTCATAAATGGCGTTGCAGACGCAGCCGTCCTACTCAAGACGCACTCATCCCGCGCGTCACGCATCATGCATCACTTGTTTTATGCATAACATCCACATCCAAACATAGAATTTTATAATTCCATATCCGTCGGTAAGATAATTGAAAAGAGCACATATTAGTCTCTTACGACTTGCCAAATTCTGATGATACGAGGATGAAAAAATATGTCAAGACCGACCATTTTTGGACACCAGACAATCAACACATCATCAACAATATGTGAATAACTCTCTCCTTCAATATCCAAAGAAAGTGATTCAAGACACGTTACAAAGAGAATTTTGAGACGCAAAACTTTTGTATTTAACATATTTCCAACTTAGAAACCTAATGGTTTCAAAATATGGTGTGGAAGACGCATCAGTCCCACTCGGGACGCACCAGTCCTACTCGAGACACTCGTCTGGCACGTCACACATCATTTGTTTTACTCATAACATCAAAATGAGCACATATTAGTCTCTCTTAAGAATTGCAAAATTCCAATGATACGAGTGTGAAAAATGTGTGCCAAGAAACATCGTACATGGGAACTGGGAAATTGATAGATCATCAACAATTTGTGCATAACACTCTCCTTCAAAATCCAAATAATGCGATTCAAGAATTGTAACAAAGAAGAATTCAAGACGCAAAGTTTTCCAGTTTAACATATTCCATGTTCGGAACCTAAAGTGCTGAAAAAACACATGGAAGACGCACCAGTCCCACCCAGGACACACTCATCCCGTGCGGGACGCATTAGTCCTGCCCGGGACGCACTCGTCCCACGTGTCACACATCACTTATTTTACTCATAACATCCAAACATAGAATTTGATGATTTCAGATCCATTGGAAAGATAATTAAAAAGAGCACATATTTGTCTCTCTCACGACTTGCCAAATTCCGATGATACGATGGTAAAAAAGTGTGTCAAGACAAACCGTCTTTGGAAACTGGACAATCGACACATCATCGATAATATTGGAAGAACTCTCTTTTCCAATATCCAAAAATGTTACAAAGACAATTTCGAGACGCAAAACATTTGTATTTAACATATGTCAAAGTTAGGAATCTAATGGGCTAAAAAATGGCATGGAAGAACGCACCAGTCACATTTGTAGGATCATATATGACCCTAGTTATCTAATTAAATTCGCTTAATCTCTACTAAATTCAATCGAAGATGCAGCAAAAATAAATAATTAAAAGCAAGTAGAAAAACAAGCAAACCTCAATGAAGACTCGATGATTTTTATAGAGGTTTGGCATCCCGCCTACTTCCTCTATTGCAAGCTCCGCCTACGTCTTCACTAACCACTCCCCGTTCCGAGCCAAGAGAGAACGTCTTTACAAGGGAAGCCTTGTGAACACCCTCACAAGCTTGATTTCTTCCTCACACAATCCGAGAATGATGCTTTGGGCTTTCACCGAAACTTTTGTAGATGTTTAGGGCTTTCACCGATACCTTTGCTTATTTGAGAACTGAGGCTGAGTGATTCAAACACTCTCTAACTTGAGCACACTTTGAGTACGATTGGAATTGAGTACTAAAGTGTGGAAGGTTTCTCTGTGTACAATCCTAAAGTGTGAAATTGAGCACTTTGAGTACAATCCTACACTCGCTTTTGAGTGTAGGATTGTTCTCTCTAATGCAGGAGGCAAATAGAAGTGAGAGAGATCTGTAAATAAGGTGTATGGACCTCTATAGAGAGATATAGCCGTTGGGGAAGATTTGGTGAAGGTTTGTGTAAAATCCAATACCGGTCGACCAGTACGGGAGGAACGGTCGACTGTTTCCATGAAATTGAGGAACGTTCGAGCCAACAAGGCAACGATCGAACCAAAATGGCTATCACTTAAGTTATCGGTCGAACTAGGTTAGGGGGTCTACCGATGTGAGGGTTTAGGCCAGGGTAAAGGTATAACTGCTGAACGCACAATATGGAGGTTTGTTCGACCGAAAATAACATGCACATTTGGGCTCAAAATTGATGTTCATCCGGTCGACCGTTTTCAGGTCAATGTTCGACCAGTGGCCAAATGTAATTTAGGGTTTAGGAGAAATATACGAATAAGACTGTTGTATAATACGACAAGGTTAAAGATCATCCAAAAAATACGTGTCCATCGGTCGACCGGAAGGTCAGAATCGTTCGACCATTAGGGTTAGGTAAAACACTATTTGTAAAATCGATAACTATTAGAACCGGTCAAACGGAAAACTTGTTTCAGTAGACCATTCAACACAAGCACACAATTGTTAGGTTTGAGTGATTTTCCGACCTATGTTTGGGTGATCTATTAAAGTCCAATTGATTTGAGATTTTGTGTGTGACTTTTACAAAAAACCTAGTGTGTATGTGAATGAGTTTTAACTCTTGTATGCTGAAGTTCACATAAGTTCTTAACACTCAAATAAAAGGTAAAATTACATGTCTTCAAGAGCTTGATTACATGTCTTAGACTTCATTCCATTCTCCCTTGAGTCTTGATCACCTTTAGATGTTAGCAAAATACGATATATTTTCTATGCATAATGTGTACTACACTACATTTGATTGTGATTAAGATTAGGTTGATTAAATCATCAAAACACGGATTAAGGCCAAAAAGCCAACAACACTTGAGCCTAACTCCTCCAGCGCGGGACGCACCAATCCTGCTCGGGACGCACTCATCTGACGTGTCACACGTTACTTGTTTTACTCATAACATCCACATCTAAACATATAATTTGATGATTACAAATCCGTTGGAATGATAATTGAAAGGAGCATATATTACTCTTCCTTACAACTGGCCAAATTCCGATGATACGAGGGTGAAAAACGTGTGTCAAGACAGACCATATTTGATAACTAGACAATCAACACATCATCCATAATTTGTGCATAACTCTCTCCTTCAATATTCAAATAAGGCGATTCAAGACTCGTTACAAAGATTATTTTGAGATGTCAAACTTTTGTATCTTACATATTTCCAAATTCGGAACCAAATAGCTCAAAAATGGCATAGAAGACACACCAGTCCTACTTGGGACTCACTATAGGGATCGATGACATACTTAATATCTAATCAAATTACGTATAATTCCCACTTAATTAAACAAGATATGCAGCGGAAATGATTTAAAACAAACTAGGGAAAAGGACAAGCAAACCATAAGAAGATGGTGCGGTTTTTACAGAGGTTCGGCCTTCCGCCTACTTCCTCTCTTGCAAGCTAGGCTCAACTCTGCAAGCTCCGCCTATGTATTCCCTATCGAATCTCGTTCCGGGCCGAGATCAAACATTTACAATCATCAAGCTAGCAAACAACCCTCGTCTAACGTGGTTCCTCCTCTCACAACCCGAGAAGGACACTTCTTGCTTTCACCGAAGTCTTTACTCTTTGCCTCGGGCTTTCACCAAGATCATAGCTTCTTGAAAACAAAGTTTGAGTGAAACAACACTCTCTAACTTGAGCACACTTTGAGTATGAGTAGGATTTGAGTACAAAAGTGCCGAAGATTTAGCTTTTGAGTGTAGGAGTATTCTCACTGATGTAGAAAGCAATTGGAAGTAGGAGAGTTTTTGTAAACAAAGTGTATAGACCTCTATTTATAAATTCCTAGAGAGATATAGCCGTTGGGGAAGAATTGGTTAAGTTGTGTGAAGAACACACAAAACAGAAACTCAGGATCAACAATTATGTCCCTCAACAGTTGACAGAATCGAGAAGAACAGTCGACTGTTTCTTTAAGAATAAAGAAATGTTCGAACGAACTAGAGAACGGTCGAAACAATATGGCTATGACTTATGTCATCGGTCGAACCAGTTCAGGGGTCGGTCGACAGATTTAGGGGATTTGGCTAAGGTAAAGGTATAACGGACGACCACAAAAGGAAGGTTCGGTCAACCGAAAATAACATTCACTTTGGGCTCAAGAAATGTGTTCATCCGGTTGACCGTTTGTAGGTCAACGTTAGACCGGTGACCAATTGTATTTTAGGGGTTGGGTAAATTTATACGAATACAACCGTTGTATAATACGACAAGGTTACTGGTCATCCAAAAATTGCGAAAACGGACGACCGAAAGGTCAAGGGTTATCGACCGGTGGAGCAAGGAAAATACACTTAGAGTTTCTGTTATAATCGGTCGAACATTTGACACAAGAAATCTAGATTTGGTTTTTAAGTGGTTTTCCAGCTAAGGTTTGGGTGATCTATTGACATCATTTTGATGTGAAATTTTATGTGTGACTTCTACTAGGAACCTAGTGTGTATGTCAGTAAGTTTTATCTCTTGTATACTCAAATTTACACAACTTCCTAAGACTCAAAACAAAGGCAAATTACATGTCTTCAAAAGCTTGATTACATGTCTTGACTTCAATTATATTCTTCCTTGAGTCTTGATCAACTGTAGATGTTAGCACAATACAATATATTTTCCATGCATTACGTGTGCTACACTACATTTGATTATGATTAAGATTAGGTTGATTAAATCATCGAACATGGATTAAGGCCAAAAAACCAACACGCACTCGTCCCGCGTAGGATGCACCAGTCCTGCTACGGACGCACTCGTCCCTCACGTCACACATCACTTGTTTTACTCATAACATCTACATCCAAACATAGAATTTTATGATTTTAGATCCGTTAGGAAGATAATCGAAAAGAACACATATTTGTCTCTCAGACGACTTGCCGAATTTCAATGATACGAGGGTGAAAAATGTTTTCAAAATATACCGTATTTGGAAAGTGGAAAATCGAACGATCATCAATATGTGTGCATAAGTCTCTCTTCCGATGTCCAAATGAGGCGTTTCAAGACTCGTTACAAAGAAAATTTCCAGAAGAAGTTTTTTTTTCTTATTTTCATATTTCCTAATTAGGAACCTAATGGGCTTAAAAATGACGTGGAAGACGTACTAGTCCCATTCTAGAAGCACTTGTCCCGCGTAGGACTAAGGGTGCACATGGATCGGGTTGAACCCGAAAACTGACCCGGACCCGACTGGCTGGGTCGGGTTGGGAAGGGGATCGGGTTGGAAAAATCAGAAAACTGATTTTCTCAGGTCGGGTTCGGGATGAGGGGTCGGGTTGACCCAACCTAACCCGAACTCGAAGAATTTTTAATTCATATTTTCCAGAATTATCTGGACCGTTCATTCCCTTAAGATCCTCTCTTCTCCTAACGTGTTACCTAACCCTAAAAGGCTAAAACTAAAGACCCCTCTTTCCTTCTCCTAGCGGCGAGCCAGTGACACCCTCATTCCCCCAAAACCCTAACCCCTCTCCTTGCTCTCGCGACCTCGGCCTCTCCGTCGATCCCTCCTCTCCAACGATCCACCCTCTCCGTCGATCCCCCCCGCAACTTTCTCCGACGCCTCCCTCCCTCTTCCCGAACGGTGCGTCGTCGTCGGGGGCCAATGGATGAGCAACAACGTCGTGTCGTTGTCGGGGGCCAACAGATCCGACGACGAAGCTGCTCCCCGGCGAATTCCAAGAGACCCAAGTGCGGGTTTCCCCTCTAAATCTCTTCGTTTTGGGTTCATTTTTACGTTTGTTGTTTGATTTTTGTTGAAGAATATCAATTTTTGTTGTTTGATTTGGTATATTTGTTCTCTTTGTATGTTTTTTCTTCTCATATTTTTCATTTGTTCAGTTCAAGATTATGTATGTTTTATTGTGAGTGCTTTAATGTTCGACATATTATAAGTACGAAATAAACTCATGAGACAAGACATGATGCTCATGCTAACTGTCACAGTGAAGAATGTGGGGGTGTTTTTTGGTTTCTTTCTTTAAATTTGCTTTGTTTTCTGCGTGTTTCTTTTGCAATTTGGTCGTGGTCCTAAATAAAGTCGTCGACTCGAGTGCAACATCAGACAAACACAACTTGTGTATTACATTTTGTTTGTGATGATAAATATAAATAAAGCAATTAGATAGATGAAGTGGTTTGTTTGGAAATTATTTTTTGAGATCAATCTCACCTTTTCCTTTGCTTCCAATATGACAGACAAGACGGAAGAATAATTTGTGTCGCGTATGTCTAGGTGGTTTGATGTTCATTTTCGCGTATGTTATTTTTTTGCTTAAGAAGGATCTGATGTTTTTTTTGTGTGAATTGGTATGCCAACTTTTGTGGTCTTTTGATGACTTTAGGGCAATATGCAAAACAAATTGGGTCCAACCCGATCCAACCCAACCCAACCTAAAAATTTCGAGTCAGGTTGGATTGAACCCGAATCGGTTCGGGTTTGGTTTTTTGCAAACCCAAATTTTTCGGGTTGGGTCGGCTACTGACCCAAACCCGACCCAACCCGACCCATGTGCACCCCTACGCAGGACGCACCAGTCCTGCTCAGGATGCACTCGTCCCACACGTCACATATCACTTGTTTTACACATAACATGCACTTCTAAACATAGAAATTGATGATTCTAGATCCATTGCAAAGATAATGGAAATGAACACATATTAATCTTTCTTAGGACTTGCTAAATTCTGATGATACGATGGTGAAAAATGTGTGTCAAGACAGATCGTACATGGAAATTGGAAAATTGACGGATCATCAATAATTTGTGCATAACTCTCTCCTCCAAAATTTAAATAAGACGATTCAAGACTCGTTACAAATATGAATATGAGACGTAAAACTTTCCTATTTAACATATTCCCAAGTTCAGAATCTAAATGGCTGATAAAGTGCATGGAAGACGAGTGAAAGGAATGTGTTCTAAAAGTTTACTTTTATATGTCAATTATTATGAATTGGATATGCAAACATTTTGTTCCTTGATTATGGTATTCGTCTTTTGGAAGTGTTAAGGAAGAGACGTTTGGTCCTTAACCGTAGAGCTCTAAAAGATAATGGTTTACATAAATCAAAAGTTATTCACAATCATGGTAATTAACATGGAACATTAATCACCGACATATGATTGTTGTGTTTGTCATCGATTGTTGTAGCTCTACAAATAATTGACGACACAACTATATAAAAGAGGAAAAAATTAATTATATATATTGAATAGACCTAACAAGTAAAACATTATGGAAATGTGTTTCGTGTCATTAATGTTTTACTGTGTTTTGGATCCTAAGATATGAGACTTATTTCTTTTCACTCAAGAAGTGCTTAATTTGATTATTGTCAAAAGCTATCAATGAGTATAGTGATAAAGGCAATAGTTGGTTGAACATGACTTGTGCTGGAAAAGATAGCTAGTCAAACCATTATCATTGCCCCTCTTAATTGAGTGATGATATTAGTGGGCCCCTTGATAAAGCAAAATTATAATGTGCACCATGTAACTTGAGTAAAGTTACATAGTTATAATTAGCTTAAAGAGATCAAGAAATGAATATAATACAAAGGTGACACATTTCTACTTTGTATAAATTCTTAATGTCATGAGGCAAGGAATGGACACAAGTGGTGCACTTACATCACTAAATGGATCGTGTTTAGTTCGAGTGGAACAAAGACATCTATGCTAATTAGGTAACTATAATGTGTAGTTAGATACCCTTATAGTTTGGGATATTAAGTGTTTGATATCGTTGTCAATTTGGCTTAGATCCTCCTATAGGTCACACCACAAAACTGGTAAACAAGAAACTTGATTTTGAGTTCATATGATGTGTCAGGTTTCATGTGAAAAATGGACACATGTGGTGAATGAATAAAATCAATATGCCATGAGAATTGACATAATTAGAAGCATAATAAATTCATATGAGATGTATATATTATGGGTGTAATAATTTAATATTACATAGGATAATATATTTCATATGATATGAATTTGCTAAAAATCGCAAAATATCAAATTTTATTGGAAATAAATCAAATTCGACAAAGGGTAACCGTTTAGGGTTCGGTCGACCGAGCTCTCTTTGGAATGGTCAACCGAACGGGGAAAGGGTAAAACACAATTGGTTGACCGAAATTGTCTGGAGTGCCTAGACAATTGGGTTCGATCAACCGAGCGTGAACGGTCAACCGAGAGAAAATATCCAGGAGATATCTTGGGATATTTTCGGTAGACAGAAGGTGACATGGTCATCTGATGAATATTCACCATGAGAAATTTTGGTGGGTCAACGGTCGACCGGAGCAAGACGCGGATCGTCTGAATTTTTTCACAGAATTTTTCTCATGCATCTTCGGTCGACCGTCTAGCTCACAGTCATCTGAACATGTGTCAAAACCGAATGTTTCGGTTGACCGAGAAGAATTCTCGGTGAACCGGACAACGCAATTTTTGCCTGAATAATTAGGAGAATAATTAGATCATAAGTTGGATTAATTCCTGAATTGATCAAACATTTTTTAGGATGCTTATGTGGCAATTTGAGATTAATTTTAGAAGAGAATAAGCAAGAGATCATGACTAAAGAATAGTTCTTGATAAAGATGTTTTGGGAGCCTATAAAAGGACTCATCATCCTATTGTTTATGTTAATGCTTAAATTCTTTCTCTCATTAATCTCTCTCTTAATCACCACGAAAATCTCTGAATAGTTTTAAGTTTTGGAGATACGAATCTCAGGAGCTTAAATAGGGATTATTAGCTAGATTCTAAGCTTAATTATCGATTGATTGGCTAGCTCATTTCGCTCTAATCTTGTTTAGAGTTTGGTGAACACTTGGAGGCGAATCGGCGGACGATTCAACGAGCAACGGAACTCCGGATCATCTGAAAAGCTTTAGAGAACCTTTGGGTATGATCATCTATCATTTGTTTATTGTAATATGTGTAGGAATGCATGATATTAGAATAAACGAATACATGTATGTAAAATCAATGAAAATATGAAATCGATCTTCTATGTTTGTATTAAAATTTTAAAAATATATACATACATTGAGACACAAAATCTTACAGTAGTATCAGAGCATTTAGTTCATATTTTCAATGATTAGACTATATAATTAATTTTAGTTAACCATCTACAATCGAAACAATTCATGTTCTGTCTTTTTCGTGTGTTCCGATAGTTTTGTTGATTTAATTCTAATTGATTCTTTTGATAGTTTTAAATGTTTTGAAACACATCATGTGAATTTTAGAATTAAATTTTAAACTTATGTCTAATATATAAATTTTCGTTTTTAATTAAATGATTATTTTGTAAGGACTCGACAAAACGAAAAAGGTATATGTTTATCTTTCCTTAAAAATTTATTTTTGGAAATTGGATAAACAGCGGTTCAAATGTTTTGTGTTTTGAACTATGGATGCATAAAATCATTTTTAATGGATTTCAAATGATTTTAGAATTGTTTGATTTAGAGATGCATGATAAACTAAATCGAGTAATATATAGTATATGTACATGCGTTGCTCGAGTTCTCTAATGCAGGAATATGTGAGTTTGTATGTTCTGATGAAGTCATGTGTGAATGAATTTGTATGTTATTATTGTTCAATCACAAGGGCTTATGTATATGTAAAAGTCAAATTTCTATTTCTATGTATATGCATGCATATGAGACAATTTTTACATAGGACTTGCACTAGACAATTTTCAAAATTGAGAAATGTATGTTTATATTTTTTGCAATATCAACATTCATGGTGCAAGAGGAAGACACTGAAGAAGCGCAAGGATCAAAGACGCGGGAACATATAAACTCACACAATGTGTGTGTGAATGTATATATTTTTATGTTTGTGCGCTTAACATGTATGTGATTGTATGGATGAATGTTAGAATGTGTACAGATGATAAATATGCATGATCACCTAAATTCTAAAATCACACATAAATGTTTAAATTGTCCAACAAAAAATTAAGAGTATTTTTCTTTCTTATTTCATCAACTAGCAGTCATCGATCGAGGGATATTCTGCTCGCCCTTAGCGGGAGATAGCTTCCTCCATCTTTGGGAATGGTGGGAGATATAAGGTTGTCTATTATTGTGCCATGAATAGATGTACGATGTGCGATTCACCCTTAGTGGACACCGAGTATATTTGTTTGTGAATACAATGGATAAACGTATCTCATATCAAATGAAATAAGTTTTCTTAACAAGACCCGGAGCCCTAGCTGGGTTTTGAGAGAGAGAGTTTTTCTTACGAGGATTGGTCAAATTCCCTCTTAATTAAAACGACAAGAGTCATAAGAGTTTGAAAATGCAAATGTTGTGATATTTCGAAATGGTTATGATTAGAAAATGTTTTCTTACCTTGATTTTATAATATATCTGATAGCTCTTAGCTAGTTTGTATTATAATTGATAGGATCTTGAATTGCTATATTTATGGACAAATTTTTATTTACAGTATTGAATTTTTAAAACATAAAATTGACATTAAATCCCATATAATTTATTTTGTAGAAATGTAGAATATTCAACCTATTGTGTGATCTATGATTGAAAACATCATTTGGGAATGATGACTCAAACTTCATAAGCTGACAACTCAAGCTCAATATCGTGTTGAAGTTTGAGAAATTATCTTATATTTTGGATGGTGAAATCCCAAAATTAAATGAGAAGGCAACTGATAGCGAGAAAGGGGCAAAAGCCAAGTGGGAAGACCAAGAGAACCAGGTTCACAGTCTAATGTTGGCCTCCATGGGGAACTTGCTTCAAGCAAAATACTTGGATTTAAAACCCAAGAAGACCATGGAAGCTTTAACAAAAATGTTCATGGATAGTGCTAGAAAAGAGCGTTATAAGACCACCATCGCACTCACAATGTGCCACATGGCGGAGGGAATATCGGTATCCATGCAATTTTTCACGATGCAAGGATACCTTGAGAACTTGTCGAAGCTCTCTTCCACGATGCTCGATGACATTGTGAAAGATTTGATTCTTGGCTCTCTAGCCCCGTCCTAGAAGGACTTCATTATGCACTATCATGTATGTGAGAAAGGGGTGAGTCTTGAGGAACTTCACAACGCTCTCAAAACGACTGAAGTTGACATGGGCAAGGGTCGGGACAAGTACGTGTTAGCCGTCCATGGAAGGAGCAAGAAGATCACCAAAGGTAAAGGCAAATTCACCAAAAATACGTCAATCAAGACTAAGGGAGTAGGAGGTGCTCGTGTGAGTGCCTCGAGGGGGAATTCTTTGAAATCTCTGACTCCCAACACGGAGTGCTTTCACTGCGGTGAAAAGGGACATCCGGTCAAATAGCCCCAAGTACAAGGAAGACCTTGACAATGGAGTGATTGAGTGTAAGCGCACCAAAAAGGTCAAAGGTATATTTGTTATTGAGATAAATTTGTCCACCTCTGTCCATGATTGGGTAATTGATACCGGATCTTGTGGTCACATAATTTCTAATGTGCAGCTACTAAAGGATAGGAAGGAACTCGTGAAGAACGAGATGATTTTGAAGGTCAGAAATGATCCAAGCGTTGCTCCGATTGCACAAGGTTCTGTGGAGCTTCAATTATCTAGTGGTTTAAATTTATGTTTAAAGAACGTTTATTATGTGCCTTCGATTAGCAAGAATATTATTTATGTATCATGTTTGGTTATGGATGATTTTAATAAAAACATTTCAAATTCCTGCTTGTCTATATCGAAGAATGATATTTTCTATGCAAATGTATTCCTGAGGAATGGTCTCTATTTGCTTGAATTGAATAATAAACAAATCTTAAACATCAATAACAAAAGAGTTAAAATTACTCACGTGAATGATACACTCCTGTGGCACTATCGTCTTGGTCACATAAATGAAAAACGCATCAAGAAATTGCAAGAAGTTAACCTTCTTGGTCAACTTGATTTTAAATCATTGGAGACGTGTGAACCCTACCTAATGGGCAAAATGACCAAGAGGCCTTTCAAGTAGAAAGGACCGAGAGCGAATGACTTGTTGGATTTGATACATTCTGATGTGTGTGGTCCGGTGAGTACTAGTGCAAGAGACCGTTTTAGGTACTTCATTATGTTCACGAATGACTATAGTCGTTATGACAATATTTATCTAATGAGAAACAAAAGTGAATCCTTTGACAAGTTCAAGGAATTCAAGAATGAAGTAGAGAACCAACTCAACAAGAAAATCAAGTTTCTACGAACGGATCATGGAGGTGAGTACTTAAGTACCGAATTTGACTCATTCCTAAAGGAGTGTGGTATTATACCACAGCTCACCCCTCCTGGTACACCTCAGTGGAATGGGGTATCCGAAAGGAGGAATAGGACATTACTCGACATGGTTCGATCAATGATGAGTCAAGCTGAATTGCCGCTTTACTTTTGGAGTTATGCACTAGAAGTTGTGGCTTACATACTAAATAATGTTTCATCCAAATCCGTAGAGAAAACACCTTATGAGGTATGGACTGGTAAAACACCTAAGCTCAATTTTCTCAAGATTTGGGGGTATGAGGCCTACGTCAAGAGATTGATGTCGACCAAACTTCAACCAAAAGCGGATAAGTGCTTCTTTATAGGTTATCCTCGTGAGACAAAAGGATACTACTTTTGGCATATAACCTCCAATCGCGTGATTGTAGAGAGGGATGTCGCATTTCTAGAAAATGAATTTCTGAAAAGAATAAAAAGTAGTGGGAGTAGAGTTGTGCTTGAGGAGACTCAAGATATTCTACAAGATCATGATATCGTAAAATCAATGAAAATATGAAATCGATCTTGTATGTTTGTATTAAAAATTTTAAAATATATACATACATAGGGACACGAAATCCTAAAACGAGTACCACTTGGGACACACTTGTCCCGCGCGAGACGTACTAGTCCTGCTCGGGACGCTCTCGTCCCGGCATCACACATCAGTTGTTTTACTCATAACATGCACATGCAAACATTGAATTTGATGATTACAGATCTGTTGGAATGATAATTCAAATAAGCACATATTAGTCTCGCTTACGACTTGCCAAATTTCAATGATATGAGGGTGAAAAACATGTGTCAAGACATACCGTATTTGGAAACTGGAAAATCGACAGATCATCAATAATGTGTGTCTAACTCTCTCTTTCGATATCCAAATAAGGTGATTCAAGACTCATTACATAGAAGATTTCCAGAAGCAATTTTTTCCTATTTTTCATATTTCCAAATTAGGAAGCTAATGAGCTCAAATTTGCCCCGAATAGTCCCGAGCAAGTCCCAAGCAGTCTCCAACCAATCCCCAGCAGACCTGAGCCCAGTCCCGAGCTCGGTCCCGAGCAGTCTCAAGCACTCCCAAACCAGTATTGAATGAGCTGGGCCTTTTGACCAAACAACTGCGTCATTTTATTCATAACATATAAATAAGGAATTTGATGATTTCATATCCGTTGGAAAAATAATTGACAGGAGCACATATTTGTTTCTTATGACTTGCCAAATTCAGATGATACAATGGTCAAAAATGTGTCTCAAAACAAATCGTATTTGGAAAGTCGACAGATCTTCAATAATTTGTTCATTACTCTGACCTCTGATATCTAAATATATTCATGACTCGTTGCAAAGAATATTTTTAGACGCAAAACTTTTATATTTAACGTATTTCCAAATTAAAAACCTATTGGGTTCATAAAGGCCGTGGAAGACTGCTTATTTGAGGAAATAGAAATCGAGTTGGGTCATTTTTCCACCAAAAAAGTTAGGTCGTTTTTCCACTCTAAACAAGATGAGACGCGTCAGTCCCGTGTAGGACAACTACGAGCTGGATCGTTTTCACCAAACGAAAAACAAGTTGGGTCATTTTCACTAAACAAACTGCATTGTTTTCACCAAACGAGTTGCCTTGTTTTCACTAAATGAGTTGGGTCGTTTTGTCGAAGCGAGCAGGAACAGTGGTTCGTCAGCGGGTTGGAATGTATGCGATTTGGTATGGGATTGAGGAAAATTTAGTGATTTTGTTTGGGATGTGAGATTGCGGTGATGGGAGTATTTTAGGGATAAAATTAGAAATATGGTATAATATATTAAATTTTTGATTTTTAAAAAAAGTTGTACAGTAATTGACCTTATGTAGTTAGATATGGCAATCATGTGGTATACTTCGTGTCATGTTTTTTCGTGTATATTAGTCACCAAGACCATCCACGAACATGACACGAATCAAATTCGTGTACCAATCCTTGATACATGAACACGACCCTAAAACTTACGTGTAACCACGACACGACCTGACAGAACACGAAAATTTTATTTAATTTTAATAATCAAGTATTGAATTCGTATTACTACAAATTCTCTTAATTATTAATATTATAAGGCCTAGCTTCTTTCTTAGAAGCACCAAGCCAACGAATGCTTTCGCTCTTGTGCCCATGGTGACCTTATATAGGCTGGAGTGTGAGGTAAGGATTTGGTTTAGTCGATGTGAGACTAAAGTTCCCACATTTTGAATCTCGTTGATGGAACGATATGTATTTAATGGAAGACTATTCTACATCTACGGCGGGTTGGTAGGGTTGTAAGATGCACCATCATGTTCACATGCAACGCAAGTTCGATTCCTTCGAACTTGGGTCGCGATTGTGGGATGATGCTTCTGTTACCACTACACCAATTTGTGTTTCTGCATTTTAGTTGTGGTATAATAGTGTTATCGTGTAGTTTTGGGTACCTACAAGGGCAAACACGAAAACGACACGAAATTACTTTCGTGTACTCAGAACACGACACGAAATCCTTAAACTCAAATACGGATTTTGCGTGTCGTGTTTTCGTGTATCGTGTCAAATTGTCAGGCTTATAAGTAATATTTGACTTCCTTACTTTGACCATTTAATATAGGAAAATGATTAATGAACGCTTGCGTCCGGGACGCGTGCTGACGTGGTTAGTCCAGTCAGCAGCAACAGTCTAGTTATCAAAAGTCAAATGTCTTTTCCTTTATGAAATTAATTGAATAACATATTTATTTTGTGTCACATGCAACTTATACTCTCCCAATGCAACATTACGTTTCCCAATGTAACATTTCGTTTCCCCATGCAACATTTATTTTTCCCAATGCAACTTTTGATTTCCCCACGGAAAAACCCACAACATAAAATGGACAGACGAACACCTTATTCTGTCCAGAATAAGTTGTGTGACTGTCTAGAATAAGTTCTGTTTGTTGTCCATAATAAGTTCAAAGTCTGTCCAGAATAGGTTATGTGTTTGTCTAGAATAATTTCAAAGTTTATCCATAATAAGTTCAAAGTCTGTCCATAATAAGTTTTGTGTTTGTCCATAATAAGTTCAAAGTCTGTCCAGAATAAGTTCAAAATTTGTCCATAATAAGTTCTGTGTTTGTCCAGAATAAGTTCAAAGTCTGTCCAGAATAAGTTCAATGTTAGTCCATAATAAGTTCAAAGTTTGTCCAGAATAAGTTGTCTGTCCAGAATAAGTTGTGTCTGTCCAGATTAAATTGTGTGTCTGTTCAGAATAAGTTTTGTGTCTGTCCAGATTAAATTGTGTGTCTGTTCAGAATAAGTTGTATTGAGAAAATGTTGCATGGGGAAACGAAATATTGCATTGAGAATCGAAATGTTGTATCAGAAAAGTAAAAATTGCATGTGACACAAAATAAATATGTTACTTAGTTAAGTTCAAAAAGTAAAAAATATTTGAATTTTACTGACTGGATTGCCGACTGTACTGAAGTCTGCGTCCGTGTACAACGATCCTTTAATATATTCTCCCGAGAAAATCTACGGTTTAACTGATTAGCTCTGCACCCCACTCCACTCTACTCTAGAGTATCTCGGATCCTAACGCCTACCTATATGTCTGATTTGATTTTGACGGCCTCCACACAACTCGATCCTTTATCTCAATCCCATCAACTTTCCATCCACCTCTCATTGTGCTCTTGCATGACTGACCTTACGCTTTATACTCTTTATTTTTCCTTTTGTGGTCTCTCCACTTCCATCATGGATTTCTAAAGAACACCACATCGTTCGATTTCTCCACTTACAATTCCGACTACCCTCGTCCATTAAGCTACACTGCAGATCAGCATCCTACTTAGAGTAATGGAAACCCCATCTTCCTCGTACAATTTTCACAAATAAAAAATACCAAGAATTCATATTTACCACACATCCATTCCATTTACTACTCTAACTTGCAATATTATATCCTAACCATCCATTAACTACATTTTTCACCACACAAAAAAAAAAAAAAACAAATTAAGCTCCACCACGTATCTAACTATTCATCGCCACCCTCCATGTCCTCGTGGGATTCCAACTCCATCTTTTTATCTCTACCAACTTTTCTTCCATTCTAGTCTCCTACCGCCTTTCCATCCTACTCCAAAATGCTCCTACCACCTTCTTCCTGCCAAAATGCCACCGACCTCCGACTGAGACCACCGGAACGGAAACCAAACGGAATGAGCTTCCCTACTACACCTTTTGCCCTCCGTAAGTTTTATGATTTCGCTTTCTTTTGATGGATTTCTGCCTTAGTCGGATGGGTACATGCAGTAACAATATAATATGTAGATTGTGATTCCATTCGACTTTTTTTTAGTGGGTTCTAGTCAACTATTCTCTATTTTGAAGCACTTCAAAAAAAATTGTATATTATAACAATCATGTAAAGTCAATTTGATGTGGGAGTTTGGAGTAATACCAAAATGCCATCCAAATGAAGGTGTTGGAGTTTGGTTTGTTGAGAGTGTGGATCGTAACTAAGGATGGAACTTAGGTGTAGGAAGTGATTGAATTCGAATGACGCTGACATTGGGGATTGATTTCTGTTCTAAGTTATTGGACCTAGCCTAATATATATCCTTGATACCCTAAATCTAATTGTTTGACCTTATGTTTATGTTTTAGTTACATATTCGACAATGTTATTACGCTATTGTGGCATATCAAAGTGAATCTACACATGGGAATGTTTTAGCCTCTTCTCCTCGTATCCTTTGTTGGATTGATGAGCCATCAACCCAAGCTTCCATGTATGTAAAGGAATACATCTGCTGGGGTTCAATTCCGATGCCTTTATATGTTATGAAGTGTTTCATATAGTCATGTTAAGATAAAAATGTGGAGTTATGCTTGAGTATGACAAATACGTTGTTGGAAGTTCACAACTTTGCTAGAAATTGAAAACATTTTAGAAATGTATATTTAATTTGTGCCTTAGCTTTCGAATATTTCGTTCATGATTCATTTCGGCTTGCTGTTTCCAAGGGTTTTAATGTAATAACCCTAACTTGTTTTATGGACTAATGGTGATTAGGAGAAGGGTTTAGGAGGAGAGAGAAGGCTTTGCATGGGGAAGGGAAGAGGGGGCGTGCACTGTAGAGGGGCGAGAGGTGATGGGTTGGATGTGTAGGGCACTGTTGAGCCAAGTTTTGGTTTTATAACCCAAAACGTTTCTCCCTTTTCTTCTTCTTCTTCAAACCTTTCTTCCTCTCCTGTGGTGCTCGAGTCCGGTGGAGAAGGTGCGCGTGAGGCAAGGAGTACTGGGCGTGGGGCGGTGCGAGGTGGTGAGCGTCGGAGGCAAGCGAGGCGGTGAGCTCCGGTGTTCTTCGTCGTTCTTCAAGAGAGGTATCGCGCGGTCTGTGTGGCGGTAGGGAGGATCGCGCGTAGCCTGTGTGGTTGCGGCGATGGACTGCCGATGATGTGTTCCGGCAGGTAGCTCGACTGGGCACCTATCGAGTGATATCTCGTACGGTCTGTGTGGCGGCGGTTGATGGACCTACCTGAGTGACGACTTCGTTGGTGTGGTGGTGGCCCGGACCACGATGTTTTCAGATCTGATTCTACCTTGCGCGGAAGTGCGAACGCCTCCTCACCGATCCCTTGGCTTGTGTAGTCGCGTGTGGGGATGTGTTGCGTACTGTCCGTTAGACCGTATGTGCCCCGGTAGGTCTCTACGGGGACCCGATGTTGGACCGTGCGGCCTGTGTGGCGGCGGTGGTGTTTGACCGTGTGGCCTGTGTGGTACCGGTGGTTGTTGGACCGTGCGGCCTGTGTGGCCTGTGTGGCGACGGCGATGTTGCGGACCGTGGGGCCTGTGTGGCAGTGGTGGCGATTGATTGGCATCATTTCATGTTTATATTTGTATCTTATATCCATTATCTTTCACCTAAACAATGCTATGTTACGAGTTTTATGTTTAGTTTTCAGGAATAAATAGGTTTGAAGAGATGAAGCATAAAAGGACCCAAAAGCTGGGAAAAAGGACTGAATTGTGAGATCTGGGGACTAAGATGCAAAGAAGAAGGACCTGAATGTAAGGCAGAAGGACCTAAGAGCAAAACAGAATACTCCACACCATCATGGGGAGTATTTTACCAATTCGATTTGGGTCGGAGCTCCAACAAGTCAAGTAACCGCATCAAAGACCAACAATACCAGAAAGAAAAGCCCACAACAAATTCCAACGTGATCCGAAGTTTTTGGACCGCCAATTGGCGGTCCATATTACTCAGGATCCGCCCAAATTTTTCCTGGACTTGTATTAATGTTCGTTTAGGCTATTTTTGGTATTGATTTAGTCCCACATCGGGGGATTATCCCGGATTAGCTTTTTCCATGGCTATAAATAGAACTCTTCACCTCCTATTGTAATCACTCCATATTTTAAGTGACTATTCTTCCTACTAGAAGTGATGCCTTGAAGCACACACTAAAGTAGGAGGATGCTACTTGAAATGTGAGTCATTTTATCAATAAAGTTTCTTTGTTTTGTTCTTCTTTTATTGTTTGTGCATGTTTTAGTTTAACCGTCTTTTATTTCTAGCTTAGTTTTAATATGCTTTCTTTGCTTAGTTTAATAATTAGTGTAATGTTTAGTGAGTAGTTCCATCCCCTTTGGGGGGTGGAGTAGATGTACATACATGCATTAGAGAATGAGATGAATGCTTTATTTTTGATGTATTGATAAAACATGAATGTATGCTTGCTTGTTTAGGATAGAATTTATAACTTGATGAGTTTTGCCAAAATGATTAGACACCTCTCATGCTTGTTTAGGTTCTGAAATAAACAACTTCCATATGTAAATGTTAATCAACTAAGTTGGTGAATAGATTGATAGGTTTTGCCATAACATTTAGACACTTCCTATGCTTGATAAACACCACCTTCATGTGCTTAAAAATGTATTCTACACCCACCTCTTTGCATGTGTGCACTCACTCCATCCCTTAGGGGTTTTCCCATTTCTGTATTCCAGCATTCTTCTTTTGTTCTTAGCTTAGTTGTCATTTCATTGTTTGTTTCTTTCGTTCGCATTTCATACTTCTTAGCGTAGTTTAGTGAAGAGTAGCATAATCAATCTTTCTCCCCCAATTTTTGCCACTTGATTTCTGATAAACAAGAGGCTGCTCACCTCCCTGAGGACGACCCGTACTTGTCGCCGCTTCATCACGGCCGTGCACTTGCGGTTTAAATAAAACGTTCATCAAGTTTTTGGCGCCGTTGCCGGGGAGGTGCCAGTCCAGACTCTTGTTTGGACGATTTGAGTGGATTTCATTTGTGTTTTATAGTTTTTCTTTGTTTCAGGAGACTTGGAGTCGCCAGGAGGAACACCTGGAGAAATTTGGAGGCATTCTGGACATGTTACTCTCTTATTTCTATGGAGTGTTTACATAATTGATGTAGTGATCTGGGACTTGATTTGGCATGTTCTGACTTATAGTTTGTTCCCAGATCAATAATCAAACCTCCTTTAAGCAACTTGGACCCTAAAACCCAAAGCAAAAGATTAGGCATTCTTTTTGTTTAGGTCATGCATCATGTATGTGACTTAGGCATATAGATTGTCTTTCATTTTAGCTTTATTTTCAGTTGCTAAGTGCTGGCATGAGGTACTCACCTTCTACTCTCATTCATGCATTTCGTATGAACATGCATTAGTTAGTAGGAAGTGCATTGAAACAAGTGTGAGTTGAGCGTTTGTTTGGAGAGTTGATTGCTAGATTAGGACTCTAAAACGCTACTAAGGAGGGGTTGTCCCATAAAAGATAAGGTGGGGGATTTCATCACCCTTTCCTTCACCCCAAAAACCACACTAATCAAGAGCCTAATTCTAAAATCAAGTAGACAGTGGCCCTAAGGATCCCGGACGCATTAGGAGAGTGATCCGGTCCCGACCGTCATGACCTGATCGGCGTTGCCCACTTTGTTGATAGTAGGAGAGACGAGATCTCCGGATCTTGGCTCACTTGCTGGGCTTTGTGGTCCTCGTTGTAGGGAGGTGAGGCGTGTTGAGGCCGTGTGACCTCGCAGTTAGGCATCGTCTAGCTGTAAGGACCTATAGCGACCTTAAGATTGCTTAAGCATTGTTTGCTTGTGTGCTTCTACCTGTACCCATCCGCCGTAGCATAATGACTTCTTCCCTTCTCTCCTGAGTCATTCTTTCTCTCCTGTGTTCCCCCATCTTCTCCTCTACGCACATTCTTTGAAAAAGAAAAAAAAGAAAAAAAGTTTTGGTTTGTGTGCGTGCACCTTTGTGTATGCTTTCGTGGACACGAGACGAGAGGGGTCATTTGACGAGGAGCGTTGTCAATCCGGCTTCGGTCATTGATTTCTCGACGCCTTCCTCCTCTCGTGTCACACACAGTTTGGGTTCAATGGCTGCTAATTTCCGTGAGGAGGAGCAGTTGCTGGACCCACCTGTTCCACCAGTGCTTCCAGTTGTCGCTCCCATACCTCTGCGTGATCGATGCTACCCAAGCCATACTGCTCTACCTTCATGCATCGTATTGCCAGAGGTAAATGGGAACCATTTTGAGGTTAAGCCTCAGTTTATTTCCATGCTCCCTCGCTTCACTGGGAAAGGTGACCCCTATATCTTTCTCAGGGAATTTGAGGAGGTCTGTGCTATGTTCAAGCTGCAACAACTTAGCACAGACTCCATCAATCTTAGTCTTGTCCCCTTTGCGCTGAAGGATGACGCCAATAAGTGGTTGTACAACAACCAGGCGAATGCCTTTAGGACTTGGGATGAGTTTCAATCTTCATTTCTCAAGAAGTACTTCCCAAATCATCGGACTCAAAAATTGAGGAACGAAATCAATTCGTTCTATCAACATGAGACCGAACCATTCCATGCATACTTAGAGAGGTTCAAGGAGCTACTATGCTCATGCCCTCACCTTGGCATCGAGTTGTGGTGCCTTTGTCTGATTGTTTACGAGGGTCTTCACATCCCGTCAAGAACGCTCCTTGAGTCCATGTGTCAAGGAGAGTTCTTGGGAAAGGATGAAAGGGAGGCATGGGCTTTCCTAGAAGACCTTGCTGAGAAAACCATGCAATGGGAGAGTGTGAGGGAACCACCTGCATCATCTAGTATAGGAGCGAGCATCGCGAATGCAAACTCAACTAGATCGGGTACCGCATTTGCTATCGACACCACTACGCCCACCGAGGCACGCATGGCGGCCTTAATGCGCCGTATGGATTCGATTGAGCTCCAAAACCAACAAAGTGCACCTCACATGTCCACATCTGGTCGAGTTCCCTGTCATTCATGTGGTAGGATAGGTCATGTAGAAAGCGAGTGTGAGTCCATTCCTCCTGAGATGGAGCGTGTCAACGCCATCTATGATAGAGCCAGGAATGACCCATACTCATCATCTTATAATCCTGGATGGAGGAACCACCCTAATTTTTCATGGAACCAAACTAATGCCTCGGGTGGTCTTTCAAACTCCTCTAGACCACATTACCAATCACACCAACCTCCCATTCATGCACATTCCTATGAGCCACCCCAAGCGCAAACCACCAATCAATCGGGTTTCCCAAATTCCAATAATATGGAAACCCGATTCAATTCGCTTGAGACCTTGACTCGTGGACTTGAAAACTCAATGAAATTTTTTATGTCAACTACGAGTCAAGTTCTCACTTCAAATCAGCAGACCATCAAATCTATAGAGCTTCAGATGGGTCAATTGGCTCAGTCTGTACATGACAGAGAGAGAGGGTTTTTTCCTAGCCAGCCTGAGGCTAACCCCCGTATGTACCAACAACAACACATGCAAAATGAGAATGTGGTACCTCGGGGGAGGCAAGTGAACCATGTGGAGGAACCTGTTCACCATGTCAATTCCATTGTGACCTTAAGGAATGGAAAACAGGTTGACAATCACATTTCCTTGCCACAACAACCACCATCTATGCAACCCCTCAGTGGGAATGGTGGTGAAGAAGAGGCTGAGGGTGAGGGTAATACACCAAGGCATCCTTCTCAGGCACCGCAGAAAACCTACCTGCCAAAAGCTCCCTATCCAAGTAGGTTAACCAAAAAGCAGAGTGACAACATGGACAAGATATTAGAGGTGTTTAAGCAAGTCAAGGTTAACATCCCCTTGTTGGATGTCATCTAACAAATACCTCAATATGCCAAAGTGTTGAAGGATCTCTGCACAACCAAGAGGAAGACCAATGTTCCTAAGAAAGCATTCTTGGCTGCAAATATCAGCTCACTTTTGTCCAATCCTACCTACACAAAATACAAGGACCCTGGGTGTCCTACTATTCAGTGTACGATAGGGGACACTAGAATGAGCAATGTTTTGCTTGATTTAGGATCAGCGGTCAACCTCCTCCCATTCTCTATTTATAAACAGTTAAACTTGGGAGAATTGAAACCAACGAAGATCACCCTCTAATTGGCGGATAGATCCATTCGTATTCCCATGGGGATTATCGAGGATGTGCTTATTAAAGTTGGAGATTTTATATTTCCAGTCGATTTTGTTGTCCTCGATACCAATCCTGTTGCGAACACCCACTCTCAAATACCTTTGATTTTGGGTAGACCATTTCTGGCAACCTCCAATGCCTTGATTAATTGTAGAAATGGTCTCATGAAGCTCTCATTCGGTAACATGAGTGTCGAGTTTCATGTGTTCAACTCTGGTAAGCAAAGGAACCCATGGATGAACCTTTAAATCTAAATCTCATCCTCCAATTAGAGAAAGCACCACAAAATCAACGAACACCCCTAACCCCAATGCAACCCGTTGAGAATGTTGGTGGGCCCAGCGAAAACTCATTGCCTGTCTTCGCAATGCAACAGAGTGAGCTGGCCTCGAACATGAATGTCCAAAGGGAGTATTCGTTGCATGATTCAGTTGAGATTACTAGTGAGAGTGAGACACCTCATCATATGCCTATATCAGAAGGTGTCTGTACCTCATGTCCCATGGCCATTGAGCCATTTGAGCTTTATATTGACTCCAACAAGGACCCACCTATGACCGAGCTGATGCTTGATGATCTAAATAATGGTGGGAGGTCCTTGTTGGATGACTTGGGGAGCATCCCCGTTCTTAGCAATGCAGGTCTGCTGCATCCATCGAATGAGCCTGAGGAACTCATTCCGATGCACCCGCCTATTGGTGGGAGGGTTTTCTTCGATGAGCAATTAAACCCTAGTGAGGCAACACAACTTCATTCTTTGTTGTCCACACCAAACCAATATCATTAGGGGTTCGAGCCTTTCAGCTTTGACCTTTCACCCATCATGACACCTCAGAGTACCAGTGAAGTTTGCCCATCTCGGCAAGTCTCTGGTCCTCATGACTTGATGTTCTCATTTGATGTTCCTTGACCAAATGATTATGAGAATATCGTTGTTGCTGTATATATCATGTAAAAAAAAGTAAGACAAAAAAAAAGAAAAAGTGTGTAATAAAAGACTCATTCAGTGGGCATCGATTGTTGTGGGCCCCAACCCTTGTGTACTTGGGCCCCATTTCTTCACGTATTTGTCTCCCTTCTTCAGTATCTCAATGGTTTTGAGGAAATTCGGGTTTGTGTACATCACTATAACCATGAACATCCTGTTGTGCTTCATGTTGGTGAGATCTTCCTTTTTTCATGCATAAATCCATGTAGTATCATGCTCACATTCATTGAGGACAATACATGAAGTAGGTGTGGGGGGTGTTTTACGTGTGTACATAGTCGAGTCTTTTTCCTTTGATTTTGTTTTCTTTTGTGTGTACTGATAGGGTCATGTTAGTGTGTTGCATTTAACATTGATATATCTGCTTGCCATGATCCTTGGGTGACTTGTCTTCTTTTGCTTGCCTAGTGCTTTAAAATTTTCACATTTCTTTCAAAATCTTCATGTGTTTGCGAAAGAAAATGTTTTTGTAGGTTTTGTGTGTGTTTAGCATGTGCAAAACCGTTGAGAGGCAAAATAAAAAGAAAGCTCCCAAATTGTCTTGAACTTGATGCATTAGGATATCTAGTTTTCTGACTTTAGGTCTTATCGAGTCGTTAGGATGCACCCTGGTCTTCCCTCGGAGGGCGTGTAATCATAGGGTTTCAGCACTCAAACATTTAAAGAAGTCCACCCTGAACCTAGTGAGACAAATAATTCGTGCCTGTTAGTATAAGGAAGTTTGTCGTAGTCAATGACCCTTAATCTCTTTTTGTGAAACTTAAGTGTAAGGGTTTTGGTTCCCATGTAGATAAATAAATAAGTGGTGTTCTCTCTTCTCGCACGACTCCTATCACTCGGGAAAGTAGGTCTGAGGGGACTTTGTGCCTGGTGCTTTCGAGTCATCTGACTTGGGATGCACCGACCGAACTCCCGTTACACGGGTGGTAGGGATCGCCCTATGTGGAGATTTGGGGGAAGGTGTACATGATAGTGTAAGTCCTCATAGGCAATGATGCACGAAACCTGACCCTGAGAGAATCAAACACCAACCAATAAAATGCTCCAAAGAAAAAGAAAAAAAAGGAAAAGAAAAGAAAAAGAAAAGAGTCAAATAAGAACCAAAATGGACTTTACACATATCACATTCAGAAGTTAAGGTTGCCCATGTCTTTCACTTAAGTCCTTAACTAACTTTCACGAATAACTCATTAGGCTAGGTGTGTGGACCGATTACATATATAGAGTCGACCCGTAGCATTACCGCGTCCCATGATCGACAAAATAAGTCCAACGAGTCGTGTAGCTAGATTGATTAATGCATCTTGTTCGGATTTTGTGGGTATATCCGCTGAAAACACTCAGGAGACAACACTCCTCCTCCTTGGCGACAAGGAGGTTTAACGGCTTGTTGCACGTGCTAAGTGCAACCGTGATTCCTACGAAAGTGAGTTAGGATTTCTTATTTTTCGTATGCTTTTTCCTTCCTTTGTTTTGCTCGGGACTAGCAAAAGTTAGGTGTGGGGGTATTTGATTGGTATCATTTCATATTTATATTTGTATCTTATATCTATTATATTTCACCTAAACAATGCTATGTTACGAGTTTTATGTTTAGTTTTCAGGAATAAATAGGTTTGAAGAGATAAAACATAAAAAGACCCAAAAGTTGGGAAAATGACTTAATTGTGAGATCTGGGGACTAAGATGCAAAGGAGGACCTGAATGTAAGGCAGAAGGACCTAAGAGCAAAACAGAGTACTCCACACCATCATGGGGAGTATTTTACCAATTCGATTTGGGTCGGATCTCCAACAAGTCAAGTAACCGCATCAAAGACCAACAATACCAGAACGAAAAGCCCACAACAAATTCCAACGCGATCCGAAGTTTTTGGACCGCCAATTGGCGGTCTTGGACCGCTAAATGGCGGTCCATATTACTCAGGATCCGCCCAAATTTCTCCTGGACTTGTATTAATGTTCGTTTAGGCTATTTTTGGTATTGGTTTAGTCCCACATCGGGGGGTTGTCCCGGATTAGCTTTTTACATGGCTATAAATAGAACTCTTCACCTCCTATTGTAATCACTCCATATTTTAAGTGACTATTCTTCCTACAAGAAGTGAGGCCTTGAAGTACACACTAAAGTAGGAGGATGCTACTTGAAATGTGAGTCATTTTATCAATAAAGTTTCTTTGTTTTGTTCTTCTTTTATTGTTTGTGCATGTTTTAATTTAATCGTCTTTTATTTCTAGCTTAGTTTTAATATGCTTTCTTTGCTTAGTTTAATAATTAGTGTAATGTTTAGTGAGTAGTTCCATCCCCTTTGGGGGTGGAGTAGATGTACATACATGCATTAGAGAATGAGATGAATGCTTTATTTTTGATGTATTGATAAAACATGAATGTATGCTTGCTTGTTTAGGATAGAATTTATAACTTGATGAGTTTTGCCAAAATGATTAGACACCTCTCATGCTTGTTTAGGTTCTGAAATAAACAACTTCCATATGTAAATGTTAATCAACTAAGTTGGTGAATAGATTGATAGGTTTTGCCATAACATTTAGACACTTCCTATGCTTGATAAACACCACCTTCATGTGCTTAAAAAATGTATTCTACACCCACCTCTTTGCATGTGTGCACTCACTCCACCCTTTAGGGGTTTTCCCATTTCTGTATTCCAGCATTCTTCTTTTGTTCTTAGCTTAGTTGTCATTTCATTGTTTGTTTCTTTCGTTCGCATTTCATACTTCTTAGCGTAGTTTAGTGTAGAGTAGCATAATCAATCTTTCTCCCCCAATTTTTGCCACTTGATTTCTGATAAACAAGAGGCTGCTCACCTCCCTGAGGACGACCCGTACTTGTCACCGCTTCATCGCGGTCGTGCACTTGCGGTTTAAATAAAACATTCAACAGCGTTTGTAGACCGCGGGGCCTGTGTGGCAGTGGGAACGATCGCGGGACGGATGTCCGGTTTGGCCCTTGGTGGCAATATTGTTTTACTGCTTTGTATTCCATGCCATGCTATACTAGTATGTTAGGGCATATAGGTGAGCTTGTCATACGGGGTTTCCTTATGGAAACTCAGGCATTGTTGTTATGATTATTTTCAGGACCGCGTTAGGTTCCGGCGGGTGGTGACCGAGGGGGATTGCACTTTGGGACTGGATCCTGTCGTCTCCCTACTTTAGGTTGTCGTGATTACATGTACCTTGTGTTTTGTGTTATGATGTAATCACTCTTTTGACAAACTCGTATTATATTATGGTGCACCAGATGTATTTCGGTATTTGTTTCAGTAATGTCCCCACTCTTGATGGTTTTATTCTCGTGATTCCTTTGGTTTTAAAAGTTTAAATATTCCGTTGTTCGGGGATGTTACAATTGCTATCAGAGCGGTCGGTTCCTGTGCATTCTCTCAAAGAAATCACCCTTGCGAATAGTATAGCTTGATTATTGCATTTCTTGTAGTAGATCATGCATGCATTGCTGATTAGTTTTGATTGATGTTCCAGATGGCTCCTAGACGTGTGCGGAGTTCCCCGCGTAATCGTGATGCCAGTGACGACACAGGAGGCGCCAACTGGGACAGGTTGGGCGAGTTTCTGGAGCGTCAGGCAGCCCAGAATGTGCAGGGTGGGTTGGGCGCTTAGCATGATCAGTTTATGCGTCAGCACCCGCCGAGTTTTGATGGTAGAAGTGATCCTGAGGTGGCTGAGGACTGGATCTTCAAGATGCAGAAGATCTTTCGAGCGATTGGAGTTGCAGCTGAGAGGATGGTGGATCTGGCCACCTATGTTCTGGACGGTGATGCGGCAAATTGGTGGTCCACATGCGCGGTGGTGTTCGACGACAGAGTTGATGTCAGCTGGGATGAGTTTTTGGAGGAGTTCAATGAGCAGTATTTCCCTCAGCATGTCAGAGATAGGAAGAAGAAGGAGTTCCTTGCCCTTGAGCAGAAGGAGATGTCTCTAGCCAGCTACATCAGCAAGTTCAACGCTTTGGAGCGTTACTGTTCTGAGACCTATGTAACACCTGAGCAGCGAGCGAGGAAGTTCATCAAAGGATTGAGACAGCAGCTCCGGTCGCGAGTGATCAACAATATGCCACAGACTTTGGCCGATGCAGTGAAGTTCGGAACTATCATCGATCAGGATCTCCAGGAGAACTATCAGGAACCTCAGAGCCAGGAGAGAGATCGGGAGGGTCGTGCAGAGGATCGTTCTGGAGGTAGTTCGGGCAAGAGGTTCCGCACTGAGTAGGGTAGTTATAGCCGACCTGAGGCATGCAGAGCTTGTGGCGGAGTCCACCCCGGGAAGCAGTGCTCCGTCCGTAATGGAGTTTGCAGAGGCTGCGGTCAGCAGGGACACTTTGTCCGAGAGTGCCCTCAGAGGCGAGGAGGACCCAGCAGGAGATCTGGACCCCCAGATGCAGGGAGAGGCGGAGTCGACAGATTTGTTGCACGACCAGAGCAGGATCGGAGAGCTGGACAGGTCTTCACCATCTAGGCTGAGGAGGCGGGTGGCACCCACACCGGAACAGGAGGTACATTTTCTATTTTGAGCCTGGTTGTTAGTGTGAGTTGGTTGTGTGCAGTGTTTTCCTTTTTCTCGGAGGAGTTCGGAAGGAGAACTTGGAGCTTCGAGGAGCAGCTTGTCGCGATTTAGAGGACGAAATCCTTTTAAGGATGGTGGATTGTAATAACCCTAACTTGTTTTATGGACTAATGGTGATTAGGAGAAGGGTTTAGGAGGAGAGAGAAGGCTTTGCATGAGGAAGGGAAGAGGGGGCGTGCACTGTAGAGGGGTGAGAGGTGATGGGTTGGATGTGTAGGGCACTGTTGAGCCAAGTTTTGGTTTTATAACCCAAAACGTTTCTCCCTTTTCTTCTTCTTCTTCTTCAAACCTTTCTTCCACTCCTGTGGTGCTCGAGTCCGGTGGAGAAGGTGCGCGTGAGGCAAGGAGTGCTGGGCGTGGGGCGGTGTGAGGTGGTGAGCGTCGGAGGCAAGCGAGGCGGTGAGCTCCGGTGTTCTTCGTCGTTCTTCAAGAGAGATATGTCAAGTTCTTGCATTAGAGGCCTATTGTGATCACCCACGTTGGGGTGATGTTTTGGTAGGTCGCGGGAGGTCGGAGACCTCGCTGGCAACGAGTTTGGGCGTCGAAATCTCGGCTGGCGCGCGGTTGAAGACGTCTGTCGGTCGACCGGGTCCCTGGGACGGTCGACCGATCGTAGTGTTATTTGACTGTCTGTGGTGTTTCGGTCGACCGGTTCCCTTGTTCGGTCGACCAGAACTTAAGTATACCGGTAGGATGCTAGTGTTTTCGGTCGACCGTTGATGACATAGAAAATATTAAGTTGACCCTGTAGGTTTTCGGTCGACCGAGACACCTGAGTCGGTCGACCGATAGATTGGATTTTGATGTTGACCAGACTCCGGATTTTGACCTCGTTCGGTCGACTGGTTTTAGACCTTCGGTAGACCGTTAGGAATTATTGTGTTGCGCAAATAGTTTGACCATTGCAGACGCTTCGGTCGACCGATTCCCTTGTGGAAGCGGTCGACCGAGCTGTCACTTTCGGTCGACCGATTTCCCTTGTGGAAGCGGTCGACCGGTTGTCACAGCGGTCGACCGATTCCTTTGAGGAAACGGTCAACCAGGTGTCTCTTTCGGTCGACCGTTTTTGCACAGGACAGAATTCTTGGTTCCGCTTAGGATGCCAACTCTGTTCACGGAAACTCGTGTCCTCGCCTTGTGCGTTAGCCGGGAGGTGACTGTGGGCGCGTTATGCGCGCCTGCACAGGGACCGCCGTGTGGAAGAGTGTGG
Organism: Triglochin maritima; assembly: GCA_963682175.1. NCBI lineage: Eukaryota > Viridiplantae > Streptophyta > Magnoliopsida > Alismatales > Juncaginaceae > Triglochin > Triglochin maritima. The sequence continues at coordinate 18,698,852 of OY821779.1, forward strand.
GTGTCCGGAACGCGTCACTCCATGTATGGATCGTGACTATTTCTGGTGGATCGTTTGACTCGCGTTAGAGTAGCAGCCTGAGTGATTGTGGATCCCATTGCTTCAGCAACACGCAACTACTGACGGGTGCAGTGACTACCGGCCGATGGCTACGGAGGCACAGTGACTACCGGCCAGGATTGGCGACGGAGGTCATGAGAGGTACCGGCCTATTGACGGAGACAGAGGTCGCGACCCTGCTCGTTTGGAGCCAGAGTTGGTGTTGCACGTGGAGCTCGTTGACCCTGCGGACTTCGATTCGGATCTGTCGATTGTCTGGCCTCTATGTGGCGGATATGTTCGACTGGCCTTGATGGCAGTTATTGCACGTGTCGTGTGGCCTATGTGGCGGCGGTAGGGCCCCTGTGTGGCGGCAGGGAGGATCGCGCGTAGCCTGTGTGGTTGCGGCGATGGACTGCCGATGATGTGTTCCGGCAGGTAGCTCGACTGGGCACCTATCGAGTGATATCCCGTGCGGTCTGTGTGGCGTCGGTTGATGGACCGACCTGAGCGACGGCTCCGTTGGTGTGGTGGTGGACCACGATGTTTTCAGATCTGATTCTACCTTGCGTGGAAGTGCGAACGCCTCCTCACCGATCCCTTGGCTTGTGTAGTCGCGTGTGGGGATGTGTTGCGTACTGTCTGTTAGACCGTATGTGCCTACGGTAGGTCTCTACGGGGACCCGATGTTGGACCGTGCGGCCTGTGTGGCGGCGGTGGTGTTTGACCGTGTGGCCTGTGTGGTACCGGTGGTTGTTGGACCGTGCGGCCTGTGTAGCGACGGCGATGTTGCGGACCGGGGGGCCTGTGTGGCAGCGGTGGCGATTGTAGACCGCGGGGCCTGTGTGGCATCAGGAACGATCGCAGGACGGATGTCCGGTTTGGCCGTTGGTGGCAATATTGTTTTACTGCTTTGTATTCCATGTCATGCTATACTAGTATGTTAGGGCATATAGGTGAGCTTGTCATACGGGGTTTCCTTATGGAAACTCAGGCGTTGTTGTTATGATTATTTTCAGGACCGCGTTAGGTTCCGGCGGGTGGTGACCGAGGGGGATTGCACTTTGGGACTGGATCCTGTCGTCTACCTACTTTAGGTTGTCGTGATTACATGTTTCTTGTGTTTTGTGTTATGATGTAATCACTCTTTTGACAAACTCGTATTGTATTATGGTGCACAAGATGTATTTCGGTATTTGTTTCAGTAATGTCCAACATCTGGTGCACCGTTGGACGCCTCTCTCCTACGCGGGGCGGCTCCGTTGGACGCTCATAGTTTTTTATTTTATTATTTTTTTAAAAAGATAATTGATTATAAATTTAGATAATTGTTAAATTAATTAATTAATAAGTTAATAATTACTATATTCGGATGACCGATACCCCTTCGGTACACCGAAAATTCAAAAAATTCCAGATCCAACAATTTCAAGGTGGTATTTGTAAGTCATGTTTTACCAACGGGGGATTTTGGATCTTAAAAAATGTTGGATCTGGAAATTATTTGAATCTTCATCACTTGCAAAAAACTCATTGTAATCTGACCGGTTACCACCAAAAACATGCAAAGAAACATCAAATAATTTGAGATAACACACCGTATAATTTTAATTTGACAAAAAAATTACAAAAAAACGGGACGTCTGGCTAAGACGCCTCCACCATGGTTGAGGCGTCTTAGCCAGACGCCTCGACCATGGTACAGGCGTCTGGCTAAGACACCTCTACCATGGTACAGGCGTCTTAGCCAGACGTCCGAGTCGGAAAAAAAATCGCCTCCGTTACTTCGCCGATCTAGGTGTTTCGTCAGACATTTTCGTGGTGTTGGTACTAGGAATGTTAGTAAAACTGAGTCAAAACCCTTGTTTAAAGACATAGGACGATATGGGTATTAAATATATTGTTAAGGGCAATTTGGTAATTTCATGGGGCGATTTAAGTAGTTTTGGGGCGACGTTTAGTAGTTCCCTAAAACTATCAATAACCATATTCCAGATGACTTTGTCTTGAACTTTCTCTCTTTTCTCTCTCTTCCACGTTAGCTTTCTTTCTCCAACTCACTTTCTTCTTTTTCCTACATTATTCACATCTTAACCACAACCTATCTCTCTCATCTACATCATTTTGGGATCGATCTTGGAAAACATTTAAAAAAATATAAAAAATCAAAACATTTAGAAAACGTATTTTCAAAAAAAATCAAACAATTTTTTAAAAAATCAAAAAAACTTCTTTAAAAACGTGCTGGGCAAGACGACCCGTTCGTAATGACCGGTCGTCGCCCCCCAGTGAGGGGGCGACGACCCAGACGATAGGGTGTCTCGACGGACGACCCCCGGTTAATGATGCCCTAAATCGAAGGTTAATAAATTCATATAAAATAACAAACATAACTTATATGATTGAAGTGCTGACATTTTTCCAACCACGATGAGAGCAGAAGCCCGCCGAGCACTGGTCTTCGACAACTTCCCTTAGCCCTTCTATGAAATCATTTGGGTATTTCTCTTCTACTGAGAGAGTGGAGAAGACAATAAAATTTCTTAAGGTAGTTGTTGGGATCAAACCATATATTTTTATTATATCCTTCCATCAAGGATCATTAGGTAGTTATTGACTACGAGACACATTAAATCGAAGACTAAGTATATTTTCATTAAATCCTAAGATATGATACATTAAATCGAAGACTAAGTATATTTTCATTAAATCCTAAGATATGATACATTAAATCGAAGACTAAGTATATTTTCATTAAATCCTAAGATATGATACATTAAATCGAAGACTAAGTATATTTTCATTAAATCCTAAGATATGACACATTAAATCGAAGACTAAGTATATTTTCATTAAATCGAGACACATTAAATCCTAATATATTGAATATGGAGTACTAAGTATATCAAATATAGAATATAAGATATGATACATTTCATTAAAAATACAAAATGTAGATAAATTAAATATATTTTAAATATAGTGTAAGTCTAGCTTAGTAATATATAATTACAAAAATGACTAAACTAACTAATTTATTATGTTACTTTTATTACTACAATTTTGATACATGTCATGCAGATATAGAATAGAAATAAATTCATTGACCATTACATATAATTCAATTAACTACGTAATATATTTTTAATAGAAATAAATTCATTGATCATTACATATAATTCAATTAACTACGTAATATATTTTTAATAGAAATAAATTCATTGATCATTACATATAATTCATTGATCATTGACCAGACTATATATTTTTATTATATCCTTTCATTTTTTTAAGAAACTCTTTGTGGATATGTAAATACTTGATTTAAAACAATGAAGTAAACACATGTAACATATTAAGATCAAACATGAGGACTGAATTGCAAAGAAACTTTGACACAATAAAATAATAAGATTCTAGGGTGGTGAATAATCTTGAACCTCTGAATGGTTATTTAAGACAACGTGTTTTTTACGTCAAATTCAAAAGTGAACCTGATCCATTCCGATAAACGAATACACATAAAGCATCCGCAGTGGGGGTGAGCATCCGGTCCGGATCGGATTTTTATCCAGGGTCCGGACCAAAGACCGGACGAGATGCTCATGGACCGAAGACCGGACCGGACCGATTTGGTCCGGTTCGGTCAAAACCCGAATTTTTTAAATAAAAAAACAAAAAATCGGACCGGTCCGGACCAGACCGAACTTGAAATTTTAAAAACATCCGGACCGAAACCCGGACCGGACCGAACCCAAAACTTCTGGACCGAACCCGGACCGAACCCAAAACTTCCGGACCGAACCCGGACCGACCGGTCCGGTCCAAAAACCCGGTTTGGACCGGACCATGCTCTCCCCTATCCGCGGCAATGACGTAGGTCGAAATCTACATTTTCTCTTTCTTTCTCTTACTGCCACGTCATCATGATCCAACCTCGTATTTCTTCCTCACTATTCACCAATTGACCATAACCAAGTCCGTTCTCTTTCCTCCACCTCATTAATTTTCTTCTTAACTTTTATTATATTCCAAAATCATTTAGATTTACCAAAAACATTATTTATTTAACCATCAATGATTACCAAATATTAAATATCATTAATTTTCTTCTCAACTTTTATTATATCCCCAAATTATAACTCACCACAATCGGTCGGGTGTCTCGCTCTAATTTAATAAATACTCAATAATTTACAAAATAATACTCCAAATCATAACCTTAATCCTAATTATTATCGAAATATAAACTACAATTACTTAAATCCTAATTATTTATCAAAATATGAACCCCTAATTATTGAAACAAAAACCAAAACAAAAACCAAAAAATAATTCAAAACATAAAAAACCAACCAACCGGGTCGTGCCAAGTGGCACGACCTGGTCGACGATTGACCCGATCGTGCCAGTCGACGACCGCGACTGACCTGGTCATCCGCAGTCGTCTACGGGGGATGACCACGTTAAGGATGCTCTAAGAGTTACCTTGTTCTTTTCAGCTTTTTGCAGTTGTATGTTCTTCCAAAGATCTCTTGGCACTTCGTTTTTTTCATACTTCCGACATAAGTCTTCCAAACTCGTGAAACTCAAGAAAAACGTAGTTATATTTCAATTTCATGCTGAAATTCTTGTTGCATATCAAGTGAAGTCGTCAGGTCAACCAATGGCTTAGCATTCCAATCCAACATAACGAACAGAATTTATAGCCTTCTAAACACAAGCATCAGAACATAAATTACTATAGTGAAAATTTGGCCTTGCAAGGACAAAGAGCCATATAAATAAGAACTATAAGCTTCGGACATTCTGTTGCCCATTGGATTTTCATTTAAGCTGCTACCCAGAAGTGACTCCATTGGAAACAAAAAGATTACATACATATTACTATGGTATTAATTACACTCTCCTCCCTTCCCAATATTTTCCCAAAAAAATTAGCCATCGTAGCGACACGATTATGTAAGACGGCGAGCAACTAATTAAGCCGACAGCAACCAGTTGGCTAGGGAGCAGGACTGGAGGTCAATCACCGTAGGTATCCTTATGGATGACTGTTACCTCCCCATCTTCGCAAACTTTCTTGCGGCTCCAAATATCAATGCTTTTGTAAGGAGTCCACGGTCAAGGCTGCAAGCAAGTGCGATGGCACCTCCAACTACGATGAATCTGGGTATGATCTTTCCCAACGGTTTATCCTTCTGGAGTTCCTCAATCTCAATGGCTTGTGTGGAACTGTTGCTCGTCTCCAATTGCTTTAGCTGATCAGGACTTATCTTGGAGTGGACTCCAGCCAATATGGCGCAATGAGACAACTCATCACCAGCTTCTCTGGACTTCTGGTAAGCCCGAAGGCCGGGTTCGATCTTCTTGACAGTGCCCCACATCCCCTGCCGGACGCCAAGCTTTGCTATCTCCCACGGGATGCCCATGTCCTCGTGATGGAAGAGTATCACCTCACATGCCGTCAACCGCCCATCTCTTCTTGATTCAGCTGGAACGCAAGTAAAGACGTCAATACAGTAACGACAAGCCGAAGTGCAAAGTAAATAAATAAAAACTGTCGTGTCCTCTTAGTATTGTTTTCCTTCAGTTATCAGTTATGGTACAACGGCCAAAAGTGCGTAAGAAAGAGAACTGGTTAAAATACCTGGACGAATACACCAACTTGAATAATAGAGATCAACACGCCTGGGCTTGTTTTGTCTTGGTAATGATGGATATGGTACACCCTGAAGTTAAAACAAGGCATTGAGTTGGTAAAGATAAAGAAAAACCGAAACAAATTATGCTGGTAGAAGAGGATGCTATTGATGCATGTATAATTAGACGAACTTAGGTTTTATTGAATTGTTGGGGAAAAGTGCCACTTCCTCAAATTTCCCTAGAGGTGAGAAAATTATGGGTATTTATCTCATGGGAGATACTTTCTACCTAATAAAATAGCAAGAAAGAGTGGCGAAAAACACACATTACAATATCTAAAGTTGAGGCTAGCATCAATGTGATTATTGATGACTATATAGTTCATTTATAGCATTCTATTGAAATTCCATCGCTTATGGCTAGCAACTGCAAGTCAAGGAAGCTCAAATATTTAAAATCATAAAATCCTAACTCTCTTGATCTCCACCTAATGACTTAGTGGTTAACTTGTTATGTCAAGTATAAGCGAAGAAAACTAGCTGACTAATGAAAATCTTCAGATTGTGTGCCTCCTAGCTTAGAAGCAACTATTGGTGCACCAATAAAAAAATGACTTCATATATCATATATATGACACAAATGTGAACAAGGTCAAATGATGTATACGATCAAGAGATGCACAATAATATGTTAACACTTAACACAGAAACGATGAATCTAAGTCGAAAGGACCACAGGATTTATGAAGAAGCTATCCGTAATTAAATTAAAAATAAATATGTTCTATATCAAAACTTATGAGCATACCTTTGTTACACAGTAATATGATCCATCTGACTTCCAGATACGGCGACCAATTGTGTATTCCCTGTCACTGCAGAAGAATGGAAACTGCAAATGAAAGATATAGCATTAGCATGGTGCCTGGATGGAAAAAAATTTATTCTCTTCGCCATAATAGAACTTTTTTTATACCTTTCGTATCCAATGGACTATCATGGTCCCAGTTATGGAGCATTCATCAAGTATCTTGTGATAGAGGAGCATGTCATCCCACTTGGATTTTATACGGAAGTTGTCATCCCAAAACAAATCCCTTACTATTTCCGGAGTTGCATCTTCAAACACTGTTCTACTGCGATATTGGGGTGGACCGGTCTGAAAACAAAGATACAAAACAAATACCCAAGAATCAAATACAAATTCATCTTTTCTGTCAAGAACAAAATAAAAACCTCATAAACATAGCAAAAAAACTTCTTTTTGCCTTTTAAACATCCATCTCCTGGCGATTAATTTCAACTGAAAACATACATAAACAGATAAAACTAGAGATACGATCGCACCAAGAATTAAGCAATAACGGCAAACTAATACTAAAACAATAAAAGTAACCAAATCGATAAAACTAAAACCATTGCAACCACACTATTGGCAACTCACAAGTCAACTTTCATACCCCAACTAAAATTTTCATTTTACAAAAACCATCATACCTCAGGGTCTCGCCGCCAAGCTTGGTAGCTCATTGTCGGCAAGGACCTATCCATCATCTGTATCCAGGTCGGCCCACCGTCCGTCTCCTCAACAAGTTTACTAAGATGCTCCAAATCTGCAACCGTCACGGCCGACCGTGCGCCACCAACTTCCACCTCCCTGCACAATCACAAACCGAAAATCATAACCCAAATCATAATTTCAACAAACCATAACCACACATTCCCAAACCAGAAACCACAAAACCCACCCTTCCGCAAGTCCGAAATCCTTCTTTTCGGAGCTCGACTCCGGCATGAATGAAACGATACAAGCGGGCAACTGCGCCTTGATTGTCTCTAAACTCGGCAACCCGAGAGCCACCGAACCCGACCCGTCGGCCATCGACCGCGACAACCTCACCTCCCCGGATTCCCCCTTCTCCCCATCGACCAATCCCGCCGCCCATTTGGGCTTCCAAACCCACCCAACAACAAGGCCGACCAAAACGGCCGCCCAGATGGGGGCGCAAAAGAGGAGGAACTCCGACAAGACCCCGACGACCGTGGGTCTGCTCCAAATCCCGATTAAAGCTTCCCAAACCAGCGCCATAACCGACCCACAAGAAACCCCAGATCGGATTTTGATTTTGATCCCAAAAAAAAGAGGGAAAATAAGTGATGGGTCGGATTGGGGGGCTTTGGAGGGGATATGGGTTGGATGAGATAAGGGATTTGGTCTTGGAGGAGGAGAGGAGCTAAGATTGGATTTCTGTGGGTCACACAGATCAGAATCAGACTCAGACTCGAACAAACCTCTCTCTCTCTCTCTCTCCTCCTTCTTCTCTCTCTTAACTCCTAAGTATTGGTTTTGGTGGTGTGGGTTGAATTTGGGGAGAGAACAGAGGGAATGGGAGAGGGATTGGGAAGATAGGGTTTGGGATAGGTGATTAACTAATTGTTGTTATGATTTGTAATGTAGTTAATGGAACTTTGGTGTTGGTGGTTGTATTTTATATGGACAAAAAGGGGGGTTTGGATTTTTCTTTTTAGGTGGGTTGAGTGAGTTGTGTTTCACATTGCATCATTTTCATGTGTGGAACGTGGGAGTTTCAGTTTGACCTTCATGTTTGGGATTGTGGGACTACACTTGATTTGTATCTTGAGTACTTTCATTTATGATGGGTATTTTTGAAGTGAGTTGTTTTCTTTTCCTTTAATTGGTTTGGGGTTATTTCTGGTAAACATAGTTAGATTAGGAGTTCGAACCTCGGGAGTTTTATTTGATGTTTCAAGTACTTTAAAAAATGGAAATAATTATTCCCCAAAATATTCGGATAGATTGAGGATCACATTGAATGTTAGTTAAGAGTAAAACAAGAAATGTTTCAATAGGGGTATACGGAATTATGTCGTCTATTAATGTGATTTTGAACCACCATAATTGGTTTTAGCTCTATTAATCGTGTTACATCCGGTTAAAATCCATGATTGTTATAAATTTAGATTGCACTTTTTGCTTCCAAACAATATCCACTTATCCATCAAACAAACTCGAAGCCACAATCACCAAGTACATGCTGAGCATTTATGCTAAAAGTTGTTATAATCTATAAAACGCCCGTGTCTTATTGCTTTACAAACATTTATCATCTAAATAATATTGGATTTTTTTTTACAGTATGAAAGTGAAACTCCCCTCTACATCAGTTTTGCCATGTGACCTTTCACTATTGAGTTTGAACAACGTCAATAAACTTAGAGATTCAATTTTAAGATCACTAGTCCATATCCATGAAGCCTAACTAACCCCTAAAGTTGTTCCGCTAATGTGTGGGGGTTGTTGTATGCTTTGACATTTGCATCTAGAAATCTAGGTGCACGCTGCTGTATTATCTTCCAACTGGTGGTAATCTAAATCATACATGTCACGTGGTCGGAGATGTGAAAAAACGTAAGTTCGGGTTCCTGCAAACTTTGACTTGTACCAGAAAATTAAACAAAGTCTGCAGTTACTGGTCGGTATAAGTATTTAGGTTTGGCTTTAAAAACTAATTGAAACACCGACAGACCAGCTCAGCAATATGTGGCATCCAGAGATTTGGAATCTTATGTGCATCAGTGCACGGCGAGTGGAAGAAAAGGAGCCACACGAGACCATGGAAAAATATTGACCATAAATACTAATTTTGGTTCTTTGCCTTTCTCAAATTTGTCTTTCATTGTATTCTTTTTCTTTAAATGTGAGTGCCGGCATATATATATCTAGGATTTTCAAATAAAATTATGAAAATAATAAGGAGGGATCTAGTATCCGTAAATTAATATCATATCAATTTACTTTTTTTAATAAGTTGAAATTTAAATTTAAAATGAAAATTTCAAACCTTAAATCTTAAACTACAACTCCTTTTTTTCTACGTAGGTTGAAAATTAAAAGTTTTGAAGTCATTTGACATAAAATCAAATGACCTGATTTTTTAATGAATTATATTTATACATGTTTTGAACTTACATTAAAATGACTCCTAATTTTATTGATATTTGACACGCATAGATTATTTGATTCATATATCAAAATCTAAAGTTCGGATTTTCTATTTAGAGTTTAGGTTTCAAATTATTAACAAAATAATTGATGTCTAATTATTTTAAGGGTAGTGGATCCCTCCTCCATAATAAATCACTCAATTTAAATGTCGACAAATATAAAGAAAAATTATAATTTGTTTAATATTAGTAATCGAGAAAAACAAAAATATCAGCTTACTTGGTTTTCCCTGGAAAGTAAAGATCCATAATTTGAAACTGATTAGACGTATTATTTAGAAAATATACCTTAACATCAAACTAATTTCCCATTAAAAGTGACAAAGAAATACGGATATTGATAATTTACTGATATGAGCCGTAGATACCTGTTAAGTCCCTAACCCCTGTTTAGGGCTAATCCCGCGATTAGTGGGTTTTGCATGGGAAAGGAGGGACGAAATAGTGGTTGGCTGTGTGGTGTGATTGAGTAGGAGTGTAGGGTGATGGGTTGGTTGAGTTTTGCACTTTGATGAAGAGAAAACCACACCCATCTCTCACTATTTCTCACTCTTGCATTCTCTCACATTCTCTCTTCCTTTCCGGCAAACCAGGCGTGGCTGAGGAGACTCCGACGTGAGGCGCAGAGGTCGGCGTGCGAGGAGGCACGCGTGCGGTTGCGGACCGGAGGTGGTGTCTTGAGTTCTCCGGCAGGCGTCGTCGATCGCTTTGTAGAGGTATGTCGGCTTCTAGTGTGTTTTTATTGTTCCCCACATTGGTAGGAAGTGGTGGTCGGTCGTGGGAGGTCGAAGACCTCGCCGGCGACGAGAAACGGAGTAAAATCCTTGGCTGGCGCAAGGTTGTTGTCGAGCGGTGCCTTCGGGCGGTCGACCGGTTTTACCTTTTTGCCCGACTTTAACCAACATCGGTCGAACGATGCCATTGTGGAGGTCGACCGGTTGCTTATGTGTTGGTGAGTTGGAGGCCTACTGCCGGTTTTCGGTCGACCGTCCCTTGTTGTGGGGTCGACCGGAACTTTAGTGTACTTGATGAATTTGTATGTTGTTCGACCGATTTATCTATATTGTTTGACCGTATATAACGTAGACTATTAGGATGACCCTGGTAGTTTTCGGTCGACCGGGACCCCTGAGTCGGTCGACCGAATAGTCTTGTTGATTTTGACCAACTCCGGATTTTGACCTCATATTCGGTCGACCGGTTTTAGACTGCTGTTCGACTGTTTGGACTTAAGTGACGCGCAGAATAGTTCGACCGTTGTAGACTTTCGGTCGACCGAACCTATTGGGGACGGTCGACCGGTTAGGCTCTTTCAGTCGACCGTTTGTGTGCAGAACTGAAATCCAGGTCCTTGTGTTGTGTCAACTCTCTCCACGGAAATCCGTGTCCTCGCTTAGAGCATGAGCCGGGAGGTGACGGCGGGTACGTGCCCGTGCCGCCCAGGGACCGCCGTGTGGAAGAGTTTGGACGCTTGGGTCGTGCCACCTCCTTATTGGACGTGGAGTGACATGTTGTTGCCTTACTCTCTGATGAGTAGCAGACCTGAGGGATCGCGGATCCCAATGCGTGTTGACGTTTGGCTCGTGGAGCATGATGACCCTGCAGACTACGGTCCGGACCCGTCCGATGTTGTGCCGGACGTATGTTGTACTGCCGAGGTTGTGTCGATGATGCCGCCGAGGTTTTTGCAGGTGATGATGGTGCCGATGATGTTCCGGCTTGTGGTTGTGTCGTCCGATGTTGTGTCGAACGTATGTTGTGTCGCTGATGTTGTGCCGGCGATGTCGCTAATGTTGTGCCAGCGATGATCCCTGATTGGGTACCTATCCTGGGATGTTGACCGACCGGGCTACGACTCCGTCGAAGGTGGTGTAGACCACGTGGTTCTTTACGCGGAAGTGCGGACGCTCCTCACCGATCACTTTGGCTCGAGTAGTCGCGTATGGGGGACGCGTCACGTACTGTCCGTAAGACCGTATGTGCCTACGGTAGGTTTCCGAGGGAGACCCGTTGTTGCTGAACTGATGTCCTTGTGGACCCCGTTGAGGGTCGTTGTTGTTGGACTGAGGTCCCGTTTACCCTTGGAGGGGTTTGATGCATTGCAGAGATGATATGACATGCTACTAGTATGATAGGTTCATTTATCGTACTATTGCATTCATATAAGTGAGTTTGGCATACGGGGTTTCCTAATGGGAAACTCGGGCATCATTGTTTGATTTATGTTTCAGGACCGCAGTAGGTTCTGTCGGGTGGTACCAGCGGGCGCACACATTTTGGGGCCAAGATCCTCATCGGACTCTTCGAGGTCTGATTGATCGTTTTATATTAACCGCAAGTGCACGGCCGCGTTGAAGCGGTGGCAAATACGGGTCGTCCACTGGGAGGTGTGTCGACACTTGGTTTGTGCGAATGCGAGAGGTAAAGAAAGGGAATAAAGATATATTACACTACACTACAGTAAGCTAAACTAGTAAACAAACAAGCTGAAATGAACTAAATAACTAAGCTAATCAACTAATGCAAAAGATAAAATCACAGGAATGAAAACCTCTCAGGGGTGGAGTGTGTGTGTGTGCACATGAAATAAGTGTGATATGAAATGCATACAAGAAGCTCAAGTAGTTAGTGTTGTTAATGCATAAGAAGTACCTAACTATGGCAAGACCTATCATTACAACACTAACTTATGTGCATAATATGAGCAATGCAAGGTTGTTATTAAGACACTTAGACAAGCATGGAATGTACCTAACCTATGGCAGAAACCATCAAGTAAGGTTCTTAATAATTCAAGCAAGCATACTAATATCAACACGAAACATTTATATTAAGCATTCAAACCATCTATATAACATGTACACACACCTACTCCACCCCCGAAGGGGATGGAACTACTCACTACTCATTACACTAACTATATTAAAAAAAGAAAGCATAATACTGAAATGAAATTACCCTAAGAAAGCAAGAAATATTAAAGAAACATAAAAGGAAATGAAAGACTAAACAAACATGCACAAATTAAAAGACAAGATAGAAGAATTATTTTATTAACAAATGACTCACATTGAAGGTAGCATTCTTCTCCATCTTGAGTTTTTGCTTCAAGGCTCACTCCTTAGTAGAGAGAATGCCACCAAGCAATGGGTAATTACAATGGAAGGTGAAGAGTTCTATTTATAAGCATAGAAAAAGCTAATCGGGGACAATCCCCCGATGTGGGACTAAACCAATACCAAAAATAGCCTAAACGAACATTAATACAAGTCCATGAGAAATTTGGGCGGATCCTGAGTAATATGGACCGCCAATTAGCGATCCAAGACCGCCAATTGGCGGTCCAAACACTTCGGATCGCGTTGGAATTTGTTGTGGGCTTTTCTTTCTGGTATTGTTGGTCTTTGATGCGGTTACTTGACTTGTTGGAGCTCCGACCCGAATCGAATTGGTAAAATACTCCCCATGATGGTGTGGAGTATTCTGTTTGACTCTTAGGTCCTTCTGTCTTACATTCAGGTTCTTCTCCCTTACATCTTAGTCCCCAGATCTCACAATTCAGTCCTTTTTCCCAGCTTTTGGGTCCACTAGGAGGTGTGTCGACGTTTGGATTGTGCGAAGGCGAGTGATAAAGAAAGGAGAGAGAGAGGTTGATTACACTAAACTACACTACAATGCAAAAAGGAAAGGAAGAGAAGCAATAAAACTAAACCCCATAGGGGGTAGAGAAATAATGTGAATATAAATATGTGTGTGTGTTCAATTAAGCTCCTCACAACATGTAGTGCATGAAATCATAAAACTACATCCAACTTTGCCTCCACATGAATTGAGATAAGACTACATCATTAACACATACAAGACAATAATTTGAATGAAGCTAAATAAACTCAAGTATAAAGACTAGACCCTACTATGCATCCACATGAATTAAGATAAGACTACATCATTAAAACATACAAGACATTAGCTAAGGTAAAGGCAACAAGAGCACATACACTACAAATTGTGTTTCCAATATTAACTTCATCCATATCCTAACCTTATCATTCCCCATAAAATAGGTCCACTAATCAAAGCATAAGCTAAGCTTCATTCAAGAGCATTAGCATATCAAAGATAAGAGTGAAAACTCATTAGATGGTTATGGAAATCATATAAAGCTCAAGGGATAAAGATAACACACACTTAATACACTACATGATTATATCACATATTTCTCCACCCCCCAAATGGGGATGAAACTACTCACAGATATTTAAACTAACTACTCTGACAAAATGAAGCATTATACTGAAATGAAACTACACTAATCAAACAAGAAATATTAAAGAAGCATAAAACAAAACAAACAAGCAAGCATGCATATGAAAGGAAATGAACTAAGAGAGAAACAACACAATTAAAGGAAAAATCATCTATTATTAACTCACTCAATACAAGCAGCCCTTCCTCCACCAGAGTTTTGCTTCAAGGCTTCACTCTTAGTAGGGAAGATGACCACCAAAGAGGGAGATGGATACAATGGGAGGTGAAGAGTTCTATTTATAAGTATGGAAAAAGCTAATCCGGGACAATCCCCCGATGTGGGACTAAACCAATACCAACAATAGACTAAGCATACACTAATACACGTGCTACAGAAAACTAAACGGATCCTGGGCTATCTGGACCGCCAATTGGCGGTCTATATGCTTTAGATCCGTTTGGTTTTCGTTGTGGGCTTTGCTTGAAGTATTTCTTGGTCTTGGATGCATCTACTTGGTTTGTTGGAGCTCCGACCCGAATAGAATTACCAAAATACTCCCCATGATGGTGTGGAGTTTCTTGTTTTGCTCTTAGGTCCTTCGGTCTTACGATCAGGTCCTTCTCCCTTGCATCTTAGTCCCCAGGTCTCACAATTAAGTCTTTTTCCTGCTTTTGGGTCCTTTCATGACTCTTCTCTTCGAACCTCTTTATTCCTGAAAACTAAACATAAAACTCGTCACGTAGCATTGCTTAGGTGTAAGATAATGGATATAAGATACAAATATGAACATGAAATGATGCCAATCAAGGTCGCCGTGATTGCTTTACCTATCTTTCATTGTATTGTTGTAATCACGTCTTTTGACAAACTCTGTTGTATTATTGGTGCACCGACTGTTGATTTATCTGAGTAATATTCCCGTTGATGAGTTTGTTCTGATAATCTCTTGATTGTTTAAATTTTTAAATTTCCGCTGTTTCGGGATGTTACAATTTGGTATCAAAGCGGTCGGTCCCTATGTGTGTCTCCCAAAGAAATCACCACAGTGTAGTAGTGTAGGTTGCACTTTACATTTAGCATGCATTCATGACTGATTCTGAGTTCTTCCTTGAGCAAGATTCCTCCGAGACGTGTGAGGAACGCCGCGAATGAGCGCGTTACCAGTGATGCCACTTAGGGCGCTACCTGGGATAGGTTGAGTGAGTTCCTCGTGCGGAGCGTGACCGCTTCATGAGGCAGCACCCACCTAATTTCGATGGCAGGAGTGTGAAAGGAATGTGTTCTAAAAGTTTTACTTTTATATGTCAATTGTTATGAATTGGATGTGCAAACATTTTGTTCCTTGATTATGGTATTCGTCTTTTGGAAGTGTTAATGAAGAGAATAAGCAAGAGATCATGGCTAAAGAATAGCTAAAGATTTGGAACTTAGAGATTAATTTTAGGAGAGAATAAGCAAGAGATCATGGCTAAAGAATAACTCTTGGTAATGATGTTTTGGGAGACTATAAAAGGACCCCTACTCCTACTTGTTTACCACTAATGCAAAAATTCTTTCTCTCATTAATCTCTCCCTAATCACCACGAAAACCTCTTAGTAAATTTAAGTTTTAGAAATAAGAATCTCAGGATCTTAAAGAGGGGTTAATAGCTAGATTCTAAATATTATTAGAGATTGATTGACTAGCTCATTTCTCTTTAATCTTGTTTAGAGTTTGATGAACACTCGGAGGCAAATCCGTGGACGATTCAACGGGCAACGCGACTCCGAATCTTCAAAAAGGTTTTAGAGAACCTTTAGGTATGATTCTACCTTTGTGGTTTATTTTAATAAATGTAGGGTTGCATCTTATTAGAATAATCACAAAACTATGTACATAAAATTGTTGAAAATATGAAAATGATATTGTATGTTTTATTAAAAATTTAAAATATATACATACATAGGGACACGAAATCCTACAATGGTATCAGAGCATTTAGTTCATATTTTCAATGATTAGAATATATAATTAATTTTAGTTTACCATCTACAATCGAAACAATTCATGTTCTATGTCTTTTTCGAGTTTTCCGATAGTTTTGTTTATTTAATTCTAATTGATTCTTTTGATAGTTTTAAATGTTTTGAAACACATGATGTGAATGTTAGAATTAAAATTTAGACTTATGTCTAATTTATAGAATTTTCTTTTTTAATTAAATGATTATTTTATAAGGAATCAACAAAACGAAAAAAAGCATATGTTTATCTTTCTTTAAATTTTTTATTTTTGGAAGTTGGATAAACAATGGTACAAATGTTTTATATTTTGAACTATGGATTCATAAAATCATTTTTAATGTATTTCAAATGATTTTAGAATTGTTTGATTTAAAGATGCATGATAAACTAAATCGAGTAATATATAGTATAAGTACATACGTTGCTCGAGTTCTCTTATGCAGGGATATGTGAGTTTATATGTTCCGTTGAAGCCACGTGTGAATGAATGAATGAATGAATGTGTATGTTATTATTATTCAATCACAAAGGCTTATGTATATGTAAAAGCCAAATTTCTATTTTTATGTATATGCATGCATATGAGAGGGTTTTTACATAGGACTTGCACTAGTCAATTTTCAAAATTGAGAGATGTATGTTTATATTTTTGCAATATCAACATCCATGGTACAAGAGGAAGACGCTGAAGAAGCGCAATGATCAAGGATCAAGGACGCGGGAACATATAAACTCACACAATGTGTGTGTGAATGAATTTATTTATGTTTGTGTGCTTGATATATATGTGATTGCATGAATGAATGTTAGGATGTGTATAGATGATAAATATGCATGATCACCTAAATTCTAAAATCACATATTAATGTTTAAATTGTCCAACCAAAAATTAAGAGTATTTTTCTTTCTTATTTAATCCACTAGCAGTCATCGATCGAGTGATATTTTGCTCGCCCTTAGCGGGAGATAACTTCCTCCATCTTTGGGAATAGTGGGAGATATAAGGTTGTCTTTTGTTGTGTCATGAATAGATGTACGAGGTGTGATTCACCCTTAGTGGACACCGAGTATATTTGTTTGTGAATACAATGGATAAACGTATCTCGTATCAAATGAAATAAGTTTTCTTAACAAGACCCGTAGCCCTAGCTCGGTTTTGAGAAAGGGAGTTTTTCTTACGAGGATTGGTCAAATTCCCTCTTAATTAAAACGACAAGAGTCATAAGAGTTTGAAAATGCAAATGTTGCGATATTTCGAAATGGTTATGATTAGAAAAATATTTTCTTACATTTATTTTATAGTATATCTGATAGCCCTTAGCTAGTTTATATTATAATTGATAGGATCTTGAATTGCTGCATTTATGGACAAATTTTTATTTGCGGTATTGATTTTTTAAAACATAAAATTGACATTAAATCCCATATAATTTATTTTGTAGAAATGTCAAATATTCAACCTATTGTGCGATCTATGATTGAAAAACATCTTTTGGCAAATGATGGCTCAAACTTCATAAGTTGGCAACTCAAGCTCAATATTGTGTTGAAGTTTGAGAAACTATCTCATATTTTGGATGGTGAAATCCCAAAATTAAATGAGAAGGCAACCGATAGCGAGGGAGAGGCAAAAGCCAAGTGGGAAGACCAAGAGAACCAGGTTCACGGTCTAATGTTGGCCTCCATGGGTGACTCGCTTCAAGCGAAATACTTGGATTCAAAACCCAAGAAGACCATGGAAGCTTTAACAAAGATGTCCATGGATAGTGCTAGAAAAGAGCGTTATAAGACCACCATCACACTCACAAGGTGCCACATGGCGGAGGGAACATCAGTATCCATGCATTTTCTCACGATGCAAGGATACCTTGAGAAGTTGTCGAAGCTCTCTTCCCCGATGCCCGATGACACTGGGGAATATTTGATTCTTGGATTTTCCAGGCGATCGGTTGTGTACCGGAACGGATGGTGAGCCTGGCCACCTATGTGCTGGATGGAGAGGCAGCAAACTGGTGAAGGACCACATCTGCTGTGGTGTTTGCTGACCGAGTTGACGTGAGCTGGGAGGAATTCCTTGAGGAGTTCAACCAGCAGTTCTATCCACAACACGTCAGAGACAGGAAGAAGGAGGAGTTCTTGGCCCTCGAGCAGAAAGAGATGTCCTTGGCTAGTTACATCAGCAGGTTTAACGCCCTTGAGAGTTATTGTTCGGAAACTTACGTGACGCCCGAGCAGCGTGCACGGAAGTTCATCAAGGGGCTGAGGAAGCAACTCAGGTCGCGGGTGATTACTAGCATGCCACAGACCCTGACGGATGCGGTGAAGTATGCGACTATCATCGATCAAGACTACCAGGAGAATTACTAGGAGGCGCGGAAGCCGCCAGTGAGCACGGGAGGACGTGCAGTTGGACGTTCCACTGGGAACCCGAGCAAGAGGCCCCGGGTTGATGGAGGAGGATCACGCCAGTCTGGTGCGTGCGGTACTTGCGGGAGATCCCATCTGGGTCAGGAGTGCCCCCGACGTACAAGTGCATGCTTGGGATGCGGTCAGATGGGTCATTTTATCCGAGACTGTCCGAGCAAGCAGGGCGAGACGAGCAGGAGGCCAGGACCACCGGTCTCAGGGAGGAGCGGAGGCAGCAGGTCCGTTGTCCCGCAGAGCCAGACCAGGAGAGCAGGGCGAGTCTTCACCGTCCGGGCTGAGGAGGCGAAGGACTCCAACACTGTTGTGGAAGGTACCCTTGTAATTTCAGGTTTGGTTGCTCGTGTTTATTATGGGGTGTAATAATTTAATATTACATAAGATAATATATTTCATAAGATATGAATTTGCTAAAAAACCCAAAAGGTCAAATTTTGTTGGATATAAATCCAAAATTTGATAAAGTCAAAATAAGGGTCCGCACGGTATACCGTTTAGGGTTCGGTCGATCGAGGAGTCTTCGGAACGGTCAACCGAACGGGGAACAGATAACGCATTTGGTTGTCCAAAATTGTCAAGAGTGCCTGGACAATTGGTATCGGTTAACCAGGCTTGAACGGTCAACCGAGAGAGAATATCCAGGAGCTATCTTGGGATATTTTTGGTAGACCGAACATGACACGGTCATCCGAAGAAATTCGCCAGGAGAAATTTTTGTGGGTCAACGGCCGACCAGAGCGAGACGCTTATCGTCCGACATTTTCCAGGGAATTTTTCTCAAGTATATTCGGTCAACCGTCTAGCTTACGGTCATCCGAACATGTGTTAAAACCGAATGACAACGCGATTTTTGCCTGAATTATTAAGAGAGTAATTAGATCATGGGTTGGATTAATTCTAGATTTGATCAAACAATTTTGAGGATGCTTATGTGGCAATTTGGCATTAATTTTAGGAGAGAAGAAGGAAGAGATCATGACTAAATAATAGTTCTTGATATGGATGTTTTAGGAGCCTATAAAAGGACCCCTCATCCTATTTATCACATGCAATATAATACTCTCTCTCTAATCCCTTCCTTAATCACCACGAAAATATCTTAATAGTTTTAAGGTTTGGAGATAGAAATCTCAGAAGCTTAAAGATGGGTTATTTGCTAGATTCTAAGCTTAATTAGAGATTGATTGACTAACTCATTTCTCTCTAATCTTGTTTAGAGTTTGGTGAACACTTAGAGGCGAATCGGCAGGCGATTCGATGAGCAACAGAACACCAGATCTTCTCAAAGGTTTTAGAGAAACTTTGAGTATGATCATCTATCTTTTGTTTATTTTAATATGTAGGAATGCATGATATTAGAATAAACATATACATGTACATAAAATTAATGGAAATATAAAATCAATCTTTTATGTTTGTATTAATTTTTTTTAAATATACACATACATATGGATACGAAATCCCACTGGTAGTAGATTGTGAGGATGATAGATTAGATTAAGAGGGGAAGAGTTGGACGTTGGGTCAGGGAGATAAGTGAGGATAGTTGTTGGAGAGATTAGAGAGAATAAATTAGATAAGGGTATAGACTTGCAATATTTTTTAACTTCTCTATATGTTCTTTAAATAGAGCTTACACCATCATACAAATAGGAAAGTTACCATAAATCTATTAATACGTAAGATTGATGTCAATATTAATAATTATGATAGTTTCCCTTATTTAACGTAATCCCATGATTATCTCCCCACAGTGTGGGTCTTCATTGGTCTGTGGGTCTTTATTTCCCCCACAGACAAGGCCATCTTAGTAAGACCATCATTAACCTCAACCCTATTTTCTCCCACAATCCAGTTTTTCTCTCTGCTACGTCAGCAAAAAACACTATGCAACCCACAACCCAATCCAACTTATTTTTCACTTCTTAACCCCAACCTCATTTCCAACACTATCTCTCATCCACATCATTTCTTTTTACATCATTTTCTATTCCATCACAAAAATACACAAACTATTAAATAAAATATTTTTATAATGACTTAATCTAATTAAATTACGATTATTACGCATAACACGCAAAAGTTATATTTAATTAAAATTCGACAAGTAATTATTGCGATAATTTAAAATTAAAATATAACAATACATATTACAAACAAATTTAATTGTATTCCTTCCAAAACGTTGACATATATTTTTGATCAAATCAGCTCGCAATGCCATATGTTTTCGGGAGTCTCGAACTCGATCTCTGTTATGCAGATATCTGTTAATACCCACGATACTATCGGTGGAATACCGAAGACCCGACTCGTTTGAACTTTCGCCGATGTTTTGAGGTCGCTCGTGGATAAATTCATTTATATCCACCAACTTTCGTCCTCCACGATCATGTTGTGCAAGATTATGCGTGCAGTCATAATTTTACCGAGAATATCTGGACTCCATGCTAGCGATGGCCTTTTCACGATGACGAATCTTGCTTGAAGCACTCCAAACGCACGTTCCACATCTTTCATTGTTGCTTCCTGAAATTGGACAAACAATCTATCTTTGGGTGTCTGAGGAAGAAGGATTGATTGTATAAATCCTGCCCATTTAGGATAAATGTCATTTGTGAGATAGTAACCCATATCATACGGGTTGCCATTCACTTCATATCTAACAGGTGGTGCACGCCCCTCCATAATGTGATCGAAAACTGGAGAACGTTGGAGGACATTGATATCGTTACACGATCCTGGGATCCCAAAAAATGAATGCCAAATCCATAGGTCGTAAGATGCAACAGCTTCCAGAACAAGTGTCGGTTTCCCACTTCGACCTTGATATTGCCCCTTCCAAGCAGCTGGACAATTCTTCCATTCCCAATGCATACAATCGATGCTGCCCATCATGCCTGGAAACCCTCGTAACTCACCAACTTGGAGCAGTCTTGTTAGGTCTGCTGGAGTAGGCGTTCGTAGATATTCAGCACCAAAATTACTAATGACACCTTCACAGAAATTTTGGAGGGACATTCTTGTTGTTGCTTCGCTGAGACGTAAGTACTCGTCCACCTCGTCTGCCGCTACAATATATGCTA
This sequence comes from Triglochin maritima, assembly GCA_963682175.1. Taxonomy (NCBI): domain Eukaryota; kingdom Viridiplantae; phylum Streptophyta; class Magnoliopsida; order Alismatales; family Juncaginaceae; genus Triglochin; species Triglochin maritima. Next base: position 18,720,325 of record OY821779.1, read on the forward strand.
ACATTCAGAGCGATGCAGTACATTTTTGGATACCTGATATGCTAAGTCGACCCACAGCATCTGCTCGTTGCTGGAAGAAGATATCGGTAGCCTCGAGCGTGTTTGCAATTTGAAGGAAAGCATTCTTCCGCATTCGAAACCTTCTTCTGAAAATACGATCACCATACACCGGACTGTCAGTAAAATAATCTGCAATTAGACGATTATAACCAACTGTCCTATCTCTGTCCGGGTTAGAAGTTCGTCTCCTCCTCCTACGTGGAGGTTGCATATTAAGGTAAGAGGAGAGGTACTCAACAACTACGTTGGTTGTTTGGTCTATTGCCTCATCTAGGGCATCAGATGATGAAGATGAGGAGTTGGAGTTAGAAGAATTGTCACTGGTCATACTTGTCACTTGGGGCTTCAGGAGGACTTGTGGTTTAAGGTTCGTTTTACAAGAACCTCCTATTTGTAACATTAATTCCTATCTGGGACAGGGTTAAATCCATATCTTTCATCTTTGTCGGTGGATTCTAGACCGTTGAAGGTTTTAAAACGAATCTTAATTGTTCACATCACATGCGTTGTCAGAAGCATCTTATGTGTTCACGTCTCTTGTGTTGTCAGACGAATCTTAACTGTTAATGTCTCATGCGTTGTCGGAAGCATATTAAATATTCACGTCTCATGCGTTGTCGGGTGAATCTTAATTGTTCACGTTTCATGCGTTGTCGGACGAATCTTAACTGTTAATGTCTCATGCGTTGTCCGAAGCATCTTAACTATTCACGTCTCATGTGTTGTCGGATGAATCTTAACTGTTCACGTTTCATGCGTTGTCGGACGAATCTTAACTGTTCACGTTTCATACGTTGTCGGAAGCTAGCCACGAATCCAAAGTGGGAGTCGTTCGTAAAACCCAGTGCGGGAAAGACAACATGTGCATGCCCACAAATAAATGAATGGGAGGAAGTAGATAGTACTCCGACAACAGGAAGCGAGAGCAAGAGAAAGAGCACAGAAGGCTCTTCGACTCGGTCACCTCCGTCAGACGAAGCAACACCAGATGAAATCCCACAACAACCCTTTCAGCACCCAGAAGGGGTAAAAAAGGCAAAGAAGAAGGGAAAAGGCCTAACGCCAAATCAACTGGACGACCAGGTTGTAGAGCTCTGTTCGAGACTTGAACATGTTTCACAAGTTAGAGGTGAAAAGTCGGAGCGAAAACATATGTTGAAGCTAGCCACGGGGAAGATAGCATTGATGAACACATTGTTTAGTAAGTCGAAGGGCACAGAAGTGGAAGAGTAGACACTTGCAAAGTTGCTGGATTGGGCCGAGAAAAATGGACATCTTTAATTTTCTTTGAATGTCTAAAATTTAGTTTACTTATGTATTTCGTTTTTCTTCGGGTTTAAGTTAATTTACAATTATGTACTTTGCTTAAGTAATTTTCCTTCGTATTTCAATTATGGAAGTAGTAGTTGTGTTATGTACTTCGTTATTGATCGGATTAAGTTAATTTATTTTTATTTATTTGGGTTACAATTGACTCATACTTATGATTTTCACTTCGACGGGTCAGTCGGGGGTCTCGCTCCCCGGTGAGCGAGCGGCGTTCCAATTATATTTTGTATTAAGGGGGCAGCACCCCCGAGAAACCAGACGCAATGTATTTTGGACTTGATGATTTTCCATTAATTTTGTATTAGTATACCTAATTTAATCGATTTTTTACTAAATTTTATTATTTATTTTAATATTCAGAAATAAAATCTAATTATATAAAAACATATACATATCATTTAACAAATATAAAAAACATATTTTAAAACATCTAATAAACAAAACAAAAAATAAAAAAAATAATTCAACCAACCCGGGTTGGCCACGTAGCCAACCCGGGGGCGAATGTTGGATCGGGTCCCCGACAACCTGACTTTCCCCCCCATTAAGGGGGACTGGGGTCGGGTTGAATCCCGACCCGACCCCAAAGAGCACCCGTTAAGGTGTGCTCTAAGGATGTTACTAGTCTCGAAAATATAAATTTCATTGACATAAACAAACATCTTCGTCCATATTAACAAGTAGAAACCCTGGTTGAAAGTAAATACAATAGGTTCAAGGGTAAAGTTATTTTTCATTTCAGATATTGAAACCGGCAATGTCGTCACGTTGCACACCTCGATGGAAATCTGAGGTGCACCCTCACAATTAGAAATGATATAATGAAGGTGGACTAAGTTGTGCACTTAGTATTAGGAAATAACTGTGGAACGAAAAAGTGGAAATGATGAGAGAAAACCTAATAGAGCTACACTAGGCAATAAATCAAGCACCTAGTTAGCATGCATCTTTCATAATGAGCAAGTGATAAAAGGACAGACCACAACATCAAGATTTACGTGAAATCCATATGACCCGCTACCATTAAAGCACATGCAGAGTTGTCGGAGCTTCACTATGGAGAAAAGTGGAGTACAATGGAGAAACAAAGAACGAAGAAAAACAGCTTGGAAGCGGATTGGAGCTTGGAGAGCTGCACCTCCAAGAACGATAGAATCCCTAAATCCTAAACCCTACTTTTGATAGTGGTTAAACCTACCTCTCCAAGATGGTGACTCCCAATACCTAAAAGTTCTCTCTAAACCATAAGGGGTAGTAGGTATTGATACTAGGGCTCAAGACAGCCTTGGGCAAAATAAAATACTCAAATAGTCCTAAGTTGAAGTGTAGTTGTCAGTCACAACGGTCCACCATTCTGTGAAACAATCAAACCATTTTAAAAGTGAATCCAGATAGCAAAAATAAATAAATCCGGTCGACCATTTGGGGAAAACGGTCGACCATTTTGCACCTGCTCCAGATTACAAAAGACAATGATTTTAAGGGTTTAGATCCGATCAACAATTTGATCATCCGGTTGACTGTTTGCTGTTGTAGAATTAATTTCAAGGTACACTCCTAACACTTGGAAAGTGGAGAAAATAAATTATATGGTCCAAAAAAGCAACGAAAAACGAATCAAGCAAAATTCAGTTATTTTAACCAAAATTCTATTGTATTCAGTTATATGGGAGGTGTCTAAGATTTGTGGCAAAACCCATCAAATGAAGTATTCTACTCTAACAAGCAAGCATACATTCATATTAATCAACACATTTCAAAATAAAGCATTTTTCCATTCTTAATTGCATAAATAAGTATCATCTCCAACCCCAAAGGGGAGTGATTTTACTCACTAACCATTAAACTAACTATTATACTAAGATAGGAAAACATATCAACTAAGTCTACTAGATTTAATAAAAGACAATTAAGCTTAACATGCAAGAACCATAAAAGAAGCGACATAACAAGGAAAATTTTATTGATTTCAGACTCACAATACCAATAGCATCTTCCTAATTCAGTATTTTCTCCAAGGCTCCACTTCAAGTAGGAAGAATAGACATCAACTATATAGTGATTATAATAGAAGGTGAAGAGTTCTATTTATAGTCATAGAAAAAGATAATCCGGGACAATCCCCCGGTATGGGACTAAACATATACCAGAAATAGACTAAATACACTCTAATACACGACCCGACAAAACCGCATCGGATATGGAGCAACCCAGACCGCCAAACCACGGTTTTAGACCATCAATTGGCGGTCTACATTGTTTGGATCACGTTGGGCTTTCGTGTGGGCTTTTCTGGATGACTTTGTTTATGTTTGATGCGTCTAATTCGGTTGTTGGAGCTCCGACCCGAATAGAATTGCCAAAATACTCCCATGATGGTGTAGAGTTTCTTCATTTGCTCATTGGTCCTTTGGTTTTTAATTCGGGCCCCTCTCTCTTGCATCTTAGTCCATGAGTCTCTCAAATCAGTCTTTTTTCCTGCTTTTAGGTCCTGTCCTTTTATGTTTCTTCTCCTCAAACCTATTTATTTCTGAAATTCAAACATAAAACTTGTCACGTAGCATTGTTTAAGTGAAAGATAACGGATATAAGACACAAATATATGCACGAAATGATGGCAATTACTTACGGTTCCACTAACTGATCTCCGTTCCAAGCCAAGATCAATGTCATTTACAACAATCCTCGCCTCACTCGTGTCTCCTCTCACAACCCGAGAGGGAGCTTCCTCGAAGCTTTACAATACTTGGTGATTCTTGAATATGGAAATGGAATCACAATCTAACTTACATTTTATACTTGAGCACACTTGGATATTGATATGGAAAGGATATACAAGTGGTGAAGTTTTGACTTATATGTAGAAGAATGAGAGCTTGAAGATGAAGAAGATTTGGCTTTGAGTATAGGATAGATAGGAAGTGTTCAAGAGTCTCAAAACCAAAAATGAGATCCTATTTATAAGTCTTCGAGCTCTATAGCCATTTGGAAGTTGGTGAGGAAATGGACCAATGAGAGGCAAGATGTGACTTAAACTCGGGCAGATTTTAGACCAGGTTTGGTCGACCGTTCAAGTAACGGTAGTCCTAGACAAAAGGGTTTGATTGGTCTGAACTAAGCATACGGTTAACCTAATAGGGTTCGGATCACCGTTCACCAACTTCCATCCACTATTATCAATTTAGCCCTAATTAAGTTCGGTTAACCGAATTCCATTCGGTTCACCGTTCCAAGGTGGACAGTAGGATTGGTTGGGCTCTGATCTACTCAAGTTCGGTTGACCGTGTATACTTTGATAGACTGAAGTTAGCGTGGTTTTTGCGCTGAAAGTTAAGGCTCAAATAGTCGTTGGGTACAATAGTCAAGTGCTACGTGTAAATAGACGTTGGGCGCCTAAAGCCAATAAGGACTCGGTTGAACGATAAGTATTCGGTCGTCCGAATTAAGAAAAGTCAATTGGGCTTTAAGGGCTCGATTCAAATGCAACTGCTGGAGCAAAGTCCAAAACCGGTCTAGGGCTATTCGGTTGACCGAAGTTGGTTCGGTCTTCCGACATGGCAATTTCAAAGAACTGCCTAATGTTTAATAGTGGGAAGTATTCGGATAACCGATAGGTGTTCGGTGGACTGAACAAGAAGTGTTTCGGTGGACCGTGAGGGGTTCAGTTTACCGAATCGTGACGGGACATAATTCTAATGCTCAAGTTTACATTCAACCTTATGGACTCAATAAATACAAGATTACATGTCTTGGTCCAAAGCTTTGATTACAAGTCTTGAGTCTTGATGTCTTTGTCACAATGCTCATTTTTTTATTGTCTTGATCAACCTATTAAGATGATTGCAATTATACAAGTATGTATGCAATGCATGTAATCGTGTTTGCTCACTTTGATGATTATGTTGGTTGATCAAGATGAGTTTGATTAATCATCAAAATTAATATAGATTAAGACCAAAAAGTCAACACAATCTTCGGTCCAAACCCCGGTGATGGTCCGGCCTGGTCTGGGTTTGGACCTATGTTCTCCCCTGTGCACTTCTATTTGCAAGTATGGAGCAATCACATGCATGACGAGAATGGAAAGAGGAGGCAACCTTGCAAACCAAGATGTCTAGATGATTACGTGGAGTAACCTTTGCATGGATCATACAAGAGTGCTATATCTACAATTATTTCCTTTTATGTTTTATTAAGTAGTTAGTGATATCGATATTTAGAATGTTGTTTTCAATTATGTTTTACTGCCTTATCGAGTATCTTCTGAACTTGTAGTCCAAGTTATTATTTCACTATATGAATGAATGAAGGAGTCGGATGAGGTACGAAAAATCTTCCACAAAAAACATTGGGTCGCCTTCTCATATCGTTCGTCTTGCTGGAGGTCCCCCTTCGTCGAAAAGGGTCTAACAACATATTACGGAAAAGATAATTAGAAGTATTTTCGAAAGGGTTTTCAGCCTCACTCATAACTAGTCTGATATGTAAGTACGTAGTTATTTTGTACTAGTTTGTTATAAGATGCTCTTTGATTTAATAGTTTTCAAATTGTAGCATTTTTATGAGTTATGATTTATTTTTTTGATTTTATCTCTATTCTACTAGCATTCTTATTTTGAATCCTCACATCCCGACACATGTAAATGAGGTTAATTGTTGAAATTCGATCTCTAGGCTTGATTATCTCAAAACGAAAGTATTCTTTCAACTCACATTATGAGATTGTGCAATGAATTGATATCCATTGCAGGCAAACATGAATCAACAATTGAATTGGTATAGTAAAAACTATAATTTACTTTGTTAGAAGCAAATATGCAATTAAGAAAATCATCAAGCATGATAGACAAATATCCAGAACACGTGAAAGTGTACATGCATTAGTCAAGAAAATTGGTCATAGTCTTTAATCACTCCCGGGATTCAATAATCAGTGGCCCACTTCATCGAAGATGACTTCATTTCTACAAGGTGAGAATTTTTTATATTATCATTCATGTTTCACTTGCAAAAGCTTAGAGATCATCCACAATTATTATTTTTAAAATTTAAATTTCTAACATCATAAACGGGATTTGAATTTGATAATTACAACCCATAAATTCAGGAGTAGCCATAAATCTTTCAACTGTATTTAAATTATAATTCAAATTATAATTCTTATCTCGTTTGTCAATCATGTCACCATTGTCGGGGGTTGTGCTCTCTTGCTTTAAATGGCCATCACCTCTGAGCAAAAGATCCACTTCATCACTCGGCCGCTTGAACGCCATTGTCGGTCATAGCCTAGCTGCAACCCTTGTGACGAGCTGGATTAACAACTTTCGAAACATTTTAAAAAACTAGGTACCTACAAATTAAGGAAAAGAGGGAAGAATAAATGATTTTCATATTCTTCCAATATTTTTTTAAAAAAATTCCCTTTTGTTTACCATTGTTAATGAACTTATTGATTTTGATCATCTATGCAACCATCCTCTTTTATCGCGGCTTGGGATAGGCTATGTAAAACACAAGTCTCACTTAGATCAAAAGAAAAATATGTAACATTATATTGGTATATTTTAGGATGAAATACATTTTACTTCTCCAAACCATATGCCTAATTCAGATACCTCTCCCTTGAACTTCAAAAAATTAGAATGAGTACCTCCATTGGATTGATACTTCACACTTTGTAAACAATTTAGGTATATAACATATGTATCTCATTAGTTTTAGAAATCATTAGATAAAGATTCAATCGTCACTTTTTTGCCCATGTTGGTAAACTAGAAGATTTATAGAAAAAACAATGCCTGGAAGGGGTACAAGAGTCACCCTTCTCATGGAGACATTGTTTTATTTTGTCAATAACATATTTTGTTTTCCATGTACGAAAGTAGCCATTGTCCAAAGAGTAGTGATCTTTGAGGTCAACTTTGGGCGCTTACCACCTCCCCATAGAGGAGGTGGTTGGTTATGCAAAATCCTAATTTTAATTGAGATTTAGATACTTAAGGGCTAAACCAGAAATATCCCATAACTATAAACCATTCTTTACCTACCCTCAATTCAAACTTCAAACTCATTCGCTTCCCACCCACCCCTCCCTCCTCCTCCTCCTCCTCTGACATCCTCCTTCAACATCCTCCTCCCACCTTTCTCCACTGACCTCCTCCCACCTTTGTCCTCCTTCAGTCTCCTCCTCCTCCGGCCTCGTCCTCTGACCTCCTTCTCATCCTCCAACCTTCTCCTCGTCCTTCACCTCCTCCTCCGGCATTCTCCAACCTTTGTCCTCATGTGGCCTCCTCCTCTTCCTATGGCCTTCGAACTCCTCCTTTTACTTTGGCTATGTCTGGGATTTGTAGATCGTACATATCTATGTCTACTTCAATGGTGTTATTATGGTTGAGCATTCCTGGTTGTCTCTGTCTTTGGGTTAGGTTTCTCAAACCGTTAATGGTTGAATGTTGTGTTTATGTTAAGATTGTTTTTTGAGGTTTTTCTTTTTGGTTTGTGTTGCATATTCGAGTTTAAGTTTACTGTGGTTGTCATTCAATGGATATATTTGTCTATTAGGTTTATGTAGTGTTTTTTGGTAATGTTAGATTTAATTATTTTTTTGGGTGGTGTTGTTTGCAATAGCATTTTTTTATGATAGAGACATGACTTGTTGATTGTTTGTCGGCTATATGTTTTCTTGAACATGGATATCCCAAAAAACATAGGTTTGTTTGTTGGCGGTGTAAACTATCGACAAACATTTTTGAGTTTTAACATAACTATTTATGTATGAATCAGTGTTTTTATAGATATTTCTTGTGAGAGTTTTATTTGATTCGATTGATTCAATATATCTTTCTATTTTGTGGTTGCTATGGGAAATGTTTGATGTTTTCATTTCCAACATCTTAGTTTATTTGGTTTGTAAATAATGTTTAGAGGAGATTGGTCCTTAGCTTTGTAGTAGTGTGTGTTTGGTTTAAGGTTATGGAGGAGAAAACCAATGCTAATGTTGTTCTTTGGAATGTCCGAGAGGAACCAAGGAAGGCAGCAAGATCTCGCGCCACTATTATTGTTAAGATTCTATTTTTTTAAGAATATGCTTCTTTTCTTTTAGACGTGTATTGTTTGATTTGTATTTTATATTTCTTAATAACCAAATTTGCTGGTGTGTTTTAATAGATTATTATGAGACTTAAAAGAACCTCTCCAGTATGACTACCATGTTTGTATATTTTTACAACCATGTATCTGATGTAGTGTGTATGTATTGATTGTGTGGACCACATGTCTGGATACCACAAATGCATGTTAACTATTTGAATATGTCTACCCATAGTATCATACATGTGTCTGAACTCATCCGTACCCTAAACCATAACTCAAACATATCTATACCTTGAATCCCAAAAACTCTAAACCCTAACACCCTAAACTCTAACAACCTAAACTATAAGTCCGAACTCAGACACATCTAAACCTTAAACCAATAACCAGACATATCTACATCCTGGAACTCGAAAACCCTAAACCATAACACTAGCACCCTAAACCCTAAAATCCTAAATCCTAAAACCCTATAATCTGAAACTCTAAGTTTGAACCAAGATAGATCTAAACCTTGAAACTCTAAACCCTTAAGCCTATCTAAACCATGAATTGTAATATCTATTGGACATATCTCATTCTTGAGTTGCCCATATGTATGTTATTGTGGCCACCGAAAAAATGCAGAAAGACATATCTAGTGTAGAAAACACAAAACCCTAAACACAGAACTCCTAAAATCTTAAATACTAAACCCTAAGCCCTTAGAAACGAGGAAACCAAAAACATTATGGTCATACATATTATAACCTAAATATAAAGGTGACCATACCTAAAATCACAAATGTTGTATTGGTTTCGTAGCCCAACTATGTCACCCAATATAAAATCAAAACTTTCGAAATCGTTATAGGTTTGGTCCTTCATAATATTGTAGCCCAAACATTATAAGGGTGACCATGCAAAATTCCTATAGGTCGTCATATGTTATGTAGCCCGAATAACATAAGTGACCCGATATAAAATCACAACTCCAATCGAAGAAAAGTGGGGTTCTTCATATTGTAATCTAAATATAGGAGTGACCCTACCTAAATCGTAACATAGGTAATCCGATATAAAATATTTACACTAGAATTAGGAAAAGATGGAATCAATAGTACGGTAAACCAAACGTTACGGTGATTCATCGTCGTAATACTCCATATTGTAATAAGACGATTTTTAAAAAAAATTGGGCGGGGTGTCTCTGTCGGCCGCCCGACCCATAGGGGAGGCGGCTCCGTCGGCCACTCGATCATTGGGTCGGGAGTCTCCTGCGGACGCCCGAACATAGGGCAAGGCGTCTGCGGGAGAAATTGTGATAAATTTAAAATAAATTGAATATTATGTTAATAATGAATTAAATTAGTTTAGTAAATCTTTTATTGATTATAAATTGTAATAATTATTAAATAAATAGACTATTAAGTTAATAATTAGTTTAATTATTTTAGTAAGGAATTATTGATTAACAGTTGTGAAAATCGCTAAGTAAATTGATTATTACGTTAGTAATTAGTTGTGTACGATTTTAGTAAAGGATTATTGATTAATTGTGATAATTGCTAAATAGTCATCGGGTTACCGTGGAGGAAAAGAGAACAACATGATATAAGTACACATACACGATATATTATACATTAGAAATGCGTTACAAATTACAATCAAAATTTACTACGTAACCGGTTCCAATACGTCATCCTACTTTCGTACTGATCCTCCCATCCAACAACACTCGCATGTCGCATTTGATGCCACAAGGTCGTTATAGGAGGTACTGGAAAATCATCAGCTAATTCCAAACGAATAAAATGTATGTAACTCCCTAAATGAGCAATGACCAACTCTCTAACAGGGTTCGTCATGGCAGACGGACTCTCCCAAGGTAGCACAGTATGACACGGGAACAACGAATCATCCGTTCCCATTGAGAAATACACGACCGCACACTTGTAAAAATTAGCAATCAGAAACAAGTCGGCCCAAACCTCCATATAATGATTCTCGTCACAAGCTCCCCCGCCCAATCAATTCGTTGACGAGCCTCTACCACATTGCCGAAATAAACACTCTCATAAATAGGATGTGCACCTATCTCATTAGAAATCGCACGACGGGCGTGCGACAAATTGTCTTGACCACCATGGAAGACATCGGCAACACATCGAAATCCACAGTTGCCATCAGCACGTACGTCATTCCACCTCTCTAGAATTGGTAAAATGATTCCTGACAGTCTATCAACATATAGGAAGTTATCCACGTCAATCCCTCCGGACATTGCGAGATAGAGAAATAGTAATTAATTAAAACAACAAAATTAGGAGATAATATATGCAACCCTATCTAGATTAGTGATATATATTAAATAACAACAAAGATATCGTCATACAAGATCTTGTGCCCGTGTTCACGGACGATCGAGACGAATTGGAAGACCGACCACGACCCCTGCTCCCACTATTGCCAGACCGACCACGACCACGCTCAGCATACTTGAAGGCACTCGGGTCCCGACGTGTCGACTTTCCCCTAGGTCGACCTCGTACCTTAATATTTTCTGCGGGTTCTCCATAGTTCGATTGATCGAGGTGTAACTGTTCGTATAAAATACGAGAGGCACTACGAATTACTACAGGGTCGTTCTCCGAAATCTCATCAACGAGCTTCCAAAAATGCTCGACGTCTTGTGCTGACTGATCCACAAACTCTGACATCTGGACTCCTTCTCCAATGACAAGTGTTTTCCAGAATCAATGAATCTGCTCTAAATAAATTTCATCACCTGACGTAAAACACTCGTACATAGTACATGCACAAGGAATCTCATGTGATGTCAGAAAAGCACACCCGTAACGATATTCAACTTCACTACTTAAGTCCTGCATTCTCTTCAACTCCTGAGTCAATAATGACAAGCAGCGATGCGAAACTCGGCCATTTATATGCTGAAACAAAGGACCTATGTAGTTTGCCACAATTCGACGTCTCGAATCTTCAAGAAAGTTCCGAATATTCGTCAGCTGCATTTCAATAGTCGAGTTCACGCGGTCGAAAAAAGTGTCGAGAGCGGCAATCGATGTAGTGATTCACTCTTTCAGAGCCGATGTGCACTTTCCACCCTTCAGTTCGTAGTGTTGCCGAAATGAAGAACTTTATTCGTCCAATTCAACACAAACTTTTCTTTATGCACCAACCACGTGTCTTCCACATACTCCGTTAGCACTGCCCAGGACTTGTAAGAATCTTTCAGACTACGGACTACTCTATCATAATCCGTCTGTGACCCTCTGAATAAACTGCAAGTGCGTGGTTGTGCTGCCCATAAGTGCTACTAGAAACAACGACTCATCCATCACGATCCCGTCCCTCAACCACTTCTACCAAAAAACGACAACCGCAACCTTTTCGTTTTGTGTTCTTTCGCAATGCAATACTCGTATCACGAGAACTCATTTCACGTCTGCGATCACATCTCAGGTAACAATCCATCCGGTTATCTGCTTTTGGTTTGTATGATGATATAACCAAAAAAATCCGACTCCTATGCAACTTGTTTCGCTCATTTACAAGCTTCCTCGATTGTTGTAAATATTTCTTTATTATCAAAAAGCTCACTGTAATCTACTCCATCACCGCCAAAATCTTGCAACGAAACCTGCAAAAACTTAATTTAACAGAAAATTTAAAAAACATTTATAAAAAAAACGGGCGTCTGCCCGAAATGCCTCCACCTAGGTGGAGGCGTCTTAGCCAGACGCCGCCACGTTAGTGGAGGCACCTCGCTAAGACGCCTCCACATTGGTGGAGGCATCTTAACCAGACGCCCGAGTCGGGAAAAAATATTCCACCTACGTTACCTCACCGGATCCAAGTTCCTTGTCAGACATTTTCGTGGTGTTGGTACTAGAAATGTGAGTAAAACTGGGTCAAACACCTTGTTTAAAGACACAGGACGAAATGAATATTAATTGATTTGTTAAGGGCAAAAAGGTAATTTTTGGGGCGATTTAAGTAGTTTTCCGGCGACGAATAGTAGCCACCTTTTAATAAGGGTAGAGTATGGATGTCCTTTGCAGTAGATTGAATAATGGCTTTGAATTAAATAAATATTCTAGCACATGGGTTTGCTCGGTTTTGGGGTTATATTCGAGAAGCAGAGGGATGGAGGTGCGAAATGTCTCGGGCCATCTTTACTCGTGACATTTTCATATATAAAACCGACTCATATCAGTACATATTCTTTTCGCCACATCAGCATGATATTTTTCTTTTCTCTCTTACTATTATTCACCCCTCAACCACAACTCACTCATAAAATGTCAACTTAGTCATGTCAATACTCTCTCACTTTTTCATCAATTATATTTCTCTATTTTTAATTTCCTATCATTCCAATTAATTATATCAAATATTTTAAGAAAAATAATTACAAATTTGTGATACATTAATAAATTTATCAACATTATTAAAGTAATTATAGTAGTTTTTTTTGTTTTGGCTTTTTTAAATCATTTTTAAAAAATTCAAAATATATTTTTTTATTTTTGAAATTTTTTCCTTCAATTTTATCCAATATCAGCCTTCAAATAAGGTGAAGGGGAGAGAATATTGAAAATTTGAGTTGTTTTATCTAATAAAATAATTAATTCTCACTCTCCAACATAATAAATTATTTACAATTAAATATGAAATAAAAGCTAATTAAAACAAAATACAAAAATTAAAACGAAATTAAAAAATAAAAATAAAAGACCAATCTGGTCGTAAGAATGGACGACAGATGGTCTCTCGCCTATCATTGCAACTAAATGCTGACATAATGCCAGCATTTAGTTGAGGCACCCATTGAGAGTGCCCTTATTTGACGTGATTGAGGGAAACATGTCTCGATTCGATTCTTGCACGGAGAAAAAGCCATGACGTGATGTTGATGTGCAGCATTGGAGCACAAATTTGAGCACGAAAATGAACCCACCTATCATTTTTCTTTTCCAAATAAGTTTCATAACAGGAGACTACTAAATCATGCTTCGCAAAATATAGATAATTATTAATGTGTCAGTTGAAGAGAACATCCAATGACGTACTTCATTAGAAACAAATCATAAAAATAACAATGTAATTGCAGTTTGCTCCCTATCCCTATCCTTGTACTTGTTGGCACATTGCAACCCTAATCTTTAAAACATTGCAGTTGTTCACATTTCCTTTCACGGGTTGGTACTTTATCCACTTGTGCTAGTTTTGACCCTCAATGCTTTCAACCCGAAAATCAAAGTTACCACTAAATTTTGAAAAATAATCTCATAAATTATCTTGTTTATTTTAACATTCATAAAGCGTTTTTAATGTTTTTTCAAAAACAAACGATGGTAACTTTGGATTTTTTGGTTGAATGCAGTATCATCATTTTTGTAGTCAAAACTACCGGAGGAGGTAAAATGTCAACGAGTGAAAGCACAAAGAGCAAATTGTAACATTTTAGAAGTTAATAGTGTAAAGTGCTAACAAGTGAATGAACAAGAGGCAAACTGCAATTGGCTCTAAAAACAACTATAATATATTAATTGGAAATCAAACTTGGACCTTGATTCATTAAAACAAAAGGACTTTAATGATTTTTCATTTGATTAAGGAACATAATTTAAAAAAAAGGAAATAATAAGGAAAGTGACACAAACATAAAAATAATTAAGAAGGTTAGCTCCTAACTTTGGTATGCTTAAGTGGCAAGACATTGACTTTGTATTATATGTGCATTGAAGCTCTGAAGGGACAATAGAAGTATACGGATTCATTGTGAATACAATATTTCAAGAATAAAAAAAAATCAAAACGACCTTTAAATTTAATGATTTTGTACATGCATACTGATATTCTGTTATAAACAAGATCTAAAGGTTAGATTTTCCATTTTAAAATTAAATTTAAAGTTATTAAAGAGTGTCACATTTGTGTTAGCACATTTTAAAAATAGTGAATCTCTCCTCATGTTGTAAGTAATCAAGAATATATATATGTGTGTGTGTATATATATATATATGTGTATATATATGTATGTGTGTATATATATATTCTATTGTTGTATTCAAAGTTTGAACTTTAATTCCTTGGGAAAAAGACGTTGTAATTTAATGATTTTTTTATTTGCTTAAGGAACATAATTTGGAAAAAAAGAACAAAACGAAAGGGAAAAAATACGGAAAGAAAAGGGACACAAACATAAATATAATTAAGATGCACATTGGGGCATTTGGATGGTTGGAAATCCAGCTCTCTACTCTGTCGGAGCTGCTACAGTACTTCAGGCTCATCCAAACGTGCTATAGCTCTCGGGGATCTCATCTCCTGGCCATGTTGTGATGTTGGGTGATTTTTTGGATGGTTCTGCCCCTGGACAATTGAAGTTATTCTAATTTCATTCTTGATTAGGCATTTATTTTGGCTTTCAATTTGCTCATTCAACATTATGGTATTGATTTTTCATGTGTTCAAATGTTTGGTTTTTCAAGAAGGTCATATCCTACCTAGCCAACCGTCGTGAATCATGACATTTGTGGATGAATTTGTGTATATAGTTATGCTTTTTATGTATATTTTTTATTTTATAAATTGTGGATGAAGTAATCTTGTCAGGTTAGTTTGGATGTAATGTACATAAAGTGCTTATATATAGTTATGCCTTTTATGTATATATTTATTTATAAAATTGTAGATGAAGTAATTTTGTATTGTTAGTTTGGATGTAATGAACACAAATTGCTTATATATAGTTGTCTTTTATGTATATATATTATCAATGTGTATATATTTGGGATGTAATGAACATAAATTGGTTATACTCATATGCTTAACTCTCTTAGATGGGTGTTGTGGTGTAATTTAGATTTCTTTGAGAGGGCATCCTTGTTTGAAGAGCACTTCAGGGCTTTCATTGGACAATGGGGGGATCCACCGCCACTCCTACCATCCAAATAGCTACGACGTCTAATAGTGAAAAAACAACTTTTGTGGCAAAATTTTAAAAAGTTGACTTCCTATCAGAATCCCTCAATTGGGAGCCCATCAAAACGGACCCATACAACGTGTGCACTCTTGAGCTACAGAACATTGACTTTATACGTGTAAAAGTTGCAGGATCAAATTCTAGACTTATGAAGTAGTTACGTTGGATTTATGTGTTTTTCAATGATCATGTCTCTGAATTAATGTCGGAATGGGTCTAAATAGGGGTGAGCAACAACCGATTCGGTCTGGGTTTTCGGTCCGGGATCCTGAGCCAATTCGGTTTCGGTCCGGACCGGTCTGATTTTTTTTTAAATTTTGGGGTAAAAAATGGTTTTGGACCGGACAGGTCCAGACCCAACCGGTCCGGTCTTCAGTCCGGAGTCCAGAGCTGATCCAGTTCTAGTTCGGTCCGGGTCGGATCGGTTGCTTACCCCTATGTTTAAAGATCAACAAAAGTATATATATGTATATATATATGACCTACAACTATGCTGGCTATGACACTACATTTTTGTGAGTAGGATATACCATATAAAAGGAACATGTGATAAATTTCAGATCAAATGGCTCATCATAGACCTTGATCTGAACACTTCGAAATTCAGTAAATTTCAACACTTAAAATAGGAACATTTTAGATCCATTGTTAAATTAACTTCGATTGACGTAAAATTTTAATACGTTATGGTAGGGGAGAGCAAAATCCGGTCCGGTCTGGGTTTTTGGACCGGATCCAACATGTTTGGGTTCTAGTCCGGACCCTGGAGACGGATCGGGTTCCGGTCTGGTTCGGAGTGGTCCGGGTTTGGTTAATTTTTTAAAATTTAATACAAAAATCCAATTCTAGACATGTCTGGTTCAAGTTCCGGTCCGGACCAGATCCGACCGATCCGGTGTCCGGTCCGGATCCTGGAGATGGTCTGAGTTTGGTCCTGGATCTGGGCACATCCTTACGTTATAGCTTAGGAGATAACAATACATATGATTAAGTTTGATTTTAAATATCTTAATTTTCAACGTAATAGTCAAGTTAGCTGTATAAACTCCTACAACCCCATTGTATATATATTATATTATTCTGAATACAAGAAAAGACACATTTTTAGTTCTTACCTTTCGGTTCATTATTATTTTTATTTTCTCTAAAATAGAAAGGATAGATATCCAACTGGACAATAGAAGTCTACGGAATCCGGATATTTTAAATAGTTATGTGAAGGGCCATGGATATTAATTAATAAAGCACTAAATTATAACAAAAAGAGTCAAATTTTGAAAAAAATGGCATTTGATCCTTTCCAATATTTTTTTGGGTATGTATATTTATTGCAGTGCAAGAATCTCATATCCGAGGCAAGATGCCTAGGATCTGGAAAGAAAGAAAAGAATGGTGCGGAACTCGAAAGAAAGGAGATTACGGTTTCTTGGAGAAAAAGAAGAGAGGATTTGTCGGCAGAGAAACCTTAGTTTCCGTTAACCCAAACCCTAGCATAATCAGGTCGGGTTACTAATTACAATGAAATAATTGAATTTTATTTACCCGCGTACAACACAACTTGAACCAACTACTCGACTAACTCAGCCTGTAGAGTCTAATTGGCTCAGATGTGGTACATTCACTAAACTTGTGCAATAGCACATTAGGGGCACACCAATCGTATACCAGCCTAATTAAGATCACACTTGCTTATGTAATTCATGCGCCACTTCATCATTGCCTTGCTAATTTACCAAGGTAACATGCAGAACCTATGCGCACATATGATTTCGGGACGAAATCCTTTTAAGGTGGGTGAATTGTTATATTCCTAACCCACGCTTAGAGATTAATCCCGGGTTTAGTGTGTGGGTTTGCATGGGGGGGGGAGTACTGTGGAAAGGATAGGGTGATGGGTGTTGAAGTTTTGCGCAAAGAGTTCGACCGGGTTGCCTCTTTCGGTCGACCGTTTTTGCACAGGACTGAATTCCTGGTCCTTTTAGGATGACAACTTTGTCCACGGAAACCCGTGTCCTCGCCTTGTGCGTGAGCCCCGGGTGACGGTGGACGCGTGCCTGCCCAGGGACCGCCGTGTGGAAGAGAGTGGGTGTTCGGGACGTGTCACCTCCATGTATGGATCGTGACTAATGTGATGGATTGATGGACTCATTGTAGAGTAGAAGGCCTGAGGGATCGCGGATCCCAATGTATGATTATGTGCGGACACGCAACTGTCGTTGAGTGAGGTGACTACCGGCCTACATGGCTACGGAGGTCGCTGCCTTGCTTTTATATCGGCGTGGTTGGTGTTTGTGGCTCGTAGAGCCTGATGACCTGGCAGACTTCGGTCTGGACCCGCCCAATGTTGTGCCAGACGTATTGATGGACCACCAATGTTGTTCCGGTGATGCCGCCGATGCTGTTCCGGCGATGATGATTGATTGGTCGATGTTGTTCCGGCTATGTTCCTCAGATGGGCACCTACTGAGATGATGTTTGATGGACTGACCGAGCGACGGCTCCGTTGGTGTGGTTTCGACCACGAAGTTACAAATATGTTTCTTATGGCGCGGACTTGGCGGATGCTTCTTGCCGAACCCCATGATTAGTGTAGTCGCGTGTGGGGAGTGTCACGTCATGTTCCGTTAGACCGTATGTGCCTACGGTAGGTCTCCTTGGGAGACCCGATGATGATTGTCAGACTGATGTCCTGTGTTACCCTTCGGGGGAACTGTTTTCCTTACTGTTGATGACATGACATCCTACTAGTATGATAGGTTCATTTGTACTACTGCATGCATATAGGTGAGATTGGCATACGAGGTTTCCTTATGGAAACTCAGGCATTGTTGTTATATCTTTTTCAGGACCGCAGTAGGTCTAGTTGGGTGGTGATCAGCGGGCGCGCGCATCTTGGGATCAGATCCTCTCTTTCGGACCACTGAGGTCGACATGATTGCTTTTACCTTCTTTGTTGTTCTGTTGTAATCATGTATCGTTTTGACAAACTCTGATGTAATATGGTACACTGCTTATATGTTTTATGAGAAGTAACAATCCCGTCTTTGATTTTTGGTCACTGATGTCTTGATGTTTAATTTTTAAATTTCTGCTGTTTCAGGATGTTACAATTATACTGAAACAACTAAATTGGATTATTCTAATTTGGTAGATCTGACGGGCTCCGAAGTGGTTTTCGAGTGAAAATCATAAACGGGAATATGAAATTTAATTACTCTAATTCAAAAGGACTCGTTTTAATTAGTTCGTAAAGAGCATATATCAAAGTTTTGTTTTTTTGAAATTTATAATGGAATGATATTTTATGGACACGAATATGTTTTTCTGTTGACGTTAGATTGTTTATTGGTAGTTGAACTTGTAGAGGACTATATGTTTACATTGAGATTGTTCTTTTTTATGTGTAAAATATTATGATCGAAAATGAATTTTCGCTAGTAGATTAAGTGACGAGTACGAGATTAGGGTTGATGAATTTCTACTATCTGCCCTGAAGAATGCAGACTCTAGAAATGAGAGAAATATCTTATGTCAATGTAGGAGTTCTTTTAACATGTTCTTACGAGATATAAAAGAGATAAAATCTCAGTTGTTCGAGAAATGTTTTAATAAAAAATATACTTGTTGGATATGACATGATGAAAATAAAATAAGCACCAAAGAAAAAGTATCAATAGTGACCAGTTGTTCGAGAAATGTTTTAATAAAAAATATACTTGTTGGATATGACATGATGAAAATAAAATAAGCACCACCGAAAAAGTATCAATAGTGACAATTATTGTGATAAACCCGATGTACCTTTTATTCTACTGTCTCACGATGAAAGTTGGGATACGTGTAGCCCAATGTTCCAATAAGTGTGGAAATTAGTAATGTAAATGTAGCTGGTAGGTAAAAGAATTACAAGTAACTTTCCGTTTATATTTCTATCTACGTTTTTATCGTGTAAATATCAATTAATTGATATTCTTTTACTTACCGGTTACATTCACATTACTAATTTCCACACTTATTTGAACATTTGGCTACACCTATCCTAACTTTCTTTTATGCCACATTATTATTATTATTTTAGTTTTGCTTGCATGCAACTCAAAATTACATTGATTCATTTTCTACCATCACCTATTCATTTTCTATTCATTTTCGAAAAATCATAGTCATGCCATTGGAATTTTGATTGTTTACGACTTTACGTCAGTATCATTATGTTTTTGAATCATACCACTCTGTTAACTTATTCGTCATATTTCTTATTTTGCAATCTAACATATTCAAAATTTTGCAAAAAATCTAACATATTCAAAATTTTGCAAAAAATTCCCTAACTTATTTAACAAATAATATTTACGTCATTTTCCCTCTCTCTCTTACTTTTCTCTCCTCTCTCTATTCTCTCCCTTTCCCCTCTCCTCTTTCTACCGATCTAAATTTCATTTTCAATTCTTTTTATTTATTTAAATTTATAATATAAATAAATAAAAATAGTTATATACTTACAATTAAAAAATAAAATAACAACGAAAAAATTGAAAATAAAAAATTAGAGAAAAGAAAAGGGGATCGATGGAAAAAAGTGTGAGAAAGAAACTGAGAAGAGAGAGAATAGAATGAGAAAGAGGAGAGAGAAAAAACAAGAATGGAGAAAGAGAAAGAGAAAGAGGAGAGAAAATGAATAAATGTAAATAAATAAAAGAGAGATTAGAGTGGAAAAAAGAGGAGAGAGAAAATGAAGAAGAGAAATGACGTAAATATTATTTCTTAAATATGTTTGGGGTAG
Organism: Triglochin maritima; assembly: GCA_963682175.1. Lineage (NCBI taxonomy): Eukaryota > Viridiplantae > Streptophyta > Magnoliopsida > Alismatales > Juncaginaceae > Triglochin > Triglochin maritima. The sequence goes on from OY821779.1 coordinate 18,740,580, forward strand.
TTTTGTAAAATTTTGATTTTATTATATTGACGAGGGGTTGTTCCGTAAAATTCTCAATTTAATATTTATTTATTTAATGGAGTACGACGGAAAAGTTAACAGAGTGTCGTGATTCAAAAACATAATGATATTAACCCAAACAATCGAAATTCCAATGACACAATCCTAATTTTTTGAAAAGTGATGGCATAACACAATTGAGGTATTTTCTGAGTGACATGCAAGTAATATTATTACAACCTTTTCGAATATGTATCTTGCGTTTTTATATTATTTTATTGAATATATTAATAAGCTAATTCGTCTTTTACTATGTGTTTATACTTAAAAATCAGTTTTGGATTTTGACTTTGTATTATGGAATAATTTACCATGTAAAATAAAGTAATGCTTGGAAGTTAAAGCGTAGCATTAGACCTTTCTTTACGTTTTATTTCATGGTGGGTTGGTATGGTTGAATATAATCACAATAAAGCATTTAGTGGTACCAAAATGAAGAAAAAAAAATTAAAAATGATCTTGTACTATATAAAATAGTTTATTTATTTGATAAGATTGTAAATTAAAGTTAATTAATTATAGCTTGTACTTCCCCAGTCTAACTAATGAAATTGATTGATGAACAAATAAATAGTTTCCCTGTAGGTTAAAGTGTTTGCTTATTTCTTCCATCAGTTATCTTAACAAACGTTATCAACTTAAGTATCACTTACAACGACAACAAAACCTTTAATCTCAAACTAGTTGGGGTAAACTAAAATGAACTCAAAAGAATCACGATTTAGGCATGTGAATAACCTTCTTCCATACCCTCCTATCCAGTGTCAAATCATTGGGAATGTTCCAACCTTTTAGGACTATGCTTGACATCATTTCATGCTCATATTTTTATCTTATATCCATTATCTTTCACCTAAACAATGCTATGTCACGAGTTTTATGTTTAGTTTTCAGGAATAAATAGGTTTGAAGAGATGAAGCATAAAAGGACCCAAAAGCTGGGAAAAAGGACTGAATTGTGAGATCTAGGGACCAAGATGCAAGGGAGAAGGACCTGAACGCAAGACAGAAGGACCTAAGAGAATAACAGAATACTCCACACCATCATGGGGAGTATTTTACCAATTCGATTCGGGTCGGAGCTCCAACAAGTCAAGTAACCAAATCAAAGACCAAGAATACCATCCAGGAAAGGCTCCAAGAAAGCCCAGACGAATCCGGACCCTGTAGACCGCCAATTGGCGGTCTGGAACCGCTAATTGGTGGTCCAGGTGGATCTGAATCCGCTTAGCATTTTCTGGCGTTGTGTATTAGAGCGTTCTTATGCTATTTATGGTATTTGTTTAGTCCCACATCGGGGGATTGTCCCGGATTAGCTTTTTCCATGGCTATAAATAGAACTCTTCACCTTCTATTGTAATCACTCCATATTTTAAGTGGTTATTCTTCCTACTAGAAGTGAGGCCTTGAAGCACACACTAAAGTAGGAGGATGCTACTTTTAATGTGAGTCATTTTAATACAAGTTTTATTTATTATGTTGTTTGTTTTATGTTTCTTGTTTTGCTTTGCTTAATCTCATTTCATTAGTTTTATTAGATTAGTTAATATGCTTTCTTTGTTTAGTTTAATAATTAGTGTAATGTTTAGTGAGTAGTTCCATCCCCTTTGGGGGGTGGAGTAGATGTACATACATGCATTAGAGAATGGGATGAATGCTTTATTTTTGATGTGTTGATCAAACATGAATGTATGCTTGCTTGTTTAGGATAGAATTTATAACTTGATGAGTTTTGCTAAAATGATTAGACACCTCTCATGCTTGTTTAGGTTCTGAAATAAACAACTTGCATATGTAAATGTTAATCAACTAAGTTGGTGAATAGATTGATAGGTTTTGCCATAACATTTAGACACTTCCTATGCTTGATAAACACCACCTTCATGTACTTAAAGAATGTATTCTACACCCACCTCTTTGCATGTGTGCACTCACTCCACCCCTTAGGGGTTTTCCATTTCCTGTATTCCAGCATTCTTCCTTTGTTCTTAGCTTAGTTATTGTTTCATTGTTTGGTTCTTCCTTTCGCATTTCCTACTTCTTAGCGTAGTATAGAGTAGAGTAGCATAAACATCTTTCTCCCCTTATTTTTGCCACTTGATTTCGTACAAGCAAGAGGCTACTCACCTCCCTGAGGACGACCCGTACTTGCCACCGCTTCATCGCGGTCGTGCACTTACGGTTTAAAATAAAACGTTCAACAAGTTTTTGGCGCCGTTGCCGGGGAGGTGCCAGTCCAGACTCTTGTTTGGACGATTCGAGTGGATTTAATTTTTGTTTTGTAGTTTGTCTTTATTTCAGGAGACTTGGAGTGGTCAGGAGGAGCACCTGGAGAAGTTTTGAAGCAAGCTGAGCACTGTAGACCGCCAATCAGCGGCCTGAGACCGCCAATTGGCGGTCTGGTAAGCTCAGCTCGCTCTCTTATTTCTTTGGTATGTTTACTTTATCTGATATAGTGGTCTGGGACTTAATTGGGCATGTTTTGACTTATAGTTTGTTCCCAGATCAATAATCAAACCTCCCTTAAGCAACTTGGACCCTAAAACTCAAAGCAAAAGATTAGGCATTCTTTTTGTTTAGGTCATGCATCATGTATGTGACTTAGGCATTTAGATTGTCTTTTATCTTAGCTTTATTTTCTGTTGCTGAGAGCTGGCGTGAGGTACGCACCTTCTACTCTCATTCATGCATTTTGTATGAACATGCATTAGTTAGTAGGAAGTGCATTGCAACAAGTGTGTTTTGAGCGTTTGTTTGGAGAGTTGATTGTTAGATTTGGACTCCAAAACGCTACTAAGGAGGGGCTGTCCCATAAAAGATAAGGTGGGGGATTTCATCACCCTTTCCTTCGCCCCACAAACCACACTAATAAATAGCCTAATTTTTAAAATCAAGTAGACATTGGCCTTAAGGATTTCGAGCGCATTAGGAGAGTGATCCGGTCCCGACCGTCATGACCTGATCGGCGTTGCCCACTTTGTCGATAGTAGGAGAGACGAGATCCCCGGATCTTGGCTCACTTGCTGGGCTTTGTGGTCCTCGTTGTAGGGAGGTGAGGCGTGTTGAGGCCGTGTGACCTCGCAGTTAGGCGTCGTCTAGCTGTAAGGACCTATAGTGACCTTAGGATTGCTTGAGCCTTGTTTGCTTGTGTGCTTCTACCTGTACCCATCCGCCGTAGCATAAGGACTTCTTCCCTTCTCTCCTGAGTCATTCTTTCTCTCCTGTGTTCCCTCGTCTTCTCTTCTACGTACATTCTTTGTAAAAAAAATTGTGCACCTTTGTGCATGCTTTCGTGGACACGAGACGAGAGTGGTCGTTTGACAAGGAGCGTTGTCAATCCGGCTTCGGTCATTGATTTCTCGACACCTTCCTTTTCTCATGTCGCACGCAGTCCGGGTTCAATGACTGCTAATTTCCGTGAGGAGGAGCAGTTGCTGGACCCACCTGTTCGACCAGTGCTTCCAGTTGTCGTTCCCATACCTCTACGTGATCGATGCTACCCGAGTCCTACAACTCTACCCTCATGCATCGTATTGCCAGAGGCTAATGGGAACCATTTTGAGGTTAAGCCTCAGTTTATCTCCATGCTCCCTCATTTCACTGGGAAAGGTGACCCCTATATCTTTCTCAGGGAATTTGAGGAGGTTTGTGCTATGTTCAAGTTGCAACAACTTAGCACAAACTCCATCCATCTTAGGCTCGTTCCTTTTGCACTAAAGGATGATGCCAAGAAGTGGTTGTACAGCAACCAGGCGAATTCCTTTAGGACTTGGGATGAGTTTCAATCTGCATTCCTCAAGAAGTACTTTCTTAATCATCGGACTCAAAAATTGAGGAACGAAATCAATTCGTTCTATCAACATGAGACCGAACCATTTCATGCATATCTTGAGAGGTTCAAAGAGCTACTATCCTCGTGCCCTCACCATGGCATTGAGTTGTGGCGTCTTTGTCAGATTGTGTATGAGGGTCTTCACATCCCGTCCAGAACGCTCCTTGAGTCCATGTGTCAAGGAGAGTTCTTGGGAAAGGATGAAAGGGAGGCATGGGCTTTCCTAGAAGACCTTGCTGAGAAAACCATGCAGTGGGAGAGTGTAAGGGAACCACCTGCATCATCTAGTATAGGAGCGAGAATCGTGAATGCAAACTCGACTAGATCGGGTGCCGCATTTGCTATCGATACCACTACGGCCACCAAGGCACGCATGGCGGCCTTAATGCGCCATATGGATTCAATTGAGCTCCAAAACCAACAAAATGCACCTCACATGTCCACATCTGGTCCAGTTCCCTATCATTCATGTGGTAGGATAGGTCATGTAGAAAGCGAGTGTGAGTCCATTCCTCCTGAGATGGAGCGTGTCAACGTCGTCTATGATAGAGCCAGGAATGACCCATACTCATCATCTTATAATCATGGATGGAGGAACCACCCCAATTTTTCATGGAACCAAACTAATGCCCCGGGTGGTCCTCAAAACTCCACTAGACCACCTTACAAATCACACCAACCTCCCATGCATGCACAATCTTATCAGCAACCCCAAGTTCCAAGCACCAACCAACCAGGTTTCCCAAATTCTAACAACTTCGAAACCCAGTTTAATTCGCTTGAGAACTTGACTCGTGGACTTGAGAACTCTATGAAAAAATTTATGTCGTCGACAAGTCAAGTTCTCACTTCAAATCAGCAGACCATCAAATCTCTAGAGCTTCAGATGGGCCAATTGGCTCAGTCTGTACATGAAAGACAGAGAGGGTCTTTTCCTAGCCAGCCTGAAGCTAACCCTCGTCTGTACCAACAACAACACATGCAAAATGAGAATGTGGTACCTCGGGGGAGGCAAGTGAACCATGTGGAGGAACTTGTTCACCATGTCAATTCCATTGTGACCTTAAGGAATGGAAAACAGGTTGACAATCACATTTCCTTGCCACGCCCACCACCATCTATGCAGCCCCTCAGTGGGAATGGTGGTGAAGAAGAAGCTGAGGGTGAGGGTAATACACCAAAGCTTTCTTCTCAGGCACAGCAGAAAACCTACCTGCCAAAAGCTCCCTATCCAAGTAGGTTAAACAAAAAGCAGAGTGACAACATGGACAAGATAGTAGAGGTGTTTAAGCAAGTAAAGGTTAACATCCCCTTGTTGGATGTCATCCAACAAATACCTCAATATGCCAAAGTGTTGAAGGATCTCTGCACAACCAAGATGAAGACCAATGTTCCTAAGAAAGCATTCTTGGCTGCAAATATCAGCTCACTTTTGTCCAATCCCACCTACACAAAATACAAGGACCCGGGGTGTCCTACTATTCAGTGTACGATAGGGGACACTAGATTGAGCAATGTTTTGCTTGATTTAGGATCAGCGGTCAACCTCCTCCCATTCTCTGTTTATCAACAGTTGAACTTGGGAGAATTGAAACCAACTAAGATCACCCTCCAATTAGCGGATAGATCCATTCGTATTCCCATGGGGATTATCGAGGACGTGCTTATCAAAGTTGGAGATTTTTATATTTCCAGTCGATTTTGTTGTCCTCGATACCAATCCTGTTGCGAACACCCACTCTCAAATACCTTTGATTTTGGGTAGACCATTTCTGGCAACCTCCAATGCCTTGATTAATTGTAGAAATGGTCTCATGAAGCTCTCATTCGGTAACATGAGTGCCGAGTTTCATGTGTTCAACTCTGGTAAGCAACAGGAACCCATGGATGAACCTTTAAATCTAAATCTCATCCGCCAATTGGAGAAAGCACCACAAAATCAGTGAACACCCCTAACCCCAATGCAACCCGTTGAGAATGTTCGTGGGCCCAGCGAAAACTCATTGCCTGTCTTCGCAATGCAACAGAGTGAGCTGGCCTCGAACATGAATGTCCAAATGGAGTGTTCGTTGCATGATTCAGTTGAGAGTACTAGTGAGAGTGAGACACCTCATCATATGCCTATACCAGAAGGTGTCTCTACCTCATGTCCCATGGCCATTGAGCCATTTGAGCTTCATATTGACTCCAACAATGACCCACCTATGACCGAGCTTATGCTTGATGATCTAAATGATGGTGGGAGGTCCTTGTTGGATGACTTAGGGAGAAGCCTCATTCTTCGCGATGCAGGTCTGCTGCATCCATCGAATGAGCCTGAGGAACTCATTCTGATGCACCCGCCATTTGGTTGGAGGGTTTTCTTCGATGAGCAATTAAACCCTAGTGAGGCAACACAACTTCATTCTTTGTTGCCCACACCCAACCAATATCATGAGGGGTTCGAGCCTTTCAGCTTTGACCTTTCACCTCTCATGACACCTCAGAGTACCAGTGGAGTTTGCCCATCTCGGCAAGTCTCTAGTCCTCCTGACTTGATGTTCTCATTTGATGTTCCTTGACCAAATGATTATGAGAATATCTTGGTTGATGTATATATCTTAAAAAAAAGAAAAAAGAAAAAAAAGTGTGTAATAAAAGACTCCTTCAGTGAGCATCGATTGTTGTGGGCCCCAACCCTTGTGTACTTGGGCCCAATCTCTTCACATATTTATCTCCCTTCTTCAGCTTCTCACAGGTTTTGAGGGAATTTGGGTTTGTGTCCATCAACATGACCCTGAACGTCCCTTTGTACTTCATGTTGGTGAGATCTTTCCTTTTTCATGCATGTATCCATGTAGTATCTTGCTCGCATTCATTGGGGACAATGCATGAAGTAGGTGTGGGGGGGGGGGGTGTTTTACATGTGTACATAGGCGAGTTTTTTTCCTTTGGTTTTATTTTCTTTTGTTTGTACTGCTAGGGTCATGTTAGTGTGCCGCATTTAACATTGATATATCTGCTTGCCATGATCCTTGGGTGACTTGTCTTCTTTTGCTTGCCGAGTGCTTTAAAATTTTCACATTTCTTTCAAAATCTTCATGTGTTTGCGAAAGAAAATGTTTTTGTGGGTTTTGCATGCGTTTAGCATGTGCAAAACCGTTGAGAGGCAAAGTAAAAAGAAAGCTCCCACAATTGTCTTGAACTTGATGCATTAGGATTTCTAGTTTGTTGGCTTTAGGTCTTGTCGAGTCATTAGGATGCACCCTGGTTTTCCCTCAGGGGGCATGTAATCATAGGGTTTCAGTACTCAAACATTTAAAGAAGTCCACCCTGAACCTAGTGAGTCAAATAATTCGTGTTTGTGAGTATAAAGAAGTTTGTCGTAGTCGAGGGCCATTAATCTCTTTTTGTGAAACTAAAGTGTAGGGGTTTTGGTTCCCATATAGATAAATAAGTGGTGTTCTCTCTTCTCGCACGGCTCCTATCACTCGGGAAAGTAGGTCTGAGGGCACTTTGTGCCTGGTGCTTTTGAGTCATCTGACTTGGGATGCGCCGGCCGAACTCCCGTTACACGGGTGGTAGGGATCGCCCTATGTGGAGATTTGGGGGAAGGTGTACGTGATAGTGTAAGTCCTCATAGGCAATGATGCACGAAACCTGACCCTGGGAGAATCAAACACCAACCAATAAATGCTCCAAAGAAAAGAAAAAAAAAGAAAAAAAAGAAAAAAAAGTCAAATAAGAACCAAAATGGACTTTACACGTTGTATCACATTCAGAAGTTAAGGTTGCCCATGTCTTTCACTTAATTCCTTAGTTAACTCTCACGAATAACTCATTAGGCTAGGTTTGTGGACTGATTACATATATAGAGTCGACCCGTAGTATTACCGCATCCCATGATCGACAAAATAAGTCCAACGAGTCGTGTAGCTAGATTGATTAATGCATCTTGTTCGGATTTTGGGGTATATCCGCTGAAAACCCTCAGGAGACAACACTCCTCCTCCTTGGCGACAAGGAGGTTTAACGGCTTGTTGCACGTGCAAAGTGCAAACGTGATTCCTACGAAAGTGTGTTAGGATTTCTTGTTTTTCGCATGCTTTTCTCTTTCTTTGTTTTGCTCAGGACTAGCAAAAGTTAGGTGTGGGGGTATTTGATTGCCATCATTTCATGCTCATATTTGTATCTTATATCCATTATCTTTCACCTAAATAATGCTATGTCACGAGTTTTATGTTTAGTTTTCAGGAATAAATAGGTTTGAAGAGATGAAGCATAAAAGGACCCAAAAGCTGGGAAAAATGACTGAATTGTGAGATCTAGGGACCAAGATGCAAGGGAGAAGGACCTGAACGCAAGACAGAATGACCTAAGAGCAAAACAGAATACTCCACACCATCATGGGGAGTATTTTACCAATTCGATTCGGGTCGGAGCTCCAACAAGTCAAGTAACTGCATCAAAGACCAAGAATACCATCCAGGAAAGCCTCCAAGAAAGCCCAGACGAATCCGGACCCTGTAGACAGCCAATTGGCGGTCCAGGTGGATCCGAATCCGCTTAGCTTTTTCTGGCGTTTGTATTAGAGCGTTCTTATGCTATTTATTGTATTTGTTTAGTCCCACATCGGGGGATTGTCCCGGATTAGCTTTTTCCATGGCTATAAATAGAACTCTTCACCTCCTATTGTAATCACTCCATATTTTAAGTGGTTATTCTTCCTACTAGAAGTGAGGCCTTGAAGCACACACTAAAGTAGGAGGATGCTACTTTTAATGTGAGTCATTTTAATACAAGTTTTCTTTATTATGTTGTTTGTTTTATGTTTCTTGTTTTGCTTTGCTTAATCTCATTTCATTAGTTTTATTAGCTTAGTTAATATGCTTTCTTTGTTTAGTTTAATAATTAGTGTAATGTTTAGTGAGTAGTTCCATCCCCTTTGGGGGGTGGAGTAGATGTACATACATGCATTAGAGAATGAGATGAATGCTTTATTTTTGATGTGTTGATCAAACATGAATGTATGCTTGCTTGTTTAGGATAGAATTTATAACTTGATGAGTTTTGCCAAAATGATTAGACACCTCTCATGCTTGTTTAGGTTCTGAAATAAACAACTTGCATATGTAAATGTTAATCAACTAAGTTGGTGAATAGATTGATAGGTTTTGCCATAACATTTAGACACTTCCTATGCTTGATAAACACCACCTTCATGTGCTTAAAGAATGTATTCTACACCCACCTCTTTGCATGTGTGCACTCACTCCACCCCTTAGGGGTTTTCCATTTCCTGTATTCCAGCATTCTTCCTTTGTTCTTAGCTTAGTTATTGTTTCATTGTTTGGTTCTTCCTTTCGCATTTCCTACTTCTTAGCGTAGTATAGAGTAGAGTAGCATAAACATCTTTCTCCCCTTATTTTTGCCACTTGATTTCGTACAAGCAAGAGGCTACTCACCTCCCTGAGGACGACCCGTACTTGTCACCGCTTCATCGCGGCCGTGCACTTGCGGTTTAAAATAAAACGTTCAACAGACTATGTTAACCGTTTCTTCCGAACTTAATCTTGTTGTACCTCTCCCTCTTTTTATCTCTTCATCACGGCTCTAGGTCTTCTTTGTACATGTCCAAACCATATGAACCTATGTTGTATAAGATTTCTCCTTTATCGGGGCAGCTCCAACTTTCTCGCGGTTGTTTTTATTTCAGAACTGATCCATCAGCGTATGCCCACACATCCACCGCAACATCCTCATTTCGGTCACGCTTATCTTTTGCGCATATAGTCTTTTCGTATAGGCCAACATTCTATTCCATACAATATCACAAGTCTTATAGCGGTTCTATAAGATACCTGATATTTGTCAACATTTCGTCCACCCTGATCTAATTTATAACTAACAACTCGTCGATCTCCCCATCCTTTTGTCGTATCAACCCTAGATATCTAAAAATATCCCTTCTTCTCACCACTTGACCATCCAATATGATCTTTTCTTCATCGGTGTCGATGGTATTGAAACAACATTTCATATATTCATTTTTAGACCTACTTAATTCAAAACTTTTCTTTTCTAAAGTGTCCCTCCACCACTCTAGTTTCCTCTCAACACTTATTGTACTCTCGTCAATAAGTATCACATCATCTACAAAAAAATACATCATGGGACGTCAAACTGTATATCTTTTGTTACCTCGTCTATCACTAAAGCAAAAAGATACGAATTTAAAGTTAACCCCTGATGAATTCCAATCATAATTGGGAAGACACAAGTCTCAATACTATTGAATACTCTAACACTAGTTCAAACTCTCTCGTACATACTTTAATCATGTTAACATATTTTATTGGTATTTTTTCTTTTCCAGGGCCCTCCACATAACACTTTTTTGGACTCTATAGTAGACCTTATTTAAATCAATAAAAACCACGTGTAAGTCCTTTTTTGTTATCTATACTTCTCTATAAGTTGTCTAATCAAGAATATGGTCTCGATCATCGACCTTCCAGGCATAAAATAAAATTCATTATTTTTAACACGTGTTTCTGTCCTCAAACGGTGTTTAACGACTCTACCCCATAACTACATAGTGTGATACATAAGCTTGATACCTCTGTAGTTACTGCAACTCTGAATGTCTCCTTTATTCTTATAAGTTGACACCAATTACTATTTCTCTACTAGTTTGTTATTTGGTCATCCTACAAATACTATTAAGCAACTTGGTTAACCACATTATAGCTCTATTCCCGAGACATCACCAACCTCAATCGGGATATTATCTGATCCTAAAGTCTTGCCTACTTTCATCCTTTTTAAGACTTCTTTAATCTCAACTTCTTTGATCCTCCTAACAAATCATCTACTAGTATCCTCAAGTGCTTCATCCACTTAAAAACATCACTTTCATTCTCTTCATTGAACAATTTATCAAAATACACCTCCACATGTCCTTAATATTTCCGTCTTTAACTATAAGTTTATTGTCATTTTTTATGCATTTAACTTGATTACGGTCACTGGTTTTCTTCTCTCGCACTTTAGTCAACTTATAAATTCCAAATTCTCTCTCCTTTGATGTTAAATTTTGGTAACAACTCGTTTAGCCTCTCTTACTACTTTCTTAGTTTTTTTATTAGCCAACTTATACTCTACCAAATTAATCTCATTTTTCCTTATACCACCTCAGATAACACTTTTTCTTGAATTTAATCACATGTTGTACCTCTTCACTCCACCATCTCTAAAATCTTTCCTACCTTCTCCTCTCTCTCCACAAATGTCTGTAGCCACTCTCCTAATGCAAGATGTCATGCCCTCCGACATACTATTAGTATCATTTTCTAGGTCCCAAGGTCGCTCAACAATCAACTTAGCTCTAAATCTAAGACGTCTCCCCTTTAAGATTCCACCACATCGGGCTGGGGAAATCTTCAGAAACACATGGTCACCCACATCGAAGCTCAACACTCGTCTGTGTCGATCAGCATAACTCTTCTGCCTGCTCTGTGCCGTGGCCAGTCTCCTCCGAATCACATCAACCTTCTCTGCATACATCTGAACAATCTCTGGACCCACTAAATGACTCTCGCCCACGTCACTCCAACATACTGGTGATCTGCAAGGCCTCCCGTACAACGCCTCTTACGGTGCCAGCCCAATACTCGAATTGTAGCTGTTGTTGTAGGCGAACTCTATCAGCGGCAAGTGTTCATCCCAATGTCCTGCCCAATCCAGTGTGCATGCTCTCAGCATATCCTCCAAGGTCTGAATCGTCCTCTCTGACTGGCCATCTGTCTGCGGGTGGAACGCCGTACTGAACCTCAAACGTGTCCCCAATGCCTGCTGCAGACTCCCCCAAAATCTGGAAGTGAAACGAGGATCTCGATCAGAGATGATGCTCACTGGCACTCCATGCAGCCTAACTATCTCCTCCACGTACAACCTAGCTAGACCCTCTAAAGGCAAAGTGGTCCTGATCGCTAAGAAGTGCGCTGACTTGGTCAGTCGATCGACTATCACCCAAATCGCGTCGTGGAATCTCCTCGTCTTCGGCAATCCTATGACGAAATCCATCGTCACGTGCTCCCACTTCCACTCAGGAAGCTCAATACACTGCATCGATCCCGCTGGTCGCTGATGCTCAATCTTCACCTGCTGACGGACTAAGCATCGCTCCACAAACTCTACAATGTGCCTCTTCATGCCCTTCCACCAGAAGTTTCGCTGCAGGTCATTATACATCTTCGTGCTCTCAGGGTGAATGGTGTATCTCGCTCTGTGTGCCTCCTCCATGATGTCATCTCTCAGCCCATCGACCTTTGGCACCCAGATCCGACTCCTGAACCTCAAACCACCATCAACCCCCCACACTGAAGTATGACTCATCTCTGGAAGCTAACCGTAGCAGACCAGCTAACTCATCATCCCCATGCTGAGCCTGCACCACACGCGAGACTGTTTGCGGCTCCACTCGAAGCCCAGCAATCACTACTCCCTCCGAGCCCTCTGTGAACGGCCTCCACTGTGACAACGTCTCAAGTAGCCTCTACTCCTGGATGCACATACTCGCAACTGACACCTCCACCTTCCTGCTCAACGCATCTGCAACCGAATTCGCCTTCCCCGGATGATAGGAAATGGTGAAGTCGTAGTCCTTAATGAACTCAAGTCATCTGCGCTGCCTCATATTCACCTCCTTTTGCGAGAACAAATACTTCAGGCTCTGATGATCTGTGAAAACCTCGAACTACTCACCATAAAGGTAGTGCCGCCAGGTCTTCAACGCGTGAATCACCGCTGCTAACTCCAGATCATGAGTAGGGTAGTTCTTCTCGTGCACCTTCAGCTTCCTCAAAACGTACGCCACCACCTTCCCATGCTGCATCAGAACACAGCCCAAGCCAATCCCTGACGTATCGTTGTAGATCACATAACCTCCACTACCACTCGGTAGCGTCAGAATCGGTGCCGTCATCAGTCGCCTCTTCAGTTCCTGAAAGTTGTCCTCGCACTTCTGGGACCAAACAAACTTGACGCCCTTCTGCGTCAACGCTGTCAGCGGCGAAGCAAGTCTGGAGAAATCCTGAATGAACCGTCTGTAATACCCTTCCAGTCCTACGAAGCTCCGGATCTCTGTCACGCTCGTCGGATCCACCGAAATCCCATCTGCTGACACAATATGCCCCAGAAATGCCACCTGATCCAACCAAAACTCGCACTTCGTGTACTTGGCATAGAGCTACTGACCTCTCAGGATGCCAAGCACAATCCTCAGGTGCTCTCAATGTTGCTCTCTGTCAGGCGAGTACACTAATATGTCGTCCACGAATACAATGACAAATCTGTCGAGGTACGGCTGAAAGGTCCTATTCATTAGGTCCATGAATCCTACAGGTGCATTTGTCAGTCCAAATGGCATCACCAAGAACTCGTAGTGCCTGTACCACGTCCTGAAGGTTGTCTTCTGAACATTTGCCTCTCTTATCCGCAATTGGTGATAGCCCGAACGCAGATCAATCTTCGAGAACACTCTCACCGTATGCAGCTGATCAAACAAGTCATCAATCCTGGGCAAAGGGTATCGGTTCCTGATGGTAACCTTATTCAGCATCCTATAGTCGATGCACATCCGTAACGACCCATCCTTCTTCTTCACGAACAGCACAGGCGCTCCCCATGGTGAAACACTTGGCCGAATAAACCCAGAATCCATCAACTCCTGCAACTGCTTCTTCAGCTCTGTCAACTCAGCAGGCGCCATACGATACGGAGCCTTCGACTGAGGTGTCGTACCCTCTACCAACTCGATGCCGAACTCGATCTCTCGGTGTGACGGTAATGCTGGAATCTCTGCTGGAAACACATCAGAGAACTCCTCTGCAACCTCTATATCCTCCAGCCTCCTCGTCTCAGGATCAGGAACAAGCAGTGTGGCCACAAACGCTCTGCATCCCCACTGGATCAGCTTCTGTGCCTTAACTGCAGACACAATCACACGACCCCCTCTACTCTTAGTCCCTCTGATCAAAACATCTGGCAAGCTGTTGAACGTTTTAATTAAACCGTAAGTGCACGGCCGCGATGAAGCGGTGGCAAGTACGGGTCGTCCTCGGGGAGGTGAGCAACCTCTTGTTTATCAGAAATCAAGTGGCAAAAATAAGGGAGAAAGATGTTTATGCTACTCTACTCTATAGTACGCTAAGAAGTAGGAAATGCGAAAGGAAGAACCAAACAATGAAATAATAACTAAGTTAAGAACAAAGGAAGAATGCTGGAATACAGAAATGGGAAAACCCCTAAGGGGTGGAGTGAGTGCACACATGCAAAGAGGTGGGTGTAGAATACATTCTTTAAGTACATGAAAGTGGTGTTTATCAAGCATAGGAAGTGTCTAAATGTTATGGCAAAACCTATCAATCTATTCACCAACTTAGTTGATTAACATTTACATATGCAAGTTCTTTATTTCAGAACCTAAACAAGCATGACATGTGTCTAATCATTTTGGCAAAACTCATCAAGTTATAAATTCTATCCTAAACAAGCAAGCATACATTCATGTTTTATCAACACATCAAAAATAAAGCATTTATCTCATTCTCTAATGCATGTATGTACATCTACTCCACCCCCAAAGGGGATGGAACTACTCACTAAACATTACACTAATTATTAAACTAAGCAAAGAAAGCATTTTAAAAACTAAGCTAGAAATAAAAGACGATTAAACTAAAACATGCACAAACAATAAAAGAAGCATAAACAAACAATGAAAGAAACACAAACTGTATTGATAAAATGACTTACATTTCAAGTAGCATCCTCCTACTTTAGGAAGAATAGCCACTTAAAATATGGAGTGATTACAAAAGGAGGTGAAGAGTTCTATTTATAGGCATGGAAAAAGCTAATCCGAGACAATCCCCCGATGTGGGACTAAACCAATACCAGAAATAGCCTAAACAAACATTAATAAACGTCCAGGAGAAAACTTGGCGGATTTGGGCCAAAACAGACCGCCAATTAGCGGTCTTGGACCTCCAATTGGCGGTCAAAAAGGTCAGGATCCAGTTGAATCTTGTTCTGGGCTTTTCTTTGTGTATTTGGTGGTCTTGGATGCATCTACTTTGTTTATTGGAGCTCCGACCCGAATCCAATTGCTAAAATACTCCCATGATGGTGTGGAGTATTCTGTTTTGCTCTTAGGTCCTTCAGTCTTGCGTTCAGGTCCTTCTCCCTTGCATTTTGGTCCCCAGATCTCACAATCCAGTCCTTTTTCCCAGCTTTTGGGTCTTTTTTTGTTTCATCTCTTCAAACCTATTTATTCCTGAAAACTAAACATAAAACTCGTAACATAGCATTGTTTAAGTGAAAGATAATGGATATAAGATACAAATATAAGCATGAATGATGTCAATCACAAGCCCTCCAACGGAATCAAGATCTTCTTCTCGCGGCAAAAGACCCGCACGTCGTACTGTGACAGCCAGTTCATCCCCAGTATGACGTCGAAGTCCTCCATCGGTAACAAGACCAGATCTGCCGGAAAATCATGGTCTCCCGAAATAGCTGTGGTGCCGGGGAAATAGCTCCCCACAGTGCCCACCTTACCCATGGGCATACTGACCTCCAAAACATCGGTCAGCAACACAGGGGTCTGACCCAACTTGCCAGCAAACTTCTCCGAAATGAAGGAGTGAGTGGCACCGCAATCAAACAACACACGCGCTACAGAACCAGAAACAGAAAGTGTACCTTCCACCACGGTGTTGGAGTCCCTCAGCCTGAATAGTGAAGACTCGCCCAGTCTTCTTGCCCTGCCCTGGTGAAACCACGGATCGACTGCCTCCGCTCTTCCCTGCTACTGGTGGCACAGACCTCCTGCTAGGCTCACCCTGCCTAGTCGGGCACTCCCGAATGAAGTGGCCCAACTGCCTGCATCCCATGCAAGCTCCTGTGCGCCTGAAGCACTCCTGACCTGGGTGAAACCTCCCGCAGAAAGTGCACGCTCCAGACTGACGTGCTCCTCCTCCATCAAACCTCGGCCTCTTGCCCGGGTTCCCAGCTCCACGACCGACTGCTCGGCTACCGGTGCTCACTGGTGCCTTCCTCGCCTCCTGAAGACACTCCCTCTGGTCCTGCTCAATGATGGTATCATGCTTCACCGCATCTGAAAGGGTCTGCGGCATACTGTTGATCACACGTGATCGAAGCGGCTGCCTCAGTCCCTTCACGAACTTCCTCGCCCGCTGCTCAGGGGTCACACAGATCTCTGGGCAGTAACGCTCCAAAGCGTTGAACCTACTGATGTAACTCGCCAGAGTCATCTCCTTCTGCTCTAGCGACATGAACTCCTCCCTCTTCCGATCCCTGATGTGCTGGGGAAAGTACTGCTCATGAAACACCACCAGAAACTCCTCCCAGCTGACGTCCTCACGGTCCTCAAACAAAACCGTGGACGTAGTCCTCCACCAGTTGGCGACCTCGCCATCAAACACATAGGTGGCCAGATCCACCCTCCTCTCAGGTGCAACTCCAATCGCTCAGAAGATCTTCTCCATCCTGAAGATACAGTCCCCCGCTACCTCAGGGGCACTCCTGCCAATCAAAACTCGGTGGGTGCTGACGCATAAACCTATCGTGCTCAGCGCGCATCCCGCCCTGCACATTCTGGGCTGCCTGACGCTCCAGAAACTCGCCCAACCTGTCCCACTTGGCACCCTCAGTGGCGTCACTGGCATCACGATCACGCGGAGAACTCCTCACGCGTCTATGAGCCATCTGACAGAATAAACAATCACATACTTCAGCCATGAATGCATGCTAAAATATAAAATTCATGCGTCCTATTACTACAAGGGTGATTTCATTGGGAACCGCATAGGAATCAACCGCTCTGATACCAAATTGTAACATCCCAAAACAACAGAAATTTAAAAATTAAACATCAAGACATCAGAGACCAAAAATCAAAGACGGGACTGTTACTTCTCATAAAACATATAAGCGGTGCACCATATTACATCAGAGTTTGTCAAAACGATACATGATTACAACAGAACAACAAAGAATGTAAAAGCAATCATGTCGACCTCAGTGGTCCGAAAGAGAGGATCCGATCCATGATGCGCGGGCCCACTGACCACCACCCAACTATACCTATTGCGGTCCTGAAAAAGATATAAGAACAATGCCTGAGTTTCCATAAGGAAACCCCGTATGCCAAGCTCACCTATATGCATGCAGTAGTAGAAATGAACCTATCATACTAGTAGCATGTCATGTCATCAACAGTAAGGAAAACAGTTCCCCCGAAGGGTAACACAGGACATCAGTCCGACAATCATCATCGGGTCTCCCAATGAGACCTATCGTAGGCACATACGGTCTAATGGAACATGACGTGAGACTCCCTACACGCGGCTACACTAATCATGAGGTTCGGCAAGGAGCTTCCGCCAAGTCCGCGCCATAAGAAACAGATATTTAACTTCGTGGTTGAAACCACACCAACGGAGCCGTCACTCAGTCAGTCCATCAAACATCATCTCAGTTGGTGCCCATCTGAGGAACATAGTCGGAAAAACATCGGCCCATCAATCATCATCGCCGGAACAACATCGACGGCATCACCAGAACACATCGGTGGTCCATCAATACGTCCGGCACAGCATCAGACGGGTCCAGACCGAAGTCTGCAAGGTCATCAGGCTCC
The DNA here is from genome assembly GCA_963682175.1 of Triglochin maritima. Lineage (NCBI taxonomy): Eukaryota > Viridiplantae > Streptophyta > Magnoliopsida > Alismatales > Juncaginaceae > Triglochin > Triglochin maritima. The sequence goes on from OY821779.1 coordinate 18,758,177, forward strand.
ACGAGCCACAAACACCAATCGCACCGCTATAAAAGCAGGGCAGCGACCTCCGTAGCCATGTAGGCCAGTAGTCACCTCACCCAACGACAGTTGCGTGTCCGCACATAATCATACATTGGGATCCGCGATCCCTCAGTCATGCTACTCTACAATGAGTCCATCAATCCATCACATTAGTTACGATCCATATATGGAGGTGACACGTCCCGAACACCCACACCCTTCCACACGGCGATCCTTGGGCAGGCACGCGTACACGCCCACCGTCACCTCCTGACTCATACATAAGGCGAGGATACGGGTTTCCGTGGACAGAGTTGTCATCCTAAAAGGACCAGGAATTTAGTCCTGTGCAAAAACGGTCGACCGAAAGAGGCAACCCGGTCGACCGCTTCCACAAGGAAATCAGTCGACCGATACGATGTCAAAATCCGGAGTCTGGTCAACATCAATTCAATACTACCGGTCGACCGACTCAGGGGTCTCGGTCGACCGAAAACTACCAAGGCATCCTAGCAGTTCTAAGTCATAAACGGTCGAACGACAAACATGCATTTCTACTCAGTACACTTAGGTTCCGGTCGAACGACCACGAGGAACCGGTCGACCGAAAACAAACAGACAATCCGATCCACCAGCAAAATGCACGACCGGTCGACCGCCACAAGGCGTCGTTCGACCGGTGATGGTTAAAATTGGCAAAATACGCTACATTTGGTCGACCACCCGAAGGGACCCAGTCGATCGTTGGTCGTCTTCAACCTTGCGCCAACCTTGCCCAACCAACCAACAAGACCCTCCCACAACGGTGAGCAATCACAAACACACTAGAAGTCGACATACCTCAAGAGAACGACGAAACACGCCGTCACCTCCGGTGCTCCTCCTCGCACGATCGCCTCTAGACGCTTCACGTCGGAGCCTCCTCCTCTACTGCGCCGGAAATGGAAGAGAATGAGAGTGAGAGAGTGCAAGTGAGAGAAAGAGAGAGTTTTTCGTTTATAAACCCAACACAAAATCACCTCATCATCACCCTACACCGATCACCCTATCCTCTCCACAGTACCCCACCCCCCCCCCCCCCCCCCCCCCCCATGCAAACCCACGCACTAAACCCGGAATTAATCCCTAAGCGGCGGTTAGGAATATAACAATAATAATAATAATCACTCCCGCCGGGTTTCTATTCGTCTAGTTGTAATCCAAGCGATTCAAATGCTATAATAGCTTATCTTCCGAAACAAATATGAAAGTATTAACAAGTCCCGCTTTTTCTGATTTTCACTCGCAAACCACCCAATCCCGACGAAGAATTAAATAAAGGAAGTTTGAAATATCATTAGAAAAGCAGATATGGATTCACACGCACATTTACTTTTCTTAAGTATTGACTGGTTTTGTGGGTTTAACCTTTCACTTTGACAACTTTATTAGTTTTTAAGGAAATTGCCGAAGTGGTTTAGTGACTTCAAAAGAGAACATCCGATGCCCATTTAAATTTGTTTTCCATTGCCAAATAAATAGTATGCAATTATTAGTTAACATCTGCATCACAGTAGTACAACATCATGGATTTCTTAGTTTGAATTTAAATACGTTGACAATATGATAAGATGCATTAAAGAGTTCATCTTCCAAACAAATACCCAAAAATATATATAAATCATCTATCCATTCCAACCACCCAAACTTACTTTAAAACAGTGGTTTAAGTCCTTGTTAGGTAGCTAATATATGACGCACCAACCACTGGTAAATCCCTATCTAACCGACCCACGAGAGCCTTTGAAAAGGAATTGCAATTTAAAATTTCCATTCAACACGACTTTGCTACTTTAGGTCAATTAAAAAGTAGGTACAAGACTTAATTGTGTTCATATTTGTGATGGCCAAACCCAAATCTGACCTTTTGTTTTGCCTCTATTATTTGTTGTTTCATGTTGCCCACGTTGACAATTTAATCATAGGGACGTTAACTCCAAATCAAACCAAAAGAATGGATTTTTAACAATCGAAGAGTCGAAGACCTATCACAGTCACATTTTCTACAAGTGGTACTGGTTAATTATAATTATTTAAGAGTGCGTTGTGGATCAACACCCAGCACAAGATTTTAACAATCAAAACCACATTTCTGAAATCATTTCCAGAGCTTAGGAAAAATATCTAACAAGACATTGATTCAATAGTCAATAGTCAACAATACAAAATAGTTAAAATATCAAATCCCTCGTGAAACAGAGTTTAAGTTGACAAGTTTCAGTTTGCTATTTTATTAACCTTACTTTGTTTATAGTTAAGCAGGATACACCATGGTCTGACTTCCTTTCAGCCTCAATTACGCAACAAACTTACCTGACAACTTGTTGATATTTGAATAGTACAAGTATGGAGCTTCTAAGAAATTGTCAGACTCATATACTGTCATTTGAATATTATGAACTAATTTTAATTACAATTATTTGTTGGAATATCTTTCTAAACTAAACGGATACGAACATTGAGATGGAAGTACCACCACTGCAATGGCTAATCAAAAGACATACCAAAACTAAAAAGAATGAAAACCTGAAGAACAAAATATATTAACCCGGACTTTGTTCTTGTACATCAAATGACAGAGACACCGATCTACCACAGCATTGGCCAGGCAAAACTGAGGGAGCTGCACAATCCAAAGATGTAAGATGAAAGTGGAGAGGAAAGGATCATACAGCTCAAAATGTTGTGCGCCAAACTGTCTCCTCGCCTTCTCCACAACGTTGGTGAACCTCTTCCATCCGTTCTACGGACTTGCAAATACCACTGCAGCTCCAGTCGAAGGATGCTGCACAGATATTCCCAGCTTGTGCCTTCCAATCACAATCTGACGACAAACTTCCACAGTTCAGTGCAACCAAGAACAGATGGTTTGAGTGAAAATGAAATTCTATAATTACGAGAATGGCTTCTGCTTGCATAACACATATCGCATGGACTTCGTACTGAAAATTTTCAATTCAATGCTTGTTCATTCACCAAAATGATGAAACCTTACAGTAAACCAAGCATGGACTCCACAGAATCTTTCAGTTTCAAATTTTTCTAGGGCACCAGACTACCAGTTGCTTAATTATAAAAGTCATGCTTAGTGGCATAAGCATAATTTGACAAAAAAATTAACGACCTCAGCATCTAGACCTCTTGCTGTTACTTGACTGTCATTTTATACATGACATATATGTAGACAAGCTTTCTGATGCCCTCGTGAAATGTCTTTAATCGAAAACCCAGTAACAACTACTAGATGGTTAACACAGCTGTAAGAAACAGAGAGATCATCATAGAATTTAAATCAGCCTTTTATTACTTGTACTCCATTTACCATTTGAATATTTAAATCAAGCATTGCGCGGGTGTACGCTAAATATGGACTCTTATCTGCCAATTACCACACATGCAGTTCATGGAGAAAGGTCTAATTTGAAATATGTTGAAGGTTGCCCCTTCTAAATTTGAAGGACTCACAACTATGAATTTCAAAGTTTAATGTCCATTTTGCAACCTAAACTGAACCAGCCAGGCCGATTGAACTGTCAAGTGGACTTCGGCTGATTCAACTAAAAAAACTGATAACATTAAAATTTAAAACAACAATACCATTTTGAGTTGCTTTAACCAACAAAAACCAATTAGACCAATTACTCGGCCAATCAGGAGTTGTTGGCTTGAATTTCAAAACTACTATTATTTAATATGGTATTTATGAATACGTGCATTTCATATTTGGTGGAGCAACATCCTCCAAATGACGTTGTTTCGACATCTTTCTTTACTATAGCTTTAACCAAGTATTCTATTTTTTTCTAAGTTCACATAATTATTAGCAAATACGTTACAAGTGATCACAATGGCATAAATGTAGCATTACTTTGAAAACTACTAAAATTGAACACTGAATTTTAGTTTAATAGGCTAAAGGAACTGATTCGATCTGTCTGAAGTAGAAGCAGGCGGTAAATATCCGTACTAGCGTATCGGGACTACTTATTGTGATTATTTTTTTGTTTGATAGGTTGAACAAACTGGTTCGATCTGTGTAGAACAGAAGTACATATGGTAAATACACCGTATACACGTACAGAAAATGTTAACAAATTATCATCACGCCATATTTGTAGCTCACATTTAATGGATTCAAGATCAAAACTATCAAAAGTTTACATGCAATATTCTTAATGGAATGGACAAAGAACTTGAAGTTAGTTATCCAATTTGTCACATCAAGTGGAACATAAGCGAAGGGAGGGAAAGCTCACCAGGTGGGGTTCCACAACACAAGCTTCTATCATCAATGAAATCCACATCCATACCAATCAACCATGAACCCAAAGAGACATCTTCATTAGCGTATCTATGTAGTATCTCCCTGCAAGCAGAAGACACACGTAAAAAGAGTTGTAACCTACATGATGAATGCATTATTCGCATGTTAGAGCTTACCTGTTAACTGATATATATGTAGCCAGATCCTTTGAGATTATGTACAACTGCCCAGTTGCATGTCTAAAATATTTATTCCCTGCCTCACCAAATTTCCAATATTCTGGTTCATGGTACTTAACTCCTCTGTGGAAACAAAATTTGGTATTAAATTTAGTAATAATATAACCTAATAACAAATTGCAAAGTATGTTCTTACTGCTGAGATAGAACAGGTCCAGACTTCATACAGCCTATATATACACGTGGTCTCAAACGGTATCTCGCCAATAGAGAACCAATCACACCTACAGGTGAACATTACAGAAATTCAATTTTCCGTTACATTGAGAAGAACTAACTTCTCAACAAGCTAAAAGTACATTTTAAGTTGATTGTCATGAGTTTTTCAGGGTAACTAACCAAGATTGACATGCACATCATCGTCAACTTTTACATAAAAATCTGCATCCCATTTTGCTACAACTGTTGAAAAATAGATTTGAGTCTTTGAAGACAACTCGTGGTACCCTTCAACATGATTCTGCAAAAGTGGGTTAAGTGTACTTGTCTACCAAAGAACCTAATGTTGCCTATCAAAACAAAATACACTTGGGAGAATATATATAGTAAAAAGAAGCAGAGAGAAAATGGAAATTCACCAATCTCAAAAAATCCTGGTATTGTTTCTCTTCTTTCTCGATCGTATTCTCCAAAAAACCACCTGGAGTTGCACTACAATTTGAAGTACAGTAAAAAATTCACAAAACACAGTAACTGTAGGGACCTAAAAGATTGAATGGCTGAAACTCATGATATACCTGAGGCCAATGACAAAACGCACGACAATTCCTTTCTCTTTCTCTAGCTTTTTTAACTTCTTACCTGTGAGAAAATAACCATCCAACAAGCTACATATAAGTGCAAGACATAATTTTCCATCTAAAAATTTGTATGAAATAAAAAGAAAAGTTCAGCCAGACTTACCCTGAGGCATCCACGTCTGTCTGATAGAATCCCTACGGTGTCTGCTGCTGAATCCTGTCATAATTCCCATGACAAAAAATGCTTTCTTATGATCTTTTGCTTGTTCGTTTCCTGGTCTGGTAACTGCTAGAGATCTGTCATGGTTACTTGGATGGGCAGCCCTAGCTGCTGCCAGTTGCATTTCTAGGTTTGAAATTGTTTGGCCTAGAGCCCTAAAATGAATTAAGACGTGTTAGTGTAGCTGTTACGTGTTACTTAGTAAAAATACAGAATTTTTGAAACAAGAATGATTGCTTTCGAAATAGTCGAAATAAGGTTTGGAAACTCACAAAATTACATCATGTGTGTGAGAAATTTGAGCAAGTATATCTCTTTTATCCTGAATCAGCAAAAAATAATCGATGATTCTTAAAAAGATATCACATGCGATAGTCTTGACTCTTTCGTTTTGCAGAAGCAGCACTACCTTTCTTTCACAATCTATTTGTGATTCATGGACCACTCCAGTAATTCCTTCTGTAGATGAAACATCTTCATTCACATGAATAAGCTCAGGAATGCTCGATAGCCTAATAACAATATTGCAGAAAATCAGATTAACACTTGACAAGAAAACAAGACAAAAATGGATAAAAATAAACGATCTTCCAGGAAAACTGCTGACTATCAATCATATAACATAAACAGTGAAATTCCCACCACCAAGAATACATATTCAAAAAGTAGAAGAAACAAAATAAATCTCCAGTGGTCCCATATGAGAAAAGACTACGTAGGTTGAATGTTTCACTCACACAGAGAAAAATAAAAATATAAATGCTTTATCCTACAGCCTGACTGTAACAACTAGGAAAATAAAGAATATAATTATGTGTTGAGATTTCAGTGCAATGTAACAGGCACAAAAAATTGCATACACGTCGTTAAAAAATGGGAGAAAAATGCAGACTAGATGCAATTTCCAAGGTTATGAACATCTCATAGTTCTATAACAAAAGGAACAGATCTGAAGAGCAGGGAAACTATAGAAATCAAGACTTTTATTACCTAAAGCAACACACAGGGTCAGATGGTAATACCCAATAACAAACATGTTTTTAGTGTATGCTTATAAGTGTGACTAAGTTACAGCAAACAAAAAATCAACAGGATGTTTGTTCAAACTAAAGACAATGATCCATTAGACTAAGTTGAAACAATTTAGACTAGAAAAGTATTTCAACAACAGATGTGTGGTTGGTTGAACAACAAACTGTAAAAGCATTTGTTTTTCATGAAATAAATTTAAAAAAAAACATAACAATCCAGTCGGCGATACAAGCAAAAAGACTTCTAAATAAACAGATATATGAAACACAAAAGCAAAAACAGAATATATTCTTCAAAGTTGCTGGTACAGACCTTATTTGCACCACCCAGAGATCACAACATTGATCCATATAATTACAGTTAGAATCTTGGATCCATTTTATAAAATAAAAAACTCACTTTTAATTTCCAGTTCGGCATGTCCACACAAACATCCACCAATTTAAAGGGCCAAACTAATAAGTCGGGAAACCAGAACTTCCAAAATGATTTATTGGTTTGCAAGAGAAGTTTTAACGGAGTCCAATTCCGAGAGTTTCACAGCCTTATAAAAATATACCAAAGAACGACTTCCCCGACTACATTTCAAATTCCAGTGAAGTCCCGGAACTGAAGTTTTGAAGTTATTTAAGATCAAGCATTTGGGTAAACTTTTTTCATAATCGTTACTTACTAACTTTCTCATCGTCACCGATCAACAAACTCAAACTCACAAACCGAAACTCAACCCATCCAAAAACAATAACACAACAAAAGACCAAACAGATCTCTCCTAAAGACCACGCATTTGCGGTTAAAGGATGACCGAACCTGTCCACGACGAAAACCCCGAGGGAGAAGCAGCAGATGCAGAGAAAGCAGACCCATCTGGTCGCGACTCCGCCTCCGGGCTTTTGGGTTCTCATGGCGGCCATGGGAGGGAGACAGGAGATGCTAGGTGAGGTCGGGAAGTGGAGATTTGAGCATGGTTAGGGTTAGGGTTTGGTGTTTGGAGTGGTAAGTGGAGTATGAAGAAGAAGAAGAAGGAGAAGGAGGAGGGAGTGAAAAGTGTGTTAAAGTTACCGCCGAGTGTGGTCACGGCTTCGAAGTTTTGAAATATGAGCACTGTTGTGTTGTGGTGTGGGGCTCTAGAGTTTACACTGTGCTTGTAGCGACTCCATCAAATTTCGAAGACATATGTATTATCTTATGTTATTGTCAAATAAAAAAAAATTGAACGATCGAGCTATCGAGTTGAGTCTCAATTTTTTTCGAGTTCGAGCAGCTCGTTTACCGAATCAGAATCAAATTGGAAGATTTTTTTGTTTTTCGTTAAAATCTTTCATTTTCAAGTTAAACTAGAATCGAATGTTTTTCGAGTGGAACTCGAGTCGAGCTATCGAGTAGAGACAGATTCAATAGCCCTAGTCTAGACTCTAGACCCGTAAAATATATATATTTAATAAAAAAATTGAAAATTATAAATTTGGGATTAATTTTTTTTCGAATTCTACTCGAATCGCGGGCGTGAACCTCAATCCGTCACTTTTTCTATACAAAACAATTTGCACGAATCAACTATCCGTCACATAAAACATAGTGTTTTATGTTTTGATTTTTTAAAAATCATTTTTAATATGTTTTTTAATATAAAGTTTTTCAAAATATGTTTTCAAATTGTTAATATATATTTTTTTAAAATTAATTTTAATTTTTTGTTGTATCGACCTCCAAAAATGTTTATAATTAGTGTACACCCTACAGATTTTTGACAACGTTACCAATTTTTTTGTTTTAAATAGTTTTAGTGTTTGTTTAATATTTATTTTTAAATAATTTATTATTCTGTATAAGAAAATTTGTTTTTTTATTGTATAAGATAACCTAACTTTTCAACACATTCAGTTATTCACATAATTTGGAGGTCGATTCTGGAAAAAAAATTAAAATTGAAAAAACTTTAAAAAATAATAACAATTAGAAAACATATTTTGAAAAAAAAATTAAAAAATCAACAAAAAGTAAAACAGAAATCAGAAAAATAAAAAAAATTCACACTCGCGATCCGTGCAAAAAAAAAATTAAAGTGACAGATCGCGGTTCACACCTGCGATCCGTGGAGGCATGGATCGCGGGTGTGAACCGCGATTCGAGTAGAATTCGTTTTTTTTTAATCCTAAATTTATAATTTTCGAAATTTTTTATTATATATAAAAATTACGACTCTAGACTGGGTTTTATAATGGAATTTTTTTCAAAATAATAATTTTTAAAAAATTGCCAAAAAAACTTTCTCGAAAAGTATTTTTCACACTATGCGGCTGGTTTGTTTTTTAGTGTATATAGAACTCGGCACTGGTGATGCCGAGTTCTATTTGAGAGACCTCGGCATCACGAGTGTCGTGTTCATTTCCGTTTTTATTGAGAGAGTACTTGCCGATTTTTCTTGGTGTTGGCAGGGGACACAATTTCAAATATAACTCGACATCACCAGTGTCGAGTTCTGTTTCAAAGAGCTCGGCACTGGTGATGCTGAGTTCTTCTTGACTGAACTCGGCATCACCAGTGCCGAGTTCAGTTTGGTTTTCAAATTTACATATATTCTCTCGAAGTTATCTGCCTGGAGAACATGATTTCAAATTGAACCCGGCAATGGTGATGTCGAGTTCTATTGTAGAGTGCAAGTTCACTTAATTTTAGAACTCGACAATTTCATTTCCTGTTTAAAAACATTTTGACAACAAAGACAATCATTCCAATTACAATAAATTCAACAATAAACACAATAATTTCCAAATAGAAAAATAAAACAAATATCACCATTTCTCACTTCCTAAATTTCAACACACCAAAAAATTGCAGCAAACACAATCATCGAAGATTTTTAAATATGAAACACAATTCAACCACAAAACACAAACAACTATGATAAAATGAAAATAACATCCACAATAACGAGTTTAACATTTTAACATAAATAAAACCAAAACTAGTGTAATGACAACCAAATAAGTTTAATACAACTAAATATTTATCTTAAGTGATCTCTCAATCTCTTCTTTTTAGGACGTACCTGAGCACGTCATCTCCCCCTATCGCGTCCCCCTCCTCGTGCTACATTCTCTGTATGTTCTGTATCCTGAGTCATACCGCCACCGTCTTCTTGTGTGTGTGGATCTTCTTCTTCAACGACGCGATCCTGACTCAAATGTATTGTGGATTCTTCAGCACCAAAACACATGAACCAAGCCTTCATTTTTTTCTTCAATTTTCCAACCATTGAAGAGCATGTCTTGTGATCTCTGATCGCCTCGTGAATTTGATGGAGTTCTTCGTGGAACTCATAAACTCCGTGTACCTATAGATAATTAAACAGTTCATCAAACATTAAACACAATTTTAAAACGTGGTAACTGTTTAAATAAATGTTTAGATCTTACCATCTCCTGCTCTCTACCCGCTCGAGGTCTGTATAAGGTATGAGTTGGAGCCAAGGTGTGATGAACAATCCAACGTTGGTGATGCTCCAGTACCATTCCGTATACAGCTATGTGCTCTCTTCAGGAGTGACACCTAAGAGTCGTCGCTCAAACTGTAGATGATCACTTCTGTGCGACCAATGCAGAATGAATCGGTGATTTTCCGCCAACCAATTAACATCCGCCCTCCCCTGAGCCGATTTCACTACATGTCTCTCCATCGGTTATGGAATGTGCTGCTCTAGATCGAGCTGTCTCATCACTCGGTCTGGCTAATGCATAACCACCTCACCAAAAATTATAAGCCAAATACGGCTCGTCCAGATCTCTGAACATTTCGTACATAGTGCTGGTAACTGACTAAGATCGGTATGTGCATAAGGATCCCAGATCACTTGATCGAATTCCTGCACGTCCAGCTCATTCCGATAAAAATCAAGTGTCGTCGTCTTGGTCGTCTCCGACGGGCACATAATGGTGTTATGTCGTCGTCTGGGTATAGTAATGGTCTGCTCTTCAAAGGTCTCCCAATGTGTAAATGTTCCTTGCACCACAACTGCAGGAACATAAGAAAGTCACACAGATGTTTGGTCAGAATAAGTGAAGCTTCGTCTAACATGTGATAAAAGTGGGTCAGAGCCGCACTACCCCAACTGTATTCTGATGCGACGACCAAATCTCTGAGCAAAGACAGGTACTTCAAGTGAACCATCGTGTCACTCTTATCTGCCAAAAAATTGCATCCCAGATGGAACAGAATAAAAGCTCTAGTGTGTCGTGTAACTGTCTCCTCGTCAGCATCAAAAGATAACTGCTGAAACTGAGCTTGCAACCAACTCAGAGTTACGGAACCCTTACGACCCAAGTCATCGGGGACCTGACCCAATAAATCCATGCAGACATCTGACCAAACGTACTCCTGAGACTCACACACCGACAAACCATCTACGCGCAAGCCGGTAATCAGATAGATGTCACACAAGCTGCAAGTGATCTCACCATGTCGCAGGTGAAATGAATGAGTCTCTGGTCTCCAACGCTCGACCGTCGTCCCCAGCAAGGTACGACCCAACTGGACTCGGCCCAACCGAGTGACTGTGTCAAACCCTGCCATATCTAAAAGAAACAACATCCTCTCATCAGTGACCTGTCATTCATCGAGCTTCGATCCATGCTCAACGCATTTTACGCCATCAACCTCCTTCTACATTAATTAAGAGAAATGTCGGAATATTAATACATACGTGCAAATATTTCACTTTAAAGTAGTAACTTACAAAATCTTTGAACATGTCAGACTTGTGGTTGACCTGCAAAACCAACACTGATATGTCTACCGGACCCTGTGAAATGCAATTGCATCTAACCGAATCGGTACTAGAACCACCAAACTCTATCTGTACATAACACGTTAAATATTATAAAACTTTGAAGTGTTGCAAATCATATCTTAAGAATCAACCTAATATTAATTACAGTTAGGAAAATTTGGAGTCATAAAAACCATCCAACATATTTTACAATTTTTTTGGCATTCATTGAAATCTTAAATCACAATCAAATCTTAAAAAGCATTCAACTCTTACACCACATCAATTCAACTCTTACATTTAATCAATCATTCAAGTCTTACATTTATCTGAAATCCTACATAATAGTAACATAAATATTTTTTAAACAATTTTACTATATAGGTTCATTCCATCGTTTTCTATTATGCCCCAAACTGCCGCATCTCTCACACTGTATCCTTCTTCCATAGTGCTCGTCCATCTCGTTTCGGATTCGCATTGATTTTGGACGACCAGGAGGTCTTTTGATTTGCGGAGGCTTCATTGTGATGTTGCCACGATTTGGTCAATACCCCACATCAGGAATTGAGATAAATATTGGTTTGTACACAGTCTGTACATTTGAACCTCATAATACAGGGAGACCAAATGTGAAGTGCTGACATTTGCATGTCTGCCACTGCAAACTGCTAGTACATGTAAACAGTGGACGTGCATTGCAATTATGTATCCACAAGTGCAAGTAATAACTCCTTCAAATTTCACAATGTATTTTTTCTGGTCATTGACTTCAACCTGGTACATCAACTGGTGGTATCGAGTTACTGTATGAGTTCTTACCAGATTGATGTTTGTCGTCACCATGGTGTGGACTATCAATACATATGTTTCATTTCATGACTCAACGACGTCCCTTCTTTTAACAAAGAATTTGTTCAAACGGAAAAATGTCATCAAAATCATGGTCGTAATTGGCATACCGCGTGTCCCTCGTAAGACATTGTTGAGGCTTTCTAATATGTTTGTTGTCATACATCCGAAACGTCGACCCCGTCGTGACAACAAGTCCATCTTTCCAAAGGACCTTGATGCTGAATCCACTCGTATACCGGTTTAAGTTTCTCTGCAATAGCATTTATTAGCTCTTCAAATTTAATAAAGGAATGAGTTTTACATGCTTCGTAAAACTTGATTTGTCACTATCTTTCCTTGCAATTTCGATGTTTAGCAAGATTTCATGTCATGTGTCGAAGACAGAATCGATGTACATGCCCCTCTAAAGGTTGAAATGTGGCTCGCACACAAGCGTTTATTCCCGAAAATCTGTCGGCGATAATACACAAATCGGGTCACCTTGTCACTCTACTTGCCAGCAATTGAAGGAACCACGTCCACGACTCTGTCTTCTCGCTCTTTACAACAGCAAATGCCAAAACAAAAAATTTGTTGCCTGCATCTGTGCCCACAGCAATTAGCAATAAACCTCTATATTTGTTATAGAGGTGGGTTCTATCCACACTGACAACGGGTCTGCAATATTGAAACTCGCTTAAACATCTCCTCGTGTTGATTTACCTGTACGGTCTCTATTTCGACAATAGATCCTTCATTGTTTTGACAGAGAACTGTGAGGAACATTTGTAGATCCCTAAAACTGTCTTCTTCGGCACCATAAATTCGGTTCAACGTTTTTTCCTGGCATGTCATGCTTTAGCGTAACCGATTTCAAGTGAGTATTTGGTATTCACCATTTCCATTATTTCAGCAGAAGTAATTGTGAACTTAGTTCTAACAGATGACATTATCAAGTCGCAATCAAAATTAGCACTGCATTGTTTGTTATCGTTTAGAAACATCAGATTGGAACAAGTGTGCTCAGCGTCGTACGTTTTAACTTGAAAATATCTGCAGCCTTTTGGGACAGACTCATGTAGATGTCATTTGCAGTTATCCTCATCACGATGAAGACAATGAACAATATACTGTTTCATTGAAGAAATCACAACTGAATACTGATCAAACTTTTTAATGTGCCACAACTGCAGAGCGTGAACCAAATCATCTTTCGTTGGGAAATTTCGTTTATCCCAAAAAGAACGACCATCTTCCGTATGTCAATCACTCTGTTCCAAATTGTTCGCAACATCAAAGAATGCGTATTCAATTACAGAATTCTCTATCCAGTTGTCGTCCTCGAAGATATCGGAAAGTTCATTAAAAGTTGGAACCATGTCGTTGCTAGCAACTGCATCATCAACAATGTCGTCGTCTTCACGGTTTATGGATTGATCTATCGCATGTATGATATCTTGTGTCTCAGGAACGACTTCATTAGCAAAAAAACCTTCAGGTTCATCTTCTACAGCGAATGGTGTACTGTAATCCCCTAATTCCTCAGTGTCATCATCTTCAACGTTATGCATCTCTTGCATGCATTCTAGTCGACTAAAATGAATTGGGTCAACAGTTGACAAACCAAGCCTAAGGGAGGGATATGGGGTAGACGGTCCAGCCCTACCAGCAAACTCATCATGACTGTAATGCATGTGTTCAAATTGCATCTGACCAGGATAAGGATTTGCATTGCTGGAAGGAATGTCACATGCATTTTCTGGTCATTCATTGCATGTTTGCTGGTAGTTCTGCGATTGGGAAAATAGAATTTGGTGGTATGCTGGAACTTCGGTTGTAGGATTTAGACTTATATTCAAATCTATTTCACAGTCTCAACCGGTCGACCTTACTGTACCATTCTCCGGCGAATGAGTGTTAGTTGCAGCGTAGGGTCTGACACTTTAGGTTCAGCTTCCACATACACTCCAACCACAGACATTCGTTTAAACAAACGCATCATTCCATAAATTGAACTATCATTGGTTAATGGAGCGTATGTCCAATCATTGTTTAATGACAATTTTGCCGTCAACTTGACATTAAACATATTGTGCGGATAACAACATTCGGATCTTATGACATCCATTAAATCCCCATATTTTTTGTTCAACGGAACAACTACCAATCCATGTTTGCTGGTAGTTCTGTGATTGGGAAAATAGAATTTGGTGGTATGCTGGAACTTCGGTTGTAGGATTTAGACTTATATTCAAATCTATTTCACAGTCTCAACCGGTCGACCTTACTGTACCATACTCCGGCGAATGAGTGTTAGTTGCAGCGTAGGGTCGGACACTTTAGGTTCAGCTTCCACATACACTCCAACCACAGACATTCGTTTAAACAAACGCATCATTCCATAAATTGAACTATCATTGGTTAATGGAACGTATGTCCAATCATTGTTTAATGACAATTTTGCCGTCAACTTGACATTAAACATACTGTGCGGATAACAACATTCGGATCTTATGACATCCATTAAATCCCCATATTTTATGTTCAACGGAACAACTACCAATTTGCAGTCAGATAATGTATACTCTGTCACATCTCCGTTACATTCTAATTTCCCATTATACATGACCAACAAAGTGAAGAGAATGTGTTCTAAAAGTTTTACTTTTAAATGTCAATTATTATGAATTGAATGAGAAATCATTTTGTTCCTTGTTTATGTTATTCGTCTTTTAGAAGTGTTAAGGAAGATGCTCTTGGTCCTTAACCGTAGAGCACTAAAAGATAATGGTTTACATAAAACAAAAGATATTCACAATCATGGTAATTAACATGGGACATTAATTACCGAGTTAAGATTGTCGTGTTGGTCATAGATCATTGTAGCTCTACAAGTGAGTGACAACATGGGTACACAAAAGAGGAAAATAATACTTTTGTATACTGAATTGACCTAACAAGTAAAATATTATAGAAATGTGTTTCTGTGTCATTAATATTTTACTGTGCCCTTGGTTCTTTGATATGAGACTTATATCCGATCACTTAAGGAGTGCTTAATTAGACTAGTGTCTTAAGCTATCAATGAGTGTAGTGCAAAGACATTAGTTGGTTAAGTATGACTTTTGTTGGAGAAGATAGTTAGTCAAAAGATTATTGATGTATTGCATACATTGCATCATATGTCTTTCATTTAGATTACTTTTACATCAATAAATGCTACTAAGGTATGTGTTTAATCTTATTTACAGAATACAGGGACCTGAATGCAATTTACCCACATCCCGAGCATAAACGCGTGCAAAAGACTCATTTCTATCATAAAGACCAAGCTCAAGATTATCGGGTTTCAAATGGAAATGTATCCAAGCATAGAAGCATTCAAGTCCTAATTACAAAAAGAACAAGGACTTAAGCACAAAAGTAGCCGGGGACTTAATTGCAAAAAGACAAGGACCTAATTGCAAATCACGAGTAGCTTTTATTATCTTGGAGAAAATCTAAAGAAAAATCAATGTAGATCTCTAAATATATGAAGGAATTAATCCGGAGCTCAAAAGAATGGAAAGAATCAATCCAGACGTGCAAAGGAGGATCAAATCATACCAAAAACACACAGCAAAAATCCGGATTAAATCAGAGGATATTGTGCGGCGAAATCGCCGCATATTACATGCCTTGTGCGGCGGAAACGCCGCCCCCTTAGCGATCCGTGTGCTCCAATTTTGTCCAGTCGTGTCTGGACACGTGTACTCTCCAATTCTATACTTAGGTCTCTTGTAACAACTATAAATAGCCCCGAGAACGATGTTAGAAGGGTCCTTGGCCTTAGACCTAGTTTTTAGCTGTTGTTTTTATTTGTAGTCTTTTCTTTTCATTAATAAAATTCTGTCTTTTATTTCTTACTTTTAGTTTTCTTTTGTAATGTCTCAAGGACCCCTTCTTCTTCCTCCCTCCATGAGTTTCTAACTCTTTCCGAAGGGTGGAGGTGACGGATTTAGGGTTAGAGAAGATGAATGAATGTTATTATTCTAAGTTCGTGATTAGTATTTTGATTACTTGAGTTTATGTTAAATCATTTATCTTGTAATGCTTCATAACTAAACATGATTTATTATAAGTTTCTAAGTTCTATAATCTAAACCTTAAATCTAAACCTCCACCCCACGGATTTTCCTCTTTGTTCTTGTTTTAATTTTAATTGCTCTTATTTCGTACTTTAGATAATTAAACCAAAAATCCCAAAAACCCAATTTATTTCTTCTCTCCTTCTTTCCCCTAATCGAAAATAACACTAACAACGAAATCTCTCCCTCCTTGTGTTCGACCCGTACTTGCCACGTCTTCATAGACGCCGTGCACTTGCGGTATAAATTTAATTCTCATCAAGTTTTTGGCGCCGTTGCCGGGGAGGCGACGCAGATTTTGTTGTTTTTGTGTTTTCGATTTTATCCTGTTTATCTTGTGCGCAATCTAAGTATTTGGATTTGTGTTTCAGGGGACAACAGAGTGCGCGGAGAAATCCGGGCACATTTGGAGCTAAACGAGCGGCGAAATCGCCGCACCTGAAGAACAACTTGCGGCGAATTCGCCGCACCAGTAAGGTTTCTGGACGTCATTTTTCTCTGGGGTCGTCTACATCGTGGATTGGTCGCATTGAGCTACTGGGAATTCCGAGAGCAGGCGGCGAACCTGTCTGAGCATTGCAGAGGTAACTTTTCTTGCCTTTCTCGTATAATCTGAATTGCACGTGTTAGGGTCAAAAATTCCATAATTAGCAATAACTCAACTCTGACCTAAAAATTGGCAAAATTAGAAAGACCTTAGTGCATGCATCATATAATGTTTTGTTTGCATTATTCTTGCTAAATTATTGCAAATTATTTTTGTTGAAGAGTGCTGGAGACAAGGTACGTATCACGGTTTTTAACGACTGCATTTAAGCATATAATTTAATTTGCATACAACCTTGCAATTGCCCCCATTAAAAAGATCATTGTTTGACTATCTTTGTTAGATCTAAGTTAAACTATCTTAAGGGCAACTCCATAGGAAAAGATACGGTGGGGATTTCATCACCCTTCCGTGGCCCACAAATCACAATCCTCAAGTGTCACCCAAGCCTAAAATTAAAATCAATTAGACATTGACCCCTAAGGACTCGGACTCAATTAAGGAGGAGATTGGTTTGACTTGCTATGACCTGAAGCTAATTGAATTCAATTTGGTGTCTAGAAAGTGTTTTTGTGTTGACGAAAGTCTTCCAAGCGACGTGGTTGTCTAATTGGCACTGACTCTGTCGGAAGCGCCCCCACTAGCTATACACTAACTGGCCAACTTGGTTTGATTGGTGAGGGAGGTGAATCAAGCAAATCAATTCGACTCAACCAGTTAGGAGTCGTCTAGATCTAAGCGATACTAGGTCTAGGATTGTTTGAACCGTGCTTTCTTAGGAAACCTCTGACCGACCCTCTTATCTATCTTTAGAGTTAAGTTTCCCTTCTCCTCTGAGTCATCTTCTTCTCACCTACTTATACGTTCTAGTCTCCTCCCCTTTACATTATCTATTAGCATTTTAGGGTCGAGTCGAGAACTTGTGCTTGCTTAGCCTCATAAGGGTAAGAGTACTTGACTCAAGAGTGTTTTGATGGATGGTTACATGAGCAACCATCCATATCATTCTTGGGACCAGGACAATGCTTCCTGGTATTCTAAAACCTTGCAACCTGAGGTGGCTCAGACTAACACCCCATATGGTTGGGACAATCCTAATTGTATGACTGAGCAATCTTTATATTGGGGTAACATGAGAGAGGCACCGACTGCTAGACCACAATCTAGTTATGTCGGATCATATGCTGGTCAACAAACTGAGACATTACAACAAACTTTTGCCTCCTTCATGTGTAGGACAGACAACATGAGTGCACCGGTGGCTCCAGTAGCCGTACCGTGCGACTGTTGTGGGTTGAGTGGTCATGTTATCAGGGAATGCCTTTATGTTCCCCCAGAGCCTGAGTATGAGCATACTTTTTCCCAAGACGCTCAAAATGACGATTACGCATCCGCGTACAACCCGAGAGTGATGGATTCGTTGAGAAACAATTCCTATCTAAATTCTTATACTTCATTTTCACCTCAGTATCCTCCTCCCGAATACCCAGAATTCTACCAACTCCCCACGTCAAATCATTATTCTCAGCCCATCAACACCCAATCCCATAATTTCACAAGCTCAAACTTGGACCTCATAGTTGACCACGTACCTAATTCCTTGGAACAAACTTTCCTTACGTACATGGAATGCACTCAACGATCCGTACAAAATATAACATCGCATTTGAGTCAAATGATACAACAATTAGGTGAACGTAAGGAGAGTAACTTTTCGTGTCAACATGAGGATCCACCTTTTGATATCGAACCACCACCACATCCACAAATTCAAAGCACAATCTGTCAAAGCCAAACTCCTAGTCAGTCTGAAGGACTTGGGGTTTCAATTCACGATCACTTAGTGGAGGATTCGATACACATTGACCAATTTCATCATGAGTCGGCCCAGGATTGTGCCTTATCTTCGTGCCCCGTGGCCCTTGAGCCACATGATCTTCATGTTGTGCCTCTTAAGAACTCACTTCCGGTGGAGCAAGAGCTCCCTAGCACCCTCAATTTCAAACAACCTGATGAGAGTTTGCCTCTCACTATCGTTCCTGATCATCTTGGAAATGATGGAACATCAAACGACTACAGTGCCCATGAGGGTATTAAGAGTTCCTTGGAGGATACCTTGGGTATGAGACCCATTTTATGTTTACCTGTTGAGTCGGACTTGCCTAACGAGGCTCCTGACCTCGCTCCGACGCACCAGCCAGTTGGTTGGAGAGTTTGGATTGACGATCATAACTTCAGCACCGTAACGGGAGAAACTCTTCTTCCGTTGCCCCCTATTTCCCAAACTCTCGAGAGGTTCAAGCTCTTTCAGTTTGATCCTTTGTATGAGACGCCTTTGCATCCAATTCATGAACCTCTCATTTCTTCTTGTGCTCTTTGTGACGGGGGCCCACGCATGAATATTCTGGCCCCACGTGGTGTCATGTTCCCTTTTGAGGTCTTTTGACAAATGAAGATGGGAACTTATGTTTGTACATAGTTATATTTGTATAACAATAAGTAAAAAAAAATTGTTTTTATCCCTTCTTTAGCATCTCACAGGTTTTTGAGGGAATTCGGGTTTTTGTCCATCAACAGAGCCATGAACTTTCCTTTGTACTTCACGTTGGTGAGATCTTTCCTTTTTCATGCATAAATCCATGTAGTATCTTGCTCGCATACATTGAGGACAATGCATGATTTAGGTGAGGGGGGGTGTTTATATATGTACATATCTATCTATTTGATTTTCTGTTCTGCTTTATTTAAAAAAAAATCAATATTCTATGACATAGCTTAAGATTGAACTGCCAAAACCCGTGTACAAATTGCATTAAGTTTTTGTTCCTTATTATATAGTTCTGCTTGTAGAAATTATGACATAAATCTAAGTTCCAAAGAAATAACCCATGGCCATTGTAAGACATGTATGCACTTAAATTGGATGAATCAAATCTTTGAAGTGGTTGATAAAAAGCAGAGGTTGAGGAAAATATACCGGGAAGTGTGGACTTCTAATAGCAATTAAGCCTTGAGGAAAATAAAAGAAAAAATAAAGTGAGGAAAACACATTTTGCAAAATGATTACAAAAGCCCAAGCCTTCGAGTCACTGGTCCGTAGGGGTATCTTGAAACCCGATAACTTGAGTCTGCCAGCTCGGGATTATCGACCAAACTCGCTACACGAATGCAAAAAGGGTATAAGTGTCAAAAAGAAAAGCAAATGTGTTGAATCACGGAAAAAGAAAAATAAATAAATAAATACTTTAAGATACTCAAGGCCCAAAGCTAAAGGAATGATCCATGTCATGGTTGATCCGAATGATACTTCACCACCAGAGGAGGCGTGCAAAATAATTTAAGTAATAACATGTTTAGAAGGGTTAGTGGTGTGAATGTTGGAGGAATAAAGACCAAGTCATATTTTTAATGAGTTAGATTTATATAATGAGCATGCAAGAATTTTCAGTAAGATGTATAAGGTTGAGGTAGGGATATTGAGAACTATTAATGAAATGTTGATAGGATTTTGTGGGTATATCCGCTGAAAACCCTCAGGAGACAACACTCCTCCTCCTTGGCAACAAAGAGGTTTAAAGGCTTGTTGCACATGCTAAGTGCAACCGTGATTCCTACGAAAGTGAGTTAGGATTTCCCTGTTTTCATTTTCTTATATTTTGTTTTGCTAGGGACTAGCAAAATCTAGGTGTGGGGGTATTTGATGCATTGCATACATTGCATCATATGTCTTTCATTTAGATTACTTTTACATCAATAAATGCTACTAAGGTATGTGTTTAATCTTATTTACAGAATACAGGGACCTGAATGCAATTTACCCACATCCCGAGCATAAACGCGTGCAAAAGACTCATTTCTATCATAAAGACCAAGCTCAAGATTATCGGGTTTCAAATGGAAATGTATCCAAGCATAGAAGCATTCAAGTCCTAATTACAAAAAGAACAAGGACTTAAGCACAAAAGTAGCCGGGGACTTAATTGCAAAAAGACAAGGACCTAATTGCAAATCACGAGTAGCTTTTATTATCTTGGAGAAAATCTAAAGAAAAATCAATGTAGATCTCCAAATATATGAAGGAATTAATCCGGAGCTCAAAAGAATGGAAAGAATCAATCCAGACGTGCAAATGAGGATCAAATCATACCAAAAACACACAGCAAAAATCCGGATTAAATCAGAGGATATTGTGCGGCGAAATCGCCGCATATTACATGCCTTGTGCGGCGGAAAGTCGCCCCCTTAGCGATCCGTGTGCTCCAATTTTGTCCAGTCGTGTCTGGACACGTGTACTCTCCAATTCTATACTTAGGTCTCTTGTAACAACTATAAATAGCCCCGAGAACGATGTTAGAAGGGTCCTTGGCCTTAGACCTAGTTTTTAGCTGTTGTTTTTATTTGTAGTCTTTTCTTTTCATTAATAAAATTCTGTCTTTTATTTCTTACTTTTAGTTTTCTTTTGTAATGTCTCAAGGACCCCTTCTTCTTCCTCCCTCCATGAGTTTCTAACTCTTTCTGAAGGGTGGAGGTGACGGATTTAGGGTTAGAGAAGATGAATGAATGTTATTATTCTAAGTTCGTGATTAGTATTTTGATTACTTGAGTTTATGTTAAATCATTTATCTTGTAATGCTTCATAACTAAACATGATTTATTATAAGTTTCTAAGTTCTCTAATCTAAACCTTAAATCTAAACCTCCACCCCACGGATTTTCCTCTTTGTTCTTGTTTTAATTTTAATTGCTCTTATTTCGTACTTTAGATAATTAAACCAAAAATCCCAAAAACCCAATTTATTTCTTCTCTCCTTCTTTCCCCTAATCGAAAATAACACTAACAACGAAATCTCTCCCTCCTTGTGTTCGACCCGTACTTGCCACGTCTTCATAGACGCCGTGCACTTGCGGTAAAAATAAAATTCTTCATCAATTATCATTGCCCCTCTTAATTGAGTGATGATATTAGTGGGCCCCTTGATAAAGCAAAGTTATAATGTGCACAATGTGATTTGAGTTAAGTCACATATTTATAACTAGCTTAAAGAGATCAAGAAATGAATACTAATACAAAGATGACACAATACTACTTTGTGTGTATTCTTAATATCATGAGGCATGGGACGGACACAAGTGGTGCACTCCATCACTAAATGGATCAGGTTTTGATTCGAGTGAAATTAAGACATCTAACTAATTGGGAGCTATAATGTGTAGCTAGATACCGCTTATAGCTTGTGATATTAAGTTCTTAATATAATTGTAAACTTAGTTTAGATCCTCCCATAGGTCACACCACAAAACTGGAAAATGAGAAATGAGGATTTTGAGTTCATAAGATGTGTCGGGTTTCATGCAGAAAATATGACACATGGGGTGAACAAGCAAAATCAAAATTATGTTGTGATTAATAACATAATTAGAATCTAAATTAAAATTCATATGTGATTTAAATATTATGGGGTGTAATGATTTATCATTACATACGATAATATGTTACATAAGTTGTGAATTTACTACTAATCCCGAAATGTCAAATTTTGTAGGGGTTAAACCGAAATTTGATAAGTCTGCAGTACTGTGCAAAAACGGTCGACCGGTTAACAGTAAATGGTCGACCGAATGTCGAGCGGTCGACCGAAACTTGGTTCGAACGGTCGACCGAACCTCCAAACGGTCGACCGGTCCAGATGGTTTTCTGTAGAATTAATTTAAGAATTAATTAGATCATGCATGGAATTGGTCCATAATTGATTTAATTCGTGGCTAAGATTATTTGTTAGCAAATAATGGATGGTTAGATAGAAGTTTGCATGAAATCATGGGCAAGAGGTTGCACATGAATAGGTAATTTGGAGAGAACTTATAAATACAAGTTTATCTCATTACCTCATCAATTAATTCATTATTTTCTCATGCAAAAATCTCTCTCCATAATTCTCCACGAAATTTCCTTAATTCTTAAGATTAGTTTTAGTTTTCAGAGATCTTCTTCTCAAGGGAACTAAAGAGGGGTTAGTAATTGGATTCTAAACCCTATTGGAGATTGAGAGGCTAGCTATTCTCTCTCCAATCTCGTTTAGAGTTTGGTGAATACTCGGAGGCAATCCACCGGGCGATTCGACCGGCAACGCGACTCCGGATCTTCAAGAGGTTTTAGAGAACTTCTAAGTATGATCCTCTTTGGAATTATTTGTTTGTTCTAATGCATGTTGAATAATTAGGATAAACAAATGCGTGTCTATATGAAAATGGAAGAAAATATGAATGTTTCGATCCTATATGTTTATAAAATTTCGAAAATATATACATACTATAGGGCACGAAATCCAACACAAAGATCATTCATCATCTTTATCCATTCCTGACATATATTAATTAAATTTGAGAATGTGTTTAGGTAAGATGATTGTTCTTCTATTACTAATTAATTAAAAAATTGAAAGTACTAAAAAGATTTAGAAATTAAATCAATCGAGTGTAGTAGTAAACAACTGTAAACGTCGAGCAATGAGTGTAGTAGCAAAATCAACTACAATAAACAACGTTACAATTAATGTTAGATTTTTTTAAAATTTGACAGAACCTCCCCTATATTTTCAAATTCGTAAAATTTAAACCTGCAATGTAAAAGGAACTAACGATACTACAAATAACATTCTCAACTTCCAAACATCTAAATAACGACATATTTCACCATTTCAAACGACGTACATTCAAACAACATGCAAATCACAACATATTTAGCACACACATTTCTCAACTTCAACACATTTTTCCATTAAATCCCATATACATTCATTACTCTATTTTTAAGATTACAATAATCAAACTTAAATTCCACAAACATTCAAACTCACATACATTCAAATTGAAATAAATCATTTTTAAGTTTACATTTATTAAAACTAACATACATTCAAACCAAAATAACAACAAAAAATCTAATTTCAATCACAATAATCAAACTTAATTCAACTATTTTTAAGATTACTATTGTAGACCTACAATCAACAAAAATGAAATCAATAATCAACTAAGAAACAAGAAATAAATAGTTTGGCCTAAAAACACAAAATCAAATTCGAGTTTGCATCAAAACGAAAAAATCGAAAAAGACAACAAAAACAACAATGTATATTATCTAAAAACAACAAAAACACTACAATCATACCTAAAACAACAATGTATATTATCTTAATACATAAAAAGACAAGAAAACGGTGGAAAACGAAAAAATCGAACCTCTAACCTTAAAATCGTGAGAACTCGGTGTGAGAGACGGGGGCTGGTTTTATAGCCCGAACTCGGTGTTACAAACGCCGAGTTCACTTTTTTTAAAGTGAACTAAGCATCTAGGATGCCAAGTTCTATTAAAGACAATGTTCTCCTGGCGCACCAACCGTCTCATGCACGATCTGAGTTGCCAGGAGAAAAGTTCAAAGAGAACTCGACACTTGTGATTCTGAGTTCTATTTAAGACATTATTCTCATTGCGCACTAACCGTCTCATGCACGATCTGAGGTGCCATGAGAAATATGACAACTGTCGTGTAATAAAAATCAAAATAAACTCGGCACTAGTGATGTCGAGTTCTCTAAAGAAGAACTCAACATCACTAGTGTCGAGATGCCGAGTTCTCTAAAGAAGAACTCGACAACAACAGTGTCGAGTTCTCTCTAGAAGAACTCTGCAACACCAATGTCGAGTTCTCTTGAGCAGAACTCGACACCGATGATGTCGAGTTCTGTATACACTAAAAAACAAACCAGCCGCCGCCACGTGTCACCACGTGGTGACAGCGGGTTTAGTGTAAAAAATATTTTTTGAGGAGGTTTATTGACTAAAAAAATTAAAAAATATATTATTTTGGAAAAAAAATCCCTTTAAAATTTGTATGTCTATTAATGCAGATTTCAGATTTTATTGTTATTAAACATTGTTTTGTATCATATTTAAAATTGATAACAATAGTAGTTCTTATATAATTTAAGAGGGGTATTTGGATTGCAGTTATTCTGACTCCCATACACCTCCGGAGCTACTACAGTGATTACAGATCATCCAAACAACGAAAGGCTCTTGGCAATCTCAGCTCATCGTGCTCATCTCTATGCATTTTTTTTCCTTGGAGAAGCTCAGTTGGTGAGCTTCTACCAACTCCCATGTTGTTAGTCATGGTTAGTGAAAAATGTGAACCATTTTGCCCCTAGTGAATTGAGGTTATTCCTCATGTTATCCCAAATTTGCAATCCAAATAGGACCTATTTGACACCAATATTACTATGCGAACGGAGGAGAAAATTACAAAAGATGTCGATGGATATTATTTTTGATTCTGAGTATTGCTGATCACGCATTTTATTTTGGCTTTCAATTTCGTCATCCAACAATATTATTTGTATTTGGGGATTCGGAAAGGTCACATCTGCCTCCTACAATATGTGTTGAACAAGTGTATAATTTTCTCATATACCTGCTATTTGAGAATATTCCATACAAGGACCATGTTACATGGTATTATTTGTTTACTAATCAAATTTGCACCATCTACCAAAATAACAGAAAATAATTATTTTAAAAATGTTTAAAACTTCATATTCTTATTGTGTTGTCGCACAACATTTCTATATTATATCGGTATTTCAGGAAGCCCATAATTTCAAGAGGAATAACCTACGCAGGCAACCCTGGTAGATCAAGACGTTGTCTTTTAAGACATTAGTCATTTTATATACTAATGCCTTTTATGTATATATTGTCCATGTGTAAATATTTTGGATAATATGAACATGAATTGGTTGTAATCCTTGTTTCATTGGAGGCCAATTTGAACTTTGGTCGGACAAGATAGTTGGGGAACCAAAGAGCTTCTAGGCATCCAAACAGTTCCGACTTTTACTAGGAAAGAAACAAATTATGGGGCCAAAATTCTAAGAGTTGACTTCCTACGAGAATCTAACATTTGGGAGTCCAATCCAAACTCACCCTAAGTAAACAACAATTGTTTTTGAGTAAACAACTTCAATCTTTTTTTAAGTCTATACATTTGCGCAAGCATACAAATTTTTGTGAAAGGACAGCAATTTTCTTAAAGAATCTCATACATTGCAGGCTACAAAGAGGATGCTCTATAACATGGATTTTACTAAGATGTCCTGGTCAGGTAAATCAAGAGGATTTTTTCCCAACATGCTACCGTTTTACAAAGTTTTATTGATATGTATAATTAGGAATGGAAGGGAACGTCCAAATAGAATGCACCTTCAAGCTATTCTGACGACTAAGAGAGTATTGTAACTCCAAGATTTCTACAATAGTACATTGGTTCGACGCAGATCAGTCTTTTGGGCATTGGTCCTTTGGTCCCTCAACATCTAGCTTTTCTCAAACAAACACCACTTTAACAAGTCACTAACTTCCCTTCTAATTACTTCATTAATACCTCTTTAAAATCTTTTGCTTAGTTTACAAGTAACTAACTTCTCTTTTAATCTTATGTTTCTCACATTGTTTATATTATTTAATCACCTTGTTAATTATTTTTACTCTTACGATGTTGTTGTTTATGATTCTCACCAAGGTGAGAACAAAATAAATAACATGATGAACCGCATCAAAAGGTTCATAAACATAAACAACATGTGATCAACAACAACGGAAGACTGATAATATAAATAACATTGTGATTAACCACATCATAAATGTGAGAAACATAAACAACAACGTGACCAACCATATCGAAAAGGTCGTGATTTCAATTCACAAAGCCCTAATGTAAAAGTAAGGTTCATGTTGGCAGTACAAAGTTTGCATGTACGTAAGAGTATAAAGATGTGGTTTTCAATTTACAATGTCCTAATGTCACACACAGAGTCGTGTTGTCGATTTACAAGGTCCACATGTAAGAGTATAAGATTGTGTTCCCAAACGATCGATTTAGGTTATAATTTTTATATCTATGCACATTACTTCTCAGATGATGGGTCTTTTGGCGGGTTACTTATGTTATTTGTGTTTTAATTTAGACATCTATGGATATTTAGTTTCGTGACAATTGGTCTTTCTTCGGTTCAGTTATGCTATTTTTGGGTTATAGTGAAAATGTGAGACACTAAAAGTACAATATCATTTATTGTATCCAAAGGGTCCTAAGCATATACTACAAGGTCATCAACTATATATTTAAATTGAGTTCATTAATAAACAACTAAAAATTGATGGTATTTAAAAGTGTTTGAAACATAGCGAACGTGGTACTTAAACGAACCACCTTGATGCCAGAAATCTATATTTATATTTATTTCTAAAAAACAACGTATAGTTCTCTAAATATGAGATCAAAAAATTAGTTGGAAGACGTGACTTGTAATTGAATGTAAACATAATGGTACGTTTAACTATAAAAAATTGAAACCATAAAATATTGCGTGTGTTCTTCTCTCCTTCATGTTGCCACGTGGACGGACGTCCCCTTGCATACAAGAGGAGCGTCCCTTCCCGACCCATATAATATCCCCCATGTTGAAAACATACCTATTTTTTATCTTGACCATTGCTCTAATCCATCATCGCCCCCAACCGTCTAAGGTAACTCACCCACAAGGAAAGAAATCATCCGCATTCATCACCAACGGTCATGTAATCCAAATAGCAATATATACTTATGTAATCATCATTGAACAATACAACAAAAATAACAAATATTCTCCTTCTTCTTCCTCCAAAAATCATCGTATCAAAATCAATATGGTATCAGAGCACTGATCAGACAAAAATCCACAACCTCAGACTCTCCCAGAGATCTTCATCGACGTCACCTCATCCAAGGGTGTTGAAGGCTGACTAAAGCCAACATCCAGACCCAAAGAAAAAACAACTTAGAATATGTCGGACGACACTGGAATCAGCCACCCGGAGGTGACCCCCAGTGCCTCGTCTCGACGAGACCAACTATCTCTCATGGGCCAGGGGGTGACTCTGCCCCTCAGTGGCCGAGGAAGAGTTGACCACATCACTGGGAGACCGTAAAACCTGAAGGGGTTGGGAGAGAAAACAAACAAGAAGAATGGCAAGCGATGGACCATCAGGTCATGTCGTGGCTCGTAACCTCCATGCAACCAAACATCTCCGAGATCTTCATATTCAAAGAAAGGGCAAAAGAGTTGTGGGACTCTGTCCATGACCACTAGGGGAGAACGGAGAACTTTGCGCATGTATTCAAGATCAAACAAGAAATCTTCCAGACATGCCAAAACACGTCCTCCATTACTGAGTACCTTTGTACTCTCAGGAGACTGTGGGATGAGTTGTGGATCTACGAACCTCCGATCACAGACGCCAAAACCATCCAAATCAGACAAGAACAGAACCAGATCTACCAATTTTTGGTAGGTTTGGACCCCAGCTATGAAGTCATACGGTCTCAATCATACAATCTCAAATCATCATGGCGCCAGAGCTACCAAGTCTCGCGACCATCACAAACCTCGTTCAGCGTGAGGAAACAAGAAGGAAAATCATGACCAGTAACACAAACAACACCATCTCCGACAACCAAGCCTTCATCGCCGGTCGAAACCAAGCTCAGGGCATCAACAACAACCACAAAGATTTGGAAACAAAGCAAATGAACACTGCGAAAATTGTAAGAAACAAGGCCATAACAAAAACTCATGTTGGTTTCTCTTTCCCCACCTCAGGCCTTCATAGAATAGAGAAAGAAACACTAGAGCAAACTTGATGGACGAGACCGCCGATGTAACATCCCGAAACAGCGGAAAATTTAAAAATTCAGAAACAAGACACAGGAACTCAATAATCAAGACGGGACTGTTACTTCTCATAAACAAATAGCGGTGCACCAAAATTACATCAGAGTTGTCAAAATGAATACATGATTACAACAAAACGACAAGGGAAGATAAACATAATCATGTGGACCTCAGTGGTCTGACTAGAGGATCCGACTCCAAACGCGCGCGCCCGCCGATCACCACCCCACTGGACCTACTGCGGTCCTGAAAATATAAACAACAATGCCTGAGTTTCCAGAAGGAAACCCCGTATGCCAACTCACCTACATGCATGCATTACATAATGAACCTATCATACTAGTATCATGTCATGGCATCGACAGAAAGGAAAACAGTTCCCCCGAAGGGTAAAACAGGACATCAGTCCGACAATCAACAACGAGTCTCCCGAGGAGACCTACTGCAGGCACATGCAGCCTTACAGCACGCGACATCGCACCCCCCACACGCAGCTACACTACTCAAGGGTTCGGCAGGGAGCCTCTGTCACGCCTGCGCGCCGATAGAATACAGATCCGCAAATCTCAGTGGTCGGAGCCACAGGGACCAACGGGGCCGTCGCCCGGAAGGTATAACAACAACATCTCGGTAGGTGCCCAGCCGAGGAAAACAACATAGCCGGCACAGCCTCGGCCCAACAATCATCATCGCCGGCACAACCTCGGCGGCATCACCGACACAACATCGGTGGTCCATCACAACGTCCGGCACAGCATCGGACGGTCCAGACCGAAGTCTGCCAGGTCATCGGGCTCCTCGAGCCGCGAACACCAACCGCGCCGCTATAAAAGCAGGGCAGCGACCTCCGTAGCCCGTGGGCCGGTAGTCACCTCACCCAACGCCAGTTGCGTGCCCGCACAACATCAACACTGGGATCCGCGATCCCTCAGGCCTGCTATACTACCAAGTGCCCAATCAATCCATCACATTAGTCACGCTCCATACATGGAACTGACGCGTCCCGAACACCCACACTCTTCCCAACGGCGGTCCCTGGGCAGGCACGCATCACGCGCCCACCGTCACCTCCCGGCTCACGCGCAAGGCGAGGACACGGGTTTCCGTGGCAAAGTTGGCGTTCAAAAAAGGAACCTGGAATTCTGTTCTGGACCCAAACGGTCGACCGTAAGAGGTGATTCGGTCAACCGTTTCCAGAAAGGAATCGGTCGACCGTCCCTAACACGGTCTACCGCTGCGCACAGAACACAATCCCCCCAACGGTCTACCGAGGTCTAAAACCGGTCGACCGAACGAGGTCAAAATCCGGAGTCTGGTCAACATTACAAATCATTCTATCGGTCAACCTACTCAGGGGTCCCGGTCGACCGAAAACTAACTATACATCATTTTCAATCATTTAATCCATCGGTCGACCGACTCAGGGGTCTCGGTCGACCGATAACAGTTAGGGTCAACCTATATTTCTACGTCATATAACGGTCGACCGAACTCAAGCCTACGTCCGAACATCATGCAATATAAACAAATAAACTTAAGTTCCGGTCGACCGAACACAAGGCCTCGGTCGACCAAAACGCAACAGGCAGTAAAGATATACATGCAATCGGTCGACCGCCCAAGGGTCGGTCGACCGTCCGGTCGTCTTCAACCTCGCGCCAGCCGAGGTTTCTTCGCCCAAACGCGACGTCGGAGAGGCCTCCGACCGACCAACACGACCCTCTCATGAGTGTCAACAACAAAACCACACTAGAGAGCGGCATACCTCAACCAACGACGACGAAACGCCGGAGCTCGCTCACGCACGTCGCCTCCGGTGACCTCCTCACGCACGTCCTCCGCACGCCTCACTCCGCTGGAAGCTCCCGAGCACCCTCTGGTCGCAAGAAGGAGAGGAACGAATGAGGGTGGAAGAGAAAAGAGAAATGAGAGAGGAAGAGAGAGAAAACGCAATATAACCCATCTCCACGCTACAGTGCCCTACGCACACCCATCACCCTCTCCTCACGACAACAGTGCACGCCCCCAACTCCTCCCAAAGCACCCACTGTGCTGCACCAACTTCCCATGCAAACCCCTCTTCTAAACCAAATTAACCCTAATCCGGGTTTGGGTTCTTACAGCCGATGGTAGCACCAGCCATCTCGGGGTAGGCAACGACCGCTCAGACGGAAAGAAACCCTAACCCAAACATCACAAATGGAGGAAATGGAAAGAATTCAGACTTTTATATCTCTGGACAATCGATTGGATATTCGCATATCTCTAACCCGATTAAGACCTGGAGCGGATCCAGATCAGAAAGTCGATTGAGTGTTGGCTTAGGTGGGTATGGAGCTCCGAATCACCAACTCCATTCTCTGGTGGGCCACCTCAACACATATTGGCAAAATCATACCCATAAAATAGGTAATATGTCAGGTATGGAAACAAATCTGAAAAATTACATCCGTGCCCTTTTAGTAGATAAATTCAATATTAGGAATTGGATTATTGACTCCAGTGCTACCGATCACATGACAGGGGACCCAACCATGCTAAATAATATAAAGAACAATCTAGAATTGTTAAACAAATTTGTCATTGTTGCAAATGGTAATAAAGTTGAGATTAAAGGCACATGAGATGCAAAATTAATTAATGATTTCCATGATAAAGTCTTATATGTTCCTAATTTCGAAACAAACTTATTGTTTGTCGCCAGGATCACTAGGATACTTAATTGCAATGTTATATTTACTCCTCATGATGTCATTTTTCAGGATCATACCACAAAGAGGATGATTGGTAGGGGTATTCTCTTAAATGGGTTGTATGTTCTTGAATCTCCTAATAAAATCTTACATGCCGAAACCACAATCAATCACGAATTTTGGCACAAAAGGATGGGTCACCCATCTTCCTGTAGGATTGTGTGGGTCGGCTATGCTAATCACTTTTAATCCTAATTACCTACTTGTTTAAACAATCAAAGATATGCAGCGGAATTTAAAACAAACAAGCAAGTAGGGAAGGATAATGCAAACCACAATGGACATGGGGGGTTTTTATAGAGGTTCGGCACCCCACCCGGGTCCTAGTCCTCTCTTGCAAGCTCCGCTCGGATCACCGAGCTCCGCTCACGACTTCACTAACCACTCCCCGTTCCGGGCCGGGAGAGAACGCCTTTACAATCTTCAAGCTCGCGAACAACCCTCGCCGAGCTTGACTACTCCTCTCACAATCCGAGAGGGATCACTTCGGGCTCTCACCGAAGTCTATACTTGTGTCTTGGGCTTTCACCAAGACCCTTGCTTCTTGCACAATGATTTAGTGGAACAACACTCTCTAAACTTGAGCACACTTGAGTAGAATATGGATTTAAGACTAAAGTGTGGAAAGTTTTGAGCTTTTGAGTGTTTGGATCTTCTCTCTAATGTTGGGGACAAATATGAGTGAGAGAGTTGTGTTAAAATGTGTTTTACAACTCTTTATACAGGCATTAGAGAGAATAGAGCCGTTGGGATTGATTGGGTGTGAGTTGATGTGTGATACACAAAATAGAAAATCGCAGGACCCAATTCTGAGTAAATTCGATCGACCGAAACGGGACGAACGGTCAACCGTTTGGCAGTTTTGAACTCAATTTGGTCGACCAGTTAGCTAACGGTCGACCGCCCAACGCTACGACTTAGGTACACTTAAGTGAACGGTCGAACTCCGAAAAGGGTTCGGTCGGCCGATTTGCACCAGACACTTAGGGGTTGACAAACAATGATCTATTCGGTCGACCGAACAAGGTCTAGCGGTCGACCGATTTTCAACAGCAGGTTTGGGTTTGTCAAGAGACGGATATTCGGTCAACCGATCAAGGTTTAGCGGTCGACCGATATATGAAATGTATTAGGGGTATTTTTGGTTTAATACGAATACGACCGTTGGGTATATACGACAAAACTAACGGTCGGAAAAATAAGTTCACGCGGTCGACCGAAAGTGGATACACGGTCGACCGAAACCGGGCAGTGAAAACACAAACAGGATACTTGATCACTCGGTTGACCGAACGGCCTGTTGCGGTCGACCGAATGTGGGTAAACAATTATGGTTCAGGTTTAGTGTTTTCCGGTCTAAGTTTGGGTGATCTATTGAAGTCCAAATTATGTGATATTTTGTGTGTGACTTCTATAGGGAACCTAGTGTGTGTTTAAGTTGATTTTAGCTCAAGTATTGCTCAACTTACACAAGTTCCTTAAGACTCAAAGAAATACAAAATACATGTCTTCAAATGAGCTTGATTACATGTCTTGACTTGATTTCCTTTCTTCCTTGAGTCTTGATCACCTGTAGAGGTTAGCACAAAGCAATATATATGCAATGCAATGTGTGTGCTACTCTACATGACCATAATTAAGATTAGGTTGATTAAATCATCAAAACAAAGATTAAGGCCAAAAAACCAACACTTCCAACGTGTTAAAATGCTTATTTCCTTCAATTAATTCCAAACTATTATGTGATAGTTGTCGTTTATCTAAACAAACTTGTCTTCCTTTTCCTAATTCTACTACTAAAACCCAAAATCCATTTGAATTAGTTCATTTTGATATCTGGGGCCTGCCCAGTTGACGCTTACAATGACTTTCGGTATTTTATTAGCTTTATCGATGATTTTTCTCGAACTACTTAGATTTATTTAGTAAAAACAAAATCAGATGCTTATACTACTTTCTATGAATTTCTTGCTTTCATTGCAAACATGTACAATGCTAAAATACGTGTTTTTAGATCCGACAATTGCTCGAAAAATATGAGTAATATGTTTCAAAACTTGTTAAAGATAAATGAATTTTTCATCAAACCACGTGCATCAATACACCTCAATAAAATGGAGTTTCTGAACGGAAAAATAGACACCTATTAAATGTTACTCGCTCCTTGCCTTTTCAAAATAATGTTCCCAAACATTTTTGGTCTGATGCTATTCTTACTGCAACATATATTATAAATCGTCTTCCTAGTCCAACAATTGGAAATAAACTACCTTTAGAAATGTTACATAACAAGAAAATAACCATTTATCATCTTAAAATTTTTGGATGCATTTGTTTTGTTCACAGGAAACGAGAAGACAAACTTCACTATAGTTCTGTAAAATGTATTTTTTTGGGATATTCTTTTAGAAAAAAAGGTACAAGTGTTATGACCCTAAGAATTGTGAAATGTATGTTTCGAGAGATGTTTCGTTCTTTGATAACACACCTTTCTTTTCTGACAAAGACAACAAGCCTTCCGCTGCTACTCTGCTTCCCTCCATGGACCTGCTCAACCTAGCTCCAAATCCTCCAGTTAGAGATGCTTCGCAAGATCCTCCGTACACACCACAAGATGACGATACTCCGCAAGAACTGCCACTAAGGAGGTCCACTCGTCCTACTCGCCCTCCTACCAGACTTAACGATTATATTGTGTCACATGTTACCTACCCCATTCAGGACTAATTGTCCTATAACATACTTTCTCATAATTTTGAAAACTTCCTAACATCGATAGACAACCATAAGGAACCCACCTCTTACCATGAAGTTATAAAAGATTCAAATTGGGTTAAGGCTATGAAAAAAGAACTAAGAGCTTTAGAAACCAACAAAACCTAGTTCTTAGTCCCTTTACAACCTGACATAAAACCCGTTGGCTGTAAATGGGTCTATAAGGTCAAATACCATAGTGATGGAAAAATTGAGAGATACAAGGCTCGCCTTGTAGCAAAAGGGTGTACACAAACCTATGGTCTAGACTACATCGAAACCTTTGCTTCTGAAGCCAAAATGAACATTGTTTGTGTTCTCTTATCTGTAGTTGTAAACAAAGGATGGGATCTCTTTCAAATGGATGTCAAAAATGCTTTCTTACAGGGAAATCTTGAAGAAGAAGTATACATGACTCCTCCAGGTTATACCACGACTCCGCACCAGGTATGCATGCTTCATAAATCCATATATGGATTGAAGCAATCACCACAAGCATGGTATGCCAAACTTAGTCACTCTCTCCTTCTTTACGGTTTTTTCAAAAGTTCTGTTGATGCATCTATGTTTACTAAAAGTAGTCAGAACATTATCACCATAGTGCTCATATATGTAGATGACATCATAATAACAAGAGACAATAATCAAGAAATAAATATAGTAAAGAATTACTTGAAATCCAAATTTGACATAAAAGATTTATGATACATGAAATATTTTCTCGGAATAGAAATTGCCTACTCAAAAAAGGTATATTTCTTTCTCAAAGAAAATATATCCTAGACCTTCTCAAAGAAACATGTAAAATAGGTTCTAAACCCGTTATCACTCCTATCGAAACCAACAACAAAATAGGAGCCACTGACGGTACACCCCTAAATGACGTCGGTCAGTTTCAAAGACTTGTTGGGAAATTAATCTATCTCACTGTCACTCGTCCTGACATTACCTTTGCTGTTAGTGTAGTTAGTCAATTCATGCACTCTCCTCATACTCACCACTTAGACATCGTAAATAAAATCCTATGCTATCTTAAGAATACTCTAGGACAAGGACTTTGGATGAAAAACAACAACTCTAATTCCATAATTGGAACTCTGATGCAGATTGGGCAGGAAGTCACTCTAATTCATGCACTTTTGTAGGAGGAAACCTAGTAACTTGGAGAAGCAAAAAATAAAATGGTGTTGCCCGATCCAGTGCTGAAGCCGAATATTGTGTCATGGCTTCCACCACCAGTGAACTAGTCTGGCTCAACCAATTGCTCAAAAATATGAACATCAACTCCTCGAAACCAATGAATATGCTTTGTGACAACAATGCAGTACGACACGTTGCTTCAAATCTGGTCTTTCATGAAATGACCAAACACATAGAGGTTAACTGTCATTCATCAGAGAGAAGATACAGTCAAAGCAAGTAGAAGTTTCATATATCTCTAACAAAGACCAACTAGCTGATATCTTTTCAAAAGCTCTGGACTACAAGACTTTTTCAAGCTTCTTCACAAATTGGGATCCAACTTATTCCAGACCCAACTTGAGAGGGCGTGTTGAAAACATACCTATTTTGGTCTTGATTGTTTGGACTTTTTCGTCCTAAACTAGTTCACCGATCTTGAGGACGGTCGACTGATCTGGTCGACCGGTTTGGTGAACTTGTCAACCGATGTTGGTAGTTTTGACCCGTCTAACTTTACAATATTGTATTGATCTTGAATCGATACTTGTGGATATTGATGTATTCGAATTGGAATATAACTGGGGATCTCGTGGGATCTTGATTAAATCAAATTGAATCTTGATCAAATATGTATGGATTGGGGTTGATCATAAGATTACGATGGATTCTAATTAGGATTTAGGTGGATTTCGATGAGAGATTATCTTGGACTTTGACTTACATAAAGATGCTAATTACTAATCCTTGTATGCCCATTGCCCCATAAATAAAATATAAACTATAATGATAGATGTAAATTTATTAAGATATTGATCTCTTGGTGATTTGCTTTTATCCGTGTTTTTTTTTTCTTTTGTGGTAAATTTGAATCTACATTGTGTAAGTAAAACCTTAGACTTTTGAATTAACGATTTGCAATTTAGTTCTGAAACCCTTAACAATTAGGTTAGTATTGATGATGAAGAAGTTGGTGTCTTACTTGATCTTATTTACTATCAAAGATAGATTAAGGAAAGTGAGATATCTGTTGGGTGTTAGCTACTTCGGCGCCAAACCCATCAAGTTCTTCACTTTGATTTGTTTTAGTCAATGTGAACTTTTACATTTTATGAGCATCTATAGAGAACAAGTACCTTAAATAAATTCAACATGTTCAAACAAGAATCGTAAATTTATGTTTGTTTACATCTCATACGACAAGTGTAAAGTTTGGGATTTCGCAGGATACTGAATTGTTTCATGTCGTAATTCAGCATATCAAAAAGAAATCCATTTAAATATTATTACTATTATTATTGGAATATTCACACAAGAAATTTATTATTAAAATAAAACTCAACAAAATGGTAAACCAAACACCAACTTTTGAACATCCGTGCTAATGTGCTATTGTCACAATGATAGCTTACCAAAAGAATTCCAACAACTGTTCAACAACATTTTTGATTTCATAAATGAACAATCTGTTCTAGAATGGGAAGAAGTACAAACTTTGTCTTGATGGAAGTGGAAGTTAGCAGAAATTGGTTCTTGTGGAAGCTTTCCAGCAAGTGGAAGATAGCTATTGAACCAGACAAGTAGTCCAATAGAAATAAAAAATGTCTTTGCTTTACCCCTTTTTTTGTAAAATACTCTTTCAATTTTGTGCCTACAAAATATTCTTTTTCCTCCCTCTGTTTCAAGTAGTAATCTTCAAGTTTTTTTTTATAATCTTCAAACTGACTTGCATGTCGCATTTATCCACTTAATTTGTCTTGTTAATTTTTACTAAATTTGTCATGATAGTTCATCTCTAACGTCCCGAAACAGCGGAAGAAAATTTTAAATTAAACATAACACATACGACCGTCAATGGTCAACAATGACACGTTACAAGAAAAGTCAACTGAATATATATATATATATATATATAAAATATCTCCACGTGGAAGTCATAATACAGAGTGTCAAAAGAGTGATTACATGACTAATACATAACTACTGTAATCACTACCTCTACAAAAACAATCAGATGACAGGACCCGATCCCGGAGGTACTCCCCTCGGTCACCACCAACCTACGACTGCCTGCTCCCTGAAAATGAAACACAAAATCGGCCTGAATTCCCGAAAGGAACCCCGTATGCCAACATCTCCTATCATATACAGAAATACAGACGAAAATGCCAAATAATGCTCATGCAATGCAAATCCACCTCGGGCCCAATGAATGCCCAACCACCACCACGGTCCATCTCCCAGCCGCACAAGCATGAAAGGCTTCCCTCTGCCGCACAGGCTCAAGGGGCATCACTCTCCTACACAAGGAAAGGGCATCTCCTTCCTACACAAGGATAGAAGGCGTCTCCCACCTACACAAGCATGGAAGGCATCCCCCAACTACACAAGAATAGGGGGTCCAACTGAATACGCCCTCGTCGAAGGTGAAATCCGTAGCTCCGAGGTCCGGTGATCGACCGTGGACTCAGAGCCGGTAGTCGACCTATGCTCGACGGCTCGCGTGTGGATAAATCCACCAACCTGCGGTTAATCGGTCGACCGCAACAAATACACAGGTCGACCGGTCTCCCGCTCAGTACTCGGTACTGAGGCAAAATACTATCAATCGGTCGGACAAGGTCTCTCGGACGGTCGACCGTTTAGCAAGTCACCGCCCAGTCCTAACCAATGAAAATTCGACCCACCGGTCGAACAAGGTCAATCTAGCGGTCGACCGTTTGGAAGGTCTACGCTATACGTTTTATATACATATATATCCTGTCGGTCGAACCAGGGTCCATTCAACCGATAAGAAAGTCTGCATGAATCCTGCCCACTGCATTCGGTCGACCGAAACTCTTCCGGTGGACCGGATCAACAGGCACTTCACTGCAGGAAAACTGCATGCGGTCGGTCGACCGGATCCAGAGCGATCGACCGTTTAGATGGTCAACGCTCTTGACCGACTTTGCGCAGTTCGGTCGACCGAGACACACACTCGATCGGCCGAAGGTCTATCTAACCTATCTAAAGGGGTTCAGTCGACCGAAACAAACACCGGTCGACCGGGCTAATGTAACCCTTAATTTTCCCGCGAAATTTGGCATAAACGGTCGACCATCACACAGACGTCGTTCAACCATTTTCGGGCAGTAAGTTATTATTTACAAATATCGGTCGACCGATCCAACTACCGGTCGACCGAACTATACATTTCCCTCTGGACAGGCATCATTTATACGTCGTTCGGTCGACCGAACTCTCAATCGGTCGACCGAACAAAGCGTCTTCAACCTTTGTCCAGTTGGGTTTTCACCGGAGAAACGACATCAACGCCGCCCCCTACACTCCCACACCACTTGGGGAGTTACTATGAAGACTTGACATACCTCTCAAGACGACGAAGACCCGCCGGAGCTTCGCTCGCGCAACGCCGTCTCCGAAAACCTCCTCACGTGCCAACCTCCGCACCTCCGCACGCTCCTTCCTCGTGCGCACCTACACCACGCCGCCGGAGATCCTCTCCTCCTTCTGGCCGCCGGAACAAGGGAAGAAAGTGAGGGAGTGATGAGTGGGGAAGAAAATGGAGAGAAAAGAAGAAGAAAGAGATGAGTTGGGTGGTTTTTAAACCAAAACCCCACACCAACCCTACACCCTAACCATTCTTCCCTCCATACCCACAACACCCCACCATACCTCTAACACATCCACCCTATACCTCTCCCTCTCTCTCTTCAGGTCTTTACATCATCCGTTCTAAATACAACAATGGGGGAGGTTAAGAAGTTTCTTATATATTAAGAGAATTTCCAATTGACAATTTAAGAAAATAATTTAACACAAAATTATTGATGTGGAGGTAATTTAAGTATTTTTAAATTTGACATCAGAAATAGTTTTTAAAATATAATGCAACTTAAGAAAATTTTCATTAACTTACAAGTTTGGCAAAATTATTTGTAGAAATGTTGGGATAATTTTATCTGAACAACAAAATCAGATAAATCTTTCTTCTAGAATGATAATCATTTGCCTCCAAAATGTCTTATCAATCAACCCTCCGTTTAGTGAAAGCTTTTATGAGTGACTGATGGTTACCTTATTTACCGAACAAGCTTCTGAACATGCTTGTTTGATTTTGATTGTCTTATTTTTCCTCTGAGCAAAATGTAAAAAAAAAAAACTCAAGTGATGTTTTTGCTGACTTTTGCTCCGGTCATTATTAATATCACTTTAAATTTCTTCATAATTACAATGCAATCACACTAGAATTATGGTGTTGCCGAAAAAGGTATAACGAAAAAAGCAAATCTGTGACAAGTGAGAAGATAGATCCTGTAAAAACAATGAGAAACTTCTAAACACGGTTTGTTGAGATATAAGTTTGGTCACAAGTTGAGTGAACCTTTGGTGTATAAGCGTAGGACAAAAGCCACTAATGTCTTTTCTTTACTTTTTCATATGATTTTATGGTTCAACCAAAGCTAATAGTCCTTTTCCCAATTTGGATAGTATTAGTATTAGGTCTATTCCGATGTTGGTATTTCCTCTTTTGAGGATTAGGTGAGAAGTGTTTGGTTATTATCGATGATGATAATTTAACGATCCCTACTTCCTAAGCATGCTTCGACAACTTGTTTATTGTTCTCTGGCTTTGAGATTACCATGGGGTTTCAGTTGGCATTTGGTCTCTAGTGTAGTGCCCTTAGGAATTAGGAAAGCTTAATCACGAGATTTAATCTTCGAACTACAGAACACTCTCAAACCTATTTCGTGATTTTATAGACTCTGGATATAGCTTAATTTTAGGTAGACGTATTTATTATTTGAAATTTTTACATGCTCCATAAGTTGAAGCAACTTGAATCGAATCAAGTGGACCAAGTTGGATTTATTGTACTTTCAATTAATTTAAAGATGGGTTTGAAATGTTGTTGGGAGAAAATTGCACCTCGAACCACCAATGAAGATATTAGTATATAAAATTACATCTTCGACAATCGACCCTAATGCCAAGGACATGTCATTATTATGATATAAGTAGTATTATTTTGCTCACTTTATTCGAAGAACAAACATGCCTTCATTCTATTATAATCATTAAAAGGTTGCACGCGCTCCAAAAGTTCTAGATTGCAATGACACAAATCTCTTTAGGCATTTTAAATTTCAATATCAATTTTTAAATTCCATTGTCGGAAGAACAATTTTGAAAGAGTTAGAGGAACCGCAGATAAACAAGTGACGAAATTCAAGAGACCTGCAGCGATTCAGTAATAAATCCTTTGTTGACTGCATAGGATCATTTTTGGGCTGACAAAGTGATCAAAACTTAGATTTAGAATTAAATGAAGAAAAAAAAAGCAAATAGTTTGCAATCATTTATCTGATCGAATTTTAGCCTGACATTTCAAGAAATTATATCTCTATCATCGTCAGTATAATCTCTCTGAACTACATGCTCAATTGATTGATATTCTTTCCTCGTAAATATTAGAGCACTACTTTTCAACTTGAGCTCGAACTCGAAATCCAACTCAAACTTGACTCAGATAAAGGCTAAATTATTGTTTAACTTGAAAATAAAGAAGTTAAGTGGAAAATAAAAAAAAATCTTCAATTTGGATCGGTAAACGAGTTAAGTTGAACTTCAAATTACTTGAGCTCGACTCGATGACTCGATTCGAGATTTATATTGTTCAATTTGTATTTATTTTTGATATTTAGGAATAATATACAATAATATGCAACACTCGAAATTTTAACTTGACTTGACTCGTTGACACCCTACCCGCACACACTTGTGCGCGCACAATATTGGATGTGGACCTCACATAAAAAATCCCAACACGGTTACTATTGCGGATGGACATGCATCACATGTATCCCATAATGTAAAGTGGTATTCAAATTGCTCCAACTTATCCTTATTGTGCGTAGTAGAATGGTTAGAGGTGAGTGTGTGAAGACGTAGGTTCGAATCTCTGCTCCACATGTCAAACATGTTCGGTATAAATAGTGTTGATCACCTCCAATTTAAAATCGCAGTCGTCTAGCTCAAGTGGGGGTAGATACCGAGGAATTTTAGATCATCAAAAAAAGAAAAAAAACTTATCCCTATTGTGAAGATGGAGCATAGAAGTGGTTATATACTGTGTAGTCATTACTCATTATAATGTGAGGATGTCGTGATGTATTTTTGAGTATCGAAAGCACAGAGGGGAGTGCTATATTTTTATATTTGGGTGTAAATGCGGACTTATCTATTCCTTATGTATGAGATAAAAATATAACTTTTGGTTTAAAACGTAATTTTATTTGGAAGATATCTGCTCCAAGTATAACAACATAATGGACTTGTACTTGGTCATCAAAGGGAATACGTGGGTGGAGGTGGGAGAAAAGTTAGTGGAACAGGAGAGGGAGAGGGAGAGTGATTGAAGGGTTCTCCAATAGGAGTCCTTCGGAATCAGAAAGAAGCACACAAAGCATTTTCCTAACTGTTATAGGAATATTTGAATATGTGAGTGATTTTGATCGTCAACACCCAACCAATGACCAAAACCATCAAGCGTGAATCAAGTGCTAAGCGTTTCGGTTTAGAATATGTGTACCTGTGTCCCTAAGAAAGAACGTTAAAATATTTTTCCACTGGGAAAAGTTGTAACTTGTCAAAAAGTAGTATCTTCCATATAGCCTTATGTTTATTTTTGTTTTCAATCATGCATATGGAAGAGTGCAACTGGCCTATACAGTTGACTAAACACAACAATCATTGTAATTAAGTCATTCACAGAATCATAGTAGTTAAATTTATCAAAATATTATCTTAATTTTTTCTCACCGTCTTATCATTTGTTCAACCTCACGGCATTTAACTACAATTTTATTCTCTCTTCTTCTCGATCACAATATTTTATAAAAATATCTTGTTGTTCAATCAAGTTTTCTCTTACCTCCCACTCATTTCTCACTCGGAACTGCTCGGGAGTGGGCTGGCGATTGCTAAGGACTAACTTAGAATTGGCTCGAGACTGCTGGGCTGCGGACTGCTGAGCTTGGGGTTGCTCGGGACTGGTCGGGGACTGCACGGGATTGCTCAGGATTGGACTGGAGACTGCACAGGACTGGATTGGGACTGCTCAAGACTGGCATGGGGACTGGGCTTGGGACTGGTTCAAATTTAATATTGCAAAATGTTATATAACAATATGGGTGTCTATTTGTAGATCTTGAAAAGATAAAAAAATTAGTGATTTTTTTAAAATTATTTCACAAGATAAATTAATTACAAACTTTTTCGTTTTTTATTCGTTAGTAGGTCCCACCGTAAACAAAAACAAATCCAAAAAAATTATCTCCGTTCCTCAGAACACTAATTACTTTTTTCCCGCACGAGAACACAACCTTTTATCGATTATAGGTTTTCATAAATGTCATGACCTCAGCATTTTCTGATGGTATTTATTTTTCTCCCGTTGATGATGGCGTTAATGAATGGCTATTGTCTTCCATGTGAATGTCATCTTATAATAGACTAATAGCTAGTGATTGATTCATTCCACCATCCTAATTTTGTCCTCTGCATTTCAATCCAGCTCGTCCTGGATATCTAGCTCAACTATTGTAGGTCATAAATTTTGGTGACACAAATTTGAGTCCAAAATAATGTAATAACTCAATTTCGTAGAAAACAGGATTCGGTGCTTTTGATGTTGAATCAACTCCAATTTAGATCCAATACTTACGCATTCTATCAAACTTTGGTCATAAAATGAATCCCTAAAATGAATCCCTATCTAAGTTGGTTTGTGTGTTTGACGATGTTAGGCGCAAAAGCTTCAGAATAGAAAACTTCATTTGCCATGCACACACTGTTACTTTAGACATGTTCTATTATTTAACAACAATAGCGTCCATCTCAAGGAAAGGAGGTGATGATGGGTGTTCACTGTTTAATTAGCTAAAGAAATGAAAGAACGTACACGGATCAAGAAAGATATATATTAATCAATATGGAAACATAGATGACCAGTTGGGATGCACTCAATGCACTTTACAACCTTATATATGAAACAAAATCATATTATCGTTCTCTTTTGATCTTGTATCGAACATAACTTCACACATTATATTCATCCATAATTCCTAATAATTTTGTTTTTTAAAGGTATAGTTTTGCTTGCTCGAATGAATGCCTTAGCTAGCTCGAGGTGGATGTGACACCTTCAATCATTTCAAATAATAACATATCACTCCTTCATTCTTAAGGCTAAATGTTGTTGATAAAAAGCAGTAAAGTGGTAGTACAACATTATTCTCATGGAGTTTCAAGACACGATTTGTCCTCTTCTTGTCTATTTCGAAGTTCTTTTGGTATTGTATAATATATAATTGATATTTTGGAATTGCAGTTTTTTGTCCTTTTTTTATTTCGAGTTCAAACTTTCATAAAACGACGAAGACTTTATTTGTTTCCAAA
Source organism: Triglochin maritima (assembly GCA_963682175.1). NCBI lineage: Eukaryota > Viridiplantae > Streptophyta > Magnoliopsida > Alismatales > Juncaginaceae > Triglochin > Triglochin maritima. Next base: position 18,801,912 of record OY821779.1, read on the forward strand.
CAATACGGAAGTACTATTTCGGACACTATCATCAAAATCACAATTCGTAGAATCTATCGCCATATTTCCTAGTAAAATTAATAATTGAGCTTTTCAAATCAAGGTCATTTGCTTCTTGGGTCAGTATCAAATTCCTGAAACTCAAATATCATGTTTGGAAACAAATTCTATGATATGCTAGATTCTAAGGAATCTTCTTACGGTCCAAAAATAAATCACAATTCACAAGAGACCCAAACACTCAACTCATGTGTCCAACAACCATGTACATTTACCATTTGCAACTATTAATTGTTGCGATTGATTTAGCTTCTAAATTTTGGTTCCTGCTTGAAATATACGATGATTTTCTCTACCAGACTTATAGGAAGGCCTAACAAACTCAAACTAGCTTAAGCTAGACCTCCCAACCATCAATTTCAAACAACTTGGAAATCAATCATCAAAATATCAAGTTGATTCTCTAACGACGAAGCCCACTTCATTAAAAATGACATTAACACCAAAGCAGCGTAGCTTCTATCAAATGGTCAGTCTTGGTAACTCAGCTAACCACAACTTTCATTTTTACAGGCCAACATATTAACTTCGAATAACAGAATCAGTACTTCGTCGACTCCAGGAACAGATCTTAACAAGTGCAGAACATTACGGCCCAACAACAGCGGGGGACCATCATTCTTCAAATTAATTTCTTGAATGCTAGAGATAGGAACATTACAACAAGAAGGATGTCTTCGGCAGGAAAAAAAACGTTTTGGGGGGAATTCATCATCTTTAACCGAAATGTTAACGTAAGTGCTACTATTTCAGCAGATTAGCATGACGAGAACTTACGCTTGTGCTGCTGCTTGCTAGAACTTTTGTGCTGCTTTGTGCTAGAACTTTTGGTATGAAAGCCAGATGGAGCACCACAAAGAAGATAGTTTTGGAAGCATGGGAATTGCTTCAGTTTAAGAAAGTTTTTTTTTCTCATCAAAAGTAATATGAATTTCGCCAATGTAACATGAAAATTCTAGCGGTCGTGCGCGGTAAAATAAATTAAGGATCATCTCATCAAAATGCATAAGATTGCAAGTATAGGAGGCAAAAATTGACAGCAACACATTTTAGAGGCATGAACAGACGTGCACAATTGCAGCGCTTCAGTGCAATAGCCATCAACTGTTAGCAGGCAGCGGTTTCTTGTTGCATCAACTGTCGTGGGCATATCGGGCATCTCAACATCAGGAGTAACAGTATAAATCACATCGAGACCTTCACTCCTTACAGTTGAAGCAGTAAAGGAATGCCTGAAAGGTGTGGTCACTGAATGTACTTGCTACTCTTTCGGAACGACCTCCCTTATTAACAACTTGCGTCCACGGAATTCCTTTTGGATTATCAGAAAGATGGAAAGAAGAAAGGAAAGTAAAAATCACAAAGTTAGCATAAAAACACATCATGAAAGCAACATAATAGACAAAAATGATACAAAGAACTAGAACATACAGTTCCGGTTGTTGCTACAGCAGCCTTCACCTCATTTTCTGCAGCAAAGGAAACAAATCCATACACACGTGTTTTCCCTGCTTTTTTATCCTGAAGCAACCTTGTGCTAACAACAGTTCCAAATTGAGTGAAATACTCTCTCAAATCATCAGGTCTAACAGACCAAGCAAGATTACCAACATAAACTTTGTATGGGCTCTCAAAAATCATAATCCTTTTAGGTGTTGTGTTCTGAGCTCCTGTATTTTTTCTTCCCACCACCATATCAGCTGAGTATTTAACCCGCAATTCCCGTCCACCAAGATCCTAGGAGAACAAGAGACCTAAAGAGTATTAGTAAATGCTGTAAAAATATGCATGTTTCTGTCATATTTTACTACTTACGGAACCATCTAATGCTGCTATAGCCGCTTTTGCTTCTTGGAGAGAGGCCATTGTCACATATCCACATCCCTTGCTAACACCTGTCTCTGTATTTCGGGAAACCTGCATCAACAATTAAATCCATTTAAACAACATGGTACAACAACTCAAGACTCATTACATACTTGAGGAGTTTTCTTAGAAACACAACTAATATCAAATGAAGGAAAAATTTAAAGGTTGAAACTTAACAAGAGAAAAAAAGAATGGAGAGAATGTTAAGTTTCTTTTGGTTGGATGGAAATTTTAATGAGAAGGGGACTGAAATGGCGAAAGTTTTCTTATACAAATTGGACCTCATCTTTCTCCACAAAATTGGGAGTCAAACTTGATTCCTCTCCAAATATGTCCATTCTTTCCGAAATATCCCGAAACGAAATAACAAGGTTAAACCTAATACGTTATTTTGGTAATATATAATACAATATAAATAGTTTTCCCCCTCTTGACAAAATTCTATCCAAACAATGCAAGAGAAATGCACATTATCTTTTCTTCTTTTCTCGTCTCCAAAATTCCTTGTTTTTTCTATCAATTCTTTTCTCTCCTCTTTTTTCTTTTTACCCAAGCACACCATCAGACAAAAGTATCAGAGCCATAGCAAAGTATTGACCCAAATCCAACCAAATAATTCAATTGAACATAAAAGCTCTGACATATTACACATTTATCTTTTGCTTAACATTTTTTTATATGACTTGATTTCTCTTTTAACATAAAATTTACTTGTACAATAAGATAATACCGTAGACAAATTGCAAAGGAAGAGGCAAAAGACTAGGACATATAAATTTAAGTTAATTTTAGCAAAAGGTTTTCAATTAACATCAAAATAATGCTACTTTAGATACTAATTATTTAGGCAATGGGTTAAAACTGTAAAAGGCTATATGCATTCAAATGTGTTAGTAAACTTGGATTGTACTCAACTACATTTTGACCTTTCACTCCCTAGCACATCTTGCTAGGGCTCTAAACTTGAATTGTACCTCAACCTTAAAGACCGTTTTTAGCACGTAGTGTCACTAGGTGGACAAAACCTCATGACTGATAATAATAGTTCATTTTGATAAATGTTTGCATCCTGCAGTCACAAAAATATGAATGGAATGTGCCATCCCTGCTCAGTCAGACAAAAGTATGTGCGGCATGCTGGTATGTACAATCTGGTCACAGAGCTCTTCAAGGGTAAAAGTAGTGATCTGCATGTGATCACTAAGTGCCATTGTGTAAAAGCTATGAAGACCCTCGACTCCTCAAGACATCCCAAACTCTTGTAAATGGTCTTAAATTGAGGTCTTAAATTAGTGGAAGGTGAAGAGCAACCACCAATAAGTTACATAAAAGAAGAATTAAAGAACCGAATAAAAATAGATGTAAAAGAAATAGAATCTCTCTACAATAGGACATGTACAAGTGCGAAGAAAATTTTCAGGCATGAAATTGTGATCAGGTCTTGTATAATGTACAGCCAAAGTAGGTTTTATATATATTTTTTACTTACAAATTATGAATCTACACAAAATATTTTTTTAATCATAATATCTTCACAATATATTATTTTATAAAACATGTCTACATTCTATAATAGTGAAACTAATTGGTAGGATTTTTATGGCTCAAATAGTGGTGACAACATTTGGGCTTCGAAGAAATTAGTATTTCCTCCAAGACTCATAGTCATATGTTAATCCCTAGATGTAAGAGGAATTGGAATGCATTATAATCCGGGGAAAAAACTAACCAACCATAAAATAGTTTAATGACTTGATCCTCTTCTATTACAACTAGAAGCTAAAAAAGGAATTGTTGGAAAGAAATCAGAACTGGATTCATGGTTATCTGACCGGGCCCGAACAATAACCCAGTCAAGGCACCCAGTGGTTGGTTCAACCGACTGGAGAATCAGTTAACTAGTGACATCATACATTATGATGTCATGTATATTTCATTCATCAAGTTGGTTTTCGGTTACACCCAATCAATTTCCCACTCCTAATTGTGAAACTAATCCCAATAACAAATTTACAATTTATTACTTGGCAGCCAGGAAACTAACATCACTTGTGAGGTACCAACAATTATTAGGAAACAATCAAGTTACAACAACATTCTACAAGCTTGACGTACATTCTTAAAAAGAATTTGAAGTGATCAATGGGGACTCCTCCAAGCGTTCCAGATGGAGTGGCAGAACAGACCTCGCAAGATCAAGTTCACCACCCAATAACCATATCCCATCTCAAAACAAACCAGCACAACATATGATCCAAAACAACATCCCAATGGAACTACTCCCAACAACAATCTCATAAACTTCCAATTCAACACAAACCCAAAACTAAAAAAATTCTGATCTTCTTGTACCTGGACAGATGGTTTTTGGTTCAACCCTGGTCAGGTTTGCACTCCTGAATGTGGAACTACAACAATAACGAATCTACAACATCAATCTATAGGAAATTTCATTGAGGCTCAATTTACAACTTATTGTTTCTCCAGTGGGGTAAATACCTAACATATATAATGCTGTGGCAATTAATGGTTCGGATACTTCTAAGGCCATGTTTGGTTCGCCCAATTGAATTACATTGAATTCAAAATTATGAAATCATGTTACATACCCATGAATTGAATTCTTTGCAATCAAATTACATCGCTTGGTAATTGTTGAGTTCGCCAGATGAATCTTTGTATAATTTTAAAAAAAACTTAGTAATTCAATAGCTCTCATTAATGTCCAATGAAGTTGTCGGGGCTTTGGCAGATTTTCGGCATGGTCGAGATTGAGTTTACTTCGAATTGTTTGAAAGGAGTTGATCACATTCGAAATATAATTGGATTACAAAGTGATTACCACCTTAAATTTTCTGAACCAAACAAAGGAATGTTATTGAATGCGTAATCAGATTTTATTACGCTCTTGACTCTTGATTACGGTGAACCAAACATGTAAGTGTTACATTATTTCGGAGCGATATCTCAAAAGGCTTCCATTCACCACAAACCCAAACATATGAAAACCCGGAAAGACGGAACCTTTCGTACCTCAAAAGACTGCACGGTTCCAAAAGGCTTGAACAGCTCAAGCAACTCCTCAACACCACAGCTCCTCGGCAGATTGCAAACGTAGAGCTCGCAGGGGCGAGTGCGAACCGTCCCCTCCTCCGCAACCCCACCTCCTTCCCTCTCCTCCGCCTCCAGCTTAGCGGGGGTGGTGGAAACCCTAGGCGTGGGGAGGCGAGAGGGGAGGGCGAGGGAGAGGGAGATGGGGCGAAGTCGGAGAGAGGGGAGTCTAGGGTTGGGGTGGAGAAGGAAGGGGGATTTGGATTTGGGGGTGGAGGAGAGGGAGAGGGAGATGGGGATGGGCGGAGACGCCATTGGAGGTGGAGGTTTGAGGGAATATCAATATCGTAAGAGGGAAGGGGAGATGGGGTTTTGTTGCTTGCTTGCATTTGGCACGTGGGTTACACGTGATAGAGATGTAAGCGGGTCGCCAGGCCCGGATGGATTTCGAAGACGTGATGATGATTGTGCACTCGCGTTAGAAAAATTGTTTATGTTATGTCATTTCGTAAGCATAATTCTATTTACTTGAAGGAAAAAAAATCAAATATCTCAATTATCTTTATTTTATTTTTGTTTTAAGTACAAATCTTACTATTTCCCCCAGGGCCGGATCCAAAATTTTTTTTCTGGGTGAGGCAGTTTGTCTTTCCATTGGCCGAATTTTTTACGTAGAACTTACAACTTAAAGATGATATTTTGAATAAATTAATTAAAAATAATAATTTTTTGAAAAATATCCCTCCTATTTTTAACATTTTTCCAAACCTGAATACATTAAAATTCAAACATTCAAAAGATTTTTTACAACTATAAAACCGGCACAGTTAAATTGATTTTATTCTTATAACTGAAATTCCAATATCAAACACAAAACATATGGTTTGATAAGATTTATTGGCTATGTTCGTTTTTAAGTTTAAAATCGATAAAATTTGGACAAATAGAAGGAGCAAAATAATATATAAGTATAACATAAAATTATAATAAAAGATTTTTGTAATAATTATTACTATTTATACTCATTGTTATTTTCGTTCGTGGAATTGCAGACTTTTAATTTATTATTCATTCTACGACTCTTATGTATAGAATGACATTGATGAATAAATTTCCTATAAATGCTAGTTTATTTTACATTTTCATTCAATTTTCAACCAAGCAACGAACTCGACAGTGTCAAAAAAGTGAGATATAACATGTCAATAAGCATGATTGTACTAGAAAAGTAAGATTGCACATCATAATCAAAAAAGTCAAATCCAAAACATCCACAATACCTAACTAAAATTTATACAATGTTCATTTTCAACTAAAAATTTATCAAACTTACACAATAATGCAAGTCCAAAAGATTATAGCTTATCTTTCAAATTTAGTTGTTCAAAAGAACTTCAAAGTCTTCAATTTAAATCAAATTGACTCTAAAATAAATTTTTAACAAAATATTATCTTTGCTTCTCCTAAATCCTAAATAACAGTTAAACAATTATACCATAAATTTTAAGATACTATACTTAAATATGTAGGATCGTGTGGGTTATGGGTCCACTAATCACATTTAATCTAATCCCTAATTTTCTACTTGATTAAGCAAACAAATGCGCAGCGGAATAAACAAACAAGTAGAGAAAGAAAGACAATGCAAACCACAAAGAAGAAACGTCGGTTTTTAAAGAGGTTCGGCCGCGCCTACGTCCTCTCTTGCAAGCCCCTCTCGAATCTCCGTTCGAGCCCCTCTTGCGTCTTCACTATGCCTCCCCGTTCCGGGCCGGGAGCAACGCCTTTTACAAGTCTTCAAGCTCGCGAACAACCCTCGCCGAGCTTGGCACCACCTCTCACAATCCGAGAGGAACACTTCGGGTTTTCACCGAAATCCTTGCTTCTTGTCTTGGGCTTTCACCAAGACCCTTGCTCTCTTTACAACAAATGTAACCTTGAGTGGGATTCACTCTCTAATTGAGCACACTTTGAGTAGGATGAGTATATGATCAAATGTGTGAAGTTTAGGCTTATGGAGTGTAGAATTGGGAGCTTTGAGGATTGAGGTTTCTCTCTAATGTATTGAGACAATTGGAGTTGGAGAGTTGTGTTAACAACAAGTCTTGATCCTCTATTTATAAGCTCCTAAGGTATTCTAGCCGTTGGGGATAGATTTGATTGGGTTTTGTGCAAGATACACAAAGCAGAAAATCGGGCTGCAAATCTGTCCAGAACCGGTCGACCGAAACTAGTAAACCGGTCGACCGTTAACTTGATTTCAAAGAGAACGGTCGAACAAAAGAATATTCGGTCGGACAAACGAGCTAGAACTTAACTCTACTTAAGTGAATCGGTCGAACCAAAGTATGGGGCGGTCGACCGATAAGGGGATTCGGTTGAGACAAAGGTCAATCGGTCGAACGAGAAATGTGTCGACCGATAGCAGGGAATTTGGTTTCTGAAAATATGTTCAACCGGTCGACCGAAACAAGGTCTTCGTTCGACCGGTTTACCGAATGTATTTTGGGGTTAAGTTTTGTTTTATACGAATACGACCGTTATAGGAATACGACAAGAAAAACGGTCATATTAAAATCCGGGATCGGTCGACCGAAAAGGTAGAACCGGTCGACCGGTAGAGTTCGGTAAAATCACTGTGGAGAGTCTGTTATAAACCGGTCGAACTGAGAACTGGTTCGGTCGACCGGTTCACACAGGAAATCTGGGTTTAAGTTTATAAGTGATTTCCGACTAAGGTTTGGGTGATCTAATGAAGTCCAAATAAGGTGAAATTTTGTGTGTGACTTCTCTAAGGAACCTAGTGTGTATGTGATATGTTTTTAAATCTTGTATGCTCAATTTACACATGTTCCTAAGACTCAAAATAAAATCAAGATTACAAGTCTTCATTTAGCTTTATTACAAATCTTGACTTGATTTCCTTCCTTCCATGAGTCTTGATCACCTGTAGAGGTTAGCACATGCAATATATATGCAATGCAATATGTGTGCTACTCTACATCATCATAATTAAGATTAGGTTAATTAAATCATCAAAACATAGATTAAGGCCAAAAAGCCAACAAAATATATTGGGTTGAATAAAAAAAATGGGGGAGTGATTAATGATCTGGGAGAAGTTGATTAATGGGGGAGTGATTAAGGCCAAGTTGATTAATGGGGGAGTGATTAATGATGTGGGAGAAAACAAGAACGTTTTATTTAAACCGTTACCCCCACTAGGACTAAGATGCAAGGGAGAAGGACCTGATCGTAAGACCGAACAAAGTTGTGTTGCCTCACTAGGGTTTAGTTGCTCATCGAACAAAACCCTCCAACCAATAGGCGGGTTCATCTGAATGAGTTCCTCAAGATCATTCGATGGATGCAGCAGACTTGCATCACTAAGAATGGGGCTTCTCCCCAAGTCATACAACAAGGACCTCCCACCATCATTTAGATCATCAAGCATAAGCTCGGTCATAGGTTAGTCCTTGTTGGAGTCAATATGAAGCTCAAATGACTCAATGGCCATGGGACAAATAAGAACGTCTAGTGTTTTGCTTTGGATTTTAAGTCCAAGTTGATTAATGGGGGAGTGATTAATGATCTGGGAGCAAACAAGAACGTTCAAAAACTTGATTGATCGTTTTATTTAAACCGCAAGTGCACGGCCGCGTTGAAGCGGTGGCAAATACGGGTCGTCCACTGGGAGGTGTGTCGACGTTTGGTTTGTGCGAAGGCGAGTGGTAAAGAAAGGAGAGAGAGAGGTTGATTACACTAAACTACACTACAATGCAAAAAGGAAAGGAAGAGAAGCAATAAAACTAAACCCCATAGGGGGTAGAGAAATAATGTGAATATAAAGATGTGTGTGTGTTCAATTAAGCTCCTCACAACATGTAGTGCATGAAATCATAAAACTACATCAAACTTTGCCTCCACATGAATTAAGATAAGACTACATCATTAACACATACAAAGACAATAATTGGAATGAAGCTAAATGGACTCAAGTATAAAGACTAGACCCTACTATGCCTCCACATGAATTAAGATAAGACTACATCATTAAAACATACAAGATATTAGCTAAGGTAAAGGCAACAAGAGCACATACACTACAAACTGTGTTTCCAATATTAACTTCATCCATATCCTAACCTTATCATTCCCCATAAAATAGGTCCACTAATCAAAGCATAAGCTAAGCTTCATTCAAGAGCATTAACATATCAAAGATAAGAGTGAAAACTCATTAGATGGTTATGGAAATCATATAAAGCTCAAGGGATAAAGATAACACACACTTAATACACTACATGATTATATCACATATTTCTCCACCCCCCAAATGGGGATGGAACTACTCACACATATTTAAACTAACTACTCTAACAAAATGAAGCATTATACTGAAATGAAACTACACTAATCAAACAAGAAATATTAAAGAAGCATAAAACAAAACAAACAAGCAAGCATGCATATGAAAGGAAATGAACTAAGAGAGAAACAACACAATTAAAGGAAAAAACATCTATTATTAACTCACTCAATACAAGCAGCCCTTCCTCCACCAGAGTTTTGCTTCAAGGCTTCACTCTTAGTAGGGAAGATGACCACCAAAGAGGGAGATGGATACAATAGGAGGTGAAGAGTTCTATTTATAAGCATGGAAAAAGCTAATCCGGGACAATCCCCCGATGTGGGACTAAACCAATACCAACAATAGACTAAGCATACACTAATACACGTGCTACAAAAAACTAAACGGATCCTGGGCTATCTGGACCGCCAATTGGCGGTCTATATGCTTTAGATCCGTTTGGTTTTCGTTGTGGGTTTTGCTTGAAGTATTTCTTGGTCTTGGATGCATCTACTTGGTTTGTTGGAGCTCTGACCCGAATAGAATTACCAAAACACTCCCCATGATGGTGTGGAGTTTCTTGTTTTGCTCTTAGGTCCTTTGGTCTTACGATCAGGTCCTTCTCCCTTGCATCTTAGTCCCCAGGTCTCACAATTAAGTCTTTTTTCCTGCTTTTGGGTCCTTTCATGGCTCTTCTCTTCGAACCTCTTTATTCCTGAAAACTAAACATAAAACTCGTCACGTAGCATTGCTTAGGTGTAAGATAATGGATATAAGATACAAATATCAGCATGAAATGATGACAATCAGCCACAACGATTGGTCTTATAGAACATTTCGCCTCCCCACTTTGACCATTTAATATATTTATCAAACGACACGATGTGTTTATTTGATTGTTAACATCTAACAAAATCTTAAAAAAGAATCGATTGCCCATCTGTTTTACCAACTATTTTGCAACAAGTACTATTTTTTGCTTGGATGCTAATTGACATCATATCATGCATATATTTGTGTCTTATATCCATTATCTTGAACCTAAACAATGCTACGTAACGAGTTTTATGTTTGAGTTTTAGGAATAAACAAGATTGAGGAGAAGAGGCATAGAAGGACTTAGAAGCAAGGAAAATGACTGAGTTGCAAGACTTGGGGACTGAGATACAAGAGGGGAAGGGCCCGGATGTAAGCCCAAAGGACCAAAGAGCAAATCAAGAAACTACACACCATCATGAGGAGTATTTTGGCAATTCGATTCTGTCTTGAGCTCCAACAACCTACTCGGATGAATCAAACATGAAGAAATAAAGCCAAACAACCACACACCAAAACCAGGCCGGATCTAGACAATATAGACCGCCAATTGGCGGTCGGTTTTGGTCCGTATCCGCTAAGACTTTGACGGGTCATTTATTAGGTTGTGTTTAGTCTATTTTTGGTATACATTTTGTCCCATACCGGGGGATTGTCCCGGATTACCTTTTTCTATGGCTATAAATAGAACTCTTCCTCCTTATTTGTAATCACCCACTGCTTGGTGACATTCTCTCTACGTGGAGTAAAAGCCTTGAAGCAAAAACTCAAGGTGGAGAAGAATGTCACTTGTAATGTGAGTCATGTAAATAAAATAATTGTTAGTTTCTTTTAATCTTGTCTTTTAATTCTTGCATGCTTCTTTAGTTTTACTTTCCTTTCAATTAGCTTCTTTGGTATTCTTTTCTTGCTTAGTTTAATTTCCTTTCATTAGAATGTTGAATTTTGTTGATGTAGGTTGTAGTGTAATGATTAGTGAGTAGTTCCATTCCCCAATTGGGGGTGGAGTAATATGTGATGTGTTTATGTGATGTATTAGATGTGTGTTATCTTAATCCTTTGAGCCTTATAGGATTTCCATAACCATCTAATGAGATTTCACTCTTGTCTTTGATATGCTAATGCTCTTGAATGAAGCTTAGCATATGCTTAGATTAGTAGACCTATTTTATGGGGAATGATGAGGTAAGGATAATTATGGAATTAATATTGGAAACATGACTTATAGTTGCATGTACTTTTATCTCATTTACCTTGGTTAATGCCTTGTATGTTTTAATGATAATGTGCTATCTTATTTCATGTGGAGGCATACTAGGGTCTAGTCTTTATACATGAGTTCATTTAGCTTCATTCCAATTATTGTCTTGTATGTTTTTAATGATATTGTGTTATCTTAATTCACGTGGAGGCAAAGTTGGATTTAGTTTTATGATTTTCAGGCACTACATGTTGTGATGAGCATAATTGAACACACACATACACATATATTTGTATTCACATTCTTTCTCTACCCCCTATGGGGTTTAGTTTTATTGCGTATTTTTCTTTCCTTTCGCATTGTAGTGTACTTTAGATCATAACTCATTTCTTTCCCACTTGTCTTCGAACAAACTAAAGTCGACACACCTCCCTGTGGATCAGCCTGTATTTGTCACCGCTTCAACGCGGTCGTGCACTTGCGGTTAATTAAAACGTATCAATCACATGCCTTTCTAAAACACTATATCTTTGTTTTTGTCATCACTTATTAGTGTCACTGAAAAACTACACAAATTCCATTTATGTCATTATGTTTCCGTGCGTGCTACTCTAGTAATTTTTTCCGTTAACGTCGTTAATGTTTTGTTAATGATGTTTATTTTTTATTATTTTACTAGTAATATTTACAAATTCTACCATATACAATCTAATAACTTAGTAATCAAAATTTGTCTTATTTATGATTTTCACAACCAAACACTTAAATTTTAAATATCAAAGATTTTAATTTTCACAGCAAAAAAACCAACACTTATATCACCACCATTTGTACTCGTGAAAATTAAAACTCTTGATTTTTAGAATTTAAGTGTTTTGCTATGAATATCATAAAAATAACATATTTGGATTATCAAATTATTAGATTGTATATGGTAGAATTTGTAAATAGTACTATTAAAATAATATTTTTTAACGCCGTTAACAAAACAGTAACGACGTTAACGAAAAAAGTTACTGGAGTGACATGCACGAAAAATTAATGCCATAAATAAAATTTGTGTAATTTTTCAGTGACACTAATACAAATAGTTATGAAGTGACGACGGAAACATGAATATAAATATAGTAATTTAAAATAACGTTCAAGCAAAAAACCCAAAAAGAATTGATCGGCCTAATATAGATGTTAATCATCTCATTCATGTCGTTGTGGTGTGAAGGCTTCACTCTTAGTAAGGCAGATGACCACCAAAGAGGGAGATAGATTACATGAGAGGAGAGAGAGTTCTATTTATAGCCATAGAAAAAGGTAATCCGAGACAATCCCCCGATGTTGGACTAAACAAATACCAAAAATAGCATAAACATCATCTAATACACGCTCTCCAGAAGTTTCATCGGATCCGGGAAGATCCGGACCGCCAATTGGTGGTCTACAAGATCCAGATCCGTCTGGTTTTGATGCTGGGCTTTGCCTGATGTGTTTGTTGGTCTTTCATGCATCTACTTTGTTTATTGAAGCTCTGATTGACATCATTTCAAGTTTATATTTGTATCTTATATCCATTATCTTTCACCTAAACAATGCTATGTTACGAGTTTTATGTTTAGTTTTCAGGAATAAATAGGTTTGAAGAGAAGAGCCATGAAAGGACCCAAAAGCAGGAAAAAAGGACTTAATTGTGAGACCTAGGGACTGAGATGCAATGGAGAAGGACCTGATCGTAAGACCAAAGGACCTAAGAGCAAAACAGAATACTCCACACCATCATGGGGAGTATTTTACCAATTCCATTCGGGTCGGAGCTCCAACAAGTCAAGTAACCGCATCAAAGACCAACAATACCAGAAAGAAAAGGCCACAACAAATTCCAACGCGATCCGAAGTGTTTGGACCGCCAATTGGCGGTCTTGGACCGCTAATTGGCGGTCCATATTACTCAGGATCCGCCCAAATTTCTCTTGGACTTGTATTAATGTTCGTTTAGGCTATTTTTGGTATTGGTTTAGTCCCACATCGGGGGATTGTCCCCGATTAGCTTTTTCCATGCTTATAAATAGAACTCTTCACCTTCCATTGTAATTACCCATTGTTTGGTGGCATTCTCTCTACTAAGGAGTGAGCCTTGAAGCAATAACTCAAGGTGGAGAAGAATGCTACCTTCAATGTGAGTCATTGTTAATAAAAGTTTATTTGTTTCTTTTAATCTTGTCTTGTTATGTTGCTTGTTTTGTGTGGGTTGCTTTACTTTGTTTAATTTCTTGTTTAGTAATTTTAGTATCGTAGTTAAATGTTTTCTTTACTTAGTCTAATCAGTAGTGTAATGAGTAGTGAGTAGTTCCATCCCCATTTGGGGGGTGGAGAAATATGTGATATAATCATGTAGTGTATTAAGTGTGTGTTATTTTTATCCCTTGAGCTTTATATGATTTCCATAACCATCTAATGGGTTTTCACTCTTATCTTTGATATGCTAATGCTCTTGAATGAAGCTTAGCTTATGCTTTGATTAGTGGACCTATTTTATGGGGAATGATAAGGTTAGGATATGGATGAAGTTAATATTGGAAACACAATTTGTAGTGTATGTGCTCTTGTTGCCTTTACCTTAGCTAATGTCTTGTATGTTTTAATGATGTAGTGAAATCTTAATTCATGTGGAGGCATAGTAGGGTATAGTCTTTATACTTGAGTTCATGTAGCTTCATTCCAATTATTGTCTTGTATGTTTTAATGATGTAGTCATATCTTAATTCATGTGGAGACAAAGTTGGATGTAGTTTTATGATTTCATGCACTACATGTTGTGAGGAGCTTAATGAACACACACACACTTCTTTATGTTCACATTATTTCTCTACCCCCTTTGGGGTTTAGTTTTCTTGCTTTTCTTCCATTTTCTTTTTGCATCTTAGTGTAGTTTAGTGTAACCATCCTTTCTCTCCTTCTTTTACCTCTCGCCTTCGAACAAACCAAGTGTCGACACACCTCCCAGTGGACGACCCGTATTTGCCACCGCTTCAACGCGGCCGTGCACTTGCGGTTAAATATAAAACGATCAATCAAGTTTTTGGCGCCGTTGCCGGGGAGGTGCTCTGTCCAGACGTTGGTTTGGACGATTCGAGGGGTTTTTAATTTTTTGTTTCCAGTGTTTCTCAGTTTCAGGGAACCATCGGATCAAGGGGAGGCTACTGGACAAATTTGAAGACCAGAAGCTCCAAAAGGACCGCCAATCAGCGGTTGGAGACCGCCAATTGGCGGCCTGGTGAGGGATTCGTGCCTTCAAATTTCTTCTGGTAGTTAGTTCTGTAATTTGTGTTATCTGGGAGCCCAATTTTGCATGCTATGACTTCGCGTTTGCTCCCAGATCATTAATCACTCCCCCTTTAATCAACTTGGACCATAAAACTCAAAGCAAAAGATTAGACTTCTTGCCATCTAGGTCATGCACCATATGTAGACCTTGCATGCATCTTTCTTTTCTTTGCTTTACATTTTGTCGTTGATTGCTGGAGCGAGGTACGCATTCCTTACCACTCATTCACGCATTAGGACATTCATTAGTGAGTAAGGTTTGAATCGAACAAGAGTGAGGTGAGTGCTTGTTTGGTGAGTTGCTTGCTAGCCTAAGATTTCAAAACATCTTTAAGGGGCATCACCTATAGTCTTCAAAGATAAGGTGGGGGATTTCATCACCCCTCCCTTAGCCCCAAAAAGCACACTCAAGTAAAGCCTTAATCTAAAAGCAAGTAGACATTGGCCATTAGGACTTGGGCGCATTAAGAGAGTGATCCGGTCACGACCGTCATAGCCTGATCGGCGTCGCCCACTTTGTCGATAGTAGGAGAGACGAGATCTCTGGATCTTGGCTCACTTGCTGGGCATTGTGGTCTTCGTCGTAGGGAGGTGAGGCGTGTTGAGGCCGTGTGAACTCGCAGTTAGGCGTCGTCTAGCTGTAAGGACCCATAGCCAGCCTAAGCTTGTTTGAGCCGTGTTTGCTAGACTAGGCTTCTATCCTCACCCTGTACCCACGCTAGCTTTAGGGATTCTTCCCTTCTCCTCTGAGTCATCTTCTTCTCACCTTCTTCTACGTTATAGTCTCCTCCCCTTTACACTCTCTGGTAGCGTTTTAGGGTCGAGTCGAGCACTTTTTGCGAGTTTAGCCTCGTGGTGGTGAGAGTGGTCGACTCTAGAGTTCTTTTTGTCATGGATGGTTACATGGGCGACCATCCATATCATTGTTGGGACCAGGACGATTCTCCCTGGTACTCCCGACCCATTCATCCTGGGGTGGCTCAGACTAACACCCCGTATGGTTGAGACAATCTTAATTCTGTGACTGAGCAATCTTCATATTGGGTAGTATGAGAGAGGCACCGACTGCTAGACCACCATCTAGTTACGTCGGATCATATGTTGGTCATCAATCTGAGACATTACAAGAACCTTTAGCCTCTTTCATGCATGTGGTAGATGACATGGGTGCACCAATGGCTCCAGTAGCCATACCATGTGACTGTTGTGGGTTGAGTGGTCATGTTATAGGGGAATGTCCTTATGTTGCCCCTGAGCCTGAGTATGAGCACACATTTTCCCAAAATGCTCATTATGACCATTACGCATCCGCGTACAACCCGAGCGGGATGTATTCGTGGGGAGACAATTCGTATTCAAATTCTTATACATCATTTCCACCCCAGTATCCTCCTCCCGAATACCCAGAATTCTACCAACACCCCACTTCAAATCATTGGACTCATTCTCAGCCCATCAACACCCAACCCTAAAATTTCCCAAAATCTGACTTGGACCTCCTCGTTGACCGCATACAAAATCTGACACTTCAAGTGAGTCAACTGACGCAACAATTAAGTGAGGAGAGTAACTTTTCGTGTCAACATGAGGATTCATCTTTTGATATCGAACCACCACCACATACACAAATTCAAAGCACAATCTTTCAAAGTCAAACTCCTAGTCAGTCTGAGGGACTTGGGGTTTCAATTCACGATCACTTAGTGGAGGATTCGATTCAAATTGAGAATAACTTGGACCAGCTTCATTATGAGTCGGCACAGGATTGTGCCTTATCTTTTTGTCCCGTGGCCCTTGAGCCACATGATCTTCATGTTGTACCTCCTAAGGACTCACCTCTGGTGGAGCAAGAGCTCCCTAGTCCCCTCAATTTCAAACAACCCGATGAGAGTTTGTCTCTCACTATTAATCCTGATCATCTTGGAAATGATGGAACATCAAACAACTACATTTCTCATGAGGGTATTAGGAGTTCCTTGGAGAATACCTTGGGTATGAGACCCACTGTTTGTTCACCTGGTGCGTCGGACATGCCTAACGAGGTTCTTGACCTCGTTCCGACACACCAGCCTGTTGGTTGGAGAGTTTGGATTGACGATCATAACTTCAGCAGCGCAACGGGAGAAACTCTTCTTCCGTTGCCCCTCATTTCCCAAACTCTTGAGAGGTTCAAGCTCTTTCAGTTTGATCCTTTGAATGAGATGCCTTTGCGTCCAATTCACGAACCTCTCATTTCATCTGGTGCTCTTTGTGAATGGGGCCCACGCATGAGTATTCTGGTCCCGCGTGGTGTCATGTTCCCTTTCCAAGTGCATTGACCCACTCTTGAGGTTCCCATTTCATGTCTTTTGACAAATGAAGATGAGAACTTATGTTTGAACATAGTTATATAAAAATAAAAAAAATAAAAAAAAGGAAAAAAAAGAAAAAAAAAGAAAAAAAAGTACAATAAAAGACTCCTTCAGTGAGCATCGATTGTTGTGAGCCCCAACCCTTGTGTATTTGGGCTCCATTTCTTTCACGTATTTGTATCCTTTCTTTAGCATCTCACAGGTTTTGAGGGAATTCGGGTTTGTGTCCATCAACATGACCTTGAACTTCCCTTTGTACTTCATGTTGGTGAGATCTCTCCTTTTTCATGCATAAATCCATGTAGTATTTTGCTCACATTCATTGAGGACAATGCATGAACTAGGTGTGGGGGGGGGGTGTTTTACGTGTGTACATAGTCGAGTTTTTTTTCTTTCGATTTTGTTTTCTTTTGTTTGCATTGTTAGGGTCATGTTAGTGTGCTGCATTTAATATCGATATATCTGCTTGCCATGATCCTTGGGTGACTTGTCTTCTTTTGCTTGCCTAGTGCTTTAAAATTTCCACATTTCTTTCAAAATCTTCATGTGTTTGCGAAAGAAAATGTTTTGTGGGTTTTGCGTGTGTTTAGCATGTGCAAAACCGTTGAGAGGCAAAGTAAAAAGAAAGCTCCCAAAATTGTCTTGAACTTGATGCATTAGGATATCTAGTACAGTGACTTTAGGATTTATCGAGTCGTTAGGATGCACCCCAGTTTTCCCTTGGGGTGAGTAATCATAGGGTTTCAGTGCTCAAACATTTAATGAAGTCCACCCTGAACCTAGTGAGTCAATAATTCGTGTCTGTTAACTTAAGGAAGTTTGTTGTAGTCAAGGACCCTCTAAATCCTGTTGTGAGACATTAGTGTAGGGGTTTTGGTTCATGTGTAGATAAGAAATAAGTGAGTAGTAGGTGTTCTCTCTTCTCGCACGGCTCCTATCACTCGGGAAAGTAGGTCTTAGGGGACTTTGTGCCTGGTGCTTTCGAGTCATCTGACTTGGGATGCGCCGACTGAACTCCCGTTACACGGGTGGTAGGGATTGCCCTATGTGGAGATGTGGGGAAAGGTGTACGTGATAGTGTAAGTCCTCATGGGCAATGATGCATGGAACCTGACCCTGGGAGAATGAAGCTCCAACTAATAAAAAGAAAAAGAAAAAAAATGTGAAAAGAAACAAAAAGAACAAAAATATGATAATGCAAATAAGAACCTTAATGGACTTTACACTTTGTAGCACTTGATGATGTTGAGGTTGTCCATGTCTTTCACATAATTCCTTATTTAACTTGCACGAATGGTTCATTAGGGTAGAGGTGTGGACTGATCACCTATATAGAGTCGGCCCGTAGCATTACCGCGTCCATTGATCGACAAAATATTTCCAACGAGTCGAGGTCTAGATTGAATAATGCATCTTGTTCGGATTTTGTGGGTATATCCGCTGAAAACCCTCAGGAGACAACACTCCTCCTCCTTCGCAACAAGGAGGTTTAACGGCTTGTTGCACGTGCTAAGTGCAACCGTGATTCCTACGAAAGTGAGTTAGGATTTCTTGTTTTTCGTATGCTTTTTTCCATTCTTTGTTTTGCTCGAGACTAGCAAAAATTTAGGTGTGGGGGTATTTGATTGACATCATTTCAAGTTTATATTTGTATCTTATATCCATTATCTTTCACCTAAACAATGCTATGTTACGAGTTTTATGTTTAGTTTTCAGGAATAAATAGGTTTGAAGAGAAGAGCCATGAAAGGACCCAAAAGCAGGAAAAATGGACTTAATTGTGAGACCTAGGGACTGAGATGCAATGGAGAAGGACCTGATCGTAAGACCAAAGGACCTAAGAGCAAAACAGAATACTCCACACCATCATGGGGAGTATTTTACCAATTCCATTCGGGTCGGAGCTCCAACAAGTCAAGTAACCGCATCAAAGACCAACAATACCAGAAAGAAAAGGCCACAACAAATTCCAACGCGATCCGAAGTGTTTGGACCGCCAATTGGCGGTCTTGGACCGCTAATTGGCGGTCCATATTACTCAGGATCCGCCCAAATTTCTCTTGGACTTGTATTAATGTTCGTTTAGGCTATTTTTGGTATTGGTTTAGTCCCACATCGGGGGATTGTCCCCGATTAGCTTTTTCCATGCTTATAAATAGAACTCTTCACCTTCCATTGTAATTACCCATTGTTTGGTGGCATTCTCTCTACTAAG
This sequence comes from Triglochin maritima, assembly GCA_963682175.1. Classification (NCBI taxonomy): domain Eukaryota; kingdom Viridiplantae; phylum Streptophyta; class Magnoliopsida; order Alismatales; family Juncaginaceae; genus Triglochin; species Triglochin maritima. The sequence continues at coordinate 18,821,144 of OY821779.1, forward strand.
GAGTGAGCCTTGAAGCAATAACTCAAGGTGGAGAAGAATGCTACCTTCAATGTGAGTCATTGTTAATAAAAGTTTATTTGTTTCTTTTAATCTTGTCTTGTTATGTTGCTTGTTTTGTGTGGGTTGCTTTACTTTGTTTAATTTCTTGTTTAGTAATTTTAGTATCGTAGTTAAATGTTTTCTTTACTTAGTCTAATCAGTAGTGTAATGAGTAGTGAGTAGTTCCATCCCCATTTGGGGGGTGGAGAAATATGTGATATAATCATGTAGTGTATTAAGTGTGTGTTATTTTTATCCCTTGAGCTTTATATGATTTCCATAACCATCTAATGGGTTTTCACTCTTATCTTTGATATGCTAATGCTCTTGAATGAAGCTTAGCTTATGCTTTGATTAGTGGACCTATTTTATGGGGAATGATAAGGTTAGGATATGGATGAAGTTAATATTGGAAACACAATTTGTAGTGTATGTGCTCTTGTTGCCTTTACCTTAGCTAATGTCTTGTATGTTTTAATGATGTAGTGAAATCTTAATTCATGTGGAGGCATAGTAGGGTATAGTCTTTATACTTGAGTTCATGTAGCTTCATTCCAATTATTGTCTTGTATGTTTTAATGATGTAGTCATATCTTAATTCATGTGGAGACAAAGTTGGATGTAGTTTTATGATTTCATGCACTACATGTTGTGAGGAGCTTAATGAACACACACACACTTCTTTATGTTCACATTATTTCTCTACCCCCTTTGGGGTTTAGTTTTCTTGCTTTTCTTCCATTTTCTTTTTGCATCTTAGTGTAGTTTAGTGTAACCATCCTTTCTCTCCTTCTTTTACCTCTCGCCTTCGAACAAACCAAGTGTCGACACACCTCCCAGTGGACGACCCGTATTTGCCACCGCTTCAACGCGGCCGTGCACTTGCGGTTAAATATAAAACGATCAATCAAGTTTTTGGCGCCGTTGCCGGGGAGGTGCTCTGTCCAGACGTTGGTTTGGACGATTCGAGGGGTTTTTAATTTTTTGTTTCCAGTGTTTCTCAGTTTCAGGGAACCATCGGATCAAGGGGAGGCTACTGGACAAATTTGAAGACCAGAAGCTCCAAAAGGACCGCCAATCAGCGGTTGGAGACCGCCAATTGGCGGCCTGGTGAGGGATTCGTGCCTTCAAATTTCTTCTGGTAGTTAGTTCTGTAATTTGTGTTATCTGGGAGCCCAATTTTGCATGCTATGACTTCGCGTTTGCTCCCAGATCATTAATCACTCCCCCTTTAATCAACTTGGACCATAAAACTCAAAGCAAAAGATTAGACTTCTTGCCATCTAGGTCATGCACCATATGTAGACCTTGCATGCATCTTTCTTTTCTTTGCTTTACATTTTGTCGTTGATTGCTGGAGCGAGGTACGCATTCCTTAACACTCATTCACGCATTAGGACATTCATTAGTGAGTAAGGTTTGTGATTGATATCATTTCATGCTTATATTTGTATCTTATATCCATTATCTTACACCTAAGCAATGCTACGTGACGAGTTTTATGTTTAGTTTTCAGAAATAAAGATGTTTGAAGAGAAGAGCCATGAAAGGACCCAAAAGCAGGAAAAAGGACTTAATTGTGAGACCTGGGGACCAAGATGCAAGACAGAAGGACCTGATCGTAAGACAGAAGGACCTAAGAGCAAACCAGGAAACTCCACACCATCATGGGGAGTATTTTGGCAATTCGAGTCGGGTCGGAGCTCCAACAAGTCAAGTAACCGCATCAAAGACCAACAATACCAGAAAGAAAAGCCCACAACAAATTCCAACACGATCCGAAGATTTTGGACCGCCAATTGGCGGTCTTGGACCGCTAATTGGCGGTCCATATTGCTTAGGATCCGTCGAAATTTCTCCTGGACTTGTATTAATGTTCGTTTAGGCTATTTGTGGTATTGGTTTAGTCCCACATCGGGGGATTGTCCCCGATTAGCTTTTTCCATGCTTATAAATAGAACTCTTCACCTTCCATTGTAATTACCCATTGCTTGGTGGCATTCTCTCTACTAAGGAGTGAGCCTTGAAGCAAAAACTCAAGTTGGAGAAGAATGCTACCTTCAATGTGAGTCATTTGTTAATAAAATAATTCTTCTAATTTCTTTCAATCTTGTCTTTTAATTTGTGCATGTTTGTTTAGTCTTTCCTTTCCTTTTATGTTTCTTTAATGCTTCTTGCCTTCTTAGTTAACTTTCATTTCAGTATTATGCTTTCTTTTGCTAATATAGTTAGTGTAATGAGTAGTGAGTAGTTCCATCCCCATTTGGGGGGTGGAGAAATATGTGATATAATCATGTAGTGTATTAAGTGTGTGTTATTTTTATCCCTTGAGCTTTATATGATTTCCATAACCATCTAATGGGTTTTCACTCTTATCTTTGATATGCTAATGCTCTTGAATGAAGCTTAGCTTATGCTTTGATTAGTTGACCTATTTTATGGGGAATGATAAGGTTAGGATATGGATGAAGTTAATATTGGAAACACAATTTGTAGTGTATGTGCTCTTGTTGCCTTTACCTTAGATAATGTCTTGTATGTTTTAATGATGTAGTGAAATCTTAATTCATGTGGAGGCATAGTAGGGTATAGTCTTTATACTTGAGTTCATGTAGCTTCATTCCAATTATTGTCTTGTATGTTTTAATGATGTAGTCATATCTTAATTCATGTGGAGGCAAAGTTGGATGTAGTTTTATGATTTCATGCACTACATGTTGTGAGGAGCTTAATGAACACACACACACTTCTTTATGTTCACATTATTTCTCTACCCCCTTTGGGGTTTAGTTTTTATTGCTTATCTTTCATTTCCATTTGCATTGTAGTGTAGTTTAGTGTAACCAACCTTTCTTCCCTTTCTTTACCTCTCGCCTTCGCACAAACCAAGTGTCGACACACCTCCCAGTGGACGACCCGTATTTGCCACCGCTTCAACGCGGCCGTGCACTTGCGGTTAAATATAAAACGATCAATCAAGTTTTTGGCGCCGTTGCCGGGGAGGTGCTCTGTCCAGACATTGGTTTGGATGATTCGAGGGGTTTTTAATTTTTTGTTTTCAGTGTTTCTTAGTTTCAGGGAACCATCAGAACAAGGGGAGGCTACTGGAGAAATTTGGGGAACAGAAGAGCTAAACAGACCGCCAATCAGTGGTTGAAGACCGCCAATTGGCGGCCTGGTGAGAGTTTCTGGCCTTGTAATTTTTACTGTTAGTTAGTTCTGTAATTTGTGTTATCTGGGAGCCCTATTTTGCATGCTATGACTTCTTGTTTGCTCCCAGATCATTAATCACTCCCCCATTAATCAACTTGGCCCTAAAATTCAAAGCAAAAGACTAGACGTTCTTATTTGTTTAGGTCACGCATCATGTATTGACTTGAGCATATAGTTGTCTTTTCTTTTAGCTTTAATTTCAGTTGTTGAGTGTTGGCGTAAGGTACGCATTTCCTACACTCATTCACGCATCTCGTATGCCCATGCATTAGTTAGTAGGATTTGCATCAGGACAAGAGTGAGAGAGCGTTTGATTGGAGCGATTGATTGCTAGATCTAGGATCAAATCGCTACTAAGGAGGGGCTGTCCCATAAAAGATAAGGTGGGGGATTTCATCACCCTTTCCTTGGCCCCAAAAACCACTCTTAATAAAGCCTTAACTAAAAGCAAGTAGACATTGGCCCTAAGGAATTCGGACGCACTAGGAGAGTAATCTAGTCGAGACCGTCATGACCTGATCGGCGTTGCCTACCTTGTCGATAGTAGGAGGTACTGGATCTCCGGATCTGGTATCACTTGCTGGGCATTGTGGTCCTCGTTGTAGGGAGGTGAGGCGTGTCGAGGCTAGTGACCTCGAAGTTAGGCGTCGTCTAGCTTAAGGACCCATTGCCTTACATTGTTTGAGCCGTGCTTGCTAGTTAGGCTTCTTCCTGATCCCTCTACCCACGCTAGCTTTAGGGATTCTTCCCTTCTCCTCTGAGTCATCTTCTTCTCACCTTCTTCTACGTTATAGTCTACTCCCCTTTACACTCTCTGGTAGCGTTTTAGGGTCGAGTCGAGCATTTTTTGCGAGCTTAGTCTCGTGGTGGTGAGAGTGGTCGACTCGAGAGTTGTTTGTTGAGATGGATGGTTACATGGGCGACCATCCATATCATTGTTGGGACCAGGATGATTCTCCCTGGTACTCCGGACCCATGCAACCTGGGGTGCCACAGACTAACACCCCGTATGGTTGGGATAATCCTCATTGTGTGACTGAGCAATCTTCATATAGGGGTGATATGAGAGAGGCACCGACGGCTAGATCTCCATCTAGTTATGTTGGATCATACTCTGGGCAACAAACTTTGGCCTCTTTCATGCATGTGGTAGATGACATGGGTGCACCGGTGGCTCCAGTAGCCGTACCGTGTCACTATTGTGGGTTGAGTGGTCATGATTTCGGGGAATGTCCTTATGTTCCCCCAGAGCCTGAGTATAAGCATACATTTTCCCAAAATGCTCATTATGACCATTACGCATCCGCGTACAATCCGAGAGTGATGGATTCATGGGGAGACAATTCATATCCAAATTCTTATACTTCATTTCCACCACAGTATCCTCCTCCCGAATACCCAGAATTCTACGAACACCCCACTCCAAATCATTGGACTTATTCTCAGGACATCAACACCCAACCCCAAAATTTCCCAAGATCTGACTTGGACCTCCTCGTTGACCGCATACAAAATCTGACACTTCAAGTGAGTCAACTGACGCAACAATTAAGTGAGGAGAGTAACCTTTCTTGTCGACTTGAGGATTTATCTTCTGAAATCGAATCACCACCACATCCACAAATTCAAAGCACAATCTTTCAAAGTCAAACTCCTAGTCAGTCTGAGGGACTTGGGGTTTCAATTCACGATCACCTAGTGGAGGATTCGATTCAAATTGAGAATAACTTGGACCAGCTTCATTATGAGTCGGCACAGGATTGTGCCTTATCTTCTTGTACCGTGGCCCTTGAGCCACATGATCTTATTGTTGTACCTCCTAAGGACTCACCTCTGGTGGAGCAAGAGCTCCCTAGTCCCCTCAATTTCAAACAACTTGATGAGAGTTTGCCTCTCACTATTGTTCCTGATCATCTTGGAAATGATGGAACATCAAACAACTACATTGCTCATGAGGGTATTAGGAGTTCCCTGGAGGATACTTTGGGTATGAGACCCACTTCCTGTTCTCCTGGTGAGTTGGACATGCATAACGAGGTGCTTGACCTCGTTCCGACCCACCAGCCTGTTGGTTGGAGAGTTTGGATTGACGATCATAACTTCAACAGCGCAACTGGAGAAACTCTTCTTCCGTTGCCCCTCATTTCCCAAACTCTTGAGAGGTTCAAGCTCTTTCAGTTTGATCCTTTGAATGAGACGCCTTTGCGTCCAATTCACGAACCTCTCATTTCTTCTGGTGCTCTTTGTGAAGGGGGCCCACGCATGAGTATTCTGGCCCCGCGTGGTGTCATGTTCCCTTTCCAAGTGCATTGACCCACTCTTGAGGTTCCCATTTGATGTCTTTTGACAAATGAAGATGGGAACTTATGTTTGTACATAGTTATATAAAAAAAAAAGAGTTCAATAAAAGACTACTTCAGTGAGCATCGATTGTTGTGAGCCCCAACCCTTGTGTATTTGGGCTCCATTTCTTTCACGTATTTGTACCCTTTCTTTAGCATCTCACAGGTTTTGAGGGAATTTGGGTTGTGTCCATCAACATAGCCATACACTTCCCTTTGTACTTCACGTTGGTGAGATCTCTCCTTTTTCATGCATAAATCCATGTAGTATCTTGCTTGCATTCATTGAGGACAATGCATGAAGTAGGTGTGTGGGGGGGGTGTTTTACGTGTGTACATAGTTGAGCCTTTTTCCTTTGATTTTGTTTTCTTTTGTTTGCATTGTTAGGGTCATGATAGTGTGCTGCATTTAATATCGATATATCTGCTTGTCATGATCCTTGGGTGACTTGTCTTCTTTTGCTTGCCTAGTGCTTCAAAATTTTCACATTTCTTTCAAAATCTTCATGTGTTTTCGAAAGAAAATGTTTTGTGGGTTTTGCGTGTGTTTAGCATGTGCAAAACCGTTGAGAGGCAAAGTAAAAAGAAAGCTCCCAAAATTGTCTTGAACTTGATGCATTAGGATATCTAGTACGTGGCTTTAGGATTTATCGAGTCATTAGGATGCACCCCAGTTTTTCTTTGGGGGTGAGTGATCATAGGGTTTCAGTGCTCAAACATTCAAAGAAGTCCACCCTGAACCTAGTGAGTCAATAATTCGTGTTTGTTAATTTATGAAGTTTGTTGTAGTCAAGGACCCTCTTAATCTTGTTGTGAGACATTAGTGTAGGGGTTTTGGTTCATGTGTAGATAAGAAATAAGTGAGTAGATGTTCTCTCTTCTCGCACGGCTCCTATCACTCGGGAAAGTAGACTTAATGGACTTTGTGCCTGGTGCTTTCGAGTCATCTGACTTGGGATGCGCCGACCGAACTCCCATTACACGGGTGGTAGGGATTGCCCTATGTGGAGATTTGGGGAAAGGTGTACGTGATAGTGTAAGTCCTCATGGGCAATTATGCACGAAACCTGACCCTGGGAGAATGAAGCTCCAACTAATAAAAAGAAAAAAAGAAAAAAAAATGTGTGAAAAGAAACAAAAAGAAAAAAAAATGTTAATGCAAATAAGAACCTTAATGCACCTTACACTTTTTATCACTTGAGGATCTTGAGGTTGTCCATGTCTTTCACTTAATTCCTTATTTAACTTGCACGAATGGTTTATTAGGCTAGGTGTGGACTGATTACCTATATAGAGTCGGCCCGTAGGATTACCGCGTCCATTGATCGACAAAATATTTCCAACGAGTCGAGGTCTAGATTGAATAATGCATCTTGTTCGGATTTTGTGGGTATATCCGCTGAAAACCCTCAGGAGACAACACTCCTCCTCCTTGGCAACAAAGAGGTTTAACGGCTTGTTGCACGTGCTAAGTGCAACCGTGATTCCTACGAAAGTGAGTTAGGATTTCTTGTTTCTCGTTTGCTTTTCTCTTTCTTTGTTTTACTCGGGACTAGCAAAAACTTAGGTGTGGGGGTATTTGATTGACATCATTTCATGCTGATATTTGTATCTTATATCCATTATCTTACACCTAAGCAATGCTACGTGACGAGTTTTATGTTTAGTTTTCAGAAATAAAGATGTTTGAAGAGAAGAGCCATGAAAGGACCCAAAAGCAGGAAAAAGGACTTAATTGTGAGACCTGGGGACCAAGATGCAAGACAGAAGGACCTGATCGTAAGACAGAAGGACCTAAGAGCAAACCAGGAAACTCCACACCATCATGGGGAGTATTTTGGCAATTCGAGTCGGGTCGGAGCTCCAACAAGTCAAGTAACCGCATCAAAGACCAACAATACCAGAAAGAAAAGCCCACAACAAATTCCAACACGATCCGAAGATTTTGGACCGCCAATTGGCGGTCTTGGACCGCTAATTGGCGGTCCATATTGCTTAGGATCCGTCGAAATTTCTCCTGGACTTGTATTAATGTTCGTTTAGGCTATTTGTGGTATTGGTTTAGTCCCACATCGGGGGATTGTCCCCGATTAGCTTTTTCCATGCTTATAAATAGAACTCTTCACCTTCCATTGTAATTACCCATTGCTTGGTGGCATTCTCTCTACTAAGGAGTGAGCCTTGAAGCAAAAACTCAAGGTGGAGAAGAATGCTACCTTCAATGTGAGTCATTTGTTAATAAAATAATTCTTCTAGTTTCTTTCAATCTTGTCTTTTAATTTGTGCATGTTTGTTTAGTCTTTCCTTTCCTTTTATGTTTCTTTAATGCTTCTTGCCTTCTTAGTTAACTTTCATTTCAGTATTATGCTTTCTTTTGCTAATATAGTTAGTGTAATGAGTAGTGAGTAGTTCCATCCCCATTTGGGGGGTGGAGAAATATGTGATATAATCATGTAGTGTATTAAGTGTGTGTTATTTTTATCCCTTGAGCTTTATATGATTTCCATAACCATCTAATGGGTTTTCACTCTTATCTTTGATATGCTAATGCTCTTGAATGAAGCTTAGCTTATGCTTTGATTAGTGGACCTATTTTATGGGGAATGATAAGGTTAGGATATGGATGAAGTTAATATTGGAAACACAATTTGTAGTGTATGTGCTCTTGTTGCCTTTACCTTAGCTAATGTCTTGTATGTTTTAATGATGTAGTGAAATCTTAATTCATGTGGAGGCATAGTAGGGTATAGTCTTTATACTTGAGTTCATGTAGCTTCATTCCAATTATTGTCTTGTATGTTTTAATGATGTAGTCATATCTTAATTCATGTGGAGGCAAAGTTGGATGTAGTTTTATGATTTCATGCACTACATGTTGTGAGGAGCTTAATGAACACACACACACTTCTTTATGTTCACATTATTTCTCTACCCCCTTTGGGGTTTAGTTTTTATTGCTTATCTTTCATTTCCATTTGCATTGTAGTGTAGTTTAGTGCAACCAACCTTTCTTCCCTTTCTTTACCTCTCGCCTTCGCACAAACCAAGTGTCGACACACCTCCCAGTGGACGACCCGTATTTGCCACCGCTTCAACGCGGCCGTGCACTTGCGGTTAAATATAAAACGATCAATCAGTTTGCATCGAACAAGAGTGAGGTGAGTGCTTGTTTGGTGAGTTGCTTGCTAGCCTAAGATTTCAAAACATCTTTAAGGGGCATCACCTATAGTCTTCAAAGATAAGGTGGGGGATTTCATCACCCCTCCCTTAGCCCCAAAAAGCACACTCAAGTAAAGCCTTAATCTAAAAGCAAGTAGACATTGGCCATTAGGACTTGGGCGCATTAGGAGAGTGATCCGGTCACGACCGTCATAGCCTGATCGGCGTCGCCCACTTTGTCGATAGTAGGAGAGACGAGATCTCTGGATCTTGGCTCACTTGCTGGGCATTGTGGTCTTCGTCGTAGGGAGGTGAGGCGTGTTGAGGCCGTGTGAACTCGCAGTTAGGCGTCGTCTAGCTGTAAGGACCCATAGCCAGCCTAAGCTTGTTTGAGCCGTGTTTGCTAGACTAGGCTTCTATCCTCACCCTGTACCCACGCTAGCTTTAGGGATTCTTCCCTTCTCCTCTGAGTCATCTTCTTCTCACCTTCTTCTACGTTATAGTCTCCTCCCCTTTACACTCTCTGGTAGCGTTTTAGGGTCGAGTCGAGCACTTTTTGCGAGTTTAGCCTCGTGGTGGTGAGAGTGGTCGACTCTAGAGTTCTTTTTGTCATGGATGGTTACATGGGCGACCATCCATATCATTGTTGGGACCAGGACGATTCTCCCTGGTACTCCCGACCCATTCATCCTGGGGTGGCTCAGACTAACACCCCGTATGGTTGAGACAATCTTAATTCTGTGACTGAGCAATCTTCATATTGGGGTAGTATGAGAGAGGCACCGACTGCTAGACCACCATCTAGTTACTTCGGATCATATGTTGGTTATCAATCTGAGACATTACAAGAACCTTTAGCCTCTTTCATGCATGTGGTAGATGACATGGGTGCACCGATGGCTCCAGTAGCCGTACCATGTGACTGTTGTGGGTTGAGTGGTCATGTTATAGGGGAATGTCCTTATGTTGCCCCTGAGCCTGAGTATGAGCACACATTTTCCCAAAATGCTCATTATGACCATTACGCATCCGCGTACAACCCGAGCGGGATGGATTCGTGGGGAGACAATTCGTATTCAAATTCTTATACATCATTTCCACCCCAGTATCCTCCTCCCGAATACCCAGAATTCTACCAACACCTGTTGAACGTTTTAATTAAACCGCAAGTGCACGGCCGCGATGAAGCGGTGGCAAGTACGGGTCGTCCTTAGGGAGGTGAGCAGCCTCTTGTTTGCACAAAATCAAGTGGCGAAAAAATGGAGAAGAGAGTTGGTTACGCTACTCTACACTAAACTACTCTAAGACGTATGAAATGCGAACGAAAGAAACAATCAATGAACTAACAACTAAGCTAAGAACAAAGGAGGAATGCTGGAATACAGAAATGGAAAACCCCTAAGGGGTGGAGTGAGTGCACACATGCAAAGAGGTGGGTGTAGAATACATTCTTTAAGCACATGAAGGTGGTGTTTATCAAGCATAGGAAGTGTCTAAATGTTATGGCAAAACCTATCAATCTATTCACCAACTTAGTTGATTAACATTTACATATGCAAGGTGTTTATTTCAGAACCTAAACAAGCATGAGAGGTGTCTAATCATTTTGGCAAAACTCATCAAGTTGTAAATTCTATCCTAAACAAGCAAGCATACATTCATGTTTAATCAACACATCAAAAATAAAGCATTCATCCCATTCTCTAATGCATGTATGTACATCTACTCCACCCCCCAAAGGGGATGGAACTACTCACTAAACATTACACTAATGATTAAACTAAGCAAAGAAAGCATATTAAAACTAAGCTAGAAATAAAAGACGATTAAACTAAAACATGCACAAACAATAAAAGAAGCATAAACAAACAATGAAAGAAACACAAAACTTTATTGATAAAATGACTCACATTAAAAGTAGCATCCTCCTACTTTAGTGTGTGCTTCAAGGCCTCACTTCTAGTAGGAAGAATAGCCACTTAAAATATGGAGTGATTACAATAGGAGGTGAAGAGTTCTATTTATAGCCATGGAAAAAGCTAATCCGGGACAATCCCCCGATGTGGGACTAAAAAGATACCACAAATAGCCTAAACATCCTCTAATACATGTGCTGGAGAAATTTGAGCGCATTTGGGCCAAAAGTGACCGCCAATTAGCGGTCTTGGACCGCTAATTAGCGGTCTAGAGTGTCTTAATCGCTCTGGAATTTCTTGTGGGCTTTTCTGGAAGGCTTTGTTGGTATTTGATGCATCTTGTTTGCATGTTGGAGCTCCGACCCGAATAGAATTACCAAAATACTCCCCATGATGGTGAGGAGTATTCTGTTTTGCTCTTAGGTCCTTTGGTCTTGCATTCAGGTCCTTCTTCCTTGCATCTTGGTCCACAGATCTCACAATTCAGTCCTTTTTCCCAGCTTTTGGGTCCTTTTATGCTTCATCTCTTCAAACCTATTTATTCCTGAAAACTAAACATAAAACTCGTAACATAGCATTGTTTAGGTGAAAGATAATGGATATAAGATACAAATAAGAGCATGAAATGATGTCAATCAAATACCCCCACACCTAACTTTTGCTAGTCCCGAGCAAAACAAAGAAAGCGAAAAACATGCGAAAAACAAGAAATCCTAACTTACTTTCGTAGGAATCACGGTTGCACTTAGCACGTGCAACAAGCCGTTAAACCTCCTTGTCGCCAAGGAGGAGGAGTGTTGTCTCCTGAGGGTTTTCAGCGGATATACCCACAAAATCCGAACAAGATGCATTAATCAATCTAGCTACACGACTCGTTGGACTTATTTTGTCGATCATGGGACGCGGTAATACTACGGGTCGACTCTATATATGTAATCGGTCCACACACCTAGCCTAATGAGTTATTCGTGAGAGTTAGTCAAGGACTTAAGTGAAAGACATGGGCAACCTTAACTTCTGAATGTGATACAATGTGTAAAGTCCATTTTGGTTCTTATTTGACTCTTTTTTTTCTTTTTTTTCTTCTTTTTTCTTTTTCATTGGAGCATTTTATTGGTTGGTGTTTGATTCTCTCAGGATCAGGTTTCGTGCATCATTGCCTATGAGGACTTACACTATCACGTACACCTTCCCCCAAATCTCCACATAGGGCGATCCCTACCACCCGTGTAACGGGAGTTCGGTCGGCGCATCCCAAGTCAGATGACTCGAAAGCACCAGGCACAAAGTCCCCTCAGACCTACTTTCCCGAGTGATAGGAGCCGTGCGAGAAAAGAGAACACCACTTATTTATTTATCTACATGGGAAGCAAAACCCCTACACTTAAGTTTCACAAAAAGAGATTAAGGGCCCTTGCCTACGACAAACTTCCTTATACTAACAGACACGAATTATTTGACTCACTAGGTTCAGGGTGAACTTCTTTAAATGTTTGAGTACTGAGACCCAATGATTACACGCCCCCCGAGGGAAAACCGGGGTGCATCCTAACGACTCGATAAGACCTAAAGCCAGTAAACTAGAAATCCTAATGCATCAAGTTCAAGACAATTTTGGGAGCTTTCTTTTTACTTTGCCTCTCAACGGTTTTGCACATGCTAAACACGCGCAAAACCTACAAAAACATTTTCTTTCGCAAACACATGAAGATTTTGAAAGAAATGTGAAAATTTTAAAGCACTAGGCAAGCAAAAGAAGACAAGTCACCCAAGGATCATGGCAAGCAGATATATCAATGTTAAATGGGGCACACTAACATGACCCTAACAATGCACACAAAAAAAACAAAAATCAAAAGAAAAGACTCCACTATGTACACACGTAAAACACCCCCCCACACCTACTTCATGCATTGTCCTCAATGAATGTGAACAAGATACTACATGTAGATATGCATGAAAAAGGAAAGATCTCACCAACATGAAGTACAAAGTGACGTTCAGGGTCATGTTGATGAACACAAACCCAAATTCCTTCAAAACCTGTGAGAAGCTGAAGAAGGGAGATAAATACGTGAAGAGATTGGGCCCAAGTACACAAGGGTTGTGGCCCACAACAATCGATGCTCACTGAAGGAGTCTTTTATTACACACTTTTTTTGTTTTTTTGTTTTTTTTTGTTTTTTTTCTCTTTTTTTTACAAGATATACACATCAACCAAGATATTCTCATAATCATTTGGTCAAGGAACATCAAATGAGAACATCATGTTTTGAGGACCAGAGACTTGCCGAGATGGGCAAACTCCACTGGTACTCTGAGGTGTCATGCGGGGTGAAAGGTCAAAGCTGAAAGGCTCGAACCCCTCATGATATTGGTTGGTTGTGGGCAACAAAGAATGAAGTTGTGTTGCCTCACTAGGGTTTAATTGCTCATCGAAGAAAACCCTCCAACCAATAGGCGGGTGCATCGGAATGAGTTCCTTAAGCTCATTCGATGGATGCAGCAGACCTGCATCACTAAGAATGTGGCTTCTCCCCAAGTCATCCAACAAGGACCTCCCACCATCATTTACATCATCAAGCATAAGCTCGGTCATAGGTGAGTCCTTGTTGGAGTCAATATGAAGCTCAAATGGCTCAATGGCCATGGGACATGAGGTAGAGACACCTTCTGGTATAGGCATATGATGAGGTGTCTCACTCTCACTAGTACTCTCAACTGAATCATGCAACGAACACTCCCTTTGGACATTCATGTTCGAGGCCAGCTCACTCTGTTGCATTGCGAAGACAGGCAATGAGTTTTCGCTGGGCCCACGAACATTCTCAATGGGTTGCATTGGGGTTAGGGGTGTTCGTTGATTTTGTGGTGCTTTCTCCAATTGGCGGATGAGATTTAGATTTAAAGGTTCATCCATGGGTTCCTGTTGCCTACCAGAGTTGAACACATGAAACTCGGCACTCATGTTACCGAATGAGAGCTTCATGAGACCATTTCTACAATTAATCAAGGCATTGGAGGTTGCCAGAAATGGTCTACCCAAAATCAAAGGTATTTGAGAGTGGGTGTTCGCAACAGGATTGGTATCGAGGACAACAAAATCGACTGGAAATATAAAATCTCCAACTTTGATAAGCACATCCTCGATAATCCCCATGGGAATACGAATGGATCTATCCGCCAATTGGAGGGTGATCTTAGTTGGTTTCAATTCTCCCAAGTTCAACTGTTGATAAACAGAGAATGGGAGGAGGTTGACCGCCGATCCTAAATCAAGCAAAACATTGCTCAGTCTAGTGTCCCCTATCGTACACTGAATAGTAGGACACCCAGGGTCCTTGTATTTTGTGTAGGTGAGATTGGACAAAAGTGAGCTGATATTTGCAGCCAAGAATGCTTTCTTAGGCACATTGGTCTTCCTCTTGGTTGTGCAGAGATCCTTCAACACTTTGGCATATTGAGGTATTTGTTGGATGACATCCAACAAGGGGATGTTAACCTTCACTTGCTTAAATACCTCTAATATCTTGTCCATGTTGTCACTCTGCTTTTTGGTTAACCTACTTGGATAAGGAGCTTTTGGCAGGTAGGTTTTCTGCGGTGCCTGAGAAGGAAGCCTTGGTGTATTACCCTCACCCTCAGCTTCTTCTTCACCACCATTCCCACTGAGGGGCTGCATAGATGGTGGTGGGTGTGGCAAGGAAATGTGATTGTCAACCTGTTTTCCATTCCTTAAGGTCACAATGGAATTGACATGGTGAACAGGTTCCTCCACATGGTTCACTTGCCTCCCCCGAGGTACCACACTCTCATTTTGCATTTGTTGTTGTTGGTACATGCGGGGGTTAGCCTCAGGCTGGCTAGGAAAAGACCCTCTCTCTCTCTCATGTACAGACTGAGCCAATTGGCCTATCTGAAGCTCTAGAGATTTCATGGTCTGCTGATTTGAAGTGAGAACTTGACTTGTGGTAGACATAAAATTTTTCATTGAGTTTTCAAGTTCACGAGTCAAGGTCTCAAGCGAATTGAATAGGGTTTCCATATTATTGGAATTTGGGAAACCCGATTGATTGGTCGTTTGTGCTTGGGGTGGCTGATAGGAATGTGCATTCATGGGAGGTTGGTGTGATTGGTAAGGTGGTCTAGAGGAGTTTGAAGGACCACCCGGGGCATTATTTTGGTTCCATGAAAAATTGGGGTGGTTCCTCCATCCAGGGTTATAAGATGATGAGTATGGGTCATTCCTAGCTCTGTCATAGATGGCGTTGACACGCTCCATCTCAGGAGGAATGGACTCACACTCGCTCTCTACATGACCTATCCTACCACATGAATGACAAGGAACTGGACCAGATGTGGACATGTGAGGTGCACTTTGTTGGTTTTGGAGCTCAATCGAATCCATACGGCGCATTAAGGCCGCCATGCGTGCCTCGGTGGCCGTAGTGGTATCGATAGCAAATGCGGCACCCGATCTAGTCGAGTTTGCATTCGCGATCCTCGCTCCTATACTAGATGATGCAGGTGGTTCCCTCACACTCTCCCACTGCATGGTTTTCTCAGCGAGGTCTTCTAGGAAGGCCCATGCCTCCCTTTCATCCTTTCCCAAGAACTCTCCTTGACACATGGACTCAAGGAGCGTTCTGGACGGGATGTGAAGACCCTCATACACAATCTGACAAAGACGCCACAACTCAATGCCATGGTGAGGGCACGAGGATAGTAGCTCTTTGAACCTCTCAAGATATGCATGAAATGGTTCGGTCTCATGTTGATAGAACGAATTGATTTCGTTCCTCAATTTTTGAGTCCGATGATTAGGAAAGTACTTCTTGAGGAATGCAGATTGAAACTCATCCCAAGTCCTAAAGGAATTCGCCTGGTTGCTATACAACCACTTCTTGGCGTCATCCTTTAGTGCAAAAGGAACGAGCCTAAGATGGATGGAGTCTGTGCTAAGTTGTTGCAGCTTGAACATAGCACAGACCTCCTCAAATTCCCTGAGAAAGATATAGGGGTCACCTTTCCCAGTGAAATGAGGGAGCATGGAAATGAATTGAGGCTTAACCTCAAAATGGTTCCCATTAGCCTCTGGTAATACGATGCATGAGGGTAGACCTGTACGACTCGGGTAGCATCGATCACGAAGAGGTATGGGAACGACAACTGGAAGCACTGGTGGAGCAAGTGGGTCCAGCAACTGCTCCTCCTCACGGAAATTAGCAGCCATTGGACCCGAACTATGTGCGACACGAGAGGAGGGAGGTGTCGAGAAATCGATGACCGAAGCTGGATTGACAACGCTCCTCGTCAAACGACCACTCTCGTCTCGTGTCCACGAAAGCATGCACAAAGGTGCACACACACAAAACAAAAACTTTTTTTTCTCTTTTTTTTAAACAAAGAATGTGCGTAGAGGAGAAGACGGGGGAACACAGTAGAGAAAGAATGACTCAGGAGAGAATGGAAGAAGTCCTTATGCTACGGCGGATGGGTACAGGTAGAAACACACAAGCAAACAAGGCTCAAGCAATCCTAAGGTCGCAATAGGTCCTTACAGCTAGACGACGCCTAACTGCGAGGTCACACGGCCTCAACACGCCTCACCTCCCTACAACGAGGACCACAAAGCCCAGCAAGTGAGCCAAGATCCGGGGATCTCGTCTCTCCTACTATCGACAAAGTGGGCAACGCCGATCAGGTCATGACGGTCGGGACCGGATCACTCTCCTAATGCGCCCGAAATCCTTAGGGCCAATGTCTACTTGATTTTAAAATTAGGCTCTTGATTAGTGTGGTTTTGGGGGCGAAGGAAAGGGTGATGAAATCCCCCACCTTATCTTTTATGGGACAGCCCCTCCTTAGTAGCGTTTTGGAGTCCTAATCTAGCAATCAACTCTCCAAACAAAACGCTCAACTCACACTTGTTTCAATGCACTTCCTACTAACTAATGCATGTTCATACGAAATGCATGAATGAGAGTAGAAGGTGCGTACCTCACGCCAGCTCTCAGCAACAGAAAATAAAGCTAAGATAAAAGACAATCTAAATGCCTAAGTCATATACATGATGCATGACCTAAACAACAAGAATGCCTAATCTTTTGCTTTGAGTTTTAGGGTCCAAGTTGCTTAAGGGAGGTTGATTATGGATCTGGGAACAAACTATAAGTCAGAACATGCACAAATGGAGTCCCAGATTACTATATCAATTATGAAAACCAACCAAAGAAATACGAGACAAAACCGAGCTTACCAGACCGCCAATTGGCGGTCGCAGGCCGCTGATTGGCGGTCTGAAATGCTCAGATTCACTCAAAACTTCTCCAGACGTTCCTCCTGATGACTCCAAGTCTCCTGAAACAAGGAAAACTACACAACACAAATTAAATCCACTCGAATCGTCCAAACAAGAGTCTGGACTGGCACCTCCCCGGCAGCGGCGCCAAAAACTTGTTGAACGTTTTAATTAAACCGCAAGTGCACGGCCGCGATGAAGCGGTGGCAAGTACGGGTCGTCCTCAGGGAGGTGAGCAACCTCTTGTTTGCACAAAATCAAGTGGCGAAAAAATGGAGAAGAGAGTTGGTTACGCTACTCTACACTAAACTACTCTAAGAAGTATGAAATGCGAACGAAAGAAACAATCAATGAACTAACAACTAATCTTAATTCATGTGGAGGCATAGTAGGGTATAGTCTTTATACTTGAGTTCATGTAGCTTCATTCCAATTATTGTCTTGTATGTTTTAATGATGTAGTCATATCTTAATTCATGTGGAGGCAAAGTTGGATGTAGTTTTATGATTTCATGCACTACATGTTGTGAGGAGCTTAATGAACACACACACACTTCTTTATGTTCACATTATTTCTCTACCCCCTTTGGGGTTTATTTTTTATTGCTTATCTTTCATTTCCATTTGCATTGTAGTGTAGTTTAGTGTAACCAACCTTTCTTCCCTTTCTTTACCTCTCGCCTTCGCACAAACCAAGTGTCGACACACCTCCCAGTGGACGACCCGTATTTGCCACCGCTTCAACGCGGCCGTGCACTTGCGGTTAAATATAAAACGATCAATCAGTTTGCATCGAACAAGAGTGAGGTGAGTGATTGTTTGGTGAGTTGCTTGCTAGCCTAAGATTTCAAAACATCTTTAAGGGGCATCACCTATAGTCTTCAAAGATAAGGTGGGGGATTTCATCACCCCTCCCTTAGCCCCAAAAAGCACACTCAAGTAAAGCCTTAATCTAAAAGCAAGTAGACATTGGCCATTAGGACTTGGGAGCATTAGGAGAGTGATCCGGTCACGACCGTCATAGCCTGATCGGCGTCGCCCACTTTGTCGATAGTAGGAGAGACGAGATCTCTGGATCTTGGCTCACTTGCTGGGCATTGTGGTCTTCGTCGTAGGGAGGTGAGGCGTGTTGAGGCCGTGTGAACTCGCAGTTAGGCGTCGTCTAGCTGTAAGGACCCATAGCCAGCCTAAGCTTGTTTGAGCCGTGTTTGCTAGACTAGGCTTCTATCCTCACCCTGTACCCACGCTAGCTTTAGGGATTCTTCCCTTCTCCTCTGAGTCATCTTCTTCTCACCTTCTTCTACGTTATAGTCTCCTCCCCTTTACACTCTCTGGTAGCATTTTAGGGTCGAGTCGAGCACTTTTTGCGAGTTTAGCCTCGTGGTGGTGAGAGTGGTCGACTCTAGAGTTCTTTTTGTCATGGATGGTTACATGGGCGACCATCCATATCATTGTTGGGACCAGGACGATTCTCCCTGGTACTCCCGACCCATTCATCCTGGGGTGGCTCAGACTAACACCCCGTATGGTTGAGACAATCTTAATTCTGTGACTGAGCAATCTTCATATTGGGGTAGTATGAGAGAGGCACCGACTGCTAGACCACCATCTAGTTACGTCGGATCATATGTTGGTCATCAATCTGAGACATTACAAGAACCTTTAGCCTCTTTCATGCATGTGGTAGATGACATGGGTGCACCGATGGCTCCAGTAGCCGTACCATGTGACTGTTGTGGGTTGAGTGGTCATGTTATAGGGGAATGTCCTTATGTTGCCCCTGAGCCTGAGTATGAGCACACATTTTCCCAAAATGCTCATTATGACCATTACGCATCCGCGTACAACCCGAGCGGGATGGATTCGTGGGGAGACAATTCGTATTCAAATTCTTATACATCATTTCCACCCCAGTATCCTCCTCCCGAATACCCAGAATTCTACCAACACCCCACTTCAAATCATTGGACTCATTCTCAGCCCATCAACACCCAACCCCAAAATTTCCCAAAATCTGACTTGGACCTCCTCGTTGACCACATACAAAATCTGACACTTCAAGTGAGTCAACTGACGCAACAATTAAGTGAGGAGAGTAACTTTTCGTGTCAACATGAGGATTCATCTTTTGATATCGAACCACCACCACATACACAAATTCAAAGCACAATCTTTCAAAGTCAAACTCCTAGTCAGTTTGAGGGACTTGGGGTTTCAATTCACGATCACTTAGTGGAGGATTCGATTCAAATTGAGAATAACTTGGACCAGCTTCATTATGAGTCGGCACAGGATTGAGCCTTATCTTTTTGTCCCGTGGCCCTTGAGCCACATGATCTTCATGTTGTACCTCCTAAGGACTCCCCTCTGGTGGAGCAAGAGCTCCCTAGTCCCCTCAATTTCAAACAACCGGATGAGAGTTTGTCTCTCACTATTAATCCTGATCATCTTGGAAATGATGGAACATCAAACAACTACATTTCTCATGAGGGTATTAGGAGTTCCTTGGAGAATACCTTGGGTATGAGACCCACTGTTTGTTCACCTGGTGTGTCGGACATGCCTAACGAGGTTCTTGACCTCGTTCCGACACACCAGCCTGTTGGTTGGAGAGTTTGGATTGACGATCATAACTTCAGCAGCGCAACGGGAGATACTGTTCTTCCGTTGCCCCTCATTTCCCAAACTCTTGAGAGGTTCAAGCTCTTTCAGTTTGATCCTTTGAATGAGACGCCTTTGCGTCCAATTCACGAACCTCTCATTTCATCTGGTGCTCTTTGTGAATGGGGCCCACGCATGAGTATTCTGGTCCCGCGTGGTGTCATGTTCCCTTTCCAAGTGCATTGACCCACTCTTGAGGTTCCCATTTGATGTCTTTTGACAAATGAAGATGAGAACTTATGTTTGAACATAGTTATATAAAAATAAAAAAAAGAAAAAAAAAAGAAAAAAAAAGAAAAAAAAG
The DNA here is from genome assembly GCA_963682175.1 of Triglochin maritima. Taxonomy (NCBI): domain Eukaryota; kingdom Viridiplantae; phylum Streptophyta; class Magnoliopsida; order Alismatales; family Juncaginaceae; genus Triglochin; species Triglochin maritima. The sequence continues at coordinate 18,841,079 of OY821779.1, forward strand.
TACAATAAAAGACTCCTTCAGTGAGCATCGATTGTTGTGAGCCCCAACCCTTGTGTATTTGGGCTCCATTTCTTTCACGTATTTGTATCCTTTCTTTAGCATCTCACAGGTTTTGAGGGAATTCGGGTTTGTGTCCATCAACATGACCTTGAACTTCCCTTTGTACTTCATGTTGGTGAGATCTCTCCTTTTTCAAGCATAAATCCATGTAGTATCTTGCTCACATTCATTGAGGACAATGCATGAACTAGGTGTGGGGGGGTGTTTTACGTGTGTACATAGTCGAGTTTTTTTTCTTTCGATTTTGTTTTCTTTTGTTTGCATTGTTAGGGTCATGTTAGTGTGCTGCATTTAATATCGATATATCTGCTTGCCATGATCCTTGGGTGACTTGTCTTCTTTTGCTTGCCTAGTGCTTTAAAATTTCCACATTTCTTTCAAAATCTTCATGTGTTTGCGAAAGAAAATATTTTGTGGGTTTTGCGTGTGTTTAGCATGTGCAAAACCGTTGAGAGGCAAAGTAAATAGAAAGCTCCCAAAATTGTCTTGAACTTGATGCATTAGGATATCTAGTACAGTGACTTTAGGATTTATCGAGTCGTTAGGATGCACCCCAGTTTTCCCTTGGGGTGAGTAATCATAGGGTTTCAGTGCTCAAACATTTAATGAAGTCCACCCTGAACCTAGTGAGTCAATAATTCGTGTCTGTTAACTTAAGGAAGTTTGTTGTAGTCAATGACCCTCTAAATCCTGTTGTGAGACATTAGTGTAGGGGTTTTGGTTCATGTGTAGATAAGAAATAAGTGAGTAGGTGTTCTCTCTTCTCGCACGGCTCCTATCACTCGGGAAAGTAGGTCTGAGGGGACTTTGTGCCTGGTGCTTTCGAGTCATCTGACTTGGGATGCGCCGACTGAACTCCCGTTACACGGGTGGTAGGGATTGCCCTATGTGGAGATGTGGGGAAATGTGTACGTGATAGTGTAAGTCCTCATGGGCAATGATGCATGGAACCTGACCCTGGGAGAATGAAACTCCAACTAATAAAAAGAAAAAGAAAAAAATGTGAAAAGAAACAAAAAGAAAAAAAATATGATAATGCAAATAAGAACCTTAATGGACTTTACACTTTGTAGCACTTGAGGATGTTGAGGTTGTCCATGTCTTTCACATAATTCCTTATTTAACTTGCACGAATGGTTCATTAGGGTAGAGGTGTGGACTGATCACCTATATAGAGTCGGCCCGTAGCATTACCGCGTCCATTGATCGACAAAATATTTCCAACGAGTCGAGGTCTAGATTGAATAATGCATCTTGTTCGGATTTTGTGGGTATATCCGCTGAAAACCCTCAGGAGACAACACTCCTCCTCCTTGGCAACAAGGAGGTTTAACGGCTTGTTGCACGTGCTAAGTGCAACCGTGATTCCTACGAAAGTGAGTTAGGATTTCTTGTTTTTCGTATGCTTTTTTCCTTTCTTTGTTTTGCTCGAGACTAGCAAAAATTTAGGTGTGGGGGTATTTGATTGGCATCATTTCAAGTTTATATTTGTATCTTATATCCATTATCTTTCACCTAAACAATGCTATGTTACGAGTTTTATGTTTAGTTTTCAGGAGTAAATAGGTTTGAAGAGAAGAGCCATGAAAGGACCCAAAAGCAGGAAAAAAGGACTTAATTGTGAGACCTAGGGACTGAGATGCAATGGAGAAGGACCTGATCGTAAGACCAAAGGACCTAAGAGCAAAACAGAATACTCCAGGTTTAGGCAAAGAAACTAATTTTGGTATGGGGTTTGAGGTTTCGGAAAATAAATTGACTTTTCTATTCAGGCAGGTAAGGTGGATCGGATTGTTGTCGGTCTGATTTCTCGCTGATTTTATCTTTCAGTCCATCAAGGTTCCCCAAAGAAACCATATTTTGTGTCAGCCTTTGTGGGTTGCTAGGATTTAGGTTTGGGGTTCGGGAGAAGAAACTTACTTTACTAATTAGATGTGAATGTAAAATTGATGGTCATAACTAACTCGTGTGTCTCACTATTTAAATTGTTGCCCTGTTTGGGTTCCTACAGAAAAAAAGAACATTTGTTGGTTTGCTAGGATTTGGGATTTTTTATAAGGAATTGCTTTGCTACGCTGGCAATGTGGTAAAGGTGAAAATATTGTCATCCCTGTGATTTTTCGCTTGTTGAACCATTTGACCTACATAGAAGAATCTTTTTATTTTATTTTAAGCTCTGTGGGTTTGTTGGGTTTTTGGTTTACTGTTTGTGATTTGGGGAAGAAAGCTATTCTTATCATATTCAACAATGGCCAGTACTCCAATATGATGCTTACCTTTTGAATTATTTGGATTTCTGAAAAAGAAGACGCTTTTTGTTCTTCAATCTTGACATGTGTGGGTTGTTGGGGTTTTATGGTTAAGAGAAAAAAATTAATTTTCACTATAAATTTATTACCTTTCTTTGGGAAACATGAGATGGTATTCCACAAAAGGAGTTTGTGTTAACATATATTGTTTTCATAAGTTTTTGGAGGTCCTATTCCTAATGGTGTTTCTCTTCCCATCTCGTGGAACACATTTTTGTGTTGCTTAGATAGTCATTTTCTTTCTGAGGGACGAAATTGACCCTAACTATCATCTTATCACAGTCTTGTTTTGGAAGAACATTGGGATGTACTGCCATTCTATTTTCATTGAACTTCTTGCTCATCTCACATTGTAGTTCTTTTATGGACCCTTCTTAAAGAAAATTTTATTCAATAATTTCGTTGATATTACCTTTTTCCTGGTTTTCCCCATTGCACTGCTTTATTAACTTCAGGCCTTTGGTCTCTGAAAAACCTTTTAACTTATGCTGTCTTAGTGGGATTGGAATTTTCTTTCTTCTTACCAACAGAAAATAACCTTCTTTTTTATTATCATGAAGTTGGTCTTTGGATATTATAATAATATTAATATTATTGAGTGAAAGTTTGCACTATAGAGTTGTTTTTCATGTGTGGGGTTGGATTTGTTGTTTATTTCCCGTTTAGATTGAGATTCAATACAGGTTTGCTTGTTTCTAATTTGTCAGGATGGAAAAGTGTCGCAATTGGAGCATGTCTTCATTCGAGGCAGCAAAGTGAGGTAAAATGACATCCTATTTCTTTGCTTGTCATATGGAGAAAAGTAATGATTGTTAAGGAAAATTTGACCTTTTATGTCTAATTGATTTAACTTGGCAATGATTCTCATCTAGGTTTATGGTCATTCCTGATATGTTGAAAAATGCTCCTATATGTTCAAGCGCTTGGATGCAAAAATCAAGGTATATTAAGAAGGTTGTATATAGTCAGTGCTACCTTTTTATGCTAATATATCATGCTAATCTGGATTTTGTGTTCTCACAGGGTAAGGGTTCTCTTGGAGTTGGTCGTGGTCGTGCTGTCGCAATGCGTGCTCGGGTAAGTTTATTGTTTCAGAATTTTATTTGATATTAGATTTTGACATGATTCTCGATGAGCATATTTATGCCATGCGACACCACCCTATGAGGATGTCAAGCATTTATTTGCTAAAAAGCCACATGAGCGCCAAGATGATTTAGTTGTGAATATGTTGCATTGAGGAGTGAGGAATCATTCTGGATTATTTAATGAATAGTTTTTGTGCATCAAAGACACTACCAGGAGGCTTCTATTATTGTTCTTTTATGGATATTGTGAAAATGAGAGGAGTAAGACACAACTCATGTTATTGATTCTGAACTCATTTTGTAAAGGAAGTATTAGGTGATTGACTGATTGATGATAAGGAGCTGCAAATTATTGATAGCCACATGCAGAAACAGACGTATATAGATTGTGTGCCTGAATAACTGACTAGATTACTGCATGGAACTGTTGATAAGCATATGTTGGTTTTAGGAGATGGGATGCATGATGTTTCACTCCTGGGAGCTGACTAGATTGCTATAAGCAAATAAACAGTGCAGACTTTAAGGAGCAATCTCTTATGGAATATGATAAGAATAACTTGGCATACTAAATACATGACTTTTAGTTAAGCTTATCTCCTTGAATTGCTTGACTTAAGGCCTCAAAGAGAAAAACTTTGGAGGGTCATACTGTATTTCGTTTATTGGGTTTATGAAAAGATAAATTGTTAATCACAATTTTCATGTTGGAAATGAATTAGAAGAGCCCATGTAAGGGTTAAATATTTTGTATATCCATCATAGAGAATCAGTTAGGTTTGGGGTAGACAACAGTCAACCAAAAATCTCTGGATCTTATAATGATAGACGTACTTGATGTTTGTCATTTGGAAACTGGCAAGACATGTTTATTGTGGTTTAGATCACATAAGTTTTGGTTTAGTGTTCCTTAGGAGGGATCGATAATCATTTCCTCCACTTCGTTTTTAAATTTTAAAATGTAAAGTGGGCAGATGAGGTTGAGCCTGATCAAGGAATACAACCTTAATCCGTTCTCCTACTCCTCCCCAAAATTGCTTTTAGGCGGTTTCTGTTTGTATTGTGAAATTTTAGATTCCTAATGGTTGTCCAAATTGTCATAGTTACATTCTAAAGCATTATCCTCTGTTTCTCAATATTGTGTAACCTTTTCAGTGCTTGTCTACCAAGATTTGGTCATGAACTTAAAAAAAGGTGAAATGCAGTTCTGGTTCAAACATAATAACTAAGACTAAAAAACATTTGGGTATTCTGAGACTACCATATACTCTTGCCTTCGTGTTTATTGATGTGTGGCTGCTGTGCACTTTCTTAGACTCTCACATGTTGTTTGATGGCAGGCTGCTGGTGGTCGTGGTGGCCCTCCCAGTAGGGGTGCAGTGCCTCCAGTGAGGAGATAAGCGTTCAAAGTAAGAAACTGGGGATATTGCGAAGCTCCATATAATTCTTCTGTGGGTGAGCTTGGGAGATGGGGATCTCATTTGTTTCCTAGCTTGTGTGCTTGACTTGGTTCCGCACTGTATCTACCTGGTCTTGTAAATTTTGCCAGGCATGTTATGGACAGGAATTTCAATGTTCATCTGTGATTCAAACCCAATCAAATGCATCACATAAAAAAGTTATTTTTTTTCCCATTCAAATTTTGCTTGCCATAATGGAATTATCAACTTTTCTCCCTGATTAGCCTAAATGACATAATGGGCTTAACATCGTTCATGGATTGTTTTAGTAGAACTCTTCTTTGGATCAGAAATGACTAGTGATTAGAGCAGATCAGAAATGACTAGTGCTTAGAGCATGATATGGTTTAGGACTGTTTTTTTGTTTCTTTTCGTAACGTTTCTTAATCACACGAGACTAAGAAGACAAATAATGTGCCTCAGAAAAGATTTAAGACAGAAGGAAAATGTAATGTCATACTTCTAATATATTTCAGGTTAGTAGTGAACAAATGTGGGGAGGGTAAACATTCCATAAAAGCACTATTCTCGTTATTTAATCTCCTCTCTCGACTGTCCTTACTAGTAATAAATTAGAAACAAAGAAATTTGATTTTTTTTTCTCACTCATGAAAATAAACAATAAATAAATTGCTTTAATATTTAGCGGTCCTCTTAATTGACCATGGACTCCAGTCTACACGGGTCATGGGATTCAATCATTCAATCCCTGATTTGTTTGGTGGTTAATGCAGAAGTAGGCTGAAATGTTCCCCTACGCAAAAGAAAGTACCACCAACGTGGTTTCATTTCGCCCTGTCCTTACTAGTAACTTACAACCTATTATGAGAGATAAAAAGTGGCAAATATTCATTTCTAACCAGAATTTATGTCAACCCGTCCCTTATCAATGTTGAGGTCACAAGCTGACAACTTGTATTATTTTAGAAATGTTTTCAAAATGATACTAATATGGTACTTAAACAGAGAAAAAGTAAACGAAGTTAAATATACCATAAAAATACCCCCCCAAAAAAGATCTCTAGAATTAAATAAAGTTCTATTTTATTTATTTTTGAATTTGGATGAAATTCTTAACGTATTGAATGAGTCAAAAGTTAGATTCAACATGGACAAAAAAGTGCGTCGATTTTCAAATTTTAATCAATAATAACCTAAACACCTTTTATTCTCGGGTCCTTATATATGGACGCGCGCGTCCATGACGTCGCTTACGTGACGTAATAAGTTTGTGGAGTCAGCATCCAGTCATCTTGCCACACCAGCTCGCCCCGACCCGCCAAATTTTGTTTGAAAATAATTAATTGCCATTTTTCGCGTGCGACAGTTGCTTTCCAAATGAGAGATAAGACAACGGTCACGAATCGAACCGGCGATGGTTCAGAATCCGAGGAAGGAAATAAATCGACAGGGCCGAAAGGAGAAGACGTTTACGTTCTTGTTCAGTCCTTCATTTTTTCGCACTTCGACGCTCGTTGAAAACCATTTTTCTCACACATTTCCCCTTTTTCTATCGGCACATGGATCCTTTGTGGCTTGTTGTCGCAAGCGAAATGGTGGGTCAACAAGTTGGTCGATTTCACTGTTTGTTCTTCATTTCTTCTTGCATCGTTTGATTTATGAACTTGGTTTCTTCTTTTATCTATTTTAGGAGTCCACCCACTATTTTCGGGAGTCGAAGTGCACCTGGACACTGATAGAAAAGCAGTTTGGCAAGATGAAGGATGCCGAGAAGGATGTATTTCGGCGGACTCCCTTCGGTCACTTCTTAGACTTTCCGAACGTCTCGACCGATAACGACATTGTCGGTTGATTCGTCGAACACTATGACGCGAAGGAGGTAGGGTTGAGGATCGGATCGGGTGGTCCCCTTTAAAGCTGAAGACGTTGCCCTAATCTTGGGCCTAAGCATGCGTGGGAAAACAGTAAAAATGGAAGCAATTGGCATACAGAGGCGGGAAGGGGAGAACCTTTACAACAGTAAGTTGCTCGGACATCTGAGTGCTACCAGTCTGATGGGCAAAATAGATGAGTACGTTCGACTCTCATATGTTACATATTCAACCATTTTTTTGTTCTTTGATGGAACACTTCGAACAAAATGTTGGTTTATGGACCATTTGGGGGACATCAAGCACATCCACAAATACGCATGGGCACTGGCAGTTTACGCCGCTTTTGATGTGGGGGCTGGAGAAAGCAAGCCGGGAACTCCAGGAAAGGAGATCCGTTGAGAACTACGCTATGAAGCAGGGGAACGTCCATGGATGTGTTGCCCTACTACAAGTAAGAGTTTGTACTTTTTATTTATGGATATGTCCCTTTTAAGTTGTGTTTGTCCTTTTTAACTTATGAGTCTATCAATTTTAAATTGTGTGTTTGTCCATTTTAAATTGTGTGTCTGCCCATTTTAAGTTGCGTGTCTGCCCATTTTAAGTTATTGGTCTGTCCATTTTAAGGTGTGAGTTTAGCCATTTTAAGATGTGTGTCTGCCCATTTTAAGATTTTGGGTCTATCCATTTTAAGATGTGTGTCTGCCCATTTTAAGTTATGGGTTTGTCCATTCTAAGTTGCGGGACTGACCATTTTAAGTTGTGTGTCTGCCTATTTTAAGTTATTGGACAATCCATTTTAAGTTGCGGGACTGTTCATTTTATGTTCTAGGTATGTCCATTTTAAGTTGTGTGTCTGCCCATTTTAAGTTCTTGGTCTGTCCATTTTAAGTTCTGGGTTTGTCCATGTTAAGTTCGTGTCTGTTCAATTTAAGTTGTGTCTGCCCATTTAATTTGTGGGTCTATCCATTTTAAGTTTTGTGTCTACCCTTTTTAAGTTAGTAGATCTGTCCATTTTAAGTTGTGTCTGCCCATTTCAAGTTATGAGTCTGTCCATTTTAAGTTGTGTATGCCCATTTTAAGTTATGAGTCTGTCCATTTTAAGTTATGAGTCTGTCCATTTTAAGTTATGTGTCTGCTCTTTTTAGGTTATGGGTATGTCCATTTTAAGATGTGTCTGCCCATTTTAACCATTGATTTTGTCCTTTTTAAAGTGTGGCTTTGTGAGAAGTTCAGCCTGGGGAGTCCAGGATGGGTGCCTATTCGTAGATGAAAATGTGGTTTGCAATGTTCGGCAGACAGATAATTCTGAAAAAATGGGAGGAACGTGGAATCACCCTTCCTAAAATTTACAACCGGTGAGTTCGCCCTGAGGCAGCCCTCAACACTCTCTTTGAAGGAGCATGAACTGATTAGTTCAACTCCAATTCCTGTTCCAAGCCATCGCCTAGAAACTGAGGGTGCCTCAACAAGCACAAAACCCAGGCTACAATTAAGAGACTACAACATCCCTAGGGACCTGCTGCTACAAGAGTTGGAGCTGAGTGAGGTGAAGACAAAATGGCTGCAAGACGAAGTTGACCTGAAGAAAGGCAACTAAAGAGGTTAACAACCTAAAGGAGGAATTGAGGATGTCCTAGGAGGGGTGTGGGAGGCAGATGGAAGAGATTGTATCTCTTCGAGGATCGGGTGCAGCTGAAAAAAAACTATGGGGAGGAGGAAAGTGATGTAGAAGATGGTAGGTGATTGAGTCAGTTAAAATAACCGCAAGTGCACGGCCGCATTGAAGCAGTGACAAATACGGGTCGATCCACAGGGAGGTGTGTCGACTCTAGTTAGTTCAAAGGCGAGTGAGAAACGGATGGGAGAAAATGTATGATTACACTAAACTAAACTATGAATGAACAAACAATAAAACTAAACCCCATGGGGTGGAGGTGTGTAGGTATGTGTGTGCGAGTGAGTCTTCTTTTCAATTAGAAACAAGTGTAGTTTGTGTGACATACAAGTAGAAGCTAGTGTAGAATCTAAGTGTCGGATACACAACACTACATGGCAAACCATGAACATGCACATCTCACATAAAGTTGAGGTTGATTTTAGATTCTCAAGCATGAAATAAGTACCTAGTGTGGCCATTAGAGCATCAATCAATCCTACATACAACCTAAATCATTCACGTAAATGTGCACCAAACATGGATCCATACATAACAAGTCATTCCCATCAAATCATAACAAGCAACAAGATAAACTCTAAAGCTAGCATGATACAAGTACCTAGTGTGTGCATTATCTCATCTAATACAAGTTTAATTATGCTACAAGTATAAATATATATTAAGCATATGAAATGACACAAATAAAAGAACCCAACAACATCACATATTCTACATTACCTCCACCCCCAATGGGGATGGAACTACTCACTACTCATTAAGAAAAGAAGGCAAAATGAAATTAAACTAAACATGCAAAATAGACAATATAAAACTAACTAAGAAAAATTATTTTATTGACAAGACTCACATTACAAGTAGCATTCTTCTCCACCTTGATTTTTTACTCCAAGACTTACTCCAAGTAGAGAGAATGCCACCAAGCAATGGGTAATTACAAAGGAGAAGGAAGAGTTCTATTTATAGTCATAGAAAAAGGCAATCAGAGACAATCCCCGGTATGGGACTAAAAGCATAATATAAATGGACATAAAACAACATAACCAACGACATGACTAAATCGTGAACACTTTGGACACATTTGAACTGCCAATTGGCGGTCCATATGTCTTGGATTGGGTATGGATTTTTGTGATTCGTTTCTGGATTGATTTCTTGATGTTTTATGAACCTGATTTGGTTGTGGATGTTTGAACCCGGATCTAATTACCAAAATACTCCTCATGATGGTGTGGAGTTTTTTCATTTCTTAGTGATTCTTTTGGTTTACATCCGGGTGATTCTCTCTTGCATCTCAGTCCATAAGTCCTGCAATTCAGTCCTTTTTTCTTGCTTTTAAGTCCTTTTATAGTCTCTTCTTCTCTAACGTGTTTAATATGAAACTTAAACATAAAACTCGTTACGTAGCATTGCTTAGGCTAAAATAAAGGATATAAGACACAAATATATGCATGATATGATGTCAATCAGTAGGCGAGAGGAGGTAGAGAAGATGATGGAGGAGGAGAACGAAGAGGAGAGGAGGAGGGAGGAGGAGAAGAAAGAATATAGGAGGAGAAAATAAGGGAGGAAGAGAAAGAAGAAGTAAGGAAGAGAGAAGAGAGGAAGAGAGAGGAGGATAAGATGAGGGAGGAGAATGAGGAAAAAGAGAGGAAGGAAGAAGAGAGGAAGAGAAAGGGGGAGAAGATGAGGGAGGAGAGTAAGGAAAAAGAGAGGAGGAAAGTGGAAGAAGAGAGGAAGAAAGAGGAGGAGGAGAAAATTAGGGAGGAGGAGAGGAAGAAAGTAAAGAGGAAGACAAAGGAGGAGGAGATGAGGGAGGAAGATAAGAAAAAGGAGAGGAAAGAGGAAGAAAGCAATAAGAAGAAATTGGAGGAGGAAGAAAAGGAGAGCAAATTGGGGGTCGAAAAGACATCGCTCAATGACCTCCATTGAGCACCAGAGGAAAACATATGAAGTGAAGGATAATAAGAAGGAGGAAGATGATCTAAAGAGAAAAGAAAGAGTGGTCCAAAGGAGCCTAAAAAATAGAGGAAGATAGTAGAGGATGATTTCAGGTTGGCTCACCACTCAAGAGAGACAAGGCCAGAAGTGGACATGGATGCATTGGCCTCGTTGAGCAGTGATGAGGTCAACATTTTATTAAACCAGACCTCAACCACGAACGATCAAAGAGAGGTGATCTGTGCAATCTTGCTCGTACCGACCTGAACGAGTTTATAACGCCCGAGATGGATATGAGTGACCAAATGATCGATACTATGATGTCGGTACTGGAAGAACGATGCCACTAGCAAAATGTTATTTGTATCTCAACCTTCTGTTCTAGCCGAATTGGGAGTGGCCAAGGTAAGGGCGTTGAAGAGTTTATCGCCCCTAAACTAAAAGGCATCGATCCGAGAAAGACCATAATCGCACAACCATTATGGAATACAGGTCATTGGATGGTGGTGGTTGTCCACGGTCCGTCTGAGATCCTGCAGTTCAACAATATCTCTACGGAGCTAGTTCTAGGAGAAGATCCCAACCAGACGATAGGTGCACATGAATGCTTCACAATGGATGTGAGTCAATACTGGAGGAATCTACTTAAGGTGGACTGGACACTGAGAATCCTCGGGGATACGAGCCAACGAGAACCACTAGGGAGCAACGATTGCGGAGCTTATGTGTTATACTAGATAAGGTGCCTAATGTTAAAGGTGTCGCCGGCAAAGGAGAGGAACCCCACGATACTTCACTGTATTTGGGGGGAATTGGCGATGTGTTTACTTAGGGAATCCCAGTACTGTCTTCAAATCTGAAGTACAATTTACATGTATAAATTACAATTACAAACCTACTTTTTATAGTTTTAATGTATAATTTATATACTAAAGGTTTCCCCTAGTCGCGTTTCCTTTTTCCTAAAAAATGGACAAACCCTCTGGCTAAAATGGACATACCCATAACTTAAAAAGGACAGACCCGCATCTTAAAATGGGCAAACTCATTCCTTAAAATGAACAAACCTATAACTTAAAAAAGACAGACCCAGAACTTAAAAAGGGCAGACACACATCTTAAAATGGGCAAACTCACACCTTAAATTGGACAAACCCATAACTTAAAAGGGCAAACTCGCATCTTAAAATAGACACATCTATAACTTAAAAAGGACAGACCCGCATCTTAAAATGGACACATCTATAACTTAAAATGGGTAGACCCGCATATTAAAATGGACACGTCTATATCTTAAAAAGGACAGACCCACATCTTAAAATGAACAGACCTAGAACTTAAAAATGGTAGACATGCATATTAAAATAGGCAAACCTACACCTTAAAATGGACATACCCTTAACTTAAAAACAACAAACCCACATCTTAAAAGACACAAATCATTGGTTAAAGTGGACACATTGTTCATTTAACAATTCCTGGTTTAACATGGTAATGTTTCTTCGTTTTACATGAACTGATAAAAAACAAACAATGCAAATTTAAGAAGGTAGTTCCTCGTAATACAAATTCATGTTCCAATTACAGAAATCAGAATCCCCAGGTTTCGGCGCGATCTGGTGCAGTGATGATTTACCCTTCCTCCTAAACTTTCTCTTCTCTTATGTGACAACATTTTTGTGGCTTTTTTGAATTATCTTCTCAGCTATAGAAACACGACGTCTGGCCGGCGGTCTTCCTAGACGAGTGACTTTATCTTGATTGCGAACAGATGTACCCGTGGTCCCAGGTTCATCAAATTGAGTAGGGACGTGGGTAGTGTTCATACGCGACTTAAGCAATTCAATACACTTCACGGCCTGAAGATACCTTTCGTGGGAAATGAATGCTTCCCTGCGATCCAAACGGCATGACCCATGATGTCGTCGTGACGACGCAACACATCCTTCTCCATTATGCCATCACCTGGGTACATCTATCTTGATAGCTCCGACGAATATCCTTCCACCATCGATTAATGATGTAAGATGGCAGGAGCAATCACATGTGAAGTCCATAGTTCTGTGTTGTACCAGGAAACATTTCGACAATAGATGCTCACCAGCCCAAACACGTTCAGATACCTTGTAATGAAAAACGTCATTCTTTTGGAACTCCTCAGTTATATTGCAGTATATCATCTTCCCAATTTCTAACTGGACTTTCTTGAAAACCCCTACCGTATAAAACTCATTGATCTGCCTCTCGAAGGGATATATTGAAACCATTCGGGGGTTCTTATGAAGACAATCGAAATCTGATTGAGCTTCATTCTTGTACTTGTGTTGGAGCGCGAGTTCGTATAGGTGAACAGACCGCTTAAGGGTGGTCTTCGAAGTAAGGTATTTGTCGAAGAAGGTGTTCATACTTTTGCTTCTTTGGGTAGATGTCATTCCCGTGAAAATACAATCACTATCAAAAACAGGTACCTAGCTCACAGATTGCAAATATGGATTGGAGCCAACTATGGTTCTGAAGCTCAAAATCTCCAAGGAAACCCTGCAAATTTCGATCAAATTATGCTAGATTCTTGTAGTCGTATACAATCAATTTTAGATCAAATAACATATGCTTCTGATACTGCGTTGGCAACTTCACGGGAGTTTTGTTCATTATGTGCCATATACAAAATCTGTGTCTGGCGTTTTGATTAGTAGCATGTCATGCATCATATTCATGTTATGTATCCTTTATTTTACCCTAATATTGTGCTACTTGAGTTGTTGTTTGTAGTGTTTCAGGAGTTAGGTAATAAAGAAGAGGAAATGAGCAAAAAAACCTAAATGTAGCAAGTATAGACTAATTTGGAAGGTTCTAGACCTATTTGTAATGCACAAGGACTGAATTGCAAATCAGGAAGGACCCAAGTGAAAACCCGGAAGGACCTGATTGTGAAATGCAAAGTATTGTGACACATGACTTGAACCAAATCAATATTTTTCCAATTAAACTCAAATTGGTTCATGCCAGCAGACCAAGACTTTACTCCATGTGGCAAATGAAGAAATCAAGAGCGACACAAAATTTCAGTCCGATCAAAGCCATTTGATTCGCCAGTGGCGGATTTGAATCCGCCACTGGCGGATCAAAGTGGTCCAAATAAGTTGAAATTTTGGTCGTGGGTCGGATATTTGGTTTGGAGCATTCTTGGACCATCAGATGTGATTTAGAGCCGTCCGATTATTCCCAGATTAATCCTAACCATGTATTAGTCTATATAAACCATTGTAATGCCTCCTCTCCACCTCTTCTTCCTCCTTCCCCCATTAGAGTAGGTTTTAGTTTCCTATTTTAGTAGTGTAATAAGGGGGTTAGAGAGGAGCAAACTTTGTATTTATGTTTCTTAATCTAGTTTTCTTCTTCTTCTACTGATTGACATCATTTCATGCTCATATTTGTATCTTATATCCATTATCTTTCACCTAAACAATGCTATGTCACGAGTTTTATGTTTAGTTTTCAGGAATAAAAAGGTTTGAAGAGATGAAGCATAAAAGGACCCAAAAGCTGGGAAAAAGGACTGAATTGTGAGATCTAGGGACCAAGATGCAAGGAAGAAGGACCTGATTGCAAGACAGAAGGACCTAAGAGCAAAACAGAATACTCCACACCATCATGGGGAGTATTTTACCAATTCGATTCGGGTCGGAGCTCCAACATGCAACATAGATGCATCAAATACCAACAAAGCCTTCCAGAAAAGCCCAAAAGAAATTCCAGAGCGATCCGGACACTGTAGACCGCTAATTAGCGGTCCAAGACCGCTAATTGGCGGTCACTTTTGGCCCCAATGCGCTCAAATTTCTCCAGCACATGTATTATAGGATGTTTAGGCTATTTGTGATATCTGTTTAGTCACACATCGGGGGATTGTCCCGGATTAGCTTTTTCCATGGCTATAAATAGAACTCTTCACCTCCTATTGTAATCACTCCATATTTTAGTGGCTATTCTTCCTACTAGAAGTGAGGCCTTGAAGCACACACTAAAGTAGGAGGATGCTACTTTTAATGTGAGTCATTTTATCAATAAAGTTTTGTGTTTCTTTCATTGTTTGTTTTATGCTTCTTTTATTGTTGTGCATGTTTTAGTTTAATCGTCTTTTAATTCTAGCTTAGTTTTAATATGCTTTCTTTCCATAGTTTAATAATTAGTGTAATGTTTAGTGAGTAGTTCCATCCCCTTTGGGGGGTGGAGTAGATGTACATACATGCATTAGAGAGTGGGATGAATGCTTTAATTTCAATGTGTTGATTAAACATGAATGTATGCTTGCTTGTTTAGGATAGAATTTACAACTTGATGAGTTTTGCCAAAATGATTAGACACCTCTCATGCTTGTTTAGGTTCTGAAATAAACACCTTGCATATGTAAATGTTAATCAACTAAGTTGGTGAATAGATTGATAGGTTTTGCCATAACATTTAGACACTTCCTATGCTTGATAAACACCACCTTCATGTGCTTAAAGAATGTATTCTACACCCACCTCTTTGCTTGTGTGCACTCACTCCACCCCTTAGGGGTTTTCCCATTTCTGTATTCCAGCATTCTTCTTTTGTTCTTAGCTTAGTTATCATTTCATTGTTTGTTTCTTTCGTTCGCATTTCATACTTCTTAGCGTAGTTTAGTGTAGAGTAGCATAATCAATCTTTCTCCCCCAATTTTTGCCACTTGATTTCGTACAAGCAAGAGGCTACTCACCTCCCTGAGGACGACCCGTACTTGCCACCGCTTCATCGCGGCCGTGCACTTGCGGTAGAAATATAAAACGTTCAACAAGTTTTTGGCGCCGTTGCCGGGGAGGTGCCAGTCCAGACTCTTGTTTGGACGATTCGAGTGGATTTAATTTGTGTGTTGTAGTTGTTCTTTGTTTCAGGAGACTGGGAATAGCAAGGGAAGGCTTCTGGAAAAATTGCAAGGCTACCTGAGCACTTCAGACCGCTAATCAGCGGTCTGAGACCGCTAATCAGCGGTTGGGTGAGCTCAGTTCACCTTCTAGTTTTTTGTTGTTGTTAGCCTAATTGATATAGTAATCTGGGACTCCATTTGTGCATGTTCTGACTCTTAGCTTGCTCCCAAATTAATAATCAACTTCCCTTAAGCAACTTGGACCCTAAAACTCAAAGCAAAAGATTAGGCATTCTTTTTGTTTAGGCCATGCATCATGGATGTGACTTAGGCACTTAGATTGTCTTTTATCTTAGCTTTATTTTCTGTTGCTGAGAGCTGGCGTGAGGTACGCACCTTCTACTCTCATTCATGCATTTCTTATGAACATGCATTAGTTAGTAGGAAGTGCATTGCAACAAGTGTGAGTTGAGCATTGTTTGGAGTGTTGATTGCTAGATTTAGGACTCCAAAACGCTACTAAGGAGGGGCTGTCCCGTAAAAGATAAAGTGGGGGATTTCATCACCCTTTCCTTCGCCCCAAAAACCACACTAATCAAGAGCCTAATTTTAAAATCAAGTAGACATTGGCCCTAAGGATCTTGGACGCATTAGGAGAGTGATCCGGTCCCAACTGTCATGACCTGATCGGCGTTGCCAACTTTGTCGATAGTAGGAGAGACGAGATCCCCGGATCTTGGCTCACTTGCTGGGCTTTGTGGTCCTCGTTGTAGGGAGGTGAGGCGTGTTGAGGCCGTGTGACCTCGCAGTTAGGCGTCGTCTAGCTGTAAGGACCTATAGCGACCTTAGGATTGCTTGAGCCTTGTTTGCTTGTGTGCTTCTACCTGTACCCATCCGCCGTAGCAT
The DNA here is from genome assembly GCA_963682175.1 of Triglochin maritima. NCBI lineage: Eukaryota > Viridiplantae > Streptophyta > Magnoliopsida > Alismatales > Juncaginaceae > Triglochin > Triglochin maritima. Next base: position 18,857,244 of record OY821779.1, read on the forward strand.
AAGGACTTCTTCCTTTCTCTCCTGAGTCATTCTTTCTCTCCTGTGTTCCCCCTGTCTTCTCCCCTACGTACATTCTTTGAAAGAAAAAAAAGTTTTGGTGTGTGTGCACCTTTGTGCATGCTTTCGTGGACACGAGACGAGAGTGGTCGTTTGACGAGGAGCGTTGTCAATCCGCCTTCGGTCATCGATTTCTCGACACCTTCCTCCTCTCATGTCGCACGTAGTTTGGGTCCAATGGCTGCTAATTTCCGTGAGGAGGAGCAGTTGCTGGACCCGCCTGTTCCACCTGTGCTTCCAGTTGTCGTTCCCATACCTCTTCGTGATCGATGCTACCCGAGCCGTACCGCTCTACCCTCATGCATCATATTACCAGAGGCTAATGGGAACCATTTTGAGGTTAAGCCTCAATTCATTTCCATGCTCCCTCATTTCACTGGGAAAGGTGACCCCTATATCTTTCTCAGGGAATTTGAGGAGGTCTGTGCTATGTTCAAGCTGCAACAACTTAGCACAGACTCCATCCATCTTAGGCTCGTTCCTTTTGCACTAAAGGATGATGCCAAGAAGTGGTTGTACAGCAACCAGGCAAATTCCTTTAGGACTTGGGATGAGTTTCAATCTGCATTCCTCAAGAAGTACTTTCCTAATTATCAGACTCAAAAATTGAGGAACGAAATCAATTCGTTCTATCAACATGAGACCGAACCATTTCATGCATATCTTGAGAGGTTCAAAGAGCTACTATCCTCGTGCCCTCACCATGGCATTGAGTTGTGGCGTCTTTGTCAGATTGTGTATGAGGGTCTTCACATCCCGTCCAGAACGCTCCTTGAGTCCATGTGTCAAGGAGAGTTCTTGGGAAAGGATGAAAGGGAGGCATGGGCCTTCCTAGAAGACCTCGCTGAGAAAACCATGCAGTGGGAGAGTGTGAGGGAACCACCTGCATCATCTAGTATAGGAGCGATGATCGCGAATGCAAACTCGACTAGATCGGGTGCCGCATTTGCTATCGATACCACTACGGCCACCGAGGCACGCATGGCGGCCTTAATGCGCCGTATGGATTCGATTGAGCTCCAAAACCGACAAAGTGCACCTCACATGTGCACATCTGGTCCAGTTCCTTGTCATTCATGTGGTAGGATAGGTCATGTAGAGAGCGAGTGTGAGTCCATTCCTCCTGAGATGGAGCGTGTCAACGCCATCTATGACAGAGCTAGGAATGACCCATACTCATCATCTTATAACCCTGGATGGAGGAACCACCCCAATTTTTCATGGAACCAAAATAATGCCCCGGGTGGTCCTTAAAACTCCTCTAGACCACCTTACCAATCACACCAACCTCCCATGCATGCACATTCCTATCAGCCACCCCAAGCGCAAACCACCAATCCATCGGGTTTCCCAAATTCCAATAATATGGAAACCCGATTCAATTCGCTTGAGACCTTGACTCGTGGACTTGAAAACTCAATGAAAATTTTTATGTCTACCACAAGTCAAGTTCTCACTTCAAATCAGCAGACCATGAAATCTCTAGAGCTTCAGATAGGCCAATTGGCTCAGTCTATACATGAAAGAGAGAGAGGGTCTTCTCCTAGCCAGCCTGAGGCTAACCCCCGTGTGTACCAGCAACAACACATGCAAAATGAGAATGTGGTACCTCGGGGGAGGCAAGTGAACCATGTGGAGGAACCTGTTCACCATGTCAATTCCATTGTGACCTTAAGGAATGGAAAACAGGTTGACAATCACATTTCCTTGCCACACCCACCACCATCTATGCAGCCCCTCAGTTGGAATGGCGGTGAAGAAGAAGTTGAGGGTGAGGGTAATACACCAAAGCTTTCTTCTCAGGCACAGCAGAAAACCTACCTGGCAAAAGCTCCCTATCCAAGTAGGTTAACCAAAAAGCAGAGTGACAACATGGACAAGATAGTAAAGGTGTTTAAGCAAGTAAAGGTTAACATCCCCTTGTTGAATGTCATCCAACAAATACCTCAATATCCCAAAGTGTTGAAGGATCTCTGCACAACCAAGAGGAAGACCAATGTTCCTAAGAAAGCATTCTTGGCTGCAAATATCAACTCACTTTTGTCCAATCCCACCTACACAAAATACAAGGACCCGGGGTGTCCTACTATTCAGTGTACGATAGGGGACACTAGAATGACCAATGTTTTGCTTGATTTAGGATCAGCGGTCAACCTTCTCCCATTCTCTGTTTATCAACAGTTGAACTTGGGAGAATTGAAACCAACTAAGATCACCCTCCAATTGGCGGATAGATCCATTCGTATTCCCATGGGGATTATCGAGGATGTGCTTATCAAAGTTGGAGATTTTATATTTCCAGTCGATTTTGTTGTCCTCGATACCAATCCTGTTGCGAACACCCACTCTCAAATACCTTTGATTTTGGGTAGACCATTTCTGGCAACCTCCAATGCTTTGATTAATTGTAGAAATGGTCTCATGAAGCTCTCATTCGGTAACATGAGTGCCGAGTTTCATGTGTTCAACTCTGGTAGGCAACAAGAACCCATGGATGAACCTTTAAATCTAAATCTCATCCGCCAATTGGAGAAAGCACCACAAAATCAACGAACACCCCTAACCCCAATGCAACCCATTGAGAATGTTCGTGGGCCCAGCGAAGACTCATTGCCTGTCTTTGCAATGCAACAGTGTGAGCTGGCCTCGAACATGAATGTCCAAAGGGAGTGTTCGTTGCATGATTCAGTTGAGAGTACTAGTGAGAGTGAGACACCTCACCATATGCCTAGACCAGAAGGTGTCTCTACCTCATGTCCCATGGCCATTGAGCCATTTGAGCTTTATTTTGACTCCAACAAGGACCCACCTATGACCGAGCTTATGCTTGATGATCTAAATGATGGTGGGAGGTCCTTGTTGGATGACTTGGGGAGAAGCCCCATTCTTAGTGATGCATGTCTGCTGCATCCATCGAATGAGCCTGAGGAACTCATTCCGATGCACCCGCCTATTGGTTGGAGGGTTTTGTTCGATGAGCAATTAAACTCTAGTGAGGCAACACAACTTCATTCTTTGTTGCCCACACCCAACCAATATCATGAGGGGTTCGAGCCTTTCAGCTTTGACCTTTCACCCCTCATGACACCTCAGAGTACCAGTGGAGTTTGCCCATCTCGGCAAGTCTCTGGTCCTCATGACTTGATGTTCTCATTTGATGTTCCTTGACCAAATGATTATGAGAATATCTTGGTTGATGTATATATCTTGTAAAACAAAAAAAAAAGAAAAAAAAAGTGTGTAATAAAAGACTCCTTCAGTGAGCATCGATTGTTGTGGGCCCCAACCCTTGTGTACTTGGGCCCAATTTCTTCACGAATTTATCTCCCTTCTTCAGCTTCTCACAGGTTTTGAGGGAATTTGGGTTTGTGTCCATCAACATGACCTTGAACGTCCCTTTGTACTTCATGTTGGTGAGATCGTTTCTTTTTCATGCATGCATCTATGTAGTATCTTGTTCACATTCATTGAGGACAATGCATGAAGTAGGTGTGGGGGGGTGTTTTACGTGTGTACATATTCGAGTCTTTTTCCTTTGGTTTTTTTTCTTTTGTGTGTACTGCTAGGGTCATGTTAGTGTGCCGCATTTAACATTGATATATCTGCTTGCCATGATCCTTGGGTGACCTGTCTTCTTTTGCTTGCCGAGTGCTTTAAAATTTTCACATTTCTTTCAAAATCTTCATGTGTTTGCGAAAGAAAATGTTTTGTGGGTTTTGCGTGTGTTTAGCATGTGCAAAACCGTTGAGAGGCAAAGTAAAAAGAAAGCTCCCAAAATTGTCTTGAACTTGATGCATTAGGATTTCTAGTTTACTGGCTTTAGGTCTTATCGAGTCGTTAGGATGCACCCCGGTTTTCCCTCGGGGGGCGTGTAATCATAGGGTTTCAGTACTCAAACATTTAAAGAAGTCCACTGATTGATCGTTTTATATTTAACCGCAAGTGCACGGCCGCGTTGAAGCGGTGGCAAATACGGGTCGTCCACTGGGAGGTGTGTCGACACTTGGTTTGTGCGAAGGCGAGAGGTAAAGAAAGGGAAGAAAGGTTGGTTACACTAAACTACACTAAGATGCAAATGGAAATGGAGATAAGCAATAAACTAAGCCCCAAAAGGGGTAGAGAAATAATGTGAACATAAAGAAGTGTGTGTGTGTGTGTGTGTTCATTAAGCTCCTCACAACATGTAGTACATGAAATCATAAAACTACATCCAACTTTGCCTCGACATGAATTAAGATAAGACTACATCATTAAAACATACAAGACAATAATTGGAATGAAGCTACATGAACTCAAGTATAAAGACTATACCCTACTATGCCTCTACATGAATTAAGATTTCACTACATCATTAAAACATACAAGACATTAGCTAAGGTAAAGGCAACAAGAGTACATACACTACAAATTGTGTTTCCAATATTAACTTCATCCATATCCTAACCTTATCATTCCCCATAAAATAGGTCCACTAATCAAAGCATAAGCTAAGCTTCATTCAAGAGCATTAGCATATCAAAAATAAGAGTGGAGACCCATTAGATGGTTATGGAAATCATATAAAGCTCAAGGGATAAAAATAACACACACTTAATACACTACATAATTATATCACATATTTCTCCACCCCCCCAAATGGGGATGGAACTACTCACTACTCATTACACTAACTATATTAGCAAAAGAAAGCATAATACTGAAATGAAAGTTAACTAAGAAGGCAAGAAGCATTAAAGAAACATAAAAGGAAAGGAAAGACTAAACAAACATGCACAAATTAAAAGACAAGATTTAAAGAAACTAGAAGAATTATTTTATTAACAAATGACTCACATTGAAGGTAGCATTCTTCTCCACCTTGAGTTTTTGCTTCAAGGCTCACTCCTTAGTAGAGAGAATGCCACCAAGCAATGGGTAATTACAATGGAAGGTGAAGAGTTCTATTTATAAGCATGGAAAAAGCTAATCGGGGACAATCCCCCGATGTGGGACTAAACCAATACCAAAAATAGCCTAAACGAACATTAATACAAGTCCAGGAGAAATTTCGACGGATCCTGAGCAATATGGACCGCCAATTAGCGGTCCAAGACCGCCAATTGGCGGTCCAAAATTGTCGGATCGTGTTGGAATTTGTTGTGGGCTTTGCTTTCTGGTATTGTTGGTCTTTGATGCGGTTACTCGACTTGTTGGAGCTCCGACCCGAATAGAATTGGTAAAATACTCCCCATGATGGTGTGGAGTATTCTGTTTTGCTCTTAGGTCCTTCTGTCTTACATTCAGGTCCTTCTCCCTTGCATCTTGGTCCCTAGATCCCACCATTCAGTCCTTTTTCCCAGCTTTTGGGTCCTTTCATGGCTCTTCTCTTCAAACCTCTTTATTCCTGAAAACTAAACATAAAACTCGTCACGTAGCATTGCTTAGGTGTAAGATAATGGATATAAGATACAAATATGAGCATGAAATGATGTCAATCATCCACCCTGAACCTAGTGAGTCAAATAATTCGTGTATGTTAGTATAAGGAAGTTTGTCGTAGTCAAGGGCCCTTAATCTCTTTTTGTGAAACTTAAGTGTAGGGGTTTTGGTTCCCATGTAGATATATAAATAAGTGGGGTTCTCTCTTCTCGCACGGCTCCTATCACTCGGGAAAGTAGGTCTGAGGGGACTTTGTGCCTGGTGCTTTCGAGTCATCTGACTTGGGATGCACCGACCGAACTCCCGTTACACGGGTGGTAGGGATCGCCCTATGTGGAGATTTGGGGGAAGGTGTACGTGATAGTGTAAGTCCTCATAGGCAATGATGCACGAAACCTGACGCTGGGAGAATCAAACACCAACCAATAAATGCTCCAAAGAAAAAGAAAAAAAAAGAAAAAAAGAAAAAAAGAAAAAAAAGAGTCAAATAAGAACCAAAATGGACTTTACACGTTGTATCACATTCAGAAGTTAAGGTTGCCCATGTCTTTCACTTAATTCCTTAGTTAACTCTCACGAATAACTCATTAGTCTAGGTGTGTGGACCGATTACATATATAGAGTCGACCCGTAGTATTACCGCATCCCATGATCGACAAAATTAGTCCAACGAGTCGTGTAGCTAGATTGATTAATGCATCTTGTTCGGATTTTGTGGGTGTATCCGGATTAATGTATCTGTTTAGTCCCACATCGGGGGATTGTCCCGGATTAGCTTTTTCCATGGCTATAAATAGAACTCTTCACCTCCTATTGTAATCACTCCATATTTTAAGTGGCTATTCTTCCTACTAGAAGTGAGGCCTTGAAGCACACACTAAAGTAGGAGGATGCTACTTTTAATGTGAGTCATTTTATCAATAAAGTTTTGTGTTTCTTTCATTGTTTGTTTTATGCTTCTTTTATTGTTGTGCATGTTTTAGTTTAATCGTCTTTTAATTCTAGCTTAGTTTTAATATGCTTTCTTTCCATAGTTTAATAATTAGTGTAATGTTTAGTGAGTAGTTCCATCCCCTTTGGGGGGTGGAGTAGATGTACATACATGCATTAGAGAGTGGGATGAATGCTTTAATTTCAATGTGTTGATTAAACATGAATGTATGCTTGCTTGTTTAGGATAGAATTTACAACTTGATGAGTTTTGCCAAAATGATTAGACACCTCTCATGCTTGTTTAGGTTCTGAAATAAACACCTTGCATATGTAAATGTTAATCAACTAAGTTGGTGAATAGATTGATAGGTTTTGCCATAACATTTAGACACTTCCTATGCTTGATAAACACCACCTTCATGTGCTTAAAGAATGTATTCTACACCCACCTCTTTGCTTGTGTGCACTCACTCCACCCCTTAGGGGTTTTCCCATTTCTGTATTCCAGCATTCTTCTTTTGTTCTTAGCTTAGTTATCATTTCATTGTTTGTTTCTTTCGTTCGCATTTCATACTTCTTAGCGTAGTTTAGTGTAGAGTAGCATAATCAATCTTTCTCCCCCAATTTTTGCCACTTGATTTCGTACAAGCAAGAGGCTACTCACCTCCCTGAGGACGACCCGTACTTGCCACCGCTTCATCGCGGCCGTGCACTTGCGGTAGAAATATAAAACGTTCAACATCTACACTTTAGTGTCTTTTACTTTGATGCAATTTCTTTGATGTTGTTGTTTAGTTAATCTTATTTTCAGTTATTTACATTATGGGTTTTTGTTGTTTTTATGTTTTCTCTAGTGTAGAGATGAGTAGAGATTAGTCCATCCCCATTGGGGAGTGGAGAAGAAGGTGATTGATCATGTGATGGATTAGTGTGTGTGTTAATCTTAATCGTTTGAGCCTTACATGATTTCCATAACCATCTAATGAGTTTCACTCTTATCTTGATTTGCTAATGTTCTTGAATGAACCTTAGCACATGCTTAGATTAGTGGACCTATTTTATGGGGAATGATGAGGTTAGGATATGGATGAAGTGGAAGAAGGGAACAAGACATGTGCATGCATGTGCTCATGTTGGCTTTATCCAAATTATTGCTTTGTAAGTTTTAATGATTGTGATAAATCTTATTTCATATGGAGACATAGTTGGATTAGAGTCATTTTGCATGTGAATATATTAGCTTCATTTCAATTATTGTCTTGTATGTTATAATGATAAGGTTTTATCTTATTTCATGTGGAGGCAAAGTTGGAATTGAGTTTTATGGATTTCATGTATGACATGTTTTGATGAGCACATTTGAACACGCACTACACTACACATTTTCTATTCCATGTTCTTTCTCTACCCCCTAGAGGTTTAGTTTTATTGGTTGCTTTCTGATTTTCTACGTGTTTTAGTTTGATTCCGATTACATCTCTCTCCCTTCCTTTTCCCACTCGAGTATTGTGAACTCGACTCGCGCACGCTCCTTGTGGATCGACCCGTGCTTGACACCTCTTCAACGTGGCCTTGCACTTGTGGTTATTTTAACTGATTCAATCACGTTTGGGAAGACATTCCTTGCAACAACAGTAATGGCGCCACATTGGTCAGTTATGATCGCTGGTGGAAGGATATCTGCAGAATGCGGTTATTGGGTTAAAAAGGACAAAGTCATCTAAATTAGAATGGGCAGACCTACATTTTAAAAAGGGCAAAACGTTAGGTTAAAATGGACAGACCCATAACTTAAAAAAGGTTAACTCATACCTTAAAATGGACAAACCCATTGATTAAAATGGGATGACCATTACTTAAAAATGACACACTCGCTCCTTAAAATGGACAAACCCAATGGTTAAAATGGGCAGACCATTACTTAAAAAGGACACACCAAAACCTTAAAATGGGCAGACCCACAACTTAAAATGGACAGACCCACAACTTAAAATGGACACACCACCTTAAAAAGGACAAACCTTAAAGGTTAAAATGGGCAGACCCACATCTGAAAATGGATAACCACACTTTCTTAAAATAGACAATGTCATCTCTTAAAAAGGCCAAACCAGCAACTTAAAATGGACAACCCAATGGTTAAAATGGGCAGACCCACATCTTAGAAAGCGTGAACCCACAACTTAAAATGGACAAATTCATGAGTTAAAATGGACAGACCCACATCTTAAAAAGGGCATACTCATTGGTTAAAATGGACATACCGATTGCTTAAAAAGGAAAACCAAGAAATTGTTTAAAGAACAACCCTTTATATGTACTGCCCATGCACGACAACCACGTTTGGAACAACCAAATGTAATTTTCAGTAGTCTCGTAGGACAGCAAAGCGCAACCGAGCAACACCGACTCGAAATGGTGATTAACTCCTACAAATGGGGCAAAAGACATCTCGTATTTGTTGGTTATGTAGGTAGTGTCGAAACATATAGCGTCCCCAAAGTAAGATTAGGCTTGTAAACGGATCGGGTCGGGTCGGGGTTTTGCCCAACCGCTACCAGAACCACCTAAAATAAATTGATAATCGGGGCGGGGCGGGTAAAAAATATTCATCCGCTACCCGATCCTTTTAAGGTTGGATAAATGAATATTCGGGGCGGGGCGGGGCAGGGTGGATAAATGGATAAAACCTGTATTTTTTTTATTTCTACTCACTTGTACAAATTGTCACTCACAAAATATGAACTGTAATAATGTACATACGAGGAACAAACCCTCCACATGAACCAGCCTAGAGATGGGTAAAACAGATGGAACAAGAAAAGTTTTAGCCTGCATGGACAACAAAGAACATACCACCTGTTAGGAGACATCAACAGAATGAGCATGGTACTTTTGAAACTACCACAGAAATGCTAAGCAAGCCAACTTTAAAAAAAACAAGTAGAAGGTTGTTTGTATCTAAAAACCTTTCATAGAGGACTCCGTGATCGTTTAATTCTACGATGTCAAAAAAAAAAAAGATTGGCATCATCCCACGTGGGAAGCCAAGAAAGTTTTCCCTATATAGAAGGATATCTAAACACCACACAAAAGTCCATGCCAGCTAAATCCCAACTGAAGAGGCTTGGCTTGCAATACATATACTTCTCATACAACAGTGGAGTGATGGTATTGATGAAAGAGAAAAAAACAAAGATCAACATATAGCAAACAACAAGTAAAAGAAATAATGCCCTCCTGTCTCTACACAATAAAGCAATACTCACAAACTCACAACAACAAATTGTCAAATTGGAACGACAAGAAATGATTCTCGTGAGTTCATGATGATGAGAAGCATGAGTTGACATAGTCACACAAACACATGCTGATGGAAAAATGTATACCATTCGTCGTGGGTTGGTTGGAATTGGGTTGCTCTTGCTCGCTCATGGTGGATCCGAGTCCGGGAAGGCAAGAAGCTGAGAAGGGGTTGGAGCAGCCGCCAGGAGTGGGCTGGAGTCTCGGAGAGAGGCTTCGAGAAGGGGACTAACGTCTCACGGAGAGAAGGTACGGCCGTTTGACGGAGAGGGAAGGCCGCCAGGAGGTGGGGGATTGTGGGGAGGGAAGGTGTGGCCGCGGTAGACCGAGTGGGACGAGGGAAGAGACGATTTTAGGAATTCAGGGTTTTGGTTTAGGTATATATATTTAATATATTAAATTATTAATAATTTAATTTATTAATATACGAGTAAATGGATAAACGAGGCGGGTAGGAACTATAACCGCTACTCGTCCCTTTAATAGTCGGGTAAGCGGCTAATTTGGTTGACGGATAATCGGTTGGAAAAATTCATCCTCTACCCGAACTAAATGGGTTGGGTCAGATTGGCGGGCAATATCCGCCCCATTTTCAGTCCTAGTAAGAATAATAGCTCTAGAATGGTAGTCAGCCCAGAACACGTTCATTAGTCTTCCTTCATCATCCATATCCATGACATATAAAAACATTGAATCAATCTTCTGCATCTTAATGAAATAATTCTAAAGAGCTTGAGCATTGCCAGGTCCCATTTTCAAATTTTCTTACTTCGTTTATGACGTTCGTGCCAACAAAAGTTCTAAAACTAGGAAAAATGTTGTACTTCAATTAGGTTTGTCCTTGGCACAAAAGACACAAATCTTAGGTCCCTCTCGTTGAAATTCAATTTGTCATGCCATGTAGCCTCGACCACAAAAGATTGCATGGTCTTAGCAGCCGATATCCCAGCAACATTATTGCACGATATGCGTGCTACGGCTGCCTCAGGGACACTTCATTTTTGTCTGAGAAAATGCATCTGCTCTGCTTCAAGTATAGTGTTGTTATGTTGAAGATCAACAAAGTTAATCTGGTAACCCCTTGCTGGGTTTCCGTAGACCCGAATCCGAGCCGTGCACTCAACTCTACTGGATAACCGAGTCTTCAATTTTCCTTGTCCTTGGTTTGTTGGTGTCTTGCCCTCCTTGGAGCAAGTCCGTATGACCCGTATAACAACACCATGATCGTAATGAGATTGTCTTATCTTAACACCAAAACCACAGGAACTGACATAAGATATATAAAAAAATTGGTTTTTTTGAAAGAAGGAAAACACATCTCCTACTTAGGAACGTTTTACGGCTGCTCCACTTGGGAAGACATATTAACAATTTCTATTGGAGTAGAGAGAAGATTAAAGTTAAAGCAAAAGAAGGAAGAAAGAAGATACGAAAGAGAAAAGAAGACAAAAGGTTGAGATAGAGCGCCAAAAGGCGGGTCAAAAGGAAGATGGAATGTTCTTTGCTGACGTAGAGCGCCAAAGGGCGGGCAAAAAGATTGATTTGAGACATATTAAATAAGATAGACATTGGGAAGACCACCAAAGAATAGGGATAAATAAATAAAACACAAATTCTGGTAATGACATGGACAACGCCAGGTCAGCAGCGTCCTAAAAGGGCGTCCTAAAGAGCGTCCGTAAATCATTTTCCTTTATTCTCCTTAACCTCTTTTATTTCCCATCTTTGATCACCGTTGTCCCAACTTGCAATCGTAATAAAGGGTGCAAACGGATCGAACAGGGGATGTGTATATTACAATATCCATATTTGATTTGCAGATTCGGATACAAATGATTTTAGATATAAAAATGTGTATTCATATCCTTAAAAATGGATACGGATCTATGTAACAGATACAAATAAAAAATAGATATATGTGGTGTACATACACAATATAAAATGAGTGTATATCATGGTAAATCACATAAATTTTTATCTCTTAAATTAGATAAAATTATATTTTAACTATATTAGTTTAGAAATGTAATACTTTTTATGTGTGCTAGTAAAAAATTAAAAGTTAAAAAGAATCACGAAAAAACCCACAAATTTAAACATATATAGGGAAAAACATTATATTAACGTTGCAGATATCCGTAAGCATATCCATACCCAACCAAAAAATACATATTTGTATCCGCCAAAATCCAAAATTTTCATATTTGTATCTGTATCCACAGAAAACTTGAAAAGTGAGCTGTATCTGTATTCGCCTGCATATGGAAAAATGATATCCCATATCCTAAAAAACTGGATACGGATATCGTAGTCCGTATCAGATTGCACCTCAAATAGTAAGTCTTTACTTGGCACCACAAACTTACCTGCCTCCACTACTGGTAAAAGTTAGACATCAAGGGTGCCTTAGATGTGTCGGCAAGGTTGGCACTAGCATCCAGCGTTGGTTGTAGCTTCACCAAGGGCGATGGAAAGAACTTCAGGAAATTATGAATTTCATTATTTTATATGATTTTATATGATAAAAAGAAATATCATTAATTTAATAAAAGGTGTTAAATTTGGTGATTAGTTGGTGATGATCTTGCTCACTTAGAGTATGTGAATGTCTGGTTATTTTTAGTCCAGATTCATGTATCATTTAGTCACAGCCCACGTCTCGTGTATGTAAGGAGCAACAACTCATGATGTGATCATGCAACCCTTTTCATTTGATGATTACAGAAATAAAAAATTACTTTCATTCGTCTTTATACATCGTCTTCTGATCACAAAATCCACATTGGCCATCATAATCAAAATCAAAGCTCATGGCTTTTTCATGGTATCATAACACAAATTAAGATCTGAGGAAGCCTCCACACAAGGATTGGAGGAGAGATCGATTCTGCAGGATTAGGCAAAAACAGAGGACGAAGTTTTTGAGCTAATCAACATGGCTGACACCAACAACAAAACTGCAGATGGCGAGAACACCAATCCATACCACCTTAACCCGAACGACAACCTCGGTACGATTCTGGTCTCTAAAATCTTGAGTGAGGAAAATTATCCAACTTGGGCTAAGAACATGAGGAGAGCATTGAATGCAAAAGGCAAATCAAGGTTTAGACTGAAACCCGAAAAAGACCGCTAAAGGACAAACCAACATAATTTGAGAAATGGAAAGATATAATGATATGGTTATATCTTGGATCATTAGCTCAGTTAATCAAGAAATTGCAGATAGTTTGGTGTATTCTGATGATGCGCATGAAGTTTGGGTCGAATTGCAAGAGAGATTCTCACAAAACAACATGCCCAGAATAAATCAACTGGATATCCATCTCCATGCTTAGCTAAGAAAACTCTAATGTCACCTCCTATTTCAACAAACTGATGTGTCTTTGGAAAGAACTTCGTTCCTATTATGAATGTCTACGTAAAGACTCAGTGTATCATCCCGAAACCGAGGAAAATTTTGAAATTTTAACAAATAAAAGATCTCAAGATAACGATAATCAAGCGGGACTGTTACTCATAATAATAATCAGTCAGTGAACCAAATACAACAGAGTTTGTCAAAATACGTGATTATATTAATACAACGAAAGACAGTTAGAGGTCATCATGACGATCTCGAATAGTTTGAAGAGGATCTTGACCCCAAAATGTGTGTGCCCGCTGTCACCATCCCACAGAACCTACTACGGTCCTGAAACATGAATTTAACAACAATGTATGTGTTTCCCATTAGGAAACTTTGTATGTCAAACTCACCTATATGAATGCAACAGTACGGTAATAAACCTATCATACTAGTAGCATGTCATGTCATCAACAAGAATGAAATGGATCCCCCCCAAGGGTAAGACAAGACCTCAGTCCTACAACATCATCAAACACTCTCTAAGGGTCAAAAGGACATTCGTCTAGCAAACAACATCGGGTCTCCCTCGTAGACCTACCGTATGAACATACGATCTTACGGACAATACGCAACGCACCCCTACACGCGACTACTCTAGCCAAATGATCGGTGAGGAGCGTCCAACAATCACTCAGTAGGTGCCCAGCTGAGGTATCATCGCCGGAGCAATATCGGCAGCATCGCCGACACAACATCGGTGGTACAACATACGTCCGGCACAACATCGGACAGTACCACATCATCGCCGGAATAACATTGCCGACATCAAGCCAGAACATCGTTGGCACTATCATCATCGGCATCACCGACACAACATCGGTGGTACAACATACGTCCGGCACAACATCGAACGGCTCCAGATTGTAGTCCGCAAGGTCATCATGCTCCACGAGCCATGCATCATCATGCATTGGGATCCGCGATCCCTCAGGTCTGTTACTCTACTATGAGTCAAGACAGCAATACGTCACCCCACGGTCTATCAAGAGAGGTGGCTCGTCCCAAGTACCCACACTCTTTCACTTGACGGTCACTAGGCAGGCACGATCACTCGCTCACCGTCACCTCTTGGCTCACGCACTAGGCGAGGACACAGGTTTCCGTGAACAGAGTTAGCACTTCACTAGAACCGGGAATTTGGTTCTGCGCACAAACAGTCGACCGAAATAGGCAATCTGGTCGACCGTTCCCATGTGGTCCGGTCGACCGAAAGTCTGCAACGGGCGAACTCTCTGCACATAACCTAAGTCCCAACGGTCGAACAAAAGTCTAAAACTGGTCCACCGATATGTGGTCAAAATTCAGAGTCTGGTCAAAATCATACAAGTCCAACGGTAGATCGACGCGGGGGGTCCTGGTCGACCGAAAACTACGAGGGGCAACCTAGTAGTTCTAGTCATCTATCCGACGAATAAGCAATTATCGGTCGAACAACACATTAAGTTCACTTAAGTTCCGGTTGGACGAAAAGTCAGGAACGGTCGACCGTTTAGGTGGTCAACGTCCGGTCCGAGAGAAACATGAAGCAACGGTTGAACGGCTTTGGGGTCCCGTTCGACCGAAAACTTCCAGAGCTTCCTCTGATCCACCAGCACGCGCAACCGGTCGACCACCACAAGGTGTCGTTCGGCCGGTGTTGGTTAAGATCAACATTTTACACTAAATCGGTCGACCGCAACCAAGTACCGGTCGACCGAAATCTGCCAGCTACCTGACCAATCAGGTATCTCTTGTTGCCTTCATCGCCGGCGGGGTCTCCGACCACCCAACGACGATCAAAATCACACCCACGATTGTGAGCCAAACATAACACACTATTGAACCGGCATACCTTCCAAGAAGACGGAACTCGTAGGAGCCTTGCTCGTGCTATGCCGCCTCCGGAAGTCCTCACGTCCACTCCGCCATCCACCTAGCTAGCCTCAGGTGCTACCTCCTCCGAACGTCGGTCGTCGTGGTCTGAAAGGAAGAGAGATGTTGGTGTGAGAAGGAAAGGAAGAAGAAGGAGATGGGAGAACGTTGGTTTCCTTCAACCAACACCAAACCCAACACACACCACCCTCTCCATCACCCTAGTTACCCTACCCCCATCATCACACGCCCAACCCTCCACTATTCACGCCCACCCTTCCCCATGCAAAACCCCAACAAAACAACATTAGCACCCTAAACCGGGTTAGGGATATAACACCCGGGGAGAAGGAACAACAAGAGAAAACAATCCAATTCTTAATGCAGTTGAATGACTCATACAAGAGAAAACACCAGTTCCAAATGTTAGCAAATCCTATTTTCTTGTTCTTCAAGAGACAAAACAAAGAGAGGTAGGGGCAAGAGGTGGTCAAGCCATTGAGCCAATTGTCTTGGCAGCAAATAGTTATAGAAGCAACAATCAATCCAACAACAAAAGTCAGATTCAGCAGGACAGGAAGGATATAGCCATGAGGAGGACGATTGGTTTGGGTAGAGAAATTATGGACCGTAACATCTTCAATAACTACTACATTTCTGACAATCCTATGGCAAATAATACCAACATCACTGGTGATGTCGACTGAAATAGCAGGATGGGTCACATACCCTACAAGCGATTAAAAGTAATTGCGGATAGAAATAATGACATTGTTGCTGATTGTAATAAATCTTTCCCCATTGCCAAATAGACTAGACTCATTTTTCCTAATAGTGGTTCTATATCTCAAAACATATTTCATTTGATTCATGTTGATATATAGGGAAAGTACTATGTTGTTACTTATGATGGTTTCCTTTATTTTCTTACCATTGTGGATGATTGTAATAGGTTTACTTGAACATACCCTACGTGTTTAAAATTTGTCACTTACACTATCATCAAGAACTTCATTGCTTTAGTTTGTACTCAGTTTGACTGCAAAATTTTAGAAAAAATAAAAATAGAAGTGACAATGGCTTAGAGTTTACCTCTACAGAATTGCATGTCCTTTTAAGCTCCAATGGCATTATCAATGAAAAAGCACGCACTACACTCTTTTGGCTTTTTGACTAATACTCGTTTACCATGTTTTGATGATTAATTAACATATCAATAAACACATGTATTTCTATCATAACATCACATACATGTAAACACATATATTTGATTTTACTAACCATTTCAGGAGACAAGTGTTACACAAGACAAGAAATCAAGTTGAGAATAGATAGGATTTATGTTTCTTGCTCTTAGGATTCAAATGTAACTTGGGCACTTGATGTGAATTAAATTTATACCGCAAGTGCACGGCGTCGATGAAGACGTGGCAAGTACGGGTCAAACACAAGGAGGGAGAGATTTGTTATTAGTGTGATTTCGATTGGGGGAAAGAAGGAGAGAAGAAATAAATTGGGTTTTGAGATTTTTGATTTTTAATTTCCTAAAGCATGAAACATGAACAAATAAAACTAAAGCAAGAACAAAGATGGTGAATTCCGTTGGGTGGAGGTTTAGGTATTGGGTTTAGATTAGAGAATTCAGAAACTTATAATAAATCATATTAGTTATAAAGCATTACATGATAAATGATTTAACATAAACTCAAGTAATCAAAATATACTAACACGAAATTAAAATAATAACTTTTATTCTTCTTCTCTTCACCCTAAATCCGTCACCTCCACCCTTTGGAAAGAGTTAGAAACTCATGGATGGAAAGGAGGAGAAGGGGTCCTAGAGGAATTACAAAAGAAAACTAAAAACAAGAAATAAAACAACAGAAATTTATTAAACTAAGGAATAAAAACTAGAACATAAGCTAAGGACTCTCACAACATCGTTTCAGAGCTATTTATAGCCGATACAAGGGACTTAGGTATAAAATAGGAAAGTACACGCGTCAACACGCAACCGGTAAAAAATTTAGAGCATGAATCTAATTTGGTGCGGCGGATTCCCCACATTTTTAGCTCCGATTTAATCCGGATTTTTCCTGTGTGTTTATGGTATGATTTCAATATCCTTTGCGCATCTGGATTGATTCTTTCCTTTCTTTTGAGCTCCGACTTTATTTCTTTATATATTTGGAGATCTACATTGATTTTCTTTAGATTTTCTCCATAATAATAAAAGCTACTCGTAATTTGCAATTAGGTCCTTGGCTTTTTGCAATTAAGTCCTTGTCTACTTTTGTGCTTAAGTCATTGTCCTTTTTGTAATTAGGTCTTGAATGCTTTTATGCTTGGATGCATTTCCATTTGAAACCCGATAATCTTGGACTTGGTATTTATGCCAGGAATGAGTCTCTTGCACGCATTTATGCTCGGGATATGGGTAATTTGCATTCAGGTCCCTGTATTCTGTAAATAAGACTAAACACATACCTTAGTAGCATTTATTGATATAAAATTAATCTAAATAAAAGACATATGATGCAATGTATGCAATGCATCAACACTTCAACTCTTGATTGAATTGCATTGCATGGTCCATAGAAACCTACAGAAGTCTTATACATATTTCTATACCCAACCGACTTTGTTAGGTGATCGATAACACATAGAAATTCAACTTAGATAATAAATTCTGCTTCATTCGGTAGACCATCTGGTTCAATCGAATTTAACAAACTCTCAGGTCTTCACCAAAAGTGTCTGTCACTTTTCGGTCGACCGTATTCCTTGTTTCGGTCGACCGAATATGATATTGTTTGTCAACCCTAAAGTGCCTGGTGTAAATCGGTCGACCGAACCTATCTCGGTGTGCGACCGATCACTTAAGTATACCTGAGTCTTAGCCTTTGGCGGTCGACCGTTCCTTAATCGGTCGAACGAACCTTAATCTAAATTGCCAAACGGTCGACCGAACTTACTCAGAATTGGGTCCTGTCACTTTCTGTTTTGTGTATCTTACACAATCTTTACCCAATTCATCCCCAACGCTATAACTCTTTAGGAGCTTATAAATAGGTGTTCCCTTGACAAAATTAGACACTCTTACACTTCCATTTGTCAAATACACCTAACAGAAACTCCCAAGTCTTCCATTCCCCAAATCCTACTCTCCAAGCTTAAACTTCCACATCTTAGCATCAATTCCACATCCTAAGTTGTGTGCTCAAGTTAGACAGTGTGTTCCACTCAAAATCTCAGTTGTAAAGAAGCAAGGACTTCGGTGAAAGCATGAAGTGTTCCTCTTGGATTGTGAGAGAAGAAAGTCAAGCTCACGAGTGTGTTCGTGGAGCTTGTTTTGTAAAAGGCTTAATCTTGGCCCGGAACGAGGTTGATAGTGAAGACGTGAGTGGAGCTCGAGTGAGATTGAGAGGATCTTGCAAGAGAGGAAGTAGGCGGGAGACCAAACCTCTATAAAATTCGGTGTCATCTTGTGGTTTGCATTACTTGTATTTGTTTAAATTCCGTTGTGCATATCTTGATTGATTAAACAAGTAGGTAATTAACTTAAAAGTGATTAGAATTAGAGACCCTCACGATCCAACAATCGGTATCAGAGCCTTGTGAGCTAAATTTCATTACTTAACCGTAATTTTTAGCAATGGCTAGCACATCTAATCATGTAGAGGGTTTATGCACAACTAGACATCATTTGCTAAATGGGTCAAACTATGATTATTGGAACAATATGATGAAAATTTTCCTAATTTAAAATGACCTTAAGTATTGGATGTTTCTTCAAAATCCATACACACACCCAAATGAAGATGAATTAGATTCACTTACTTGGCCCAAAATGAAAGAGATTGAAATGAAGTCTAAAATAACGAACATTCTATATTGTGGGCTAAATGAGGGTGAATACAATAGAATTAGGGGTTGTGAAAGTGCATATGAAATATGGCATAGATTGCAAATACATCATGAGGGGGATATCAAAACTAAGGAAACCCGTATTAGTCTCCTCATGCATAAATATGAATTTTTTTCTATGCAAATCGGTGAGAACATAAGCGACATGAACACTCGCTTCACCGATATTACTAACTCTCTTTTGGTCCTTGGAAGAAAAATCAATGAAGGAGAGATGACACAAAAGTTCCTCTGGTTGCTTAGCATCGATTGTAAAGATAAAGTCGTCGCAATTGAAGATGCGCATGATCTTTCCAAATTAAAGATGGAGGAACTCGTTGGAAACTTGATGGCATATGAACTTAAAATCAACCATCGAAAGGAGAAGGAAGCTTCAAAGAACAAACCCTTCTTGTCATTACATGCAAATGTTGAGCAACCAAGGAGGAGTGTAGAAGATGAGGACATTGAAGTCCTAGTCAAAGACTTCTTCAAATACCTCAAGAAGGATAAGGGAGAAAAGAATTAAAGAAGAGGTAGAAGAAGTGAGAAAAGAGAAAAAGAAAAGGAGAATGAGGAGAGCGAAAATGAGACAAGAGAATGGGAGAAGAAAAATGAGAGAAGGGAGAGGAGAAGAGAAAAGGAGAAGAGAAAGAGAAGAGAAAGGAAGGAGGAAACTCACAAGGCTACATGGGATGACTCTTCATCACCATCATCATCATCATCTTCCTTGCAAAGTAGAAGAGAGGTGGCTCACTCATGCTTCATGGCTATTGAAGATGATCAAAGTGAGGTAGAATCTAACTCTTGTTCTAATAATTCATGCTCAACTAAGTCATATTGTAGTGATAGCTTACATTCTAGTGTTAATGAAGAAACCTATACACATGATGAGCTTCAAAATGCATTCCATGACTTAGTTAAACAATATGAGATCATTTGTGAAAAAACAAAAGTGCTAGAAAGCTAATCAAAGATCTCCAAAGCCAAATTGAATCAATCATGCATGACAAAAATGAGGTGCTTGCTAGACTTGAAAATAATGCATCAACTCTTGATAAATTAAAAGAAACACCTATAGATGTTGAACAATTAGATCTTCATGCTTTCAATGTGCAATTAAGAAAAGATCTAGAAAGGTTCACAAATGGAAATAAGATGCTTAATATGCTATTAGGAAGTCAAAGACAATCTTTGCAAAAACATGGTTTAGGATATAATGCAAAATTGAAAAACCATGCATCTCATACAACTTTAAATGGAAAATGATTGACATCATTGTTGGCTTTTTGGCCTTAATCTATGTTTTGATGATTTAATTAACCTAATCTTAATTATGATGATGTAGAGTAGCACACATATTGCATTGCATATATATAGTATTGTGCTAACCTCTACAGGTGATCAAGACTCATGGAAGGAAGGAAATCAAGTCAAGATTTGTAATAAAGCTAAATGAAGACTTGTAATCTTCATTTTATTTTGAGCCTTAGGAACATGTGTAAATTGAGCATACAAGAGTTAAAAACATATCACATACACACTAGGTTCCTTAGAGAAGTCACACACAAAATTTCACCTTATTTGGACTTCATTAGATCACCCAAACCTTAGTCGGAAATCACTTATTAACTTAAACCCAGATTTCCTGTGTGAACCGGTCGACCGAAACAGTTCTCAGTTCGACCGGTTTATAACAGACTCTCCACAGTGATTTTACCGAACTCTACCGGTCGACCGGTTCTACCTTTTCGGTCGACCGATCCTGGATTTTAATATGACCGTTTTTCTTGTCGTATTCCTATAGCGGTCGTATTCGTATAAAACAAAACTTAACCCCAAAATACATTCGGTAACCGGTCGAACGAAGACCTTGTTTCGGTCGACCGGTTGAACATATTTTCAGAAACCAAATTCCCTGCTATCGGTCGACACATTTCTCGTTCGACCGATTGACCTTTGTCTCAACCGAATCCCCTTATCGGTCGACCGCCCCATACTTTGGTTCGACCGATTCACTTAAGTAGAGTTAAGTTCTAGCTCGTTTGTCCGACCGAATATTCTTTTGTTCGACCGTTCTCTTTGAAATCAAGTTAACGGTCGACCGGTTTACTTGTTTCGGTCGACCGGTTCTGGACAGATTTGCAGCCCGATTTTCTACTTTGTGTATCTTGCACAAAACCCAATCAAATCTATCCCCAACGGCTAGAATACCTTAGGAGCTTATAAATAGAGGATCAAGACTTGTTGTTAACACAACTCTCCAACTCCAATTGTCCCAATACATTAGAGAGAAACCTCAATCCTCAAAGCTCCCATTTCTACACTCTATAAGCCTAAACTTCACACACTTGATCAATTACTCATCCTACTCAAAGTGTGCTCAATTAGAGAGTGAATCCCACTCAGTTACAAGTGGTGTCAAAAGAAGCAAGGACTTCGGTGAAAGCCCGAAGTGTCCCTCTCGGATTGTGAGAGGAAGAATTCAAGCAAGCGAGGGTTGTTCGCGTTGCTTGTGGTGTAAAGGCGTTCTCTCCCGGCCCGGAACGGGGAGTGGTTAGTGAAGACGTAGGCGGAGCTCGCGGAGTCGAGCGGAGCTTACAAGAGAGGACTAGGACCCGGGTGGGGTGCCAAACCTCTATAAAAACGCCGTGTCTTCTTGTGGTTTGCATGTTATTTCCCTACGTGTCTTTAAATTGTTTCCGCTGCGTTTATTGCTTGATTAGTTAGGGATTAGATTAATAGTGATTAGTGGACCCATAACCCACACGATCATACAATCATTTCATGTTTATATTTGTATCTTATATCCATTATCTTTCACCTAAACAATGCTATGTTAGTGTGTACATAGTCGAGTCTTTTTCCTTTGATTTTGTTTTCTTTTGTGTGTACTGATAGGGTCATGTTAGTGTGCTGCATTTAACATTGATATATCTGCTTGCCATGATCCTTGGGTGACTTGTCTTCTTTTGCTTGCTGAGTGCTTTAAATTTTTCACATTTCTTTCAAAATCTTCATGTGTTTGCGAAAGAAAATGTTTTTGTAGGTTTTGTGTGTGTTTAGTATGTGCAAAACCGTTGAGAGGCAAAGTAAAAAGAAAGCTCCCAAAATTGTCTTGAACTTGATGCATTAGGATATTTAGTTTACTGACTTTAGGTCTTATCGAGTCGTTAGGATGCACCCCGGTTTTCCCTCGGGGGGCGTGTAATCATAGGGTTTCAGCTCTCAAACATTTAAAGAAGTCCACCCTGAACGTAGTGAGTCAAATAATTCGTGTCTGTTAGTATAAGGAAGTTTGTCATAGTCAGGGGCCCTTAATCTCTTTTTATGAAACTTAAGTGTAGGGGTTTTGATTCCCATGTAGATAAATAAATAAGTGGTGTTCTCTCTTCTCGCACGACTCCTATCACTCGGGAAAATAGGTCTGAGGGGACTTTGTGCCTGGTGCTTTCGAGTCATCTGACTTGGGATGCACCGACCGAACTCCCATTACACGGGTGGTATGGATCACCCTATGTGGAGATTTGGGGGAAGGTGTACGTGATAGTGTAAGTCCTCATAGGCAATGATGCACGAAACCTGACCCTGGGAGAATCAAACACCAACCAATAAACTGCTCCAAAGAAAAAGAAAAAAAAGAAAAAAGAAAAAGAAAGAAAAGAGTCAAATAAGAACCCAAATGGACTTTACACATTGTATCACATTCAGAAGTTAAGGTTGCCCATGTCTTTCACTTAAGTCCTTAACTAATTCTCACGAATAACTCATTAGGCTTGGTGTGTGGACCAATTACATATATATAGTCGACCCGTAGTATTACCGCGTCCCATGATCGACAAAATGAGTCCAACGAGTCGTGTAGCTAGATTGATTGATGCATCTTGTTCGGATTTTGTGGGTATATCCGCTGAAAACCCTCAGGAGACAACACTCCTCCTCCTTGGAGACAAGGAGGTTTAACGGCTTGTTGCATGTGCTAGGTGCAACCGCGATTCCTACGAAAGTGAGTTAGGATTTCTTGTTTTTCGTATGCTTTTCTCTTTCTTTGTTTTGCTCGGGACTAGCAAAAGTTAGGTGTGGGGGTATTTGATTGACATCATTTTATGCTTATATTTGTATCTTATATCCATTATCTTTCACCTAAACAATGCTATGTTACGAGTTTTATGTTTAGTTTTCAGGAATAAATAGGTTTGAAGAGATGAAGCACAAAAGGACCCAAAAGCTGAGAAAAATGACTGAATTGTGAGATCTGGGGACTGAGATGCAAGGGAGAAGGACCTGAACGTAAAACAGAATGACCTAAGAGCAAAACAGAATACTCCACACCATCATGGGGAGTATTTTAGCAATTCGATTCGGGTCGGAGTTCCAATAAACCAAGTAAATGCATCCAAGACCAGAAAATATACCAAGCAAAGCCCACAACAAAACGGAGCGGGATTTGAACCATATAGACCGCCAATTGGCGGTCCAAGACCGCTAATTGGCGGTCTATTTTGGCCCAAACCCGCTCAAATTTCTCCAACACATGTATTAGAGGATGTTTAGGTCATGTTTGGTATTTGTTTAGTCCCACATCGGGGGATTGTCCCGGAGTGCCTTTTTCTATGGCTATAAATAGAACTCTTCACCTTCTAATGTAATCACTTCATATTTTAAGTGGATATTCTTCCTTCTAGAAGTGAGGTCTTGAAGCACACACTAAAGTAGGAGGATGCTACTTGAAATGTGAGTCATTTGTTAATAAAAGTTTCTTCATTATGTTGTTTGTTTCTTGTTATTTGTTTTACTTTGTTTAATTTCATTTCATTAGTTTTAGTAACTTAGTTAATATACTTTCTTTGCTTTGTTTAATAATTAGTGTAGTGAGTAGTTCCATCCCCTTTGGGGGGTGGAGTAGATGTTCATACATGCATTAGAGAATGGAATGAATGCTTTATTTACAATGTGTTGATAAAACATGAATGTATGCTTGCTTGTTTAGGATAGAATTTATAACTTGATGAGTTTTGCCAAAATGATTAGACACCTCTCATGCTTGTTTAGGTTCTGAAATAAACAACTTGCATATGTAAATGTTAATCAACTAGGTTGGTGAATAGATTGATAGGTTTTGCCATAGCATTTAGACACTTCCTATGCATGATAACACCACCCTCATTTGTGCTTAAAGAATGTGTTCAACACCCACCTCTTTGCATGTGTGCACTCACTCCACCCCTTAGGGGTTTTCCACTTCTGTATTCCAACACTCTTCTTTCATTCTTAGTTAAGTTTTAGTTAATCGTTTGTTGCTTTCGTTCGCATTTGGTATTTCGTAGTGTAGTGTAGCGTAGAGTAGCATAAACAACTCTCTTCTCCATCTTTTTCGCCACTTGATTTCGTGCAAACAAGAGGCTGCTCACCTCCCTGAGGACGACCCGTATTTGCCACCGCTTCAACGCGGTCGTGCACTTGCGGTTTAAATTAAAACGTTCAACAAAAAACACTTAGTTGAAAAGCATAACTCTTCAAGTGTGTGGGCTCTTAAAACCAAAATGGTTTGGATTCCCAAAACTAACATTCAAGGACCCAAAGTTGTTTGCGTACCTAAATCTACACTTGTATAGGTGCTTGAGGAGGAAATGGGTGGTGACCGGGAAAACTTAAGAGTCAAATTCAAAGCTGGTTGCATCACCAAATGAGATTGGAACCAATTCAAAGCTTCAATTGGGTATAAATTTGTTATCCTCTAAATTTTTTCAATCAATTGGTTCTAGTCAAAGTCTTTATATTCTTAATTGACATATCATATATTCATTCATTGCAAATCTTAGAATTTGAATTACATCTAATGTTTTAGAGTCACATTTTAAATGGATGTCAAAAAGGGGAGAATTAAGAATTGAACTTAATCAAAAAATCATATTCATATTGATAGGGGAGCTTAATGAATATCATTTTCTTAGTGTAATGAAGTGAAAATTTTAGGGGGAGCAAATTCATTACAAGACATCCATAATTCTATGCTTAACTCTTATAATTTTTGATGGATGTCAAAGGGGGAGAGATAATTAAGGGGGTAACTTGAAATTTGATTTAAATTGAACAAAAACTATGCACATCCTTAGGGGGAGCATTTATATGTATAGTTTACACTTAAAATTTTCAATTATTAAGATATAGGTTCCCATCATCAAAAGGGGGAGATTGTTGGCTTTTTGGCTTAAATCTATATTTTGATGATTTAATCATCCTAATCTTAATTATGATAATGTAGAGTACACACATGTTGCATTGCATATATATTGCTTTGTGCTAACCTCTACAGGTGATCAAGACCCAAGGAAGAAAGGGAATCAAGTCAAGACATGTAATCAAACTCTTTTGAAGACATGTAATTTGTATTTCTTTGAGTCTTAGGAACTTTGTGTTATTGAGCATACTTTAGCTAAAAACTACTCCAACACACACTAGGTTCCCTATAGAAGTCACACACGAAATTTCATATAATTTGGACTTCAATAAATCACTGAAACTTAGACCAGAAAACACTAAACCAAAACCTAAACAGTCTGCCCACATTCGGTCGACCGAAACAGACCGTTCGGTCAATTGAGTGATCATATATCATGTTACTGTTTAACTGCCCAAGTTCAATCGACTGTCCCGACCTCTTTTGTCATATATACCCAACGGTCGTATTCGTATTATCTACATATACCCCAAATACATTTAGTGTATCGGTCGACCGAGGACCTTATTCGGTCGACTGAACTTAGAAGACTCGACAAACCAAAAGTGGAAGTCGATTTTCGGGCGACCTATTCCTTGTTTCGGTCGACCGAATATGATCTTGTTTGTCAACCCCAAAGTGCCTGGTGTAAATTGGTCGACCGAACCTATCTCGGTGTTCGACCGATCACTTAAGTGTACCTGAGTCTTAGCGTTTGGCGGTCGACCGTTCCTTAATCGGTAGACCGAACCTTAATCTAAATTGCCAAACGGTCGACCGAACAACCCGATCCGGTCGACCGAACTTACTCAGAATTGGGTCCTGTCACTTTCTGTTTTGTGTATCTTACACAATCTTTACCCAATTCATCCCCAACAGCTATAACTCTTTAGGAGCTTATAATAGGTGTTCCCTTGACAAAATTAGACATCTCTTACACTTCCATTTGTCAAATACACCTAACAGAAACTCCCAAGTCTTCCATTCCCCAAATCCTACTCTCCAAGCTTAAACTTCCACATCTTAGCATCAATTCCACATCCTAAGCTAAGTGTGCTCAAGTTAGACAGTGTGTTACACTCAAGATCTCAGTTGTAAAGAAGTAAGGACTTCGGTGAAATCCCGAAGTGTTCCTCTCGGATTGTGAGAGAATAAAGTCAAGCTCATGAGGGTGTTCGTGGAGCCTTTTTTTTAAAAGGCTTAATCTCGGACCGGAACGAGGTTGATAGTGATGACGCGAGCCAAGCTCGAGGGAGATTGAGCGGATCTTGCAAGAGAGGAAGTAGGTGGGAGGCCGAACCTCTATAAAAATCCAGTGTCATCTTGTGGTTTGCTTTACTTACTTGTATTTGTTTAAATTCCGTTGTGCATATCTTGATTGATTAAACAAGTAGGTAATTAGCTTAAAGTGATTAGAATTAGAGACCCTCACGATCTAACAAAGTTTGCAAACAATATTAATATCACAGATGTGTAGGATCGTGTAGGTTATGGGTCCACAATCTCTAATCACCTTTTAATCCTAAACAAACTCTGCTTGCAAGCCAAGATGCAGCGGAATTAAAAACAAAACAAGCAAGTAAAGGGAAGGAAAATGCAAACCACAAGAAGTTGGGGTTTTTTTATAGATGTTCGGAACCCCACTCGGGTCCTAGTCCTCTCTTGCAAGCTCCGCTCGGATCACCGAGCTCCGCTCACGACTTCACTAACCACTCCCTGTTCCGGGCCGGGAGAGAACGCCTTTACAATCCTCAAACTCGCGAACAACCCTCGTCGAGCTTGGCTACACCTCTCACAATCCGAGAGGGATGCTTTGGGCTTTCACCGAAACCTTTACTCTTCTTTGACAGCAACAAACTTGAGTGGGACAATCACTCTCTAAACTTGAGCACACTTGAGAAAGATTGAAATTGATCTTAAGTGTGGAAATTTTAGGCTTGGAGAGTTAGGAATGATCTCTCTAATGTAGGAGGCAAATATATGTGGGAGAGTTGTGTAGAAATGTGTTTTACAACTCTTTATATAGGCATTAGAGAGAAGATAGCCGTTGGGGTTGATTGGGTGAGAGTTGGTGTAAGATGTACAAAACAGAAACTTGCAGGACCCAATTCTGCCTAAAAACGGTCGACCGAAACAGGTATGCCGTTCGACCGTTTGGTCAAAATTCAGCTTTGACTTGAGTTCACTTAAGTTAACAGTCGAACGAGCTCAGGGGATTGGTCGACCGAATAAGTCCAGACACTTCTGGGAGACCAAATTGTGTTGGTTCGGTCGACCGCTAGGAAAGTTTCGGTCGACCGGATGTTTGGTAATTTTGGGGTATTTGGGAATAATACGAATACGACCGTTGGGTATAATACGACAAAACAAATGGTCATGTGACACGTGTGAACGGTCGAACAAAAAGGTTTAAACGGTCATGTGACACGTGTGAACGGTCGAACAAAAAGGTTTAAACGGTCGACCGTTTTGGTCCAGGCAATTCAAGTATTGTTTAGGTGTTTTCCGGTTTTAGTTTGGATGATCTATTGAAGTCCAAATTATGTGAAATTTTGTGTGTGACTTCTATAGGGAACCTAGTGTGTGGTTGAGTAGTTTTTAGCTCAAGTATGCTCAATTTACACAAGTTCCTAAGACTCAAAGAAAATACAAAATACATGTCTTCAAAAGAGCTTGATTACATGTCTTGACTTGATTTCCTTTCTTCCTTGAGTCTTGATCACCTATAGAGGTTAGCACAAAGCAATATATATGCAATGCAACATGTGTGCTACTCTACATGATCATAATTAAGATTAGGTTGATTAAATCATCAAAACATAGATTAAGGTCAAAAAGCCAGCAAGATGAACCTACTAAGTATTCTAATGCTTGTTATAATCCCAAATGGGTTGACGCCATGAACAAGGAAATATAAGCACTTAAGCTTAACAAAACCTGGAACCTTGTTCCACTACCACCCACCAAAAGACTCATTGGGTGTAGGTGGATATACAAGGTTAAATACAAAGATGATGGGGGAAGTTGAAAGATACAAGGCTGGATGGGTAACCAAGGGATTTAACAAAGTAGAAGGCCTTGACTACCATGACACTTTTGCTCTTGTGACCAAGATGGTCACAATTTGCACTCTCCTCAGCATAGCCTCCATGAAAGGTTGGCACATACATCAACTAGATGTAAATAATGCATTCTTGCATGGAGAACTTCATCAAGAAGTATGCATGCACCCTCCCCCTGGGTATAGTGAAAATGATTCTAATCTTGTTTGCATGTTATATATAACTTTGTATGGATTGAAGCAATCCTCAAGACGTTGGTTTGAGAAACTAACCAAGGCTCTTTAGTCTCAGTTTTATCCAATCTAAGACACATTACTCACTTTTCACTTGCAAGGATGGAGGTGACATCATCAAAATTGAAAAAGTAAAGCAAGCACTTAGGCAAGAGCTTCATATCAAAGACCTAGGAAAGCTCAAATATTTCCTAGGATTGGAAGTGACAAGATCAACCAAAGGGAATCAATGTCAACTTGAGAAAATATGCACTTAATATACTCCAAGACACTGGACTGATGGGGTTAAAACATGTTGACTCACCTATGGAGATAAACCACAAATTAGCAGAGAATCAAGGAGATACACTTTGATACTCACCTTAATAACAAAACTTCAAGTCAATCATGATGGCCCAACCTTGATGTTCTGTGACAATAAATCAGGTCAACATATAGCGGCAAATCTCGTCTTCCATGAGAGAACAAAGTACATTGAGATAGATTACCACCTTATAAGGGACAAGATACAAGGAGTGATTCAGACAAGATACATCAACAACAAAGACGAAATTACTAACATTTTTACAAAGCCCATATCGTCTCCTCAGTTCAAGTACCTAACAACCAAGTTGGGAGTTCATGATACACTAGTGCAGAAAAGGGAATATATGTCGGATATTCAGGGTATATATGTCGACTATACGGCTCCCCTGACCTAGACGTCGGTCACTTAAAACCCGACGTCAATTCTATAAGTATAGACGTCGGCTATTAGGTACACCTAACGTCTATACATAGAGCATAGACGTTGGTTGTTATGTACACCTGACGTCTATTCTGTAAGTATAGATGTCGACTACATCCCCACCGACGTTTATGCTCTAGGTATAGACATTGATTTTACATAATAGCCGACGTCTATTCGTTTTTCGAAGGGGATAGACATCGGCTACTAGGTACAACCAACGTCTATACCCTTACCAGATTAAAAAAATACAAAACGTAGCAATCATATATTCCTACATAACAAACACATTCAACCTGCACAAGAAATTCATCCACAAACACAAATACATACACACATTCATCGACAAATACATACAAGCATACATACACAAACACAATCATTCAAGCACAAGCATACATACACAAACACTTGGCATTCACAAAGATGTTTGAATTAAAGATGATATTGTATGTTGGTAATACAAGTAAACATGTTAAATAAAAATTACATATTTATTTACAAAGAAAGTGTTATTGATATAAGAACCTCTTAGTTCATTAACATGTTTCTGATAAAATAGCGAGTCCATGGGTCGCGAGTATCATCGAGCTCCTGTTGCGAGTAGGGATCACTATTCTTTTGGAAGACCTATAAAAATACAAGTAAAAAATATTAATATCTAAATAATGAAACTATAATTATACAACTGAATAACGATCTATATTACCTCGGATAAGGATCGTTTTGAGATGCAATTTCGAGGATTTCGTCCATGTATCTCATCACGTAGTACCCACATTCTGTATTTCCAGTCAGCTTGCGGTACTACAAAAATATAAATTTGCTAAGTATATGTTCAATTACTTTACTTAATTAACAAAAATGGGAGAAAGAACTTACTCACATTTCATGCCATGTTACTCCCGATCTTTGGGTTGTTCTCCTGCCACCTAACACTTTGTAAACCCTCATCGTCCTGAGTAGCACAAGTTATTCAACATGAATTCGATAATACTAATAAAAATACACGGATTACAAATACAATGATTAAAATAAACTGACATTAAAACAAGATTCTTCATGATTTTTCTTGGTTTAATCGACCCCAAAGGATCAAATTAGTATGCCGAATTAGACTCGGGGAATAGAACGGCAAGCATCCAATGAACTCTGTTTATATATGTAATTAGAAGTTTATTACAAAATAAAATTCCACTTACTTTGAATTAACAAATTTACTTCTCATAATAAGGGAGGAGAAAATATCTTTTGCCTTGTTCGTTCATGAGAGTCGCAAACTCACCCGATTTATCGTCATTCCCGGATATATAGGTAGATAGACTGACGTCATAAATGTGTCTATAAGAGTAAAAATTAAATTATGTTATTATTAGGATAAAATTATTTGAAGCATTTCATCTTATACAAAAGAAAACAGTTACTTCACTTGCACGTCGATAATCGTTATGCACAATTGATCCATCGCCAAAAACTGCATAACATCCTCTTTGAGGACGTATAAAGCTTGAGGAAAACCCTTTAACCTTCTCCCCCAAATCCCAGGCAGTTAAGGATTGTGATTCCCTACCATTAATTGATACAACATTTTGCACCTACTTGGTAGCAAATTAATGTTGATCGCATGTTGGTTGTTTGACTCTTTGCTCTGAGGACTTGAAACCTTATAGATATATATATATATATATATACAAACGTTAAAAATACAATTATTAACAAAATTGAAATTTATTGGCTTTCAAAATTAAAGTATAACTCGTGTTTGTCATTTAGCTCTACTAAATGACGAGGTCACCTCACGACCCCACCGATAGCATTGCTGAGGGTAACAACCTCTTCTTCCGGAATTGGCACCAGAGCACTAGAGTTTATGCAGCTCCCCACTACAACCTTTCCAAACGAGGGATCGGCTACGAGGGCCAATTCTCGAGAATGAGCCGCGAAATCATATTGTTGATCGGGGTTGACAACTGGCTGCATTGGAGGAGTGGTCCTATGGTGGGGTAGGAGAAGTAGGCAAATTGTGATCTAATCTCTCTATAACAAGTTGCCATTTATTTTGCAAATCAGCAATTTGTTGCTCGCATTTGGTATGAACTGTCGACGAACTTGACCGTTGAGTATTTCCATAATATTGTCGCAGTCCAACCCTAGACCGGGATGTTCATCATTTCCCAAGGCTTCAAGGAGACAATCATTTCGACCATCTGAAACAAATTCGCCTTGGGATTCTCTCAACTTCAGAGAGCCTAAAGTTTAAAGAAAAATGTTACAAACAATTTAAAAATATAAAATTAGTGATTGTAATTTAATAACATATACAAGTGATACAACTTACTATCTTTGAGTCGACCGCTTGTGACTCGTCAGTGACGTACTCCCCTTCGGAGTTTACCCTCGCTCTCTTCCAAGAATCACATCGACGGATGGGAGAAGGAGGACACAAGTTACTTGCTTGCTCCTCACTCATACCGGAGTCAATTGCCTCTTGTTTCTTTTGGGCCATTTTTTCAGCCATCATTTGTGCTTCTAACTTTTGGTACCCCGCTCGAGACATATGATGTGTATACTTGTTAGAATATCTAATCTTTTGGTTTTTTGCTCGGATGATCTAAAACGCTCGAAAGGATACATCAACCTTAAAAAACTAGTCCACACAATTTAACTTCTCTAACCAAATGAATAACTAGATGAATCATAATGTTGAAAAAAATAGGTGGAAAGAACATCTCCAACTGACATAATGTAACCACAATTTCATTCTGCAACTTATCTAACTGTACGGGATCAAACACTTTACTGCAAATCTTGTTGAAAAAGGAACACAACATTATTATGGCATATCTAACATGTTTTGGTAATATGGATCTCAATGCTACAGGTAACAACCGTTGCATTAAAGTGTGACAATCGTGAGACTTTATCTTCTCAAGTTTCAAATCCTTCATAACAACACGACTACTGATATTAGAAGAATAACCTTGTGGAACCCTTAAATCGTGCAAACACTGACAGAGAATGTTTTTCTCCTTTCTGCACAATGTATAACTAGCTGGAGGTAAGTAGTTCTGGTCTCTTTTCTTCTCTGGTGCTAGTGATTAGTAGCATATCATGCATTATATTCATGTTATATATCCTTTATTTTACCCCAATATTGTGCTACTCGAGTTGTTGTTTGTAGTGTTTTAGGAGTTAGGTAATAAAGAATAGGAAGGGAGCAAAAATGACCTAAATATAACAAGTATGGACTGATTTGGAAGGTTTTGTACCTATTTGTAATGCACAATGACTGGATCACAAATCAGGAAGGACCCAAGTGCAAACCCGGAGGGACCTGATTGTGAAATGCAAAATATGGTGACAGAATGACTTGAATCAGATAAATATTTTGCCAATTAAACTCAACGTGATTCGAGACAGCAGATCAGGACTTCACTCCACGTGCCAATTGAAGAAATAAAGCAACACATAAAATTTCAACCCGATCGAACCCATTTGATCCACCACTGGCGGATCCAAATGGTCTAAATGGTCTCCAATTTTGGTCGTGGTTCGGGTTGTCGGGTCAGATCATTCCTGGACTATCAGATGTGATTTAGAGTTGTCTGATTATTCCCAGATTAATCATAACCATACATTAGTCTATATATACCATTGTAATCCCTCCTCTCCACCTCTTCTTCCTCCTTCCCCCATTAGAGTACGTTTTAGTTTCCTATTTTAGTAGTGTAATAAGGGGGTTGGAGAGGAGCAAACATTGTCTTTTATGTTGTTATTTAGTTCTTGTTCATTATGTTGATGTTTTCCTTTGATGCAATTTCTTTTATGTTGTTGTTTGTTTAATCTAGTCTTTTACATCCCTTTCATGGGTTTATGTTCTTTTCATGCTTTCTTTAGTGTAGAGATGAGTAGAGAGTAGTCCATCCCCATTGGGGGTGGAGAAGATGGTGATTTGGTCATATGATGGATTAGTGTGTGTTAATCTTAATCCTTTGAGCTTTACATGATTTCCATAACCATCTAATGTGATTCCACTCTTATCTTTGATGTGCTAATGCTCTTGAATGAAACTTAACACATGTTTAGATTAGTGAGCCTATTTTATGGGGAATGATAAGGACAGGATAAGGATGGAGTGGAAGATGGGAACAAGACATGTGCATGCATGTGCTTATATTGGCTTTATCCAAATTAATGTCTTGTATGTTTTAATGATTGTGATAAATCTTATTTCATGTGGAGACATAATTGGATTTGAGTCATTATGCATGTGAATATATTTGCATCATTTCAATTATTGTCTTGTATGTTTTAATGATAAAGTTTTATCTTATTTCATGTGGAGGCAAAGTTGAATTTGAGTTTTATGGATTTCATGTATGACATGTTTTAATGAGCACATTTGAACACACACTACACCACACATTTTCATTTCCATGTTCTTTCTCTACCCTCTAAGTGGTCTAGTTTTATTGCTTATTTTCCTGACTTCTTTCTCATTGTAGTGTAGTTTTGACCTTCATCTCCTTTTATTTCCCCACTCGAATATTGCGAATCCGACTCGCGCACGCTCCCTGTGGATCGACCTGTACTTGCCACCGCTTCAACGTGGTCGTGTACTTGCGATAATTAAATTGATTTAATCACCAGCATTGCTCCTATACCAAGGTCAACAAGATCAAGTCTAGCATTATATCCATCTTTTGTTTTACCAGGTATGTTCAACAGAGTGCCAACAAGACTATCAGAAATGTTTTTCTCTACATGCATCACATCAATACAATGTCTAACTTCTAACGTTTTCCAATAAGGGAGATCAAAAAATATGGATCTTTTTTTCCAATAATTTGTGTCATTTGCTCGTTCATACGGTTTTCCAAATTCACATTCAACATTCATTACATGTTCATACACCTTTTCGACACTTATTTCAACTGACGGATTCTGAAACTCTTGTTTTCCGTTAAATGTCTTCTTCAACCTACGATAAGGATGAGAGTTTGGAAAAAATCTCTGATGACCAAGATAGAATGTCTTAGACCCATTAACCAGTTGCAAGGAGCATGTATTCTCTTCGCAAATTGGACAAGCTTTATGACTTTTGACAGAATATCCAGACAGATTACCATAAGCTGGAAAGTCATTAATTATGCAAAAAATATTGACCGCATTACAAATGACTGCTGATGATAAGCATCAAAAACTGGCTCTCCGTCATCCCACAATCTCTTTAGGTCATCATTTAAGGGTCTTAAATACACATCTATGTCGTTTCCAGGTTGCTTCGGGTCAGAAATCATTAAGGACAACATAATATATTTGCGTTTCATGCATAACCACGAGGGCATATTGTAAATTATAAGAAGAACAAGCCAAAAACTGTGAATGCTACTCCAACTCCCAAAAAAATTCATTCCGTCCGTACAGAGTTCAAGTCGTACATTCCTAGATTCTTCACCAAACACAAGAAAATCGTAATCTACTTTTTTCCACTGAGGTGAATCTGCGGGATGATGTAGCAACTGATCATTTGGTTTCTCACGATCAGCATGTCATGTCATGTTTTTGGAACCCTCCTTGCCCACAAACAAACGTTTAAGCATTTGTATTATCGGAAGATACCACAATACTTTAGCAGGAGGTGCTTTGATTTTCAACCCATCATCATCTACATTATGATTCGGTCTACTGTGTTTGTCGTGAAATATTACACCTGGGACATGAATGTAAGTTTTCAAACTCACCCCTATACAATATACAATCGTTCGGACATGCATGTATCACCCTATATTCCATTCCTATAAGACACAACACTTCCTTAGCATTATGGTCTGGCAACATCTCTTTCAATAGCTTCAACAGTGATGTGAAACTGACATCGGTCCAACCATTTCCTGCTTTTAAATTGTACAACTTCAACACCAATGACAATCTAGTAATTTGGTGCAACCCTTATACAACAGCTTCTCATTGTCACTCAACAAACTACCAAGTAAATGGGGTTTGACGAAAACTTTTTAGCTATATCCTTAATAATTTCCTCTAACTGATCTCTCGCACTAACATTGTCCCCCTCATTCTTTGAACAACTAAATGATTCATTTTCACCGTGCCATATCCACCGTCTGTAACTTAGGTCGAAACCTTTCTCAAACAAATGATTTTTATTTTCCGAAAAGTCAGCACTAACATATTATGACACTTAGTGCATCAACAATACGTCATGTCTCTGTCATTCGTATTCTTTGAATGATCTTTGGCAACCTCTAAGAACATATTCACTCCTTTCTCATACTCATCACTCAATCGGTTTGAAAGAATCCACTCTCGATCCATTTCAATCTAAACATTAAGAAAAATAATAGTTATTATTGAAGACAATAAATAACATTTCAATTTAAAAGAAGGTGTTCAAAGATGAGAAGATCCGGAGACATGAAGATGAGAAAATAATGACTTAGGAGAGAGGAGATGAAGTCATTAATCTAGCGTGGGAATAAGGAAGGTTAGAAACCTAACTAACCAATCAAGGCCAAAGCAAGCCTAAAATCCACTATAGGTCCTTAGCACTAACTTTGAGGTCCTACCGAGGATCACTAGTCTGTAGGAAATCAAGAAGCCGGAGGTTCCTAAAATCTCAGGGAGACTAGATGGGCAACGACGTTCAGGCCGAAATGGTCTTAAACAGCGAGGACCAGTAGTCTATAGGAAATCAAGAACCCGGAGGTTCCTAAAATCTCAGGGAGACTAGATGGACAACGACGTTCAGGCCATAACGGTCTTAAACGGTTTTCTCTCCTTAATGCGTATGGAAATCCTAGGAGCCAACGTCTAAATTGATTTTATTAATGCTCTTTTATTATGTGGTTTTTGGGCCAAGGAAAGGGTGATGAAATCCCCCACCTTATCTCCTATAGGTGACTGCCCTAGGTGTTTTTCATACCTTAATCTAACAAACAACACACCAAACAAACACTCACCTCACACTTGTTCTAATGCATGTCCTACTAACTAATGTGTGCTTTCTAATGAATAATGAGTGAAAAAGATTACGTACCTTACGCCAGCAATCTACGACAGAAATCATAAAATAAAAAATAAATCGATGAATGAAAAGTCGTGTATGATGAATGACTTAGCAAATATTGTCTAATCTTTTGTTATAGGTTATTAAAAGCCAAGTTGGTTAAGGGGGTCGATGAGTTATTAGAAACTAAACATTTAACTAAACAAAATAAGTTTTTTGCAGCATAAATAAACATTTAACTAAACTAAACATAAATAAACTTGTAACTAAACATAAATAAACATTTAACTAAAATAAATATTTAACTAAACTAAAATCATAAACTAAATGGAATTGTTTATGTTTAGGGTCATATAAACTAAATCATGTGTAATCATAAACTAAACCATATTATAAGGTTTCAGAACCGGTAGAAGTGTGCATGAATAAAAATAAGATTATGAGGTAATATTACTTGCTAAACATCTCTTATACTTGCTAAATATTTTTAGGTAATATTACTTTTATTCCATTTATCTCTCTAATAAAATAAGAGAAATTTATATTCTTATCTTTTCTCAAAATTTCTCCCGCATTCAAGCACACGATTAAGGATTTCGTATTTTCAGAAAACTCAAAAAAAACTTTTAGATAAGCAATTAATTAAGACCTTAATTTGGATTTATCTCCTGGAAAATATCCTTGTAAATCATCACTCATCACTTACTTACTTATTGCATATATAAGTACATATATACTCATTTAAATCATCCAACCAACCCAAACCAATCCAATCCAATCCAATCCAAAGAATGAGTGAAATTAAGTGATATCTCATTAATAAAGACCGCATCCATCATCATAACATATAGGAATAACATATAACAAAATGAATGAAACCTTCACAACCTGTCAAGAAGTATAGCAAAATTCACACTTTGGCAACTAAACCAAACCAAACCAATCTTCATTCACACTCCATTCTCGTCAACCAAACAAATCCAAAATTCACAATCTCCAAAACCAAACTAAACAAATCCAAATCCAAACACCACAATCTAAACTCCAAATCCAAACACCACAATCTAAACATATTAAATATGGGGACCTAATCAAACAAGATACAAGATAAGGGTGTGACATCGCGGTGGTTAAGCATGAACCAGAGGAGACTGCGGTGGCTGAGGAGGTCGCGGTTGTCGACGTCGCAGAGGAGGTCGGAGGTCGCGGCTGCAGGGACGGTGGTCACGGAGGTGGAGGGTCGTGGAGGTTGCGGTGGTTGGGGAAGTGGAGGAAAACGACCGGGGTCACGGAGGCTGCGCTGGTCGAAGATTGGTCGGAGTTGTTGAAGTGGAGGAAGACGGCTAGGGTTTGCTCGGGTTTTGGTCGGGATAAAAGATAAAAATTGAAGGGACTTATAAGCCCTATAGACGTCGGATGTATCACACACCCGACGTCTATTCCCCGACCGGGAATAAATGTCAGCTAAGCAAGATATCCGACGTCTATAGGCTTGAAGGATAACCGTCGGGTATAGACGTCGGTTTCAATGCATGTTCCTACAACCGACGTCTAGATGACCCAATAGACGTCGGTCGTATTAACAGCCGACATCTATTGGGCGACGAGTATTCACTATTCTGCACTAGTGATATTCACTCTCCAACTTGAGGGGTTGTTAAATTAGGTGATTAGTTGGTGATGATTTCGCTCGCACGTTAGGCCCACATCGTGTATATAAGGAGCAACCCGTGATGTAATTATGCAACCCATTCCAAAAATAACAAACTGCTTTCATTCGGCTTTATACATCTTCCTTCTCCTTCCTTCCTTCCGATCCCAAAATCCACCTTCGTCGTCCTAATCAAATTCATGGATTTTTTTCCCCATCTTTGATCACCATTGTCCCAACTTGCAATCATAAGTTACTTGGTACCACAACCTTACCTGCCTCCAATAATGGCAGAAGTTAGACATCAAGGATCCCTTAGATGTCGGCAATGTTAGCACTAGCATCCAGTGTTGGTTGTAGCTTCAGCAAGGGCTATGGAAAGAACATCAGAAAATTTACGAATTTCGTTATTTTCTATGATTTAATATGATAAAAGGAAATATCATTAATTTAATAAAATAAAAGATATTCGAGATGAACAAATAAATATTTTATATCAGTCGTATAAGCACAATAGTTTCACCTGAACGTATCAAAAATGGTAGAAGATTGATTTGTTTTCTTCAATTAGGCTTTGTAACAATTATTCATTCCCTTTTAAAAAAGATTATCTAACATCAACATCAACATTACATTACTCCAAAGCGTCAAAGAGACTCTGCTAGTCTGCTTGATCGAGGTGAGGGTCAAACTTGCATAACCATTCCCCTAGTAAATCGCAGAAGTTATTTTCTATTGACTCATGGATTTGATGCTTAATCTATTGTCTACGCATCTCACAATATTTCATTTCACAATAAATAGACGCAGACAGTTTAAAGAGTCATTTGATTAGTCCATTTCAATCCAAAATGAATTTAAATATGGAATACAATTGTTATAACATATTACACAAAATCTCGTTGAACCCAGTAACCAACTGAACGTGTAGAATTGCACCTCAGCTGTCAAAATATGGTACAATAATTTCACATGTTTGTCGTCCATCTGTACTCTATAGCTATCTATTGGACAATCATAAGTACAACTAAATGGTAAATGCCTCCAAACGTTCAAGAAATAGGATAGCTTTTGGCACCAGACTTGGACATGAAACGATTGATTGGCAAGTGTGAATATCTGCCGACTTTGATGGGGCAAAAGAATGCCTCAGCTGATGAAATGAATCTCTGAATTTCCTCCGTGACTGCATTAGAACAGAGAAAGAAAGTAGTTTCCGCCTTTTTCATGATTCTGGAACAATACATAGCATTCCATGGCCACGGCTGTGCTCCAAAGGGTACAGCGTTGCACCTTTTACGTATTTTTGATGCAATGCAGCAGCTTTTCTGACGGCCATGAAGTTTTTCAGCTTCCCTTCCTCTCTTGTTTTGATGATTGAGCATGCACTTAGAGGGTCTCCTGTTCCACTTCCAACCCACCTTTATCAAGGTAAAATAGTTAGTTTTGTAACACTTTTATGAGAAAAATACAATCTGCGGGTTTGATATAGAATCAAAAGTCCAGCAAGAGTGAATAATATTAATACTTTAAGAAATGTACAGTAAAAACTCAAGAAAAACTACTTCGATATATGTCGAACAGCATCTAAAATACACAAGAATAACTATCTTGGACACAATCTAGGGTTCTGCACTAGGTATGCAATGCTTGTGGTTATTAGTAGCCACTTGCATATTTCACAGCCTCAAGTAGCCAGAATTTCACGTTGAAGATAGATGAGGAAGGAAGAGAGGTCTACCTCTATTTGGAGGAAGAGACGAGGATCAATGGCTTACCCATTTTTTCTTAGGAATTTATAGACGGTACAAGTTTTTTTTTCTTTTTTTGATCATTAATGGATATGAAAGAAATAAAAGGTAACAAAGGAAACTAAAAAGAAAGAAAAGACCAAGGGATAGTCTCCAAAGAAACAACAAGACGACCAAAACAAAACCACAACCCCAAACGTGGGAAAGGGTCAAAAGACCAAAAGATATTGACTTATGGCCCCAAAAAACACAAAACAGATTAGCCTCTCAGAAATTCAGCCCTCAAACCAACACCGGACAACCAAAAAGCCACATCCCATAATATGCTAATCCATATATCTCTGATCCTTAACTTCTTCCCATCAAAACATTGCTTATTTCTCGCTAACCAGATATTCCACCAAAGAGCTAAAGGCCCCAGTCTAACAGCTTCCAAAACTTCTCCTTTCAGGTAGCCTCTCACCCAATTCACCCAAAAGCTATGGAAATCATATCCCACATCTAAGGACGACGCAAAATACTATAAGAGAAATTTCCTTTCATCTTTATTTCAGAGAAGAGAAAGGAAAGACATCATAAATAGTTGAGATAATGATTTCTCACACATGCATTTTGTTTCCTACATGCCCTGTTCACATTACTCAGATTGTTTACAAGAAAAAGTTGATTTGGTTTGCAACACAAACTTCTCTTTTGGCTCCTATATTTTTTATTGGTATTTTGGCTCCTATGTATAAAGAGTTGAAAGACAGGCGCTGGAAAAAATTAGAGTTGCTTTGTGATACCTATAAGTCAGTCCTCATTAGGTAGGATCATATATACATGTCTTCAGAAATTTTACATTTTCTAAGAATGACTTGTAAAATGAAACACAAAACCTAACATGTGTGATATGTATTTGAGTAATTTAATGTTTCAAAATAAAATGGTATTTATTTCTTAGAATGCCTTAAGCTATGTGACTTTTTTTATTGGTTTAAGCTACGTGACTAACAAGATGAAGGCTACATATTTAGCGTCCCATGAAATCCTAGAGGCACAACCATGATGAACATGCATCAAAGTCAATCCCTATATGCCAGTTAAATTTTCAAAAGACAAGAGGATAAGTTAAACCTATTTTCAAGGATAATCTTGAATCATATATAACTGGAAAGAACTGCATAAAAATTACCACCTCAAAACTTTTTCTGAAGCAATTCTAGCAGCATAGAGTGTGTTTTGGCTGGGCAACGAATGAATCTTGCGGTTAAAATCTGCCCTCATGGGAGAGTGGATTTTGATGAGCTTGTGAGAGAGAAAAAGTTGGTTAGACATGTATGTGTGGAGAGACAATCTATTGGCCCAATTTTTTGCACAGTAAATAAAGAAAGACCAAGTCTCACTTACCCCTAGGCACTCCATCATTTGATAATATGCCCTACCATGGAGTGGAGTGTGACCTTTTCTAGACTCCGAAAAGTATCGGGTCCTGAAAATGTAACCATAAATAAGTTAGATAAAAAATTACAATTGATAAGTAGTATTTGACCTAGGACAAAATATTACATTTTTTACCATTCCTTGTAACCTGGATCCACCGTGAAACCATACATGTCTACAGATTCACAAATTGATAAAGCAAACTCAAGAGCTTTCAATCCTGTTCCTTTTGCAGCTGAACCGAACGATGCACCTAACATAAGATATACAGGATTCTGGATAGGAATTTCCTGCAAAAGAGAATAAACCACTAGTTAGGAAAAAAATGGTTTGTATAAACAAGGGTAGATATAATAAGGGAAGTACAAATCAAGAAGATGGAAGCTCTAACCCGAATCATCTTGTTCATGATGTCATGAATGGTGGTCTTCACAATCAAAACCTCCTTTCCAGTTTCTGTAAAAGTGTCTTAGTTTGCTTCGATATTAATATAATAAATAATATCACTTCAAGTAACAGAGAAAGCTCCAATACCATCTAACTCCACAACTTTATCAAGTGCCTTTGCAGATCCTCTATTTAGAAGACGAAAAGTACTTTTACTTCCTGCATATTTGGTATAATTCTGAAAGTGGCAACAGCTGCTCATTTCAAGATTCATTCTTTCAATCGACAAACAATTGAATAACTACAGTATAGATATGGAAAGGTTTTGCAAGTTACTTTAATTGGGGCTCCATTTTCTCGAAATACAGCATCATATCCGTCTATCTCATGTCCAAAGGCTGTTTTCAGAAGATCTCCAGAGTTACCAATTACTGCACAGCGATCAAACTGGCGTGGCACATATGGAGGTGTCTCGGGGAGCACCAAAGCAAGTTTTTCCATGCACAATGTCTTGTTATTGCAATGATTTCTAAGAGAATTCAAAAGAAAAAGGACTGAATGATATAGTTCGGATAGCATTAGCAAATTTTAGACAAATTTTACTTGAAATTTTACTTTCAAGTTTCAAGTGAAGTCATGATAACAATAAACGGCAACTTCAATACTATTTGTAGCTTCTCAGTTGAGGAAAGTATTTATTTAAGCGACTCATTGCACATTACTAATACTGACAAGTATTTCCAATCTTTCATGAATTTGAGAGAGAGCAGATTCCAATCATTTACCTACTTTATACAATAAAATTATCTAAATATGTAAAGATCTCTTATTTAGGTGCCTTTGGACTGAATTACTCCAACCATTCCAAAACCGACGGTAAACCTATTCTTAAATAATAAATAACATGATGAACCCGTGACTTACGGTACAAAATCTTATTTGGTGAAATTGAGACATAACAAGAGATGATAAAAATATTTAGAAACTCCCTAATCTTGTTCAATTTTAGCCAGTTATCATGTCATAAAACAATAAATGGCAATGATCTACAACAAAGGCATACTTACAAGAGTACACCCTTGTTAATCCTATGCCAAGCATATTCTTCCCATCCATTTGGTAGAGCATCAATGAACTCCTTCGTGAGTATTGTCGTGCTATTACGCACCTAGAAACATCAAATCAGAGGATCAACAGATTAGCAGAATATTACGAATAAAAAAGGGACTTGTAGAACTTGAAAATATAAGTAAATAGTCGTTGTGCTTAGAAACATGCTCTTGGGAAGGAAACAGGACCATGCCATGGGCTTTAAGAATTTCGAGACGACAAACAGATAGAGTACCCAACGGACTCATAATTACCAATGTTTTGAGTAAGTAAACGATGTGGCATTCACAAATAAACCAACAAAGTCACAATATCCATGTTTGAGTTCGCAAATAATTCAGTAATAACAACTAAAAACTGCAAAGACACATAAGCAAGTAAATATATTACTGCTACTTAAGATCCAACCTGTTCCCATGTCGCAATAGCTTCACAAAGATCAAACTCAAATGCTAAGCCTTCAAGTTCCCCAGATTTGGGATCTCTCTGTACAAGGAATATTTTTTCAGAAGAATTTATATTCACGTGTAAACATACAAAAATATCATACAATATCTAATCTAATATCAAAAGAGACTATGTGATGGTAGATATAGTGTTAAACAGATTGGTGAAACGTTATTAATTTCTTGGATTTTAAATTCTTTAAGAAGATCATTATCATCAGTTATGAGATTGGATTTTCTTATCAGTCAAAATAAATAAAATTAAAGAAAATAAAATAGAGAAAAAAAACTGTGGAAAGGATCTGACCAGCCCCACAGGTGGGGCACCAGATCCAACCAAAAGAACAAAAAGGGCCAAAACCAAACAAGACAGAAGAACTACATCAAAAAACAGTCAAACCAAATGCTCTTGATGCAAAACACTCTCATCCCTCGACCAGCAATGACTTCTGGCAATCAATTTTTTCTTATTCTGGCATTAGCCATTTTGTGAAAGAACATCTTGTTATCTCCTTTCAACCACTTCACTCTGGACTTTTGTTAACAATATGTTTCTAAATTCCCAACTCAATCTCATGGTCTAGTTTTAGTGACCTTAACTGAATACTCTGGTCATCACATATTTTTCAAACAACCACATGTCCTTATGGCGCTGTGATTACATCAATGAGAGTGCTGCTTTGAAATTAAGCATCAATTATTGTGCGTGCATAAGATTGAATCGGTATAAATAAATTACAATATATTAGCATGAAATTGATTATAACTTCAATACAAAATCTTGACAGTCCATTGGGTTATTAATGCAACATGTTCCATAATATCAGTCCCTAAGTGATCAGATGGTGATAGACCTCTAAGGCTCTTACTTCATTACTTAAATGTATAGTTTTATTATTTCTATGCAATTTACCGAGATTAGTTTAAAAGTACATATAATACTTCTACTAGCTAGGCCACAAGACAAGCAAATGACAATGACATTCCTCGAGTAAATAGCATGTAAAGAACTCAAGGGAGACTTACCCACTTTGAGTCTGTATCACTTGGAAACTTCAATGTAACTTTGCAGCGATCTGTACTACTCAAAGCCTGTAAACCTAATCCATTTGTATTCTGCAGAACCATCAAAAAATTGCATGCCATGATAATGACAATTTGTAACTAAGATAAAACTTCAAAAAGTAAACACACACACAAACCCTCTACAACGATAGCATCAATTATGTTTCATAATATTTCTCCAAAAAGGCATGCAACTTAACATGCAAAGAAGGTGTACTTCATGATTGTAACGTAATGGTGTATTTCCATAATAGAAGCCCCAAAGTTTCACCTGAAACACTAGACGATGACCCATAAGATAGGATAATAGTACTTTTACTACTACCTAATTTTTTCAACCAAAAAATGCTGCATTTTGAAAACACATAATGATAACAGCTAGCACATTGCTCCCAAGCCCACAAAGATTTTGATATGGTATGTCCCATTTCCATGAATTTTAAGTAAGCCAAAATTAAGGGTACTAATCGAGCCATAACTTGATCGAACTAGTGTAAACTTGTGTTTAGGTCAAAATTTATATGGTCAGGTTGTGTTTCAATCGAGTTGACTATCTTAAATTGTGTCGTGTATAAGATTTTAATTGGTTACATTCAGCTCGTTTAGTGAACAAGCCAAACATAACCTTCAAGCTTTGATTCCTTGTATTTGTTATAACCCACATATTTCATTTCATATATGTTGTTGCACCTCAATAGTACATCTTTAATGGAAGGCTAGCATCATATATCCAAATGATGTATAAACAACAAATTAAAAATGTGACTACTTTCTGTCTGGACGCACATGACCTAAAATCCAATATACATTTTTAAATACTAATT
Source organism: Triglochin maritima (assembly GCA_963682175.1). Taxonomy (NCBI): domain Eukaryota; kingdom Viridiplantae; phylum Streptophyta; class Magnoliopsida; order Alismatales; family Juncaginaceae; genus Triglochin; species Triglochin maritima. The sequence continues at coordinate 18,902,046 of OY821779.1, forward strand.
ATACTTAATCATATCGAATCAACATGAGCTGCGGACGAATGAACATATCCGAAACAAAGTTTTTTCTAGATGTTGAGAACTCATGTTATTAAAGATACCACTAAGTTCTTTTGGTCTTACAAACGTGGGCCCATTGGACGGAGACATTACTAACAAATTATCAAAACAAAAAGAAGTAACTAAACACCACACAACAAACTAAAACCAACAATTATCAGGAACAAACACATTGGTTAGCCACAGAAACAGGAAGAAAAAGTCGAACTGACCACACACTTGCCGAAGTCCCTCTGCAGCGTCTCGAGAGCAAGCAAGTCGTCGTCCGTGACCCTGACGTTCCCATCTTCAACCAACAAACACACGACCATAAGAAGTGGGGGAAAAACTAAAAAAAGAAGAAGAAAGTTGGTTACATGGGTCGGAGATGCCGGCGATGTAGATGAGAATGGCGGCGGTGCCGGAGGCGAGGACGAGGAGGAGGCCGAGAGGGAGGATCCGCATCGGGAACCCTAATCGGAGTCTGGATCTGTGGCGGGTGTGGATCGACGACGCCACCACCACCGCCACTGTGTTGGTTGGCGGATCTACAAATTAAAGGTGGGATTTGATTGATCTGATCAAATCGAAGTAGATGGTTATGGTTATGGTTATTCTTTAGGGAAGTAGGTAATTGCAACGTCACAACATTTTATTTAACATTTTTATCTGAGAGACACGTGAGCATGATTTGGAGTCTGCCACAAGTTGAGGTATCCAATTCAGATATTTATCTAATTAGACAAAAACTCGTACTTTGAACAATGTGATTTGTATTATATATGATTCTTTTTCATTAAAGATTCTCAAACAATAACAATAATTTTGGAATATCTCCATAATTATTCGAGGTAATGTTTAACATGAACTTAAATTGTTTATTTAAAATATTGAAATCGTACATACAAATTTTCAATGGATTTCATATACAAATTTTCTACTAACAGAATGCTACAAATATATCATCATAAAACTCATCTAACTTCTTAATTGAAAAGTTCACAAAATGTCGCCCAACTCTACGCTGCTCTACCAAGTATTCTGAAGAGAGATGTGTTGCTACTTAAGTTATGTTTGGATGTTTGCTCGGAAGCAGTTTTTCTAGGTAGAATTGTCATCGTAGCTGACAAGCTCTGCGCTTCTTGGAAAGTCATGTCTCTCTCCTTGGCACGGAGAAAAGTTTGTCTGGATTGCTTATTTGAGCTTTTCAAGGAGTCGTTATCGATCACATTTACAAGTTTGCCCCTCTCCTTGTTTTTAACGTCAAATCCCCAACCGTCTAATGACTACACTTTCACCAACCTTTATCCTCATGCCCTTGTCTCGTTGTACCTCATTGATGTCCTTGTTCCCCCTACTTGTTTAACGATCGTCGTTGAAGTGAACCCGGTGAGGAGCGTGTACTGTTTATGTAACTTGTTTGCTAAATTTTGGGTCCTGAGGAGGTCAGGGAAACTTATTAGTAGCATATCATGCATCATATTTATGTTATATATCCTTTATTTTATCCCAAAAATTGTACTACTCGAGTGTTTGTTGATATATTTCAGGTATTAGATAATAAGAAGAGAAGGGAAGAGAAAAAGTGTTGAAACGTAAGAAGAAATGACTTAAATGAAGCAAAATGAACCTTTTTGTCATGCATAAGGACTCATCTGCAAGAGGGAAGGACCTGGACGTAAGCTTGGAGGGACCAAATAGCAAACCGAGAAACTTCATATCATCATGAGGAGTATTTTGGGCAATTAGATTCAGGCACAGACTCAAACAACTAATTCGGGTGCACCGCACATGGAGAATTGAAGCAATAAAGAAGCCAACCGAATTCGGGTCGAATCCGACCAAAAGTGACTGTCAATTGGCGGTCCAATATGCTCAGCATCCGACCCGACTTCTCGTGGGTGTGTATTATGTTGTTTGTATCTATTTATAGAAGTTTCATTAGTCCCACATCGAAGGATTGTCCTCAGTTTCTTTTTTTCATTGTCCTCTTTTGTAAAATACTCATTGGTTGGTGGTCATTCTCTCTGCTTAGAGTAAAGTCTTGGAGCAAAACTCAAGTGGACAGATGATACTTGTAATGTGAGTCATGAATAAAGAAAGTTTTGTTAGTTTCATGTTGTCTCTTTTAATTCTTGCTTGCTTAACTTAATTTGTTTTGTCGTAGTAGAATTAATTAGAATGTTTCATTTTCTTCATATAATTTTTAGATTAATGAGTAGTGAGTAGTTTCATCCCCATTTGGGGGTGGAGTTGATGTTTATACATGTAATGAATAATGGGATGAATGCTATCTTTTTGCAATATGTGATGAATATGATTGTATGCTTGTTTGTTTAAAAGCATATATTTAACTTGATGGGTTATGTCATAATCATTAGGTACTTCTCATGCTTGTTCAGGTTCTCAATAACCAACTTGTTTATACTCATGTTAATGAACTAGGTTAGTGATTTAGACAGGGAAAAAGGTCATTCAAAATAAATGGGTTTTCAAGAGGAAGATGGACATGGATGGGAACTTGATATCCTACAAAGCAAGGCTTGTAGCAAAATGTTTCACTCAAGTTCAAGGAATTCACTATGATGAAACGTTTTCACCGGTTGCTATGTTCAAGTATATTCGGATTATGCTCGTTATTGCCGCATTTCATGATTATGAGATATGGTAAATGGATGTCAAAACGGTGTTCCTTAATGGGAACATGGAGGAGGATGTGTACATGGTACAACATCAAGGTTTTGAAGATCCAAAGAATAGCGAGAAAATATGCAAGCTTCAAAGATCCATTTATGGATTGAAGCAAGCATCAAGGAGTTCGAACAAGCGCTTTGACGAAGAAGTCAAAAAGATTCACTTCGTCCAAAGTAAGGAAGAGCCTTGTATATACAATAAGGTTAGTGGGAGCCACATAGTGTTCTTGATCTTATATGTCGATGACATACTCCTCATGGGAAATCATATACCTTTGCTTGAGCAAACGAGAAGTTCATTGAAATATGCATTTTCGATGAAAGATATGGGTGAGGCTCAATACATCTTGGGAATCAAGATATATAGAGATAGATCTGGTAGACTCATTGGCCTAAGTCAAGGTACATACATTGACAAGGTCTTGGAAAAGTTTAGCATGAACAGGTCCAAAATGGGCAATGTGCCAATAAGTATGGCTGTGCAACTCAAAAAGTCTCAACGTGCTAAATCACGTAAAGACTTGGAGTACATGAAAGATATCCCTTATGTTTCGGCAATAGGATCGATCATGTATGTGATGACTTGCAAATACCCGATGTCTCGTATGCTCTAAGCGTGACAAGTCGTCACCAATCCAACGCAGGTCCTAAGCATTGGACTGCGGTCAAGAATATTCTGAGGTACCTTAACCGGACCAAAGATAAATTTCTTGTTTATGGAGGACAAAGGGAGTTAATAGTCGAGGGTTATTCGGATGCGAGTTTCATGAGTCATCCCGACGATAGAAGGTCGCAATCAGGAGACGTCTTCCTTCTGAATGGTGGAGCTGTGAGTTGGCGTAGTTGGAAGCAAACCACTACGGCTGACTCAACCACCGCTTCCGAAGTAATGGTTGTCGCTGAAGCGAGCAAGAAAGGAGTGTGGATTAAGAAGTTCCTTAAAGAGCTTGGAGTAGTTCCCTCGTGCGAGGGACTCATAGACGTATTTTGCGATAATAGTGCATCTATCTCGCAAATCAAGGATCCCAAATCACACCACAAAGTGAAGTACATGGATCGTATCTTGATGAACACTTGGAGGCGAATCGGCGGGCGATTCAACGGGAAACACGACTCCGGATCTTCGAAAGGTTTTAGAGAACCTTTGGGTATGATTCTCTCTTTGTGATTTATTTTAATATATGTAGGATTGCATGATATTAGAATAAACACAAAGTAATGTACATAAAATTGTTGAAAGTATGAAATCGTTCTTGTATGTTGTATTAATAAATTTTAAAATATATACATACATGGGGACACGAAATCCTACAGATGCATCTGTCAATTATCTATCGTATTCGTTCTACGTCCACCTCGGTCTTGGAGACCTCAAACAAACAAAAACCACTCTTTAACTGGTTGATATGTCTATGAAGAAATTGAGGGACGTGGTGGAAGATGTTCTGATCAAAGTAGGTGAGTTCATTTATCCAGTCGATTTCTTTATTTTGATACTGAACCTGTGTCAAATCCACTTGGACAAATTCCTGTTATTTTAGGGTGACCATTTCTTGCGACTTCCAATGTCTCGATCAATTGTAGTAATAGTCTGATGCGCTTGACATATGGTAGTCAGTGCGTTGGTTTCAACATCTTCACCAGCGGGAAGAAGTCAGGTGCCTTCGATGATCCTATTGAGGTCAACCTTATCCAGGGCACGGATGAGATTGAAGTCGAAGGCACCTTCAAGTATTCTAGAGAGTTGTTCGATGTACATTGTTTTATACTTATTCTAATATGATGTAATCTACGTATATATTAAAATAAATAGAAGGAGATCATACGCAAAGGTTCTCAAAACCTTTATGAAGCTCCGGAGTTGCGTTGCCCGTTGAATCGTCCGCCTATTCGCCTCCAAGTTTCACCAAACTCTAAACAACATTAGAGAGAAAGGAGCTAGTCAATCAATCTCTAAATCAAGCTTAGAATCCAGCTAATAACCCCTTTAAAACTCCCTGAGCATTTAATCTCCAAAAGCTCGAATAATTGAGAGAAATTTGGATGGATTAGTGAGGAGGTTAGGGAGAGAGAATATTTTTGCATTAATTAAACAAGTAGGGATATGAGACCTATTATATGCTCTCCCAACACCCACATCATAGGTAATCCACTACCCATGATCTCTTGTTTTTCTCTCCCTAACCAGTCACAAAATGACACATAATCACCCTCATTTACGTTTGACCATAATTGGAATAATTCCAACCCATGATCAACAATAATCTCTTAATAATTCTGGCAAAATTGTGCCCACTGGTCGACCAAAATTAACCAATCGGTCGACCGATTGGCAACCTTTTGTGGTTTTGGTTGGACCATGAAATTAGGCGGTCCACCCATCACACACTAGCAAAGCTACTGTGATTGTTTGGTTGAACAAACATGCCCAAACGGTCGACTGTTTCTACACTAGAAAGCTAATGAAAAAGCCAGTGGAAGTTTCGGTCGGACTGCACTTCAAATCAGTTGACCGACTATTTCCATGAGAAGTTCCATAAATCCTCGGGTGAACCACGATTTTCACCCGGTCGACTGATCACTACCAAGAAGAGTTTGTGGAAGTTTTCGATCGACCGAACATATCCATACGGTCGACCGTTCACACACGCAACAACTACTATGAGTTTCCGGTCGACTGGTCTCCGAAAACGTTCGATCGTTGTGACCTGATTTTTGCCTTTACCAAATTTTGGATTTATATCCAACAAAATCTGATCTTTGGGGTTTTTAGCAAATTCTCATATCATGTAATATATTATCCCATGTAATATCAAAACATCACATCCCATAATGTACACACTCATATGAATTTATTTATGATTCTAACTATGTCATTTTCACGACATATTGATTTTAACCGATTCACCACATGTATACTCAATACATCATATGAACATAAAATCAACCTTCTTGTTTCGTAGTTTTGTGAAATAACCTATAGAAGGATCTAAGTTATATCGGTAATGATATTAAACATTTCATATCACAAACTATAAGCACTATCTAGTTACACATTATAGTCACCCAACTAGCAAAGATGTCTTGTTCACTCGAACTAAACACGATCCATTTAGTGATATAAAGACATCACTTGTGTGTATCCATTGCCACATGATATTAAGAATATTATACGAAGTAGAAATGTGTCATATATACTATAGGATTTCATGTTTAATTATACATATATATTTTCAATTTTTTTATGTATAATAAGGATCAATTACAATTTTCTTTGATTTATTTCATGCATGCATCGGTTTGTTTTAACATCTAGTTTCAAAACTCTATTAAAACAAACAAGGGCTCCGAAATTCATACCTAGAAGTTCTCAAAAACTTCTTGAAGATTCGGAGACGTTGGGGATGCTTCTCGCCGCGCCGGATGCCTCCGAGTGTTCACGGAAACCCTAAACAAGGTTGGAGAGAAAGGAGCTAGCCAATCGATCTCCAAACAAGCTTAGAATCTAGCTACAAACCCCTTCCTTAGCCTCTGAGATTTCTCCTTCCAAAGACATAGAAAACTAAGAGAATTTTCGTGGGATTTTGTGGTGAATTAAGAGAGAAAATAATTATTGAATTGTGTGTGCCAATTAGGGAGAATAAGGACTTATTTATAGGTTCCAATCTTACTCTTAATCATGGCTATTCTTTAGCCACGTTTTTCTTTATATTTTCTCTCATAAATTAATTCCTTCATGTATTACATGCACCCACAAAACGTTTGACCAAGTTTGGAGCTAATCCAACCATCAATCAAATTAATCTCTTAATAATCAAAGGCAGAAAATCAATCGTTGTTCGGTTGACCGAGACCCATTCGGTTAACCGAATATGTCACGATTGGTTGACCGAGTACTAGACGGATGACCGATTCTTAAAGGGAAAAATTCTCCTTAACCGATCGGACGAATTCTCGTCTAAGACCGAGTGCCATTCGGTTAACCGAAAATATCGGAACTTAATATTATTCGGTCGACCGATTTTGGTTCGGTACACCGTACCAAAGTTCCAGGCACTTTGGTCAAGTTCGGTCAATCAAATATGACTATCCGTTCCATGTTCGGTTGACCGATCCACAGATCCTTCGGTCGACTGAACCTCAACGGATTACCGAACTTTTACCCGATTTTGCCTTTTTCAAATTTTGGATTTATTTCCAACAAAATTTGAACTTGAGGGGTTTTTAGCAAATTCACAACTTATGCAATATATTATCCTATGCAACAATAAATTATTGCACCTCATAATATATGCATCTCATATGAATTTATCATGATTCTAATTATGTTATATATTACATAATTGATTTTACTTGTTCACCACATGTGTCATATTTTCTATAAGAAACCCGACACATCATATGAACCAAAAATCAAGCTTCTTGTTTCACGGTTTTTGCGGTGTGACCTATGGGAGGATCTAAACTAAGTTGGCAGTGATATTAAGAGCTTAATATCACAAGCTATAAGCGGTATCTAGCTACACATTATAGCTCCCAATTAGTTAGATGTCTTAATTCCACTCGAACCAAAACTCGATCCATTTAGTGATGGAGTGCACCACTTGTGTCCGTCCCTTGCCTCATGATATTAAGAATACACACAAAGTAGTATTGTGTCATCTTTGTATTAGTATTCATTTCTTGATCTCTTTAAGCTAGTTATAAATATGTGACTTAACTCAAATCACATTGTGCACATTATAACTTTGCTTTATCAAGGGGCCCACTAATATCATCACTCAATTAAGAGGGGCAATGATAATCTTTTGACTAACTATCTTCTCCAACAAAAGTTGTACTTAACCAACCAATGCCTTTACACTACACTGATCGATAGTTCAAGACATTGATCTAATTAAGTATTCCTTAAGTGATTAGATATAAGTCTCATATCAAAGGACCAAAGACACAGTAAAATATTAATGACACAGAAACACATTTCTATAATATTTTACTTATTAGGTCTATTCAGTATACAAAAGTAATATTTTCCTCTTTTGCATACCCGTGTTGTCACTCACTTGTAGAGCTACAATGATCTATGACCAACACGACAATCTTAACTCGGTAATTAATGTTCCATGTTAATTACCATGATTGCGAATATCTTTTGTTTTATGTAAACCAATATCTTTTAGAGCTCTACGGTTAAGGACCAAGAGCATCTTCCTTAACACTTCTAAAAGACGAATAACATAAACAAGGAACAAAATGATCTCTCATTCAATTCATAATAATTGACATTTAAAAGTAAAACTTTTAGAACACATTCCCTTCAATATCGGTAATGATATTAAACATTTCATATCACAAACTATAAGCACTATCTAGTTACACATTATAGTCACCCAACTAGCAAAGATGTCTTGTTCACTCGAACTAAACACGATCCATTTAGTGATATAAAGACATCACTTGTGTGTATCCATTGCCACATGATATTAAGAATATTATACGAAGTAGAAATGTGTCACCCTTGTACTATGTATTCATTTCTTGATCTCTTAAGCTAATTATAAATATGTAACTTAACACAAGTCACATTGTGCACATTATAATTTTGCTTTATCAAGGGTCCACTAATATCATCACTCAAGTAAAGAGGGACAATGATAATCTTTTGACGAACTATCTTCTTCAGTATAAGTCATGTTTAACCAACTATCTTTATCACTATACTCATTGACAACTTTTGACACTAATCAAATTAAACACTTCCTACGTGAAAAGATATAAGTCTCACATCTTAGGATTCAAGACACAATAAAACATTAATGACACATAACACAATTCCATAATGTTTCACTTGCTAGGTCTATCAATATATAAAAGTAACTATTTTTCTCTTTTATTTACTCGTGTTGTTAAATTTTTGTAGAGCTACAATACTCTTTAACCAACACAACAATCTTATCTCGGTAATTAATATTTCATGTCAAATACCATGATTGTGGATAAATTTTGATTTATGTAAACCATTATCTTTTAGAGTTCTACGATTAAGAACCAAGAGTCTCTTCCTTAACGTTTCCAAAAGACGAATACAATAATCAAGAAACAAAATATTTGCACATCCAATTCATAATTTTTGACATACAAAAGTAAAACTTTTAGAACACATTTCTTTCATTGTTAAGGTCATGTTAGTGTGCTACACTTAATATTGATATATCTGTCTGTCATGATCCTTTGTGTGACTTGCCTTCTTTTGCTTGCCCAGTGCTTTAAATTTTCCATTTCTTTCAAAATCTTCATGTGTTTGCGAAAGAAAATGTTTTATGAGTTTTGCATGTGTTTAGCATGTGCAAAATCATTGAGATGCAAAATAAAAAGGAAGCTCCAAAAATTGACTTGAACTTGATGCAATTGGATATCTAGTACACCGGCTTTAGGTCTTATCTAGTCGTATGGATGCACCCTGGTTTTTCCTCGGGGGGAGAATAATCATATGGTTTCAGTACTCAAAACAAATAAAGAAGTCCACCCTGGACCTATTGAGTCAAATAATTCGTATATGTTAGTATAAGGAAGTTTGTCGTAGTTGATTTCTTTGTTTTGGATACTGAACTTGTGCTAAACCCACTTGGACAAATTCTTGTTATTTTAGGGTGACCATTTCTTGCGACTTCCAATGCCTGGATCAAGTGTCGTAATAGTTTGATGCGCTTGACATGTGGTAGTCAGTGCACTGATTTCAACATCTTCACCATTGGGAAGAAGTCAGGTGCCTTCGATGACCCTGTTGAGGTCAACATTATCTAGGGCACAGATGAGATTGAAGTCGAAGCACATTCAAGTATTTCAAAGAGTTGTTCGATGGATATCCTGACGGTGGTGAAGATGTTTCAACTGGGCTGGCACAAGAAGGTGCCTTATCTTGTGATCATGTGACCTTTGAGCCACATCCTTTCGATCATGCTATTGAGCCACAAGTTACCATTTTTGTGGCCTCTGGGCCACCTGCTTTTCACTTTGTATATGTTGAGGACCCCATGTGGGTTAAGAATCAACCACCTGATACCCTACATTTCAAACAGCCAGACAGAGATTCACCTCTCATTCATGCCTCCTATCTTGCTCAATCTCAAGAGACATTAAACGACCATAACGTAGGATTTTGTGTCCCTATGTATGTTTATATTTAAAAAAAATCAATACAAATATACAAGATCGATTTCATATTTTTATTGATTTTACGTACATGTATTTGTTTATTCTAATATCATGCATTCCTACACATATTAAAATAAACAAAGGATAGAGGATCATACCCAAAGGTTCTCTAAAACCTTTCAGAAGATACGGAGTTCCGTTGGTCGTCGAATTGTCCACCGATTTGCCTCCAAGTGTTCACCAAACTCTAAACAAGACTAGAGAGAAAGGAGTTAGTCAATCAATCTCTAATTAAGCTTAGAATCTAGCTAATAACCCATCTTTAAGCTCCTGAGATGTGTCCTTTTATAGGCTCCCAAAACATCCTTATCAAGAGCTATCCTTTAGTCATGATCTCTTGCTTATTCTCTCCTAAAATTAATCTCACATTTCCACATAAGCATCGCCAAAAACGTTTGATTAAATCTGGAATTAATCCAACCCATGATCTAATTATTCTCTTAATAATTCAGGCAAAAATCGTATTGTTCGGTTGACCGAGAATTCTTCTCGGTTAACCAAACCATTCGGTTTTAACACATGTTCGGTGGACTGTGAGATAGACGGTCGACCGAATATGCATGAGAAAAATTCTCTGGAAAAATTCGGACGATCCGCGTCCTGCTCCGGTCGACCGTTGACCGACCAAAATTTCTCCTGGCGAATATTCATCGGACGACCGTGTCACATTCGGTCTACCAAAAATATCCCAAGATATCTCCTGGATTTCTTCTCTCGGTTGACCGTTTACGCTTGGTTGACCGAACCCAATTGTCCAGGCACTCCAGACAAATTCGGTCAACCAATTGTGTTTACCTGTTCCCCGTTCGGTTGACCGTTCCGAAGACACCTCAGTCGACCGAACCCTAAACGGTTTACCGTGTTTGACCCCGATTTTGCCTTTGTCAAATTTTGGATTTATTTCCAACAAAATTTAATCTTTTAGGGTTTTTAGCAAATTCATATCTTATGTAATATATTATCATATGTAATATTAAATTATTACACCTCATAATATATACACCTCATATGAATTTATTATGATTCTAATTATGTCAATTCTCATGACATATTGATTTTATTCATTCACCACATTTGTCATTTTTTCACATGAAACCCACACATCATATGAACTCAAAATCAAGCTTCTTGTTTCCCAGTTTTGTGGTGTGACCTATATGAGGATCTAAGCTAAATTGGCAGCGATATTAAACACTTAATATCCCAAACTATAAGCGGTATCTAGCTACACATTATAGTTACCCAATTAGCATAGATGTCTTTGTTCCACTCGAACTAAACACGATCCATTTAGTGATGTAAGTGCACCACTTTTGTCCGTCCCATGCCTCATGATATTAAAAATATATACAAAGTAGAAATGTGTCACCTTTGTATTATATTCATTTTTATGTCTTTAAGCTAATTATAACTATGTAACTTAACTCAAATTACATTGTGCACATTATAATTTTACTTTATCAAGGGGGCCACTAATATCATCACTCAATAAAAAGGGGCAACGATAATCATTTGACTAGCTATCTTATCCAGCACAAGTCATGTTCAACCAACTATTGTCTTTATCACTATACTCATTGATAGCTTTTGACAATAATCAAATTCAGCACTTCTTGAGTGAAAATATATAAGTCTCATATCTTAGGATCCAAGACACAGTAAAACATTAATGACATGGAACGTAATTCCATAATGTTTTACTTGTTAGGTCTATTCAATATATAAAAGTAATCTTTTCCTCCTTTATATACTCGTGTCGTCAATTATTTGTAGAGCTACAACAATCGATGACCAACACGACAATCTTATCTCGGTGATTAATGTTTCATATTAATTACCATCATTGTGAATAACTTTTGATTTATGTAAACCATTATCTTTTAGAGCTCTACAGTGAAGGACCAAACGCCTTTTCCTTAACACTTCCAAAAGACGAATACCATAATCAAGGAACAAAATGTTTGTACATCAAATTCATAATAATTGACATATAAAAGTAAAACTTTTAGAACACATTCATTTCAATCTCCCACTTGTTATCAAAGTTTTCTTTCACATACATTCTCAATGTATAAAACAATAATAACTAGGGTAACCCTTTCCAATCACTCATCAAGACAATCCACATGATTCGTCAGACCCATGGACTCGAAATGCATTTTGCCCTTGGTTTGGGATAAAAGTTTGGTGAATGGATCAGCTATGTTGCTGTTTGTGTCCACCCATAACAGATTTATTTTACCTTCGTCGATGAAGTCACATGAGACAAAGTACTTGCGATCCATGTACTTCACTTTGTGGTGTGATTTAGGATCCTTGATTTGCGAGATAGATGCACTATTATCTCAAAATAGCTCTATTGGTCCATCGCACGAGGGAACTAATCCAAGCTCTTCAAGGAACTTCTTAATCCACACTCCTTCCTTGCTCGTTGAATTAGGCCAATGCGTCTACGAGATCTATCTCTATATATATTGATTCCCAAGATGTATTGAGCCTCATCCATATCTTTCATCGAAAATGCATATTTCAATGAACTTCTCGTTTGCTCAAGCAAAGGTATATGATTTCCCATGAGGAGTATGACATCGACATATAAGATCAAGAACACTATGTGGCTCCCACTAACCTTGTTGCATATACAATACTCTTCCTTACTTTGGACGAAGTGAATCTTTTTTACTTCTTCGTCAAAGTGCTTGTTCCAACTCCTTGATACTTGCTTCAATCCATAAATGGATCTTTGAAGGTTGCATACTTTCTCGCTAGTCTTTGGATCTTCAAAACCTTGAGGTTGTACCATGTACACATCCTCCTCCAAGTTCCGATTAAGGAACGCCTCCTCCAAGAGCCAATTGGCGGTCCAATATGCTCAGCATCCGACCCGACTTCTCGTGGGTGTGTATTATGTTGTTTGTATCTATTTATAGAAGTTTCATTAGTCCCACATCGAAAGATTATCCTCAGTTTCTTTTTTTCATTGTCCTCCTTTGTAAAATACTCATTGGTTGGTGGTCATTCTATCTGCTTAGAGTAAAGTCTTGGAGCAAAACTCAAGTGGACAGATGATACTTGTAATGTGAGTCATGAATAAAGAAAGTTTTGTTAGTTTCATGTTGTCTCTTTTAATTCTTGCTTGCTTAACTTAATTTGTTTTGTCGTAGTAGAATTAATTAGAATGTTTCATTTTCTTAATATAATTTTTAGATTAATGAGTAGTGAGTAGTTTCATCCCCTTTGGGGGTGGAGTTGATGTTTATACATGTAATGAAGAATGTGATGGATGCTATCTTTTTGCAATATGTGATGAATGTGAGTGTATGCTTGTTTGTTTAAAAGAGAATACTTAACTTGATGGGTTATGTCATAATCATTAGGTACTTCTCATGCTTGTTCAGGTTCTCAATAACCAACTTGTTTATGCTCATGTTAATCAACTAGGTTAGTGATTTGGATGATAGGTCTTGCCATAACCATTAAGTACTTCCTATGCATAAAAATACAACCTACACTTGTGCCCTATAGAATGCATTCTTCATCATTTTATTTCATGTGTACACACACTCCACCCTTTGGGGGTTTTTATTCCTGAATTTCATATTGCTTTGATAGCGCTTAGTTTAGTTTCAATTCCTCTTGTGCTTTCATCTCCTTGTTTGTTGTTTGCTAGTTTAGTGTAGCTTAGTTTAGTTTAATCAACTTCTTCTCTCCTTTATTTTCCACTTGATTTCCGAAGAATCAGAGTTGACACACCTCCCTGTGGATCGACCCAAACTTGCCCCGTCTTCACCGACGACCATGCACTTGCGGTTAATAATTAATTGAAACAAAAGCCCAACACCTGCTTTCTCGAGTGCAGAAAAAGACTAGCATGCTTCGATCTTCTCCTACCACAAACATGCATGTGATTTCCCATATGACCAAAGTTTCACTTTGGCTCTAATGCATTTTATCTTCACATCTTGAGGAGAGATACATCTGACTTTCCCCTATGGCACTACTTCATCCAAGGGGATTGTGTCACCCATGCGCTCTACTAGTCGTTTGGTCATATAGAACCCCGCTTCGAGCAGCACATGACAGTCATTCACAACTTACTAGAGCAACTTGTGGGGTTGGAGCACGTGAAGGAGGAGGTAGTTGTTAGGATTGATGACCTTACACTAATAAACAAAAAGTTCTTAAATGAGTTAATGCAGCGGAAATAAAACAAGAAGAGTTAGGAGCAATCAAACCACAAACAACACAGGAGATTTTATAAAGGTTTGACAAGCCTCTGACTTCTTAGTCCTCTCTTACAAGCCTTGATAAATCTTGAGCCCCGCTTGTGCCCTCACTAATCTAATCTCCTTTTCGGGCCGAGATCAAGCATTTACAAATCAAGCTAGCAAGCACTCTTCATCGAACTTGATTCATCTCTCACAACCCGAGAGGGGTGCTACTTCCCAAAGCTTTGCTACCTTGGTGATTCTTGGATATGGAAGTTAGGATTACAACATAAATACTCTAAATTGGCACACTTGGTTTGGGTATAGAACTAGGAACAAAGGTGTGGGATTTAATGTTTGAGTGATAGTGTAAAGGATAAAAGATGAAATTTGAAGTTGCAACACTTGAATACAAATGAAAGCTCTTGATAATTGATGCTCAAATGAGTGTAAAGACACATAGTTATAAACTTTCGAAGTTTCATAACCGTTGGAAAATGTTTGACGATGATTTGGTCAAGTTTAGAGTAGAGAGCAAAATGCTAATTCAACAATGGACAGAATTCAGACGAAGCTAGGTCGTATGAATTCATGGGTTAAAGAAATCACAAGAACTCTTGATTGGATTCAGACAATGTAAATAGTATTTGGTCATTCGAAAAGAGTGACAATAAAGTTATGGATTCTCTAGATGAAAGTTTTAGGATCAAAGAGACCCTAAGTGAGGTTTAAAGGTGGGGGTGAATAGACCAATGCGATGCAATGCAAAATTTAAAATAAGGAGACGAAATGCAAACCATATAGTATAGACAACAATTTAAAAAAGTTCAGTACCCCAACTGAATATGAGTCATCTCTTACAAGTTTCATTCTACCTTGAGTCCGCTTGCGTCTTTAATAAACTGATATATGTCTTGAGCTGAGATCGAAAATGCTTTATAAAGCAAGCAACTGGACAACTCCCACATCACTTAGTTCACCTCCCACAACTCGGGAGGATGCTCCACCAGAAGTACAACTCTCAAGCAACAAGTAGAAACTTAAAGGAAATCCAACTTTTTTTAATCTCAATTTAAAAAAAAACATATTTTGAAACTTAGAAAGTAAAAGAACTCTTTCTCGTAATGAGTGGAATACAAATTCACAATCAATGTAATAATTAAATTAACCACGCTAATTATTAAAAGGGGAAAAATCACGATCACCATGCAAAAGTACAATTGCAAAAATGACATCCGAAAATCCCACCCCCGTCTCAAAAAAAACCATCCAAACCCCGCCCGCCAAAAATCGCCCCCCAAAAAAACCCCAAACCCACTTACTTTTCCCTTTCCACTCTCCCCAAACCCTAGGAATGGACGACCCGAAGACCCAAGATCTGGTAAAGGACCTCCTCGTCCGCCTCCTCTCCCCTCCACCTTCCGACCTCTCCATCCCTCTCCGTTATGCCATCCGCGTCCTCTCCTCCCGTCTTTCCCCTTCCCTCCCACCCGACCCCACCTTCCTTTCCGAGTCCATCAAACGCCGCCTCGTCCACCTCCACCGCCCTTCTGACGCCCTCGCCTTCTCCGACCTCGTCTCCCTCCTCCCTCCGCGCTTCCCTCTCCTTTACCTCCTCCACTCCCTCTCCCGCTCCCTCCACGACTCCCCATTCCCCTTCCCCGTCCCCTCCCTCCCCCCCAAACCCGTCGTCCCCAAACCCTCTCCGGTCTCCTCCGGGGTCTTGGTCCTCTCCAGGGATCCGTCCAACGTGCGCGAGATCGCGCTCCGAGAGTTCGCCGATTTGGTTAACGAGGAGTCTCCGGTGTCAGAACCGGCGCTGGTCAGGGATGTGTTGTATGCGGCTCAGGGAATTGATGGAAGATTCGTGAAGTTTGTCGCGCGGATCGACGGGTATGATCTTCCGCCCGACTCCGGGTCGTTTAGGGTTCCGAGGTCGACGAGGATTGTGGTGAGGAGGTTATGCGAGCTCGGGTGGCTGTTTAGGGTTGTGAAGGGGTATTTGAGTGAGTGTACTCAGAGGTTTGGGGATGGGGAGGTGGGGACGGTTGGGACGGTTGGGCAGGCCTTTTGCGCCGCTTTGCAGGATGAGTTGTCCGATTATTATAGGTTGTTAGCGGTTTTGGAGTCGCACGCATCCGTCCCGATGCCAACGGCTGGGTCGGGTGGAGGGAGTGGAGATTACTTGTCGTTGAGGAGGCTTATGGTTTGGTTTGCTGAGCCGATTGTGAGGATGAGGTTGATGGCGGTTTTGGTGGATGGGTGTCGGGGTTTGAAGGGGGGTGCGATGGCTGGGGTGATTCATGCGTATGCTCAGCATGGTGATCCGTTGGTGAAGGAGTTCATGGGAAGGTTGTTGAGGAGGGTGTGTTCGCCGCTTTTCGAGATGGTTAGGACTTGGGTTTTGGAGGGGGAGTTGGAGGATATGTTTGGTGAGCTTTTTATTGTTGGGCAGCCGGTCAAGGCAGAGTCACTTTGGAGGGAGGGATACCGGATTCAGACCTCAATGCTTCCTTGTTTCATATCGGAAACTCTTGCTCAGAGGATTTTGAGGACGGGGAAGTCCATTAATTTCCTTAGGGTTTGCTGTGAGGATAACGGTTGGGCCGAGGCTGCTTCAGAGGCGGCCACACATTTGGGCACAACCACGAGAAAGGGTGGGCTTGGATATGGTGAGACCGATGCACTTGAGGCTTTGGTGGTTGAGTCTGCCAAGAGGATTGACAAGCATGTTATGGAAGTCATGTTTCAGAGGTATAGATTTAAAGATCATTGTCTTGCAATCAAGCGGTATTTGTTGTTAGGGCAAGGTGATTTTGTGCAGTATTTGATGGACATTGTTGGGCCAGAGCTCTCCGAACCTGCCAACACAATCAGCACTTTCCACCTTTCAGGGCTACTTGAGACCGCAATCCGGGCGTCCAATGCTCAATACGATGATAGGGATATATTGGATAGGATCCATGTCAAAATGATGGAGCACAAGGATGGGGATCGAGGGTGGGATGTCTTTTCCTTAGCGTACGACGCTAGAGTTCCACTAGACACTATTTTTACTGCATCTGTCATGAGAAAGTACCTAAGAATTTTCAATTTCCTCTGGAAGCTTAAGCGGGTTGAGCATGCCTTCGTTAGGGTGTCGAAGACCATGAAGCCTAATCGTCTAGTGCCTCACCTGTTTGGGAAAAAAGAGGGTGCTGCAGTGAAGTTTCAGTTTGATTCTGTGCTGAGGAGGTGCCAAGGTTTGTGCAATCAGATGAACCATTTCGTCACAAATTTCCAATACTATATAATGTTTGAGGTTCTTGAGATCTCTTGGGCGTTTTTCTCGGAGGAGATGGATGCTGCAAAGGATTTGGATGATCTCCTTGCAGCACATGAGAAGTACCTTGCTTCAATTGTGGAGAAGTCTCTCCTTGGGGAAAAATCACTAGACATTTTCAAAACATTGTTTCTTTTGTTTGACCTTATATTGCGGTTCCATAGCAAAGCTGAGCGATGGTTTGAATACATTTACGAATTACAGCTAAGGTGATTATTGGTGTCTTCTTTTATGTCAATTTGACTTCTACAACAAAGAAACCCAATTTTATTGTTGAATTGCTATCATTATTATCTTCTAATGCTTGTCTTGGATTTCCTACAGAGCAAGGACAAAATCATCGAGTGATGGCAGTGCCCAAATCGCTTTAATGAGGATAGCTGGGGAGTTTTTCACGAAAATGAGGGAAGATTTGGATTCTATATCAAAGGAGTACTCATCTTCTCTTAAGGTTTTCATTTCAAAATTGCCCATGCAGCAGCATGTTGACTTAAAATTCCTGTTATTCCGGTTGGACTTCACAGAATACTATAGCCGGTTTCCCCCTGGTAGATGAAGATATATTGTTTTTGCAGAAAAAAGACTGCTCACCTTTGCTCCGGGCAGAAAAAATGACATTTTTTTCCTGACATACATGGCTACTGCCAAGATCTTAATATGTCTGAGATTACAACTGCTGAGTCAAAATTACCACCACCACCATAAAAGATGGTTATTGAGATACTTGGATTTCAAAGCCCTTGGTGAAATTGAGTTACTAAATGCTGGAACTAAGCCCTCCATTTCGAAACTTGAACGGCAACTGCCTTGGAAATTTTTGATGCAGACATGTATTGTCTTGTTGTTTTGTATCTTCAGGTTGTTTTAAGGTTTTCTTGGAGAATGCTGGTTTGTGTTTATAGATGCGTGGGTGTTGTTCTCTTATGTTTTAAAGGTGTGGTTTGTATTGTTTTTTCTGATGTTTTCATGTATTATTGTTGCAGAAAATTTGTTATGCAAAGATGTATATATATTTCCAGGATTAGGGCTGAGCATCGGTCCGGACCGGACCGGAAATTTTTTTTAGGTCCGGACCGAAAACCGGATCGGACCGGAAAAAATTAGGATAGGCGGACCGAAAACCGGACCGGATCGGACCGGTTCGGTCCGGTCCTGTCCAAAAACCCGATTTTTTGGCTTAAATTTAAAAAAAAAAAAAAAATTGGACCGGTCCGGACCGGAAAATTTAAAATTTGCCGGACCGAAACTCGGACCGGACCGGATTTTTTCAAAAATTTCCGGACCGAACCTGGACCGACCGGTCCGGTTTGACCCGGTTCTGCACAGCCATATCCAGGATGGATAATTTTTCTAGATTCAATTGTCATTCTACCTCCGTAATTTTTTTATTTAATAAAAGAAAAACGAAAATTTCAAATTTTAGGATTATTAAATTACGGAGGTAGAACGACGGATAAGAGAAAATTGTTAAACACGTATATATTACGGAAATTTCAAATTTTAGGATTATTAAATTACGGAGGTAGGATTATTAAATTACCTCCGTAATATATATATATATATATAAAATATAATTAAAATGATTTGTAAAATATCAAAAACATAAAATCAAAAACAATAAAAGAAAATTAAAAAGTCACGTATTTTAGTTGTATCGACCTCCAAAAATATTTGCAATGTGTGTACACCCTACTAATTTTTGATAATGTTTCCAATTTTTTGTTTTAATTAGTTTTAGTGTTTGTTTAATATTTAGTTTTAAATAATTTATTAATCTGGCTAAAAAAACTTGTTTTTGTATTGTATAAAATACCCTAACATTTCAATACGTCGGGTTATCGACGTAATTTGGAGGTCGATTATTGGAAAAATTAAAAATAATTTTAAAAATTTTAGAAAAATAATATAAATTAGAAAACATATTTTGAAAAAAAAAATTTAAAAAAAGATTACAAATAATTACAATAAAATATAAAAACAGAAAAGAAAAAAAAACAAAAACAGAAAACAGAATTTTTTTTTTTTGGCGGGGGACGGATAGCGGGTCACACCCGCGATCCGATTATTTTTGGAAAAAAAAAATTCTTTTCCCAAAATTTGAAATTTTCGTTTTTCTTTTATTAAATAAAAAAATTACGGTTCTACCTTCGCAAATCGCAATCCACTGAAGCTGTGAAGTGATGTAGAATAGACTTTCAAAATGTAAAATTTCTCATACCTTTAAATCTTAACCAGTGGATGTAGTGGATCTGGATCTTAGGTGAATTTGAGAGGTTAAATTCCATCTAAATTCTAAACCGTCTATAACAAATAAATGGTAGATGTTTCGTACCTAGTTAATGGTAAATTTGCATTTATCTTGTTAAGTGTTGTGGCTTCTGGTTAGTAAAATGAAATTAGCTCCCATAGTCAAATAAAATAGGCCGAAGTCTAAACATGCAATTACACAATTAGAAACCTAAACAATCATTTTCCCACATGTTTTTCTTTTTTATATCTGAAATGAAGAAGAGGGGAACTTTTTCCACTGAAAGATTAGTCAAAACTACTTATGTAGCACTACAAGAAGTCAAGAATATCGACCTCTCCTCTCCACTAGATAATAGTCTTTTCTACGTCACTTTGCGCAAGGAAGCAACCATAACGGGTAGACCCATTCATTTGGCTTCAAAAAAATCGTTTGAGATATGTTTTCTCGTTCTCCTTATTTGTGACTTTACTACTCCCGTTTTACCCTTAATTCCATTTCACGTTCCAGATTGTTGAAAATAGTTCTCTTACTTGTTTGCAATTGCTTTTTCCCCAATCTTCTTCGGAGTAGTTCGGAGGTGGGAAGACGAAGGGAATTGAATGGGAGGGAGGGGGAAGGAGAGGAAGGCAGGATGAGTCATTATGGGGTGATCGTTGGAGGGAAGGGTGCGATGGTCTTTTCCTCCAAATGTTGGTTCCAAAATCTTTTTTAAAAGTTTTGACATCCAAACTTTAAAAAAAAATAATTTAGCATCCAAACAGTTAGAATTTCGAACAGCAAAACCCAATTGGGAAACACATGAATTTCAAAACTGTTCTTTTGGAGAAAAAACGCATATGACATGAAATTATATATGTTTATAAATTACTGTCGTAAAATATTGGTTTGAACTTTGAAATATCTTATTCTGCATCTTTATATATAATTTCTTAGATGATGGACTATTAACTTTTGTTTTAGTATGATAGTAAAATTTAAATCACACACGTGACAATTATAGATGCGTATGAGTATTTTATGTGATAAATATGCATTAAACATGTTTATAAGCATTTTGTTTTTTAAAAACTGATCATGTATTTAGAAGATCACTAGACGACATGACATTCCAATGATAATGACATAATTTATATGTACATGATTTATTTGTGCATATGTCTATCTAATCATGATTTTTTTTTGTTAAAAACTATAAGTGTTCCTGTTTATTAATTTTATTTTGGGTAATCTTTTATATGATGTGATTATCTTTATAACAATCACATACGAATTTTGATAAAATAGACAATAATTTTACTTGTCCTGTTTAAGATGCTGAAATTCAATTGGATGCTCTTGGAAATACATATAAAAAAAGAACAAGAAATAAGCATCAAATCAAGATAAGACGAAAATTGTGTGTGATAGTAATGAGGCTTAGTTCTAATCACTTTTAAACTAATTACCTACTTGTTTAAGCAATCAAGTATATGCAGCGGAAATAAAAGCTAAACAAGCAAGTAAAGAGGAAATATTGCAAACCATAAGGAAGACGAGAGATTTTTAAAGAGGTTCGGCACCCACACCTGGGTCTTAGTCATCTCTTGAAAGCTCCGCTCGAATCACCGAGCTTCGCTCACGACTTCACTATCCACTCCCCGTTCCGGGCTAGGAGAGAACGTCTTTACACCACAAGCTTCGCGAACATCCTCGTTAGCTTGACTTTCTTCCTCTTATAATCCGATAAGGACACTTCGGGCTTTCAACAAAGTCCTTGCTTCTTTACAACAGTAGGTTGAGTGGATCAGTCACTCTCTAACTTGAGCACACTTAGCTAAGGATAAGAAATTGATCTAAGATGTGGAAGTGTAAACTTGGAGAGTATGATTTGGGGAATTGGAGACTTGGAACTTTCTCTTGAGTGTATATGACAATAGGAATTGGAGACTTGGAACTTTCTCTTGAGTGTATATGACAATTTTGAACAATGTTCGGTCAACCGATAATGGAATGGTCGACCGGATCAGACTATAACTTAGGTACACTTAAGTTAACGGTCAAACACCGAATAAGGTTCGGTCGCCGTAAACTTCCAGACTCTATGAGGTTGGCGAAAATGATCAAGTTCGGTCGACTGGGAACTTCCAGGTAGTTGCACTTTTTGGAGACAATTAAGTTCGGTCGACCGAAACAGGTCCACGGTCGACCCATAGGCAATTTTGTATATTGGGGTATTTGTGAATAATTCGAATACGATCGTTGGTATAATACGACAACCTAACAGTCAGAAAACTATGTTGATTCGGTCGACCGAAAATGTCGAAATGGTTGACCGAATGTTGGCAGTCTAAAACACTATACGATAATTGATCACTCGGTCGACCGAAAGGCTTAGGTCGGTCGACCGAATGTGGGCAGACAATTCTGGTTTAGTTGTAGTGTTTTCCGGTCTAAGTTTGCGTGATCTATTGAAGTTCAATTAAAGTGAAATTTTGTGTGTGACTTCTATAGGGAATATAGTGTGTGTTTGAGTTGATTTTTACTCAAGTATACTCAAATTACACAATGTTCCTAAGACTCAAAAGAAATGCAAATTACATGTCGTCAAATGAACTTGATTACATGTCTTGACTTGAATCATTTCTTCATTGAGTCTTAATAACCTGTAGAAGTTAGCACAAAGCACTATATATGCTATACAATATGTGTGTTACTCTACATTGATTACAATTAAGATTAGGTTGATTAAACCATCAAAACATAGATTAAGGGAAAAAACCAACAAATTGTGTTTTTCCTTTGTAGTCATTTTCAAGAAAATGATTTAGGAAATATCATGATCTAGTCTCGTGTTCGAGTATGGCTGAGTTGAATATCGAGTTATCAATAAACAAATCATGAAATCCGTGCAATTGATTTGCTTCATTCACTGAAGTGAATGTATGAGCGCATGAAGGGTCTTACAAAAGTCTAGTATAATCATTTTGCAACCATGATTGTGGACGTGGTGTTGATGATATAACCGACAAAATAATTGATGTCCTTATTGTAGGATCGTGTGGGTTTATGGGTCCACAATTAATGCTAATCACCTAATTACCTACTTGTTTAAGCAATCAAAGAAATGCAGCGGAATTTAAACTAAAACAAGCAAGTGTAGGAATATGCAAACCACAAATCGACTCGGCATTTTTATAGAGGTTCGACACCCTACCCGGGTCCTAGTCCTCTCTTGCAAGCTCCGCTCGGATCACCGAGCTCCGCTCACGACTTCACTAACCACTCCCCGTTCCGGGCTGGGAGAGAACGCCTTTACAACCGTCAAACTCGCGAACAACCCTCGCCGAGCTTGGAATCTTCTTCTCACAATCCGAGAATGATGCTTCGGGCTTTCACTGGAGCCTTTACTCTTTTGACAACAAATGAGAACTTGAGTGGAGCAACACTCTCTAAATCTTGAGCACACTTGAGTAGGATTAAGAAATGATCACTAATTGTGGAAGGTTTGTAGCTTTGAGTGTTTGGGATTCTCTCTAAAGTTTGGGACAAGTTTGTAGTGGGAGAGTTGTGTTAAAATGTGTTTTACAACTCCTTATATAGGCATTAGAGAGAATAGAGTCGTTGGGATTGATTGGGTATGAGTTGATGTGTTATTACACAAAGCAGAAAGTTCAGAACCCAATTCTGGCTGAATTCGGTCGACCGGATCGGGACAATCGGTCGACCGTTTGGCAGTTTTACACTCAGTTTGGTCGACCGGTTAAGCAACGGTCGACCGCCCAACTCTACGACTTAGGTTCACTTAAGTCATCGGTCGAACACAAGATAGGGTTCGGTCGACCGATTTCGACCAGGCACTTTGGGGTTGACAAACAAATG
Source organism: Triglochin maritima (assembly GCA_963682175.1). NCBI lineage: Eukaryota > Viridiplantae > Streptophyta > Magnoliopsida > Alismatales > Juncaginaceae > Triglochin > Triglochin maritima. The sequence goes on from OY821779.1 coordinate 18,925,629, forward strand.
TGTGAACGGTCGACCGAAACAGGTTTGGCGGTCGACCGATTAAGGACATGCACTTTGGGTTTGTCAAGAGATGAACCAACGGTCGACCGATCGTGGTCCTCGGTCGACCGATACATGAAATGTATTTGGGGTATTTTTGGTTTAATACGAATACGACCGTTGGGTATATACGACAAAAGTAACGGTCGGGAAAATATGATCGGACGGTCGACCGAAAGGTAAAACACGGTCGACCGAATAAGGGCAGTGAAAACACAAACAAGAGATTTGATCATTCGGTCGACCGAACGGCATGTTACGGTCGACCGAATGTAGGCAGACTTTTACAGTTCAGGTTTGGTGTTTTCCGGTCTAAGTTTGGGTGATCTATTGAAGTCCAAATTATGTGAAATTTCGTGTGTGACTTCTATAGGGAACCTAGTGTGTGATTAAGTTGATTTTAGCTCAAGTATGCTCAATTACACTTTGTTCCTAAAACTCAAAAGAAATGAAGATTACATGTCTTCGATTTAGCTTTAATTACATGTCTTGACTTCATTTCCATCTTTCTTGAGTCTTGATCACCTGTAGAGGTTAGCACAATACAATATATATGCAATGCATAGTGTGTGCTACTCTAATTAAGATTCGGTTGATTAAATCATCAAAACATAAGATTAAGGCCAAAAAGCCAACACTTATGGTATATAAATTCGACAATCAAAATGGTTGTCAAAGTAACTCTCCACAAAACAAATATATTCTGGCTATGTATGTTTTATTTGATATTTTTATTATAAGTAATATATAGTATATTTAGTAGAAATACATGACCATATGCTGGAATATCAATATGACAAATGGACATTATATATCATGATATAAATATTTTGTTTAATATTTCCTAAGGTTCATCCGATTATCATATTTTTATAATTATTATCTTTAAGCTTTTGATTTTAATATTATTCAGTTGTAACCATATATTTTATATTGGTTAGTGCTCTCATTAGTCCAATATATTCCCATACTTTGTTATTTTTATTCACTAACGATGAGATTCTTCTAGATATTAAAACTATCCATGCATAATGCATATGTTGCTAGCAGATCGATATTCAACATTTTTATGTTTGTCATTACTATTTATGCATATCATTATAACATGTCTTTTAATGTTCAATAGCAAAGATAGTATTTGCACTTATCATCTTAAAATGACGAAATATACATGCATATGGTAATACGTTGATATGCATATTTTCTATCTAAAAGACTAATACCAAGTTACATTGAAATTAATTGACCTTGATATGATTTAATGCATGGTTCTTACTTTGATTATATTTTCCATTGGAAGAACCTTATCATTTATTCGTAATAGTTGCGTAAATAATTTATCTGCAACAAATATTTTATTTGGCTTGAAAAGAAAAGTATGGATTTCTCCATGCTCATATTTGATTTATGATTAGGAAAATGATTTATGCATCATGTATAGTGTTGTCATGCACACTATATTAAGAGATACATATTTCTCCAATTTGATAATGAGAAAAGCCAAACCACTATTGTACATGATAGTACAAATTTAGTGGAAAGCTCTAGAAGAGTCTATCTACTGTTACATGTGGAATTCTTTGACTTTAAATGATGTATTTTATTTATTAGACCTCAAGAAACTTATTGAGATTCAATTCGCCAGAATGACTTGTATTGATACTATAGTTGAAGTAAAGAAGAATATTTTTATATTAGTACAATCATGTCAGGTAAGAAAAATGCTACTGAGAGAACTACTTCTGTAACATCCCTGAAACAACGGAAAATTTAAACCAAATTCAAAAGATAAGACCGAAGTGAAATTGGAACATTAACTCATAAATACTCAAAATAAAATTCAACAATGTGCACCATTACAAAAGATTACAAGTTTGACTAAAATCATAGACAAGGCAGTACAAATACAAATAATAACAACCTAGGGAAAAGGACTGTAGGATCCAGTTCTGGGTCTACTCGTCCTCGGTCACCACCAACTTAGCACCTAGAAAGGCCCTCAAATGCAAACATGATAAAATACTTGATTTTTAATAACGAAAACCCTGTATACCAAGTCCACCTAAATGTATGAATATATCGTAGAATGACCCTATCATACTAGTATATCATGACACGAAAAATGCAAGTAAAATCATCTCCATTTAGGGCAATAAGAACAACGGTCCCACGAACAACATCGAGTCCCCCGAAGGGACCTATCGCAGGCACATACAACCTTACAAAGAGTACGCAATGCACCCCACTTGCGACTATACTAATCATGAGGGTTCAGTGAGGGTCGCACGTACTTCGACGTCATAGATACATATCTAATCTCGTGAGCAACACCACATCTACTAGAGTCGTCGCTTTGGTCGGTCATACTCGTTGGGTCGTGCGACTGCCGATCTACATACCGGAATAATCGTCGGTCAGTCATCTCTGCCGCCAACGAGGCTGGTCGGTCCTCTCCATCGCCATCAAGGCCGGTCAAACATCTCGTTCCGTGGAGCAGGGTAACAATGCAATGCATTGGTATCCGTGATCTTTCTCAAGTGTAATACAGTGAGTGTCAATGAGATGCAACATGGTGTAAGAAACATAAAGAACAAAGGTGGCACATGTGCCAAAACAAACACACTCCATCGTTCGACGGTCTCTAGGAAGGCACAATCATCGCACCTACCGTTACCTATTGGCTCACGCTCGAAGAAAGGACATGGGTTTCCGAGCAAACAATACGACACATGGCAAAAAGGTAAGGACCCAATTCGGGGCACCAACGGTTGACCAAAATTAGCACATTGGTCGATGATGAGAATTAAATTTATACCGCAAGTGCACGGCGTCAATGAAGACGTGACAAATACGGGTCGAACACAAGGAGGGAGAGATTTGTTATTAATGTGATTTCGATTGGGGGAAAGAATGAGAGAAGAAATAAATTGGGTTTTGAGATTTTTGATTTTTAATTTCCTAAAGCATGAAACATGAACAAATAAAACTAAAGCAAGAACAAAGATGGTGAATTCCGTTGGGTGGAGGTTTAGATTTAAGGTTTAGATTAGAGAATTCAGAAACTTATAATAAATCATATTAGTTATGAAGCATTACATGATAAATGATTTAACATAAACTCAAGTAATCAAAATAGACTAATACGAACTTAAAATAATAACATTCATTCGTCTTCTCTTTACCCTAAATCCGTCACCTCCACCCTTTGGAAAGAGTTAGAAACTCATGGAGGGAGGAAGAAGGGATCCTAGAGGCATTACAAAAGAAAAGTAAAAACAAGAAATAAAAGACAGAATTTTATTACTAAAATAAAGACAAGTACAAATAACAACTAAAAACTAGGTCTAAGGCCAAGGACCCTTCTAACATCGTTCTCGGGGCTATTTATAGTTTATTACAAGAGACCTAAGTATAGAATTGGAGAGTACACGTGTCCAAACACGACTGGACAAAATTGGAGCACACGGATCGGCTCTGGGGCGGTGGAATCGCCGCATGGCATGTGTAATGTGCGGCGGAAACGCCGCATATAATGCTCTGATTTTGTCCGGATTTTGGTTGAATGTTTATGGTATGATTTGATCCTCCTTTGCGCGTTTGGATTGATTCTTTCCATTCTCTTGTGCTCCGGATTAATTCCTTTATATGTTTGGAGATCTACATTGATTTTTCTTTAGATTTTCTCCAAGATAATAAAAGCTACTCGTGATTTGCAATTAGGTCCTTGACTTTTTGCAATTAAGTCCCCAGCTACTTTTGTGCTTAAGTCCTTGTTCTTTTTGTAATTAGGACTTGAATGCTTTTACGCCTGGATACATTTCCATTTGTAACCCGATAATCTTGAACTTGGTCTTTATGATAGAAATGAGTCTTTTGCACGCGTTTATGCTCGGGATGTGGGTAAATTGCATTCAGGTCCCTGTATTCTGTAAATAAGACTAAACACATACCTTAGTAGCATTTATTGATGTAAAAGTAATCTAAATGAAAGACATATGATGCAATGTATGCAATGCATCAAATACCCTAGATTTTGCTAGTCCCTAGCAAAATAGAATATAAGAAAAATGAAAACAGGGAAATCCTAACTCACTTTCGTAGGAATCACTGTTGCACTTAGCATGTGCAACAAGCCTTTAAACCCCCAAGTTTCCTTAGAGGACGAGTTTTGTCTCGTGAGGGTTTTTAGTTGACACACCCACAAAGTCTTAATTCAACATTCCATTAACAACTTTCAATATCCCCACCTCAACCTTATACATCTCACTTAGAATTCTTGCATGCTCATTATATAAATCTAACTCATCAAAATTCTGACTTGATCTTCATTCCTCCAATATTCACACCACTAACCCTTCTACACATGTTATAACTTAAATTATTTTGCACGCCTCCTCTGGTGGTGAAGTATCATTCGGATCAACCATGACATGGATCATTCTTTTAGCTTTGGGCCTTGAGTATCTTAAAGTATTTTTTTCTTCTTCCGTGATTCAACACATTTGCTTTTTGACACTTTTACCCTTTTTGCATTTGTGTAGCGAGTTTGGTCGATAATCCCGAGCTGGTAGACTCAAGTTACCGGGTTTCAAGATACCCCTACGGACCAGTGACTCAAAGGCTTGGGCTTTTGTAATCATTTTGCAGAATGTGTTTTCCTCACTTTATTCCTTTATTTTTAATTTCCTCAAGGCTTAATTGCTATTAGAAGTCCACACTTCCCGGTATATTTTCCTCAACCTCTGCTTTTTATCAACCACTTCAAAGAATTGATTCATCCAATTTAAGTGCATACATATCTTAAAGGGCAATGAGTTATTTCTTTGGGACTTAGATTTATGTCATAATTTCTACAAGCAGAACTATATAATAAGGAACAAAAACTCAATGCAATTTGTACACGGGTTTTGACAGTTCAATCTTAAGCTATGTCATGAAACATTGATTTTTTTAAATGAAAGACAGATCTATAGATAAATATATACATAAACACCCCCCCCCCACACCTAAATCATGCATTGTCCTCAATGTATTCAAATATAAAGCAAATGCACTTATTACCTTGGTGAACTGCGGTGGAAGGATGGAATTTGCTCAAAGTCAACCATAGTCAGAACTGGATTGAATGACACCATATTGGTGCATGTATCCAGTTGAATTGTTCCCCATGTTGCAATGAGAGTCCTGAGTCACAGGTTCCACATCCCTCACATAAATAGGTTCTCTTATTTGCTCGAGTGATGTTGGGTGTGTCGAAGAATTACTCCCCTTTTTCTTACTTCCTTTTTGATTTTGTGATGATTTATTTGATTCAGAAATCTGATAGATACGTGCTCTCATCACAACATCACTTTGATTGCATATTATTTCTGGCTCACTATCAACATGAAAGATATTAAATTCAGCTTTTAAGTTCCCGAAAGATAATTGCATGAGCCCATTTCGACAGTTTATCAATGCTTCAGAAGTGGCTAAAAAGGGTCTGCCTAGAATTACAGGGATTTGTCGATTATGATTTACAACAGGTGCGGTATCTAGTACGACAAAGTCCACTGGGTAAATGAAGTCACCAACCTTGATCAAAACATCCTCTACTATACCTCTTGGTTTCTTAATAGAGCAGTCAGCAAATTGAAGAGTTGTCTTAGAGGGTTTTAGTGGACCAAGGTTGAGTTGCTCATAGACAGAGTACGGGAGTAGGTTTACACTAGCACCAAAGTCTAGAAGGCCTTTGTTGATAAAAGTATCTCCTATTGCACATGAAATTGTGGGACATCCAGGATCCTTATATTTTATAGGAGATGTGTTGGACAAAATAAAACTTATGTTTGCAGTTAAGAATGCCTTCTTTGGTACGTTTGTTTTTCTCTTTTTAGTGCACAAATCTTTTAAGAATTTAGCATAAGCAGGTATTTGTTGAATCATGTCTAAGAGTGGAATGTTCACCTTAACTTGCTTAAATACTTCCAAGATTTTCTCTATTTGTGCACTTGAGTTCTTTTTGAGTCTATTGGGAAATGGGGCTTTAGGGACATAGACTCGCTCAGGTTCGGGTTGAGCTATGGGTTCAGGTTGAGTAGGTGGGTTGGGCGTTTCAGATTGGACGTCGGGTTCAATGGTTAGGTCATATGTGGCAGTTTGATGGCTAGATTGATTAGACGTTCTAGGATTTACCACATTGTTATCAACTTGTCTTCCAGACCGTAATGATACTACAACATTTATTTGTTGGAACGGTCCTTCCTCATTAACCATTTGAACCGGTCTAGGGTTGTTATTTCCTGAAGGTGCTTGATAGGATTGATATGAATTATTAGATCTAGGGTTCACCTCAGGTTGACTTGGAAACCGACCCTTTTCTCTTTCACCTACTATTTGTGCTAGTTGGCCGACTTGTGTCTCAAGCCTTTGGAAGGTCTGGTTGGTTGTTTGTATAAAGGTTTTCATCAAATTTTTCAAGCTTGTCAGCCTAACCTCATGATCGTTATTGTTACTAAACCCAGATGATGTATTATTTTGGTTATACGGGTTTGGTTGTTGTCTAGGAGGTTGACCCTGTTGGTTTGATGAGAGATTGGAATTATTACGCCAACACGAGTTATAGGTTGATGCGTATGGGTCATTTCTAGCATGGTTATACATGACATTAACTTGGTCCCATTCCGCACAATCCTCCATTACATGACCAGTCTGACAACATCTAGAGCATGGGATAGTCGAGGCTTGATTCACTCGGTTTTGGGTTTGCAGCTCTAAACTTTCCATTCTGCGCATAAGGGTAGCTAGTTTTGCTTCAGCCGCTATGTTGGCATCTACAGCTAAGACACCTGGTTTGGGTTGACTTGCTATTCTAGATCCAATACTCGGGTTAAGCGGTGTTCTAGCATTGTCCCATTGCATACTGTTTTCAGCTAATTCCTCAAGGAAAGTCCAGGCATCATTTTCATTTTTCGACATAAAGTTCCCTTAGCTTACAGATTCTACCATAACCCTAGATGTGGGTGTCAATCCCTCATAAATAATTTGGCATAATTGCCATCTTGGAATTCCAGGATGAGGGCATTGGGTCAGAACACTTTTGAATCTTTCTAGATAGGAATAGAACGGCTCGCTCTCAGACTGAACGAATGCAACAATTTCATTCTTAATCCTCATAGTCTTATGGTTGGGAAAATATTTTTTCAGGAACACTTGAACAAACTCAGCCCAACTCCTAATAGATCTTTCGGCTAGACTATATAGCCATTTCTTAGCGTCGTCCTTTAGTGCTAGAAGCACAAATTTCAGACGCACTGCCTCCTCAGGGATATGCTGGTATTGCATAAGAGAGCAGATTTCCTCAAATTCTCTAAGAAAGAGATATGGGTCTTCCCTAGAGGTGAACTTAGGCAACATACTCATGTATTGTGCCTTAAGTTCGAAGTCGCGACCCGGTATGGTGGGCATAACGATGCACGATGGCTGAGCAGCCATCACTGGATAGCATCGATCCCTCAGAGTTATAGGTTGTGCAACAGGTGGGTTCACTACGTTCTCACCCATTGGATCCGGGTGAGGTGGTGCAACAGGTGGATTGGGGCTAAGTTCCAGACTGGAATCTAGATGAACTCGTGAGAGTCGATTACTCAAGTCCCGAATCCAAATCTGAGTGCACCGGGTTGAATCAATTTTTGAATTTAAATTCGAAATTTAAATTCCAAATTTAATTTCAAGAATTAATTACTATTTTTTTTATATTTTCGTTTTTGTTTTCAAAATGGAAACAAACAATAGAATGGGGAAAGATGAGAAAGGAATCCTAATCTAGAGAATTTAGGTGAGAAGAGAAAGAAAACTCAGATGAGAAGGGAAACCTAACTCTAAAGATAGAAAGAGGGTTGGTCAGAAAATTCCTAAGAAAGCACGGTTCAAACAATCCTAGACCTAGTGTCACTTAGATCTAGACGACTCCTAACTGGTTGAGTCGAATTGATTTGCTTGATTAACCTCCCTCGCTAATCAAACCAACTTGGCCAGGCCGTGTATAGCTAGTGGGGGCGCTTCCGACAGAGTCGGTGCCAATTAGACAACCACTTCGCTTGGAAGACTTTCGTCAACATAAAAACACTGTCTAGACACCAAATTAAATTCGATCAGCTTCAGGTCATAGCAAGTCAAAGCAATTCTTCTCCTTAATTGAGTCCGAGTCCTTAGGGGTCAATGTCTAATTGATTTAATTTAAGGCTTGGGTGACACTTTAGGATTGTGATTTGTGGGCTTCGGAAGGGTGGTGAAATCCCCACCGTATCTTTGCCTATGGAGTTGCCCTTAAGATAGTTTAACTTAGATCTAGCAAAGATAGTCAAACATTGGTCTTTAGTTGGGGGCAATTGCAAGGTTGTATGCAAATTAGACTATATGCTTAAATGCAAGCGATGAAAACCACGATACGTACCTTGACTCCAGCACTCTTCAACAAAAATTAATTTACAAGAATTTAGCAAGAATAATGCATACAAAACACTAAATGATGCATGCACTAAGGCCTTTCTAATTTTGCCAATTTTAGGTCAGAGTTGAATTATTGCCAATTATGGATTTTTGCCCTAACACGTGCAATTCTACTAAAAGGAAATTTTCTGAAACTAGAAATTACGAGGAAAAGAGGCAACAAGGGTTACCTATGCAATGCTCAGTCGGGTTCGCCGCTCGCTCTCGAAATTTCAGTAGCTCCACGCGTCCACCCAGAGATGAGTCGCGTCCCAGAAAAATTTGAAGCCCAGATGCTTCAATTGTGCGGCGATTCCGCCGCAGGTTCCTCTTGATGTGCGGCGATTCCGCCGCCCGTTTAGCTCAGATGGTGCTCGGATTTTGCTGTGCACTCTGTTGTCTCCTGAAACACAAATCCAAATACTTAGATCGCGCACAAGATAAACAGGATAAAATCGAAATCAACAAAAAAACAAAATCTGCTTCGCCTCCCCGGCAACGGTGCCAAAAACTTGATGAGAATTAAATTTATACCGCAAGTGCACGGCGTCAATGAAGACGTGGCAAATACGGGTCGAACACAAGGATGGAGAGATTTGTTATTAATGTGATTTCGATTGGGGGAAAGAATGAGAGAAGAAATAAATTGGGTTTTGAGATTTTTGATTTTTAATTTCCTAAAGCATGAAACATGAACAAATAAAACTAAAGCAAGAACAAAGATGGTGAATTCCGTTGGGTGGAGGTTTAGATTTAAGGTTTAGATTAGAGAATTCAGAAACTTATAATAAATCATATTAGTTATGAAGCATTACATGATAAATGATTTAACATAAACTCAAGTAATCAAAATAGACTAATACGAACTTAAAATAATAACATTCATTCGTCTTCTCTTTACCCTAAATCCGTCACCTCCAACCTTTGGAAAGAGTTAGAAACTCATGGAGGGTGGAAGAAGGGATCCTAGAGGCATTACAAAAGAAAAGTAAAAACAAGAAATAAAAGACAGAATTTTATTACTAAAATAAAGACAAGTACAAATAACAACTAAAAACTAGGTCTAAGGCCTAGGACCCTTCTAACATCGTTCTCGGGGCTATTTATAGTTGTTACAAGAGACCTAAGTATAGAATTGGAGAGTACACGTGTCCAGACACGACTGGACAAAATTGGAGCACACGGATCGGCTCTGGGGCGGCGGAATCGCCGCATGGCATGTGTAATGTGCGGCGGAAACACCGCATATAATGCTCTGATTTTGTCCGGATTTTGGTTGAATGTTTATGGTATGATTTGATCCTCCTTTGCGCGTTTGGATTGATTCTTTCCATTCTCTTGAGCTCCGGATTAATTCCTTTATATGTTTGGAGATCTACATTGATTTTTCTTTAGATTTTCTCCAAGATAATAAAAGCTGCTCGTGATTTGCAATTAGGTCCTTGACTTTTTGCAATTAAGTCCCCGGCTACTTTTGTGCTTAAGTCCTTGTTCTTTTTGTAATTAGGACTTGAATGCTTTTACGCCTGGATACATTTCCATTTGTAACCCGATAATCTTGAACTTGGTCTTTATGATAGAAATGAGTCTTTTGCACGCGTTTATGCTCGGGATGTGGGTAAATTGCATTCATGTCCCTATATTCTGTAAATAAGACTAAACACATACCTTAGTAGCATTTATTGATGTAAAAGTAATCTAAATGAAAGACATATGATGCAATGTATGCAATGCATCAAATACCCTAGATTTTGCTAGTCCCTAGCAAAACAGAATATAAGAAAAATGAAAACAGGGAAATCCTAACTCACTTTCGTAGGAATCACTGTTGCACTTAGCATGTGCAACAAGCCTTTAAACCCCCAAGTTTCCTTAGAGGACGAGTTTTGTCTCTTGAGGGTTTTTAGTTGACACACCCACAAAGTCTTAATTCAACATTCCATTAACAACTTTCAATATCCCCACCTCAACCTTATACATCTCACTATGGCATTGGTCGACCGGTGCCTAGTCTTAAGCCGTAAACTAACTACATCCGATCGACCACAACCATGGCATTGGTCGACCGGTGCCTAGGCTACGCCAGGAAACGTTCAAGCATTGCCTTGTTGTGTCGGTTGGCGCTTGCCGACGCCCGGTTTCTGGCCGCCACTCGTCGTCGGCGAGGCGTCCGACGATGAGCCCAAAAACCCTTACACACATTGTGTGAGAAATCTAAAGAACTTAGCATGCTTTTCTCTCGAGATCTCCGAAGCTTGTTGGAGTCGCTGGAGTTCAGCCACGCCAGCAACCTCCCCCTTGTCTTCGTGAACTCAGCCACCACCAAGCTCGCCTCCGGTCGGCCACCACGTGTTGCCTCCTTTCCGGTCAAGCTTCGACCACAACCAACCACTCATTTTGCCGCCTTCTTTGCTCGCTGCCACCACCGCTCGTCGGAGCTCCAATAGCCTCTGGTTGCCGGCTTCAAAGAAGGGAGGAGAGGGAGAAGGTTGAGGGAGAGGGAAGGAGTTAAAGTGGAAGGAAGGAATGAGGATTGGGTGTGTTTTCTCCTCATCAAAGCACCCAACTACCCACTTACTCTCACCCCATACCTCCCATACTCCTACTGAAAGGAATGTGTTCTAAAAGTTTTACTTTTATATGTCAATTATTATGAATTCAATGTGTAAGCATTTTGTTCATTGATTATGGTATTCATCTATTGGAAGTGTTAAGGAAGAGGCGCTTGGTCCTTAACCGTAGAGCTCTAAAAGATAATGGTTTACATAAATCAAAAGTTATTCACAATCATGGTAATTAACATGGAACATTAATTACCGAGATAAGATTGTCGTGTTGGTCATCGATTGTTGTAGTTCTACAAATAATTGACGACACGAGTATATAAAAGAGGAAAAGATTACTTTTATATATTGAATAGACCTAACAAGTAATAAATTATGAAATTGTGTTTTGTGTCATTAATGTTTTTACTGTGTCTTGGATCCTAAGATATGAGACTTATATCTTTTCACTCAAGAAGTGCTTAATTTGATTGTTGTCAAAAGCTATCAATGAGTGTAGTGATAAAAGCAATAGTTGGTTGAGCATGACTTGTGTTGGAAAAGATATCTAGTTAAACGATTATCATTGCCCCTCTTAATTTAGTGATGATATTAGTGGACCCTTGATAAAGCAAAATTATAATGTGCACAATGTTACTTGAGTTAAGTTACATAGTTATAATTAGCTTAGAGAGATCAAGAAATGAATACAATACAAAGATGACACATTTGTACTTTGTATATATTCTTAATATCATGAGGCAAGGGACGGACACAAGTGATGCACTTACATCACTATATGGATCGTGTTTTGGTTCGGGTGGAACAAAGACATCTATGCTAATTGGGTAACTATAATGTGTAGCTAGATACCGCTTATAGTTTGAGATATTAAGTGTTTAATATCGCTGCCAATTTGACTTAGATCCTCCTATAGGTCACACCACAAAACTGGGAAACAAGAGGGTTGATTTTAAATTCATATGATGTGTCAGGTTTCATGTGAAAATAGGACATAATTAGAATCACATGTGGTGAATTGATTTTAAATTCATATGATGTGTCAGGTTTCATGTGATAATAGGACACATGTGGTGAATTAATTAAATCAATATGTCATGAGAATTGACATAATTAGAATCATAATAAATTCATATGAGGTGTATATATTATGTGGTGTAATAATTTAATATTACATAGGATAATATATTACATAAGTTGTGAATTTGCTAAAACCCCCAAAAGATCAAATTTTGTTGGAAATAAATCCAAAATTTGACAATGGCAAAATCGGGGTCAAACACGGTGAACCGTTCATGGTTCGGTCGACCGGGGTATCTTCGGATCGGTTAACCGAATAGGGAACGGGTAAGCGCAATTGGTTGACTGAAATTGTCTGGAGTGCCTGGGCAATCGGGTTCGGTTAAGCGGGTGTGCACGGTCAACCGAGAAGTAGTATTTTCGGTAGACCGAAGGTGACACGGTTATCCGATGACTATGTGTCAGGAGCGATTCTGGTGGGTCAACGGTAGACCGAGTAAAAGACGTGGTTCGTCCGAATTCTTCCAGAGAATTTTTCTCATACGGATTCGGTCGACCGTTTAGCTCACGGTGCGCCGAACACGTGTTATAACCGAACGGTTCGGTTGACCGAGTTATACTCGGTCCACCGAAGAAGAACGATTCTGCCTGAATTATTAAGAGATTAATTAAATCATGGGTGGATTAATTCCAGATTTAATTAAAACGTTTTTTGTGGGTGATTATGTGGAAATTAGAGATTAATTTTAGGAGAGAATAAGCAAGAGATCATGACTAAAGAATAGCTCTTGATAAGGATGTTTTAGGAGACTATAAAAGGACCCATACTCCTACTTTTTTAATACTAATGCAAATATTCTTTGTCTCATTAATCTCTCCCTAATCACCACGAAAAGCTCTTAGTAAATTTAAGTTTTAGAGATAAGAATCTCAGGAGCTTAAAGAGGGGTCAATAGCTAGATTCTAAACCTTATTAGAGATTGATTGGCTAGTTCCTTTCTCTCTAATCTTGTTTAGAGTTTGGTGAACACTCGGAGGAAATTCCGTGGACGATTCAATGGGCAACACGACGCCGAATCTTCAAAAGGGTTTTAGAGAACCTTTAGGTATGATTCTACCTTTGTAATTATTTTAATAAATGTAGGGTTGCATGTTATTAGAATAAACACAAAGTAATATACGTAGAAATTGTTGAAAATATGAAAATTGATCTTGTATGTTGTATTAATTTTTTAAAAATATATACATACATGAGGACACGAAATCCTACACCTACACCATACTCACCACACCACATAAGGTCAAAGCACACTTAGTGTAAGCAACCCACTAACCACAATTAGCCCCACTAAGGTGGGTTAGGATTTAACAATCCACAATCCTTAAAGAAAATTTTGTCCTCGAAATTTGAAATAGGCAACTCACCGAAAAGCTTTGAATACATATTCTGAACTTTTTTCTTGATCTCCCAAGTGGCCTCGTGAATGTTGTGGTGCAGTCATCGCACCTTCACCATTAGAATGGTCCCCCTCCTGAGCTGATGTTCCATGCGATCTACAATCTCTACAAGTCTCTCCTCCAATAATAAATTCTACTGTATCTTTGGAACCTCTATCTCGATGACGTGGGATAGGTCCGCCACATGCTTCCTCAATATCGAAACGTGGAAGACATTGTGAAGACCCAAAAACTACGGTGACCTCTCCTACGTGGTCCAAATCTCGAATGGTCCAACGTACCTCAGACTGAGCTTCCCCTTCTTCCCGAACCTCATTAGCCCCCAAGATGGGGAGATATTTAGAAACACATGGTTGCCGACCTCAAAGTTCAACTCTCGTCTACGCTTATCTGAGAAGCTATTCTTCTGGCTCTGTACTGATGCTAGCCTCCTCCTGATCACATTGACCTTCTCTACGTACATCTGCACCATCTCAGGCCCAATTAACTACCTCTCGCCTACCTCACTCCATCAAACCTGTCATAAGAGATTTGAACGACTCTAAAACCAGTTAACAAGCGATACCAGCTCAGAAGGGCCTAAATGAAATTACGATATATGATTTGTATCTTAAAAAATTGTCAATATGAATGTTCCCCTATTTTACTTGTACAATATTAAATGAAATGTTTCTCATCTGCGATTTTTATTACCACCTCCACAATTTAATGGCCTCAGATTAAATTGGACATTTCAGCAGGATTCATATTCCTGATAATATAATATTTGAAGCCCCTGAAGGGTATTGCTTTTTATTGTGTAGTCCAACAAGTATATATATAGATGCACATTTTTTGGCATTACGGAGAGAAAATCAGAAGCTTAAAGAATGGCAAGAAAATGTACTATATTGAACCTAAAGTTCATAAGAGAATATACGTACCAGTATGATTGAAGCTGAAGTTCATAAAATAATTAACTTGGAATATCTATCAAGTAGTTGTCATACGTATTTATTGATCACAAATAGGTGATTGAGTCTTTTATTAGTAGAAATAAAACACATAGTATAAAGTGGGGAGATCTCTACAGGATAAAATATCTTTGAGTTGAACCAACGCCAGAAGCGTGATCAGAAAATATATTATTTGTGGAAATGAAAATAAAAGTTAGTCACTCATCACACCTCCTAAAGAGGTTATTCCAGAAGAATATAAACTCGGTAAAATAAAAACAACTAGCAAATGTAACAATTCCGGGAATACATAACGATGAAATCCTTGTATTTTGGTAAAGGACGAGGATTTAATTATTATAAAAGTTTACAATCAACTATGTTGATACGAGAGAAAAACATAAATTATTAAAGATATCATCGACGACTAATTCACCTTCTTAGTAGAATGCTAATTTAAGAGAAAATTTGGATCCAAAACCTATAATATTATAGAGAATGCCAGAAACATTCATATTTGAGATGAATAAAAGAAAGCGAACAATGTAGAACTAGACTCGCTTAATAAACATATTATTTGGACATGCAGTCCAGATTTCTGAAGAATGTGAATAGAAATCATATTACAATAACATGATAGTACATAATAAAGTGAATAGTGACACTGATTTTTCGTAGGACACAACATTCATTATGATGTTACTCATTCTCTCGAAATGTATAATATTACGTTATGTTACTTGATCAATATGAAATGTAAACATAAATATAGATAAACATATAAGATATGTTGTGACTGTAAATTTGTATAAGTCACTTTTTATATATATATATATATATGAGAGTCCCTGAAGGACTAAATTGCCCCAGGCAAATTATAATGAAGAGATTCGATATAATTTATAAAAGGATCACCACATGAACTAACAAAGAGAATGTGCATGTTGTTGGCTTTTTGGCCTTAATCCTTGTTTTGATGATTTAATCAACCTAATCTTTATCATAAGTAATGTAGAGTAGCACACATATTGCATTGCATATACATTGCATGTGCTAACCTCTACAAGTGATCAAGACTTATGGAAGGAAGGAAATCAAGTCAAGATTTGTAATAAAGCTATATGAAGACTTGTAATCTTGATTTTATTTTGAGTCTTAGGAACATGTGTAAATTGAGCATACAAAAGCTAAAAACTTATCACATATACACTAGGTTCCTTAGAGAAGTCACACACAATATTTCACCTTATTTGGACTTCATTAGATCACCCAAACCTTAGTCGGAAATCACTTAAAACCTAAACCCATATTTCCTGTGTGAACCGGTCGACCGAACCAGTTCCCAGTTCGACCGGTTTATAACAGACTCTCCACAGTGATTTTACCGAACTCTACCGGTCGATCGATTCTACCTTTTCGGTCGACCGATCCCGGATTTTAATAGGGCCGTTTTCCTTGTAGTATTCCTATAACGGTCGTATTCGTATAAAACAAACTTAACCCCAAAATACATTCGGTAACCGGTCGAACAACGACCTTGTTTCGGTCGACCGGTTGAACATTTCTTCAAGAAACCAAATTCCCTGGTATCGGTCGACTCATTCTTCGTTCGACCGTTGCACCTTTGTCTCAACCGAATCCCCTAAACGGTCGACCGCCCAATACTTTGGTTCGACCAATTAACTTAAGTAGAGTTAAGTTCTAGCTCGTTTGTCTGACTGAATATTCTTTTGTTCGATCGTTCTCCTTGAAATCAAGTGAACGGTCGACCGGTTTAGTAGTTTCGGTCGACCGGTTCTGGACAGATTTGCACCCCGATTTTCTGCTTTGTGTATCTTGCACAAAACCCAATCAAATCTTGTCCAAACGGCTAGAAATCTTTAGGAGCTTATAAATAGAGGATCAAGAGATGTTGTTAACACAACTCTCCAACTCCAATTGTCCCAATACATTAGAGAGAAACCTCAATCCTCAAAGCTCCCATTTCTACACTCCATAAGCCTAAACTATACACACTTGATCAATTACTCATCCTACTCAAAGTGTGCTCAATTAGAGAGTGAATCACACTCAGTTACAAAGTTTGTCAAAAGAGTATAGACTTCGGTGAGAGCCCGAAGTGATCCTTCTCGGATTGTGAGAAGAGGATTCCAAGCTCGGCGATGGTTGTTTGCGAGTTTGACGGTTGTAAGGCGTTGTCTCCCGGCCCGGAACGGGGAGCGGATAGTGAAGTCGTAGGCGGAGCTCGCGGAGTCGAGCGGAGCTTGCAAGAGAGGACTAGAACCCGGGTGGGGTGCCGAACCTCTATAAAAACCGACCCGTCTATTTGTGGTTTGCATGTGGTTTCCCTACTAGCTTTTAAATTTGTTTCTGCTGCGTTTATTGCTTGATTAGTTAGGGATTAGCGTGAAAGTGATTAGACCCATAACCCACACGATCCTACATTTGGTATCAGAGCCTTGTTAGCTAAATTTCATTACTTTACCGTAATTTTAGCATGGCTTCAACATCTAATCGCTTAGAGGGTTTATGCACCACAAGGCCTCCTTTGCTTAACGGGTCAAATTATGATTATTGGAAAAATAGAATGAAAATCTTTTTAATATCAAATGACCTTAAGTATTGGAAGTTTATTCAAAATCCATACATACCCCCAAATGAAGATGAGTTAGATTCTCTATCTAGGGCTCAAATGAAAGAAATTGAAATGAATTCTAAAATCATGAACATTCTTTATTGTGGCCTTAATGAGGGAGAATACAATAGAATTAGGGGTTGTGAAAGTGCAAATCAATTATGGCATAAGTTACAAATGCATCATGAGGGTGATAGTAAAACCAAAGAAACTATGATAAGTCTCCTCATGCATAAATATGAAATATTTTCTATGCATATCGGTGAGAACATAAGCGACATGAACACTCGCTTAACCGATATTACTAATTCTCTTTTGATTCTTGGAAGAAGGATAAATGAAGGAGAGATGACTCGAAAATTCCTCCGGTCATTGAGCAACGATTGGGAAGACAAGGTCGTCGCAATTGAAGAATCACACGATCTTTCAAAATTGAAGATGGAGGAACTCGTTGGAAATCTCATGGCCTATGAGCTCCAATTGAGTCATCGAAAAGAGAAGGAAGCTTCAAACAAAAACTCCACGGTGGCATTGCATACACACTTTGATGAGCCAAGGAGAGGGGAAGAAGAGGACATTGAGGTCCTTGCCCAAGACTTCTTCAAATACCTCAAGAGGGATAAGGGAGAAAAGAATGAAAGAAGAGGTAGAAGAAGTGAGAAAAGACAAAAAGAAAAGGAGAAGGAGGAAAGTGAAAATGAGAGAAAAGAGAGGGAGAAGAAAAATGAGAGAAGAGAGAGGAGAAGAGAAAAGGAGAAGAGGAAAGAAAGAAAGGAGGAAGCTCACAAAGCCACTTGGGACGACTCCTCATCTCCATCATCGTCATCCTCTTCCTTGCAAAGTAGAAGAGAGGTTGCCCATTCATGCTTCATGGCCATTGAAGATGAACAAAGTGAGGTAGCTTCTAACTCCTCTAAATCTTATTCCACTAGAAGTAATTCATGTTCAAGTAAATCATATTCTAGTGCTAGCTCTAATTCTAATGCTAATGATGAATCATATACACATGATGAACTACAAAATGCATTTCATGATTTAGTTAAACAATATGACATCATTTGTGAAAAGAACAAAAATGCTAGAAAAACTATAAATGATCTCAAATGCCAAATTGAATTAATCATGAATGAAAAGAATGAGGTGGTTGCTAGACTTGAATCAAAGGAATCATCACTTGCTAGTCTAAGTAAAACACCGATTGTTGATGAACATTTAGATCTTAGAGCTTCAAATATGCAACTAAGGAAAGATCTAAAAATGTTCACAAAAGGAACAAAAATGCTTGATATGCTTTTAAGTAGTCAAAGACAATCCTTAGCTAAACATGGTTTAGGATACAATGTACATTTGAAAAACCATGTATCTCATACTACTTTAAATGACAAGCATTTATTTGTTAAGTCTATTTCCTCAAGTGTGTGGGCACCCAAAACCAAAATGGTTTGGATCCCAAAAGCTAATGTTCAAGGACCCAAAGTTGTTTGGGTACCTAAGTCTACACTTGTAGGAGCTTGAGGAGGAGATTGGTGGTGACCGGGTGAGCCAAAGCGTCAAATTCGAATCCGGTTGCATCACCAAGTCAAGATTGGAGCTATTCAAGATTCAAGTTTGGTATAAATTTCTATCTTTGAAATTTCTGATTTTTTAGCTCTAATCTAGTTTATATGCTTAATTGTCATATCTTTAGAAGTTTAATTCATTGCAAATCATTAACCCTATTCATTGCAAATCATATCTCACATCCATTGATTATAAATGTCAAATTTTGAGTGGATGGTAGAATAAGACTTGAGTAGAAACTTAAATGAACTTAACTTGAATAATACTCTTAGTTTCCATATAGCCTTATTGATAGAGGGAGCTTAAATGTTATATCTTTTATTAGAGTAATGAAGTGCAAAATTTAGGAGGAGCAACTTCATTACAAGACATCCAAAATTCTATGGTTAAAATCATATTATTTTTTGTTTTTGATGGATGTCAAAGGGGGAGAGATAATTAAAGGGGGTTACTTGAAAATTGGTTAAAATTGAACAAAAACTATGCACATCCTTAGGGGGAGCATTTATATGTATAAGTTTACATTTAAAAATTTCAAGTATTTAGATATAGGTTGCCATCATCAAAAAGGGGGAGATTGTTGGCTTTTTGGCCTTAATCCTTGTTTTGATGATTTAATCAACCTAATCTTAATCATAAGTAATGTAGAGTAGCACACATATTGCATTGCATATACATTGCATGTGCTAACCTCTACAGGTGATCAAGACTCATGGAAGGAAGGAAATCAAGTCAAGATTTGTAATAAAGCTATATGAAGACTTGTAATCTTGATTTTATTTTGAGTCTTAGGAACATGTGTAAATTGAGCATACAAGAGCTAAAAACTTATCACATACACACTAGGTTCCTTAGAGAAGTCACACACAATATTTCACCTTATTTGGACTTCATTAGATCACCCAAACCTTAGTCGGAAATCACTTAAAACCTAAACCCAGATTTCCTGTGTGAACCGGTCGACCGAACCAGTTCCCAGTTCGACCGGTTTATAACAGACTCTCCACAATGATTTTACCGAACTCTACCGGTCGACCGATTCTACCTTTTTGGTCGACCGATCCCGGATTTTAATATGGCCGTTTTCCTTGTCGTATTCCTATAACGGTCGTATTCGTATAAAACAAACTTAACCCCAAAATACATTCGGTAACCGGTCGAACGACGACCTTGTTTCGGTCGACCGGTTGAACATTTCTTCAAGAAACCAAATTCCCTGCTATCGGTCGACTCATTCTTCGTTCGACCGTTGCACCTTTGTCTCAATCGAATCCCCTAAACGGTCGACTGCCACATACTTTGGTTCGACCGATTAACTTAGGTAGAGTTAAGTTCTAGCTCGTTTGTCCGACTGAATATTCTTTTGTTCGACCGTTCTCCTTGAAATCAAGTGAACGGTCGACCGGTTTAGTAGTTTCGGTCGAACGGTTCTGGACAGATTTGCAGCCCGATTTTCTGCTTTGTGTATCTTGCACAAAACCCAATCAAATCTTGTCCAAACGGCTAGAAATCTTTAGGAGCTTATAAATAGAGGATCAAGACATGTTGTTAACACAACTCTCCAACTCCAATTGTCCCAATACATTAGAGAGAAACCTCAATCCTCAAAGCTCCCATTTCTACACTCCATAAGCCTAAACTATACACACTTGATCAATTACTCATCCTACTCAAAGTGTGCTCAATTAGAGAGTGAATCCCACTCAGTTACAAAGTTTGTCAAAAGAGTATAGACTTCGGTGAGAGCCCGAAGTGATCCTTCTCGGATTGTGAGAAGAGGATTCCAAGCTCGGCGAGGGTTGTTTGCGAGTTTGACGGTTGTAAGGCGTTGTCTCCCAGCCCGGAACGGGGAGCGGATAGTGAAGTCGTAGGCGGAGCTCGCGGAGTCGAGCGGAGCTTGCAAGAGAGGACTAGGATCCGGGTGGGGTGCCGAACCTCTATAAAAACCGACCCGTCTCTTTGTGGTTTGCATATGCTTTCCCTACTAGCTTTTAAATTTGTTTCCGCTGTGTTTATTGCTTTATTAGTTAGGGATTAGCGTGAAAGTGATTAGACCCATAACCCACACGATCCTACACATGTCATCTCGAAGAATGATATGAAAGGAACTCTTGAAGAGAGTAAACACCCGTGAAATATTTGAATGATAAATTTTGAAAAATCTGATTGGAGAAATGTCAATTATTTTTCGACTTGCAGTTCGAACATTCTTCAGAATAGAATTGTTACAATGATTCAATTATATAGAGAGATATTATACAATGAAAGTTCACCTGGAAAACACATTAATGACAAATTGTCTATACTATGTAAACAAAGCTCCAATTATATATATAACTAAATAGGTTGGATTAGGACCTGAAGTCCATTTCCTAGAACGTCATAAAATATATTGCATATAAAACTAGGTTAATATATTCACAATGATTGTTTATAGGCATAATATTTCTTCAAAAACATTCAAATGACGTTCAACATATTTTTCGTTAACTCTTTACGGATCTATCAATATTACTTATTGCGTGTATTCATGATATAAAGATTACTTCATTGATGCTTCCTATATGTCTGATCCACAACAACAAAATATCACAAACTACTTTGTGTTATTGTGCAGTCGTTGCAATATTTATGCAAGTTGGTGAACTACGAATCAAAAGGAGTGGATTTATAGTTATCATCCTTGAAGTATGATTATCCCTGAAGGATAAAGCCCAGAAGGCCTATAGTTGGACTCTTTTTTCCTTTATAATTTTTTGTCCTACAAGGTTTTTATTGGTTAAAGGTTTTTAATGATGCAGCTTGTACAATTGTGTTAGCGCATGTCATGTACTCCTTTTCTCTTTGTTATTTTCCCATTGTGTTTTGTAGCAAGTTTTTTAACGAGACATGAATATAACACCATATTATTTAAGAGATTTTGTAAATGTATATTAAATTAAAAGAGAGAATTATACTCTCTGCATTTTTTTTCCTTCACCACATTTTTGAAAGGAATGCGTTCTAAAAGTTTTACTTTTGTATGTCAATTGTTATGAATCAAATGTGCAAACATTTTGTTCCTTGATTTTGTATTCGTCTTTTGGAAGAGTTAAGAAAGAGACTCTTGGTCCTTAACCATAGAGTTCTAAAAGATAATGGTTTACATAAATCAAAAGTTATTCACAATCATGGTAATTGATATGGAACATTAATTACTGAGATACGATTGTCTTGTTGTTCATCGATTATTGTAGCTCTACAAATATTTGAGGACACGAGTATGTAAAAGAGAAAAATATTACTTTTTTATATTGAATAGACCTAGTAAGTAAAATATTATGGAATTGTGTTATGTGTCATTAATGTTTTACTACGTCTTGGATCCTAAGATATGAGATTTCTATCCTTTCCCATAAGGAGTATTTAATTTGATTATTGTCAAAAACTATCAATGAGTATAGTGATAAAAATAATAGTTGGTTGAACATAACTTATTCTGGAAAATATAGCTCGTCAAAAGATTATTATTGTCCATCTTATTTAAGTGATGATATTAGTTGGCCTCTTGATAAAACAAAGTTATAATGTGCACAATGTGACTTGAGTTAAGTTACATATTTGTTACTAGCTTAAGAGATCAAGAAATGAGTATGTAATACAAAGGTGACACAATTCTACTTTGTAAATACTCTTAATATCATGAGGCAATGGATAGATGATTGACATCATTTCATGCTCATATTTGTATCTTATATCCATTATCTTACACCTAAGCAATGCTACATGACGAGTTTTATGTTTAGTTTTCAGGAATAAAGAGGTTTGAAGAGAAGAGCCATGAAAGGACCCAAAAGAAGGAAAAAAGACTTAATTGTGAGACCTAGGGACTGAGATGCAAGGGAGAAGGACCTGATCGTAAGACCGAAGGACCTAAGAGCAAAACAGGAAACTCCACACCATTATGGGGAGTATTTTGGCAATTCGATTCGAGTCGGAGCTCCAATAAACAAAAAAGTAGATGCATCAAAGACCAACAACAAAACCCACAACAAATCCCAGATGAATCCAGATCCAATAAACCGCCAATTGGCGGTCTTGGACCGCTAATTGGCGGTCAAAATCATTCTGGATCCTCTCAGATTTGTGGGGCACGTGTATTAGTGTATTCTTAGTCCATTTTTGGTATTGGTTTAGTCCCACATCGGGGGATTGTCCTGGATTAGCTTTTTCCATGCCTATAAATAGAACTTTTCACCTTCCATTGTAATTACCCATTTCTTGGTGGCATTCTCTCTACTAAGGAGTGAGCCTTGAAGCAAAAACTCAAGGTGGAGAAGAATGCTACCTTCAATGTGAGTCATTTGTTAATAAAATAATTCTTCTATTTTCTTTTAATCTTGTCTTTTAATTTGTGTATGCTTGTTTAGTCTTTCCTTTCCTTTTAAGCTTCTTTAATATTTCTTGCTTGCTTAGATTAATTTCATTTCAGTATTATGTTTCATTTTGTTAATGTAGTTAGTGTAATGAGTAGTGAGTAGTTTCATCCCCACTTGGGGGGGGGGGGTGGAGAAATATGTGATATGATCATGTAGTGTATTAAGTGTGTGTTATCTTAATCCCTTGAGCTTTATATGATTTCCATAACCATCTAATGAGTTTTCACTCTTATCTTAGATATGTTAATGCTCTTGAATGAAGCTTAGCTTATGCTTTGATTAGTGAACCTATTTTTTGGGGAATAATAAGGTTAGGATATGGATGAAATTAATATTGGAAACATAATTTGTAGTGTATGTACTCTTGTTCCCTTGGCCTTAGCTAATGTCTTGTATGTTTTAATGATGTAGTCTTATCTTAATTCATGTGGAGGCATAGTAGGGTCTAGTCTTTATACATGAGTTCATTTAGCTTCATTCCAATTATTGTCTTGTATGTTTTAATGATGTAGTCTTATCTTAATTCATGTGGAGGCAAAGTTGGATGTAGTTTTATGATTTCATGCACTACATGTTGTGAGGAGCTTAATTGAACACACACATACACACACACATCTTTATATTCACATTATTTCTCTACCCCCTATGGGGTTTAGTTTTTATTGTTTATCTTTCATTTCCTTTTGCATCTTAGTGTAGTTTAGTGTAATCAACCTTTCTCTCATTTCTTTACCACTCGCCTTCGCACAAACAAAACGTCGACACACCTCCCAGTGGACGACCCGTATTTGCCACCGCTTCAACGCGGCCGTGCACTTGCGGTTTAAATAAAACGATCAATCAAGTTTTTGGCGCCGTTGCCGGGGAGGTGCTCTGTCCAGACCTTGGTTTGGGCGATTCGAGTGGTTTTTAATTTTTTGTTTCCAGTTTTTCTTAGTTTCAGGGAACCATAGGAGCAAGGGGGGCTACTGGACAAGTTTGAGGAACAGAAGCTCCAAACTGACCGCCAATTGGCGGTCTGGAACCGCCAGCTGGCGGCCTGGTGAGATGTTTTTCCTCTCAATTTTGTTCTGGTAGTTAGTTCTGTAATTTTCATTATCTGGGAGTATCATTTTGCATGCTGTGACTTCTAATTTTCTCAAAGATTTAATGTCAATCCTCTTTAATGAACTTGGACCATAAAACTCAAAGCAAAAGATTAGACTCCTTGCCATCTAGGTCATGCATCATGTGTAGACCTTGCATGCATTTGTCTTTTCTTTGCTTTACATTTGTTGTTGATTGCTGGCGTGAGGTACGTGCACCCAAATCTCTCATTCATGCATGTTTCGATCATGCATTAGTTAGTAAGGTGCATCAGGACAAGAGTGGGTTGAGCGTTTGATTGGAGCGATTGATTGCTAGATCTAGGATCAAAACACTACTAAGGAGGGGATGTCCCATAAAAGATAAGGTGGGGGATTTCATCACCCTTTCCTTGGCCCCAAAAATCACTCTTAATCAAGCCTTAACTAAAAGCTAGTAGACATTGGCCTAGGATTTCGGACGCACTAGGAGAGTAATCTAGTTAAGACCTTCATGGCCTGATCGGCGTTGCCTACCTTGTCGATAGTAGGACGTACTGGATCTCCGGATCTGGTATCACTTGCTGGGCATTGTGGTCTTCATCGTAGGGAGGTGAGGCGTGTCGAGGCTTGTGACCTCGAAGTTAGGCGTCGTCTAGCCTAAGGACCCATTGCCTTACATTATTTGAGTCGTGCTTGCTGGTTAGGCTTCTACCTTATCCCATTACCCACGCTAGCTCTAGGATTCTTCCCTTCTCCTCTAAGTCATCATCTTCTCACCTTCTTCTACGTTATAGTCTCCTCCCCTTTACACTCTCTGGTAGCATTTTAGGGTCGAGTCGAGCACTTTTTGCGAGCTTGGCCTCGTGGTGGTGAGAGTGATCGACTCGAGAGTTCTTTGTTGAGATGGATGGTTACATGGGCGACCATCCATATCATTGTTGGGACCAAGACAATTCTTCCTGGTATTCTGGACCCATGCAACCCGGGGTGGCTCAGACTAACACCACGTATGGTTGGGACAATCCTAATTGTGTGACTGAGCAATCTTCATATTGGGGTAGTATGAGAGAGGCACCGACTGCTAGACCACCATCTAGTTACGTCGGATCATATGTGGGTCATCAAACTGAGACATTGCAAGAATCTTTGGCCTCTTTCATGCATATGGTAGAAGACATGAGTGCACCAGTGACTCCAGTAGCCGTACCATGTCACTATTGTGGGTTGAGTGGTCATGTTTTCGGAGAATATCCTTATGTTCCCCCAGAGCCTGAGTATGAGCATACCATTACGCATCCACGTACAACCCGAGAGGGATGGATTCGTGGGGAGACAATTCGTATTCAAATTCTTATACATCATTTCCACCCCAGTATCCTCCTCCCGAATACCCAGAATTCTACCAACACCCCACTTCAAATCATTGGACTCATTCTCAGCCCATCAACACCCAACCCCAAAATTTCCCAAGCTCTGACTTGGACCTCATAGTTGACCACACACCTGATTCCTCGAAACAAACTTTCGTTACGTTCATAGAAACCATTCAACAGTCCATACAAAAAATGGCACTGCAAGTGAGTCAAATGTCGCAGCAATTACGTGAACGTGAGGAGAGTAACTTTTCTTGTCAACATGAGGATTTATCTTCTGAAATCGACCTCATAGTCGGTCTATACAACAACCAACGTCTATTCTTTAGGGATAGACGTCGGTTATATGACAGACGACGTATATTCTTTAGGGATAGACGTCGGTGAACTAACATGCGACGTATATTCTTTAGGGATAGACGTCGGATTCCATATAAAGCCGACGTCTATTCCTTTCTTCAGAGGAATAGACGTCGGCTAATAACAACCGTCGTCTATTCCTAAACCTGGACAAAAAAAACATCCAACGAAATTGTTTTTAGTCATCGTATTCGTGTACATACAACTGCACCAAATTCGTTCACCTATAAATTTGTTCACAAATACTCATAATTTCATCCACATATACATACAAGCACAAACACACAAGCATACATGCACGAACACAAACATACAACCATACATGCACAAACATACAAAGCATACACAATTGACATTCAACACACTTGCAATTAATTTATTCTAAAATTAAGGCGATTATATTAAGGCATAAAGTGTAGGTTTGTAATACAAGTGCACTTGTTAACTAAATTACAAAAATACTATTGGCGGGAGAACCTCTTAGTTCGTCAGCATGTTTCTGATGAAATAGCGAGCCCATCCGTCGCGAGTTTCATCGAGCTCCTGTTGCGAGAAGGGATCACTACTTTTTGGGAAAACTTATCAAAAAAATACAAGTGTGTTGAATATTAATAACTAAATATTGAAACTACACAACTATACAATTGAATAACGATCTACATTACCTCGGATAGGCATACGTCTTGAGTTGCCAATTCGAGGATTTCCTCCATGTATCTCATCACGTAGTAACCGCATTCCGTATTTCCAACCTGCTTCCGGTACTACAAACGTAGGAATTCGCTAAATATTTGTTCCTAACTTAATTAACAAAAATGGGATAGAACGTACTCTCATTCCATGCCATGTTATTCCTGCTTTTGTGGTTGTTCTCCTACCACCTAAAGCTCTGTAACCTTAATTGGCCTGAGTAACACAAGTTAAAATATCATTCAATAATACTAATAAAAATCCACGAATTACTTTATTCACGACTAAACGAACTTACATATTTAGAAGTTTCTTTATTGAGTCCCTTGGTTTATTCGACCCCAACGGATCAAACCAATATGCCGAATTAGTCGTGGGGCATACAACGACAAGCATCCAATGAGCCCTGTTATATATATAATTAAAAGCTTATTACAAAATAAAATTTCACTTTGAATTACAAAGTTTACCTCTCATGATAAGGAAACAGATAATATCCTTTGTCTTCTTCTTTAAAGAATGTCCCAAGTTGACCCGATTTATCGTCATTCCCGTATATATATGTAGATGGACTGATAAATCCAAATACTTGATCATCGGGAAAGATTGACCTTCTGGTGCCGTAAAGATGTCTACAAGTATAAAAATTATAATTTATTACAGTTTTGATAAAATTATTCAATACTTTTCATTGTATACAAAAAAACACTTACTTCACTTGCACGTCGATAATCATGATGCACAACGAATCCATCGCCATGAACTGCATGATATCCTCTTTGGTGACGTACAAAGTGGGAGGCAACCCTTTATCCCCCTCCAACTCCCAGGTACTTAAGGATTGTGCTTCCCTACCTACCATACATTGATACAACATTTTGCACCTACTTGGAAGCGAATTAATGTTGATCGGAGATTGGTTGTTTGACCCTTTGCTCCGGGGGCTTGACACCTTACAGATATGTATACAACCGTTAAAATACAATTGTTAACAAATTTGAAGTTTAAAGTCTTTCAAAGTTAAACTATACCTCATGTTTGTCGTTTAGCTCTACTAAATAACTAGGCCACCGCACGAACCCACCGATAGCATCGCCGAGAGTAACAATCTCTTCTTCCGGAAATGGCACAAAAGCACCAGGATCTAAGCAACTCTCAACTGCAACCTTCTATTCTCCCTCTCCTACCTCTATGAAGTGGTGTCTGGAGATGTTATAAACTTTCCCGTGTCCCACCAATCTTCGATCAGGGTCTTCGACAAATAAAGCACATCTAGATCCATCCGCGAACATTCCAAACGAGGGACCGTCGACGAGGGCCAATTCTCGAGAATGAGACACGAAATCATCTTGTCGATCAGGGTGGAACACTGGCGGAATTGGAGTAGTCTCCGCGGAAGAACCGGTCTTACGACGGGTAGGAGAAGTAGGCAAACGATCCAATCTCTCCAAAACAAGTTGCAACGTATTCTTCAAATCTGCGATCTCTTCCTGGCATTTGGTATGACCAGTCGACGAAGTAGACCGTTGAGTCTTCCCATAATATTGTCGAAGTCCAACTCTACTCCCTACCCCTCGCACACGACCGGGGTGTTCGTCGTTTCCCAAGGCCTCACGTAGAATATCATTCCGACCATCGGAAGCAAATTCGCCTTG
This sequence comes from Triglochin maritima, assembly GCA_963682175.1. Lineage (NCBI taxonomy): Eukaryota > Viridiplantae > Streptophyta > Magnoliopsida > Alismatales > Juncaginaceae > Triglochin > Triglochin maritima. The sequence goes on from OY821779.1 coordinate 18,953,872, forward strand.
AGATTCTCTCAACGTCAGAGAGTCCTAAGTTTAAAACAATATTTACTAACATTTGAAAAATATAAAATTAATGATTATGAATTAATAACATATATATAAGTGATGCAACTTACTATCTTCGAGCTGATCGCTTGCGACTCGTCTGTGACGTACTCCCCTCTGGAGTTTACTCTCGCTCTCTTCCAAGAATCACAACGAGCTACGGGAGAAGGAGGAGATATGTTACTTGCTTGCTCCTCACTCATACCGGAGTCAATTGCCTCCTGTTTCTTCTGAGCAATTTCTTCAGCCATCATTTGTGCTTCTAACTTTTGGTACCCCGCTCGAGACATATGATGGGTATACTTGTTAGAAGATCTAATCTTTTGGTTTTTTGCTCGGATGGCCTAAAATCAAGTTTATTAGATTGTCACTAAAATCAATAACTAACAAGTTTGTTTTGAAACTCAGTTACTATATTATAAATTAAACTCAGTTACCTCAAACTCTGGGCTATCTCTGGTTTTTCTGAATAGCTCCCATTGATTCAGAGTGATAAAGTTATAGACATCTTTCTATCCTGGTAGTCTCCAAATATGTACTTGTTCGTTCAATTTGTTTTGAAATCCCTCCAATGAACTGACATGTATGTCATCCACTTTTTCTTCAACTTGTCACTGGATTGGAACTCAAAAGATTCCTACAACACATTAACTTTATATATATCAAAAGTTCGACTAAAACTATAGAAATCTATAATGGAATCATTACCTGCACATTATCCCATATTGTGTCCTTCAACTTCTCATCTACATCAACCCAACTGGATAAACAAATGTCAACTTTGGCCCTCGCTAAGCTACCCAGAAAACTTTTCCAATTATCAGACATCATGCCTAATTTGGAACATGTATTTTCCTCGCAAATTGGACAAGCTTTATGACCTTTGACTGAATATCCAGACAGATTACCATAAGCTGGAAAGTCATTAATCTGCAAAATATCATTGCCCGCATTACGAACGACTCCTGACGATAAGAATCAAAAACTGACTCTCCGTCATCCCACAATCTCTTTAGGTCATCAATTAAAGGTGTTAAATACACATCGATGTCGTTTCCAGGTTGTTTCGGACCAGAAACCATTAAGGACAACATGATATATTTGCGTTTCATGCATAACCACGGGGGCAGATTGTAAATTACAAGCAGAACGGGCCAAGAACTGTGAATGCTACTCAAACTACCGAAAGGATTCATTCCGTCAGTACAGAGCCCAAGTCGTACATTTCTGGATTCTTCACCAAACACAGGAAAGTCGACATTTATTTTTTTTCCACTGAGGTGAATCTGGAGGGTGACGTAGCAACTGATCATTTGGTTTCTCACGATCAGCATGCCATGTCATGTTCTTGGAATCCGCTTTAGCCGCAAACAAACGTTTAAGCTTTGGTATTATTGGAAGATACCACAAAATCATAGCAGGAGGTCCTTTGATTTTCATCTCATCAGCCTCTTCATTGTGGTTTGGTCCACTACATTTCATTTTGTATCTTGAAACATTACACCTGGGACAGGACTGTAAGTTTTCAAACTCACCCCTATACAATATACAATCGTTCGGGCATGCGTGTATCTTCCTATATTCCATTCCCATAGGGCACAACACTTTCTTTGCATCATAAGTTCTATCTGGCAACTCATTATCATCTGGAAGCATCTCTTTCACTAACTTCAACATTGATGTGAAACTCACATCGGACCAACCATTTCCTGCTTTTAAATTGTACAACTTCAACACCGCTGACAATCTAGTGAATTTGGTACAATTCTTATACAACGGCTTCTCATTGTCACTCAACAAATTACCAAGTAAATCGGGGTTGGACGAAAACTTTTCAGCAATATCCTGAACCATTTCCTCTAAGTGATCTTCCACACTAACATCTTCTCCATCATTCTTGGAACGACTAAATGATTCATTTTCACCGTGCCATATCCACCGTCTGTAATTTGGGTCGAAACCTTTCTCAAACAAATGATCTTTCATTTTTCGAAAAGTCAACACTGACATATTATGACACTTATTGCACGGACAATACGCCATGTCGCTGTCTTTCATTTTCTTAGAATGTTTTTTGGCAACCTCTAAGAACATATTCACTCCGTTCTCATACTCATCACTCAATCTGTTTGAAACAATCCACTCTCGATCCATTTCAATCTAAACAGAGGCAAAAATGATAGTTATTATTGCAAAAAATAAATAAAATTTCAATTTAAAAGAATGTGTTCGTAGATGAGAAGATTCGGAGACATTAAGATGAGAAAAGAATGACTCAGAGGAGAAGAGATGAAGTCCTTAATCTAGTGTGGAATAAGGAATGTTAGAAATCTAACTAAGCAATCAAGGCCAAAACAAGCCTAAAGTCCACTATAGGTCCTTAGTAATAGACGACGCCTAACTTCGAGGTCCCACCGAGGACCACTAGTCTGTAGGAAATCAAGAACCTGGAGGTCCCTAATATCTCAGGGAGACTAGATGGGCAACGACGTTCAGGCCGAAACGGTCTTAAACATCGAGGACCACTAATCTATAGGAAATCAAGAACCCGGAGGTTCCTAAAATCTCAGGGAGACTAGATGGGCAACGACATTCAGGTCGTAACGGTCTTAAACAGTTTCCTCTCCTTAATGCGTCCGAAAATCCTAGGGGCCAACGTCTAATTGATTTTATTAAGGCTCTTTTATTAAGTGGTTTCTGGGCCAAGGAAAGAGTGATGAAATCTCCCACCTCATCTCCTATAGGTGATTGCCCCCTAAGTGTTTTTCATACCTTAATCTAACAAACAACACACCAAACAAACACTCACCTCACTCTTGTTCCAATGCAAATCCTACTAACTAATGCGTGCTTTGTAATGAATGATGAGTGATAGATAGTACGTACCTTACGCCAGCAATCTACGACAGAAATCGTAAATAATAGAAAAATACAATGCATGCAAATCCTATATGATGAATGACTTAGCAAATATTGTCTAATCTTTTGCTTTGGGTTATTAAAGGCCAAGTTGTTTAAGAGGGGCAATGAGTTATTATCATAATATTAAAAATTCAAAAAATTAAGGCAATAAACATTTAAAATATTAAAAGCAAGTATTAAAAAAATATGATTTCCCTATTCCTCGAGAACCTAATTAAACAATATGATTACGTGAATTACGTGAAAGGGTGCATGCTTTTACCTAAAGATTTTTGAAGATATCACTAACGGAATTAACAAATCTTAGTTATCAAAGTGTGATATTGACAAAAGTGATAGACCTTACAACTTATGATCTAAAAGAATATCCTAATTTAGACTATTCTCTAACAATAATATAGTTTGAAATATACGTTATTGGATTTGTATTATTTTGTAAAACACATGAGAATATTCCAATGGTATAACTTATAGAACATAATAATTCTATCTAACTTTTCGAAATCTATTACATTTTTCACTTCACTTGGCATGGGAATTTTTTTTGTCTACCAACACATCCACATGTGATCCTTAGTCGATGATCATTCAAATGAACTTACATGATCCTCAATCAAACATTAAATTTACTTAAAAACATTTAAACAGACATGTTTTTTTTTACAATTACTGAACTTATGGACAAAGATAAATCCAACACTCAATCCTCAATGCTCAATCAAAGATAAGCACGAACCAGAGGAGGGGAATGATGTGATGCCGGAGGAGCTCTTTGTGGTCCACGGCATACTGTTGATCACACGTGATCGAAGTGGCTGCCTCAGCCCCTTCACAAACTTCCTCGCCCGCTGCTCTGGGTCACACAAATCTCTGGGCAGTAACGCTCCAAAGCGTTGAACCTGCTGATGTAACTCGCGAGAGTCATTTCCTTCTGCTCCAGCGACATGAACTCCTCCCTCTTTCGATCCCTGACGTGTTGGGGAAAGTACTGCTCGTGAAACAGCTCCAGAAACTCCTCCCAGCTGACGTCCTCACGGTCCTCAAACAAAACCGTAGACGTGGTCCTCCAGCAGTTGGCCACCTCGCCATCAAACACATAGGTGGCCAAATCCACCCTCCTCTCAGGTGCGACTCCAATCGCTCGGAAGATCTTCTCCATCCTGAAGATCCAGTCCTCTGCTACCTCTGGAGCACTCCTGCCATCAAAACTCGGCGGGTGCTGACGCATAAACCGATCATGCTCAGCGCCCAACCCGCCTTGCACATTCTGGGTTGCCTGACTCTCCAGAAACTCGCCCAACCTGTCCCAGTTGGCGCCTCCAGTGTCGTCACTGGCATCGCAATCACGCGGGGAACTCCGCACGTGTCTAGGAGCCATCTGACAGAAGAAACAAACACAACTTCAGCCATGAATGCATGCTAAAAGATAAAATGCATGTGTCCTATTACTACAAGGGTGATTTCATTGGGATCCGCATAGGAATCGACCGCTCTGATACCAAATTGTAACATCCCGAAACAGCGGAAATTTAAAATTTTATAATCAAGGCAATAAAGCTCAATAATCAAAGACGGGACTGTTACTTCTCATAAAACATATAAGCGGTTCACCATATTACATCAGAGTTTGTCAAAATAGTACATGATTACAACGGAACAACAAAAGGAAGATAAATGTAATCATGTCGACCTCAGTGGTCCGAATAGAGGATCCGATCCCAAAATACACGCGCCCGCTGATTAGCACCCAACTGGACCTACTACGGTCCTGAAAAAGATGCAACAACAATGCCTGAGTTTCCATAATGAAACCCCGTATGCCAAGCTCACCCATATGCATGCAGTAGCACAAATGAACATATCATACTAGTAGCATGTCATGTCATCAACAGTAAGGAAAATAGTTCCCCCGAATGGTAACATGGGACAACAGTCCGACAATCATCATTGGGTCTCCCGAGGAGACCTACCGTAGGCACATACGGTCTAATAGAACAAGACGTGATACTCCCCACACGCGGCTACACTAATCAAGGGGTTCGGCAGGGAGCATCTGCCAGGTCCGCGACATAATAAACAGATCTGTAACTTCGTGATCGAAACCACACCAACGGAGCCGTCGCTCGGTCGGTCCATCAATCATCATCTCAGTAGGTGCCCATCTGAGGAACATAGCCAGCACAACATCGGGCGGGTCCAGACCGAAGTCTGCCAGGTCATCAGGCTCTACGAGCCGCAAACACCAACCGTGCCGCTATAAAAACAGGGCAGCGACCTCCGTAGCCACGTAGGCCGGTAATCACCTCACCCAACGACAGTTGCGTGCCTGCACATCATCATACATTGGGATCCGCGATCCCTCAGGCCTGCTACTCTACAATGAGTCCAATCAATCCATCATATTAGTCACGATCCATACATGGAGGTGACACGTCCCGAACACTCACACTCTTCCACACGGCGGTCCCTGGGCAGGCACGCGTAACGCGCCCACCGTCACCTCCAGCTCACGCACAAGGCGAGGACATGGGTTTCCGTGGACCGAGTTGGCATCCTAAACGAGACCAGAAATTCAGTCCTGTGCAAAAACGGTTGACCGAAAGAGGCAACCCGGTCGACCGCTTCCTCAAGGGAATCAGTCGACCGAAAGTCTGCAACGGTCGAACTCTTTGCGCAAAACTTAAGTTCCAACGGTCGACTGTTGATCTAAAACCGGTCGACCGATACGAGGTCAAAATCCGGAGTCTGGTCAACATCAATTCAAAACTATCAGTCGACCGACTCAGGGGTCTCGGTCAACCGAAAACTACCAGGGCATCCTAGCAATTCTAAGTCATATAACGGTCGACCGCAAACGAGCATAAAAATCCATTACACTTAAGTTTCGGTCGACCGACCACAAGGAACCGGTCGACCGAAATAACCAGGCAATCAAAATACACTACATTCGGTCGACCGCCCGAAGGGACCCGGTCCACCGTTGGTCGTCTTCAACTTTGCGTCAGCCAAGGTTTTAGGCACACTCACCGTCGAGGAGGTCTTCGACCTCCCCCGACCGACCAACAAAACCCTCCCACCAGGGTGAGCAACATCAAAACACACTAGAAGCCAGCATACCTCAAAGAAGACGACGAAACCGTCGGAGCCTCGCTCGCGCATGCCGTCTCTGAAACCTCCTCGCACGGTCGCCTCCTCGCAACGGTCTCCACACGCCGCACGAGCTTCTGCCTCCTCTGTTGCCAGAAAGGAAAGGAAAAAGTGAGAGAGAGAGAGAGAGAGAGAGAGAGAGAGAGAAATGGGTTTGGGTGCAAGAATGAAGGAGGAAGGGAATGAGAGAGGAAACGTTTTTCTCTCCTAAAACCCCACCCGAAAACCCATCATCATAGCCACCCCAACCCATCACCCTACACCCTCAAGCCACGCCTACTGCTCCCGCTCCATCCCCACGCACTCCACTGTTCACGTCACTTCTTCCCCATGCAAACTCCACCCGAATCACCATTAACCCTAAGCAAGGGTTTAGGGACATAACAATATTTGTATGAGTTACCAAACTTAAACGTAACGTATCCTCATTCTAGGTTAAAAAAACACAAGGGAAATTTACTTAGCTGTCACTAAGAACTCACACAACGTCAACTTTTCCGTTATTTTCGTTAGTTATGCTAATAATTATTGGAAATTTTGCAGAATTTACCTTTGAATATACCTAAAATCATAATTTTCATTATATGTATTGTAAATTTCCAATAATTATCAAGGTCAGATTGATAAGAGGTGGGAAAGTTGAAGTGAATGTTGGTGTTTGGAAATGAAACGATTCATGGAGTGTGTGTCAAACTTTCATATGAGTTTTAGACGTATATATTTGATATGCGTGGCTCATGCTATTTCTGTAAGTTGAAAGATGTCTTTGTTAAAACAGAGAATTGGTTGAAAAGAAAAGGATAAATTTAAAACAAAAATTGGATGAAATTTATCAAGGTCAGTTACAAAGTTTTTTGAAATAAATACAATGCTTGAATTGTATTTTAATTGCCCCACTTCAACGAAGTTCCTGATTCCACCACTGGTCCACGCAAATCTTGAATTTACTACAAGCCTCGCTTTTAAAGAATCTGTCCATCATGCTAGCACACTCTCTGCAAAAAAATTTAAAACAATGTTAGTAATTCTCTTTTTTTTGTCACAAGTCAATAAGTCTGAAACAATATAAAAAGTAGCAAATATGAGTACTTACAGGAGTTGCTCTTCTGTGTAGCGGGAGTGGAACTCGATGACTTCATTCCACTGGTTTCGTCCTCTGAGGGCTGATAGAGCAGTGTAGACCGCTGCCGCTGCTAAAAGCGAAGGCCGGAACTTGAGCATCGAGTATTCAACAAGACTTTGCTCAACTATGAAACAGGATAACTTCTCTAGCTGCATTAGATTGCCCATCTCAGTTAGTTTGCCAACGAAATATGGTACTAAAGGAGAGTCTTTTGAATTACAATCCAAACCTTTTTGTCGGAGTTAGCTGCCTTTAGAATTCTTCTAATGAACACGTACGGAGTCGGCAAAGACAAGTTGAAATCTAGAGTTTTGATTATCAACATTTCCTGAACAAACAAAACTAGTGGTCAGATTAGTGTACAAATTGAAAGTCTACTAGAAAAGTAGTATGGTAGCTTAAATGGATCAGCTTCATAACAACTTAATTATACCTAAATCGGTGCTAAAAAAACTTAACAAATTTGAAGTTGTCAATTGTCGAACTACTGTAATATAAACAACATTAGACGCCACAGTCTGCAAACATTACCGTTTCAAGGATCTCTCTTCTAGTGTAGTCCAGGTGCAAGGTGTTGATGAGCTTTCGAACCCGTGGCTTAGAAACTTCCTCATACTTGGAGGCAAGCAGCATAGCAGTCACTCCAACCAACTTCAGATTTTTTTTCAGGATCGGCTGTCGTGCGAGAAACCTATCGATAATGTTAACTGTCAAGTGCAGAGTTTCTGCCCTCAGCTTGTACTTGTGGTGCACCTGCATAACATATAAGTTAGATGTCATAATATTCCATAGTTTCAAGGCTACTTGTCAAGTGTCAATGCAGCCACATTACCCAAATTAACCAATAGATCAACTTTCCTCGCATCTTCTTGTCGATGTCAGATTGTTTTGACATGTAATCGGGAGGGACACAGCTATGCTCCTGCAACGTTTTGAACTCAGAACTCAAGTACAACAATTGACTTCCCTCAGTTAACCATATAACAACTATCTGCTTTCTAACAAATGGTTTTATACTGAAATATAAATAATTAGGTGGTTATAACCTGTTTAATTGTTAATGTTTTGAACTGAGAGTCGAATATGTAACTTTACCTCAATTTGTCCATAATAAGAGTAGATGTCCTGCACATATTCGGCAACTGCAAGTGCATTGTCACAATCTACAGTGTCGATATCATGAATCGCCTTGTCTGTAATATTTTCTTCCATCTGGGTATCAATTGGCTCAAAGGGACCCTGAAGTTAGCCAATGAACATGAAAACTGTGCACAATCAAGCTTACTTTTTCAGAGTCAAAATTGCCATGTTTTTTACTTACCATTATCTCTGTTCCTTTGATCATTGGCGACGGCTGATCATCGGTGGGATTGTACTCCTCTACATCCATGTAACTATTAATATCCGAACAACATAGGACAGACGGAGAAGAAACAACCTTGTGGATTAAATCCTATATCAAAACAAACATCACCCAACCAAAACATTATAAAAATGAACCTGCTTGATTATAATGAAACACAAAAGAGAAGTTATTTAGGGAATCATAAAATGTACCTGAGAAAATCTACTACAGGGTCATATCGTCGATCAGTAAAGTGCACAAAAGAAAACATAGAACAAAGTGAGGTTTCATTCCGTGAGCAAACATAGAACAAAGCAAGGTTTCAGTTGCATGTAGATCAGACGAGCAGGATGCTTTTCCTCAGTTTCTTATGTCACTGAATGGAAGCGACGTTAAGGCTCTTCTGGTCCAATACAAACAGTACCAGTATGCTTTTAGAGGCAAAACCAAACCTGATGGATCTGTACTTCCTAAAAGTTGCTGTCAGCTCTCCAGCACCTGCACTATGATGGAATTCAACCATCATCTTGGAACACTCTCTACAAAGATTTTTTAAAACTATATCAGTAAGTCGTGTATTTTTGCATCAGTCGGAAAAAGTAAAATGAATTAAAGATAAGTGAAATGAGTACTTACTGGAGTTGTTCCTCTGTGTAACAAGTGTAGAATTCCATGATCATGTTCCATTGGTGTTTTCCCCTAAGAGTCGATAGAGCAGTATAGATTGCTGCTGCCGCTAACAGCGAGGGCCGGAACTTGAGCACCACGTATTCAACAAGGCTGAGCTCGACAAGGAAATAAGACAGAAGCTCTACCTGCAAAGTGTCATTGAGTGAGGCTAATTTTCCATCAAAGTATGCTTAGTTAAAAAGGAATTTCAGACTCAGTTGTAACCTCTTTGTCAGAGTTGGCTGCCTTGAGGAATCTCCTCATGAATACATAGGGTGTCGGAAAAGACAAGTTAAAACCAAGTGTGTAAATGATCATCTTCTCCTGAAAATCAGTCACAATAATATCATTACTGGATTGTACGGCTTATTTGAGAGTATCATTAGATTCATTACAAAGCAACTTGCTTTCTTCTTTTTAGATTTGATAATATTCAATTATATCATATAAAGAGTCTGATTAGAGGATTTTGGCCAACAATACTCTTGATCACATATTTGAGAAAATAAGTGATCCATGTATTATAATTATTATTAACCAAGACAAGGGTGGATTGCTTGAGAAACCAACGTTAACAACTTAAATCTTAAGTGTAGTGAACCATGCTCGGGGTGTATTTGACTCATATTCACCTGTTGATAATCAAATTTCAACTTTCAAAATAACTAAATACACGAGAGAAAACTGAAAAGCTGTTTTGATTGATTAGCAGAACAATTTAAAATGGAGGAACAAACAAAACCATGCAGTCAATATATTTGTAATGTAGACAAAATAGACTAAATTCTATGATTATTACCATGTCCAGGACTTGTTTTCTATCGCAAATTCTGTCTGTGATGAAGATGAAATCCTCCACAGGAGGCACTGAAACCTCCTCGTACTTGCAAGCAAGGAGCATAGCCGTCACTCCAACCAATTGTAGTTGTTCTCTCCCAACTGATTGCCGTGCAAGAAACCTATCTATAATGTTAATGGTCAAATATAAGGTTTCTTCCAGCAGCTCTAACTGATAATGCTCCTGCATAGTAAATAAGTCAATGTTGTGATATTTTACAATTCCAATTTAGTTGTTAAAAGTGCTATGCGAAAAATCACCTCAATTATCCAATCGATTAAGACCGCCCGCATATTGTCATTAATGTCAAATTGGTTTGACATGTAATCCGCGGAAACACAGCTATGCTCCTGCCAATGTCCAAAATACGATCTTAATATTGTGTATTAAAATTGTATTGCTCATGGCTTGTTTAATAGTTTAGGTTTTGAATTTAAAAGAAGTTGAAAATCTAAATCTACCTCCATTTTTCTGTAGAAAGAGTATATTTCTTCCGCACAGTCGACCACTGCAGGGGCAACATTGCAATCTACACTATCGATATCAGGCACCATCTCGTCGGCGATCACATTTTCCACCTCGATCTCCTTAGGTTCACTGGGTTCCTGATAACGTAAAAAAGATTACGGAATGTGTGCCAAGAAATATCAAACAAATTTCATGTGAATCAGAAAAAAGAAGCCTTGACTTGTTAGGCTATAAAAATTGAAAGTTCATTTGGGAAATCATCAAAAGTACCATGGAGGAAGAATGCGATTTCGAAGTGGCAGCAGGGCTCCTACAAAGGCGTTAAATCAATTAGTTATATATAGTGCAGAAGGACAAACATATAAACAAAGACAATTCAAAATTAAAAAGATGAAGAGTGTGGGTTGATGGATTAGTAAGGTAAGGGTGTTGTCCGCTGCAGTCCGGAGATCCTTCAATGCTGTTCACACAATTCAAAGGTCAAGATTTGCATAACCAGCAAGAACCATTTAAAACCTTCTTTGCTTACCTCTGAAACCAAGTGGGGGAACAGTCTTGTTGGCAGTTCTCTTCTGGTCGTAGTCGAAACTACAAGGCAGAAAATGAAATCAATAAACATCCAAACCATCACAGGAAAAAATGAAAATCTTGTTACACAAAAAACACTCATCAAGATTCAAGAAAATACCCATCGAAATCCAATTTCGATGGATACCCATTTGAGGAAATTGATTAAAAACCTACATAAAAAGATCAACTCGGACAAGAAGTAAAAGCAAACAAAGAAATCAGTAAAATCCAAACCATCACAGGAGAAATTGAAAATCTTGCTGCTCAAAAGACACTCATCAAGATTCCAGAAAATACCCATTTGAGTAAATTGATCGAAAACTTTTGGAAAATCAATCTCGATCCGCTCAAAGCAACGAACAACAGAAAGTTAGTTAAAATCAACCCTCCCAATGTAGTATTTATATTACGATCACGATAAATGGGCCCCAATATGGGCCAATGTAGAAAATTGGTCCAATGGGTGTATATTTCTCAAGTTCGGTCCATTTCTCTCATTTTTATCCTTAATTCAAGTATCACAGTGCAAATATTTTGTTGATTTTTGAAATAATACTTTTCATATAGGAATCAGGTATTTCCACAAAACTAGAGAAAAATTGTGCTTGAACTAAAGATGACGATGGGGAATTAAATTTCGTGGCCAAAATATCCTAGAAAATTATTTCTTTTTCTTAAACAGAATTATGTCTTAACCCAGATAGGATAGGAAATTCAATTCTTCGAACCCCAACAAACACACGTAATTAAAAGAAGAAAAATTCCACCCCAGAAATAGCATATCCATTCCAACCCAAACAATATATTTCCGATGGAAATAATTTAGAAAATTTTCAACCCGAAAATGATACAATTATCCTACAATTAATTTTTTTTAAATATTAACAATTAAGGCATACGTCCAATTCATAAATATGCATTTTGTTTCAAGTATCAATTTTCTATATTTTTGTTGAAATGCCTAAGTTTGCAATTAAAAAAGTTTAATTTCAAAAATCAACAAAATCTTTACAATATGTTACTTGAATTGATGACATAAAAGAGAAAATTATGATGTTATCGAAATATTCATAAGATTGTGCCATCATGTTAAAATCTGAGTTTAAAATTATTTCTATTCAAATGTATGATTTTCTAAAAATAAAAATGATAAATAGGAAACGGAAACTTCTACTTTTGAAAATGGTAGGTGAACTACCATTTTTATTTCGTGTACTTTGCCAAATATTTTCACAACTTTATATTTTCTCAATTTTTATTTGTTACTTATTATTTTGAAAATTTTCCTTATCCTAACTTTATGATATACATTGGATCAAATTAGATGCCATATTTGGTTCAACTCGGTATTATATCCAACTCAAATTGAACTAATTTCAACCTTTGATTTGATCTGAAGTTCACGATGAAGTTAATTAAGAATAGAAGTATGCTTAGGAAACAACACAAAAATAAAAGAATAAGGATGAATATTGTAACGTCCTCAAACACAGCGGAAAATTTCAAATTTAAAACATACAACCAACGAGGACATTACGCAAAGAAAAACACACACCGGTGCACCAACATATAATATATATATATATGTGAACGAGTTTACAAAAGAATGTGATTACATCAAAAGATCATATACATAAAAAATATACCCAAGTAATCACGACCACCTCAAAAGATAAGGAAGCAGGATCCGGTCTCGAGCGCTCCCTCCGCCGTCACCACCCACCTACCGTCGCTCTCGCCTGAAAGCAGACAATAAATGCCTGAGTTTCCAGGAGGAAACCCAGTATGCCAAACCCTAACACATATATGGACAGAATGAAATATGCAAAGAACCATAAAATCACAACTGATACACCCTCTAAGTTCCCGGGACCTCTCTCCCGGCCATAGCCAAACAACACGGGTCTCAAGGGTCCTCTCACCCCAACCCCACCAACACTCGTGCACACAAGGCACCGTCGGTCCAAAACACGGCCAAACAACCCCCTTATTGCCTCAGTGTTACCGGAGCCACGGTTTTGCATCATTCGCCGGAGCCACGGCGACAATTATCATAATCCCCCTCCACGTGTCACTACTGATCGCTATAGGGTCGGCCTGTCCGTCCGTCGCCCCAAAAGGGCCGGTGAACCCGTCACCTTCTAGCCAATCAATAGCAACACACACACACAAAAACAATGTAAAACGGTCGAACCAAAACTGTCTTCCGATCGACCGATCCTCACCCAGAGAACTGGCCCAACCGAAAAACCCGCCAAACGGTCGACTGACAAAGGGGTCCCGGTCGACCAAAAAGCACCAGAAGAAATCCATTTTCGCAAACCACAGTAAAACGGTCGAACAACCGAACCCTATCGGTCGACCGAAAACCACCAGTAAAATTCACCAACAGTCCACACTTCACGGTCGACCGAAACCACACTTCCGGTCGACCGGCCATTAAGTTAACTTAAGTCGTCGGTCGAACGAGTCAAACAGGCGGTCGACCGTTTAGGTGGTCAACGCCCCCAACCGACCTACGACAGTACTTTTGGTCGACCGGCAAAGGGGTCCCGTTCGACCGAAAATACACAGGACGTCTTTCTCTCGCTAAAATTGCACAACCGATCGACCGCCCAAAGGCATCGTTCGACCGGTGCGAGGGATTCGCCCAAAAATACACTACAACCGGTCGACCGAACCCAGAACACCGGTCGACCGATTTTAGTGCAGAAGCTGTTGTGCAAGTCCGATGAGCCAAAACGGCCTACCGTCGACCGCTCCCACCCCCACACTAATAATAGGTGAGCTTGAAAGCAAGTTTGACATACCTTAAGGCTTGAAGAAGCCTTGGAAGAAACAACGGCTAGCACTTCCTCGCGAAACCTCTTCTCCTCCGGCGAACACCACGAACTACGATCTTCGCTCCTCCGGCGACTCCCACAGCACCCTCGCCTCCACCAATGCCGAAGAAACACCGAGGGAGAGAGACAAGTCTAGAGAGAGAGTGAGTGAGAGAGATGCGATCGTGAGAGAGAGAGAGAGAGTTAAAAACCCAAACCTTATATACTTTCTCCCACTTGATCTCAGCCGTCCATCTCAATCCATCACTAATCCTCCGCTAAACACCATTAAAACAAAAGCAAGGGTTAGGATCTAACAATCTACCCTCCTTAAAAGAATTTCGCTCTGATACCGTTTGTAACGCCCCGAGCCCGGACAACTGCTCACCCGTCCGAACCCGGTGCGTTAAGATACGATCCGCGATCCTGACCGTTGTGCACTTTGATATTTAAATCCATCTGATAGGCCCATAATTAATCTGAAAAATATAATCAACAATTTGTGAGCTCGACAGCCCGCAAGTACCAACCATCAATCAATCAGAATCATAATCATGTGGAAAATAATACAGAATATGACATTCAGTCAATAAGCACAATCAAGAGACATGCATCACAAATAAAATGCATGCATATCAATCTGAAACCCCCATTCAGATTCGACCACATCCTGTGCTTCTGAAATCTATCAATCTGTCAGACGCACACCTGGTAGCTCCACACTGACGACAGGCAGCCATTTCCTCTCTCGGGTGGCTCCACGCTGTCCGTTAGGCAGCTCTTTCCTAAGTTGCTCTGCCAGAAACATACACACAGCCACAGGTCATGTCGATCGAAACACCACCATGCAATCATATGCATAGCCATAAAATCAATATTAATGCTCAACATGCATGCAACTACGAATATCAAGAGAGACAGACATGATATGAAACTGAATAATAATGAATCAGTATTTGCCTCAAAATCTCCATCTTTTTCTTCTCTATACTCTTCTCAAAATTCCATCTTCTCCTAAAACCACACAATCATCCAACAATCTTAATTAGTCCATTAAGATATTTGATTATTACCTCAACTTAAAAATCAGGATATTACAAATATATTGAAAATTAATGGATTCTCAAAGTTTGGAGGGGCAAAACTTTACGTACAAAACGTATTGGAGGTGATTGACACGTTTCAAAATTCACGGGGCAAAATGATTTCGAGGAGTTCAAGAAGTTAATATGTAATTAACTCCATGTTACTTCTTTTTAATATTATACGACTCCTAATTTTCTATGAATAATAATTAGTCAAATGTATATCACTTTGTCCTTCTAAACTATACTTCGATTTTACTTTCATCTTTTGTGTTATTTGCCAAAGGTACTCCTAATCCTAACTTTGTGCTAAATTGGATCAAATCGAAGATTAGATTTCTTTTGAATTTGGGTCGGGTTTAGTACTGATCTTAACCAAATTTAAATCAATTCTAACCTCCTGTTTCAACCGAACTTTAATCTAATGGCGAATGTGTGGAAAAATTAATGGATTATGAAAGCTCAAGTAAGCAAAGTCTAATAAAATAGAAGTAGAAGGGAATTATTGTCACATTTTAAAGTTCATGGTAGGAAAGTGAAATCCACACATAATTGATAGACTAAAAACTATTATATTTGTGTTATGAAACAACAAATATATTATATGGATAAGTCACCTTATCTCTTGGTGTTACAACTTCTTGTAACCTCCACATTCAAATGTAATGTAATTCTCTAATTGGTATATATTATGTCTCATTCATTAAATTGTTATTGTATTGTAACATGTATGTCTCTTGTCTATATATAGAGACTCCATTGTATTGTTTATGTGATAGCAATAACAAACTTCATTCTCCTCCCACAAATCTTCATGTCTTTTCATTTCACAACATGTTATCAACACGATTAGTCTCTAGCACGTCTAAAAGAAGAAATCATCGATCTTGATGGATGCCTCGATGGATGAAGTATTTCATTGTGATGTTAGTTTCTTGTACTATAGCAATGTATGATGCTCTTTCTTCGTATTCTTCTTGTCTTGAGAATAAAGGAAAACATTAACACATCTTCAAATGTATACATATATTTATTGTTGTGGAGTTGGCATCATGTACCATCATACTGTAGAAAATATTTTGAACGGATTTGAGATATTCTGTAGGATTTCGTGCTCCTATGTACGTATACATTTTTTAAAAATTATACATGCATACAAGATCGATTTCCATATTTTTGATGATTTCATGTACAATATTTTATATTTATTCTAATATCATATAAACTATATATATATATATTAAAATAAATATATGAGGATCATACACAAAGATTCTCTTAAACTTTTATGAAGATTCAGAGTTACGTCGTTCGTCGATTCGCCTCCAAGTGTTCACCAAACTCTAAACAAAATTAGAGAGAAATGAGCTAACCAATTCAATCTCTAAATCAAGCTTAGAATCTAGCTAATAACCCTCTAAAGCTCCTTAAGAATTTAATCTCTAAAATCTCGAAATTATTAGGAGAAATTTGGATGGAGTAGTGGAGAGGTTAGGAAGAGAGAGAATTTTGCATTAACCTTAAACAAGTAGGGAGAGGATACCTATTTATAGATTCTCCCAACACCCACATCAATGGCTACTCACTAACCCATGATCTCTTGCTTTTCTCTCCCTTAAACCAATCACAAAATGACACATAAACATCCTAAAAAATGTTTGACCATAATTGGAATAAATCCAGCTCATGATCAACATTATTCTCTTAACAATTCATTGCATAATCGTGTCAAACGGTCGACCGAAATCATCACTCGGTCGACTGAACGGTTATGACTTTGACAAGTTCGGTCAGACCATGAGCAAGACGGTCGACCGAATATTCATAAGGAAAAGTCCCTGAATTTTTTTGCTCAACCCACGTCTCACTCTGGTCGGTCGTTCCCTTACCAAAATTGCTCCTTGTAATTTTTGATTGACTGGGTCCTTATACCACTCGACCGTTATATCACCAAGATATCTCCTGGAGTTTTTCGGTCGACCGTGTATTACGCCGGGTCGACCGATTTTATTATCAAGACACATCCTGATAATTTTCGGTCGACTCGTGCACATTTGATCTCTATCCGGTCGACCATTCCGAAGAACTCGGTCGACCGATCCCAAAATAGTCTATCGTTTTGTCGCGATTTTGCCTTTGTCAAATTTTGGATTTACATCCAACAAAATTTGATCCTTGAGATTTTTAACAAATTCATATATCTTGTAACATATTATCTTATGTAATGTCTAAATATTACACATCATAATACATACATCTTGAATTTATTTATGATTCTACTTATGTCAATTTTCATGACATATTGATTTTATCGATTCACCATATGTATCTCATTTCACATGAAACCCGATACATCATATGAACATAAAATCAAGCTTCTTGTTTCCTAATTTTGTGGTGTGACCTATAGGAGGATCTAACCTATATTGGCAATGATATTAAACACTTAATATCACAAACTATAAACGGTATCTAGCTACACATTGTTTACCAAATTAGCATAATTGTCTTGTTCACTCGAACTAACACACGGTCCATTTAATGATGTAAAAATATCACTTGTGTCTATCCCTTGCCTCATGATAATAAGAATATTATACAAAGTAGAAATGTGTCACATTTGTATTGTGTATTTATTTCTTGATCTCTTAAGCTAATTAAAAATATGTAACTTAACATAAGTCACATTGTGCACATTATAATTTTGCTTTATCAAGGAACCCACTAATATCATCACTCAAGCTAAGAGGGACAATGATAATCTTTTGACTAACTATCTTTTCTAGTATAAGTCTTGTTCAACCAACTATTGTCTTTATCACTATGCTCAATGATAACTTTTGAGACTAATCAAATTAAACACTTCTTATGTGAAAAGATATAAGTCTCATATCTTAGGATTTAAGACAAAATGAAACATTAATGACATTAAATACAATTCCATAATGTTTCATTTGTTAGGTCTCAATATATAAAAGTAACAATTTTCCTCTTTTATATACTCGTGTCATTAAATATGTGTAGAGCTATAATACTCTTTAACCAACACGACAATCTTATCTCGGTAATTAATGTTCTATGTCGATTACCATGATTGTGAATAACTTTTGATTTATGTAAATCATTATCTTTTAGAGCTCTACAGTTAAAGACCATGAGTTTCTTCCTTAACACTTCTAAAAGACGAATACATTAATCAATGACAAAATATTTGCACATCCAACTCATAATAATCGACATATAAAAGTAAACTTTTAGAACACATTCCCTTCAATATTCACGTATGAAGGAAATTGAATGCAAAACAAGGAATGTTTTATATCTCTTGCAATTGTAGTTAAGATTTACTTTCCTAGTATCTTTATACAAATCGTAATACATCCATGTTAAATAAAAATGTATTTGTAATTTGGTACATACATGTGATTATTACTTGTAAGTTTATGGTTAAGAGAAGAAACAAAATTGCTTGACTATTATAGGTATAGAAGATTACCACAAAAATAATTTTTTTTGATATTTTGATGTATCACATCTGCAAGTATTACGAATATTCATCTTGATCAACACGTGTTGTTCCTTGTTTGATTAAGGTAGTCCATAAGGTTGTATTCATCATGAGGTACTCTTTTACAATTTATAATATCATTAATCTATTTACTTGTGGAATATACTCATACTATATTCTTAAATGTGATGATATATGTCTAGAAATTATTGTTGCAAAATCTTGGTTAGAAATATCATGTTCTACATGTGTGTGTGTGTATTCTTAGATGATGGACTATTAATTTTTGTTTCCGTATGATAGTAAAATTTAAATCATGCACACATGACAATTGTAGATGCATATGAGTATGTTATTTGATAAATATGCATTAATACATGTTTATAATAATTTTGTTTTGCAAAAGCTGATCATGTATTTGGAAGATCACTAGACGACTTGATATTCCAATTATAATGACATAATTTATTGTGCATGTGTCATATCTAATACATGTTGTTTTGTTAGAAACTATAAGTGTTTCTTTTTATCTATTTTATTTTGTGTAATCTTTTAAACGATATTGATCATCTTGATTGTTGACCAAAGTTAAATATACAACTTTTGATAAAATGGACAAGAATTTTACTTGTTGTGTTTTGGATGTTGAAATCCAACTTGATGGTCTTGGAAATAGAAATGAGAAAAAAGGAAATAAGCATCAAATCAAGATAAGAGGAAAGTTGTGTTTTGGCTTCGCATTCATTAAAATGTTTTCGGAAATATCATGATCTAGTCTCGTGCCCGAGTGTGGCTGAGTTGAATATCGAGTTATCGATGAAAAATCACGTAATACGTCCAATTGATTTGCTCTATTCCCTGAAGTGAATGTATGAGCGCGTGAAAAGTCTTATAAAAGTCTAGTCTAATCATTTTCTGACCATGATGTGGACGTGAATGTGGATGAGATAAACTGCAAAATAATTGATGTCCTTGTGGTATATAAATTCGACAATCAAAATGGATTGTCGAAGTAACTCTCCACGAATTAAATATATTCTAGTTATGTGTGTTTTATAGAAACACAAATTGTTTTATAGAAACACAAATTGTGTTTTATATGTTTGGTTTGATCTTAGTTAATTTTAAATATCTATTCCGGTTGAATGGTAGTTATCTCGTGAGTTATTCACTAGTATATATGCCGTCAAATTAAGCATGCTAAGTTTCTTGGGATAACTAATTAATGTATCAATAAAATGTGATTGATTTAGGAGATGATACATATGTAAAAACTAGCATAATTCCATCACGTTTATATAATAATTGAAGCTCTTTTGATACATGTATTGCATGGTCATGTTTATGATTATTTTTGTTTTAAATCTGCACATTATACTTGTTTATGATCCTCGATAAATGCTCGACTCATGAGCTAGCAATTATTTCAGTTGAAACTATTTATATTGGCTAGTGTTCTCATTAGTCCAATATATTTCCATACTTATGACTTTTATTCACTTAGGATGAGATCCTTCTAGATATTAATAACACACATGAATATGTTGCATGTGTGTTATTAATCATCTACCGAGTCCTCGACTTCCAAATAAACAACCTTTACAAATCCTAACCGGGAGAAAAATGTCTCTTGATCATATCGATATTTTTGGTTGTGTTGTATTTGCTAGCATATTGATATTCAATATTTTTATGTTTGTCGTGACTATTTATGCATATCATTGTATTATGTATTTTAAGGATCAATAGTAAATATTGTATTTGCATTATCATCTTAAAATGGCAAAGTACAACATGGATATGGTAATATGTTGGTATGCATAATTTCTATCTAAAAGACTTATACCAAGTTACGTTTAAATTAATTGACCTTGATATGATTTAATGCATGGTTCTTATTTTGATTATATTTTATTGTTGGAAGAACCTTATCATTTTTTGTAATAGTTGCATAAATAATTTATCCGCAAAAAAATAAAATTTATTTGGCTTGAAATGAAGAGTATGAATATTATTCAGTCTCATAATTGATTTAAGATTACGAAAGATGATTTATGCATCATGTATAGTGTTATCATATATTAAGATATAATTATTTCTTTAATTTGATAATGAGAAAATCCAAATCATTATTGTACATGGGCGTACGAATTTAGTAGCAAGAACCAGAAGAGTCATATCTAATGTTACATATGGAATTATTATGACTTCAAATGATGCATTTTAGGGTCTCAAGAAACTTATTGAGTTTCAAATTGCCAGAATGACTTGTATTGAGACTACAATTGAAGTAAAGACGAATATTTTCATAATTACTGTTGGCTTTTTGACCTTAATCTATGTTTTGATGATTTAATCAACTTAATCTTAATTATAATCATGTAGAGTAGCACACATATTGCATTGCACATATTTTGCTTTGTGCTAACCTCTACAGGTGATCAAGACTCAAGGAAGAAAGGAAATCAAGTCAAGACATGTAATGAAGCTCATTTGAAGACATGTATTTTGTATTTCTTTGAGTCTTTAGGAACTTGTGTAAATTGAGCATACTTGAGCTAAAATCAACTTAAACACACACTAGGTTCCTCATAGAAGTCACACACGAAATTTCACATAATTTGGACTTCAATAGATCACCCAAACTTAGACCGGAAAACACTAAACTTGAACCCTAACTGTCTGCCCACATTAGGTCGACCACAACAGGCCGTTCGGTCGACCAGATGATCAAGTATTCTGTTTTGTGTTTCCCTGTCTAGTTTCGGTCGACCGCACCTTCTCTTTCGGTCGACCGTTTAACCTTAATTTTCCGACCGTTATTTTTGTCGTATATACCCACGGTCGTATTCGTATTAAACCAAAAATACCCCAAATACATTTCATGTATCGGTTGACCGAGGACCAAGATCGGTCGACCGAGGACCAAGATCGGTTGACCGTTTGTCCATCTCTTGACAAACCCGAATCACCTGTTGAAAAACGGTCGACCGCTACCTGTTTCGGTCGACCAAATATCCAATTGCTTGTCAACCCCAAAGTGCATGTACAAATCGGTCGACCGTTCCCCTTTTAGGTGTTCGACCGATGACTTAAGTGTACCTAAGTCGTAGCATTGGGCGGTCGACCATTTCCTTACCGGTCGACCGAACCTTGTGCAAAACTGCCAAACGGTCGACCGTTCTTCCCGTTTCGGTCGACCGAATTTATCCAGAATTGGGTCCTGCAGTGTCTGTTCTGTGTAATCACACTTCAACTCATACCCAATCAATCCCAACGGATCTATTCTCTCTAATGCCTATATAAGGAGTTGTAAAACACATTTTAACACAACTCTCCCACTCATACTTGTCCAATACATTAGAGAGAAACCCAACACACTCAAAGCCTCAAACCTTCCACACTTTAATCACAAATCCAATCCCATTCAAGTGTGCTCAAGTTTAGAGAGTGTGTTCCACTCAAGTTTGTTGCTGTCCAAGTAAAGTAAAGGTTTCGGTGAAAGCCCGAAGCATTCCTCTCGGATTGTGAGAGAAGAAAGTCAAGCTCGCGAGGTTGTTCGCGGAGTTTGTTTTGTAAAGGCGTTCTCTCCCGGCCCGGAACGGGGAGTGGTTAGTGAAGACGTAGACGGAGCTCGCGGAGTCGAGCGGAGCTTACAAGAGAAGACTTGGACTCGGGTGGGGTGCCGAACCTCTATAAAAACTGACCCGTCTCATTGTGGTTTGCTTATTTCTTCCTTTACTTGCTTGATTGTTTTTAATTCCGTTGTGCATATCTTGATTGTTTAAACAAGTAGGTAATTAGCCTTAATTGTGGACCCATAGACCCACACAATCTCACACTTGGTATCAGAGTCTTGTGCGCTAAATTGCATACTTAATAGTATTTTTAGCATGGCTAGTACATCTAATCACGTAGAGGGATTATGCACCACTCGACCTCCTTTGCTAAATGGGTCAAATTATGATTATTGGAAGAATAGGATGAAAATATTCCTAATTTCAAATGACCTTAAGTATTGGATGTTTCTCCAAAATCCATACACACCTCAAAATGAAGATGAATTAGATTCACTCACTGGGCCCAAAATGAAAGAAATTGAGATGAACTCAAAAATTGTGAACATTCTTTATTGTGGGCTAAATGAGGGTGAATATAATAGGATTAGAGGGTGTGTTAGTGCATATGAGATTTGGAATAGATTGCAAATGCATCATGAGGGGGATAGCAAAACTAAGGAAACTCGCATTAGTCTCCTCATGCATAAATATGAGATTTTTTCTATGCAAATCGGTGAAAACATAAGCGAAATGAACACTCACTTCACCGATATCACTAACTCTCTTTTGGTTCTTGGAAGAAGATTAAATGAAGGAGAGATGACAAGGAAATTCCTTCGGTCGCTTAGTCACGATTGGGAAGATAAGGTGGTCGCATTTGAAGAAGCACGCGACCTTTCCCAACTCAAGATGAGGAGTTAATTGGAAATCTCATGGCTTATGAGGTCCAAATAAACCATCAGAAGGAGAAGGAGAAGGAGAAGGAGAAGGAAGCCTCCAAGAACAAACACACCTTGGGATTACATGCAAACATTGACCAACCGAGGAAGAGTGTAGAAGATGAGGACATTGAAGTCCTAGCAAAAGACTTCTTCAAATACCTCAAGAAGGATAAAGAAGAAAAGAATGAAAGAAGAGGTAGAAGGAGTGAAAAGAGAGAAAAGAAGGAGAAGGAAGAGAGTGGAAATGAGAGAAAAGAGAAGGAGAAGAAAAATGAGAGGAGGGAGAGAAGGAGAGAAATGGAGAAGAGTAAGAGAAAAGAGAAGATGTTGGAAGCTCACAAGGCTACATGAGACGATTCATCGTTGATTGACATCATTTCATGCTTATATTTGTATCTTATATCCATTATCTTACACCTAAGAAATGCTACGTGACGAGTTTTATGTTTGAATTTCAGAAATAAAGAGGTTTGAAGAGAATAAGCATAAAAGGACCCAAAAGCAGGGAAAAAAGACTTAATTGTGAGACCTGGGGACCAAGATGCAAGGGAGAAGAACATGAACGTAAGACAGAATGACCTAAGAGCAAAACTGGAAACTCCACACCTTCATGGGGAGTATTTTGGCAATTCG
Organism: Triglochin maritima; assembly: GCA_963682175.1. Classification (NCBI taxonomy): domain Eukaryota; kingdom Viridiplantae; phylum Streptophyta; class Magnoliopsida; order Alismatales; family Juncaginaceae; genus Triglochin; species Triglochin maritima. Next base: position 18,977,545 of record OY821779.1, read on the forward strand.
ATTCGGGTCGGAGCTCCAATAAACGAAATAGAGGCATCCAAGACCAAGACACACTTCAAGAAAAGCCCATAAACAAATCCAGACGGATCTGGATCCTATAGGCCGCCAATTGGTGGTCTGAAACCGCCAATTGGCGGTCTGGATCATTCCAGATCCGATAAGTTTTCTCCTGGACGTGTATTATGGTTTGTTTAGGCTATTTTTGGTATTGGTTTAGTCCCACATCGGGGGATTGTCCCTGATTAGCTTTTTCCATGCCTATAAATAGAACTCTTCACCTTCCAATGTAATTACCCATTGCTTGGTGGCATTCTCTCTACTAAGGAGTGAGCCTTGAAGCAAAAACTCAAGGTGGAGATGAATGCTACCTTCAATGTGAGTCATTGTTAATAAAATAATTGTTCTAGTTTCTTTTAATCTTGTCTTTTAATTTGTGCATGCTTGCTTAGTCTTTCCTTTCCTTTTAAGTTTCTTTAGTATTTCTTGCTTGCTTAGTATAGTTTCATTTCAGTTTAATGCTTCATTTTGTTAGAGTAGTTAGTTTAAATATGTGTGAGTAATTCCATCCCCATTTGGGGGGTGGAAAAATATGTGATATATCATGTCGTGTATTAAGTGTGTGTTATCTTTATCCCTTGAGCTTTATATGATTTCCATAACCATTTAATGGGTTTTCACTATTATCTTTGATATGATAATGTTCTTGAATGAAGCTTAGCTTATGCTTTGATTAGTGGACCTATTTTATGGGGAATGATAAGGTTAGGATATGGATGAAGTTAATATTGGAAACACAAATTGTAGTGTATGTGCTCTTGTTTCCTTTACCTTAGTTAATGTCTTGTATGTTTTAATGATGTAGTCTTATCTTAATTCATGTGGAGGCATAGTAGGGTCTAGTCTTTATACTTGAGTTCATTTAGCTTCATTCCAATTATTGTCTTGTATGTTTTAATTATGTAGTCTTATCTTAATTCATGTGGAGGCAAAGTTGGATGTAGTTTTATGATTTCATGCACTACATGTTGTGAGGAGCTTAATTGAACACACACACACACACACACACACATCTTTATATTCACATTATTTCTCTACCCCCTATGGGGTTTAGTTTAATTGCTTATCTTCATTTCCTTTTGCATCTTAGTGTAGTTTAGTGTAATCAACCTTTCTCTCCTTCTTTTACCACTCGCCTTCAAACAAACCAATTGTCGACACACCTCCCAGTGGACGACCCGTATTTGCCACCACATCAACGCGGCCGTGCATTTGCGGTTGATATAAAACGATAAATAAAGTTTTTGGCGTCGTTGCCGGGGAGGTGCTCTATCCAGACGTTGGATTGGACGATTCGAGGGGTTTTTAATTTTTTGTTTCCAGTTTTTTTTAGTTTCAGGAAACCATCGGATCCAGGGGAGGCTACTGGAGAAGTTTGAGGAGCAAAAGCTCCAAAAGGACTGTCAATCAGCGGTTGAAGACCGCCAATTGGCGGCCTGGTGAGGGATTCGTGCTCTCAAAATTTTGCTGGTAGTTAGTTCTGTAATTTGTGTTATCTGGGAGCCCTATTTTGCATGCTGTGACTTCTTGTTTGCTCCCAGATCATTAATCACTCCCCCATTAATCAACTTGGCCTTAAAATCCAAAGCAAAAGACTAGACGTTCTTATTTGTTTAGGTCACGCATCATGTATTGACTTAGGCATATAGTTGTCTTTTCTTTTAGCTTTATTTTCAGTTGTTGAGTGCTGGCGTGAAGTACGCATTTCCTACACTCATTCATGCATCTCGTATGCCCATGCATTAGTTAGTAGGAATTGCATCAGGACAAGAGTGAGTTGAGCGTTTGATTGGAGCGATTGATTGCTAGATCTAGGTTCAAAACGCTATTAAGGAGGGGTTGTCCGATAAAAGATAAGGTGGGGGATTTCATCACCCTTTCCTTGGCCCCAAAAATCACTCTTAATAAAGCCTTAACTAAAAGCAAGTAGACATTGGCCCTAGGATTGCGGGCGCACTAGGAGAGTAATCTAGTTGAGACCGTCATGACCTGATCGGCGTTGCCTACCTTGTCGATAGTAGGAGGTACTGGATCCCCGGATCTGGTATCACTTGCTGGGCATTGTGGTCCTCGTTGTAGGGAGGTGAGGCGTGTCGAGGCTAGTGACCTCGAAGTTAGGCGTCGTCTAGCCTAAAGACTCATTGCCTTACATTGCTTGAGCCGTGCTTGCTACTTAGGCTTCTTCCTGAGCCCACTACCCACGCTAGCTCTAGGGATTCTTCCCTCCTCATCTGAGTCCTCTCCTCATCTATTCTCTACGTTTAGTCTCCTCCTCTAGTACACCTTCTGTTGTGTGTTCTTTAGAGTCGAGTCGAACTTTTTTATGCGAGGTTGGGCTCGTTCTGGTGAGAGCGCTCGACGAGAGAGAGTGCATTCTTCTGAGATGGACGGTCTTGGTGATCGACCATCTCCGCCTCGTGCTCCTTGGGAGCATGAAGCCGAGTCGTCTCGTGGTGGCGAGGGAGACCAGGTTCCATACATGGAATACCTCGGTCCGCTTCCGCCACCACGTAGACCTCCTTCTCCTCCTCTGACTCGAGAGGAAGGGAGATTCGGTCAGGATCGAGTTCTTGGTGCACCACCACCTTTAGCTCGACATGATAGACTGATGACTTTGTGGGAGCGGACCCATCCTGTTCGGGCCGCGCAACCTTCTTACATAGTTGTTCCCTTTCTCACGGGAACAACTATGAGCTGAAACCTCAATATGTGAGCATGCTTCCAACCTTTACTGCCAATAAGGAGGATCCGTATATCTTTATACGCGAATTCGAGGAAGTATGCTCCATGTTCAAGCTTCAACAGCTTGACGAGGATTCAGTCCGGTTGAGGATGATTTCTTTCGCATTGAAGGATAATGCGAAGAAATGGATGTATAGCCTCCCGGCGAGCTCGATTCGGTCATGGGATGACTTTGTGACCGTCTTTCTGAAGAGATTTTTCCCTCAAAGGAAAACTCAACAGATACGGCACCAGATACATCAAATGTATCAGACCGAGACCGAATCGTTTCATGGTTTCTTTGAGAGGTTCAAGGACCTTCTCCAGCAGTGCCCTCATCATGGATTTGAGTTATGGCAGTTGTGCCAAATTGTTTATGAGGGCATCAACTACAACACCCGCACATTGTTGGAGTCGATGTGTCAGGGTGACTTCCAAATGAAACCCATCGAGGAGGCATGGGACACTTTTGAATCCATGGCTGAGCGCACCTTCGAGTGGGACACCATGAGAGAGCCACCAGCCGCCAGGTCTTCTGGTCGAGCTGGATCATATCATGTTGAGTCGACTATCGCATCTGAGGCGAAAATGGCTGCTCTCATGCGTAGGATAGAGAGTTTGGAGATGGACCGAGCTCCTGTAGCTCAGGTCGCTACTCCCGGGTGTACTAGGTGTGGACTGTCGGGACATGATGACTTGGATTGCGCTTACGCTCCAAGAGATACTGAGCATGCAAATGCGATGTATCAACAAAGGCCCCGAAACGACCCGTACAGTCATTCCTAGAACCCGGGATGGCGTAACCATCCTAACTTCTCTTGGGGGTCTAGTGGGGGTCACGGTCAGAGCTCGCACGCTCAACCTCAACCTCCACCTTATCAACCTCCACGCCCATCGGCGACCTACCAACCCCCACATCAAAGGTCTCAGCACCAAAATTACCAACCTGCTCATGCCTCATCGTCGGGTTATTCCAACCAGACTCCACCACCCCAGCGGGTTGACCCTAAGGACCCTTCTTGTGATCCGACCTTTCAAGCGTTGCAAAGTACAGTCAAGACTTTGGAAATGCAGGTTAGCCAGTTGGCTCATCAACTCCATGAACGCGAGAAGGGTCAGTTCCCGAGTCAACCTGAGGCAAATCCTCGGGGTACCCCTTCTCAAGGAAGGACACCTTTACCTCATGCCACCTCTATACCGACCCATCATATTAATGTGATTCATACTTTGAGGTCTGGTAAGGAGGTGGATAACCACATTGGGGTACCTTCTTTGTCATCATCATCTTTGAGGGAGTCGGATCCTGAGGCTCCCTCCACAAATACTTCCAGGAAGGAGCCAGATCCTGAGGTTCTTTCTACATTTCCTTCGACAAAGGGGCCGAACACTGAGGTCCCCTTGTCTCCTCTTGTGTTGAAGGAACCAGATTCTGAGGTCCCCACTCATGTTTCTTTGGACCTGAATTCTGGGGTGCCTTCGCATCCTTATGTCCCAAAGGCACCATTCCCTGAGCGCCTTAAAAAGAAAAACCTCTGATCAGCATGACAAGAAGGACCTAAGAGCAAAACAGAAAACTCCACACCTTCATGGGGAGTATTTTGTCAATTCGATTCGGGTCGGAGCTCTAACAAACCAAGTAGATGCATCCAAGACCAACAAATCCATCAAGCAAAGCCCACAACCAAAAGCAACGCGATCTGAAGTTTATAGACCGCTAATTGGCGGTCCATATGGCCCCAGATCCGCTAAGCTTTCTCCTGGACTTGTATTATCATGTGTTTAGGCTATTTTTGGTATTGGTTTAGTCCCACACCGGGGGATTGTCCCCGATTAGCTTTTTCCATGCTTATAAATAGAACTCTTCACCTTCCATTGTAATCACCCATTGCTTGGTGGCATTCTCTCTACTAAGGAGTGAGCCTTGAAGCAAAAACTCAAGGTGGAGAAGAATGCTACCTTCAATGTGAGTCATTTGTTAATAAAATAATTCTTCTAGTTTCTTTTAATCTTGTCTTTTAATTTTTGCATGCTTGTTTAGTCTTTCCTTTTAAGCTTCTTTAATATTTCTTGCTTTCTTAGAGTAATTTCATTTCAGTATTATGCTTCATTTTGTTAATATAGTTAGTGTAATGAGTAGTGAGTAGTTCCATCCCCATTTGGGAGTGGAGAAATATGTGATATAATCATGTAGTGTATTAAGTGTGTGTTATCTTAATCCCTTGAGCTTTATATGATTTCCATAACCATCTAATGGGTTTTCACTCTTATCTTTGATATGCTAATGCTCTTGAATGAAGCTTAGCTTATGCTTTGATTAGTGAACCTATTTTATGGGGAATGATAAGGTTAGGATATGGATGGAATTAATATTGGAAACACAATTTGTAGTGTATGTGCTCTTGTTGCCTTTACCTTAGCTAATGTCTTGTATGTTTTAATGATGTGGTCTTATCTTAATTCATGTGGAGGCATAATAGGGTCTAGTCTTTATACTTGAGTTCATTTAGCTTCATTCCAATTATTGTCTTGTATGTTTTAATGATGTAGTCTTATCTTAATTCATGTGGAGGCAAAGTTGGATGTAGTTTTATGATTTCATGCACTACATGTTGTGAGGAGCTTAATTGAACACACACACATCTTCATATTCACATTTTTTCTCTACCCCCTATGGGGTTTAGTTTTTATTGCTTATCTTCATTTCCTTTTTGCATCTTAGTGTAGTTTAGTGTAACCAACCTCTCTCTCCCTCTTTTACCTCTCGCCTTCTCTCAAACCAAACGTCGACACACCTCCCAGTGGACGACCCGTATTTGCCACCGCTTCAACGCGGCCGTGCACTTGTGGTTAATATAAAATGATCAATCAAGACAACACTCCTCCTCCTTGGCAACAAAGAGGTTTAACAGCTTGTTGCACGTGCTAAGTGCAACCGTGATTCCTACGAAAGTGAGTTAGGATTTCGTGTTTCTCGTTTGCTTTTCTCTTTCTTTGTTTTGCTCGGGACTAGCAAAAACTTAGGTGTGGGGGTATTTTATTGACATCATTTCATGCTTATATTTGTATCTTATATCCATTATCTTACACCTTAGCAATGCTACGTGACGAGTTTTATGTTTGAATTTCAGAAATAAAGAGGTTTGAAGAGAAGAAGCATAAAAGGACCCAAAAGCAGGGAAAAATGACTTAATTGTGAGACTTGGGGACCAAGATGCAAGGGAGAAGGACCTATCAAATATATGCAGCGGAATTAAGTTAACAAACAAGCAAGTAAAGACTAGAAATGCAAACCACGATGGACACGGGGGTTTTTACAGAGGTTCGGCCACCGCCTACGTCCTCTCTTGCAAGCTCCGCTCGACACTTCGAGCTCCGCTCACGACTTCACTATCCACTCCCCGTTCCGGGCCGGGAGAGAATGCCTTTTACAAAACAAACACCGCGAACACACTCGCTTGCTTGACTTTCTTCACTCACAATCCGAGAGGACACTTCGGGCTTTCACCGAAGTCCTTGCTTCTTCACAAACGAAAACTTGAGTGGAACACACTCTATAACTTGAGCACACTTAGCTTATGATGTGGAATTGATCTTAAGTGTGGAAATTGGAGGCTTGGAGTGTTTTGGATTCTCTCTAATGTTTTGGACAAGTATGTAGTGGCAGAGTTGTGATAAAATGTGTTTTACAACTCTTTATATAGGCATTAGAGAGAATAGATCTGTTGGGGTTGATTGAGTGATGTTGGTGTAGGATACAAAAAATAGAAACTCGCAGGACCCAATTCTGAGTTAATTCGGTCGACCGGATCGGTCTGAACGGTCGACGTTTGGCAGTTTTGAACTCAGTTTGGTCGACCGGTTAGGTAACGATCGACCGGTTAGGTAACGGTCGACCGCCCAACGCTACGACTTAGGTACACTTAAGTGAACGGTCGAACTACGAAAAGGGTTCGGTCGACCGATTTGCACCAGGCACTTTGGAGTTGACAAACAATGATCAATTCGGTCGACCGGGCTAAGGTTTTGCGGTTGACCGATTTTGTCTGTCCACGAGGTTCAGGTTTGTCATGAGACAGATATTCGGTCGACCGAACAAGGTCCTCGGTCGACCGATACATGAAATGTATTTGGGGTATTTTTGGTTAATAGGAATACGACCGTTGGGTATAATACGACAAAATAAACGGTCCAAAAAATAAGTTCATACGGTCTACTGAAAGGGCATATACAGTCGACCGAAACCGGACAGTGAAAACACAAACAGGATAATTGATCACTCGGTCGACCGAATGGTCTGTTACGGTCGACCGAATGTGGGCAGACTGTTAGGGTTCAGGTTTAGTGTTTTCCGGTCTAAGTTTGGGTGATCTATTGAAGTCCAAATTATGTGAAATTTCGTGTGTGACTTCTATAATGAACGTAGTGTGTGTTTAAGTTGATTGTAGATCAAGTATGCTCAATTTACACAAGTTCCTAAGACTCAAAGAAAATACAAAATACATGTCTTCAAAAGAGCTTGATTACGTGTCTTGACTTGATTTTCCTTTCTTCGTTGAGTCTTGATCACCTGTAGAGGTTAGCACAAAGCAATATATGTGCAATGCAATATGTGTGCTACTCTACATGATCATAATTAAGATTAGGTTAATTAAATCATCAAAACATAGATTATGGCAAAAAAACCAACAAGAATTATACGTTCTGCACTCTTTTTTCCTTCACCAAGTTTTTGTCCCACAAGATTTTACTTTGCAAAGTTTCTAATGATGCAGACCAAGAAACATATAACAAACGGTGATCATCCAAGGAGAAGTGTTATGAAACAACAAATATTTTATATGGATGAGTCACATTATCTCTTGGTGTTACTATTTCTTGTAACCTCCACATTCAAATGCAATGTAATTCCTCAATTGATATATATTATGTCTCATTCATTAAATTGTTATTGCATTGTAACACCTATGTTTCTTGTCTACGTATAGAGACTCATCGTTTTGTTTATGTAAGAGCAATGAAAAATCTCTATTCTCCTCTTTTAAATCTCCATGTCTTTTCATTTCACAACACTTTGTAGTAAATTGCATAAACAGAATTAATTATTCGTCTTTCTTTTCTATTAGTTTCTAATGGTCAATTTGCAGGAAAAAACACTTACAAAGATTATCATCTTAATTCTAAACTATAAGTATTAGAATTTTGTGAATTTATTTTATTGTAGTATTTAAATTACTGTCATTACCATTAATGTTGAACAAAAATTGATTCAAACTAGGAAATTGAGTCGTCCCCAAGTGGTCTGATCTAGTTCTCGATCTCTGGATTTTCTCAAATACATGTCTGATCGGATCTCACTTAGTTGACTCAAAACTCCAAATCGGGTATTTTATAATTTTATTTTAAGTTTCATGTTTTGTGAACTTGTACGCATACTTATATTTTTATCCAAGTCGTCCATTCTTTTTTGGATTATCTAAATGCGTGTTTGATCAAACCTTTATTCCCATCGCCACTGAGTTTTTTTTTAATTTTTTCGCATTTGGAACTGTGGTGTATGCTTAGATTTTTAACACTAAATAGCCCTAAATTTGTACTAACAAGAACAAATTAAATTTAAATCATTAATTCATAATAATTTTAGGACAAACTAATTATAAATCATATTTTATTTAATAAAAATAATTAATTTCAAAATTCAGACTAACCCAGTACTTCCATTCTATGCCGCCGATATACACCTCCAAGGCGTAACTACCATTACATATCTTTTCTTCATTGTTCTCTTTATGTCTCTCTTACCAAATGATCCTGGATTTTTGAATTTCCATCTAAAAGTTACTTCTGGATAGATATGTTTGATTTTATTCATTTAAATGTTATATGCACTATATTATTTTTTACCATGTAAGTCTTTAATCTATTTTGTGTTCTCTTTATGTTTTTAATCGATATCTTAAATTGATTGTTTCTAGAAATTGTTTCTTTTGCCTATCGAGTTCCATTTAAGATTTTTTTATACTTTTGACATTGATATTCTTCTACATGTGGGATCCTCATGGATTTTTTTATCTTTTAGATTTTGATTCCAAAATTTTGGTATTCAGTCTATATTTTGAAATACTTGTCTAATTCTGACCCATTTGAGTTTTGACCCATTGAATACTTCCAAATACGACAATAAGAACATAAGTGAATGAAATTTTGTACGATTAATCTACTATAGAAGTATCGATTTAACCACTTATTGGTAAAATAACTAATTAGACTCCAACTAAAACTAAATTACTGAAACCTCTTTTTTTTATTGTCTTTACATACATGAGTTTTCCTGCTTCTAAGAATCATGACCCGTTCGTTAGAAAATCCGACCCGTGTTCTTTATGTTCTACGTAATAAAGATTCTCATAAAAAATATTCCGTGTCTAGATACTTTAGGCATTCAAAACTTATTGAATGTATTCTTTTATTGGATGATATAATATGCTCCCCCACATCAGCAAGTGTTGTTTTGATGGGGATTGTTCTGTTGTATTCAGTTGAAATTCTGTTTCCAGTAATGCTTAACCTGTTATATCCCTAACCTTGTTTAGGTTTTAATTGTGTTTAGGGAGGCTTAACGATGGCTTTGCATGGAAAGTTGAGGAGGAATAGGCGTGCACTGTAGATGGGTGATGGTGGAGTGACGTGAACAGTGGGCTGAGTGTAGGGAGGAGGCTGAGGTGATGGGTGAGGTTTGGTTTGTTGGTTTTAAGAGGAAACCACCGTGCCTCTCCTCTTTTGGTTTTTCTCCTTCTTCTTCCTCTTCTTCAACCTTCCTTCCTCTGAGGCTCGAGTGTGGTGGTGAAGGCGTGCGGGGTCTGTTGAGACGCGGCGGGAAGAAGGCGCAAGGAGGAGGTGTGTGCGTGGTGGTCGGAGTGGTCGTTGGAGCTCCGAAGTTCTCCGGGAAGTCGACGTTCTTCGAAGATAGGTATGCCAAGTTCTTGCATTAGAGGCCTTAGTTGATCACCCACGTTGGGGTGAGGTTGGGTCGGTCGCGCGAGGTCGGAGGCCTCGCCGGCGACGAGTTTCGACGTCGAAACCTCGGCTGGCGCGAGGTTGAAGACGTCTGTCGGTCGACCGGGTCCCTTGGACGGTCGACCGATCGTGGTGTATTTTCATTGTCTGTCGTGTTTCGGTCGACCGCGTCCCTCGTTCGGTCGACCGGAACTTGAGTGTACCGGTATGATTCGTAAGCTTCGGTCGACCGTTTGATGACATAGAAAATATTAGGTTGACCCTGTAAGTGTTCGGTCGACCAAGACCCCTGAGTCGGTCGACCGATAGATTTGATTTGAGCGTTGACCAGACTCCGGATTTTGACCTCGTTCGGTCGACCGGTTTTAGACCTTCGGTAGACCGTTGGGATTTATGTGTTGCGCAAATAGTTCGACCGTGACAGACGCTTCGGTCGACCGATTCCCTTGTGGAAACGGTCGACCGAGTTGTCACTTTCGGTCGACCAATTCCCTTGTGGAAGCGGTCGACCGGTTGTCACTTCGGTGGACCGAATTCCCTTGAGGAAAACGGTCGACCGTGTCTCTTTCGGTCGACCGTTTTGCACAGGACAGGATTCCTGGTTCCACTTAGGATGCCAACTCTGTCCACGGAAACCCGTGTCCTCGCCTTGTGCGTGAGCCGGGAGGTGACGGTGGGCGCGTTATGCGTGCCTGCCCAGGGACCGCCGTGTGGAAGAGTGTGGGTGTCCGGAACGCGTCACTTCCATGTATGGATCGTGACTATATCTGGTGGATCGTTTGACTCGCGTTAGAGTAGCAGCCTGAGGGATTGCGGATCCCATTCCTTCAGCAACACGCAACTGCCGACGGGTGCAGTGACTACCGGCCGATGGCTACGGAGGCACAGAGACTACCGGCCAGGATTGGCGACGGAGATCCAGAGAGGTACCGGCCTATTGACGGCGACGGAGGTCGCGACCCTGCTCGTTGGAGCCGGAGTTGGTGTTGCACGTGGAGCTCGTTGACCCTGCGGACTTCAGTTCGGATCTGTCGATTGTCTGGTCTTGTGTGGCGGATATGTTCGACTGGCCTTGATGGCAGTTATTGCACGTGCCGTGCGGCCTGTGTGGCGGCGGTAGGGCCCCTGTGCGGTCTGTGTGGCGGCAGGGAGGATCGCGCGTAGCCTGTGTGGTTGCGGCGATGGACTGCCGATGATGTGTTCCGGCAGGTAGCTCGATTGGGCACCTATCGAGTGATATCACGTGCGGTCTGTGTGGTGCCGTGGCGCCGGTTGATGGACCGACCTGAGCGACGGCTCCGTTGGTGTGGTGGTGGTGGACCACGATGTATTCAGATCTGATTTCTACCTTGCGCGGAAGTGCGAACGCATCCTCACCGATCCCTTGGCTCGTGTAGTCGCGTGTGGGGATGTGTTGCGTATTGTCCGTTAGACCGTATGTGCCTACGGTAGGTCTCTACGGAGACCCGATGGTTGGACCGTGCGGCCTGTGTGGCGGCGGTGATGTTTGGACCGTGCGGCCTGTGTGGCGGCGGTGAGGTTGGACCGTGTGGCCTGTATGGTACCGGTGTTTGTGGACCGTGCGGCCTGTGTGGCGACGGCGATGTTGCGGACCGTGAGGCCTGTGTGGCAGCGGTGGCGATTGTAGACCGCGGGGCCTGTGTGGCAGCGGAAACGATCGCGGGACGGATGTCCGGTTTGGCCCTTGGTGGCGTTGTTGTTTTACTGCTTTGTATTTCATGTCATGCTATACTAGTATGTTAGGGCATATAGGTGAGCTTGTCATACGGGGTTTCCTTATGGAAACTCAGGCATTGTTGTTGCATCTTTTTCAGGACCGCGTTAGGTTCGGCGGGTGGTGACCGAGAGATATTGCACTTTGGGACTGGATCCTGTCGTCTGCCTACTTTTAAGTTGTCGTGATTACATGTACATTGTGTTTCGTGTCGTAATGTAATCACTCTTTTGACAAACTCGTATTGTATTATGGTGCACCAAACTTATTTATGTATTTCTTTCAGTAATGTCCCCACTCTTGATGGTTTTATCCTTGTGATTCCTTTGGTGTTAAAAGTTTAAATTTTCCGCTGTTCGGAGGATGTTACATAACCACCATCAGCTTTATTCTTATTACGTTAGCACTTTTTTTCGGGTGCAACTTCAGAAATACATTCGCTGATCCTGGTTGCTACTGCTTACATATTATGGAAGATCTCTTACAAGATTACAAGGAATGTATTATAAAACAGAGTATGGCAATTACTAAAATTATCGGAGGAATGTTTCTTGTTTCAGATACTGCAAATCACATATATCACAGTTAATTCGATCACCCACAATATTTTCCACAAATTAAATCACTCACAACACAATAAATTATCAGAGGAATCCTATGAATCACAGCTACAGCAACTTTGGTTGCATTTTCTTCAACTTAGGTTGCAGGGTCAGATGAAGAATGGTGACGACGGGCTAAGGTATCGCGTCCAAAAGAAAGAGTGCTGGTTTGATTTTAGAGGCAAAACAAAACCTGAACGAATTGTACTTTCTAAAGGTTGCTGTGAGCTTTCCAGCACCTGCGTTGTGATGGAATTTAACCATCATCTTAGAACACTCTCTGCAAACATTTTAAAACATACTTCAGTAATTCTTTTTCTTTTTAGCTAAATGAAACAAAGTTAAGTGAAACAAGTACTAACAGGAGCTGCTCCTCGGTGTAACAAGTGTGGAATCCGATGATCTTGTTCCAATGGTTTCGACCCCTAAGAGTCGACAGAGCAGTGTAGATTGCTGCTGCCGCTAACAACGAGGGTCTGAATTTGAGCACCGTGAATTCGACAAGGCTGAGCTCGATGATGAAATAGGACAGGAGCTCTAGCTGCATTGCATTATCGAGTTAAGTTAAATTTAATTTTCATCAAACTATGGGTTACTTAAAATGATTTTTAGGATTATAGTTGGAACCTCTTTGTCAGAGTTAGCTGCCTTTAGGAATCTCCTCATGAACACATAGGGTGTCGGCAAAGATAGGTTGAAACGAAGCGTGTTGATGATTAACTTCTCCTGAAAATCAATCATAAACGAAATCAATGCTCAGATCATACATACGATTACAAAGTATAATTACAAGGTGATGTAAGTATAATTTAACTATAATGAATCATGCTTTGGGATTATTTTGGTCACATTCATTACCTATTTTGTTGTAATTGAATTTCAGTTTCAAAAAAAAACTAATGACTAACAGCACAATTAAAAGTGGATGAGCAAGAAAAAAAAATCCATATGGTCAAAATCAGTGTAATTTCAATAACACATGCTTCATTTTTTGTGATTATTACCATATCAAGGATTTCTTTTCTTGTGTAAGCTCGGTCCGAGATGAGGACGAGATCCTCCACAACCGGAACAGAAACCTCCTCATATTTGCAAGCAAGCAGCATAGCAGTCACTCCAACCAGTTGTAATTTTTTTCTTACAACCGATTGTTGAGCAAGAAACCTATCAATGATGCTAACGGTCAAGTATAAAGTTTCCTCCATCAGTTCAAACTTATAGTGTACCTGCACAACAAATATGTAGATGATATAATATTTTACACTTCAAATTTAATCGTTCAGTTTCCTCCTCCTTGGCATGTTACCTCAATTAGCCAATCGATTAAGATTGCCCGCATCTTGTCATTAATGTCGAATTGGTTTGACATGTAATCAGGGGAAACACAGCTATGCTCCTGCAAATGCTCAAAATCAGAACTCTAAGTCCATGAAAATAACTCATCTTTAAGTTAATTGCTTCCTAAATCAAAACTTGTTGGCTAATTAAAAGTTCTATTCTATATTAACTTTTCAAGTACTCATAACCTCTTTTAGTTGTTTAGGTTTTGAATCAAAAAATGTTGGAGATCTAACATTACCTCCATTTTTCTATAGTATGAGTATATATCCTCCACATAGTCAACCACTGCAAGGGAATTGTTACGATCAACACTATCAATATCAGGCATTGTCTCGTCTACGGTTATATCTTCCATCTCGATCTCCTTAGGCTCATGGGGATCCTGAAGTGAAAAATAAATTATGGAAATTGTGCCAACAAACAACATCAGAATCACAATTATCACATGTTTTATTTGTAGACACACCACTTCCCCCTTTTCTTCAATCATCGGCAACAGTTGATCTTGACACGGGTATGATGGAGGCAAAATTGGGTTGTGGGTTAAGCCCTAAATCAAGACAAACATCACCCAACCAAAATAATTAGGAAAAAAAAGAACCGACAACTTGTTAGGGTTTAAAACAAAGTATTCAATTGGGTAATAATCAAAAGTACCTGGGAAGCAGACTGGGATTTCAAAGTGGCAGCAAAGCTCCTGTGGAGGCAATCCATCAATCTGTTACAGTTCACAATGACAAACATATAGACAAATGTGGTTTTGTTCCAACCTTGTTATCGGTCGATGGGGGCCAATTGCCACGAGACTTCTTTTATTCTCCAATACATTCTTGCTGAGAGAATTAAAAGTTTTCACACCAACAACCAATTAATTTTATTATCTTTCTTGTTGGCAGTTAAAATTTGAAAAGGATTTAGTGTGGTTTGATTTGGATGGATTACTTGTTGATGGCAAAAGAGTGTGAGACGTCAACTGCATTTCCAATCTCCCTCAAGGCTCTCCTGTTGTTGCCAACCACTTTGGTTTGGTTAAGAAAACCTGTTTTGAGACAATTGAAAGGTGAAGATCTGAATGACCGCCAAGAAAGAACCATTCAAAATCCTTCTTTTTATTACCTCCAAAACCAGGTGGGGGATTAGTCGTGTTAACGGGTCTGTTCTGTTGGTAATTTTCCATTTCTTCTCCTAATCTGAGATACCAAAACCAAAAACAAGCAAAGGAACAATTAAAGATCCAAATCATAACATGACAATTAAATATCCAAATCATAACACGACCCATTTGAGGAAACCAATCGATAACCACATCAAAAGGTCAATTTGGACCTCAGGAAACAGCAAATAAAAACTCAAGTTGAAAGAAAATTCGTACCAAAGAAAAGAGGAAGTTGATTGAAGAGGTGAGTGAGAACGAGAAGAGAGCTAAAGAAGATTTGACTTTGGAGAGGGCAGTGATGGTATCAATCTCTCTTCTCTTCTCTCCCCTCTCCGCTCCTCTCTCTCACTCTCTCTCTAAGATGGGAAGAAATCTCCTATGAATGAATGAAGAAGAGAGGACGGTAGTGAGGGAATAATATAAGTCCACATTTGAAGACAACGGCTAGTGAATCTCAGCCGCAGGATCTCAAATGGAGGGCAACGGCCAACTCTGGTTTCAAATCTCACTCCTCTTATCTGTCTTTCTCATCCTTTTTCTATTTCTTGTAGGTATTTACTTTCCTACCATGAAAACAGACCCTTCGATTTACATCCCTTAACTTTGTTTGCCTTAATTTTGAAGTCACATCTCAACAAAGTTTTGTACTTTCAAATCAACACACATTACCCTCCTCCGTTAATAATATGGGTTTCTTTCTCTTTATTGCATTATAAATTCATAAATTATATTATTAAACACGTGTGGCTTATTTGCAATGATCTTGAAGAAAAAAACACTTGCATTTGGGCATGTTGAGTCTAGATCTTAATTAAGCGACATAATCATAATGCAAAACACATATAAGCGCTTGCAATCAAGATGCAAGGCGAAACACGTGGGTTTCAAAGTACTAATGACAATCGATATGAACACATCCAACTGAAATGATAGAAGGCGAAGGGTAGAGTGAATTCGCGAAAGGTACCTTCATGATCAGTCAATATTTTCAGAATTGAGCTAAATTAGGATTCCGCAAACACATTTCCACGTACATTTACACAAAACATTATTGATGTGATCTTCCAAATGAACATCATTAGTATGTAATCTGATCATCAATAATTAGCCATTTAAGAAACACCACACAATTGGTAAGCACTTATTACAAAAGAGTGGGCCTCCAAGCAAATTAACCCCCTCCAATAAATGATATGAGTTTGCACATGAGGGGTAGAGATAAATAATTGTGGGAGCTCCATAAACTTTTTATTAAGGGCTTTTCTTTATTGGTGCTCACCATCTTTCTGTCCCCCACGTGGACCAGTCAAGTGTGGTTTTCACTCTTTACCGTTGTCCACTAAATTCCCATCATCATTAACATCAGCATGAGAGATGGACGGCTGAGATCATTTTGGATCCATGCACGTTAATCTTGGTTGATGTAGATGTTTCAGCGTCTGTGGTTTTAAGAAAATCCAGAAGACAGTGTTCAGTTGTTTTTAGTGTTGATTCTTTGCTTGGTTTTACGTGGGAATCAGGGAATGGTTGACCACTAAAATCATGATTAGGCAGAATTATTATATTTTTCCCTTTTCTTTTAGGAATTTGGAATGTTGGTGGAATTAATTGGAGTATTGGTCATAATGGTGTTACTGCAAATAGTATAAATGTTATTGGAGTATTGACCAACTTAATCACTTAAGTTAGACACAATTTTAACAACATAAAGATATATTATTCTGCCCTCAAGGCATGGTTCACCGATCAAGGCCTTGGGATGCTGGTTTGAATTTCATGAGTGTATCTTGATGAAAATGGTGTAGAACTACATACAGTTTGAATCTGCAGCCTATAAGTTCTAAAGTGGACCGGGATGAGTACTGGAAAATTTCGAGTCATCAAAATATATATTATTCTAAATGAAAAACCATAAAAAATCTAAAACCACAATTGTATAAGAATAAAGAAGCACAACTCTTCATCTATTAGAAATATTGAAGTGGATATATCCTACTCCGTCCATTGAGATAAAAATCACTTACTTTTTTTTTGCAAAACAAAAGGGAGTGTAGCCTCGAATTTCATTAAGTGTGTAAACTAACTTTACAACCTACCAAAAATGAGAATGAAGACCGCGGGACATGCCATTTGCATGCCCAACCATACAACACCACATGGGATCTAGTCCCATTTACAATCAATTGCCTACTACACATTCCATGTCTCTACTGCCTAGGCTCTTATCTCCATGCTTGTTCAAACGTGCTCATTTCCACCAGGTCTTCGACTAGCGCTTTCATCTTTGACCCCATTATCCATACTACATCTTTGATCATGTTTATAATGTCGGAGCAACGTTTGTGCTTGTGGTTGAAGATTCGTCGATTCCGCTCCTGCTAGCATTCATACACAACGGCACTAAAGGCCAGCTTGATTGTTGCCTTTTGGACTCGGCTGCCCTTGACTCATGCCATTCGCTTTGCTTCCTCCTTAATTGTGGTACGTATACCGGTTCCCACTCTCAAGATATGTAGCACTCGTGTCCAGATCTCCTTCGTGAAGGTACATGCCGAAAAGAGATGTCCCATGTCCTCTCCATTGGCACAACACACAATCCAACGGTTGGCGCCCCTATCTTGCATCAACTTCTTAGTCATCAAGCGACCTCACAGCGCTCGCCAAGCAACCATAACGTGTCTTGGTACATGGTTCTTCTGCCAAACGAGCCCACTCCACCCCACTTCTCCTTTCGTTGTACTACCCATGTCCATGCCTTCTTAATGGAGGAATTTTCCTTCCTAGCTGCCAACCGAGTAGGCTTGTCCCTTCCCCCATGTATCCAAGTTCCCATTATCTTTGGCAAGAGTTCCATCATCTTCCGGGAGGGATTCCAAGAGTCATTTCTGATGTAGTTAGATACCACTGTGTCCTTAGGCATGCCTATATCATAATGAAACCATTCCCCCCACTTGCAAAGAATCTCTGGTCCGCACCAAGGGTCGAGGAAGAAGCGTGTGTTGTTACCATCACCGACCTGAATCCGGACATGCTCCTGTGCAATGTCACGCACCTTCAGTATGCCTCTTCATGCCCAAGATCAGCTCACCGGCGGGCGAGCAAGCCAAATTGTGCCTCTTCTAAGATACTTACAACGCAAGCACCTAACCCACAATGAATTGTCATCAACCACAACCAACCAAAGGAGTTGCAGCAATCCAGCGTCGTTCTAGTCCACCAACCTTCTTAGTCCCAAACCACCCTCGCTCTTTGGTACACAGATGTCCTTCAATTTCCGTGGGCCTCCCCACACTAACTGAATCATGATGCTCTCCATCTCCTTCAGAACCGATCTGGGAATGAGGAAGGTATATATCCAATAGATGTTAAACGAGACCAGCACTGATTGGACCAATTCCACTCGGCCAGCCATGGAGAGATGACTTCATTTCCACGTGTTGAGCCTTTCCTTTAGCTTCGCCACCAGCCCAGCACAATGTTATTTCCCAAGCCGTGATGTAAAGAGAGGTAGCCCCAAGTATGTTACCAAAACGTGCATCATTTCCATCCCAAGATAATCACACATCCATCTGCCATGAATCACACTTCTCCCCACAAATTCCTGACTCTTGCTAGTGTTGAAATGGAGGCCCGAGCATGCTGAGAACTTAGTAAGAATTCCTTTAATGTCCTGATCATTCTCTCTAGTAGCCTTCACAAACAACATAATGTCATCAGCAAACAGAAGATGTGAGACTGAGATGTCTCCGCACTTAGCCGATTTCAGCCGTCCACTCTCAACTGCCTTCTTAATTCTTGTGCTCGGTACCTCCACGTAAAGAACAAAGAGATATGGGGCTATTGGGTCACCTTGTCGTAGACCATTTGTAGCCTTGAACGGTCTCGAGTTCGCACCATTTACTGCCACGACGAATGATGCTCTCACACAAGCCATATGAGTCGCTCCCAGTGCATCGGGAACCCAAAGCGCTTGAGCACCTCGAGAAGAAAACTCCATGATACTGAGTCGTAGGCTTTCCGCAAATCAAGCTTCAAACACATCCAGGCTTGTCCTCTCTCAACATGCATGTTGTGACAAAGCTCATGAGCTAACAAAATGTTGTCACCAATCCTCCTTCCCCGAATAAATGCACTTTGCTCCTCTACAACCAGCCGGGACAACACCTTCTTGACTCAGCTCGCCAACACCTTTGAAATGTAGCGATAGACCATGTTGCAAAGAGATATCGGCCGGTAGTCATCAACCATAGATGGTGTTACCTTCTTTCGTATCAATGTGATGGATGTGTAATTCACTTGGGCCAAGAGCTTCCCACTACACATAAAGTCATCCACCGCCTTGAACATGTCCCTCTTGACTACTTCCCATGAAGCCTTAAAGAATTTAGCGTTGAACCCATCTGGCCCAGGTGCCTTATCCACGTTTGAGTGTAACACTACCTCCTCTAGCTCCTTCATATCAAGCTTCGTAACAAGGTTGGTCGCCTTGTCAACCATGAGTTGAGGCACAAAGAAGATGGTAATGGTTGAACCTGAAATCCAACAGCAAACAAATTAGAAAAACAACACCGAAATGCCTCCTGAATTTCGAATTCCTCCTCCATGATCTCTCCATGTTCGCTCACTAAACGCACATTGTTGGAGGCTCTCCTCACTCTAAGAAAAGCACGGAAAAATCTAGTGTTCCGGTCACCGTCCCATAACCACCGCACACTCGACTTCTGCCTCAATAACGACTCTTCTCTAACCAATGCCAGGGTTTTAGAATCACTTACTCTATTGACTTCTTGTATCATCTCAACAAGTATAGAATTTTAGAATTTACTTTCTTTAAGAAGTACTATTTTAAACAATCATATATTTTGATGCTTGAAACTATGATATCATATAAAGATATCTAGCCATGTACAACGTGCCAAAGATAGGAACAAGGATATTCCAATTTCTTTTTAAAACATTATGGTAAATTGTATTCAAAATGGGGAAAAAACTAGCCGAAGCTAGAAACCCTGCCCACACCAATTGGTGCAAACTGCTACCGAAGCTATGCCAGTCTAAGTACACAATCTATTTTGGGTATCCAAATACCCAACAAAACCTACAATATGCTAGATGGGAAATTCAGACTGGGGATCCCCCCTATCTGTAACGCCCCGAGCCCGGACAACTGATCACCCGCTCGAACCCGGTGCGTTAAGATACGATCCACGATCCTGACCGCTGCGCATTCTGATATTTAAATCCATCTGATAGGCCCATAATTAATCTGAAAAATATAATCAACAATTTGTGAGCTCGACAGCCCGCAAGTACCAACCATCAATCAATCAGAATCATAATCATGTGGAAAATAATACAGAATATGACATTCAGTCAATAAGCACAATCAAGAGACATGCATCACAAATAAAATGCATGCATATCAATTTGAAACCCCCATTCAGATTCGACCACATCTTGTGCTTCTGAAATCTATCAATCTGTCAGACGCACACCTGGTAGCTCCACACTAACGACAGGCAGCCCTTTCCTCTCTCGGATGGCTCCACGCTGTCCGTTAGGCAACTCTTTCCTAAGTTGCTCTGCTAGAAACATACACACAGCCACAGGACATGTCGACCGAAACACCACCATGCAATCATATGCATATCCATAAAATCAATATTAATGCTCAACATGCATGCAACTACGAATATCAAGAGAGACAGACATGATATGAAACTGAAGAATAACGAATCAGTACTTGCCTCAAAATCTCCATCTTTTTCTTCTCAATATTCTTCTCAAAATTTCATCTTCTCCTAAAACCACACAATCATCCAACAATCTTAATTAGTCCATTAAGATATTTGATTATTACCTCAACTAAAAAATTCAGGATATTACACTATCCCACTTGGTTAATACATTTCGCTCAAGTTGAGTTTCACGTGTCTTAAAATTATTCTTATGGTAAGAAACCATAATGTCTGATAGGGTTCTTCTTAGGAAATCTGAGCTTACCAACGGTTTGGCTTCATGCTTTCTTCTATTTTGTTCCGCCCAGTTATGGCACACTACAACAACAATAATTTACCACATCAGCCCCCATGAAGGGGAGCAAAACGTCATTTTCTGTAGTTTATGGTTCAACTATGTCATTTTCTGTCTCCGGATACCCAACCAGATGTCCATTGAATACTCACATTCAGAGAACAGGAGACTCAAGCTCTCATTATGAACCAAGCAAAGGTGGCAGGTCATGTTCATATCTAAGTTGATCCTCTCACGTTGGGACATAATGACTTGTGCGGTGATCCGCCCCCATCGAGCTCTCCAGAGGGTGAATGAATGCTTGCTCACCTGTGGAGCCTAGATCCCAGCAGCCATAGGATCTTTCAGATATCTCATTCTGATTGTATCCTATGCATTTCTAAATGAGAAACCACTACCATACCCGATCCATTGGTGTGTATCTGTCCATGCATATTAATGTGTGCTCCTCTGCGTCAACAATCTCGCACCAATAACCCGAGTCGATTCCACTCCTTTTAACAATATTCTCCAATGGAGATGATCTGACGTATCTAACTCTCGTCCATATACACCAGATAGAGTCCGTGTCATGCCAAACTCGCAACGTAGGTTTGAAAATAGTTGCTCGAGCTACATCGTCAAACCCCCGAAGGCTTAGTCCACCCTCATCTTTGGGCAGAATCATCTTGGACCATGCCCAACTCATCTGCCATCCCATGCAAAGTTGTATACCTTGCTTTTTATGTGCGCAATCACCTCTTGAGCCAAGGGCAAGAGGAACTCCAAAACATGAAGTTTCTCATCACACCTTGGTTGATGAGTTGGATCCTGCCAGCATAAGATAACATCTTGGCCTTACAACTCGTCATCATGTTATCGATCACCTCCAATAGCCTTTCACAATCGCAACTGGTGAGGATTTGGGGTGCTAGCGGCATACCAAGGTACATGGTTTGAAACTCATCCATTCCAAACTCAATCTCATGTGCAAATTCCTCTTTATTTAGAGTGCCCCTAAGAACAAAATCTTACTCTTCTCCTGGTTTACCACAACACCCGAGCTTGTGGAGAACTCCTGAAAAGATTTCTTAATAGCCCCCATAGAATCCTTGGTTGCTTTCCAGAACATAAGTAAATCATCTATGTAGGACACATGAGATACCACCATAGTACCATGCCACTTGTACAACTTAATCTTGCCACTCCTCACATTCTCATCAATGTCTCTGGAGAAATTCTGTAGTAACACGGTGAAGAGATAAGGAAAGTAGGGTCGCCCTGTCTCAAGGCCTTTCCCACACTAAATGGCTTGATAAGGTAGCCATCGACTAGCACTGAGAACGAAGTACTGGTCACTCATTCCATGATCATTGTCACTGCTCTCTGGTCGAATCCAAAATCCTCAAGAGTCCTCCTAAGAATACCTCAATCCATGGAATCATATGCCTTTATACATGCTCCTGTGGCACAACTGGCTATGTTAAAACTAGCCACTAGCTCAGTCGCTAGTGAAAAATTAACCCCAATGTAGCATCACTTGATGAAGGTTGTCTGGTTCAAGAAAACAACTCCCTGCAAATTGGTATTATCCTGTTGGCAATGATCTTTGCCAGAATTACATAAGTCATGTTGATGCAAGAGATTGGTCAAAATTCAGTAAGATCCTTTGCACCACTCTTCCTAGGGATGAGGGTGATGAACGTGTGATTTATCCTCCTTAGTCCATCTTGTCCCACAATGACCAAATACTTCTGGACTGCGCGTGTCAATGTCCACGCATGCCCAAGAAACATGATTGGGCCATACGTGTCACATCCTGTCCCACAATGTGCAAATACTTCTGGAAGAAGAGGGCAATAAACTCATTCGGATATGGGCTCATATCTGGATTAAACTCTATAACAATTTGTTTGACCTCTTCATAAGTTGGGAACCTAGACAGATCTTGGTTTTGTGCCAAGGAAACTTGCCTTGTAAACCTCCCTGAATGATTCGTTTTATATTAAACCGCAAGTGCACGACCACGTTGAAGCGGTGGCAAATACGGGTCGATCCACAGGGAGGTGTGTCGACTTTTGGTTTGTGCGAAGGCGAGTGGGAAAGAAAGGAGAGAAAGATTGATTACACTAAACTACACTAATCTAAACAAGGAAACTAGAAAGCATGAAATGAAATGACAAAACAAACTAAACTAAGCAACTAATGAAAGGAGATAAAACTCAGGAATGGAAAACCCCTAAGGGATGGAGTGTGTGTGTGCACATGAAATAAGTGTGGTGAATGCATACAATAAGCTCAAGTGTGGTTAGTGTTTGTTAATACATAAGAAGTACCTCATGGCAAGACCTATCATTTACAACACTAACCTAGGTGATTAATATGAGCAATGCAAGGTTGTTATTAAGAACATAACGAGCATGGAGTGTACCTAACTATGGCACAATCATCAAGTAAAATTCTTATTAATTCAAGCAAGCATACTAATATCTTTCACAAACAATAATATCTAGCATTCATACCACCTACATAACATGTACCTACATTCACTCCACGCCCAAAGGGGATGAAACTACTCACTAATCATTACACTACCTACATTAACAAAATGAAACATTATACTGAAAGGAAATTTAACTAAGCAAGAAAGGAGCATTAAAGACGATAATTGAAAGAATCATAAACTAAAGAAACATGCAAGAATTAAAAGACAAGATTAAAAGAAACTAAGAACAATTATTTTATTAACAATGACTCATATTGAAGGTAGCATTCTTCTCCACCTTGAGTTTTGCTTCAAGGCTTACTCCTTAGTAGAGAGAATGCCACCAAGCAATGGGTAGTTTACAATAGAAGGTGAAGAGTTCTATTTATAGCCAAAGAAAAAGGCAATCCGGGACAATCCTCCGATGTGGGACTAAACAAATACCATAAATGAACTAAATACACACTAATACGCGACCCACCAAAATCTTAGTGGATTTGGGCCAAAACAGACCGCCAATTAGCGGTCTTGGACCACCCATTGGCGGTCTATATGGTCCGAATCATGCTGGATATTATTCTGGGCTTTTCTGGATGTCTTTGTTGGCCTTTGATGCATCTACTTCACTTGTTGGAGCTCCGACCCGAATTGAATTGCGAAAATACTCCCCATGATGGTGTGGAGTTTTCTGTTTTGCTCTTTGGTCCTTCGGTCTTACGTTCAGGTCCTTCTCCCTTGCATCTTAGTCCCCAGGTCTCACAATTAAGTCATTTTCCCTGCTTTTGGGTCCTTTCATGCTTCATCTCTTCAAATCTATTTATTTCTGAAATTCAAACATAAAACTCGTCACGTAGCATTGCTTAGGTGTAAGATAATGGATATAAGATACAAATATAAGCATAAAATGATGTCAATCAAATACCCCACACCTAAGTTTTTGCTAGTCCCGAGCAAAACAAAGAAAGAGAAAAACAAATGAGAAACAAGAAATCCTAACTCACTTTCGTAGGAATCACGGTTGCACTTAGCACGTGCAACAAGCCATTAAACCTCCTTGTTGCCAAGAAGGAGTGTTGTCTCCTGAGGGTTTTCAGCGGATATACCCACAAAATCTGAACAAGATGCAATATTCAATCTAGACACTCGACTCGTTGGACATATTTTGTCGATCATTGGACGCGGTAATCCTATGGGCCGACTCTATAAAGGTAACCAGTCCACACACCTAGCCTAATGAACCATTCGTGCAAGTTAAATAAGAAATTAAGTGAAAGACATGGACAACCTCAACATCCTCAAGTGATACAAAGTGCAAAGTCCATTAAGGTTCTTATTTGCATTACCATTTATTTTTTCTTTTTGTTTGTTTTCTTTTTTTTTCTTTTTATTAGTTGGAGCTTCATTCTCCCAGGGTCAGGTTTCGTGCATCATTGCCCATGAGGACTTACACTATCACATACACCTTTCCCCAAATCTCCACATAGGGCAATCCCTACCACCCGTGTAACGGGAGTTCGGTCGGTGCATCCCAAGTTAGATGACTCGAAAGCACCAGGCACAAAGTCTCCTCAGACCTACTTTCCCGAGTGATAGGAGCCGTGTGAGAAGAGAGAACACCTACTCACTTATTTGTTATCTACACATGAACCAAAACCCCTACACTTAATGTCTCACAACAAGATTTAAAGGGTCCTTGACTACAACAAACTCCATTAAATTAACAGACATAAATTATTGACTCACTAGGTTCAGGGTGGACTTCTTTAAATGTTTGAGCACTGAAACCCTATGATTACTCACCCCCAAGGGAAAACAGGGGTGCATCCTAACGACTAGATAAATCCTAAAGCCATTGTACTAGATATCCTAATGCATCAAGTTCAAGAGAATTTTGGGAGCTTTCTTTTTACTTTGCCTCTCAACGGTTTTGCACATGCAAAACCCACAAAACCCACAAAACATTTTCTTTTGCAAACACATGAAGATTTTGAAAGAAATGTGAAAATTTGAAGTACTAGGCAAGCAAAAGAAGACAAGTCACCCAAGTATCATGGCAAGCAGATATATCGATATTAAATGCAGCACACTAACATGACCCTATCAATACACACAAAAGAAAACAAAAATCAAAGGAAAAGACTCAACTATGTACACACGTAAAATACCCCCCCACACCTAATTCATGCATTGTCCTCAATGAATGCGAGCAAGATACTACATGGATTTATGCATGAAAAATGAGAGATCTCACCAACATGAAGTACAAAGGGAAGTTCAAGGTCATGTTGATGGACACAAACCCGAATTCCCTCAAAACCTGTGAGATGCTAAAGAAGGGATACAAATACGTGAAAGAAATGGAGCCCAAATACACAAGGGTTGGAGCCCACAACAATCGATGCTCACTGAAGGAGTCTTTTATTGTACTTTTTTCTCTTTTTTTATTTTTTTATTTTTTTATAACTATGTACAAACATAAGTTCCCATCTTCATTTGTCAAAAGACATCAAATGGGAACCTCAAGAGTGGGTCAATGCACTTGGAAAGGGAACATGACACCACGCGAGGCCAGAATACTCATGTTTGGGCCCCCCTCACAAAGAGCACAAGATGACAGGAGAGGTTCAAGAATTGGACGCAAAGGCGTCTCATTCAAAGGATCAAACTGAAAGAGCTTGAACCTCTCAGGAGTTTGGGAAATATGGGGCAACGGAAGAAGAGTTTCTCCCGTTGCGGAGCTGAAGTTATGATCCTCAATCCAAACTCTCCAACCAACAGGCTGGTGCGTCGGAACGAGGTCAAGAACCTCGTTAGGCATGTCCGACACTCCAAGCGAACAAAAAGTGGGTCTCATACCCAAGGTATCCTCCAAGGAACTCCTAATACCCTCATTGGCAATGTAATTATTTGATGTCCCATCATTTCCAATGTGATCAGGAACAATAGTGAGAGGCAAACTCTCATTAGGTCGTATGAGATTAAGGGTACTGGGGTGCTCTTGCTCCACCAAAGGTGAGTCCTTAGGAGGTACAACAATCAGATCATGTGGCTCAAGGGTCACGGGACAAAAAGGTAAGGCACAATCCTGTGCCGACTCATAGTAGAACTGGTCCATGTTATTCTTAGTTGGAATCGAATCCTCCACCAAGTGATTGTGAATTGAAACCCCAAGCCCCTCAGACTGACTAGGAGTTTGTCTTTGAAAGATTGTTCTTTGAATTTGTGGATGTGGTGGTGGTTCGATATCAAAAGATGAATCCTCATGTTGACAAGAAAAGTTACACTCCTCACGTTCACGTAATTGCTGCGTCATTTGACTCACTTGCAGTGTCATATTTTGTATGGACTGTTGAGTGGTTTCCATGAACGTAAGGAATGTTTGTTTCAAGGAATCAGGTATGCGGTCAACTATGAGGTCCAAGTCAGAATTTGAGAAATTTTGGGGTTGGGTGTTGATGGGCTGAGAATGAGTCCAATGATTTGGAGTGGGGTGTTGGTAGACTTCTGGGTACTCGGGAGGAGGATACTGGGGTGGAAATGATGTATAAGAATTTGAATATGAATTGTCTCCCCACGAATCCATCCCTCTCGGGTTGTACGCGGATGCATAATGGTCATAATGAGCATTTTGGGAAAATGTGTGCTCATACTCAGGCTCAGGGGCAACATAAGGACATTCCCCGATAACATGACCACTCAACCCACAACAGTCACACAGTACAGCTACTGGAGCCACCGGTGCACTCATGTCATCTACCACAAGCATGAAAGAGGCCAAAGGTTCTTGTAATGTCTCAGTTTGATGACCAACATATGATCCGACGTAACTAGATGGTGGTCTAGCAGTCGGTGCCTCTCTCATATTACCCCAATATGAAGAATGCTCAGTCACACAATTAAGATTATCCCAACCATACGAGGTGTTTGTCTGAGGTACCCCAGGATGCATGGGTCGGGAGTACCAGGGAGAATTGTCCTGGTCCCAACAATGATATGGATGGTCACCCATGTAACCATCAATCTCAACAAAAACTCTCGAGTCGACCACTCTCACCACCACGAGGCTAAGCTCGCAAAAAGTGCTCGACTCGACCCTAAAATGCTAACAGAGAGTGTAAAGGGGAGAAGACTATAATGTAGAAGAAGGTGAGAAGAAGATGACTCAGAGGAGAAGGGAAGAATCCTAGAGCTAGCGTGGGTAATGGGATCAGGTAGAAGCCTAACTAGCAAGCACGACTCAAACAATGTAAGGCAATGGGTCCTTAGGCTAGACGACGCCTAACTTCGAGGTCACTAGCCTCAGCACGCCTCACCTCCCTACAACGAAGACCACAATGCCCAGCAAGTGATACCATATCCGGAGATCCAGTACCTCCTACTATCGACAAGGTAGGCAACGCCGATCAAGCCATGACGGTCTCAACTAGATTACTCTCCTAGTGCGTCCGAAATCATAGGGCCAATGTCTACTTGCTTTTAGTTAAGGCTTTATTAAGAGTGATTTTTGGGGCCAAGGAAAGGGTGATGAAATCCCCCACCTTATCTTTTATGGGACAGCCCCTCCTTAGTAGCATTTTGATCCTAGATCTAGCAATCAATCGCTCCAATCAAAACGCTCAACTCACTCTTGTCCTGATGCAATTCCTACTAACTAATGTATGAGCATACAAGATGCATGAATGAGTGTAGGAAATGCGTACCTCACGCCAGCGCTCAACAACTGTAGATAAAGCTAAGAGAAAAGATGACTATATGCCTAAGTCAAGTTCATGAAAACAAATAAGAATGTCTAATCTTTTGCTTTGGATTTTAAGGCCAAGTTGATTAATGGGGATTGGTTTAATGATCTGGGAGCAAACTAGAAGTCACAGCATGCAAAATAGTGCTCCCAGATGACGAAAATGAAAGAGCCAACTACCAGAAGAAAATTGAGAGCAAGACACGCTCACCAGGCCGCCAATTGGCAGTCTCAGACCGCTGATTGGCGGTCCCTATTGATGCTCAAGTCCTCCAACTCCTCCAGTAGCCTCCCCGTGAGCTCTAGGATCCCTGAAACTAACAAAAACTGAAAACAAAAAATTAAAAACCACTCGAATCGTCCAAACCAAAGTCTGGACAAAGTACCTCCCCGACAACGGCGCCAAAAACTAGATTGATTCGTTTTATAATAAACCGCAAGTGCACGGCCGCGTTGAAGCGGTGACAAATACGGGTCGATCCACAGGGAGGTGTGTCGACTTTTGGTTTGTGCGAAGGCGAGTGGGAAAGAAAGGAGAGAAAGATTGATTACACTAAACTACACTAATCTAAACTAGGAAACTAGAAAGCATGAAATGAAATGACAAAACAAACTAAACTAAGCAACTAATGAAAGGAGATAAAACTCAGGAATGGAAAACTCCTAAGGGATGGAGTGTGTGTGTGCACATGAAATAAGTGTGGTGAATGCATACAATAAGCTCAAGTGTGGTTAGTGTTTGTTAATACATAAGAAGTACCTCATGGCAAGACCTATCATTTACAACACTAACCTAGGTTATTAATATGAGCAATGCAAGGTTGTTATTAAGAACATAACGAGCATGGAGTGTACCTAACTATGGAAGAAACCATCAAGTAAAGTTCTTATGAATTCAAGCAAGCATACTAATATCTTTCACAAACAATAATATCTAGCATTCATACCACCTACATAACATGTACCTACATTCACTCCACCCCCAAAGGGGATGAAACTACTCACTAATCATTACACTACCTACATTAACAAAATGAAACATTATACTGAAAGGAAATTTAACTAAGCAAGAAAGGAGCATTAAAGACGCTAATTGAAAGAATCATAAACAAAAGAAACATGCAAGAATTAAAAGACAAGATTAAAAGAAACTAAGAACAATTATTTTATTAACAATGACTCATATTGAAGGTAGCATTCTTCTCCACCTTGAGTTTTGCTTCAAGGCTTACTCCTTAGTAGAGAGAATGCCACCAAACAATGGGTAGTTTACAATAGAAGGTGAAGAGTTCTATTTATAGCCAAAGAAAAAGGCAATCCGGGACAATCCTCCGATGTGGGACTAAACAAATATCATAAATGGACTAAATACACACTAATACGCGACCCACCAAAATCTTAGTGTATTTGGGCCAAAACGGACCGCCAATTAGCGGTCTTGGACCACCAATTGGCGGTCTATATGGTCCGAATCATGTTGGATTTTATTCTGGGCTTTTCTGGATGTCTTTGTTGGCCTTTGATGCATCTACTTCACTTGTTGGAGCTCCGACCCGAAAAGAATTGCGAAAATACTCCCCATGATGGTGTGGAGTTTTCTGTTTTGCTCTTTGGTCCTTCGGTCTTACGTTCAGGTCCTTCTCCCTTGCATCTTAGTCCCCAGGTCTCACAATTAAGTCATTTTTCCCTGCTTTTGGGTCCTTTCATGCTTCATCTCTTCAAACCTATTTATTTCTGAAATTCAAACATAAAACTCGTCACATAGCATTGCTTAGGTGTAAGATAGTGGATATAAGATACAAATATAAGCATGAAATGATGTCAATCACTCCCCCAAGTATTGTTGCAAGGTTCCTATCCAACCTGCTAACAACTCGTACGTCCCCTACTATCCCATTGCAAAAATGCTTTCTCTTCTCCTATGAATGAGATCTCAAGTAGATTAGCCTTATCAATACATTTATTAAACTCATCCATCCCGTCCCAACGTGGAACCATAGAGCTCTCTCTTTCCCACGTCCATCTAATTTCATTGAAGTCACCAATTACAAACCAAAGCTCTTCAACCCTTTTACCTAAATCAATTAATTTTTCCCATACAACTCGCCTAACCACTCTAGACGACGCCCCCATATATTGTCATGACGATGATGGATAACCCACCTTTATTCAAATCTTGGAAGTGCACCACTTGTTTATGGACCTCTAGAATATCTACATCTCAACGCTCACAAGACCATGCAACCCATGTTGAGTTGGGGACACCGTCACTGAATGCACCGCCATTTGATTCTAGCTTCCAACTCTCCCCTAAGAATTTACTAAACTAATCAAAGTTCTCTTCTAACTTTAGTTTCGAACAAGATGACCAAACCCGAGTCATTCTTCAGAACAAATTCCTTTGCTTTCGTCGTCCTAGATACATCATTGACCCCTCTCGTGTTCCATGCAAATATAGACATCATAAAGTGAAATCGGCCTCTCCAGCAAGGACATTTGCCTTTTGTCTTGCTACCTTTGTTTGTTCCATACGATAGCCTGCCCCTCAGATCTTCCTCCCCCTTTTCTCTCTCTTGTGATATTTGTCTTTTGGCACAATAGGAACAATCATCTCCCCTTGGATTGTGGGTGCAAGTGGAAGTGATTGTGACGAACACTGACCATTTCCTCCTCGTAGTTTTATTTAATGACTCCATGATTTCACTCTCCTCCTCCTCCTCCTCCTCCTCCTCCTCCTCCGCCTGAATGATTGTGGCTAGGGGAACCATAACGTCAAGTGCCTCATTGTATTTCTTTTACTTTTTCTCCTTCTTCTTTGTGCATTTCACAATACACTCAACCTACCTATCGGCATCGTCCTTACATATTTTTTCTCTTTTTCCTTTTCACTTGCCTCCCCCTATTTGCGGTATGCCCTTCATCAGCCAACGTCCCTTCGCCTATCATTTTTAGGTATTCCTTACCCTGGGAAGGCACCGTAATATGACTACTCATACCATCCTCCCAACTTACAATGCCCATAGAGTCATTTCCATTCAAAAGCACCATATTATGACTACCCAAATCATCCTACCCACTTGTCGTGTCCATACTATCATTTCCCTACAAAAACACCATAGTATGGCTGCCCATACCGTCCTTCCCATCTGCATCGTCCTTACGTTCTGTTAGACCCTTAGTAGAAGTATGGTTATCTTTGTGGTCCTCAGACGTCACGTCATCCAAGTGCTTCTTGTTGGAACGTGAGGGTCTACAATACTAATCATTTTTACGCTAATTACCTACTCGTTTAACAATCAAACATATGTGCAGCGGAATTTAAACTAAACAAGTAAGTAGTGTAGGATTTCATGTTTAATTACACATATATATTTTCGAAATTTTTATGCATAATAAGGATCAATTACAATTTTCTATGATTTGTTTCATGCATGCATCGGTTTGTTTCAATAACTAGTTTCAAAACTTTTTTAAAACAAACATGGGACTCTGAAATTCATACCTAGAAGTTCTCTAAAACTTCTTGAAGATCCGGAGACGTTGAGGATGCTTGTTGCTGCGCCGGATGCCTCCGAGAATTCACCAAACTCTAAACAAGATTGGAGAGAGAAGCAATCTCCAATAGGGTTTAGAATCTAATTACTAACCCCCCTTTAGTTCCCTTGAGAAGGAGATCTCTGAAAACTAAAACTAAACTCAAGAATTAAGGTGAAATTCGTTGAGAATTATGGAGAGAAAAGTTTGCATAAGAAAATAATGAATTAATTAATAAGGTAATGAGATAAACTTGTATTTATAAGTTCTCTCCAAATTACATATTCATGTGCAATCTCTTACCCATGATTTCATGCAAACTTCCATCTAACCATCCATTCTTTGCTAACAAATAATCTTAGCCACAAATTAAATCAATTATGGATCAATTCCATGCATGATCTAATTACTTCTTAAATTAATTCTGCATAAAACCGTCTGGACGGTCGACCGTGTCTGGAGGTTCGGTCGACCATTTAGACCTGGTTTCGGTCGACCGTTAACAATTCGGTCGACCGTTCGTAACAAAAATTATTTCATCGCGATGTTCGGTCGACCGAAAACGAACAGACGAAATCTTTGTTTACGATGCAACATTCGGTCGACCGTTTAGAGTCTAGCGGTCGACCGTTTTGCACAGTACTTGCAGACTTGTCAAATTTCGGTTTAACTTCTACAAAATTTGACATTTCGGGATTAGTAGCAAGTTCACAACTTATGTAACATATTATCCTATGTAATGATTAATCATTACACCCCATAATATTTACATCACATATGAATTTAATTTAGATTCTAATTATGTTATTAATCACAACAAAATTTTGATTTTGCTTGTTCACCCCATGTGTCATATTTTCTATATGAAACCCGACACATCTTATGAACTGAAAATCCTCATTTCTTGTTTCCCAGTTTTGTGGTGTGACCTATAGGAGGATCTAAACTAAGTTGGCAGTGATATTAAGAGCTTAATATCACAAGCTATAAGCGGTATCTATCTACACATTATACCTCCCAATTAGTTAGATGTCTTAATTCCACTCGAACCAAATCACGATCCATTTACTGATGGAGTGCATCACTTGTGTCCGTCCCTTGCCTCATGATATTAAGAATACACACAAAGTAGTATTGTGTCATCTTTGTATTGGTATTCATTTCTTGATCTCTTTAAGCTAGTTACAAATATGTGACTTAACTCAAATCACATTGTGCACATTATAACTTTGCTTTATCAAAGGCCCACTAATATCATCACTCAATTAAGAGGGGCAATGATAATCTTTTGACTAACTATCTTCTCCAACGAAAATCATACTTAACCAACTAATGCCTTTACACTACACTCATCCATAGCTCAAGACACTAGTCTAATTAAGCAATTCTTAAGTGATCGGATATAAGTCTCATATCAAAGGACCAAAGACACAGTAAAACATTAATGACACAGAAAACACAATTCTACAATGTTTTACTTATTAGGTCTATTCAGTATACAAAAGTAATATTTTCCTCTTTTGTGTACCCGTGTTATCACTCACTTGTAGAGCTACAATGATCTATGACCAACACGACAATCTTAACTCGGTAATTAATGTCCCATGTCAATTACCATGATTGCGAATAACTTTTGATTTATGTAAACCAATATCTTTTAGAGCTCTATGGTTAAGGACCAAGAGCCTCTTCCTTAACACTTCTAAAAGACGAATAACATAAACAAGGAACAAAATGATTTCTCATTCAATTCATAATAATTGACATTTAAAAGTAAAACTTTTAGAACACATTCCCTTCAAGTAGGGAAGGAAAAAGCAAACCACAAAGGACAAGGGAGATTTTTATAGAGGTTTGGCACCCCACCCGGGTCCTAGTCCTCTCTTGCAAGCTCCGCTCGGATCACCGAGCTCCGCTCACGACTTCACTAACCACTCGCCGTTCCAGGCCGGGAGAGAACGCCTTTACAATCTTCAAGTTCGCGAACAACCCTCGCCGAGCTTGGCTCCTCCTCTCACAATCCGAGAGGGATGCTTCGGGCTTTCACTGAAACCTTTACTCTTCTTTGACAGCAACAAACCTGAGTTGGACAATCACTCTCTAAACTTGAGCACACTTGAGAAAGATTGAAATTGATCTTAAGTGTGGAAATTTGAGGCTTGGAGTGTATGGGATTCTCTCTAATGTTTTCGACAAGTATGTAGTGGGAGAGTTGTGTTAAAATGTGTTTTACAACTCTTTATATAGGCGTTAGAGAGAATAGATCCGTTTGGATTGATTGGGTGAGTGTTGGTGTAGGATACACAAAACAGAAACTCGCAGGACCCAATTATGAGTTAATTCAGTCGACCGGATCGGTCTGAATAGTCGACCGTTTGGCAGTTTTGAACTTAGTTCGGTCGACCGGTTAGGTAATGGTCAACCTCCCAATGCTACGACTCAGGTACACTTAAGTGATCGGTCGAACTCCAAAAATGGTTCGGTCAACCGATTTGCACCAGACACTCTGGGGTTGACAAACAATGATCTATTCGGTCGACCGAAACAAGGTCTGGCAGTCGACCGATTTTCATCAGGAGGTTTGGGTTTGTCAAGAGATGGATATTCGGTCAACCGATCAAGGTCCTTGATCGACCGATACATGAAATGTATTTGGGGTATATTTGGTTTAATACGAATACGACCGTTGGGTATATACGACAAAGCTAACGGTCGGAAAAATAAGTTCACACGGTCGACCGAAAGTGTATGCACGGTCGATCGAAACTGGGCAGTGAAAACACAAACAGGATGATTCATCACGCGGTCGACCGAACAGCCTGTTACGGTCGACCGAATGTGGGCAGACTGTTAGGGTTCAGGTTTAGTGTTTTCCGGTCTAAGTTTGGGTGCTCTATTGAAGTCCAAATTATGTGAAATTTTGTGTGTGACTTCTATATGGAACCTAGTGTGTATTTAAGTTGATTTTAGCTCAAGTATGCTCAATTTACACAAGTTCCTAAAACTCAAAGAAAATACAAAATACATGTCTTCAAAAGAGCTTGATTACATGTCTTGACTTGATTTTCCTTTCTTCCTTGAGTCTTGATCACCTGTAGAGGTCAGCACAAAGAAATATATATGCAATGCAATATGTGTGCTACTCAACATGATCATAATTAAGATTATGTTAATTAAATCATCAAAACAAAGATTAAGGCCAAAAACACAACACTTCTCTCCCTGACAAACTTCTCCCTCTTTACTAGGGTTTTTACCCATCCCTTTGCTAACGACCATTTTTCTTTGGTAGCTCTCTTTAACCCATTCCACGCCGTCCAGTGGCCAATGCACTTGCAAAACTCCATTTGGGTGGTGGATTGATGTACGTTAATTTAACGTCCAGAACTTCCTTCCCATTTTTTGAAATGGTTTCCTAGCACCCATAGTGACTAGAATTTTAGCATCTGCCCTTTCACCTCTCAATGTTCATGTGACCATTTTGATTGGGAGACCCAACAGGGATCCCCACCTTGCCGAATGTTTCTTTGTCCTACAAGTGATTGGGGAATGCTAAAAGTGTAACCCACAAAGGGACCACTGATTGAACGTTTTAAAATAACCGCAAGTGCACGGTCGCGTTGAAGCGGTGGCAAATACGGGTCGATCCACAGGGAGGTGTGTCGACTTTGGTTAGTTCGAAGTTGAGTGGGAAACAAAGGAGAGAAAGAGTTTGATTACACTACACTAAACTAGGAATGGACAATCAATAAAACTAAACCCTATAGGGGGTAGAGAAAGAATGTGAATACAAAAATATGTGTCTGTGTGTGTTCAATTGTGCTTGTCATAACAAGTTGTACATGAAAACGATTAAACTAAATCCAACTTTGCCTCCACATGAAATAAGATAACACATTATCATTAAAGCATGCAAGACAATAATTGAAATGAAGTTAAATGAACTCATGCATAAAGACCAAACCCAACTGTCTCCACATCAAATAAGATTTACACAATCATTAAAACATACAATACACTTATGGTTAAACGTAGGTGTTAAATCATGTAACCTTATCCGCCTATTTATTAAACGGTTATGATTTTCACAACCCTTATCCACCCATTTATTAAATGGTTATGATTTCTACAACCCGTGACCCTACCTGTTGGTTTGGTTAAGACGGTTAAATGGTTTTTACCCAACCCATTTACAACCCTAGTGGTAATGCTGCCTCATCGAGCTCTCCAGAGGGTGAATGAGGGCTTTCTCACTTGCGGAGTCCAAATCTCAGTTGCCATGTGATGTTTCACATCTCTCCTTCTGACTATATACTAAGCAATCCTGAAGGAGAAACCCCTCCCGGACCTGATCCATTGATATGTGTGGTCATCCTAGCATCTTAGCGTGTGTGCCTTGTTATCAACAAGCTCGTACAAAGCATTCGAGTCAATACCACTCCTCTTGACAATATTTACCAAAGGAGAAGATCTGACGTATCTAGCTCCCATCCATTTGCAACAGATTGAATATGTGTCATGCCAAATACGCCAAGTGCGTTTAATAATAGTTGCCCTAGCCACATCAACGAACCCCTGAAGGCCAAGGCCACCTCCCTTTTTGCCAACATCATCTTGGACTATGTCACATCACATCTACCATCCCATATGACGTCTTGCCATCCGTCCCCTGACCTATGCCATGACGGCCCATACCAGCCCGTATTGCCATCCCCTCTTGCCATACTCATCACGTCCTTGACCTGTGATTAGTAGCATATCATACATCTTATTCATGTTATATATCTTTTATGTTACCCCCATATTGTGCTACTCGAGTTGTTGTTTGTAGTGTTTCAGGAGTTAGGTAATAAAGAAGATGAAAGGAGCAAAAATGACCTAAATGTAGCAAGTATGGACTGATTTGGAAGTTTCTGGGCCTATTTGTAATGCAGAAGGACTGGATCGCAAATCAGGAAGGACCCAAGTGCAAACCCGGAGGGACCTGATTGTGAAGTGCAAAATATGGTAACACATGACTTGAATCAAATCAGTATTTTGCCAATTAAACTCAAAGTGATTCAAGCCATAAGACCAGGACTTCACCCACGTGCCAAATGAAGAAATAAAGTGGGACACAAAATTTCAACTGGATCGGGAGCATTTCATCCGCCACGGGCGGATAAAAATGCTCCAATCTGGTTGAAATTTCGGTCGTGATTCGAGTTGTTAGGTGAGAGCATTCTTGGACTATCAGATGTGATTTAGAGTCGTCCGATTATTCCCAGATTAATCTTAACTATGTATTAGTCTATATATACCATTGTAGTCCCTCCTATCCCTCTTCTTCTTGCTTCTCCAATAGTTTTTGGTTTTATTTTGCTGGTGCTTAGTGTAGTTGGAGGAGAAGAAGCACACTTTGTAATCCTTTCATTTCAATCAATAGTGAGTTGTGTTCTTTAAATACATGTCTTTTACTTTGATCCAATTTTTTTGATGTTGTTGTTTAGTTAATCTTGTTTTCAATTATTTACATTATGGGTTCTTATTGTTTTTATGCTTTCTTTAGTGTAGAGATGAGTATAGAGTAGTGCATCCCCATTGGGGGGTGGAGAAGAAGGTGATTGATGATGTGATGCATTGGTGTGTATTAATCTTAATCATTTGAGCCTTACATGAATTCCATAACCATCTAATGGGTTTCACTCTTATCTTTGATGTGCTAATGCTCTTTAATAAAGCTTAGCACATGCTTAGATTAGTGAGCCTATTTTATGGGGAATGATGAGATTAGGATAAGGATGGAGTGGAAGAAGGAAACAAAGCATGTGCATGCATGTGCTCATGTTGGCTTTTGCCAAATTAATGTCTTGTATATTTTAATGATAGTGATAAATATTTTTTCATGTGGAGACATAATTGGATTAAAGTCATTTTGCATGTGAACATATTAGCGTCATTGGAATTATTGTCTTATATGTTTTAATGATAAGGTTTTATCTTATTTCATGTGGAGGCAAAGTTGGAATTGAGTTTTGTCGATTTCATGTATGACATATTTTGATGAGCATATTTGAACACACACTACACCACACATTTTCATATTCACATTCTTTCTCTACCCCCCGAGGGGTTTAGTTTTATTGTTTGTTTTCCCACTCTAGTATTGTGAACT
Organism: Triglochin maritima; assembly: GCA_963682175.1. Classification (NCBI taxonomy): domain Eukaryota; kingdom Viridiplantae; phylum Streptophyta; class Magnoliopsida; order Alismatales; family Juncaginaceae; genus Triglochin; species Triglochin maritima. The sequence continues at coordinate 19,015,094 of OY821779.1, forward strand.
CGACTCGCGCACGCTCCTTGTGGATTGATCCGTGCTTGCCACCGCTTCAATGCGGTCGTGAACTTGCGGTTATTAAACTTATTCAATCAAGTTTTTGGGACCGTTTCCGGGGAGCATTGTTTTCGTAGTCGAGTTTGCCATTTCGGTGGGTTTTTTCTTGGTTTTTACGTTTCCATTTTTGTTTTGGTTACTGGAATGTGGTCACAAGTGGACAGCAGGACCTACGGGGGCTTTGAAGCACACTGGTGAATTCTGGGGACCTGAATCCCCAGAAGATCTGCCAGTAGCGGATTTGCATCCGCCAATGGCGGATTGGGTGAGCTCTTTTCGCTTTCTATTTTTTCAGTAGTTTCCTTGGCCTATTTCAAGTTGTTTCCTGTCACTGTTGATGCCATGCATGCTCTATTTTAGTGGTTAAAATTAATATTGCTTGCAAGACCCTTGTTAAGACAAGTTGGACCATAAAACTTAAAGTAAAAGATTAGACTTATTGTCATCTAGGTCATGCATTATTTGTAGACCTTGCACGCATTTGTCTTTTTTTTCTTTACATTCTTGTTGTCGATTGCTGGCGTGAGGTACGTGCACCCGATCTCTCATTCACGCATGTTTTGATCATGCATTAGTTAGTAAGGTGCATTGGGACAAGAGTGAGGTGAGCATTTGTTTGGAGAATTGATGGCTAGATTAAGACTCAAAATGCTACTAAGGAGGGGTTGTCCCATACAAGATAAGGTGGGGGATTTCATCACCCTTTCCTTTGCTCCAAAATCACTCTTAATCAAAGCCTTAATTCTAAAAGCAAGTAGATATTGGACCTAAGATTTTGGACGCACTAGGAGAGTGATCGAGTTGACACCGTCATGACTTGATCGGCGTCGTCTGCCTTGTCGATAATAGGAGGTACTGGATCTCCGGATCTGGTATCACTTGCTGGGCATTGTGGTATTCGTTGTAGGGAGGTGGGGCGTGTCGAGACTAGTGACCTCGAAGTTAGGCGTTGTCTAGCCTAAGGACCTATAGCCATAGGTTGTTTAAGTCGTGCTGTAGGATTTCGTATCCCCATGTATGTATATATTTTTAAAATTTTAATACATCATACAAGATCGTTTTCATATTTTCAGCGATTTTATGTACATATATTTGTGTTTTATTCTAATAACATGCAATCCTACATTTTATTAAAATAAATCACAAAGTAGAATCATACCTAAATGTTCTCTAAAACCTTTTGATGATCCGGAGTCGCGTTGCATGTTGTGTCGCCCACGGAATTGCCTCCAAGTGTTCACCAAACTCTAAACATGATTAGAGAGAAAGGAGCTAGTCAATCAATCTCTAATAAGGTTTAGAATCTAGCTAATAACCCCTTTTTAAGTCTCCTGAGATTCTAATCTCCAAACTTAATTTTACTAAGAGAATTTCCGTGGTGATTAGGGACAGATTAATGAGAGAAAGAATTTTGCATTAGTTTTAAAACAAGTAGGAGTAGGGGTCCTTTTATAATCTCCCAAAACATCCTTATCAAGAGTTATTCTTTAGTCATGATCCCTTGTTTATTCTCTCCTAAAATTAATCTCTAAATTCCACATAATTACCCACAAAAAACGTTTTAATTAAATATGGAATTAATCCATCCATGATCTAATTAATCTCTTAATAATTTTGGCAGAATCGTTCTTTTCGGTAGACCAAGTATTATTCGGACAACCGAACCATTCGGTTATAACACGTGTTCGGTGCACCATGAGCTAGACGGTCGACCGATTCTTTATGACAAAAATTCCCTGGAAGAATTCGGACGAACCACGTCTTTCAATCGGTCTACCGTTGACGCACCAGAATCTCTTCTGGGACATAGTCATCGGATGACCGGGTCACCTTCGGTCTACCGAGAATACTAATTCTCGGTTGACCGTTTCCAATCGGTTAACCAAACCCGATTGTCCAGGCACTCTAGACAATCTCGGTCAATCAATTGCGCTTACCCGTTCCCCAGTCGGTTAACCGATCCGAAGATCCCTCGGTCGACCGAACCCTGAACGGTTCACCGTGTTTGACCCCGATTTTGCCTTTGTCAAATTTTGGATTTATTTCCAACAAAATTTGATCTTTTGGGGTTTTTAACAATTTCACATGTTATGTAATATTATCTTATGTAATATTAAATTATTACACCCCATAATATATACATCTCATATGAATTTATTATGATTCTAATTATGTCAATTCTAATGACATATTGATTTTAGTCATTCACCACATGTGTCCCATTTTCATAAGAAACCCGACACATCATATGAACTTAAAAATAAACCTCTTGTTTCCCAGTTTTGTGGTGTGACCTATAGGAGGATCTAAGCCTAATTGGCAGTGATATAAACACTTAATATCTCAGACTATAAGCAGTATCTAGCTACACATTATAGTCACCCATTTAGCATAGATGTCTTTGTTCCACCCGAACTAAAACACGATCCATTTAGTGATGTAAGTGCACCACTTGTGTCCATCCCTTGCCTCATGATATTAAGAATATATACAAAGTAGAAATGTGTCATCTTTGTATTATATTCATTTCTTGATCTCTTTAAGCTAATTATAACTATGTAACTTAACTCAAGTTACATTGTGCACATTATAATTTTGCTTTATCAAGGGGCCCACTAATATCATCACTCAATTAAGAGGGGCAATGATAATCGTTTGACTTGCTATCTTTTCCAGCATAAGTCATGCTCAACCAACTATTGTCTTTATCACTACACTCAAATTAAGAACTTCTTGAGTGAAAATATATAAGTCTCATATCTTAGGATCCAAGACACAGTAAGACATTAATGACACGAAACACAATTCCACAATGTCTTACTTGTTAGGTCTATTCAATATATAAAAGTAATATTTTCCTCTTTTATATACTCGTGTCGTCAATTATTTGTAGAGCTACAACAATCGATGACCAACACGATAATCTTATCTCGGTAATTAATGTTCCATGTTAATTACCATGATTGTGAATAACTTTTGATTTATGTAAACCATTATATTTTAGAGCTCTACAGTTAAGGACTAAGCGCCTCTTCCTTAACACTTCCAAAAGATGAATACAATAATCAAGGAACAAAATGTTTGCACATTCAATTAATAATAATTGACATATAAAAGTAAAACTTTTAGAACACATTCCTTTCACATGCTTGCTAGATTAGGATTCTACCTTCACCCACTACTCATGCTTGCTCTAAGGATTCTTCTTTTCTCATCTGAGTCTTCTCCTCCTATATATTCTTCGCTATAGTCTCCTCTGATTACACCTTCTATTGTGTGTTGTTGTAGAGTCGAATTTAGCATTTTATGCGAGGTTGGACTCATTTTGGTGAGAGCGCTCGACTTGAGAGAGTGCATTTTTATGAGATGGACGGTCTAGGTGATCGGCCATCTCCACCTCGTGCTCCTTTGGAGTATGAGGCTAAGTCATCTCGTAGGGATAGGGGAGATCGGGTTCCATACATGGATTACCTCGGTCCGCTCCCACCACCACGTAGACCTCCTTCTCCTCCGTCTCTGACTCGGGAGGAAGAGGGATTCGGTCAGGATCGAGTTCTTGGTGCACCACCACCTTTAGCTCGACAGATAGGCCGATGACTTTATGGGAGCGGACCCATCCTGTTCGGGTCATGCAACCTTCTTGCATAGTTCTTCCCCCACCTCGTGGTAACAACTAGGAGCTGAAACCTCAATATGTGAGCATGCTTCCTACTTTTACTGCCATAAGGAGTATCCGTATATTTTTTATGTGAATTCGAGGAAGTATGCTCCATGTTCGAGCTTCAACAGCTTGACGAGGATTCAGTCTGGTTGAGGATGATTTCTTTCGCGTTGAAGGATAACGCGAAGAAATGGATGTACAACATTTGGCGAGATCTATTCGGTCTTGGGATGATTTTGTAACCGTCTTTCTGAAGAGATTTTTCCCACAAAGGAAAACTCAACAGATTCGGCTCCAGATACATCAAATATATCAGACTGAGACTGAATCTTTTCATGCTTTCTTTGAGAGGTTCAAGGACCTTCTCCAGTAGTGCCATCATCATGGACTTGAGCTGTGGCAGTTGTGCCAGATTGCTTATCAGGGCCTCAACTACAACACTCGTACATTGTTGGAGTCAATGTGTCAGGGTGATTTCGAAATGAAAATCAACGATGAGGCATGAGACACTTTTGAATTAATGGTTGAATGTACCTTTGAGTGGGATACCATGAGAGAGCCACCAGCTGCCAGGTCTTCTGGTCGAGCTGGATCATATCAAGTTGAGTCAACTATCGCATCTGAGGTGAAATTGGTTGCTCTCATGCATAGGATTGAGATTTTAGAGTTGGATTGAGCTCCTGTAGCTCAGGTTGCTACTCCCATATGTAGTAGGTGTGGACTTACGGGACATGATGACTTGGAATGTGCTTACGCTCCAAGGGATACTGAGCATGCAAATGCGATGTATCAACAGAGGCCCTGTAATGACCGTACAGTCACTCCTACAACCCAGAATGGCGTAACCATTTTGTTGGGGGCCTAGTAGGGGTCACGGTCATAGCTCACACGCTCAACCTCCACCTTATCAACCTCCACGCCTATCAGCGACCTATCAACCCCCACATCAAAGGTCTCAGCACCATAATTACCAACCTCCTCAGGCCTCATCGTCGGGTTATTCTAACCAAACTCCACTACCCCAACGGGTTGACCTAAATGACCCCACTCTAGAACAAACCCTTCAACCGTTCATGCAGAGTACACAAACTATGCTTGCAACCAGCAACAATTTGGTCAAAGCATTGGAAATGCAAGTTAGCCAGTTGGCTCATCAATTCCATGAACGCGAGAAGGGTCAGTTACCAAGTCAACCTGTGGTAAATCACAGGGGTCAACCTTCTCAGGCTAGGCAGAATGTTCACAATGTTGAAAGTGACCCTTCCCAACATGCTAATGTTATCCATACCATAAGATCGGGAAGGGTTGTTGACAACAATGTGGAAATGCATGAATCCAACCCTATTGGTGACTCTTCCGAGGAGGGTCGTGAATCTTTCAAGGAACTCAATTCTGAGACTCCTCCTCGTGATAGTTATGTCCCTCAGGCACCATTCCCGCATAGGTTGACTAAAAACACAATGAGCAATGGGACAAAATCGTTGAGGTACTTAGGCAAGTCAAGGTGAACATTTCGTTGTTGGACGTTGTTCAGCAAATGCCACTGTTTGACATCATATCATGCATACATTTGTGTCTTATATCAGTTATCTTTCACCTAAATAATGCTACGTAATGAGTTTAATGTTTAAGTTTCAGGAATAAGCAGGTTTGAGGAGAAGAGGAACAAAAAAGACTCAAAAGCAAGGAAAATGACTGAGTTGCAAGACTTGGGGCTGAGATGTGATTGACATCATTTCATGCTTTTATTTGTATCTTATATCCATTATCTTTCACCTAAACAATGCTATGTTACGTGTTTTATATTTAGTTTTCAGGAATAAATAGGTTTGAAGAGATGAAGCATAAAAGGACCCAAAAGCTGGGAAAAAGGACTGAATTGTGAGATCTGTGGACTAAGATGCAAGGGAGAAGGACCTGAATGTAAGACAGAAGGACCTAATAGCAAAACAGAATACTCCACACCATCATGGGGAGTATTTTAGCAATTCGATTCGGGTCGGAGCTCCAACAAACCAAATGAATGCATCCAAGACCAGCAAATATACCAAGAAAAACCCACAACAAAAATTAGCAGGATCTGAACCATATAGACCGCCAATTGGCGGTCCAAGACCGCTAAGGGCGGTCCATTTTGGCCCAAATCCGCTAAAATTTCTCCAGCACATGTATTAGAGGATGTTTAGGCTATTTTTGGTATCTGTTTAGTCCCACATCGGGGGATTGTCCTGGTTTGCCTTTTTCCATGGCTATAAATAGAACTCTTCACCTTCCATTGTAATCACTCCATATTTTAAGTGGTTATTCTTCCTATTAGAAGTGAGGCCTTGAAGCACACACTAAAGTAGGAGAATGCTACTTGAAATGTGAGTCATTTTATCAATAAAGTTTTGTGTTTGTTTCATTGTTTGTTTATGCTTCTTTTATTGTTTGTGCATGTTTTAGTTTAATTGTCTTTTATTTCTAGCTTAAGTTTAATATGCTTTCTTTCCTTAGTTTAATAATTAGTGTAATGTTTAGTGAGTAGTTCCATCCCCTTTGGGGGGTGGAGTAGATGTACATACATGCATTAGAGAATGGGATGAATGTTTTATTTTTGATGTGTTGATAAAACATGAATGTATGCTTGCTTGTTTAGGATAGAATTTATAACTTGATGAGTTTTGCCAAAATGATTAGACACCTCTCATGCTTGTTTAGGTTCTGAAATAAACAACTTGCATATGTAAATGTTAATCAACTAAGTTGGTGAATAGATTGATAGGTTTTGCCATAACATTTAGACACTTCCTATGCTTGATAAACACCACCTTCATGTGCTTAAAGAATGTATTCTACACCCACCTCTTTGCATGTGTGCACTCACTCCACCCCTTAGGGGTTTTCCCATTTCTGTATTCCAGCATTCTTCCATTGTTCTTAGCTTAGTTATTATTTCATTGTTTGGTTCTTCCTTTAGCATTTCCTACTTCTTAGCGTAGTATAGAGTAGAGTAGCATAAACATCTTTCTCCCGCTATTTTTTCCACTTGATTTCGTACAAGCAAGAGGCTACTCACCTCCCTGAGGACGACCCGTACTTGCCACCACTTCATCGCGGTCGTGCACTTGCGGTTTAAATAAAACGTTCAATCAAGTTTTTGGCGCTGTTGCTGGGGAGGTGCGAGTCCAGACTCTTGTTTGGACGATTCAAGTGGATTTAATTTTTGTTTTGTAGTTTTTCTTTGTTTCAGGAGACTTAGAGTCGAAAGGAGAGGCATCTGGAAAAATTTGGAGGAAAGCTGGGCAGTTTGGACCGCCAATCAGCGGTCTGGTGAGCTGCTTTTGCCTTCTTATTTCTTTGTCGTGTTGCCATAATTGATCTAGTAATCTGGGACTCAATTTTGCATGTTCTGACTCTTAGATTGTTCCCAGATTAATAATCAACTTCCCTTAAGCAACTTGGACCCTAAAACTCAAAGCAAAAGATTAGGCATTCTTTTTGTTTAGCTCATGCATCATGTATGTGACTTAGGTATTTAGAATGTCTTTTATCTTAGCTTTATTTTCTGTTGCTGAGAGCTGGCGTGAGGTACGCACCTTCTACTCTCATTCATGCATTTCGTATGAACATGCATTAGTTAGTAGGAAGTGCATTGCAACAAGTGTGAGTTGAGCGTTTTGTTTGGAGAGTTGATTGTTAGATTAAGATTCCAAAACGCTACTAAGGAGGGGTTGTCCCGTAAAAGATAAGGTGGGGGATTTCATCACCCTTTCCTTCGCCCCAAAAACCACACTAATAAAGAGCCTAATTTCTAAAATCAAGTAGACATTGGCCTTAAGGAATTCGGACGCATTAGGAGAGTGATCCGGTCCCGACCGTCATAACCTGATCGACGTTGCCCACTTTGTCGATAGTAGGAGAGACGAGATCTCCGGATATTGACTCACTTGCTGGGCTTTGTGGTCCTCGTTGTAGGGAGGTGAGGCGTGTTGAGGCTGTGTGACCTCGCAGTTAGGCGTCGTCTAGCTGTAAGGACCTATAGCGACCTTAGGATTACTTGAGCCTTGTTTGCTTGTGTGCTTCTACCTGTACCCATCCGCCGTAGCATAAGGACGTCTTCCTTTCTCTCCCGAGTCATTCTTTCTCTCCTGTGTCCCCCCGTCTTCTCCTCTACGTACATTCTTTGTTAAAATAAAAATAAAAAATTTGGTGTGTGTGCACCTGTGTGCATGCTTTCGTGGACACAAGACGAGAGTGGTCGTTTGACAAGGAGCGTTGTCAATCCGGCTTCGGTCATCGATTTCTCGACACCTTCCTCCTCTCGTGTCGCACATAGTTCGGGTTCAATGGCTGCTAATTTCCGCGAGGAGGAGCAGTTGCTGGACCCACCTGAGTGTCCTGTTGTCGTTCCAATACCTCTACGTGATTGATGCTACCCGAGCCGTACAGTTCTACCCTCATGCATCGTATTACAAGAGGCTAATGGGAACAATTTTGAGGTTAAGCCTCAGTTTATTTCCATGCTCCCTCGCTTCACTGGGAAGGGTGACCCCTATATCTTTCTCAGGGAATTTGAGGAGGTTTGTGCTATGTTCAAGCTGCAACAACTTAGCACAGACTCCATCCATCTTAGGCTCGTTCCTTTTGCACTAAAGGATGACGCCAAGAAGTGGTTGTACAGCAACCAGGCGAATGCCTTTAAGACTTGGGACGAGTTTCAATCTGCATTCCTCAAGAAGTACTTTCCAAATCATCGGACTCAAAAATTGAGGAACGAAATCAATTCGTTCTATCAACATGAGACCAAACCATTCCATGCATACTTAGAGAGGTTCAAGGAGCTACTATCCTCATGCCCTCACCATGACATCGAGTTGTGGCGCCTTTGTCAGATTGTTTACGAGGGTCTTCACATCCCGTCAAGAACGCTCCTTGAGTCCATGTGTCAAGGAGAGTTCTTGGGAAAGGATGAAAGGGAGGCATAGGCTTTCCTAGAAGACCTTGCTGAGAAAACAATGCAATGGGAGAGTGTAAAGGAACCACCTGCATCGTCTAGTATAGGAGCGACGATCGCGAATGCAAACTCGACTAGATCGGGTGCCGCATTTGCTATTGATACCACTACGGCCACCGAGGCACGCATGGCGGCCTTAATGAGCCGTATGGATTCGATTGAGCTCCAAAACCAACAAGGTGCACCTCACATGTCCACATATGGTCCAGTTCCCTGTAATTCATGTGGTAGGGTAGGTCATGTAGAAAGCGAGTGTGAGTCCATTCCTCCTGAGATGGAGCGTGTCAACGCCATCTATGATAGAGCCAGGAATGACCCATACTCATCATCTTATAATCCTGGATGGAGAAACCACCCCAATTTTTCATGGAACCAAACTAACGCCCCGGGTGGTCCTTCAAACCTCTCTAGACCACCTTACCAATCACACCAACCTCCCATGCATGCGCATTCCTATCAGCCACCCCAAGCGCAAACCACCAATCAATCGGGTTTCCCAAATTCCAATAATATGGAAACCCGATTCAATTCACTTGTGACCTTGACTCGTGGACTTGAAAACTCAATGAAAATTTTTATGTCAACCACGAGTCAAGTTCTCACTTCAAATCAGCAGACCATAAAATCTCTAGTGCTTCATATGGGCCAATTGGCTCAGTCTGTACATGAAAGAGAGAGAGGGTCTTTTCCTATCCAACCTGAGGCTAACCCCCGTGTGTACCAGCAACAACACATGCAAAATGAGAATGTGGTACCTCGGGGGAGGCAAGTGAACCATGTGGAGGAACATGTTCACCATGTCAATGCCATTGTTACCTTAAGAAATGGAAAACAGGTTGACAATCACATTTCCTTGCCACACCCACCACCATCTATGCAGCCCCTCAGTGGGAATGGTGGTGAAGAAGAGGCTGAGGGTGAGGGTAATACACTAAGGCTTCCTTCTCAGGCACCGCAGAAAACCTACCTGCCAAAAGCTCCCTATCCAAGTAGGTTAACCAAAGAGCAGAGTGACAACATGGACAAGATATTAGAGGTGTTTAAGCAAGTAAAGGTTAACATCCCCTTGTTGGATGTCATCCAACAAATACCTCAATATGCCAAAGTGTTGAAGGATCTCTGCACAACCAAGAGGAAGACCAATGTTCCTAAGAAAGCATTCTTGGCTGCAAATATCAGCTCACTTTTGTCCAATCCCACCTACACAAAATACAAAGACCCTGGGTGTCCTACTATTCAGTGTACGATAGGGGACACTAGAATGAGCAATGGTTTGCTTGATTTAGGATCAGCGGTCAACCTCCTCCCATTCTCTGTTTATAAACAGTTGAACTTGGGAGAATTGAAACCAACGAAGATCACCCTCCAATTGGCGGATAGATCCATTCGTATTCCCATGGGGATTATCAAGGATGTGCTTATCAAAGTTAGAGATTTTATATTTCCAGTCGATTTTGTTGTCCTCGATACCAATCCTGTTGCAAACACCCACTCTCAAATGCCTTTGATTTTGGGTAGACCATTTCTGGCAACCTCCAATGCCTTGATTAATTGTAGAAATGGTCTCATGAAGCTCTCATTCGGTAACATGAGTGCCGAGTTTCATGTGTTCAACTCTGGTAAGCAACAAGAACCCATGGATGAACCTTTAAATCTAAATCTCATCCGCCAATTAGAGAAAGCACCACAAAATCAACGAACACCCCTAACCCCAATGCAACCCGTTGAGAATGTTCGTGGACCCAGCGAAAACTCATTGTATGTCTTTGCAATGCAATAGAGTGAGCTGGCCTCGAACATGAATGTCCAAAGGGAGTGTTCGTTCCATGATTCAGTTGAGAGTACTAGTGAGAGTGAGACACCTCATCTTATGCCTATACCAGAAGGTGTCTCTACCTCATGTCCCATGGCCATTGAGCCATTTGAGCTTCATATTGACTCCAACAAGGACCCACCTATGACCGAGCTTATGCTTGACGATCTAAATGATGGTGGGAGGTCCTTCTTGGATGGCTTGGGGAGAAGCCCCATTCTTAGTGATGCAAGTCTGCTGCATCCATGGAATGAGCCTGAGGAACTTATTGGTTGGAGGGTTTTCTTCGATGAGCAATTAAACCCTAGTGGGGCAACACAACTTCATTCTTTGTTGCCCACACCCAACCAATATCATGAGGGGTTCGAGCCTTTCAGCTTTGACTTTCACCCCTCATGACACCTCAGAGTACCAGTGAAGTTTGCCCATCTCGGCAAGTCTCTGGTCCTCAAAACTTGATGTTCTCATTTGAAGTTCCTTGACCAAATGATTATGAGAATATCTTGGTTGATGTATATATCTTGTAAAAAAGAAAAAAAAAAGAAAAAAAAGTGTGTAATAAAAGACTCATTCAGTGAGCATCGATTGTTGTGGGCCTCAACCCTTGTGTACTTGGGCCCAATCTCTTCACGTATATATCTCCTTTCTTCAGCTTCTCAGAGGTTTTGAGGGAATTTGGGTTTGTGTCCATCAACATGACCCTGAACGTCCCTTTGTACTTCATGTTGGTGAGATCTTTCCTTTTTCATGCATATCTACATGTAGTATCTTGTTCACATTCATTGAGGACAATGCATGAAGTAGGTGTGGGGGGGTGTTTTACGTATGTACATAGTCGAGTCTTTTCTTTTGATTTTTTGTTTTCTTTTGTGTGCATTGTTAGGGTCATGTTAGTGTGCCGCATTTAATATTGATATATCTGCTTGCCATGATCCTTGGGTGACTTGTCTTCTTTTGCTTGCCTGGTGCTTTAAAATTTTCACATTTCTTTCAAAATCTTCATGTGTTTGCGAAAGAAAATGTTTTTTGTAGGTTTTGCGTTGTTTAGCATGTGCAAAACCGTTGAGAGGCAAAGTAAAAAGAAATCTCCCAAAATTGTCTTGAACTTGATGCATTAGGATTTCTAGTTTACTAGCTTTAGGTCTTATCGAGTCGTTAGGATGCACCCCGGTTTCCCTCGGGGGGCGTGTAATCATAGGGTTTCAGCACTCAAACATTTAAAGAAGTCCACCCTTAACCTAGTGAGTCAAATAATTCGTGTATGTTAGTATAAGGAAGTTTGTCGTAGTCAATGGCCCTTAATCTCTTTTTGTGAAACTTAAGTGTAGGGGTTTTGGTTCCGATGTAGATAAATGAATAAGTGGTGTTCTCTCTTCTCGCACAGCTCCTATCACTCGGGAAAGTAGGTCTGAGGGGCCTTTGTGCCTGGTGCTTTCGAGTCATCTGACTTGGGATGCACCGACCGAACTCCCATTACACGGGTGGTAGGGATCGCCCTATGTGGAGATTTGGGGGAAAGTGTACGTGATAGTGTAAGTCCTCATAGGCAATGATGCACGAAACCTGACCATGGGAGAATCAAACACCAACCAATAAACTGCTCCAAAGAAAAAGAAAAAAGAAAAAAAGGAAAAGAAAAAAAAGAGTCAAATAAGAACCAAAATGGACTTTACACATTGTATCACATTCAGAAATTAAGGTTGCCCATGTCTTTCACTTAAGTCATTAACTAACTTTCACGAATAACTCATTAGGCTAGGTGTGTGGACCGATTACATATATAGAGTCGACCCGTAGCATTACCGTGTCCCATGATCGACAAAATAAGTCCATCGAGTCGTGTAGCTAGATTGATTAATGCATCTTGTTCGGATTTTGTGGGTATATCCGCTGAAAACCCTCAGGAGACAACACTCCTTCTCCTTGGCGACAAGGAGGTTTAACGGCTTGTTGCACGTGCTAAGTGCAACCGTGATTCCTACGATGCTTTTCGTATGCTTGTTTTTCGTATTAGTGAGGATTTCTTGTTTTTCGTATGCTTTTCTCTTTCTTTGTTTTGCTCGGGACTAGCAAACGTTAGGTGTGGGGGTATGTGATTGACATCATTTCATGCTTATATTTGTATCTTATATCCATTATCTTTCACCTAAACAATGCTATGTTACGTGTTTTATATTTAGTTTTCAGGAATAAATAGGTTTGAAGAGATGAAGCATAAAAGGACCCAAAAGCAGGGAAAAAGGACTGAATTGTGAGATCTGTGGACTAAGATGCAAGGGAGAAGGACTTGAATGTAAGACAGAAGGACCTAATAGCAAAACAGAATACTCCACACCATCATGGGGAGTATTTTAGCAATTTGATTCGGGTCGGAGCTCCAACAAACCAAATGAATGCATCCAAGACCAACAAATATCCAAGAAAAACCCACAACAAAAATTAGCAGGATTTGAACCATATAGACCGCCAATTGGCGGTCCAAGACCGCTAAGGGCGGTCCATTTTGGCCCAAATCCGCTAAAATTTCTCCAGCACATGTATTAGAGGATGTTTAGGCTATTTTTGGTATCTGTAGTCCCACATCGGGGGATTGTCCCGGTTTTCCTTTTTCCATGGCTATAAATAGAACTCTTCACCTTCCATTGTAATCACTCCATATTTTAAGTGGTTATTCTTCCTACTAGAAGTGAGGCCTTGAAGCACACACTAAAGTAGGAGGATGCTACTTGAAATGTGAGTCATTTTATCAATAAAGTTTTGTGTTTGTTTCATTGTTTGTTTATGCTTCTTTTATTGTTTGTGCATGTTTTAGTTTAATCGTCTTTTATTTCTAGCTTAATTTTAATATGCTTTCTTTCCTTAATTTAATAATTAGTGTAATGTTTAGTGAGTAGTTCCATCCCATTTGGGGGGTGGAGTAGATGTACATACATGCATTAGAGAATGGGATGAATGTTTTATTTTTGATGTGTTGATAAAACATGAATGTATGCTTGCTTGTTTAGGATAGAATTTATAACTTGATGAGTTTTGCCAAAATGATTAGACACCTCTCATGCTTGTTTAGGTTCTGAAATAAACAACTTGCATATGTAAATGTTAATCAACTAAGTTGGTGAATAGATTGATAGGTTTTGCCATAACATTTAGACACTTCCTATGCTTGATAAACACCACCTTCATGTGCTTAAAGAATGTATTCTACACCCACCTCTTTGCATGTGTGCACTCACTCCACCCCTTAGGGGTTTTCCCATTTCTGTATTCCAGCATTCTTCCTTTGTTCTTAGCTTAGTTATTATTTCATTGTTTGGTTCTTCCTTTAGCATTTCCTACTTCTTAGCGTAGTATAGAGTAGAGTAGCATAAACATCTTTCTCCCCCTATTTTTGCCACTTGATTTCGTACAAGAAAGATGCTACTCACCTCCCTGAGGACGACCCGTACTTGCCACCGCTTCATCGTGGCCGTGCACTTGCGGTTTAAATAAAACATTCAACAAGATGCAAGAGGGAAGGACCCGAATGTAAGCCCAAAGGACCAATGAGCAAATCAAGAAACTCCACACCATCATGAGTAGTATTTTGGCAATTCGATTTGGTCCTGAGCTCCGACAACCTATCTGGATGCATCACACATGAAGAGATGTAGATAGACAATTACACTACAAAACCAGGCCAGATCCCGACAATATAGACCGCCAATTGGCGGTCCAAGACCGCTGATTGGTGGTCGGTTTTGGTTTGGATCCACTATGACTTTGGCGGGTTATGTATTATGTTGTATTTAGTCTATTTTTTGTATACGTTTAGTCTCATACCGGGGGATTGTCCTGGATTACCTTTTTCTATGGCTATAAATAGAATCTTACTCCTCATTTGTATACACCCATTGCTTGGTGGCATTCTCTCTACTTGGAGTAAAAACCTTGAAGCAAAAACTCAAGGTGAAGAATAATGTCACTTGTAATGTGAGTCATGTAAATAAAATAATTCATCATAGTTTTGTTCGTTTTATATAGTCTTTATTTTGAAGTTTGCTTGTTTTGTTTGTTTTGTTTTCTTTATAGTATTAAAAATAGATGTCTTTTTTCTTCATGTAGTTTATAGTTTAATGTGTGAGTAATTCCATCCCCCTTTGGGGGTGGAGTTGATGTTTATACATGTTATGTAGATGGAATGAATGCTAAATATTGTTTTATGTGAGAAATATTAGTATGCTTGTTTGAATTAAAAATAATACTTAATTTGATGGTTCACCCATAATATTTTGGTACATTCCATGCTTGTTTAGGTTCTTAATAACAAAGTTGTCATGCTCATATTAATCACCTAGGTTAGTGCTTTGAATGATAGGTCTTGTCATTAGGTACTTCTTATGCATAACAAACACTAACTACACTTGAGCTTATTGTATGCATTCACAACACTTATTTCATGTGTACACACTCTCCACCCCTTAGGGGTTTTCCATTCCTGATTTCTATATTCTTCAATTAGTCACTTAGTTTCATTTCTTCTCTCGCTTTCACTTCCTTCTTTGTTGCTTACTCGTTTAGTGTAGTTTAGTTTAATCAATCTCTTCTCCCCTTTGTTTCCCACTCACCTTCGAACTAACCAAAGTCGACACACCTCCCTGAGGATCGACCCGTATTTTCCACCTCTTCAACATGGTCGTGCACTTGCGGTTTATTATAACTGATTCAATCAGCCACCGTATGCCAAGTTCCTTAAGGACCTTTGAACCATTAAAAGGAGAACAAATGTTCCCAAAAATGCATTTCTGGGCGCCAATGTGAGCTCAATATTGACACAACCCATGTAAGTTAAATACAATTACCCCGGTTGTCCAACTGTCTCTTGCATAATCGGTAATGTACATTTCCTCAAGCTCTATTGGATTTCGGAGCATCTCTAAACCTCCTGTCGTACTCTGTCTATGTCAACCTGGGAATATGCGATCTTAAACCAATGAGTACAACCCTCCAGTTGGCTGACATATCCATCAAGATTCCACGAGGAAGTGTGGAGGATGTCCTTATTAAAGTGGTTGAGTTCGTATTTCCAGTTGATTTCATCATCTTGGATACTGAACCTATGTCCAACCCACAATCACAAATTCCAGTGATCCTTGGGAGGCCATTTCTAGCGACATCTAATGCTTTGATGAATTGACGCAATGGCTTGATGAGGTTGTCTTTTGGAAACCTCACGGTAGATTTCAACATCTTTACTCTTGGTAAGCAACTCGGGCTCTTTGACGACGTTGTCAGAGCCAAGTTACACTACTAATTCTCCTTTAAAATTGAACGAAATTTAGGTTTAATTAGGATTTGATTTTGGATTTAGGATTGGATTTAGTACTTGGGATAAAGATTGGATTTAGGATTGGATGGAAATAAGATTTGTGGTAAGGGTTGAAACTTCAAACCGTCGAATTGTTGATGGTAAGGGTTGAAACTTTTAGAGTGGATTGGGTTCTTGTTATGTTTAACATGTTTATTCCATTTTAAATCAATAGAATCATGACCTCAAAAAGAAGTTAGATATATGACAAGGAATTAGTCAGACATTCACTGAGAATCTGAGACATTCTTGAACCTTGCATTTGGTCCTCACAACCAATGCATTTGTGATGGGAAAATCTTATACCTATGCAATAAATATTGTAACAAGTGGTCAACGAGAGGCGACATCATCGATGATGTCATCATAAATGGCTTTGCTTGTAATTAAGAGCAATGGGTTTTTCACGGGAAAGTATTGCAAGTTTGAGTGCCTAAGTAGTCACGACAATGACATTACCACAAATAGAGGTTGAGTTAGAAGAGGATGACGTTGACGACATAAAGGGGATGACAAACAATGTGGTCAAAGGTGGTAACGACACAACTGATTTGTCGAGCCCGGGGATCACAAAATATGCTCAGAAATTTTTCACTTACATGAAGGATAGCGATCAACCGTTGTATCCCGGATGCAAACCAGAATTGCAAAATTATCCTTCGTCTTCAAAGCATTTCATCTGAAGTGCACAAGTAGATGGTCGGATAGTTCGTTTAATAAGTTGTTAGCGTACCAACCAAAATTACTTCCAAAGGGGCTTGTTTGCCAAAGGATACAGATGAGGCAAAGAAGTTTGTTGCCCAACTTGGCGTTTCATTACGAAAATATCTATGTTTGCAAGAATCATTGCATGTTGTACTCGAAAGAGAATGAGAATGTTAATTTATGTTCTATGTGTGGCAAATCTCGTTGGGTAATCGTGCAAGGGGAAGAATTCAAGTGGCACTCTTCCGGAGGAACGACAAAATGATGGGAAATTGCATCATTCGACTAATTTTGAATGTTGGGCTGACTTGGATAACAAACATCCATCTTTCACTTCAGAAATAAGAAATGTGAGGCTATGTTTGGCCTAAGATGAGTTTCAACCATTTAGTGAGACACAACAAAATATTTGGCTTGTAATGCTTGTGCCTTATAATCCTACCGTGGATGAGCATGAAACACCAGTTTTTCATAATGTCGCTGATCATTTCCGGTCATCCTGACAACAAGCTAGATGTTTGTTTGCAATCACTTATTGAAGAGCTGAAAAAACTTTGGGAAGAAGGTTTGGATACTAATGATGCTAATACTCAGTCATGTTTCACGCTGCAAGCTGTCTTATTGTGGACAATAAATGACTTTCCTACGCATGGTAATTTAAGCGGTTGAATAATTAGAGGGTATATGGCATGTCCCTATTGTATGGAAGATGCTCATTCCATTTATCTGAAGCATAGTGGCAAGAATTGCTATTTGGGTCACTGTCGATGGCTAGATAAAGATCACAGTTGGAGGAGAAATAAGAGAGCATTTGATGGCAAAGAGGAACACATGGGTCCACTAGAATACAAATAAGAGAATGTTCTTAAATATTTGCAAAATTGTTCTCTGGGTGACGGTAATAACTAGACCATGAGTACATTTTTTGAGTTATCGTACTGGAAAGATCTTCTAGTTTAGCACAATATTGATGTGATGCACACACAGCTTCTGGAGGATTGGCACTCTACAATTCAGAATGAGATCGAGTTTACACCGGAGGGCGTCCCGAAAGGAAAGAACATCAAACACTTCCAGAATTTCATCGAGACGATAGCCAAGAGGACAAAAGTAATTCCTCCTCGTTATTCGAACTGAAGATTGGTGCCAAAGAAGGACAAGGATGTGGCATGACAGCAATTAACAGTAATATTACATACGTACTTGAGTTATATTATTATTGATTTGAATTGAATACTAATTTAATTTGTTTGGACAGTCACACTAGACAGTTCCAGAGGGGTTCAGAGTGAAGATTATGAGGTCTCTGAAGAAAAATTGGAAGGAAAACAAGTACCAATTGTACCTTGGTGTGGCGGATATAGAGATGAGAGAGGTGAGATTGGCGACTAGACTGCCGCATATTTCCGTTAAGGGTTGGTCCACTCTGCAGGACTATTAGACCAGCAAGGCGTTTAAGGTTCATTTATAATGTTTTTAGTTAATTTATAATCAATGGATGAAAAAACTAACAATTTGGTTCTTTTTGTGATGTAGAAGAAGAGCGAGATTAACAATAAAAACATGTCGAATTTTGTCATAGCACATCAGTGTTGTACCAAATCTTTGGTGCGACGTAGGGAGAAAATGGTGATACATTATTTACAATTTGTAAATTCTTATAGATTCAATACATTTTTTTATAAACTAAGAAGATTGTTATTTCCAATGGTATTACAGATTACGGAAAAACTGGACGCTCCTGTGCCTACTCATACAGATATGTAAATTCGGCTTCATGACAAGAAGAACCCAAAAGCAGCGGTCATCATTGCAAGTTTAAGATTATTATTAGTTTTCAATTATTTAATATTCTTTGGTGCATCATTTATAAGTTATAATATTTTCTTTTTGCAAGAAAGACTATAGGTTTTAGTGTTTTACGAGGACCGGGTGAGACAAACTTGCTCGTTAATTATGGCTACAAGGTTGAGGACCAAACCATCGTTGTTGCTTCAAGGACGTCTCACACACATTCCATCGTGCTACTACGATGACACATGGGTAGCACAGCCACAAAATAGAGAGGCATTGAAGGTCTAGTTATACCATAAGGTCAAGGGAGGACGAAGGATAGTGGAAGTTGCCCAAATTGCATATGTTGATAGTAGGGATTCTTGTTAGCACTCAGACCACTAGTCACCAAGGAGCTCGACACCGCTCTCTGAAGTGTATAATAGGCCATGGTGAATGGAGAAAGGTTCATGAAACTCTTGAGATGGTGGTGGAGAAAGGAATTTGAGTTTTGAGCACTCAAGAGCTCCAACTTAAAGAAACCTAGATTTCAAAACCAAAATAATCATCACCAAAATTAATCGTCGCCCAATTGCTCATCTAACGCGAGCCTTTAAACTTGAGCCATCGGATCTACTTACGTCAGATCTCCTTATTTAACTGTGGACCCTTGGATGTGTTTAAGTCATTAACCTATAGTCGTTGGATCAGCGAAGGGGTATCAGGTTAGTCGTTTAGCCAGATCCTCTGAAAGCCCACGAGTTCTAACGGCTTTTTAGGCAGTTGAGTTAACAACTCCCCCCTCCTTAATCACCATATGGTTTAGAGTTAAATGGATGTATATTGAAATTGGTATATTTTTTCAACCATTCTAATCTGATGATATCCAACTCTCAAATATAGCTTAGAATCTAGAGAAGATCCTAGCACCATGCAGTTCATCAAGTAAACCGTCTACTATAGGAATAGGGTATTTATTTCTGATAGTAGATTGATTTAGTGTTCTATAGTCAACACACATCCTCCACGACTTGTCTGCCTTCTTAACTATCAAAATAGGTAAGGAGTATGGACTAGTACTAGGCCTTATAAAGCCAGAAGTTGAAGCTTCTTTCATTATTTCTTCAGTGGCAATTTTCTAATAAAGGGGATACTTGTATGGAGCAAGGGAGATTGGTTGAGTTCCCTCCTTAAAATGAAAGGTATGATCACATGTCCTCTAAGGTGTTAGGTGCCTTGGGGTCTTGAAGAGGCTCAAGTACTACTGAAGCAACTCTGTAGCTCATGAGGGTAAAACACTACTTCAATCTTCGGGTTCTTCCAACCCAAAGTAGGAAGGAAATTGGATGAGGACAGATTTTACCTAAAACAATAGTGGTTCAGGTGGTTGTAGATCACCAGATCGACGTCCAGAATCTCCAGGAGACCTCGATCTCCAGCCCAAATCCATCTTGTTGATTATTTGGTTAACATTTCTGATTTCCTTGAGCAAGAGGGTTCGGAAGAGGTTGAATTGCCTCGATACCACTTTGTTAGCACTAAAATCTTTTGGCAGCCATGGAGCTCGACGTCGCTCCCCGACTAGTACAATAGGTCATGGTGAAAGAAGGAAAAGGTCATGAAACCCTAGAGATGGTAGTGGAGGAAGGAATTTGAGTTTCGAGCAATTGAGAGCTCCAATTTAACAAAACCTAGATTTTGGACCCAAAACAATGATCACCTCAATTGGAGGTGGTCATCACTATTTATAAGCTCAATTCTTTACAAGAAGACTTGTATTACACTCGTGGACTTATCTGTCATGTGGATTGGAAAATAAAAAAACTATACAGAAATATCCAACTTTTGCGTCGGGGACGAAGGATAAACATTAATCCCTAATGGAATTAACGTCGCCCAATCACGTATTTAACTCGAGCCTTTAAACCTGAGTTGTTGGTCTGCTCCTGCCATATCTCCTTATTTGAACGTTGATCTTTGAATGTATTGAAGCCATTTTAACCGAGTCCTTGGATCAACAAATGAGTGTTGGCTTAATCGGTTAGCTATCCCTAGAGACAAGGAGTTTTAACGCCGTTGAGTTAACAACTCCATCAAACATAAGGCCGTAAGAGGGGTCTATACACTTCTACCTCATTTTTTTATTACAAAGGTAGAGGCCTTTTTGACAATGTTTTTATGACTTGTTCACACACTTGGACCTTTTATAAATCTTACTCATCTAACTCATTTAAAACTCTTATTTTGCTTGCTTTTCCATGCCTCTACACAATTGACATTCATTGAGCGAGAGTATTTGACAAAGGGACAACGGTGGTACGATGTACCCTAACAACATAAGAAAGCTTAATTTTACGGTGTTTTCCTATGATTCTATTCAATGTACAGAAAAGTTTTTTCTTTTGTCATACATTTTTGTCGTAACTGTAATAAATGTAATATTGACATGTCACCGCTACTGAGTTTTTCCTACGTGCAATCGGTTACTCAACATTTGTAGTTCGTCCATTCTTGCAAGGTCACAAAGTGGCATTACAAGAAACCTAGTCATCTATTTGAAAAGGCAAACATAACATGTGAAGAAGATCCATTACCAAAAGTTTCATGTACAATTAGCACGAATGATTATAAGCAACTAATGATTTCTTTATCTTGCGAGGTTGATGCATGCTTACATTTGCTTTGAATGATAAAGAAACCATTTACATTGGATGGTACATTAAGAAAGAAGTACGATTTTGAATCAACAATTGAGTCAAACAGGTTTCGGAATCTGCGGAGATGAACATCCCAGATCCAGAATCCAGTGGTTGTGGTCCCGACTGGATTTAAAGGATCTAAGTGCACATGTTCATTGTAGTTTGAATTTATTTAATCAAAACAGATACATGAGGACGGAATATATCACCTCATTTTCGCACAGGAACAATTATACATCCTAATGCAGTTATATTTCAACTCCAAAATTCAATGTATGTATGACTCTGCTTGGGAACACTTTTTCGCTTATTACACAGTTTAATCAAGTCTTGGTTCCCAACAAAACCTAGTTGGAGTCGTTATGTAGAAATGATAAAATTCATATATCTGATTTTCGAAAATCAATTTCACTTCTTAAAACCTTTCCTGGTCTTGGAAAATCTGATAATTGATATTTATGACGAGTCTATAAAATGTACCTCGGCCCACGGACGAACTTGAGTGAGCAATAAGGTGGAGAGAAGATTTAAATCTTTTTCGTGATGCAAATGTTAAGCCTAACCATTATAATAAATTAGCATTGATATGTAATCCTAATAGGTTCCAAAATGAGCACAACTACATATCAGAAAAAAGATGCAAACCCTGGACTCCTCCACCTTCAAGTGCTTTAGAAGAGGCACTAACTAGGATTTGATCGTATAATTAAAAAAAATCTTACAATCTAATAAAGCCTGAAGCAAAAACATACACGCCTACAAAACAAGACCTGGAATCAGAATCAGATTCTCATCTCAATCAACTATTAAATGGGCAGTGTAATATTCTCGGAATCAAATTACATCATCCACAACCTCAAAGTTGACATATCACCACCGTTAGCCTTAAATTCTTCTGCTTGAATACTTCACTGGAAGATGCAGAAGAATTCGAAAATAACTGAAATTACAAATCTGAGATTTGTAAATGATGCAATTTGTAAACAATTATAACTATAATTTTCATATAATATATTGTTAGTGAAGATATTCTAATTCATGAGAAAAAATTGAAAACGTATGCACACCAAAATGAATGTTGAATAATGAGATTATACGTACGTCTGTATTTTCAAAGGAATTGGACTGCAATTTGATTGAATCATGAGTAATTTGTACAGACCTGATTTTAACCATTTCCATGTACCATGAAGAATCGATATATTCTATGGGATATCAATATGTCATTCAAACAATTCATTCATAAATGATACATTTCCTGATCTAAACGTAACCAGAGATCCAATAACAATCAAATGTTTCGAAGGTAAACCTTCAATAGCAACTATGAAAAAAAGATGGAAATAAGTAGCCTTGTATTAAGCCAATGGGATTCATGACTCCTAAACATGAAATGAATCTACAACAAACAACAACAAAGTCTTTTATCCTAAACTAGTTGGGGTAGGTTAGAAATGAAATTCTAAGGAGTCACGGTTCAGGCACGTGAATCGCCTTCTTCCACACGTTTTTATCCAACGCAAATTCTTGAGGAACATTCCAATCTTTAAATCCATTTTGATCGCTTCCTCCCAAGTCAATCGTGGTCTGTCTCTTCCTCTTTTTATGTCTTCGATCTGATTCAATACTTATCTTCTTATAGGTGTCTCCATAGGTCTTCTTTATACATGTCCATATCATCTCAGTTTGTGTTGGATAACTTTCTCTTCCATTGGAGCAACTCCAACTCTCTCACGAATGTCTTCATTTTTAATCAGATCCATTCGCGCATGGTCACGCATCCACCTCAACATCCTCATTTCAGATACACTCATCTTTTATATATGTTGTCTTTTAGTGGCCCAACATTCCGCATCATATAGCATTGCAGGTCTTATTGCGATTCTATAAAACTTTTCTTTTAACTTAAATAGAATTTTCTTATCACATAAGACATCTGAGGCTTAGTCTCTATTTCATCCATCCTACTCTAATCCTATGGTTAACATGTTCATCGATCTCCCCATCTTTTTGAAGTATAGATCCAAGATATCTAAAAATATCTTTTCTACGCACCACTTGCCCATCTAATATAATCTCCTCTTCCTCGGTATTAACGACAATTTTAGATCTACTTAGTTTAAAAACTTTTGTTTCTAAAGTATTTCTCAACTCTAGTTTTCTCTTCACACCTACTCTACTCTCGTCATCCGCAAAAAAATATTACATAGAACCTCACATTGTAGATCTTGTCTCCTCGTCCATTACCAAAGCAGATAGATATGAACTTAAAGTTGAACCCTGATGAAGTCCAATCTTAATCGAAAAAACTTTAGTCACATTATCAAATTCTAATGCTAGTTTCAACTACTTCATACATATTTTAATTAAATTCACATATTTTATTAATACTTTCTTTTTCTCAATGACCCACCACATAATATTTCTTGGAACTCTGTCATATGACTTTATAAATCAATAAAAATCATAAGTAGATCTTTCTTTTGTTCTCTATACCTCTCCATAAGTTGTCTAATAAGAATTGTTTCCAAGAAATGAATCTACAAAATTCTTAAATATTTGTAACTTCGAAAATATGAAACAACCTTTTTCCTGTATTGTATTACAAAGATTAGGAATTCCGCGTGACATTTTCGGAAGCTCCTGGGACTGTGCCCTGATGAATAGAAGACCGATACCAAGATGATTGATTAAATACTTGCAGAACCAGTTTCATCGCTACTCCAAGACCCATCCGACATTTGAACTGGTGGATTCAGCAGATTACAGCCCCATCATGTATTTCACTGATCAAAATTTACAGAAGACGTTCCAACCATGGCATACTTTTGATAATTTTGCTGAAAGTAGTGAAAATCTGCCTAGGCTATGATCTGGTCATCACCTGGATTCTAACCTGTCACTCAATGTAGAGCACATATTACTGCCAGACGGTAGAGAAAAGCAAGGGTTAATCATACTGGAAAGTTGAGTATATTGTTTCATTTCTGACAGGTCTCTGGGCTGGTCATCTGAATAGCTTCGATAGAGGAGAACACTTGTCATTTCCATATGATTCTTCTTTAATATCTTTGATCCCACGATCTGTTTGAATTCTCTCTTTCTTTTTCTTTGAGATGTTGTACCCTTGATTTAACTCGGAAAATGTCGGGCCTTCAAGCTTCATTCTTCTGTTCATCTGATTTGGTTCTTTTTTTTCAGTGAAGTCTTGATGCTGCTGCTCCTCAAGCTCACTATCTATTTGGTCCTTGACTTTCATCTTTTTCTGGATGGAAAGCTCTTGTGAACCCTTGTCCCCACGCTTCAACACATCCATGAAGATTTTCCCGAGCACAAATCTCGTTTCAAACCTATCTCCTTTTTTCAACAACATAAAGTCCACATCATAATTCTCTCTTTCGTGGCTAATAGATGCGTTGGTGCCAAAAACATCAAAAAGGCTGGCAACTTTCTTGCCTGCATTCTCAGACACAAAGACCTGAAATCAAAACCCAAGAATATAAGATAGTTATATTGACATTAACTTTATACTTTAACTGTATGAAGTATATGGTATGCAGCTGAATACATTCAACTACTTTTACCATCATGTTATTTACTTTGAACCACAGCATCAAAAGTATACTATAAACAGGTCAAGATAGCTAAGAAAGGGATGCAGGTTGACAACTTAATGACTCTGCATAAACAGATGATGAAAGATGTTGTAAGGAAGGAACCCAAAAGGCTTTGACATTTTATTGTTCCAATCAAATTTAAGTTTATTTTTCCCAACTCACACTAGGAAACGAAAAAAAATAGTCGATAAAGCAAAGAAGATGCAATTCTGCTAACTTGGAAGTTACTTTATAATGTTCATAAAATGGTTTCAAAATCTTATCCTACGGAATACGGAAGAATGAGCTATGGCTGGGCCTCTTTTGTCATGAACAATACGAGAGGCCTTCTTACTCAATGATATTAATTATAAACTGCATATGAAATACAAAGACTTCTAGAGTCTTCACCACAAACCTACAACCAGACATGGAACTACCGTATATCAAATGTTTACGCTTTTACCCAGCGAATTTGAAATGTCAAATGATTACATAGTTGTATTGAGTAGTTAAGGATGTAGTGAAGCTTGTTTGCCCTGTAGGGGAAAAATGTAATGATTCCAAAATGCTTGCAATCTGTGACATCCTACTTCCATGAAATTTTGTAAAGCGCATGAGCATGTGGGTTATTTGGGTTTGTACTCATTTCGCTAGGCTTTCGAGTTTTTGTTCTGAAGAACACCGTCTCAAGAAAACAATTAATATCAACAAAGTGAACTTATCTATACAATTGACATCCAGTACTTGTAAGAAAGACCATTTTCCCTCCTGGTCGGGTTTTACTAATTTAATTTGTTTAAGACCACCATAGATCAACCCATCTCATGCCTAGAATGAGGGTAGAAGCAGGGAATGATTACAATGGTAACAAAATAAATTGAATAGGAATTTTCCAATAAGAAATACGCCCTCTTAATAATTCCCCTTTCAGTACTCACATTCCAAACGATACCATAGAAGATAAAAAAAATTATCTACAAATAGTAGCTGCATTTGAACATTATTCACAACTAAGCATGTGAAGCAAGGTAGAGGTTATCTGATATAAAAAAAGTTATTTGCACTCACCAAACTGGAGTAAGGGTGAGGCAAATGATATGTTTCAACGACTTCATTCAGAGCATCTAAGCTTGTGAAAGCACAAATAGATGATCTTACTGTAGAGGCAAAATTGCAAAGTTCTTCCTCTAGTGGCTTATCTGCCTTGTTTCCGGAAAAACCAGAAATTTCAGGATGGAATTGAAAGCAAGCTGTTACATTATCTTTAGCAAATCTCAAGGCTTTACTCAAGCTTCCATAGTATAGAGTGGCAGAGAAAGTCAACACTACAAGCAAATCTTGAGGATGTTGTACCAATGCTAAGTGGAATGCCATGACTCCAAGCCTGTTCACAGGGTAAGTGTTGTAAACTATCATCAGACTCTCAGTATAACACGAATACTTAATATTAATCTTTCAGGTGGGAATGTGGGATGCGCTGCATACTAAAAAAAATATTAACGTGCAAAAAGGCATTTCAGAACATTAGACATGAGCAATGCAGGTTGTATGCATAGTCAAGTAGATGAAATATATGTATACATTAATAGTTAATACACAAAATTGACAGGAATCAATATTCAAGCCCACAGTAATGTAACATCAACCTTAGAGATAATCTAGCAATCATGTCCAAATAAGCAATATTAACTTGCGACATGATTCAGACATGAAGCTCACTCTTAGTTCAGTGGTCACCTGATATTTCTTCCTGCGTTTTGCAAATTAGAACTACATATCCGCATTAACCATTGGTGTATGGAGTAAACGGCAAAGAATCATAAGTGGCAGAATAATTAACGCCAGAGAAGGAATGGGTTAGTAAATCAATCATAGAAGAGACTCATCTCAAGCAGCTGGCAACCTCAGATTGACCCTCTTTAGTTTAGAATAGAAGAAATAAATCAAGACAGAAAATTTCCTAATTTTGGAAATGTTTTTAGATCAGGAAGGAGATGAGCTTAATAAGTGAAGTGACCTATAATTAAAATAGTTAATGTTTGGGCTACACACTTTCCAGCAGTAATAATGTTGCAATTTAATGTTAAATAACCTAAAATATTGATATCTAATCATGACCACGGAATTAGATTTAAAAAAATTCTTGAATGATTTACTTGATCTCAAGTTCTCAACTAACTTGTCATACTGATCGACTGCAAAATAATCTGTGTATGGTATTTGTTCGGGGAAAATAAATTCTATTAGCAAATTATGCTGGATCTAGCCGAAATTCAATTTCCTCAACCATTTCTAAGTTAAAAGTGTGATCTAGTGTTCAACGGGTGACTCCTAGGCGACCGCCCCAGATGGGGATCGCCTGGGCAACCACCCGCCTACTACCCAGTAGGCTGGGCGACTAGACGAGTAGGCTGGGCGACCAGGCGAGTAGGTTGGGCGACTAGGCGATGGCATGTGTTGTTCACATGTGTTTACCGTGCACAGCACAGCAACGGCTAGAAATCTAGTCGTTGCATGTTGCTACTGTAACAACGGCTAGTTTTCTAGCCGTTGCTACAGTAGCAACGAAAATAATTTTTTATTTTATTTATTTAACCTCATCCCTCCTACTTTTTTTCTTATAAATATTCCCTCATCCATTTCATTTCCCTCGTTCCTTCTCCTACAACCTTCATTCTCTCAATCCTAATTCTCAAGCTCTAAACTTCCAACTCCGCTACTCCGGTGCTTAAGAATTCTGGCGTTCACGAATTCAGACGTTCAAGTTTTTGTTTTCGCTTCCATCTAATCAAGTGCACACTTTCTAACTCTTCTCTTTAGTTTATTTTTTGGTTAACTTAGAATCACAATCAATGACTTACGTACCTGGATCAATTTTGCCAATGACAAGCGAAGATTATGATCACTTAAGACCTAGTAGAAGTAATGATCCTGGTTGGAAATTTGCCCATTATTTAAATTTAAATGACAAAAATTCATTAGTTTGTCCATGAATCTGATCCAACTGCACACCTGTTGGGTAAGAGAAATCACAAAGAAGAAAAAGAGCCCAAATGAGTGTGGATGGATGTCCGGGCAACACAGAAGTAGTCATCTAACCGTCATATTTTGAAAGCATACTAGGAATGGTAACTTTGTATTCTAAAGTTGATGAATTTGAAACAAGAAACTTTTTTTTCTCTTCAAATTTCTTCCTCCTAAATGTTATATATTCCTAAACTGCTACTTTTCTTGTTTTTCCTCTTCATTCCTCAGTCTCTCACGTGATTGAATCCCTTGCTCTAAACGGTCTTCCAATCTCAAAGATAATTAAGATGACACCAAAGAAGACAATTGTTTCGAACGTACACACCCTTGAAAGATTGTAAGCCGTTACGTATAACTATATTAAATGAGAAGACATAATATAAACCTACTATACTTTCACAAGGCATCATATCATAGAACATCAGAAGGAAGTATGATTTTAATTTAATGGTACACAATGCCTTACCATAGTGAGCAATCAGAAGGACGGTTAGCAGCAAGTATTTTGTCCAAACATGAAAACAAATTCTGCATAGAAAAATTGTATGGATGAATGGAATGGATCAGAGTAATTTAAGTAAATAGTCAACAAAATTAACCATTCTGTTGAAACAGCACATTCGAACATAAGTTATAACTGCACTTTCTATAGTTAATAGAAGTAGGTGATACAAGGGATAAATAACAAAGAAAAAACCAAGAAAACAACATTAAGAAAAACAAGAGACAAAACTGCAGACTACAGGAAGTAGAACACCAGCCAACACCAAAACTGTCCTGCTAGTACATGTTGAAACAGAAAACTCAGAAGTTGCATCTAGGTCAATCCCCAAAAAGATACCCAAGCTTCTGGACTATCACTTTCTAATTCCTAAAGACCACAGTTCTACAGATCCAAATACCCCATAACTATACAAGTACTACATTTTTTCCCACCACTATGCAAGTGCTACAATTTTCCCTGCAGTTCGTTTGAGAAAGTTAGCTAGCAATCTTGTCCATTCCGTCCAAAATAGGTTCAAATCACCACAAGTGTCCAATGAACATGTTAGTTTTTCACAATTTAACATCCCAATAACAAAAAAACGCTGCTACATGCAGTAGTTCGGATAGGATAAGTTATTTAGTGTCTTATTTATATACTGCGGAATTGCCGGAATGTGATCGGAAAAATAACTTCTAGAGGATAAGATGCATATACAATTTTATCATTTTGATGGGAGAAAATTGCATAACCCAAAATTTGATAATGCACTTCAATAGAATTCAAGTAATAATTTGATTGATTTCTTTTTTATAAATCTTACGACTGTTCAAGACCTCTCTATTTCATGATGTGTTTTCCTTTTATACACAACTTACCGAATCAAGTGAAATCATTTTATTTTTAGTGCACTATGTGGAGTTAACCATCATGATTAAGGACAATATTGTTTTCTATGTCCAAGCGGGCAGTCGCCTAGGCGAATAGGCAGCCACCCCAGCTGGTGATCGCCTAGGCGACCACCCGCACACAATGGTGTGCGGTTTATGTGATCGCTTGGTCGCCTAGGCGACCTTTTGTTTTTTGCTTATTTATTTATTTTTTTAAAAAATTAACCCTCCCCCCAATACTTATTCCTATAAATACACCTCTTCACCCAATTTATGAAGCCCAAACATCTAAAATTTGTTTCTCTATTTTTTTACATTTTCCTGATTTTTTCATGTTTTTTCTTAAAAAATTAAATAAAACAAAATTAATATTAATTAATTAATTAAAAAGGGGTCGCCCAAAACTGGGCAACCGCCCAAACGCCTAGGCGACTGGGCAAGGCATAACCTGAACATAGATTATTTTTCAATTTTTTTCTTTTCAATGATAAGAGTATCAATTCTTGTGTGGTTCTTTTCCAACTTTCAACAAGCATGAAATGTGCTCTGCCTTCAATTGTCATTGGAAAACCAAAAACTGTACTGTCACGATTGATTAACTCGACGAAATGGACCAAAATCAAATCCTATAGATCATTTTGATAGGCTGTTTGGCTGTTTGAAAAATGAAACACATCACTAAATATAGAGAAATCCTGAACATGCATGGATATCATGGTTTTCAGAACCGAACCAGACATCGAACCGGAATTCTCGAAGGTTCAACCGAGGTCGAACCGGTGACGTCATAAATAATTAAATATAATATATTTATTTATATATAAATTTCAAGAATAATATAGACACATAGTAAAATATAGGGAAAAATAGTAAACACAAAATACAATTATAAAACATTAAAACATATATAGTTGATAGTTGAAATTTCAAAGTTCAAACATAAATTAAGAAATACGAGAATAAATTAAGGAAGTCGCATCCAATCCAGATCATCCTCATTGTCATTTGCGTTGACACCCCAAACAAATTCGATGAAACCCCAACCGAAATACCATTTTGTAGAAGAAAAAATGACACATTCATATAGAAGAAAAAATGACACATTCATATAGAAGAAAAAACTAGTTAGAGATGTATTTGGAATTAAAATGTCTAACTTGATAAAGAGTCGAACAAATAACCGGCAAACATGGGAGAAATATAGTGGAGAAAAAATCAAGGGCACACCCAAGTCAGATATGGACCAGGTTCGGGCACTGAGTCAATGGTTCAATTGGTTCAACTGTCAGAGAATCGGTTGACCCGATAACATCATTCTTACATTTTGTATGACGCAAATGTAGAAAGAGTAAAATATCAAACTCCATACGTGCTCTGATACTTACAACCATATCTTAGTGGGGTTTAAGACAAACGAAAAAATCATACAAAATGACCTAAAATTCATGCAAGGGAAAAATATATAGAAGGATCAAGTGACGTACCATTAGCATGGTTGAACTTTTACCGCATTTGCTACCATCTTGATTTTGATTGAGATATACATCCTAAAAGCCATTGCATTTTTTTTAAAATGAATGTCGTTACCAATAAGTCTTCAACCTCAAAACAAGAAAGCGAAGCATCAAAGAAACTAACATGAAATGGCAGCAGGATCTCAAGAAGCTTAAATCTTCGAAGCAAGTCGATAGAGGGTGCAGCTGCTCCATAGGCCAGCATAAAATTCATTTCCATCATCAGCCTACCCTAAAAATATATTTATATATTCAACATTTACAGAGAAGTTGCTAGTCAGAGTGCAGGGAACATACACTTAAGGAAGAAAAATGCAGCATACCTTATTAAGTGAGCGTATAGACGAAGCAAGATCTATCATGGCTACTTCAGTTTCCTCAGAAAAATGCAACCCCAGACGAGCTGCGACTCTTATTCCACGTAATATTCTTGCTGCATTACAGGCATTACAAATTAGTTTTCAACAACCTTTCACCTGTAAACAAATACTTCACTTCAAGAACATCTTGCAAGTAAAACATGAACACAAATGTACCACAATCTTCTTCAAATGAGATGCATGCCGGAATTACAGTTCGCACCTGACAGCAGAAAACAAAAGACAAGGTCAAATGCCTAATGCATGTACCAAGCTTAAATTCAAAAAAGTAGGCAATTTGAACCTTGGATTTCTTCAGATCCCTTATACCGTGGACATAGTCATATATTTTACGAGTATACGGGTCATAAAACAAACTGCACACATGAGATCATTAATCAACTTCTAGACCAAAACAGTAGAATACATCCCTCAAAATTGATCAATAGGTCAGAAATCACATGTTAAAGGTCAACATTTGAAATAGGAAATATTCTCAAATTTATGAACTGAAATTGATCATTACCTATTGATGGTAAAATCACGCCGCATACAATTCTTCCAAAGAGCAAGATCTCTATGGTTGCAAGTATATTGCGTTCGAGAAAAAGGAGTCGCTTGCCTTTCTTTAGCATGAGCGGCAGTTGTTGCAAAGCTTGACACCTTTAACATATATGTTAAAGAGAAGATAGTGCAAGATGGGAAAATTTGCACACCAATAAGAACAAAATTGTTTCATTATGGGGATATCACAATAGACAAACCTCAATACAAGAACCTCTGTGATGTACCAAATAGATAGGGAACCGGATTCCAATCTTATGTGCTCGTCGAAATAGCCTACCGATCTGGAATAAGACACCATGACTAATAAGAACATGTAGTAGCAAAACATGAACAGCTGAGAACCGTGCAAACCTGTTCAAGTTTAGCAGTGGTAACCACATCAAAATCCTTCGGTGTCTTACCAAGTAGTAAGTCCCGCACACAGCCACCAACAAGATATGCTCCGAATCCTACAAATGCATCAGCTGATTGATGTTATCTATAAATTGTATAGTGTTAAATGATTCATATATAATGTGCTTACGTGCATAAAATGACAGAAGCTTCTTTTTTTTATCAGAAAGTTCTAGAGAAGAAAAGTTGTATCTACAATAGTTATAAGTATAATGATCAAGTCAAACGCTCAAAAATCAACTTAAACCAATAATTAAAAAGAAAGAGCTCAGTGATGAGCAGGCAGGAAGTAGAATTTGTCTTTGCTTTACCCAATCGTCATTATTCTCCTAAATATTTTGCTTAGCAGTGTGAAAGAAATTGACAAGGTTCATCAGAAGTTCAAAAATTGACATTTTAGAGTTTGGTATTATGTAAACCATTACTGTAACCATGGAGATGTTTCATCAAATGCCTCTGAAGAATGAAGATACAACATTGACATAGAGAGATGAGATGCCATCGTATTTACTTTTGATAGTTATATTGACAAATACAAGGTTGTCTTCGTTAGAACACCAGTAAACATCGGTCGTATATCTGAGAAACTAAAAAAAATTCATAATTAGCATTTATCAATTACAAAGAAATTATGCAAGGAAAGAAAAAAAAAAGTAAAACTGACGGTCGGGTAACTAGAAGTAAGCACAACCAACAGCTCGAAAAAAAAGGTTAAAATATAGAACAAAATCTGAAGCAATAACCCTAGGCATGTCCCTTTAAACAACATGCCCCCTCAGACTGCCCTTAACTTTTAAACTTTAACCCTTGGATCTGTGGCTGTATGCGACAGGCTTCATTCAAAAATTTACTCTCCGTTCAGTTGAAAATACACTGTATTCAGCTATATTAGTCCAGCCCTGTGCTGCACATGATTGCATACACCATTCGATAATTGCTAATTGCTATCCAAATTTTGTTTCCTGACATCTCCTTCTTGCTGAAAATATGTTTGATTGTTTCTCATTAATGGTCCCGACTGCCAACTATAAAGCCAAGGGACGACTAACAACCACAGTTTCTTTACAAACACAGATTTTGTAACAAATTCCACCATTCCAAAGTCAATGTACGTTGCACTTGTCCTCTTGTACTGACCATAGGAGACTTCAAGACCATCTTTTTTGCGTCCTTTGCAAAAGCAAGATGAATGAGGTGCCACCCCTTTGCTTTGAGAAGACTCTTTGCCAAATTACATTGTGGTAAACAAACAAATCAAAAAATTGGTTCTCATAATGCCACATTTCTTTCCACATCATGGAAGAGAAGCCCTAGTCGAGTCAAAGATGACATAGCCAATACACATTACAACCCCAAGATGATCATAGCCAAGTCAACTAATGGGAGTTTAGGCCACTAGTTGGTCAAGGGTCCCACTTAGACAATGAGTGAGGACTTCCCCATTTTCTGTTCTGTTGTCAAAAAAGAGCTAAAAACAGTAAATAAAAGTAAAGAGATGTCCATAATTAGGGGAGATTGGAAGCACTGAGATACAAAATACAGTTAGCAATGGATATCAAAGCAGTTGATAATAGTTGGTGAAATTTAGACTAAATTTAGAAAAATGTCTAAATGCATATTTCACCAATATGAGTATAAATTTTAAAAAAAGTTAATGGAAGAATAAAATATACATAAATAACTTAAGTTAAAGACAAAGAAGACTGGAAGATGAAAAATTAGATTTAAATCTTAAAAACGAAAAAGAAAGAACAAATGTAAATGAACAAAGTAGAAGAATATAAGACGAATAGAGTCTATAAGAAGAGGAGGAAGAGGAAGTAATCACTGGTCTGTCGGAGTCCACCGGAAATTGATCGAAGTCAGGCTGGTGGAAGGAGTCAGTTGTTCTTTTTTGTTGGATCGGTAGTTGGAAAGTGGCATGGAGCTAAGGGGTTTTTTAATTACATACGGGCAATCATGTTTTCCATCGAGAATAAGAAATTTGTCTTCTCATTTACCACCTTAGGATTAATCAATGAATTTTTAGTCAACTTGTAGCTATATGTTGACTGGTTAGAACAACTTGAAATCCTTGATCATAACTCCTCGGATATAAATTGTTCAAAAAATCAAGTAATAGTAATACCTAAGAATTTAACCAACTTTGCACAAAAAATTACATGTGATGTAGCATATAATGTTTGTATGTGGCACTTGAAGCCTGTTATGTTGAGCATTCTCTGTTTATGACTTAAAAGTTTTAGATAAGCAACAGGACTCCCTATTTCACTCTGTTGATTATGGAACATCAATAAGTGGGGAAAGAAGATAACAGGAAAAGGAAAAGAAAACCCTACTAAAGTCAACTTAAAATGATGCAGACATAGAGAGAACAACATCAAAGATACCTTTCTGCTGCAGGCATTTCAGAACCCACAATGCACAAGGGTCAATTGCAGAAGTTTCAATACCCATGGACTTTGAATTGATAGTTTTCCAGGGTGACGGCCTGTAGCAACCTGCAGTGTTATATAATTACGTAAATTTTTGTGTACATAAGCAGTTTCAGCGACATTATGTATCATTGAGAGAATATCGACTTCTATAACTGTTTCGTAATTATTTTCTTAACAGAAAGTTTGCTTAGTTTTTCATAACGGTTATCAAATGCCTGAATTCTGACCACAACAGGTAATTTATACGGAAATCGTTCTATCGGTATCGTGCACTCTAGCTTTTATCATTCATCAGTCTCAAAAAACAGCAACTTTTAGATAGAGAAAAAAAATATCTCTAAATTCAGAATCTTTCTCAAAGCACATATAATGTTCACATCATGAAGCTTTTATCTAATTGTGACCGAAGGCTTAGATTTTGTCAGACAATTTAGCCACAAACTAAACACAACCCATCAACTAGGGGTGGCAACGGATCAGTTCCGGTTCGGGTACTAGTAGAACCGGAACCGAATCCATATTATAAATTGGAACCCAGAACCTGATCCGGTTGATTCACGGGTACCCAAAACCGGATCCGGTATGCAAAATCTTTTTTTCCTTCCTAAATTTACATGTATACTATTTTTCATCTCCACAGCAACTTTACCACTCCAAGACTGACTCGAGTGACCACGCAAATAATACCAAAGTAGTTGTATACACCTGCATCACCATTGCAACCTCAAACAACCAAACAAAACCAAAACGTGACACCAAAACCATCACAAAAACAGTAGAAAACTAAAACGATCTGAAACAAAACCGAATCGATGGCAGCAGCAACTATCAATTAGAAACTAAGATCACTTGAAAACACCAAACAGTAAACCCTTGAATCACTTCAAACAACCAAACCAAGCCAGAATCGTCTGAAACACCTCACCAAAGCACCGAAAAGATCGGAAACAACAAACAGTAACAAAATAACAATCAGAAACTAAGATCACTTGAAAACAACACGAAAACGATCGAAATAACACAAGTTGGAACCAAAATCATCTGAAACACGTAACAAAAAACAAAAGCATCAGCAACGGAAACGGAAACGGAAACGTGATCGGTCGCGTGGAGAACCGGAGAGGCCGCGTGGAGAAGACTTGGGAGAGGGAGTGAGGAGGCGCCAAGGCGGCAGCCAAGAGGCCCCTCCGGTGATGGGCAGTGGGAGAGGGAGTGGAGGTGGCGAAAGGAGTGGAGGCGGCGGAAGAGGGAGAGGGAGAGGGAGTGGACTAGGGCTTTACGTGGTAACTTGGTGATTGGCGGCCCTTGCCAACTTGGCAGGTTACGTGTAGGGTTTATTTTATTTTATTTTAAATAATAAACCGTTTCCTGTTCCGATTCCGGTTAGAGCGGTGAGAACCGGATTCAAATTGGACGGGCAGTTTTGAAATTGAATATTCAGATCCAACTAATATTCGTTTTATTCTGTTCGGATCTGATTCGATTTGATCGGTTCCAAATACCCCTTGACCATTGTCACCCCCACCATCAACTGAGTTCTGAGGTAATAACTATGGGTGTGAACGGAACGGATACGAACCAGATCTACTAATATCCGTATCTGCAGAACAAATGTTACATTCGGATTCGTATCCGGACGGATGTTAAATTGAATATCTATTTTAGAATCTGTCGGATACGGATCGAATACGGATATTATCCGTATCCGGAGATAAATATCTGTATTAAAAATTCATAACTTATTCGGATATCTGTTCCGAATTTTGTGAACTAATATGATACCTAAATATCCTAATTCATGTGGAAATCTACCTAAAAAATTACTTTTACGCCTAAGATATAATCATATAATTATACGTAATAACACAAATTCATGTAACAAACTAACAATGTTTTAAGTTTTAATATCACCACAAAATACGAAAAATGATACATGCTTTAACATCACAAATCTTTATTTTAACATCATCAAAAGGTACGAAGACAAATACATGTTTTTTGCAAACAAAAGCTTAAAGTAAACGTTACTTAAGACAAATTCCATGATAAAATTCAAAGTGTCATTTCCAATACTTGATTCTGATGCTAAAATTCAAAGTCATCTTCAACTCTTTATACTAAATCCAAAATCAAACATCTTTGTCAACTTCACCTATCATGAAAAAATCATATTAAGTGAGTAAAGACATAAAAAATAAAATAGAAATTAAACACTCATCCAAACACTCAAAAACCATAAGTACCAAGCAAACATAAAAATAACAATCATTAAACAAAAAACGGAGAACGAGAGGATGGAACTCACGAAGACGGAGGACAGGAGGAGGGGACGATGGGACGACGAGAGAGGAGACAACGACGTGAGGGGTTGTAGGGGTTGCAGCAGCCAGTGGGATGGAGTTTTGTGTTTAGGGTTAGGAATTTAGGATAGTTTATATACTTGGGTAATTTACATAAAAAAATACCTAACTTATATATATTTCATTAATTTAAAGAATAGCTATATATATAATTATATATGTTATATAAGATTACGGATACGAATAGGGGTGCACATGGGTTGGGTTCAACCCGAAACCCAACCCGAACCCGACTGGTCGGGTCGGGTTGGGTCGGGTTGGGGAGGGGGTCGGGTCGGGTCGGGTTGGGAAAATCAAAAACCCGAATTTTCGGGTCGGGTTCGGGTTGAGGGGGTCGGGTTGACCCAACCCAACCCGAACCCGATTTTTTATTTTTTTTATTTTTTTTTAATTTTTTCCCAAATAAATCGGTCGACCGAACATCACTCGGTCGACCGTTTCCAACCCGAAAATTTTGGGTTTTCAAGCCACCGGTCGACCGTTTAAGCACCGGTCGACCGAACCCGACCAAGTTTGGGAGAAAATTTCCGAATTCGGGTTCAACCCGATCCAACCCGACCCAACCCGAAAATTTCGGGTCGGGTTGGGTTGAACCCAAACCGGTTCGGGTTCGGGTTCGGGTTGGGTTGGGTTTTTTCCCAACCCGAAAATTTCGGGTTGGGTCGGGTTGAGGCCCAAACCCGACCCAACCCGACCCATGTGCACCCCTAGATACGAATACAAATGTTGTACTACAGATATTTGATCCCAAATCGGATATTATACGGATCAGATGTACCAATAACCATATCTACTCCACGACTTTACGGATCGGATACGAATACGGTATTACAGATATTTTTTATCGGATTGAATGTCCAAATTCAAATACGAACGGATTTTCTGATATTCGAATATCAACTGACACCCCTAGTAACACCACATGCAGCCAAATCAGTGAGTTCATCATGTTAACCACATCGGGGATTGCTATATGGCATGGCATGACTCCAACCTCTATTGGGACATCACATCCTATCGTAATCTTTCTCATAGAGAAGCTTTGAGTTTCTGTAGTTTATTGGAGGTGTTTCACGATTTTGAAAACCTCCCTTCTCATAGGGTGACTGACTCTTTGATTTGGTCATTTCAAGATCTTAAATTTTCTGTAAAATTTTGTAATCATATTCCTCGTCTGGGTCCAGGGGCCCTTTCGGATGTTAGGTATTTGATTTGGAACAGCAATGCAACGTTGAAGGTCTAGGGCCCTTTCCGGATGTTTGGTCTTTGATCTGGAACATCGATGCACCGTTAAAGGTTTGGTTCTTTACGTGGTTGATTCTTCATGGGGGAATGCTGACAGATGTAGCCTTGGAAGTCCAAGGATGGATTTTGGCTAGCCAATGTTCGTTATGTGACGGAGCTGGAGAATCAAACTCCCACTATCCATAACATGTAGTGTGACAAAAGACCTATTTGCCAAGATGGCGAATAAGCTGGAAGTGAGGAATATATTTAGGGAAGCAGATTTCCACTGATTCCGTCTATCTTGGGTGGAGGACATGAGACGAAATTGTTTTTTTTGCCTTAATCTTTGTTTTGATGATTTAATCAACCTAGTCTTAATTGTAATCAATGTAGAATAGCACACATATTACATAGCATATATATATTGTTTTGTGCTAACCTCTACATGTGATCAAGGCTCAATGAAGAAAGGATTCAAGTCAAGACATGTAATTAAACTCAATTGAAAACATGTAATTTGCATTTATTTTGAGTCTTAGGAACATTGTGTAATTGAGCATACTTGATCTAAAATCAACTCACATACACACTAGGTTCCCTATAGAAGTCACACACAAAATTTCACATCAATTGGACTTAAATAGATCACCCAAACTTAGACCGGAAAACACTAAAACTAAACCATAACTGTTTGCCCACATTCGGTCCACCAACCCAAGCCTTCCGGTCGACCGAATGAACAATTATCCCATAGTGTTTTTAATTGCCCACATTCGGTCGACCGTTTCGACCTTTTAGGTCGACCGAATCAGCATATTTTTCTGACAGTTAGGGTTGTCGTATTATACAAATGGCCGTATTCGAATTATTCTCAAATACCCCAAAATACAAATTGCTTATCAGTTGACCGTGGACTTGTTTTGGTCGACTGAACTTAATTGTCTCCACAAAGTGCAACTGCTTGGAAGTTTCTGCTCGACCGAAGACTTTGGATCGGTCGACCGAACTTGATCATTTTCGTCAAACTCGTAGAGTCTGGAAGTTTACGGTCGACTGAACCATTTTCGGTGTTCGCCCGTTAACTTAAGTGTACCTAAGTTATGAACTGATCCAGCTGACTGTTCCATTATCGGTCGACCGAACCTTATTCCAAGTTGCCTAACGATTGACCGTTTGACCCTTCCAGTCGACTGAATTTGTTCTGAAATGTGTGCTGCAAATTTCTGTTTTGTGTTTCTCACACAACAACTTTCCACACTTAACCCCAACGACTATAACACCTTAGGAGCTTATAAATAGGTATTCCCTTGACACAATTTGACATCTCTCATACTTCCATTTGTCATATACACTTAAGAGAAAGCTCCAAGTCTCCTATTCCCCAAATCCTACTCTTCAAGCTATACTTCCACATTTAGATCAATTCAATATCCTAAGCTAAGTGTGCTCAAGTTAGTGAGTGAGTGATTCACTCAAACTTCTTGTTGTAAAGAAGCAAGGACTTTGGTGAAAGCCCGAAGTGTTCCTCTCGGATTGTGAGAGGAAGAAAGTCAAGCTAGCGAGGTTGTTCGCGTTGCTTGTGGTGTAAAGGCATTCTCTCCCGCCCAGGAATGGAGAGTGATTAGTGAAGTCGTGAGCGGAGCTCGGTGATCCGAGCGGAGCTTGCAAAAGAGGAAGTAGGTAGGAGGCCGAACTGTAGGATCTACTAGCCCCTAAACTTATTCTAAAGGGGGGGGTGAATAGACTAATTAAGGTTGTTTAAGGAACTATGCCAAATTAAAAGCTAAGACAATAAATATGAAAGAGAGAACAACAAACCACAACTCTGGATGTATAGAGGTTTGGATCCAACCACCGGATCCTAGTCCTCTCTTACGAATTGCACTTACTCGAGCAACTTCGCGTCCTCCACTAATCTGATCTCCGTTGCTGGCCGAGATCACGCATTTACACCACAAGCTTTGCGAACACCCTCGCCTAGCTTGGACCACATTCTCACAATCCGAGAAGAGCTTCACTCCGGAAGCTTTGTACAACTCTTGAAGACTATTACTTCATCAACTAATCTTGAGCACTTGAAATGAATGATGCAATCAAATGATGGTGATTTAAAGTGAGAAGATGTGAGCACAAGTGTTTAGAGAAAATTGAGAGTAATAATGAGATTTGAGCTTAGAGAAAGATTAGTGATCCTAGATGAGTGTTCTCAGCTCTATTTATAAGCTCTAAACTAGTTCTATCCGTTGGGATTGAAATGGTAAGAAGTTGTGTAAGATAACACAAGTCAGGAAGTGACAAGACACATTTCAGGACCAAAACGGTCGACCGGATCGTGTTACATGGTCGACCGGAATGCAACAGTACAAGGTTCGGTCGAGCGAAGATGCAAACGGTCAATCCAATTTATCTAGAACTTAAGTGATCGGTCGAACGGTTTGGATCACTAGGTAGACCGAAAATGACCAGTAGGACTGGATCAGGAAAGATGTAAGTATCGGTCGACCGTGAGTAGAGTTTCGGTCGACCAGTTGACGTGTTGGATTTTAGACAAGATAAAAACAAATGCAATCGGTCGAACATAATGAGTTGGTGGTTCAACCGAAAACTCCCAGTAAGAATGGGTCTGGGAAGTTTTCAAGATTCGGTCGACCGTGAAGGAAAGTTCGGTCGACCGGAAGACCAAATCCAAAAGAGGGGTTAGGTGAGAAATGTGTATACGACCGTTGGAGTATACGACAAGTATAACGATCATATTTAATACGAATACGGAATGCAATCGGTCGAACAAAAACAAAGTTTCGGTCAACCGAAAGTCTCACTAACCAGGACATGTGTCGACAACTGATAAGCTGAAAGATTTGTATAGGATGAGCTAAGTCCTAGTACTCGACAAGGTGAGACGGTCGAACAAAACAAGTATTTCGATCGACCGATTTTAGACAATCAAAATAGATGGAAGAAACGGTCGAACAGAAAGTATATGTCGGTCGACCGATTTCAGACAGGCAAACCAAATAGAAGGCACAGTTGAACGGGAAATGTAAGTTGGTCGACCGTTTTGGACAAAATAAGTTTTCTGGGAAGGTCTGTTGAAATCCGATCGAACCAAATGGTTCTACCGGTCGACCGTTTGAGTGCAGATTTCATGTTCTACATTTCTAATGAGTTTCGATGATTTTCTATTGAAGTCTAAGATAGTTGGAATGCTGTGTGAGACTTCTATAGGTATTCTAAGTGTCATGCAATGCAATGAATCAAATATTTCAAGTGCCAAGTTACATTTGTAACCTAAATACATAGAATTTAAACCTAGCTACGCTTCAATCTTCATCTCTCAATTCAACTCAACTTGATTCCTGAAACGTTAGATAATACAAGTATATGCAAGCAATGATCTTTTAATTGATAATGTGTTTATTGATATGTTGATTAATTATCAAAACGGATTAACAATTATTAGCCAAAAAGCTAACAATCTCCCATTTTTTATGATGACAACTTATCAATCTAAATACATGTTTAAATTTTATCATTGATAACCAATATCTAAAGCCCCCTATCTTATAGCCCCCCTATCAATAATCATGTATTTATTTCTCCTCTATGGCATAATCAAAAGGCCTCATGAGACAATATGAAATTCAATTTAAGCATAATCATGAGATAGAGTAATGGAAGCAAAAATATTAAGCCAAAAAAAAGAGACAATAAGAGACCATTCATTCTACTTAGAACCCAAAACAAACAACCAAAAGCAAATAGTACAATAAGTTCAAAGCAAAATACATCAATAAGCAAATGTTTGACACAACTACATCATAAACCAAAGTTCAAGAAAACCGGAAAAAACAACAACACACACTCCACACAACCAACACTAAATCACCCAAGCCTCTGATCACAAAGCAGCGAGGACAGAGAATCAAGAGAGGCTTCAATCTGACTGAGTTGAGCAAATGTGACATCATGACGAGCAAAAGAGGAAACCTCAATCGCATCCATATGAGCAGTAGAAGACGCCTCAAACGCATCAAACCTAGCAGTAGAAGACGCCTCAAACGCATCAAACCTAGCAGATGTGGAGGCCTCATAAGCATTAACCTGATCAGACAGTTGCTGAAAGCGATGGAGATCAATGGAAGTTGAAGCTGACCACTGCCCTTAAGACCATTCTTCGGAGTCGCCCTTACCCCACCAAGAGCTAGAGTCACGAGGGACATGATGAGGCATCCACCTCGGATCTTCATACACCTCTTCTTCTTCTTCGGAATTGTCAGCTGATTCCTCAGCAAAGGAATGAGGTGGAGAAGGAGGAGGAATGGATTTCATTTTGGAGAGAGTGGTCTTACATATGGGAAATTTGTAGACCAAAGAGGGATATGGCTCCACATTGATATTCCAATATTCAAACACCGCAGAGAGCCACATCGGATAAGGAAGGTAGGAACCACTACGATGAGTTATATGCATAACCATAAATGATGACCAATCAACCAAGATTCTCTTTAAGAGACAATAGATGCACATGAGCACCATGTTGGAGATCTCATTGTGATGACCCAATTTAGGATGAAGGTTATATGAAACGATTTGGGCAAGGATTCGTGGAACAGGATGTAAGAGGGAGGCATTATGTTTATAACGACCGTTCACCATAGGTGGTGGAATAGCATATAAATCAGTGACAATTTTATCAATTTCGGTGTTTGGAAGAGCACCCAGAGGGTAGTCAAGATAAATGTGGGTGCCCCCTGATCTAGATGAAGAGTGTTGGCCAATAAAGCGGGGGCAACACTATATTCTTTGCCATTTATCATAGTGGTTAGATAGTGATGATTGGGGACCTTACGGAGATTGCAATAAAATTGTTGTACGAGGAATGGATAATAAGGTTTAGATGCAAGTTTTGTGAGTGCGTAAGTTAGCCTATTTGCATCTAACAGAGGTTTTAACGAAAATGAAGCTAAATCGGCTACCTTAACCTTGCGACAAGGGATGAAGTTGGCAACCGAGAAGTTTTCATCCCAAGCTTTTTAAGCGGCATCGTCAATAGGGAAGAAGTGAAGCAAATGTGGTACCGTAGAAGCCGGAGCACGAGAAGATGAGGGTTGTGCGTCTTGTTTCTTCTTTGATCGACGCTCGGTAACCCCCTCCAGAGTGGGTCATTTCTTGGAGATAGACATCTTCTTGCGATTCATTGAAGATGAGGAGGGTGGAGAAGGATGAAGGTTGACAAAAGGAGTCGAAAAATGGACGAAGAAGTGGAGGAAGATGGCTGGAGAGGGTTGTCGGTCGACCGGAAGGGAAGGGGCGACGCTTAGGGTTAGAAGAGTGGAAGGGTAAAAGTGAAGAGGAAAGCCTTGTAATTGCCCTAAAAAGTGCTGCAACGATACAAACGGTGGACCGTTGGACGCCCCGGTCGACCGGTGGGTTAAAAAAATAATTAAACCCCACGACCGCACAACCTCTGGTAAAAAACAGTCAGAAAGAGAATTAAGAGTCGGTCGACTGAGAGGAAAGTGTGAAAGACCAGGGCACCTACTGTCGCTTTTTGGTCGGACTAAAAATAGATAATCGGTCGACTGAAAGAGGAGTTTGAAAAACCGTAGAAGTACTGTCGCTTTTCGGTCGAACGAAAAAGAGACCGTCGGTCGACCGAATAAAGAGTGCGAAACAAGGAAAGCTGCTGGGTGATTTCTGTTGGACAAAAAACAAACGCACGGTCGACCGAAACTCAAAATGGTTCGACCGGACACTTAAGTGAACTTAAGTCAGATCGACCGGAAGAGAAACGGTCGAACGGAGCAAAAATAAGCGATCAACAGAAACACACCAGGGAAAACCAAGATCAACACACCAAACGAACCGGTCGAGCGAACACAATATTGTGGTCGACCGAAAGAGACAAATTTTTAAAACTTACTTGTAGTATAGTAATCCGGTCGAACGAAACTTGATTTCGGTTCAACCGAATAACGTCTGAAAGAACACATATTTGAAGAACACTCCAAAAATCCATGAAAGCTTCAAAAGAAACCTCAACCAAGTAGCAAATTTAGAAAGAGAGACATGATAAATCCAAGTTATACATCATTCAAGTTGCACATGCCTTGATTTAGTCTTATATGATAGAATTGATCAACGTTTAAAGGTTTTGTAAAGATGTCCGCAAGTTGATCATTTGTTGGAACAAATGCAAGCTTAATGTCTTCTTTTGTTGCA
This sequence comes from Triglochin maritima, assembly GCA_963682175.1. Taxonomy (NCBI): domain Eukaryota; kingdom Viridiplantae; phylum Streptophyta; class Magnoliopsida; order Alismatales; family Juncaginaceae; genus Triglochin; species Triglochin maritima. Next base: position 19,059,216 of record OY821779.1, read on the forward strand.
TGATCTCTAAGAAAATGATGTCTAACCTCAATGTGTTTAGTTCGAGAATGCAATATGGGATTTTTCGAAAGATTTATTGCACTAGTGTTATCACAAGTATAGGAGTAGTTTGAAACTCAAGTTTCAAGTCTTTGAGGGTTTGCCTCATCCACAAGACTTGTGCACATGCACAACCGGCGGTAATGTATTCGGCCTCGGTTGTCGACAATGCAACACTATTTTGTTTCTTACTAAACCAAGAGACAAGCGATTTTCCCAAGAATTGGCAAGTGCCACTAGTACTTTTACGATCTAAAATGCAACTGGCATAGTCGGCGTCACTATAAGCAACAAGATCAAAAGCCCTAGTCCTGGGGTAAAACAAACCAAAATCTTGAGATCCTTTGAGATAGCGAAAAATACGTTTTAAAGCATTGAAATGAGATTCTTTTGGACAAGCTTGGAAACGAGCACATAAACACACGGAAAACATAATATCCCGACGACTAGCGGTAAGATAAAGCAATGATCCTATCATACCTCGATATTTCTTGATATCCACCTCCTTGCCATTTTCATCTTTGTCCAACTTGGTGCTAGTGCTCATGGGAGTGTTGTGTGGTTTGCTATCTTCAATACCAAAGCGTTTTAAGAGTTCTTTTGTGTACTTTGCTTGGTGTATGAAGTTCTCATCTTTAGTTTGCTTAATTTGGAGTCCGAGGAAGAAATTTAGTTCACCAATTAAGCTCATCTCGAACTCCCCCTTCATAGACTTGGAAAATTCTTTGCAAAGACGCGGGTTACTTGCACCAAATATTATATCATCAACAAAAAATTGTACCACTAGTGAATCATGATCATAAGTTTTAACAAAAATATTGGTATCCATTTTACCCACACAAAAACCTTTGTCGATTAAGCAGTTCTTCAACCTCTCACACAAGCTCTAGGAGCTTGTTTGAGGCCATAAAGAGCATTCTTAAGTTTAAACACATGGTTTGGGTAAGTTTCATTTACAAATCCGGGGGGTTGTGCAACATAAACTTCTTCATTTATAAAGTCATTTAGGAAAGCACTTTTAACATCCATTTGAAATAATTTTATGTCCATGTAAGATGCATATGCTAATAACATGCGAATGACTTCCATTCGAGTGACGTGGGCATAAGTTTCATCAAAGTGTATACCCTCCTCTTGGCAATAGCCTTGAGCAACGAGTCTAGCTTTGTTTCTAACTACATTCCCATCTTTGTGAAGTTTGTTTCGAAAGATCCATTTGGTTCTAATAACCATTTGGTTGGATGGTTTTTCAACAAGTTCGCATACATCATTTCGAACGAATTGATTTAGTTCTTCATGCATAACCATTAGCCAAAATTCCTCATTACATGCTTGATCTACTTTCTTGGGTTCTAATGTAGAGATAAATGCATAAAAATCACAAACTACATGAGCTTTAGACAGTGTTGTCACACCTTGAGAGACATCTCTAATCACAAAGTCCTTCGGATGATCATGTCTATAGGTCCAATCCTTAGGAAGATCCTCAATGTCCTCTTGTGGAAAACTTGGAGGCTCTTGATGAGACTCAAGAGGAACTTCTTGTGATGACACATGTCTAATGATATTCATGCAATCATCATCAAGAGAGGAGTTATCTACACAAGCTAACTCGTCAAAGTTAACGTGTAGAGATTCCTCAACACAACTTGTTCGTTTATTGTAGATTCTATATGATTTACTCCTATCGGAATACCCTAAAAAGATAGCCTCATCAGATTTTGCATCAAATTTATCCAAGTTGTCTTTAGTATTGAGGATAAAACAGTTTGAGCCAAAAGTTTAAAAGTATGAAATTTTAGGAGTCCGGTCATGCCAAAGTTCAAAAGGAGTTTTCTTTATAGTAGGTCTAATGAGAACACGATTCAAAACATAACATGATGTATTAACGGCTTCGCACCAAAAATATTTTGTAAACCCTTTTTCCACAAGCATTGTTCTTGCCATTTCTTGAAGAGTTCTATTTTTCCTCTCAACTACCCCCATTTTGTTGAGGAGTGCGAGGAAAAGAAAAGTTATGCTCAATTCCATATTTTTCACAAAACTTTTGAAATGATTCATTTTCAAATTCTCCTCCATGATCACTACGAATAGAGATTATGTTAGCATATTTTTCCTTTTGAACACGTTTGCAAAAAACTTTTAAATCTTTCAAAAGCATCATATTTGTTTGCTAAAAAGAAAACCCAAATGAATCTCGAAAAATCAGCAACTATCACAAATGCATATCTTTTCCCTCCTAAACTTACGGTCCTTGAGGGTCCAAAAAGATCTAAGTGTAAAAGCTCAAGGGGTTTTGAAGTTGACACCACATTTAGAGATTTAAATGAAGATTTAAATTGTTTTCCAAATTGGCATGCATCACAAAGTTTGTTCTTTTTGAAATCAATTTTTTGTAGTCCTCTAACCAATTCAAGTTTGGATAATTTGTGCAATTGTGACATACTAATATGTCCCAAACGGTTATGTCATAACCAAGCTTCGTCATGTGAGGCAACTAAGCAAGTTTCAACATTTAAGTTTCTAAGATTATCGACATGCACAATGTTGATGGTATTTGATCTATACCCCTTAACAATTTTCATGTCATGTTTAGAAATGATATGACAAGTATGTTTATCAAAAACAACTAGAAAATTCTTATCGGTTAATTGACTAACACTAAGCAAGCTATGTTTCAACCCTTCTACTAATAAAACTTTTTCAATATTTGGAGTAGTAGAATTACCAACATTGCCAATGTCGACAATGTGTCCTTTAGCATTATCTCCAAATGTGATGGTTCCTCCCTTGTTAGGCTTTAAGCTTGATTGTACTTGGGAGTCTCCCGTCATGTGCCTTGAGCACCTGCTATCGAGAATCCACTTCCCTTTTCTCCTTGCTTTTATCTACAAACAAAGAGACAAGTGAAGACTTTGGTACCCAAATTTGTTTGAGTCCTTGGGGGTTAGCTTTTGGTACCCAAACTTGAGTAGTCTTAGGTACCCAAACAATTGAATAATTTGTTTTCTTAACAAGAGAGTTATTCATTTTAACAAAATAGGAAATGAGTTTCTTTTGTTTACCTCCCTTGTAGCCTAAACCATGTTTTGTTAGAGATTGAGTTTGTGTTCCAAGAAGCATGTCAAACATCTTTCTTGATGATTATCTTTTGTAGATTTCAGAATTGTTATCTCATCATTTAAAGTCTCAATTTTTTTGGTTAACATGTCACATTTGATAGATTGATCTAAATTTATTTTTCTAGATAATTTGTATTTGAGACAAATCATTTCATAATGTTCGGCAAGTTCATGAAAAGCATCTAAGTCATCATAAGGAGGTGTTTCGTTTAGGGATACCTCATCGTCGTCAATCTCCACCACGTGAGGTTGATCACTCGTCTTTGGTGATGGAGGAGGGCTCAAGTCGGAATCAATATTAGATTCCATGAAGCACATGTGTGCTTCTTCTTCTTGGGAGTTTTCGGAGTCGGGGTCCTTTGATGAACTTGAGTCATCCCAGGTAGCCTTGAGAGCCTTTTTCCCATCTTTTTCGTGACAATCCCTTCTCTTGTAATTGTTACGTCTTCTAGGCCTCTCTTCGTTTTCTTTTCGGGATGACCTTTCATCTCTATCTCTTCTTGGTCTCTCTTTCTCTTCTAGGAGGATATTTCTCTTTCTCTTCTAGGAGGATATTTCTTTTCTTCTCTTCGTTCGCGATCCCTCGGCCTAAGCAATGGGCAATCCTTCTTCATGTGGCCGGTTTTGTTACACTCATAACAAGTGAATGTTCGAGAGGATTCTCCTCTTCCTTTTGCAAGTTTTCTCTTGGAGAGGAACTTCTTGAAGTTGCGGGTTAAGAAAGCAACATCTTCATCGATGTCCTCATCTTCGATTGCGTCCGAATCCGAGGTTGCTTTTAAAGCAATTTGCTTTTCTTTCCGTCTACACCCTTCCCATTCCTTCTCCTTCTCTCTTCTTTCTTCCATTTGAATCTCATACGCCATGAGGCTTCCAATGAGATCCTCCATCTTTAACTTTGAGAGATCTTTGACTTCTTCAATTGCCGTAGTCCTTTTCTCCCAATCCAAAGTCAAGGACCTAAGAAACATTCGTACCCTATCACTTTCAACCACAACCTTACCAAGGTTCTTCAAAGAGTTAGTAATAAGAGTAAAGCGAGTATGCATCTCGCTAATGGATTCATTCGGTTTCATAGCAAACATTTCATACTTTTGCATAAATGAATCTATCCTAGTTTCCTTAACGGATGATCGACCTTCAAAGTGACTTTCTAACATTTGCCAAGCTTCAAATGCGGAATCACATGCATTAATTCTACTATATTGTTCTTCGGTCAAACCACACATAATTATGTTCATGAGTTTAGCATTCATTTTAATCGTGGCTAATTCATCATCATCCATGTGTTCTAATGGTTTGTTTTGTGTATACGGTATTTGAAAGAACACCCATAATTTAACATCATAAGATTGTATGAACGTGGTCATACGTTTCTTCAAATAAGCATAGTTTTCCATAAAACAACGGAGGTCTTCCGGTGTGAAATCCCTCTCTTTGTTAGGCCATTGCTACAAATGTAAATTTGTCTAAATGCAATTAACAATGCTCTGATACCAAATGTACGATCTATTATCCCCTAAACTTAGTCTAAAGGGGGGTGAATAGACTAATTAAGATTGTTTAAGGAACTATGCTAAATTAAAAGCTAAGACAATAAATATGAAAGAGAGAACAACAAACCACAACTCCGGATGTATAGAGGTTTGGATCCAACCACCGGATCCTAGTCCTCTTTTACGAATTGCTCTTACTCGAGCAACTTCGCGTCTGTTGAACGTTTTATTTTAAACCGCAAGTGGACGGCCGCGATGAAGCGGTGGCAAGTACGGGTCGTCCTCAGGGAGGTGAGTAGCCTCTTGCTTGTACGAAATCAAGTGGCAAAAATAGGGGGAAGAAAGTTGTTTATGCTAATCTAGACTACGCTACACTAAGAAGTATGAAATGCGAACGAAACAAACAAATGATGGAATAACAACTAAACTAAGAGCAAAGAAAGAATGCTGGAATACAGAAATGGGAAAACCCCTAAGGGGTGGAGTGAGTGCACACATGCAAAGAGGTGGGTGTAGAATACATTCTTTAAGCACATGAAGGTGGTGTTTATCAAGCATAGGAAGTGTCTAAATGTTATGGCAAAACCTATCAATCTATTCACCAACTTAGTTAATTAACATTTACATATGCAAGTTGTTTATTTCAGAATCTAAACAAGCATGAGAGGTGTCTAATCATTTTGGCAAAACTCATCAAGTTATAAATTCTATCCTAAACAAGCAAGCATACATTCATGTTTAATCAACACATTGAAATTAAAACATTCATCCCATTCTCTAATGCATGTATGTACATCTACTCCACCCCCCAAAGGGGATGGAACTACTCACTAAACATTACACTAATTATTAAACTATGGAAAGAAAGCATATTAAAACTAAGCTAGAATTAAAAGACGATTAAACTAAAACATGCATAAACAATAAAAGAAGCATAAAACAAACAATGAAAGAAACACAAAACTTTATTGATAAAATGACTCACATTAAAAGTAGCATCCTCCTACTTTAGTGTGTGCTTCAAGGCCTCAGTTCTAGTAGGAAGAATAGCCACTTAAAATATGGAGTGATTACAATAGGAGGTGAAGAGTTCTATTTATAGCCATGGAAAAAGCTAATCCGGGACAATCCCCCGATATGGGACTAAACAGATACCACAAATAGCCTAAACATCCTCTAATACATGTGCGGGAGAAATTTGAGCGCATTTGGGCCAAAAGTGACCGCCAATTAGCGGTCTTGGACCGCTAATTAGCGGTCTACAGTGTTCGGATTGCTCTGGAATTTCTTGTGGGCTTTTCTGGAAGGCTATGTTGGTATTTGATGCATCTATTTTGCATGTTGGAGCTCCGACCCGAATAGAATTGCCAAAATACTCCCCATGATGGTGAGGAGTATTCTGTTTTGCTCTTAGGTCCTTCGGTCTTGCATTCAGGTCCTTCTTCCTTGCATCTTGGTCCACAGATCTCACAATTCAGTCCTTTTTCCCAGCTTTTGGGTCCTTTTATGCTTCATCTCTTCAAACCTATTTATTCCTAAAAACTAAACATAAAACTCGTGACATAGCATTGTTTAGGTGAAAGATAATGGATATAAGATACAAATATAAGCATGAAATGATGTCAATCAAATACCCCCACACCTAACTTTTGCTAGTCCCGAGCAAAACAAAGAAAGAGAAAAGCATACGAAAAAACAAGAAATCCTAACTCACTTTCGTAGGAATCACGGTTGCACTTAGCACGTGCAACAAGCCGTTAAACCTCCTTGTCGCCAAGGAGGAGGAGTGTTGTCTCCTGAGGGTTTTCAGCGGATATACCCACAAAATCCGAACAAGATGCATTAATCAATCTAGCTACACGACTCGTTGGACTCATTTTGTCGATCATGGGACGCGGTAATACTACGGGTCGACTCTATAAATGTAATCGGTCCACACACCTAGCCTAATGAGTTATTTGTGAAAGTTAGTTAAGGACTTAAGTGAAAGACATGGGCAACCTTAACTTCTGAATGTGATACAATGTGTAAAGTCCATTTTGGTTCTTATTTAACTCTTTTTTTTCCTTTTTCTTTTTTTTTCTTTTTCTTTGGAGCATTTTATTGGTTGGTGTTTGATTCTCCCATGGTCAGGTTTCGTGCATCATTGCCTATGAGGACTTACACTATCACGTACACCTTCCCCCAAATCTCCACATAGGGCGATCCCTACCACCCGTGTAATGGGAGTTCGGTCGGTGCATCCCAAGTCAGATGACTCAAAAGCACCAGGCACAAAGTCCCCTCAGACCTACTTTCCCGAGTGATAGGAGTCGTGCGAGAAGAGAGAACACCACTTATTTATCTACATGGGAACCAAAACCCCTACACTTAAGTTTCACAAAAAGAGATTAAGGGTCCTTGCCTACGACAAACTTCCTTATACTAACAGACATGAATTATTTGACTCACTAGGTTCAGGGTGGACTTCTTTAAATGTTTGAGTACTGAAACCCTATGATTACACTCCCCCCGAGGGAAAACCGGGGTGCATCCTAACGACTCGATAAGACCTAAAGCCAGTAAACTAGAAATCCTAATGCATCAAGTTCAAGACAATTTTGGGAGCTTTCTTTTTACTTTGCCTCTCAACGGTTTTGCACATGCTAAACACACACAAAACCTACAAAAACATTTTCTTTCGCAAACACATGAAGATTTTGAAAGAAATGTGAAAATTTTAAAGCACTAGGCAAGCAAAAGAAGACAAGTCACCCAAGGATCATGGCAAGCAGATATATCGCTATTAAATGCGGCACACTAACATGACCCTAGCAATACAACCAAAAGAACACGAAAAAAGTAAAAAAAAAACAAAAAGACTCAGAAACTATGTACAAACGTGAAAACACCCCCCCCCCCCACACCTAATTCATGCATTGTCCTCAATGAATGTGAACAAGATACTACATGTAGATATGCATGAAAAAGGAAAGATCTCACCAACATGAAGTACAAAGGGACGTTCAGGGTCATGTTGATGAACACAAACCCAAATTCCTTCAAAACCTGTGAGAAGCTGAAGAAGGGAGATAAATACGTGAAGAGATTGGGCCCAAGTACACAAGGGTTGGGGCCCACAACAATCGATGCTCACTGAAGGAGTCTTTTATTACACACTTTTTTTTGTTGTTGTTTTTTTTTCTTTCTTTTTTTTCTTTTTTTCCTTTTTTTTAAAGATATATACATCAACCAAGATATTCTCATAATCATTTGGTCAAGGAACATCAAATGAGAACATCAAGTCAGGAGGACCAGAGACTTGCCGAGATGGGCAAACTCCACTGGTACTCTGAGGTGTCAAGAGGGGTGAAAGGTCAAAGCTGAAAGGCTCGAACCCCTCATGATTTTTGTCGGGTGTGGGCAACAAAGAATGACGTTGTGTTGCCTCACTAGGGTCTAGTTGCTCATCGAACAAAACCCTCCAACCAATAGGCGGGTGCATGGGAATGAGTTCCTCAAGCTCATTCGATGGATGCAGCAGACCTGCATCACTAAGAATGGGGCTTCTCCCCAAGTTATCCAACAAGGACCTCCCACCATCATTTAGATCATCAAGCATAAGCTCGGTCATAGGTGGGTCCTTGTTGGAGTCAATATGAAGCTCAAATGGCTCAATGGCCATGGGACATGAGGTAGAGACACCTTCTGGTATAGGCATATGATGAGGTGTCTCACTCTCACTAGTACTCTCAACTGAATCATGCAACGAACACTCCCTTTGGACATTCATGTTCGAGGCCAGCTCACTCTGTTGCATTGCGAAGACATGCAATGAGTTTTCGCTGGGCCCACGAACATTCTCAATGGGTTGCATTGGGGTTAGGGGTGTTCGTTGATTTTGTGGTGCTTTCTCCAATTGGCGGATGAGATTTAGATTTAATGGTTCATCCATGGGTTCCAGTTGCCTACCAGAGTTGAACACATGAAACTCGGCACTCATGTTACCGAATGAGAGCTTCATGAGACCATTTCTACAATTAATCAAGGCATTGGAGGTTGCCAGAAATGGTCTACCCAAAATCAAAGGTATTTGAGAGTGGGTGTTCGCAACAGGATTGGTATCGAGGACAACAAAATCGACTGGAAATATAAAATCTCCAACTTTGATAAGCACGTCCTCGATAATCCCCATGGGAATACGAATGGATCTATCCGCCAGTTGGAGGGTGATCTTAGTTGGTTTCAATTCTCCCAAGTTCAACTGTTGATAAACAGAGAATGGGAGGAGGTTGACCGCTGATCCTAAATCAAGCAAAACATTGCTTAATCTAGTGTCCCCTATCGTACACTGAATAGTAGGACACCCAGGGTCCTTGTATTTTGTGTAGGTAGGATTGGACAAAAGTGAGCTGATATTTGCAGCCAAGAATGCTTTCTTAGGAACATTGGTCTTCCTCTTGGTTGTGCAGAGATCCTTCAACACTTTGGCATATTGAGGTATTTGTTGGATGACATCCAACAAGGGGATGTTAACCTTCACTTGCTTAAACACCTCTAATATCTTGTCCATGTTGTCACTCTGCTTTTTGTTTAACCTACTTGGATATGGAGCTTTTGGCAGGTAGGTTTTCTGCTGTGCCTGAGAAGAAAGCTTTGGTGTATTACCCTCACCCTCAGCTTCTTCTTCACCACCATTCCCACTGAGGGGCTGTATAGATGATGGTGGGTGTGGCAAGGAAATGTGATTGTCAACCTGTTTTCCATTCCTTAAGGTCACAATGAAATTGACATGGTGAACAGGTTCCTCCACATGGTTCACTTGCCTCCCCCGAGGTACCACATTCTCATTTTGCATTTGTTGTTGTTGGTACATGCGGGGGGTAGCCTCAGGCTGGCTAGGAAAAGACCCTTTCTCTCTTTCATGTACAGACTGAGCCAATTGGCCCATCTGAAGCTCTAGAGATTTCATGGTCTGCTGATTTGAAGTGAGAACTTGACTCGTGGTAGACATAAAAATTTTCATTGAGTTTTCAAGTCCACGAGTCAAGGTCTCAAGCGAATTGAATCGGGTTTCCATATTATTGGAATTTAGGAAACCCGATTGATTGGTGGTTTGTGCTTGGGGTGGCTGATAGGAATGTGCATGCATGGGAGGTTGGTGTGATTGGTAAGGTGGTCTAGAGGAGTTTGGAGGACCACCCGGGGCATTACTTTGGTTCCATGAAAAATTGGGGTGGTTCCTCCATCCAGGATTATAAGATGATGAGTATGGGTCATTCCTAGCTCTGTCATAGATGGCGTTGACACGCTCCATCTTAGGAGGAATGGACTCACACTCGCTCTCTACATGACCTATCCTACCACATGAATGACAAGGAACTGGACCAGATGTGGACATGTGAGGTGCACCTTGTTGGTTTTGGAGCTCAATCGAATCCATACGGCGCATTAAGGCCGCCATGCGTGCCTCGGTGGCCGTAGTGGTATCGATAGCAAATGCGGTACCCGATCTAGTCGAGTTTGCATTCGCGATCCTCGCTCCTATACTAGATGATGCAGGTGGTTCCCTCACACTCTCCCACTGCATGGTTTTCTCAGCGAGGTCTTCTAGGAAGGCCCATGCCTCCCTTTCATCCTTTCCCAAGAACTCTCCTTGACACATGGACTCAAGGAGCGTTCTGGACGGGATGTGAAGACCCTCATACACAATCTGACAAAGACGCCACAACTCAATGCCATGGTGAGGGCACGAGGATAGTATCTCTTTGAACCTCTCAAGATATGCATGAAATGGTTCGGTCTCATGTTGATAGAACGAATTGATTTCGTTCCTCAATTTTTGAGTCCGATGATTAGGAAAGTACTTCTTGAGGAATGCAGATTGAAACTCATCCCAAGTCCTAAAGGAATTCGCCTGGTTGCTGTACAACCACTTCTTGGCGTCATCCTTTAGTGCAAAAGGAACGAGCCTAAGATGGATGGAGTCTGTGCTAAGTTGTTGCAGCTTGAACATAGCACAGACCTCCTCAAATTCCCTAAGAAAGATATAGGGGTCACCTTTCCCAGTGAAATGAGGGAGCATGGAAATGAATTGAGGCTTAACCTCAAAATGGTTCCCATTAGCCTCTGGTAATACGATGCATGAGGGTAGAGCTGTACGGCTTGGGTAGCATCGATCACGTAGAGGTATGGGAACGACAACTGGAAGCACTGGTCGAACAGGTGGGTCCAGCAACTGCTCCTCCTCACGGAAATTAGCAGCCATTGAACCGGGACTGCGTGTGACACGAGAGGAGGAAGGTGTCGAGAAATCAATGATCAAAGTCGGATTGACAACGCTCCTCGTCAAACGACCACTCTCGTCTCGTGTCCACGAAAGCATGCACAAAGGTGCACACACAGGCCACAACTCTCTTTTTTTTTCTTTTTTTTCAAAGAATGTACGTAGGGGAGAAGACGGGGGAACACAGGAGAGAAAGAATGACTCAGGAGAGAAAGGAAGAAGTCCTTATGCTACGGCGGATGGGTACAGGTAGAAGCACACAAGCAAACAAGGCTCAAGCAATCCTAAGGTCGCTATAGGTCCTTACAGCTAGATGACGCCTAACTGCGAGGTCACACGGCCTCAACACGCCTCACCTCCCTACAACGAGGACCACAAAGCCCAGCAAGTGAGCCAAGATCCGGGGATCTCGTCTCTCCTACTATCGACAAAGTGGGCAACGCCGATCAGGTCATGACGGTCGGGACCGGATCACTCTCCTAATGCGTCCAAGATCCTTAGGGCCAATGTCTACTTGATTTTAAAATTAGGCTCTTGATTAGTGTGGTTTTTGGGGCGAAGGAAAGGGTGATGAAATCCCCCACCTTATCTTTTATGGGACAGCCCCTCCTTAGTAGCGTTTTGGAGTCCTACTCTAGCAATCAACTCTCCAAACAAAACGCTCAACTCACACTTGTTTCAATGCACTTCCTACTAACTAATGCATGTTCATACGAAATGCATGAATGAGAGTAGAAGGTGCGTACCTCACGCCAGCTCTCAGCAACAGAAAATAAAGCTAAGATAAAAGACAATCTAAATGCCTAAGTCACATACATGATGCATGACCTATACAACAAGAATGCCTAATCTTTTGCTTTGAGTTTTAGGATCCAAGTTGCTTAAAGGATGTTGATTATGGATCTGGGAACAAACTATAAGTCAAAACATGCCAAATTAAATCCCAGATCACTACATCAATTATGAAAACCGACCAAAGAAATAATAGAGCAAACAGAGCTTACCAGACCGCCAATTGGCGGTCTCAGGCCGCTGATTAGCGGTCTGAAGTGCCCAGATTGACTCAAAACTTCTCCAGGCGTTCCTATGGACGACTCCAAGTCTCCTGAAACAAAGCAAAACTACAAAACACAAATTAAATCCACTCGAATCGTCCAAACAAGAGTCTGGACTGGCACCTCCCCGGCAACGGCGCCAAAAACTTGTTGAACGTTTTATTTTAAACCGCAAGTGCACGGCCGCGATGAAGCGGTGGCAAGTACGGGTCGTCCTCAGGGAGGTGAGTAGCCTCTTGCTTGTACGAAATCAAGTGGCAAAAATAGGGGGAAGAAAGTTGTTTATGCTAATCTAGACTACGCTACACTAAGAAGTATGAAATGCGAACGAAACAAACAAATGATGGAATAACAACTAAACTAAGAGCAAAGAAAGAATGCTGGAATACAGAAATGGGAAAACCCCTAAGGGGTGGAGTGAGTGCACACATGCAAAGAGGTGGGTGTAGAATACATTCTTTAAGCACATGAAGGTGGTGTTTATCAAGCATAGGAAGTGTCTAAATGTTATGGCAAAACCTATCAATCTATTCACCAACTTAGTTAATTAACATTTACATATGCAAGTTGTTTATTTCAGAATCTAAACAAGCATGAGAGGTGTCTAATCATTTTGGCAAAACTCATCAAGTTATAAATTCTATCCTAAACAAGCAAGCATACATTCATGTTTAATCAACACATTGAAATTAAAACATTCATCCCATTCTCTAATGCATGTATGTACATCTACTCCACCCCCCAAAGGGGATGGAACTACTCACTAAACATTACACTAATTATTAAACTATGGAAAGAAAGCATATTAAAACTAAGCTAGAATTAAAAGACGATTAAACTAAAACATGCATAAACAATAAAAGAAGCATAAAACAAACAATGAAAGAAACACAAAACTTTATTGATAAAATGACTCACATTAAAAGTAGCATCCTCCTACTTTAGTGTGTGCTTCAAGGCCTCACTTCTAGTAGGAAGAATAGCCACTTAAAATATGGAGTGATTACAATAGGAGGTGAAGAGTTCTATTTATAGCCATGGAAAAAGCTAATCCGGGACAATCCCCCGATATGGGACTAAACAGATACCACAAATAGCCTAAACATCCTCTAATACATGTGCGGGAGAAATTTGAGCGCATTTGGGCCAAAAGTGACCGCCAATTAGCGGTCTTGGACCGCTAATTAGCGGTCTACAGTGTTCGGATTGCTCTGGAATTTCTTGTGGGCTTTTCTGGAAGGCTATGTTGGTATTTGATGCATCTATTTTGCATGTTGGAGCTCCGACCCGAATAGAATTGCCAAAATACTCCCCATGATGGTGAGGAGTATTCTGTTTTGCTCTTAGGTCCTTCGGTCTTGCATTCAGGTCCTTCTTCCTTGCATCTTGGTCCACAGATCTCACAATTCAGTCCTTTTTCCCAGCTTTTGGGTCCTTTTATGCTTCATCTCTTCAAACCTATTTATTCCTAAAAACTAAACATAAAACTCGTGACATAGCATTGTTTAGGTGAAAGATAATGGATATAAGATACAAATATAAGCATGAAATGATGTCAATCAGCGTCCTCCACTAAGCCGATCTCCGTTGCGGCCCGAGATCACGCCTTTACACCACAAGCTTTGCGAACACCCTCGCCTAGCTTGGACCACATTCTCACAATCCGAGAAGAGCTTCACTCCGGAAGCTTTGTACAACTCTTGAAGACTATTACTTCAGCAACTAATCTTGAGCACTTGAAATGAATGATGCAATCAAATGATGGTGATTAAAAGTGAGAAGATGTGAGCACAAGTGTTTAGAGAAAATTGAAAGTAATAATGAGATTTGAGCTTAGAGAAAGATTGGTGATCTTAGATGAGTGTTCTCAGCTCTATTTATAAGCTCTAAACTAGTTCTCGCCGTTGGGATTGAAATGGTAAGAAGTTGTGTAAGATAACACAAGTCAGGAAGTGACAAGACACATTTCAGGACCAAAACGGTCGACCGGATCGTGTTACATGGTCGACCGGAATGCAACAGTACAAGGTTCGGTCGAGCGAAGATGCAAACGGTCGATCTAATTTGTCTAGAACTTAATTGATCGGTCGAACGGTTTGGATCACTAGTTCGACCGAAAATGACCAGTAGGGCTGGATCAGGAAAGATGTAAGTATCGGTCGACCGTGAGTAGAGTTTCGGTCGACCGGTTGACGTGTTGGATTTTAGACAAGATAAAAACAAATGCAATCGGTCGAACATAATGAGTTGGTGGTTCGACCGAAAACTCCCAGTAAGAATGGGTCTGGGAAGTTTTCAAGATTCGGTCGACCGTGAAGGAAAGTTCGGTCGACCGGAAGACCAAATCCAAAAGAGGGGTTAGGTGAGAAATGTGTATACGACCGTTGGAGTATACGACAAGTATAACGGTCATATTTAATACGAATACGGAATGCAATCGGTCGAATAAAAACAAGATTTCAGTCGACCGAAAGTCTCACTAACCAAGACACGTGTCGACAAGTGATAGGCTGAAAGATTTGTATAGGATTAGCTAAGTCCTAGTACTCGACAAGGTGAGACGGTCGAACAAAACAAGTATTACGATCGACCAATTTTAGACAGTCAAAATAGATGGAAGAAACGGTCGAACAGAAAGTATATGTCAGTCGACCGATTTCAGACAGACAAACCAAATAGAAGGCACGGTCGAACGGGAAATGTAAGTTGGTTGACCGTTTTGGACAGAATAAGTTTTCTGGGAAGGTCTGTTGAAATCCGGTCGAACCAAATGGTACTACCGGTCGACCGTTTGAGTGAAGATTTCCTGTTCTACATTTCTAATGAGTTTCGATGATTTTCTGTTGAAGTCTAAGATAGTTGGAATGTTGTGTGAGACTTCTATAGGTATTCTAAGTGTCATGCAATGCAATGAATCAAATATTTCAAGTGCCAAGTTACATTTGTAACCTAAATACATAGAATTTAATCCTAGCTACGCTTAAATCTTTATCTTTCAATTCAACTCAACTTGATTCCTGAAATGTTAGATAATACAAGTATATGCAAGCAATGATCTTTTAATTGATACATGTGTTTATTGATATGTTGATTAATTATCAAAACGGATTAACGATTATTAGCCAAAAAGCCAACACGGACCTCTATAAAAATCTTCCGTCTCCTTTGTGGTTTGCTTATTTTCTCCCTTTAGTTGCGTTTGTTTTTAATTCCGATGCATCTTTGATTGTTAGGCAAGTAGAGCTTGTTTAAGCTTAAAAGTGATTAGATTAGAAACCCTTAACGATCCAACAAAAAAAATGCGGGCGATGGGGCTAGACTGGCTTCCCTAGCGCTATGGTGGAATATTTTGAAACATAGAAACAAAGTCATTTCCAACAATGGGAAGATTCAACCAGGCAAGTTTTGGAGCAAAACACGACATTATGGCACGATCCAATTGTTGGTCGTAATGTGGGCTATTTATTAGAGTAGTGTTGGTCTCTTTAGTGTCGAGTTTTGAGGCGTTTTGGCTTTGGTTCTACCCTCGGTAGCTCATTGTGTTTTTGTTCCTTTGTTTAATTTAGTTATTACCCCTTGTATCCCCCTCCTCTTTTGATGTTATTAATGATAATAATAAAAAGAATAGAAGAAATTGACAAATTAGATAAACAAAGGCACTACCACCCCACTAGCATTTCAACCGTTATAAATCCTCGACATTTACCTAACAATTTTACGAAAAGGAGAAATCAACACATTTTCACCTTTCACCATTTCTCCACAACTAAAAAATCATTACTTCTCGGGAAAGACATCATAAGTGCAATACAAACTCTCAAACCACAACATCAAACCAACGAACACCAATGCCTTCATTAAACTACGTAATCCCAATCTCGAACTCATTTACGCAAACAAATCCGTTCATTTCCAGCTAAAAAATAGTTCCGAAGCGGACTTAACATAGACACATAAAAAAGTGATCGAACCTTCGAGGCGGACCGAAGGTTAACATCGTGAAGATTTTATCTAATTGCGACCGAAGGTTTACATTTTGTCCTACAATTTAACCACAAATTGAACACAACCCACCAACCAAGGTAATATGACATGCAGTCAAATAAGTGAGCTCACCAGTCTAAACACTCTGGGATTGGCAAATTAGACAACCAACGACTTTACCAACCCTACTAGAATTCCAACTGTCTATTCGACCAAATTTTCTACACCTAACAATTTAGAGAAAGGGGAATCCCAGACGTACAAACACCACCACACTTTTAACACTTCTCCACAACTAAAAAACCATAACTATCTAGAAAAGAAAGCAAATACAAATCTTAAACTCATTTACGCAAACAAATCCATTCATCCCTAATTGAGAAGAAAAACAGTTGTGAACCTTCGACGTGAAGGGGGTCGTCGGTCCCCGCTTCGCTCCCAACAACGCGGTTCCATTCCTGAAATGATCAAGCAGAATTGTGAGAAAAGGGAATAAGGAGTGGAGAAAATGAGGGAATAGGTAGTGGTGGTGTCTTTGGTCGGAGCATTAGGGTTTGGAGACAAGAAGAAGAAGGGTGTTTTCGACGGAGGAGAAACATCGAGAAGTGAGTTTGTTTCAAGACGGAAGTGACGGAGTTGAAAATCCAACAAAGATCTGAACCCCCCCCCCCCCCCCTTGTCGGGATTTTTATTCCTTTTTACGGGTCTGGAACTGGTTTTTGAATTTCTATCGTTGGTCCGTGTTTGGAGGCATACAGGTTCTGGTATGGCTGTTAAGTCCGACTTTATTTGGTAGATAGTTTTTAATTTGATAGATGATAGCTTTTGTTTAGCTAAAAGATAAAGAAATTAAGTGATTTTTTAAAAAAAATTCCCAATTTGAATTAGAACTCCAAATAACCTGAGCTCAACTTGAGATTTTATTGTTAAATTTGTATTTATTTTTTGGTATTTTGTAATAAAATATTATTAGGTTTTTGCTCAAACTTGACTCGCTTCGAACACAATTAAAGATCACTTAGTGAAATATTGAAGAGCTTAAACAAGAAGAATTAGAAGATATGAAGAAGATTTGGTGTGAAAAAAATGAATAGAATTGGAGGTTTATATATATTTTTTGTTGTGCTATTTTGGTAAAAAAAATTAAAAATAAGTCAACCAACTGCTGTATAGCCACTGGGACATAACTGTGTACAAACCAATTCTCCTTTTCCCTTTCTCTTTCTCTTCTCTCTCTTACCCTCTCTTCGTGATTCTATGGTTTTTGGGAAACCTTCGTCCTGACCCTCTCCATAGTTGATGGAAATGGACCAAGTGGGTCTCCACCCCTCACGGGTGGCATTCCTCTGACTATTTGGGGGTTGGGGGAGCATAGGTGGACAACTTGTTTGTTGCAATAGTGAACAAAGTGGTCAGCGAGGTCTTTCATAATAGGGGCGGTCCTTTGCCAACACCTTGAGGAAGGAACTTAAGGAGGAAGACTGTTCGTTACGATATTTTCCACAGACTGAGGTGAATGGAGAGGAAGTGGCATAAATTGGGGATGAGATCCAGCACAAAGCTCAGAAAAAATGAAGGGGTACGATAGTGCTCAAGGCTGTGGGGAAGTTGTAGGAACAACAAATGATAATCTACATTAAAAAGGTGTGGAGATCAAACGGAGGTTTTGATGTGTGACCAAGAAGCAACAAGGGTTTTTATGTTCATTTTAAGGGTGCTAAGGATTGCAAACGGGTGTTGGACATAGGGGATTAGTTTATTCTTGGTGTTTTCACCTTTGTCCGACCATGGGATCAAGCCAAAACGTTGAAAGAGATGGCGCCGCGAGGTGGCACCCATCTGGGTTACACTCTCAGCCATTCATAGTCAACTTTGGGACAAGAAGATGTTCAGTCGAATGGGTTACATGTTGGGACAACCGATCAAGGTGGACTCCCTCACCTTGAGGGTAGAAGGGTCGAATGCAAAACTCCTCATTACTATGGATGCTCACAAATAGTTCCAACAATGGTGAAGATTGTAGTGGAAAGTGCTTGTGAGAAGGAAATGATAGACATACCACTTAGTTATATCCATCTGCCTCCAAAATGTTCAAATTGTAGGTATTTTAGGCATTGGACGGAGCAGTACCATCACAAGAGGAGTACCGACCATCCGACTAAGTGAGCAAACAAGGGAGGAAGGGTCGACGAATTCGTTGGCCAAAGGGAGGCCCGAGGTTCCGATGAGACATGTCAGGAGGCTGGGCACGTAAGACTGCCACACGTGGGAGGAGCTCCCCAAGAAAGAGACAAGGGTGAAAGTCTAGAGGGAGACAGACGCAGGCGAATGTTTTCTCCAGAACCTAGCCAGGACATGAGATGCATTGATGGTGTGTGCATGACGTCAGCTCAGGGAGGGGTGGTCATAGGGCATGAGATGGGTTGCATTAATGGTACGTGCATGGAGTTGGTTGTGGGTGGACGTCTGATTGACATCATTTCATGCTTACAATTGTATCTTATATCCATTATCTTTCACCTAAACAATGCTACGTAACGAGCTTTATGTTTGAATTCCAGAAATAAAGAGGTTTGAAGAAAATAGGCATGAAAGGACCTAAAAGAAGGAAAAATGACTGAGTTGAGAGACTCGAGGACTACGATGCAAGATAGAAGGACCAATGAGCAAACAAGAATACTCCACACCATCATGGGGAGTATTTTGGCAATTCTATTCGGATCGGAGCTCCAGCAAGAGAGGTAGATGCATCAAAGACCAACAAATCCATCCAGAAAAGCCCAGAACAAAAACCAGACGCATCCAAACCTTGATTTAAGTCAAAAATCAAGTAATAGTAATGCCTAAGAAATTAACTAACTTTGCACACAAAAATACGTGATGTAACATATAATGTTTGTGGCACTTGAAGCATGTTATGTTGAGCATTCTCTGTTAATGACTTAAAATGTAACATCCTGAAACATCGGAAATTTAAAAATTATTATCAAGACATCATAGACCAATGAGCAAACAAGAATACTCCACACCATCATGGGGAGTATTTTGGCAATTCTATTCGGATCGGAGCTCCAGCAAGAGAGGTAGATGCATCAAAGACCAACAAATCCATCCAGAAAAGCCCAGAACAAAAACCAGACGCATCCAAACCTTGATTTAAGTCAAAATCAAGTAATAGTAATGCCTAAGAAATTAACTAACTTTGCACACAAAAATACGTGATGTAACATATAATGTTTGTGGCACTTGAAGCATGTTATGTTGAGCATTTTCTGTTAATGACTTAAAATGTAACATCCTGAAACATCGGAAATTTAAAAATTATTGTCAAGACATCATAGGCTACGATATACTGTTGATCACACGTGATCGGAGCGACTGCCTCAGTCCCTTCACGAATTTCCTCGCCCACTGCTCAGGGTCACACAGATCTCTGGGCAGTAATGCTCCAATGCGTTGAACCTGCTGATATAACTCGCCAGGGTCATCTCCTTCTGTTCTAGCGACATGAACTCCTCTCTCTTCCGATCCCTGACGTGCTGGGGAAAGTATTGCTCATGAAACACCTCTAGAAACTCCTCACAGCTGACGTCCTCAGGGTCCTCAAACATAACCCTGGACGCGGTCCTCCACCAGTTGGTTGCCTCGCCATCAAACACATAGGTGGCCAGGTCCACCCTCCTCTTTGGTGCAACTCCAATCGCTCGGAAGATCTTCTGCATCTTGAAGACCCCGTCCTTCGCCACCTTTGGACCACTCCTACCATCGAAACTCAGTGGGTGCTGACGTATAAACCGATCGTGCTCAACGTCCATCCCGCCCTGCACATTCTGGGCTGCCTGACGCTCCAGAAACTCACCCAACCTGTCCCAATTGGCGCCCTCAGTGGCGTCACTGGTACAACGATCACGCGGGGAACTCTTCACGCGTCAAGGAGGCATCTGACAGAAGAAACAATCACAAACTTCAGCCATGAATGCATGCTAAAAGATAAAATGCACGTGTCCTATTACTACAAGGGTGATTTCATTGGGAACCGCATTGGAATCGACCGCTTTGATACCAAATTGTAACATCCCGAAACAGCGGAAATTTAAAAATTAGTGTCAAGACAACATAAAACAATAATCAAAAGACGAGACTGTTACTTCTCATAAAACATTTAAGCGGTGCACCATATTACATCAGAGTTTGTCAAAAAGTTACATGATTACATCATAAAAAACAAAAGGAGATACAAGTAATCATGTCGACCTTAGTGGTCCGAGTGAGAGGATCTGATCCCAAAATGTGCGTGCCTGTTGATCACCACCCAACTGGACCTACTGCGGTCCTGAAATAAAACATGCAACAACAATGCATTTGTTTCCATAAGGAAACCTCATATGCCAAACTCACGTATATGCATGCAGTAGTACAAATGGACCTATCATACTAGTAGCATGTCATGTCATCAACAATATGGAAAACAGTTCCCCGAAGGGTAACACGGGACATCAGTCCGACAATCATCATCGGGTCTCCCAAGGAGACCTACCATAGGCACATACGGTCTAGCGAAACAAGACGTGACGCTCCCCACATGCGGCTACACTAAACATGTGGTTCGGCAAGGAGCATCCGCCAAGTCCGCACCATAAGAAACAGATCTGTAACTTCGTAGTCGAAACCACCCCAACGGAGCCGTCGCTCGGTCGGTCCATCAATCATCATCTCAGTAGGTGCCCAGCTGAGGAAAACATAACCAGAATAGCATCGGCGACATCACCGACACATCATCGGTGGTCCAACAATACGTCCGGCACAACATCAGATGGGTCCAGACCAACGTCTGCTAGGTCATCAGGCTCCACAAGCCGCGAACACCAACCACGTCGCTATAAAAGCAGGGCAGCGATCTCCGTAGCCATCCAAGCCGGTAGTCACCTCACCCAACGACAATTGCATACTCGCACAACATCATACATTGGGATTTGCGATCCCTCAGTGTAGGATTTCGTGTCCCTATGTATGCATATATTTTAAATTTTTTAATACAACATACAAGATCGTTTTCTTATTTTCAACAATTTCTATGTACAAACTTTTGTGATTATTCTAATAACATGCAATCCTACATTTATTAAAATAAATCACAAAGGTAGAATCATACCTAAAGGTTCTCTAAAACATTTTTGAAGATTCGTAGTCGCGTTGCCCATTGAATCGTTCACGGATTTGCCTCCGAGTGTTCACCAAACTCTAAACAAGATTAGAGAGAAAGGAGTTAGCCAATCAATCTCTAACAAGGTTTAGAATCTAGCTAATAACCCCATTTTAAGCTCCTGAGATTCTTATCTCTAAAACTTAAATTTACTAAGAGATTTTCGTGGTGATTAGGGAGAGATTAATGAGAGAAAGATTTTTGCATTAGTTTTAAACAAGTAGGAGTAGGTGCCCTTTTATAGGCTACCAAAACATCCTTATCAAGAGCTATTATTTAGCCATGATCTCTTGCTTATTCTCTCCTAAAATTAATCTCTAATTTCCACATAATCACCCCGAACGGTTCACCGTGTTTGACCCCGATTTTGCCTTTGTCAAATTTTGGATTTATTTCCAACAAAATTTGATCTTTTGGGGTTTTTAGCAAATTCACATCCTATGTATATTATCATATGTAATATTAAATTATTACACCCCATAATATATACCTCATATGAATTTATTATGATTCTAATTATGTCAATTCTCATGACACATTGATTTTAATTAATTCACCACATGTGTCCCATTTTCATATGAAACTCGACACATCATATGAACTTAAAATCAACCCTCTTGTTTCCCAGTTTTGTGGTGTGACCTATAGGAGGATCTAAGCCCAATTGGCAGAGATATTAAACATTTAATATCTCAAACTATAAGCGGTATCTAACTACACATTATAGTTATCCAATTAGCATAGATGTCTTTGTTCCACCCGAACCAAAACACGATCCATTTAGTGATGTAAGTGCACCACTTGTGTCCGTCCCTTGCCTCATGATATTAAGAATATATACAAAGTAGAAATGTGTCATCTTTGTATTATATTCATTTTTTGATCTCTCTAAGCTAATTATCACTATGTAACTTAACTCAAGTTACATTGTGCACATTATAATTTTGCTTTGTCGGACCCTCTAATATCATCACTCAATTAAGAGGGGCAATGACAATCGTTTGACTAGCTATCTTTTCCAGCACAAGTCATGCTCAACCAACTATTGTCTTTATCACTACACTCATTGATAGCTTTTGACAATAATCAAATTAAGCACTTCTTGAGTGAAAAGATATAAGTCTCATATCTTAGGATCCAAGACACAGTAAAAATATTAACGACACGAAACACAATTCCATAATGTTTTACTTGTTAGGTATGTTCAATATATAAAAATAATCTTTTCCTCTTTTATATACTCATGTCGTCAATTATTTCTAGAGCTACAATAATCGATGACCAACACGACAATCTTATCTCAGTGATTAATGTTCCACGTTAATTACCATGATTGTGAATAACTTTTGATTTATGTAAACCATTATCTTTTAGAGCTCTACGGTTAAGGACCAGGCGCCTCTTCCTTAACACTTCCAAAAGACGAATACCATAATCAAGGAACAAAATGTTTGCACATTCAATTCATAATAATTGACATATAAAAGTAAAACTTTTAGAACACATTCCTTTCACTCAGGCCCGCTACTCTACAATGAGTCCATCAATCCATCACATCAAGTCACGATCCATAGTCGGAGGTGACACGTCTCGAACACCCACACTCTTCCACACGGCGGTCCCTGGGCAGACACGCATAACGCGCCCACCGTCACCTCCCGGCTCACGCACAAGGCGAGGACACAGGTTTACGTAGACAGAGTTGGCATCCTAAAAAGGACCAGGAATTCAGTTCTGTGCACAAACGGTCAACTGAAAGAGGCAACCCGGTCGACCGTTCCCATAAGGTTCGGTCGACCGAAAGTCTGCAACGGTCGAACTCTCTGCGCAAAACCTAGATCCCAACGGTCGAACAAGAGTCTAAAATCGGTCGACCGAATACGAGGTCAAAATCTGGAGTCTGGTCAACATCAATTCAAAACTACCGATCGACCGACTCAGAGGTCCCGGTCGACCAAAAACTACCAGGCCATCCTAGCAGTTCTACGTCATAAACGGTCGAACACATATAAAGAAATGGTCGAACAAGCATGCATCAAATCCAGTACACTTAAGTTCCGGTCGAACGAACACAAGAAACCGGTAGACCGAAACACAACAGGCAACCCCGACCCACCAGCACAATGCACTACTGGTCGACCGCCACGAGGCATCGTCCGACCGGTGTTGGTTAAAGTCGGGCAAAATACCCTACATCGGTTGACCGCCCGGAGGGACCCAGTCGACCGTTGGTCATCTGCAACCTTACACCAGCCAATGATTTATGCCGCACACATCACCGGAGAGGTCTCCGACCTCCCCCGACCGACCAACACATCCCTTACACGAGGGTGAACAACAAACCACACTAAGAAGCCGACATACCTCAAGAAAACGACGAAACCGCCAGAGCCTTGCTCGTGCAACGTCGTCTCCGGAACCTCCTCGCTCGTCTACCTCCGCACGCCTCACGCCGGGACCACACGACCACGCTTTTCACCGACCACCGGAGCTCGATCAACTGAGGGAGAGGGAGAGAGAGACGAAATCAGAAAAGAGTGTGAGAGAGAGAGAGATGTGAGTTTTCGTTTAAAAACCAACCTTACTCCACTATCCCCACCATTCCCCTACAACCATCCCCCTACACCCTCATTCATCACCTTCCTTGCCTTCCCCATGCAACCCACTGCTGATCTCCACTTCCCCATGCAAAGACAACCTCTAAGCACCTCTCTCCTCCTAACACCCATTAGCACACTAAATGGGTTTAGGGTTATTACATAAAAGTTTTAGAAAGCAACAAGACTCCCCATTTCACTTTTTGTTAATTGTGGAGCATAAAGAAGTGGGGAAAGAAGAGAACAGGAAAAGCAAAAGACACCTCTACTAAAGTTAACTTAAAATGATGCAGACATAGAGAGAACAACGTTAAAGATACCTTTCTGCTGCAGGCATTTCAGAACCGACAATGCACAAGGTCAATTGCAGAAGTTTCAATACCCATGGACTTTGAATTGATAGTTTTCTAGGGTGACGACCTGTAGCAACCTGCAGTGTAATATAATTACGTAAAAAATTGTATACGTAAGCAATTTCAGCGACATAATGTATCAGTGAGAGAATATGGACTTCTATAATTGTTTCAGAATTATTTTCTTAATAGAAAGTAAGTTTGTTTAGTTTTTCAGAACGATTATCAAATGCCTAAATTCTGAACACAACAAGTAATTATACGAAAACCATTCTATCGGTATCGTGCACTCTGGATTTTATCATTCATCGGTCTCAAAAAACATCAACTTTTAGATAGAGAAAAAAGTATCTCTAAATCCAGACTCTTTCCAAAGCACATATAATGTGTTCATATGATGAAGATTTATCTAATTACGACCAAAGGCTTACATTTTGTCAGACCATTTAGCCACAAACTAAACACAACCCATCAACTGAGTTCTAAGGTAACACCACATGCAGCCAAATCAGGGAGTTCATCATCCTAACCATTTCGAGGATTGCTATATGGCTTCGCACAACTCCAACCTCTCTTGGGACATCCCATTCTATCGTAATCTTTCTGATAGAGAAGCTTTGAGTTTCAGTAGTTTATTGGAGGTGTTTCACGACTTTGAAAACCTTCATTCTCATAGGGCGACTGATACTTTGATTTGGTCCTTTCAAGATCTTAAATTTGTTAAATTCTTTTATTATATTCCTCTGGGTCCAGGCCCCTTTCGGATGTTAGGTCTTTGATCTGGAACAACGATGCACCATTGAAGGTCCAGGGCCCTATTCGGATGTTAGGTCTTTGATCTGGAACAACAATGCACCGTTGAAGGTCCAGTTCTTTGCGTGGCTGATTCTTCATGGTGAAACGTTGACAGAGGTGGCCCTGAAAATCCAGGGATGGATTTTGGCGAGCCGATGTTTGTTATGTGGCGGGGATGAAGAATCAAACTCCCACTTATCCGGAACATGTAGTGTGACAAAAGACCAATTTGCCCCGATGACTGATAAGCTGAGAGTGAGGAATATATTTATGGAAGGGGATTTCCAACGATTCCGACTATCTTGGGTGGAGGACTTGGGACGAAATAATACGGGCGATGTGGCTAGGTTGGCTCCCCTAGCTCTGTGGTGGAATATTTCGAAACATAGAAACAAAGTCATTTCCAACAATGGGAAGATTCAACCAGGCAAAATTTGGAGCAATGTGATACACGACATTATGGCATGGTCCAATCGTTGGTCATCATACGGGCTCTTTATTAGAGTCGGGTTGGTCTACTTGGTGTCGAGTCTTGGGGCGTTTTGCCTTTGGTTCTACCACGGTAGCTCATTGCTTTTTTGTTACCTTGTTTTATTTAGTTCTTGCCCCTTGTATCCCTCTTCTTTTGATGCTACTAATTATAATAATAAAAACCATTTCAGGAATTGGCAAATTAGACAAACAAAGGCTCTACCACCCCCACTAGCATTTCAACTTTTCTAAATCCTCGACATTTACCTAACAATTTATGGAACGAGAAATCAACACATTTTCGCCTTTCACCATTTCTCCACAACTAAAAAAACATTACTTTTCGGGAAAGACAACATAAGTGCAATGCAAACTCTCGAACCACAACACTTCATAAAACCAACCAACACCAATCCCTTCCTTAAACTACGTAATCCCAATCTTAAACTCATTTACGCAAACAAATAAATTCATTTCTAGCTGAAAAACAGTTCCAAAACGGACTTAACATAGACACATATAAAAGAGCGACCAAACCTTCGAGGCGGGCCGAAGGTTAACAAGATGAAGATTTTTATCTAATTGCGACCGAAGGTTTAGATTTTGTCCTACCATTTAACCACAAACTGAACACATCCCACAAACCAAGGTAACACGATATGCAGCCAAATAAGTGAACTCCACTAGAATTTCAAATATTCATCCAAATTCTCCACACTTACCTAACAATTTAACGGAAGGGGAAATCCCATGTACAAACACAGTCCCA
This sequence comes from Triglochin maritima, assembly GCA_963682175.1. Lineage (NCBI taxonomy): Eukaryota > Viridiplantae > Streptophyta > Magnoliopsida > Alismatales > Juncaginaceae > Triglochin > Triglochin maritima. Next base: position 19,085,365 of record OY821779.1, read on the forward strand.
CTTTCACCACTTCTCCACAACTAAAAAACCATAACTTTTCGAAAAATATAGCAAATCCCAATCTTAAACTCATTTACGCAAACAAATCCATTCATCCCCAGTTGAGAAGAAAAACAGTTCCGAACCTTCGACGCGGACCGAGCCGGAGGGCTCCACGAGGGGGTCGTCGGTCCCCGCTTCGCTCGCGTCAGCGTGGTTCCATTCCTGAAATGGTCAAATAGAATCGTGAGAAGAGGGAATAAGGAGTGGAGAGAAGGGGGGCAAGAGAATGTGGTGGTGCCTTTGGTTGGAGAATTATGGTTTGGAGACGAGAAGGAGAAGGGCGGTTTCGGTGGAGGAGAGACATCGAGAAATGAGTTAGTTTGTTTCGAGACGGAAGTGGCGGAGATGAAAATCAAGAAGGTCCGATTGGCGATATTTTCACCACCAAAGTTGTTGGAGCTGAGGGAAACACACCCACCACATCTTCCAGATTTCGGCTTGAAATCCGCGCTGCAACTTACGATTTTTGCCGAAGCACTCCCGTTTGGATGAAGCTTCACCCAAGCTTCAGCTATGGGATGGTCGAGGAAATGGATTTGCCCCTGACCAAACGGACCCAAAGTCCCGAAACACCCCCTTCTGTCGGGATTTTTTTTCTTTCTATTTACCAATTCCAGAACAATTTTTGCGTTTCTATCGCTCTTCTGTGTACCATGTATCAAGGCGTATGGGTTATGGTATGGCAAGTCTGACTTGATTTAATAGACGCTTTTGTTTAGCTTGAAGATAAAAAAATAAGTGAAATTTTTTAAATTTTTTTACCCCAATTAGTAAACAAGCCGGTTAGAACTCAAAATAAATCAAGCTCGACTCGAGATTTTTATTGTTAAATTTGTATTTGTTTTTTGGTATTTAATAATAATATACCATTAGGTTTTTGTTCAAATTCGACCCACTTCGAACACGGTTAGAGAGCACTTAGTGAAATATTGAAAAGATTAAACAAGAAGAATAGAAAAGATGGAGAAGATTTGGTGTGAAGAAAATGAATGGTATTAAGGGTTTATATAGATTTTTTGTTGTGGTATTTTGGTAATTTAAATATATAAAAAATAAGCAAACGACTATATAGTCGTTGGGACATAATCATGCACAAGCCAACTCTCTCTTTCCCTCTCTCTCTTGGCGATTCTGAGGTTTTTGGGAAACTTCCATCCTGACCCTCTCCATGGCTAACGGAGATGGACCGAGCAGGTCTCCACCCCTCACGAGTGGCCTACCTTTGACTGTTCGGGGGCTAAGGGAGTAGGGGCAGACAACTCGTTTGTTGGGATGGTGAAGAAAGGTGTGGGGAAGGTGACCAACAAGGTCTTTCATAGCGGTGGTAGTACTTTGTCGACACCTTGAGAAAGGTACTTAAGGAGGAAGATTGTTCTTTAGGGTATTTTCTACCAATTGAGGTGAATGGGAGGAGGTGGCACTGATTGGGGAGGAGATCCAACGTATGGCTTAGAAGATTGGAGGGGTACAATGGTGCTTAAGACCGTGGGAAAGTTGTACCAACAGCAAATGGCAAGCTACATTAAAAGGGTGTGGAGGCCAAGTAGACGTTTTGATGTGCGACCAAGAAGCAACGAGGTTTTTTATGTTCACTTTAAAGGTCATAAGGATTGGAAACTGGTGCTGGACATGGGGGATCAGTTCATACTTGAGGTATTCACATTTGTCAAGTCGTGAAGTCAAGCCAAATCATTGGAAGAGATGGCATCGCGGGTGGTACCCATTTGAGTTACGCTCCCAACCATTCCTAGTCACCTTTGGGACAATGAGACGTTCAAGCGAGTTGGTTCCTTGTTGGGATGGGTAATCAAGGTGGAATTCCTTTCCTTGAGAGGAGGAGGGGAGAAGGGACAAATGCAAAGCTCCTTATTGCTATGGATGCTCAGAAAGAGTTCCCAACGATGGTGAAGATTGTAGTGGAAAGTGCTCGTGAGAAGGAGATCATAGACATACCACTGAGCTATATTCATCCATCTTCGAAATGTTCAAATTGTAGGTGCTTTGGGCATTCGACGAAGCGGTGTCGTCACAAGAGGAACATCGGGCATCCGACTAAGGGATCTAACAAGGGAGGAAGGGACAACAGACTCGCTGGCCATGGGGAGGCCTTAGGTTCGGATGAGACACGTGAGGAGGCTGGTCATATGAGACTGTCAGACGTGGGAGGATGTCCGCAAGACAGAGACAATGGTGGTAGTGTGGAGGGAGGCAGAGGCAAGCAAAGGTGTGCACCAGAGCTCAATTAAGACATGAGATGCACTGATGGCGCGTGCATGGAGTCGGCTGAGGAAGGGGCGTCCACAGGAGCATGCGTGGGGACAGGAGCAGAGCTAGACTCTGAATTAGGAGAGAGATCTGAATGGGTAGGTGATAACGGTACAACCAGAAGTACAAGCACAACCACAAAAGCTGGTGCTAGGGGTGAATGAGGTGGTATAGGTGTAGGATTTCGTGTCCCTATGTATGTGTATATTTTTAAAAAATTAATACAAACATACAAGATCGATTTCATATTTTCATTGATTTTACGTACATGTATTTGTTTATTCTAATATCATGCTTTCCTACACATATTAAAATAAACAAATGATAAAGAATCATACCCAAAGGTTCTCTAAAACCTTTCAGAAGATCTGGGGTTCCGTTGCTCGTCGAATCTCTTCCAAGTGTTCACCAAACTCTAAACAAGATTAGAGAGAAATGAGTTAGCCAATCAATCCCTAATTAAGCTTAGAATCTAGCTAATAACCCATCTTTAAGCTCCTGAGATTTCTATCTCCAAAACTTAAAACTATTAAGAGATTTTCGTTGTTATTAAGGGAAAGATTAATGAGAGAAAGAATTTATGCATTAACATAAACAAGTAGGACGAGTGGTCCTTTTATAGGCTCCCAAAACATCCTTATCAAGATTTATTCTTTAGTCATGATCTCTTGCTTATTCTCTCCTAAAATTAATCTCAAATTGCCACATAAGCATCCTCAAAACATTTGATCAAATCTGGAATTAATCCAACCCATGATCTAATTATTCTCTTAATAATTCAGGCAAAAATCGCGTTGTTTTGTTAACCGAGAATTCTTCTTTGACACATGTTCGGATGGAGTGTGCAGCCCACATGAGAAAGCTTTCGAGAAGAAGGAGAAGAAGAAGAATCCTAAGACTATTTTGATATCTCACTCGATCTTGGGATGGAGGAATGATAAATTCTAACGTCCTCAAAGAAGACGAAGAAGATGATGGAGCTCCTTGGAAAGAGGGTGATGGATCCGAATGATGAGGCCGCCTTCGTTCCTTAATGTTCATCATTTCTTGGAATGTAAGGGGGTCAATGAGACCTCTCAGAGGAGGGAAGCTAAGGGCCTCGTTCGACATCATGGGACAGATCTGACCATCTTCCTTGAAATGAAGGTGACGAGAACTAATTTTTGCATGTTCACGAGGTTTCTTGGTGAACGTTGGAGGGTGGAATCGAATGGGGGGGGGGGGCTTTCCTTGAGAATGCTCCAGACTCCATCTAGGTCGCATGGGACTGTGATCGTTGGGAAGTATATATTCTTGATATAACAAGCAGTGGGTGCATTTTCGGACGGTGAATATGGGAGGTTTAGCCATTTTTGTCACGATAGTATATAGGGTCTCTTTGTGAGTGATCCGTCGAGTACTAAGGGCAAAGTTGGCCAAGTTGGGGCAAACTATCACTGGTCCCTAGTTGGTGATATGAGATTTTAATGAGATCAGGTGGATAGGAGAGAGTTGTGGGAACCCCGGTGGGGGGGGGGGTATGGAGGAGTTCAACCAGTCCATTAATGAGGCAAATCTCTTAGAGATTCCTTAGATCAGAAACATTATGACAACCTGCAATGGCATCCTAGGGGAGGGCATGATATTTAGTCGGCTAGATAGGGCATTGTGCAATGATGCTTAGAGCAGGTTGTGGTCATTGGGTAAGGTGGAGCACTTGGGGGTAACATAAGTGATCACTAGGCTCTAAAACTGGAATTACAATAACTGGAAAAGAGGAAGGAGCCCACTTGTGCAGAATAGTGAATAGTCATCGTCCAATACACGCCCGTCGCCCATAAATGTGACGTTTATAGGTATATACGTCGATTTGAAATACTAGATGTTAGTTTTTTTATAATAAGCATTTAAATAGATGTGTAATGGGCAACAACTATTCCCCATGTGTATAGACGTTAGAGTATAGACGTTGCATGTGTTGTATAGCCGACGTCTATTCCCCAGGCATATGTCGGAGTATAGATGTCGTGTGTGCTCTATAGCTGACCTCTATGGGTCTTATATGACAGAACTATTTTATTTTATATTTTATCCCAACAAAACCTCCACCCCGACCAAACCCTAGCCACCTCCGTGACCTTGGTCACCCTCCTTGAAGACCCCAACCTCCTCCGCCACCGCAACCACCTTCGCGACCTCGACAGCCACGACCCACGATAGTCGCCATGAAGATCTTGGGGTACATGTTCATGCCTTGTTCGATTCTCCACCCTGTGATTGGGTTTATTGCTTTTTTTTGTATTTTGGATTGAAGTTAGTGTGGATGAAGTTGGGTTTTGGTGGTATTTTGTCTTGTTTTTGTTTCACTAGATGTTTTTTTTTTGTTGGATTTCTGCAATGTACTTTTTTTTCTTGTTTGTTGCATTTGGTGTCTCGGGTCGAAGTCCGAAGTGAATATGAATTGGGGGCTTTTTAGGTAATTTCGGATGAAGGGAGTTGAATGTTAATATATTTTGATTCTTTTGGAGTTGAGACTTACAAGTAGTTATCAAGCTTATAAGTTGAGAATAAGCCAGGCAGGTTTGCCTATCACAACCACGAAAAACCAGATCGTTCGTCCTAAAAGCAGCATTTCGTGTCTACTTGAGATTATAGGTATTTTGTTGATTGCATTTGGTGTGTGGTTGAGATTAAGGTTGTTTTGCTGATTGCATTTGGGTTGACGTTTATCATTAGTTTGGTGTGATTAAAGTAGAAGTTTTAGTATTTTTGTTTCTTTATATTCTGAATTTCAGTGTGCACTGTGGAGTGAAGTTGGGGTTTTGTTGAATTTTTACTTGTTCACTCTTTGAGATTGAAGTTCAATTTTAATGTTGGATTTTTGATTGGGTTGGCTCATTAATTGGGATCAGCAATGGTTTTTCTATCTGGATTATTACATGTGTTTTTTTTGTATTGTTGCTTTTATTAAGCATTTTGAGTTATAGTTCAAAGTAGAGTTCAATCTTTTTAATTAGTTGAGTTCTTTATTGATGTTCAAGTTTTGAAATTTGAAGTGAAGTTGGTTTCCATTCCCGATTAAGTTTTGAAATTTGAAGTGAAGTTGATTTCCATTCCTGCAAATTGTTGTCATGTCTTGGACTATAGTGCCCCTACAACATGATAAGTTATGCACATTTGATTTATATGTTAACTTCATGGATAAAGACTTGCGAACTTAGGGGATTTTTGGTTTACAAGTCCAACACAAAATTCAAGAATATTAGTGATTATGTCATTATCGTGTCCTTTTGTATGAAACATCATATGCAAGTGGAATATAAACCCATCATGCTAACTTTGATGATGTCTTATGCAACTTGTTATATTTTGTTTTAATAGTACTTCTGCATGAACATCTTTGTCGGTAGTTAATTATTTACATATTGTTTCAGGTTTACAAAATATTAGACAATATTTGCTAAATTACATATTATTTACATATTGTCTGTAGATATGCTAGTAGTATGATAGTAACTCATAGACTCTTAAGCAACTTGGCCTTTAATAACCTATAACAAAAGATTAGACAATATTTGATAAGTCATTCATCATATAAGATTTTTCATGGATGTAATCATCGTATTTATTTTTTTTGTTTTATGATTTCTATCGTAGATTGCTGGTGTAAGGTACGTAATCTCTTTCACTCATCATTCATTAGAAAACACACATTAGTTTGTAGGATTGTATTGAAACAAGAGAGTGAGTGATTGTTTGGTGTGTTATTTATTAGATTAAGGTATGAAAAACACCTAGGAGGAAGGCACTTACTAGAGATGAGGTGGGGGATTTCATCACCCTTTCCTTGGCCCAAAAACCACATAATAAAAAAACTTAATAAAATCAATTTAGACGTTGGCCCCTAGGATTACCAGACGCATTAAGGAGAGGAAAATGTTTAAGACATTCATGGCCTGAACGTCGTTGCCCATCTAGTCTCGTAGAGATTTTAGGAACCTCTGGGCTTTTGATTTCCTACAGACTAGTGGTCCTCGGTGGGACCTCGAAGTTAGGTGTCGTCTAGTGCTAAAGACCTATAGTGGACTTTAGGCTGCTTTTGCCTTGATTTCTTAGCTAGGTTTCTAACCTTCCTTATTCCCACGCTAGATTAAGGATTTCATCTCCTCTCTCCTGAGTCATTCTCTTCTCATCTTCATGTCTCCGGATCTTCTCGTCTACGAACACCTTCTTTTAAATTGACATTTTATTTCTTGACTTCAATAATAACTATCATTTTTCTTAATGTTTAGATTGAAATGGATCGAGATTGGATTCTTTCAAACCGATTGAGTGATGAGTATGAGAACATATTAAATATGTTCTTAAAGGTTGCCAAAAATCATTCAAAGGATAGGAATGACAGAGACTTGGCATATTGTCCATGCAGTAAATGTCATAATATGTCCGTTAAGGAAAACACATCCTAAAGGTGAAGTGTAATTTTGAATAATAACCATCTGATGTCTTGATTTTACTTTTTAATGTCTTCATTTTAATTTTTACAGTATCATGGCTCCGAAAAAGAAACTCACTCCATCAAAGTCTGAGGTCTCGAAGATTTACGGTTCACAAGGTCCTACTCTCATGAACGAATTCGTGGGCAAAAGGAATAGAGATGATAAAATTCCGATCCAGTTAGATAGCAGTCTTGAGCCGATAGGCATGATGTCTGATCACTGGTATAGGTATTAGGGGAGCCCAGCGAGGTCCAAAGTTGACATATGTTTGTCAAGTTGGAGCGAAGTTGATGAGAAGCTTAAAGACACCATTTGGGATGACGTGCGTGTAATGAGTCCATTATAATGTTCTTTAGTTTTAGTCAAACTTTTAATTTATAGAAATTGAAAATGTTAACGTGTTATAGGCAAGTTTTGAGTTCCAATCCACTTACACTTTGAAGAAAAAGTGGATGAGATACATTGTGGTCCGTTAGAGGAACTTCAAAACAAAGTTAACGAACAAGTGGATATTCGGAGAGTATCAGGACATAAATCTGTGTGATTACTATAACTTAATCACTCCGAGTACATGGGCTCAATTCAAAAAATCAAGAGAAACCCCGGAGTTTTAGGTAACTGAGTTTAATTTAGAATATGTACTTATTAGGTTATTGCTTCAAATGATAATCTAATAAAATTGGTCGTTGGACCTCCGAGCAAAAAACCAAGAACACTGATCTTCTAACAAGTATCTTCATCATATGTCCCAATCAGAATACCAAAAATTAGAAAAACAAATGATGACCAAAAAAATCACCCGGAAGTACAACAAGCAATTTACTCCGGTTTGAGTGAGGATCAAGCAAGCAACTTGTCTCCTCCTTCCCCCGTAGCTCGTTGTGATTCTTGGAAGAGAGCGATGATAAACACCAAAGGGTAGGTACGTCACAAACGAGTCGCAAGAGGTCGGCTCAAAGATAGTAAGTTATATCACTTGTATGTTATTAAATCACATTCTAAAAAATCATATTTTTCAATTGTTCGTAGCAATTTTTTCTACAACTTTAGGACTCTGAAGTTGAGAGAATCCCAAGGCAAATTTATTTTAGATGGTCGGAATGACATTCTACGTGAAGCCTTGGGAAATGACGAGCATCCCGGTCGTGTACGGGGGTAGGAAGTGGGGTTGGACTGCGACAATATTATGGAAAGACTAATCACTCAAGTTCGTCGACAGTTTATACAAAATGCGAGCAGAAAATTCTAGAATTGCAAAATAAATTGCAATATGTCATGGACAGATTGAATCGTGATTTTCCTACTTCTCCAACCTGTTGTAGGACCGCTTCTTCCCCGGTCACCACTCCTCCAGTGCGTCCAGTGGTCAGCCCCATTCAACAATCTGATTTCACGGCTGGTTCTCGAGATTTGGCCCTCGTAGGTAGGTCCTCACTTGGTAACTTTGAGGATGGTAGCAGATGTCATCTATTTGTTGAAGAGACTGAGAGAAGATGGGTGGGACACATAATAGTTTATAACCTCTCTAAACACCACTTCAAAGATGTGGAAACGGGAGTCGTGAAGGTTGTTGTGGGGAATTGTTTAGATGCTGATGTTTTGGTGTCAATTCCCAAAGAAGAGTTTTTACCTTGGGCAAAGCATGCAATGGGTGCCTGAGGTAGCCGTGTCATTTAATAGAGCTTCATTACACATGAGATATCCTTCATTTTTGAAAATAAATAAATTACCATTTTGTTAATAATTGCATTTCTAACATTTATATATATATCGTTAAGGTTATTGAAAGTCCCCTGAGCAAAGGATCAAACACCTAACCTCCGATCAACATTAATTTGCTACCAAATAAGTGCAAAATGTTGTATCTATTGGCTTTTTGGCCTTAATCCATATTTTGATTATGTATTTCAACCTAATCTTAATTAGGACATGTAGATTAGCACATGTAGTATAATGGTATACATGTTGTATTGTGCTAACATCTACAGGTGATCAAGACTCAAGAAAGAAGAAAAATCAAGTCAAGACATGTAATCAAGCTAGGATTGAAGACATGTAATTTTACCTTTCTTTGAGTATTAGGAACTTATGTAAATTGAGCATAACTTAAGCTAATATGCATGCATTCACACACTAGGTTCCCTGTAGGAGTCACACACAAAATATCATATCATTTGGACTCCATTGGATCACCTAAACACCTAAAACATTGGTCGCAAGCCTGCTTGAGTTTGGTCGACCGTTCACCTTTCGGTCGACCGGTTATACACAATATTTGTTATACCAGACCAATCAGTTCAACCGATCACACTTCTGTTAACCGTTTACCCAGACCTGTTCGGTCGACCGGTAGACCTTCGGTCGACCGTTTCGTTTGCTATTTCTGGTAAAAATACGACAGTTATCCTTGTCGTATTATACAACGGTCGTATACACATTTTTCTCTTAATACACCCCCAAATACCTTTGAACCGGTCGAACAAAATACCTTGTTCGGTCGACCATTCCATTAGGGAAAATCTACCTGCTATCGGTCGACACAAGTTTAGTTCAACCGATCTAGTTTTCCTTCTACCGAACCCAGAAGTTCGGTCGACCGGTACCTGTTCGGTCGACCGTTGACTTATAGAACTTAAGTGTTAGGTCGACCAATGCCTATGTTCGGTCAACCGATCCATTAACTTACTCAAGGGTTCGGTCGACCGATACACCTTTCGGTCGACCGTTTCTGGACAGATTTGTGAATCCGATTTTATGTTTTGTGTGCATTGCACAAACCCCAATCAAATCTTGTCCAAACGGCTAGAAATCTTTAGGAGCTTATAAATAGAGGTTCACACTTAGTTTTCCACAAGATTTCACAACTCCAAAGTGTCAAACTTATAGTGAGATTTTCCACAACCTCAAAGCTCCAAATTAGCCATCCAAAGCCTACTTTCCACATCATTCATCATACAATCATCTAGCAATTGTTGTGCTCAATTAGAGAGTGAGTTCCACTCAAGTTACCATTGTTGTAAAGTGAGCAAGGGTCTTGGTGAAAGCCCAAGACAAAGAAGCAAGGACTTCGGTGAAAACCCGAAGTGATTCTCTCGGATTGTGAGAGGTGGTGCCAAGCTCGGCGAGGGTTGTTCGCAAGCTTGAAGACTTGTAAAAGGCGTTGCTCCCGGCCCGGAACGGGGAGGCATAGTGAAGACGCAAGAGGAGCTCGAACGAAGATTCGAGAGGTGCTTGTAAGAGAGGACGTAGGCGCGGCCGAACCTCTATAAAACCGACGTGTCTTCTTGTGGTTTGCATTACTTTCCTACTCGTGTTTGATTTGTTTTTTTATTTCCGCTGCACATCTTTGATCTATCGTCCGAGTAGTTAATTAGGGCTTAATCGTGATTAGTTTGTGAACCCATAGACCCACACGATCCTACAGTATCAACTTATGCTAGTTTGGGATTCACAAGCCTTAACTACCTGACATTTAGAGGAGGAGGTTAAAGGGTTGCCTTCGGATTTATATGTCGCCAAAGAGGATGTTATGCAGTTCTTGGTGATGGATCAATTGTGCATGTCAATTATCGACGTGCAAGTGAAGTAAGTGTTTTCTTGTGTATAAGATAAATCTATTGAATAATTTTATCGTAATTATAACATAATGTAATTTTTACTCTTGTAGACACCTTTATGACGCCAGAAGGTATTTCCCAATCATAAAGTATTTGGATTTGTGTGTCAATCTACTTTCATGCACAGGAATGACGATAATTCGGGTGAGTTTGCGAATATTATGAAAGAACATGAGAAAAATATATTATATGACCCCTTATCATGAGAGGTAACTTTGTTAATTGAAAGTAATTAGAATTTTATTTTGTAATAAACTTCTAATTATATATATAATCAGAGCTCATTGGATGTTTGTCGTTCCCCGAAGCTAATTTTGCATATTGGTTTGATCCTTTGGGGTCGACTACACCAAGGTCATCCTTCAAGAAACATGTAAATCTGTAAGTTCATTTTAATCATCGTATTTGTAATTCGTGTATTTTTATTAGTATTATCGACTTCATATTGAATAACTTGTGTTACTCAGGACAATGAAGTTTTACAGAATCTTGGGTGAAATAAGGACTACCAAAAATACTGGCGTAACTTGGCATGCAATGAGATTAAGTTTCTCCCTTTTTTATTAATTTTGTCAAGTACTTGAACGTATATTTAACGAATTTATATCTTTGTAGTACCACAAGCAGATTGGAAATACCGAATGTGGGTACTACGTTATGAGACACATACAGGAACTCATCAAAATTGCACTTGAAGACATAGAGTTATTTAAGGTAATATTGATCATTTAAAGTGGTATAATTATAGTTTCATTATTTACATATTTATAGTGTATACTTGTATTTTCATAGGTCTTCTAAAAGAATAGTGATCCCTATTTGCAACAGGAGCTCGATGAGACTCGCGAGCGATGAGCTCGCTACTTTATTGGAAACATGTTATTGAACTAACAAGTTCTAATATCATGAACCACATTCTTTGTAATTAAATATGCAATATTATTGAACCACATTCTTAGTATTACCAACATGTTGAATTTGTTGAATAAAATTAGTTGTTGTGAATGAAATTAGTTGAATTTGTGTATGATTGTACAGGATGAATGTGTTGTTGTGAATGAAATTTGTGCAAGATGAATGTGTTATGCAGGATGGTGATTATTGATTGCATTCAGCATTTATTTATTTTTAATTTGAGAAGCATATAGACATTGGTTATTAGGTTAGCCCGACGTCTATTATGGGTTATAGACGCCGGTTATTAGATTAAGGTGACGTCTATACCCCAGAAGAAATGTCGGTTGGGAGCATGAGCGACGCCAAGTCTTTTTTGAGGGATATATATGTCGGTTATGGCGATAACCGGCGTTTATTCTCTTACACTAGACGTCAGTTAGAGGGATAACTGATGCATATTCTCTTAGACTAGACGTTAGCGATAAGGGATAACCGACGTGTATTCTCTTAGACTAGACGTCGGCTGTAAAGGATAATCGACGCGTATTCTCTTGGACTAGATGTTAGCGGTAAGGGATAACCGACGTGTATTCTCTTAGACTAGACATCGGTTGTAAGGGATAACCAACGCGTATTCACCTAGAATAGACGTTGGGCTTTGGGAACCGACGTCTAGGTATAGACGACTCGCGGATAGACGTCGGCTTATGGAACGCCAATAACCAACGTATAGAAGCCAGTTATCCGACGTATATTCCATTTTCTACACTAGTGGCCTTTCCGATTTACAAACTCGTGGGCCAGAAGCCCAGAGCTCAGAAACATATTAAAGAGGCTTGGTGGGTTAAAGTCTGTGGCTCTCCTTATTTTTTCCTGGCACATCGACTCTCTGAAGTAAATGTTGCAATTAAGAAGTGAAACAAAGACCTAGGTATCATAACCTAATAAATGTAGCGATCCGAAGGGTAAAGGAGGCTGAATAGGACTTGGGTCGTAACCCGAAAAGCTCTGATGCCCAACAAAATGTGACCAAGTGGAAGCATACGTTGCGCAAAACACCCCAAACGGAGGAAGAAGGCTGGCATCAACGGAGAAGAGCAATCTGGTTGAACCTGGGCGATAGGAACTCCAAATTCTTTGTCGTAATCACGACGGAGCGGAAGTCAAAAAACTCGCTCTATAAACTGGTCGAGGACAATGGAAAATATATGGTGTCCAGGCAAGACATGGAGGATAAGTGTTCATCACACTTTGGCAAATTGTTTGGGGCCAACCCTATGCGCCCTAATAAAACCATGACCTATGTAGGATTCCTACCTCTGACGAGGTTAAGCACATTGTGATGGAGCTCCACCTAGACAAAAGGCCAGGACCCGATGGGTTTAATGCTTTCTTCTTTCAGAAATACTGGGATATTGTAGTCCATGATGTTTCTCATGTTGTCTAGTCTATTTTCCCGAGCCAACGGATTTTGCGAAGGATCAACCACACCTTTATCACTTTGATCCCTTAGAAGAATCGGGTAATTGAGCTGGCAGACATTGGACCGATTTCCTGCCTCAATACAACCTATAAGATCTTTTCAAGGGGCACAATGGACAAGGCGAGCATGGTAAATGAGCTTGGCTTTGAAGAGAACTGGCTTCCCACACGGTACCTTGGCATGTTGCTGGACCCAAATGCTTTCACTACGCAAGACTGTGGGAGGCTACTCGACGTCCTTAAGAACATGATGGCACGCTGGAAGGCTAATTATTGTCGTATGCGGGCAGAATTCAGCTCATAAATTGGGGTGTAATGAGTAATTTCATGTTTTGGAGCGCCTCAGGCCGCCTGCCATAAGAGGTGATAGTGCGTATTCATAGCAAAGTGTACAATTTCATCTAGGATGGAGGAGGGACGTGGCATGGGCACAGATGACCCTTCCAAAAATTAAAGGTGAGCTTGGCCTCCGAGGCTTAGCCGACGTAGCCCAGGCATCCATAGTCAAGTGCACATGGTTCAAATGGCATGACAGGGACTCCATCTAGTGTCGTTGGATGACGACCAAATATGACGAGACAACCACGTTAGAGCTCTGTGGCAAAAAGAGGAGTGCATTCAGTGGGTTGGTGTGCAATTATAAATGCCAAAATTTACATCTTAAAATGTATGGATGGACTCACACATCGCTGGATTGGATGGGGTCGTGACTTCTCTTTCAAGAACACATGGGAGACCATATGTACAAGGGGCGTGAGGGATCCATTAGCTGCAGGGATCTGGGCACTATAGATAAGCAAACATCCGTTCACCCTCTGGAGGGTCTGATGGGACCACATCACGACTCAGGAGGCGATGTCTCAGAGAGTCGGAACCAACTCAGACTTAGACGTGACTTGCCATCTTTTCTTGGATCATGATGTGACTCTGGGTCATATTTTCTTTGAATACGCTTATTCAAAGGATATCTGGCAGAGGGTGGAGAGTCAGACAAATGGCATTACTGAGGCACAATTTGCAAGTCTTCAACACTACATGGATAAGATCAATAGACTATCTTTATGTTCCCTCAGGTGGGGTTTTATATGGTCTCTGCTTGCTATTACGGTTTGACACATCTTTGCCAAATGAAACAAGAGGAAACATGAGGCAAGATCGGTGTCCGGGTCAGAATTGCTACAACGAATACTTTTAAACATCAAGATATCTTTCCACAAAGGAAACTTCAAGCAGAGAGGTACCTCGAGGGAGGAAGATGCCATGGCCAAATGGGAGACAACGGACCCCGATTTTAATTTTAATTCAACTAGCATGATGTAAGTTGGTGAGTACTAGGTTTACCCATGTGTGAAGTGCTATATTCTAGCAAGACCTTTTCTAGTAGAACTTTCTGTCGCTCTCTGAGCAGTTCACTACTTTTTTAGGGTGGACGGGGATGCTAGCTTTGGCTAGTAATTCCCACATTTTTATTACAATTACCAATTTGTTCAAAAAATGGGACATAACCGTACACCGCCGAGGCTCATGACCCTTATCATGTCATGTCATATCGGGCCTGGGGTGGGCCAATACCCAGGTCTAGTGACTTTTGTTAGTGTGAGTTTTGTAATTTCGTGCCGAGATTCTGTCGAATTATAATTCGGACTGATATTTTGTATTTCCACATCAATTTATAGTATTTTTCTTTCACCAATATTATTCATATTGATTTACCTATTTCCGTTGTGACATAATAAGGTTAGGGTTGAGATAGGTGGAAACGACAATGTGAAAAGAAGGAAAAGTGAAGTTTTGGAGGATGATATATTCCAACGTTGGAGGGGATTGTGGAGAATTTGGAGGGAGATTTTAGGAATCGTTTCAGGAGGGCTTTGGAGGTTTTGCCGGTGAAGGTCGGGGCAGAATTGGAGGAGAAGTGCTTGAAGCAGTGCGTTGCGGAGGTGGAAGTCATGGCTGAGGTGGTAAGGGTTCTTAGCAGGCCCGGCCCATAGCAGGAGCAGGGTGAGCTCCTGCTCTGGGCCTCATTTTGAGGGGGCCTCAAAAAAAATATGTACATGAGCTTATTGGGTTGCAAAGAAGATTAGTGCTACTACATAGATAACACATAAACATTGATAAATTATTTATATACATGAGCTTATTGGGTTGCAAAGAAGATTAGTGCTAACACATAGATAGCACATAAACATTGATAAATTTACCTCAAAAAATACTAAGATGACAAAAAAATTCAAGTGATATTGCACTAACTTAGTGAAATTTTATTATTTAAACTAGGAGGACAAAATTTTTCAAATTTAAGAGTTTCATTGTTGATTTTCGCACAGGATCTCGAAAATTCCCGAGACGGTCCTGGTTCTTAGCAACTCACTTGCCAATTCTGCTTCTTAGGTTTAGTTCGGTGGTGTCGGACTTTTTGGCTGTGGTTGTTTTTTGTATAATCATGTGATGTTAGGTAATTAACTTGTCAAGGTAGCACAAACATTTGACATGCGTCGTCTGACTCTAACCTTAACACGTTAGTTCCCGATGGATCATGTTACTGCTGTGATTTCTTTTTTGATGTTTTATCAGGAAAATTATATCATGTAGCTTGTTTTGTTTGTTGTTTTCTTAGTCCGTACTATTGTCTGTTAATGTCTTATTCTCATATAATAGTATATCACCATTAAATAAGTGTGTCGTGAATGGACTCAGTGCGCATTTGGAACTGAGATTACTACAGGTGTTCAAATTACCATTGTTCAAATGGGAGCTCAAAACTCTAGTGAATCTCCAAAACCAAGACCATTCCTAAAATTACTTTCCAAAGTCAAGCTTAGGTGAAAATATTATTGTTTTCCGTTAGAATAAGTTCAGTTTTATGAAACACCCTTTGTGATTTTCACGTGTCATCCCTCGTCTGCCTATGACAACTACAACTCCTAATTACATGAAATCTTCCATCAATAACTTATTCTAAACAAGATTTCACAACAGTTGGATGACTTCAAAGTTGTAAAAGACCACCCAGGGCTTGGTAAAATTCAAGTTTTGGTAACCTTACAATACCGTAGCTAAGGTGACATATTTATCTGAAAATTCAGCCATATCAAATTGCCTTATCTACACTTTAGCAACTGTATTTGTTTATTTAAATTACTATAACTTAATAGCACTGCGAGATTTCTCTGTCTCGTCATATGGGTGAAGCCTGTTTACGTGAACTTTTGAGATCATTGGTGATTTATTCTTTTATGGTTCACAATGGAGCTAGATATGGAATTGGAAATTTTCTTCCAGTAGATATTACACTATTTAAATTTGAAGTTCTTATAGTTGTATCATATTTATTTGATTTTAAGAAAAAAATCAAATAATAATGAAACACTAAGAAATTGGCAAAATATAAGAGTTGCATACATTTTTTGGGAAAATATAAGAAATGTAATCTAAACTAAACCGTAGCTTAAATACAATTTTTTATTTATCATCCTTATTTAAAAAACCACGCATTTCAATAAAAAAATCAAATTAGATTTTAACATGTTATAATGACTTTTTTAGTATTTTGATAACATATTCACATTTCTCTCTTTTTTGTCATCAATTCAAATACCATATTGTAAAGATTTTGTTGACTTTTGAAAATTATTTTTTTCAATTACAAATTAGGTGTTTCAACAAAATTATAGGAAATCAGTACTTGAATTAAAGATAAAAAGGTGAAGCGATCAAAGTATCCAAAAAAGCTATCATTTGTGTAAAATTGAATTATTTTCTTAAACCAAACGTCTATGACTCTACGTCTTAACCCCGAAAATAAGATTGCAAAGTAAAATCATTATAAACCAAAAAACACGTAAAAAAACTCCAACGCCAAAAATAGCATATCCTACTATCCAAAACAATATATTCTCTACGGAAATATAAAAAAACTTCAAACCCAACTTATATTTTTTATTATTTTCAAATATTTTAAATTACAACGTACATTTTATTTTTAATTTTTATGAAAGAGATAAGCCTTTTTTGATATTTTGATCACAAAATCAAATTCCTATGCTTTTTATCATTAATTCAAGTACTAATTTCTTATAGTTTTATTGAAATGCCTAATTCGTAATTAAAACAAAATCAATTTCAAAAATCAATAAACTATTACAAATGGTACTTCAATTGATGACAAAACTGTGAGAAGTGTGAATATGTTACTAAAATTTCCCAAAAGTTATCCTATCATTTTAAAATCGAGTTTGAATTTTTCTTTTGTTGAAATTCATGATTTTGTTAAAATAAATATGTTAAGTAGCAAACCTAATTGGCTTACTGTACTTTCCTTATCTTTTTTATTTCTCATATTTTGCCAAAAATTTCGAGACTTATATTTTGCCAATTTTTTATTCTTTCATTATTATTTGAAAAATTTATAGTGCTTGTTTTTTAGTTTTTACTAAAACAGTTGATCCATTACTAATTCATGAAGACTGAGATTACAATCAATAAATTTGTAGGAGCAACTCCAATTAAGTTAAACTTTCTCACACTAGAAGTATTATTAGTACCATCTCCATCAATATCTTTCTTGGCTTACTTTACACTTTAAAGTTCTTGTTGGGCCCTATTTCCCTTCGATATTATAGGATCCAGACTAATGTTTGCATATCATGTTATTAGAGTATAGTCCCACATCGTCAAAATGGGGATACCCACTTCAATATGATATCAGAGCAGGTCAATCGACTTGTGGGGGTCCACTCCAACACATATTGTCCATGCGTAGACACGAAGAAGAAAGCAATCCCGATCACGTATGCAGGAAAGTGTTGAGCAAATAGTCTTACCTTACTAAACACAAGTTATGTGCAACACTCTATAATAGAGTTGGATCAATCCCCATTCACCTAAGTGTTTAGGTTTTGTTGAGGTGGTGGACCAACCGAATTTCACACATGTTCTGCTTGATTGCAATTTAAAATGGAGTGTCCCTTGTACAAACAGTATGCACGCATGAGCAAATTTTGTTGTGACCTTTGTTTTCTGAAATTCCCTACTTCTCACTTTTCTGAATCCTATAGTGTTGATGTTTTTTTTGTTCATCTAACTATATAAGTATGCCATTTCTCCTCTCTCAGTGACCTCTTGTTGCTTGCTTGGTGTGACAATTATGTATAGGAAGGGAAATATAGGTTTTCATTTTTTTTTCTGATGTACACCTGAGAGCCAAACCTGCTGGCCAGCATGTAACTTGCGTCATTCGAAAGTCCTTTTTTGTAACAGAATTGTTTGGTATTTAAGGAATGGTGCCACTTGAGATATGCAAAGCATGTATTTTGATCAGGGATGGAAACGAGTCAGTCGGTTCGGGTTTGGGGGTTTACAATACCCAAACCAAAATAAATTTCAGTAAAAAAATTCAAACCAAACTCAAACTAAACTATTTCGGTGTGAATCTGTTTAAACTTTGGTTTGCATTTAATACCTTTGTTGATTACTTCAAAGATATAAAAGCTAAAGACAACCAAAAAACTATCTTGAAACTAAAATTATGGTTAGGTGTTAATATAAGTAGCATCATATTGCTAATTACACATAAAGTTATAAATTTATCAATATTGTTGAAGAATATGTTGTATATTACAAGCCACTGTGTGTACATGTCATAAAATTAAACGAGAAAAAAATTAATCGGTTAGGTTATATCTCAACACAAACCGAGACCAAACTATAATTCAGTTGGATTCTTTTGACCCAAACTTGAAATTTCGGTTCGGAAACGGTAAATTCTCCCTAATTCTGATTGCATCTTTGTTGTTTGTCTCTATAATTCCTATCACGTTATTTACTTCTAGATTTTTAGTTTTGATCATCTTTTGAGGTGTATTGTGCATCATTGAGTTCAATGTAATGACGTACTACCTTCAATTGGTCATCTGACATCGAATTCACACGAGAGAGTGAAGGTGAGATCTGCTAGTATGGTTTTTCCCGTACTTCGCTAGTATTTGTTTAAACAAATGACACATATTCACTTGTAAAAGATAATTACTTTAAAAAATAAGGATGCCTGCAAATCAAGGGCTATTATGTCCTACATTGAAAGCAAAACCAACATAGTATGGTTTGAGACCATACCAATGGTGTTTTGAATTTTTTAATGAGTTAGGTCTTTCTGCAAGTTAAACTTTGGTGTGTGTTTTATGATAAAATTAAATTGCACCGCTTTGCTTGTCCAAAAAACAAACTTGACAAAACTTTGATGCTTAACAATTTGCGCTTATGAAACTACGGGAGCTGCCTGTCACGCGTCTACTCCTTAAGTAGGAATTGTGTTGTCCTTTGCTTCTCTATTGGTGGGTTGTTTCGTGCCGCATGCTTATTAGATTGTTTTCCAGCACAATATCTTCCATGTTTCTGTGTGTTAAGTATTAAATATCTAGAGATTTGACTAATTTGAGAAGTGTTGATCTGGGCATGAGACCTCGTGCATTGTGGTACTTTTTTTTAATAGATTGGTAATTGTATTTAAAAAAAGGTGAGAATTACCAACCAAAGTTACCATCCCCGTCCACCCCAAAATGGTGTGAACTGCTCATAGAGCTACAAAAAGTCTTACTACAAGATAGAAGTTCACATCGTGGGTAAACCAGTACCCACCAACTTACATCATGCTAGGTGAATTAAATTCGGTGACCACTTCCTCCCATTTGGCCACAACATCTTCCTCCCTCGGGGTACCTCTCTTCTTGAAGTTTCCTTTGTGAAAAAAGATCTTGACGTCTGAAAGTATTTGTCGTAGTATTTCTGAACTAGGCACTATTCTTTCCTCATGTAACCTCCTGCGTTCGACCCAAATGTGCCAAACCATAGCAGCAAGAAAAGACCACATCAAGCCCTAGCAGGGGGAGCAAAAAGTTGATCCCATCCACATAGTGCTGAAGATTTGCAGATTGTGCCTCAGTAATGCCATTTGTTTGACCCTCCACCCCTTGCCATATATCCTTCGAGTAAGCACATTCAAAGAAAAGATGACCCAAATTCTCATTATGACCCAAGCAAAGATGGAAAGTCGCGTCGAAGTTCGGGTCGGTTCTGGCATTTTGAGTCGTCGCCTCCTGCATTGTGATGCGGTCCCATTGAGCCATCCAGAGGGTGAATGAATGTTTGCTTATTTGTGGTGCCCAGATCCCTCAGTTAAGGGATCTCTCATGCTCCTTTGTACATATGGTCTCCCATGCATTCTTGAAAGAGAAGTTGCGACCTGATCCAATCCAACGACGTGTGAGTCCATCCATACATTTTAAGATGTATATTTTGGCATTTATAATTTCACACTAGCTCGCTGAATCCACTCCACTCTTCTTGCCACAGAGATCCAACGTGGTTGTCTCGACATATCTGACCCTCATCCAACGGAACCATATGGAATCCCTGTTGTGCCAGATGCGCCATGTGTGCTTCACTATAAATGCCCAGGCCACGTCGGCTAAACCTCAGAGGCCAAGCTCGCCTTCTATTTTTGAAAAGCCCTTCGTGCCCATGACACATCCCTCTCATCCCAGATGAAATTATGCACTTTGCTTCAAATGCGTGCTATCACCTCTTGCGTGCCATCAATTTATGAGCTGAATTCCAAAACAATTTATGAGTATGAGGCACTGCAAAACATGAAATCACCCATTACACCTCAATTTATGAGCTGAATTCTGCCCGCATAAGACAATAATTTGGCCTTCCAGCGTGCCATCATGTTATTAAGGACCTCGAAGAGCCTCCCACAGTCTTGGGTGGTGAGGACCTTTGGGGCCAGAAGCATGCCAAGGTACCTGGTTGGAAGGGAGTCAACTTCAAAGCCAAGCTCATTTGTTATGCTCACCTTGTCCCTTGTGCTCCTTGAAAAGAAGACTTTGCTTTTCTCCTGGATAGTTTGTAGCCCCGTGCTATCCAAAAAATCCTGGAAGGATTCCTTAATGGCCTTCGAAGATTCCTTGATCGCCTTACAAAATAGAAGTAAGTCATCACCATAGGCTAGGTGGGAAAACGCCATACAGCCGCGACACTTGAACAACTTACTCTTGCCTCCTTGAACCTTCTCATCAATGTTTCTAGAGAAGTTCTTCATAAGTAGGGTAAAAAGGTAGGGAGATAGGGGGTCTCCCTGCCTTAGCCCTCACTGTACGCCGAAAAGCTTAGTTGGGCACCCATCCACTAGCACCAAGAAGGATGTGTTGGTCACACATTCTATGAGAAGGCTTGTCGCTCTTTGGTCAAACCTAAAATCTTCTAGTGTCCTCCAAGTGCTCTCAAGTCCAACGAATCATAAACCTAAGATATGTCTGTCTACCTTGATAAGGCCCCGGGGACGCAACTAGCTCTATTGAAACCATTCACAAATTATGTCGTAAGAGAGAAATTAACCCCTACTTAACGACCATTCATGAAGGTTGTTTGGTTCGAGAAGACAATATCTTGGCATATAGGCATAAGCCATTTTGTAATAAGCTTAGCCAAGATCTTATAAGGTGTGTTGAAACAGGAAATTGGTTGAAAGTCGGTCAACTTAGTTGCCCCATTCTTCTTAGGAATCAAAGTGATAAAAGTGTGGTTGATCGTTCGCAAAATACGCATGCTTAGGAAAATAGACTGGACGACGAGCAACGTCCTGGCCTACAATATCTTAGTATTTCTGAAAGAAGAAAGCATTAAAATCGTTGGGGCCTGGGTTCTTATCAGGGTGGAGTACATTACAATGTGCTTAACCTCTTCATAGGTAGGAACCCTACAAAGGTCATCGTTCTGCTCTAGGGATACCTGCTTGACGAACCTTTTGCTGATTCTATTTGAGTGCCTAAGGTTGGCTGACACTAAATAATTTGCCAAATTATGATGAGCACTTATCCACCATGTTTTGCCTGACAGCAGACAATTTTCATTATCTCTGACTAGTTTATAGAGCGAGTTTTTCAACTTCCGCTCCCTTGTGACTGCGGTAAAGAACTTGGAGTTCCTATCACTCAGATTCAACAAGATTGCTCTGCTTTGTTGACGTCAGTCCTTTTCCTCCATTTGGAGTGTTGCGCACAACGTTTGCTTCCTATCAGTCACCTTGTGCTGGGCATCAGAGCTGAGCGAGTTACGATCCACATCATCTTCAGTTCCTTTACCCTTTAGAGAGCTACATTTGTTAACTTAAGGATGCCTAGGTCCTTGTTTTTCTTCTTTATTGTTGCCTTGACCTCGGAGAGCCGATATGCCAGACAATAATAAGGAGTGCCACATACTCTAGCTCGCCAAGTCTCTTCTATATGATTTCTGAGCTTTGGGCTTCTAGCCCATGAGTTTGTATATCGACAAAGCGTCTTCCTCTTTTCCAATTGCCGCATTTCCAGTTTTAGAGTCAGGTGATCACTCGTGTTACCGCCCAAGTGCTCCACCTTGCCCAATGGCCACAGTCTACTCCAAGCTTCATTGCGCAATGTCCTATCCAGCCAGCTAACGACCCTGCCCTCTCCCACAATGTCATTGCAAAATATCATAGCATTCCCGTTATAAGGAATTTCTAAGAGATTGGCCTCATTAATGCACTAATTGAACACCTCCATTCCCCCTACCAGAGTTCTATGCAACTCTCCCTCTCCCCTATCCACCTAATCTCATTAAAATCACCTATCACCAACCAGAGATCAATGATTGTCTTTCCCAACTCGACCAACTTTTGTCATAGTACTCTGCGGACCGCTCGAGATGAGGCCACATATACTAGGGCAGAGCATTGACCGGGTCAACCCGGTCAACCGGACCGGACCGGACCGGTCGGTCCGGGTTCGGTCCGGAAATTTTTGAAAAAATCCGGTCCGGTCCGGTCCGGGTTTCAATCCGACAAATTTTAAAATTTTGGGTTCGGTCCGGTCCGGTCCGGACCGGTCCAATTTTTTTTTTACTTTAAAAAATTCGGTTTTTGACTGGACCGGTCTGGTCCGGTCTTCGGTCCGCGGGCATCCGGTCCGGACTCCGGATAAAAATCTGGTCCGATCCGGACCGGATGCACAATCCTAACATATACTATCGTGACAAAAACGGATAAACCTCCCTTTATTCTTCATCCGGGAATGCACCAATCGTTTGTGTATTTTAAGAATAGATACATTTCAACGATCATAGTTCCATGTGGCCCAAATGGAGTCTAGGGCGGTCTCAAGGAAAGCCTCGCCATTAAATTTCACCCACAACCGTTTGCAAAGAAATCTCCTGGCCATGCCAAAATTATTTCTCCTTATCTTCGTTTCAAGGAAGATAGCCAAGTTTGTCTCATTCTGTCGAACGAGCCCCTTAGCTTCCTTCCTCTGAGATGCCTCATTGACCCCCTCACATTCCAAGAAAGGAAGGACATTATTAGAGCATGGAGGCGACCTTATCGGCCAAATCCATCACACTATTTCCAAGGAACTCCTTCCTCCACTTCACCTTCTTTGAGGACGTTAAAATTTCTCCTTCCTCCATCCCAAGACTGAGCGAGACATCAGAAAAGTCCTTAGGATTCTTCTTTTTCCCCTTCTTCTCGGCAGCTTTCTCATGTGGGTCGCACACCCTAGAAACTTGTCTCCCTTAGATCTCCTGCATGACTATCTCTCTGTAGGTCGCCAACCCCATGCCTTCCTCGATGCTTCCTTGCCCACCAGGTTGCGTGTGGCCAGTTAAAAAGTTGTTGCTTTTAGTATGCCTCTCTCCCGCCCCCTCACTATCTTGGGACTCTGTACCGGCCCTTGTCAAATCCGACAATTTTGTACCACATTCGCCTTGAACTTCTAAGTCTTCTCCTGTACTTGTATCTGTGCCACCGTGTGCTCCCATAACACCAACTTTTGTGGTTGTACCTGGACCTATGTTAGCACCTATGTCACCTACCCATCCACACCTCTCTCATAGTTCAGAGCCTAGCCCTGCTCCTGTCCCCATGCATACTCCTGTGGTCGCCCCTCCCTCATCCTACTCCATGCACGTGCCATTAATGTGTCCCATGTCCTGGCTAGATACCATCGCACGCCTACGTCTGCCTCTGCCATCCCTCCAGACTGCCACACTTGTTGTTGTCCTGCCAAGTCACGTATATCCTGGGACATAAAACACCTACAATTTGAGTATTTCGAAGGTGGATGGATATAAGTCAGTGGTATGTCTAAGATCTACTTCTCAAGAGCATTTTCCGCTACAATCTTCACTATCGTTGAAAACTATTTACGAGCATCCATAGCAATAAGAAGTTTGGTGTTCGACCCTTCTCACCTCAAGGTGAGGGAGTCCACCTTGATCGGTCATCCCAGCAAGGAACATACTCGGTCGAATGTCTCCTTGTCCCAAAGATGACTTGGGAAGGTTGGGAACGTAACCTAGATGGATATCACCTATGACGTCATCTCTTCCAATGGTTTGACTTGACACCACAACTTGACAAAGGTGAATACCCAAGTATGAACTGATCCCCCATGTCCAGCACCCATTTGCAATCCTCAACACCCTTGAAATGAACATAAAACACCCTGTTACATATTGTTTGCACGTTAAAACCTCTACTTGGCCTCCACACCCTTTTGATGTAGCCTGCCATTTGCTACTCGTACAACTTCCCCATAGTCTTGAGCACCACTTTTCCTTGCCATTTCTTCTTGGCCCTGTGTTGGATCTCCTCCCCAATCAGCGTCAGCACCTCCCCATTCATCTACGTTGGTGGAAACAATTATAAATAACAGTCTTCTTCCTTAACTCCCTTCCTCAAGTGTTTGCAAAAGATTGCCCCCCGTTATGAGCGACCTCGCTGGCCTCCTTCCCTACACCTTTCTTGAACATCTCAGCAAACATTTTGTCGGCCCTTGCTTCCTCAGACCCCCTCGACCAGATAGAAGGGGGCCCACCCACGAGCGGTGGATACCCACTCGGTCCATTTCCATCCGTCATGGAGAGGGTCAGGACAAAGGTTTCCCAAAAACCTCAACGTCGCCAAGAGAGAGAGTTGTGGCTTGTCTTGTGGTTCTTTCCCAAATATTTTAAAAGAAAAGTATGTCTCATGGCTAGTCCCAAAAGATAATTTTATTGTTGTGGTATTGTTCACACTAAAATTTATTGTTCATATCAATCATTAAAAAACTAATTAATAAAACATAGACTAAGAAATAAGCGTAGTATGACAATTTAAGTCCAAAAACAATTTTGAAGGGAAAATTATCAAACAAAATTGTTTTAAGATCTTTAAAATTTTCAAAGATAATAATTTACAAAATTAAGATAAAAGCTTTTGAAATTAAGATCCCTATGCCTATGCATATCACTATGTCAGAAGTTTAACAACAATTTCATTGTATTAATAGCATAGAAATTTTCTACACTACTTTTGCAATTACATCTCCCATCTCCCGGTGGCTGCAAATTGACTCTCTTAACTTCGCAAAATGGAGTCGTTTTTTAAAATCATAAAATGACCACCACCAACTTATTATACTATGTTCGATTATGGAGGATAAGTCTTGACAATGAAAATCATGAACTTGTGAACTGTTATACATCTCCTTCTTGAACTGACGTGCAATTTCAAAAAATAATAATTATGGAACCTCAATTGGTCCAAAAACCCAGACCGGACTAGGTTTTCTGGGAAAATTTGGGTTTTGGACCAGGTTCAGATCGAAACCAGGATCCAGACTGAAACCCGAACTCGTCCCAAGGTCCAGACCAAAACCCGAACCGGTTGGATTCGGTCCAGGCCAAACCCGGACCGAAAAATGCTCGCCCCTACTTGTTATACTTGGTCAAATCTTGGTTGATACAAATTAGATCTTTAATTTGATATTAATTGGGTATATGTGGTTCATGATTGGTCATGATTAAATCTTAATTGGATCTCGATTGAGTCTATTCGATCTTAATTGAATGTAATTGGATCTAATTGATTCTTGATTGATTCTAATTGGATTTTGACTGGATCTTGATTAGACGCTAAAGATCCTTGCAGCTAAGGGATCTCTCATGCCCCTTGTACGTATCGTCTCCCATGCATTCTTGAAAGAGAAGTTGCGACCCGATCCAATTCAACGAAATGTGAGTCCATCCATACATTTCAAGATGTATGTTTTGGCATCTATAATTTCATACCAGCCTACTGAATCTACTCCACTCTTCTTGCCACAGAGCTCCAACGTGGTTGTCCCAACATATCTGAGCCTCATCCAACGACACCAGATGGAGTCCCTGTCGTGCCAGATGCGGCATGTGCGATTCACTATAAATGTTTGGGCCACGTCGGTGAAGCCTCAAAGGCCAAACATGCCTATGCCACATCCCTTCTCTCATCCCATATGAAATTATACACTTTGCTTCGAATGAGCGCTATCACCTCTTGCGTCAAGTGACATGTGGCACTCCAAAACATGAAATTACCCATTACACCCCAATTTATGAGTTGAATCCTGCCCACATAAGACAATAATTTGGCCATGCAGCGTGCCTCTCGAGGACCTCAAATAGCCTCCCACAGTCCAGGGTGCTGAGGGCCTTTGGGGCCAGTGACATGCCAAGGTACCTGGTTGGAAGGGAGTCCACTTCAAAGCCAAGCTCATTTGCTAGACTCACCTTGTACATTGTTCCCCCCGAAAAGAAGATTTTTCTTTTGTCTGGGCTAATTTATAGCCCCGTGCTATCTAAGAACTCCTGGAAGGTTCCCTTAATGGCGTTCAAAGATGCCTTGGTGGCCTTGCAAAACATGAGTAAGTCATTAACGTAGGCTAGATGGGAAATAGTCATGCTGTCGTGTCACTTGAACAACTTAATCTGGCCTCCTCGAACATTCTCATCAATGTTTCTAGAGAAGTTCTCCATTAGTAGGGTAAAAATGTAGGGGGATATGGGGTCTCCTTGCCTTAGCCCTCGTTGTGTGCCGAAAGGCTTATTTGGGCACCCATCCACTAGCATCGAGAAGGATATGCTGGTCACACATTCCATGAGAAGGTTTTGTAAGCATGACTAGAGATTATTAGACTATCAAATCATCAAACAACAACTAACCTAGATCTAATTACAACTTCAAAAATTCTTGCAAGCAAAGAAACAACGATATAATTCTAAGCATAGATTAAGAAACGCACACATATTATTAACCTATCAAATAATTATAAATCATCTACATCTTTCAAGTGAATTAGCAAAAGTAATAAAAAATCAAATATTAACATGATGACAACCCTAAGTCTTAATTCATCCTAGCTCATATTTCCACCTTCCAAGAGATGGATTTAGTTACACATGATGAAAGAAATCATAAAACAAAAGAAAAGAGATGTGAGAAGAAAAGAGAATATGTACATACAACATGAGACTCTCTCCCCATTGAAAAAAATGAAAATTAAACTAAAGGGGAAGAGCTCTCTTGATTAGAGAATACAATGCTTTATATAGAATTCTGTCACACCCAGATCAGTTGTCTTTCATGTGCCATTTGAGCCCCGTATTGTCTGAATTAGGAATATATCGTGAGATACGAAATTGTGATTCTTTCAAATATCTTTCCAATTGATCTTGAATCACCTGATTTGGATTTTGGAAGAAAATGTTATGCACAAATTACTCATGATCTATCGATTGAACGGTTTCCAAATATAGTCTGTCCTGACACACATGTTTCACCCTACAAAATAATATTTTTGCCTTTCAATTGTCTTTATAAAGGATCTAGAATCATCAAATTTGGTATTTGGATGTGGAAGTTATGAATAAACAAGTGACATGTGCTGAAAGTCCACACTTTCGTTATCCAAACTTTCCTATTTGATGTTAATTGCATAATCCGAATTTGCACTTATAATTTGAATATTTTCCCATCAAATTGCAGCACAATAGAGAGCATAAACATGTGGAGTGAATTTCTTGTATCATGTCCTTAAACTTTCACTTTATATATCGGATTTTGCATGTAAGTCCTTCCACTTTTCAATATTTTCAGCAATTGTATCCATTTTCTTGTATCCTACAAAATGAAAACAAAACACTCAACGTAGAATTATTGAAATACAAAAGTAAGATAATAGTGAATGTAAAAAAGATAAATTATGATACTCATCAGGAAGACGTTATGTAACAATCCTTTATGAAGGTTGTTTGGTTCAAGAAGACGATATCTTGGCATATATGCACAATCTTTTTGCAATAAGCTTAGCCAAGATCTTACAGGGTGTGTTGACGTAGGAAATCAGTCGAAACTCGGCCAACTTAGTTGCCCCATTCTTCTTAGGAATCAAAGTGATAAAAGTGTGGTTGAACTTTCGTAAAATTCGTTGGCCCAGGAAAATAGACTGGACGACACAAGAAACGTCCTCGCCTACAAATATCCAGTATTTCTTAAAGAAGAAATCATTAAACCGTCAGGGCCTGGGCTCTTGTCTGGGTGGAGCTCCATCCCAATGTGCTTAACCTCTTCAAAGATAGGAAACCTACAAAGGTCATGGTTCTGCTCCAGGATACCTACTTGACAAACCTTGTGCTAGTTTTATTTGGGCCAAATAATTTGCCAAAGTGTAATGGACACTTATCCTCCGTGTCTTGCTTGAAAATGGACAGTTTCCATCATCCCTGACCAATTTATAGAGCAAGTTTTTTTTGATTTTTCTACTCCTTTGTAACTGCGGCAAAGAACTTGGAGTTTCTATCACCCAGATTCAATCAAATTGCTCTGCTCCATTGACGTCAGTCATCTTCCTCCGTTTGGAGTGTTGAGCGCAACGTTTGCTTCCGCTCAGTCACATTGTGCTAGACATCAGAGTTGGGCGATTTACAATCCAAAGCCTCTTCAACCCCTTTACCCTTCAGAGAGCTACATTTGTTAAGTTAAGGATGCCTAGATCCTTGTTTCACTTCTTTATTGTTGCATTGACCTCGAAGAGCCGATGTGTCAGGCAATAATAAGGAGTGCCACAGACTCTAGTCTGCCAACCCTCTTCTATATGATTTCTGATCTCTGGACTTTTTGCCCACGAGTTTGTAAATCGGAAAGACACATTCCTCTTTTCCAGTTGTCGCATTTCCAATTTTAGAGCCAGGTGATCATTTGTGTTACTGCCCAAGTGCTCCACTTTGTCCAATGACCACAAATTGCATCAAGCTTCATTGCATAATGTCATATCTAACTGGGTAATGACCCTCCACTCCCCCATGATGCCATTGCAAATTTTCATAGTGTTCCCGATATAAGGAATCATGAGATTGGCCACATCAATGCACTGGTTGAACTCCCCCCCGGGGGGAGGGGGGGGGGGGGGGTCCATGCAACTCTCCCTTTCCCCACATGATCTCGTTAAAAACCCCTATCACCAGTCAATGATCAATTATTGTCTTCTCTAACTCGATCAACTTTTCCTATAGTACTTAGTGAATTGCTCGAGATGAGGCCCCATATACTGTCATGATAAAAATGGATAAACCTCCATTATTCTCCGTCCGGAGATGGATCCATTGCTTGTGTATTTGAAGAATGGATACATCCCAACGATCATAGTCCTATGCGACTCAGATAGAGTCTGGGCGATCTCAAGGAAATCCCAACTAATAGATTCTACCCTCCATCGTTCGCCAAGAAATCTCCTGAGCTCGCCAAAATTAGTTCTCCTCACCTTCGTTTTAAGGAAGATAGCCAAGTCTGTTGATTGACATCATATATGCATACATTTGTGTCTTATATCTGTTATCATGTATTAGAGTTTTTTATGTCAATGTTTAGTAGTGCATTAGTCCCATACCGGGGGATTGTCCCGGATTATCTTTTTCCATGCCTATAAATAGAACTCTTCCTTTCCTTTTGTATTCACTCATTGCTTGGTGACATTCTCTCTACTTGGAGTAAGCCTTGGAGCAAAAACTCAAGGTGGAGAAGAATGCTACTTGTAATGTGAGTCATGTAAATAAAATAAAATTTCTTAGTTAGTTTTATATTGTCTCTTTTTGCATGCTTAGTCTACTTTTGTTTTGTCTTCTTTTCTTAATGAGTGGTGAGTAGTTCCATCCCCATTTGGGGTGGAGGTAATGTAGAATATGTGATGTTTTTGAGTTCTTTTATTTGTGTCATTTCATATGCTTAATATAGATCTATACTTGTAGCATGATTAAATTTGTATTAGATGAGATAATGTCCACACTAGGTACTTATCTCATGCTAGCTTTAGAGTTTATCTTGTTGCTTGTTATGATTTGATGGGGAATGACTTGTTATGTATGGATCCTTGTTTGATGCACATTCACATGAATGATTTAGGTTGTATGTAGGATTGATTGATGTTTTAATGGCCACACTAGGTACTTATTGCATGCTTGAGAATCTAAACTCAACCTTAACTTTATGTGAGATATGCATGTTCATGGTTTGCCATGTAGTGTTGTGTATCATACACTTAGATTCTACTTGTATGCCACACAAACTACACTTGTTTCTAATTGAAAAGAAGACTCACTCACACACACATACCTACACACCTCCGCTCCATGGGATTTAATTTTATTGTTTGTCATTATTAGTTTAGTGTAGTGCAATCACATTTTCTCCACCTTGTTTACCACTCGCCTTCGAACTAACCAAAGTCGACACACCTCCCTATGGATCGACCCGTATTTGCCACCGCTTCAACGCGGACGTGCACTTGCGGTTATTATAACTGATTCAATCAAGTTTTTGGTGCCGTTGCCGGGGAGGTGCTCTGTCCAGACTTTGGTTTGAACGATTCGAGTGAGTTTAATTTTTTGTTTTTTGTTTTTTGTTTTTGTTTGTTTCACGGATATCCATGCATCCACGGGAGGCAACTGGAAAAATTGGAGGAAGGACACCAAAGTGACCGCCAATCAGCGGTCTGGGACCGCCAACTGGTGGCCTCATCGGCCAAACCCATCACTCTTTCCAAGGAACTCCTTCCTTTCCTTCTCCTTGTTTGAGGACGCTAGAATTTCTCCTTCATTCATTCCAAGATCAAACAAGACATCAGAGGAGTCCTTAGGATTCTTCTTCTTGATACCTTTCTCATAAGGGTCGCACACCCCAAAAGCATGTCTATCCTGGATCTCTTGCACGATTGCCTCTTTATCCGAAAAGTCACAGGTTTGCGAATTTTACGCCAACCTCATGCCTTCCTTCATACTTCCTTGCACACGAGGTTACGCGTGGCCAGTTAAAACACCGTTGCTCTTAGTACGCCTCTGTCCCGCCCTTCATTGTCTTGGGACTCCATACCGGCCATTGTTACATCTAACAGTTTCATCCCTCATGCGCCCTTAATTTCTGAGTATGCTCTTGTACCTATACCTCTACCTGCGTCGTCGCGTGCTCCCATAGCATCAACTTTTGTGATTGTTCCTAGACCTATGTTAGCACCCCTGTCACCTACCCATCCACACCTCTCTCCTAATTCAGAGCCTAACCATCCTCTTATCCCCACGCATGCTCGTGTGGCAGCCCCTCCCTTAGCCGACTCCATGCACTCGCCATTAATGCGGCCCATGTCCTGCCCTGTGGTCACCCCTCCATCAGTTGACTCCATGCACACGCCAATAATGTGTCCCACGTCCTAGCTACATTCTATCGCACACCTACGTCTGCCTCTGCCTCCCTTCAGATTGCCACACTTGTTGTTGTCTTGGGGACATCCTCCCATGCATGTCAATCCCACGTGCCTTACCTTGTCACGTGTCTCCTCGGAGCCTAAGGGGCCACCTCGACTCTTCCTCCCTTGTTTGCTGCCTTAGTTGGATGGCTGATGCTCATCTTGTGACAACACCTTTCCGTCCAATGCCCAAAGCACTTACAATTTGAGAATTTCGGTTGTGGATGGATATAAGTTAGTGATATGTCTAAGATCTTCTTCTCAATAGCACTTTCCACTACAATCTTCACTGTCGTCGAAAATTGTTTAAGAGCATCCATAGCAATAAGGAGTTTGACGTTCGACCCTTTTCCCATCAAGGTGAGGGAGTCCACTTTGATCGGTTGTCCCAGCAAGGGTCCCACTTGGCTGAACGTCTCATTGTCCTAAAGATGACTAGGGAAGGCTGGGAGCGTAACCCAGATGGGTACCACCCACGACGTCATCTCTTCCAAACTTTGGTTTGACTCCACGACTTGAGAAAGATGAATACCTCAAGTATGAACTGATCCCCATGTCTAGCACTAGTTTGCAAACTTCAACACCCTTGAAATTAACATAAAACACCCCGTTGCGTCTTGTTCGCACATCAAAACCTCCAATTGGCTTCCATACCCTTTTGATGTAGCCTGACATTTGTTGTTCGTACAACTTCCCCACAGTCTTGAGCACCACCGTTCCTTGCCATTTCTTCCGAGCCCTGCGTTGGATCTCCTCCTCAATCAACGCTACCACCTCCCCATTTACCTCAATTGGTGGAAAACCCGTAAATAATAATCTTCCTCCTTAAGTCCCTTCTTCAAGGTGTTTGCGAAGGATTGCCTACCGCTATGAATGACCTTGCTGACCTCCTTCCCCACACATTTCTTCAACATTTCAACAAACGTTTTGTCGGCCCCTACTCCCTCTGACCAAACATAGGAGGGTCACCCATGAGGGGTGGAGACCTGCTCGGTCCATCTCCATCACCATGGAGAGGGTTAGGATGGAGGTTTTCCCAAAACCTCAAAGTCGTTGAGAGAGAGAGAGATGGCTTGTTGGCTTGGCTTGTGGCAGAATTCACCAAGTGTTGGACTGTGGCAAGAGTGGGGAGGAAATTTAGGTTTAGGCTGGAGGTTTGGTTAGGTTAAAGGTGAAGGTTTAAGCGGGTGTTTAGGAGCTAAACACGATTAGTGATGATCACTAGGGTTTAAGATGTTTAGGGTTTATAACGATGGTTTTGGTCATTGCAACATCTTTAGGGAGGCGATTGAGCGAAGAAACCCAGTCGATTCCATAAATAGGGGGTGTCTACAATAAGAATACCATATGTCAACGTGATATGTCAACCGAATCATACATGTCAATCATATATGCCTTCTAAAATCAAAACAGAGGTCTAAATGTACAAGAGCAGAAAAAACAACTCGAAAATTCCGAAATAATAGAAAACATCGAATGTTCCGACAATTTCCCCACAATAAATAAAACAGTAAGTAAGCATATCCCAAACTTGGGAGAAACCCAAATCAAATCTCGCCTTCCGAAAACACCCCTCTCCGCCCATTCCTCCTCCCACTAATCTTCCCCTCTAGGGTTAGGGTTTCGACGTCCGATACCCGATCTCGCGATGGCCAGCGGAGACTCCGGCGCCGCGTCCGCCCCGGACTCGTCCCTCGTCAAGATCAACATCCGCTGCTCCAACGGATCCAAGTTCGTGGCGCAGACGGCGCTGGATTCCACCGTCGGCGCGTTCAAGGACATTGCGGCGGGTGTTTCCGGCGTGCCGAAAGAGCAGCAGAGGTTGATCTACAAGGGGAGGATCTTGAAGGATGACCAGACTCTCGGTAGCTACGGTATGGGGCTTTCGCTTCGGTTCTCGCCCGTCAATTTTTGTTTATTTTTTGTCTTTTTAGGGTTTGAGTTGTTACGATTTCTTGGGAATTCCTCTTATTAGGGCTTTAGATTCCCCAGAAGATAGGGGAAAAACTCTCTATTTATTATTTTTCTTTTGACTTCTGCAAGATTAGGTTTTTTTTGTTCCCTGTTCGAATTGATCTGCTCTTAGCTTGTTACATTAGATGTTTGGAAACCATAGGATGTGAACTGTTGGGTTTTGGGAATTGATTTTTGTTTGCATCAGTTTTGGAAAGTGTTCTGATTGAATTTGATTGCAAAAAGGAGTGTGTTTTGGAGGAAAAGAGTTGGGATTGGGCTAGAATTCCTGGTTTAGAAGTTATTCCCCTGTTTTGTGACCTGGTTGGGGCAATCTTTGTCGATGGTTTTCTGGTTTTGTACCTAATAAACGAGGATCATTGGCATGCCTAAACTCGGTTTTGTTTGTTTGTTTCCCTTTTCAGTGGGGCTGTTCCCTTTCTTCTTCTCTTTTGTATCTCTGTTTCTTTATTGAGGATTAAAAAAATTGCTGTGGAAAAGAGTTTGACATCCATAATTATTTCACGGAAGATACCTTGATCTTATGATGGTTCTGTTTGGCTACACCATCAGTACCTAGACGTTGTTCAGAACTTACTCCCAGTCTCTCTATCCTTCATTTTTTGTGAACGAATTGTCCTTTCTTAGGAGGTTTGGCTCAACGTTCTCCCAACTGCTTGAGCCTTGGATAATAATGTAAGATTAGTCTCTCTCATTCTTATCTTTGATTGGTGCGAAGTTATTTACCCTGTAACATTTGTAGTTTCAAGCATTTTCGGATTTTCCCACCTACCAACTTAGTGGCATAATTTGTGTACTAGTTTCATAACATTTTGTCAAGAAGGGCGAAACTGAAGAATGAAATCTAAATAGAAAAAAATACACGATCAAAATATTGGTCTCACTTTATGAGATAGTTAAAATAAATACCCTTCAGTTCAGGTAATGATTCAAATAAATGTATTAAGATTATTAACTCAAGAAATAAGTTTAAAAAAAATTGAAACAAGTTTGAGTAGTTAATCATTCTGTTTAATTTTCCTTGTAATTTCACAGAACGAGAGAATAAGAGGTAATACAGAATTCAAACAATTAGTTTCCGTGCCATTTTTTCGTAGCATTTTTCTTTTGGATCCTCAAGGATATTGTAGATTATCTTTTTAGTAATTTTTATTTTGCAATATGT
Source organism: Triglochin maritima (assembly GCA_963682175.1). NCBI lineage: Eukaryota > Viridiplantae > Streptophyta > Magnoliopsida > Alismatales > Juncaginaceae > Triglochin > Triglochin maritima. The sequence goes on from OY821779.1 coordinate 19,119,887, forward strand.
TGCTCATATATGGAGGACCGTTGCATAGAGTGTGTGGTATGCAAGAGCTAAGAGTGCATCTAGTCTTTGATTTTGGATAATGAAACATGTAGAAAGGTCCATGCGGGAAGTTGAGAGAGTTAGTGGATGTGATCAACAGGAGAAAAGTCAATATTCTTTGTGTTCAGGAGACTAAATGGGTAGATGGAAAAGCTAAAGAAGTTGAAAATACAAGGTTTAAGTTATGGTATAGTGGAAAAGATAGAAACAAAATGGAGTAAGGATCTTAGTAGATAAGAACCTAAGAGATGAGGTGGTAGAGGTTAAAAGGCAAGGTGATCGAATAATTTTGATTAAGTTAGTTATCGGAAAACTGATTTTGAATGTCATTAACGCTTATGTCCCACAAGTAGGTTTAAGCGAAACAGTGAAGAAACAATTTTGGGAGGACCTTGACATTATGGTGAGAGATTCCTAGTAGTGAGAAACTTTGTATTGGATGAGATTTTAACGGCCATGTTGGTAAAGATAGCGAATAGTTTGAACGTATCCATGGAAGATTTGGGTTTGGTGTTAGGAACCAAGAATTAGAAGATTTTATGAATTTTGTTGTAGCATATGATCTCAAGGTAGCAAATACTTTCTTTAGGAAAAGAGAATCTTATTTAGTCACATTTTGTAGTGGTCAACATCAGAGTCAAATTGATTTTGTGTTTACTCGAAAAGATTATCGAGGATTTTGTATAAATTGTAAGGTAATACCTGGAGAGTGTGGTGACTCAACATAAGTTGGTAGTAGTGAGCTTTCGCTTTCGTATTTGTGTTGTACGAAATAAGTGTAATAAAGATGTGAAGATTAAGTGTTGGAATCTTAAATGAGAAAAATATATTAGATTTAGGGATAGACTTATGGTAGAGGGACCTTGGGATGTTGTAGGAGACACTAATATTATGTGGGAGGGTATGTCATCTTACATTCGACGAGTGACTAAAGAAGTTTGTGGGGAGGGTAGAGGAGATACACTATATTCGAGAGGCACGTGGTGGTGGAGTGATGATGTACAACAAACAATTAAAACTAAAAAAAATGTTATAAAATGTGGTTTAAAGATAAAAATGAAACTACCTTAGAAGAGTATATGTTGACTAATAAAAAAGCTAAGAAAACAGTAAGAGAGGCTTGAGGGGTTGTTTATGAGAATTTATACCAAAAGTTGGGATAAAAAGAGGGAAATGTTGAAATATATAAGTTGGCTAAAATAAGAGAAGAAAACTAGAGACCTTAATCAAGTTAAATGCATTAAAGATGATAATAATAACATTTTAGTTAAGACAGAGGATATCAAGGAAATGTGGAGATAATATTTTGATAAATTGTTTAATGGAGAAAATGATAACGAGACTTTTGAAGTGGATGATACAATTGAGGAATTTAATAAACGATTTGTACGAAAGATAAAAGAAGTTGAGGTTAAGGAAACCTTAAAAAGGATGAAAGTTGCTAAGGCTTTAAGACCAGACGAGATCTCGGTTGAGGTGTGGAAATGTCTTGGGGATAAAGCAGTAACATGGTTAATTAAATTGTTTAGTAGAATCTTTGAGAAAAATAAAATACCAAATGAGTGGAGAAAGTACTTTAGTGCCAATTTACAAGAATAAACGGGATATTCAAAGTTGTACTAACTATAAATGTATCAAATTCATGTGTTATACAATGAAATTGTAGGAAAGAGTAATTGAGCACCGTCTAAGAAAAAAGACATGTGTTAGAGATAATCAATTTGGTTTTATGTCTAGAAGGTCAATGATAGATGCCATATTTCTTATTAGACAATTTATGGAGAGGTATAAAAAAGAAAAGAAAAGAAAGATCTACACATGATTTTTATTGATTTAGAAAAAGCATATTGCCATATCAAGAAGTGTTATGTGGTGGACCCTAGAGAAGAAGAATGTATCAACAAAATATGCGAACTTAATTAAAGATATGCATGAAGGAGTTGAAACTAACATTAGAATTTGTGATGGTGTGACTAAAGCTTTTCCGATTAAGATTGGACTTCATCAATGTTCAACTTTAAGTGCATATCTTTTTCTTTAGTAATCGACGAGGTGACCAAAGACAGATAATGTGAGGTTCCATGGTGTATGTTTTTTGTGGATGATATAATATTAATTGACGATAGTAGGGTAGGTGTGGAGAGAAAAATAGAGTTGTGGAGAAATACTTTAGAAACAAAATGTTTTAAACTAAGTTGATCTAAAACTGAGTATATGAAGTGTTGTTTCAGTACCGTTAATACCGAGGAAGATGATATTATATTAGATGGGCAAGTGATGCGTAGAAAAGATATTTTTAGATATGTTGGATCAATACTTCAAAAAGATGTGGAGATCGATGAAGATGTTAACCATAAGATTAGAGCATGATGAATGAAATGACGACAAACATCAGATGTTTTATGTGACAAAAAAATTCCACTTAAGTTAAAAAGAAAAATTTATAGAACCGCAATAAGATCTGTAATGTTATATGGTGTGGAATGCTGAGCCACTAAAAGACAACATATACAAAAGATGAGTGTATTTGAAATGCGGATGTTGAGGTGGATGTGTGGTCATACGAGATTGAATCAGATTAGAAATGAAGACATTCGTGAGAGAGTTGAAGTTCCTCCAATGGAAGAGAAAGTTATACAACACATACTGAGATGATTTGGATATGTACAAAGAAGACATATGGAGACACCTATAAAAAGAGTACTGAATCAGATTGAAGACACAAAAAGAGGAAAGTATAGACCACGATTGACTTGGGAGGAAGCGATTAAAAAAGATATAAAAGATTGAAATGTTCCTCGGAAATTTGCATTGGATAGAAACACCTGAACCGTGACTCTTTAGAATTTCATTTCTAGCCTATCCCAACTGTTTGAGATTAAAGGCTTTGTTGTTGTTGAAAGGTCCACGCTAGTAATTATATAATACTGTCTATTTGAACGATAAATACGAATACTAAAAGTTCATGCTAAATAATTATAAATTGAAGCTAGCCATTAAACCTGAACATAAGTAAATTGGCCGAGATAAACAAATCAACAAATAAACAATAATAGACACTAACTAAAAGTAATTATGTAACTTAAAAAATAATCTGCAATTGAGCAGCTTAGGTAACACTGCAACAGTTGTTCAATAATAGTCAATTTATGGATTGAGTTAAATGAAAATTTATGATATAACTATTTAATTTTCCATCTCTATTCAACTTGTAAAAAATATGTAAACCACTATTAGGTCTTCATGAGATCCTCTCAAGGCATCAGCACTGTTCATGCACGCATGCATGCATCAGAATATTATTTAGCATTATTTCACCAAGATTAAGGATAGTATTTATCTACAAACTGGTCTATTTTTATTTTATATTAACATAAGATTTTTGCTTCAGCTTACGTTCACTGATTGATGCAAATAATAAATATTAATATATGTGTAAAGTTTTGAATGTAGTTGGTTCCTAAATCTTTGTATATCATACTTCGTTCTTCACTTCTCTTAAATTGAAGTTATGTTGCTGGCGTTCATGTATTGCTTGCTTGCATTGTTAGGGCCAAATAGCTGTTATTGACATGAACCTTATATTTCCAATTTGTGAAGTTGTAAGATATGCACTTACCCTATATAGTAATAAAACTGTAGGCCTATTTCAACCTCCTCCATCGGTGGTAGGAGCTATAAGGCACTCTACCTTTGTAAATCTACAAAGACTTAGCAGTATCAAATTGTCAATTTAATAAAGTTTCTCCATCATTCAAACATTCCAAATTTGTGAAATTTTGACATATGCACTTTATTATTAACCCTCTAGAAATAAAAGTGCAGGCCTATGTCAACCTCCTTATGGGAGATAGGAGCTATAATACAACACTTGACCTCAGTGATAATTACAAAGATATAATGGTATCAAACTATAAGTTTAACAATTTTTCTCCATCATTTATGTATTCCAAATTATTCTTCTAGCTTGGTGCTTTTGCTGAGAATAAAGATAAGTATTGTGCCTGTAAACTATTTAATACAACCTTTTTTTGATTGGTAACTATTTAATACAACGTAATTATTGAAATATGTTATAACTTTTTCAAGTGTCATGGAAATAACTTTAAAATTTATGAATTAGGTAGCTTGCCGAAAAGAAAGTTATGCATTGTGCACATGAAATGCTTCAGAAGAACATACATATTGAGATTTTTTTTGAGTCATGAAAATGACTACATTTTGTGTTTTGGCCTCTGGGTGTGTTTCAATAGCCTTAAACAATTTTTTCGCTTCTATATATTTTTGGAACTTAAGTATACATGAACCAATTTTATTTTTTCTTGGTGCATTTTATGAAGCTCATGAAAGTGACTGTACTATCATCCTAACATTGTCTCATCACATAGCTTTCTTCTGACCCACCTTCAGGTAGGCGGTCGCCCATGCGACCACCCGTGCGGTTTGTGTTGTCGCTTAGGCGACCATGTGTTGTGCACAACAACGACGCCTTGCTTCCCTCCTGTCGGCTGGGTTAGGGTTTGGGGGAGAGATTAGAAAAGGTGGTGGCTGGATTAGGGTTTAGGGGAGAGATGAGAGAGGGTGGCGGCTGGGTTAGGGTTTCGGGGAGAGATGAGATAGGGAAGAGAGGGTTATATGTAGAGTAGTTGTTTTGGTGCGATGAAATCTTGACCATTCAATTTTTTTACACCCATCCCCTACCTCTCTTCCATTCCTATAAATACCTAGTGAGTTAGAAATTTAAGTGTCTTTTAAATCCAAACATGTAAGGTTTATTTTCTATATATATTTTTTTTCCTAATTTTCCCTATTTTTTAAAACAAAATAAGAAAATAATAAGGGCCCACAAGCCCAGTCGCCTAGGCGTTACCTGAACCTTGCTTTTGACCTATGTGCATCCCACGAGTATAAAATCTCTAAGACGCTGCTGCATACGTGCATATCTTTGATCAGACAAGTTGTTTTTTCTCCTAAAATATAATGAAAAATAGCAATAAGTGCCAGATGAGAATCTATGTAATCAAAATTTTAAGTTTTTTTCTCTAGATATTTCAAAATTTTCAATGTTTTGTAGCCTGCCAAGATAGTAGTTTGGGTTTCGGCAAATCCATCTAGCCATCTACTATCTGTCTGCTCTTGCTAGTTAAGGTCATCAGTAACCATGTTCGGATGGCCTGGTCATGAACTTTCTCTCTCTTCTCTCTCTTCCAAATCAACTTTATCCTTCTTCTACATCAGCTTTATCTTTTCCAAACTCACTTTCTTCTTTTTCCTACATTATTCACCTCTTAACCACAACTTACCACAACCTATCTCTCTCTTCCACATCATTTCTAGGTTCATCTTCTAAAAATTAAAAAACAATTAAAAAATTCTAAAAAATCAAAACAATTATAAAACATTTTCAAAAAAATAAAATAAAAAAGATTCAAACAAAATTAAAAAAAATCAAAACAAAAAAACAACAAAAAATGCTTTAACATCCGTGCTTTGGGTTGACGACCCGGTCGTTAGGTCGTGGGGGGGTCGTGCACCGTTAAAGATGCCCTAAGTGATGTTGACATTTACCTGATTATTTGTCTTTTGTTATTTATTTGCATTTGAGTTTTTGTTGAATTTTGAATATCAAACATACCTTTTGTTACGGCCAAATGGATATGTAATTTTCCTTAGATGTTCCTTTATTTTCTACAGTCAACAAGGAAATTAGTTAAGTGGTGGAAAATGGAAACAGTATGTCTAGCCATCTTTCTTACACAGATTATTAGAAAGAGACAAATAGAATATGTTTTTAGAAAGATGTTTGAATTCATTGTCCTTGGAATGGTTTCACCTTGTAAAGAAAAATTTGCACTGGATTACTGGATAAGATGTCAAGTGTCCTTATGATTTATAGTATGATGTGGCCTTGTGTGTTTGGAATGTATATGTATTAGATGTCAGGCATCTTTATAATTTTAGTATGGTAAAATTGATACGAGACAAGTTCCTATTGCTGTGTATATTACACATTCTAATGGAACAACCAATTTTAACAGTGAAACCAGTGTTGCTGATGTTTTCTATGCGTATTGTGTGGCCAAGTTTGGACAGTGTAATTTTGTTTCACTTGATGCTCTTTATGATGTGCTCAGGTATGGAAGCAGATCACACTGTTCACCTGGTTCGTGGTTCTGTGGCTGCAGCCCCAGCCCCAGCACCTGCCAACCCAACGATACCTGTGGGAACAAATCTTGGAGCTTCAGCAAATCCATCCAGTACCAATGAAACAGGTCCAAGGAGTATGGGAACTGGTGAAGGTGGGGGTTTGGGAACTGGTGGCCTCGGAGGTATATTCCCTGGGCCTGGTTCCTTTGGAGGGAGTGGAGCCTCCTCTGGTCTATTTGGAGCTGGACTTCCAGAGCTTGACCAGATGCATCAGCAGCTTGCACAGAATCCAAACATGATGAGAGATATAATGAACATGCCTATGGTCCAGAATCTTATGAACAACCCCGATCTTATGAGAAATTTAATCATGAACAATCCTCAAATGCGTGAAGTGATGGACCGTAATCCTGAACTTGCTCACATCCTTAATGATCCCAGCACCCTACGACAGACATTGGAAGCTGCAAGAAATCCTGAACTCATGAGGGAAATGATGCGGAATACTGATAGGGCGATGAGCAACATTGAGTCTTCACCGGAGGGATTCAACATGCTCAGACGCATGTATGAAACTGTGCAGGAGCCTTTGCTGAATGCAACTACAATGGGTGGAGACTCTGGAACAGATTCTGGGTCCAACCCGTTTGCTGCTCTTTTGGCTAACCAGGCTGGATCTCGAAGTAGGGATCAGCCTGCAAATCCCTCAACAACTGGTTCAGAATCCGGAACACCTGCACCAAACACTAACCCTCTTCCCAATCCTTGGAATGGTGCTACTTTTTTTCAACTTCTGATTGTGTGTACTTTATATGGCATTGTGGAATAGTAACTAACTTTTACTCCCTTTTTCTTCAAATTAATGAACAGCTGGAGGTGGGCAGACCAACAATGCAAGTCCACCGTCTGCAGGAGCAGATGCAAGGGCAACTGGAATTTCTGGACTAGGTGGACTTGGTTTACCTGATTTGGAAAGAATGCTCAGTGGCTCACAGGACTCTTCCCCTTTTACTCAACTGTTGGAGAACCCTGCAATAGCACAGAGAATGCAGAGTCTCCTTTCTAATCCCCAGCTTATGAACCAGGTACTAACTCCTGATTTTTACGCTTAATCTTTGAGAGCTAATAATTCAGCCTTTGAGTTGTTCTTATCCTGTGCTACTGTTGCATTCCAGATGCTTAGTAGTTTCGACCCTAACAATACAATGGGTTCAAATGCCCAAATTAGAGAGTTGATGCAGAATCCTGAATTTCTTCAACAGATGACTTCCCCTGAGATGTTACAGGTAGATGTAATGCCACATCAGGAATAAGTGAATTTGGCAGATTTCTAACTTTCATTTTTTTGGATTGCAGCAAATGCGTGCTTTGCAGCAGTCACTCTCATCCCTTGGCCTACAGCGACAGGGGCGGTAATTAAAGAACTTATTTCTACATCTCACTTCTCAGTTCTCACTCATTACTATGAGGTTTCCTAAAGTATCTGTTTTCTTGGGGTTGATCTCTGTCATTCTCTCTTATTAATTTTACATGCTATCAGCGATGTTTGTTTATATTTGTGTTTTTTCTCCTCTTCTAATTTGCATTGCTTGTGTGACATGGAACTTATCAATGCCTAACCTTTTTGCAGTGAGCAAAATCAAACGGACAACACTGGCACCGGTGAGGAATTCATTTTGCTTCTCCTAATTAAATCACAACTGTTTCCATGAACTGATGACAGTAGTTCTTTCCAGCAGTTGACAGTTTTCTATTAAAGTTCATTATTCATCTTGAAAAATTAGGAGTTGTTTAATTCCTATGATCCAGTAGAGGTTCAGTAAGTGGCAAGTACGAGCAAGTAGGAAACCTGTGCACTACAATTTTTCACTTTTTCTTGTGTTTTAGGAGCACCAAACAACAACGGACTTGAGTTCCTCATGAACATGCTCAGTGGAGGTGCAGGGCTTGGTGGACTGGGTGTTCCTAACCCCTCAAATTGTTAGTATATTTGGAACTAAAGTAATGAAAATCTTTAACATCCCTTCAAACTCTGAAACATTCTATTATTTTGCAGTACCCCCTGAAGAACTTTACGCCACCCAGCTTGCCCAGCTTCAAGAGATGGGCTTCTTCGACACCCAAGAGAATATTCGTGCACTTAGTGCGACGGCAGGGAATGTGCATGCTGCTGTTGAGCGTCTGTTGGGAAATGTTGGTCAGTAGATTCTTTTTAACTTGTGAAATCTCTTTATGTTGCCAAGTTATCTTCTGAAGATGGTTAAATATACGAGTATCCGGTTTTAGATTCAGGACCAGATTGGTGAAAATGCTTTTCAACTTGTTGGGTATCATAAATCCATTTCATCTGTTGCTGATTTGAGATATTCATGTATGTATATACGAAATTCTATTTAAAGTGTTTGACCTTTTACTTTTGTGACTGTTCATAAGCGCAGCTGTTGATATCGTACATTGATAAGAACTGACTTTCCCAGGTTGGATGTTCTAGCTCAAGTTTGATTCCTTTTGTCACCTGTTTCTAGTTTGGTTTCTAATTTTTTGCCATATATATTATCCCACCCATCTATAAGCTTTGGTTTAACACCGATTATATTGAGACATTGCACTCCTGCATGAAAATGAAAATCGATTTAAAATATCAGTTTCACATGATGTTACTATTTTGAATAGTTAAAACAAAACCGGAGATGTCTACGAAAAAGTTTTAAGTACATTTAAACCAAATTGTGTTCTTGATTTTATTTCTCATGAATGACATTTGTGGATACCTTTATGTTTAGCCTAACAAACATAACTATAGACCTATATGTTTAGCTTAACAAAGTAAACTAAATGAATTTTTTAAAGAGTTATTTTTATTTATCAATACCCCTTATTTACATTCTAATACCATCAATATTCTCCACTATAACTATTGTTGTTCATACCCTCCACTTCCATGATGTTTGTGTAACTTCAGTCAACTTCTTTTGTCTGTGTAATACACTTCTATGGTGCCATTAAAGAACACCTTAAATCCCACAAAAATATGTTAGTCAGGACTCGGGACTCCTTTTCTCGGTGCTTGAGAGCTGTAGACCGCCCATACCTTTTTCACACTTCGATTGCCCTACTTGTTTCAAATTTTTTTCCCAGAGGCATTGAACATGTTATTTAGCTTGTGCCTATTATGTGCTTGTTGGATATATTTGATCTGAAACAAAGTGTACGTATTTGCAAGTAGTAATGTGGCACGTAATCTCACAATGTCGGTGTGGTTCACATTATTGTTCCAAGAGAATTTAGGGTCTAAGTATTTCAGTTGAAGTAATTCCATGATCATGGCAAACTAAAAATTCATCCTACAGGAAACCATCCGACTTCTTAATTCTTTGCATCAAACCACTTCTCATAAGGTTGGGTTGTAACGCACCCAACAAACTGGAGTCGCATCTTGAGATCCATGGAGGACGACATCCTCCTAATCCATGATTCCGACAACCCACAGGATATCCATGAACTGGAACGCTTAAGTTTACAATACGATTAGCCACACCGCTTAATTTGGAAGACCATAGACTCTCAAAACGTCAACATGCCTCAGCGCCGAACCACAAGAAATTACGAACACCATCCTCACCCACTTCGAGAAAACACAACGACCAATCCTCCTCCCCCGTATGACGATTACACTTTTCCTTAACGTCCTCACACCGCTCCACAACCAAATCTAATCAAATCCATCATCCCAAGAGAAATTGCGACAAAGGATGAACGATGATAAAGCCTTGGGACCAAACGACTTCCCACCATTCTTCTACAAAATTGGAACAACGTATCCGGCCACGTACAAATTGCGAACAAACGCCTCTTTCATGAGCACCGTCTAAGCTCTAGAATAGAGCATGCACATATCGTCCTGCTACCAAAACAACCCCACTCCACTTCCGATTCATAAGTCTCGCGAATTGAATGTGAGCTACCCTTTGCTCACCAACATAATGGCTCCATTAATCTTGGACTCCCAAAAGGCTTTCGGGCAGTCACGTAGCATCCAAGATAACATTCTGATAGGAAAAGAAATCATGAGACAATGCTTTCGACCGGGTAGAATGACCTTTATATCGGACAACTTCCGCAACATCTTAATGGAATGTGTAACCTTGGTCACATTCTCGGTCATAGTCAATGGGGCTCCCAAATTAAAGTCACATGCATGAAGCCCCAAAGAGGTTTGCGACAAGGTTGCCCTCTAATCCCCTTATGTATTCATCCTCTGCGTCCAAGCCTTATCCTACAAACTTGAACAAGAAGCACACCGAGGGACACTTGCAAGGCGCAACGATCGGCCAATTAAACCTCACACACATCGCTTTCGCTAATGACTTCCTCATTTTTCCCTGACCTCGACTCGAGACATGCATCAACAACAACCTGTGACTGCTGGAGGAGTTCACAAATTACTCAGGCCTCAGCATTAACACCGATAAATCAACAATTCACTACCTCCATCAACACACCCTCTATCGTATAATAGATAAGCTTTTGAACTGGAAATCCAGCTCCCCATCACATGCCGATCATGCAACTCTACTACAAACCTCCCTAAAGGCCATTCCCATATACGCAATGGGAACACAATGCTTCTGTTAGAACCTAAGTCCTTTGAGGGACCTTAGGGTGTTTAGGCCGGTATTTGAGGTTTGAATGCCAATTACCCATGCCAATTACACATGTAGGTGTGTGAGAGGAGGGGAGATTGGCGGTGAAGATTGGCGGTGATTGTAAGAAAAGTGAGAGAGAAGAGATCAAAAGGATTGCAAGAGAGAGGAAGAAGAGGAGAAGTTCCGCGTTCGTCGAGTTTGTCGGAATACGAAGAAGTAAAGTGGTGATCGCCGTCGACATTTGGAGCTTCGTCGATCGTGAGAAAAGTACGCCAACTTCAATTAGATGTTCACACAAGGTGTGTGAGTGGTCGGGGGCGTCGTCGGAGGTCGGAGACCTCGTCGATGTCAAGGTGCAGCAATGTTGCTGCACTGGAACGGTCGACCGGTCTTAAGTGTAAATGTGTGATGTTTTCCCACACCGGTCAAATGATGTCGTGTGACGATCGACCGGTTATGCTTGATTTCGTGGGAAGAAGATGACCTTGTTAGTTTCGGTCGAACAAGACCCCTTACCGTTCGACCGATTAGATCTAAGTAAGTCGGTTGAAGGCCTAGACCATCTGAACAGTCGACCGTCCTAAGATTTGGTTCAACTGATAACTTTTGTGAACTTAACTATTGTTCGACTGGTTCGTATTGTGGTTCGACCGGTGATGACTTGAGAAAAAGGTAGGAAGTGCATGTTATTTGTGGTCGATCGGGACCCTTTTGCCGTTTGACGGTAGGGATGATTTATTTAATGATATATGTGGCGTAACTTTTCTAGATGGTCAACCATTTGAAGACTTTTGTTCGACCATTTTTTATCTGTGGATTGTGGTTCGACCGTTGGGATGATTTATTTAATGATATATGTGGCGTTGGGAATATATGTCTGGTTCGATCGGTGGATTGTGGTTTGAACCAATTACCGGTATTAACGACCAAACGGTCGACCGCATGGCTTGTTTCAGTCGACCATTGGTGCCCATAATTGAACTTATGCTTTTATAAGCGCGTTGCCGCATGAGTTTTCTATTATGTATTTTATGACTTCATGACATATGCATTGAGACCCTATGTAGTAGACCTGAGGGACCATAATTTCCATTTGCATAATATATGTTTGGCTCTACGGAGCAAGATGACTGTTAGCTTGTGTGGCAATGGAGATGACCGTTAGCCTCTGTAGCAACGAGATGACCATCTAGTTTGTGTGGCGACGGGTATGACCGACTGATGTTCCAACGTGTATGAATGACCGTTGTTGTTCCGGCGGGTATGATCATCCAGCTGTGGCACGACTGACGAGTATGACCGACTAGAGTGACGACTATGGCCGGTTTGGCATAATTGTTGTCTTTTTGGCATTAATCCATGTTTTGATGATTTAATCAACTTAATCTTAATTACAATCAATGTAGAGTAGCACATATATTGCATAACATATATATTGTATCATGCTAACTTATATAGGTGATCAAAACTCAAGGAAGAAAGGAAACCAAGTCAAGACATGTAATAAAGTTCATTTGAAGACATATAATCTTGATTTATTTTGAGTCTTAGGAACTATGTGTACTTGAGCATATTTGAGCTAAAAACTAATCAAACACACACTAGGTTTCCTATAGACGTCACACATAAAATTTCATATCAATTGGACTTCAATAGATCACCCAAACTAGGACCGGAAAACACCTAACCCAAACCTGATATGCCAGTGCCAATTCGGTAGACCGAAACGAGTTCTTCGTTCGACCGATTGGGTCTGTTAATACTGTTAGCCAAAGTGTTGAACGGGTCGACTGTTGCAAGCCTTTTGTTTGACTGTCTACATGTGTCAAGTGACCGTTAGACTTGTCGTATTCTACAACGGTCGGATTTCCCAAAACCTTAAATTTACCAGACTTTTGGTCGATCGATATTTACCTAGCAGTCGACCGACCAAACAATCTTTGTTCTCCCTGAACACTCTGGAAGTTTTCGGTCGAACATATTCTAGATCTCGGTCGACCAAAACTCTTTTTCTCCTTGAAACCAGAAGTGCCTGGAAATTTCCGATCGAACATACTTTTTCCTTAGTTCGACCGTTTAACCATTTACCAGATCAAAAACCCCTGAACGGCCGACCGATCCCAATTTTAGTTCGATTTTTTACTTAAGTGAACTTAAGTTATAGCCAGATGTGACCGACCAGTCGATCGGTATGCCCGATTCGGTCAACCGATTCTGTTCTTAATTGTGACATGTGTTGGCTTTTTGGCCTAAATCTATGTTTTGATGATTTAATCAACCTAATCTTAATTATAATCATGTAGAGTAGCGCACATATTGCATTGCATATATATTGCTTTGTGCTAACCTCTACAGGTGATCAAGACTCAAGGAAGAAAGGAAAATCAAGTCAAGACATGTAATCAAGCTCTTTTGAAGACATGTATTTTGTATTTTCTTTGAGTCTTAGGAACATGTGTAATTTGAGCATACTTGAGCTAAAATCAACTTATACACACACTAGGTTCCTTATAGACGTCACACACGAAATTTCACATAATTTGGACTTCAATAGATCACCCAAACTTAGACCGGAAAACACTAAACCTGAACCCTAACTGTCTGTCCACATTCGGTCGACCGCAACAGGCCGTTCGGTCGACCGGATGATCAAGGATTCTATTTATGTTTCACTGTCCGGTTTCGGTCGACCGTGTTTTACCTATCGGTCGACCGTTTGAACTTAATTTTCCGACCGTTATATACCCAACTGTCGTATATACCCAACTGTCGTATTCGTATTAAACCAATTATACCCCAAATACATTTCATGTATCGGTCGACCGACGACCATGATCGGTCGACCGAATGTTCATCTCTTGACAAAATCAAAGTGCCTGTTGAAAATCGGTCGACCGCTAGACCTGTTTCAGTCGACCGAATATCTCACTGTTTGTCAACCCCAAAGTGCCTGGTACAAATCGGTCGACCGTTTCCCTTTAGGTGTTTGACCGATCACTTAAGTGTACCAAAGTCGTAGCGTTGGGCGGTCGACCGTTGCTTAACTGGTCGACTGAACTTTGTGCAAAACTGCCAAACGATCGACCATTCTTCCCGTTTCGGTCGACCGAATTTACTCAGAATTGGGTCTTACAGATTTCTGTCTTGTGTATCACACATCAACTCACACCCAATCAATCCCAATGGCTCTATTCTCTCTAATGCTTATAAATAGAGTTGTAAAACACATTTTAACACAACTCTCCCACTACAAACTTGTCCCAAACATTAGAGAGAATCCAAAACACTCAAAGCTGTAGGATCGTGTAGGTTATGGGTCCACTAATCACTTTTTAAGATAATTACCTACTTGTTTAAGCAATCAAGATATGCAGCAGAATTTAAACAAACAAACAAACAAACAAGTAAAGAAATGCAAACCACAATCACACGGGGGATTTATAGAGGTTCGACACCCCACCCGGGTCCTAGTCCTCTCTTGCAAGCTCCGCTCGACTCCGCGGCTCCGCCTACGTCTTCACTAACCACTCCCCGTTCCGGGCCGGGAGAGAACACCTTTACAAGTCTTCAAGCTCGCGAACAACCCTCACCGAGCTTGACTCCACCTCTCACAATCCGAGAGGATCACTTCGGGCTCTCACCGAAGTCTATACTCGTGTCTTGGGCTTTCACCAAGACCCTTGCTCTCTTGACAACACAAGTAACTGAGTGGGATTCACTCTCTAATTGAGCACACTTTGAGTAGGATGAGTGATTGATCAAGTGTGTGTAGTTTAGGCTTATGGAGTGTAAAAATGGGAGCTTTGAGGATTGAGGTTTCTCTCTAATGTATTGGGACAATTGGAGTTGGAGAGTTGTGTGTAAAACTGAGTTTGATCCTCTATTTAAACGCTCTACGAGATTCCTAGCCGTTGTGGAAAGATTTGCTTGATTTGTGTAAGAGATACACAAAACAGAATTCAAATTCAGCAAAAACGGTCTCCAACTGGTCGACCAAAAGTGGAACCGGTCGAACAGAACCTTACAAAAACTAATGGATTGGTTGAACAAATGGATGGTTCGGTCGAACGGTTGGGAATAGTGTTATGCGTATATGACCGTTGTATGAATACGACAAAATAAAATGGTCACATGAAAACCCGGAACGGTCGAACAAAATGGCAAAACCGGTCGACCGTTTTAGTCTGGGCAAAACACTACTGCAATCGGTTGATCTATGAGGCAAATCGGTTGAACAAAAATGGTCATGTAAAAACTCTAAATCTACTGAAACCGGTCGAACAAAAGGTCCAATCGGTCGAACGTTTTCAGACAGGATTTAAGGTTTAGTTTTAGTGATTTTCCGACTATGTTTTGGATGACCTATCGAAGTCCGATTGATCTGAAATTTTGTGTGTGACTTCTCTAAGGAACCTAGTGTGTGAATGCATGGATATTAGCTTAAGTTATGCTCAATTCACATATGTTCCTAAGACTCAAAGAAAAGTAAAATACATGTCTTCAATCCAGCTTGATTACATTTCTTGACTTGAATTTTCTTCTTTCTTGAGTCTTGATCACCTGTAGATGTTAGCAAAATACAACATATATATCATTATACTACATGTGCTAATCTACATGTCCTAATTAAGATTACGTTGAATTACATCATCAAAATATGGATTAAGGCCAAAAAACCAACAATCTCCCCCTTTTTGATGATGACAACCTATATCTTAACTCTATCTTAAAACATGGAATTTGTATTTGTAAACTATGCATATTAATGCTACCCCTATGGATGTGCATAGTTTTGTTCAATTTTATGTAAAATTCCAAGTTACCCCCTTAATTATCTCTCCCCCTTTCACATCCATCAAATTTTTTATATAAATAACACTTTGAGCATAGAATTTGGATGTCTTGTAATGAAGTTGCTCCCCCTAAATTTTGCACTTCATTACACTAATAAAAGATATAACATTTAAGCTCCCCCTATCAATAAGGCTAGATGAAAACTATGAATATGATTCAAGTTAATTTCATTTAAGTTTAAACTTAGGCCTTATTCTAACATCCATTTAAAATTTGACATTTATAATCAATGGATGTGATATATGATTTGCAATGAATAGGGTTAATGATTTGCAATGAAATTTAAACATCTAAGGATATGACAATTAAGCATATTAACTAGATTACAGCTAATTTTTCAGAAAATTCAAAGATAGAAATTTTATAACAAACTTGAATTTGATTAGCTCCAATCTTGACTTGGTGATGCAACCGGATTCGAATTTGACGCTTTGGCTCACCCGGTCACCACCAATCTCCTCCTCAAGCTCCTACAAGTGTAGACTTTGGTACCCATTTTTGTTTGGGTCCATTAAGTTTAGCTTTTGGTACCCAAATCCAAATTGATTTTGGTACCTCTACACCAATTTTCCTTTTCATGGCATAATTATGTTTAACATTAATTTGAACAGTAATGTTCTTAACATAAAAGTTATTTTGTTTGCCATGAGTGAACTTATGCAATTTATGAGTTTACATTTCATTTGTAGCAATAAGTTCACTGTTGTTAGTCTTAAGAGATTCATTCAAGCAATTGAGGTTTTGAATCATTGAAGCATGCTTTTCGTTCATTTTATGCAAGTGAATCTCCAAGTTAACAACTTTATCGTTCATGCAACTTAAGTCATGTAACAATTGCTTGCTTTCAAGATAAGATTTATCTAATATCATAAGCAAGTCATTTGTATCATTTTCTAGAATATGACTATCAATTGCATGAGATGAGGTAGATTTGACATTCAAATTTTCTTCCTTGAAGCATGCATTCTCTAAAGTTAAAACTTCAATTTTAGCAAGCAAATCAACTTTATCATCTAAGATGATGCATTTTGACATTTAAGATCATGGATTTGCTCAATTGCTACTTGATTAGTCTTGTGAAGTTCTTTATATTTTTCAAATAATATTTGAAATGCATTTTGTAGTTCATTAAAATCATAGGCATTATCTTTTGAACTACTACTTGAAGAATAACTAGAAGATACCTCATCTTCACTTTCTCCATCGGATGAGCTTGATGATGATGAAGATGTTGAGTTAATCTCCATTTTCATTGCTCGAGCTACATCATTCGGAGTGGTTGCTCCTTTCTCCCCGGATGGTGAATCTTTTTCACCAAAATTCCTTTCTAATGTTTGCCATATAGAATGAGCACTATCACATGAGCAAACAAGATTAAAAAGTTCATCTCCTAATGCACAAAATATGACATTCATAGCTTTAGCATTTAGGGATGCATTTTTCTCATCTTCTAAACTCCATTTACTAATATGACATCTAGGTGATTCATATGGAGTTTGAATCATATACCACATGTCAATGTTCATGGATTTAATAAATGATGACATTTTAGATTTCCATGAACTAAAGTTATTACCATCAAAGTAAGGTGGTTTACATGATTCTAAAGGTGTGGATGCATTAAGAGCCATGTTAATTTATCGGTTAAGAACAAAACTAACGAACGAGACTCTGATACCAAATGTAGGATCGTGTGGGTTATGGGCCCACTAATCACTTTTTAAGATAATTACCTACTTGTTTAAGCAATCAAGATATGGAGCGGAATTTAAACAAACAAACAAACAAGTAAAGAAATGCAAACCACAATCACACGGGGGATTTATAGAGGTTCGGCACCCCACCCGGGTCCTAGTCCTCTCTTGCAAGCTCCGCTCGACTCCGCGGCTCCGCCTACGTCTTCACTAACCACTCCCCGTTCCGGGCCGGGAGAGAACGCCTTTACAAGTCTTCAAGCTCGCGAACAACCCTCGCCGAGCTTGGCTCCACCTCTCACAATCCGAGAGGATCACTTCGAGCTCTCACCGAAGTCTATACTCGTGTCTTGGGCTTTCACCAAGACCCTTGCTCTCTTGACAACACAAGTAACTGAGTGGGATTCACTCTCTAATTGAGCACACTTTGAGTAGGATGAGTGATTGATCAAGTGTGTGTAGTTTAGGCTTATGGAGTGTAGAAATGGGAGCTTTGAGGATTGAGGTTTCTCTCTAATGTATTGGGACAATTGGAGTTGGAGAGTTGTGTGTAAAACTGAGTTTGATCCTCTATTTAAAAACTCTAAGAGATTCCTAGCCGTTGTGGAAAGATTTGATTGATTTGTGTAAGAGATACACAAAACAGAATTCAAATTCAGCAAAAACGGTCTCCAACCGGTCGACCTAAAGTGGAACCTGTCGAACAGAACCTTACAAAAACTAATGGATTGGTTGAACAAATGGATGGTTCGGTCGAACAGTTGGGAATAGTGTTATGCGTATATGACCATTGTATGAGTACGACAAAATTAAACGGTCACATGAAAACCCGGAACGGTCGAACAAAATGGCAAAACCGGTCGACCGTTTTAGTCTGGGCAAAACACTACTGAAATCGGTTGATCTATGGGGCAAATCGGTTGAACAAAAATGGTCATGTAAAAACTCTAAATCTACTGAAACCGGTCGAACAAAAGGCCAATCGGTCGAACGTTTTCGGACAGGATTTAAGGTTTAGTTTTAGTGATTTTCCGACTATGTTTTGGATGACCTATCAAAGTCCGATTGATCTGAAATTTTGTGTGTGACTTCTGTAAGGAACCTAGTGTGTGAATGCATGGATATTAGCTTAAGTTATGCTCAATTCACATATGTTCCTAAGACTCAAAGAAAAGTAAAATACATGTCTTCAATCCAGCTTGATTACATGTCTTGACTTGAATTTTCTTCTTTCTTGAGTCTTGATCACCTGTAGATGTTAGCAAAATACAACATATATACCATTATACTACATGTGCTAATCTACATGTCCTAATTAAGATTAGGTTGAATTACATCATCAAAATATGGATTAAGGCCAAAAAGCCAACAATCTCCCCCTTTTTGATGATGGCAACCTATATCTTAACTCTATCTTAAAACATGGAATTTGTATTATGTAAACTATGCATATTAATGCTCCCCCTATGGATGTGCATAGTTTTTGTTCAATTTTATGTCAAATTCCAAGTTACCCCCTTAATTATCTCTCCCCCTTTGACATCCATAATTTTTTATATATAAATAACACTTTGAGCATAGAATTTGGATGTCTTGTAATGAAATTGCTCCCCCTAAATTTTGCACTTCATTACACTAATAAAAGATATAACATTTAAGTTCCCCCTATCAATAAGGCTAGATGAAAACTATGAATATGATTCAAGTTAATTTCATTTAAGTTTAAACTTAGGCCTTATTCTAACATCCATTTAAAATTTGACATTTATAATCAATGGATGTGATATATGATTTGCAATGAATAGGGTTAATGATTTGCAATGAAATTTAAACATCTAAGGATATGACAATTAAGCATATTAACTAGATTACAGCTAATTTTTCAGAAAATTCAAAGATAGAAATTTTATAACAAACTTGAATTTGATTAGCTCCAATCTTGACTTGGTGATGCAACCGGATTCGAATTTGACGCTTTGGCTCACCCGGTCACCACCAATCTCCTCCTCAAGCTCCTACAAGTGTAGACTTTGGTACCCATTTTTGTTTGGGTCCATTAAGTTTAGCTTTTGGTACCCAAATCCAAATTGATTTTGGTACCTCTACACCAATTTTCCTTTTCATGGCATAATTATGTTTAACATTAATTTGAACAGTAATGTTCTTAACATAAAAGTTATTTTGTTTGCCATGAGTGAACTTATGCAATTTATGAGTTTACATTTCATTTGTAGCAATAAGTTCACTGTTGTTAGTCTTAAGAGATTCATTCAAGCAATTGAGGTTTTGAATCATTGAAGCATGCTTTTCGTTCATTTTATGCAAGTGAATCTCCAAGTTAACAACTTTATCGTTCATGCAACTTAAGTCATGTAACAATTGCTTGCTTTCAAGATAAGATTTATCTAATATCATAAGCAAGTCATTTGTATCATTTTCTAGAATATGACTATCAATTGCATGAGATGAGGTAGATTTGACATTCAAATTTTCTTCCTTGAAGCATGCATTCTCTAAAGTTAAAACTTCAATTTTAGCAAGCAAATCAACTTTATCATCTAAGATGATGCATTTTGACATTTAAGATCATGGATTTGCTCAATTGCTACTTGATTAGTCTTGTGAAGTTCTTTATATTTTTCAAATAATATTTGAAATGCATTTTGTAGTTCATTAAAATCATAGGCATTATCTTTTGAACTACTACTTGAAGAATAACTAGAAGATACCTCATCTTCACTTTCTCCATCGGATGAGCTTGATGATGATGAAGATGTTGAGTTAATCTCCATTTTCATTGCTCGAGCTACATCATTCGGAGTGGTTGCTCCTTTCTCCCCGGATGGTGAATCTTTTTCACCAAAATTCCTTTCTAATGTTTGCCATATAGAATGAGCACTATCACATGAGCAAACAAGATTAAAAAGTTCATCTCCTAATGCACAAAATATGACATTCATAGCTTTAGCATTTAGGGATGCATTTTTCTCATCTTCTAAACTCCATTTACTAATATGACATCTAGGTGATTCATATGGAGTTTGAATCATATACCACATGTCAATGTTCATGGATTTAATAAATGATGACATTTTAGATTTCCATGAACTAAAGTTATTACCATCAAAGTAAGGTGGTTTACATGATTCTAAAGGTGTGGATGCATTAAGAGCCATGTTAATTTATCGGTTAAGAACAAAACTAACGAACGAGACTCTGATACCAAATGTAGGATCGTGTGGGTTATGGGCCCACTAATCACTTTTTAAGATAATTACCTACTTGTTTAAGCAATCAAGATATGGAGCGGAATTTAAACAAACAAACAAACAAGTAAAGAAATGCAAACCACAATCACACGGGGGATTTATAGAGGTTCGGCACCCCACCCGGGTCCTAGTCCTCTCTTGCAAGCTCCGCTCGACTCCGCGGCTCCGCCTACGTCTTCACTAACCACTCCCCGTTCCGGGCCGGGAGAGAACGCCTTTACAAGTCTTCAAGCTCGCGAACAACCCTCGCCGAGCTTGGCTCCACCTCTCACAATCCGAGAGGATCACTTCGAGCTCTCACCGAAGTCTATACTCGTGTCTTGGGCTTTCACCAAGACCCTTGCTCTCTTGACAACACAAGTAACTGAGTGGGATTCACTCTCTAATTGAGCACACTTTGAGTAGGATGAGTGATTGATCAAGTGTGTGTAGTTTAGGCTTATGGAGTGTAGAAATGGGAGCTTTGAGGATTGAGGTTTCTCTCTAATGTATTGGGACAATTGGAGTTGGAGAGTTGTGTGTAAAACTGAGTTTGATCCTCTATTTAAAAACTCTAAGAGATTCCTAGCCGTTGTGGAAAGATTTGATTGATTTGTGTAAGAGATACACAAAACAGAATTCAAATTCAGCAAAAACGGTCTCCAACCGGTCGACCTAAAGTGGAACCTGTCGAACAGAACCTTACAAAAACTAATGGATTGGTTGAACAAATGGATGGTTCGGTCGAACAGTTGGGAATAGTGTTATGCGTATATGACCATTGTATGAGTACGACAAAATTAAACGGTCACATGAAAACCCGGAACGGTCGAACAAAATGGCAAAACCGGTCGACCGTTTTAGTCTGGGCAAAACACTACTGAAATCGGTTGATCTATGGGGCAAATCGGTTGAACAAAAATGGTCATGTAAAAACTCTAAATCTACTGAAACCGGTCGAACAAAAGGCCAATCGGTCGAACGTTTTCGGACAGGATTTAAGGTTTAGTTTTAGTGATTTTCCGACTATGTTTTGGATGACCTATCAAAGTCCGATTGATCTGAAATTTTGTGTGTGACTTCTGTAAGGAACCTAGTGTGTGAATGCATGGATATTAGCTTAAGTTATGCTCAATTCACATATGTTCCTAAGACTCAAAGAAAAGTAAAATACATGTCTTCAATCCAGCTTGATTACATGTCTTGACTTGAATTTTCTTCTTTCTTGAGTCTTGATCACCTGTAGATGTTAGCAAAATACAACATATATACCATTATACTACATGTGCTAATCTACATGTCCTAATTAAGATTAGGTTGAATTACATCATCAAAATATGGATTAAGGCCAAAAAGCCAACAATCTCCCCCTTTTTGATGATGGCAACCTATATCTTAACTCTATCTTAAAACATGGAATTTGTATTATGTAAACTATGCATATTAATGCTCCCCCTATGGATGTGCATAGTTTTTGTTCAATTTTATGTCAAATTCCAAGTTACCCCCTTAATTATCTCTCCCCGTTTGACATCCATAATTTTTTTTATATAAATAACACTTTGAGCATAGAATTTGGATGTCTTGTAATGAAGTTGCTCCCCCTAAATTTTGCACTTCATTACACTAATAAAAGATATAACATTTAAGTTCCCCCTATCAATAAGGCTAGATGAAAACTATGAATATGATTCAAGTTAATTTCATTTAAGTTTAAACTTAGGCCTTATTCTAACATCCATTTAAAATTTGACATTTATAATCAATGGATGTGATATATGATTTGCAATGAATAGGGTTAATGATTTGCAATGAAATTTAAACATCTAAGGATATGACAATTAAGCATATTAACTAGATTACAGCTAATTTTTCAGAAAATTCAAAGATAGAAATTTTATAACAAACTTGAATTTGATTAGCTCCAATCTTGACTTGGTGATGCAACCGGATTCGAATTTGACGCTTTGGCTCACCCGGTCACCACCAATCTCCTCCTCAAGCTCCTACAAGTGTAGACTTTGGTACCCATTTTTGTTTGGGTCCATTAAGTTTAGCTTTTGGTACCCAAATCCAAATTGATTTTGGTACCTCTACACCAATTTTCCTTTTCATGGCATAATTATGTTTAACATTAATTTGAACAGTAATGTTCTTAACATAAAAGTTATTTTGTTTGCCATGAGTGAACTTATGCAATTTATGAGTTTACATTTCATTTGTAGCAATAAGTTCACTGTTGTTAGTCTTAAGAGATTCATTCAAGCAATTGAGGTTTTGAATCATTGAAGCATGCTTTTCGTTCATTTTATGCAAGTGAATCTCCAAGTTAACAACTTTATCGTTCATGCAACTTAAGTCATGTAACAATTGCTTGCTTTCAAGATAAGATTTATCTAATATCATAAGCAAGTCATTTGTATCATTTTCTAGAATATGACTATCAATTGCATGAGATGAGGTAGATTTGACATTCAAATTTTCTTCCTTGAAGCATGCATTCTCTAAAGTTAAAACTTCAATTTTAGCAAGCAAATCAACTTTATCATCTAAGATGATGCATTTTGACATTTAAGATCATGGATTTGCTCAATTGCTACTTGATTAGTCTTGTGAAGTTCTTTATATTTTTCAAATAATATTTGAAATGCATTTTGTAGTTCATTAAAATCATAGGCATTATCTTTTGAACTACTACTTGAAGAATAACTAGAAGATACCTCATCTTCACTTTCTCCATCGGATGAGCTTGATGATGATGAAGATGTTGAGTTAATCTCCATTTTCATTGCTCGAGCTACATCATTCGGAGTGGTTGCTCCTTTCTCCCCGGATGGTGAATCTTTTTCACCAAAATTCCTTTCTAATGTTTGCCATATAGAATGAGCACTATCACATGAGCAAACAAGATTAAAAAGTTCATCTCCTAATGCACAAAATATGACATTCATAGCTTTAGCATTTAGGGATGCATTTTTCTCATCTTCTAAACTCCATTTACTAATATGACATCTAGGTGATTCATATGGAGTTTGAATCATATACCACATGTCAATGTTCATGGATTTAATAAATGATGACATTTTAGATTTCCATGAACTAAAGTTATTACCATCAAAGTAAGGTGGTTTACATGATTCTAAAGGTGTGGATGCATTAAGAGCCATGTTAATTTATCGGTTAAGAACAAAACTAACGAACGAGGCTCTGATACCAAATGTAGGATCGTGTGGGTTATGGGCCCACTAATCACTTTTTAAGATAATTACCTACTTGTTTAAGCAATCAAGATATGGAGCGGAATTTAAACAAACAAACAAACAAGTAAAGAAATGCAAACCACAATCACACGGGGGATTTATAGAGGTTCGGCACCCCACCCGGGTCTTAGTCCTCTCTTGCAAGCTCCGCTCGACTCCGCGGCTCCGCCTACGTCTTCACTAACCACTCCCCGTTCCGGGCCGGGAGAGAACGCCTTTACAAGTCTTCAAGCTCGCGAACAACCCTCGCCGAGCTTGGCTCCACCTCTCACAATCCGAGGGAGAGAATTAATCACTCATCCTACTCATAGTGTGCTCAATTAGAGATTGAATCCCACTCAGTTACTTGTGTTGTCAAGAGAGCAAGGGTCTTGGTGAAAGCCCAAGACAAAGAGTATAGACTTCGGTGAGAGCCCGAAGTGATCCTCTCGGATTGTGAGAGGTGGAGCCAAGCTCGGCGAGGGTTGTTCGCGAGCTTGAAGATTGTAAAGGCATTCTCTCCCGGCCCGGAATGGGGAGTGGTTGTGAAGTCGTGGGCGGAGCTCGGTGATCCGAGCGGAGCTTGCAAGAGAGGACTAGTACCTGGGTGGGGTGCCGAACCTCTATAAAAATCCCCCGTCTCATTGTGGTTTGCATTTCTATCTTTCTTTCTCTACTTTTGATTGTTTATTCCGTTGCGCATGTTCATTACTTAATCAAGTAGAGAATTAGGTGATTAGCCTTAATTGTGGACCCATAACCCACACGATCCAACAACATGTACTCATTGTTTTGTGTTTCTTACACAACTTACCATACACAACCCAATGACTGTAACCCACTTAGAGCTTATAAATAGAGGTTCCCAAACCTTGTTTAGACAATTCTCCCACTACTACTTGTTCTATTCATTATAGAGAAACTCCCAAGTTTTGAAATCCTCATTCCTACACTCTAAGCCTAAATTCCACACCTTTAATCATTGTCAAATCATACTCTAAGTATGCTCAAGATTTAGAGAGTGTTGTCTCACTCATTTGTCGTTCAAGAAGCAAGGATTTCGGTGAAAGTCTGAAGTGTTTCCTCTCGGGTTGTGAGAGGAAGAAATCAAGCTAGCGAGAGTTGTTCGCGGAGCTTGTGGTGTAAAATGCTTAATCTCGAACCGAAACGAGATTGATAGTGAGACGTAGGCGAAATTCGAGGGAGATCGAGCGGAGATTGCAAGAGAGGAAGTAGGCGGGAGGTCGAACATTTTAAATACTACAGGGTCTTCCTTTGTGGTTTGCATAATTTCTTGTTTTTACTTGCTTATTTGTTTTAATTTGTGCTGCATCTTTGATTGAGTAAGTAGAGCTTAATTAACAGTAAAAGTGATTAAAACTAAGCCAATACACGATCCTACAATAGTGACCACTGAATCAGATATGATTGATGACTTAGAAGTACATGCGACCTTCACCGAAACCTCATGTTAGTTGATGCATTGCATACATTGCATCATATGTCTTTCATTTAGAGTGTTTTTATATAAATAAATGCTACTAAGGTATTGTTTTGAGCAATTGTGCAGAATTCAGGAGTTACAATGCAATTTACCAATATTCGAGCTAAAACGCGTGCAATGGACTTAGATGGATCACAAAGACCAATTAGATAGAGATTCAAGCTCAAGTTGAAGTCCAATTGATTGCATAAGAAGTCAGGGACTTGATCGCAAATTGGAAGGACTAAAAAGTTATTTTGGAGGAATATTCAAAAAGAAATCAAATTCGGATCTCCAAAGATATGCAATAATTGATTTATATACGTGGAGGCCACCTACAACATACCAAAAACACACTCACAAAAGCACGAAGTAATCTGGACCATCCATGCGGCGGAATCGCCGCATCTAACGGTCAATATGCGGCGGAATCGCCGCATGGGTTGCGATCCGTGCCTCCTATTTTCGTCCAATTGTGTAGTAACACGTGTCCTGCCCGATCATACTTAGGGTTTCTTGTATCGGCTATAAATAGCCCCGAAATATTGTGTAAGAGGAGCTTTTTGTATGAGATTTTAAAGCAATAAAATTTTGGTTTGTTTGGATCTTGGTTTTTCGCGATCTAACGTTTTCTCTGTGCGTTTCAGGAAGTATTAGAGACGACGCAAAAATCCGGACGTAATCCAAGGTGACCAAGCGGCGAAATCGCCGCACCAGCAGTGTAGTTTGCGGTGGAAACGCCGCACAGGTTGGAGATCTGAGCCTGAAATTTTTCCTGGACGCGAACTATCTCTGGGTGGACGCGTAGAGAAGCTGGAAATTGTCGAGAGCGGGCGGCGAACCCGACTGAGCGTGCGTAGGTAACCTTTGTTGCCTTTTCCTCGAAATTTCTATTTTCGAAAAATTTCCTTCTTGGTAGAATTGCATGTGTAGGGCAAACTTCCATAATTGACACTAATTCAACTTGTGACCTAAAATTTTTGCAAAATTAGAAAGGCCTTAGTGCATGCATCATTTAGAGATTTTCTCGCATTATGCATGCTAAATTTTGCAAATCAATTCATTGTTGAAGAGTGCTGGAGGCAAGGTACGTGCGCAGTTTTTATTGATTGCATTTAAGCATATAAATTAGTCACATATAACCCTTGCAATTGCCCCCCACTAAAGACCAATGTTTGACTATCTTTGCTAGATTTAAGTTAAACTATCTTAAGGGCAACTCCGTAGGAAAAGATACGGTGGGGATTTCATCACCCTTCCGTGGCCCACAAATAACAATCCTAAAGTGTCACCCAAGCTTTAAAATTAAAATCAATTAGACATTGACCCCTAAGGATTCGGACTCAATTAAGGAGAAGATTGGTTTGACTTGCTATGACTTGAAGCTGATCGAATTTAATTTGGTGTCTAGAAAGTGTTTTTGTGTTGACGTAAGTCTTCCAAGCGAAGTGGTTGTCTAATTGGCACCGACTCTGTCGGAAGCGCCCCCACTAGCTATACACGGCCTGGCCAAGTTGGTTTGATTAGTGAGGGAGGTGAATCAAGCAAATCAATTCGACTCAACCAGTTAGGAGTCGTCTAGACTTAAGCTACACTAGGTCTAGGATTGTTTGAACCGTGCTTGTTTAGGAAACTTCTGACCAACCCTCTCATCTATCTTTTAGAGTTAAGTTTCCCTTCTCATCTGAGTCTTCTTTCTCTTCTCACCTCAATTCTCTAGATTAGGATTCCTTTCTCATCTTTTCCCCTTCTATTGTTTGTTTTTTTTTCTTTTTCCTTTTTTTTTTAAAAAAAAATATATAAAAAAAAAATTAATTCAAACCGGTGCACTCAGATTTAGGTTCGGGACTTGAGCAATCGACTCTCACGAGTTCATCTAGATTCCAGTCTAGAGCTTAGCCCCAATCCACCTGTTGCACCACCTCACCCGGATCCAATGGGTGAGAATGTAGTGGACCCACCTGTTGCACCACCTATGACTCTGAGGGATCGGTGCTACCCAACGATGGCTGCTCAGCCATCGTGCATCGTTATGCCCACCATACCGGGTCGCGACTTCGAACTCAAAGCACAATACCTGAGTATGTTGCCCAAGTTCACCTCTAAGGAAGATCCATATCTCTTCCTTAGAGAATTTGAGGAAATCTGCTCCCTTATGCATTACCAGCATATCCCTGAGGAGGCAGTGCGTCTTAAATTCGTGCCTCTAGCACTGAAGGACGACGCTAAAAAATGGCTATATAGTCTAGCCGAAAGATCCATTAGGAGTTGGGCTGAGTTTGTTCAAGTGTTTTTAAAGAAATATTTCCCCAACCATAAGACTATTAGGATTAGGAATGAAATTTGTGCATTCGTTCAATCTGAGAGCGAACCATTCTATTCCTATTTAGAAAGATTTAAGCACCTTCTGACCCAATGCCCTCATCATGGAATCCCAAGATGGCAATTGTGCCAAATTATCTATGAGGGATTGACACCTACATCCAGAGTTATGCTAGAATCTGTAAGCCAAGGAAGCTTTATGTCCAAAAATGAGAATGATGCTTGGATTTTTCTTGAAGACTTGGCTGATAATAGTATGCAATGGGACACTGCTAGGGCACCGACCAACCCAAGTATTGGATCTAGAATAGCAAATCAATCCAGATCAGGTGTCTTAGCTGTAGATGCTTCTATAGCTGCTGAAGCGAAATTAGCCACCCTTATGCGTAGGATGGAAACCCTAGAGCTTCAAAACCGACCCCTAGTAAATCAAATCTCTTCTGTTTCTTGCTCTAGGTGTGGTCAAACTGGTCATGTTTTGGAGGAGTGTGCACATATTTCTTCGGACATGGAACAAGTTAATGCTGCATTTAATCGTCCTAGGAATGACCCTTATTCGTCAACCTATAATCCAGGTTGGCGCAACCATCCCAATTTTTCATGGAGCCAAGGGAGTTCAAATCCTGCACCCATGCCTCAGCAAGGCCAACCACCTAGACAACAAATGTATTCAAACAACAACAATAATAGTGATGGCCGATTAACTGATTTGGAAAACTTAATGAAAACATTTGTTCAAACAACTACTCAATCTTTTCAAAAGCTAGAGACTCAAGTAAGTCAATTAGCACAAGTTGTAGGTGAAAGAGAAAGAGGAAGATTCCCAAGCCAACCCGAG
Source organism: Triglochin maritima (assembly GCA_963682175.1). Classification (NCBI taxonomy): domain Eukaryota; kingdom Viridiplantae; phylum Streptophyta; class Magnoliopsida; order Alismatales; family Juncaginaceae; genus Triglochin; species Triglochin maritima. The sequence continues at coordinate 19,148,397 of OY821779.1, forward strand.
GTGAACCCAAGAATTAACAATCCACATAATCAACATATGGCATATCAACCACATCAACATATGCCATATCAACCACCTCAACCATTTAATCCTCAACCATTCAATCCTCAACACATTAGGCCTCCACCTAATGTACCACATAATGCACCACCTCCTAATGTGAACAATAACAACAGACCAGTTCATATGGTTCAAGAAGAAGAGCAAAATCAACACATTAATGCTATACTTACATTAAGATCTGGAAAATCTGTTAATAACAATGTCACTCACCCCTTGGCTAATGAGTCTAATAATTCTGTCACACCTGAGCCATCCAACGAGCCACCAATTCAATCTGAGGAACCAATTGAAATTGAACCCACTGAACCTGAAAGAGTATTCATTCCTAAAGCACCATTCCCTAATAGACTTAATAAGAATCATACAAATCAAATGGAGAAAATGTTGGAAGTCTTTAAGCAAGTAAAGGTAAACATCCCCTTGTTAGAAGCTATTCAACAAATTCCACCTTATGCAAGATTCTTAAAAGACTTATGCACCAAGAAGAGGAAAACACAAGTACCAAAAAGAGCATTCTTAACTGCAAATATAAGCTCTGTGTTAACCCAACCCACACAAATCAAATATAAAGACCCTGGTTGTCCGACTATTTCATGTGTAATTGGTAACACCTTAATCAATAGGGCCTTGCTGGATTTGGGTGCTAGTGTTAATCTGCTTCCCTACTCTGTATATAAAGAATTGGATATAGGAGACCTTAAACAGACTAGGACCACACTCCAATTGGCTGATAGATCTGTTAAGATTCCTAGAGGTGTGGTTGATGATGTTCTGATCAAAGTGGGTGAATTCATATTTCCTGTGGACTTTGTTGTCTTAGACACGGAGCCTGTTGCTAACCCTAGCAATCAAATTCCTGTGATCTTAGGAAGACCTTTTTTAGCCACTTCCAATGCCCTAATCAATTGTAGGAATGGATTGATGAAATTGTCATTTGGGAATTTGACAGCTGAGCTAAATATTTTTAACTTAGGGAAGCAACCTGGAATTTTCTCTGATGAATCGAGTGAATTGAATTACATTCAGGATTGTAGTGAAGATGAGCTGATTTCGGATTACTTAAATTTCACCCAATTGGATGAAGTTGATTTTCAAAAGAACCTGAGTGGTGAGGGCACAATTTGTGACCAAATCAATTATATAGGTTCGAATCGATCTTCACCCAATTGGTCAGCCTTAGGTGGACTTTTAGCCGAACCAAGACCTCAATCCAAACCCTCACTACAAGAACCACCATCACTAGAGTTGAAGCCCCTCCCTACTACATTGAAGTATGCATTTTTAGGACCCTCATCCACCCTCCCAGTTATCATAGCATCGGATTTGACCCCCAATCAAGAGAATGAATTGTTGAGAGTCCTCAGTAGGAATAAAGAAGCTATTGGATGGACCATGACCGATATCAAGGGGATTAGCCCATCTATAGTCCAACATAGGATCCATTTGGAAGATAATACTCAACCCCGTAGGGATCCGCAAAGGCGGCTTAACCCGGTCCTAACTGAGGCGGTCAAAAAGGAAATACTTAAGTGGTTGGACAATGGAATTATATACCCTATATCCGATAGTGCGTGGGTTAGTCCTGTTCAGGTTGTCCCTAAGAAATCTGGAGTTACGGTAGTTGAGAATGAGCTTAATGAGTTAGTCCCGACCCGTATCCAAACAGGTTGGAGGATTTGCATTGACTATAGGAAACTGAATTCTGCAACCCGTAAGGACCACTTCCCTCTTCCTTTCATAGATCAAATGTTAGAACGGTTGGCCGGATATGAGTATTATTGTTTTCTGGATGGATATTCCGGCTATAACCAAATTCCTATCGCTCCTGAGGATCAGGAGAAAACTACCTTCACATGCCCATTCGGCACGTTTGCTTTCCGTCGCATGCCCTTTGGCTTGTGCAATGCTCCTGCCACATTTCAAAGATGTATGGTTAGCATCTTCTCTGATATGGTGGATAACTTCATGGAAATTTTCATGGATGATTTCTCTGTCTTTGGTCCCACTTTTGCCAATTGTTTGAACCATTTGGAATTAGTACTAGTAAGATGTAAGGAGAAGAACTTGACCTTAAATTGGGAAAAATGTCATTTCATGGTTAAGAATGGAATAGTACTTGGTCACATTGTGTCTAAGGATGGCATTCAAGTGGATAAAGCCAAGGTGGATTTGATTAAGCATCTCCCTCCACCAACAAATGTCAAAGAGATTCGTTCATTTTTAGGGCATGCCGGATTCTATCGAAGGTTTATCAAGGACTTTAGTAAGGTGGCTAGACCATTGACTGAATTATTAGCAAAGGACTCTAAGTTTGAATTTTCTGATAAATGTTTGGAGTCCTTTAACCACCTTACGAGGGAATTAACGTCGGCACCCATTATTCATTCACCCGATTGGACCCAACCCTTTGAGATAATGTGTGATGCATCGGATTACGCCATAGGAGCGGTGTTGGGTCAGAAAATTGAAAAGAAACCTCACGTGATATATTATGCTAGTAAAACATTGAATGATGCCCAATTGAACTACACGGTAACTGAGAAAGAATTTCTAGCAGTCATTTTTGCCTTGGAAAAATTTTGACAATATTTGATAGGCACACATATGATTATTTACACGGATCATGCGGCAATAAGACATTTAGTGAACAAAAAGGATGCCAAGCCGCGTTTATTGCGTTGGATCTTACTACTGCAAGAATTTGATGTCGAAATCCGTGATAAAAAGGGTTGTGAAAATGTAGTCGCCGATCACTTGTCTAGAATTCCTCTTATCCCAGTGAATAACACACCAGTGAATGAGAACTTCCCGGATGAACAGATTATGGCTGTGTCTGGCGAACCATGGTTCGCCGATATAGTCAATTTCTTAGTAACTGGTGTGACCCCGACTAAATGGTCTAAGAACGATCAAGCCAAATTTAGGTCCCTAGTAAAGAATTTTTATTGGGATGACCCATATCTTTTCAAGTATTGTTCGGATCAAATCATTAGAAGATGTGTTCCTGAGGAGGAATTTGCAAGTATTCTATCTTTTTGTCATGACCAAGCATGTGGAGGACATTTTGGAGCTAAGAAAACTGCGGCCAAAGTTTTACAGTGTGGATTTTATTGGCCCACCCTATTTAAGGATGCATTTGCATTTTGTAATTCTTGCTCTAGATGTCAAATGCTAGGAAAACTCTCTCGTAGAGACATGATGCCTCTACACCCTATTCTCATAGTTGATATCTTCGATGTTTGGGGTATCGATTTTATGGGCCCGTTTCCAATGTCTTTTGGGAAGGAGTATATCTTGCTAGCTGTGGACTATGTGTCCAAGTGGGTTGAGGCTATCCCCACAAAATCCAATGACAACAAAGTTGTTGTCAAATTTCTGAAGGAGAATATTTTCTCCCGATTCGGTACTCCACGTACCATTATCAGTGACCGGGGTACTCATTTTTGTAATCGATCATTTGAAGCTTTGATGAGAAAATATTCCATAACTCATAAGTTAGCCACCCCGTATCACCCTCAAACAAGTGGACAAGTTGAGGTCTCCAATAGACAAATCAAGCAAATTCTGGAAAAAACGGTTAATGCCTCACGTAAGGATTGGTCTGTAAAAATTAATGATGCGTTGTGGGCCTATCGGACTGCTTTCAAGACCAATTTAGGAATGTCCCCTTACCGGTTAGTCTTTGGAAAAGCGTGCCACCTACCGGTCGAATTGGAGCATAGAGCCCTTTGGGCTATTAAGCAACTAAATATGGATTTAGAGGCAGCTGGTAATGCTCGAAAATTGGATTTAGTTGAGCTTGAGGAAATAAGAAACGAGGCTTATGAGAATGCTAAAATTTATAAGGAAAAGACCAAGGTTTTTCATGATAAATCCATCGTTAGGAAATCTTTTTCTCCTGGACAGTTGGTCCTTCTCTATAACTCTCGCCTTCATCTCTTTTCCGGCAAACTAAAGAGTCGTTGGACCGGCCCTTTCATGATCAAAACTGTTTTCCCTCACGGAGCGGTTGAGATCAGTAATCCGGAGAACGGTGAAAACTTTAAAGTTAACGGGCATCGATTGAAGCCCTACTTAAATCGTCCCTCCAATGTTGCAGAGGAAGTCGTGTTTTTACACGCAATTCCTCATTCTGATTAAGTTTTAGTTTATTTCTCAAAAAAAAAAAAAAAAAACAAAAACAAAAAATAAAAACAAAAAAAACCGAAAAAAAAACCGAAAAAAAAACGAAAAAAAAAAAATTCATTATTGGTACATGACTTATTTTGGAAAACGGTGGAAATACATGACTTATTTTTCTAAATCTAACATATATCAGTTTAGCAGTATTCTATCACCATGGTGTTTCCTGAGAAGAACTTCCACCCGTTGCTTGTTAGTGATCAAAACGGCACCCACTTTTACGAAGAAATCATAGCACGGAGTTGGAGCTACTTGGTCCATAATAACGATGATGTGTACTGCCCTAGCTTAGTGGAGGAGTTCTATAGCAGTATCACTAACATAGACCTGGACAGTGGGTACATTTTACTGAATTGGAGAAACAAAGTCTGGGCGATTGACCTCAACATCATCTCCAACTTGACTGACATACCACAAGGGGCCTCCACTTTGCCATCCGAGGAACTCAGTTTCTATCGGTCACTCATGGGACCAGATTGTGTGCTTAGCCGTGATCGGGGTATCAAGGGCACATCCATGTACCGGAATGTCTTTACAGCATGTAGGTGGGCATGCCAAAATGTCACGAGTAATACCCACAACACTTCTTTTCGCACCGTTGAGATGGGCATCGTTCACTCCCTGATGACCCGTGATCGCACTTACTGTATGTGCCGACGGCTTCTGACCACCATTGCAGAAGGCCACCAACGCAACTCCCAATCTCTGCCATGCCTCGTCACCACTATCTGCAAGCACTTTATGGCCTATGAGTCTTTCTGGGTGTACGAAGCCGACATGCTCCCTTGTACGGTGGAACGAGAGACATCCTCCTACCGTGGCACTATAGCGGACCTGTGGACACCTCCAGAAATGGAGGATGCTATGCAATCAAGTGAGTCGTCTGAAGACTCCGCAACATTCTGGGCTCAGTCAACCCCAGAAAACTCTGACGAGCATAGGTCCCGAATGTGGGGCGGGATGAAGCGCCTCAATAGCAAACTGAACAAAGCACTCTCCGACCGTGGAGAGTCGTCATCCCGAAGGCGGTAACTTTAGTAATTCTTGCATTTCCTATATTATTCAATTTTGCATACATTGAGGACAATGCATGAAATAGGTGTAGGGGGGTGACTAGTTATCTACCTATCTGTTTTGTTTTTTTTATATAATTCTTCAAAAAAAAAAAAATCAATGTGTCATGACATAACTTAAGATTGAACCACCAAAACCCGAGTACAAATTGCATTGAGTCTTTGTTCCTTATTATATAGTTCTGCTTGTAGAAACTATGACATAAATCTAAGTTCCAAAGAAATAACACATTACCCTTAAGACATGTATGCACTTAAATTGGATGAATCAAATCTTTGAAGTGGTTGATAAAAAGCAGAGGTTGAGGAAAATATACCGGGAAGTGTGGACTTCTAATAGCAATTAAGCCTTGAGGAAAATAAAAGTAAAAATAAAGGAATAAAGTGAGGAAAGCACATTTTGCAAAATGATTACAAAAGCCCAAGCCTTTGAGTCACTGGTCCGTAGGGGTATCTTAAAACCGGTAACTTGAGTCTACCAGCTCGGGATTATCGACCAAACTCGCTACACGAATGCAAAAAGGGTAAAAGTGTCAGAAAAAGCAAATGTGTTGAATCATGGAAGAAAAAAAATAAAAATAAATATACTCAAGGCCCAAAGCTAAAAGTATGATCCATGCCATGGTTGATCCGAATGATACTTCACCACCAGAGGAGGCGTGCAAAATAATTTAAGTGATAACATGTGTAGAAAGGTTAGTGGTGTGAATGTTGGAGGAACAAAGACCAAGTCAAACTTTTTATAAGTTAGATTTGTATAATGAGCATGCAAGAATTCTAAGTGAGATGTATAAGGTTGAGGTGGAGATATCGAGAGCTATTAATGGAATATTGAATTAAGACTTTGTGGGTGTGTCAACTGAAAACCCTCACGAGACAAAACTCGTCCTCTAAGGAAACTTAGAGGTTTAAAGGCTTGTTGCACATGCTAAGTGCAACCGTGATTCCTACGAAAATGAGTTAGGATTTCTGTGCTTTCATACCTATATTTCTCATGTTTTGTTTTGCTCGAGACTAGCAAAATCTAGGTGTAGGGGTATTTGATGCATTGCATACATTGCATCATATGTCTTTCATTTAGAGTGTTTTTATATAAATAAATGCTACTAAGGTATTGTTTTGAGCAATTGTCCAGAATTCAGGAGTTACAATGCAATTTACCAATATTCGAGCTAAAACGCGTGCAATGGACTTAGATGGATCACAAAGACCAATTAGATAGAGATTCAAGCTCAAGTTGAAGTCCAATTGATTGCATAAGAAGTCAGGGACTTGATCGCAAATTGGAAGGACTAAAAAGTTATTTTGGAGGAATATTCAAAAAGAAATCAAATTCGGATCTCCAAAGATATGCAATAATTGATTTATATACGTGGAGGCCACCTACAACATACCAAAAACACACTCACAAAAGCACGAAGTAATCTGGACCATCCATGCGGCGGAATCGCCGCATCTAACGGTCAATATGCGGCGGAATCGCCGCATGGGTTGCGATCCGTGCCTCCTATTTTCGTCCAATTGTGTAGTAACACGTGTCCTGCCCGATGCATACTTAGGGTTTCTTGTATCGGCTATAAATAGCCCTGAAATATTGTGTAAGAGGAGCTTTTTGTATGAGATTTTAAAGCAATAAAATTCTGCCCTTTTAATTCTCCATTATCTTTGTCTTTTGTAAGCTTAGTTTTAGATTAATGTTTCTTGTTCTTAATTCCAGTAGAGTAATTTAGTTGTTCTTTATTTTTCTCTTAGAATAATTTGTTGCGTGCTTAGAATAATTGCTTTTACTTTCGTAGATCGTAGTTTAGTATAATATTTCCCTTTTTTTTCCGTATTCTCTCGATGATCTCCGTGACCCCTTCTCCTCATCTTCTCCCCATGGGTTTCTAAAACCCTCCAAAGGGTGGGGGTGACGGATTTAGGGTTAGAGAAGAGAGATCGTTTTTATTTTAATTTCTTGTTAGTGTTTTGATCATACGAGTTTTTGTTAAATCAATTATCATATGATGCTTAATATCTCACTTGATTTATAATAATTTTCGTAATCTCTAATCTAACTTGAAGATTCATAACTCCCACCCACTGGACTCTCATCCATAGTTATTTCTTCTTAATTTTTGTTCTTGTTGTTCTTGCTTTAGAAAGATTAAAAAAATATATATATAAATCCAAAAATCTCAAACCAACACTATTTCTCTTTTGTTTTCCTTAATCAAAGAAAATCACAAAAATACAAGAATCTCTCCCTCCTTGTGTTCGACCCGTACTTGCCACCGCTTCAACGCGGCCGTGCACTTGCGGTATAAATAAAAATCTCAACATTAGTGTAAGTGCGAGTGAGGTGTGTCGCGTACTCTCCGTATGACCGCATGTGCCTGCGGTGGGTATCTTCAGATGCCCGATGATGATGAGGTTTATGATTATATGACCCCAGAGTGGGGAGATGACTGTTATGTTTTATGTTGGCATGATACTACTTTGATAGTCATGTAGTGTACGTACATGTAGGTTAACTTGGTATCTGATTGGGTGGTGACCGAGGATGAGTACATCTAAGGATCAGATCATCGAGTCTATTTTAAGGTGGTTATGACTCTTTGTTCTTTTGACAACTCTCTTTTATACGGTGCACGTGATTGTATATATCTATTTAGTAGCATCCTCATGTGATTTCATTTGAATATCTTTTAAAGTTTAAAATTCTATTGTTTTCAGGAACGTTACAACTTCACTAAAACGGAATGCTTAGCGATGCATAAATAAAATATGCCGCGACTTCTGATGGGGCATGCACGATTACCACTAGATGACGATTCTACCCCACCGCATGGTCCTCCCTAGCTAGAACTACCATGCCGAAGGGGTGGTTTGAACATTTGGAAACCACAATTCATGAAAAAAACACTTCTGCTCAAAAATTTCTGGCGCACAATGAGGGGACGATCAATGTTAGTGGGGAAAGTATGTAGTGCACGATATATACCCATCCACCGCCACGCTTTGCCTTTCTGGAAATTAAACAGTAAGAACAAGCTTTTTCCGTGATCCTACAAGCTTTTTCCGTGCTTAATTTCCCAGGGGAACAAATTAGATTAAGTCTCACAACAAACAAGCTATATACTTTTCTCTTCCAGCAGGAGGAGCACAACACCACAGACACTTTTGATTACACGAGATTTTGACGAACAACAAAATATTATGCACCGCAGCTGGTCGTGTATTAATTTCCTATGGTGTATATATAGTTAAAGATATCTTACCTAGCTCTACGGTTAAACATTGCCCAGAAATGGACAATCGACACAACATTAAAATCCGACTGTAGACAACGAACCCCTACACCACATTTTTCTGGCATGCCCGTACACCCAACAATACTCACGCAGGCGCGCATCACGACAACAACCACATTTGTTCAAGCACAATTTAGACTGACTCTAGCCAAGACTTACAACTACAAGCATGGACCACAACCTTTAGTTTATGCTTGGTGGATCATCTGAAAGGTTCTATGCACAACTAGTACTACAGATAATACAAATGCTTTCGGATCACGGGAGCCCGCACACAACACCGGTTTCACAAATTGTACCCTAAACACGGCACTCCACTCCTTGTGTAGTAATAATTGTAACATCCTCGTCAGCAGAAGAAATTTAATTTTTTTTAACATAATCACAAACATGAGAATATTACGGAAGAAACAGGCAACTGATGCACCAACATATATATATATATATATCTGAGAGTTTCAAAAGTGTGATTACAACAAAAGATAAAAGGGAAATGTACATGTAATCACTAAGACTACAAAAATAGAAAACATGATCTAGCTCCAGACATGCTCCTCCTCGGTCACCACCTTCTAGCGCCGCTCACGGCCTGAAATAAAATATGATTATGCCTGAGTTTCCCATAAGAAAATTCCGTATGCCAAACTCCTATCATAATAAATGAACGAGACAACTATAAGCATGTATGATATGAAATGCAGTAAACAACAATCATCGTCGCACTGAGCCTCGGGGAAAACTCTCCCAGCCACAGTAGACACGAAACAGTGACGGGTCTCAAGGGTCCTTTAGCCCAACCATCACACGTGCCCCAGGCACCACAGCCGGAAGTATCCACGGCTACAACACAACTTTGGATCACTATCAGGCTGGTAATGTATGTATCGTTGCCCTCCAAGGACGGGGACCTGTTGCCCTCAAAGTTGATCTGACGAACCACTCTCAGGCTGGCAATGTCCGTACTGTTGCCCTCCAAGGCCGGGGCCCCATACGACACCAACGAACCACTCTCAGGCCGACAATGTCTGTACCGTTGCCCCAAAAGGTCGGGGACCCGTTAACCTCAAATTGGTTCCACAACACCAAAACAACACCAAACTGCACCTAAATGGTCGAACAAAAACACCATACCGGTCGACCGAATCCCCATCCAGAGGATTGACCCAACCAAAAAACCCGCCAACCGGTCAAACAGCAAAGGGGACCCGCTCGACCGAGAACCACCAGTTAAAACCCATTGTCACAAAAAAAACACAAATGGTCGAACAATACGAGATCGACGGTCGACCGAAAAAGGGTAGTAAAATCCGATTTATAACAAAAACGCCATACCAGTCGACCGAAATAACGAAACGGTCGAACGAACTTTAAGTTAACTTAAGTCATCTATCGAACGAGATCTCAGGGCAGTCGACCGTTTTGCGGTCTACACCCCAACCGACTTAAAACAGTACTTCGGTCGAACGACAAAGGGGACCCGTTCGACCGAAAACCACCAGTAGCTCCATCTTCTCGCTCAACATGTACCACCGGTCGACCACCCAAGGGTATCGTTCAACCGGTGCGAGAGATAAATGCCAAAATTACACTACAACTACAACCGGTCGACCGAACCATTGAAATGGTCGACCGATTCAGTGCTGAACTTTGTTGCACAAGTCCGACGAGCCTTTCAACCTAACATCGACTACTAAAACACTCACTCTAGTTTAGGTGAGCATAAAAGTAAAGCTTGACATACCTTGAAGGCTTGAAGAAGCTTTTGAAGATCCAACGTTGAGTTCTTGCCTCAAGCACCCAAACTCCGGAGACAATCCAACAAAGCAACGATCAACCCAATTTCGGCGAACACCTGAGCTTCACCTCGCCTCACCGCTTTCACCCTCTCCAGAGCTTCCGATTTGTTGAGGATGAGGGTAGAGGGAGAGAGAAAATGAGCGGGAGAGAGAGAGACTAGAGAGAGTGAGAGAGAAAAACCCACCAACCTTGTACTCTTCTCTTCTCCATCTCCACCATCCGCCTCATCTCCACCAACTCATCCTAGCCATCCAAACCAAAACCTCCAATTAGCCACCTAAAAACCAATTAACCCAATAAATAAGGGTTTAGGATATTACAATAATAATATTATAATGACTTCCGTCCTTATAAAAAAATTGGATGAGATGAGTGTACTTTCTCAACAACTTTGAGACTCTAAGAGAGCACAATAAGGTAAAGAAGCTCTTAGAAGAACGTCTACCATCATCCTGCATGGTAGGTTGAAGCTCCGTTCATGTTACACAGGCAGATAAAATAGAGTTTTAGTGTTAAAGACTAAGAAGAGGGGATTTGTTCGTTCGGTGTAAATGCATGTAGTTTACCAATTTGCAATGAATATCTTTTCTACAAATTAGAATACAACAAATTCAAGCACTAGTAAGTCCTTTTAGTTTCTTAACCTAACCCAGATTGGGTAACCAACAATTTACACACACCAAGCACAAGGACATGGGTGCACAAAATCATGAAAAATGAAGGGTACAATCTACAATAGCTAATTAGCTATAAAATAAAATCGAGGGTAACAAAGATAAAAGAATATAAATAAAACGTATTTATCCAATTTTTGCTTAGATACCCATAAAAATATTAAATTAGTCATGTGCCCATGATTTTGGCCAAATTGGAGTGATGCCTGTCATTCCTTGTCAAAATTGTACTCATGTAATCCGTTAGCATGGGGTCCACTGTTTGACAAGTTCCGTAAGGAGCACAATAAGACTTTCGTGAGGTGTTCATTTGGAGAAACCACAGTTAGTGAGTTTTTACCATAATTGTTTTTGCTTGCTAAACGTTAAAATTTAGAGTGGTACTTCAATTGCTTGCTAATTGTTTTTACCACAGTTAGTGAGTTTTTACCATAATTGCTTGCTAATTGTTTTTACCCATCCTAAACGTTAAAATTGGCATTGTTGCCATGCTTTTGGCTAAATTTAGAGTGGTACTTCAAGTAGAGGTGGAAGACAAGGAAGTGAAGCCCAAGAACTTTCTAGGTACTTTTAATTATAATAACATGGACTTAATTATATATTTAGGGTCAATTCCAAATTCTGAGTATTTGCATTTGATCAACTTCATTGCAAACAACAGGTATTACTCAACAAAGTGTTGTTACAAATATAAATAACATGCATAATAGTACCGATATATGTCGATTAACAGCTCAAGTTTAATTCAAATAAAGCCAACGAACAAATCCACCAGGACAAAACAACAAAATACAAACAAGATTAGGAGCAACAAATACCTCGACCGAGTCGTCGTTGTCACTCCCCTTAGGGAAAATATCGCTCACGTACCGGTGCGATGGGTGCAGACATTTTTCTCAGGATAGAACGATCGCAACATCCACGACAGGGCACTCTGACCGTGACGAAACATGAGAGAAGATCGAGACCAGGAAAATCGCTTCGAGAAAAGCAAGAGGAGGGAGAGAGATGACGGTTACGTAGGGCAAAAGAAGTCTCTTTCCAAGTTGAGAACGTTGTCTTTTATATCCATACAGTTTGTAAGAGTTGGAACTAAAAAGAAAATTTCTTTTTAAATCAATTCTTTGTCAAAGACAAAATTTAAGATAAACCCGCAAAAAATTGAATGCACACTAGGAAGAGAACACTACAGCGCATCGACTGATTAGTAACATATAATATGACGTATTCATGCTATATATCTTTTATTTTACCAAATATATTTGTAACTCGGGCATTTGTTTCTTACATTTCAGGATTTAGGCAATAAAGAAGAGAAATGAAACAAAAAGACATAAATGTAAGAAGAAATGATTGATTTGGAAGCCTTCTGGATATGTTTGTAATGCTTAAGGACCAGATTGCAAGTTAGGAAAGACCTAGGTGAAAACCCGGAGGGACCTGATCGTAAGGAAAATATGTTAGTTGCAAAAATCCATAATCTCACGAACCTTAGGAGTAATCCAACAACTAAGACCAAATATGCTCGAACCAACAGCTTCGGGTGCACCACACATGTTAAATTGGTTAACTAAAACTTCTTGTGAAATTTGGGGCTGATCGGACCCAAAGGATCCACTAGTGGTGGATCCCAGGTCTGTTTGATCCCCAATTTCTCCAATGGGTCGAGCAGTCGTTTCAGAGCACTCCGGAACATCTAGATTTGATTTGCAATTGTTCGATTGTGTGAAGATTAAACCACTCTCTAATATTCTATAAATACACTTGTAATCCCTCTTCTTCCATTCTTCTTTCTTCACCCCCATTAGAGTAGGTTTTTTTCTTGCTTAGTAGTGTAGTGAAGGAGATGAGAAACATAATTTTTTAATCTTTCTTTCTTAATCAAGTTTTAGTTTCATGTTATTTATGTTCTTATTTTTCATTTGATGTAATTTTTATTACATTCCATTGCTTTGGTTAGATTAAGTTTTCTTTACTTGTTCATATATGTTTTTTCTTTTGTTGTTTTCTTTGTTATGGATATGATAACTGAGTAATTCATCCTTAATGGGGGGTGGAAAATGATGTGAAGTGTGAATGTTGTTAGATTCATGTGTGTTTTAATCTTAATCTTGGAGATTCAAATGATTTTCATAGCAATTTTGATGGGTTTCTCACTCTTGGTATTGATGTGTTAATTAATGATCCTAATGGATGCTTAACACATGATTGGGTGGATAAAGAAATAAATTGACATGTAATATTGTGGTTTTGTTTGGGCTTATCTTGATTAATATTTTGTATGTTTTAATGATGATTCTAAATCTTAATCCATTTAGAGACACTTAGAATTATGGTTATGATAGATTTTCATATTATTCATGTCATGAGCACTTAATTGTACACACACATGAATCATACATCTACACTTTTGCATGCATTTTCCACCTCTTATGGGACACGTTATATTAGGTTTTTTAGTTGATTCACGTCACCTTCGTTAGTTAGTTAGTATACTCTCAACTTTCATTTTCTTCCCCTACTCGAGTGTGATCGACAACGACCCACACCCACTCATCGTGGATACGACCATGTGCTTGCTACTGCTTCAATGCGGTCGTGCACTTGCGGGTTTGAACTTAAAATCCCAACATCAACGACGACGCACTCTGGTGGTAACAAACCACGAGAGTAGATCGAGACCTGGAAAATTGCTTTGAGAAAAGCAAGAAGAGGAGGCAATGGTAATTACAGAGGGCAAAAGAAGTCTCTTTCCAAGTTGAGAACGTGGTCTTTTATATCCACCCAATTTGTACACGATGGAACCAAAAATTAAATTTATTTTTAAATCAGTTTTTTGTCAAAGAGAATATTTAAGATAAATCTCCAAAAAAGTAAAGGAATACTATAAAGGAACACTGCACCCACCCGACTTGACCCAACGTGTGTGTGTCTATGTGTGTAAGTCTCATGTTCTCGTCCTGTCTTTCTTGTGTGGTCGACAACGACCCACACTCACTCCACGTGGATACTGTAGGATCGATATGATCCCTAATTATTCTAATCAAATTCTTAATCTCTACTTGATTATGCAAAGATGCAGCGGAAATAAACAATAAAAACAAGTAAAGAAAAAGGCATGCAAATCACAAATGGACAAGAAAATTTTATAGAGGTTCGACACCCCACCTGGGTTCTACTTCCTCTAATGTGTCCGAGATCCTTAGGGTCAATGTCTACTTGATTTTAAAATTAGGCTCTTGATTAATGTGGTTTTTGGGGCGAAGGAAAGGGTGATTAAATCCCCCACCTTATCTAATATGGGACAACCCCTCCTTAGTAGCGTTTTGGAGTCTTAATCTAGCAATGAACTCTCCAAACAAACGCTCAACTCACACTTGTTGCAATGCAATTCCTACTAACTAATGCACGTTCATACGAAATGCATGAATGAGAGTAGGAAATGCGTACCTCACGCCAGCACTCAGCAACTGAAAGTAAGCTAAAATAAAAGACAATCTACATGCCTAAGTCAAGTACATGATGCATGACCGAAACAAGAAAGAATGCCCAATCTTTTGTTTTGGGTTTTAGGGTCCAAGATGCTTAAATGGAGATTGATTATTGATCTGGGGACAAACTAAAAGTCAGAACATGCCAAATTATTCCCCAGACCTCTATATCAGATAAAGAAACAAGTAACAGAAAGAATAAGTAGAGAGGAGCTTACCATACCGCAAGTTGGCAGTCTTAGGCCACTGATTGGCGGTCCAACAAGCTGAGTTTGCCTCCAAACTTCTCCAGTTGCCTCCCCTTGTGTCTCCAAGTCTCCTGAAATAATGAAAAACTACAAGAAAATAATTAAATCCACCAAAATCGTCCAAACCAGAGTCTGGACTGGCACCTCCCGGCAATGGTGCCAAAAACTTGTTTAAACATTTTAAAATACCACAAGTGCACGGCTGCGATGAAGTAGTGGCAAGTACGGGTCGATCCGCAGGGAGGTGAGTAGCCTCTGGTTTGTCATAAATCAAGTGGGAAATAAATGGAGAAACGATGTGATTATGCTAAAGCTAAACTACACTAAACTAGTAAGTAAGAAATGCAAAATAAAGCAACGAAAGATTAGAAATCAAGAAGAGAAACCCCTAAGGGGTGAAGTGTGTGCACATATGAAGTGAAATAAGTGATGAATGATTCATGTAAGTGTGTATGTGTGTGTGTCTTCATGCATAGGAAGTGTCTAAAGATGTGGCAAAACCTATCAATCCATTCACACAACGTATCGGCAATTACTACTTAATTAACATAAGATTAAGCTCAGCATGGGAAGTGTCTAAAGATATGACAAGACTCATCAAAAACCATAAACTCATGTGAAGAACAAATGTAAGCATGGGAGGGGTCTAATGTTATGGCAAAACCCATCAAAACAAAGTTTCTTCAATCAATCAAGCAAGCAAACACAAATACAAACACATAAATAACATGTAGCATAGTCAACACGAATTTTCAGTCAATAAACATGAGAAAACCCATCCAAATTCCCCAACATATACATGATTAAAATACCCCTAATGAACATACAAAACATGCAAGTCTACACAATAAAAAATTAAAACAACCAAACTTCACAATATATATGAACATCATCTCCCCCCAAAGGGGATGATTCTACTCACTACACATTATTCTAGCAATTAAACTAAAGAAGAAAGGAGACTTTCTAACTAATTTAGCCTAAGATCAAAGAAACAAGACTAAGCTAAGCATGCATAAAAAAGAAACAACATGAGAACAAAACAATGAAAAATTATTTTATTAAATGACTCACATTACTAGTAGCATTTTCTCCAAATTGAGTTTTTACTCCAAGACTTACTCCAAGTAGAGAGAATACCACCAAACAATGAGTGAATACAAAAGGAGGGAGAGTTCTATTTATAGCCATAGAAAAAGGTAATCGGGGACAATCCCTTAATGTGGAACTAATAAAACCTTTCCAGAATACACATAAACACATAACCCATGTCCTGGAGAAACCGGGTCGGATTCGAAGACAAACGGACCGTGAATTGGCGGTCTTGGACCATCAATTAGCGGTCAATTTTTTCCGGATCCGACCCATTTTTGGATATGTTCTTTATGTCTTCAATTCTTCACATGGGGTGCACTCGGATCAGTTATAGGAGTGTTGGCCCGAATCTAATTTCCAAAATACTCCTCATGATGGTGTGGAGTTTCTTTATTTGCTCATTGGTCCTTTGGGGTTACATTCGGGTCCTTCTCCCTTGCATCTTAGTCCCCAAGTCTCACAACTCAGTCATATTTCTTGCTTTTAGGTCCTTTTATGCCTATTCCCCTCAATCCTGTTTATTCCTGAAACTCAAACAGAAAACTCGTTACGTAGCATTGTTTAGGTTCAAGATAATGGATATAAGACACAAATGAATGCATGAAATGATGTCAATCAAATACCCCCACACTTAACTTTTGCTTGTCCCGAGCAAAACAAAGAAAGGGAAAAATGAAAGAAAGGAAAAATCATTCGTTAAACAGGGAAATCCCAGCTCACTTTCGTAGGAATCACAGTTGCACTTAGCATGTGCAACAAGCCGTTAAACCTCCTTGTCGCCAAGGAGGAGGAATGTTGTCTCCTGAGGGTTTTCAGCTGACATACCCACAAAATCCGAACATAGATGCATTATTCAACCTAGCAACACGACTCGATGAACTCATTTTTGTCGATCATTGGACGCAGCAATCCTATGGGCCGATTCTATATAGGTATTTAGTCCACACACCTAGCCTAATGAACCATTCATGCAAGTTAATTAAGGACTTAAGTGAAAGACAAGGACAACCTCAACATTCTCAAGTCATACAAAGTGTAAAGTCAATTAAGGTTCTTATTTGCATTACCATTTTTTTTCTTTTTTTTCTTCTTACTTGTTGGAGTGTAATTCCCCCAGGGTCAGGTTTCGTGCATCATTGCCTATGAGGACTTACACTATCACGTACACCTTTCTCCACATCTCCACATAGGGCATCCCTACCACTCGTGTAATAAGAGTTCGGTCGGTGCATCTCAAGTCAGATGACTCGAAAGCACCAGGCACAAAGTCCCTGAGACCTAATTTCCCGAGTGATAGGAGCCGTGCGAGAAGAGAGAACATATACCACTTATTTCTTATCTACACATGAACCAAAACCTTCTACACTTAGTGTCTCACAACAAGATTTAAATGTTCATTGACTACAACAAACTTCCTTATATTAACAGACACGAATTATCGACTCACTAGGTTCAAGGTGGATTTCTTTAATTGTTTGAGTACTGAAACCCTATGATTACACGCCCCCCAAGGGAAGACCGGGGTGCATCCTTACGACTCGATAAGACCTAAAACCAGAATACTAGATATCCAAATGCATCATGTTCAAGACAATTTGAGAACGTGGTCTTTTATATCCACACAATTTTTAACCACTGGAACTTTTTTGTTGTTGAAATCCACACTAGAAAGAGACCACCGCACCAACTTGACCCAATGTGTGTGTGTGTGTGTCCTCCTCTTTGAGAAGCCTAGATACATAAATCATTATCCACTTCTCAAATTCCCCAATGTGTGACTAAAGAGTGTGAGAGAATCCCATGTTCTATGTTTACAGCTCAACAATTGATTTCCAATTGAATATTACGTGAGTAACCCAATATGTTGACATTCAAGGTAGTCAAGCTACGTTGGTTTTCTTAATGTTTCAAATTATGACTCCTCCAATTTTATGAAATTATAGTTTTTTTTTGGAAGTTTCCTTTTTTTTGGATTTTAACAAACTCGCAAATGCTGGTAGAGTTCTCAATAGAGAAGAAAATGAGGACGTCAAGCTGTAACGTTTGCTACAACACATGCTCAAGTAAATAATGATATTCACACAACTCAAGCCCTCTGTTTTAAAAACCGGACCGAACCGGCGGTCGGATCGGGTTGGACCGTGAACTGGTAGCAAACCGGTCGGTTCGGTCAAAAAACCAGTTTCTCTCGTGAACCGGAGTGAACCAAAGAAAACCAAAAAAACCGATCGAACCGATCGGTTTTTTCAGTTTGGTCGAACCGAAAAAACCGGTTTTTTCAATTTAAACAAAATTTGGTTTTTATTGTTTTATTTTTTGTTCAATTTTGACCCAAATTCTAAGTTTTTTACTTTTACTACTCCTTCCCCAACCCCTCACCACACCTCCACCCTCGCGATCTCCACCGGTCCACCCCTCATCGCACCGCCACCGCTCGCGATCTCCACCAAGGCCAGCAGACCGGCGGATCTCTAGGACAGTCTACCACCCCTACTGCTTTAGATGTTGAAGTAAATGTATGTTCATTTGTTAGAAGAAAGACTAATATTACTTAGTTACATGTTTGTTCATTTTTTTACTTATTTTAATTAAGTTATTTTACAAATGGATAATTTTTGTTGAATTGTTCATAGTTTAGGTACTTGGTTATTACTTATTATGTTAAAAAATAAGTAATAAAATGAATTGTTCAATCGGTCCGACCGTCGGTTGGACCGCCGCTACGGAGTCGGTTCGGTTCAATCCTCGGTTCACAAAATGATGATGTCATGCTGACGTGATCATCGGTTGGACCAGGTTGAACCATCGGTTCGACCACTTTGAACCAAACCTAGATGTTTTCGGTTCGGTTTTTAAAACATTGCTCAAGCCCTCGTAGTCTTTAGCAAAAAGCACGGGTACAACACCAATTTCAACGTTTTAGATGGGTACTCAAACAAAAAATTGGTTTAAAAAAAACTAACTTTAATCTTTTTTATGGGTACCCAAACAAAAAAAACCGAAGCTGAAGTGAGGATATTTGGGCCTATTGACCTAGAAATGAATTTCTTTTATTGAAATAGGCCTAGAAATGGAATGTTGCACGACCAATTCCTGCTGAGGGTCCATGAGCACGTTTGTGGTCCCAATATCATTGTGGTTGGATGTCTACGACTTCGGATTCCTATTTTTGTCGGGCTCCAAGTCGGATTAAGTTGATCCTACTTAATCCTAGACTCCCGGTGGTGCGAGTGGGGTGTACTATGGTTGGGATTTCATCTAGTTTGTAAAGATTCCTGGAAATTTCTCTGTCTTGGATTTTACCTAATTTTTATTTTAACCATGTTTGGAATTTTAATCCTTTTTAATTTCGATATCCTGAGTTGTTCTTATAAATTGTGTTCTCTCTTTTAATTTGAATTCGTGACACCATCCAGGTGCAAAAAGCATCGAAGGAGAAATTAGAGCAAGTTGATCTTACTTAATCTTGGTGGTGTGATAAGAGGTTAGTTGCACGAATATTAGTTTTGTGGCGGCTAATAAGGACCAATAGCTAAAGTTTGTCATTAGTGCTCACTTAACTTTTTAGTAATAATTAGATATCTTTAACATATCTGTTAGATTCTTAGAACGATTTGGTCAACACTCTTTTCCATCCTCTATCTTGATTCAAGGTTGAAACAAAAGAAGTGACATTTTTTGATGTGACCCATACTTGTCAAACTAGCTATAGATTACCCTTACACTTGAGGTCAACTTTAAAGCCTCGAAATTCTTGCACACCAAATTTCACTCTCTCCTTGTCTGAATGCACACTCTTTGACCATCTCTCCCCCATTCTAGATTTGCTAACAACCAATACTTTCCAAGGTGCAGTGTTTTGTACTATTCTCGTGGTTGGTATTGGTTATTTTCTAGCACGACCACTTGAAGCTTTGCAAAGAAAACAATTGTCTTGTTAATAATTTTATTGTCTATGTATATTATGCTAATATTTGTCTGTCCCTTCCAAAGCCTAGACACCAAACCTATTTAGCCTGAGAGTTGAATCCTGGACGTAGTGGTGAAAATTGTTGATATTTAATACCAATAAAAAATTTAAAATAGAGAACAAGAAAATAGAATAAAAAAAATCAACATAGCAACTAAGTAATTTATGAAACATAATCAGACTTGTTCTCTAATATATAACCATCTGCAAAACTGCAGTGTCACCAGAAATTGAGATCATTACATCTGCTAATAGTTAATACAAAAAATAATTAAATGTTCCAAGCAAATCTTATATTAGTGACCTTACACTTAAATTCGATGGTCTGGTCACGATCCATGATTATAACTTAATAACCCTAATCCGATCCTAAACTTGTACACGAAATTAGTAACCACAGAAGCATAGACTTGTC
This sequence comes from Triglochin maritima, assembly GCA_963682175.1. Taxonomy (NCBI): domain Eukaryota; kingdom Viridiplantae; phylum Streptophyta; class Magnoliopsida; order Alismatales; family Juncaginaceae; genus Triglochin; species Triglochin maritima. The sequence continues at coordinate 19,168,698 of OY821779.1, forward strand.
AACTTCCTTTTGGAGTTGAAATTCGATGCGCATATCGACTCTCTGTGGATGAATATCCATTCCTTAATGGTGTTTTACGGCTGTCACGTGTTCCTATTTTCGAATTGCGATGGTTGACGGCCGGAGATTGTATCTTCTCGATTTCTTCCAAGCTTTGCAGGACTTCAGCCATCGAGGGCCGGCTGTTATGGTGTGAGGCAATGCAGTTAAGGGTGAGCTGAGCTGCTTTCCATGCTGCAGCCGGAGGATACTTCTCATCAAGACTTGGATCCATCAAGTGATGGACCTTTTTTCTAACCGACAGGAATGGCTTGGCCCAGTCAATCAGGTTTATCTGCCCAACGGGGCGGTTCGAGTCAAGTGCTCTCAGGCCTGTCAGCATTTCCAGCAACACCACGCCGAATGCATAGACATCGCTCTTCACATAGAGATGACCTGACACACGTTTAGAAGGACGGATGAAATATTGCACGACCAAAATTGATCAAATTTCATAAGAATGTATCGTCTTTACAAACGATCGTTACTGATTTTTAACTCCCAAAATAATATGGAGAAATGCAGAAGAAACGGATACAGTAGTGGAATTTGGTGATGTATAATCTGTACAAACCTGTTGAAACATATTCCGGAGCCGCATAACCCTCTGTGCCTACGATTCGAGTGGTGATGTGAGACTTCTCATCAGGTCCATTTTTTGCTAGCCCAAAATCCGATAATTTCGCATTATACTTCTGTAAAATGCAAAAAAAGAAGAAACAAAAACAATTACAGGGTTGTAATGTAGAATTAGCAGTTACGCTTTGGTATCGATTCTTTACCGAGTCAAGAAGGATGTTGGAGGCCTTGAAGTCACGGTATATGATTTGCAATGAGTGCAAGAAAACGAGTCCTCGAGCAGCACCAATGGCAGTCCTTATTCGAAGGTCCCATGAAAGTGGGTGATGGTTTGAACCCCCTTCATAGAAGTTGGAGACAAATTATTGATTAAGTTTCGTATTGTTATTTTTAACCATGCTTAAATATTAACATGCCACCATAATTTAGAGTGTAACACTCATCATTTCATACCCTTAACTATGATTTTAAATCAATATGGTATCCTAAATTCTAAATTTTATCAATGTAATACCCTTCTCAAACTATGAATCTCAGTGCTACTTGAAATTGTATTTTGAGCTACGATGTCGGGTTTATTATTTGTTGTGATTAAGTTAAGAGACTCATCATTCCCTACACAGACATCGTATGATAATGTAAGTTTTTTTTTAAATTTCTATGAAAATCCACGAACAATTTGTTGCAGTTTATTGAAAGGGAATTTCGTAGCAAAGTGGAAGGACAATGATTGCAGTCCATTTTTTTTCCTGCTATGGATTTTTTTTCTTCTAATCGAGATATACAAATTCGTGACTGCATGAATCCTAATCAAGGATAAGCAAATATGCCCCGAAGTTCAATTTGTCTATGCATATGACATTGACAGTCTCTTTGCAAGCATCTATTTTTTGAGACTTAACTTGAAGGCCAGATTTCAACCCAAATATTTAGGAGATGCTAAAAATAACCAATGGATAGCTTTAGTTATTTTGTGCAAAAGCTACGGGAAAGTTCAACAAAGAATAAATGAAACTAGGAGGAAAATAAAATTTGCTACAACCAATTCAGGTGTTGCAGATGTATCAAGAACTGGTACATGATCATAATTTCGTCGACATACGCCATAAAATGTTTGAAATAATGATTTTGCAAAAGATGAAAATTGGAAAGAATGTTGGACATTGAGACATATATTTGAGATGTAACTTACTTCTAAATAAATGGCTTTCGAGGTTCCCCTTGGGCATGAACTCATACACCAGAAGCAACTCTCTCTCTTCCCAACAATATCCCAATAGCTTTACAAGATTATTATGCGAAAGCCGTCCCAAGAAGTTAACCTCAGACTGCATTCCAATCAAACAACACCAAATTTATGAAATCCTAAATTCGGAAAACAATAACAAGATGTCAATATGTTTGAAAATAAATTCACCTGCCATTCTTCAAACCCCTGCATGCTCTCTTGATTCAACTTCTTGACTGCAACCATAATACCTACCCCAATCTTGGTGGGCGCCAAAGTCTTCTGATCCACCCACCCTCGGTAGACTCTACCGAATCCCCCTTCTCCGATGATCGTATCCGTCCGGAAGTTTCTGGTGCAGCTCTTCAAATCCGCGTAAGTGAAGACCTTTAGCTTGGGATCGGGAAGGATTTGCCCTTCCGAGGGCAATTCGTTGATGATTTCCATTGAGGAAGACTTCCAAGTGCTGTCGCTGCTTGTGCTTTTGAATGTGGAAGTGGAATCATAGGTTCCTGCTGCCAAACACATAAATGAACAATAAAATTTCATGCCAAAATGGTTGCAATTTTTTTCTTCAAATAAGCACGATTGCACCAAAGTGGGGGTGTGATAGAAAGAAGACATTACGTGGTCAAGATCAATAGAAGTTGGGTCAAAAAATTCGAACAAAAATGATTGTTGTTAGAAGAAGAATTCTCCAGGAAGTGAAGCTAGTGGTCAATACTCTATACTACCTCCAAAATTCAAGACCATGGTATCTACAAGGGGAAAACCAGAAATTTGAGCAATACCCATGTTACAAAATCAATCATCTCCTTTCAAAAATAAGAAAAATCCAAGCATCAAAACTTTAAAAATAAACTAATTATCAACGAATTCACATCCACCACTACAACAAAAGAAAGACCAAGTTCCTCTTGTAGAAGACCAACAAAACATCAATAAAAACAAGAAAATCTTATTTTTGTTTTCAAAAAAAAGAAAAGAAGAAGAAGAAGAAGAAGAAGAAGAAGAAGAAGAAGAAGAAGAAGAAGAAATGTGACACCCATGAAGATAGGACACTATTTAGAATTACTCACTTGAGTTGGAAGGCCTTGTGTCAGAATGGCTAAGAGAAGCCTTCACAGGGGCACCAAAGCAGAGTCCCATTCTCTGTGTCTCTCTCTACTCTCTTTGAATTGTTTGCAAGAGAGCGAGAGAGAGAGAGAGAGAGAGATGGAAAGGGAAGAAGAACATGAAGAAGAGAAGAAGAATATAATAAGGCTGAAGAGATGTGGAATGCAGAAGGGGAAGGGCTCTGTCAATGTTGCTCTTGACCTTCTCTCTTTGAACAGGGAAGACTTGGCACCAATTGAGCTAGTCTTTTAAAATCTAGTGTGGAAAGTTGAACTTTAATGTCTCCACCAACCCCTTTCTTTCGTCCATGATGCCCACGCCATAATACATTTTTTATTGCAATTTAGGCTAAGACAACTTTGTAGTAATAGAAAATTTAAAGATTTTTCGCAGAAAAATGGATTTTGGTTATTTCGGATAAGTTTAAATACTAAATTAGAATTCAAAACAATCTTTGAGCTAATTCCTCTTTTCTTTTGTAGTTAGGTGTTTTCCCATCTTACTTCTTAGGTTACCATTTGAAAGTTATGTTTCGTCTTTGAAAATTTTCATCGAAAAATGACAGTAGTTCCATGTAACATCTATCTCTTCCGGTAAATTATATTTCGCATCCTTCTACTTCGTCTTGATATTAAAGTCTTCCACTAAACTATAAAAACTCCTAAATATATCTACCAAGTGACTTTGCCACAAACATCTAGTTCAATCATCTCTTTAGTTCTTTAGAATATGAGCGTCTCTCTCTCTCCCATTGCAACGTTTATTCCAACACTAATTGAAATTTTATCACTCGAAAAATTCTAAGTATATAGTTTGGCTCGTACTCCAACACCACCAATATTGTATTTGTTTGCCCAACTAGAAGCAACCTCCGTACCCAGAGGTGGACTAATCAAGGGTCCATTGGGCTCATTGACCCCCTTGGCAAATGAAAGCTCCACAGATAACCCATGTGTCATTTGTTAATATTACAAGAATTCCAAAACAATACTCTCGTGACTATACCGGCTACTTTTACATGAAACACGAAAACATGACACAAAAATGACACGAAAAAATTATATTTAGGTTCAAGGATTTCGTGTCATGTTCGTGTAGCTCTAGAGGTACACGAATTGTTTTTGTCATTTTCATGCACCTGATAAAGCCTTGTTTTTATTACAAAAGCTACTATTCATGTATATACAAGGTTCTTCCTTACTTTGGACGAAGTTAATCTTTTTAACTTCTTCATCAAAGCGTTTGTTCCAACTCCTCGATGTTTGCTTCAATCCATAAATGAAACATTTAAGCTTGCATACATTCTCACTATTCTTTGAATCCTCAAAACCTTGAGGTTGTACCACGTACACACCCTCCTCCAAGTTTCCTTTAAGGAATGCTATTTTGACATCCATTTGCCATATTTCATAATCATGAAGTGCGACAATAACGAGCATAACCCGAATAGATTTAAACATGACAACCACTGAAAAAGTTTAATCATAGTCAATTCCTTGAATTTGAGTGAAACCTTTGGCTACAAGTCTTGCCTTGTAGGTTGTCAACTTCCCATCCATGACCATCTTCCTCTTAAAAACTCATTTGTTTTGAACGACTTTCTTTCCTTGAGGAAGATCAACCAAGTTCCATACTTTATTATCATACATTGATTGTATTTTGGATTCCATGGCTTTGAACCATAGTTTGGAGTCTTTCCTTTCCATTGCTTCTTGAAAGACCGAGAGATCATCGGTATCTAGTACCATGATTTCGTGAAGTTCCAAATACATATTGAGCTTCTTTCTCTCCTTCGTTGACTTTCTAAGTTCTATTGGTTTCACGCGTACTTCTTGAACTTCTTCCACAACTTCTTACGTAATTTATTCTTGTTCAATTCTTGAACGAAAGCTAGGTGGGGATGATTGAATTTCACTCACAATTGCTTGCGAGGGTTGCTCTCTCATACTCCCACTAACCAAAGGAACCTTGGTTGAGCTTTCATGATCTTGAATGTTATCATTCATATCACGATCTTGTAGAGTATCATGAGTTTCCTCAAGCACAAATCTACTCCCACTACTTATTCTTTCGAGATATTCAGTCTCTAAGAATATGACACCAATCTCGACAATCACTCGATTGGAGGTTTTTGTTACTTTTTTGGCCTTAATCCATGTCTTAATGATTTAATCAACCTAATCTTAATCACAATCAAATGTAGTGTAGCACACATAATGCATAGAAGATATATTGTATTGTGCTAACATCTACATGTGATCAAGACTCAAGAAGAATGGATTTGAAGTCAAGACATGTAATCAAAGCTATTTGAAGACATGTAATTTTACTTTATTTTGAGTCTTAGCAACTTGTGTAATCTTGAGCATACAAGAGTTAAAACTTACTCACATACACACTAGGTTCCTTGTAGAAGTCACACACAAATTTTCACATCAATTGGACTTCAATATATCACTTAAACCTTAGTGTGTATTTCAAGGCCTCACTTCTAGTAGGAAGAATAGTCACTTCAAATATGGAGTGATTACATTAGAAGGTGAAGAGTTCTATTTATATCCATAGAAAAAAGTACTCTAGGACAATTTCCCGATGTGGGACTAAACCAATACCAAAAATAGCCTAAACAAACACTAATACCGTGAACTTTCTACTTCCGGCGATCTTTCTACTTCCACCATATATGGCTAGAACATTCTTGTCCCTGCCTTTCCCCATATCAACTTCAGCCATTTTGAGAGCGTTATGAAGCTCCTCAAGACTCACGTATTTCTCACGCACATGGTAATGCATGATGAAGTCCTTGTAGGATGGGGCTAGAAAGTCAAGAATGAAATCTTCTGCAATGTCATTGGGCATCGGGGAAGAGAGCTTTTCTAACTTCTCAAGGTATCCTTGTATTGTGAGAAAATGCATGGACACAGATGTTCCTTCCACCATATGGTACCTTGTGAGTGCTATGGTGGTCTTATAACTCTCTTTCCTAGCACTATCCATAAATATATTTGTTAGAACTTCCATGGTCTTCTTGGGTTTTGAATCCAAGTATTTTGCTTGAAGTGAGTCACCCATGGAGGCAAGCATTAGACCGTGAACTTGATTCTCTTGGTCTTCCCACTTGGTTACAACCTCCTTCTCAGCATCGGTTGCCTTCTCACTTAATTTTGGGATTTCACCATCCAAAGTGTGAGATAGTTTGTCAAATTTCAATACTATGTTGAGCTTGAGTTGCCAGCTATTGAAGTCGGAGTCATCATTTGCGAATGACTATTTTCAATCATAGATTGCACAATAGGTTGAATGTTCGGCATTTCTACAAAATAATTTACAAGGGTTTTCATGTCAATTTTATGTTTATAAAAATCTGTACTGCAAATAAATGAATAAATAAATATGTCCATAATTGCAGTAATACAAGATCTTATTATTTACAACATAGACTAGCTAAAGGCTATCAAATATGTCATAAACTCAAGGTAAGAAACATTTTCTAATCATAACCATTTTGAGATTTTGCAAACTTTTGCATTTATCAAACTCTTATGATTCTTTTCATTTTAAGTAAGAGATAATTTGATCCAACATCCTAAGAAAAACTCTCTTTCTCAAAACCGAGCCAGGGCTCTTAGTTTTGTTAAGAAAACTTAATTCATTTGATATGAGATACGATTGTACATTGTATCCATAAACAAATACACTTGGTGTCCGCTAAGAGTGAAACTCACTTTATGTATTTATTGATGCACAACAATGTATATCCTAATATCTCCCACTATTTTCAAAGATTGAGGAAATTATCTCCCGCTAAGGGCGAGCAGAACATCTCTCGATCGATGGCTTCTAGTGGATGAAATAAGAAAGAAAGTCTTCTTAATTTTTAGTTTGACAACTAAATAATTCATATGTGATTTTAGAATTTAGGTAGTCATGTATGCATTCATTCACACTTATCCTAACCATTCAATCATTTAATCACATACAAGCCAAACACATAAAGATAAAATAAATCCATTCACACATTGGTGTGAGTTTATATATTCCCGCGTGCTCGATCTTTGCTTCTTCTTCTTGCACCATGGATGTAAATTTTGTACAATATTTAAACATGCATCTCACAATTTGAATTTTATTAAAATTAAATTGGCTAGTACAAGTCCTATGTAAAGTCCTCTCATATGCATGTATATAAATAAATGACTTTTACATATACATAAGCCCCTATGATTAATTGATAACAATAATGATATACATATCATACATTCACATATGGCTTCGATGGAACATATAAACTCACTTACTCCTACAAAACAGAACAAGTGCAACAATACGTAGATATGTTATTTTACACTATTTAGTTGATCATTCATTTCTCAATTGAATAATTCAAAAAACATTTGAAATCCTTTAAAATGATTGAAGCATCCATAGTTCAAGATACTAAAAATATTTGAACCGAAATTTATCTAAATTCCCAAAAGAAAAATTAAGGAAAATAAACTTATTTGCTCCTTTTTGTTTTGTCAATTCCAAGAAAAATAATTATTTAAAATAAACAAAAATTTTACAAAATTAGACATAAGTCTAAAACTCGATTCTAACAATCATATGACATGTTTTAAAATATTTAAAACTCTCAAAAGAATAAGTAGAACCAAAATCGACAAAACAGTCTTTTTTCCCGATTTTCTTTTTTCACCTTAAAGATCAGAATTAACCCATTGATCTTAGCGGTTAGTATATTGTCTAACATTACAAATTAATGTTGGAAAATAACATACCTCAAAATCCATGTTTACAATTTGATGCATCCATCAAAAATAAAAAAAGACTCAAAAATTGCAAAACTAGAATTATTTAATTAAGAGACAACAAACTAAACCTTATTAAATAGCCTAATTATTGAAAATATAAACAAAAAGCTCTGATACTATTGTTGGATTTTGTGCCTTATACTTGTATATATTTTTTAAAATTTTACAAGCAATTAGGATCAATTTTCATATTTTTCAACATTTTTATTTACAAAATTTGATAATTGTATTTCAATATATATTATATACTAATAAATATTGAAATACATAGATTGGATTATACCTAGATGATTATCAAATCCTTTTTATCAATCGGAAGTCGGATTGCACGTCGGATTGCCTCGAAATCACCTCCAAGTGTTCACCAAACTCTAAACAAGATTAGAGAGATCGAAGCTAGGCAATCAATCTCTAATACAAGGTTAGAATCTAGCTAATAACTTCTTCTATGCTCCAAAGAATTTAATCTCTCGAGCCCTCAATTAATAAAAGAATTTTCGGATGGATTAGGTGTAGAAAATATGGAGAGAGAAGAATATTACATTAGTCTAACAAAGGAAGGAGAGGGGACCTATTTATAGGGCACCCTCAAATCGACATCATGTGTAACCCACTTACACATGATCCCTTGTTAATTGCCCTTCTAAACCAATTATTTGGACACATGATCATCTCATAACCTCCTTTCACCAAGTTGGAACAAATTCAGCCCATGATCTGAAAAATTCTCTTATTAATGTAGGCAAAATTATGGGCAAACGATCGAACGAATCGGCCAACCGGTCAACCATTTGACAACCTAGAAAAGTTCATGATAATTTTGGTCGAACAGAATGCCACACCGGTCGACCGTTTTGCAACAGGAAAAGTTCATTTTATTTTCGGTCGAACCGCGCGTCGATCCGGTCAACCGTTATCAAAACCTTGAAATTACTGTTCAAATCGGTCGACCGTTTTCGGAAAAAACGTTGGACATTTTTCACTATTTTTTGCCTTTGCCAAATTTTGGATCAATATCCAACAAAATTTGCTTTTGGGTTTTAGAGAATTTGTATGTTATAATGTTGCAGATCATATTATATTATGCAGTATATGATCATATATAATGTCAAACATTTACCACATAATATATATACATCTCATACAAAATTATTTGATATTCTTACCATGTTGTTATCTCGACATATTAATTTTATGTTCTTACCACATTCATCCCATTTCATATCATATGAAATTCAATACATCACATAAAACATAAAATTACATTTTTTGTTTCTCAGTTTTGTGGTGTGACCTATAAGAGGATCTAAGTTATGTTGGCAATGATATAAAATAGTTTATATCATAAATTATAAGCGATATCTAGCTAGACATTATAGTTACCCAAATAACAAAGATGTTTTGCTCACTTGAACTAAACATGATCTACTTAGTGATATAAGTAACATCACTTGTGTCTATCCCTTACCTCATAATATTAAGAATATTATACAAAGTAGAAATATGACATTGATTGACATCATTTCATGCTTATATTTGTATCTTATATTCATTATCTTTCACCTAAACAATGCTATGTAACGAGTTTTATGTTTAGTTTTCAGGAATAAATAGGTTTGAAGAGGTGAAGCATAAAAGGACCCAAAAGCTGGGAAAAAGGACTAAATTGTGAGATCTAGGGACCAAGATGCAAGAGAGAAGGACCTGAACGCAAGACAGAAGAACCTAAGAGCAAAACAGAAAACTCCACACCATCATGGGGAGTTTTTTGGCAATTTTATTCGGGTCGGAGCTTCAATAAACGATGTAGATGCATCCAAGACCACCAAATACACTAAGCAAAGCCCAGCACAAATTCCAGATGAATCCGGATCTTATAGACCGCCAATTGGCGGTCTGGACCTTCTCAGATCTGCTAAGATTTTTCCTGGACATGTATTAGTGTTTGTTTAAGCTATTTTGTATTGGTTTAGTCCCACATCGGGGAATTGTCCCGGAGTACCTTTTTCTATGGCTATAAATAGAACTCTTCACCTTCTAATGTAATCACTCCATATTTGAAGTGACTATTCTTCCTACTAGAAGTGAGGTGATTGACATCATTTCATGCTCATATTTGTATCTTATATCATTATCTTACACCTAAGCAATGCTACGTGACGAGTTTTATGTTTAGTTTTCAGGAATAAAGAGGTTTGAAGAGAAGAGCCATGAAAGGACCCAAAAGCAGGAAAAAAGGACTTAATTGTGAGACCTAGGGACTGAGATGCAATGGAGAAGGACCTGATCGTAACACCGAAGGACCTAAGAGTAAAACAGGAAACTCCACACCATCATGGGGAGTATTTTGGCAATTCGATTCGGGTCGGAGCTCCAACAGACCGAGTAGATGCATCCAAGACCAAGACACACTTCAAGAAAAGCCCACAAACAAATCCAGACAGATCTGGATCCTATAGGCCGCCAATTGGCGGTCTGGATCATTCCAGATCCGATAAGTCTTCTCCTGGACGTGTATTATGGTTTGTTTAGGCTATTTTTGGTATTGGTTTAGTCCCACATCGGGAGATTGTCCCGGATTAGCTTTTTCCATGCTTATATATAGAACTCTTCACCTCCCATTGTATCCATCTCTCTCTTTGGTGGCATCTTCCCTACTAAGAGTGAAGCCTTGAAGCAAAACTCTAGTGGAGGAAGGGCTGCTTGTAATCTGAGTGAGTTCATAATAGAAGTTTTCTTTAGCTTGTTAATTCTTGCTTAGTTGATTTCCTTTTATGTGTTTGCTTTGTTACTTGTTTGTTTTATGCTTCTTTAATATTTCTTGCTTGATTAGTATAGTTTCATTTCAGTATTATGCTTTCTTTTGTTAATATAGTTAGTGTAATGAGTAGTGAGTAGTTCCATCCCCATTTGGGGGGTGGAGAAATATGTGATATAATCATGTAGTGTATTAAGTGTGTGTTATCTTAATCCCTTGAGCTTTAAATGATTTCCATAACCATCTAATGGGTCTCCACTCTTATCTTTGATATGCTAATGCTCTTGAATGAAGCTTAGCTTATGCTTTGATTAGTGGATCTATTTATGGGGAATGATAAGGTTAGGATATGGATAGGAATTAATATTGGAAACACAAGTTGTAGTGTATGAACTCTTGTTGCCTTTACCTTAGTTAATGTCTTGTATGTTTTAATGATGTAGTCTTATCTTAATTCGTGTGGAGGCATAGTAGGGTCTAGTCTTTATACTTGAGTTCATTTAGCTTCATCCAATTATTGTCTTGTATGTTTTAATGATGTAGTGAAATCTTAATTCATGTGGAGGCAAAGTTAGATGTAGTTTTATGATTTCATGCACTACATGTTGTGAGGAGCTTAATTACACACACACACCACACACACATCTTTATATTCACATCATTTCTCTACCCCCTTTGGGGTTTAGTTTGTTGCTTCTTTTCCATTTCCATTTGCATCTAAGTGTAGTTTAGTGTAATCAATACATCCTTTCTCTCCTTCTTTTACCTCTCGCCTTCGAACAAACCAAGTGTTGACACACCTCCCAGTGGATGACCCGTATTTGCCACCGCTCCAACGCGGCCGTGCACTTGCGGTTAAATATAAAACGATCAATCAAGTTTTTGGCGCCGTTGCCGTGGAGGTGCTCTGTCCAGACCTTGGTTTGGACGATTCGAGGGGTTTTTGATTTTTTGTTTCCAGTTTTCTTAGTTTCAGGGAACAATCGGAGAAAGGGGAGGCTACTGGACAAGTTTGAGGATCAGAAGCTCCAAAAGGACCGCCAATCAGCGGTTGGAGACCGCCAATTGGCGGCCTGGTAAGGGCTTCCTACTTCCAAAATTTTTCTGGTAGTTAGTGCTGTAATTTGTGTTATCTGGGAGCCCTATTTTGCATGCTGTGACTTCTCTTTTTCTCCCAGATCATTAATCACTCCCCCATTAATCAACTTGGACCATAAAACTCAAAGCAAAAGATTAGACTCATTGCCATCTAGGTCATGCATCATGTGTAGACCTTGCATGCATTTGTCTTTTCTTTTCTTTACATTTTGTTGTTGATTGCTGGCGTGAGGTACGTGCACCCAAATCTCTCATTCATGCATTTTTCGATCATGCATTAGTTAGTAAGGTGCATCGGGACAAGAGTGAGAGAGTGTTTGATTGGAGCGATTGATTGCTAGATCTAGGATCAAAACACTACTAAGGAGGGTTGTCCCATAAAAGATAAGGTGGGGGATTTCATCACCCTTTCCTTGGCCCCAAAAATCACTCTTAATAAAGCCTTAACTAAAAGCAAGTAGACATTGGCCCTAGGATTGCGGGTGCACTAGGAGAGTAATCTAGTTGAGACCGTCATGACCTGATCGGCGTTGCCTACCTTGTTGATAGTAGGAGGTACTGGATATCCGGATCTGGTATCACTTGCTGGGCATTGTGGTCCTCGTTGTAGGGAGGTGAGGCTAGTGACCTCGAAGTTAGGCGTCGTCTAGCCTAAGGACCCATTGCCTTACATTGTTTGAGCCGTGCTTGCTAGTTAGGCTTCTTCCTGATCCCACTATCCACGCTAGCTCTAGGGATTCTTCCCTCCTCACCTGAGTCATCTCCTCATCTATTCTCTACGTTTAGTCTCCTCCTCTAGTACATCTTCTGTTGTGTGTTGTTTAGAGTCGAGTCGAGCATTTTTTTTATGCGAGGTTGGGCTCGTTCTGGTGAGAGCGCTCGACTTGAGAGAGTGCATTCTTCTGAGATGAACGGTCTTGGTGATCGACCATCTCCGCCTCGTGCTCCTTTGGAGCAAGAGGCTGAGTCGTCTCGTGGTGGCGAGGGAGACCGGGTTCCATACATGGAGTACCTCGGTCCGCTCCCACCACCACGTAGACCTCCTTCTCCTCCAAATCTGTCTCGAGAGGAAGGAGATTCGGTCAGGATCGAGTTCTTGGTGCACCACCACCTTTAGCTCGACATGATAGACCGATGACTTTATGGGGAGCAGACCCATCCTGTTCCGGCCGCGCAGCCTTCTTGCATAGTTGTTCCCCCTGCTTGCGGGAACAACTATGAGTTGAAACCTCAATATGTGAGCATGCTTCCAACCTTTACTGCCAATAAGGAGGATCCGTATATCTTTATACGCGAATTCGAGGAAGTATGCTCCATGTTCAAGCTTCAACAGCTTGACGAGGATTCAGTCCGGTTGAGGATGATTTCTTTCGGATTGAAGGATAATGCGAAGAAATGGATGTATAGCCTCCCGACGAGCTCGATTCGGTCATGGGATGACTTTGTGACCGTCTTTTGGAAGAGATTTTTCCCGCAAAGGAAAACTCAACAGATACGGCACCAGATACATCAAATGTATCAGACCGAGACCGAATCGTTTCATGGTTTCTTTGAGAGGTTCAAGGACCTTCTCCAGCAGTGCCCTCATCATGGATTTGAGTTATGGCAGTTGTGCCAAATTTTTTATGAGGGCATCACCTACAACACCCGCACTATGTTGGAGTCGACGTGTCAGGGTGACTTCCAAATGAAACCCATCGAGGAGGCATGAGATACTTTTGAGTCCATGGCTGAACGTACCTTCGAGTGGGATACCATGAGAGAGCCACCAGCCGCCAGGTCTTCTGGTCGAGCTGGATCATATCATGTTGAGTCGACTATCGCGTCTGAGGTGAAAATGGCTGCTCTCATGCGTAGGATAGAGAGTTTGGAGATGGATCGAGCTCCTGTAGCTCAGGTCGCTACTCCCGGGTGTACTAGGTGTGGACTGTCGGGACATGATGACTTGGATTTCACTTACGCTCCAAGGGATATTGAGCATGCAAATGCGATGTATCAACAGAGGCCCCGTAACGACCCGTACAGTCACTCCTACAACCCGGGATGACGTAACCATCCTAACTTCTCTTTGGGGTCTAGTGGAGGCCACGGTCAGAGCTCGCACGCTCAACCTCAACCTCCACCTTATCAACCTCCACGCCCATCGGCGACCTACCAACCCCCACATCAAAGGTCTCAGCACCATAATTACCAACCTGGTCAGGCCTCTTCGTCGGGTTATTTTAACCAGACTCCACCACCCCAGCGGTTTGACCCTAAGGACTCTACCCTTGAACAAACCCTTCAAACGTTCATGCAGAGCACTCAATCCATGTTTACGGCCAGCAATAATTCGGTCAAAGCATTGGAAATGCAAGTTAGCCAGTTGGCTCATCAGCTCCAGGAACGTGAGAATGGTCAATTACCGAGTCAACCCGAGGTGAATCCTCGAGGCATCCATTCTCAAGGAAGGACACCTTTACCTCATGCTACCTCTGAACCGACCCATCATATTAATGTGATTCATACTTTGAGGTCTGGTAAGGAGGTGGACAACCACATTGGGGTGCCTTCCTTGTCATCACCATCTCTGAGGGAGCTGGATCCTGAGGCTCCCTCCACAAATACTTCCAGGAAGGAGCCAGATCCTGAGGTTCCTTCTACATTTCCTTCAACAAAGGGGCCGAACCCTGAGGTCCCCTTGTCTCCTCTTGTGTCAAAGGAATCTAATTCTGAGGTCCCCACTCATATTTCTTTGGACCAGAATTCTGGGGTTCCTTCGCACCTTTATGCCCCGAAGGCACCATTCCCTGAGCGCCTTAAAAAGAAAACCTCTGATCAGCATGACAAGATGCTTGAGATGTTTCGGCAAGTCAAGGTGAACATCCCTCTTTTGGAGGTGATTCAGCAAATGCCACCTTATGCCAAGGTTCTCAAGGACTTATGCACCAAGAAAAGAAAAACTCATGTTCCCAAGAAAGCTTTTCTTGCGGCTAACGTGAGTTCGTTGTTGGCACAACCCATGCAAGTCAAGTACAATGACCCTGGGTGTCCTACTATCTCTTGTGTGATTGGTGATGTGTCCATACATCGTGCCTTATTGGACCTTGGTGCATCTGTTAATCTTCTGCTATATTCTGTCTATACCCACCTCGGTCTTGGAGACCTCAAACAAACAAAAACCACTCTTCAATTGGCTGATAGGTCTATGAAGAAACCGAGGGGTGTGGTGGAAGATGTGCTGATCAAAGTGGAAGAGTTCATTTATCCAGTCAACTTCTTTGTCTTGGATACTGAACCTGTGCCCAACCCACTTGGACAAATTCCTGTCATTCTGGGGCGACCATTTCTTGCGACTTCCAATGCATTGATCAATTGTCGCAATGGTCTGATGCGCTTGACTTATGGTAGTCAATGCGCGGATTTCAACATCTTCACCATCGGCAAGAAGTCAGGTGCCTTCACTGACCCTGTTGGGGTTAACCTTATCCAGGGCAGGGATGAGAGTGAAGTTGAGGGCACCTTCAAGTACTTCAGAGAATTGTTCGATGATGATCCTGAAGGTGGTGAAGATGTTTCACCTGAGCTGGCACAAGAAGGTGCCTTATATTCTGATCACGTGGCCCTTGAGCCACATCCTTTTGATCACGTGGCTTTTGAGCCACCAGATACCATTTTTATGGCCTCTAGGCCACATGCTTTTCATTCTGTATCTGCTGAGGACACCATGTGGGTTAAGAATCAACCACCTGATACCCTTCAACCTGGTAGAGGTTCACCTCTCATTCATGACTCTCGAGAGGCATCGAACGACCACAATTCTAATAAGGGTGTCAGGTGGTCAAGCAATTCTGTTTTGTATGTTGCGAGCCCATACAGGTGCATTAATGGCTCGAGAGATGGCGGGTTCCCATTTGATGTCCCTTGATATATGAAGATGGGAGCCAATTGTTGTACATAGTTATATAAAAAAAGAGAAAAAAAGAAAGAAAAAAAGTACAATAAAAGACTCCTTCAGTGAGCATCGCTTGTAGTGGGCCCCATCCCTTGAGCATTTGGGCCCCATTTCTTTCACGTATTTGTATCCCTTCTTTAGCATCTCACAAGTTTTGAGGGAAGTTGGGTTGTGTCCATCAACATAGCCATGAACTTCCTTGTGTACTTCACGTTGGTGAGATCTATTCTGTTTCATGCATACATCCATGTAGTATCTTGCTCACATTCATTAGCATTTGGGGGTGTTTTACGTGTGTACAAAGTCGATTCTTTTCTTTTGATTTTGTTTTTTGTTTGTTTGCATTGTTAGGGTCATGTTAGTGTGCTACATTTAATATCGATATATTTGCTTGCCATGATCCTTGGGTGACTTGTCTTCTTTTGCTTGCCTATCGCTTTAAAATTTTCACATTTCTTTCAAAATCTTCATGTGTTTGCGAAAGAAAATGTTTTGTGGGTTTTGCGTGTGTTTAGCATGTGCAAAACCGTTGAGAGGCAAAGTAAAAAGAAAGCTCCCAAAATTGTCTTGAACTTAATGCATTAGGATATCTAGTACAGTGACTTTAGGATTTATCGAGTCGTTAGGATGCACCCCAGTTTTCCTTTGGGGGTGAGTAATCATAGGGTTTCAGTGCTCAAACATTTAAAGAAGTCCACCCTGAACCTAGTGAGTCAATAATTTGTGTCTGTTAACTTAAGGAAGTTTGTTGTAGTCAAGGACCCTCTAAATCTTGTTGGGAGACATAAGTGGAGGGGTTTTGGTTCATGTGTAGATAAGAAATAAGTGAGTAGGTGTTCTCTCTTCTCGCACGACTCCTATCACTCGGGAAAGTAGGTCTGAAGGGACTTTGTGCCTGGTGCTTTCGAGTCATCTGACTTGGGATGCGCCGACCGAACTCTCGTTACACGGGTGGTAGGGATTGCCCTATGTGGAGATTTGGGGAAATGTGTACGTGATAGTGTAAGTCCTCATGGGCAATGATGCACGAAACCTGACCCTGGGAGAATGAAGCTCCAACTAATAAATAGAAAAAGAAAAAAAAAGATTAGAAAAGAAACAAAAAGAAAAAAAAATGGTAATGCAAATAAGAACCTTAATGGACCTTACACTTTGTAGCACTTGAGGATGTTGAGGTTGTCCATGTCTTTCACTTAATTCCTTATTTAACTTGCACGAATGGTTTATTAGGCTAGGTGTGGACTGATTACCTATAGAGAGTCGGCTCGTAGGATTACCGCGTCAATTGATCGACAAAATATTTCCAACGAGTCGAGGTCTAGATTGAATAATGCATCTTGTTCGGATTTTGTGGGTATATCCGCTGAAAACCCTCAGGAGACAACACTCCTCCTCCTTGGCAACAAGGAGGTTTAACGGCTTGTTGCACGTGCTAAGTGCAACCGTGATTCCTACGAAAGTGAGTTAGGATTTCTTGTTTCTCGTTTTCTTTTCTCTTTCTTTGTTTTGCTCGGGACTAGCAAAAACTTAGGTGTGGGGGTATTTGATTGACATTATTTCATGCTCATATTTGTATCTTATATCCCTTATCTTACACCTAAGCAATGCTACGTGACGAGTTTTATGTTTAGTTTTCAGGAATAAAGAGATTTGAAGAGAAGAGCCATGAAAGGACCCAAAAGCAGGAAAATGACTTAATTGTGAGACCTAGGGACTGAGATGCAATGGAGAAGGACCTGATCGTAAGACCGAAGGACCTAAGAGCAAAACAGAAAACTCCACACCATCATGGGGAGTATTTTGGCAATTCGATTCGGGTCGGAGCTCCAACAGACCGAGTAGATACATCCAAGACCAAGACACACTTCAAGAAAAGCCCACAAACAAATCCAGACGGATCTGGATCCTATAGGCCGCCAATTGGCGGTCTGAAACCGCAAATTGGCGGTCTGGATCATTCTAGATCCGATAAGTCTTCTCCTGGACGTGTATTATGGTTTGTTTAGGCTATTTTTGGTATTGGTTTAGTCCCACATCGGGGGATTGTCCCGGATTAGCTTTTTCCATGCTTATAAATAGAACTCTTCACCTCCCATTGTATCCATCTCTCTCTTTGGTGGCATCTTCCCTACTAAGAGTGAAGCCTTGAAGCAAAACTCTAGTGGAGGAAGGGCTGCTTGTAATCTGAGTGAGTTCATAATAGAAGTTTTCTTTAGCTTGTTAATTCTTGCTTAGTTGATTTCCTTTTATGTGTTTGCTTTGTTGCTTTTTTGTTTTATGCTTCTTTAATATTTCTTGCTTGATTAGTATAGTTTCATTTCAGTATTATGCTTGTTTTTGTTAATATAGTTAGTGTGATGAGTAGTGAGTAGTTCCATCCCCATTTGGTGGGTGGAGAAATATGTGATATAATCATGTAGTGTATTAAGTGTGTGTTATCTTAATGCCTTGAGCTTTAAATGATTTCCATAACCATCTAATGGGTCTCCACTCTTATCTTTGATATGCTAATGCTCTTAAATGAAGCTTAGCTTATGCTTTGATTAGTGGATCTATTTTATGGGGAATGATAAGGTTAGGATATGGATAGGAATTAATATTGGAAACACAAGTTGTAGTGTATGAACTCTTGTTGCCTTTACCTTAGCTAATGTCTTGTATGTTTTAATGATGTAGTCTTATCTTAATTCATGTGGAGGCATAGTAGGGTCTAGTCTCTATACATGAGTTCATTTAGCTTCATTCCAATTATTGTCTTGTATGTTTTAATGATGTAGTGAAATCTTAATTCATGTGGAGGCAAAGTTGGATGTAGTTTTATGATTTCATGCACTACATGTTGTGAGGAGCTTAATTACACACACACACCACACACACATCTTTATATTCACATCATTTCTCTACCCCCTTTGGGGTTTAGTTTTCTTGCTTCTTTTCCATTTCCATTTGCATCTTAGTGTAGTTTAGTGTAATCAATACATCCTTTCTCTCCTTCTTTTACCTCTCGCCTTCGAACAAACCAAGCGTCGACACACCTCCCAGTGGACGACCCGTATTTGCCACTGCTCCAACGCGGCCATGCACTTGCGGTTAAATATAAAACGATCAATCATGAGGACTTGAAGCACACACTAAAGTAGGAGGATGCTACTTGAAATGTGAGTCACTTTAATAAAAGTTTCTTTATTATGTTGTTTGTTTCATATTTCTTGTTTTACTTTGTTTAATTTCATTTCTTTAGTTTTAGTAGCTTAGTTAATATGCTCTCCTTTCTTAGTTTAATAATTAGTGTAATGTGTAGTGAGTAGTTCCATCCCCTCTGGGGGTGGTGTAGATGTTCATACATGCATTTGAGAATGGAATGAATGCTTTATTTACAATGTGTTGATAAAACATGAATGTATGCTTGCTTGTTTAGGATAGAATTTATAACTTGATGAGTTTTGCCAAAATGATTAGACACCTCTCTGCTTGTTTAGATTCTGAAATAAACAACTTGTATATGTAAATGTTAATCAACTTGGATGGTGAATGGATTGATAGGTTTTGCCATAACATTTAGACACTTCCTATGCATGATAACACCACCTTTATTTGTGCTTAAAGAATGTGTTCAACACCCACCTCTTTGCATGTGTGCACTCACTCCACCCCTTAGGGGTTTTCCATTTCTGAATTCCAGCACTCTTCTTTCGTTCTTAGTTAAGTTTTTAGTTAATCGTTTGTTGCTTTCTTTCGCATTTCATACTTTGTAGTGTAGTGTAGTGTAGTGTAGCGTAGCATAATCAACTCTCTTCCCTATTTTGCCACTTGATTTCGTTTAAACGAGAGGCTGCTCACCTCCCTGAGGACGACCTGTATTTGTCACCGCTTCAACGCGGTCGTGCACTTGCGGTTTAATTAAAACGTTCAACAAACATCTTTGTATTATATATTCATTTCTTGTTCTCTTAAGCAAATTATAAATATGTAACTATACATAAGTCACATTGTGCACACTATAACTTTGCTTTATCAAGGGCCCAACAATATCATCACTCAAGTCAAGAGGGACAATGATAATCTTTTGACATATCATCCTTTTCGACACAAGTCATGTATAATCAACTATTATCTTTATCACTATACTCAATGATGGCTTTTGATAATAATGAAATGATACACTTCTCATGTGAAAAGATATAGGTCTCATATCTTAGTATTCAAAGACACAATGAAACCTTAATGACAAAAATACAATTCCATAATCTTTCATTTATTAGGTCAATGAAACCTTAATGACAAAAATACATTCTATTTCGTATACTCTTGTTGTTAAATACTTGTAGAGCTACAATATCCTTTAACCAACATGAGAATCTTATCTCGATAATCAATGTCCCATGTTAATCACCATGATTGTGAATTACTTTTGATTTATGTAAACGATTATCTGTTAGAGCTCTACGGTTAAGGACCAAGAGCCTCTTCCTTAACACTTCCAAAAGATGAATACATTAATTAAAGATTCAATTATAATACCACAAGTGCACGGCGTCGGTGAGGCACGACAAGTACGGGTCGTGTCCACGAGGAGCGTGTGCAAGCCGGAATCCACAATACTTCAATGGTAAAAGAAGAGAGAAATGAGGTCTGAATTACACTACAATGCATATGAAATTAGAAAACAAACAATAAAAATAAGGAAAATGATATATGGACGCGGGCGTCAGGGACGCTGCCCAATTGGTTGTTGATGTGGCTGTGCTGGCAGTTTCAATATTTTTTTATTATCACGTGGGTGTGGGTGCATACGTGACAATTTGTGCGACGGTTCGATTCCAAATACATATTAAAATACTTTTTTCTTCCCTCATTTCTCTACGGCTCTACCTCTCCCTAAACTTTCATATTCCGTCTTCCTCATCCCTGTGTGGGCGGAGTCTCCAGTGCAGCTCCATCTCCTAGAGAATACAAGCTTCCCATCGACGACGACAACAAAGTCCAGAGGGCATCTCCGGGAGTCGCACTTGTAAACGGTGATGAATGTGGGAGGAGGAGAGCGGGAGGTGGTGAGCTTGGAGATGACGATGGGGTCGAAGGGGTTTTGGAGAGTGTTGTGGATGTGGGTAGTTTTGTGTTGTTAATGAAACTGGAATGTGTTGAATGGTCATATTTTGGAGTGTCCAAGTTTGATTCTAAATTTGTTTGATAAGTACTTGAAAATTTCTAACTTTGTATTTGTAGTTTTTTCAAGAGTTATGAATGATTTGTCATTTTCTTTTGTCCAGCATTTTGTGTTTGTAATGGTTATGTTCAAGAGTTATGAGCAATTGATGTTTGGATGTAAATGATGGTGTGAATGTAAAGTGTGGAGATCATGATTTGATAAATAAAACAAAATTTACATGATCTACTAAACACCCCATCAACACCAACTGCAATAGGACAGAATCCTGGCAATGATGTGTCCAAATGTGACCAGAATCAATCCAGAATGTGGCCAGAATCAGTCCATAATGTATCCAGAATCAGTCCATAATGTATCCAGAATCAGTCCATAATGTAGCCAGAATGTGTCTATAATGTGCCAGAATCCGCCCATAAAGAATGTGTCCAGAATAATTCCAGAATGTGGCCATAATCAATCCATAATGTATCCATGTCCATATGTAGCCAGAATCAGCCCATAATGTGTCCATAATGTGCCACAATCAGCCCACAAAGAATGTGTCCAGAATCATTCCATAATGTGTCCATAATGTTTCCATAATGATTCCATTCTGGACTGATTATGGACACATTTTGGAAACATTCTGGAATTAATATGGAAACATTCTATAAACATTATGGACACTGATTGATCTCGTTTTATATTTAACCGCAAGTGCACGGCCGCGTTGAAGCGGTGGCAAATACGGGTCGTCCACTGGGAGGTGTGTCGACACTTGGTTTGTGCGAAGGCGAGAGGTAAAGAAAGGGAAGAAAGGTTGGTTACACTAAACTACACTAAGATGAAAAAAGGAAATGAAGATAAGCAATAAAACTAAGCCCCAAAGGGGGTAGAGAAATAATGTGAACATAAATAAGTGTGTGTGTGTGTGTGTTCATTAAGCTCCTCACAACATGTAGTGCATGAAATCATAAAACTACATCCAACTTTGCCTCCACATGAATTAAGATAAGACTACATCATTAAAACATACAAGACAATAATTGGAATGAAGCTACATGAACTCAAGTATAAAGACTATACCCTACTATGCCTCCACATGAATTAAGATTTCACTACATCATTAAAACATACAAGACATTAGCTAAGGTAAAGGCAACAAGAGCACATACACTACAAATTGTGTTTCCAATATTAACTTCATCCATATCCTAACCTTATCATTCCCCATAAAATAGGTCCACTAATCAAAGCATAAGCTAAGCTTCATTCAAGAGCATTAGCATATCAAAGATAAGAGTGAAAACTCATTAGATGGTTATGGAAATCATATAAAGCTCAAGGGATAAAAATAACACACACTTAATACACTACATGATTATATCACATATTTCTCCACCCCCAAATGGGGATGGAACTACTCACTACTCATTACACTAACTATATTAGCAAAAGAAAGCATAATACTGAAATGAAAGTTAACTAAGAAGGCAAGAAGCATTAAAGAAACATAAAAGGAAAGGAAAGACTAAACAAACATGCACAAATTAAAAGACAAGATTAAAAGAAACTAAAAGAATTATTTTATTAACAAATGACTCACATTGAAGGTAGCATTCTTCTTCACCTTGAGTTTTTGCTTCATGGCTCACTCCTTAGTAGAGAGAATGCCACCAAGCAATGGGTAATTACAATGGAAGGTGAAGAGTTCTATTTATAAGCATGGAAAAAGCTAATCGGGGACAATCCCCCGATGTGGGACTAAACCAATACCAAAAATAGCCTAAACGAACATTAATACAAGTCCAGGAGAAATTTCGACGGATCCTGAGCAATATGGACCGCCAATTAGCGGTCCAAGACCACCAATTGGCGGTCCAAAATCTTCGGATCGTGTTGGAATTTGTTGTGGGCTTTTCTTTCTGGTATTGTTGGTCTTTGATGCGGTTACTTGACTTGTTGGAGCTCCGACCCGACTCGAATTGGTAAAATACTCCCCATGATGGTGTGGAGTATTCTGTTTTGCTCTTAGGTCCTTCGGTTTTACGATCAGGTCCTTCTCCCTTGCATCTTAGTCCCCAGGTCTCACAATTAAGTCCTTTTTCCTACTTTTGGATCCTTTCATGGCTATTCTCTTCAAACCTCTTTATTCCTGAAAACTAAACATGAAACTCGTCACGTAGCATTGCTTAGGTGTAAGATAATGGATATAAGATACAAATATGAGCATGAAATGATGTCAATCAGACACATTCTGGTAACACTATGGAAACATTATGGACACATTCTGGAAACATTAAGGAAATATTCTGGAATGATTCTGGACACATTCTGGAATGATTTTGGACACATTCTGTATGGGAAGATTCCCCACGTTTGCTAACAAGACAAGTGACGTGGAGCGCATCCGTGTATCAGCACCCTAAAAATAAACCCCTTAGAGGGTAGAGAAAGAATGCGGAAATGAAAGTATGTGTACGTGTGTGTGTTCATTTGTGCTAATCACAACATGTAATACATGAAATCCATAAAATCAAATCCAACTTTGCCTCCACATGAAATAAGATAAAACATTATCATTAAAACATACAAGACAATAATTGAAATGGGGCTATATGAGCTCATGCATAATGACCAAACCCCACTATGTCTCCACATGAAATAATATTTGACACAATCATTAAAACAAAGAAGACATTAGTTAAGGTGAGGCCAACAAGTGGACATGCTCCCACATGCCATGTTTCCTTCTTCCACTCCATCCTTATCCTCGCCTCATCATTCCCTACAAAATAGGCCCACTATCTAAGCATGTGCTAAGTATACCTCAAGAGCATTAACACATCAAAGATAAGAGTGAAAATCCCATTAAATGGTTATAGAACTCATGTGAGGCTCAAATGTTAGGATTAACACACACTTAATACATCACATAATTACATCACCTTCTTCTCCAACTCCCGATGGGGATGGACTACTCCCTACTCATCTCTAAACTTAAGAAAACATAAAAAACAACACAACCCATAAAGAAGTAAAGAAAACTATAGTTAACCAAAGCAAGTGAACAAAAATTGCATCAAATAAAATATAACAACATGAAGAACATAAAAACATACTTGATTAAGAAAATGAAGAATACAAAGTTGCTCATTTTCTCCTCCACTACACTAAAACCTACTCTAAAAAATAAAACCTACTGTACTAAACAAGAAAAGAAACTAACTTAAGGAGGAAAGGAAGGAAGAAGAAGAAAGGGGACATTACAAGTCTATTTATAGAAGAAATAAGGGTTTGAATGGATCTGGAAGCAATTTGACGGCTGTAATAACTTCCTCTATGGTCTGGTGCACCCATATAATCAAGATGAAGCCACGAGAGAAATTGGGGACCAATTGGACAAATATGATCTGCCAATGGCGGATTAAA
The DNA here is from genome assembly GCA_963682175.1 of Triglochin maritima. Taxonomy (NCBI): domain Eukaryota; kingdom Viridiplantae; phylum Streptophyta; class Magnoliopsida; order Alismatales; family Juncaginaceae; genus Triglochin; species Triglochin maritima. The sequence goes on from OY821779.1 coordinate 19,192,842, forward strand.
ATCCACCAATGGCGGATCAATTGGGTTTGGTCGGCTCCAATTTTCTTTGGTAACTTAAATATCCTATTTTGCAAGTGGGGTGCACTCATGGTCTGCTGGTTCGAGCATGTTTGTCTTTAATTGCCCAAATACTCCTCAAGATCATGGTTTTGAGGGATTTTTGTTCATGAAATGTTTTCCGTACGTTCAGGTCCCTCTGGGTTTTCACTTGGGTCCTTCCTAATTTGCAGATGGGTCATTGTGCATGACAAATAGGTCAACATTGCTTCATTTAAGTCATTTCTTCTTGCATTTCAGTTCCTTTCTCTTCATTTCTCTTCTTTACTACCTAACACCTGAAACGCAACAAACAAACACTCGAGTAGCACAAAATTGAGGTAAAATAAAGGATATATAGCATAAATGCAATGTATGATATGCTACTAATCAATTAATCAAGGAACAAAATGTCTATACATTCAATTCATAATAAAAGACATATAAAAGTAAACTTTTAGAACACATTCCTTTCAATTTCCCCATCCCGGGTTGTAGGACTGACTGTACGGGTCATTACGGAGCCACTGTTGATACATCACATTTGCATGCTCAGTATCTCTTAGAGCATAAGCACATTCCAAGTCACTATGTCACGTAGGTCCACATCTACTACAAGCGGGAGTAGCGACCTGAGCTACAGGAGCTCGATCCAAGTCTAAACTCTCTATCCTATGCATGGGAGGAGCCATTTTCGCCTCAGACGCGATAGTTGACTCAACTTGGTATGATCTAGCTCGACCAGAAGACATGACGGCTGGTATCCCACTCAAGGGTATGTTCATCCATTAATTCAAAAGTATCCCATGCCTTATCAATGGGTTTCATTTGGAAGTCACCCTGACACATCGACTCCAACAATGTGTGGGTGTTATAGTTGAGGCCCTCATAAACAATATGGCATAGCTGCCACTAAAAGGAATGTGTTCTAAAAGTTTACATTTATATGTTTTTTATTATGAATGGAATGTATTAACATTTTGTTCCTCAATTAATGTATTCGTCTTTTGGAAGTGTTGAGGAAAAGACTCTTGGTCCTTAACCATAGAGCTCTAAAAGATAATGATTTACATAAATCAAAAGTGATTCACAATCATGGTGATTAACATGGGACATTATAGACCAAGATAAGATTGTCGTGTTGGTTAAAAGAGATGTTGTAGCTCTACAAATATTTAACAACATTGGTATATGAAATAGAAAATATTTCTTTCATATATTGAATTGACCTAATAAATGAAACATTATGAGATTGTGTTTGTGTCATTAATGTTTAATTGTGTCTTTCGAACCCTAAGATATGAGACTTATATCTTTTCACATGAGAAGTGTATAATTTGATAATTATCAAAAACTATCATTGAGTATAGTAATAAAGATATTAGTTGGTTATACACGACTTGTGCCAAAAAAGATGATATTCAAAAGATTATCATTGTCCCTCTTGACTTGAGTTATGATATTGTTGGGCCATTGACAAAGCAAATTTAAAATGTGCACAATCCGACTTATGTATAGTTACATATTTATAATTTATTTGAGAGATCAAGAAATGAATATATAATATAAAAATGACACATTTCTACTTTGTATAATATTCTTAATATTATAGGGCAAGGGATAGACACAAGTGATATTACTTATATCATTAAATGGATCGTGTTTTGTTCGAGTGAACAAAACATCTTTTTTATTTAGGTAACTATAATGTGTAGCTAGATACTACTTTTAGTTTATGATATAAAATATTTTATATCATGATATGAAATGTTTTATATCATTGCCAACATAATTTAGATCCTCCTATATGTCACACAACAAAACTGGAAAATAAGAAATATAATTTTTATTTTATATGATGTATTAAAATTCATATGATATGGAATTAAATACATATGATAAAATGACAAAATTAATATGTCGTGAAAACCACATTGTTACAATAATAAATAATTCGTATGAGATGTACATATATTATGGGGTATAATGTTTTGACATTATATATGACAATTTATTACATGATATAATGTGATCCACAACATTATAACATATGAATTTGCTAAAACCCCAAAGTCCAAACTTTGTTGGATATTGATTCAAAATTTGGTAAAGTCAAAAATAGTGAAAAATGATCCGACTATTTGCCCACGTTTTTTCACATATTAATAAGAGATTTTTGCTGATTAATGAGTGGATTTAATCCACCTTGGTTAAATGTAGTTATGGGTTGATGATGTGACAAAATAAACAAGAGATCATGTGCAAAGTAGTTTGCACATGATGTGGTTTAGTGGAGAGATTAACAAAGGATTATGTGAAAGTGGTTTGCACATGATGTGAGTCAGAGGAAACCCTATAAATAGGTCCCTCATCCATTCCTTCTTTACATGAATACAAAAATCTTCTCTCTCCAATTTTCTCCATCATTCCATCCGAAATTCTCTCAATTTTAATTGTGTGCTAGAGATTAAATTCTTTGGAGCATTGAAGGGGTAATTAGCTAGATTCTAACCTCATATTAGAAATCGATTGACTAATTTCGATCTCTCTAATCTTCTTTACAGTTTGGTGAACACTTGGAGGTAATTCAGAGGCGATCCGACGTGCAAATCAACTTCCTATTGGTAAAAGGGATTCGATAATCCCCTAGGTATGATTCAATCTATGTCTTTCAATATTAATTAGTATATTATATATGTTGAAATACAATTAGAATTTTTGTACATAATTTTTTTTTAAAAATATGAAAACCGATCATAATTGCTTGTAATTTAAAATATATATATACAAGTAAAATGCACGAAATCCAATACCCACAACTCAAGTCCATGATGAGGGCACTGCAGAAGAAGGTCATTGAACTTCTCAAAGAAAGCATGAAATGATTCAGTCTCACTCTTATACATTTGATGTATCTGGTGTTGTATCTGTTGAGTCTTCCTTTAAGGGAAAATCTCTTCAGAAAGACGGTCATAAAGTCATCCCAAGACCAAATCAAGTTTGTCGGGAGGTTGTACATCCATTTCTTCGCATTATGCTTCAATGCGAAAGAAAATCATCCTCAATCGGACAAAATCCTCGTCAAGCTGTTAAAGCTTGAACATGGAGCATACCTCCTCGAATTCACGTATAAAGATATACGGATCCTCCTTATTGGCTGTGAAGGTAGGAAGCATGCTCACAATTTGAGGTTTTAATTCATAGTTGTTCCAACGTGCAGGCGGGACACTAGTGCAGAATGCAAAATAGACATCACAGAATAGACGTCGGATATCGAAACATCTAACGTCTATAGGTATATACATCAGATGTTTGGATATCCGACGTCTATAGGTTTCTATAAATGTAGGTGTTTTTAGTATAACCGACGTCTATACCTCTTGAAATAAGAAAAAAAAATTGGGATTTATTTTGTATAAGAATTTATGTGGATTTATTTTCTATAAGAATTGATGCAATTTTTTGGGTTTATTTCTTATAAGAATTTATGTGGGTTTATTTTGTATAAGAATAATGTGAATTATTTGGATTAATTTAAAAATAACTACATCAATGTAACTATCACATGTGTGTTTATGGTCATATGTGTTGAAGTTTAGTCCCTCATTGAAGAAAGATTGTTTGTTGGTGGGGTTGATGTACTCCACCACTCCTTTACTTCTAAATGGGAGTTGGGTACCACACTAACTACAATAGGCAAATGGGATATATATATATATATATATATATATATATATATATATAATGGTCAAAAGATTGGAACTGGGCTTAAGATGGTTGCAATGTTTTTTTACCCATGTATAGACGTCGGTTGTATAGGGTAGCTGATGTCTATAAGATGTAACTATTATTATTATTGTTATTTAAATGTATAGACGTCGGATGTTTAGAGTGGCCGACGTCTATAGGTCGTACTGTACGTATAGACGTTGGTCACCCTACATATCCGACGTCTATAGGTCGTAACAGTTTCGTCCCACATCGGCCAAATTTTTTTTGCTGCTGTGGTTGATGTACTCCACCACTCCTCTACAAACAAATGCGAACGAGTTTGGTCACTTTGGAAACTTGGGCTTGTTGTACGCGGTTATTGATCAAAAGATTGGCACTTGGGGCACTGGGCAACTTGGGCTTGATTACTATAGAGACTGGGTAACTTTTATAGGTGGTAATGTATTTTTCGCGGTCATATATAGCCGACGCCTATACACTGTACATTGTATAGACGTTGGTTGTATAAAGCCGAAGTCTATACACAAGGGCATAGGCGTTGGTGAAATATATGTTGGGCACTTGGACCGCAAAAAGACCGCATATACCCTTGTATATCCGATGTATACGGTCTTTTTTCCAGTAGTGGGAGAACTATACAAGAAGGTTGCGTGACCCGAAAAGGATGGCTCCGCTCCCACAAACCCAGCGATTGATCCTGTCGTGCTAATGGTGGTGGTACTCCATAAATTGATCAAACCGGGACCCTCTTCCTCCAAGTCATTGGAGTAGATGATCTACGTGGTGGTGGAAGTGGACCAAGGTAATCCATGTATGGAACCCAATCTCCTCTACCTCCAAGAGACGTTGTGGCCTCGTTCTCCAAAGGAGCTTGAGACGGAGAAGGACGATCATCTAGACCATCCATCTCAACAACAGGGTCAACTCTCTCAAGTCGAGCACCCTCACCAAGGTGAGTCCAACCACGCATAAATGTGCTCGACTCGACAACTACATACGAATAGAAGGTGTAATCAGAGGAGGAGAATATAACGTAGAATGTAGAGGAGGAGAAGAGTCAGAAGAGGAGGGAAATATACTTAGACACTAGTGTGGGTAAAGGTGAGGGTGGAAGCCTAATCTAGTAAACACAACTGAAACAAGCTAAGGTTACTATAGGTACTTACAGTTAGACGACGCCTAACTGTGAGGTCACACGACCTCAACACGCCTCGCCTCCTTACAATGAAGACCACAAAGCCCAGCAAGTGAGCCAAGATCCAGAGATCTTGTCTCTCCTACTGTCAACAAAGTGGGTGACACCAATCAGGTTATGACGGTCGCGACCAGATCACTCTCCTAATGCGCCCGAGGTCGTTAGGGGTGAATGTCTACTTGATTTTAAAATTAGGCTTCTTGAGAGGTGTTTTGTGGGCCTGAAGGAAAGGGTGATGAAATCCCCCACATTATCTTGAAGGATATAGGTGGTGCCCCTTAAAGATATTTTAAATCCTTAATCTATCAAGCAACTCACCAAACAAACACCCACCTCACTCTTGTCCAAATGCAATTCATACTAACTAATGCATGGTCATACTAACTAATGCATTAATGAGAGTAGGAATTGCGTACCTCACACCAGCACTTTACAACTAAAAGTAAATAGAAATGAAAGGCAAGATACATGCCTAAGTCAAGTACATGATGCATGACCTAAACAAGCAAGAATGCCTAATCTTTTGCTTTGGATTTAATAGCCAAGTTGATCAAAAAGGGATTTACGTTTCTTAACATGCAAGCAAGTTACAAGTCAAAACATGCAAAATTAGTCTCCCATACACTATATTAGAAGTAACAACAAACAAAAGAAAATAGAAGGCAGAAACTGCTCACCAGATCGCCAATTGGCGGTCTTGGGCCGCTGATTGGCGGTCAGAGTAGCTCATTAGTCCCCCAAATTTCTCCTGAAACCCTTCTCTGAGCCCGAGACATCCTGAAACAAATACAAACTAAAAAGAATCAAATCCACTTGAATCGACCAAACCAGAGTTTGGAAAGAGTACCTCCCCAGCAACGGTGCCAAAAACTTATTTCGATTAAGCTTAAACCGCAAGTGCATGGTCGCGATGAAGCGGTGGCAAGTACAGGTCGTACCACGAGGATTTGTGCGTGTTGTTGTTATCACCATTCTCGAGTGGGAAGAGAAATAGATTGAGAGATTTTGGCTAAACTAAATTAAGATAAAAGAAAACAATCTAACTAAACCCCTTAGAGTGGAGGTGCAATATTGAGGTGTGTGTGCATGAAGGTGTCCAACAATTAAGTATATGTGTAAGAGTGTGTGTTTACAAGTAAGATCTAGTGTGGAACCTAAGTGTGAAACACATACAATTACATTGCATACAATACTAGGATAGGTTAGCATGAAGTTAAGATCAATTTTATGGATTCTCAAGTATGCAATAAGTACCTAGTGTGGCCATTAAAGCATCAATCAAACCTAAGCATGACCTTAGTTCATTCAACCAACATAAACCAAATCAAGCATCCATTCATTTCAAGTCAATTCCATCATCACATAAAACCCATCACAAGCAACATGTAAAAAATAGATCTAGCATGAAACACGCACCTAGTGTGGCCATTATTTCATCTATATCAAGATTAACATGCTACAAGTTTTAGATCTAACATTAAGCACATGAAATGACACAAACTTAGGAATCCATCATAGACTTCACCATCAACTACATTGCCTCCACCTCAAGTGGGGTGGATCGACTAACTAATCATAATAACAAACATGGAAAGCATTAGATTAAGACTAAATTGTTGGCTTTTTGGCCTTAATCTATGTTTTGATGATTTAATTAACCTAATCTTAATTGTAATCAATGTAGAGTAGCACACATATTGCATAGCATATATATTTCTTTGAGTTAACCTCTACAGGTGATCAAGACTCAAGGAAGAAAGGATTCAAGTCAAGACATGTAATCAAGCACATTTGAAGACATGTAAAATTATATTTCTTGTGAGTCTTAGGAACCTTGTGTAATTGAGCATACTTGAGTAAAAAACAACTCAAACACACACTAGGTTCCTTAGAGAAGTCACACACAAATTTTCACATCAACTAGACTTCAATAGATCACCCAAATTTAGACTCGAAAATATTAAAACTAAATCACAACTGTCTGCCCACATTCCGTCGACCGACCCAAGCCTTTTGGTCGACTGAGTGATCAATTATCATGTAGTGTTTTCAACTGCTCACATTCGATCGACCGTGCAGACCTTTTTGGTCGACCGAATAAACATAATTTTTCGACTGTTAGACTTGTCGTATTATATCAACGGTCGTATTCGAATTATTCACAAATACCCCAAAATACAAATTGCATATCGGTCGAATGTGGACTTGTTTCGGTCGATCAAACTTAATTGTCTCCAAAATGTGCAACTGCTTGGAGGTTTCCGGTCGACCGAAGACTTTGGATCGGTCGACCGAACTTGATCATTTTTGCCAACCCTGTAGAGCCTGTTAGTTTTCTGTCGACTGAACCCTATTCGGTGTTCAACCGTTAACTTTAGTGTACCTAAGTTATAGCCTGTTTCGTTCGACCGTTCCATTATCGGTCGACCGACCTTACTTAGAATTTCATCCTGCAGGTTTCTGTTTTGTGTATCTTACACAAACACTTACCACCCATTTAACCCCAACGGCTATAACACCTTAGGAGCTTATAAGTAGAGTTGTCCAACACTATTTCACAAACTCTCCTACTACTATTTGTCCTATACACTAGAGAGAAACTCCCAAGCTCCAAATTCCCGAATCCTACACTCTAAGCCTAAATCCACACCTTTGATCATAGCCAAATCATACTCAAAGTGTGCTCAATATTTAGAGAGTGTTGTCCCACTCAATTGTTATTCAACTTGCAAGAATTTCGGTGAAAGCCTGAAGTGTTCCCTCTCGGATTGTAAGATGAAGAAAGTCAAGCAAGCGAGGTTGTTTGCGGTGCTTGTGTTGTAAAGGCGTTCTCTCCTAGTCCAGAACGGGGAGTGGATAGTGAAGTCGTGAGCGGAGCTCGGTGATCCGAGTAGAGCTTCCAAGAGAGGAAGTAGGCGGGAGGCCAAACCTCTATAAAAATCCTTGTCTCCATTGTGGTTTGCTTTATTTCTTCTTTACTTGCTTGTTTATTCTTAATTCCGCGGTGTATTCATTGTTTGCTTAAACAAGTAGGTAATTAACTTATAAGTGATTAGAACTAAACCTCATTACGATCCTACAATTGGTATCAGAGCCTTGTGAGCTAAATCGCATACTTAATCGTATTTTTAGCATGACTTCAACATCTAATCATGTAGAGGGTTTGATTGACATCATTTCATGCTTATATTTGTATCTTATATTCATTATCTTTCACCTAAACAATTCTATGTGATGAGTTTTATGTTTGAATTTCAGAAATAAATAGGTTTGAAGAGATGAAACATAAAAGGACCCAAAAGCTGGGAAAAAAGACTGAATTGTGAGACCTGGGGACTAAGATCCAAGGAAGAAGGACTTGAATGTAAGACCAAAGGACGAAAGAGTAAAACAGAAAACTCCACACCATTATGGGGAGTTTTTGGCAATTCTATTCGGGTCGGAGCTCCAACAAGTTAAGTAGATGCATCAAAGACCAACAAAGACATCCAGAAAAGCCCACAATAAAATCCAGCGTGATCCGGACCATATAGACCGCCAATTAGCGGTCCAAGACCGCTAATTGGCGGACTGTTTTGGCCTAAATACGTTAAGATTTTGGTGGGTTGCGTATTAATATGTATTTAGTCCATTTCTGGTATTTGTTTAGTCCCACATCGGGGGATTGTCCCCGATTTCCTTTTTCTATAGAACTTTTCACCTTCCATTGTAATCACTTCACATTTTGAGTGGCTATTCTTCCTACTAGAAGTGAGGCCTTGAAGCACACACTAAAGTAGGAGGATGCTACTTGAATTGTGAGCCATTTTAATAAAAGTTTCTTTATTATGTTGTTTGTTTTATGTTTCTTGTTTTACTTTGTTTAATTTCATTTCATTAGTTTTAGTAGCATAGTTAATATGCTTTCCTTGCTTAGTTTAATAATTAGTCTAATGTGTAGTGATTGACATCATTTCATGCTTATATTTGTATCTTATATCCATTATATTACGCCTAAGCAATGCTACGTGATGAGTTTTATGTTTGAATTTCAGAAATAAAGAGGTTTGAAGAGAAGAGCCATGAAAGGACCCAAAAGCAGGAAGAAAGACTTAATTGTGAGACCTGGGGACTGAGATACAAGGGAGAAGGACCTGAACGTAGGACCGAAGGACCTAAGAGCAAAAGAGAAAACTCCACACCATCATGGGGAGTATTTTGACAATTCGATTTGGGTTGGAGCTCCAATAAACGAAGTAGATGCATCCAAGACCAACAAATACATCAACACAAGCCCACAACAAAAATGAGCCCAATCCAGAACTAATAGACCGCCAATTGGCGGTCTGTTTGGCTCCGGCTCCGCTAATCCTTGGCGGGCACGTGTATTAGTGTATTCTTAGTCTATTTTTGGTATTTGTTTAGTCCCACATCGGTGGATTGTCCCGAATTAGCTTTTTCCATGCTTATAAATAGAACTCTTCACCTTCCATTGTAGATATCTCTCTCTTTGGTGGCCATCTTCCCTACTACGAGTGAAGCCTTGAAGCAAAACTCTGGTAGAGGAAGGGATGCTTGTATTGAGTCAGTTAATAATAGATGTTTTTCCTTTAATTGTGTTGTTTCTCTCTTAGTTTGATTTCCTTTCATATGCATGCTTGCTTGTTTGTTTTGTTTTATGCTTCTTTAATATTTCTTGCTTGATTAGTGTAGTTTCATTTCAGTATAATGCTTTATTTTGTTAGAATAGTTAGTTTAAATATGTGTGAGTACTTTCATGCCTATTTGGGGGTGGAGAAATATGTGATATGATCATGTAGTGTATTAAGTGTGTGTTATTTTAATCCCTTGAGCTTTATATGATTTCCATAACCATCTAACGGATTTTCACTCTTATCTTTGATATGCTAATGCTCTTGAATGAAGCTTAGCTTATGCTTTGATTAGTGGACCTATTTTATGGGGAATGATAAAGTTAGGATATGGATGGAATTAATATTGGAAACACAATTTGTAGTGTATGTACTCTTGTTGCCTTTACCTTAGTTAATGTCTTGTATGTTTTAATGATGTAGTCTTATCTTAATTCATGTTGAGGCATAGTAGGGTCTAGCCTTTATACATGAGTTCATTTAGCTTCATTTCAACTATTGTCTTGTATGTTTTAATGATGTAGTCTTATCTTAATTCATGTGGCGGCAAAGTGGGATGTAGTTTTATGATTTCATGCACTACATGTTGTGAGGAGCTTAATTGAACGCACACACACACACACACATCTTTCTATTCACATTATTTCTCTACCCCCTATGGGGTTTAGTTTTATTGCTTCTCTTCCTTTCCTTTTTGCATTGTAGTGTAGTTTAGTGTAATCAACCTCTCTCTCCTTTCTTTACCACTCGCTTTCGCACAAACCAATAGTCGATAAACCTCCCAGTGGATGACCCGTATTTGTCACCGCTTCAACGCAGCCGTACACTTGCGGTTTAAATAAAACGATCAATCATGTAGTGAGTAGTTCCATCCACTTTGGGGGTGGAGTAGATGTTCATTCATGCATTAGAGAATGGAATGAATATTTTATTTACAATGTGTTGATAAAACATGAATGTATGCTTGCTTGTTTAGGATAGAATTTATAACTTGATGAGTTTTGCCAAAATGATTAGACACCTCTCATGCTTGTTTAGGTTCTGAAATAAACAACTTGTATATGAAAATGTTAATTAACTAGTTTGGTGAATGGATTAATAGGTTTTGCCATAACATTTAGACACTTCCTATGCATGATAACACTACCTTTATTTGTGCTTAAAGAATGTGTTCAACACCCACCTCTTTGCATGTGTGCACTCACTCCACCCCTTAGGGGTTTTCCCTTTCTGAATTCCAGCACTCTTATTTCGTTCTTAGTTAGGTTTTAGTTAATCGTTTGTTGCTTTCTTTCGAATTTCGTACTTCGTAGTGTAGTGTAGCGTAGGATAATCAAACTCTCTTCAATATTTTTGCCACTTGATTTCGTGCAAACGAGAGACTGCTCACCTCCCTGTGGACGACCCATATTTGCCACGTCTTCACCAACGTCGTGCACTTGCGGTTATAATATAAAACATTCAATAAGTTTTTGGCGCCGTTGCCGGGGAGGTGTCAGTCCAGACTCTTGTTCGGACGATTCGAGTGGATTTAATTTGTGTGGTTTAGTTTTTTCTTTGTTTCAGGAGACTAGGAGTGGCCAGGAGAAGTAGCAGGAGAAGTTGGAGGCCAACCTGGGCACTATGGACCGCCAATCAGCGGTCTGAGACCGCCAATTGGCGGTTTGGTGAGCTCTGTTTACCTTATAATTTCTTTGTGTTGTTACCATAATTCATGTAGTGATCTGGGACTTGATTTGGCATGTTTTGACTTATAGTTTATTCCCAGATCAATAATCAAACTTCCTTTAAGCAACTTGGACCCTAAAACCCAAAGCAAAAGATTAGGCATTCTTTTTGTTTAGGTCATGCATCATGTATGTGACTTAGGCATATAGATTGTCTTTCATTTTAGCTTTATTTTCAGTTGCTGAGTGCTGGCGTGAGGTACGCACCTTCTACTCTCATTCATCCATTTCGCTTGAACATGCATTAGTTAGCAGGAAGTGCATTGAAACAAGTGTGAGTTGAGCGTTTGTTTGGAGAGTTGATTGTTAGATTTAGACTCCAAAACACTTCTATGGAGGGGTTGTCCCATAAAAGATAAGGTGGGGGATTTCATCACACTTTCCTTCGCCCCACAAATCACACTAATAAAGAGCCTAATTTTTAAAATCAAGTAGACATTTGCCCTAAGGATTTCGGGCGCATTAGGAGAGTGATCCGGTCCCGACCGTCATGGCCTGATCGGCGTTGCCTACTTTGTCTATAGTAGGAGAGACGAGATCTCTGGATCTTGGCTCACTTGCTGGGCTTTGTGGTCCTCGTCGTAGGGAGGTGAGGCGTGTTGAGGCTGTGTGACCTCGCAGTTAGGCGTCGTCTAGCATTAAGGACCTATAGCGACCTTAGGATTGCTTGAGCCTTGTTCGCTTGTGTGCTTCTACCTGTACCCATCCGCCGTAGCATAAGGACTTCTTCCATTCTCTCCTGAGTCATTCTTTCTCTCCTGTGTTCCCCCATCTTCTCCTCTACGCACATTCATTGTTTGAAAAAAAAAAGTTTTGGTTTGTATGTGTGCACCTTTGTGCATGCTTGCGTGGGCACGAGACAAGAGTGGTCGTTTGACGAGGCGCATTGTCAACCCGACTTCGGTGGTCGATTTCTCGACGCCTTCCTCCTCTCGTGTCGCACACAGTCCGGGTTCAATGGCTGCTCATTTCCGTGAGGAGCAGTTGCTGGACCCACCTGTTCCACCTGTGCTTCCAGTTGTCGCTCCCATACCTCTACGTGATAGATGCTACCCGAGCCGTACCGCTCTACCCTCATGCATCGTATTGCCAAAGGCTAATGGGAACTATTTTGAGGTTAAGCTTCAGTTTATTTCCATGCTCCCTCACTTCACTGGGAAAGGTGACCCCTATATCTTTCTCACGGAATTTGAGGAGGTCTGTGCTATGTTCAAGATGCAACAACTTAGCACAGACTCCTTCCATCTTAGACTTGTTCCTTTTGCACTAAAGGATGACACCAAGAAGTGGTTGTACAACAACCAGGCGAATTCCTTTAGGACTTGGGATGAGTTTCAATCTGCATTCCTCAAGAAATACTTTCCAAATCATCAGACTCAAAAGTTGAGGAACGAAATCAATTCGTTCTAACTTGAGACCGAGACATTTCATGCATATCTAGAGAGGTTCAAGGAGCTACTATCCCCATGCCCTCACCATGACATTGAGTTGTGGCGTCTTTGTCAGATTGTTTACGAGGGTCTTCACATCCCGTCCCGGACGCTCCTTGAGTCCATGTGCCAAGGAGAGTTCTTAGGAAAGGATGAAAGGGAGGCATGGGCTTTCCTAGAAGACCTTGCTGGGAAAACCACGCAATGGGAGAGTGTGAGGGAGCCGCCTGCATCATCTAGTATACGAGCGAGGATCGTGAATGCAAACTCGACTAGCTCGGGTGCCGCATTTGCTATCGATACCACTACGGCCACCGAGGCACGCATGGTGGCCTTAATGCGCCGTATGGATTCGATTGAGCTCCAAAACCAACAAGGTGCACCTCACATGTCCACATCTGGTCCAGTTCTCTGTCGTTCATGTGGTACGATAGGTCATGTAGAAAGCGAGTGTGCGTCCATTCCTCCTGAGATGGAACATGTCAACGCCATCTATGATAGAGCTAGGAATGACCCATACTCATCATCTTATAATCCTGGATGGAGGAACCACCCCAATTTTTCATGGAACCAAAATAATGCCCCGGGTGGTCCTTCAAACTCCTCTCGACCACCTAACCAATCATACCAACCTCCCATGCATGCACAATCTTATCAGCCACCCCAAGCTCCAATCACCAATCAACCGGGTTTCCCAAATTCCAATAATATGGAAACCCAATTCAATTCGCTTGAGACCTTGACTCGTGGACTTGAAAACTCAATGAAAATTTTTGTCAACCATAAGTCAATATCTCACTTCAAATCAGCAGACCATCGAATCTCTAGAGCTTCAGATGGGCCAATTGGCTCAGTCTGTAAATGAAAGAGAGAGAGAGGGTTTTTTCCTAGCCAGCCCGAGGCTAACCCCCGCATGTACCAGCAACAACACATGAAAAATGAGAATGTGGTACCCCGGGGGAGGCAAGTGAACAATGTGGAGGAATCTGTGCACCATGTCAATTCCATTGTGACCTTAAGGAATGTAAAGCAGGTTGACAATCACATTTCCTTGCCACCACCACCACCATCTATGCAGCCCCTCAGTGGGAATGGTGGTGAAAAAGAGGCTGAGGGTGAGGGTAATACACCAACGCCTCCTTCTCAGGTACCGCAGAAAACATACCTGCCAAAAGCTCCATATCCAAGTAGGTTAACCAAAAAGCAGAGTGCCACAATGGACAAGATATTAGAGGTGTTTAAGCAAGTTAAGGTTAACACCCCCTTGTTGGATGTCATCCAACAAATACCTCAATATGCCAAAGTGTTGAAGGATCTCTGCACAACCAAGAGGAAGACCAATGTTCCTAAGAAAGCATTCTTGGCTGCAAATGTAAGCTCACTTTTGTCCAATCCCGCCTACACAAAATACAAGGACCCTGGGTGTCCTACTATTCATTGTACGATAGGGGACACTAGCATGAGTAATGTTTTGCTTGATTTAGGATCAACGGTCAACCTCCTCCCATTTTCTGTTTATCAACAGTTAAATTTGGCAGAACTGAAACCAACTAAGATCACCCTCCAATTGGCAGATAGATCCATTCGTATTCCAAAGGGGATTATCGAGGACGTGCTTATCAAAGTTGGAGATTTTATATTTCCAGTCGATTTTGTTGTCCTCGATACCAATCCTATTGCGAACACCCACTCTCAAATACCTTTGATTTTGGGTAGACCATTTCTAGCAACTTCCAACGCCTTAATTAACTGTAGAAATGGTCTCATGAAGCTCTCATTCGGTAACATGAGTGTCGAGTTTCATGTATTCAACTCTGGTAGGCAACAAGAGCTCATGGATCAACCTTTAAATCTCAATCTCATCCGCCCATTAGAGAAAGCACCGCAAAATCAACGAGCACCTCTAACACCAATGCAACCCATTGAGAATGTTTGTGGGCCCAGCGAAAACTCATTGCATGTCTTTTGATGACACCTCAGAGTACCAGTGAAGTTTGCCCATCTCGGCAAGTCTCTGGTCCTCATAACTCGATGTTCTCATTTGATGTTCTTTGACCAAATGATTATGAGAATATCTTGGTTGATGTATATATCTTGTAAAAAACAAAAAAAAGTACAATAAAAGACTCCATGAGCGAGCATTGATTGTTGTGGGCCCCAACCCTTGTGTACTTGGGGCCCATTTCTTCACGTATTTGTCTCCCTTCTTCAGTATCTCACAGGTTTTGAGGGAATTCGGGTTTGTGTCCATCACTATAACCATGAACTTCCTGTTGCACTTCATGTTGGTGAGATCTTCCCTTTTTCATCCATAAATCCATGTAGTATAATGCTCACATTCATTGAGGACAATGCATGAAAGTGGTGTGGGGGGTGTTTTACGTGTGTACATAGTTGAGTATTTTCCTTTGATTTTGTTTTCTTTTGTGTGCATTGATAGGGTCATGTTAGTGTGATGCATTTAACATTGATATATCTGCTTGCCATGATCCTTGGGTGACTTGTCTTCTTTTGCTTGCCTAGTGCTTTAAAATTTTCACATTTCTTTCAAAATCTTCATGTGTTTGCGAAAGAAAATGTTTTGTGGGTTTTGCGTGTGTTTAGCATGTGCAGAACCGTTGAGAGGCAAAGTAAAAAGAAAGCTCCCAAAATTGTCTTGAACTTTATGCTTTAGGACATCTAGTTTACTGGCTTTAGGTCTTATCGAGTCGTTAGGATGCACCCCGGTTTTCCCTCGGAGGGAGTGTAATCATAAGGTTTTAGCACTCAAACATTTAAAGAAGTCCACCTTGAACCTAGTGAGTCAATAATTCGTGTGTGTTAGTATAAGGAAGTTTGTCATAGTCAAGAGCCCTTAAACTCTTTTTGTGAAATTGTAAGTGTAGGGGTTTTGGTTCCCATGTAGATAAGTGAATAAGTGGTGTTCTCTCTTCTCGCACGGCTCCAATCACTTGGGAAAGTAGGTCTGAGGGGACTTTGTGCCTGGTGCTTTCGAGTCATCTGACTTGGGATGCACCGACCGCACTCTCATTACACGGGTGGTAGGGATCACCCTATGTGGAGATTTCGGGGAAGGTGTACGTTATAGTGTAAGTCCTCATAGGCAATGATGCACGAAACCTGGCCCTGGGAGAATCAAACACCAACCAATAAAATGCTCCAAAGAAAAAAAAAGAAAAAAAAATAGTCAAATTAGAACCTTAATGCACTTTACACATTGTATCACATTCAGAAGTTAAGGTTGCCCATGTCTTTCACTTAAATCCTTAACTAACTTTCACGAATAATTCATTAGGCTAGGTGTGTGGACCGATTACATATATAGAGTCGACCCGTAGTATTACTGCATCCCATGATCGACAAAATAAGTCCAACGAGTCATGTAGCTAGATTGATTAATGCATCTTTGTTCGGATTTTGTGGGTGTATCTGCTGAAAACCCTCAGGAGACAACACTCCTCCTCCTTGGCGACAAGGAAGTTTAATGGCTTGTTGCACGTGCTAAGTGCAATCGCGATTCCTACGAAAGTGAGTTAGGATTTCTTGTTTTTCGTATACTTTTCTCTTTCTTTGTTTTGCTCGGGACTAGCAAACGTTAGGTGGGGGTATTTGATTGACATCATTTCATGCTTATATTTGTATCTTATATCCATTATCTTTCACCTAAACAATGCTATGTGACGAATTTTATGTTTGAATTTTAGAAATAAATAGGTTTGAAGAGATGAAGCATAAAAGGACCCAAAAGCTGGGAAAAAGGCCTGCATTGTGAGACCTGGGGACTAAGATGCAAGGAAGAAGGACCTGAACGCAAGACCAAAGGACGAAAGAGCAAAACAGAAAACTCCACACCATCATGGGGAGTTTTTTGGCAATTCTATTCGCGTTGGAGCTCCAACAAGAAGATGCATTAAAGACCAACAAAGACATCCAGAAAAGTCCACAATAAAACCCAACGTGATCCGGACCATATAGACCGCCAATTAATGGTCCAAGACCGCTAATTGGCAGTCGGTTTTGGCCTAAATCCGCTACGATTTTGGTGGGTTGCGTATTAGTGTGTATTTAGTCTATTTCTGGTATTTGTTTAGTCTCACATCAGGGGATTGTCCTGGATTTCCTTTTTCTGTGGCTATAAATAGAACTCTTCACCTTCCATTGTAATCACTTCACATTTTGAGTGGTTATTCTTCCTACTAGAAGTGAGGCCTGGAAGCACACACTAAAGTAGGAGGATGCTACTTGAATTGTGAGTCATTTTGATAAAAGTTTCTTTTATTATGTTGTTTGTTTTATGTTTCTTGTTTTACTTTGTTTAATTTCATTTCATTACTTTTAGCAGCTTAGTTAATATGCTTTCCTTGCTTAGTTTAATAA
The DNA here is from genome assembly GCA_963682175.1 of Triglochin maritima. Lineage (NCBI taxonomy): Eukaryota > Viridiplantae > Streptophyta > Magnoliopsida > Alismatales > Juncaginaceae > Triglochin > Triglochin maritima. The sequence goes on from OY821779.1 coordinate 19,209,970, forward strand.
TTAGTCTATTGTGTAGTGAGTAGTTTCATCCACTTTGGGGGGTGGAGTAGATGTTCATACATGCATTAAAGAATGGAATGAATGTTTTATTTACAATGTGTTGATAAAACATGAATGTATGCTTGCTTGTTTAGGATAGAATTTATAACTTGATGAGTTTTGCCAAAATGATTAGACACCTCTCATGCTTGTTTAGGTTCTGAAATAAACAACTTGTATATGTAAATGTTAATCAACTTGGATGGTGAATGGATTGATAGGTTTTGCCATAACATTTAGACACTTCCTATGCATGATAACACCACCTTTATTTGTGCTTAAAGAATGTGTTCAACACCCACCTCTTTGCATGTGTGCACTCACTCCACCCCTTAGGGGTTTTCCATTTCTGAATTCCAGCACTCTTCTTTCGTTCTTAGTTAAGTTTTTAGTTAATCGTTTGTTGCTTTCTTTCGCATTTCATACTTTGTAGTGTAGTGTAGTGTAGCGTAGCATAATCAACTCTCTTCCCTATTTTGCCACTTGATTTCGTGAAAACGAGAGGCTGCTCACCTCCCTGAGGACGACCTGTATTTGCCACCGCTTCAACGCGGTCGTGCACTTGCGGTTTAATTAAAACGTTCAACAAACATCTTTGTATTATATATTCATTTCTTGTTCTCTTAAGCAAATTATAATTATGTAACTATACATAAGTCACATTGTGCACACTATAACTTTGCTTTATCAAGGGCCCAACAATATCATCACTCAAGTCAAGAGGGACAATGATAATCTTTTGACATATCATCCTTTTCGACACAAGTCATGTATAATCAACTATTATCTTTATCACTATACTCAATGATGGCTTTTGATAATAATGAGATGATACACTTCTCATGTGAAAAGATATAGGTCTCATATCTTAGTATTCAAAGACACAATGAAACCTTAATGACAAAAATACAATTCCATAATCTTTCATTTATTAGGTCAATGAAACCTTAATGACAAAAATACATTCTATTTTGTATACTCTTGTTGTTAAATACTTGTAGAGCTACAATATCCTTTAACCAACATGACAATCTTATCTCGATAATCAATGTCCCATGTTAATCACCATGATTGTGAATTACTTTTGATTTATGTAAACGGTTATCTGTTAGAGCTCTACGGTTAAGGACCAAGAGCCTCTTCCTTAACACTTCCAAAAGATGAATACATTAATTAAAGATTCAATTATAATACCACAAGTGCACGTCGTCGGTGAGGCACGACAAGTACGGGTCGTGTCCACGAGGAGCGTGTGCAAGCCGGAATCCACAATACTTCAATGGTAAAAGAAGAGAGAAATGAGGTCTGAATTACACTACAATGCATATGAAATTAGAAAACAAACAATAAAAATAAGGAAAATGATATATGGACGCGGGCGTCAGGGACGCTGCCCAATTGGTTGTTGATGTGGCTGTGCTGGCAGTTTCAATATTTTTTTATTATCACGTGAGTGTGGGTGCATACGTGACAATTTGTGCGACGGTTCGATTCCAAATACATATTAAAATACTTTTTTCTTCCCTCATTTCTCTACGGCTCTACCTCTCCCTAAACTTTCATATTCCGTCTTCCTCATCCCTGTGTGGGCGGAGTCTCCAGTGCAGCTTCGTCTCCTTCGAACAAACCAAGCGTCGACACACCTCCCAGTGGACGACCCGTATTTGCCACGGCTCCAACGCGGCCATGCACTTGCGGTTAAATATAAAACGATCAATCATGAGGCCTTGAAGCACACACTAAAGTAGGAGGATGCTACTTGAAATGTGAGTCACTTTAATAAAAGTTTCTTTATTATGTTGTTTGTTTCATATTTCTTGTTTTACTTTGTTTAATTTCATTTCTTTAGTTTTAGTAGCTTAATTAATATGCTTTCCTTTCTTAGTTTAATAATTAGTGTAATGTGTAGTGAGTAGTTCCATCCCCTTTGGGGGTGGAGTAGATGTTCATACATGCATTTGAGAATGGAATGAATGCTTTATTTACAATGTGTTGATAAAACATGAATGTATGCTTGCTTGTTTAGGATAGAATTTATAACTTGATGAGTTTTGCCAAAATGATTAGACACCTCTCATGCTTGTTTAGATTCTGAAATAAACAACTTGTATATGTAAATGTTAATCAACTTGGATGGTGAATGGATTGATAGGTTTTGCCATAACATTTAGACACTTCATATGCATGATAACACTACCTTTATTTGTGCTTAAAGAATGTATTCAACACCCACCTATTTGCATGTGTGCACTCACTCCACTCCTTAGGGGTTTTCCATTTCTGAATTCCAGCACTCTTATTTCGTTCTTAGTTAGGTTTTAGTTAATCGTTAGTTTCTTTCTTTCGAATTTCGTACTTCGTAGTGTAGTGTAGCGTAGAGTAGGATAATCAAACTCTCTTCCATATTTTTGCCACTTGATTTCGTGCAAACGAGAGGCTGCTCACCTCCCTGTGGACGACCCGTATTTGTCACGTCTTCACCGACGTCGTGCACTTCCGGTTATAATATAAAACGTTCAACAGGGTTTATGCACAACTAGACATCCTTTGCTATATGGGTCAAATTACGATTATTGGACGAATAAGATGTAAAGTTTCCTAATTTCTAATGACCTTAAATATTGGATGTTCCTTCAAAATCCCTACACACCCCTAATTGAAGTTGAATTAGACTAACTTTCTAGGGCCAAAATGAAAGAAAGTGAAATGAATTAAAAAATCATGAACATCTTGTATTGTGGCCTTAATGGGGGAGAATATAATAGAATTAGGGGTTGTGAAAGTGCATATGAAATATGGCATAGATTGCAAATGCATCATTAGGGTGATAGCAAAACTAAGGAAATTCGCATTAGTCTACTCATGCATAAATATGAGATTTTTCCTATGCAAATCGGTGAGAACATAAGCGAAATGAACACTCCCTTCACCGATATTACTAACTCTCATTGTGTTCTTGGAAGAAAACTTAATGAAGGAGAGATGACAAGGAAGTTCCTCCGGTCGCTTAACAACGATTGGGAAGATAAGGTCGTCGCAATTGAAGAGGTGCATGATCTTTCTAAATTAAAGATGGAGGAATTAATTGGAAATCTTAAGGCTTATGAGCTTCAGATCAACCATCGAAAGGAGAAGGAAGTCTCCAAGAACAAACCCTTCTTGGCATTACATGCAAATCTTGAGGAATCAAGGAGGAGTGTAGAAGATGAGGACATTGAAGTCCTAGCCATAGATTTCTTCAAATAGCTCAAGAAGGATAATGGAGAAAAGAATGAAAGAAGAGGTAGAAGAAGTGAAATGAGAGAAAAGAAGAAGGAGAAGGAGGAGAGTGAAAATGAGAGCAAAGAGAAGGAGAAGAAAAATGAGAGAAGGGAGAGAAGGAGAGGAGTACGAGAAAAGAGAAAAGGTTGGAAGCTCACAAGGCTACTTGGGACGATTCATCGTCATCATCTTCATCCCAATCAACCACACCTTCATCAACAAAGGAATATGCACGTATGTGCTACATGGCAATTCAAGATGAAGGAAGTGAGGTATCCTCTAACTCATACTCTACTAGAACACAATCTTGCTCATCTAAGTCTTATGCTAGTGATAGTTCATGTTCCAAAGAAGAAACATACTCACATGATGAACTTCAAAATGCATTTCATGACTTAGTTAAAAAATATGAGATTATTTGTGAAAAGAACAAGAATGGTAGAAAGCTAATCAATAATCTCCAAAGTCAAATTGAAACATGCATGAATGAGAAGAATGATGTGCTTGCTAGACTTGAAAACAATGCATTAACTTTTGATAGTCTAAATGCTACACCTATTGATAGTGAACTAGATCTTAAGGCATCAAATGCACAATTAAGAAAAGATCTAGAAAAATTCACTAATGGAACCAAGATGCTTGACATGCTATTAGGTAGTCACAGACAATCACTAGATAAACATGGTTTAGAATATAATGCAAAATTGAAAAACCATTTATCTCATACTACACTAAATGGAAAGCATGTGTTCATTAATCATAGCTCTTCAAGTGTGTGGGCTCCTAAAACCAAAATGGTTTGGGTTACCAAAGCTAGCATTCGAGGACCCAAAGTTGTTTGGGTACCTAAATCTACACTTGTAGGTGCTTGAAGAGGAGATTAGTGGTGACCGGGCAAGCTTGGGATTCAAATTCAAAGCCAGTTGCATCATCGAATGGAGATTAGAACCAAATTCAAAGCTTCAAAGTCGGGTGTAAATTTTGTACCTCTACATATATTATTTAATTAGTTCTAGTCTAGGTTCTAACATGCTTAATTGACATATCATATATGTAGGATCGTGTGGGTTATGGGTCCACTAATCACCTTTAATCTAATCCCTAATTTTCTACTTGATTAAGCAAACAAATGCGCAGCGGAATAAACAAACAAGTAGAGAAAGAAAGACAATGCAAACCACAAACGACGCGTCGGTTTTTATAGAGGTTCGGCACCCCACCCGGGTCCTAGTCCTCTCTTGTAAGCTCCGCTCGACTCCGCGAGCTTCGCCTACGTCTTCACTAACCACTCCCCGTTCCGGGCCGGGAGAGAACGCCTTTACACCACAAGCAACGCGAACAACCCTCGCTTGCTTGAATTCTTCCTCTCACAATCCGAGAGGGACACTTCGGGCTTTCACCGAAGTCCTTGCTTCTTTTGACAACACTTGTAACTGAGTGGGATTCACTCTCTAATTGAGCACACTTTGAGTAGGATGAGTATATGATCAAATGTATGAAGTTTAGGCTTAAAGAGTGTAGAATTGGGAGCTTTGAGGATTGAGGTTTCTCTCTAATGTATTGGGACAATTGGAGTTGGAGAGTTGTGTTAACAACAAGTCTTGATCCTCTATTTATAAGCTCCTAAGGTATTCTAGCCGTTGGGGATAGATTTGATTGGGTTTTGTGCAAGATACACAAAGCAGAAAATCGGGCTGCAAATCTGTCCAGAACCGGTCGACCGAAACTAGTAAACCGGTCGACCGTTAACTTGATTTCAAAGAGAACGGTCGAACAAAAGAATATTCGGTCGGACAAACGAGCTAGAACTTAACTCTACTTAAGTGAATCGGTCGAACCAAAGTGTGGGGCGGTCGACCGATAAGGGGATTCGGTTGAGACAAAGGTCAATCGGTCGAACGAGAAATGTGTCGACCGATAGCAGGGAATTTGGTTTCTGAAAATATGTTCAACCGGTCGACCGAAACAAGGTCTTCGTTCGACCGGTTACGGAATGTATTTTGGGGTTAAGTTTTGTTTTATACGAATACGACCGTTATAGGAATACGACAAGAAAAATGGTCATATTAAAATCCGGGATCGGTCGACCAAAAAGGTAGAACCGGTCGACCGGTAGAGTTCGGTAAAATCACTGTGGAGAGTCTGTTATAAACCGGTCGAACTGAGAACTGGTTCGGTCGACCGGTTCACACAGGAAATCTGGGTTTAAGTTTATAAGTGATTTCCGACTAAGGTTTGGGTGATCTAATGAAGTCTAAATAATGTGAAATTTCGTGTGTGACTTCTATATGGAACCTATTGTGTATGTGATTGGTTTTTAACTCTTGTATGCTCAATTTACACATGTTCCTAAGACTCAAAATAAAATCAAGATTACAAGTCTTCATTTAGCTTTATTACAAATCTTGACTTGATTTCCTTCCTTCCACGAGTCTTGATCACCTGTAGAGGTTAGCACAATACTATATATATGCAATGCAATATGTGTGCTACTCTATGTCATCATAATTAAGATTAGGTTAATTAAATCATCAAAACATAGATTAAGGCCAAAAAGCCAACAATATATTGATTCATTGCATATCTTAAAATTTGAATCACATCCATTCCTTCATTGTCAAATTTGTAAATGGATGTCAAAGGGAAATTAATACATCACATGCCTAATTGATAAATTTTACTTGATGTTAAAAGGGGAGAATTAGGATTGAACTTAATCAAAAAATCATATTCATATTGATAGGGGGAGCTTATTGAATATCATTTACTTAGAGTAATGAAGTGCAAAATTTAGGGGGAGATACTTCATTACAAGACATCCAAATTCCATGTTCAATCTTTTATGTTTTTTGATGGATGTCAAAGGCGAAGAGATAATTAAAGGGGGTAACTTAAAATTTGATTATAATTGAACAAAAACTATGCACATCCATATGAGGAGCATTTATATGCATAGTTTACAACTCAATATTTCAAGTATTAAAATATAGGTTGCCATCATCAAAAAATGGAGATTGTTGTTTTTTTGGCCTTAATCTATGTTTTGATGATTTAATCAACCTAATCTTAATTATAATCAATGTAAAGTAGCACACATAGTGCATAGTATATATATTGTTTTGTGCTAACCTCTAGAGCTGATCAAGACTCAGGGAAGAAAGGATTCAAGTCAAGATATGTAATCAAGCACATTTGAAGACATGTAAAATTGCATTTCTTTTGAATCTTAGGAACCTTGTGTAATTGAGCATACTTGAGCTAAAAATAACTCAAACACACACTAGGTTCCCTATAGAAGTCACACACAAATTTTCACATCAATTGGACTTCAATAGATCACCTAAACTTAGACCGGAAAACATTAAAACTAAATCAGAACTGTTTGCCTACATTCCGTCGACCGACCCAAGCCTTTCGGTCGACCGAGTGATCAATTATCATGTAGTGTTTTCAACTTCCCACATTCGATCAACCGTGCAGACCTTTTCGGTCGACCGAATCAACATAATTTTTCGACCGTTAGACTAGTCATACTATACCAACGGTCGTATTCGAATTGTTCACAAATACCCCCAAAATACAAATTGCCTATCAGTCGATCGTGGACTTGTTTCGGTCGACCGAAGACTTTGGATCGGTCGACCAAACTTGATCATTTTTGCAAACCTCGTAGAGCCTGTTAGTTTTCGGTCGACCGAACCCTATTCGGTGTTCGACGTTAACTTAAGTGTACCTAAGTTATAGCCTGTTTCGTTCGACCGTTCCACTATCGGTCGACCGAACCCCGTTCAAAATTGCCCAATGGTCGACCATGCTGCCCGATTCGGTTGACCGACCTTACTTAGAATTTCATCCTGCAGGTTTCTATTTTGTGTATCTTACACAAACACTTACCACCCATTTAACCCCAACGGCTATAACACCTTAGGAGCTTATAAGTAGAGTTGTCCAACACTATTTCACAAACTCTCCTACTACTATTTGTCCTATACACTAGAGAGAAACTCCCAAGCTCCAAATTCCCTAATCCTACACTCTAAGCCTAAATTTCACACCTTTGATCATAGCCAAATCATACTTAAAGTGTGCTCTATATTTAGAGAGTGTTGTCCCACTCAACTGTTGTTCAACTTGCAAGGATTTTGGTGAAAGCCTGAAGTGTTCCCTCTCGGATTGTGAGAGAAAGAAAGTCAAGCAAACGAGGTTGTTTGCGGTGTTTGTGTTGTAAAGGCGTTCTCTCCCAGCCCGGAACGGGAAGTGGATAGTGAAGTCGTGAGCGTAGCTTGCAAGAGAGGTAGTAGGCGGGAGGCCAAACTCTATAAAAATCCTCGTCTCCATTGTGATTCGCCTTATTTCTTCTTTACGTGCTTGTTTATTGTTAATTCCGCTGTGCATTCATTGTTTGTTTAAACAAGTAGGTAATTAGCTTCAAAGTGATTAGAACTATGCCCCATTAAGATCCTACATAAACATGGCATAAAACTCTAACTAAAAAACTAACCGAAAAAATCAAAAACTAATTGCATCGAAAGAAAGTTAATGACGAGAGGAACATGAATCCAACCTTATATTAAAGAAAGTGAGATTACAACCTTTATCCACCTTCCTCTACTTGCAGCGAAATTGGGTAAAAACTAACCTACTCTAATGGTGGAAGTGGAGAAGAGAGGAAAGAAAGAAAAAACCATGATATTTATATAAGAAAGTGTGGTATGGTGTAGATGATTCTGGGAGCAATCCAAATGCTGAAATTGATTTCTCGCTCAGTAGCTTAAGTTGGGGTGCACACGGGTCAGGTTGAACCAGAAAATCGAACCGAACCCGAGTCGTCGGGTCGGGTTGGGAAGGGATTCGGGTTGGGTTGGGTTGAAATAATTTGAAAACCGAATTTTTTGTTTTGGTCCAGACCGGTCTGAATTTTTATTTTTATTTTAAATTTTAAGGTACCGATTTTGGGCCGGACCCAACCGGTCTGGTCTTTGGTCCGGGGTCCAGAGCCGATCCGGGTCCGGTCCGGGTTTGATCCAGTCCGGGTTCAGTCCGGTCCGGTCCGGGTTCGGTCCGGACCGATTGCTCACCCCTAATTGGAAGGTAGAGCTCAAGACAAGCAAAATGACTCGACGTATGTAAGAAAACTTGGTTGAAGACATGTATTTTATATTTACTTAAGTCCTCAATACTTATGTGAACTTATTTGGTGTTGGAATCTTCCGGTCACTTCTCGGTCTCTCTAGGGAAAACACCCAAAAATTCATGATCACAGGACACCTTTGTTGAACCAAAATTTGCCTAAAATATTAAAGAAACTTAGGGTCCGAATCTGCCATTAAGCAGCCGCACAGATACTGTTTTTCTCTCCACTAAAGCGATTGAACCGAGCTGCTTGATTTGATCCTTGAGTTAAGAGTTCTACTTAGTACTATAAATTAGCGATCGAAATACACGTTTTTTTGTTCGATCTTTTGATACCAAGAACTGAATTTTTCATTGTCTTTTCACTTAGTTTACTTTTTACCTACTTTTGTCTTATCTCTATGTCTAATTGAGCTTCCTAACTTGTATATAGAGACCCAAACCATTGTTTTACACATCCATACGCTTAGGTAACTTATAACATTAGGTAACTTTTGAGAAGGAACCTAAGAAAATAGATTTTGGCAATTGGCATAGTTTTGCATGAAAAATTAAATATAAAAAGTGGTTTTGTCCCGCGGATCAGTCGTTATGAAAAGTTTAAAAAAAGGTGGTTTCGAAAGAGCAATGTCAATAACTTTGTTTTCACATTTTGATCAAATAAGTTTTATAAAGTACCTAACTGAAAAATAAGATCGACATGTTTAGAAAATGAATGGTTACCATTATGGTCTCAATGGTAACTTTGATAATTTCTCTGATTTCCATGCTCGACAACTTGGACACCCTTCAAGTTTTTGTTTTTTAAAACCGATTAACGGCAATCAGCTATAAAAGCAATAACCAACAACAATTGTCAGCTCAAAATAATTAACTTTCTCTATCATTCTTGTACACTTCAGTAAATTTTAATTTTATTTCTTATGAAAATATTTTGAACATATTTAATTTAAATAAAACAAACAATTACATTAATGTCTTTGACTTCTTCCACGTGTCTCATGCCATCTCCCCACCACTTTCTATCTCATATGTCCTTTTCCATTATAATGCCTTCGTTGTCTCTATCAATAATACATTTATATATATTGCCACCACTGCCACCGTCGGTGAAGATATATCATATATGCCACTATTTATGACATCAAATTTTATTGTTTCTGATTTAGGTTTCATATCATGACATAGTTCCTTAATTTGTCGCTGGGTAAGCTTACTTTCGTCATAAATATCTGAGATGTTAATAGCGAACTAGTTATAATAATTAGTTGTGCTTCATTGAGTTACACTTGGCCTTTGGCAGCAGCGTGCCTATAAGTACCATAACAATAGTTTAAATTCCAATTTAGGGAGTTTATGATTTTTTTCTATTTTATATGAAGTAATATCGTATGTCTATCTCCAGAAGAAGAAAAAAAATCAAATTTGTTAATGTGTAAGACTGATGGTAATGGCTGAAATGTGTATAAAAATATATGTGCAACGCTGACTTAAGTACTTCAGTTATTTAATGGTTAACGGGTGAATCAAATAATCATTCAAAGAGTCGCCAAATGAGAATCCACGTAAATTTAATAATTTGAGTTGTGCGTGCCCAATTCAACCAAAACGAGTTGAAGTAGGCCTCGTTGACTACTAATTTGTGATTGCAATATCCCAACTACTATCCATGAATTATTTCACCACTTATATACCACTAACTACTCCGAAAACGAATTTTGACTGCCCAAAGCAAGTAAACTAGAGTACGTGCTACACTCGTATTAATTAGTGCATGGGTGAAAATATAGGATAATTATTTTTAAATATTTTTAAAAGATGACAGAAATATGTGCGGTGTGTGTCAACCTTCCCTTTGCATTTCACTTCAAATTTCTATGCGCTTAGCCGCTTAGTGACTAAGGGGTGTTTGTGTACCTGGAAACATATGGAATTTTTTTTCTCTTTGACTAGAATTTTTCTTCGTGTTTGTGTCAGTCTTCGAAAATAAAAATATTTTTCCTTTATTTCTCACTACCATCCAGAATGTACTGAAATCTTTTCCCTCATTTTCTTGTACTCCTTACAGAAAATCAATGGAAAATACAACAAAGTTGTAAAAAATGTACACATCAAGCTTATTTAATATTTATTTTTATTACGTAAAAACTTAACTACAAAACATTAAAATCATTTTAAAAATTAAATAAATGATTATTTAAAAACAATTATGACAATATGTTACAAAGTTATACCATAAAATTAGATAATAAAAAATAATCATAAGAATACATATTGAACTTCATATCGTCTTGTTAAACTAAAATACTAAAATAAAATATTATTCAAATGTTAATTTAGTGTATTGTTTAAAAGTGTATATGTATATAATATATAATTCACGTATTACCTTTTTGAGTTAATTTAAACTAAAATGTGCAATGTTATTTGAATTAACGTACAACATATTATTCACAATAAAATTATACATTTATATATACAACATTTACAAATAATATTGTAAATGTTTTTTTTAATTAATTCAGTAAGTGATAGTTAATTTTTTTTTAATTTTCCAGTGAATTTCAGTGACTTGTACAATCAACAGAATCTTGGTCAAAATTAAACTGGTTTCGTTTAGTTTCTATTTTCCATTTGTTTCCTTTTGACCACGGAATCCATTTTCTAGCAGATTACTATGCACAGACATCCCCTAAGTAACATATCTTTTAAAAAAAAATCCAACTAAATGAAAGTCATCCTAACTACATATGTTGACATGTCGTATATTTATATCTAAAGCTTTTCATAATGTTTGACACACTCTACGGTGGAAAATTCATTAGGATATAACATTATGTTAAACGAATTTGTTTGTGTAAATTAAAAACATAGAAAGAAAAATTACTTGCATCTAAACACAAATGCAAACGAGAAATTCAGTTTTGTTTCACCAAAATGACTATTAAATTCTTGAAGAATTAAATTTACACACCAAGATCATGATCAATATTTGCGAAAAGTTTGGGGGGGGGGGGGGGGGGGGGGGCACATTCCTTTGCAATTGGTTCCACCCTATGGAAAATACTTGCATTGGAGCGGGAGAGAATTCATTGAAGTAAAGAGATATTAGAAAGAGTAATGAAATTTCCAAGAAAAGTGTTGCATTTTATTAGTTTTTAAAAATGCTCAAAATTGGTTTCTAATCAATTTTACTTGTTGAATGGAAAATAAACTACATTTTATGTAAAATAAAAACATGATTGCATTTAAAATATGTAATATATAATGATAAATTAGTGTGAATTAAATCAAACAACTAAAATTACAATTGAAAAAGTACACATAGTAGAGATAGAAAACAAAATAAAACTCAATGCTAAATTTTGCGAAGTTAAGCCGGTTGTACAAGATATCAGAAAAGTATTATTGGTTATTAAAAAATAATACGAATATTTAGTGAGTAATATTATTATTGTAATATGATATCACGTGTTCGAATGAACGTGAAAACGTGATTTCATCCAACATTTGTCTAGCACGCAGAAATGCAGAATGTAAGAAAAGTTATTAAATTAATAGAGACAATGAGATCACGTCTTGGAATGCACGTGAATATGATATATTTTTTTTGTTTTTGGTGAAACGCACATCTCTTAACGCGAATATTAAATCATTTGATCTTCAATATGCATGTAACTCCTATGATATTGGTTCCACTTTATGGGAAATATATTGAAGTGGGAGAGAATTCATTGAAGTAAGAAGTATTAGAAAGAGTAGTGAACTTTCCAAGAAAAGTGTTTCATTTTACTAGTTTTTAAAAATGTTCAAAATTCTTTTCTAATCAACTTTACTTATTGAATGGAAAATAAACTACATTTTTGGTAAAATAACAACACGATTGCATTTAAGATATGTAATATGTAATGATAAATTAGAGTGAATTGAATCAATGTTGCATTTAACCAAGACACGAATGTAATGGTCTTCCATCTCACATACTACATGTCAACCATGTAATGATAAATTATACATATGTAATGATACATGGCTCCTTCGAAGGCAAAGACATCGGTCTTCTCACTAACTACTCCATGCATGAAATATTCTGGTGCCAAGTATCCAAAGGTTCCTTCTATAGGGAAAACTACATGGTGAGTCAACTGATCCGGAAGCCATTTTGCGAGGCCGAAGTCTGAAATCTGTGGCTGATAGTCTTCTGTCAGTAAGATGTTGGAAGCTTTGATGTCTCTGTGGATAATTCTCCTGTGGCAGCCCTTGTGGAGGTATAGAAGCCCTTCTGCTACACCTAGTGCAATCTTAACTCTGGTCCCCCACTCAAGCTTCTCCTTGGAGGAACCATGGAGAACGGAAGCCAAGCTTCCATGAGGGGTAAACTTTAGAACAAGATGAAGGCCACCATGAAGGCTGAAACCAAGGAGGCGTGCGGCATTGGGGTGGTTGACATGGGCAATTATCCCCAGCTCAGATAGGAAGTCACTTATTTTCCCTTCCTCGCTATCTTTCTTCATCAGTCTCTTCACGGCTACCAACTCCCCGTCTGGTAATGATCCTTTGTAGACTTCAGCATGACCACCCTTTCCTATCAATCTCTCAGAGGAGAAGTTATCTGTAACATCCTCAAAGCAGTGGAAAATTTAAAATTTATAAACACTCAATCAACAGAGGATATTACGCAAATAAAGGAACACAGGTGCACCAACATATATATATATATATATATATATATATATCCGAACATCAGAGTTTACAAAAGTTGTGATTACATCAAAAGCATAAATGGAGGAAACAGTAATCACACGACCTCAACCGAGAGAAAGCTGGATCCGGTAGCAGTGCTCCTCTCCTCGGTCACCACCCCCTAACGCCGATCACGGCCTGAAAGTAAACATGCAACAATGCCTGAGTTTCCAGAAGGAAACCCCGTATGCCAAACTCTAAATGCATGAAACGAAAAGGCACCCTAGCATGCAATTCTACTAAACAAGAAAAGCATCACAACCAGGCTGAGCTCCAGGGCTCTCTCACCCAACCACAACACACACCGCAGGTACGGGGCTCTAGGTCTAATCTCAACCAACCGTCGCACCCACCACAGTCACGGGGCTCCAGGTCTAATCTCAACCAACCGCCGCGACACACACTCGTCGCCAAGCTGGGCTCCAGTTCTAATCTCAACCAACCGCAGCTACCACGACACGACCAAGGGCTCCAGGTCTAATTTCAACTAACCCAAACGTCTAAGGGCTCCAGGTCTATTTTCAACCAACCCCTACACGCGGTCCCTGCTCAGGCTCCAGGTCTAATTCCAACCAACCCGAACGCACTACGGAGCTCCAGGTCTAATTTCAACCAACCCCGTACAGACTAGCTGGGCTCCAGGTCTAATTTCAACCAACCACAGCTCTCACACAGTTACGGGGCTCCAGGTCTAATTTCAACCAACCACCGCAACACTCGTGCACCCTAGCACACTTGCTGGAAGAATATCGGCACTACGACTCGCCCCACACGGACAACCACGACAACAGCACCTCCATAGTGCAAAACAGGACACAAACGGTCGACCGAACCAAAAGTCACAGTCGACCGAATCAAGCAAATACAGGGCAATCCACCTCGACCGGCACTCCATCGGTCGATCGATTCCCAAAACCACACTCGTTCGGTCGAACCAAAATCACGGGACGGTCGACCGTTTATATGGTCAACTCCCAGGTTCAACGAACAAAACGTCCGATCGGTCGACCGATCCCACAGGGAATAATCCCTCTCTCGCGTCCTGAAACCGGTCGAACGCCGAGACCTCCTCGGTTGACCGATTTCATCCAGAGTGTTCCTCACGCTCAACACGCAGGTCCGGTCGACCGAACCCACATTCGGTCGAACCGACCCCCAAACTCACTTAAGTCACGGTCGAACAAAGTCAAAGAGCGGTCGACCGTTGTTGAGAATTAAATTTATACCGCAAGTGCACGGCGTCAATAAAGACGTGGCAAATACGGGTCGAACACAAGGAGGGAGAGATTCTGTTTTTAGTGTGATTTCGATTGGAGAAAAGAAGGAGAGAAGAATTAAGTTGGTTTTGAGATTTTTGGATTTTAATTATCTAAAGCAAGAAACAAGAACAATTAAAACTAAAACACGAACAAAGATGTGAATTCCGTCGGGTGGAGGTTTAGATTTAAGGTTTAGATTAGAGAATTTAAAAACTTATAATAAATCATATTAGTTATAAAGCATTACATGATAAATGATTTAACATAAACTCAAGTAATCAAAATATACTAACACGAAATTAAAATAATAACATTCATTCATCTTCTCTTCACCCTAATCCGTCACCTCCACCCTTTGGAAGGAGTTAGAAACTCATAGAGGGAGGAAGAAGGGGTCCTTGAGACATTACAAAAGAAAAACTAAAAGTAAGAAATAAAAGACAGAATTTTATTAATGAAAAGAAGAATACAAAACTAAGATTAAGAATAAAAACTACCACCAAAGACTAAGGACCCTTCTAACATCGTTCTCGGGTCTATTTATAGTTGCTACAAGGGATCTAGGTATAATATTCGAAAGTACACGTGTCCAGACACGACTGGACGAAATTGGAGCACACGGATCGATGCTTGGGCGGCGGAAACGCCGCACATTGTGTGTGTGGTGCGGCGGAAACGCCGCACAATCTGGCCTGATTTTGTCCGGATTTTGGTTGAATGTTTATGGTATGATTTGATCCTTGTTTGCGCGTCTGGATTGATTCTTTCCATTCTTTTGAACTCCGGATTAATTCCTTCACATATTTGGAGATATACATTGATTTTTCTATATATTTTCTCCAAGAGAATAAAAGCTACTCGTGATTTGCAATTAGGTCCTTGACTTTTTGCAGTGAAGTCCCCGGCTACTTTTGTGTTTAAGTCCTTGTTCTTTTTGCAATTAGGACTTGAATGCTTTTATGCTTGGATACATTTCCATTTGTAACCCGATAAACTTGAACTTGGTCTTTATGATAGAAATAAATCTTTTGCACGCGTTTATGCTCGGGATGTGGGTAAATTGCATTCAGGTCCCTGTATTCTGTAAATAAGACTACACACATACCTTAGTAGCATTTATTGATGTAAAAGTAATATAAATGAAAGACATATGATGCAATGTATGCAATGCATCAAATACCCCCACACCTAGATTTTGCTAGTCCCTAGCAAAACAGAAGATACGAAAAATAAAAACAGGGAAATCCTAACTCACTTTCGTAGGAATCACGGTTGCACTTAGCATGTGCAACAAGGCTTTAAACCTCCAAGTTTCCTTAGAGGACGAGTTTTGTCTCGTGAGGGTTTTCAGTTGACACACCCACAAAGTCTTAAATCAACATTCCATTAATAGCTCTTAATATCTCCACCTTAACCTTATACATCTCACTTAGAATTCTTGTATGCTCATTATATGAATCTAACTCATTAAAAATATGACTTGGCCTTTATTCCGCCAACATTCACACCACTAACCCTTCTACACATGTTTATCACTTGAATTATTTTGCACGCCTCCTCTGGTGGTGAAGTATCATTCGGATCAACCATGGCATGGATCATTCTTTTAGCTTTGGGCCTTGAGTATTATTATCTTTTTCTTTTCTTTCGTGATTCAACACATTTACTTTTTGACACTTTTACCCTTTTGCATTCGTGTAGCGAGTTTGGTCGATAATCCCGAGCTGGTAGACTCAAGTTACCGAGTTTCAAGATACCCCTACGGACCAGTGACTCAAAGGCTTGGGCTTTTGTAATCATTTTGCAAAATGTGTTTTCTTCACTTTATTCCTTTATTTTTATTTTTATTTTCCTCAAGGCTTAATTGCTATTAGAAGTCCACACTTCCCGGTATATTTTCCTCAACCTCTGCTTTTTATCAACCACTTCAAAGATTTGATTCATCCAATTTAAGTACATACATGTCTTAAAGGGCAATGGGTTATTTCTTTGGAACTTAGATTTATGTCACAATTTCTACAAGCAGAACTATATAATAAGGAACAAAAACTCAATGCAATTTGTACACGGGTTTTAGCAGTTCAATCTTAAGCTATGTCATGAAACATTAAATTTTTTTTTTTAAAGTAAAAGACAGAATATATAGATAAATATATACATAAACACCCCCCCCACACCTAAATCATGCATTGTCCTCAATGTATGCAAATATAAAGCAAATGCACTTATTACCTTTATGAACTGCGGTGGACGGATGGAATTTGCTCAAAGTCAACCATAGTCAGAACTGGATTGAATGACACCATATTGGTGCATGTGTCCAGTTGAATTGTTCCCCATGTTGCAATGAGAGTTCTGAGTGACAGATTCCACACCCCTCACATAAATAGGTTCTCTTATTTGCTCGAGTGATGGTGGGTGTGTAGATGAATTTCTCCCCTTTTTCTTACTTCCTTTTTGATTTTGTGACGATTCAGAAATATTATAGATACGCGATTTCATCACAACATCACTTTGATTGCATGTTATTTCTGGCTCACTATCAATATGAAAGATATTAAATTCAGCTTTTAAGTTCCCAAAAGATAATTGCATGAGCCTATTTCGACAGTTTATCAATGCTTCAGAAGTGGCCAAAAAGGGTCTGCCTAGAATTACAGGGATTTGTCGATTAGGATTTACAACAGGTGCGGTATCTAGTACGACAAAATCCACTGGGTAAATGAAGTCACCAACCTTGATCAAAACATCCTCTACTACACCTCTTGGTTTCTTAATAGAGCAATCAGCAAATTGAAGGGTTGTCCTCGAGGGTTTTAATGGACCAAGGTTCATTTGCTCATAGACAGAGTATGGGAGTAGGTTAACACTAGCACCAAGGTCTAGAAGGGCTTTGTTGATAAAAGTATCTCCTATTGCACATGAAATTGTGGGACATCCAGGATCCTTATATTTTATAGGAGATGTGTTGGACAAAATAGAACTTATGTTTGCAGTTAAGAATGCCTTCTTTGGTACGTTTGTTTTTCTCTTTTTAGTGCACAAATCTTTTAAGAATTTAGCATAAGCAGGTATTTGTTTAATCATGTCTAAGAGTGGAATGTTCACCTTAACTTGCTTAAATACTTCCAAGATTTTCTCTATTTGTGCACTTGAGTTCTTTTTGAGTCTATTGGGAAATGGGGCTTTAGGGACATAGACTCGCTCAGGTTCAGGTTGAGCTACGGGTTCAGATTGAGTAGGTGGGGTGGGCGTTTCAGGTTGGACGTCGGGTTCAATGGTTAGGTCATATGTGGCAGTTTGATGGCTAGATTGATTAGACGTTCTAGGATTTACCACATTATTATCAATCTGTCTTCCGGACCGTAATGATACTACAACATTTATTTGTTGGAACGGTCCTTCTTCATTAACCATTTGAACCGGTCTAGGGTTGTTATTTCCTGAAGGTGGTTGATAGGATTGATATGAATTATTAGATCTAGGGTTCACCTCAGGTTGACTTGGAAACCGACCCTTTTCTCTTTCACCTACTATTTGTGCTAGTTGGCTGACTTGTGTCTCTAGCCTTTGGAAGGTCTGGTTGGTTGTTTGTATAAAAGTTTTCATCAAATTTTCCAAGCTTGTCAACCTAACCTCATGATCGTTATTGTTACTAAACCCAGAAGATGTATTATTTTGGTTATACGGGTTTGGTTGTTGTCTAGGAGGTTGACCCTGTTGGTTTGATGAGAAATTGGAATTATTACGCCAACCCGAGTTATAGGTTGATGCGTATGGGTCATTTCTAGCATGGTTATACATGGCATTAACTTGGTCCCATTCCGCACAATCCTCCTTTACATGACCAGTCTGACCACATCTAGAGCACGGGATAGTCGAGGCTTGATTCACTCGGTTTTGGGTTTGTAGCTCTAAACTTTCCATTATGCGCATAAGGGTAGCTAGTTTTGCTTCAGCCGCTATGTTGGCATCTACAACTAAGACACCTGGTTTGGGTTGACTTGCTGTAGATGCTAGCAAGTTGTAGATGCTAGCAAGTCAACCCAAACCAGGTGTCTTAGCTGTAGATGCCAACATAGCGGCTGAAGCAAAACTAGCTACCCTTATGCGCAGAATGGAAAGTTTAGAGCTGCAAACCCAAAACCGAGTCAATCAAGCCTCGACTATCCCGTGCTCTAGATGTGGTCAGACTGGTCATGTAATGGAGGATTGTGCGGAATGGGACCAAGTTAATGTCATGTATAACCATGCTAGAAATGACCCATACGCATCAACCTATAACTCGGGTTGGCGTAATAATTCCAATTTCTCATCAAACCAATAGGGTCAACCTCCTAGACAACAACCAAACCCGTATAACCAAAATAATACATCATCTGAGTTTAGTAACAATAACGATCATGAGGTTAGGTTGACAAGCTTGGAAAATTTGATGAAAACTTTTATACAAACAACCAACCAGACCTTCCAAAGGATAGAGACACAAGTCAGCCAACTAGCACAAATAGTAGGTGAAAGAGAAAAGGGTCGGTTTCCAAGTCAACCTGAGGTGAACCCTAGATCTAATAATTCATATCAATCCTATCAACCACCTTCAGGAAATAACAACCCTAGACCGGTTCAAATGGTTAATGAAGAAGGACCGTTCCAACAAATAAATGTTGTAGTATCATTACGGTCCGGAAGACAAGTTGATAATAATGTGGTACATCCTAGAACGTCTAATCAATCTAGCCATCAAACTACCACATATGACCTAACCATTGCACCCGACGTCCAATCTGAAACGCCCAACCGACCTACTCAACCTGAACCTCTAGCTCAACCTGAACCTGAGTGAGTCTATGTTCCTAAAGCCACATTCCCCAATAGACTCAAAAAGAACTCAAGTGCACACATAGAGAAAATCTTGAAAGTATTTAAGCAAGTTAAGGTGAACATTCCACTCTTAGACATGATTCAACAAATACCTGCTTATGCTAAATTCTTAAAAGATCTGTGCACTAAAAAGAGAAAAACAAATGTACCAAAGAAGGCATTCTTAACTGCAAACATAAGTTCTATATTGTCCAACACATCTCCTATAAAATATAAGGATCCTGGATGTCCCACAATTTCATGTGCAATAGGAGATACTTTTATCAACAAAGCCCTTCTAGACCTTGGTGCTAGTGTTAACCAACTCCCGTTCTCTGTCTACGAGCAACTCAACCTTGGTCCACTAAAACCCTCTAAGACAACTCTTCAATTTGTTGACTGCTCTATTAAGAAACCAAGAGGTATAGTAGATGATGTTTTGATCAAGGTTGGTGACTTCATTTACCCAGTGGACTTTGTCGTACTAGATACCGCACCTGTTGTAAATCCTAATCGACAAATCCCTATAATTCTAGGCAGACCCTTTTTAGCCACTTCTGAAGCATTGATAAACTGTCGAAATGGGCTCATGCAATTATCTTTCGGGAACTTAAAAGCTGAATTTAATATCTTTCATGTTGATAGTGAGCCAGAAATAATATGCAATCAAAGTGATGTTGTGATGAGAGCACGTATCTATCAGATTTCTGAATCAAATAAATCATCACAAAATCAAAAAGGAAGTAAGAAAAAGGGGAGTAATTCTTCGACACACCCACCATCACTCAAGCAAATAAGAGAACCTATTTATGTGAGGGGTGTGGAACCTGTGACTCAGGACTCTCATTGCAACATGGGGAACAATTCAACTGGATACATGCACCAATATGGTGTCATTCAATCCAGTTCTGACTATGGTTGACTTTAATCAAATTCCATCCTTCCACCGCAGTTCACCAAGGTAATAAGTGCATTTGCTTTGTATTTGCATACATTGAGGACAATGCATGATTTAGGTGTGGGGGGTGTTTATGTATATATTTATCTATATATCTGTCTTTTATAAATATAAATAAAATAAAAAAAAAATCAATGTTTCATGACATAACTTAAGATTGAACTGCCAAAACTCGTGTACAAATTGCATTGAGTTTTTATTCCTTATTATATAGTTCTGCTTGTAGAAATTATGACATAAATCGAAGTTCCAAAGAAATAACCCATTACCCTTTAAGACATGTATGCACTTAAATTGGATGAATCAAATCTTTGAAGTGGTTGATAAAAAGCAGAGGTTGAGGAAAATATACCGGGAAGTGTGGACTTCTAATAGCAATTAAGCATTGAGGAAAATAAAATTAAAGGAATAAAGTGAGGAAAGCACATTCTGCAAAATGATTACAAAAGCCCAAGTCTTTGAGTCACTGGTCCGTAGGGGTATCTTGAAACCCGGTAACTTGAGTCTACCAGCTCGGGATTATCGACCAAACTCACTGCACGAATGCAAAAAGGGTAAAAAGTGTCAAAAAAAGCAAATGTGTTGAATCACGAAATAAAAGAAAGAAAAAAATAATACTCAAGGCCCAAAGCTAAAAGAATAATCCATGCCACGGTTGATCCGAATGATACTTCACCACCACAGGAGGCGTGCAAAATAATTCAAGTGATAAACATGTGGAGAAGGGTTAGTGGTGTGAATGTTGGAGGAACAAAGACCAAGTCATATTTTTAATGAGTTAGATTTATCTAATGAGCATGCAAAAATTCTTAGTGAGATGTATAAGGCTGAGGTAGGGATATTGAGAACTATTAATGAAATGTTGATTTAGGATTTTATGGGTATATCCGCTGAAAACCCTCAGGAGACAACACTCCTCCTCCTTGGCAACAAAGAGGTTTAAAGGCTTGTTGCACATGCTAAGTGCAACCGTGATTCCTACGAAAGTGAGTTAGGATTTCCCTGTTTTTATTTGTCGTATCTTCTGTTTTGCAAGGGACTAGCAAAATCTAGGTGTGGGGGTATTTGATGCATTGCATACATTGCATCATATGCCTTTCATTTAGATCACTTTTACATCAATAAATGCTACTAAGGTATGTGTTTAGTCTTATTTACCGAATACAGGGACCTGAATGCAATTTACCCACATCCCGAGCATAAACGCGTGCGGAAGACTCATTTCTATCATAAAGACCAAGCTCAAGATTATCGGGTTTCAAGTGGAAATGTTTCCAAGCACAAAAGCATTCAAGACCTAATTACAAAAAGAACAAGGACTTGATCACAAAAGTAGTCGGGGACTTGATTGCAAAAAGACAAGGACCTAATTGCAATTCGCGAGTTATTATGGAGAAAATCTAAAGAAAAATCAATGTAGTTCTCCAAACATATAAAGGAATTAATCCGGAGCTCAAAAGAATGGAAAGAATCAATCCACACGCGCAAAGGAGGATCAAATCATACCATAATTTACCAGCAAAAATCCGGATTAAATCTGAGAAGATTGTGCGGCGAAATCGCCGCATATCACATACACTGTGCGGCGGAAACGCCGCCCCCTCAGCGATCTGTGTGCTCCAATTTTGTCCAGTCGTGTCTGGACACGTGTACTCTCCAATTCTATACTTAGGTCTCTTGTAACAACTATAAATAGCCCCGAGAACGATGTTAGAATGGTCTTTGGTCCTTAACCTTAGTTTTTATTTTTAGTCTTAGTTTTGTATTCTTCTTTTTAGTAATAAAATTCTGTCTTTTGTTTCTTGTTTTTAATTTTCTTTTGTAATGCCTCTAGGATCCCTTCTTCCTCCCTCCATGAGTTTCTAACTCTTTCCAAAGGGTGGAGGTGACGGATTTAGGGTGAAGAGAAGACGAATAAAAGTTATTATTCAAATTTTGTGTTAGTATATTTTGATTAGTTGAGTTTGTGTTAAATCATTTATCATGTAATGCTTCATAACTAACATGATTTATTATAAGTTTCTGAATTCTCTAATCTAAACCCTAAATCTAAACCTCCACCCGACGGAATTCACCTCTTTGTTCTTCTTTTAGTTTTAATTGTTCTTGTTCTTGCTTTAGATAATTAAAACCCAAAAATCTCAAAACCCAATTATTTCTTATCTCCTTCTTCCCCTTAATCGAAAATCACACTAATAACAGAATCTCTCCCTCCTTGTGTTCGACCCGTATTTGTCACGTCTCCATTGACACCGTTCACTTGCGGTATAAATAAAATTCTCATCAATCGTCCACGAAGACGATCACAAACCGGTCGAGGTACTGACTGAACGTCCTGTTTATCAAATCCATAAACGTTGCAGGCGCGTTCGTCAACCCAAACGGCATCACCAGAAACTCGTAATGCCCGTACCTCGTCCTGAATGTTGTCTTCTGAACATCTGCCTCTCTGATCCTCAGCTGATGATAACCGGATCGCAGATCAATCTTCGAGAACACTTGCGCTGACTGCAACTGGTCAAACAGGTCCTCGATCCTGGGCAAGGGATACCGATTCCTCACGGTAACCTTGTTCAGCATCTTGTAATCAATACACATCCGCAGTGATCCGTCCTTCTTCTTCACGAAGAGTACTGGCGCTCCCCAAGGTGAGACACTGGGCACTCCCTAATCCATCAGGTCCTGCAACTGCTTCTTCAGCTCTGCCAGCTCAGCAGGTGCCATCCGATACGGCGCCTTCGACTGCGGCGTAGTCCGAGCTACCAAATCGATACCAAACTCAATCTCTCTGTGAGGCGGCAACCCAGTGACATCATCTGCAAATACATCTGGGAACTCCCAAACAATCTCAATGTCCTCTAATCTCCTCGTCTCTGGATCTGGAACTACCAAAGTGGCCACGAAAGCTCTGCAACCCTGCTGCAACAACTTTTGTGTCCTCACTGCTGATACGATCACTCTGCCTCCTCTATCTTTCGTCCCCCTGATCAGCACATCCGGTAGACCCCTCCTCGGGATCAGAATCTTCTTCTCCCGGCATAACACTTGCACATCGTACTGGGACAGCCAATCCATCCCCAGTATGACGTCGAAGTCCTCCATCGGCAACAAGATCAGGTCAGCCGGAAACTCCTGATCTCCCGAAACAATCGTGGCGCTGGGGAGGAAGCTCCCCACAATGCCCACCAGACCCAAGGGTGTGCTGACCTCCAACGTGGCAGTCAACATCGCAGGGGTACGGCCCAACACGCTCGTAAATCGCTCCGAGATGAACGAGTTAGTGACCCCACAATCAAACAGCACTCTCGCACTCAACCCAGCAACAAAAAGCGTACCTTCCACCACCGTGCTGGCATCTCTCGCCTCATCCGCCTGAATGGTAAAGACTCGTCCAGTCCTCTGACCCTGCTGCTGCGACGGCGCAAAAGGTCGACGACCTCCGCCTCTGCCTCCTGCTGGCTGCCCTGACTGCCTGCTGGACCCGCCTGGCCCACTCGGACAATCCCGCACAAAATGACCTGGCTTGCCACACCAGTGGCACACTGCACGGCCCCAACACTCTCCGGAGTGAACTCGGCCACAACCTCTGCACGCCTCAGGCTGGCGTGATCCACCTCCTCCGATCCGGGGCCTCTCGCCCGGGTTCCCTGCTAGCGGAGCACCCGGGCGTCCACTGACCTTCCCCGGTGCTCTCCTGGCCTCAGCATAATTTTGCTGGTAATCCTGATCAATGAGCGTCGCAAATCTCACCGCATCTGCCAGCGTCTGCGGCATACTGTAGGTCACCTGAGTACGGAGGTGCTTTCTCAGCACCCGTATAAACTTCCTCGCCCTCTGCAGCGGCGTCACACAGATCTCCGGACAGTAACGCTCCAGCGCGTTGAACCTTCGGGTATACTCAGCCAAGGTCGCATCTCCCTGCTCGAGAGTCATAAACTCCTCTCTCCTCCCATCTCTGATATGCTCTGGAAAATACTGCTCATTGAACTCCCGTAGGAATTCCTCTCAGCTGACCTCAGCCTTGCCCTCAAACACCACAGCAGATGTGGTCCTCCACCATTTGGACGCGTCTCCGCCCAACACATAAGTTGCCAAGCCTGTCTGCCTCTCAGGCGGGCACTCAATCGCCTGGAGGATCTCCTGAATCTTAAGGACTCAATCCTCTGCAGCCTCAGACTCTCCTCTATCATCGAAAGTAGGCGGGTGTTGTCTCATAAAGCGGTCGAGCATCGCTCCTGCCGCCGCTGGCTCCTTTCTGCCTGACTGGCGATCCAACATCGCTCCCAATCGACCCACCGTGTCATAGAGCATCCGCCGCTCCTCTGCCCAGTCCGCGCCCCCAGTCTCACTACTGGTGCTGCGGTCCCGTGGGGGAGGTCTCACGCGTCTCGGAGGCATCTACACACAAAGAATAGCACATATCAAAACCATGAATGCATGAACTAATGCAGACTCTAAAACTCTAAGAGTGGTTTCCTTGGATAAGGACACTGGAACCGACCACTCTGATACGAAGTTGTAACATTCTCAAAGCAGCGAAAAATTTAAAATTTATAAACACTCAATCAACAGAGGATATTACGCAAATAAAGGAACACAGGTGCACCAACATATATATATATATATATATATATATATATCCGAACATCAGAGTTTACAAAAGTTGTGATTACATCAAAAGCATAAACGGAGGAAACAGTAATCACACAACCTCAACCGAGAGAAAGCTGGATCCGGTAACAGCGCTCATCTCCTCGGTCACCACCCCCTAACGTCGATCACGGCCTAAAAGTAAACATGCAACAATACCTGAGTTTCCAGAAGGAAACCCCGTATCCCAAACTCTAAATGCATGAAACGAAAAGGCACTCTAGCATGCAATTCTACTAAACAAGAAAAGCATCACAACCAGGCTCGGCTCCAGGGCTCTCTCACCCAACCACAGCACACACCGCAGGTACGGGGCTCCAGGTCTAATCTCAACCAACCGCCGCACCCACCACAATCATGGGGCTCCAGGTCTAATCTCAACCAACCGCCGCGACACACACTCGTCGCCCAGCTGGGCTCCATGTCTAATCTCAACCAACCGCAGCTACCACGACACGACCAAGGGCTCCAGGTCTAATTTCAACCAACCCAAACGTCTAAGGGCTCCAGGTCTATTTTCAACCAACCCCTACACGCGGTCCCTGCTCAGGCTCCAGGTCTAATTCCAACCAACCCGAACGCACTACGGAGCTCCAGGTCTAATTTCAACCAACTCCGTACAGACTAGCTGGGCTCCAGGTCTAATTTCAACCAACCACAGCTCTCACACAGTTACGGGGCTCCAGGTCTAATTTCAACCAACCACCGCAACACTCGTGCACCCTAGCACACTTGCCGGAAGAACATCGGCACTACGACTCGCCCCACACGGACAACCACGACAACAGCACCTCCATAGTGCAAAACAGGACACAAACGATCGACCGAACCAAAAGTCCCGGTCGACCGAATCAAGCAAATACAGGACAATCCACCTCGACCGACACTCCATCGGTCGACCGATTCCCAAAACAACACTCGTTCGGTCGAACCAAAATCACAGGACGGTCGACCGTTTAGATGGTCAACTTCCAGGTTCAACGAACAAAACGTCCGATCGGTCGAACTCCGAGCATCCTTCGGTCGACCGATCCCACAGGGAATAATCCCTCTCTCGCGTCGTGAAACCGGTCGAACGCCGAGATCTCCTCGATCGACCGATTTCATCCAGAGCGTTCCTCACGCTCAACACGCAGGTCCGGTCGACCGAACCCACATTCGGTCGAACCGACCCCCAAACTCACTTAAGTCACGGTCGAACAAAGTCAAAGAGCGGTCGACCGTTTAGATGGTTAACGCTCCTAACCGACTTAAGACAGTGCACACGGTCGACCGGCAAAGGGGACCCGGTCGACCGAAACTCACCAGGTTTGCCTTTTATGCACAATCGGTCGACCGCCACAAGGCATCGTTCGACCGATTTCAGGAAGAACCCGTATTTTCTTCACGGACGGTCAACCGTTTACACCAACCGGTCGAACGATCAGGCAGTGAAATCTGCTGTACATTTACTTGCGACGAGTCGAACGGCCTACTGTCGACTTCCAAATACTCACGGTAATTAAGTGAGCGAGCTTGACATACCGGAAGGTCTGAAGAGACTTTTGAAGAACCGCGACGACACCTCCACGAGTACGTCTCCCAAATCACGATCCGTCGACAAACCTCGCGTCCAAACGACGATCAATCGTCTCCTCGACGATCCACAGCACCACACTACCTCCGGCAACCTCCACAAGCCAACCACAACCACCGAAACCCGAGTGAGGTCAAGAGAGAGAAACCAAAACGAGCCGGAAACGAACAGAGAGAGCAACACTCACCTCAAACCACCAACGCCCTTAATCTCGCCGAAGCCCCGCGCCTCCACGCCGGCGATCACCAACTGAGGGGAGAGAGAGAGAGAGAGAGAGAGACGTGAGAGAAGAGGGGGAGAGACGTGAGAGAAGAGAGGGAGAGACTCACCTCTAAATATCTCTTCTTCCTCTCATCTCAACCATCCATTCCATCCAACCATCTCCACCACTCATCTCATCCAAATCATCCAAGCCCCTCATCCATCTTCTTCAAATCCCAGCAGTCCAACTCTATCTCCCCTAAACTCCTCCTAAATCAACAATAAAACCCAATTAGAATTAGGATCCTACATTATCAGTAGCATCCCGAAGCTCCTTGTAATCGAAGTTCCTCGACGATGTTTTCCCCTAACAACCACAGAAGGACAGACATGGTCCTCCTCCACAACATCCCGAGATGATCTCATGCTCCCAAACCTCCTCATCAGACCCTTCCTCCGAATCTCACCCGGCGGAAATGTCGAAAGCCTCCGCATTGACTGCTTCTTCCTCTGGAGATAATTGCAAATCAAATTCCTCCATTGGGTCCCATGAGTCGACTCTGACACCGCCCCGACCGCGAGAGTACTACTGCTGCTGCTGGTCGTGCTGTCGGAATCCGACCCACCTACGACCGGGTTGTTCTCGAGGACCCCACGTGGGGAAGACTGGCCGGAGTCGTTCTCCTCCTCTTTGTTCGTCGATCCCATGCTCTCTTCCTCAGCCTCGTCTTCGTTAGCTTCTTTTGAAGAATCCAGTGGATTTTCTGAAACCTGCTTTTGGGGTTCAATGCTTTCCGGAAGAGGAACAGAAGCCTCTTCTTTACACGTGCCTTTTGGATCACACCCTCCATTATGTATATCATCATCCCTTTTATCCCCCGTTTTTTCGTCTGCAGTCATTGGACTCCTCAAGACTGGTATCTTTTCGTAAACAAAAGAAGGATGGGGGAATGGAAGAATGATGTGGGCAAAGCCACTGTTGGATGTGAAGGAAGTACCAAAATTAGTGGACGCTTTGCTTGGTGATTCGTATGATTCAGAAGAAATGAACCGATCGGTCACAGTAGCGGCGATGTGTATTAACCACCTGTCCACCAATAGACCTCAGATGAAGCAGGTTGTTGAGATTCTGAAAGGCGAAGATGGATCTGTTACGCCTACACGAAAAGAAGTAAAACTTAGTGGTGGGAAGCCACCAGTTTCTGATGCAGCATGTGAGATGGAAGACTATACTTGTTCGACATACCTGAATGATCTGAACCGATATAAGCAACTTGTGCTCAATGGTGAATAGAATCCTGATTTGCATGCTTCGTTGAACAAAAAAATGTTGAGAAAATAGTCTCACATTTCTAAACACAAAAAATGTAAACACTATATAATAAAGTTGAATCCACTACTTTTCACCTAAGTGCTTAGGTTTTGTTGAGGTGGTGGACCAACCAAATTTAAAATGGTATCACAGCAGATCGATTGACCTGTGGGGGCTCACTCGAACCTATATTGTTCACGCGTAGACACGGAGAAAATTATCCCGGTCACACGTGCGGGGGAATGTTGAGAAAATAGTCTCACATTGCTAAACGCAAAAAATGTAAACACTATATAATAAAGTTGGATCCACTACCCTTCACCTAAGTGCTTAGGTTTTGTTAAGGTGGTGGACCAACCAAATTTAACATAGTGAATCCAACTTTATTATAGAGTGTTGTACACTTTTTGTGTTTAGCAATTTAGCAATGTTGTACTAAAATAACAATTGAAGAATTTACAAATAGTAGAGATAGAAAAAAATCAAAACAAAGCACAATGCTAAATTTTACGAAGTTAAGCCGCTTGTACAAGATATCAAAAAAGTATTATTGTTATTAAAAAATATTACGAATATTCACTTAGTAATATTATTATTGTGACATGATATTACGTGTTCGAACGAACGCGAAAACTTGAATTCATCCAACATTTGTCTAATACGCAGAATGTAACAAAAGTTGTTAAATTAACAGGCATTGATATCACGTGTTCGAATGAACGTGAATATGATTTTATTTTTTATTTGTGGTGAAATGCACATTTCTATTCACACGAATTTTAAATCTTTTGATCTTCAATATGAACATGTAACTCACTTGTAACTCCTATGTTGTTGGTTCCACCCTATGCGAAATAATTATATTGAAGTATGAGAGAATTTATTAAAGTAGAGAAATATTAGAAAGAGTAATTACCTTTCCAAGAAAAGTGTTGCATTTTACTAGTTTTTAAAAATGTCCAAAATTGGTTTCTAATCAATTTTACTTATTGAATGGAAAAAAACTACGTTATACGTAAAATAACAACATCATTCCATTTTAGATATGTAATATGTAATGATAAATTAGTGTGAATCGAATCAAACTACTAAAATAACAATTGAACAAAGTACAAATAGTAGAGATAGAAAAAAATGATTAAAACAAGCTCAAGGCTAAATTTTGCGAAGTTAAGCGGCTTGGACATGATATCAGAAAAGTATTATAGGTTATTGAAAAATAATACGAATCTTGAGAGAGTAATATTATTATTGTAATATGATATCACGTGTTTGAATGAACGTGAAAATGTGAATTCATTCAACATTTGTCTAACACGCAGAATGTAACAAAAGTTGTTAAACTTAACATTCACATTGACATCACGTGTTGGAATGAACGTGAATATGATTTTATTTTTTATTTTTTGGTAAAATGCACATTTCTCTTCAGGCGAATATTAATATTTTGATCTTCAATATGCTCATTTAACTCACATGTAACTCCTATGATGTTGGTTCCACCCTATGGGAAATACTTATATTGAAGTTGGAGAGAATTCGATGAAGTAAAGAAATATTAGAAAGAGTAATGAATTTTCCAAGAAAAGTTTTGTATTTTACTAGTTTTTAAAAATGTTCAAAATTGGTTTCTAATCAATTTTACTTATTGAATGGAAAAAACTACATTATACGTAAAATAGCATGTTTGCATTTAAGATATGTAATATGTAATGATAAATTAGTGTGAATTGAATCAAACTACTAAAATAACAATTGAAAAAATGTACAAATAGTAGAGATAGAAAAAAAAATTAAAACAAGCTCAAGGCTAAATTTTTCGAAGTTAAGCCGTTTGTACAAGACATCAGAAAAGTATTATAGATTATTGAAAAATAATACGAATCTTTAGTGAGTAATATTATTATTGTAATATGATACACGTGTTCGAATGAACACGAAAACGTGATCATCCAACATTTGTCTAGCACGCAGAATGTAACAAAAGTTGTTAAACGTAACATAGGCATTGATATCACATTTTGGAATGAACGTGAATATGATTTTATCTTTTATTTTTGGTGAAATGCACATTTCTCTTCACGTGAATATTAAATCTTTTGATCTTCAATATGCACATTTAACTCACATGTAACTCCTATGATGTTGGTTCCGCTCTTTGGGAAATACTTATATTCAAGTAGGAGAGAATTCAATGAAGTAAAGAAATATTAGAAAGAGTAATGAACTTTCCAAGAAAAGTGTTGCATTTTACTAGTTTTTAAAAAGTTCAAAATTGGTTTCTAATCAATTTTACTTATTGAATGGAAAATAAACTATATTTTATTTAAAATAAAAATATGATTGCATTTAAGAATGTAATATGTAATAATAAATTAGCGTGAATTGAATCAAATTACTAAAATAACAATTGAAAAAGGTATAAGCAATAGAGATAGTGTACAAAAAAATTAAAACAAGCACGAGGCTTAGTTTTGCGAAGTTAAGCCGTTTCTACAAGATATCAGAAAAGTATTATAGATTATTGAAAAATAATATGAATCTTTAGTGAGTAATTTTATTATTGTAATATGATATCACTTGTTCGAATGAACGCGAAAACGTGAATTCATCCAACATTTGTCTAGCACGCAGAATGTAACAAAAGTTGTTAAACTTAACATTGGCGTTGATATCATGTTTTGGAATGAACGTGAAAATGATTTATTTTATTTTATTGGCGAAATGCACATATCTCTTTATGCGATTATTAAATCTTTTGATCTTCAATATGCACATGTAACTCAATAGATTAAATCTAACAATCAGTTTGTTTTTGTTTATGGTCAGATTTTGGAAACTTGAGGGGGCTAAATTTCCAATTTTAGGCCTTGAGCTTTTCTAATCTTATATTTAAAATTATTATTTTTCAAAAGTGGATATCTGATGAATATTCTTTTCGGGAATTTAGGGATGTTCAAACTAAAATATGAGTAATATATTTTTTGTCAAATAAAAATCTAAATTTCCAAATGAACACGGTTGAGAAGTGAGAATGCAAAAACTTCCACTAGTCAGAAGACACCAATAAAGACGTCCCAAATGACGGATTGTCCCTACCATCCCAACCAGTATAACTCACTCTAAAAGTCATATACCATGTTGTCCCCGGGGCATCGCGGAGGTAGTTGAGGGCAGTGAAACATCCTTCGAATGCAAGTTCCAACACCAGTACCGTAATTAATTACGTCTTGGTGAAAATGATATTGGATCACCTCTAATTTGGAATTGCATCCCACTTGTCTTAGATAGGGGTTATGTTCTTTGGAATTATGAGTCATTACAAAAAGTGATGTACCATGCAAATTTACCTACACAGAAAGTGACAGGCTACTATGAAGATCAAAACGAACCTTGACATCCTTCAATCGTTTGCTTCAATGGGGTTTTGTTGACTGGAGTAGGGCAGTTGAAGGTTGACTCCATTAAAAAAAGGAAAATGATAAATAGACGCGGTGCGTTCCAGACACACCTGACGTGGTCAGTCCATTCAACTAGGGGTGAGCAAAATTCGGTCCGGTCCGGGTACCCGGACCGACCCTAATTTTTCGGTCCGGACCGAAATTTTTCGGTCCGGTCTTCGGTCTTTAAAATTTTGAAAATTCGGGTTCGGTCCGGTCCAAAACCCGAAAAACCCGAACCCGGACCGAAACCCGAATTTGATTGGTAACCGGTTCGACTAACCCGACTAACCCAACCCGAATACCCAATTACCCCACCTACCCGAATACCCAACCCAATTACCCAAACCCTCACCCGTTCGCCTCCTCACCCAAATCCCTAACCCTCACGTCCTCACCCAAATCCTTAACCCTCACGTCTCCCTCCTCAGTCCTCACGCCGCCACCTCCTCACACAGGCTACACAGCCCTCCTCACGCCAACTCCTCCTCGCGCAGCCCTCCTCCTCGCGCAGCCCTCCTCCTCACGCCCGTCCACCCGAATCCCTAACCCTCACCCGTCTCCCTCCTCACGCAGCCCTCCTCCTCACGTTGCCTCCTCCTCGCGCAGGCGCAACCCTCCTCCTCACGCAAACTCCTCTTCGCGCAGCCCGCCTCCTCGTCAACAGGTAATCTGAACCTTGTCTCCATTCCTATTATTTGCTTCTTTTCCAGTTTTTTTGTTAGATTATTGGATTTAGTAGAGGGAGAGGGAAACGGGTGAGGGTTAGGAATTTTTCCAGTTTTTTTTGTTAGCTGATTTGCTTCTTTTCCAGTTTTTTTTGTTAGATGATTGGATTCAGTAGAGGGAGACGGGTGAGGGTTAGGCATTTTTCCAGTTTTTGCTTCTTTTCCAATTTTTCCAGTTTTTTTTGTTAGCTGATTTGCATCTTTTCCAGTTTTTTTGGGGTAAATTTATATATGCAACTTGATTGTCAAACAAATTTATCCGTGATTTACACATATGCAGATGAGCTCCGAACACTCAACAGAAACAAATGCTGATCGCAGTCAAAATTCTACAACGACTCCCACATTGCTTCCGGTGAGAAAAAGGAAAGATGATCGGAATTATTGTACAAAGTCGGACGATGATCGAACCAAGAGAAGAGCAAGCTATTGGGATCACTTCAGGGAGTACAGAGAGAAGGAGACATATCAACTACGAGCTGAATGCAAGTTCTGTAAGGACAAATCTTTTGCTTGTGCTCCCATTTTGAATGGTTCTAAAAATGTGAAAAATCATTGGGACAAATGCCCTGCAAATCCTGAGAATAAGCTAATTGGAAAACAAACAGAACTAGTTCTTCAAACATCTCAGGATGATGAGAGGGAGGGAACAATAAGGCTTTATGATTTTGATTCAGTAGAGGTTCGAAAGGCCTTAACTTACATGATAATTGTGGATGAGTTGCCCTTTAGGTTTGTCCAAAATGAAGGTTTTAAGAAGTTGATGTCTGTAGCTTGACCTCATTTTCATGTGCCTTCCTGTTTCACCGTTGCTCGTGATAGTTACCAATTGTATTTGAATGAGAAGCATAAACTTAAGGAGTTGTTTGTGCACCCATCCTTTCAAAGGGTTTCAGTTACAACTGACTCATGGACTAGCATTCAGAGGATCAATTACATGTGTCTCACTGCCAATTTTATAGACCAAAATTGGAAGTTGAATAAAAAAATTATTAATTTTTGTCCGATTTCTAGTCATAAGGGAGGCGCTATTGGCAAAGCAGTTGAGGATTGTTTGATAGCTTGGGGATTAGAGGACAAATTGTTCACCGTGATTGTTGATAATGCCACCTCCAATGACAAAGCATGCTCACATTTAAGGAAAATGGCACAAAGAAAAGGTTGTGTTGGTGACGGCAAATGGATTCACATGAGATGTGTTGCTCACATAATAAACCTCATTGTATGGGATGGTCTAAAAACGAATGAAGCAAAGGTCACTTTACATAGAGTACGAGGTGCTGTGAAGTTTGTTAGGAGTTCTCCCAAGAGGATCCAGATGTTTAAGGAGCTGGCTATTAGACATAAGATTGAATGCAAACAATCTTTGTCATTGGATGTGCCTACCAGGTGGAACTCTACGTATGTCATGTTGGAAACAACAGTTAAGTACCAACATATATTTAGCAGGATCAACATTCCCATTGACAAAGAACTTGAGAGTTCTGGTAATCCAACAGATGATGATTGGAGGTTGGTAGAGCAACTGGTGATTTTCCTTAGGGAGTTCAAAACCTTAACAGATGTTGTTTCCGGTTCACTTTATGTTACCAGTAATTTTTCATTCTTTTATATTGCTCGAGCTCTTGAGGGATTAAATCATCATATTCATAATCCTAGTGGTGATTTCCAAGGGATGGCTACTGCAATGAAAGAAAAATATGACAAGTATTGGGGTAATGATGATAACATGAATTTTCTGATCTACATGGGAGCTATACTGGATCCAAAGGTTAAGCTAAAAGGTGTTAGTTTAGCCTTAAAGAGAATTTATGCGAGGTATGAAGCAGAAATGTTGATTGACCGCGTTACAAAGAATGGGTATAATTTATTTGAGGAGTATTACAAATTGTATGCTCATTTGGCTCCTAGCGGTGGACAGACAACTGATATGGTGGACATCCTAGTACCATCTGCCACGGCCGTCGAAATGTTCGACTTCAAGAAGTGCATTGAAGATGAGGTGCAGATGTCCGGGCCTGATGGAGGACAATCTGAGTTTGATAGGTATGAGTGATCATTTGGGGCAACACGAGAGGATCCTAGATGTGCTATAGTGGTGGAAGTTGAATGAGCACAAGTACCCCATTTGTTTCATGTTTAGCTCGTGACATATTAGCTCTTCCAATGTCTACTGTTGCATCTGAGTCTGCCTTTAGCACAGGTGGTCGTCATTTGGATAAATTTAGGAGTTCGTTGACGCCTAAGGTATTTAGTTATACAAATTTTTAAGCAATTCAGATTTCATTGTCTTGTACCGTTTCTAACATTTTTCCTTGAATATTTGATTTAAGATGGTACAATCACTCATTTGCACGCAAGATTGGCTTCAAACCAAAAATAAGGCAAAAGTGGACGCTGAGGAGATCCTAGAAGAGTTGGAAGTGCTGGAGAAAGGTATTTAATATAGCGATGTCAATGCAATGTATATTTACATGTTATAATATTATCTAATTGATTTTGTGTTGATCTTAAAATTATCAGATTTGGAGAAACTAGCTCCCGACGACGATGTAGATGAGCTCATTTGTGTGGATTAGTGTTGTTGATCTTCAGCTCCTTATGATTTCAAATGTTTAGGATTGTTTGTCTTTAAATTATGAACTTGGTAGTGATTGTTGGATATGATTGTTGGATGTGTGCAATCGTTGGATCCAAATGTTTAGCTGTGTACAAGACCATTTAGTTGCTGTAATTGTTGGAAGATACAATATTTTTTTATCATTGTTGCTGTTGTATAAAAATCAGGTTAAATCAAGCAAAAAAAACATGTCCAAACAGGTTCGGTCCGGGTCGAACCGGACCGAATTCGGTCCGGTCTTCGGTCCGAGAATTTTGGGAGTTCGGGTTTCGGTTCGGTCCGGTCCGGTCGTGGACCGAAGCTCACCCCTACATTCAACAGTTCGGTTAGCAAAAGTCAAATGTGTTTTACTTTCTGAAATTAATTAAAAAACAGGTTTATTTATTTTGTGTCAGATACAAGCATTACTTTATCAATGCAACATTTGGTTTCCCCATACAACATTTACTTTCTCAATGCAACATTTGGTCTTCACATGCAACCTTGAGATACAAAGATAAAATGAAGAGTTCATGTGTTTGTCCTTTTTAATATACGGATTTGTCCTTTTTAACTTATAACTTTGTTTTTTTTATCATCTGTCTTTGTCCTTTTTAATATATGAGTTTGTCCTTCTAAACATTTGTGTTTTTCATTTTTAATATATGGGTTTATCTTTTTTAAGATTAGGGTTTGCCTTTTTAAGCTATGAGTTTGTCATTTTTTAATATATGTGTTTGTTCTTTTTATCATCTGTGTTTGTCATTTCTACTATATAGAATGGAGGGGAGAACAAACACATATGATAAAAAAGACAAACTCATATATTAAAAAAGACAAACTCATAAGTTAAAAAGGGTAAACCCATAAGTTAAAAAAGGCAAACTCATATATTAAAAAAAGACAAACACTGATGATAAAAAGAACAAACTCATATATTAAAAGGAGAAACTCATAACTTAAAAATGGCAAACTCATATATTAAAAAGGATAAACATAGATAATAAAAAGGACAAACTCATAGCTTAAAAATGACAAACCTGTAAGTTAAAAGAGACAAACTCATATATTAAAAAGGACAAAAACAAATGATAAAAATGACAAACTCATATATTAAAAAGGACAAAAACAAATGATAAAAATGACAAACTCATATATTAAAAAGTACAAACTCGGAGCTTAAAAATGGCAAACTCATAAGTTAAAAGGACAAACTCATATATTAAAAATGACAAACTCATAAGGTAAAAAGGGCAAACCCATATATTAAAAAGGACAAACACAGATGATAAAAAAACAAACTCATATATTAAAAAGGATAAACACATATGATAAAAAAGACAAAGTCATAGCTTAAAAAGGACAAATCCGTAAGTTAAAAAAGACAAACTCATATATTAAAAATGATAAACTGATAGCTTAAAAAGGGCAAACCCATAAGTTAAAAAGACAAACTCATATATTAAAAATGACAAACACGGATGTTTAGAATGACAAACCCGTATATTAAAAATGACAAACTCATATCCTAAAAAATGCAAACTCATAAGTCAAAAGAGACAAACTCATATATTAAAAAGGATAAACACCTAAACTCTTTATTTTATATTTGTATCCGAATGTTGCATGAGAAAACCAAAGGTTGCATTGGGAAAGTAAATGTTGCATGGGGAAACAAAATGTTGCATTGCGAAAGTAAATGTTGCATGTGACACAAAATAAATAACATGCTATTTAATTAATTTTAAAAAGTAAAACACATTTGACTTTTGCTGACTGAACTGCTGAATGGACTGACCACTTCAGGTGCGTCCGGGACGCAACGTCTGTGTATAAGGACCCTTAAAAAACTAATTGAGTAACTAAGCAGATATTATCTAAAATTGCTTTTGGATCCATTATGGATATAGATATGGCTGTCAAATCTGTGATATCTTTTTCTTGCAAGCACTTAAAATTTTAAGATGCAAATACAAATACATGCTCGGTATTTGCTTCAAGTTTTTGTTGTTGTAATTCTTTCTTTTTTAACATGTACAAGAAAACTATTTTGCTATGATAAATTTATTGTTCCCAAAAAAGGAACCAGAGCTCCAATGTACGAGTAATGATATATGAGCTCCAAATTGGGCTCCTAACACTTCCAACAGTGAAGGTGGTTGGTTATGCAAAATTTCCATTTTAATTGAAATATTTAGAGTATTATGGTCTAAACCACAAATATTACACTAACATAACCATTTTGTCCCCCATTCCAATTCAACTTTCAAACTCACTTCCTTCTCACTCCTCCCTCCTGATCCTCCTCCCTCCTCCTCTCACCATCCTCTTCCTCCGACATCCTCCTCTTGCAGCGTTCTCCGGCCTCCTCCTCTTCTAGCATCCTCCGACTTCCTCCTTTTACGGAGTTCTCCGACCTCCTCTTCTAGCGTCCTCCGGTATCCTCCGACCTCCTCCTCCTCCGTCTCTAGCGTCCTCCCACCAACCTCTTCTGGCGTCTTCCTCATCTAGCCTCCTCCAGTCTCCTTGGATCTCCTCTTCCGGTCTCCTCCTCATCGTCCTCTGGTCTCCTCTGATCTTCATCCTCTTCCGGTGTCTTCCTTCAATGCCATCCTACGGCCTCCTCCATCCTCCGCCTCCTCGCTGTCCTCCTCTTCTGACCTCCTCCTTCAGCGTCCTCCAACTTTCATCATCCTAAAACCCCATCCTCGTTCTTTGGCTTGTGGACATATTTGTTTGTAATTATTTAGTAGAATTTTTCTGTGGTTATTGATTTTGTGAGACATGTCCGGGATAAAATTGCATTGGTTGTTGGATAGAAGTTGTGTGAGAACAAGAATAAGTACATATTGGATATCTGGATATCTTTTCGAATGTGTGTGAGTATATATCCATATTTGTTTA
The DNA here is from genome assembly GCA_963682175.1 of Triglochin maritima. Taxonomy (NCBI): domain Eukaryota; kingdom Viridiplantae; phylum Streptophyta; class Magnoliopsida; order Alismatales; family Juncaginaceae; genus Triglochin; species Triglochin maritima. The sequence goes on from OY821779.1 coordinate 19,247,633, forward strand.
AAAAATTTGTTTAGTTTTATGAAATTTGATATGTTTACTGTTTTTGTGTGATAACATTTTATCTAATGTTTAATGTTCATCTTGGTATAACCACATGTTGTGTCTGAATGAGTTTACTTTTTTATGATGTTGTTCATGTTCGGATTAAATATTTTGAGGTTCTATAGATGTTTAGGTGTTTTGTAATAAATTTGTATATCTGGATATTTATGTGGATATATCTTATCAAGTACAGTAGATATATCTGAATACTTTTTGGTGTTGACAAGTTAACGAAGTAGCAAAAGGGTAACACATTTGATATATGTCTGGATAAGTGATAGTACAAGATAATTGTGTATTGTTCAGCTGTTTAATACTTTCTATGTATGTCCAAACAAAGACAGTTACCCATGATACATTTTCTGGGAGAAGCAAAACAAAAAAGATTGGAGCATATCCATATAAGATATAAGGTTGTAAGGCATCCAAACCTTTGGGAAATCTGATCCAGAAAGTGAGGATTATAATGTACGACGATAAATCAAGATATAAATGTAGACATTGTCAATGTAAATCCAATCTCAGATATCATTCTATTAAATCTCAGATATCAATACATATACAGGTATCAACAAAACATTCAACCCTAACTTATAATATGTAACACATAGTAGTCTGGATATTAAAAATCACAATTCCACGTTGACAAGTGATAAATGAGCTCAAAATTTGGCTCAGTCCAGACAAAGACAATCCAAACATGTTTGACATGTCCAGCAAGCACAAACACAAGCAATATATCTGGATAGGAAGGGACAATAGTATGTGCAAATGGAAATAGTGTTATAAGTTAACTAGTAACTTATATGTCTGGAATAATAATGATACAAGTTTTTGTATACATATTACCAACATATATCTGAACAACTGTATATCCAGATATTTGATTACGATATATCTTGTTCAAACATTTGCTGACATGTCCAGCAAACACAAGCATATGAAAATCTAAACGACAGACATCTATCTGTCGCCAAAAATCACTTACATAAACTTGTTAATATATATCCAGACGAATAAATATAAACACCTTATATATTTGCAAGCCTCATACTGATTTGGAAAAGGTGGGGTGATATATGTCTGGATAAGTGATGATACAAGATAATTGTGTATTATCCAACTGTTTGATACCTCCTATGTATGTCCAGACAAAGATAGTTACTCATGATACCTTTTGTGGGAGAAGCAAAACCAAAAAGGCAGGAACTTATCCAGATAATCTATAAGGTTGTAAAAGTCATCCCAGCCCTTGGCAAATCTGATCCAAAATGTAATGTATATTTGTATTTATTTGTTGTCCGAATACCATCACATATCTAGTCTTTTATATGTGTATATTCGATATGTGATCCACAACCCTAGGTACCACCAATGTTATTATGTAAATATCTGACTCAAATCAACCTCATTAAATAGTAGTGTAACATTAGAAAGTAAAAATATTAGATATATCAAACGCACATCTAGCAAACTTCACAAGGAAAGAGTAGATATCCATGAAAATCTTATATTTCTAGAGATATGTCCAAGTTGATTAATTGTTGACGAGCAGATATGTCTATATCCGCATAAACCAAAGCATGAAGTGAAATTTAGTGTTAAAGAAGATGTAGAAGGTTGTCATCACCATCATCTTGCATTAAATGTGGTGAGAGAATGTGATGATTAAAACTATTTTCTTCTTTAAACAATAGGAAGAGAATGTGAGTTTCATGTGAGGGATGTTTTAAATAATAGTGTAATGATTACAACCATTTAAATAATAGGTAGAGTTATTACCAACCTATATCTGAATAACTGGATATCCATATATTTGATTACGATATATCTTGTTCAAAGATATATCTGAATGACTGGATATCCAGATATCTGACATGTCCAACAAATTTAAACGGCAAACATCAATCTGTTACTAAAAATCAGTTTCATAGACTTCTTAATCTATATTCACATGATAAATGTAGACACCTTATATATTTTCAGACCTCATACTGTTTTGGAAAATGTTGGGTGATATATGTCTGGATAAGTGATGATACAGGACAATTGTGTATTGTTCAGCTGTTTGATAATTTTTATGTATGTCCAGACGAAGTCAGTTACACATCGAAAAAGTAAATGGTACGTAGAGAACATAAGTAACGCACCAAAACATGTTATTCTATATCTTTGTATATTTGGAAAAAGTGAGATGACATATGCCTGGATAAATGATTATACAAAATAATTGTGTATTGTCCAACTGTTTTATATCATCTATGTATGTTTTGACAAAAATGCTATTTTGGAGAATGTTTATCAAACATATTATCTATGTAGGCATGTGAACATGTCCCAAAAACTCATGGTTGTTCAGATATTTGATTACGATATCTCTTTTTAATTTATACATTTAATATCCAGAAATGTTTGACATGTGCAGCAAGCACAAGTGTAAGACAATATATGCCTAAAATAGTGAGAATATAAGTTTGGGTAGATGTAAACATATTGCCAAAATATATCTGAATAACTGGATATCCAGATATTTCATAAAGATATATCTTGTTTGGTGAAGGCAAGAGGAAGTCAAATGAAGTGTCAAGGAATGTTGCAGGGACATGTGTCTGACATAATCTTCTATCACATTGCGTTAAATTTTGACTGAAACATGTGATGATTGTATGTATTTCTCCGTTAAACAATGAGAAGAGAAGTTGACAAACTTGTGTGACACCACGTGAATGCAGCACATGTGTGTGGGAAGAGAATGAAGCCCAAAAAAACCAAAAACGGAACCCATTGAGCATTTTCCCCAATGTACCGTGTGAGCGGACATCTTTATATACAACAGAACCTCCGGGGCATTGCAAATGCTGAAAAACGACTGTGATCAAGATTTGACCGAAGCAACAGACAGTTAATTGGAAAAGACAATGCAAATTAGGAAAAACACTGAGACCTGAATGTTACATATTGGTATGTAATTTCCTCCATCCCATAATAATTTACTATGGCTTACACTGAACAATTAATCTGTACGAACCTTCCCTAACTTATCAGTCAGACTTACAGTAAATGCTGCAGAAATGCAAGACTCGGCAATTTAATCCACATTGATCCAACTAATCACCAGGACTCAGTTACATAGCATGAGCATCTGGTCCCTCTTCCATGAATCAAATGGAGAAAAAAATTAGGAAACAATTATGTCAATGTGGTCTATAGTTGTAGAGCTAAATCAGGTGGATGTGAGTCGATCAACACAGCCGAAGCAGGAGATTCTGGTGAGTGAAATCTAACATTCAAGTCCGGTGGAGTTGGCTCTGATTTTGAACCCAATGGCCACCCTTGCCAGAATCGTTCACCATTCTGTACAAGTCCAGGCAACGGAGCACGTGCATTAGATGTGATGGGACTTCCCAACTTTAGTATCTCTGTCGCTGTTTGACAAGAAGATTTTTGCTGGTTTGTGATGTTTCCACTGTTAAACACGCTCGAAGTACGTGATGCTTCCTTTTGTGCATTAGCTTGGCAAGTGGCTTCTTCTTGACTACAGCCATTAACAGTATCTTCTGTGCTCGGATTAATCAAGTTTGATTTCTCTGCATCTACATCGTTTGTCGTCGCCATATTACTTCTGTTGCCTAACATCACAGTATTGCTCAACATTGTTCTTTCAGCTTCAAGGTGATTTGTTGCTTTGGAACTAGAGACGTTATTGACAAAGTTAACTGTACTTGCACTGTCAAATTTTGTCTTCTCTCGGTCCAGATGATTTGATGCTGCTGCCTCAAAGAAGTCATTCTTTACAACACTTGCAGCACTCAAGTTATCCATCCTTGCTCCCACAGCGTGGCTAGATATGGGCAGACGAATGTTGTTACTGCTTGTGGAGACCATGTCAAGGGACTGCGGGCGTAACACCTGCATCCCTGGGGTGACACTCCCTATAGGTGGTCTAGCCATGTGACTGGGAGCAGAAACATTATTTGGTAATCTAGCATTGGAACAATTAATACCAACTTGGGCTGGTGATATCTGATGAAGCTGAAAGGGAGTTCTCAGTGGCACACTGCCACCACAAATTATGTTGAAGGTATTTTGTCTGCTAGAACCTTCCAAGGATTCAGCAACTTCTGCAGGATCAGAAATTTGATTTGAGGTCGAAGGTGAAGATTGAGAAAATGGCTTGCTGGCTGGCTTTTCACCAACAGCTAAACTGGTAGAGGTTTCCAACCTTACTGGAATTTTATCAGCCACTGGTTTTGGAGAAGCCGGAGAGATAGTATGTTGTGGAGGGACCATAGATGATGAGGATGCAAGAGAAGACTGGTTATGCGGTGATTCATCTTCACCAATCCATCCACGCCCAAATTTTGTCCCAGGTGGTAACACTCTACGTATCTGCCTTGCAGCAATTTCCCAACCAATGGGGCCAAGGTTAGCAGCAAATCTAGCAAGGCTTCTAGCATAGACGTGCTCCACAAAAAGTCCAACCTAGTTTTTAAGAGTATAAGTTAGGATCGAACCCACATTAGTAGCAAATATATTTTATCCCATTTCAAAAGATAGGATAGAAGAATGACCACAATGGGTTTTTATGGCGAATAAACTGTGAATAAAAACTAAATCTTGAAGCGGTTTAAAGAACTAAGATGATTAAAGCATAATAAGGAAGGGGTTTAAGAACTGTCAGCAAAACATAAATCCGAGTGGTCAACCAGAAGGGCTAAGATTATCCAAAATTGCTATCCACAAATATAATCAACAATGATCCTTCAAGAAAATAAGTATGGGAAACAAACACAGGTTCAGGCACAAGCTTCTTTCTAGTGTAACTTGTCTTAAATATGTACCGTTAAATTCACACCTTAACTCCACGAGTTTGAAGCATATGATCATTGTATATTGTAATAACAATGAGAGCCATAATAACACAACTAACTCGAATTATGAAGTCTACACCATATGAAAATTGAAAACACACATGGTGACACACTGGCAGTGCCCTGGACTTATGAAACACTATGCATGAACATTCAAAAGAAGCACAATGTGCGATGCACAATGTGCGATGCACAAAACAATCATAATTCTCAATAAAAAAACAACCAAGAACAAACATGATAAAATCAGAAGGGCAAGGAATTTGAAGATAGAATGAGTCAGAAAGAAAAACAAAAATTCTTCTAAAAAAAGTATTTGATACTCACTGGAACCAACTTCTCCCCATCCATGGTCGCTGAGCTTAAAACTGATGGTTTCTGCCGCCTAGAAGTGTATAAAGGTTGTCTATATGTGTTGCGTGAATTTTCTTCCAAAATGAGGATCTTCTTGCCATATTTTGTAGACAATCCATTTAACATTGCACCTACAGAAAGGGATAGTGAAATGATTAGATGATCGCTTGGGAGTGGTGATGGTCATCATATTCTCAGTGACAGGAGTCAGTAACAACAGACCTGAAGATGCATCATCTCTAAATGTCCTCTTCTCATTTAGCGCACCAAAATTTTCTTTATTACGAGCTGCTTGATAGACTCCAGCTGACGAGTCAAGGGTACTAACCTTATCTGATCTTGAGCCTTTCCTTAAATTATAATTTGATGACTTCGACAAGTGTGTCTTATCATCCATAATAGGAAGTTGATCGGCTAAAGGAATAGAACTGGCCTGCTCAGCTGCTGGCTTGCCAACTATCTTCTGCGTGTTATTATTGCTAGGTGGCCTACCCCTCCGGACAACTTTTGGCTCTGGTTTATCGTCGTCATCGTCATCCTCATCACTGTCTTGTCTTAAATTTGCGAAATCCTTTTTCGTGAGTTCGTGAATGGTCCTTGCCTAAAAAGGTGAAAAGTAATGCTGAATTTTTTTTCAATAGATCATTGCAATTGCGGTGTTAATATGAAAAGGTAGACTGGTAGAGTATAGATACCTGCCGAAAGTAAATGGTGTCTGGTGCATTATAGCGCATTGCGTTTGAAGAGATCAAAAAAACATCCTCCTGACAGTTAAAAAATTCCCCACATTATTAAAGTAACGACCAAACCGAAAATGTACAATTAGAAATTAGGAAAAAGGGAACGATCTTAGAATGGTATTATCTATTGTAAAAGGCAAGAAATTAATATAACATGAAACCTCATCACACTTATGCTCCTATATTAATGTAAAGCACTCTGAATACGAATAAGACTAACTGTTCTGGTAGTGCAGTTCCTAATGATAGTGTATAACCTTGTTTTATTATTCTCTTATGGAAAAGGTTAAAAGAGTTACTTATGAAAAGTTGTTCAAGTTTTTCATATGTCAGATAAGCAAAAAAGAGGTAACCTTACCAAATTACAACAGGTTTATAACTACTACTAAGTGCTAACTGTTAGTACTTATGACACTTAATAGATATGAGACATTACATTCCTTCAAGTATCTGAGTGACTACTTCTCAAGGGTCCAATGAAGGTTTTTAAAAATGAATGAATTTTCTAACAAGAGAACCTCCTCTCTGAGAAGTATTATATCCTTGAAAAAAAAATCAGAGGCTCCACAAAACTGCCCAACCAGCTACTTTAAGATAAAGTCAATTCATATCATATTTTAAGCTATGTAAAAATAATTACCATGTTTAGTACAGTGGTAAATACAAAATATTGATGAACTAATTATATGGTTGAGCTGTTTTGCGTCTGATGCTAATGATTATCATCCTTTTGCTTACAGTTTTGATGATTTTTTACTTTATGAAAAGAAAATCAATTGTCTAACTGAATTAACCCCTTAAGACAATGCAACATAAATGCAGAACATGTATATAAACCTTAAAGGAAAAGAGGCAGCGAAATTCATAGGGGCTGAAATTACTACTCATGTGTGTTTGTAACTTCAGATCTAAGTCATGTTTTGTGCCAATCAAAGAAATGCTGTTTAAAAGCAGATAAAAATGGTATATTTATGGTTTTCTCAAAATTTTGAGGAACTTTGCAAGCAGAATATCGTCAAATTTTTTATTTTTTGATAAGTGCAGAATATGGTCAGGTGAATTTATGAGAAGGAATGAGAACAGAGTTCTTAATAGCTCTTCCAAACAAAACTTTTGACACTTAAATTTGTAAAACCAGAAGCAGAAAAGGGTTTTTCATACTATATTATACATAATCAACTTCTGAAGAAATTGATCCAGCAGCAGAAGAAACATCAGAAAATGAAAGACAGAAACAGGGAGATGGAAAAGAAACGATGCACATTTAAGTATCCACATCAACAAAGCAAGTTGAATGATTATTTATTCCTGATATCCCAGTTAAAAATAAGAACAGAAGAAAGCACATACATAAGCAATAAAATATGCCATCTTTTATTCCTCATGTCTCAATCCATGAAAAGTTACTAGAAATAGCAAACTCAAACCTCAAATTGCTCCAAGTTTGCATAGTCACCACTTGCAAGTTTCTTCCTGACCGTGCCGAAATCCATTGGATGCTTTATAATATCGTGATAGTCAGGCAACTAAAACAAACAAACAAACAAAACTTCAAAATCCCACTTCTCACGACCCACCAAACGAAAAACAAACTGTTCTCCTTCTCGATTATACCTCTTCAGGATCAACAGGCTCCGAAAAGACCCCATGAGTGTCTTTCCTGAATATCCAAAAAAAGAAAGACCATGCAAGCATGAGCAAAAGAAAAGCCACAAAGTCCACAGTTGAAGATTCCATTACATAAAGATAAGAAACAAACTTTTGGAGTCTATCGAGGATGAACTCCAACAACTTTTTGTCAGGCAAAGGTGTGACATCTCCCGAACAGACAACCAATCCTAAACAAAAAAGAAAAGAAACTCAAAGCACACATCACCAAAGTCTCAACCATTTTTATATATATAAAAAAGAGCCCATGAGAGAACAACACCACCACACCTCCTCCTGTTGCTTTCGTGGACGAGCCCTCGTGTCCCTCGACCTGCGAAAACTCCCAATCATTAATTCCAACTTAATTCCTTTTTTATCCGAAAAAGGACAAAAAAAGAAAATCGACCTCGAAAACAATGATAAAAAACTGCAATTATTGGGGTCAAAACCATGGACCCCAATCGGAGCAAGAAAACAAGGACAGATCTCGCGGAAAAAGGTCCCACCTTTGGGATCCCATCCTCGAGGTCGGAGACGAGCTTGAGGCGCTTGGAGTTGGAAGAGGGGTTAGGGTTCCGGCGGGTGGAGGGATTGGAAGAGGAATTAGGGTTAGGGTTTTGAAGGCGGAGAGTGCGCTTCTGGATGTCGAGAAGAGAGGGCCGACCTTTCCTCTTCTTTCCCATTCTTTTCCGGTTCCGGTCCTCTCTCTCTCTCCTCGGATTTGCTGCTTAGTGTTTTCTCTCTCTAAACTGGTGTCGGGGTTTGCGCTTTGGTCCCTCTAGATTCCGGGATTCGTGTTCTCGCCCCTGGGTGTGGTGAGAAGCGCGGAAGTCACCCACTCACACGTGCGTGTTTCACATGTGGAACTATAGGATCCTCTCCCATTCAATGGAATACGAAGAAATTGGTCTATAGGTCGAGGCCGTTTGTAAGCCCAATCAATTAAGCGTTGTCAACTATCTCCTTTCTGTTATAAAAATTGTATATATTGGATAATTCGTCTTTCAAGATGGTTTATCTTCCAACCAATCCATTACAACTCCTCTGTTAAAATGTGTTGTAATGTGTATTGTATTTACATCTTTATTTAGTGTAGACTATGTAACTTACACACATCTATGTGTATATATATGATGTTGTACTATACATTGAGAATATACAAAAGAGATGAAATAAAACTCCTCAATTCTCCCTCAACTTCTTGTCATTTTGCTTGATCGTTATTTTACAACACGTTATCAGCACAACTTCGCTCGATGTGATCAACTCAAACACTAGTTGTTTCTTGTTTGATTAAGGTAGTTTACAACATAATGTTGTATTCATCTTCAGGTAGTCTTTTATAATTTATAATATCATTAATCTATTTACTTGTTGAATATGCTTATATTATATTCTTAAATGTGATGTTATATATCTAGAAATTATATTCATATTATATTCTAAAATATGATGGTGTATGTTTACAAATTTCTGTTGCAAAATCTTGGTTTGAAATATCATGTTTTGTATATATATTCTTAGATGGCGGACTATTAACTTTTATTTTAGTATGATAGTAAAATTTAAATCATGCACATAACATTTATAGATGCATATGAGTACGTTATTTGATAAATATGCATCAATCGATGTTTATAAGCATTTTGTTTTGCAAAAGTTGATCATATATTTGGAAGATCACAAGATGACTTAACATTCCAATGATAATAACATAATTTATTTGTGCATATGTCTTATCTAATGCATGTTGTTTTTCTAGAAACTATAAATGTTTCTTTTTATCTATTTTATTTTGTGTAATCTTTTATATGATATTGATCATCTTGATTGTTGAAGAATGTTAAATATACGACTTTTGATAAATAAACAAGAATTTTACTTGTCACATTTTGGATGTTGAAATCCAACTGATGCTCTTGGAAATACAAATGAAAATATATATATTGCTTGACATAGTTAGATATTTTTTTGGAATAATGAAAACATGCAAAAGGTATATATTTTTTCTTATAAAAGTCTACTCGTGAAACAATACAAGTATGTTATTATTGCTTTTAACTTGTGCACTTAAAAGAAAAGAAAAATGTTTGGATATTATATCATATTATTTTTGTGATGAAACACTAGTTTCAATCATATTTGATGCATTTTTGTAAATCTAATATTTGATGCATCTCGTTAAGTTATCATATTATGCCACTTAAAATTTCGATGTTATTTCGTTGCATCACATCTTGAAATATTATGGTTATTCATTCCAGCACATGTGATTTATTTATGCAATCATATATATGATATAATGTGGTATATTGCAACAAATTTTGGGTTTTCATATTATGAAAGTAATTATTTACCATATGTCATGTTATCATTGAAAAAGAAGTACTTCAAGCCCGAAGGCAAAAACTATAATCTTCATGAGGTGCAAATATATAATGATATCAAGATTGTATATTCATGTGAAGAAAGCTATGAAAATGTATAGCAATCCCTGAAGGATTCTTAAGAGCATCAAAAGGATGTGCAAATGTCAAAATCTCATAAACTCATCAAACTTATTCCCTAAATCTAACTCTATGCTTGACCAGAAAACCATAGAGAGTTGAGATAAGAAAATCTTATATCCATTTCACAAATTAATGATCTGACACTCTAATAGTAGTACGGAGTCCAAAAAAATCACAAGTATTTGACTTGCTCCATTCCCTGAAGTGAATGCATGAGAATGTGAAAAATCTTACAAAAGTCTATTATAATCATTTTGTGACCATGATTATGGATATGAATATGAATGAGATAAATGACAAAATAATTAATGTCCTTATGGTATATAAATTCCACAATCAAAACGGATTTATTTGTAGTTATGTGTGTTTTATTTGATAAGCAACACATACTCTATCTAGTAGATATACATGACCATATCCTGGAATACCAATATGACAAATGGGTATTATATACAATGATACACATATTTTGTTTAATATTCTTGAAATTCATTCATATTTTTTATAATTATTATCTTTAAGCTTTGATTTATTTGTCATTTATATTGAAACTATATATTTTATATTGGTCAGTGTTCTCGTTAATCCAATATATTTTCATACTTGTGATTGTTATTTACTTACGATGAGATTCTTTTAGATATTAATGTATATGTTGATAGCATATCGATATTCAACATTTTTTATGTTTGTCATGACTATTTATGCATATCATTATAATATATTTTTTAAGGATCAATAACAAAGATAGTATTTGTATTATCATCTTAAAAAGGCAAAGTACACATACATATGGTAATATGTTGGTATGCATAATTTCTATCTAAAAGACGTATACCAAGTTACGATAAAATTAATTATAATTGATATGATTTAATGCATGATTCTTATTTTGATTATATTTTGTCATTGGAAGAACCTTATCATTTATTTTGTAATAGTTGCATAAATAATTTATCTACAACAAATATTTTTTTGGCTTGAAATGAAGAGTATGGATAGTTCCGGGTCTCATATCCGACTTAAGATCATAAAAGATGATTTATGCATCATGTATAGTGTTGTTATGCACACTATATTAAGATATAAGTATTTCTCTAATTTTATAATGAGAAAGGCCAAAACTACTATTGTATGTGGTCGTACGAATTTAGTAGAAAGCTCCAGAAGAGTCATATCTACTGTTACATGTGGAATTATTTTTTATTTTAAATGATGCATTTTATATATTATGTCTCAAGAAACATATTGAGTTTCAAATCGCCAGAATGACTTGTTTTTGAAGCTAGAATTGAAGTAAGAAAGAATATTTTTACATTACTACAATCATGTCGGGCAGGAAAAAGGTTATTGAGAAAATTACCTGACTTTTGAACGATGTGGCATTGCACACGTAGTGACTTGGTCAAAAGACTTGCACTGGTGAATCAAATGAATACTGATTCAAATAACATATTGTATGACCGATTGGGTCAATGATGATTAGATATGACGACAAATGTTGATTAACCATCAACTGAAGAAGGAGAAGATTCTTTAACTAAGTGGGTATCCACGAGCTCTATCTCTTTCGTGGGATGTAATAACTTATGTTATGCATCACTTGTGATGGAAAGTCATAAGTATAAGTTATTGCAAAATCACAATATATATCATCGTATTTTGGATTATGTGCCTGAAGCACACATTACAAAGCATGGTGAAAGAAAAAAGCATATGAGATGAAAATAAATTGTGCAAATATGAAGTAATATGAGATTTAAATGACTCTCAAACGAGTTAACTTGATATACTAGCCCAAAAGTACCTAAATGAAGTTATGCTTTGTATTCATTATGGGTATCGACGGCTATACTGTATTATGGGTACCGACCCATTAGCACAGCAAAACGAGAGTCTCTCTATTGACAAAATCTCTTAAGATTGATCATTTTGGGATCATATCTACCAATATTTTTTCTCTTTTAGACCAAAATCATATTATAATTACTCCCCTATTTTATATACTTGTGCGTTGTTGAATGAAATGTTTCTTATCTGCGATTTCTTTTACATGATTTTTTTATTACCACCTCCAAAATTTAGTCGCCTCAAATTAAATTGGACTTTTCAACAGGTTTCGTATTCCTGATCATATTAAAATATTTGAAGCCCTGAAGGGTGATTTATTTTATTGTCCAGTCCAACATTTATATATATAGAGGCATATTATTTTTGGCATTAGGAGGAGAAAACGAGAAGCTTAAAGAATGCCAAGAAAATGCATTATATTGAACCTGAAGTTCATTAGAGAATATACGTACAAGTATCGTTGAACTTGAAGTTCATAAAATCATTAACTTACAATATCTAGTAAGTAATGGTCATGCATTTTTATTGATCACAAAAGAGTGACATGTCTTGTATTATTAGACATAAAGCGCATAATATAAAGTGGAGATCTTCATATGATAAAATATATTTGAGCTCAACCAACGCCAGAAGCGTGGACTATAACATATATTATTTGTGGAAATGAAAATAAAAGTTAGTCACTCATTATACCTCCTAAAGAGGTTATTCCTGAAGAATATAAACCCGGTAAAATAGAAGCAGTTGCTAGCAAATGTAACAATTCTGGGAATACATAATGGTCAGATCCTAATGTTTTGGGAAACAACGAGGATTTGATTATTATAAAAGTTGCAATCAACTATGCTGATACGAAAGAGAAACATAAAAAGGTTATCGTTGACGACTAATTCGCCTTCTTAGAGCATGATAAATAAATAGAAAATCTGGATTCAGATTGTATAATATTATAAGAATGCCAGAAGCATTCGTATTTGAAATGAACAAAATAAGGCGAATAATATAGAACTAGACTCGCTTATTGGACATGTAGTCCAGATTTCTGAAGAATGTGAATAGAAATCACATTACAACATGGTGGTACATTATAAAACGAGTAGCGACATAAGGGTTTTTCGCGGGACCCAACATCTATTACGATGTTACTCATTCTATCAAAATGTATAATATTACGTTATGTTACTTGATCGGTATGACATAAATATAGATAAATATATGAGATATGTTGTGACTGCAAATTTGTATAAGTCATTTCGTATTGATATAAGTAAGAGTCCCTGAAGGACTAAAATTACCCTAGGAAAATTATAATGAAGAGATGCATTATAATCACCATATGAACAATACAAAGAGAATATGCATATCATCTCGAAGAATGATATTAAAAGGAACTCCTGAAGAGATTAAACACGTACCCGTGAAATATTTGAATGATAAATTTTGAAATAAATGACTGGAGAACAGTCCACTATTTTTCGATATGAACTTTGAACATTCTCCAGAAGAGAATTGTTACATTGATTCAAATATATAAAGATATATTATACAAAGAAAGTTCGCATGGAATTATCAATATTTATTTACTATATTCATGAGATAAATATTTTCTTCAATGATGATTCCTATATGTCTAATCCACAACAATAAAAAATCACAAATTATTTTGTGTTATTGTGGATACGTTGCAATGTTTTATGCAAGTTGGTGAACTACGTATCAAGGGGTAGATTTCTAATTATCATCCATGAAGTACAATTATCCCTCAAAGATAATGCCCATAAGGCCTATAGCTGTACTTTTTTTTTCTTTTTTCAAGTATTTGTCCCACAAGGTTTTATTTGGCGAGGTTTTTAACGAGACAACTTGCACAATTGTGTTAACGTATGTTATGCACTCTTTTTCCCTTAGTTATTTTCTCATTGGGTTTTTGTAGCAATGTTTTTAACGAGACATAAACATAACACTATTTTCCAACATAGTGTATAAATATATGTTGAAATGAGGGGAAGAATTATACGCTCTGCACTCTTTTTTCCTTCACCAAGTTTTTGTCCCACAGAGTTTTACTTAACAAGATTTTTAACGAGGCAGACCGAAAAACGTATACCAAAAGGTGATCATCTAAGGGGAAGTGTTATGAAAATTGTATATAGTGGATGATTCACCTTCCAAGATGATTCATTTTCCAACAAATCCATTATAACTCCTCTATTAAAATGTGTTGTAATGTGCATTGTATTTACATCAATATTTAGTGTAGAGTATGTAACTTACACACCTTTATGTGTATATATTTGAGGTTGTACTATGTATTGAGAATATACAAAAGAGATGAAATACAACTCCTTAATTCTCCATCAACTTCTTGTCATTTTGGTTGATCGTTATTTTACAACACTTTCAATCTTTTAAGTAAAATGTTGTAAAAGAAAATAAAATTTATGGATTGAGGAGGAACTGTCCCAAGGACCGACCATGGACTCCATAAGTAGAACGCAACATATGCATTTTATTATTGCCTGATAGTAACTTTAGAAGTTTCAAATGTATACAAACTCTTAGAATAATAGCAATATCAATAATTTAAAATTCTATATTCTATATTTTATACATTATACATTTCCGTTATTTTTTACACAACACAATTATATATATATTATTACATTAATATATATTTTTGTAAAAATGTATTTAAAACATATTTTCAAAGAAAAGAATGTTAAGTATTATTCATAACAGTAGTATTATGAAACCTTAAATATTTAGTTAATTTCGTGAATTAGGTGTTTATACTTGCTTCGTTAAGGTGAATGCATATAGAAACACTAATTATATCATTTTTTATGGAAAACGATTAAATGTATTTAAAATATTAATTTGCTTATAAAGTTTTAATTTATACTATCAATAATATATAGATACAAGGCAAGGGATAGCAGCTAGTTTCTGATAGATGTTATGTACAGATAACAAATACAAGAGGAATTCATATAACAGGCACAACCTAAAGGAAATTTTGTGTTATCAACGTGTCAAGTTTAAATTGGTTGGACCTCTTCACATATTGTAAGTCAAAACCTACACGATATTATGTACCTCACAAACCAACCCACGTCGTCCCACCAACTTCCTTTTCGTGCCCAACGCACGTTGACCAATCCAGGCATAATTTTGGCAAAATACGAAAAACAAATGCGAATCTTGGCTTCTTACTGAATGTTAAACAAGGTATTTCCCCGTTTCTTAGAAGTTTTTTTATTGGATCTCAACGTTTTGTGAGATGTGCGAAATCACAATAAGGTATGGGCATCGCACAATTTTTTGGCTGGACGCATGGAGCAACGGAACGCTCTTATGTGATCTATGGCCGAAACTTTTTAAAGTGAGCAAACAAAAGTACGTATCTTTGAGTAAATTGTTTAGGGAAACCCTTCCAACCAATCTAGTTCAAATCTCGATTTTAAGCTAATAGACTCTACCAAACATACTTAGCAATAACGCAAGGATATGATGCAAGAGAATGGAAACCAACAAGATAACGAAACTTCACATCAAAACGATTTTGCATATTCGTAATGCACGGGGGCATAAGATACCCACTCATGACCCAAGTGTGGAAATCATGTTTTCCGCTGAGAGTTAAAATCTTCTTGTAGCTTTTAGCGGTAGACCTGGGTACCGTGCCGGCCTATCACAGCAGCCCACGGCAAGGGGGCATGCGTGCTAGATCCAAGGTTTTGGGTCGGATTTTGATTTTTCGATTGTTTTTTTTCAATTTAAAGTAAGTATACAATCACAATTGAATTAACAAAAACACATACACAATTTATTTTTCTCTAAAATAACTAATTTATTTTTTAATAATTGTTGACTCAATTCGAGAAACAATATATTAGTTGCATATAAAAAAGACTCAAAGGCTAACTAAACCTGAGTAATGAAAAAACCCTAAGGGTATTAGAAAAAAATACTCCTTTAACATAATGGTTTAGCTAATTCATATTCAATCTTTAGCGTCATTGTTGTCTTAAAGATTCATGTTTTGCATTCTATTCGCAACGTCGATCCAATCCTTTGGGCATATGCTCATCTCGATTGACTTGTCGGACAAGTTATGCCTCTTGTCAGACAAGACACATGTACATGCACTAAAGCAGTCTTCGACGTCACATTTGACACCATATGACATAATAAGTCTCACACCATCAAGGAGACTAATAAAAACCTACCTGAGTTTTTTCTCCACCAGTCTAAAACATCAAAATATTTTAACTCAACATTATACTTAACTAATTTTCAGTGTTTAAATATCTAGTTAATTTATTTTATTTGTGAGTTTGCACTAACTTTGTATTTTTTTTACTTAACCAATTTCATTGGCAGTCGTCATCATCTAGATTCATTACAGTTGGAGGTGATTGTGATGATGAACTAGCAACATTTGAATTCATTTGATTTACATTATATATTCTCATTTATTTTTCAAAATATTTGATTAACAAAGACCTACACCTATCTACTTTATTTTGGAAATTTTCATAATTCATATTTGCAAAAAATTCTTCCAAGAAAACTTGTAAACTAGTAATCTTAAATCTAAGATCCAAAATAAAAGCTACACAAAACTAAATGGAAGAGGATTCCTATATTTATTAAACTTAACCTCCATTACATTTAAAATTTCAACAAAACCACCATGTTACCTATATTTCGTAAATATTCTAGTAATTGCAAGTAATTCATAGATAAATATGTTAGAGATGGGGTAATATTGTTCACTTAATGTAGTAGTGATTGTGAAAAAAGGTTTTGAAAAATTTAACATAATTTTACAATTTTCCCAAACTAAATTGGTTAATATGTACTTGTTTTGTTTTTCATTATAAAAGGTTGTTATTGCAAGATTATAAGGATAACAACATTTTATCATTTCATAGGTAGAATTCCATCTATGGGGGACATCAAATTTAAACTTCTTATGTTTAATTTCATTATATGCACAAAGTTCTCTAAATTTCTGATATCTAGATGTACCTATGCAAGTAACTGCATTCCTAACATTTTCTAAGTAAGGTTTAATTATAGTAAGTTCATCTTGTACTACAAAGTTCAAAGTATGACAAACACATCTGATATAAAAGAGTAAACCATATGCAGGTGGATGACAATAATTTATAAGCATTTGTATTGCAGAACTGTTATTAGTAGCATTATCAAATGCAATTGCACAAACTTTATTTTCATGATTATTAGCTACAATGACATCTTTAATATGATCAAATATAACATTGGTAGTGTGTGCATACAAAACAGGTAAAAAAGAAATGATTTTTTTTATTTAAACATCATGAATCATCTAGATAATGAGCAGTTATGCAACAATAAAGATAATTATTTGGATCGGTCCAAACATTACTAGATAATCCTACATTATTGTTGATTGATGCAAAATAACTAATCATGCGTTCTTTTTCTTTACCAAATTTATCAAATGCAATATTTTAAGTGTTCTTCTAGAAAATGTTTAAATTACGGATTATGGTAGAGAATTGCTTCCCTAAGGATTTTAGATTCAGATGTGCTAAATGGTAGTTCATCTCTAATTATAAAATGAACAATTATCTCTCTACCTTTAATTGGACAATATCTTCTGAAATTTAAAGTTCCACTAGTTGGGTCTAAAACCGATGGACATGAATCCACTACCAATGATACATTATTCTTAACTTTACACGAAAATGCATGTCTACCTGGATGATTGGTTTCTCCACTTGACTTAGCTGAATATACTTTATCACAGTGTATATAAGTAACAATTGTTTTCCCTCAGCAATTCGTCCTTCATCAAAGTCATTCCATACTGGAGATGATTTTTCATGGTAGTTGTACGCGTAGGTCTAAGGTGATTGACAAGAGGGGGAGGTGGGTTATCATTTATCTTTAGACAAATTTGATGCTAAATCCGATGAAGCCATATTTTTAGGATATTCAAGTAGGAGTAAAGCATATCGAGTTTATAACAAGAGAACTAATTGTGTAGAAGAATCCATGCATGTTCACTTTCAAGAAGAACCATATAAGGATAATTCTAACATTGATGATGAACTTATTGACCATATTCGAAATATAACAACTCAAGAACAACCCAATGAGACATCTCAAGAAAAACAAGAGCTTCCAAAGGATTGGAAATATAAGAAGAACCATCATAAGGATCTTGTAATTGGTGATGTATCAAAAGGAATTGTTACTAGGTCTAATGCTCTTGTTGTATGTGACTCTTATGCATTTATATCTCAACTTGAACCTAAGAAAATAGAAGACGCATGTGATGATGAATTTTGGTTAATAGCTATGTATGAAGAGTTAAACCAATTCATTCGTAATGATGTTTGGGAGCTTGTTCCGAGACCTAAAGATCAAACGGTAATTGACACCAAGTGGGTTTTTCGAAACAAACTTGATGAATATGGGCAATTGGTTAGAAATAAAGCTCGATTGGTCGCTCAAGGTTACAACCAAGAGGAAGGCATCAACTTTGATGAAACCTATGCTCTGGTAGCTCGATTAGAAGCAATTAGAATGTTATTAGCCTATGCATCATACATGGATTTTAAACTCTTTCAAATGGATGTTAAAAGTGCATTTTTGAATGGTTTTATTATGGAAGAAGTTTATGTTAAACAACCACCCGGTTTTGTGAATGAAACATACCCGGATCATGTTTTCAAGCTTAAGAAGGCTCTTTATGGGTTAAGCAAGCTCCTAGAGCTTAGTATGAAAGGTTGAAGACCTTTTTGCTTGAAAACGGATTCACCATGGTGAAAGTTGACACCACATTATTTACTAAGATCGAAAAATAATGATTTATTAATCGTACAAATATATGTTGATGACATTATATTCGGTTCTACAAATGATTGTCTATGCCAAGAATTTTCTAAGTTAATGCAAGGTGACTTTGAAATGAGCTTGATGGGTGAACTCAACTTCTTTCTTGGACTCCAAATCAAGCAAACCTCGGAGGGAAACTTCATCAACCAAACCAAATACATAAGAGAACTACTCAAAAGATTTGGATATGAAGATAGCAAACCTCACAATACTCCTATGAGCACAAGCTTGAAATTGGATAAACATGAAGAAGGCAAAGAAGTTGACATTAAAAATATCGAGGTATGATTGGTTCACTTCTTTATTTAACCGCTAGTAGACCCGATATTATGTTTTGTGTTTGTCTTTGTTCTCGTTTTCAATCTTGTCCTAAAGAATCTCATGTGCATGCATTGAAAAGGATTTTTCGATATTTGAAAACTACTTGTGATTTTGGATTGTTTTATCCCAAGACTCGATCTTTTGATCTCATTGCCTATAGTGATGCCGATTATGCCAGATGCAAATCCGATCGGAAAAGTACTAGTGGGACATGTCAATTCTTGGGAAAATCTTTAGTTTCTTGGTTTAGTAAGAAACAAAATAGTATTGCACTCTCAACAACCGAAGCCGAGTATGTGGCCGCCGGATGCTGTTGTGCACAAATCCTTTGGATGAGGCAAACTCTCAAGGATTTGAGACTTGAGTTTCAAACTATACACATATTTTGTGATAATACTTGTGCCATAAAATTATATAAAAATCCAATTCTTCATTCAAGAACCAAGCATATAGATGTTCGCCATCACTTTCTTAGAGATCATGCTCTTAAAGGTGATATTGAATTGCAATTCATTTCATCAAATGATCAATTAGCGGATATATTTACTAAACCATCAAATGTTGATCAATTGATAAGATTAGACAAGAACTAGGGATGTGTAGTGCTAAAGAAATATCATAATTCATCTCCTTTGTTTAAAAATCATTGTTTGAATTGTTTGCTTTTGTGGTCTGTCCGCACAGGACGGATGACCGAACATAGTTCGGTTAACCGGATTGTTTCTGGAAAGGGATCCGGAGTTGGTCTGGATTCACCGTTTTGGTAAACTGTTTCATATCTGATTGACCGAAACGTTTGGTTTGCTAAAATTAGCAAACTTCCCTGTTCCCGTTCCAACGGTTATCCAAAACTATCGCGGACGACCGCCATGTATGGGCGATTTTTTTGAATTCTTTGTTGACCCCTTTTTAAACGAATATTTTTTAAATTTTGGGTATTCGATTTTGAATCGGATGACCGTTGTGGAAACTTTGAACTTCCCTGTTTATCTCGAAACGGACGACTGTCCCCGATTCGGTCATCCATGCCCAAGATCCAGTAAACCTTCTTCACTTACTGTCTTCCTTTTGGCGGTATACCGAAGCCCGTTCGGTCGACCGAATGGTTCATTTTTGTAGCCGTTGGAACTGGTCCAATGGTCTTCCGAGATAATTATGGATGACCGTTGGACATGGGTTTTCAAGCTTGACATCTCCCATATTCTCCCATCTTCTATATATTTGGATCTCCACTTTCATTTCTATCATCCCCAAAGCAAAATTTTGCATCCTCCCCTTT
Organism: Triglochin maritima; assembly: GCA_963682175.1. Classification (NCBI taxonomy): domain Eukaryota; kingdom Viridiplantae; phylum Streptophyta; class Magnoliopsida; order Alismatales; family Juncaginaceae; genus Triglochin; species Triglochin maritima. The sequence goes on from OY821779.1 coordinate 19,268,145, forward strand.
CTCTCATCACAAAAGTTTCATTTCTTCCTCAAATTTTCTTAATGGGTCCAAGGAAAATTTGTTCATCTAAGAAGACGACAGAACCACCAAAGAAACCGACAACTAGGAGAGGAAAGAAACCCGTTCCTCTGGCAAAGAAGACAAGACTCAACCCCGACATACCTTCTTCTTCTACAAATTCGGCGAACGAACCCATCGACGCATATCTTCGGCCCTTCAACAACGACATATTCTACAATCTTAAGGCGGAGGAGCACTACTACACTATTAGTGGTGCAAATCCAATTCCGGAGCGGAAGATCATTATCAAAGATTTTGAGTCGATTGGTCTCTCTACCTATCTCGTTGTTGATCACCTTGGAGTTTTCTTTCATGACAAACTTTCGGTCCCTTTCTCTACGGAAGCTTGTCGTCAATTCTATGCCAATCTTTGGGAGACTACCACTCTTGATAGAACTCAAGCGGCGCTTACCACCCAAGTTGATTTCATCTCCTTCTCTCTCACCGCATCTCTTCTCTCGGAGATCACCGGACTTCCTAGTGCCAGCGAGGATATCTACAACCTCTCTTGGGAAGAAGTTTGTGGCTCTATGAATCAATTTATGGAGGTGACTCAACCGGATCTTCCTCAAGATGACAAACATACTATTCCTCATCTTCCGGTTGTTGGCCGTATTCTTTGTCATTTCATTTCCACCAACCTTTTTGTGTGCAAAGGGCACAAATACGAACTTGCCCACCAAGTGATGAAGTGCCTCTTCAACCACTCTACTGGTACTCACACTAATTGGCCATTATTCATCATTAACCATATGATCTACATTGCTCAGAAGAAGTGGAACTTTCTCCCTTTTCCTATGTTAAACTCGTTGGTCATAGATCACTTCCACATCCAATTTGACCGCGATCTTTTCAAATCCTCCAAGACAGTCATAGACAAATATACACTCAAACAAATGCATTCGGGTAAGCGAGAACTTAAAGAAGAAGAAACGGAAGATGATTCCTCTGAAAATGAGGATAATGAAGTCTCAACCGAAGCTCCACATTGGTCTCCTCCTCCATCTGATGCCGAGGTGAATCGAAATTGGGATCCTAACTCGACTCGTGGTCCACGGAGATAAACTCGTCCCGAATGGTCATCCGGCATCGATGCTCAACGACACCAACCGGTTTGGGCCTGTCGTCACGAGAAGCTCTTAGACCAGAATTGCGAAGAGATTCATGACGTTCGGAGTTTAGTGAATCGTAACTATCAAGGTATTCAAGACCTCACCTCCGACTTCCAATCCTTTCAGTTGGCGACGTCGAACTCGCTCAATGAGATCAACAATCAAATTCGTGTGGTCGGAGACTCTCGTCAAGCATTTTTCGACTCCCAAAATGAAATTATGGAACTTCTTCGAGACATGAACAAGCCGAACAACTAGACCATCTTTGTTGCTTGTTTGCTTCTTGTTGTTTGTCGTGTTTGTTTCATTTGTCATTTGCTTTGGTGTGTTTGTTTTTGTATTAGCTTTATGCCTTATCTTCCCTTTTAAAGAAATGCATTTTCATTTACATACGGTTTGTCTTTTTGTCACAATTTTGATTATTATATTCTTTTTGATGGATGCCAAAGGGGGAGAACAATGGATAAAACATGCCTAAATCAAATATGTGAAACTCATGCATCTAGTAAGGGGGAGTTATCATAACTTTTTCATATTTATAGGCGGGAGCACTTACACAATTTGACATTAGTTTTTTTTCATCATAAAAAAATGGGAGATTGTTGGCTATTTGGCACTTTAATCTTAATTTTGATGATTAACAAACTAATATTATGCACAACTTCAATTACAACATCACACACATCATATTGTCAAATTGCATAGATATTGTGTATTTCTAACAATGTAGGTGATCAAACTAAGGGACTAATCAACTTCAAGATCAAGGCTCAAGACTTGTAATCAAAGCTCAAGGACTTCATATGTAATTTTCCATTTATTTGAGTTATAGGATCAAATGTACACTTGATGCACAAAGGATAAACCCGTCTCTGTCGGTCGACCGTTTGGCTCTCGGTCTACCAAACTTGTTCCCAACGGATGACCGAGTGTCTCTCGGTGAACCGTTTCCTTTGAGTGAGTAACCACTTGATATCCTGGAATCCATGTTTCGGTGTACCAAACCCTACCCGGTCAACCGTCTCCTTAGTGTTAGTAAACACTTGATCTTCCTAGAATCCTTGTGTCGGTTTACCGACCTCTATCCGGTCAACTGTTTTCTTATCCCCAGTAGCTTCGAAATTTCTCTAGATATCTCTATTCGGTGTACCGAAGGAGTATCGGTCATCCGAACATCACTTGTGTCTTTTGGCCTAAACGACTTCATCTTATTGGCCCACGTGGCACAAACTAACTCCAAAAGACTTATCTTTTGTCGTTTTGCAACAACCTTTGAAACGTCCATATCGGTTTATCGATCACCCTTCGGATTACCGAAGACTTGTTATCAATCAAAACATAATGGCTATTTTTGCACGTAATATTTTGACCGTTATCGATAAACCAATTTCCCAGGCAATGTCAGCAGAGAACCCGCACATGTATTGGTCAACTGAACTTTCCACGGTCTACCGAACAAGATCACCAAGTTACAACAATTCTTTACTGTCCAATTGGAACGGTGCACCGAAGTGTTCTCGGTCAACCGAATTTAATTGCTCGATATTAGGAAAAACTTATTGGAAGTTGGTGAATGGTTATCCGAGTTATATTCGGTCAACCGAATTCTTCAATCTGACCAATTAACCCACATTTTGTCGAACGACTGTTGGTGTCCTGGTCAACCGATGTTGCCCCGAATTCTGGCAGAGCATATGTCACATCTTGTTTGTTATTGGTCCAAACCTCACTAACTTACCATAACGACTCTATTTGTTTCTAAGGCTATATAAGCTTCACTTAAGAGACATATTCACTCTTCTTCTTGCCAAAAATCAATCCTACTCTTGTGCTATCAATCTTCATGCCTTCAAAGCTCTATCAACTCTCAAACTTCCATTAAATTCACTCCAAGCTTAATTCCAATCCTTGAGTGCATTCAAGTTAGAGTTTAACAACCACATTTAATTTCCATTGTGTTGTAAAGCTTCGAGGAAGCACCCTCTTGGGTTGTGAGAGGAGATCCGAGCAAGGCGATGGTGTTCGCAAGACTCTGATTGTAAGAGGGTTTATCATCGACCCGGAACGAAGATAATAGTGAATTCTCCAGTAGGGATCGGAGGATCGATCAGAACTTGAGGAGAGGACTAGATCACGGTGGTGTGATCGAACCTCTATAAATCTCCAGAGTCATCTTTATTGGTTTTTTGGCCTTAATCTATGTTTTGATGATTTAATCAACCTAATCTTAATTGTGATCATGTAGAGTATCATAGATGTTGCATTGTATATATATTATTTTGTGCTAACCTCTACAAGTGATCAAGACTCAAGGAAGAAAGGAAATCAAGTCAAGACATGTAATCAAGCTCATTTGAAGACATGTAATTTGCATTTCTTTGAGTCTTTAGGAACTTTGTGTAATTGAGCATACTTGAGCTAAAAACTACTCAAACACACACTAAGTTCCCTATAGAATTCACACACGAAATTTCACATAATTTGGACTTCAATAGATCACCCAAAGTTAGACCGGAAAACACTAAACCTGAACCCAAACTGTCTGCCCACATTCAATCGACCGAAACAAACCGTTCGGTCGACCGAGTGATCAATTATCTTGTTCGTGTTTCACTGCCCAAATTCGGTCGACCGGATGTCAACTATTTTTCGACCGTTTGTTTTGTCGTATATACCCAACAGTCGTATTCGTATTAACAAAAAATACCCCAAATACATTTCATGTATCGGTCGACCGATGACCTTGTTCGGTCGACGGAATATCTTTCTCTTGACAAACCCGAATCTCCTGCTGGAATTCGGTCGACCGTTAGATCTTGGTTCGGTCGACCGAATAGAACTTTGTTTGTCAACCCCAAAATGCCTGGTGTGATTCGGTCAAATGAACCATATTCGGTGTTCGACCGATCACTTAAGTGTACCTAAGTCTTAGCGTTGGGCGGCCGACCGTTCCTTAACCGGTCGACCGAACTAAGGTCAAAACTGTCAAACGGTCGACCGATTCACTCAGAATTGGGTCCTGCAAGTTTCTGTTTTGTGTATCTTACACCAACACATACCCAATCAAACCCAATGGCTATATTCTCTCTAATGCTTATAAATAGAGTTGTAAAACACATTTTAACACAACTCTCCTACTACTACTTGTCCAATACATTAGAGAGAAACTCCCAAGCTGAAATTTCCCCAATCCTACACACCAAGCTTACACTTCCACACCTTAGCATCAATTCCACATCCTAAGCTAAGTGTGCTCAAGTTAGAGAGTGTGTTCAACTCAAGATTTCATCTGTAAAAGAAGCAAGGACTTCGGTGAATGCCCGAAGTGTTCCTCTCGGTTTGTGAGAGAAGAAAGTCAAGCTCACGAGGGTGTTCGTGGAGCTTGTTTTGTAAAAGGTGTTCTCTCCCGGCCAGGAACGGGGAGTGGATAGTGAAGACGCGAACGGAGCTCGAAGTGTCGAGCGGAGCTTGCAAGAGAGGACGTAGGCGGTGGCCGAACCTCTGTAAAAAACCCCGAGTCCATTGTGGTTTGTATTTTCTATTCGTTCCTATGGACGCCTCCACAAAGGTGGAGGCGTCTGTCTAAACCGCCTCCACCTATGTGGAGGCGTGTTAGGCAGACGCCTCCACCTTGGTGGAGTCGGTTTAGCCAGACGCCCGTTTTTTTGTTTTTTTTTTAATTTTCTGTTAAATTCAAATTTTTCAGGTTCCGTTGCAAGATTTCGGTGGTGATGGAGTAGATTACAGTGAGTTTTTTGACAGTAAAGAAATATTTACAACAATCGAGGAAGGTTGTAAATGGGCGAAACAAGTTGCAATAGGAGCCGGATTTTTTTGGTTATATCATCATACAAACCGAAAGCAGATAACCGGATGGATTGTTACCTCAGATGTGATCGCAGACGTGAGATGAGTTCTCGTGATACGAGTATTGCACTGCGAAAGAATACGAAAAGAAAAGGTTGCAGTTGTCGGTTTTTGGTAAAGGTGGTGGAGCGACGAGATCGTGATGGATGGGTTATTGTTTCTAGTAGCATGTATGGGCAGCACAACCACCCATTGGCAGTTTATTCAGAGGATCACCGATAGGTCAGCGGACTTAGTGCTAGGGCCAAGCAAATTGTTCGCGATATGACAGAGGCACAAGCAAGACCCCGTAACATTTTGTTGGCGGTAAAGAAGAAATTTCCGGACGATAATCCGAATCAAAGGCACATTTACAACTTCAGAGAGTACATGAGGAGGACGAAATCTGAAGACAGGAATCCCGCGCAGCAGTTTCTCAGAGAGGCAACGCAGCATAAGTATTTGCATTGGATTGTGGCAGATGAAGAAACTAATGTCTTGACTCACGCATTTTTGGCACATCCGACTTCAGTTCAGTTGTTGCGTACATACCCATTCGTGATCCGTATGGATTCGACGTATAAGACGAACAAGTACAAGATGCCTTTGTTTGAGATGGTTGGGGTTACTCCAACAAATATGAATTTCCTCGTCGGATATGCGATTTTGCAGGATGAGACCGAGTCTAGTTACCGGTCGGTGTTGGAGAGGTTGCGAGATATGTTATTGGATATTGTTAACCCGACAGCAATAATTACGGACTGGGAGATGGGTTTGATGCGACCAGTGACAGAGGTTTTTCCTGAGTCAGCTCATTTACTATGCACCTGGCATATCAACAAAGACGTGTACAACTACGCATACCACGTATTCGGCAAGGAGAAGCAGCATGCAGAGAGTTTTAGACGTGGAAGGTGGAGGAAAGTCATGCTTTCTGATTCACAGACGGATTATGATAGAGCAGTCCGTAATCTGAAGGATTCTTACAGTTCCTGGCCAGTGCTGACGAAGTATGTGGAAGACACGTGGTTGGTGCATAAGGAAAAATTCGTGTTGAATTGGACGATTCAAGTTCTTCATTTCGGCAACACTACGAACTGCAGGTTGGAAAGTGCACATTCGGCTCTGAAAGAGTGGATCACTACATCGACTGCCGCTCTCGACACTCTTTTCGACCGCGTGAACTCGTCTATTGAAATGCAGCTGATGAATATTCGGAACTTTCTTGAAGATTCGAGACGTCGAAATTTGGCACATTACATAGGTCCTTTGTTTCAGCATATAAATGACCGAGTTTCGCATCACTGCTTGTCGTTAATGACTCAGGAGTTGAAGAGAATGCAGGACTTAAGTGATGAAATTGAATATCGTTGTGGGTGTGCTTTCCTGACAACACATGGGATTCCTTGTGCCTGTACCATGTACGAGTGTTTGACATCAGGTGATGGAATTTATTTAGAGCAGATTCATCCATTCTGGAAAACACTTGTTATCGGAGAAGGAGTCCAGATGTCAGATTTTGTTGATCAGTCAGCACAAGACGCCGAGCATTTTCGGAAGCTAGTGGATGAGATCTCGCAGAGCGACCCTGCAGTAATTCGGAGTGCCTCTCGTATTTTATACGAACAGTTACACCTCGATCAGTCGAACTATGGAGAACCCGAAGAAAATACTAAGGTACGAGGTCGACCTAGGGGAAAGTCGACACGTCGGGACCCGAGTGCCTTCGAGTATGCTGAGCGAGGTCGTGGTTGGTCTGGCAGTAGTGGGAGCAGGGGTCGTGGTCGGTCTGGCAGTAGTGGGAGCAGGGGTCGTCGGTCTAATTCGTCTCGATCGTCGTTGAATACGGACATAGGATCTTCTGGTATGTCGATATCTTTGTTGTTATGTTATTTAATATATATCAGTAATCTAAATGGGGTTGAATATATTATCTCATAATTTTGTTGTTTTAATGAATTGTTATTTACCTATCTTACAGTGTCCGGACCGATTGACGTGGACAACTTCCCATATAATGATAGACTGCCAGGAATCATTTTGCAATTTCTGGAAAGGTGGAATGACGTACGTGCTGATGGCAACTGTGGATTTCGATGTGTTGCCGATGTCTTTCATGGTGGTCAGGAGAACTGGTCGTACGCCCGTCGTGCGATTTCTAATGAGATAGGTGCACATCCTATTTATGAGACAGTCTATTTCGGCCATGTGAGAGAGGCTCGTCAACGAATTGATTGGGGCGGGGGAGGATGTGGCGAGGATCATTATATGGAGGTTTGGTCCGACTTGTTTCCTATTGCAAATTTTTACAAGTGTGCGGTCATGTATTTTGCAGTGGGAACGGATGGTTCGTTGTTCCCGTGTCTTACTGTTCTACCCTGGGAGTGTCCGTCTGCCATGACGAGGCCTGTCAGAGAGTTGGTCATTGCTCATTTAGGGAGTTACGCTCATTTTATTCGTTTGGAATTACTTGATGATTTACCAGTACCTCCTATAGCGACCTTATGGTATCAAATGCGAGATGAGAGTGTTGTTGGATGGGAGGATCAATACCAAAGTAGGATGGAGTATTGGAACCGGTTACGTTGATTGTAATTTGTAATGTTTTTGTAATGTATAATATATCGTGTATTTCTACTTATATCGTGTTGTTATTTTACCGTATTTTAAATTTAAATATTATTTCATATCTAAAGAAATAAGTTGAAAATCTTTTCGTGAAAAATAAATATTAAAAAATACGATAGTCAAAGAAATATGTAGAAGATATGTTCGTCAGAAATAAATAATAAGAGTACACAAATAAACATAAGCAAATACCAACGAATGTACTAACAGTGCAACAAAACGAAAGTAAAAGCAAGACAACTACAACTCAGCATCTGAATCATGGTCCGAAATGCCCAACTGGTTGTTCCAATCCTCGATCAGGCGATCCCAATCTGTACATGCAAGTCTTGTCGCCTCAGTCGGCATGATGTCTCTCTCTCGCAAGAACGGCTGCGTACACCGTATCGCCCTACTCATCCACTGTATGTAAAATAAAAATTAGCGTACAATAACAAAATATACTTTAAAATTAAAAAAATTAGATAAACTTACCGCATCGGCACATGTCCTATCTAGTGGTCTCTTCGGTCTCAGAATGATACCGCGTACGAGTAGTGGATGTGAGCACCTACTGAACCACTGCAAATAATCTGGAGCACAAGTGGAGGGGTCGCGGCTACGACTCAGATCGGCGAGGTGTAGTCGTCCTACTCTCGGAAATGTCCCCCAAACCGATTCCGCAGATGAAACGCTGTGCCTGACGTCGTACATCGTCGCAGTCGCAGACCGTACTGCATGGTCGGGCGTCGGGATGTCAACCAGGATCACCTGAACATAACCTAACTGACGTAACACGCGATCAGGTAAATAAGACTCTGTGATATCCCTATAACGAATAACGCCCATAAATGTAGTCCTCGGCACAGCTACAGCAGGCTCGGGACCATACGGTAACCACTCCACCTAAACGTTTATACGTTAATAATAATAAAGTTAAATTTAAATAAACGTGAATGATATATACAATATATACCTGCGATGCAGTCATCTGATCTAGCCGTCTACGAATAGAAAGAAGTCGACTCTCGTTCTTATCCTCCGCCCGGACATCCCACATACGCGAACGAGGATGGCCACACTCAACAATCTTCCGCTCACGATGTGGGCGGAAAGCAGGAAAATACTCGTATATCCAAGCCTGGAGCAGTGTAAGACAACCCGTAATCTGACCACAATCAGCATGACTAGATATGCCCAACTGGCGATACAGATATGCCAACGTCGCCGACCCCCATGAGTACTGACCAATGGTATCTGGGTCCCTCGCCTCCAATAAGTCGCGTGGTCTCAGTCTGGAACCGCTCTTGTCGACAAACAATACGCAGCCCAGCAGTAAGAAGAGATAAGCAGTCATCTGCGTATCCTCAGTCCGTGGTGGTCGCCCCCGTCTGCAACACTCGTCCACAGCGTCGATACTAACACCACCGCCACTCCAAAATGAGCTATCCCGCCCAAGACCCTCCAGGCTGACACCCAGCAACTCAGATACATATAACTTCAGCTCAGATGTCGGCGCATGCGAACTGACCATGGGACCCTCAACAGGAATGTGCAGAATCTGAAAGACGTCATGCAACATGATCGTCATCTCTCCGAACGGCAAGTGGAAAGTGTTGGTGTCAGGCTGCCACCGCTCCACGAATGCCGAAATCAACGGCATGTCGATGCAGGAAAACATGCTGTACGGCAAGTGACCCAATCCACTGTCAACCACGGTCGCCGTCATATCCTCAGTCATCACTGAGCGCCATGCCTGCAATGTCGTACAGGCTCTGTGCCGATTATGGCACTTCAAAACCTTCCGCTCCTTGCCATCCCAGACTGATGTACTGCCTCCTCCTCTGGCCCCAAGTCGTATCGGCCCCCATCGTCACTGTCGTCGTGACTCCTCAGCTCATCTGAATCATCCTCGTCGTCGAAAGACTCTCCAGGTGTCTGACGACGACGTAACAGATCTCTCTCTCTCCTAACTTAAGCATAAATACCACGTGTACGTGGATGACGAGGACCTGACTCGTCTGCTATACTACGTACCGCGCGTAAGGGAATTGATTTCCCTTTTCCTCCACGGTAACCCGATGACTATTAATTCAATTTTAAAAATACAAATTTATTAATGGATTTACTAAAATAATTAAACTAATTATTAACTTAATAATCGATTAATTTAGCAATTATCACAATTAATCAATAATCCTTTGCTAAAATCGTACACAACTAATTACTAACATAATAATCAATTTATTTAGCGATTTATTTATTAATTATCACAATTTATAATCAATAAACGATTTACTAAACTAATTTAACTCATTATTAACATAATATTCAATTTATTTAAATTTTATCACAATTTATAATCAATTTTTACAAAAAAAACCCAGCGTCTGCGGGAGACGCCTACCCTACGTGGTAGGCGTCTGCCGGAGACGCCTACCGTACGTGGGAGACGTCTCCCGCAGACGTCTGGTCATTGGGTCGGGCGGTCGCGGGAGACGCCCGACCCAACGAGCGTCTCCCGCGACCGCCCGACTCAAAAATGTTTTTTTAAATTAATTGAAATAAACAAGGTAATTTACCAGATGTGAGTAGTCAGGGGTCTCCGCTGGTTCTTTTCCTGGCATTCGAGACATTTTATGTGGGGAATAGAAGAGTGATATGAAGAGAAAGTTGTGTTAAAAGAGTGAAATGAGGAGTTATATTAGTAGAAAGGGTAGATGGGCAAAATGGTAATCTTACAGGCGATTTAAGTAGTTTTACGGCGATGAAGAGCAGTTCAGTTAATTTTGGGTTGAATATTAAAAGTGAAAACACACTACAATTTAATAAAAAAATTAGAGTTACCACGCCGGTTTACCTATAAAACAACGTGGTTAATACCTATAAACCATTTCGGTTTACAGTAAACCAACGTGATGCTCCTAAAACCATGTTTGTATATTGTTAATCGATGTGGTACGTCTATAACCACATTGGAGATTCTACAATCAACATGGTAACTTGAACATTCACGTCGGATGTTCTACGACCGACGTGGTATACTTAATAACACGTCAGATTTTCAATATCCAACGTAATCAGGGTGACGTGGTACCCATATTTTCCAGTAGTGTCTTAAAGTCACAGAGGTCCAAATGTATCAACTCAGAAGTTGTGTGCACACATCTCACATTTGTCAAATCGAATAGATGCGTCCAATGGAATATAATGAGTCTTAGCTAAACTTACCATATGCAATAAGTTAGTCTATCATGAAATAACTTTTGATCAATAAACTTAAAAGTGACATGATTTATGTTATCAATTTCTAGGCTCAATTTATACATACCATTAACAATGAATGCACAACCTAAATAGCTTGAATTTAACAAAAATGTTTTTCTAATATTCATAGTTGAAATAGACATTCTAGCTTTATCATGTAAACTTTCAGATATCTTTTTTTGTTGTAAATGAAGGTACTACTCTAACAAGTTTTAGAGTTAGTATTCACAATAAAGAAAGCACTAAATTAGTAATTCCAGTGTGAGGCACTTCAACCTCACCACCATTGCAATTTTCCACAGAGCTTTCAATATTATGACCTCAGTGAGCAAGTTCTTGTCATTGGCAACTTGACAAGCAGCATCACTTTCCAACCACCAGTCAGAGGAGGAACTGACCATTCCCTTCTTCATCATGTCGATGAAGGTTCAAGGCTCAGATTCACTAACCGACATATTAACCTCCTTTTGTGGTGTGTTAGGCTTTGGTTTCTTTAGTATCTTACACTCTCCTGCCCAGTGACCCAACTTTGCACAGTTATAACACTTGTCATTCTTCTTTCCTTCGAAGTAAGGTTTTTTTCTCTCTAATTACGAAGATGATTCACCTATAGGTGGCTTGGACGATTGTTGAGGCCTTTTGGAATGTGAAACTAAGTTGGTTACAAAATTTTATGTTCCAGCTTGTTCCAAACACTTATTGGTACTATTTTGATGCTTAATATGAATGTACCTCTTTAATTCATCCAGCCTCATTTGTTCTTTTAGTCTGTGCATTTCAGTATTAAAAGAACTTTCTTCACCATGTAGCTTATTCAACACAAGACCAACAAAAAGATTATCAAACAAATCAGAGTTATCCTCTTACAACTTGTTTCTCGTGTTCTCAAGCTCAATTAGCTAAGAAGTGACACTCGAATCCAAATTGAACTTGAATTCAATGAACTTCTCCTCAAGGAGATTTTTCGAGAGTCCCTCTTGCTTTTCGAATTGAGAGTTCAAGTGGTCACATATCTCTTTCACTATCTTACGCTTACTATAGGTCATGGCTAATTGAGGAGCAAAGATATATTGCATATATATTTGTATTTTGAAAACTTTTATCTTAATAGGTGATCAAGATTAAATAAGAAAGGGATTGACGTCAAGACATGTAATCAAACTTTTGAACACATGTAATTTTATCGTTATTGTACTTTTTAAGAACTTATGTAAACTCGAGCAAATCTATGTTAGAATACTCTTCACACACCTTAAAATATCTCTAGGATCAATTCCCACAATAACACATCCAATTGGCACTTGAATTGATCTCACATTTGACCAAAACACCAAAAACCTACACGTGCAAAACTGCACAAATCTGTACAGCCATTGGGAACATATGGTTGAGCGTTGGAGTCCAAAATTGGCCGAAAGACTAGTTTTTTGCGCTGTTGACCAAACAATCGTCTAGTGGATTCGAAACGGTCGACCGTGGGGAGCACAAAAAATGTCCAGTGCCAGCTTGCCTAACCTGTTTGACCGGTGATGTTTTCGCTCAACCATTAACTTAAGTTTTTAGGTAAATGGTCGACCGGTAGATTCTAACGGTTAACTGGTGTAAAATTGTTTTTGCACTTGTTTTTTTGTTCATTTGCCTTTTCACCTACTCCCACTTTCTCCAATTTCAATATGAACTTGAAAGCTTATAACTAGGGGTCTTTCCCTATGTTTTACACATCTTTTACACTCTCTACTACCCTATCGAGCAAAGAGAAATCTCTCCCACTTCAAAGTTCAAATCTCACACACTCACACTAAAACTTCTCCCTTGTGTTCACTCCTATCCTACTCAAGTGTTCTCAAGTCTAGAGTGTTGATTAGTGATTCCCACTTCCATCTTCTTGAATCACAAAAGTTGTATCGCTCTGGGAGGAAGTCACCTCTCGAGTTGTGAGAGAGAAAAATCAAGTTTGACGAGGTTGCTCATGAGCTTGGATTGTAAAAGGGGTGATCACAGCCGAGGAACGAAGATCGGATTAGTGAAGTCATGAGCGGGACTCGTGGTGATCGAGTGGGGTTTGCAAGAGAGGATTGGGACCCGATTGGGATGTTGAACCTCTTTAAAAAAATTCAGTCTTGATGTGGTTGATTGTTGTCTTTACTCTTTTTTCTCGCTACTTAGTCAATCATTAGCAGAGCACTTTAGATTAGCTTAAAGGGGCTATCAAGATCCAACAAATCGGACACAAATTTAATATTTCAAGATTGTTAAAGGTCATGAGTTTTGAACTAGTGTGAGAAATGTTGCTTGAAGTATTACAATGTGGGAGATAAGATTATGAATACACACTAGTGTTACCTCCAGCACAAGGCAAACCCAAAAGTTTATATATACACGTTACTAGACTCTGGCCCACTAGGACCGACTACCCGTGTTATCACTTATTAACTTGTATGTGAACATAATGTTTGGATTTATAAATAAAATATCTGAAAATAATATATCTAATGTGACGAAATATCTAGCATCCCATCCACTTCAATTGCCTCAACGTTCCTTTTCTACTCAGCACTTCAACACATTCGGGGTTATTCCATAATTCATGGTAGGACGACTAAAAAAGGAATCTTTGGAGATGGGTATGTGTCCAATTCATTAATTGACTTTTATCGTAATGAAAATGGGTTGAGTTTGGCTCTGTGGATTTCGAGGTGGAATTCGGTGTCGTGGAATGCAATTTGGGTTGGGTATGTAAATTCGGAGGGTTGGCGGTTGTGAGATGGTGAGGGGTTGATATTATATGTCGCAATTATGATTACGGTGACAACAAGGCTTGTGGTATGTTGGATAGGATGGGGACCCATTGGAGTTTAGGGTTTTAAGAAGACTTGCAATTGGTTTGTGGTTTGGGTTTGTATTTGGTTTGGGTTTGATTTGGGTATGGGCTTTGAGTGTGTGCATATGGAAGAGATAGATAGAGAGAGATAGGAGTAAAGAGGGAATACAAAGAGAATAGAAGATAAGGAGTAGAGAAGTGAAATAAAAAACTATTTATGGAAGATTTCATAACTCCGCCTATGTACGTGTACATAGCCTATCCCAAGCCTGGATAAAGAAGGAGGGGTGCAATAGGTGTTGCGAGCCAGCGTAAAACCCTAGTTATTCCCATGAAAATGAAACTTAAAAGAGAATCGTGTATGGGGTGTCACCCTCTTAGCGACGTGCTACATCGGGCCCCCGATGTAGTGATTCAAAGTGAGCAAAGGTCTATGCATCATTCCCGACGGGTGCGAGCGATAAGGAAGCTAGTCGAGGGACGCCACCACCTTAGTGGCACACTGCATCGGCGCCAGGATGTAGTGCACAAGGAGTTAGGGTCCTCATACTTTACTCAATGGGTGCGAGGGATAAGGAAGCTAATTGAGGATAGTAGGATACGCATAGGTAGTTGGAGTGTTGGATCTTTAACAAGGAAGTTGAGAGAGTTAGTGGATGTGATCAACAAGAGAAAAGTCGATATTCTTTGTGTTCAGAAGACCAATTGGGTAGGTGAAAAAGCTAAAGAAGTTGAAAAATACAGGGTTTAAGTTATGGTAGAGTGGAAAATATAGAAACAAAAATGGAGTAGAAATCTTAGTAGATAAGAGCCTAAGAGATGAGGTGGTAGAGGTTAAAAAGCAAGGTGGTCGAATAATTTTGATTAAGTTAGTTATTTGAAAACTGATTTTGAATGTCATTGCCGCATATGCCCCACAAGTAGGTTTGAGCAAAACAGTGAAGAAACAATTTTGGGGGACCTTGACATTATGGTGAGAGAGATTCCTAGTAGTGAGAAACTTTGTATTGGAGGAGATTTTAACGATCATGTTGGTAAAGATAGCGAAAGGTTTGAATGTATCCAAGGAAGGTTTGAGTTTGGTGTTAGGAACCAAGAAGTAGAAGATTTTTCTGAATTTCACTGTAGCATATGACCTCATGGTAGCAAATATTTTCTTTAGGAAAAGAGAATCTCATTTAGTCACATTTTGTAGTGGTCAACATCGGAGTCAAATTGATTTTGTGCTTACTCGAAAAGATGATCGAGGATATTGTATAGATTGTAAGGTAATACCTGGAGAGTGTGTGGTGACTCAACATATAAGTTGGTAGTAGTGAACTTTCGCTTTCGTATTGGTGTGGTACGAAAAAAGTGTAATAAAGATGTGAAGATTAAGTGGTGGAATCTTAAAGGAGAAAAATGTATTAGATTTAGGGATAGACTTGTGGCAGAGGGACCTTGGGATGTTGTAGGAGACACTAATAGTATGTGGGAGGGTATGTCATCTTACATTCGACGAGTGGCTAAAGAAGTTTGTGGGGGGAGAGTAGAGGAGGTGACTAGATTCGAGAGACACGTGGTGGTGGAATGAGGATGTACAACAGGCAATTAAAACTAAGAAAGAATATTATAAGATGTGGTTTAAAGATAAAAATGAAACTAACTTAGAAGAGTATAGGTTGACTAATAAAAAACTAAGAAAGCAGTAAGAGATGCTAGATGGGTTGTTTATGAGAATTTATACCAAAATGTTGGATCAAAGGAGGGAGAGGTTGAAATATATAAGTTGGCTAAAATAAGAGAGAAGAAAACTAGAGAACTTAATCAAGTTAAATGCATTAAAGATGATAATAATAACCTTTTAGTTAAGGCGAAGGATATCAAGGAAAGGTGGAGAGGGTATTTTGATAAGTTGTTCAATGGACAAAATGATAGCGACACTTTTGAAGTGGATGATACAATTGAGGAATCTAATAGACGATTTGTACAGATGATAAAAGAAGTTGAGGTTAAGGAAGCCTTAAAAAGGATGAAAGTTGGTAAGGCTTTAGGACTAGACGAGATCCTGATTGAGGTGTGGAAATGTCTTGGGGATAAATCAGTAACGTAGTTAAGTAAATTGTGTAGTAGTATCTTTGAGAAAAATAAAATACCAAATGAGTGGAGGAGTACTTTGGTGCCAATTACAAGAATAAATGGGATATTGAAAGTTGCACTGACTATAGATGTATCAAGCTCATGTGTCATACTATGAAATTGTGTGAAAGATTAATTGAGCACCATCTAAGGAAAGAAATATGTGTTAGATATAATCAATTTGATTTCATACCTGGAAGGTCAACGATAGATGCCATATTTCTTATAAGACAACTTTTGGAGAGGTATAGAGAACAAAAGAAAGATCTACACATAGTTTTTATTGATTTAGAAAAGGCATATGATAGAGTTCCAAGAAATGTTATGTGGTGGGCCCTAGAGAAGAAGAAGATATCAACAAAATATGTGAATTTAATTAAAGATATGTACAAAGGAGTTGAAACTAGCATTAAAATTTGTGTGGTGTGACTAAAGTTTTTCCGATTAAGATTGGACTTCATCAAAGTTGAGTTTTAAGTCCATATCTCTTTGCTTTAGTAATGGACAAAAGATGGATGAAATGACCAATTTTTACAACACATGGAATGAAATTTATGAATTCTAGGTTTATTCATGGTGATTCTGTAATTTTTTCATTAAATATTAATAAAACTAGCAGACGTTAACAGAGACATTAACGACTAACGTAATGACATTGGAAAAGGTTAATGTCATTAGAACAATTTTTTGGATTTTTCTATGGCATGAGTGGAAATAGTTGCTTTCAGATGGTATATGATCATTTTCATTGTTTCTTGATGACACGCAAACAATTCACCCATATTGTATATGGAAATTAAAGTCCTTAATAGAAAACCTTGATAGAGTGGTAGTTTGAAAAAAGTAATGGCACTTTTGATTGTAAAATGGATTTCCAGTAGGATAACTAGAAACAACCGTAAAGGATCACAAATCTATAATTATGTTGTTTTAAAGTGGGATGCAAGCAAAAAATCCTTCACGCAATGACTTTAGTTTTAGCTAACAAGGTAGTAATGTTTTTACATCATCCAAACAACTACAAGGGTTGGTGATGTTGTAGACTCTTCAATTCAGTAGGCAACCATGTGAGCCTTTTCGATTTTTCAACGTAGAGGTGCGTTTGGAATGACTAAAAATTGGGGGAGGGGGAATTTTTAGGATAAACATTAAGGAGAATAGTCTTCTTGACCTCTTCAACTATGGTGGAATTTTTGGGGGTAACCATTAACGAATTTCAATTATGCTCAAGTTTACGTATGATTCCATAACTCAATAAAAGATAAAATTACAATTCTTTTGGAACTTGATTATATATCTTGACTTGAGTCTAATTTGTATTTGAGTTTTCAACACCTAATAAGTTAACATGCACAACTATGGTGTATAGTATGTATATGTGTGAAATTGATTAATTAGATTAAGTATTAAAGTTAAAAGATATTATCAAATAAAGAGTGGGTTAAGGTTATAAAGCCACCATAAAATCTGTTAGAATTGCAATGTAACGTCCCGAAACAGCGGAAGATTTAAAATTTCAAAATAACCAACATAACAGACAACTCACGCGGGAACGTCACTAATATATAAATATATAAATCCGGGTGCACCCAAAATACAAGGAGTTTTCCAAAAGAAGTACAACTACAATACTGATACAATGGAATAGAATACAAGTAGTCGTACGGTCTAGCAACTGCCGAAGAGGATCCGACTCCAAAGCGCTCCGTCCTCGGTCACCACCCACCCGGACCTACTGCGATCCTGAAAAAGATGCAACAACAATGCCTGAGTTTCCAGAAGGAAACCCCGTATGCCAACCCACCTATATGCATGCATCACATAATGAACCTATCATACTAGTAGCATGTCATGGCATCAACAGAAATGGAAAACAGTTCCCCTGAAGGGTAAAACAGGACATCAGTCCGACAATCAATCATCGGGTCTCCCGAAGAGACCTACTGCAGGCACATGCAGTCTAGCAGCCCGCGACATCGCACCCCCCACACGCAGCTACACTACTCAAGGGTTCGGCAGGGAGCCTCTGTCACGTCTACGCGCCGATAGAAACAGATCTGTAAATCTCAGTGGTCGGGGCCACAGGGACCAACGGGGCCGTCGCCCGGAAGGTATAACAACATCATCTCGGTAGGTGCCCATCCGAGGAAAACAACATAGCCGACACAGCCTCGGCCCAACAATCATCATCGCCGGCACAACCTCGGCGGCATCATCGGCACAGCATCGGTGGTCCATCACAACGTCCGACACAACATCGGACGGGTCCAGACCGAAGTCTGCCAGGTCAACTGGCTCCACGAGCCGCGAACACCAACTGCGCCGCTATAAAAGCAGGGCAGCGACCTCCGTAGCCCCAAGGGCCGGTAGTCACCTCACCCAACGCCAGTTGCGTGCCCGCACAACATCAACACTGGGATCCGCGATCCCTCAGGCCTGCTATACTACAAAGTGCCAACAATCATCTCAAAAGTCACGGTCCATTCATGGAGGTGACGCGTCCCGAACACCCACACTCTTCCCAACGGCGGTCCCTGGGCAGGCACGCATCACGCGCCCACCGTCACCTCCCGGCTCACGCACAAGGCGAGGACACGGGTTTCCGTGGACAAAGTTGGCGTTCAAAAAGGGAACCAGGAATTCTGTCCTGGGCCCAAACGGTCGACCGGAAGAGGTGATTCGGTCGACCGGTTCCAGAAAGGAATCGGTCGACCGTACTCCTAAAACGGTCTACCGCTGCGCTCAAACAGAACCCCCCCCAACGGTCGAACAAAGGTCTAAAACCGGTCGACCGAACGAGGTCAAAATCCGGAGTCTGGTCAACATTAAATTCCACTCTATCGGTCGACCGACTCAGGGGTCTCGGTCGACCGAAAACAGACAGGGTCAACCTATCATTCTAAGTCATATAATCGGTCGGACGCAAACCTCCAACGGTCGAACAACAAATGATCGGTCGAACGCCACATGAAATCGGTCGAACAAATCATGCAAAACTAACAGGTGCACTTAAGTTCCGGTCGAACACAACAAGGACCGGTCGACCGACAACAGGTAGAAAAATCCCAACTCACTAGCAATAATGCACTACCGGTCGACCGCCCCAAGGCATCGTTCGACCGGTGAAGGTTAAAGTCGGGCAAACAGTGCTAAAACGGTCGACCGCCCGAAGGATCCGGTCGACCGTTGGTCGTCTTCAACCTCGCGCCAGCCGAGGTTTTACGAAGAAACGCGTCGCCGGAGAGGTCTCCGACCTCCCCCGACTCGACCAACGCATCCCTCACATGAGGGTCAACAAACAAACCACACTAAGGAGCGGCATACCTCAAAAGAAACGACGAAAATGCCGGAGCTCCGCTCGTGCACGTCGCCTCCGGTGATCTCCCCGCGCGCTCGACTCCGCACGCCTCACGCCGCGCGCTCTCCGGTCTCCTCCTCAGCTGCTCGCCGCCACACGCACCAGCAAGGAAGGGAAGGAATGAGGGAAAGGAAGAAGAAAAGAAGAAAGAAGAAGAAAAACTATGTTTTATAACCCCGTCTGCTACAGTGCCCGCCAACCTCACCATCACCCTACACACCTCAGGCCACTGTAGCCCGCCTCTTCCCCATTAAAACCCAACTTCCCATGCAAAGCAAGCCCTAATCCTCCTCTAATCTCCATTAGCCTCCTAATCTCGGTTAGGGACATAACAATCCACCCAACTTAAAAGGATTTCGTCCCGAAATCATAGCAAACTACTCACCGAACAGCTCTGGATACTGCCTTCTGACATCCTCCTCGATCTCCCAAGTGGCCTCGCGCTCGCTGTGATGCTGCCACCTGACCTTCACCATCGGAATGGTCCTCCTCCTGAGCTGGTGATCCATGCGATCAACAATCTCGACTGGACTCTCCTCGAGCGACAAGTCCTGCTGAATCTCGGGCACTGCTATCTCAATAACGTGAGCTGGATCTGCAACGTACTTCCTCAGCATCGATACATGGAAGACGTTGTGAAGACCCGAAAACTGTGGTGGCAATGCAATCCGGTAGGCAACCTCTCCAACTCGGTCGAGGATCTCAAACGGTCCAACATATCTCGGACTGAGCTTCCCCTTCTTCCCAAACCTCATCACACCTCTGGCTGGGGAAATCTTCAGAAACACATGGTCGCCCACCTCGAAACTCAGCACTCGTCTGCGTCGATCTGCATAGCTCTTCTGCCTGCTCTGCGCTGTGGCCAGTCTCCTCCTGATCACATCCACCTTCTCTGCATACATCTGCACGATCTCTGGCCCAACTAACTGCCTCTCGCCCACATCACTCCAGCATACCGGTGATCTGCAAGGCCTCCCGTACAATGCCTCGTACGGTGCCATCCCAATACTCGAGTGGTAGCTGTTGTTGTAGGCGAACTCTATCAGCGGCAGGTGCTCATCCCAGTGCCCTGCCCAATCCAGTGTGCATGCTCTCAGCATATCCTCCAGGGTCTGAATCGTCCTCTCTGACTGACCATCGGTCTGCGGATGAAACGCTGTACTGAATCTCAGACGCGTCCCCAAAGCCTGCTGCAGACTCCCCCAAAATCTGGAAGTGAATCGAGGATCTCGATCGGAGATGATGCTCACTGGCACCCCATGCAACCTGACTATCTCCTCCACGTACAACTTAGCCAGACCCTCCAAAGGTAACGTGGTCCTGATCGCTAAGAAATGCGCCGACTTGGTCAGTCGATCGACTATCACCCAAATCGCGTCGTGGAATCTCCTCGTCTTCGGCAAACCCGTGACAAAATCCATCGTCACGTGCTCCCACTTCCACTTAGGAAGCTCAATACACTGCATCGGTCCTGCTGGCCTCTGATGCTCAATCTTCACCTGCTGGCAGACCAAGCATCGCTCCACGAACTTTGCAATGTCGCTCTTCATGCCCTTCCACCAGAAGTTCCGCTGCAAGTCCTTATACATCTTCGTGCTCCCCGGATGAATGGTGTATCTAGCTCTGTGTGCCTCCTCCATGATGTCATCTCTCAGCCCATCAACATTCGGCACCCAAATCCGACTCCTGAACCTCAGACCACCATCAACCCCCACACTGAAATCTGATCCATCTCTGGAAGCCAACTGTAGCAGACTAGCTAACTCATCATCCCCCTGCTGAGCCTGAACCAACCGTGAGACAGTCTGCGGCTCCACCCGAAGTCCAGCAATCTCGTCTCCCTCTGTACCCTCTGTGAACGGTCTCCACTCTGACACGGCCTCGAGTAGCCTCCACTCCTGGATGCACAGACTCGCAACAGAAACCTCCACCTTCCTGCTCAGCGCGTCTGCAACCGAATTCGCCTTCCCCGGATGATAGGAAATGGTGAAGTCGTAGCCCTTAATGAACTCGAGTCATCTGCGCTGCCTCATATTCAGCTCCTTCTGCGAGAACAAGTACTTCAGACTCTGATGATCGGTGAAGACCTCGAACTGCTCGCCATACAGATAGTGCCGCCAGGTCTTCAACGCGTGAACTACTGCTGCTAACTCCAGATCGTGTGTAGGGTAGTTCTTCTCGTGCACCTTCAGCTGCCTCGAAGCGTACGCGACCACCTTCCCATGCTGCATCAGAACACAACCCAAGCTTATCCCTGATGCATCGCTGTAAATCACGTAGCCTCCACTGCCACTCGGTAGCGTCAGAATAGGTGCTGTCGTCAATCGCCTCTTCAGCTCCTGAAAGCTGTCCTCGCACTTCTGGGACCAAACGAACTTGACGCCCTTCTGCGTCAATGCTGTCAGCGGCGATGCAAGTCTGGAGAAATCCTGGATAAACCGCTTGTAATACCCTGCCAGACCTATGAAGCTCCTGATCTCCGTCACGCTCGTCGGGGCTCTCCACTGAGTCACTGCCTCGACCTTCGCCGGATCCACTGAAATCCCGTCTGCTGACACAATATGCCCTAGAAAAGCCACCTGATCCAACCAAAACTCACACTTCGTGTACTTGGCATAAAGCTGCTGATCCCTCAAGATGCCAAGCACAATCCTCAGGTGCTCTCGATGCTGCTCCCTGTCGGGCGAGTATACCAAGATGTCATCCACGAACACAACGACAAATCTGTCAAGGTACGGCTGGAAGGTCCTATTCATCAGATCCATGAATGCTGCCGGTGCATTCGTCAGTCCAAATGGCATCACCAAGAACTCGTAGTGGCCGTACCGCGTCCTGAAGGCTGTCTTCTGAACATCCGCCTCCCTGATCCGCAACTGGTGATAACCCGAACGCAGATCGATCTTCGAGAACACTCTCGCTGTCTGCAACTGATCGAACAAATCATCAATCCTGGGCAAAGGGTACCGGTTCCGAACGGTAACCTTATTCAGCATCCTGTAGTCAATGCACATCCGCAACGATCCATCCTTCTTCTTCACGAAGAGCACAGGCGCTCCCCATGGAGAAACACTCGGTCGAATGAACCCGGACTCCATCAACTCCTCAACTGCTTCTTCAGCTCCGTCAACTCAGCAGGTGCCATCCGATAAGGTGCCTTCGACTGAGGTGTCGTACCCGCAACCAACTCGATGCTGAACTCGATCTCTCGGTGCGACGGTAATGCTGGAATCTCTGCTGGAAAAACATCTGGGAACTCCTGCACTACCTCTATATCCTCCAGCCTCCTCGTCTCAAGATCAGGAACTACCAGCGTGGCCACAAACGCTCTGCATCCCTGCTGTATCAGTCTCTGTGCCTTAACCGCAGACACAATCAGACGACCCCCTCTGCTCCTCGCACCTCTGATCAGAACATCTGGCACGCCCTCCATCGGGATCAGGATCTTCTTCTCACGGCAAAAGACTCGCACGTCGTACTGTGACAGCCAGTCCATCCCCAGTATGACGTCGAAGTCCACCATCGGTAACAAGACCAGATCTGCCGGAAAATCGTGGTCTCCCGAAGCAATTGTGGTGCCGGGGAAAAAGCTCCCCACAGTGCCCACCTCACCCATGGGCGTGCTGACCTCCAAAACATCAGTCAGCAGCACAGGGGTCCGCCCCAACTCGCCAGCAAACTTCTCCGAAATGAAGGAGTGAGTGGCGCCGCAATCGAACAACACACGTGCTACTGAACCAGAAACTGAAAGTGTACCTTCCACGACGGTGTTGGAGTCCCTCGCCTCCTCAGCCTGAATAGTGAAGAATCGTCCGGTCTTCCTGCCCTGGCCCGGTGAAACAACTGATCTGCTGCCTCCGCCTCTGCCTACTGTCGGTGGTCCTGGCCTCCTGCTCGGCTCACCCTGCCTCTAAGGACAATCACGGACGAAATGCCCCATCTGACCACAACCCATGCATTCTCCAGTCCGACGAGGACACTCCTGTCCTGGATGGAACCTCCCGCAGTAAGTGCACGCTCCTGACTGACGTGCTCCTCCTCCAATCGAACCTGGGCCTCTTGCCCGGGTTCCCTGCTCCACGACCAGCTACTCTGCTGCCGGTGCTCACTGGCGCCTTCCGCGCCTCCTGAATACACTCCCTCTGGTCCTGCTCGATGATCGTAGCATGCTTCACTGCATCTGCAAGGGTCCGCGGCATGCTGTTGATCACCCGAGATCGAAGCGGCTGTCTCAGTCCCTTCACGAACTTCCTCGCCCGCTGCTCTGGGGTCACACAAATCTCAGGGCAGTAACGCTCCAAAGCGTTGAACCTGCTGATGTAGCTCGTCAGTGTCATGTCCTTCTGCTCCAGCGACATGAACTCCTCCCTCTTCTGATCCCTGACATGCTGGGGGAAGTACTGCTCATGAAACACCTCCAAGAACTCCTCCCAGCTGACATCTGCACGGTCATCAAACAGAACTGTGGACGTAGATCTCCACCAGTTGGCGGCCTCGCCATCGAACACATAGGTGGCCAGCTCCACCATCCTCTCAGGTGCTACACCAATAGCGCGGAAGATCTTCTCCATCCTGAAGACCCAGTCCTCTGCAACCTCTAGGACCCTCCTGCCATCAAAAGTCGGCGGGTGCTGACGCATGTACCGATCGTGCTCAGCTCCCACTCCGCCCTGGGCGCTCTGAGCTGCCTGACGCTCCAGAAACTCGCCCAACCTGTCCCACTGAGCACCTGAAGTGTCGTCACTGGGATCACGATCGCGTGGAGAACTCCTCACGCGCCTAGGTGCCATCTGTCACCACAACAATCAACAGATAAGCAACAATGCATGCATGAGCTACGGAACTAATGCATGCCTCTAGCACTACTCCTAAGGGTGGTTCTTTAGACGAAGACACAGGAATCGACCGCTCTGATACCAAGTTGTAACGTCCCGAAACAGCGGAAGATTTAAAATTTCAAAATAACCAACATAACAGACAACTCACGCGGGAACGTCACTAATATATAAATATATAAATCCGGGTGCACCCAAAATACAAGGAGTTTTCCAAAAGAAGTACAACTACAATACTGATACAATGGAATAGAATACAAGTAGTCGTACGGTCTAGCAACTGCCGAAGAGGATCCGACTCCAAAGCGCTCCGTCCTCGGTCACCACCCACCCGGACCTACTGCGATCCTGAAAAAGATGCAACAACAATGCCTGAGTTTCCAGAAGGAAACCCCATATGCCAACCCACCTATATGCATGCATCACATAATGAACCTATCATACTAGTAGCATGTCATGGCATCAACAGAAATGGAAAACAGTTCCCCCGAAGGGTAAAACAGGACATCAGTCCGACAATCAATCATCGGGTCTCCCGAAGAGACCTACTGCAGGCACATGCAGTCTAGCAGCCCGCGACATCGCACCCCCCACACGCAGCTACACTACTCAAGGGTTCGGCAGGGAGCCTCTGTCACATCTACGCGCCGATAGAAACAGATCTGTAAATCTCAGTGGTCGGGGCCACAGGGACCAACGGGGCCGTCGCCCGGAAGGTATAACAACATCATCTCGGTAGGTGCCCAGCCGAGGAAAACAACATAGCCGGTACAGCCTCGGCCCAACAATCATCATCGCCGGCACAACCTCGGCGGCATCACCGGCACAGCATCGGTGGTCCATCACAACGTCCGGCACAACATCGGACGGGTCCAGACCGAAGTCTGCCAGGTCAACTGGCTCCACGAGCCGCGAACACCAACTGCGCCGCTATAAAAGCAGGGCAGCGACCTCCGTAGCCCCAAGGGCCGGTAGTCACCTCACCCAACGCCAGTTGCGTGCCCGCACAACATCAACACTGGGATCCGCGATCCCTCAGGCCTGCTATACTACAAAGTGCCAACAATCATCTCAAAAGTCACGGTCCATTCATGGAGGTGACGCGTCCCGAACACCCACACTCTTCCCAACGGCGGTCCCTGGGCAGGCACGCATCACGCGCCCACCGTCACCTCCCGGCTCACGCACAAGGCGAGGACACGGGTTTCCGTGGACAAAGTTGGCGTTCAAAAAGGGAACCAGGAATTCTGTCCTGGGCCCAAACGGTCGACCGGAAGAGGTGATTCGGTCGACCGGTTCCAGAAAGGAATAGGTCGACCGTACTCCTAAAACGGTCTACCGCTGCGCTCAAACAGAACCCCCCCAATGGTCGAACAAAGGTCTAAAACCGGTCGACCGAACGAGGTCAAAATCCGGAGTCTGGTCAACATTAAATTCCACTCTATCGGTCGACCGACTCAGGGGTCTCGGTCGACCGAAAACAGACAGGGTCAACCTATCATTCTAAGTCATATAATCGGTCGGACGCAAACCTCCAACGGTCGAACAACAAATGATCGGTCGAACGCCACATGAAATCGGTCGAACAAATCATGCAAAACTAACAGGTGCACTTAAGTTCCGGTCGAACACAACAAGGACCGGTCGACCGACAACAGGTAGAAAAATCCCAACTCACTAGCAATAATGCACTACCGGTCGACCGCCCCAAGGCATCGTTCGACCGGTGAAGGTTAAAGTCGGGCAAACAGTGCTAAAACGGTCGACCGCCCGAAGGATCCGGTCGACCGTTGGTCGTCTTCAACCTCGCGCCAGCCGAGGTTTTACGAAGAAACGCGTTGCCGGAGAGGTCTCCGACCTCCCCCGACTCGACCAACGCATCCCTCACATGAGGGTCAACAAACAAACCACACTAAGGAGCGGCATACCTCAAAAGAAACGACGAAAATGCCGGAGCTCCGCTCGTGCACGTCGCCTCCGGTGATCTCCCCGCGCGCTCGACTCCGCACGCCTCACGCCGCGCGCTCTCCGGTCTCCTCCTCAGCTGCTCGCCGCCACACGCACCAGCAAGGAAGGGAAGGAATGAGGGAAAGGAAGAAGAAAAGAAGAAAGAAGAAGAAAAACTATGTTTTATAACCCCGTCTGCTACAGTGCCCGCCAACCTCACCATCACCCTACACACCTCAGGCCACTGTAGCCCGCCTCTTCCCCATTAAAACCCAACTTCCCATGCAAAGCAAGCCCTAATCCTCCTCTAATCTCCATTAGCCTCCTAATCTCGGTTAGGGACATAACTTGCAAGACTCACTTTCCCATCGCCCTCGCCCCTCAGGAAAGAGATGACGGTTTATTGCAATTTTCCTTCCTGACTTTGGCTTAGTTGCGCCTTGCATCAATGTCATTTGAAAATAGACACTTACACCCTCTCATTTTTGTAACTTACCCTATACGTAATTGTTTGGACAAAACCGGCTTCACTTCTGCAATAAAGAGAACTGGTTTTTTTTCTACCTTTATCTTATTTATGCATGTGATTCAGTAGCTCAAGTAGGAGTTTGAACTAAAAAGTAAAGTAGCTTAGAAAAAATTTGTTTTAATCTTATGGAGAAGGACAATATCGTCCCAAAAATGGATGAAAGTTGGTATGCATCAAATTGCTAAAATTACAAAAGTAATAGTGGGTGTGTCCGTGTCCGTGTGTGTTAGTACCAAACCGCAATTTATCCTATAAATATAAAACTTTTAATACCCAAACTACATTTGAAAAACAAGAAACAAAAATCTCATTATCATTTTTAATTATTCATAACAAGCTATAGTAAAATTATAAAAGACATTAGATACTATAATTTAATCATTATAATATATCTTAAACTAGATATTTTCTTGTCCAAAAATCACAATTAAATGATTTATTTGTTAAAAAAATTCAATGGATTCTAGTGACATTTAGAAGTAAAAGATGTTGCTTTTTTAATTATGCTCAATTTATCTTTTATAAAAAACATATTTAACACTTGCAGAGTGCTCAAAACGTCTCAAGTGTACTCGTAATTAATTTCAGTTATATATATTTATTGATATTTTTTCAAGGTTATAAAAAAATACTTATAATCTTCATGGCGCATTACTGCATCTTGTTTATTTAACTTCTTTGAGTTTGAAGTGCGATTATTGAATCGGAAGAAGACTCCTTAAGTCTTTGCAGCACATTTGTTTAATTAATTCCTTTTCTAAGAAGACTATGGATGTTGAAGCCTGAAAGGAAAAAAATAAGATGAATTGCTTGGGTGCTACTAACAACCATTGAAATTGACTTTATATTATCTAAAAGTAAATTTTTGGCCTAATACCATAGAAAAACAAAAAAATTGTCCTAATGTCATTAATTTTTTCTCAATGACATTCTAATAGCAAACCGTTAATTTCTCCATTAAATTCCATTATTTATATTTAATAGAAATTTTACAGAATCACCCTGAATAAACCCAGAATTCATAAATTTCATTATATGTGTTGTAAATGTTGCAAAAAAGTACTCAAATAATTTATCTATACTCTCTCATCTTTTTTTCTCTCACTAAACTTAATGGCTCGGTTACTAAACTAATGAAATATAATAATTTATATATATTAAAATTAAAAAATAATTAATTATTTTGATAAAAAATACATTTTCTAATAAATATTCATTTTTAAATAAAAAAATGCCAATTTTTTAATGAAATTTATGTTTTGAGTCTTCAACACCTAATAAGATGAAAACATACACAAATATAGTGTATAATGTGTAGGCATGTGTATGAATTAATTTATTAGATTAAGTATTATAGTTTAATGACATAATCAAAACAAAAGGTAAATTAAGGCTATAAAGCCAACATACAACTCTACACACTTTTATTTGCAATAACTAGGCAATTGATAATTAAAATATCGACCTAAAGTTCATTATAGGGCATGGTCAATATATTTCTCGATGGCAAAACCAATGCAATCGTTGCTCTCGGGTAATTATTACGTGGTGGGGATGAGGAATCTAAGGAATGACTTAGTGATAATATGTATGTACATGTGTGATGCAGATACACAATCCATGCCACTGCTGAAAAGTTAGCTTACAAGGTCGCCTCTACCACGTTGGTTAATTACAATCCGACGTGGAAGACCCCCCTACCATGTCGGTTTTATCAACACCGACGTGGTAGGGTGTTTTTTATTTTTTTTAAATTAAGACCCTACCATGCCGGATTAAGGAAATCCAACATAGTATGTTTTTTTCGTGTGTGTTAATGCATCCTCAGGGCATATGATTGGTAGGATATCCTGGTTGGTAGTGTATTTATGAATTTGTTTGTCATGATAGCGAGTCCTCATTCATTTACATAAAGGCATGATTGATAAAATATACATTGATGATGGACAATTACTAGAAGATACATTGCCTTTTAATATAGTTTAAATATCACTTTGACAAGCTTAGTAATCTTGCAAAACAGGTTAATCTATATATTGATGTTGTTGAAATGTTAATTATCAGATGGTTAATAGTATTATGTTCTAAGGTAGATTGGGAATCAATAGATCTTGCAAAAGGTAAGCAAATGTCATCTAATGTTGTGCCATGCAGAAAGCGGTTGATAGCGCGTGCACTTGCTATTAATTTTAAAATGTATTATTTAAAATTAAACCCTTCCACGTCAGATTTAGGAAATTCGACGTGGTAGTGTGTTTTTTAAAGTTTTTTAAATTAAGACCCTACCACGTTGGATTTAGGAAATCCGACGGTGGTAGGGTATTTTTGTAATATATATTTTTTTAAATCAAAACCCTACCAAGTCGGTTTTAGGAAATATGACGTCGTATGGTCTTTTTTTAATCTATTGTGTGTCATCATGGTTTACACCTATAATCAGTCGATTATGTGTTGTTGTCAAGAATTAGTCGATTATTATTGCCAAGATATGTGCTATTTGTTTTTAATATATATATATATATATATATATATATATATATATATATATATATATATATATATATATATATAAAGTAAACCCTACCACGTCGGTTTTCAGAAATCCAACATAGTATGTGGTCTTCCACGTCGGCGAACACATAAGCCTAAGTGGTAGGGGATTTGGACCCGATTTTCAGGACACGACTGGATCTGGAATGAAATGGTCTACCAGGTCGGATTTAAATTAATCCGACGTGGTAGGGGGTTTTCCACGTCGGCCTTTAAATAGTCCGACGTGGAAGGGTTGATATTCCCTAAATTCTCTGGATATGTGTTGGATAAACATATACCACAAGATATGTGTTGTTGCCAATAATCAGTCGATTATTGTTGCCAAGATATGTGCTATTTGTTTTTAATATATATATATATATTTAAGTAAAACCCTACCACGTTGGTTTTCAGAAATCCAACGTGGTAGGGGGTCTTCCACGTCGGCGAACACATAAGCCGACGTGGTAGGGGATTTGGACCCGATTTTTTGGAAACTGTACTGGATCTGGACTGAAATGGTCTACCACGTTGGATTTTAATTAATCCAACGTGGTAGGGGGTATTCCATGTCGGCCTTTAAATAGTCCGACGTGGAATGGTTGAATTTTTGTTTGGTATAGCCGCGTAAACCAAATTGAAATCCTGCCAATCCATAAATCAACAAACATAAACCCTAGCCACCTACCTCTCCCTAACCACATCGACCTTCCCATCCAGTAGTAAAGATAGGTGAGAGATCCATTCCCTTCTCCACTTCCTATCCTCTTCCGACCTCGCAATCCACGACTCCAACGTCCCACCCAAACCATCATCGGAATCCACTCCTTCGCCTCCAATCCCCGACCTCAACGTTCCACCCAAACCCTCTTCCGAATCCACTCCTCCGCCTCCAAACCCCGACCCCACCGTCCCTTCTCCGACGACTGACTAAGCTAGAGTCGAGAAAATGGAGACCTTGAAGACCTATCTGGAATGCATGTATCCTCAAGGAGCAGAGGTGGTGGCATGGTTGGAGAAGACAAGGATTGAGATGTTTGTTTATGGAGATCAAATGATTGAATCCGAGGCCACCCCGAGTACACCACAGATATTCTCTCACATTCTTCAGTTTATTACTTTCCTTGCATGTCATGGTAGTATACAAGTTGTGGATCAACATGGTTGGTCTCTTGAGGAAAAGGAAACATTTATTCATTTTTGTAGATTGACTTAAAAAACTGATCCATATATAAGAAGGTTTATTTTATTTGTTGCCTTATTAGATGTATCTTTTTGTGTATTGTTTGAATGAATGCTGCAAGAAATGTATGCGAATTTGAAAGTTGCTGAATTGAATATGAATGTTGCAGGGATTGAGTGTGAATTACAAACGTTAATTTTAAAATAAAACAAAACCCTACAACGTCGCCGACGTATAGAAAACCGACGTTGTTGGGGGTCTACCACGACGGTTTTAGAGAAAACCGATGTTGTAGGTACAAAAACCAAAAATAAAAAATACCCTACAATGTTGGGTTTTAGAAAACCGACGTGGTAGGGTATAAAAACCGAAAAATCAAAAAAAAAAAAATTTTATTAAGCGGTCTATCACGTTAGATTTTAGACCGACATGAAAAGTACCCATGTATAACGTCTTTCACCTACCACGTCGGTCAACTAAGTCGGTCAACCTGACGTTGTACCCCTTTAATATCTAACGTGATAACCCTTTTTCCAGCAGTAGAAGTGTTTAACCATAATAGATAAACCAACGTGGTAGGGCATGCCTTGAACAATCCAATCCCACTATAATTTATTTGACCATCAAAGTATGAATCACAATACCATAAATGAAGTTCTACAATGACATTAGGAGATCAAACCTCTATCGACCCCTTACTTTATCTACTTTGACTACAACAACAATTTGATGTCAAAATAAGACACAAATCTTACTTTGGTAAATCCTAAAGTTCGTAGAAGTGTTTAACCATAATAGATAAATCATTGCAATTCTATTCTTAAATAATGGAATATGAAGTCATGAGTATTGGCACAAAATTCTTCATTTATCTTATATATTCAAGGCAATTCATGATGGCAATTAGAACCACCTTTCATTCTCTCATTCTACAAGTGAAGACAATTATATCCGGTGAAATCGATAGGTAACCAATAATACCCTAAAATTATAACATTTATCTTATTAAAGACCACATAATTGGCTATTAAACATTAATAATAAGGAATTTACATAATCATGAGATAGTCATTGGTTAGTGATGTGTCTTTTTGATATTTGACATTGACATGCATCTTATTTTTAAAGGAGAGACTACTTCTTTTAGGAAACCACCAATCTTGGCAGATTCGTTCAAGTGTAGTAAAAGTCTTTAACAAAATAGTATTGAAGGATCACTAAGCGATGGATGATTGAAAACCCAGAACAATCTCAACCAATAATTTATAACTACATGTTCGTTATCGAGAGATGGTTTTTTGTTGTTATACATAGATGCGCGCGTCCAGGACGCTACCCATGTGGCATTGAGTCAGCATCCAATCATCGACAAAGTCACGGGAAAAAGTGTGCCTTTTTCGAAATAATGGAAAAACCTTTGTGTCTTGCGTGTGACGGTTCCTCTTCTGAGGCAGCGATTAGACCGCGAAGGGACACCAAAATCGGTGCTTGCTGACATCCCAAGGAGCGAAGGAAAAAGGAAACAGGTATCTCCTTCCCTTTCTGAACCTTTTTACGTCTGATCGGGTTCCTTTCTCTTTCTCAACCCTAAACCCTCAGATTTCCTCTTTGGTTGTCGATGACATGGATTCTCCCCATCAAGCTTCTCCTACGGATGTGGTGGTGCATTACGTTTGTCTTTTTAACCAATGCACGGGATTTTGATAATACAATCAGGGTTTTGATATTTTCTGTGTCTTCTTAGGGGTCTGTCAACTACTTCCAGCCCTCCAAATGTTCGTGGACCCCAATAGAGAAGGTGTTGGGGAAGTTGAAGGAAGCAGAGAAAGACATCTTCCGGGCTACCCCCTTCGGTCACTTCCTAGATTTCTCCAACATTCTGGTTGATAATGACATTGTCGACTGGTTGTGGAACACTACGACGCCGAGGATGTGGGGTTGAGGATAGGCTCTGGGGTAGTACACTTCACAACCGAAGATGTTGCCCTAGTTTTGGGGCTCAGACTCCGTGGCAAGGCAGTACGGATGCCGCCTAAAGACGTCGCAACCCAAGCAGGGGATAACCTTAACAATGCCCAACTTTGTGCCCATATGATGGCTACCAATTATCTGGGTAATGAGGAGGAGTACGTTTGGCTCCTTATTTGTTACATCTTCATCCATTTCTTGTTCTATGATGGCACACATCGAACCAGACTTTAGTTTGTCGACCACTTGGCTAACTTCAAAGGCTACACATGTACGCGTGGGTGGAGGCTATTCACGAAGCACTTGTGTTGGTACTAGAGAAGGCAAGTCGTGATCTACAGGCTAGGAGATCTACTGGTGACGCAGCTACAAGGAAGGGGTACGTCGATGAGTGTGTTGTTGTACTACAAGTAAGCGGCCTATCCCTCCTTAAGTTATGTTCCAAAGATTGGCATGGCCATTTTAAGTGAAAACATGTTCTTATTATGGTAACTTTTGACCTTTTTAAGTAGCAAACTGTCCTTTTTATACACGGATGACTGTCCTCATAAGTACGTGAGCATGACTGTTTTAACAAGATGAGGTTTCCTTTTTAAGTAATTGTTCATCCTTTAAGTAATTGTTTGTCCTTTTTAAGTAATGCCTCATCCTTTTATGTTAAACTTTGTCTTCTTTAAAATTCTTCGCTCGTCCTTTTTACCTATCGTAGTGTCTTTTTTAAGTATCGGGATGTCCTTTTTATGTTATAGTTTGTCTCTTCTTAAAATCTTCTCCAATCCATTTTACTTATTGTAATGTCCTTTTTAAGTATTAGGTTGTCCTTTTTCAATTTTTCGTTTTCCTATATAAATTCTATGTATGTCCTTTTTAACACGTCGTCCTGTTCATTTAAAGACCTGGGTGTTCCTTTATGAGTTGTATTTTTTCATTTGCGTTGTCCTTCTTAGGTGTGATTGTGCGAGAAGTTCCTTCTGAGGAGCCAAAAATGGGTGCCTCTCCCAGGTGGAACCATTAGTCCAAAATGTTTGGAAAATTGCTCATTCTAAGGAGATCGGAGGAACACGACATCACCCTCCCCAAAATTTACGAAGGCGAATTCAATCCGGCACAACCACCGAGCCTTACACCGAAGGAGAAGGAAATCATTGGTGTGGATCAAAAACCCGAGCCAACCCAACACACTGAGAGAAGAGGAGAAGGAAAAAAAGTGGGTAGAGGAGGAGAATGAGAAAGAGAAGGAGAAAGAAGAGAATAAGAGAAAGGAGGAGGAGAATGAAAAGGAGAGGGAGAAAGAAGAGAAGAGGAGAACAGGGAGGAGGACAAGGAAAAGGAGAGGGAGAGTGAAGAGGAGATGATAGAGGAGGAGAGGAGGGAGCAAAAAAGTAGGAAAGAGGAAGAAGAAAATAAACAAAAGGAGAAGGAAGGGCACAAGATGAGGGTGGCAGGAAGAAAGAACGAAAGAAGAGAAAATGAAGAAGGACGAGGAAAATGAGAAGGCCAGGACAGCAAGGTGGGGGGCCAAAGGACATCACTCATGGCCAAAAGACAAGAAGATGAATTGAAGGACAAGAAGAAGAAGGAAGAGGAACGGAAAAGGGAAGAAAGAAGGATCCATAGGAGTGTAAACAAAAGAGGAAGAGGGTGGAGGATGAATTCAGGTTGGCTCACCGCTAGCGAGAGACAAGACCAGACATCGACATGGATGCATTGGCCACGTTGAGCCCCGATGAGCTGAACATTCTACTGAATTTGACCGCACCCACACAAAATCACAAGGAGGTGATTTGGAGAGGTGATTCATATTTCTTCAAATGTTCCGACCTGAAGGAGCTCATGACAAAGCAGATGGATTTCACCAACGAGGTGATCGACAATATGCTCTGTGTACTGGAAGAGCACCAAAAAATAGAAAACTACCCCGAAGAGGTAATTTGAATTCCAAGCTTCTATTCGGATACCATTTTGACTGGCCAAGGACATACCATTGAACAATGGTGTGGAACCTGGAAGGGTCATCATCGCACAACCAATGTTGCTGACTGCACATTGAACTCTGGTTGTTGTTAATGACTTGGCCGAGGAGATCCTGCATTATAATAGTTGCTCTAGAGAGCAAGTTCCATATGAGAATCCCGACAATGTTGTATGAGTACATGAATGTTCGGCCAAAGACGTCGGCGAATACTGGAGAAACAGTCTTAAGGTGGACTGACCATTGAGATACCTGAGGGGCACGTGCCAAAGACAAATTCCGGGGAGCAACGACTGTGGTGTTTTTGTCTTGTACTGGATAAAGTGTCTCATGCAAAAGGTCTCCCCAACAGAAGACAGGGACCCCAAGACACTTCACTCGGTCAAGGGTGAATTGGTCATGAATTTATTGATGGACTCTCGCACCTGTGTGGACTTTGTAAATTAACAAATACATTTTAGATTTCAATTACATTTTGTAGTTCTCATACTTCGAAGTAAGATTGTACACATGCACGTAAGTTGATTCAAGCGTCAACACAAATCCTTCCTTAAAAAGAACAAACACGTAGTTAAAAAGGACAAACCCCAACTTAAAAAGAAAAAAAATGTCTACTTAAAAAGGACAAGCCCATGTCTTACATCCGATAAGCATGAACCATCATCAGGACAAATCCGTCCTTAAAAAGGACAAACACCTACTTAAAAAGGACAAACACCTACTTAAAAGGTCAAATCAGAATTAAAAGAGACAAGCTTTAGTCTTAGCTTGGATAATGCCAAGTCCCTGAAAACTGACAAACCGCTCCTTAAAAAAGACGAACCCCTACATAAAAAAAGACAAACTCTTGCTTAAAAAAACAAACGCCTACTTAAAAGGGACAAGCTCATTAACAAATCCCTCCTCGATAAGGACAAAACCATGCTTAAAAAGGACACAACCATGCTTAAAAAAGACAACTCCAAACTTAAAAATGTGAAACCTCTACTTAAAAAGGCAATGCGTGATTATTAGAAAGGAGTACATATTACGAAGGTCAAACGTTGATATAAAGCTAAGGAGCATGTTGCTCATAATACAACTTTTGTTCCAATCGTCAAAATTTGGGCAAGGTCATTAACAAATGGCTCCTTCATAAGGACAAAACAATGCTTAAAAAGGACAAAGTCATGCTTAAAAAGGACAAATCCAAACTTAAAAAGGATAAAACCCTACTTAAAAAGGAAATACGTGAATATTAGAAAAGTGTACATATTACAAAGGCCAAGAGTTGATACAAAGTTAAGGAGCTTGTTGCTTGTAATACAACTTCATGTCCCAATCGTCAAAATCTGGATCCCCTGGTCTAGGCACTATCTGATGCAGGGGAGATTTGCCCTTCGTTTGATACTTGCTTTTCTCTTTGGTGATGTGCTTTTTTTGCTTCTTTTAATGATTTTCTCAACTAAAGAAACCGGACGTCTAGTAGGTGGTCTGTCTGGACAAGTGACTACCTGGATTGCGCACAGAGGTACCTACGACCACAACTTCATCAACTATGGTAGGGCCCTAGGTAATGTTCATACGTGACCTCAGCCACACCATACACTTCACGGCCTTAACATACCTTTCATGAGAAATGAATGCTTCCCGTGCGATCCAAAGAGCACGACCCATTATGTCGGCGCAACGCATCCTTCTCCATTACGTCATCTTGGTACATCTTGTCTCGATAGTTGCGATGAATATCCTTACACCATCGATTAATGATGTATGATGGCGAGAGTAATGCATTACCATCAATTTATCTACAACCAACACGTGGCAGCAAAGAAGACCAATGCGCTGAAACATTCTACAATCACTTATGAAGTTCAGACTTGTCTTTTGTACAAGGAAACATTTCGATAATAGTTGCTCACCAATCTGTACACGTTCAGTGACTTTGTAATGCAACGCGTCATTCGATTGGACCTCCTCGATTAGGCCTCAGTTCATCATCTTCCCAATTTCTAAATGGACTTTCTTGAAAACTCCTACGGTATACAACTCGTTGGTTTGCCTCTTGAAGGGATATATTGAGACCAATTGGGGGTTCTTATGTAGGCAATCGAAATTTGATTGAGTTTCCTTCTTGTACTTGTGACGGAGAGCGAGTTCGTATTGTTGAACGAACTTGTTAAGCGTGGTCTTAGAAGTTACGTACTTGTCAAAGAACGCGTTCATACTTTCGCTTCTTTCGGTAGAATCCATTCCCGTGAAAAAGCAATTACCCAAGAAAGTAGGTACCCAAGACTCACGGATACCGTAAATGGTTTGGAGCTAGCTATGGTTTTGAAGCTCAAAATCAGCCAGGAAATCATGCCAATTCCTCTCAAATTCAGCTGTATTTTTTTGAGTCGTACACAATCAATTTTAGATCAAATAACATGTGCTTGCGATACTGCATCGGAAACTTCACGGGAGCTTTGTTCATCATGTGTCATATGCAAAATCTATGTCTGGCGTTTGGGAAGACATTCCTCACAGCAGCAGTAATGACTCCACATTAGTCTGTTATGATAGTTGGTGGAGGGATATCTCCAAAAATATGGATATTAAGGAAAAACAAACATGGCAAAAATGGAAGAGTCATTCTTAAAAAGGACAAACTCATTCCTAAAAAGGGCAAAATCATACTTAAAAAAGGCACTCCAATACGTAAAAAGGGACAATCGAACAACTTTAAAAGTACACTAACATTGAATATAAAGGATATAATCGTTCATAAAAAGGAGAAATCATTACTTTAAAAGTGCAACCCCAAGAACCTTGATACGATATAAACATCTCCCGATGACGGATATATAAAAAGGACAACCTAACATAGTAAGAGGGACAATTCATAAAGTAAAAAAAGACAAACTATTCCTTAAAAAGGACATGCCCAAGACCATTAATACCGTAGTATAATATCTTCACACGTACCGCTGATGTGAATTTTATTTATACCGCAAGTGCACGGTGTCAATGAAGACGTGGCAAATACGGGTCGAACACAAGGAGGGAGAGATATTGTTATTTTTTTTTTTCGATTAGAGAGAGAGAACAATTAAATTGGTTGGTTTTGAGATTTTTGGGTTTTAATTATCTAAAGCAAGAAACATGAACAAATAAAACTAAAACAAGAACAAAGATGGTGAATTACGTTGGGTGGAGGTTTAGATATCGGGTTTAGATTAGAGAATTCTGAAACTTATAATAAATCATATTAGTTATAAAGCATTACATGATAAATGATTTAACATAAACTCAAGTAATCAAAACATACTAATACAAAATTAAAATAATAACATCTTCTCTTCTCATCACCCTAAATCCGTCACCCCCACCCTTTGGAAAGAGTTAGAAACTCATAGATGGAGGGAGGGAGAAGGGGTCCTAGAGAAACTAAGAAAAGAAAATTAAAAACATAAAATAAAAGAAACAGAATTTTATTGCTAAATTATGGAACAAAAGGAAGAACTCCTCACAACATCGTTCTCGGGGCTATTTATAGCCGATACAAGGGACCTAAGCATGAAATAAGAAAGTACACGCGTCAACACGCAACCGGTAAAATTTTTAGAGCATGAATCTAATTTGGTGCGGCGGATTCGCCGCAATTTGCTCTTGAGGTGCGGCGGATTCGCCGCAATTTGCTCTTGAGGTGCGGCGGATTCGCCACCTTTTTGGCTCAGAATTGACCCGGATTTTTCCTGTGTGTTTATGGTATGATTTCAATGTCATTTGCGCGTCTGGATTGATTCTTGCATATCTTTGGAGATCCGAATTAATTTCTTCATATATTTGGAGATCCACATTGATTTTTCTTTATATTTTCTCCATAATAATAAAAGCTACTCGTGATTTGCAATTAGGTCCTTGACTTTTTGCAATTAAGTCCCCGGCTACTTTTGTGCTTAAGTCCTTGTTCTTTTCGTAATTAGGTCTTGAATGCTTTTATGCTTGGATACATTTCCATTTGAAGCCCGATAAACTTGAACTTGGTCTTTATGATAGAAACGAGTCTTTTGTACGCGTTTATGCTCGGGATGTGGGTAAATTGCATTCAGGTCCCTGTATTCTGTAAATAAGACTAAACACATACCTTAGTAGCATTTATTGATGTAAAAGTAATCTAAATGAAAGACATATGATGCAATGTATGCAATGCATCAAATACCCCCACACCTAGATTTTGCTAGTCCCTAGCAAAACAGAATATAAGAAAAATAAAAACAGGGAAATCCTAACTCACTTTCGTAGGAATCACGGTTGCACTTAGCATGTGCAACAAGCCGTTAAACCTCCTTGTTGCCAAGGGGGAGGAGTGTTGTCTCCTGAGGGTTTTCAGCGGATATACCCACAAAATCCTGAATCAACATTTCATTAATAGTTCTCAATATCCTACCTCAACCTTATACATCTCACTGAGAATTCTTGCATGCTCATTATATAAATCTAACTCATTAAAAATATGACTTGGTCTTTGTTCCTCCAACATTCACACCACTAACCCTTCTACACATGTTTATCACTTGAATTATTTTGCACGCCTCCTTTGGTGGTGAAGTATCATTCGGATCAACCATGGCATGGATCATTCTTTTAGCTTTGGGCCTTGAGTATTATTTTTTTTTCTTTTCTTTTCTTCCGTGATTCAACACATTTGCTTTTTGACACTTTTACCCTTTTGCATTCGTGTAGCGAGTTTGGTCGATAATCCCAAGCTGGTAGACTCAAGTTACCGGGTTTCAAGATACCCCTACGGACCAGTGACTCAAAGGCTTGGGCTTTTGTAATCATTTTGCAAAATGTGTTTTCTTCACTTTATTCCTTTATTTTTATTTTTATTTTCCTCAAGGCTTAATTGCTATTAGAAGTCCACACTTCCCGGTATATTTTCCTCAACCTCTGCTTTTTATCAACCACTTCAAAGATTTGATTCATTCAATTTAAGTGCATACATGTCTTAAATGGCAATGGGTTATTTCTTTGGAACTTAGATTTATGTCATAATTTCTACAAGCAGAACTATATAATAAGGAACAAAAACTCAATGCAATTTGTACACGGGTTTTAGCAGTTCAATCTTAAGCTATGTCATGAAACATTAATTTTTTTTAAAAATAAAAGACAGAATATATAGATAAATATATACATAAACACCCCCCCCCACACACCTAAATCATGCATTGTCCTCAATGTATGCAAATATAAAGCAAATGCACTTATTACCTTGATGAACTGCGGTGGACGGATGGAATTTGCTCAAAGTCAACCATAGTCAGAACTGGATTGAATGACACCATATTGGTGCATGTATCCAGTTGAATTGTTCCCTATGTTGCAATGAGAGTCCTGAGTCACAGGTTCCACACCCCTCACATAAATTGGTTCTCTTATTTGCTCGAGTGACGGTGGGTGTGTAGAAGAATTCCTCCCCTTTTTCTTACTTCCTTTTTGATTTTGTGACGATTCAGAAATATTATAGATACGCGATTTCATCACAACATCACTTTGATTGCATGTTATTTCTGGCTCACTATCAATATGAAAGATATTAAATTCAGCTTTTAAGTTCCGAAAAGATAATTGCATGAGCCCATTTCGACAGTTTATCAATGCTTCAGAAGTGGCCAAAAAGGGTCTGCCTAGAATTACAGGGATTTGTCGATTAGGATTTACAACAGGTGCGGTATCTAGTACGACAAAATCCACTGGATAAATGAAGTCACCAACCTTAATCAAAACGTCCTCTACTATACCTCTTGGTTTCTTAACAGAACAATCAGCAAATTGGAGGGTTGTCTTAGAGGGTTTTAGTGGACCAAGGTTGAGTTGCTCGTAGACAGAGAATGGAGTAAGTTAACGCTTGCACCAAGGTCTAGAAGGGCTTTATTGATAAAAGTATCTCCTATTGAACATGAAATTGTGGGACACCCAGGGTCCTTATATTTTATAGGAGATGTGTTGGAAAGAATAGAGCATATGTTCGCAGTTAGGAATGCCTTCTTTGGTACATTCGTTTTTCTCTTTTTAGTGCACAAATCTTTTAAGAATTTAGCATAAGCAGGTATTTGTTGAATCATGTCTAGGAGTGGAATGTTCACCTTAACTTGCTTAAATACTTCCAAGATTTTCTCTATTTGTGCACTTGAGTTCTTTTTGAGTCTATTGGGGAATGGGGCTTTAGGAACACAGACTCACTCAGGTTCAGGTTGAGCTACAGGTTCAGGTTGAGTAGGCGGGTTGGGTGTTTCATAATGGACGTCAGGTTCAGTGGTCAGGTCATATGTGGTTGCTTGATGGTTAGATTGATTAGAAGTTCTAGGATTTACCACATTATTATCAATTTGTCTTCCGGACCGTAATGACACTACTGCATTAATTTGTTGGAACGGTCCTTCCTCATTAACCATTTGAACCGGTCTAGGGTTATTATTTCCTGAAGGTGGTTGATATTGATTATTAGATCTTGGGTTCACCTCAGGTTGACTTGGAAACCGACCCTTTTCTCTTTCGCCTACTATTTGTGCTAGTTGGCTGACTTGTGTCTCTAGCCTTTGGAAGGTCTGGTTGGTTGTTTGTATAAAAGTTTTCATCAAATTTTCCAAGCTTGTCAACCTAACCTCATGATCGTTATTGTTACTAAACCCAGATGATGTATTATTTTGGTTATACGGGTTTGGTTGTTGTCTAGGAGGTTGACCATGTTGGTTTGATGAGAAATTGGAATTATTACGCCAACCCGAGTTATAGGTTGATGCGTATGGGTCATTTCTAGCATGGTTATACATGGCGTTAACTTGGTCCCATTCCGCACAATCCTCCATTACATGACCAGTCTGACCACATCTAGAGCACGGGATAGTTGATGCTTGATTCACTCGGTTTTGGGCTTGTAGCTCTAAACTTTCCATTCTGCGCATAAGGGTAGCTAGTTTTGCTTCAGCCGCTATGTTGGCATCAACAGCTAAGACACCTGGTTTGGGTTGACTTGCTATTCTAGATCCAATACTCGGGTTAAGCGGTGTTCTAGCATTGTCCCATTGCATACTATTTTCAGCTAATTCCTCGAGAAAAGTCCAGGCATCATTTTCATTTTTCGACATAAAATTCCCTTGGCTTACGGATTCTACCATAACCCTAGATGTGGGTGTCAATCCCTCATAAATAATTTGGCATAATTGCCATCTCGGAATTCCATGATGAGGGCATTGGGTCAGAACACTCTTAAATCTCTCTAGATAGGAATAGAACGGCTCGCTCTCAGACTGAACGAATGCAACAATTTCATTCCTAATCCTCATAGTCTTATGGTTGGGGAAATATTTTTTTAGAAATACTTGAACAAACTCAGCCCAACTCCTAATAGATCTTTCGGTTAGACTATATAGCCATTTCTTAGCGTCGTCCTTTAGTACTAGAGGCACAAATTTCAGACGCACTGCCTCTTCAGGGATATGTTGGTATTGCATAAGAGAGCAGATTTCCTCAAATTCTCTAAGGAAGAGATATGGATCTTCCCTAGAGGTGAACTTAGGCAACATACTCATGTATTGTGCCTTAAGTTCGAAGTCGCGACCCGGTATGGTGGGCATAACGATGCACGATGGCTGAGCAGCCATCGCTGGATAGCATCGATCCCTCAGAGTTATAGGTTGTGCAACAGGCGGGTCCACTACGTTCTCACCCATTGGATCCGGGTGAGGTGGTGCAACAGGTGGATTGGGGTTAAGTTCCAGACTGGAATCTAGATGAACTCGTGAGAGTCGATTACTCAAGTCCCGAATCCAAATCTGAGTGCACCGGGTTGAATCAATTTTTGAATTCAAATTCGAAATTTAAATTCCAAATTTAAGTTCAAGAATTATTTAATTTTTTTTTTATATTTTCGTTTTTTTTTATGTTTTTTTTTCAAAAGGGAAACAAACAATAGAATGGGGCAAGATGAGAAAGGAATCCTAATCTAGAGAATTTAGGTGAGAAGAGAAAGAAGACTCAGATGAGAAAGGAAACTTAACTCTAAAGATAGAAAAGAGGGTTGGTCAGAAATTTCCTAAGAAAGCACGGTTCAAACAATCCTAGACCTAGTGTCACTTAAATCTAGACGACTCCTAACTGGTTGAGTCGAATTGATTCGCTTGATTCACCTCCCTCACTAATCAAACCAAATTGGCCAGGTAGTGTATAGCTAGTGGGGGCGCTTCCGACAGAGTCGGTGCCAATTAGACAACCACTTCGCTTGGAAGACTTTCGTCAACACAAAAACACTTCCTAGACACCAAATTGAATTCGATCGGCTTCAGGTCATAGCAAGTCAAACCAATTCTTCTCCTTAATTGAGTCCGAGTCCTTAGGGGCCAATGTCTAATTGATTTTAAATTTTAAGGCTTGGGTGACACTTTAGGATTGTGATTTGTGGGCCACGGAAGGGTGATGAAATCCCCACCGTATCTTTTCCTACGGAGTTGCCCTTAAGATAGTTTAACTTAGATCTAACAAAGATAGTCAAACAATGGTCTTTTTAATGGGGGCAATTGCAAGGTTGTATGCAAATTAAATTATATGCTTAAATGCAATCGTTAAAAACCGCGATACGTACCTTGCCTCCAGCACTCTTCAACAGAAATTGATTTGCAAGAATTTAGCAAGAATAATGCAAACAAAACATTATATGATGCATGCACTAAGGTCTTTCTAATTTTGCGAATTTTAGGTCAGAGTTGAAATATTGCCAATTATGGAATTTAAGCTTAACACGTGCAATTCTAATAAAAGGAAATTTTCTGAAACTATAAATTACGAGGAAAAAGGCAACGAAGGTTACCTACGCAATGCTCAGTCGGGTTCGCCGCCCGCTCTCGAAATTTCAGTAGCTTTACGCGTCCACCCATAGATGAGTCGCGTCCCAGAAAAAGCTGAAGCCCAGAAGCTCCAAGAGTGCGGCGGATTCGCCGCAAGTTGTTCTTCAGGTGCGGCGATTTCGCCGCTCGTTTAGCTCAAATGGTGCTCGGATTTCGCCGTGCACTCTGTTGTCTCCTGAAACACAAATCCAAATACTTAGATCGCGCACAAGATAAACAGGATAAAATCGAAATACAAAAACAACAAAATCTGCGTCGCCTCCCCGGCAACGGCGCCAAAAACTTGATGTGAATTTTATTTATACCGCAAGTGCACGGTGTCAATGAAGACGTGGCAAATACGGGTCGAACACAAGGAGGGAGAGATATTGTTATTTTTTTTTTTTCGATTAGAGAGAGAGAACAATTAAATTGGTTGGTTTTGAGATTTTTGGGTTTTAATTATCTAAAGCAAGAAACATGAACAAATAAAACTAAAACAAGAACAAAGATGGTGAATTACGTTGGGTGGAGGTTTAGATATCGGGTTTAGATTAGAGAATTCTGAAACTTATAATAAATCATATTAGTTATAAAGCATTACATGATAAATGATTTAACATAAACTCAAGTAATCAAAACATACTAATACAAAATTAAAATAATAACATCTTCTCTTCTCATCACCCTAAATCCGTCACCCCCACCCTTTGGAAAGAGTTAGAAACTCATAGATGGAGGGAGGGAGAAGGGGTCCTAGAGAAACTAAGAAAAGAAAATTAAAAACATAAAATAAAAGAAACAGAATTTTATTGCTAAATTATGGAACAAAAGGAAGAACTCCTCACAACATCGTTCTCGGGGCTATTTATAGCCGATACAAGGGACCTAAGCATGAAATAAGAAAGTACACGCGTCAACACGCAACCGGTAAAATTTTTAGAGCATGAATCTAATTTGGTGCGGCGGATTCGCCGCAATTTGCTCTTGAGGTGCGGCGGATTCGCCGCAATTTGCTCTTGAGGTGCGGCGGAATCGCCACCTTTTTGGCTCAGAATCGACCCGGATTTTTCCTGTGTGTTTATGGTATGATTTCAATGTCATTTGCGCGTCTGGATTGATTCTTGCATATCTTTGGAGATCCGAATTAATTTCTTCATATATTTGGAGATCCACATTGATTTTTCTTTATATTTTCTCCATAATAATAAAAGCTACTCGTGATTTGCAATTAGGTCCTTGACTTTTTGCAATTAAGTCCCCGGCTACTTTTGTGCTTAAGTCCTTGTTCTTTTCGTAATTAGGTCTTGAATGCTTTTATGCTTGG
This sequence comes from Triglochin maritima, assembly GCA_963682175.1. Lineage (NCBI taxonomy): Eukaryota > Viridiplantae > Streptophyta > Magnoliopsida > Alismatales > Juncaginaceae > Triglochin > Triglochin maritima. The sequence continues at coordinate 19,312,473 of OY821779.1, forward strand.
ATACATTTCCATTTGAAGCCCGATAAACTTGAACTTGGTCTTTATGATAGAAACGAGTCTTTTGTACGCGTTTATGCTCGGGATGTGGGTAAATTGCATTCAGGTCCCTGTATTCTGTAAATAAGACTAAACACATACCTTAGTAGCATTTATTGATGTAAAAGTAATCTAAATGAAAGACATATGATGCAATGTATGCAATGCATCAACCGCCCATACACGAAAGCCACGTCTGGAACAACCATATGTAATTTCAGTGGTCTCACAGGACAACAAAGTGCAACCGAGCAACACAGACTCGAAAGAGTGATTAACTCCTACAAATGGTGCAAACGGCATGTCGTATTTGTTGGTGAGGTATGTAGTGTCGAAACATATAGCATCCCCGAAGTATGAATAGGCAACTCTAGAACGGCAGTCGGCCCTGAAAATGTTCCTTAGTCTTCCTTCGTCATCAATGTCCATGACATAGAAAAACATTGAATCAATCTTCTACATCTTAGTGAAATAGTTTTGAAGAGCTTGTGCATCGCTGGGTCCCAATTTCAAATTCCTGACTTTGGTTATAACATTCTTGTACACAAAAAAGATATTAAGGACAGAGATGTCTTGAAACACAATAACGTCGATAAAAACACAAACCTTAAGTCCATATCGTTGAAAGTCAGTTTGTCATGCCTTCCAGCCTCGACAACAAATGATTGCATGATCTTAGCAGCCGAGATCCTGGAAGCATCATTGCGCGCTATTCGTGCAATCGCGGCATCATGTCATCGTGAAGTATTTCATTGTTATGTTTTAGATTGACAAAGTTAATCTGGTAACCCCTTGCTGGGTTTCCAGAAACCCTGATGCGAGTTGTGCACTCGACTCTACTCGATAAACATGGCTTCAATATTTCTTGTTCTTGGTATGTTGGTGTCTTGCCCTCCTTGGAACAAGTAAGCGTAGCCAGGGTAACAACACCACCTTGATAATGAGTATGTCTTAGCTTAACCCCAAAACCACAAACATCGACATAGTCATTGTAAAAGGTTCTTGCTTCTTCGAAAGAACGAAAAAACATCTTCTCCTCAGGAATGTTTAACGGGATGTCTTCTTGGGTAGACATCTTTAGAATCTCCATTTGAGTGAAAAATACTTTCAAAACGAAAAAGTAATGGATGAAATAAAGAGGAAGATGAAAGGTCACCATTCTGTGCATCTTCATGGGATAGAGAGCTACGAGAAGATGGAACGTCCGAAAGATGGAGCGCCAAAAGGGATGAAAAGTCTGATTAGAGAAGAATTTAGTGACAAGCATTAAATGCGAGTGTCCCCAGACGAAAGCAAACATAAACCAAAAAACAAAAAAATCCGTTTCGTATTCTGCCGAGCTGGACTTGTCCAAGTCAGCAACGTCCCCAAAGGCGTCCGAGAGAGCGGCCAAAAATTATTTTCCTTTTTTGATGTTTTTAGTTCTATTGAATTATTTGCAATGTATTTACAAATTCTCATTGTGTACTTTTTTTAGGCTCGCAACTTATACAAAATAGATGAAGATATTCATGGTCTGGAATAAATACATAGTGGTAATACAATGACAACGTTGATAAGAAAAAAATTGAAAGAGAAAATGAAAGCAATGTTCTGGTTATGAGAATCTCGAGGAGCATCCTCCATTAATTGTGCAAGATCCTACACAGAATGAGCATGAGGCATTTATCACTCCTGAGAACTTGGAAAAAATTGGAGTGACATTTTACTATCTGGGGATTACTTATCGGAATTGCTATTCGTCGCCGTAAAACTACTTAAATCGCCCCAACAGATTACCATTTTACCCCTCTACCCTTTCTACTTATATAACTCTTCATTTCACTCTTTTAACACAACTTTCTCTTCATATAACTCTTCTATTCACCAGATATAATGTCTAGGAGGCCAGAAAAAGAACCGGCGGACGCCCCGGACTACTCACATCTGGTAAATTATCCTGTTTATTTTAATTAAATTAAAAAAAAAAATTGGGTGGGGCGTCCGCGGGAGACACCCGACCCAATGAGAGGGCGGCCGCCAGAACATCTAGGCTGAAGTTATATGTATCTGAGTTGCTGGATGTCAGCCTGGAGGGTCTTGGGCGGGATAGCTCATTTTGGAGTGGCGGTGGTGTTAGTATCGATGTTGTGGACGAGTGTTGCAGATGGGGGCGACCATCATGGACTGAGGATACGCAGATGACTGCATACCTCTTATTACTGCTAGTTTGCGTCTTGTTTGTCGACAAGAACGGTTCCAGAGTCAGACCACGCGACCTACTGGAGGCGAGGGAGCCAGATACCATTGGTCAGTACTCGTGGGGGTCTGCGACGTTGGCATATCTGTATCGCCAGCTGGGTATATCGAGTCGTGCTGATTGTTCTGGGATTACGGGTTGTCTCACACTGCTGCAGGCTTGTATTTATGAGTATTTTCCTGCTTTCCGCCCACATCGGGAGCGGAATATTATTGAAGGTGGTCATCATCGTTCGCGTATGTGGGCTGTCCGGGCCGAGGATAAGAGCGACGGTCGACTTCTTTCTATTCGTAGATGACTAGATCAGATGACTGCATCGCAGGTATATAATGTATATATCATTCACATTTATTTAAATTTTAACTTTATTATTATTAACGTATAAACGTTTAGGTGGAGTGGTTGTTGTATGGTCCCGAGCCTGCTGTAGCTGTGCCGAGGACTACATTTATGGGCGTTATTCGTGTGTTACGTCAGTTAGGTTACATTCAAGTGATCCTGGTTGACATCCCGACGCCCGAGCATGCAGTACGGTCTGCGACTGCGACGACGTACGACGTCAGGCATAGCGCTTCGTTCGCGGAATCGGTTTGGAGGACATTTCCGAGAGTAGGACGACTTCACCTGGACGATCTGAGTCGTAGCCGCGACCCCTCCACTTGTGATGCAGATTATTTGCAGTGGTTCGGTAAGTGCTCACATCCACTTATCGTACGCGGTATCATTCCGAGACTGGAGAGACCACTGGATAGGACTTGTGCCGATGCGGTAAGTTTATCTAATTTTATTTGTAATTGTAATGTATATTTTGTTATTATTGTTAATGTACGCTAATTTTTATTTTACATACAGTGGATGAGTAGGGCGATACGGTGTACGCAACTGTTCTTGCGACAGAGAGACATGATGCCGACTGAGGATACGAGACTTGCATGTACAGATTGGGATCGCCTCATCGAGGATTGGAACAACCAGTTGGGCATTTCGAACCATGATTCGGATGCTAAGCTGTAGTTGACTTGCTTTTACTATCGTTTTGTTATATTTTGCACTGTTACTACATTTGTTGGTATTTGCTTATGCTTATTTGTATACTCTTATTATTTATTTCTTACGAACATATCTTCTACGTATTTCTTTGACTATCGTATTTTTAAAATTTAGGGTTTGTCACGAAAATATCTTCAACTTATTTCTTTACATATCAAATAATACTTAAATTTAAAATATGGTAAAAGAACAACACGATATAAGTACAAATACACGATATATTATACATTACAAATGCATTACAAATTACAATCAAAATATACTACGTAACCGGTTCCAATACTCTATCCTACTTTCGTACTGATCCTCCCATCCAACAACACTCTCATCTCGCATTTGATACCATAAGGTCTCTATAGGAGGTACTGGGAAATTATCAGCTAATTCCAAACGAATAAAATGTCTGTAACTCCCTAAATGAGCAATGACCAACTCTCTGACAGGCCTCGTCATGGCAGATGGACTCTCCCAAGGTAGCACAGTAAGACACGGGAACAACGAACCATCCGTTCACATTGCGAAATACATGACCACACACTTGTAAAAATTAGCAATAGGAAACAAGTCGGCCCAAACCTCCATATAATGATTCTCGCCACAAGCTCCCCCGCCCCCAATCAATTCGTTGACGAGACTCTACCACATTTCCGAAATAGACACTCTCATAAATAGGATGTGCACCTATCTCATTTGAAATCGCACGACGGGCGTACGACCAGTTGTCTTGACCACCATGGAAGACATCGGCAACACATCGAAATCCATAGTTGCCATCAACACGTACGTCATTCCACCTTTCCAAAAATGATAAAATGATTCCTGGCAGTCTATCAACATATGGGAAGTTGTCCACGTCAATCCGTCCGGACACTGTAAGATAGATAAATAACAATTCATTAAAACAACAAAATTAGGAGATAATATATTCAACCCCATCTAGATTACTGATATATATTAAATAACAACAAAGATATCGTCAAACCAGAAGATCCTGTGCCCGTGTTCACGGACGATCGAGACGAATTGGAAGACCGACCACGACCCCTTCTCCCACTACTATCAGACCGACCACGAACTCGCTCAGCATACTCGAAGGCATTCGGGTCCCGACGTGTCGACTTTGTTGGCTTTTTGGCCATAATCTTATGTTTTGATGATTTAATCAACCTAATCTTAATTAGAGTAGCACACACTATGCATTGCATATATATTGTATTCTGCTAACCTCTACAGGTGATCAATACTCAAGAAAGATGGAAATGAAGTCAAGACATGTAATTAAAGCTAAATCGAAGACATGTAATCTTGATTTCTTTTGAGTCTTAGGAACAAAGTGTAGTTGAGCATACTTGAGCTAAAATCAACTTAATCACACACTAGGTTCCCTATAGAAGTCACACACGAAATTTCAAATAATTTGGACTTCAATAGATCACCCAAACTTAGACCGGAAAACACCAAACCTGAACTGTAAAAGTCTGCCCACATTAGGTCGACCGCAACATGCCGTTCGGTCGACCGAATGATCAAATCTCTTGTTTGTGTTTTCACTGCCCTTATTCGGTCGACCGTGTTTTTACCTTTCGGTCGACCGTAAGATCATATTTTCCCGACCGTTACTTTTGTCGTATATACCCAACGGTCGTATTCGTATTAAACCAAAAATACCCCAAATACATTTCATGTATCGGTCGACCGTTGGTTCATCTCTTGACAAACCCAAAGTTCCTGTCCATAATCGGTCGACCGTCAAACCTGTTTCGGTCGACCGTTCACACATTTGTTTTTCACCCCCAAAGTGCCTGGACGAAATCGGTCGACCGAACCCTATCTTGTGTTAGACCGATGACTTAAGTGAACCTAAGTCGTAAAGTTGGGCGGTCGACCGTTGATTAACCGGTCGACCGAACTGAGTGTAAAACTGCCAAACGGTCGACCGTTATTCCCGTTTCGGTCGACCGAATTCAGCCAGAATTGGGTCCTGTCTTTTCTGTTTTGTGTAATCACACATCAGCTCATACCCAATCAATCCCAACGACTCTATTCCCTCTAACTCCTATATAAGGAGTTGTAAAACACATTTTAACACAACTCTCCCACTACAAACTTATTCCAAAACATTAGAGAGAATCCCAAACACTCAAAGCTTCAAACCTTCAACACTTAGTGATCAATTCCTTAATCCTACTCAAGTGTGCTCAAGATTTAGAGAGTGTTGCTCCACTCAAGTTCTCATTTGTTGTCAAAAGAGTAAAGGCTCCGGTGAAAGCCCGAAGCATCCTTCTCGGATTATGAGAAGAGGATTCCAAGCTCGGCGAGGGTTGTTCGTGAGTTTGACGGTTGTAAAGGTGTTCTCTCCCGGCCCGGAACGGGGAGTGGTTAGTGAAGTCGTGAGCGGAGCTCGGTGATCCGAGCGGAGCTTGCAAGAGAGGACTAGGACCCGGGTGGGGTGCCAAACCTCTATAAAAATGCCGAGTCGATTTGTGGTTTGCATATTCCTACACTTGCTTGTTTTAGTTTAAATTCCGCTGCATTTCTTTGATCGAATAAACAAGTAGGTAATTAGGTGATTAGCATTAATTGTGGACCCATAAACCCACACGATCCTACATTTGGTATCAGAGCCTTGTGCTCTAAATTCATTACTTAATCGTATTTTTTAGTATGGCTTCTAAATCATCTAATCATATAGAGGGTTTATGCACTACTCGACCTCCTTTGCTTAATGGGTCTATTTATGATTATTGGAAGAATAGGATGAAAATATTCCTTATTTCAAATGACCTTAAATATTGGATGTTTCTCCAAAATCCATACACACCCCCAAAAGAAGATGAATTAGATTCACTTACAAGACCGAAAATGAAAGAAATCGAAATGAATTCGAAAATTATGAACATCTTGTATTGTGGCCTTAATGAGGGTGAATATAATAGGATTAGGGGATGTGAAAGTGCACATGAGATATGGCATAGACTACAAATGCATCATGAGGGGGATAGTAAAACTAAGGAAACCCGCATTAGTCTCCTCATGCACAAATATGAGATTTTTTCTATGCAAATCGGTGAAAACATAAGCGAAATGAACACTCGCTTCACCAATATCACTAGCTCTCTTTTGGTTCTTGGAAGAAAAATCAATGAAGGAGAGATGACAAGGAAGTTCCTCCGGTCACTTAGCATCGATTGGGAAGATAAAGTCGTCGCAATTGAAGAGGCGCGTGATCTCTCAAAATTAAAGATGGAGGAGCTCATTGGAAACTTGATGGCTTATGAACTTCAAATCAATCATCGGAAGGAGAAGGAAGCCACCAAGAAAACATCCACCTTGGCATTACATGAAAATTTAGATGAACCAAGGAGGAGTATAGAAGATGAGGACATAGAAGTCCTAGCCAAAGACTTCTTCAAATACCTCAAGAGGGATAAGGGAGAAAAGAATGAAAGAAGAGGTAGAAGAAGTGAGAAAAGAGAAAAAGAAAAAGAGAGGGAGGAGAGTGAAAATGAGAGAAGAGAAGGGGAGAAGAAAAAGGAGAGAAGGGAGAGGAGAAAAGAAAAGGAGAAGAGCAAGAGAAGAGAAAGGAAGGAGGAAGCACACAAGGCTACATGGGATGATTCTTCATCACCATCATCATCGTCGTCTTCCTTGCAAAGTAGAAGAGAAGTGGCTCACTCATGCTTCATGGCTATTGAAGATCAAAGTGAGGTAGATTCTAACTCTTGTTCTAGTAATTCATGCTCAACCAAGTCTTATTATAGTGATAGCTCAAACTCTAGTGCAAATAATGAAAATTATACACATGATGAGCTTCAAAATGCTTTCCATGACTTAGTTAAACAATATGAGATCATTTGTGATAAAAATAAAAATGCTAGAAAGCAAATCAAAGATCTCCAAAGCAAAATTGAAATATGCATGAATGAGAAAAATGAGGTGGTGGCTAAACTAGAAAATTATGCATCAAATTTTGATAAATTAAAAGCAACACCTATAGATTGTGAACAATTAGATCTTCAAGCTTGCAATGTGCAATTAAGAAAAGATCTAGAAAAATTCACACATGGAACTAAGATGCTTAACATGTTATTAGGTAGTCAAAGGCAATCTTTGCAAAAACATGGTTTAGGATACAATGAAAAATTGAAAAACCATGTATCTCACACTACTATAAATGGAAAGCACTTAGTTGTAAACCATAGTTCCTCAAGTGTGTGGGCTCCCAAAACCAAAATGGTTTGGATTCCCAAAGCTAACATTCAAGGACCCAAAGTTGTTTGGGTACCTAAATCTACTCTTGTAGGAGCTTGAGGAGGAGATTGGTGGTGACCGGGTGAGCTCAAGAGTCAAATTCAAATCCGGTTGCATCACCAAATGAGATTGGAGCTAAATTCGAATTCAACATTGGTATAAAATTCATATCTATACAATTCATGTTAAATTAGCTCTAATCTAGTTTTATATGCTTAATTGTCATATATTTAGTTTTAATTCATTGCAAATCATTTATCACATCCATTAACTATAAATGTCAAATTTTGAATGGATGATAGAATAAGGCTCGAGTAGAAACTTAAATGAACTTAACTTGAATCATATTCATAGTTTTCATCTAGCCTTATTGATAGGGGGAGCTTAAGTGTTATATCTTTTATTAGTGTAATGAAGTGCAAAATTTAGGGGGAGCAACTTCATTACAAGACATCCAAATTCTATGCTTAAAGTCTTAATTAATTGTTGTTTTTGATGGATGTCAAAGGGGGAGAGATAATTAAGGGGGTAACTTGGAATTTGGCATAAAATTGAACAAAAACTATGCACATCCATAGGGGGAGCATTAATATGCATAGTTTACATATACAAATTCCATGTATTTAGATAGAGTTAAGATATAGGTTGTCATCATCAAAAAGGGGGAGATTGTTGGCTTTTTGGCCATAATCTTATGTTTTGATGATTTAATCAACCTAATCTAAATTAGAGTAGCACACACTATGCATTTCATATATATTGTATTCTGCTAACCTCTACAGGTGATCAATACTCAAGAAAGATGGAAATGAAGTCAAGACATGTAATTAAAGCTAAATCGAAGACATGTAATCTTGATTTCTTTTGAGTCTTAGGAACAAAGTGTAGTTGAGCATACTTGAGCTAAAATCAACTTAATCACACACTAGGTTCCCTATAGAAGTCACACACGAAATTTCAAATAATTTGGACTTCAATAGATCACCCAAACTTAGACCGGAAAACACCAAACCTGAACTGTAAAAGTCTGCCCACATTAGGTCGACCGCAACATGCCGTTCGGTCGACCGAATGATCAAATCTCTTGTTTGTGTTTTCACTGCCCTTATTCGGTCGACCGTGTTTTTACCTTTCGGTCGACCGTCAGATCATATTTTCCCGACCGTTACTTTTGTCGTATATACCCAACGGTCGTATTCGTATTAAACCAAAAATACCCCAAATACATTTCATGTATCGGTCGACCGTTGGTTCATCTCTTGACAAACCCAAAGTTCCTGTCCATAATCGGTCGACCGTCAAACCTGTTTCGGTCGACCGTTCACACATTTGTTTTTCACCCCCAAAGTGCCTGGACGAAATCGGTCGACCGAACCCTATCTTGTGTTAGACCGATGACTTAAGTGAACCTAAGTCGTAGAGTTGGGCGGTCGACTGTTGATTAACCGGTCGACCGAACTGAGTGTAAAACTGCCAAACGGTCGACCGTTATTCCCGTTTCGGTCGACCGAATTCAGCCAGAATTGGGTCCTGTCTTTTCTGTTTTGTGTAATCACACATCAGCTCATACCCAATCAATCCCAACGACTCTATTCTCTCTAACTCCTATATAAGGAGTTGTAAAACACATTTTAACACAACTCTCCCACTACAAACTTATTCCAAAACATTAGAGAGAATCCCAAACACTCAAAGCTTCAAACCTTCAACACTTAGTGATCAATTCCTTAATCCTACTCAAGTGTGCTCAAGATTTAGAGAGTGTTGCTCCACTCAAGTTCTCATTTGTTGTCAAAAGAGTAAAGGCTCCGGTGAAATCCCGAAGCATCCTTCTCGGATTGTGAGAAGAGGATTCCAAGCTCGGCGAGGGTTGTTCGCGAGTTTGACGGTTGTAAAGGCGTTCTCTCCCGGCCCGGAACGGGGAGTGGTTAGTGAAGTCGTGAGCGGAGCTCGGTGATCCGAACGGAGCTTGCAAGAGAGGACTAGGACCCGGGTGGGGTGTCGAACCTCTATAAAAACGCCGAGTCGATTTGTGGTTTGCATATTCCTACACTTGCTTGTTTTTGTTTAAATTCCGCTGCATTTCTTTGATCGAATAAACAAGTAGGTAATTAGGTGATTAGCATTAATTGTGGACCCATAAACCCACACGATCCTACAGACTTTCCCCTAGGTCGACCTCGTACCTTGGTATTTTCTGTGGGTTCTCCATAGTTCGACGGATCGGGGTGTAACTGTTCGTATAAAATATGAGAGGCACTACGAATTATTACAGGGTCAATCTCCGAAATCTCATCAACGAGCTTCCGAAAATGCTCGACGTCTTGTGCTGACTGATCCATAAACTCTGACATCTGGACTCCTTCTCCAATCACAAGTGTTTTCCAGAATGGTTGAATCTGCTCTAAATAAATTCCATCACCTGACGCAAAACACTCGTACATGGTACAGGCACATGGAATCTCATGTGATGTCAGAAAAGCACACCCACAACGATATTCAACTTCATCACTTAAGTCTTGCATTCTCTTCAACTCCTGTTTCAATAACGACAAGCAGTGATGAGAAACTCAGTCATTTATATGCTGAAACAAAGGACCTATGTAGTTTGTCACAATTCGACGTCTCGAATCTTCAAAAAGTTCCGAATATTCGTCAGCTGCATTTCAATAGCCGACTTCACGCGGTCGAAAAGAGTTTCGAGAGCGGCAGTCGATGTAGTGATCCACTCTTTCAGTGTCGAATGTGCACTTTCCACCCTACACTTCGTAGTGTTGCCGAAATGAAGAACTTTATTCGTCCAATTCAACACAAACTTTTCTTTATACATCAACCACGTGTCTTCCACATACTCCGTGAGCACTGGCCAGGTCTTGAAAGAATCATTCAGATTACAGACTGCTCTATCATAATTAAGGTCTACCGGTCGACCGAACAGGTCTGGGTAAACGGTTAACCGAAGTGTGATCGGTTGAACTGATTGGTCTGGTATAACAAATAATGTGTATAACCGGTCGACCGAAAGGTGAACGGTCGACCGAACTCAGGCAGACTTGCGACAAATGTTTTAGGTGTTTGGGTGATCTAATGGAGTCCAAATGTTATGATATTTTGTGTGTGACTCCTACAAGGAACCTAGTGTGCGAATACATGCATATTAGCTTAAGTTATGCTCAATTGACATAAGTTCCTAATACTCAAAGAAAGGTAAAATTAAATGTCTTCAATCCTAGCTTGATTACATGTCTTGACTTGATTTTTCTTCTTTCTTGAGTCTTGATCACCTGTAGAGGTTAGCACAAAGCAATATATATGCAATGCAATATGTGTGCTACTCTACATGATCATAATTAAGATTAGGTTAATTAAATCATCAAAACATAGATTAAGGCCAAAAAGCCAACAATCTCCCCCTTTTTGATGATGGCAACCTATATCTTAATTTTATCTAAATACATGGAATTTGTATATGTAAACTATGCATAATAATGCTCCCCCTATGGATGTGCATAGTTTTAGTTCAATTTTATGCCAAATTCCCCAAATTCCAAGTTACCCCCTTAATTATCTCTCCCCCTTTGACATCCATCAAAAACAAAAATAATTATGACTTTAAGCATAGAATTTTGATGTCTTGTAATGAAGTTGCCCCCCCTAAATTTTGCACTTCATTACACTAATAAAAGATATAACATTTAAGCTCCCCCTATCAATAAGGCTAAATGGAAACAATGAGTATGATACAAGTTAAATTCATTTAAGTTTCAACTTAAGCCTTATTCTAACATCCATTTAAAATTTGACATTTAAAATCAATGGATGTGATATATGATTTGCAATGAATAGGGTTAATGATTTGCAATGAATTAAAGTCCTAAATGTTTGACATTTAAGCACATTAACTAGATTAGAGCTAAATGTTTTTTCAGAAATTTCAAAGATAGAAATTTATACCAAACTTTGAGTATTGATTAGCTCCAATCTCATTTGGTGATGCAACCGGATTCGAATTCGACGCTTTGGCTCACCCGGTCACCACCAATCTCCTCCTCAATCTCCTACAAGTGTAGACTTTGGTACCCATTTTTGCTTGGGTCCATTAAGTTTAGTTTTTGGTACCCAAATCCAAGTTGATTTTGGTACCTCTACACTAGTTTTTCTCTTCATGGCATAATTATGTTTAATATTAATTTGAATAGGAAAGTTTTGAACATAAAAAATGTTTTTATTGCCATGTGTGAACTTATGCAATTTATTTGACAAATTTTCATTTAAGGCATTAAGTTCACTATTTTTAGTTGCAAGAGATTCATTTAAGCAATTTAGATTTTGAATCATTGAATCACGCTTTTTATTCATGTTAAGCATGTGAATCTCTAAATTTGCAACTTTTTCATTCATGCAATTCAAGTCATTTAAAGTTTGCTTGCTTTCAAGATATGATTTATCTAGTTTCTTTAGCAAGTCAATTTTGTCATTTTCAAGCATATGACTTTCAATTGCATGAGATGAGGTAGTTTTAACATTCAATTTTTCTTCCTTCAAGCATGCATTCTCTAAAGTTAGAACTTCAATTTTAGCAAGCAAATCATTTTTATCATCTAAGATGGATGCATTTTGACATTTAAGATCATGGATTTGTTCATTTGCTACTTTATTAGTCTTGTGAAGTTCTCTATATTTTTCAAATAATCTTTGAAATGCATTTTGTAGTTCATTAACATCATAGGCATTATCTTTTAAACTACTACTTGAAGAAGAGCTAGAAGATACCTCATCTTCACTATCTCCTTCGGATGAGCTAGTTGATGAAGAAGATGTAGAGGGGAACTCCATTTTCTTTGCTTGAGCTTTATCCTTAGGATTGGCTTCTCCCTTCTTCCCGATTAGTGAATCTCCTTCACCAAAATTCCTTTCTAATGTTTGCCATATTGAATAAGCACTATCACACGAGCAAACAACATTAAAAAGTTCATCTCCTAATGCACAAAATATGACATTCATAGCCTTAGCATTTAGGGATGCATTTTTCTCATCTTCTAAACTCCATTTACTAATATGACATCTAGGTGTTTCATATGGAGTTTGAATCATAAACCACAAGTTTGCATTCATGGATTTAATAAATGAAGACATTTTAAATTTCCATGAGCTAAAATTATTTCCATCAAAATACGGTGGTTTATATGATTCACTAGGTGTGGATGCATTAAGAGCCATGTTAATTTATCAGTTAAGAACAAAATTAACGAATGACGCTCTGATACCAAATGTAGGATCGTGTGGGTCTATGGGTCCACAAACTAATCACGATTAAGCCCTAATTAACTACTTGGTTGATTGATCAAAGAATTGCAGCGGAAATTAAAAACAAATCAAACACAAGTAGGAAAGCAATGCAAACCACACAAGAAGACACCGGATTTACAGAGGTTCGGCCGCGCCTACGTCCTCTCTTGCAAGCCCCTCTCGAATCCTCGTTTGAGCTCCTCTTGCGTCTTCACTATGCCTCCCCGTTCCGGGCCGGGAGCAACGCCTTTTACAAGTCTTCAAGCTCGCGAACAACCCTCGCCGAGCTTGGCACCACCTCTCACAAACCGAGAGAATCACTTCGGGCTTTCACCGAAATCCTTGCTTCTTTGTCTTGGGCTTTCACCAAGACCCTTGCTCACTTTACAACAATGGTGACTGAGTGGAACTCACTCTCTAATTGAGCACAACAATTGCTAGATGAATGTATGATGAATGATGTGTAGATGTGAGGCTTAAGATCACTAATTTGGAGCTTTGAGGTTGTGGAAAATCTCACTATAAGTTTGACACTTTGGAGTTGTGAAATCTTGTGGAAAACTAAGTGTGAACCTCTATTTATAAGCTCCTAAAGATTTCTAGCCGTTTGGACAAGATTTGATTGGGGTTTGTGCAAAGAACACAAAACAGAAAATCGGATTCAAAAATCTGTCCAGAAACGGTCGACGGAAAGGTGTATCGGTCGACCGAACCCTTGAGTAAGTTAATGGATCGGTTGACCGAACAAAGGTACTGGTCGACCTAACACTTAAGTTCTATAAGTCACCGGTCGACCGAACAGGTACCGGTCGACCGAACTACAGGGTTCGGTTGAGGGAAAACTCGATCGGTTGAACTAAACTTGTGTCGACCGATAGCAGGTAGATTTTTCCTAATGGAACGGTCGACCAAACAAGGTATTTTGTTCGACCGGTTCAAAAGTATTTGGGGGTGTATTAAGAGAAAAATGTGTATACGACCGTTGTATAATACGACAAATATAACGGTCGTATTTTTACCAGAAATAGCAAACTAAACGGTCGACCGAAGGTCTACCGGTCAACCGAACAGGTCTGGGTAAACGGTTAACCGAAGTGTGATCGGTTGACCTGATTGGTCTGGTATAACAAATAATGTGTATAACCGGTCGACCGAAAGGTGAACGGTCGACCGAACTCAGGCAGACTTGCGACAAATGTTTTAGGTGTTTGGGTGATCTAATGGAGTCCAAATGTTATGATATTTTGTGTGTGACTCCTACAAGGAACCTAGTGTGCGAATACATGCATATTAGCTTAAGTTATGCTCAATTGACATAAGTTCCAAATACTCAAAGAAAGGTAAAATTAAATGTCTTCAATCCTAGCTTGATTACATGTCTTGACTTGATTTTTCTTCTTTCTTGAGTCTTGATCACCTGTAGAGGTTAGCACAAAGCAATATATATGCAATGCAATATGTGTGCTACTCTACATGATCATAATTAAGATTAGGTTAATTAAATCATCAAAACATAGATTAAGGCCAAAAAGCCAACACATTTGTGGCATCAATTACACAAGTAATCCTCAAATAATATGAGGGCAACAACATAAAATTGATAACTTAAGAAGAAAGATCAACTTCATATCGACTATGTGTCAATGGCAACTCTTGAATCAGGGACTCGTCTGTATTATGAGATTTTTTCCCAGTTGTTTCGTCACGAAAAAGTGACAACATTCTATCGGTGCTTTGATTATGAGATACGTCAACATGATCACATTCTCCATGATGACAACTTAATTACAAGTCAACATCAAATCAAACGTTTCTTTTGAGAAACCGCCAAATACATAGATATGTTAAAAAAATGCAAATCACGTCTAACTCTCGTCATTAATTTGGTGATAATCACTGTTGCAAATATGGAAAAACCAACTTAATTAACTCAGAGGATCGTCATCCTAGTCGTTGCACCAACCAAGGCGACAATCTCCTCAATACTAGCATTCAAGATCAACCATATATGGAAACTATTGAAGACCGATACTCCCCTTAGATTGGAAAGCCATCAACGGACTTATTCCAACGTTTAAATCATTCTGTACTATATAAACACACGAATGTATAATTCAAAACAATCAAGTTAATAATACAAACTTCTACACTCGTCCAAAAATTTAATATGATATCAGAGGGTGAAAGGTCCAATGGTCGGCTTGACACATCCACCTATGTTGTTATCCACGCACATGGAGAAAGAAAGAAAAGATACTGGTCACACGTGCGGGGCAGTGTTAGAGAATAGTCCCACATTGGTTAATATATGGACTTTCTCTAGGGTTATAAGTTACAGAGGTCCTCCACTCATCACCAATTGGTTTTGAGTAGGATACTCACACTCTCATCAATATCTTATATGTTCTAGACTCAAATAACAAAGTTTTGCATGTTGAAAATGGATCCCAACATGAACTTTGGAATAGGTGAATGAGACATCCGTCTCATTTAGTTTTAAAAACTGTATTTTCATTTATTAATTCTTAAATAATTTGTGATGTTTGTAGTTTTTTTGAAACAAACTAGATTACATTTCCATTTATCGTCTAGTAAAGCAGGTAGCCCTCTTGAGAGATCCACTCCGACATTTGGGGACCGTCTCCCGCTGAATCCTATAATGGGTTCAACTACTTTAATACTTTTATCGATGATTTGTCTCGTACCACGTGGCTTGATTTGCTTAAATCCGAATCCGATGCATTTAATGTTTTTTGTGAATTTGTTACTTTTGTGGAAAATATGCATGATTTCAAAATTAAGTTTCTTAGATCGGATAATGGTTCTGAATACACTAATCACAATTTTCAAAAAAAAAATTAGACAAACAGAAATTTTTCATCAAACCACTTGCATCAATACTCCTAGACAAAATGGTATTTCCGAAAGGAAAAATCGTCATATATTGAATATTACAAGATCTTCGCTTTTTCAACACCAATGTTCCATTTTTTTGGGTCAGATGCTATTTTAACGGTCGCATATCTTATTAATTGTCTTCCTAGTCCTCAAATTCAAAACAAACAACCTTTGGAGATTTTAAATGGTAGAAAAATGAATCTTGATCATCTAAAGGTCTTGGTTGTGTTGTTTTTGTCCACAAGAAAAGGATACATAAGCTTGATTTAGCTCAAATAAATGTATTTTCTTAGGATATTCCTTGAGGAAAAATGGGTACAAGTGTTATGACCAAAGTTGTAATCCTATGTTTCTCGTGATGTGTATTTTTTTGAAAATGTTCCTTACTTGAAAGACGGTGAAGAAGAATGCTCACCAACAATTGATGCTCCTCTTTCGATCATAAACACCCTCCAAGCTCTAAGACAATATGTCATCGCAACTACTCAAGAAGAAGAAGAAGAACCATAGGCCGAACAGGGAGAAGCAATTCCGTAACCAAGTCCAATCGTCCAACTTGTCCTCCTCATTTACATAATTACATTACTTCTCACGTAGTTTACCCCATTCAGAACTACTTGTCCTATAAATAGATAAAATTAACCCATAAGGCCTTCTTAAACCAAAATGACATTCATATGGAACTACCTACTATCATGAAGTTATTAGAGATCCTAAGTGATACAATGCCATGAAAGATGAAATTAATGCCTTAGAAAACAACAAAATTTAGACCATTGTTCCACTCCAAGCTGGAGTTAGACCGGTAAGATGCAAATGGATTTATAAAATTAAGTATAATAACAATGAGACTATAGAAAGGTATAAGGCTTATCTTGTAGCAAAAAGGCTACACTCAAACTAATCGGCTAGACTACTTAGAAACTTTCGCTCCTGTAGCTAGGATGAACACAATTTGTGTTCTCCTATCTATAGTCGTGAATGAGGGTTGGAATGTTTTCCAAATGGATGTGAAGAATGTTTTTCTTCAAGGGAACCTTGAAGAAGAAGTTTACATAACACCTCCTTTAGGCATCAATTCAGCACCAAATCAAGTGTGTAAGTTACACAAATCAATCTACAGATTGAAACAATTGCCTCACGCATGGTACGCCAAACTAAGCTTATCTCTTACTTCTTATGGTTTTTCTAAAAGTTCCGTGGATGCTTCTATGTTATTAAGCATCATAATAGCATTACCACTATAGTCTTAGTCTATGTTGATGATATTATCATCACACGAGATTGTGATAGAAAAATTGTTGACTTTTTGGTCTTAATCTATGTTTTGATGATTTAAATCAACCTAATCTTAATTATAATCAATGTAGAGTAGCAAACATTATGCATGACATATATATTGTATTGTGCTAACTTATACATGTGATCAAGACTCAAAGAAGAAATGAATTCAAGTCAAGACATGTAATCAAGCTATTGAAGACATATAATTATATATTTCTTTTGTCTTAGGAACTTTGTGCACTTTAGCATACAAGAGTTAAAAACTACTCACACACACTAGGTTCCCTATAAAAGTCATACACAAAATCTCAGATCAATTGGACTTCAATAGGTCACCTAAACTTAGACCGGAAATCACTAAACCCAAACCTGAACTGCCTGTGCAAATTCCGTCGACCGAACCACCTTCGTTCAACCGAATGATCTATTATCCTGTAGTGATTTAAACAGCTCGACTGTGACCTTTTTGGTCGACCATCTACACGTGTCATTTGATTGTTAGACTTGTCGTATTATACCAACGGTCGTATTCAAATTATTATCCATACCCCAAGAATACAAGTGACCACCGGTCGACCGTGGACCTTGTTTCGGTCGACCAAACATAAACATTTTGACACACCCAAAGTGCTTGTCATTTTTTTGTCAACCGGACTTTCCTTTGTGGTCAACCAATATATCTTTTACTCCTCCCAAAACTCCTTGAACAGTCGACTGTCCCTCATTTAGTTTGATCGTTCACTTAAGTGAACTTAAGTTGTATCCATATTTCGTTCGACCGTCTCTTGCTCGGTCGACCGTTTCATTCCTGGACTTTTCTGGACTTTGCTGGACTGCATTTCCGGACAATCTCTGGTCGACCGTTAGACCCTCTTCGATCGACCGAACTTAGCCTGAACAATATGCTTTAGTTTTGTGTTTCTTACACAACCACTTACCACACTTATCACCAACGGCTATAACACATTAGGAGCTTATAAATAGAGGATTAAACACTTTGTTTAGACAACTCTCCCACACACGATTGTTACATACTTTAAAGAGAAGTCTCCCAATCTCTAAAGCTCCAACACTACACTCTAAGCCTAAATTCCACACATTTGATCATTGTTATATCCTACTCAAAGTGTTCTCAAGAATTAGATAGTGTTGTTCCACTCCACAACTATTTGTAAACAAGCAAGGACTTCGGTGAAAGTCCGAAGTGTTCCCTCTCGAGTTGTGAAAGGAAGAAATCAAGCTCGGCGAGGATTGTCCACGAGTTTGTGGTGTAAATGCTTAATCTTGGCCCAAATGGGATTGGATAGTGAAGACGTAGGCGGAGCTGGCAAAGTCGAGTGGAGCTTGTAAGAGAGGAAGTAGGCTGGAGGACGAACCTCTATAAAAATCACCGGTGTCATTTGGTTTGCATTTTCTCTACTTGTGTTTCATGTCTTTTATTTCGCTGTGCATCTTCGATTGTTTAAGTAAGTAGAGATTAAGTTAATTTGATTAGAATTATGGGTCATTGATGAGAATTAAATTTATACCGCAAGTGCACGGCGTCTATGAAGACGTGACAAGTACGGGTCGAACACAAGGATGGAGAGAGATTGTTATTTTGTGATTTTCGATTAAGGAAGAAAGAGAGAGAAAATAGGTTTGGTTTGAGATTTTTGGTTTTTAATTATCTAAAGCAAGAACAACGAAAACAAATTAAGAATAAAGCAAAGAAGGGTGAGAGTCCAGCGGGTGGAGGTTTAGATTTCAGGTTTTGATTAGAGAAATCAAAAACTTATAATAAATCATATTAGTTATAAAGCATTACATGATAAATGATTTAACACAAACTCAAGTAATCAAAATATCTTAACACGAAATTAGAATAATAACCTCATTCTTCTTCTCATCACCCTAAATCCGTCACCCCCACCCTTTGGAGAGAGTTAGAAACTCATGGATGGAAGGAAGGAGAAGGGGTCCTAGAGAGATTACAAAAGAAAACTAAAACACAAAATAAAACAACAAAACTTTATTACTAAATTATGGAATAAAAATCAACATCCTTTACAACATCGTTTCGGGGCTATTTAAAATATAGTCGATACAAGGGATCCCAATATATAAACGACAAGTACACGCGTCAATACAGCATTGGTAAAAATTTGAGCGCACGGATCAACTTTTGTGCGGCTAAATCGCCGCAATTTGTACATGAGGTGCGGCGGAATCGCCACCTTTTTGGCTCAGAATCGATCCGGATTTTTCCTGTGTGTTTACGGTATGATTTCAATGTCCTTTGCATATCCAGATGATTTCTTTCCTTTCTTTTGAGCTCCGAATTAATTCTTTATATATTTGGAGATCCAAATTGATTTTTCTTTAGAACTTCTCCAAAATAATATTTTGGTACTTGTAAATTGCAATCGGGTCCTCGGCTTTTTGCAATTAAGTCCCTGACTACTTTTGTGCTTAAGTCCTTGGCCTTTTTGTAATTAGGTCCTTGAATGCTTTTATATTTGAATCCCGATAATCTTGAACTTGGTCTTTATGACAGAAATGAGTCTCTTGCACGCATTTATGATCGGGATATGGGTAATTTGCATTCAGGTCCCTGTATTCTGTAAATAAGACTAAATACATACCTTAGTAGCATTTATTGACATAAATCAATCTAAATGAAAGACATATGATGCAATGTATGCAATGCATCAAATACCCCCACACCTAGATTTTGCTAGTCCCTAGTAAAACAGAATATGAGAAAAATGAAAACAGGGAAATCCTAACTCACTTTCGTAGGAATCACGGTTGCACTTAGCATGTGCAACAAGCCTTTAAACCCCCAAGTTTCATTAGAGGACGAGTTTTGTCTCGTGAGGGTTTTCAGTTGACACACCCACAAAGTCTTAATTCAACATTCCATTAATAACTCTCAATATCTCCACCTTAACCTTATACATCTCACTTAGAATTCTTGCATGCTCATTATACAAATCTAACTTATAAAAATTCTGACTTGGTCTTTGTTCCTCAAACATTCACACCACTAACCCTTCTACACATGTTATCACATAAATTATTTTGCACGCCTCCTCTGGTGGTGAAGTATCATTCGGATCAACCATGACATGTATCATTCTTTTAGCTTTGGGCCTTGAATATTTTTGTTTCTTTTCTTTTTCCGTGATTCAACACATTTGCTTTTTCTGACACTTTTACCCTTTTTGCATTCGTGTAGCGAGTTTGGTCGATAATCCCGAGCTGGCAGACTCAAGTTACCGGGTTTTAAGATACCCCTACGGACCAGTGACTCGAAGGCTTGGGCTTTTGTAATCATTTTGCAAAATGTGCTTTCCTCACTTTTATTCTTTTTTTTCCTCAAGGCTTAATTGCTATTAGAAGTCCACACTTCCCGGTATATTTTCCTCAACTTCTGCTTTTTATCAACCACTTCAAAGATTTGATTCATCCAATTTAAGTGCATATATGTCTTAAAGGGCAATGGGTTATTTCTTTGGAACTTAGATTTATGTCACAATTTCTACAAGCAGAACTATATAATAAGGAACAAAAACTCAATGCATTTTGTACACGGGTTTTGGTAGTTCAATCTTAAGCTATGTCATGAAACATTTTTTTAGGAACAGAAAAAAAAGATAGACACCCCCCACACCTAAATCATGCATTGTCCTCAATGTATGCAAAGAAAAAGCAACTGCACGTATTACCTGAGTCAACTTGCGGTAGAGGGGTTGAATTTGCTCAGAGTCAACCATAGTCAGAACTGGATTGAATGACACCATGTTGGTGCATGTATCCAGTTGAATTGTTCCACAAGTTGCACTGAGGCACAGATTCCACACCCCTCGTATGTATTGGTTCTCTTATTTGCTCGAGTGATGGTGGTTGGGTGGATGAATTACTCCCCTTTTTCTCACTTTCTTTTTGATTTTGTGATGATTTATTTGATTCAGAAATCTTATAAATACGCGATCTCATCACAACATCACTTTGATTGCATACTATTTCTGGCTCACTAACAACATGAAAGATATTAAATTCAGCTTTTAAGTTCCCAAAAGATAGTTGCATGAGCCAATTTCGGAAATTTATCAAAGCTTCAGAAGTGGTTAAAAAGGGTCTGCCTAGTATTACAGGGATTTGTCTCTTAGGATCGATAACAGGTTCAGTGTCTAGAACGACAAAATCCACTGGGTAAATGAAGTCACCAACCTTAATCAAAACATCCTCTACTATACCTCTTGGTTTCTTAATAGATCAATCAGCAAATTGAAGGGTTGTCTTAGAGGGTTTTTGTGGACCAAGGTTGAGTTGCTCGTAGACAGAGAACGGGAGTAGGTTAGCACTAGCACCAAGGTCTAGAAGGGCTTTGTTGATAAAAGTATCTCCTATTGCACATGAAATTGTGGGACACCCAGGGTCCTTATATTTTATAGGAGATGTGTTGGACAGAATAGAGCTTATGTTTGCAGTTAAAAATGTCTTCTTTGGTACATTCGTTTTTCTCTTTTTAGTGTACAGATCTTTTAAGAATTTAGCATAAGCAGGTATTTGTTGAATCATGTCTAAGAGTGGAATATTCACCTTAACTTGCTTAAATACTTCCAAGATTTTCTCCATTTGTGCACTTGAGTTCTTCTTGAGTCTATTGGGGAATGGGGCTTTAGGAACATAGACTCGCTCAGGTTCGGGTTGAGTAGGTGGGTTGGGTGTTTCAGATTGGACGTCATGTTCACTGGTCAGGTCATATGTGAGTGCTTGACGACTAGGTTGATTAGACGTCCTAGGATTTACCACATTGTTATCAACTTGTCTTCCAGACCGTAATGATACTACTGCATTTATTTGTTGGAACGGTCCTTCCTCATTAACCGTTTGAACCAGTCTAGGGTTGTTATTTCCTGAAGGTGGTTGATAGGGTTGATATTGATTATTAGATCTTGGGTTCACCTCAGGTTGACTTGGAAACTGACCATTTTCTCTTGCACCTACAATTTGTGTGAGTTGGCTAACTTGTGTCTCTAGCCTTTGGAAGGACTGGTTGGTTGTTTGTATAAAGGTTTTCATCAAATTTTCCAAGCTTGTCAACCTAACCTCATGATCTTCATTGTTACTAAACCCAGATGATGTATTATTTTGGTTATACGGGTTTGGTTGTTGTCTAGGAGGTTGACCTTGTTGGCTTGATGAGAAATTGGAATTATTACGCCAACCCGAGTTATAGGTTGATGCGTATGGGTCATTTCTAGCATGGTTAAATGTGGCATTAACTTGTTCTCAGTCCGCACAATCCTCCATTAAATGATCAGTCTGACCACATCTAGAGCAAGGGATAGACGATGCTTGATTCACTCGGGTTTGTAGCTCTAGACTTTCCATTCTGCGCATAAGAGTAGCTAGTTTTGCTTCAGCCGCTATGTTGGCATCTACAGCTAAGACACCTGGTTTGGGTTGACTTGCTATTCTAGATCCTATACTTGGGTTAAGCGGTGTTCTAGCATTGTCCCATTGCATACTGTTTTCAGCTAAATCCTCAAGAAACGTCCAAGCATCATTTTCATTTTTTGACATAAAGTTCCTTTGGCTTACAGATTCTACCATAACCCTAGATGTGGGTGTCAATCCCTCATAAATAATTTGGCACAATTGCCATCTTGGAATTCCGTGATGAGGGCATTGGGTCAGCACACTTTTGAATCTTTCTAGATAGGAATAGAACGACTCGCTCTCAGATTAAACGAATGCAACAATTTCATTCCTAATCCTCATAGTCTTATGGTTGGGGAAATATTTCTTTAAAAACACTTGAACAAACTCAGCCCAACTCCTAATAGATCTTTTGGCTAGACTATATAGTCATTTCTTAGCGTCGTCCTTCAGTGCTAGAGGCACGAATTTCAGACGCACTGTCTCCTCAGGGATATGCTGGTATTGCATAAGAGAGCAGATTTCCTCAAATTCTCTAAGGAAGAGATATGAGTCTTCCCTAGAGGTGAACTTAGGCAACATACTCATGTATTGTGCCTTAAGTTTGAAGTCGCGACCCTGGATGGTGGGCATAACGATGCACGATGGCTGAGCAGTCATCGCTGGGTAGCATCAATCCCTCAGAGTAATAGGTTGTGCAACAGGTGGGTCCACTACATTCTCACCCATTGGATCCGGGTGAGGTGGTGCAGCAGATGGATTGGGGCTAAGTTCCAGACTGGAATCTAGATGAACTCGTGAGAGTCGATTACTCAAGTCCCGAATCCAAATCTGAGTGCACCAGGTTGAATCAATTTTTGAATTCAAATTCGAAATTTAAATTCCAAATTCAATTTCAAGAATTAATTACAAATTTTTTTTCGTTTTTTTTATATAATTTTTTATATAATTTTTTTTCAAAATGGAAACAAACAATATAATGTGAAAATATGAGAAAGGAATCCTAATCTAGAGAATTGAGGTGAGAAGAGAAAGAAGACTCAGATGAGAAGGGAAACTTAACTCTAAAGATAGAAAAGAGGGTCGGTCAGAAATTTCCTGAACAAGCACGGTTCAAACAATCCTAGACCTAGTGTCGCTTAAATCTAGACGACTCCTAACTGGTTGAGTCGAATTGATTTGCTTGATTCACCTCCCTCACTAATCAAACCAACTTGGCCAGGCCGCGTATAGCTAGTGGGGGCGCTTCCGACAGAGTCGGTGCCAATTAGACAACCACTTCGCTTGGAAGACTTACGTCAACACAAAAACAATTTCTAGACACCAAATTAAATTCGATCAGCTTCAGGTCATAGCAAGTCAAACCAATCTTCTCCTTAATTGAGTCTGAATCCTTAGGGGTCAATGTCTACTTGATTTTAATTTAAGGCTTGGGTGACACTTTAGGATTGTGATTTGTGGGCCACAGAAGGGTGATGAAATCCCCACCGTATATTTTCCTACGGAGTTGCCCTTAAGGTAGTTTAACTTAAATATAGCAGAGATAGTCAAACAATGGTCTTTAGATGGGGGCAATTGCAAGGTTGTATGCACATTAGATTATATGCTTAAATGCAATCGATAAAACCGCGATACGTACCTCGCCTCCAGCACTCTTCAACAAGAATTAATTTGCAAGAATTTAGCAAGAATAATGCAAACAAAACATTATATGATGCATGCACTAAGTCCTTCTAATTTTGCCAATTTTAGGTCAGAGTTGAATTATTGTCAATTATGGAATTTTGCCCTAACACGTGCAGTTCTACGAAAAGGAAATTTTCCGAAACTAGAATTACGAGGAAAAAGGCAACAAAGGTTACCTACGCAATGCTCAGTCGGGTTCACCGCCCGCTCTCAAAATTTCATTAGCTCCACGCGTCCACCCAGAGATGGCGCTAACCCCAGAAAAAATTGAAGCCCAGATGCTTCAAATGTGCGGCGATTCCGCCGCCGGTTCTTCTTGGTATGCGGCGATTCCGCCGCCCTTGTTGCTCAGACTGCGTTCAGATTTGCCGCGCGCTCTGTTGTCTCCTGAAACACAAATCCAAATACTTAGATCGCGCACAAGATAAACAGAATAGAATCGAAATCAGCAAAAAAAACAAAATCTGCGTCGCCTCCCCGACAACGGCGCCAAAATCTTGATGAGAATTAAATTTATACCGCAAGTGCACGACGTCTATGAAGACGTGGCAAGTACGGGTCGAACACAAGGAGGGAGAGAGATTGTTATTTTGTGATTTTCGATTAAGGAAGAAAGAGAGAGAAAATAGGTTTGGTTTGAGATTTTTGGTTTTTAATTATCTAAAGCAAGAACAACGAAAACAAATTAAGAATAAAGCAAAGAAGGGTGAGAGTCCAGCGGGTGGAGGTTTAGATTTCGGGTTTTGATTAGAGAAATCAAAAACTTATAATAAATGATATTAGTTATAAAGCATTACATGATAAATGATTTAACACAAACTCAAGTAATCAAAATATCCTAACACGAAATTAGAATAATAACCTCATTCTTCTTCTCATCACCCTAAATCTGTCACCCCTACTCTTTGGAGAGAGTTAGAAACTCATGGATGGAAGGAATGAGAAGGGGTCCTAGAGAGATTACAAAAGAAAACTAAAAATACAAAATAAAACAACAAAACTTTATTACTAAATTATGGAATAAAAATCAACATCCTTTACAACATCGTTTCAGGGCTATTTATAGTCGATACAAGGGATCCCAATATATAAACGGCAAGTACACGCGTCAATACAGCATTGGTAAAAATTTGAGCGCACGGATCAACTTTTGTGCGGCTAAATCGCTGCAATTTGTACATGATGTGCGGCGGAATCGCCACCTTTTTTGCTCAGAATCGATCCGGATTTTTCCTGTGTGTTTATGGTATGATTTCAATGTCCTTTGCATATCCAGATGTTTTCTTTCCTTTCTTTTGAGCTCAGAATTAATTCTTTATATATTTGGAGATCCAAATTGATTTTTCTTTAGAATAATATTTTGGTACTTGTAAATTGCAATCGGGTCCTCGGCTTTTTGCAATTAAGTCCCTGACTACTTTTGTGCTTAAGTCCTTGGCCTTTTTGTAATTAGGTCCTTGAATGCTATTATATTTGAATCCCGATAATCTTGAACTTGGTCTTTATGACAGAAATGAGTCTCTTGCACGCATTTATGATCGGGATATGGGTAATTTGCATTCAGGTCCCTGTATTCTGTAAATAAGACTAAATACATACCTTAGTAGCATTTATTGACATAAATCAATCTAAATGAAAGACATATGATGCAATGTATGCAATGCATCAGTCATCGATTCTACAGAAATAACTATGGTTAAAAGATGCCTAAAATCAAATTTTGACATAAAGGATCTTGAATTTTTAAAATATTTTCTAGGAATAGAATTTGCTTATTGAAAGAAGAGGTTTTTATCTCAAAGAAAATATAGTTTTGACCTATTGCATGAAACTGGTAAATTACGGTCCAAACAACCAACACTCCTATTGAGACAAACCGCAAGGTTGGTCCGATGAAAAGTAAACCGGTTAAGGTTGTAGGTCAATTTGAAAGACTTGTTGGAAAACTCATTTATCTCACTGTTACTAGGCTGAATATCACTTATGTTGTAAGCATTGTTAGTCAATTCATGCATGCTCCACACACACACCACTTTGATATAATTGATCGAATTATTTGCTATCTTAAGAAAACTCTGGGGCAAGGACTATGGATGAAACAAAATAATTCTAATGCCATAATTGGTTACTTGGATGCAAATTGGGCCGAAAGTCATGACCGAAAGTTTACCACGGGTTTTTGCACATTCGTGGGAGGAAACCTTGTAACTTGGAGAAGCGAAAAACAAAATGTTGTGGCTACATCAAGCGTCGAAGCTAAAAATCGTGTCATGGCCTCAACTACAAGTGAGCTCATATGGATCAAGCAACTCCTTAAAGACATGAAGCAACCATACTCCAAACCAATGCAAATGTTTTGTGACAACGCCGCTCGCCATATAGCATTCAACCTGGTTTTCAAGAAAATGACTAAACATATCGAGGTTGATTGTCATTTTATCCGTGAGAAAATTCAATCAAAAGATATAGAAGTTCCTTGCATTCCAAGTAAAGAACAATTTGCCGATATTTTCACCAAAGGGTTGTACCACAAACAATTTCAACAAATTCTATTAAAGTTGGTATCCTTTAATCTCTTCCGAACCCAACTTGAGGGAGTTTGTTGCAAATATAGTAAAACCAACTTAATTGACTCATTGTAGTTGTTGCACCAATCAAAGTGATCCCCTCCTCGATACCAGCATTCAAGATCAAACATATACGTAAACTATTGAAAACCGATGTTCCCCTGGAAAACCCATTCAATAATCACCAACACATAATGGATTTTAGTTTTTGTATTTCATAACCGGGGCAATTGAATAAAACTATGCCATACCTGAACACATTACTGCCGGTCTACAAAGGATATTTATTATACATTCAATGAAAATAAGTTAACAAAAAAATAAATAGAAATAAAACACTTCTATAGCTAGTGTAACACATTTTACATCTAACATCAAAATGAAGTAAAAGGAACAAACTCACACAAATAACTACTTCACAACACCAAT
This sequence comes from Triglochin maritima, assembly GCA_963682175.1. Taxonomy (NCBI): domain Eukaryota; kingdom Viridiplantae; phylum Streptophyta; class Magnoliopsida; order Alismatales; family Juncaginaceae; genus Triglochin; species Triglochin maritima. The sequence goes on from OY821779.1 coordinate 19,339,632, forward strand.
ACAAAATAAGAAAAAATAAAAATAAGAAGGTTGCGAATCAAAATATAGTAAGAGAGGGACGATGAAAAGGTTGCAAATCAAGATGTTACTAATAAGAAAATTCAGACCTTGAGATGAAAATAGAGGAAGATGAAGGGACAAATGAGCTGGGTCGTGGGTTTTAATCCTAGCAGAAAATGGTACCTCAACTATCATTTTCTGCTTAACGAAGACGATATTGTGGTTTCCATTTTCATTTAAACTTAACTTTGAAAATTTAATGAAAACAATACTGGCAATACCGCTTTAATTTCTTATACGTTGTCAAATAAATCACCAACTCTATTTTTTCATTTTTTCTATTATTTGAAAAACCTTTTCTTCTGTATTTCCTTTGACTGGCACCACACTTTTGTTGGATTGGGTTTAATATTATTTATTTTAATTGAACCACTTGCATGGTCTATATATAAGCTTGAAGGAATGTCTTGGGTAGTCATCATATATACATTCCGATTTGTTGTCACTAAGATGTATAAACAACAATCTAAAGTCCTAATCTTGGAAGCACAAAAATATCCTATAAAGTGTTACGGATTATGCAATCGAAGGAATTGGCGTAAACCTGTGCCCACAACTTTTTCGGTAAAAAAAACATAAGTATATAAAATTTAGTCAAGTCCTGTGCCTAATTTTGTGTTGACGGGATGTAATTAAGATGCTGAAGCACATGGGTTTAATTAACCAAATCTTTCGGCGCCTCTTGAATTATATGTAAATCCTTTTTTCCAATAGAAAAAAACAGATACGTCAAAATCCAAGCATCATAAGTACTGTTATCTATAAACCCTCTCTTATCTACCTGCTTGTCTGAGAGCCCACCGATAATTGTAGGATTGTCGTTAGAGGAGTGTCCGTCGACTTTTCTCCCACCGATTTACCGCGGGAAGTCTGATTTTCTTTTTTTAGCTTTCTATCTATTTTTGTCATTTTCACATAAATACTTCTAAATTTCAACTATTGCAACCAGTGCCTAGGGCTGTGGGTGGGGCAGGTTTTACCTGCCACCCAGTCCTACTTGGTGTGGATAATGGTCAAACTTTTTGATAATCTTTAAATTTTTAGGATTAACAAAATATATATTGTTTATTTAGCTTGTGCTTTTATTTAAAGCGTTTGTGCGGACTGCGGACTTGTGGTGAAACCAGACAGTTTTTATTATTGGTGTTTGATTTTGTAATGGTTTTACCTATTTTGATTCACAAAGATACATGCTACGAAAACAAAATTAACATTATGTTGGTGGACCTGAGTTGTTCTAATTTTTTTCCATTGGTTTACAATTATCACTTGTTGGTTGTTACTTGTTAATCTATCCGAATTTTACAGGTTATTTGTGGTACATGTTTTACAGATTTTGTTTTGTCAATACATATTATGGACACAAAATTAACATTATGCAGTAATCAACCCTTAACATTATGCAGTAATCAACCCGTTTAACCCACCAAATCCCCCCCCCCCCAAACCAACTCTTAAGTGGGGTGGATGGATAGCCGGGAAAAAACAACCCACCCTGCCCCACTAACACGCCAGAAGAGTTTGGCGAGATGGGCAAGAAACTCACCCTGCCTCGTTTGCAGCCCTACCAGGACCTCTTAATTTGAACTAAAATTTTAATTACAATCTCAAATTTAATCTAGAAATGGCAAGTATACACTTAAATTATTTTACGTACTTTAGAACAATATTTCCTGTATTGTGGTCATGTTTATGTTGGTACCAGTAACCAACCATTTTGATGTGGTTACATATGCTAAAATACATCATAGAAATTAGCTTCTAACTGCACTATATATTGGCATGTACACTGTCGTCGGCTCATCGTAATAACCGAAATTCTTCTACTGTAGACATACCGAAGCACAAAAGCATTAGATATAAACACAAAAATATCCGAAGGAACTTTTGATGGATGATACGTTTGGCATAAAGTAAATATCATCAAAGGGTATACGTGATGCAATAATTTGATTGGTAACGATGTAAATATGAATAGAAAAAAAATATGATGCAACATGTAAGATCCTAAACCTTATTTGGGTTAATCCCGGTTTAGAGGAGCGGTTTAGGGTTTGCATGGGAATGGTGGAGAGAGAAGTGATGGGTGAAGTGTGTAGGGTGGCTGGTTACTGTTTGGCTGAGTTTTGTTTTTCTTAAATCAAAGCTCATCTCCCTCGTGCTCTCTCTCTCTCTAATTTTCTTTCTTTCTTCCTTTTCCAGCGACCCAAAGGAGGTGGAGGGAGCTCCGACGTGTGGCAAGCTGCTGCGGCATGTGGCGAGCAAGGCTCGGGGACGTGAGGTGTACGGTGTCGGGCGAGCGAAGGTCGCGGTTCGGAGACGGACATGGCGTGTGCAAGGCTCTGGCAAGCTCCGTCGAACTAGAAGGTATGCCTGTTCAATAGTTTGCTTTTATTGCTCACACAAGTAGTATGATGTGTTGGCTGGTCGGAGACCTCGCCGGCGTCAAACGTGCAATGAGTTAAACCTAGTTCAGCTAGGTTGTTGCCGGCCAATGGTCGACCGGTTCCTTCGGGCGGTCGACCGAATGTAGTGTAATTACCCGACTTTAACTAACACCGGTCGAATGATGCCTTGTGGCGGTCGACCGGTTAAGCATATGCTGGTGGGTCGGAAGAATGTCTGGTAGATTTTGGTCGACTGCCCGTGACTTTTGTCCGACCGGTAGCTTATGTAACTTAATGAATGTCCGACCGATATATTGTTAGTTCGACCGATTGATGACTAGAACTACTAAGATGCCCTGGTAGTTTTCGGTCGATCGTCTGACTCGTATGACTTTGACCTTGTCCGGATTTTGACCACGTATCGATCAACCGTTTGGGTTTAGGTTATGAGAAGAGAGTTCGACCGTTGCAAACATTTGTTCAACCGGACTCCTTCGGAGCGCTCGACCGGATTGCCTATTTCAGTCGACCGTTTGTGCTCAGAACCGAATTCCTAGTCCTAGTGAAGTGCCAACTCTGTTAACGGAAACTTGTGTCCTCGCTTAGTGCGTGAGCCAGGAGTTAACAGTGGGTGCGTTGATCTTGCCTGCCCAGGGACTGCCGGGTGGAAGAGTGTGGGTACTTGGGATGGATCACCTTTGTTGATAGACTATGATGTAATGTAATGATGTACTGACTCTCAGTAGAGTAGTATACCTGAGGTATCACAGATCACAATGTATGAAGATGCATGACTCTTTTAGCAAAATGAAATGGCAGACCACGGTTCGGAACCGTCCGATGTTGTGCCAGACGTATGTTGTGTCGTACGATGTTGTGCCGGACGTATGTTGTACCGTCGATGTTGCGCCGACGGTGCCGTTGAAGTTGTTCCGATGATGATGTTGCCGACAATGTTCCGACTTGATGTTGTCGATGTTGTTCCGACATGATATCTCAACTGGACACCTACTGAGTAATTGATGGACCGACCTGAGCGACGACTCTGTCGGTGTTGTAATGACCACAATGTTTCAGATCTGATTCGCATGATGTGGAAGTGCGGGCTCTCGTCATCGAACCTTTGGCTAGAGTAGTTGGGTGTGGGGGCGCATTATGTACTGTCTGTAAGACCGTACATGCCTATGGTAGGTCTCCGAGGGAGATCCAATGATGTTTCTTGGATTGATGTTCTGTTATACCCTTGGAGGAGATTTGTTTTCTTACTGTTGATGACATGTCATGTCACTAGTATGATAGATTCATTTTATTGTACTGTTGCATTCATATAGGTGAGCTTGACATACAAGATTTCCCAATGGGAAACTTAGGTATTGTCGTTTCATTTATGTTTCAGGACCGCAGTAGGTTCTGTGGGGTGGTGACAACGGACACATACATTTTGGGGTTAGGATCATCTTCAGACTATTCGAGGTCGTCATGATTACCTGTATTCCTTTCGTGTATTAATGTAATCATGTATTTTAACAAACTATGTTGTATTATGGTGCACCGACTGATTGTTATTATGAGTAACATTCCCACTTGATTTTTTATCTTGAGATCTCCTTATTGATTAAAATTAGAAATTTTCCGTTGTTCTGTGATGGTACACAAAATCCCAATAATACCCCCCACTTTAAACTTATATTAGACAATAATATCTACCAAATAATCAAATCAAATCAAATTAAAAATTAGGACAACAATTCCAATATGATCAACTTTTAACGAGAAGGAATAAGTGTTACTATATTTTTCGATTTCTTCTTATAAAGAAAATTCTGGATTGCACATGTGACAGGTTGAGTACGTTTGGGACTCAACCAAAACTCGACTGAGTTGGTTCTAAAAAAATCTAGAACCGAACCCGCCAATTATGCCTTGGAACCGAACGAATCGTATCCAGAAAATTCAATTTGGGTCGGTACGGTTCTAGGTTGACCTAACAAGATAAACCAAAGTCCGTAACCAAAAATTCTAAATGCTTAACAAAAAACATATTTTAATATAAATAAACAACCTAAAATCATATATTAGATAAAAATGTCACAACCTAAAATCTACCATTATCAAAATATATTAGTTTCCAGTTTGAAGAGAGAGAGAGAGAGAGAGAGAGAGAGTTTACAAGACCTCACCTCATCGAATGTTGATTTAATGTTTATTCTCTTTGATGTCGGTTACCTTTTTTGTACCTTATGTTTACTCATGCATATATATGTAGTTTTAGATTCGGTTGCGTGTGTGGGTTCATCCATGGCTGCTGATAGTTTCATCCTTTTCGGTTGCATTGTCACATCACCACCTCTTCTTACATTAATTCCACTCATTTACACACTCATATTCACCAACCGAATTGGAGGCTATGCACCGTTTTTGTTGTTGAGGTGGTGTGGTAATATGATGAATATAGGTTTATGGGCTTGAAGCCGAATGAAGTTCCATTGCGACTGGAGGGTGGTCAAGCCACCTCCTCTTTGATTTGAAAAGAATATATGAAGATAGTAACGTGAAATTCTTGTATCACCTTCAAGTGATTCTAAACATCACATATGCCCTCTAATATTTGGTAATTAATTACTTTAGATGTTCTCCGACGCGTCTAAGATTTACAATTACATCCTCACAAATTTATATTCAATTTTTGGTTGATAGACGTTTTATTCGTATCGCGTTGTCGAGCTGGCTTTGGATATAAATTTCATGTGGGAGTTGAATTTATAATGCTTAGCGAACGGTATAATTGTAAATTTTGATATGATGAAATATTGAGGGGGGTGATCCTGATATTTTGTATTAGTTAAAGAATATTTGTGAAATTAGTCAAAAAACAATCCAAAAAATCCATGTACTGATGTACCTATCTTTATACATTATTTATTTATGTAATTCCCGCGCATCATTAATAATCCTTCGTTATTAAAGGTTGATCTCATCGTGCTTTGATATGTACGTCTTCTTGAAGGAGGTAGAGGAGAAGGAAAAGAAGACAAAGAAAACAGAGGGATGTGTATTGTTGCATGGATTTGGCAAGCTCACCCTTTGTACCCGCTCATCTTATTGCTCAATAGAGATGAGTTACATGATAGGTTAGTTTTTTGTTTTCGCTCAATTCTTGCATTGCCCATGTATGGGGTTTTTGGTGTTTTTGTGGGCTCCCTTGAAAACATTGGTTTTGAGGTTTCTAGGTTTATTTTTTGGGGGTTGTATCATATTGGTGCTGGATTCTTGGTCATTTTTTGAGGGATGGCTTGGTTCAAGTTGGTGTTGAGTTTTGGATAAACTTACTTCCTTTAAGATGTATTAGGCTTGTGTTTGATGTTCTCTACACATGTTTGTGGGTGGTTTTGGGCATGCTGGTGTTTGAATTATGGTAATCTCTGTGAACTGTTTGGACTTGTATGTCATCTTTTTTTTGTTTGTAATCATTTGGGTTGTTTGATTCATGGTTGTACCGGGTTTATGTTGTGTATATCAAGATTTGATATTGATTTTGTTTTGTTTTGATTTGATTTTCAGGCCAACAAAGCCAGTAGGGTGGTGGGGGTGGGGAAGTAGGAAAATACTTGGAGGGAGAGATGTGAAAGCAGGAGGGACATGGATGGGATGCACAAAAGATGGGAGACTAGCATTCCTAACTAATGTTTTGGAACCTCACAACCTCCCCATTGCAAAGTCCAGAGGAGATCTCCCTGTCAAGTTCTTGGAGGTACATCCAATATCTTCTCTGTCTTCTCATATCTTGGTGGATCCCTTTTTTGGTCCTTCAAAGCAACATAGGTATCATTAAAAGGGCAGTTTCTTTTTTTGTGTGAACTTTAATAGACGTTTTAGAAAATGATTGAATATGATTTTGATTCTTATACCATCTTTAATAAAGTGCAGGTATTTCTTGAGCGTCTTGTTTTTCTCTCTTAGTCACATCAACTTCTTTCTTTACCACGTCAGCACAAATCAACACAAACCAACATCTCAAATTTTTCTTAACCACACCCAGAAGCAACTCAAACACCTTACATTCTTTCCCATTCACGTCCTTTGGGGATCAATTCTGGATAAAATACAAAAACAATATCATTTTTTTGTAAAAATAAAAACAAATAAAAAACATTTTTTTTCATTTTTTGAAAAAATAATTTAAAATAATTTTTAAAACATTTTTTAACATTTTAAAAAAAATACATATAAAAAACCAATTGGGCTCAAGTTCCCCTGATCTACCTGTCCGGGTGGAAAATTGGGCGGGAAAGCCCACAATGCTGATGTGTCGGGCGTTTTCGTCGCCCGATATTTTTGGACCGACAATGATGCTCTTATGTTTTGCTAACGCTGTTGTCGATTTCAGTTTGTTCACTTGTTTAGTACTAATTTGTTTACTGATGTGATCATGAAAATGAGTTAGCTATTATTATAGTTGTTGCCTTTGAATTTAATCATTGTCTTTATTTTTGTCACTTTCTTTTGTTTTATTTCTTTCGTCAGAAGGAGGAGTTTAATTTACACAACATGATTCTACTTACAACTCAAATCGAGATATTCAGATTATTATTGTTCTCTGGTAAACTTAGATCAGTTTTGAAGTGTCAAAAAGGTCTCAAATCCGGACATATCGTGCTTTAATTAAACAAATGTTACATACAGCTACTATTTATTCCGTGAGTTCAATCAAATATTATGTGAACCAGCGGTTCAAATAATATCTTCCTTCAGCTTGATGTTAAAATACACGAGTTATTTAAATATGTGAATTTGTTTGGATTGGAATCATCAAACATATGGTTGGACGCTTGTTAAGATGAAGCAATACATGTGTGAACTCGAGGTTATTTTGGGAACAGCGTTGCTAAATGTGCAAGAATTAGAAAGTCTTAAAAATATCTGAGTTTAGATTACGTGTGGAATTTTTTACACAATTAATTGTTAACAATCCAATTTGACCCTGTTTCACACTTTCACGTGTCAATACAATGTGCCTGTAGTTCTAGCACATTGATTTCTCTGATATTTTGTTTCTGGGTTTGTCTTATGATTAGTGACTAATAACACCTCGTCATCAATCTTTATGTCTCTATAATTCATAAAAGAATTTCATCTTTCATTTGGACGACTCTGTGGGACTCTCTTGCCTTAAATATGTATTCATGGTATCACAAGGCTTTTTATGGTTATAATATATGACAAATGGCAGTGCTATTTTTTGAGGGGTCACATTTACTAATGGTAGATAAACCTACCAATTAGTGGCCCACGACAAACCTACGAAAGACTGCATTCAATCGGTCGTTTTAATTGAATATGAGATAAGATATGCTAGTATGGTTTGAAATATGAGATAACATTTGCTAGTACGATTTTGAAACCAAACATACATCAATATGAGATAAAATCTGCTAATATGGTTTGAAATCACGCACACAGACGCTAACGTTCGTTTTTAATTTGTTTTGCTGACAGAGTGGGAAGAGTCCTTTGGAGTTTGCCGAGGATTTAGTTAAGGAAGCCGACCGGTACAATGGTTTTAACTTGGTGGTTGCAGATCTGTGCAGTAAAATCATGGTGTACATCTCGAACCGACCGGTAGGCGAGACGGTCTCGATACAGATAGTTTCCCCTGGTCTTCATGTGCTGACCAATGCAAGACTGGATACACCTTGGCCTAAGGTTAGCTGAAGACTCGGTCCCTTTGCAAGATTTTATGTGGAATAAATTTTCAGTTCAAGTGTTTGTTCGACCACTTTCTGGTTCTCTATTAATGCTGCTACTTTCAGGTCTTGAATCAACTCATATGGTAGAGAATGTTAATAAAACTCAATACTTCTTTCGTTCTCCTTCAGTAGTTTCAGAAACCAAGCATCTCATGTTCATCCTTCAGTCTAATCGAGTGTAGATCGAAATGAAATATCAGTAGAATTTGAATATATACTATTTTCAAAAAAAGCTATTATGCAAATACATAACTCGTTGAAGTGTTTGTTCATAGTAAAATTGTATCCTTAACATTGATTCTGTTTTTGTTTTACTTTTTTCATCCCTTCACCAATTTCGTTGCTCCACAGGCACAGCGCCTTCGCAAGACTTTCAGGGAGCTTCTGTACAAACACAGCGACGATGAAGTCCCTATAAAAGAAATGGTGGCACAGCTGCTGGGGGACAGAGTAAGAGCCAGCAGAGATAGGCTCCCAAACACAGGTTGCAACTCCGAGTGGGAGCATCAAGTGAGCTCCATTTACATTGAAACCGATACTGAACTAGTAAGACCAAAAAATTAACCCTCATTGTCAATTATTCCAGACTTCGCCAATCAAAAATTATCTTGCAACCATGACTAATAACAGGGCCTCTTCGGCACGAGGAGCCAAGCCTCACTAACCGTGACATCAACCGGTAAAGTTGATCTCTACGAGAGGTATTTGGAGGACAGAGTTTGGAAAGAACACAGCATAGAATACGATATAGAAGAGAAATAACTGATAGACACAAAATGGGCTTCACTTGAATAAGTGATTGATGGAAACTAGCTGTTTCTTGTCTGATTCACATCTTCCTGGCTCTTGCATTCAATGGAGGAATATGATGCTCGACTTAGGTGTACAATTGGTGTGCTCAACTGTGTGGTGCAAAGCAGCATCAGTAAAAGTGAAAATTTGATCCAGAAGCTGTATTTTAATTTGTATTTACTTGATTTTTTTTCAAAGTAATTGTAAACGAATGTATTTGGATCCATCTATTTAACTTGGATTTCACTTTACAATTATATTTGAAAGTCGGAATTTCCTCCATGCCCTTAAAACTGGATGCAGTATCATAAATACCCTTCAAATACACACCCTTTCATGTATACCCTTCAAATCCTTACATCACTTCACACAGCTGCAATCATCTAACCTAAACATAATTTCTAGCACCATAAAACATCAAGAATTTCGACATCAAAAGTTTCAAGCACCACCTTCTTTAACAAACACGAAAAAAGTCTATAATACAAACTTTCAATTCCCGAAAAAATTATCACACTCAAGTCTTTTATCCCAGAAACATATTTGGAAGTGAAGATGCTCTTAATGGGAAACATTACTTGGAAGTGAAGATGCTCTTAATCTGAACTTAATCTTTCGAAATCAACCTCCAATTATATTTATTTCTAAAACACAAGCTGGACTGGACACATGTCAGCCCAAAGGGAAAGCACGTTGAAATAAATCCAGGCCTCCTCTGCTCTCCTTACGCCGACTCATCAAGCAGAGACAAACCTGAGCATCATCCCTGTTCTTCTGCAAACAAAACATGACATGAGGAAGACCAAAGTCCGACACTTCGACCAAACCCCAGCAAAGGTTCCTTCGACTTCTCCCTCTCTTCTTCCACGTTCCTCATATCAACTACACTTCAAATTGCTCTCTCTGTCAGGGTGGCCAAGAAGAGGAAGGGAGAGGAGAGAATAGCAACAAAAACCAAGAGGGCTCGTAGGAAGGGGAACAAGGACCCCAACAAGCCCAAGAAACCTCCCTCTGCATTCCTGCTCTTCATGTACTACTAACACAACACTTCTCCCTTTGGCTTTGCGCTATATGTTTTTTTTTGGTATTTGGATTTTAATACTTTAGAGATTGTTTTTGTTATGTCCCTAACCCGGTTTAGGGTTTAATTAGTGGTTAAGTGGAGGTTTGACTCGGAGGAGAGAGGGAGGTATGGGTGGAGGTAAGGTGAAGTGATGGAGGTAAGGTGGAAGGTAGGGGAGGCATGGTTGGGCGTGCTGGGGGTGTGAAGGTTGGGTTTTTAAGGAGGGAAACCCACTTCATTTTCTTCTTTTCCCATTCCATTCTCACCACCTTCCTCACACTCTCCTTACATTTTCGGCGGCAGCGGAGGAGAACGGAGCTCGCGAGGTCTGTGACGGAGGCGGAAGATCGGCTCCGGCGTGAGGAGGTCATCGCGGGAATGAGGTCGCGCGTGCGGCGGTGACGGAGGCGCGAGCGTTGCTCCGGCGGTTCGTCGTCGTTGGTTGAGGTATGCCGCTCATTAGTGTGATTTTGTTGCTCACCCTTGTGGAAGGGTGTTGTTGGTCGGTCGGGGGAGGTCGAGGACCTCTCCGGCGACGCGTTCTTCGTAAATCCTCGGCTGGCGCGAGGTTGAAGACGACCAACGGTCGACCGGGTCCTTCGGGCGGTCGACCGTTTTAGCACTGTTTGCCCGACTTTAACCTTCACCGGTCGAACGATGCCTTGGGGCGGTCGACCGGTAGTGCATTATTGCTTGTGAGTTGGGATTTTCTACCTGTTATCGGTCGACCGGTCCTTGTTGTGTTCGACCGGAACTTAAGTGTACCTGTTATTATTGTATGAATTGTTCGACCGATTTATATTGCGTTCGACCGATTGCATGTTTGTTCGACCGGTAGTATGTTTACGTTCGACCGTTTGATGACGTAGAATACTAGGTTGACCCTGTCTGTTTTCGGTCGACCGAGACCCCTGAGTCGGTCGACCGATAGAGTGGAATTTAATGTTGACCAGACTCCGGATTTTGACCTCGTTCGGTCGACCGGTTTTAGACCCTTGTTCGACCGTTGGGGGTTCTGTTTTGAGCGCAGCGGTAGACCGTTTTAGGAGTACGGTCGACCGATTCCTTCCTGGAACCGGTCGACCGAATCACCTCTTCCGGTCGACCGTTTGGGCCCAGGACAGAATTCCTGGTTCCCCTTTTGAACGCCAACTTTGTCCACGGAAACCCGTGTCCTCGCCTTGTGCGTGAGCCGGGAGGTGACGGTGGGCGCGTGATGCGTGCCTGCCCTGGGACCGCCGTTGGGAAGAGTGTGGGTGTTCGGGACGCGTCACCTCCATGTATGGACCGTGACTTTTGAAATGATTGTTGGCACTTTGTAGTATAGCAGGCCTGAGGGATCGCGGATCCCAGTGTTGATGTTGTGCGGGCACGCAACTGGCGTTGGGTGAGGTGACTACCGGCCCTTGGGGCTACGGAGGTCGCTGCCCTGCTTTTATAGCGGCGCGGTTGGTGTTCGCGGCTCGAGGAGCCCGATGACCTGGCAGACTTCGGTCTGGATCTGTCCGATGCTGTGCCGGACTGTTGTGATGGACCACCGATGCTGTGCCGGTGATGCCGCCGAGGTTGTGCCGGCGATGATGATTGTTGGGCCGAGGCTGTGCCGGCTATGTTGTTTTCCTCGGCTGGGCACCTACCGAGATGATGTTGTTATACCTTCCGGGCGACGGCCCCGTTGGTCCCTGTGGCCCCGACCACTGAGATTTACAGATCTGTTTCTATCGGCGCGTAGACGTGACAGAGGCTCCCTGCCGAACCCTTGTGTAGTGTAGCTGCGTGTGGGGGGTGCGATGTCGCGGGCTACTAGACTGCATGTGCCTGCAGTAGGTCTCTTCGGGAGACCCGATGATTGATTGTCGGACTGATGTCCTGTTTTACCCTTCGGGGGAACTGTTTTCCATATCTGTTGATGCCATGACATGCTACTAGTATGATAGGTTCATTATGTGATGCATGCATATAGGTGAGTTGGTATACGGGGTTTCCTTCTGGAAACTCAGGCATTGTTGCATCTTTTTCAGGATCGCAGTAGGTCCGGTGGGTGGTGACCGAGGACGGAGCGCTTTGGAGTCGGATCCTCTTCGGCATTTGCGAGATCGTACGACTACTTGTATTTTCATTTCTTTCATCTGGATTGTAGTTGTACACCTTTTGTAAACTCCATGTATTTTGGGTGCACCCGGATTTCTATATTTATATATTAGTGACGTTCCCGCCTTGAGTTGTCAGTTTTATTCGTTATTTCGAAATTTTAAATCTTCCGCTGTTTCGGGACGTTACAGTTTTATTTGGTGTAGGAAGGAGTTCAGGAAAAAATTCCATGAGAACCATCCTGAGAACAAATCTGTAGCTGTTGTAGTCTCCCATGTTTGTGGGTAATAAAGGGTGGGTAGTGCCAGGAATTTTGGTTAGGATCAAATATTTTAACTCGACATTTAAATATAATTTGTTTCGCCATATTAACTAGGTAATATTCTAAAATCCAAAGGATTGTTGGACTCCTGTATATCTATCTAGCATCGTCTCTGTGATATATACAAACAAGGAATTCGCTACAAGGAATTTATAATTAAGCAATATCGTTACCAAGGAAATCGAATTTAAAATGTCAAAAGAGAAAATGTTCAAGGACAAACCGTTCTTTTGTTTTCGATAGAAAAATTAGGTTTGTGAGCTTACGTGAGAATCTATTACTACAACAACAATTTGAATGTTAAAATGTGAAAGTTAAGAGGCTACAAAAATTAATATTTGGGTGTTGCACATTTCTTATTGACTAAGGACATCACAAAAACAAAAGCGATGTCCTTGATTATAAAGAATAAGCACCGAGAACAGAAGCATACGAATAAAAATAAAAAATAAAAAACTCAAAATACACATTTTAGTTCTAGTGTTGCCGAGCACTAAGATTTTTTGCTAGCATGGATTGCGCAACCGATATTGGATTTCAATATGAATTCTAAATGTATTTTTTGTGAATCCCCATCTTGAAATTTGGATTTCCAAATACACCCATGACCTTTTTTATATGTCATATTTGTATATGCTTGTTTAGGTCGGTAAAGCTGGTGGGGAGCAATGGAAATCTATGTCTGACAAAAGTAAGAAAATTCAATCACCTAAGTCCTACATTATTTTTGTAACATCCCCGAACAACGGAAAATTTAAACTTTTAAAATCAAAGGAAACTCAAGGATAAAACCATCAAGAGTGAGGACATTACTCAAGAAATACCCAAACACATCTGGTGCACCATATTACATACGAGTTTGTCAAAAGAGTAATTACATCAGAATACAAAATACATAATACATGTAATTACGACAACCTAAAGTAGGCAGACAACAGGATCCAGTCCCAAAGTGCAATCTCCCTCGGTCACCACCCGCAGGAACCTAACGTGGTCCTGAAAATAAACATAACAACAATGCCTGAGTTTCCATAAGGAAACCCCGTATCACAAGCTCACATATATGTCCTATCATATTAGTATAGCATGACATGAATACAAGCAATAAAACAACATTCCCACAAAGGGAAAAACCGGACATCCGTCCTGCAATCGTTCTCGCTGCCACACAGGTCGCGCGGTCAACAATCGCAACCGCTGCCACACAGACCCCACGGTCCACAGCATCGCCGCCGCCACACAGGCCGCACGGTCCACCACATCGTTGCCGCCACACAGGCCTCGCATGATCCTCCCTGCCGCCACACTGACCGCACAGGGCCCTCCCGTCGCCACACAGGCCGCACGGGCCGAACATCGGGTCTCCGTAGAGACCTAGTGTAGGCACATACGGTCTAGCGGACAATACGCAACACATCCCCACACGCGACTTCACAAGCCAAGGGATCGGTGAGGAGGCGTTCACACTTCCGCGCAGGTAGAATCAGATCTGAAAACATCGTCGTCCACCACCACACCAATGGAGCCGTCGCTCACGTCGGTCCATCACCGGCGCCACACAGACCGCACGGCATCTCACTCGATAGGTGCCCAATCGAGCTACCTGCCGGAACACATCATCGGCAGTCCATCGCCGCAACCACACAAGCCACGCGCGATCCTCCCTGCCGCCACACAGGCCGCACAGGGGCCCTCCCGCCGCCACACAGGCCGTACGGGCTCGTGCAATCACTGCCTATCAAGGCCAGTCGAACATATCCGCCACACAAAGGGTCAGACAATCGACAGATCCGAACCGAAGTTCGCAGGGTCAAAGAGCTCCACGTGCTGACACCAACTCCGCCGTTATAAAAGCAGGGCAGCAGCCTCCGTAGCCATCCAGGCCGGTAGTCACTTCACCCAACGACAGTTGCGTGCCCGCTGAAGCAATGTGATCCGCAATCCCTCAGGCTGCTCACGTCAAAGTACAACGACAAACGCCGGAGCTTCGCAACCAATCTCCGGTCCGCAACACACGCACCTCCTCCTCGCGCCTTCTTCCCGCCGCGTTCTTGCCTCACGCGCACCTTCACCACACGAGCTCGAGCATCAGATGGATGGAGAGGAGAAGGGTTGAAGAGGAAGAAAGGAAGAGAGGAAGGAACGTGAGAGAGAGTGAGAAGAAAGGAGAGAGAGATGGGTTTTCTCCATCCAAACCCCACCAACCCATCACTCCCCACCATGCCCTACCCTCCCTAGCCCATGCCTCCATCACCACTCCTCATTCCCCATGCAAACCTCAACAATTAGTACCCCTAATCACCAAATAAACCCTAATCAAGGTTAGGGTCATTACAATTTTTGTGTACTTGCTCGCCTCATTACTTATTATAGGGACTCACACCTCACTATTGTTCGGTTGTAGGAGACGGCTCCCTATGTTGCAAAGGCAGAGAAGATGAAGATTGATTACAACAAAAAGAAGGTTTGAAAAAAAATTGTTTCTTCTTTTGCAACATGTTCCATGCTGTGGAAATAAAAGTTGACATGTTGATTATATCATTCTTCTGCATACGTCTAGGTTGGAGGAATCTCCTTTTCAAATAAGATAGCAGAGGAGGAATCTGACAAGTCCAAGTCTAAAGTGAATGATGAAGAGGGAGAGGAAAGCGCAAAGGTACCATCCATATTCACGACAAATTATGTTGTTTTTGTTGGCTTTTTAGCCTTAATCTTTATTTAGTTTTGATGATTAAGTAAACTAATCTTAATCTATATTTAATCAATCAACCTAGACAATCAAAGTAAGCAAACATGAATACATGCATTGCATATATATTCGTGTATTTGCGATATTCTTAATAGGTTGATGAAGAATCAAGCTAAGGAGCTTTGGGACAAGAAGATAAAGACTCAAGACATGTAATCAAGCTTTGGACCAATATGTAATTTAGTATAATTTGAGTCCTAAGGATTAATGTAAACTTGAGCACATTAGGATTCTGTCCCGTATCCCCACGGTTAACCGAACCCCTCTCGGTAAACCGAATCATGTAGAGTTCGGTCCACCGAACACCTTGCGGTCAACCGTGTAGAATCCTTTAGGTGTTCCCTGGAATAACCACCTCGGTATACCGAACCATCTTCGGTAGACCGAATAAGCTTGGACCGGTTTTGGACTTTGCTCCAACGGTCGTATTTAAATCTTGACCTAAAGCCCAATTGACTTATCCATATTCGGTACACCGAACTTCATTCGGTCGACCGAATCATATTGCTTTAGGAGCCCAACAGCTATTTAACTTGACCGTTATTGGTAAAACAATTTACCACGCATTCTCAGCGCAAAACCCGCGCTAACTTCGGTATACCGAAGTGTAGATGGTCAAGCGAACCTAGCTTTAACAGAACCCTACCAATCTTACTGTCCAGTTTGGAACGGTTAACCGAATAGGTTTTGGTAAACCGAATTGTATTAGGGTTGCTAGTTAGAGAGCTACTGGAGTTGAGTGAGCGGTTAACCGAATAGGATTCGGTAAGCCGAAATGACCATCTTCGGTAATCCGTTGGGTTAACGGTCTACCGAGGAGCGTGCAAATTCTGGCCGAACTTTTGTCACATCATCACATTTCATGGGTCAACTTTCTCACCCACTCCCCAACGACTCTAAGAGCTTTGAAGCCTATATAAGGACCTCATTAGAAGCACAACACAAGCACTACACTCTCCAAACATCAAGTATCCTTGTGCTATATTTCCCAAACCTTCAAAGCTCAAATCCTATACACTCAAGCCAAAACTTTACCACTTGTATTCCTAGATCCATATCATAATCCAAGTGTGCTCAAAGTTAGAGTGTCATTAGCAAGAAGTGTGATTCATTCTTTCATCCAAATCACAAGAGTTGTAATAGCTTCGAGGAAGCTCCCTCTCGGGTTGTGAGAGGAGACACGGGCGAGGCGAGGGTGTTCGCGAGGCTCGTTGTTTGTAAAGGCGTTAATCTCGGCCCGGTAACAGAGATCGGATAGTGGAAACCACAAACGAGGCTCGAGGGAGGAGCGGGGCTTGTGAGTGAGGACTAGGACCCGGGGAGGGTGCCGAACCTCGTTACATCGGGCGTCGACTACAACGTGGTTTGCAAGTTCTCTAACTCTCATCTAACCCTTGCATGATTAGTTGTTAGTTTCGTAATTAAGTTTTAATTCCGCACTTTAGTTAATTACGATCACTAGAGGGCCCCATACGATCCCCACAGTTTTTGTATCAGAGCCTTGTTAGCTAAATTTACTTTCTTAATCGAAATATTAGCATGACTCAATCTAATCATAGTGAGGGTTTATCAACTAATAAACCACCTCTTTTTAATGACCTAAATTATGATTATTGGAAAAAGAGGATGAAAATTTATTTGCAATCACATGATTTAAAATTTTGGTCTTTTATTTTAAAATCATACACCCCACCAAATGATGATGAGATTATTTCATTAACCAAACCCAAAATTAAGGAGGCGGAAATTAATGCCCGCATTATGAATATGTTATATTGTGGTCTTAATGAAAATGAATATAATCGAGTGAGAGGGTGTGAGAGTGCTTATGAAATATGGCATACTTTAGAAATGCATCATGAAGGATCCACTAGATTGAAAGAAACTAGGATTAATCTACTCATGCATAAGTATGAATTGTTTCATATGCTACCCGGTGAAAACATAAGCGAGATGCACACTCCCTTCACCAAGATTATTAACTCCCTTAGTGCTCTTGGAAATATTTTTAGCAAGGGAGAAATGACAAGGAAGATTCTCCGGTCTCTCAACGACGATTGGAAAGAAAAGACAACCGCAATAGAAGAAGCGCAAGACCTAACGAAGTTGTTGGTTGAAGAACTCATGGGAAGTCTCATGACATATGAGATACAAATGAAAGACCGCAATGAGAAGAGAGTCAAGAAATCATTGGGGCTACACGTCGTCGCCAATTCGATCAAAGAAGATAGTGATATCGAGGAACAATTGGTGACACATCAATTTAAGGAATTTCTCAAAGAAGAGAAAGAAAGGAGAAAAGAGAAGAAGAAGAGCAAGAGAAAAGAGAAGAAGAAGAAGAAAGCTCTTAAAGCTACTTGGGACACTTCATCATCTTCATCAATTGAAGGCGAATTCACCTCAATGTGCTTCATGGCAATAGAAGACGATGATAGTGAGGTATCTTCTTGCTCTAGTCGCATTTCAATTGATTCAAATGATTCAAATGCATATAATGAACTTCAATGTGAATTCAATGAATTGCTTGAAAATTTTGAGAAAATTTGTCAAAAGAATAAACTAGCAAGAAAGAAAATCAATGAGCTACAATCTCAAATTGAATCTATCATGAATGATAAGAATGAATTACTTGCTAGTCATGATAAAAATGCATTAGAGAACACTCAATTGATTGATGAAATTGCAACTCTAAATGCAAAACCTTCATGTAGTGTTGATATTCAAGATCTAATTGCTAAGAATGTTCAATTACAAAAGGATCTTGAAAAATTCACAAGTGGAAAGAAAATGCTTGATATGCTTATCGGTAGTCAAAGACAATCACTAGATAGACATGGTATAGGTTTTTATGCTAATAACTTTAAGAACCATGTTATTCACACAACTTTGAATGGAAAGCATTTTGTAGTGAATAAAACTTCCTCAAGTATTTGGGCACCTAAAACCAAAATGGTTTGGGTTCCAAAAACTAACATGATTGGACCCAAGCAAAAATAGGTACCAAAATCTTTAACTGTAGGTACTTGAAGGAGGAAATCGGTGGTGACCGGATGAGCTTCAAGAAAAATTTAAAGCCGGTTGCATCACCGAATACGGGTTGAGTCAATTCAAAGCGCCACGACGGTATAAATTTCAATTGACTCTAATCTAAGTTTTAGAGCTTAATAGACATATCTTGTAATATAATTCATTGCATATCATATACCACATCCATGATCATAAATGTCAAATTGCAAAATGGATGTTAAATAGGCTAAGAGGGAAAATACAAATGCACTTCATTGTTAATATTCATTGTTGCTATTTAGCCTAATTGATAGGGGGAGCCTAAAATTGCAAAATCATATAATTAAGGGGGAGAATTAGATATCTCTTACTTTTGCATCAAATGTTTAATGTTTGCTTTTTGATTGATGTCAAAGGGGGAGAAGAATTAGGATGAGCTTCAATTTTAAATAAACTATGCATGTTGTTAAGCAGAGAAATCTTATAAATGCATAGATTACATATATATTAAGAAACAAAACATATAGAAAGGGGAGAAATAAAATTGAACTTAAATATTAAGATATAGATTTGCCATCATCAAAAAAAGGGAGATTGTTGGCTTTTTAGCCTTAATCTTAATTTAGTTTTGATGATTAAGTAAACTAATCTTAATCTATATTTAATCAATCAACCTAGACAATCAAAGAAAGCAAACATGAATACATGCATTGCATATATATTCGTGTATTTGTGATATTCTTAATAGGTTGATGAAGAATCAAGCTAAGGAGCTTTTGGACAAGAAGATAAAGACTCAAGACATGTAATCAAGCTTTGGACCAATATGTAATTTAATATAATTTGAGTCCTAAGGATTAATGTAAACTTGAGCACATTATGATTCTATCTCGTATCCCCACGGTTAACCGAACCCCTCTCGGTAAACCGAATCATGTAGAGTTCGGTCCACCGAACACCTTGCGGTCAACCGTGTAGAATCCTTTAGGTGTTCCCTGGAATAACCACCTCGGTATACCGAACCACCTTCGGTAGACCGAATTAGCCTGGACCGGTTTTGGACTTTGCTCCAACGGTCGTATTTAAATCTTGACCTAAAGCCCAATTGACTTATCCATATTCGGTACACCGAACTTCATTCGGTCGACCGAATCATATTGCTTTAGGAGTCCAACGGCTATTTAACTTGACCGTTATTGGTAAAACAATTTCCCACGCATTGTCAGCGCAAAACCCGCGCTAACTTCGGTATACCGAAGTGTAGACGGTCAACCGAACCCAGCTTCAACAGAACCCTACCAATCTTGCTGTCCAGTTTGGAACGGTTAACCGAATAGGTTTCGGTAAACCGAATTGTATTAGGGTTGCTAGTTAGAGAGCTACTGGAGTTGAGTGAGCGGTTAACCGAATAGGATTCGGTAAACCGAAATGACCATCTTCGGTAATCCGTTGGGTTAACGGTCTACCGAGGAGCATGCAAATTCTGGCCGAACTTTTGTCACATCATCACATTTCATGGGTCAACTTTCTCACCCACTCCCCAACGACTCTAAGAGCTTTGAAGCCTATATAAGGACCTCATTAGAAGCACAACACAAGCACTACACTCTCCAAACATCAAGTATCCTTGTGCTATCTTTCCCAAACCTTCAAAGATCAAATCCTATACACTCAAGCCAAAACTTCACCACTTGTATTCCTAGATCCATATCATAATCCAAGTGTGCTCAAAGTTAGAGTGTCATTAGCAAGAAGTGTGATTCATTCTTTCATCCAAATCACAAGAGTTGTAATAGCTTCGAGGAAGCTCCCTCTCGGGTTGTGAGAGGAGACACGGGCGAGGCGAGGGTGTTCGTGAGGCTCGTTGTTTGTAAAGGCGTTAATCTCGGCCCGGTAACGGAGATCGGATAGTGAAAACCACAAGCGAGGCTCGAGGGACGAGCGGGGCTTGTGAGTGAGGACTAGGACCCGGGAAGGGTGCCGAACCTCGTTACATCGGGCGTCGACTACAACGTGGTTTGCAAGTTCTCTAACTCTCATCTAACCCTTGCATGATTAGTTGTTAGTTTCGTAATTAAGTTTTAATTCTGCACTTTAGTTAATTACGATCACTAGAGGGCCCCATACGATCCCCACAGTTTTGGTATCATTACTGGTTATTTTCTAACGGGTCGGTGTTGCGTTAAGATGACGATGAACGTTACATTAAGATGACGATGAATGTCTCCTTAGACTTGACCTGAATACGTTGAAAACTTAAAATGCAAAGCATTTTTCCCCAAATAAATATATTTTGCATGTTAATTCAGTCTGAAATTCAACTTCAAATTTCCTTGCAATTTCAGATTTTATATCATTGATGTATAAGCTCTTACATGGCATTGTGACCATATTCTTTTGGCACTTTTGCAGGGTGAGGAAGAGTAGGTGAGAAGGGTAGGAGTAATGGGCAGATGAGAGATTGGGTAGTTTCTGGGTTTTGTATTGTAAAAAGAAATATGGAAAGTGATTGAACGTTTTAATTATAACCGCAAGTGCACGGTCGCGTTGAAGCGGTGACAAATACGGCTCGATCCACAGGGAGGTGTGTCGACTTTGGTTAGTTCGAAGGCGAGTGAGAAAGAAAGGAGATAAATATTGATTAAACTAAACTACACTAAACTAGTAGCAACAAGGAAGGAAATGAAAGCACAAAATAAACTAAAACTAAGCGACTAATAAAAGAAGATAGAAATCAGGAATAGAAAACCCCTAAGGGGTGGAGCGTGTGTGTACACATGAAATAAATGTGGTGAATGCATACAATAAACTCAAGTGTAGTTAGTGTTTGTTAATGCATAAGAAGTACCTCATGACAAAAACTATCATTTAAAGCACTAACCTAGGTGATTAATATGAGCACGACAAGTTTGTTATTAAGAACATAAACAAGCATGAAATGTACCTAAACATTATGGCAGAAACCATCAAGTAAAAATTCTTATTAATTCAAGCAAGCATACTAACATTTTTCATAAACAACAATGTCTAGCATTCATACCATCTACATAACATGTATACACATCTACTCCACCCCGAAAGGGGATGGAACTACTAACACATATTTATACTAAGGAAAAAATATGCTTAAACTAATTATAAGAAGACTAAAACAACAAGTTAACTAAGTATGCAAAAAATTGAAAAGACAAGACAATGTGAAGAAAATTTAACAAAAAATCTATTATTACTCACTCAATTACAAGTAGCTTCTCTCCACCAGGATTTTTGCTTTAAGGCTTTTACTCCTAGTAGAGAGGTTGACCACCAAGACAGAGATGAGATACAAGAGAGAAGGGAGAGTTCTATTTATAGCCATAGAAAAAGGTAATCCGGGACAATCCCCCGGTATGAGACTAAACATATACTAGAAATAGACTAAATACACTCTAATACACGGCCCACAGATATCTTAGCGGATCCGGAGTAACCCGGACCGCCAATCAGCGGTCCCATACCGCTAATTGGCGGTCTACATGGTTTGGATCGGTCTGGGCTTTCTTCTATGCTTTCCTGGATGACTTTGTTTGTCTTTGATGTATCTACTTTGATTGCTGGAGCTCCGACCCAAATAGAATTGCCAAAATAGTCCCCATGATGGTGTGAAGTATTCTTGTTTGCTCATTGGTCATTCGATCTTACATTCAGGTCCTTCGATCTTGCATCTTAGTCCTCGAGTCTCTCAACTCAGTCTTTTTTCCTACTTTTAGGTCCTTTTATGTCTCTTCTCTTCAAACTTATTTATTTCTGAAATTCAAACATAAAGCTCGTTACGTAGCATTGTTTAGGTGGAAGATAATGGATATAAGATACAAATGTAAGCATGAATTGATGTCAATCAGAAAACCTTTCTTTTTTGTGTGTACATTTGATAATTAATCTGCCCATACTTCTGTTGTGACTGTGTACATGTGTATATATATGGCACTATGTTCATAGAAAATATTAGGGTCGTATATACACGGACGCTGGCGTCCGTGACGCGCCCTACGTGGCACCCAAAAGTTGGGGAGTCAGCGTCTACTGGGATTGTCATGTCACCCTTTCCAAACGTGCCTTAAATTGTTTTTAATTTTTTTGACGGTTTTCGAAAAACGACGGTTGCTTTCCAGATAAGACTGCGGCAAACACCCTACGATTGACGGTTCAGATACCGAGGAAGATAAAAAATATCCAGACCGAAAGGGAGAGTCTCGATTTCTTTCTCGTTGTATTACTTGTGAATGGAGGAAGCGTACCTGTGAACCTTTTCCGGCTTTCTTTCTTCCCGATTAAACGATAATGGATTCTTCGAGTCCTGCCGTCGATAGCGAACCTGTCCCAGAAGCGGTGGGTCTCTAATTTTCCCCCCGGTCACATCGTTATTTTTTTGATGAACTTTCGTTTCTTCAATTTTTTGTTTTAAGGAACCACCTACTACTTCCGGGAATCCCGGTGCTCCTGGACGGCCATCCGAAAGCAGTTTGACAGGATGAAGAAGGTTGAGAAGGAGGTTTTCCGGAGCACCCCTTTCGGTCACTTCCTAGACCTTCCTAACATTACTACGGACAACGAAATAGTCGGTTGGTTCGTCGAACACTACGATGCGGAGAAGGTGGGGATGAGAATAGGATCAGGGGTAGTTCCCCTTACACCGGAAGACGTTGCCCTAATTTTGGGGTTACGTATGCATGGGAAGACCATGGTGATGGAACAATTGGGTGTACAGAGGCGAGAAGGGGTGAACCTTGACAACACACAACTTTTAGGTCATCTGCTGGCAAGCAGTGCCATGGGCGACACGGAGAAGTACGTTCGTCTCCTGATTTCTTTCATCTTCAACCATTTTTGTTCTATGATGGAACACTTCGACCGAAGCAATGATTCATGCACCATTTGAGGAACATCAGACGCATAAACAGATACACATGGGCAAGTGCAGTTCACGAAGCCCTGGTTGGGGCCTGGAGAAAGCCAGCTTAGAACTGCAGGAGAGAAGAAAGGCAGGGAACCTCATTATGAGGCAGAGGAACGTCGACGGTTGTGTGGCAATACTACAAGTAAGCGTTTTTTGGTTTTGTTTTGTGTCTGTTCGGATTAAGTGGTGTGTCTGTTCGGATTAAGTTTTCTGTCTGTTCGGAATAAGTTGTGTCTGTTCGGAATATGTTGTGGGTCTGTTCGGCATAAGTTGTGTGTCTGTTCGGATTAAGTTGTGTGTCTGTTCGGAATATGTTGTGTGTCTGTTCGGATTAACTTGTGTGTCTGTTCGGATTATGTTGTGGGTTTGTTCGGAATAAGTTGTGTGTCTGTTCGGATTAAGTTGTGTTTCTGTTCGGAATAAGTTGTGTGTTTGTTCGGAATAAGTTGTGTGTCTGTTC
This sequence comes from Triglochin maritima, assembly GCA_963682175.1. Classification (NCBI taxonomy): domain Eukaryota; kingdom Viridiplantae; phylum Streptophyta; class Magnoliopsida; order Alismatales; family Juncaginaceae; genus Triglochin; species Triglochin maritima. The sequence continues at coordinate 19,363,245 of OY821779.1, forward strand.
GGATTAAGTTGTCTGTCTGTTCGGACTAAGTTGTCTGTCTGTTCGGAATATGTTGTGTGTCTGTTCGGTTTAAGTTGTGTGTGTTCGGAATATGTTGTGTGTCTGTTCGGAATATGTTGTGTCTGTTCGGATTAAGTTGTCTGTCTGTTCGGATTAAGTTGTCTGTCTGTTCGGAATAAGCTGGTGATGCATTGCATACATTGCATCATATGTCTTTCATTTGGATTAATTTTATATCAATAAATGCTACTAAGGTATGTGTTTAGTCTTATTTAGAGAATACAGGGACCTGAATGCAAATTACCCATATCCCGAGCATAAACGCGTGCAAGAGACTCATTTCTGTCATGAAGACCAAGTCAAGATTATCGGGGTTCAAATGGAAGTCCATCCAAGTATAAAAGCATTCAAGACCTAATTACAAAAGGCCAAGGTCTTAAGCATAAAAGTAGCCAGGGACTTAATTGCAAAGACCCGAGGACCCGACTGCAATTACAAGTACCAAAATATTAATTTGGAAAAGTTCTAAAGGAAAATCAATTGGGATCTCCAAATATATGAAGAAATAAATTCGGAGCTCAAAAGAAAGGAAAGAAATCAATCCAGATACGCAAATGACATTTAAATCATACCGTAAACACACAGGAAAAATCCAGATCGATTCTGAGCCAAAAAGGTGGCGATTCCGCCGCACCTCGTGTACAAAATGCGGCGATTCCGCCGCACAAAAGTCGATCCGTGCGCTCAAATTTTTACCAATGCTGTATTGACGCGTGTACTTTCCGTTTATGTATTAGGATCCCCGGTTGAGCCTATAAATAAGGCCGAATCATGTATTGAAAGGGGCTCCTCTCCTCCTCTTCTTTTTAGCAATAAAATTCTATTCTTTTATTTTGTGTTTTTAGTTTTCTTTTGTAGTTTCTCTAGGACCCATTCTCCTTCCCTCCATCCATGAGTTTCTAACTCTCTCCAAAGGGTGGGGGTGACGGATTTAGGGTGATGAGAAGAAGAATTACGTTATTATTTTAATTTCGTGTTAATATATTTTGATTACTTGAGTTAATGTTGAGTCATTTATCATGTAATGCTTTATAACTAATGTGATTTATTATAAGTTTCAGAATTCTCTAATCAAAACCCGATATCTAAACCTCCACCCGCTGGACACTCATCCATCTTTGCTTTATTTTCTTTTTAGTTTTTGTTGTTCTTGCTTTAGATAATTAAAAATCAAAAATCTCAAACCAAACTTATTTCTCTCTCTTTCTTTCCTAAATTGAAAATCACAAAAATAACAATATCTCTCCCTCCTTGTGTTCGAGCCGTACTTGCCACGTCTTCATTGACGCCGTGCACTTGCGGTATAAATTTAATTCTCATCAAGTTTTTGGCGCCATTGCCGGGGGAGGCGACAAAGATTTTGTTTATTTTTTGTGATTTCGATTCTATTATGTTTATCGTGTGCGCGATCTAACTATTTGGGTTTGCGTTTCAGAAGACAACAGAGTGCGCGGTGAAATCCTGGCACATTCGGAGCAAGAAGGGCGGCGAAATCGCCGCATCCAAAGAAGAACCTGTGGCGGATTCACCGCACGTTTGGAGCATCTGGGCTTCAAACTTTTCTGGGATCGTCTCCATGGCTGGGTGGACGCGTAGAGCAACTGGAAATTTTCGAGAGCGGGCGGTGAACCCGATTGAGCGTGCGTAGGTAACATTTGTTGCCTTTTTTCTCGTAATTTCTAGTTTCGAAAAATTTCTTTTTCATAGAATTGCACGTGTTAGGGCAAAATTCCATAGTTGACAAAAATTCAACTCTGACCTAAAAATTGGCAAAATTAGAAGGACTTAGTGCATGCATCATATAGTGGTTTGTTTGCATTATTCTTGCTAAATTCTTGCAAATTAATTCTCGTTGAAGAGTGCTGGAGGCAAGGTACGTGCGCGATTTTTTATCGATTGCATTTAAGCATATAATCTAGTTTGCATACAACCGTGCAATTGCCCCCCACTAAAAAGGCCAATGTTTGACTATCTTTGCTAGATTTAAGTTACTATCTTAAGGGCAACTCCGTAGGAAAAGATACGGTGGATATTTCATCACCCTTTCGTGGCCCACAAATCACAATCCTAAAGTGTCACCCAAGCCTTAAATTAAAATCAATTAGACATTGGCCCCTAAGGATTCAGACTCAATTAAGGAGAAGATTGGTTTGACTTGCTATGACCTGAAGCTGATCGAATTTAATTTGGTGTCTAGAAAGTGTTTTTGTGTTGACGTAAGTCTTCCAAGCGAAGTGGTTGTCTAATTGGCACCGACTCTGTTGGAAGCGCCCCCACTAGCTATACACTCCTTGGCCAAGTTGGTTTGATTAGTGAGGGAGGTGAATCAAGCGAGTCAATTCGACTCAACCAGTTAGGCGTCGTCTAGAATTAGGCTCCCTTAGGTCTAGGATTGTTTGAACTGTGCTTGTTTAGGAAACTTCTGACCAACCCTCTCATCTATCTTTTAGAGTTAAGTTTCCCTTCTCCTCTGAGTCATCTTCTTCTCACCTACTTCTACGTTCTAGTCTCCTTCCCATTACACTCTCTGTTAGCGTTTTAGGGTCGAGTCGAGCACTTTTGCTTGCTTTGCCTCGTGATGGTGAGAGTGGTCGACTCGAGAGTGTTTTGTTGAGATGGATGGTTACATGGGCGACCATCCATATCATTGTTGGGACCAGGACAATTCTTCCTGGTATTCTGGACCCATGCAACCTGGGGTGGCTCAGACTAACACCCCATATGGTTGGGACAATCCTAATTGTGTGACTGAGCAATCTTCATATTGGGGTAACATGAGAGAGGCACCGACTGCTAGACCACAATCTAGTTATGTTGGATCATATGCTGGTCAACAAACTAAGACATTACAACATACTTTGGCCTCCTTCATGCGTATGGCAGACGACATGAGTGCACCGGTGGCTTCAGTAGTCGTACCGTGGGACTGTTGTGGGTTGAGTGGTCATGTTATCCGGGAATGTCCTTATGTTCCCCAGAGCCTGAGTATGAGCATACCTTTTCCCAAAATGCTCAATATGACCATTACGCATCCGCGTACAATCCGAGAGTGATGGATTCGTGGGGAGACAATTCATATCCAAATTCTTATACTTCATTTTCACCCAGTATCCTCCTTCCGAATACCCATAATTCTACCAACACCCCACTTCAAATCATTCGACTTATTCTCAGACCACCAACACCCAACCTCAAAATTTCCCAAGCGCTGACTTGAACCTCATAATTGACTGCATACCTGATTCCTTGGAACAAACTTTCCTTACTTTCATGAAAACCACTCAACAGTCCACACAAAATATGGTACTGCAATTGAGTCAAATGTCGCAGCAATTACGTGAACGTGAGGAGAGTAACTTTTCTTGTCAACATGAGGATTCATCTTTTGATATCAAACCACCACCACATCCACAAATTCAAAGCACAATCTTTCAAGGTCAAACTCCTAGTCAGTCTGAGGGACTTTGGGTTTCAATTCACGATCACTTGGTGGATGATTCGATTCAAATTGAGAAAAACATGGACCAATTTCATTATGAGTCGGCACAGGATTGCGCCTTATCTTTTTGTCCCGTGACCCTTGAGCCACATGATCTTCATGTTGTGTCTCTTAAGGACTCACCTCTGGTGGAGCAAGATCCCCCTAGTACCCTCAATTTCAAACAATCTGATGAGAGTCTGCCTCTCACCATTGTTCCTGATCATCTTGGAAATGATGGAACATCAAACAACTACATAACTCATGAGGGTATTAGAAGTTCCTTGGAAGATATCTTGGGTATGAGACCCAATTTTTGTTCGCCTGGTGTGTCGGACATGCCTAACGAGGTTCTTGACCTCATTCCGATGCACCAGCCTGTTGGTTGGAGAGTTTGGATTGACGATCAGAACTTCAGAAAAGCAACGAGAGAAATTCTTCTTCCGTTGCCCCTCATTTCCAAAACTCTTGAGAGGTTCAAGCTCTTTCAGTTTGATCCTTTGAATGAGACGCCTTTGCGTCCAATTCATGAACCTCTCATTTCATCTGGTGCTCTTTGTGAAGGCGGCCCACGCATGCGTATTCTGGCCCCGTGTTGTGTCATGTTCTCTTTCCAAGTGCATTGACCCACTTTTGAGGTTCTCAATTGATGTCTTTTGACAAATGAAGATGAGAACTTATGTTTGTACATAATTGTATTTAAAATAATAATAATAATAAATAAATAATAATAATAATACAATAAAAGACTCCTTCGGTGAGCATCGTTTGTGTGGATCCAAGAGTATTTGGGCCCCATTTCTTTCCCGTAATTGAATCCCTTCTTTAGCATCTCACAGGTTTTGAAGGAATTCGGGTTTTTGTCCATCAACATAGCCATGAACTTTCCTTTGTACTTCACGTTGGTGAGATCTTTCCTTTTTCATGCATAAATCCATGTAGTCTCTTGCTCACATTCATTGAGGACAATGCATGATTTAGGTGTGAGGGGGTGTTTATCTATCTATATATTCTGTTTGTTTAAAAAAAATTATTCAATGTTCCATGACATAGCTTAAGATTGAACTGCCAAAACCCGTGTACAAAATGCATTGAGTTTTTGTTCCTTATTATATAGTTCTGCTTGTAGAAATTATGACATAAATCTAAGTTCCCAAGAAATAACCCATTACCCTTTAAGACATGTATGCACTTAAATTGGATGAATCAAATCTTTGAAGTGGTTGATAAAAAGCAGAGATTGAAGAAAATATACCGGGAAGTGTGGACTTCTAATAGCAATTAAGCCTTGAGGAAAATAAAAGTAAAAAAATAGAGGAATAAAGTGAGGAAAGCACATTTTGCAAAATGATTACAAAACCCAAGCCTTCGAGTCCATGGTCCGTAGGGGTATCTTGAAACCCGGTAAGTTGAGTCTGCCAGCTCGGGATTATCGACCAAACTCGCTACACGAATGCAAAAAGGGTAAAAGTGTCAAAAAAAGCAAATGTGTTGAAGCACGGAAAAAATATACTTTAAGATACTCAAGACCCAAAATTAAAAGAATGATCCATGTCATGGTTGATCCGAATGATACTTCACCACCAGAGGAGGCGTGCAAAATAATTTAAGTGATAACATGTGGTTAGTGGTGTGAATGTTGGAGGAACAAAGACCAAGTCAGATTCTTTATGAGTTAGATTTATATAATAAGCATGCAAGAATTCTAAGTGAGATGTATAAGGTTGAGGTGGAGATATTGAGAGTTATTAATGAAATGTTGAATTAAGACTTTGTGCGTGTGTCAACTGAAAACCCTCACGAGACAAAACTCGTCCTCTAAGGAAACTTAGGGGTTTAAAGGTTTGTTGCACATCCTAAGTGCAACCGTGATTCCTACGAAACTGAGGTAAGAGACTCATTTCTGTCATGAAGACCAAGTCAAGATTATCGGGGTTCAAATGGAAGTCCATCCAAGCATAAAAGCATTCAAGACCTAATTACAAAAAGGCCAAGGTCTTAAGCACAAAAGTAGCCAGGGACTTAATTGCAAAGACCCGAGGACCCGATTGCAATTACAAGTACCAAAATATTAATTTGGAAAAGTTCTAAAGAAAAATCAATTGGGATCTCCAAATATATGAAGAAATAAATTCGGAGCTCAAAAGAAAGGAAAGAAATCAATCCATATACGCAAAGGCCATTTAAATCATACCGTAAACACACAGGAAAAATCCAGATCGATTCTGAGCCAAAAAGGTGGCGATTCCGCCGCACCTCGTGTACAAAATGCGGCGATTCCGCCGCACAAAAGTCGATCCGTGCGCTCAAATTTTTACCAATGCTGTATTGACGCGTGTACTTTCCGTTTATGTATTAGGATCCCCGGTTGAGCCTATAAATAAGGCCGAATCATGTATTGAAAGGGGCTCCTCTCCTCCTCTTCTTTTTAGCAATAAAATTCTATTCTTTTATTTTGTGTTTTTAGTTTTCTTTTGTAGTTTCTCTAGGATCCCTTCTCCTTCCCTCCATCCATGAGTTTCTAACTCTCTCCAAAGGGTGGGGGTGACGAATTTAGGGTGATGAGAAGAAGAATTACGTTATTATTTTAATTTCGTGTTAGTATATTTTGATTACTTGAGTTAATGTTGAGTCATTTATCATGTAATGCTTTATAACTAATGTGATTTATTATAAGTTTCAGAATTCTCTAAACAAAACCCGATATCTAAACCTCCACCCGCTGGACTCTCATCCATCTTTGCTTTATTTTCTTTTTAGTTTTTGTTGTTCTTGCTTTATATAATTAAAAACCAAAAATCTCAAACCAAACTTATTTCTCTCTTTTTCTTTCCTAAATCGAAAATCACAAAAATAACAATATCTCTCCCTCCTTGTGTTCGACCCATACTTGCCACGTCTTCATTGACGCCGTGCACTTGCGGTATAAATTTAATTCTCATCAGCTGGCTGTCTGTTCGGAATATGTTGTGTGTCTGTTCGGAATATGTTGTGTGGCTGTTCGGATTAAGTTGTCTGTCTGTTCGGATTAAGTTGTCTGTCTGTTCGGATTAAGTTGTGTCTGTTTAGAATATGAACGTATGTCTGTTGAGTCGTTCTAAACAGTTGATTTTTTCCATTTCAAGGTGTGGCTTTGTGAGAATTCAAATTGGGGGAGCCCAGAACTGGAGTTTTTCCACGAATGAAAAGTTGGACGGAAATGTTTGGGAAACGTTTAACCCTGAGGAAATGGGAGGAACGTGGAATTACCTTACCTCAGATTTACAACGGCAAGTTTGACCTGATGGGGGCTCCATCAATGAGTGAAAGGGAGGTGGAACTTATTAGTTCTGTTGGAACTCCTGTTCGAAAGGGCTCAGCTTCAACATGCAGTTTGTCAAGGCTCCAACTGACAGACTACAACATTCCATGTGACCCGCTGCTCCAAGAGTTGGAGCTGAGTGAGGTGAAGACGAAATGGCTGAGGGCCGAAGCTACCCTTAAGAAGGCAACAGAAGAGGTTAACGAACTGAAGGAAGAACTGAGGATGACCCAGGAAGAGTGTGGGAGGCTGAGGGAAGAAATTATATATCTTCGAGGGACAGGGACATGTGAAAATACTTGTGGGGAGAAAGACGAAGATCTAAATAAAGAGGAGGAGGAAGAAGAAAAGAGGAAGAGGGAGGAGGAGGAAGAAGAAGAGAGGAAGATGGAGGAGGAGAAGGAGGAAGAGAGAAAGAGGGAGGAGAGGAAGAAGGAAGAAGAGAGAAAGAGAGTGGAGAAGGAGGAGAGAAGAAGAGGGAGGAGGAGAAGAAGAGGGAGGTGGAGAGGAAGAAGGAAGAAGAGAGAAAGATATTGGAGAAGGAGGAAGAGAAGAAGAGGGAGGAGGAGAACAAGAGGTAAGAAGAGAGGAAGAAGGAAGAAGAGAGAAAGAGAGTAGAGAAGGAGGAAGAGAAGAAGAGGGACGAGGAGAAGAAGAGGGAGGAGGAGAGGAAGAAGGAAGAAGAGAGAAAGAGAGTGGAGAAGGAGGAAGAGAAGAATAGGGAGGAGGAGAAGAAGAAGGAAGAAGAGAGAAAGAGAGTGGAGAAGGAGGAAGAGAAGAAGAGGGAGGAGGGGAGGAAGAAGGAAGAGAGGTCATGGGACAATAGAGAGGTCAACATGATATTGAACTTGCCGCAGCCAACAAGGACAATAGAGAGGTCATCTGGAGAGGCGATATGTGCAGTTTAACACGCACCGACCTGAAGGAACTTATAACGCCTGGGATGGATATTACCGACCAAACTATCGACGCTATGCTTTTGGTTCTCGAAGAAAGACGCCAAACACAAAAAGTTATATGCATATCAACATTCGAGTCAGGACGAATTTTGGGTGGCCAAGGCAGAGCAATTGATGATTTTATCCTCCAAAAAATAGAAGGTGCGTCTCCAACAGAGTCCGTAATCGCACAACCATGCTGGTCTGCTGGTCATTGGACTCTGGTGGTTGTCCATGGCCCGTCCAAGGAGATTTTGGCGTTCAATAGTATCTCTAGGGAGCTAGAGCAAGGTGAAGATCCAGAGCAGACCATAGGCGTACATGAAAGGGCAACAGTGGATGTGGCTGAATACTGGAGGGATCTACTAAAGCTCGACTGGCCCTTGAGAATCCTCAGGAAAAATAGCCAACGGCAACCACCGGGGAGCAACGATTGCGGTGCCTATGTTTTATACTGGATAAGGTGCCTAATGCTAAAACTTGACCCGACGAAGAAGGACCCCAATAACATCCACTGTATCATGGGTGAATTGGCGGTCATGTTACTTAGGGACCGCCGATCGTGTGTGCAGATCTGAACAGACACACAACTTTTAGTGTTTATTTGTTTACATGTACAAATTACAAACTCTTTATTTTGGTTATTTTTATAGTCTTGTGTTTTTTAAATGTACAAATTACAAACTCTTCCCAGACAACTTATTCCGAACAGACCGACAACTTAATCCGAACATACCCACAACTTAATCCGAACAGACACATAATATATTCCGAACAGACAAACAACATATTCCGAACAGACAGACAACTTAATCCGAACATACACACAACTTATTCCGAACAGACACACAACATAATCCAAACAGATAGACAACTTAATCCGAACAGACACACAACTTAATCTGAACAGACCCACAATATTTTCCGAACAGAAACACAACATATTCCGAACAGACCCACAACATATTCCGAACAGAAAAACAACATATTCCGAACCGACAGACAACTTAATCCGAACAGACACACAACTTAATCCGAAAAGACAAACAACTTAATCCGAACATACACACAACTTATTCCCAACAGACCCACAACATATTCCGAACAGACACACAACATATTCCGAACAGACAGACAATTTAATCCGAACATACACACAACTTATTCCGAACAGACCCACAACATATTCCGAACAGACAGACAACTTAATCCGAACAGACACACAACTTAATCCGAACATACACACTACTTATTCCGAACAGACCCACAACATATTCCGAACAGACACACAACATAATCCGAACAGACAGACAACTTAATCCGAACAGACACACAACTTAATCCGAAGAGACCCACAACATATTCCGAACAGAAACACAACTTAATCCGAAAAGACACACAACTTATTCCGAACAATCAAACATCTTAAACCGAACAAATGCACACCATAAACCGAACAAACACACAACTTAGACAATTTAATACGAACTGAACGTGTATAACAACCATTTACAGATCCAAACAGATCAACAATTATAAGTTTCTTGGTTTTACAAGAACTGAAAATAACAAGAAATATTAAATTAAGGAGGAAGTTCCTCGTAATACAAATTCATGTCCCAATCAGAGAAATCAGGATCCCCGGGTTTTGGTGCGACTTCGTGAAGCGACGATGTAACTTTCATCTTGAACTTTCTCTTCTCTTGTTGGCCGTGCTTTTTATGGCTTTTTTTAATTATCTTCTCAGCTAAAGACACTCGACGTCTAGTCGGCGGTCTTCCTATACGTAGACTCAGGTTCATCAAGTCGAACCAAGAACTGGGTAGTGTGCATACGTGAGTTAAGCATTTCAATACAGTTCACGGCCTCAATATACCTTTCGTGGGAAATGAATGCTTCCTGTGCGATCCAAACGACACGACCCATGATGTCGTCGTGACGACGAAGCGCATCCTTCTCCATTACGCCATCGTCTGGGTACATCTTATATCGATAGCTCCTTCGAATATCCTTCCGTCATCGATTAACGATGTAAGAGTCTGGGAGCAATGCATTAGGATTTAAGCGTCCAAGTACAACAAAAACGTGGAAGCATAGAAGGCCAACGTGCTGAAACATTCTACAATCACATGTGAAGTTCATGGATATGTTTTGTACTAGGAAACGTTTCGACAGTAGCTGCTCACCAGCCAAAACACGTTCAGATACCTTGTACTAAAATGTGTCATTCGTATTGAAGTCCTCCGGTATATCGCAGTATATCATCTTCCCAATTTCTAACTGCACTTTCTTGAAGAGCCCTACCGTATACAACTCGCTCATCTGTCTCTCGAATGGATAAATTGAAACCAGCTGGGGTCTCTTATGAAGACAATCAAAATCTGATTGAGCTTCCTTCTCGTACTTATGGCGGAGCGCAAGTTCGTATTGTTGAACAAACTGCTTAAGGGTGGTCTTCGAAGTAAGTTACTTGTCGAAAAAGGCGTTCATACTCTCGCTTCTCTGAGAAGATGCCATTCCTGCGAAAAAAATATCACCAACAAATGCAGGTATCCACAACTCTCGGATTGCATAAATCGATTTGAGCTAGCTATGGTTTTGCAGGTCAAAATCAAGAAGGAAACACTGCCAATTACGATCAAATTCTGCTGGGGTTTTGGAATCATATACAATCAATTTCAGATACTGCGTCGGCAACTTCACGGGAGCTTTGTTCATTATGTGCCATATACAGAATCCGTGTCTTGAATCTGGGAAGACATTCCTTACAGCAGCAGTAATGACACCACATTGATCTGTTATTATGGCTGGGGGGTTATATCTGCATAAGGGGGCAATTTAAAAGGAGTGAGACATATATTGAAATGTACAAAATCTTACTTTGAAAACTTTAATAGAACAGTCACACACCTAAAACCAAACAGACCCACAACTTAAACCGAAAGGATTCACACCTTAAAGTGAACAGACACACAACTTAATCAGAACAGACACACAACTTATTCCGAAAAGACACACAACATATTCCGAACAGACAGACGTCTTATTCCGAACAGACTGACAACTTAATCCGAACAGACATACAACTTAAACCGAACAGACACACAACATATTCCGAACAGACACAGCTTATTCCGAACAGACAGACAACTTAATCCGAACAGACATACAACTTAAACCGAACGGACAGACAACTTAAACTGAACAGTCACACAACTAAATCCGAACAGACCCACAACTTAATCCAACAGATACACAACTTAATCCGAACAGACACACAACATATTCCGAACAGACAGACATCTTATTCCGAACAGACCGACAACTTAATCCGAACATACATACAACTTAAACCGAACAGACACACAGCATATTCCGAACAGACAGACTGCTTATTCCGAACAGACAGACAACTTAATCCGAACAGACATACAACTTAAACCGAACGGACATACAACTTAAACCGAACGGATTCACACCTTAAACCGAACAGATTCACAACTAAATCCGAACGGATTCACACCTTAAACCGAACAGTCACACCACTTAAACCGAACAGTTCAACCACTTAAACCGAACACATACACACCTTAAACCGAACTGTTCCATCACTTAAACCGAACAGTCACACCTTAAACCGAACAGTCACACCACTTAAACTGAACAGTCACACCACTTAAACCGAACGGATTCACAACTTAAACTGAACAGTCACACCACTTCAACCAAACAGTCACACCAGTTCAACCGAACAGTTCCACCACTTAAACCGAACAGTTCCACCACTTAAACCGAACACATACACACCTTAAACCGAACAGTCACACCACTTAAACCGAACGGATTCACACCTTAAACCGAACAGTCACACCACTTAAACCGAACAGTTCCACCACTTAAACCGAACAGTTCCACCACTTAAACCAAATAGTTCCACCACTTAAACCGAACACATACACAACTTAAACTGAACAGTCACAAACCTTTAACTGGACATAGCCACACCTTACCGTTCATGCACGGCAACCATGTTTGGAACAACCGAGCAAAACTGACTCGAAATGGTGATTAACTCCTACAAATGGGGCAAAATGCATGTCGTATTTGTTTGTAATGTAGGTGGTGTTGAAACATATTGCGTTTCCAAAGTATGAATATGCAGCTCTAGAACGACAGTCAGCCCAAAACACGTTCCGTAGTCTTCCTTCGTCATCCATATCCATTACATAGAAAAACATGGAATCAATCTTCTGCATCCTAATGAAATAGTTCTGAAGAGCTTGTGCATCACCAGGTCCCATCTTTAAATTTCTGACTTCGTTTACAACATTCCTGCACACAGGAACCACTAAGACTAGGCGCAAAATGTTCAACTTCAATTATGTTAGGCAGAAAAAACACAAACCTTAAATCCCTTTCGTTGAAAGTCAATTTGTCATGATCTCCAGACTCGACCACAAAAGATTGCATGGTCTTAGCAGCCGATATCCCAGCAGTATCATTGCACGATATGCGTGCTTTGGCGGCCTCAGGGACGGTTCGTTTTTGTCTGAGAAAACACATTTGCTCCTGTTCAAGCATGACGTGGTTATGTTTAAGATCCACAAAGTTAATTTGGTAACCCCTTGTTGGGTTTCCGGAGACCCTTATCCGAGCAGTGCATTGGACTCTACTGGATAACCTAGGCTTCAATTTTCCTTGCCCTTGGTTTGTTGGTGTCGTGGCCTCCTTGGAGCAAGTCAGCGTGACCCATATAACAACACCACGATCGTAATGAGATTGCCTTGTCTTAACACCAAAACCACAAGAATCGGCATAAGCCACGTAAAATGTTTTGACTTCTTCGAAAGAAGGAAAAAATATCTCCTCCTTAGGAACGTTTGCCGGCTGCTCCACTTGGGGGGCACATGAACGATTTCCATTGGAGTACAGAGGAAGGACCATAGAAGAGAAGGGAAGAAAAAGGAAGACGCATATTGAGATGAATAACAAGTCTTCTGCTGTGTAGGAGCGCCAAAATGATGAAGGAAGGGAGTGATTTGAGACGCATTAATGAGGGATGGAGGGAGGGATAGAGAGATGTAGACATTTGTACGTATAACCAAAGAATTGATGAATAAAATAAAAAAAGAAACTTTTTTCTGTGCTGACATGGAGAGTGACAACTCAGCCGCGTCACTGAAGGAGCGTCCTAAAGAGCGGCTATCTATCATTTTCCAAAATATTATGTTATGTTGCTGTGGTCTTGCTTCCTTGGGCAGTTGTGTTGGATCTTCTGACTGTACGTAGTAACTGGATTGTTTAATTCGGCCGAAGCCGTAGTCACTATAACAGTTGAGATGCCTTGCTGCACTGCAGGAAATTTGTACATGCAAAACGTCAAGTTCAATGGAAATCATGCGTTTGTATTGGCGCTGGTTATCTGTGGACATGGTAATTTTATACATGATCAGAAGAAATCACACGATCATGTGACATAGAAATTGTGTTTGAGTCGGGGGACTAGTGTTTCGTGTGTCAATTATTTGGTGGTGTTTCGTGTACAAGCTGTTTACATAAAAGTACAGGTACATATTAGATACGTTTTATAATTATTTTAGTTCAATTGTAACTTGTACTGGCGTGGTGGATGGTAGCTATTGATTTGATTGTATGGTCGTACACGTACTCGTTGAGGCTGGTAATTAGGTAAATGAATATTACTTGCTCTATTTATAAATATAATTGTAGGAATACTAGAGATCAAAACATTAAGGTGTAGTTTGGATGTCGTTTACTAAGTACTAACACGATTCTTCAAGCAAAACAAAGTTTTCGAATAATATGGTTCTTAAGGCCTTCCACTATGGGGTGGAAAACCCATGTCGCGACCTGGATCCGACCACTTAACAGGGGCCAGAGCTGGTCGGGTCGTGACCCCGGTCGCATTGGGCCTGGGGCTCTGACTTGTAATTGTTTTTGTTTTGTATTTTTTCTAAAATCAGTTTAAATCTGTTTTTATTATTATTATTATTTTGAAAATATATTTTTTTATTTTATTTTTATCCAGGAATGTCGTGGAAGAAAAAAATAATTGAATAGTTAAATTGTAAGAATAGATTTTTTGTGTTGAGTTAAATTTATGGTCGGATACGTAGTGCTGATTTGTGGTTGGGCTGTGAATGCCTAAAACGGATGTGTTGGGTAGTGGAGAAACCTAAATAAGTGTGTTGATATATGCAACCGAGAGTTTGTAGCTAGGTGCCTAGGTACACATGTGACGTGTGCCACGTGCTGGTTAGATGGAGAGTTGGTGGTGGGTAGTTTGCACAACAGGCTCATGTTATGTTGGAATTTTATGCTTTCTGGATTTATTTTTGCGTCTGAGTTCTTACCCTCAAGTTTGATTGAAATGAAACTTTTTATATGTTGTGCTCATGAAGCTATTTTGTTTGTTAATCTCTGATGACTCTTTTGTTAGCAAACAACGATTCTACAGGTTCAGGAGTACCTTTCTTGGAGAGAACTTGTGGCAGCGGAAGGAAGATCGGAGGTCACCTTACGGAATCCTTTTCACCGGTCGGTCTCCTACTCTCTTGGAGAAGGAGCGCGAGTACACAACCTAAGAGTCCACGGAATGAACTTGGTGGAGGTGGAGGGACGAAATGGGAGAGAGAGAAGGTGGCGGCTAGGGTGGGTGGAGGCTAGGGTTTGCACACTTGTTGTTCCATCCAATGGGAGGCTCCCCTCCTTATATAGATGACTCCACCCTAAACCCTTAAATGTGTAGTCCAATAGGGACGCGCCATGTGTCAGTGCTTTAGGCAAAAATCTTATTAATCCTAGATTAATCCAATATCTCCCACTTGCACAACAGCACGATAACAACATGTCATCTGCTTTTGTGTCCCCGATACATATGCATATATCCCTGATACATACAATCACACAATGACAATATGTCACCTCTTTATGTGTCCCCGACACATATGTATATATCCCTGATACATACAACTACTCCTCTCTCCAAGTACACATCCACAATACGCAAGTCTCTGATCATGTATCCTCAATACACGACCATCTGTGTCCCCGACACATGTACTCTTCCGATCATACGGACAAATGAGTCGTGCGACCGGTGATGCACCTGCAATTTAGGAGTCTCAAACTAGAAACCTTACTAGAAGGCCAGAATGACAACATCCTCAGAAACCAACAAATAAGCAGTCAAAATGCACATCACAGTTCCCCAGGTTTACTCAGAAACTCACTTAACATGAACGGTATCTCGATCCCTCGGAGAGAATACCTTCTTGTCATCAAGGTACTTGCTACTGTATCCAATACAGTTGGACCCAACAAATACTTTTAGTGCAGTCGAGTCAAACCTTTCCCTTCGCCCCAGACCACCATTACACTCAGAGTTGACTCCTTTCCCGAAGATGCCTCTTTAGACCGAATCTCTCATGGTCATAGATAACATCCCAAAGTAGCCACATAACCTCTTTACTTCATGGTGTCATCGAAGGTCACTGAGGATAACTAATGACAATCAAGTCTTGGACTCACACAGTGAAGGAGCACGGATCCATCCTTTCACTTCCAAATGGTCGCTCAGCACATGTTGTATGACAAACATGTTATGGTGGATCATACTGTACACAACAGTATGTCTGTCTCTCAACACCATACAAGTCTTAGTCCAGCCACACCCCCTCTGCGCCTGACTCGAGCTTCATCATTGTCGCCTTAACACCATACAAGTGTCACCTGGCGCCACATGTGATGCTCGCACTTGGCTTCTATAGGTCACATGAATCGTGAGAACATTCATGTCAATCCTCATCAACATAGAGGATCTCATCTTGATTCCTAATCAAGGCGACTGTCCTATCATGAACTGCTCTGGATCTATCATACAAGATCTCCTCATGATCAGTCTCATCTCTGCTCGCTATCAAAAGCGTCAGAGGCGAATGCTCGTGTGAGTGAGCATTCCTTAGCCTATTAACAGAATAATATTTTATGCTAGAACAACTACATCAACCAAACAGATATAGTCGAAAGGAAAACACAATCACTCATAAAAGGAAGTTAGACATGTCAATGCATCAAAGTCTGCGTAAGCCTAAAAACTTCACATGAGACACAAACGAGTCCTTAGCTATAGCCTTGGTAAGAGGGTCAGCTACCATAAGACTAGTAGACACATGTCTTAACACAACTTCCTTTCTCGCTATGATGTCCTTCACAAAATGATACCTAACCTGTATATGTTTGGTCTTTCCATGATATTTGGGGTCTTTCACATAACAAAGGGCAGCCATGCTGTCACAATAGACAACAACATGCTCATCCTATGTCTCTACTAGCCCAATATGTTGTAAGAACCTCCTCAATCAAACTGCATCCTGTACTGCTGCAGAGCATGCAACATACTCTGCTTCCATAGTCGACAGGGCTATACAGGTTTGCTTCTTGCTGGACCATGAGATGACCCCATTAGCCAGCAAGAAAGCATAACCAAAGGTAGACTTCCTTTCATCAATGTCTCCAGCCCAATTGGCATCACTATAGGCAATCAGGCGGAGATCTGATGCTTGGTAACATAGCATGTAGTTACTCGTTCCTCTGAGGTATCTCATGATTCTCTTGCCTGCCTTCCAGTGCTCCATGCTTGGGCTAGACTGGCATCGACTCACCATGCCCACAACATAACAAATGTCTGGCCTAGTACACATCATAGTGTACATAAGGCTTCCCACAACATTGGAGTATGAAACCTTGCTCATTTTGGCCTTCTCTTCAGGAGTCTCAGGATGCTTATCAAGGCTGAAGTGCAAACCCTTCTCAACAGGAGTGTCGATTGGTTTGCATTTGTCCATGTGGTATTTCTTCAAGATGTTGTTAATATAAGTCTCTTGAGACAATGCTAGAAGTCTCTTGGACCTATTTCTAACTATCTTGACACCAAGGATGTAGCTAGTTTCACCCATGTCCTTCATATCAAACGTGGAGGACAACCACTCTTTAGTGGATTTCAGCAACTCTTTGTTATTGCCAGCCATGAGTATGTCATCAACATACAAGGTCAGAATGACAAATTTACCATTGGATCTCTTAACGTACACACAGTGATCTTCCTCAAGCATAGAGAACGTATTCTCTGATATAGCTTGATGGAAGCGAATGTTCCACTGTCTAGATGCTTGTTTTAAGCCATACAAGGACTTATTGAGATTGCACACTTTGCGCTCTTGTCCTTTGACTTCAAAACCTTGAGGTTGATCCATATAGATCTTCTCCTCAAGTTCTCCATTGAAAAAAGCAGTCTTTACATCCATTTGGTAAAGCTCTAAGTCCATCTGAGCTACAATAGCTAGTACAAGGCGGATGGAGGCAAACCTAACCACGGGTGAAAATGTTTCCTCAAAATCCACGCCTTCTCTTTGGGTGTAGCCTTTAGCTACCAGTCTAGCCTTGAATCTATCAATAGATCCATCCACCTTCCTCTTAATCTTGAGGATCCACTTGGCCCCAATGGCCTTTCGGTTCGGCGGTAAGTCGACCAAGTCCCATACTTGATTAACTTTCATCGACTCCAACTATTCCTTTATAGCTTCTAACCACTCTTTCGCATTTGGACCTTCCAAAGCCTCTTTCAAGGTCTCCGGTTCTTGCCCATCAATTACTGTCATCCCAGATGATTCATAATCAATTTGTTCTTGAGCTATCATGAGGGCCTCTTCCTCTAAGCAAAACCGCCTATGAGGAATGAGCCCGCGTTTACTTTGACGCAGATGGGTATCTGATGACTCATCCTCCGTGAGAGCTATCGGATCCTCAGCATTGCTGCTCCCACTAGGATTGCTTGGTGGAACCTCATGTTCAACTTCCAGATCCTGATCCCGTGGAGTGGCAATGTCCTCATCTTGTTGTTCAAAGAAGTCCACTGACTCTTTGATAACTCCAGCAAGAGTTGGAAAAACATTTTCCAAGAATGTGGCATCCCTAGACTCCAGTTCCGTCCTTCTTTCATTCTCGTCTAACCCGATAAAAACATAACCTTTGGAGAGATTATTGTATTTTACAAAGATACACTTTTCCCCTCTAGGTCCTAGTTTTCCATATCAGTGACTAGTAGAATGAATGTATGCCGCGCATCCCCAAGGATGCAGCAGACTAAAATCAGGCTTCCGTCCTGTCCATAACTCATATGGAGTTGAGGGAACCGATTTTGTTGGAGCTCTATTGAGGATATAGACAGCAGTCATTAGAGCATCTCCCCAAAACGAAATTGGCAAGCTCGCATGCGCCATCATGGATCTAACCATGTCTAGCAATGTTCTATTCCTTCTCTCGGCAACACCATTTTGCTGAAGAGTATAAGGCATAGTGAGTTGTCTAGATATCCTCTTTTCATCACATAACTCCTTGAACATTATGGAGAGATACTCCCCACCTCTGTCCGTTCTGAGAGTTTTTATCTTATTATCCAATTGATTCTCTACCAAGCTCATGAATTTCTTAAAGCATTTTAGAGCTTCTGACTTGTGAGAAATAAGATAAATATGACCATATCTAGTGTAGTCATCAATAAATGTGAGGAATTAACTTTGTCCATGTCTAGTACGCACATTCAAATGTCCAAAAATATCCGAGTGAATTAGTTCCAAAGGAGAAGTAGCCCTAATGGCTTTTCTGAACGGTTTTCTAGTTGCCTTTCCAGCTAGACAAGATTCACAGGTCGGCAATTCAAATTTGGAGCATTCTCCTAATACCCCCTCCTTTGTCAACCTGTTCATCCGGTCAACACCAATGTGACCTAGTCTAGCATGCCACATAACTGAATCATTATTCATGGAACTTTGACTCATAAAGGCACTAGTGTTATGATTGAAATCATAAATTGCGTCCAACACAATAAAACCGTCTGAAAGAAAGGCACGTCCATAATAAATGTTAGCAAGGTATAAACCCATATCAGTGTTCTCAAAAACAACTTTAAAACCATGTCTCATCAAAACAACAACAGAAATAATATTTCACCGTATAGCTGGTGCATACAACACGTCGTGAAGTAATAGGATCCTGCCACTTTGCATGTGCCAACTCCAAGAACTTCAATGCTAGTGTTGTTCGCCATGTTTATTCGCCCCCCACTTGGAACATAGCGATATTCCACGAAGGCAGAACGATCCTTTGTTACGTGGTCCGTGACACCTGAATCTACAATCCACATAGGAGAGTGATCAGTGAGCATCACAAAACTAGTCACGTTACAATTCAAGGGATTACACACAATAATTACCTTTTGCTCAGTGCACTCACGAGCAAAATGTCCAGTCTTTCGGCAGTTAAAACAAGTCACATTAGACTTATCTTTCCCACCTCTGGATCCTTGAGGTTGTTTCTTTCCAGCTTTGTTTTCTGTTTTGTTTTTATTTGCACCCTTCTTGCCTTTAAAACCCTGAGCTCTATCTCTTTTGCGCTTAAAACCTGCATTCCTCCGAGGAGCGCCAACTTCAGCAGCAAACACTTCAGTTAGAGGGGATTCCGTAAGCATGCGGTCCTCCTCCTGCTCTAGGTGTTTGGAGCCTGGTCAAATGTCCTGATGTCATCAGCATGAGTCAGATGGACCTTCATATGCTCCCAACTCTTCGAAGGCAATGATCTGATGAGAGCAGACACTTGCTCCTCATCGGTCTTAGCACGACCGGCAGCGCTCAGCTCGCTTATCATGTTTGTGGTAATATGTTGCCTCATCGTGTGACCTTGGCGCATTTTATACCCATCAAACATGAGCCCAAGCTGGCGGGCCCTTGTGACGGAGGTCACTCCGTACTGAAACTTCACAGCTTCTCACAAGGCCTTTGCAGTTCGCAATTTTTCGAACCGCAGTAACAGATCATCTCGCATCGAACTCAGAATTGTAATGCGAGCAATACGGTATTTCTTTTTCCATGCATTATAGACATCCATATTTCTGCGATGTTGCGCAGTGTTACCCTCCTCGGGGGGAGACATAGTTTGAGTTATATTTTCTAACATGTCCTGATCCTCTAAGAGATACTCAATTTTACGATGCCACAGATTGTAATTTCTTTCATTGTGTTTATCTCCTCGAGTCAGATCAGCGACAATGCTTTTGGAAGCAGCCATAAAAATCTAGGACAAAAAACCACATAGCGATACATGAGTTCTAGCATAAAATACAACGAGCCGCAATAGTCATAAAAAATAAACTAACTTAATAACTATAGCATTCAGACCAAAGGAAAACATAAAGTGTTCGATCAAATCCTCATGCAATAGTTAATAAAGCTATTTTACCAATTCATATATTGCGCTCCATCATGATTTAATAATCCTAAAAAAATGTATAAATCATGGCAAATCAGCAGCAAATAAATAATTATCTGCCGGTTGCAAGGTGGTTTACACAAAACACTTCTACCTTGCAACTCCCACTAGGCATGCAAGTTCCAAAAAAACGTTCCTTTCAGAACATTCCAATCAAGAACACACAAAAATTAATTGTTACATTACTTCCATATCGAGCTAAGGATCCCCCATAGGGATTTAGCACTGTAGATGGGAACCTGCATAAGCCTTATAGCAATAATATCGCAATAATAAAAATAAAGGAGCCCCTCGTCTCCCTAGGGAAATAAACAGTCCACAGTCCATAATTATTACAGTCCATAAATATTACAGCCCATTGCGATATCTATTGCAAATGGAAATGAATGAATGAAATTACGCTCAACTCTCAATAAGGCAGCAAAAATAAATCAGCATACATTCATATCATACAAGCACAATCTTTCCATACGTTAGCACAATCACACGCATGAATAAAGTGTACACCACTTCCAAATAAGAAGGAAGTAATATATAAGGAAACAACGCATATATCGAGCATAAGAAAAACGTATATGGAAATACCAATCAATCTCCATAATAGTATCTCAAAACAGAAATTTTCTTTTCTTTCCCCAATCAACATAATCATGAGAGCGTAAAAAATTATCCTACTCGCATTAGGAAAGACAAATCCGGAAAAATCCTCAATGAGATCAACACATGTATGTGGATTTAATCATAAAAGAAATATTTCAAATGAAATGCATGCTATCATTCCAAAAAATCCGAAATTCCTTAAATGAGATCAACACATATATGTGCATCAAAGGAAAGCATTCAAAAAATACTTTTAAGGCAACAAAACTCCAGCCCATAATATGCTCTAAAAAATTTCAGAATTTGCCAATTTTTCCTTAATCAATATAAGCATGCAATCAACAATAATTATGCTACTTGTATTGGAAAGAAAAAAATTCGAAACTTTCAAGAGAACAACAAGCATATATGCGCATTTTTCAGTAAGGAAACCAATCAATCACATGCATGTTAATGCTCCAAAAACAGCCATATCCGAAATTGTTTGGAGCAACAAGGCAACACAATTATCATGCATATGCATATGGCAATAAACATCTACTCTAGATGCATGCTCATATTGAAAAATGCTAAATAAACAAGCATATACACGAAATTCCAGCAAACATGAGATCTAGTCATGCATGTACACGAATCAGAGATAACAACATTTGATCCATCCATGCAATCCGACATGCATGATGATATACAAATGACATACAAACATTATCATCTAATTCAAGCATGAAAAAATATCAGAGAATTAAACTACTGATTATCATATAAAACATGCGCAAAAACAGAAGATCATCATGATATGGCTAACACAGATTTCATGTATACATGTTCAAAGATTAGAATAAATAATATCTAACCCTAATTCAGAAAAATCAGGAAAAATAGACATCTGATTTCATGTATACATGTGCATGATTTAGAAGAATCAACATGGAAAATAACTTCTGATTTTTATCTAATACATGCGCAAAGAATAGAGGTAACAACACAGAAAAAACAGAATTCTGGTCACATATATGTATGTGCAATGATAGGAGAGTAACATATCATATTGGCTCGAAATAAAATCAGGAAAAATCCATCTTAAACCATGCATACATGCGCAAGAATGGAGGAGCCAAATCTAACCCTAGATGCATGCTCTAATGAACTAAAACATGCGCAAAAAGTGAGTCTAGTCTAAACACTAATCGCATGTTAGAAAGAACTCAGCAAACATGCACCACTTATATCTCTAAATGAACGATCATATTATTTCATTTAAAGATAAAAAAACCCTCTGAGTTTTCATTTTCAGAATATCAAAAACGAATTTGAAAGAAAAAACATGAACAATCAACATATATAACATGCGCATCATGTAAATAAGCAATGTTGATTTTTCTGTTATCTTTCTTTCTCCAAAAAACATGACCACCGAATTTTTATCTCAAATCAGATTATCATGAAACAAAAATTCGTCAAGCATGGTGAGGATTCGAAGGTAACCGAGATGGCTCTGGTACCAATGTTAGCAAACAACGATTCTACATGTTTAGGAGTACCTTTCTTGGAGAGAACCTGTGGCAGCGGAAGGAAGATCGGAAGTCACCTTACAGAATCCTTTTCACCGGTCGGTCTCCTACTCTCTTGGAGAAGGAGCGCGAGTCCACAACCCAAGAGTCGACGGAATGAACTTGGTGGAGGTGGAGGGACGAAATGGGAGAGAGAGAAGGTGGCGGCTAGGGTGGGTGAAGGCTAGGGTTTGCACACTTGTTGTTACATCCAATGGGAGGCTCCCCTCCTTATATAGATGGCTCCACCCTAAACCCTCAAATGTGTAGTCCATTAGGGACGCACCATGTGTCAGTGCTTTGTGCAAATATCTTATTAATCCTAGATTAATCCAATATCTTTGTTTCAACCGATGTGAACTAAGCACCGTAGAGAGAATTGAATTTGGCATGTTGGTATAAGGTTAGAGATTTTTTGTTCAAATTCGTTGACTACTTGCTACGTACTGATGGTACCCATTGTTAGGATCAACGACCTTGCACTAATTAAAATTTAATGCAACTAATTTCTATATTAATGATGGACATCAGAAATAAATACAAAAGGTAGAACAAGCGAACCACACAATGACACCAAATATTTTATAGAGGTACTGAGGTACAACATCCCGACCATGCCCTATTTCTCTCTTGCATGTCCCACTCGACCCTACGAGCCTTGCTCACGTCCTCAATAATTCGATCCCCATTCCGGACCAAAATCAAATATTTACAAAGAAAGCTCGCAAAAAATCCTCACCGAAATTAGTTATCATCTCACAATCTGAGAGGGTAAAACCTTGATGATTTGATGATAGGAAGTAGTAGAATCACAACACGAACACTTTAATTTGGCACATTTGATTTGGGTGTGAAACTAGGAACACGTGTGAGATTTAGGCTTTGAGTCATGGTGTAGAGAGTAAAAGATGTAACTTGAAGGCGTGAAGTTGAAGCACTTGAATACTAAAGAAAGCTCTTGATATTGATGATAAGTTATTCTCAAATGAGTGTAGGAAAACATATTTATATGTTGTCAAAGTTTCGTAGCTGTTGGAAATGGTTTGGGGATGACTTGGTCAAGTTTGAAGAATAGAGCAAAATACTAGTCCAACAGTCAACAAATTTCGGATGACCAAAATTGGATTTTGGTCATTCGAATTACTCGATCAATGCAGGTCAACAAAACTGATTCACACATTCAAATGGTTGGACAAAGGATTAGCCGTCTGAAACTGTGTACAAGAAAAACACTTCTCAATTTGTGCAAATTCGAACGACTCGAGGAAGTTTTGATCATCCGAAAAATGAATGCCAGTCATCCGAAAAGTTCATTAGTTGTCCAAAATAAAAGTGTGTATAATGAGACAAAATTTTATATTGCCGTTGTATAAAATCTAAACTATGATCAAAGTAATGACTATATTTGGTATAAAATCCTCTATCGAAATCAAAATTTGGACGACTGAAAAAGGAGTTTCATAGTCCAAAATAAATTAAGGAAATGCAAAAGAAAATCGGACAAACAATGGGGACGACTGAAGCAAGAGTTTGGGCGTCTGAAACAGATTGACCTTTTGAACTCGAAGGACCAAGCCTCACACCAACCGTCTAGATATAGAACAGTAGCTTCAATACTTTTTATGTTGGTAGTTCAGACGACTTAAGCTTATTTTGGTCATCCAAATTTGGAGAGGTCAAAAGTTTGGAAAAATTCAGATGAGTGAATAAGGTTTTGGTCGTCCGAATCTGGACGGGTTAAGAGCTTGGTTCTACAATTGTAGAATTCAGATGACTAGATCGAATTTTAGTCGTTTGAATTGGGGTTTGACTGAAGGTGGTTCAGACGACTGAAAGTGGGTTTGGTTGTCCGAATTGACACAAATATCTAACTCATCACTTCTCCCAAGTTTATGATCAATTCTAAAACTCAATAAATAGAAAATACATGTATGCTTAAGCTTGATTACATTTCTTGAGTCTCTAATCCTTGCTCCTTGATGTGCTTGGCACCTATTAAGATAAAATATGCACAATACAAGTATATATTCAATGTATGAAATATGTTTGACCGATTTGATTGATGGTGCAAGAATTAATATTAGGTTTTCAATAATAATAATAATAACATGATTAAGGCCTAACAACCAACACCCTAAAGATGCGGTATATTACTATTGTTTAGGATGCTTCTTTTCAATTTGACTCCAGAAGCTGCGAGGGTAAGGCAAGATTGGGTCCCATTGGTGAACATTTTATGTTCTCGTCGTATGAAGAGCACAATTTACCTCTAAGAAGGTGTGCGTGTTTGAACTAACTCCGTATTGATAAATGACAATAAAAAATTATACCAATGTAAAATTGCTAGTTGCATAGGGATTGTTCACAATAACTTGAATGTTAAATATCACAAGGTCTTGTCCGCAATTTACACGGGAATTCAATTCTACATCTCCAAACTCCAAAGCCAAAGATCGAGGATTATACTAATCAAAATTGAGTACATAACTCAAGAAGAATAACGAGATATTGTTTGTTTCTTTTATGTAAATGGTAGATTAGCTAGGATTAGATTTGTTCCTCGTAAAGAAAGCTCATAAAATCAATCGCAATCCATATATATCTACTTAGAATTTATCACTACTACAAAAATTACCTTTGAAGACACACTTTTAGAGACTTTTTGAAAAAGTCTTGAATAACATTAAAGGACACTTTCGAAAAAGTATCCTGCAAAGGTCTTTAAAAACGCACATATAAAGACCCTTATTAAAAAGTCACTTAAAAAACATTTAAAGACACTTTCGAAAAAGAGTCGTAAAAAATATGTTTTTAAGACGTTCATTTAAAGACATCGAAGTATCGAACAAGTATCTTAAAAATATATTTAAAGATACTTTAGGGAAAGTGCATTTGGAAGTATACTTTCAAACACAATTTTAAAGATGCTTATTTAAAATCGACTGAAAATATGTTAAGACGCTATTAAAAAAAGTGACATGGAAAATAAGAGATACGCTTTTTACTTATGTTTTTTATGAGTGACTTAAAAACCATTTGAAGATATTTTTTAAAAGTGTATTCAAATTTGTAAAGACAGTTTTATAAAGACCTTTTTCAAAAACGTTTGTACACTTTAAAAAAATTTCTTCAATAATAATATGTTCTAAAAGACCTATTATGAAGCCTTTAAAAAATATTTTAGGAAGATTGTATTGAATATACAACATGCATAATCTATATTTCGCTAAATAAATAACTACAAATATGCATTCATAATGTATACTTAAATAATAATTTCGTTATTAGATAAGAATGTTGTTGTATAGAAAAATTGGCCAATTGACACTTAAATTCTGCTCAGGTTGTTATTTGACGCTTCTAGGACACACAGTTTTTCCACTTTTAGACTAGTTTTGAAAATTTAGGCCCAATCTACCATAATCCTTTCATGGTTTATGTTTCGATTAAAGCTTGAACCGTAAGTGCATGACCGTGATGAAACGGTGACAAGTACGAGTCGAATCCACAAAGAGGTGTGTGAACTCTGGTTCTTCAGTAATCAAGTGACAAATAAGGGGAGAAAAAATTTGGTTACACCAAATTATACTACACTAAACTAGCAACTAACAAACGATAAAGATAACAACACAAGACTAACTAAAACTAAACTAAGTATTTAACAAAAGAGAAAGATGAAATTCAGTAAGAAAAACCCCTAAGGGTACAGTGTGTGTACACATGTAATAAGGTGATAAAAATACATTCGATGTGACATGAATATATGTTGTGTTTTTATGCATAAGAAGTGACTAATGGTTGTGACAAAACTTAGCAATCAAATCACTAACTTAGTTGATTAACATGCGCATAAACAAGTTGGTTATTAAGAATCTAAACAAGCATGAGAAGTGTCTAAAAGTTGTGACAAAACCTATCAAGTTAAGTATTCTAATTTAAACAAAGAAGCATACATTCACATTCATCACATAGTTCATAAAATAACATTCATTCTCATTCTTCATACATGTATAAACATCATCTCCACCTCCACAGGGGATGAAACTACTTACTACACATTAAGCTAACAATTATATTAAGAAAGAAAAATATTCTAATTAATTATACTAAGATCAAGAAAACAAAACTAAGCTAAACATGCAAGCATTAAAATAGACAACATGAAGCTAACAAAGAATTATTTTATTGATGACTCACATTACAAGTAACATTCTCTCCACTTGAGTTTTGCTCCAAAGACTTACTCCAAGTAGAGAGAATGAACACCAAGCAATGAGTGATTTATAAATGAAGAAGATGAGTTATATTTATAGACACGAAAAAGACAATTGAAGACAATCTACCATTGTGGGACTAATGAAACTTCTACAAATAGACAAAAACGATATATCCAACATTCGGGCCGAAGATGGTTGGATTCGGGCCATTGTGAACCGCCAATTAGCGGTCACAAAATGGCCGATCCAATCCGTTTTCGTCTGGCGTCTTAAATTCTTCAAATGGTAATGTTAGGTGCATCCTGGTCGGTTATGTGGATCTAGACGCGAGCCGAATGGTCATAATACTCCTCATGATGGTGTGAAGATTCTTGGTTTGCTATTTGGTCTTTTTGGCTTACGTCCATATCCTTCCATCTTGCAGATAAGTCCATAAGTCTCACAAATCAATCATTTTTCTCGCGTTTTAGTCATTTTTATATTTTTCTTCTTCTTAAACTTGTTTATTCCTGAAATTTAAACATAAAACTCGTTACATAACATTGTTTAAGCTCAAAATAGAGGATATATGACTTGGATAGATGCATGATATGATATTAATCAGTTTAGCTTGATTTGAGGAAACAAAATGTCGTGAAATTTGTAATATTTCATGAAAAAAATATCATCATGAAAAATTAAGGCACAAACGTGTAAACAACTTCACAAATCTTAGTCAATAAAAAAAAACTTTTAACCCCAAAGCTTTTTTCTCGCATCAAATTAGATAGCCTTTAGCATTCATGGGGTGATTGACAAAGTTAGAGGTGGGATAACGACAATCAAGGTGTTAGATTCATGGATCCCTTTTTATATTTAGTTTTGGTAAAAGCAATAGTATTTTACAAGAAAGTTTTGTTTATAAAGTACATTTATAAGTTAGCATTTTTAGACGAGTTTGGTTAGACAAATCATGTTTGACAGAAGAAAAAAAAACAAAATATGATTTCAAGTGAAAGGTTAAAAGTTGAGTTTCTATGAAGTGTTAGGTTTGCAAAGTTTTTTACGCCTTTCAGTCCACATTTTACATGAATTTCTTGCTTTTTTTACACGAGACACTGCAAATTTTACATGACGTTTTGTTCCTAAAGAACAAGATAGAATATTTAAAGTGCAAGGGTAGTTTGGGAAGAAAAGTTTAAAATTGGCCCGAGAGTGGAAAATCCGATAATGAGGTCTAAAATTGTCAAATACATTGAAATTAAAAATGTTAATTGGTCAAAAACTAATTTATAAATATGACATCATATAAATAACAAATTAATTTTAGTTAATTAATATTTTAATAAGGATTTGTATGATAATATAGTAATATATTTATGCAACTAATAAATTTCAATATGTAATCAATTTGTATATAAAAATTTAAAATAAAATGTTGAATTTCGATTTACTGTAAATACACAATCAAAAATATATTATAAGGCCAACGACTGAGGGTCTATTTATTTGAGGGTTTTTGACTTTTTATGGTCATAAAAAGAATACTAGATGTCACATTTGCGTCCGCCCTGCTTGGATTTTACTTGGAATCGACGCTGCCTCGTATCATGACGAAATTTGATTGGAAGAATCTCTCCATGTTTGGATGCATGGATTTTAATCCACTAATGTCTTGTCCCAATGCGTTATTACCAAAAGGCCCCCATTCGTCATGTTCCCTAAAATACCGCAACGACCTCAATTCCCACCCACTCCACCCTGTTCTTCCGCCAACGACCTTACCCAAGTCTCGCCGCTCCAGCCCCCTCCCACAAGTCCCGCCGACCCAGTCTTCCCGCCCCTTGCCTTTCGAATTTGGATATATATTCGATGGAATATGGGCCATGTCTCCCCATCTTCAAAAAACATATCTTGTAGAGAAGAAAATCTTATAAATGTCATTGTCTTAACAATAAGCTAAGCCAGTTTCTTTGATTTGTTTTGAATTTACATGTTCGAAAGTGTGGTTGTGTATTTTCACTTGGCTAGCTAAAAAAATAATTATTGCGATGACATGTAGAAGCAATAGATGGTTAGCGAAGGAGGTTGATTTCTTGTTGAAGTGGAGATTTGTTAAACTAATTAAGAGAGGGAGTTTACTTTAAGTTTTGTTTTTTTAAATCAAAGATGAGTACCGATGAAACATCAGTTGATGACCAATTGTGTGTGGTGAAGTCCCACAACAAGAAGAGATCGTTTGGTGTTCGGGAATTTGTTGTCCCTAGAAGTACATTTGGTTTGGACAAGGTTTAAGATATTTTTATTCATGTGATGTTTATTATACCCAAGCGTATTGTAATGTACATTGAAAATTTCAAATGTTACCTTTGTAGGTTAAAATCGAAAGGAAAGGTACAAGATCTACACCAAAGTTGCAATTGTCATGCTACCCAAGCACATTCGTAAAAAAATTGAAGTCCATTGAAGGAAAGTTGACGAACGAGCATTGGAAGCTTTTAAATGACACCCCTTTCGCCTCATTCTTCCATCTCAAACAGAGTTCACAAAGGATTAAATTTTGTCTATGATGTTGTCAACACATACGACCACATCAACAACAATTTAAAATTCAAAGAAAACATGATCAAGTTTTTTAGCGTTGAATTTAGTGTGGTGCTCGGATTACCTCACAAAGGCAAAAGTATACTCTTTAAAAAAAGAAAGTGAATTAGTTAGAAAGTACTTTAGAACAATGAAGGTTTAAAAAAGAAAGCGATTTGGTCAGCTTTAACCACTTTGCTTCTTTGTGATGATGTTGAGGTCATGACACAAATGCTGATACTGTACTTGTTTGCATCTGTCTCATTTCCATCAACCTTGTATGCTGCCAGCACCTCCTTGTGTACCCATGTGGAGGATTTACACAAGATTTGGAATTACTCTTGGGGGCTAGCTGTGCATGAATATAAAACAGAACACTTGAAGGAGTTATTGGGAATCCCAAGAAACATTTAACCTACGTTCGTGGATGCACAATTGGTCTTGTAGTAAGTTGTTTTGAAGTTATAAGAATATGAACATAACTTCATAGTTAGTTTTTTATTCATGTGGGGCTACGTATTCGTTGATTACAGGGTTAGTGCTTCGAACGACTGCAATTATGACCTCTGTAATTTGTGCGTCAAGGCCCTTGTTTCGTGTCATGGAATTTTGATAATAGAAAAGAATTATCTGACGCAATTAAGGAACTAAGTCCCCTCAGACCTAATTTCCCGAGTGATAGGAGTCGTGCGAGAAAAGAGAATACATACTCACTTTTTTTATCTACAGATGAACCAAAACCCCTACACTTAAGGTTTCACAACAATAGTTTAAGTGTCCCAATGTATCCTCTAAGGAAGTGGGTCTCTTACGCAAGATATCCTCTAAGGAACTCCCAATACCCTCATTGGCAATGTAATTGTTTGATGTCCCATAATTTTCAAGTTGATTAGGAACAATAGTGAGAAACAAACTCTCATCATGTCGTATGAGATTAAGGGTACTAGGGAGGACTTGATCCACCACAGGCGAGTCCTTAAGAGGCACAACAATAAGATCATGTGGCTCAAAGGCCACGAGACAAAAAGATAAGGCACAATCCTATGCCGTCTCATAATGAAGATGGTCCATGCTATTCTCAATTTGAATCGACTCCCCCACCAAGTGATCGTGAATTGAAACCCCAAGTCTCTCAGACTAACTAGGAGTTTGACTTTAGAAGATTGTACTTTAAATTTGTGGATGTGGTGGTGGTTCGATATCAAACGATAAATCCTTATGCTGACAAGAAAGGTTACCCTCCTCACGTTCACGTTATTTTTGTAGGATCGTGTGGGTCTATGGGTCCACAATTAAGGCTAATCACCTAATACTCTACTTGTTTAAGCAATCAAATGCGCAGCGGAATAAACAAACAAGTAAAGAAAGAATAATAGAATGCAAACCACAATCGACACGGGGGATTTTATAGAGGTTCGGCACCCCACCCGGGTCTTATTATATTCACCCTCATTTAGCCCACAATATAGAATGTTCATAATTTTTGACTTCATCTCAATTTCTTTCATTTTGGGCCTAGTGAGTGAATCTAATTCATCTTCATTTGGGGGTGTGTATGGATTTTGGATAAACATCCAATACTTAAGGTCATTTGAAATTAGGAATATTTTCATCCTATTCTTCCAATATTCATAATTTGACCCATTTAGCAAAGGAGGTCGAGTGGTGCATAATCCCTCTACGTGATTAGATGTACTAGCCATGCTAAAAAAATACGATTAAGTATAGAATTTAGCGCACAAGGCTCTGATACCAAATGTGGGATCGTGTGGGTCTATGGGTCCACAATTAAGGCTAATCACCTAATACTCTACTTGTTTAAGCAATCAAATGCGCAGCAGAATAAACAAACAAGTAAAGAAAGAATAATAGAATGCAAACCACAATCGACACGGGGGATTTTATAGAGGTTCGAAACCCCACTCGGGTCCTAGTCCTCTCTTGTAAGCTCCGCTCGACTCCGCGAGCTCCGCCTACGTCTTCACTAACCACTCCCCGTTCCGGGCCAGGAGAGAACGCCTTTTACAAAACAAACTCCGCGAACAACCTCGCGAGCTTGACTTTCTTCTCTCACAATCCGAGAGGAACACTTCGGGCTTTCACTGAAGTCCTTGCTTCTTGAACAAAGGTTGAGTGGAACAACACTCTCTAAACTTGAGCACACTTGAGTAGGATTAAGGAATTGATCACTAAAGTGTGGAAATTGAGGTTTGGAGTGTTTTGGATTCTCTCTAAAGTTTGTGACAAGTTTGTAGTGGGAGAGTTGTGTTAAAATGTGTTTTACAACTACTTATATAGGCATTAGAGAGAATAGATCCGTTCGGACAAGATTTGATTGGGTTTTGTGCAAAGCACACAAAGCAGGAAATCGGGCTGCAAATCTGTCCAGAAACGGTCGACCGAAAGGTGAAATGGTCGACCGAACTCTTGGGTTCGTTGAAGACACGGTCGACCGAAATATGGAATGGTCGACTGAACTCTTAAGTTTGTTAATGAAACGGTCGACCGAACAGGGTTATCGGTCGACCGAACTTATGTTTTGGTAGAGGGAAATATGGATCGGTCGAACGAAATAGTATCGACCGATAGCAGAGATTTTTGACAGGGTTAAACAGTCGACCGGACTCGGCAAATGGTTCGACCGTTTGGTAAAGTATCTGGGGTGTATATTGTTTTAATACGAATACGACCGTTAGGTATATACGACAAAAATAACGGTCGGAAAAGTAAGTTCAAACGATCGACCGAAAGAGATGGTGCGGTCGACCGAAACTGGACAGGAAAGCACAAACAGGATTACTTGATCATCCGATCGACCGAACGGCCTGTTGCGGTCGACCGAATGTGGGCAGACAGTTAGGGTTCAGGTTTAGTATTTTCCGGTCTAAGTTTGGGTGATCTATTGAAGTCCAAATTATGTGAAATTTTGTGTGTGACTTCTATAAGGAACCTAGTGTGTGTTTAAGTTAATTTTATCTCAAGTATGCTCAACATACACAAGTTCCTAAAGACTCAAAGAAATACAAAATACATGTCTTCAAATGAGCTTGATTACATGTCTTGACTTGATTTCCTTTCTTCATTGAGTCTTGATCACCTGTAGAGGTTAGCACAAGGCAAAATATATGCAATGCAACATGTGTGCTACTCTACATGACCATAATTAAGATTAGGTTGATTAAATCATCAAAACATAGATTAAGGCCAAAAAGCCAACAATTTTTACGTGATCTAAGTCAATTGCATTGCCATGTTTTGCATGGAATGTTGAGCAGTTTCCATGAATGTAAGGTGAGTTTGTTTCAAAGAATCATGGTTGTGGTCAACTTTGAGGCTCAATTCAGAATTTTGGAGATTTTGGGGTTGGATGTTGATGCCTGAAAATGAGTCCAATGATTGGCCATGGGTGTTGGGTGGTAGGGATATGGGTATTCGGGAGGAGAATAGTAGGGTGGGTATGATGTGTAAAAATTTGAATCAATATAGTCTCATCATGAATCCATCCCTCTTGGGTTGTACACTGTTGCGTAATGATCACATTGAGCATTTTGGAAAAATGTATGCTCATACTCAGTCTCTAGGGAACATAAGGACTTTCCCCGATAATGTGACCACTCCACCCACAACGATTACACGGTACGGCTACTGGAACAACCGGTGCACTCATGTCGTCTACCGCATGCATGAAAGATGCCAAAGTTTGTTGTAATGTCTCAGTTTGTTGACTAGCATATGATCCGACATAACAAGATGGTGGTCTAGCCATCGATGCCTCTCTCATATTACCCCAATCTGAAGATTGTTCAACCACACAATTAAGATTGTCCCAACCATACATGGTGTTTGTCTGAGGCCCAGGCTGCATGGGTCCGGAATACCAGGGAGAATAGTCCCGGTCCCAACAATGAAATTGATCGTCGCCCATGTAACCACCCATCTTGACAAAGACGATCACTCTCACCACTACGATGCCAACCTCACAAAAAGTGCTCGACTCGACCCTAAAATACTAATAGAGAGTGTAAAAGGGAGGAGACTAGAACGTAGAAGTAGGTGAGAAGAAGATGACTCAGAGGAGAATGTAAGAATCACTAAAACTAGCGTTGGTAGAGGGTGAGGGTACAAGCCTAGTCTAGCAAATACGGCTTAAACAAGTTTAGGTTGGCTATGGGTCCTTAAGCTAGACGATGCCTAACTTCGAGCTCACGCGACCTCAACACGCCTCACCTCACTACAACAAAGACCACAAAGCCCAGCAAGTGAGCCAAGATCCGGAGATCTCGTCTCTCCTACAACCGACAAAGTGGGCGAAGCCAATTAGGCCATGACGGTCGTGACAAGATCACTCTCCTAATGCACCCGAGTCCTATTGGCCAATGTCTACTTGATTTTAGATTAAGGCATCACTGAAGTGTGGTTTGTGGGGCTATGGAGGGGTGATAAAATCCCTCACCTTATCTTTAAGACTATAGGTGATGCTCCTTAAAGATGTTTTGAAATCTTAGGCTAGCAAGCAACTTACCAAACAAGCACTCAGCTCACTCTTGTTACAATGCACCTTACTAACTAATGCATGCTCTAACCATGCTTGAATGAGAGAACGGGTGCACGTACCTCACACCAGCAATTGACAACAAGAATTCAAATCAAATGAAAGTCAATGTGCATGCGAGGTCTACAAGTGATGCATGACCTAGATGACAATTAGTCTAATCTTTTGCTTCGAGTTTTATGGTCCAAGCAATTGTCTTAAAACGAGGAATTGATTGATCTAGGAGCAAACTACAGGTCATAACATGCCAAAATGAGCTCCCAGAGCAATATATTGAAATAAAAAACAATCAGAAGAAAATGTGGAGCAATAGAAGCTCACCATGCCACTAGTTGGCAGTCCCAGACCGTAGATTGGTTGTCCAAATAGCTGCCCTCTTCACCAAATTTCTCCTGGTGCCTCCAATGGATGCTAAGATGTCCCTGAAACAAACAAAAACTAAAAACAAAAGATTAAACCCACTTGAATCGTCCAAACCAGAGATTGGACAGACCACCTCCCCGACAATGGTACTAAAAACTTGATGTGTTCGTTTTAAATACCGCAAGTGCACAACCATCGGTGTAGACGAGGCAAGTACGGGTCGATCCATATGGAGGTGTGTCGACTCTGGTTCTTTCGAATGCAAGTGGGAAACAAAGGGGAGAAGAAGTTGATTATACTAAACTAGCAAGCACAAAAAAAGATGACGAAAGCAAGCAACAATGAAACTACACTAACTAAGACAACAAGCTGGAATTCAGGAATGGAAACCCCTAAGGGGTTGAGTGTGTTCACATATGAAGTGAAATAAGTGATGAATGATGCATGTAAGCATGTATATGTGTGTGTCTTGATGCATAGGAAGTATCTAAAGATTTGGCAAAACCTATCAATCCATTCACAAAACGTATCAACAATTACTACTTGATTAACATATGACTAGGCTCAGCATGAGAAGTGTATAAAGATATGACAAGACTCATCAAAAATCATGAACTTAGGTGAAGAACAATGCCAAGCATGGGAGGTGTCTAAATCTAATGGACAACTCATCAAAACAAAGTTTCTTCAATCAAACAAGCAAGCAAACACAAATACAAACACATATTCAATAGGAAATTTTAGTTAATAAATATGAGGAAACTAAGCATGAGAAGTGTCTAAATCTTATAGCAAAACCCATCAAAAATCTCCCAACTTGTAGATGATTAAAACACCCCCGATGAACATATAAACATGCAAGTCTACACAATCAAAAATTCATCAAACATCCAAACTTCCCAACATATATGTACATCATTTCCACCCCCCAAAGGAGGATGAAATTACTCACTACTCATTAAGAAAAGAATACAAAATAAAATTAAACTAAACATGCAGGAATTAAAAGAGAAGACAACATTAAAAACAAACAAAAAAAATATTTTATTTACATGACTCACATTACAAGTAGCTTTCTTCTCCACTTGAGTTAATACAAAGGAGAAAGAAGAGTTCTATTTATATGCATGAAAAAGATAACCGGGGACAATCCCCCGATATGGGACTAAACGCATACCATAAATGGACTAAATACAACCTAATCTAACACCCGACCAAAGCATGTGTCATTTGGAGCCAAATGGACCGCTAATGGAATCAGTTTAATAACCGCAAGTGCACAGCCACGTTGAAGCGGTGGCAAGCACGGGTCGATCCACATGGAGCGTGCGCGAGTCGGATTCGCGATACTCGAGTGGGAAAAGAAAATGAGAGAGATGAGATTGGAATCAAACTACAACAAGTAGGAAATAACAAAACAAACAATAAAACTAAACCCCTCGGGGGGTAGAGAAAGAACATGGAAATGAAAATGTGTTGTGTAGTGTATGTTTAAATGTGCTCATTAAAACATGTCATACATGAAATCCATAAAACTCAAATTCAACTTTGCCTCCACATGAAATAAGATAAAACTTTATCATTAAAACATACAAGACAATAATTGAATTGAAAAATATGTTCACATGCATAATGACAAATCCAACTATGTCTCCACATGAAATAAGATTTATCACAATCATTAAAACATACAAGACATTAATATAGATAAAGCCAACATGAGCACATGCATGCACATGTATTGTTCCCTTCTTTCACTTCATCCTTATTCTAACATCATCATTCCCCATAAAATAGGCCCACTAATCTAAGCATGTGCTAAGCTTTATTCAAGAGCATTAACACATCAAAGATAAGAGTGAAACCATTAGATGGTTATGGAAATCATGTAAGGCTCAAATGATTAAGATTAACACACACACTAATCCATCACATGATCAATCACCTTCTTCTCCACTCCCAATGGCGATGGATGATTGATTCGTTTTATATTAACCGCAAGTGCACTGGGAGGTGTGTCGACTTTTGGTTTGTGCGAAGGCGAGTGGTAAAGAAAGGAGAGAAAGATTGATTACACTAAATTACACTAGAATGCAAAAGGAAATGAAAGATAAGAAATAAAACTAAACCCCAAAGGGGGTAGAGAAATAATGTGAATATAAAAGATGTGTGTGTGTGTGTGTGTTTAATTAAGCTCCTCACAACCAGTAGTGCATGAAATCATAAAACTAAATCCAACTTTGCCTCCAATGAATTAAGATAAGATCATATCATTAAAGCATACAAGACAATAATTGGAATGAAGCTAAATGAACTTATGTATAAAGACTAGACCCTACTATGCCTCCAAATGAATTAAGATAACACATATCATTAAAACATACAAGACATTAACCAAGGTAAAGGCAACAAGAGTATATACACTACAAATTGTGTTTCCAATATTAATTCCATCCATATCCTCACCATATCATTCCCCATAAAATAGGTCCATTAATCTAAGCATAAGCTAAGCTTCATTCAAGAGCATTAGCCTATCAAAGATAAGAGTGAAATTTCATTAGATGGTTGTGGAAATCATATAAGGCTCAAGGGATTAAGATAACACACACCTAATACACTACATTATCATATCACATATTTCTCCACCCCCAAATGAGGATGGAACAACTCACTACTCATTACACTAGCTACATTAACAAAAGAAGCATTATACTGAAATGAAACTACACTAATCAAGCAAGAAATATTAAAGAATATGAAATGACATAAAACAAAACAAGCATCAAAGTAAGCACATTAAAGGAAATTAACCTAAGAGAGAAACAACACAATTAAAGGAAAACATCTATTATGAACTCACTCAATTACAAGTAGCCCTTCCTCCACCAGAGTTTTGCTTCAAGGCTTCACTCTTAGTAGGGAAGATGGCCACCAAAGAGAGAGATGGATACATGAGAGGAAAGAGAGTTCTATTTATAGCCATAGAAAAAGGTAATCCGGGACAATCTCCCGATGTGGGACTAAACAAATACCAAAAATAGACTACGCAAACACTAATACACGTGCTCCAGAAAACTTAGCGGATCCAGAGCTATCTGGACCGCCAATTGGCGGTCTATAAGATCCAGATCCGTCTGGTTTTCAGGCTGGGCTTTGCTTGATGTATTTGTTGGTCCTGGATGCATCTACTTTGTTTATTGGAGCTCCGACCCGAATCGAATTGCCAAAATACTCCCCATGATGGTGTGGAGTTTCCTATTTTGCTCTTAGGTCCTTCGGTCTTACGTTCAGGTCCTTCACCCTTGCATCTTAGTCCCCTGGTCTCACAATTAAGTCTTTTTTCCTTCTTTTGAGTCCTTTCATGGCTCTTCTCTTCAAATCTCTTTATTTCTGAAATTCAAACATAAAACTCGTCACGTAGCATTGCTTAGGTGTAAGATAATGGATATAATATACAAATATGAGCATGAAATGATGTCAATCAAATACCCCCACACCTAAGTTTTTGCTAGTCCCGAGCAAAACAAAGAAAGAGAAAAGCAAATGAGAAACAAGAAATCCTAACTCACTTTCGTAGGAATCACGGTTGCCCGTAGCACGTGCAATAAGCCGTTAAACCTCCTTGTTGCCAAGGAGGAGGAGTGTTGTCTCCTGAGGGTTTTCAGCGTATATACCCACAAAATCCGAACAACATGCATTATTCAATCTAGACACTCGACTCGTTGGACAAATTTTGTCGATCATTGGACGCGGTAATCCTATGGGCTGACTCTATATAGGTAATCAGTCCACACACCTAACCAAATGAACCATTCGTGCAAGTTAAATGAGGAATTAAGTGAAAGACATGGACAACCTCAACATCCTCAAGTGATACAAAGTGTAAAGTCCATTAAGGTTCTTATTTGCATTTTTTTTCTTTTTCTTTTTGTTTCTTTTCTTTTCTTATTTTTTTTTCTTTTTATTAGTTGAAGCTTCATTCTCCCAGGGTCAGGTTTCGTGCATCATTGCCCATGAGGACTTACACTATCACGTACACCTTTTCCCCAAATCTCCACATAGGGTAATCCCTACCACCCGTGTGGCGGGAATTCGGTCGGCGCATCCCAAGTCAGATGACTTGAAAGTACCAGGCACAAAGTCCCCTCAGACCTACTTTCCCGAGTGACAGGAGCCGTGCGAGAAGAGAGAACACCTACTCACTTATTTTTTTTATCTACACATGAACCAAAACCCATACACTTAATGTCTCACAACAAGATTTAAAGGGTCCTTGACTACAACAAACTTCCTTAAGTTAACAGACACGAATTATTGACTCACTAGGTTCAGGGTGGACTTCTTTAAATGTTTGAGCACTGAAACCCTATGATTACTCACCCCAAGGGAAAACTGTGGTGCATCCTAACGACTAGATAAATCCTAAAGCCACTGTACTAGAAATCCTAATGCATCAAGTTCAAGACAATTTTGAGAGCTTTCTTTTTACTTTGCCTCTCAACGGTTTTGGACATGCTAAACACACACAAAACCCACAAAACATTTTCTTTCGCAAACACATAAAGATTTTGAAAGAAATGTGAAAATTTTAAGGCACTAGGTAAGCAAAAGAAGATAAGTTACCCATAGATCATGGCAAGCAGATATATCGATATTAAATGCAGCACACTAACATGAACCTAACAATGCACACAAAAGAAAACAAAAATCAAAGGAAAAGACTCAACTATGTACACACGTAAAACACCCCCCCACACCTACTTCATGCATTGTCCTCAATGAATGCGATCAAGATACTACATGGATTTATGCATGAAAAAAGGAAAGATCTCACCAATATGAAGCGCAAAGGGTAGTTCATGGTTATGTTGATGGACACAAACCCGAATTCCCTCAAAACCTGTGAGATGCTAAAGAATGGATACAAATACGTGAAAGAAATGGGACCCAAATACTCAAAGGTTGGAGCCCACAACAATCGATGCTCACTCAAAGAGTCTTCTTTTTTTCTTTTTCTTTAACTATGTACAACAATAGGCTTCCATCTTCATATGTCAAGGGACATCAAATGGGAACCCACCATCTCTCGAGCCAGAAATGCACATGCATGGGCTCGCAACATACAAAACAGAATTGCTTGACAACCTGACAACCTTATATGCATTGTGGTCGTTCGATGCCTCTTGAGAGTTAGCAAAAGAGGAGGCATGAATGAGAGGTGAACCGCTATCAGGTTGAAAGGTATCAGGTGGTTTATTCTTAACCCACATGGGGTCCTCAACAGATATAGAATGAAGAGCATGTGGCCCAGAGGCCATAAAAATGGTATCTGGTGGCTCAAAAGCCACGAGATCAGATGAATGTGGATCAAGGGCCACGTGATCAGAAGAATGTGGCTTAAGGGCCACGTGATCAGAAGATAAGGCACCTTCTTGTGCCAGCTCAGGTGAAACATCTTCACCACCTTTAGGATCTCCATTGAACAATTCTATGAAGTACTTTTACCCCAACAGGGTCAGTGAAGGCACCTGGCTTCTTGCCGATGGTGAAGATGTTGAAATCAGCGCATCAGACCATTGCGACAATTGATCAAGGCATTGGAAGTCGCAAGAATTGGTCGCCCCAGAATGACAGGAATTTGTCCAAGTGAGTTTGACACAGGTTCAGTATCCAAGACAAAGAAGTCGACTGAATAAATGAACTCTCCCACTTTGATCAGCACATCTTCCACCACACCCCTTGGTTTCTTCATAGACCTATCAACCAATTGAATAGTGGTTTTTGTTTGTTTGAGGTCTCCAAGACCGAGGTGGACATAGACAGAATAAGGCAGAAGATTAACAGATGCACCAAGGTCCAATAAGGCACGATGTATGGACACATCACCAATCACACAAGAGATAGTAGGACAACCAGTGTCCTTATACTTGACTTTCATGGGTTGTGCCAACAACGAAATCACGTTAGCCGCAAGAAAAGCTTTCTTTGGAACATGAGTTTTTCTCTTTTCGGTGCATAAGTCCTTGAGAACCTTGGCATAAGGTGGCATTTGATGAATCACCTCCAACAGAGGGATGTTCACCTTAACTTGACTAAACATCTCAAGCATCTTGTCATGCTGATCTGAGGTTTTCTTTTTAAGGCGCTAAGGGAATGCCACATTCGGGGCATAAGGGTGCGAAGGAACCCCAGAATTCTGGTCCAAAGAAACATGAGTGGGGACCTCAGAATCTGATTCCTTCGACACAAGAGGAGACAAGGGGACCACAGGGTTCGGGCCCTTTGTCGAAGGAAATGTAGAAAGAACCTCAGGATCTGGCTCCTTCCTGGAAGTATTTGTGGAGGGAGACTCATGATTCGGGTCCCTCAAAGATTGTGATGACAAAGAAGGCACCCCAATGTGGTTGTCCACCTCCTTACCAGACCTCAAAGTATGAATCACATTAATATGATGGGTCGGTTCAGAGGTAGCATGATGTAAAGGTGTCCTTCCTTGAGAATGAGTACCCCGAGGATTCACCTCGGGTCGACTCGGTAATTGGCCCTTCTCGCGTTCATGGAGTTGATTAGCCAACTGGCTAACTTGCATTTCCAATGCTTTGACCGAATTGTTACTGGCCGCAAACAAGGATTGTGTGCTCTGAATGAACGCATGAAGGGTTTGTTCAAGAGTGGGGTCCTTCTAGTCAACCCGTTGGGGTAGTGGAGTCTGGTCAGAATAACCCGACGATGAGGTCTGAGGAGGTTGGTAATTATGGTTCTGAGATCTTTGATGTGGAGGTTGGTAGGTCGCCGATGGGCGTGGAGGTTGATAAGGTGGAGGTTGAGGTTGAGCGTGCGAGCTCTGACCGTTACCCCCACTAGGCCCCCAAGAGAAGTTAGGATGGTTACGCCATGCCGGGTTGTAGGAGTGACTCTAAGGGTCATTACGAGGCCTCTATTGATACATCGCATTTGCATGCTCAGTATCCCTTGGAGCGTAAGCGCATTCCAAGTCATCATGACCCGTAAGTCCAAACCTACCAAACCCGGGAGTAGCGACCTGAGCTACAGGAGCTCGGTCCAACTCTAAACTCTCAATCCTACGCATGAGAGTAGCCATTTTCGCCTCAGACGCGATCGATGACTCAACTTGATATGATCCAGCTCGACCAGAAGACCTGGCGGCTGGTGGCTCTCTCATGGTGTCCCACTCAAAGGTGCGTTCAGCCATTAACTCAAAAGTGTTGCATGCCTCATCGATGGGTTTCATTTGGAAGTCACCCTGACACATCGACTCCAACAATGTGCGGGTGTTGTAGTTGAGGCCCTCATAAACAATCTGGCACAGCTGCCATAACTCAAGTCCATGATGAGGGCACTGCTGGAGAAGGTCCTTGAACCTCTCAAAGAAACCATGAAAAGATTCGGTCTCAGTCTGATACATTTGATGTATTTGGTGCCGTATCTGTTGAGTTTTCCTTTGAGGGAAAAATCTCTTCAGAAATACGGTCACAAAGTCATCCCAAGACCGAATAGAGCTCGCCGGGAGGCTGTACATCCATTTCTTCGCGTTATCCTTCAACGCGAAAGAAATCATCCTCAACCGGACTGAATCCTCGTCAAGATGTTGAAGCTTGAACATGGAGCATACTTCCTCGAATTTGCGTATAAAAATATACGGATCCTCCTTATTGGCAGTAAAGGTTGGAAGCATGCTCACATATTGAGATTTCAGCTCATAGTCGTTCCCGCGAGCAGGGGGAAGAACTATGCAAGACGGCTGCGCGGCCCGAACAAGATGTGTCCGCACCCACAAAGTCATCGGTCTATCCTGTCGAGCTAAAGGTGGTGGTGCACCAAGAACTCGATCCTGACCGAATCTCCCTTCCTCTTGAGTCAGAGGAGGAGGAGAAGGAGGTCTACGTGGTGGTGGGAGAGGACCGAGGTAATCCATGTATGGAACCCGGTCTCCCCTGTCACCACGAGACGAGTCGCCCTCATGCTCCAAAGGAGCACGAGGCGGAGATGGTCGATCACCAAGACCGTCCATCTCAGAAGAATGCACTCTCTCTAGTCGAGCGCTCTCACCAGAACGAGCCCAACCTCGCATAAAAATGCTCGACTCGACTATAAAAAACACACAACAGAAGGTGTACTCAGAGGAGGAGACTACTCGTAGAGAATAGATAAGGAGAGGACTCAGATAAGGAGGGAAGAATCCTTAGATCTAACGTGGGTAATGGGGTCAGGTAGAAGCCTAACTAGCAAGCACGGCTCAAACAATGTAAGGCAATGGGTCCTTAGGCTAGACGACGCCTAACTTCGAGGTCACTAGCCTCGACACGCCTCACCTCCCTACAACAAAGACCACAATGCCCAGCAAGTGATACTAGATCTGGAGATCCAGTACCTCCTACTATTGACAAGGTAGGCAACGCAGATCAGGCCATGACAGTCTCAACTAGATTACTCTCCTAGTGCGTCCGAAATCCTAGGGCCAATGTCTACTTGCTTTTAGTTAAGGCTTGATTAAGAGTGATTTTTGAGGCGAAGGAAAGGGTGATGAAATCCCCCACCTTATCTTTTACGGGACAACCCCGCCTTAGTAGCGTTTTGATCCTAAATCTAGCAATCAACGCTCCAATCAAACGCTCAACTCACTCTTGTCCTGATGCAATTCCTACTAACTAATGCATGGGCATACAAGATGCATGAATGAGTGTAGGAAATGCGTATCTCACGCCAGCGCTCAACAACTGAAAATAAAGCTAAAAGAAAAGACAACTACGTGCCTAAGTCAAGTACATGATGCGTGACCTAAACAAGTAAGAATGTCTAATCTTTTTGCTTTGGATTTTAAGGCCAAGTTAATTAATGGGGATTGGTTTAATGATCTGGGAGCAAACTAGAAGTCAAAACATGCAAAATTGTGCTCCCAGACAACTATGTCGAAGCAAAAAACTACCAGAACAAAACTGAGAGCAAGCAAAGCTTACCAGCCCGCCAATTGGCGGTCCCAGACAGCTGATTGGCGGTCCCTGTTGAAGCTTTTGTGCTCCAACTCGTGCAGTAGCCTTCCCTTGATCCAAAGGTCCCATGAAACAAACCAAAACTAAAAACAAAAAATTAAAACCACTCGAATTGTCCAAACCAAAGTCTGGACAGAGCACCTCCCCGGCAACGGCACCAAAAACTTGATTGATTCGATTTATATTAACCGCAAGTGCACGGCCGCGTTGAAGCGGTGGCAAATACGGGTCGTCCACTGGGAGGTGTGTCGACTTTTGATTTGTGCGAAGGCGAGTGGTAAAGAAAGGAGAGAAAGATTGATTACACTAAATTACACTAGAATGCAAAAGGAAATGAAAGATAAGCAATAAAACTAAACCCCAAAGGGGGTAGAGAAATAATGTGAATATAAAAGATATGTGTGTGTGTGTTTAATTGAGCTCCTCACAACATGTAGTGCATGAAATCATAAAACTAAATCCAACTTTGCCTCCACATGAATTAAGATAAGATCATATCATTAAAGCATACAAGACAATAATTGGAATGAAGCTAAATGAACTCATGTATAAAGACTAGACCCTACTATGCCTCCACATGAATTAAGATAACACATATCATTAAAACATACAAGACATTAACCAAGGTAAAGGCA
The DNA here is from genome assembly GCA_963682175.1 of Triglochin maritima. Taxonomy (NCBI): domain Eukaryota; kingdom Viridiplantae; phylum Streptophyta; class Magnoliopsida; order Alismatales; family Juncaginaceae; genus Triglochin; species Triglochin maritima. Next base: position 19,406,860 of record OY821779.1, read on the forward strand.
ACAAGAGTACATACACTACAAATTGTGTTTCCAATATTAATTCCATCCATATCCTCACCTTATCATTCCCCATAAAATAGGTACATTAATCTAAGCATAAGTTAAGCTTCATTCAAAAGCATTAGCCTATCAAAGATAAGAGTGAAATCCCATTAGATGGTTGTGGAAATCATATAAGGCTCAATGAATTAAGATAACACACACCTAATACACTACATTATCATATCACATTTTTCTCCACCCCCAAATGGGGATGAAACTACTCACTACTCATTACACTAACTACATTAACAAAATGAAGTGTTATACTGAAATGAAACTACACTAATCAAGCAAGAAATATTAAAGAATCTGAAATGACATAAAACAAAACAAGCATCAAAGTAAGCACATTAAAGGAAATTAACCTAAGAGAGAAACAACACAATTAAAGGAAAACATCTATTATGAACTCACTCAATTACAAGTAGCCCTTCCTCCACCAGAGTTTTGCTTCAAGGCTTCACTCTTAGTAGGGAAGATGGCCACCAAAGAGAGAGATGGATACATGAGAGGAAAGAGAGTTCTATTTATAGCCATAGAAAAAGGTAATCCGGGACAATCTCCCGATGTGGGACTAAACAAATACCAAAAATAGACTACGCATACACTAATACATGTGCTCCAGAAAACTCAGCGGATCCAGAGGTATCTGGACTGCCAATCAGCGGTCCAAGACCGCCAATTGGCGGTCTATAAGATCCAGATCCATCTGGTTTTCATACTGGGCTTTGCTTGATGTATTTGTTGGTCTTGGATGCGTCTACTTTGTTTATTGGAGCTCCGACCCGAATCAAATTGCTAAAATACTCCCCATGATGGTGTGGAGTTTCCTATTTTTCTCTTAGGTCCTTCACCCTTGCATCTTAGTCCCCAGGTCTCACAATTAAGTCATTTTTCCTGCTTTTGAGTCCTTTCATGACTCTTCTCTTCAAACCTCTTTATTTCTGAAATTCAAACATATAACTCGTCACGTAGCATTGCTTAAGTGTAAGATAATGAATATAAGATACAAATATGAGCCTGAAATGATGTCAATCAATGGACTACTCTGTACTCATGTCTACACTAAAGAAAGCATAAAAACAACAAGAACCCATAATGTAATTAACTGAAAACAAGATTAACGAAACAACATCAAAGAAATTGCATCAAAGTAAAAGACATGTATTTAAAGAACACAACTTACTATTGATTGAAATGAAAGGATTACAAAGTGTGCTTCTCCTCCTCAAACTACACTAAGTAGCAGCAAAATAAAACTTAAAACTAATGGAGAAGCAAGAAGAAGAGGGATAGGAGGGATTACAATGGTATATATAGACTAATACATGGTTAGAATTAATCTGGGAATAATCAGACGACTCTAAATCACATATGATAGTCCAAGAATGCTCTAACCCGACAACCCGAACAACGACCGAATTTTCACCCAAATTGGAGCATTTGGATCCAAATCGGTCACTGGCAGATCAAATGCGTCTGATCCGGTTGAAAATTTGCGTTCCACTTCTTATCTTCATTTGCACATGGGGTGATGCCCTGGTCTGCTGGCTCGAAACACTTTTGAGTTTAATTGGTAAAATACTGATCTGATTCAATTCATGTGTCACCATATTTTGCACTTCACAATCAGGTCCCTCCAGGTTTGCACTTGGGGTCCTTCCTGATTTGCGATCCAGTCCTTGTGCATTACAAATAGGTCCAGAACCTTCCAAATCAGTCCATACTTGTTACATTTAGGTCATTTTTGCTCCATTCCTTTTCTTTATTACCTAACTCCTAAAACACTACAAACAACAACTCAAGTAACAAAATATTGGGGTAAAATAGAGGATATATAGCATGAATATGATGCCTGGTAATCAAAACCCCCCACACTTAACTTTTGCTAGTCCTGAGCAAAACAAACTTTGGTCATCAAACTGAGACATTGAAAGAAACTTTGGCCTCTTTCATGCGTGCGGTAGACGACATGAGTGCACCGGTGGCTCCAGTAGCCATATCGTGCAACTGTTGTGGGTTGAGTGGTCATGTTATCGGGGAATATCCTTATGTTCCCCCAGAGCCTAAGTATGAGCATACATTTTCCCAAAACGCTCAATATGACCATTACGCAAATTCTTGGGATGGATTCATGGGGAGACAATTCTTATCCAAATTCTTATACTTCGTTTTCACCCCTGTATCGTCCTCCAGAATACCCAGAATTCTACCAACACCCCACTTCAAATGATTAGACTCATTCTCAGCCCATCAACACCCAACCCCAAAATTTCCCAAGCTCTGACTTGGACCTCATAGTTGACCGCATACCTGATTCCTTGAAACATACTTTCCTTACGTTCATGGAAACCACTCAACAGTCCATACAAAATATGGCACTGCAAGTGAGTCAAATGTCGCAGTAATTACGTGAACGTGAGGAGGGTAACCTTTCTTGTCAACATGAGGATTCATCTTTTGATATCGAACCACCACCACATTCGCAAATGCAAAGTCAAACTCCTAGTCAGTCTGAGGGACTTGGGGTTTCAATTCACGATCACTTGGTGGAGGATTCGATTCCAACTAAGAATAGCATGGACTAGTTCTATTATGAGTCGGCATAGGATTGTGTCTTACCTTTTTGTCACGTGGCCCTTGAGCCACGTGATCTTATTGTTGTACCTCCTAAGGACTCACCTTTGGTGGAGCAAGAGCTCCCTAGTACCCTTACTCTCATACGACCTGATGAGAGTTTGCCTCTCACTATTGTTTCTGATCACCTTGGAAATGACGAGACATGAAAAAATTACATTGCCAATGAGGGTATTAGGAGTTCCTTGGAGGATACCTTGGGTATGAGACCCACTTTTTGTTCGGCTGGTGTGTCAGAGATGCCTAACGAGGTTCTTGACCTCATTCCGACGTACCAGCCTGTTGGTTGGAGTGTTTGGATTGACGATCATAACTTCAGCACCGCAACGGGAGAAACTCTTCTTCCGTTGCCCCATATTTCCCAAACTCTTGAGAGGTTCAAGCTCTTTCAATTTGATCCTTTGAATGAGACGCCTTTGCGTCCAATTCATGAACCTCTCCTTTCATCTTGTGCTCTTTGTGAAGGGGGCCCACGAATGAGTATTCTGGCCCCGCGTGGTGTCATGTTCCCTTTCCAAGAGCATTGACCCACTCTTGAGGTTCCCATTTGATGTTTTTTGACAAATGAAGATGTGAACTTATGTTTGTACATAATTATATAAAAAAATAAAAAAAAGAAAAAATACAATAAAAGACTCCTTTAGTGAGCATCGATTGTTGTGGGCTCCAACCTTTGTGTATTTGGGCCCCATTTCTTTCACGTATTTGTATCCCTTCTTTAGCATCTCACAGGTTTCGAGGGAATTCAGCTTTGTGTCCATCAACATAACCATGAACTTCCCTTTGTACTTCACATTGGTGAGATCTCTTCTTTTTCATGCATAAATCCATGTAGTATCTTGCTCACATTCATTGAGGACAATGCATGAAGTAGGTGTGGGGGGTGTTTTTATGTGTGTACATAGTCGAGTCTTTTCCTTTGATTTTTGTTTTCTTTTGTGTGCATTGTTAGGGTCATGTTAGTGTGCTGCATTTAATATCGATATACCTGCTTGTCATGATCCTTGGGTGACTTGTCTTCTTTTGCTTGCCTAATGCTTTAAAATTTCCACATTTCTTTTAAAATCTTCATGTGTTTGCGAAAGAAAATATTTGTGGGTTTTGTGTGTGTTTAGCATATGCAAAACCGTTGAGAGGCAAAGTAAAAAGAAAACTCCCAAAATTGTCTTGAACTTGATGCATTAGGATATCTAGTACAGTGGCTTTAAGACTTATCTAGTCGTTAGGATGCACCCCGATTTTCCCTCGGGGGTTGAGTAATCATAGGGTTTCAGTGCTCAAACATTTAAAGAAGTCCATCTTGAACCTAGTGAGTCAATAATTCGTTTGTGTTAACCTAAAGAAGTTTGTTGTAGTCAAGGACCCTTTAAAATCTTGTTGTGAGACATTAAGTGTAGCGGTTTTGGTTCATGTGTAGATAAGAAATAAGTGAGTAGGTGTTCTCTCTTCTCGCACGGCTCCTATCACTCGGGAAAGTAGGTCTGATGGGACTTTGTGCCTGGTGCTTTCGAGTCCTCTGACTTGGGATGCACCGACCGAACTCCCGTTACACGGGTGGTAGGGATTGCCCTATGTGGAGATTTGGGGAAATGTGTACGTGATAGTGTAAGTCCTCATGGGCAATGATGCAAGAAACTTGACCCTGGGAGAATCAAGCTCCAACTAATAAAAAGAAAAGAAAAAAAAGAGAAAAAAAGAAAAAAAATGGTAATGCAAATAAGAACCTTAATGGACTTTACACTTTGTATCACTTGAGGATGTTGGGGTTGTCGATGTCTTTCACTTAATTCCTTATTTAACTTACACGAATGGTTCATTAGGTTAGGTGTGTGGACTGATTCCCCATATAGAGTCGGCCCGTAGGATTACCGCGTCCAATGATCGACAAAATTTGTCCAACGAGTCGAGTGTCTAGATTGAATAATGCATCTTGTTTGGATTTTGTGGGTATATCCGCTGAAAACCCTCAGGAGACAACACTCCTCCTCCTTGGCAACAATGAGGTTTAACGGCTTGTTGCACGTGCTAAGTGTAACCGTGATTCCTACGAAAGTGAGTTAGGATTTCTTGTTTCTTGTTTACTTTTCTCTTTCTTTGTTTTGCTCAGGACTAGCAAAAACTTAGGTGTGGGGGGATTTGATTGACATCATTTCATCCTTATAATTGTATCTTATATCCATTATCTTACACCTAAGCAATGCTACGTGACGAGTTTTATGTTTGAATTTCAGAAATAAAGAGGTTTGAAGAGAAGAGCCATGAAAGGACCCAAAAGCAGGAATAAAGACTTAATTGTGAGACCTGAGGACTAAGATGCAAGGGAGAAGGACCTGAACGTAAGACCGAAGGACCTAAGAGCAAAACAGAAAACTTCACACCATCATGGGGAGTATTTTGGCAATTCGATTCGGGTCGGAGCTCCAACAAGCAATGGAGATGCATCCAAGACCAACAAAGATATCAAGCAAAGCCCACAACAAGATTCAACTCGATCCGGATCCTGTAGACCGCCAATTGGCGGTCTGGATCTTCCCGGATCCGCTGAAACCAAACATCGACACACCTCCCTGTGGACGACCTGTATTTGCCACCACTTCAACGCGGCTGTGCACTTGCGGTTTAAATAAAACGTTCAATCAGTAATACTACGGGATGACTCTATACGTGTATCCAGTCCACACACCTAGACTAATGAATCATTCGTGCAAGTTAATTAAAGACTTAAGTGAAAACATGGACAACCTTAACATCCTCAAGTGATACAAAGTGTCAAGTCCATTAAGGTTCTTATTTGCATTACCTTTTTTTTCTTCTTCTAGTTGGTGTGTGATTCTCCCAGGTTCATGTTTCATGTATCATTGCCTATGAGGACTTACACTATCACGTACACCTTTCCCCACATCTCCACATAGGGCAATACTTACCACCCGTGTAACGGGAGTTCGGTCAGTACGTCCCAGGTAAAAAGTCCTCTCAGACCTAATTTCCCGAGTGATAGGAGTCGTGCGAGAAGAGAGAACATCTACTCACTTATTTCTTATCTACACATGAACCAAAATCCCTATACTTAATGTCTTTCAACAAGATTTAAATGATCATTGACTAAAACAAACTTCCTTATATTAACAGACACAAATTATCGACTCACTATGTTCAAGGTGAACTTCTTTAATTGTTTGAGTACTGAAACCCTATGATTACTTGGCCCCCAAAGGGAATATCAGGGGCATCCTAACGACGAGATAAGACCTAAAGCCGGTATATTAAATATCCTAATGCATCATGTTCTAGACAATTTTGGGACGTTTCTTTTTACTTTGCCTCTCAACGGTTTTGCACATGCTAAACACATACAAAACCCACAAAACATTTTCTTTCGCAAACACATGAAGATTTTGAAAGAAATGTGAAAATTTAAAGCACTAGGCAAGCAAAAGAAAAGTCACCCAAGGATCATGGCAAAGAAATATTGATTTTATTCCCTAACAATGTGTGTGTTGAACATCAGTATATCCTCTGCCCTTGGCCATGTTCAACGGGGGTGATAAATAAATGTCACCCCCAGTTGACATCTAATTGCTCCCCTCAACGGGGGAGCAAGACCAGGTGGTGGGCTGCTGGTCGTGTGACCCGGCGGCCCACTGCCTGGTCGTGGTAGTGTGGCATGTACTCGTTCGTTGTTTTTATTGTTATTTTTTAGTTACTTTATTTTTTATATTAATTAGTATTGGTTAATAAAATGATTTTGTTCATTAATTTAATTGGACTTATATTGTTAATTACTTTAATCAAATTTAGTTTAATTATGTTAATTACTTACAAAATTTAATTTAATTTTTATTTTTTGTTAATTAATTTTCTTAATTTTTGATTGATTATTCAATTTAATTACTTACATTTAATTATTTTCACATTTAAAAAATTACATTTAATTAGTAATTAAATTTCGAAAATAAATTATTTACATTTCAATGCAGTAATTTAATTATTTTACTTCGTTTAAAATTTGTTTAATTTTTTTTTTCAAAAAAAATAAAACAAAAGTTAATTAATTGGTTATTGTTGAAAATTGTAAATGTGGAAAAAAATTATGTGAAAAAAAGAAAGTATTGATCTGACAAGTTTACGTTTACGGTAGGTTGTGATTCAGAAACAAAACCAAGATAGTTAAGAAAAAAAAAGTTGGGAAAGAGAGAGTACTGCTTTAAAAAGTTGACATTATAAAAATATCTGGACCAAGGGTGTCCTTGAAAACGAATATGGGCGACGGTAAGATTGTGACGTAAAAAAGCAAAACATAACTGATGCAGGCTGACCAATAGTAAGAGATACATGACGCTACATGCGGCTTTCACGTTTCAAGTCCTGTTCGAGTGGACGTCTGAAGCAAGTGCCAACCAACTAGTTGTAACATAAGACATAAAGGCAACATGAGGTAGATAATACACGTAACGAAGGCTAATTGACAGGTACGATTTTTGTCTTCCTCTGTTGCGTGACTGTATGCCCGTGACTAGTAATCCCCATTCCTGCAACGGTAGATCCCAAGGCATCCCCGGCTATATGGTTGGCCGGACTTTGCCGGTCCTGCTTGTTGAGGCGATCTTATCGCAGGGTACCCTATGTAACGCCCACCTTGCACGAGCCTTCGGCTAGTGGTTGAGTCCATGAGCCACTCCACATCTCCACCAACGTCGCATTTGCCTATCGAACATTTTTGCCTTCTCAGCATAAAATCTTCACTGATGATAGTGGCAGTAGCGGTGTCGGTTGTGACAGTGGTGGTGGCGACAAGAAAAAATATTGTGAAGGGAATGAACTTGTTTTTGGCTCCCATTTTGGCTAATTGGATTGTTCTTGGAGTGAACTTGTAAGAATTGTTTGATACTTTTATGGATGGAAAGAAAAGAAGCCCACGAGAGAAGACGACGAGAGAACCAGAAAACAACAGGTGAAGAAGGGTTGATGCTCAAACCACTCCACCAAGGGACAACTAATTTTGAAGAGGTAGGAATCGAAGTGGATGCGTGTATTGTACTAGGTCTCAATTATTGTCATTTAAATAAGTCAATTGCGCGTCATTAAATCAATGATTTGGTACAATTTCTTTTGATAAAAGGGCAATAATATTAGATTATGAATTGAGAGGAACAATGATGCACGCTATCTCCTGGCTGAAACTGACATAGATCAAGATATGCAAGGGTCCCTCACGTACAAACTACGAAACACAAAATTAATTCTCTCCTTTCAAATGTGAAGGCCAAGACTACAAGAGTGTTATTACTGGATCGTGATCTGAAAATGAAATTATTTCCAATTAATTTCCATGTTTAAATTAAAGTTAATTGCGTAGTATGTTAAGATTTACAGTGATTTCACTTTATTCAGATGTACAGAGCTATAAGATGTTAATTAAAGTGCTGCTATTAAAACTAATGTATAGGTTTCCATTTAGTTTTGTAATAGTCTTATTGTGGGGGCAGTTGGGATATGTTGAGCCCACCTAACGGAATACATAGGTGGCCCAGTCATGTAATATGTAGACAATCATTTTCCGAATCAACGGAAATTAAAGAAATAGAACAATCACACTACAATGACACTTAAGATTTTATAGTGGTTCGGTACCTTAATCGGTACCTAGTCCTCTTTTACAAGCCTTGTTCATCTCCAAACTTGCTTGTGTACCAACAAATTTAATCCCATTTCAGGTCAAAATGAAACCTTTACAATGCAAGCAACCAGACAACCACCGCCACTACTGCAAAATGGGTTCCGTCAACATGGTTCTCATATGTCCGTTGGTAATAGTTCCATATTCCGTCAACATGGTTCTCATTTACGTGCCAAAAAAAGGCACGATTGACGATGGCGCATTCGGCGCAGCAAAACCAACTATTCCCTCACATACAAACTACAAAACAAAATATTAATTCTCTCCTTTCAAATGTGAAGGCCAAGAGAGTTATTAGTTTATTACTGGATCATGATCTGAAAATGAAATTAATTCCAATTAATTTCCATGTTTAAAGCAAAGTTAGCTGCGTAGTATGTGAAGATTTACAGTGATTTCACGATGTACAAAGCTATAAGGTGTTAATTAAAATGTTGCTATTAAAACTAATATATAGGTTGATATTTAGTTTTGTAATAGTCCTATGGCTATTGGGATAAAAGTTGAGCCCACCTACAAATATATGTAGCTGGCCCAGTCATGTAATATGTAGTCAATCATTTTCCTAATCAATCAAAACAATGCATATATTAAATTGTTTTAACTGTTGTGAAACATCATGAATGCTTCACCTTCACCTTCTCATCCCATAACTCCATCAACCTCTCACATTCTCATCACTCTTGTAACATACACCATTTCATTTTCCTCCTATAACCTATAAATAGGAGATCATTGTAAGACCATTGATATACTTTGGTGATGATGAAATACTACAAATATTCTTCCCCAAATCTTTTATCTTCTTCATTCCATGTATATTTATTTTATAACACATTATTAGCACGAATTGACTCATGCATAATCTTCTTCAGAAGCACGAGTTTCTCCCGATTGGTATTGTAGAAATCATCCAAATGTATTTTGCCTACACCCAATATTTGAATCAAGTCCGACATAGTATCTATCTACATCTAGAATAACTTGAGAAGTTTTCGTTTCATTTCCTAACCATATTGTTTTGCCTCGTCATGCTAGATTGGTGGAGAAATATAGTTTATCTTGATCATAATTAGCATATGTATCTAGTATTGTTTTCTTCCTATGGTTTCTATATTGACTATGTAATAGTTTGAGTTTTATTATAGTTGTGCATATCTTTTCTTTTTAGCTATGAGGTCTAGAGAATATTATTTAGTCCTTGCATATAAGTTACTTCTAGATTGAGAAGTTGATCTTCTCTCTACCTCGTCTTTCCATGAAAGAGTATTAAATCATTTTCATCGTCAATCATATATATTGTCTTTGATGTAATGTAATAAGACATTTTCTTTCATTTACCGATAAAATATACATATCTTTATATGTCTAGATTTGTGATTCTTTTATCGATGTTATGGTGTTCATACTTTTTTATTCACTAGTTATATTGTGAATAAACAATGTAGTTAAATGAATACGATAGAATATCATGTGAACTTAAATCCATAATTTTATTTTCAACGTTTTGTTTATGTTCATGTATGAGGTAATAGAGATTTCTTTCTCATTGGTTTGTAGTCTCTAATAAGATCTACGTCCATGCATAAGGATTATAATTTCTTGCTCAAATATATAAGAGAAAATATTATGAGTTCTTGGTTAATATATGATGAAAGAAAGCAATAAGAGGTTTGCAATATTATAGAACAATAATTAAGTCAAACATGTGTGGTACGTTAGAGCATGCTCATTTACAAAACTTGTATAAGCTTTTAACTTGAATATTAATGTTGTATACAATGCAGTTGTTACATACAATATGGAATGCATTGATAATAATTTATTTGAGGCTTATTTGGAAGCAAATACTTGTTTTCATAATTCTATAAATCTTCTTAAATTGAAGATTTAATGTGAATGTTCAATTGACCTTTATTGATTTGTATTATTCATAAAAGATGTAAATATCAAAATATGTAGGTATACAATTATTTTACTTACATCTTCAATTTGTATTTATTCATCATGAGGTAATTAATTACTCACATGTAACTTTGTATTGATTCACTTGCTTAGTATAAGTTATATGAATTCTTAGTATCATGTTTATTAAAGGAGTATTTGTAAAGTGATTCAAGCATGTGATTATTACTTGTTAATCTTTATGCATCACATGATCATTCACAACCAGTACGAGCATTCATCTCGTGAGCACATAATATCCATCTTTATAGATGTATATATATAGTACAATGTGCTACATTATAGTGAAATTTGAATCACCATGTTACAAGTGATCAATGTTATTGAAAATAATATGCATTTGCCCAGAAGGTGGATATCTTAATATTCATGAAATGCTACTATACAAAGATTTAGAAATCATTCATTTAAAGAGGGTTATGAAATTTTATGATAATCCCTAAAAGATTCATATGATCATTAAACGACGTGCAAATAGCTAATTGAGTAAAAATACACGTCGATCTCTAAATCAAATCCTATGACCAGAAGTTCATAGATATATAGAGATTAATAGTAAAAGAAAAAATATATATTTTATTGATCACTTTACAAATTAATGACCCAATACTCTTTTGGGTTATGCATCATCGATGATTGAAGGTCATGAGAGTTGTTGGAAAATCACGATACTTTTTTTATACTTTTTTTTGGTGTGTGCCAGAAGCACTCACTACAAAGTATCGTGAAAACAAGAGCATAAGCAGTAGATTAAATTTTGTGCAAACAAATATGAAATAAAGATGACATCAACGAGACCAAACATGCCCAGAAGTGCCTAAATAAAATCATCTCTTATATTAATTATGAATGTCATCATTTGTATTCTTTTTGTAAAGCTTTAGATAAAATTGTTGACTTCTATCACGACTAAAATGAGGTCAAATTTGTCGACCGATTTGCACAACAAAATGAGAGTCTCTCTGTTTTTAAAATATCTCTCAATATGTATCATTATGGGATCTTAAAATTTTTACATGATACATTAAGTGTATATATACCTGCTAATATTATTCATTAATTTTTATGGTTGATATACATCATGTTATGAATCTTCCCCTACTTTACTTATACAATAATGAATAAATTGTTTCCCTCCTGCGATTTAAAGCTCCTGAAGGGCTAAGTTTTATTGTCCAATCCAGTAATCATATATATAGGATGTACATTTTTTTGGCATTACGGGGAGAAGCTAGAAACTTAAAGAATGTCAAGAAAATGTATTATATTAAACCTGAAGTTCATAAGAGAATATACGTAGAAGTATGATTGAACCTGAAGTTCATAAAATCGTTATCTTGCAATATCTAGCAAGTAATTATCATACATTTGTATTGATCACAAAAGAGTGACTACGCCTTATATTACTAGACATAGACCACATAATATAAAGTGAAGATCTCCACATCATAAAATATATTTGAGCTCAACCAACGCCAGAAGCGTGGACCATAACATATATTATTTGTGGAAATAAAATAAAAGTTAGTCACTCTCATTGAACCTCCAGAAGAGGTTATTCCTAAAGAATATAAACCCGTAAAAATACATGCAGCTGCTAAACAAAAGATTAATGAAATTACGGGGATACAGAACGGTCAAATCCAAAATTTTTGTGAAACGATGAGGATTTGATTATTATTGACGTAAAACTTGCAATCAACTATATATGTTGATACGAGAGATATTAAATAATTATTAAAATTATTGTCGACAATTCATTCGCCTTCTTAATAGTATGCTATCTCAAGAAAAGAAAAATGGATCCAAAACCTATGATATTATAAGAATGCCAGAAGCATTCATATTTGATATAAACAAAAGAAGGCGAACAATATATAATAAACTTGCTGAATAAATATACTATTTGGACCTGTAGTCCTAATTTCTGAAATTATATCCCTGAAGGATATAAATAGAAATCAGAAAAACATGTGATACATTATAAAGCGAGGAGTAATATAAGGGTAATCGCAGGACCCAACATCCATCGTGATGCTACTCATTCTCTCGTAATATTGATAATAAGTTCTGTTACATGATCAATATGATATGCATATAAGATATGTTGTGACTTTAAAAAAAATTAAGTCACTTGCTATTGGTAATTATATGAGAGTCCCTGAATGACTAATATGACAAAATATATCATATGGTGACAAGAATCAAAAGATGCACTATAATGTTTTTGAAAAGATCGCTATACAAAGAAACAAATTAGAGTGTGCATATAACCTCTTCAATCAAAGTCATCATGAAGAATGATGCGAAGTTGATCTTAGTCGTCCATATGTTTCATCCAATAACAAAAGTTACTGTTATTTATTATATTTATAACATGCTTGATGTCATAGAACATCCATTAGTGTTTTTGAAAACTCATGAAATATTTAATGGACAATTTTTGAAAAATGACCTGAGAAAACTCAATTATTTTTCGACATGAAGTTCGAACATTCTCTGGAAGAGAATTTGTACAATGATTCAATTGTAGAAAGTGAATATTTCAGAAAAAATATATTATACTTAATACTCACATTGAAATGACACTAAGAAAGGACATCTATTGTATATCAACAAAAATCCAATTGTAATAGGACCTGAAGTTCCTTATCAAAATGCCATGAACATTTTCTTATAACTTGAAACCTAATAAGGTTCACAGTAAATATTTTATCTAAGCATAATGTTCATCTGAAAACATTTAGATGATGTTCAAGGATCTACCAATTTCTAGTCATGCGATAAAGATTTAGTTAGCAATGTTTCTTATATGTCCGATCCACATCAATTACAATCACAAAATTTTGGTGTCATTGGTGGAGTCATTACAATTTTATGCAAGTTGGTGAATCAATTATTGATTCTTACATTCTCGTATCGCTAGGACATTAATATAATTATGAGACATCTTTAAATTGTCCATAAGTAATATTTTTTGAGGTAACATATTCATATCAAAAGTTACCACAATTTGTATTACTCCCAGCACATTATTTGAGAAAAAATGCGTAAACATATTTCACAATCTTATTATCTAAGTGAAATATAGTAAATATTCATTAAATCCATTAAACCATCATGTATTTGTTTATTGAAACCCCATGCAATTTTGTGTTTAAGGACTTCGTAAAATATATTCGTAAGTTTGGTAAACTATGAATAAGGGGAAGCAGATTTGTATTTATCGTCCCTGAAGGGTGGATATTGATTGACATCATTTCATGCTTATATTTGTATCTTATATCCATTATCTTACACCTAAGCAATGCTACGTGACGAGTTTTATGTTTAGTTTTCAGAAATAAAGAGGTTTGAAAAGAAGAGCCATGAAAGGACCCAAAAGCAGGAAAAAGGACTTAATTGTGAGACCTGGGGACCAAGATGCAAGACAGAAGGACCTGATCGTAAGACAGAAGGACCTAAGAGAAAAACATGAAACTCGACACCATCATGGGGAGTATTTTGTCAATTCGATTCGGGTCGGAGCTCCACTAAACAAGTTAGATGCATCCAAGACCAAGAAACAATCCAATGAAAGCCCACTAGAAGATCCAGACCGATCTGAAGCTTATAGGCCGCCAATTGGCGGTCTGGTTATGCCCAGATCCACTAAGTTTTCTCCTGGACTTGTATTAATGTGTGTTTAGGCTATTTTGGGTATTGGTTTAGTCCCACATCGGGGGATTGTCCCGGATTAGCTTTTTCCATGCTTATAAATAGAACTCTTCACCTCCCATTGTATCCATCTCTCTCTTTGGTGGCTATCTTCCCTACTAAGAGTGAAGCCTTGAAGCAAAACTCTGGTGGAGGAAGGGCTGCTTGTAATCTGAGTGAGTTCGTAATAGAAGTTTTCATTAGCTTGTTAATTCTTGCTTAGTTCATTTCCTTCAATGTGTTTGCTTTGGTGCTTGTGTTGTTTTATGCTTCTTTAATATTTCTTGCTTGATTAGTATAGTTTTATTTCAGTATCACGTTTCATTTTATTAGAGTAGTTAGTTTAAATATGTGTGAGTAGTTTCATCCCCTTTGGGGGTGGAGTAGGTGTGTGTACATGTTATGTAGATGGTTTGAATGCTTAATATGAATGTTTTGTGTTGATATTAGTATGCTTGCTTGATTTATTAAGAACCTTACTTGATGGTTTCTGCCATAGCTTAGGTATATTCCATGCTTGTCTAAGTGTCTTAATAACAACCTTGCATTGCTCATATTATGCACATAAGTTAGTGTTGTAATGATAGGTCTTGCCATAGTTAGGTACTTCTTATGCATTAACAACACTAACTACTTAAGCTTCTTGTATGCATTTCATATCACACTTATTTCATGTGCACACACACACACTCCACCCCTTAGGGGTTTTCATTCCTGTGATTTTATCTTTTGCATTAGTTGATTAGCTTAGTTGTTTAGTTAATTTTAGCTTGTTTGTTTACTAGTTTAGCATTGTAGTGTAGTTTAGAGTAATACATCCATCTTCCTTTTCTTTACCTCTCGCCTTCGCAGAAACCAAGTGTCGACACACCTCCCAGTGGACGACCCGTATTTGCCACCGCTTCAACGCGGCCGTGCACTTGCGGTTAAAATAAAACGATCAATCAAGTTTTTGGCACCGTTGCCGGGGAGGTGCTCTGTCCAGACGTTGGTTTGGGCGATTCGAGGGGTTTTTAATTTTTTGTTTTCAGTTTTTCTTAGTTTCAGGGAACCATCAGAACAAGGGGAGGCTACTGGACAAATTTGGGGAACAGAAGACCTGAACAGACCGCCAAGCAGAGGTTGAAGACCGCCAATTGGCGGCCTTGTGAGAGTTTCTTGTCTTGAATTTTTTTCTGGTAGTTAGTGTTGAAATTTGTGTTATCTGGGAGCCCTATTTTGCATGTTGTGACTTCTGGTTTGCTCCCAGATCATTAATCAC
Organism: Triglochin maritima; assembly: GCA_963682175.1. NCBI lineage: Eukaryota > Viridiplantae > Streptophyta > Magnoliopsida > Alismatales > Juncaginaceae > Triglochin > Triglochin maritima. The sequence continues at coordinate 19,422,138 of OY821779.1, forward strand.
TCCCCCATTAATCAACTTGACCCTAAAATCCAAAGCAAAAGACTAGACGTTCTTATTTGTTTAGGTCACGCATCATGTATTGACTTAGGCATATAGTTGTCTTTTCTCTTAGCTTTATTTTCAGTTGTTAAGTGCTGGTGTGAGGTACGTATTTCCTACACTCATTCATGCATCTCGTATGCCCATGCATTAGTTAGTAGGAAGTGCATCAGGACAAGAGTGAGTGAGTGTTTGATTGGAGCGATTGATTGCTAGATTTAGGATCAAAACGCTACTAAGGAGGGGCTGTCCAATAAAAGATAAGGTGGGGGATTTCATCACCCTTTCCTTGGCCCCAAAACCCACTCTTAATAAAGCCTTAACTAAAACAAGTAGACATTGACCCTAAGGAATTCAGACGCACTAGGAAAGTAATCTAGTCGAGACCGTCATGACCTGATCGGCGTTGCCTACCTTGTCGATAGTAGGAGGTACTGGATCTCCGGATCTGGTATCACTTGCTGGGCATTGTGGTCCTCGTTGTAGGGAGGTGAGGCGTGTCAAGGCTAGTGACCTCGAAGTTAGGCGTCGTCTAGCTTAAGGACCCATTACCTTACATTGTTTGAGCCGTGCTTGCTAGTTAGGCTTCTTCCTGATCCCACGCTAGCTCTAGGGATTCTTCCCTCCTCACCTGAGTCCTCTCCTCATCTATTCTCTATGTTTAGTCTCCTCCTCTAGTACACCTTCTGTTGTGTGTTAGTTTAGAGTCGAGTCGAGCATTTTATGCGAGGTTGGGCTCGTTCTGGTGAGAGCGCTCGACTCGAGAGAGTGTATTCTGCTGAGATGGACGGTCTTGGTGATCGACCATCTCCGCCTCGTGCTCCTTTGGAGCAAGAGGCCGAGTCGTCTCGTGGTGGCGAAGGAGACCGAGTTCCATACATGGAATACCTCGGTCCACTTCCACCACCACGTAGACCTCCTTCTCCTCCTCCTCTGACTCGAGAGGAAGGGAGATTCGGTCAGGATCGAGTTCTTGGTGCACCACCACCTTTAGCTCGACATGATAGACCGATGACTTTGTGGGAGCGGACCCATCCTGTTCGGGCCGCGCATCCTTCTTGCATAGTTGTTCCCCCTGCTCGCGGGAACAACTATGAACTGAAACCTCAATATGTGAGCATGCTTCCAACCTTCACTGCCAAAAAGGAGGATCCGTATATCTTTATACGCGAATTCGAGGAAGTATGCTCCATGTTCAAGCTTCAACAGCTTAACGAGGATTCAGTCCGGTTGAGGATGATTTCTTTCGCTTTGAAGGATAATGCGAAGAAATGGATGTATAGCCTCCCGGCGAGCTCGATTCGGTCATGGGATGACTTTGTGACCGTCTTTCTGAAGAGATTTTTCCCTCAAAGGAAAACTCAACAGATACGGCACCAGATAAATCAAATGTATCAGACCGAGACCGAATCGTTTCATTGTTTCTTTGAGAGGTTCAAGGACCTTCTCCAGCAGTGCCCTCATCATGGATTTGAGTTATGGCAGCTGTGCCAAATTGTTTATGAGGGCATCAACTACAACACCCGCACATTGTTGGAGTCGATGTGTCAGGGTGACTTCCAAATGAAACCCATCGAGGAGGCATGGGACACTTTTGAGGCTATGGCTGAGCGTACTTCGAGTGGGACACCATGAGAGAGCCACCAGCCGCCTGGTCTTCTGGTCGAGCTGGATCATATCATGTTGAGTCAACTATCGCGTCTGAGGCGAAAATGGCTGCTCTCATGCGTAGGATTGAGAGTTTGGAGATGGACCGAACTCCTATAGCTCAGGTCGCTACTCCCGGGTGTGGTAGGTGTGGACTTACGGCGCCTGATGAATTGAAATGCGCTTACGCTCCAAGGGATACTGAGCATGCAAATGCGATGTATCAACAGAGGCCCCGTAACGACCCGTATAGTCACTCCTACAACCCGGGATGGCGTAATCATCCTATCTTCTCTTGGGGGTCTAGTGGAGGCCACGGTCAGAGCTCGCACGCTCAACCTCAACCTCCACCTTATCAACCTCCACGCCCATCGGCGACCTACCAACCCCCACATCAAAGGTCTCAGCACCATAATTACCAACCTGGTCAGGCCTCTTCGTCGGGTTATTCTAACCAGACTCCACCACCCCAGCGGGTTGACCCTAAGGATTCTACCCTTGAACAAACCCTTCAAACGTTCATCCAGAGCACTCAATCCATGTTTGCGGCCAGCAATAATTCGGTCAAAGCATTGGAAATGCAAGTTAGCCAGTTGACTCATCAGCTCCATGAATGTGAGAAGGGTCATTTACCGAGTCAACCTGTGGTTAATCCCAGGGGTCAGCCTGCCCATGCTAGGCAGAATGTACACAATGTTGAAAGTGACTCTTCCCAACATGCAAATGTTGTCCATACCTTGAGATCGGGAAGGGTCGTTGACAACAATGTGGAAATGCCTGAAGCCAACCCTGTTGACGCGTCTTCCGAGGAGAGTCTTGAGCCTGTTAAGGAACCTGATTCTGAGACTCCTCCTCGTGATTCTTATGTCCCCAAGGCACCATTCTCTCATCGGTTGACTAAAAACGCGACGAGCATTGGGATAAGATCGTTGAGGTACTTAGGCAAGTAAAGGTGAACATCCCGTTGTTGGACGTTTTTCAACAAATGCCACCGTATGCCAAGTTCCTCAAGGACCTTTGCACCACCAAGAGAAAAACAAATGTGCCCAAAAAGGCCTTTTTGGCCGCCAATGTGAGCTTCATATTGACACAACCCATGAATGTCAAGTACAAGGACCCAGGTTGTCCAACTGTCTCTTGCATGATTGGGAATGTGACCATCTCTCAAGCTCTATTGGATTTGGGGGCATCTGTGAATCTCCTGCCTTACTCAGTCTATGTCAACCTTGGGATAGGCGATCTTAAACCAACGAGGACAACCCTCCAGTTGGCTGATAGATCCGTCAAAATCCCACGAGGGAGTGTGGAGGATGTCCTTATCAAAGTGGGTGAGTTCGTATTTCCAGTTGATTTCATCATCTTGGATACCGAACCCGTGTCCAACCCACAAGGACAGATTCCTGTGATCCTTGGGAGGCCATTTCTGGCGACATCTAATGCTTTGATCAATTGTCGCAATGGCTTGATGAGGTTGTCTTTTGGAAACCTCACGGCGGATTTCCACATCTTCACTCTTGGTAAGCAACCCGGGCTCTTCGACGACACTGTCGAAGCCAATTTCATCCAGGACACGGATGAGCCCGATTCATTAGGCATGTTCGACTCACATCGACATATTATTGAGGTGCCTAATGACCAGGTTGCGAGTGAAGAGGATCTTGAGGAATCCGCCAGCGTATCTCTGGATGAGGAGGCACATCTGGGTGCTTGCTCCTCTTACCCCGTGGCCCTTGAGCCACTTGAAAGTAACTCTGAATCCGACAAGGACCCACCTCTGGTCGAGCTTAAACTGCTCCCCGATAACCTAAAGTACATCTTTTTAGGGGATAATGAGACCTTGCCACTCATTATTGCTTTTGATCTTGCACAAGATCAAGAGGTTGGCCTCAAAAGAGTACTCTTTGAAAACAAAGAGGCGATCGGGTGGTCCTTGAAGGATATCAAGGGAATTAGCCCTGGTATTGTTCAGCATCGGATCCACATGGAAGAGGATTCTAGGCCCCGTAGGGACCCACAACGGAGATTGAATCCTGTACTGAAAGAAGCCGTCCGAAAGGAGGTTCTTAAGTGCTTGGATCATGGCATAATCTATCCTATCTCTGATAGTTCGTGGGTGAGTCCTGTCCATGTGGTTCCCAAGAAGTCAGGCGTGACGGTTGTGGAGAATGAGCATAATGAGCTTATCCCGACATGCCTGCAAACTGGCTGGCGAGTTTGCGTTGATTATCGCAAGCTTAATGCGGCAACGCGGAAAGATCATTTCCCGTTGCCATTCATTGATCAGATGTTGGAGAGGTTGGCCGGACATGAGTATTATTGCTTTCTTGATGGATACTCCGGTTACAACCAAATTCCCATCGCCCCCGAGGATCAAGAGAAAACCACATTTACTTGTCCCTTTGGAACGTTTGCCTACCGTCGCATGCCCTTTGGGTTATGCAATGCGCCGACAACGTTTCAAAGGTGTATGATCAGCATCTTCTCCGATATGGTTGAGCGTTTCCTTGAGATCTTCATGGACGACTTTTCCATATTTGGCGCTTCCTTTGATGAGTGCCTTCATCACTTGAGCTTTGTCCTCAAGCGATGCCGTGAGAAGAACCTCGCTCTCAATTGGGAGAAATGTCACTTCATGGTGAAGCGAGGGATTGTACTTGGACATGTGGTCTCAAGTAGGGGAATTGAGGTCGATCCCGCCAAAGTGGGTGTTATTGCTAATCTCCCACCGTCACGTAATGTGAAGGATATCCGCGCCTTTTTGGGGCATGCTGGATTCTATCGGCGGTTCATTCGGGATTTTAGCAAAATTGCTCGACCTCTCACTGCCTTGTTGGCTAAGGATGCCATTTTTGAGTTCACACCGGATTGCCACCATGCTTTTTTGACCTTGAAGAAAGAGTTGACTTCAGCTCCCATTATTAAGGCACCAGTGTGGACTGAACCCTTTGAGTTAATGTGTGATGCATCTGACTTCGCTGTCGGAGCAGTGCTTGGGAACCGATTGGACAAATTGTCTCATGTGATCTACTATGCCAGTAGAACACTCAATGATAACCAATTGAACTACACTGTGACCGAGAAGGAATTCTTAGCGATCATATTTGCTTTGGAGAAATTCCGGTCGTACTTGATTGGCTCCCACGTGATTATCTATTCTGATCACACAACCATTGATTGACATCATTTCATGCTCATATTTGTATCTTATATCCATTATCTTTCACCTAAATAATGCTATATTACGAGTTTTATGTTTAGTTTTCAGGAATAAATAGGTTTGAAGAGATGAAGCATAAAAGGACCCAAAAGCTGGGAAAAAGGACTGAATTGTGAGATCTAGGGACCAAGATGCAAGGGAGAAGGACCTGATTGCAAGACGGAGGGACCTAAGAGTAAAACAGAATACTTCACACCATTATGGGGAGTATTTTAGCAATTGGATTCGGGTCGGAGCTCCAACAAACGAAGTAGATGCATCAAAGACCACCAAAAGCACACAGAAAAGCCCAGAATAAAACTCAACTGGATCCGGACCTTTTGGACCGCCAATTGGCGGTCTGGAACCGCCAATTGGCGGTCTGGATTAGTCCAGATCCGCCAAGATTTCTCCTGGACTTGTATTAATGTTCGTTTAGGCTATTTTTGGTGTCTGTTTAGTCCCACATCGGGGGATTGTCCCGGATTAGCTTTTTCCATGGCTATAAATAGAACTCTTCACCTCCTATTGTAATCACTCCATATTTTAAGTGGCTATTCTTCCTACTAGAAGTGAGGCCTTGAAGCACACACTAAAGTAGGAGGATGCTACTTTTAATGTGAGTCATTTTATCAAAAAAGTTTTGTGTTTCTTTCATTATTTGTTTTATGCTTCTTTTATTGTTTATGCATGTTTTAGTTTAATCGTCTTTTAATTCTAGCTTACTTTTAATATGCTTTCTTCCCATAGTTTAATAATTAGTGTAATGTTTAGTGAGTAGTTCCATCCCCTTTGGGGGGTGGAGTAGATGTACATACATGCATTAGAGAATGGGATGAATGCTTTAATTTCAATGTGTTGATTAAACATGAATGTATGCTTGCTTGTTTAGGATAGAATTTATAACTTGATGAGTTTTGCCAAAATGATTAGACACCTCTCATGCTTGTTTAGGTTCTGAAATAAACAACTTGCATATGTAAATGTTAATCAACCAAGTTGGTGAATAGATTGATAGGTTTTGCCATAACATTTAGACACTTCCTATGCTTGATAAACACCACCTTCATGTGCTTAAAGAATGTATTCTACACCCACCTCTTTGCTTGTGTGCACTCACTCCACCCCTTAGGGGTTTTCCATTCCTGAAATTCCAGCATTCTTGTTTTGTTCTTAGCTTAGTTCTTATTTCATCGTTTGTTTGCTTCTTCCACATTTCATACTTCTTAGCGTAGTGTAGTGTAGAGTAGCGTAACCAACTCTCTTCTCCATTATTTTCGCCACTTGATTTCGTGCAAACAAGAGGTTGCTCACCTCCCCAAGGACGACCCGTACTTGCCACCGCTTCATCGCGGCCGTGCACTTGCGGTTTAAAATAAAACGTTCAACAAGTTTTTGGCGCCGTTGCCGGGAGGTGCTAGTCCAGACTCTTGTTTGGACGATTCGAGTGGATTTAATTTTTGTCTTGTAGTTTTCTTTCTTTCAGGAGACTTATATTGAGAAGGGGAAGCATCTGGTGAAGTTCGGAGGCGGTTTGAGAGAAGAAGACCGCCAATCAGCGGTCTACAACCGCCAACTGGCGGTCTGGTTGTTTCATTTCACCTCGAAATATCTTTGGAGTATTTCTTTATATGATATAGTGGTCTGGGACTTAATTTGGCATGTTTTGACTTATAGTTTGTTCCCAGATCAATAATCAAACCTCCCTTAAGCAACTTGGACCGTAAAACTCAAAGCAAAAGATTAGGCATTCTTTTTGTTTAGGCCATGCATCATGTATGTGACTTAGGCATTTAGATTGTCTTTTATCTTAGCTTTATTTTCTGTTGCTGAGAGCTGGCGTGAGGTACGCACCTTCTACTCTTATTCATGCATTTCGTATGAACATGCATTAGTTAGTAGGAAGTGCATTGAAACAAGTGTGAGTTGACCGTTGTTTGGAGAGTTGATTGCTAGATTTAGGACTCCAAAATGCTACTAAGGAGGGGCTGTCCCATAAAAGATAAGGTGGGGGATTTCATCACCCTTTCCTTCGCCCCAAAAACCACACTAATCAAGAGCCTAATTTTAAAATCAAGTAGACATTGGACTTAAGGAATTCAGACGCATTAGGAGAGTGATCCGGTCCCGACCGTCATGACCTGATCGGCGTTGCCCACTTTGTCGATAGTAGGAGAGACGAGATCCCCGGATCTTGGCTCACTTGCTGGGCTTTGTGGTCCTCGTTGTAGGGAGGTGAGGCGTGTTGAGGCCGTGTGACCTCGCAGTTAGGCGTCGTCTAGCTGTAAGGACCTATAGCGACCTTAGGATTGCTTGAGCCTTGTTTGCTTGTGTGCTTCTACCTGTACCCATCCGCCGTAGCATAAGGACTTCTTCCCTTCTCTCCTGAGTCATTCTTTCTCTCCTGTGTTCCCCCGTCTTCTCCTCTACGCACATTCTTTGTTAGAAAAAAAAAAGAAAAAAAAAGTTTTGTTTTGTGTGTGTGCACCTTTGTGCATGCTTTCGTGGACACGAGACGAGAGTGGTCTTTTGACGAGGAGCGTTGTCAATCCGGCTTCGGTCATCGATTTCTCGACACCTCCCTCCTCTCGTGTCGCACGCAGTCCGGGTTCAATGGTTGCTAATTTCCGTGAGGAGGAGCAGTTGCTGGACCCACCTGTTCGACCAGTGCTTCCAGTTGTCGTTCCCATACCTCTTCGTGATCGATGCTACCCGAGCCGTACAGCTCTACCCTCATGCATCGTATTACCAGAGGCTAATGGGAACCATTTTGAGGTTAAGCCTCAATTCATTTCCATGCTCCCTCATTTCACTGGGAAAGGTGACCCCTATATCTTTCTCAGGGAATTTGAGGAGGTCTGTGCTATGTTCAAGCTGCAACAACTTAGCACAGACTCCATCCATCTTAGGCTCGTTCCTTTTGCACTAAAGGATGACACCAAGAAGTGGTTGTACAACAACCAGGCGAATTCCTTTAGGACTTGGGATGAGTTTCAATCTGCATTCCTCAAGAAGTACTTTCCTAATCATCGGACTCAAAAATTGAGGAACAAAATCAATTCGTTCTATCAACATGAGACCGAACCATTTCATGCATATCTTGAGAGGTTCAAAGAGCTACTATCCTCGTGCCCTCACCATGGCATTGAGTTGTGGCGTCTTTGTCAGATTGTGTATGAGGGTCTTCACATCCCGTCCAGAACGCTCCTTGAGTCCATGTGTCAAGGAGAGTTCTTGGGAAAGGATGAAAGGAAGGCATGGGCCTTCCTAGAAGACCTCGCTGAGAAAACCATGCAATGGGAGAGTGTGAGGGAACCACCTGCATCATCTAGTATAGGAGCGAGGATCGCGAATGCAAACTTGACTAGATCGGGTACCGCATTTGCTATCGATACCACTACGGCCACCGAGGCACGCATGGCGGCCTTAATGCGCCGTATGGATTCGATTGAGCTCCAAAACCAACAAAGTGCACCTCACATGTCCACATCTGGTCCAGTTCCCTGTCATTCATGTGGTAGGATAGGTCATGTAGAAAGCGAGTGTGAGTCCATTCCTCCTGAGATGGAGCGTGTCAACGCCGTCTATGATAGAGCCAAGAATGACCCATACTCATCATCTTATAATCCTGGATGGAGGAACCACCCCAATTTTTCATGGAACCAAACTAATGCCCCGGGTGGTCCTCCAAACTCCTCGAGACCACCATACCAATCACACCAACCTCCCATGCATGCGCATTCCTATCAGCCACCCCAAGCGCAAACCACCAATCAATCGGGTTTCCCAAATTCCAATAATATGGAAACCCAATTCAATTCGCTTGAGACCTTGACTCGTGGACTTGAAAACTCAATGAAAAATTTTATGTCAACCACGAGTCAAGTTCTCACTTCAAATCAGCAGACCATCAAATCTCTAGAGCTTCAGATGGGCCAATTGGCTCAGTCTGTACATGAAAGAGAGAGAGGGTCCTTTCCTAGCCAGCCTGAGGCTAACCCCCGCATGTACCAACAACAACAAATGCAAAATGAGAATGTGGTACCTCGGGGGAGGCAAGTGAACCATGTGGAGGAACCTGTTCACCATGTCAATTCCATTGTGACCTTAAGGAATGGAAAACAGGTTGATAATCACATTTCCTTGCCACACCCACCACCATCTATGCAGCCTCTCCGTGGGAATGGTGGTGAAGAAGAAGCTGAGGGTGAGGGTAATACACCAAAGCTTTCTTCTCAGGCACAGCAGAAAACCTACCTGCCAAAAGCTCCTTATCCAAGTAGGTTAACCAAAAAGCAGAGTGACAACATGGACAAGATATTAGAGGTATTTAAGCAAGTGAAGGTTAACATCCCCTTGTTGGATGTCATCCAACAAATACCTCAATATGCCAAAGTGTTGAAGGATCTCTGCACAACCAAGAGGAAGACCAATGTTCCTAAGAAAGCATTCTTGGCTGCAAATATCAGCTCACTTTTGTCCAATCCTACCTACACAAAATACAAGGACCCTGGGTGTCCTACTATTCAGTGTACGATAGGGGACACTAGACTGAGCAATGTTTTGCTTGATTTAGGATCAGCGGTCAACCTCCTCCCATTCTCTGTTTATCAACAGTTGAACTTGGGAGAATTGAAACCAACTAAGATCACCCTCCAACTGGCGGATAGATCCATTCGTATTCCCATGGGGATTATCGAGGACGTGCTTATCAAAGTTGGAGATTTTATATTTCCAGTCGATTTTGTTGTCCTCGATACCAATCCTGTTGCGAACACCCACTCTCAAATACCTTTGATTTTGGGTAGACCATTTCTGGCAACCTCCAATGCCTTGATTAATTGTAGAAATGGTCTCATGAAGCTCTCATTCGGTAACATGAGTGCCGAGTTTCATGTGTTCAACTCTGGTAAGCAACAGGAACCCATGGATGAACCTTTAAATCTAAATCTCATCCGCCAATTGGAGAAAGCACCACAAAATCAACGAACACCCCTAACCCCAATGCAACCCATTGAGAATGTTCGTGGGCCCAGCGAAGACTCATTGCCTGTCTTTGCAATGCAACAGAGTGAGCTGGCCTCGAACATGAATGTCCAAAGGGAGTGTTCGTTGCATGATTCAGTTGAGAGTACTAGTGAGAGTGAGACACCTCATCATATGCCTATACCAGAAGGTGTCTCTACCTCATGTCCCATGGCCATTGAGTCATTTGAGCTTCATATTGACTCCAACAAGGACCCACCTATGACCGAGCTTATGCTTGATGATCTAAATGATGGTGGGAGGTCCTTGTTGGATGACTTGGGGAGACACCCCATTCTTAGTGATGCAGGTCTACTGCATCCATCGAATGAGCTTGAGGAACTCATTCCGATGCACCCGCCTATTGGTTGGAGGGTTTTCTTCGATGAGCAATTAAACCCTAGTGAGGCAACACAAGTTCATTCTTTGTCGCCCACACCCGACCAATAACATAAGGGGTTCGAGTCTTGCACCTTTGACCTTTCACCCGTCGTGACACCTCAGAGTACCAGTGAAGTTTGCCCATCTCGGCAAGTCTCTGGTCCTCAAAACTTGATGTTCTCATTTGATGTTCCTTGACCAAATGATTATGAGAATATCTTAGTTGATGTATATATCTTGCAAAAACAAAAACAAAAACAACAAAAAAAAAGTGTGTAATAAAAGACTCCTTCAGTGAGCATCGATTGTAGTGGGCCCCAACCCTTGTGTACTTGGGCCCAATCTCTTCACGTATTTATCTCCCTTCTTCAGCTTCTCACAGGTTTTGAGGGAATTTGGGTTTGTGTCCATCAACATGACCCTGAACGTCCCTTTGTACTTCATGTTGGTGAGATCTTTCCTTTTTCATGCATGTATCCATGTAGTATCTTGTTCACATTCATTGAGGACAATGCATGAAGTAGGTGTGGGGGGGTGTTTTACGTGTGTACATAGTCGAGTCCTTTTCCTTTGGTTTTATTTTCGTTTGTTTGTACTGCTAGGGTCATGTTAGTGTGCCGCATTTAACATTGATATATCTGCTTGCCATGATCCTTGGGTGACTTGTCTTCTTTTGCTTGCCGAGTGCTTTAAAATTTTCACATTTCTTTCAAAATCTTCATGTGTTTGCGAAAGAAAATGTTTTTGTGGGTTTTGCGTGTGTTTAGCATGTGCAAAACCGTTGAGAGGCAAAGTAAAAAGAAAGCTCCCAAAATTGTCTTGAACTTGATGCATTAGGATTTCTAGTTTAATGGCTTTAGGTCTTGTCGAGTCGTTAGGATGCACCCTGGTTTTCCCTCAGGGGGCGTGTAATCACAGGGTTTCAGTACTCAAACATTTAAAGAAGTCCACCCTGAACCTAGTGAGTCAAATAATTCGTGTTTGTGAGTATAAGGAAGTTTGTCGTAGTCGAGGGCCCTTAATCTCTTTTTGTGAAACTTAAGTGTAGGGATTTTGGTTCCCATATAAATAAATAAGTGGTGTTCTCTCTTCTCGCACGGCTCCTATCACTCGGGAAAGTAGGTCTGAGGGGACTTTGTGCCTGGTGCTTTCGAGTCATCTGACTTGGGATGCGCCGACCGAACTCCCGTTACACGGGTGGTAGGGATCGCCCTATGTGGAGATTTGGGGGAAGGTGTACGTGATAGTATAAGTCCTCATAGGCAATGATGCACGAAACCTGACCCTGGGAGAATCAAACACCAACCAATAAATGCTCCAAAGAAAAAGAAAAAAAAAGAGTCAAATAAGAACCAAAATGGACTTTACACGTTGTATCACATTCAGAAGTTAAGGTTGCCCATGTCTTTCACTTAATTACTTAGTTAACTCTCACGAATAACTCATTAGGCTAGGTGTGTGGACTGATTACATATATAGAGTCGACCCGTAGTATTACCGCATCCCATGATCGACAAAATAAGCCCAACGAGTCGTGTAGCTAGATTGATTAATGCATCTTGTTCGGATTTTGTGGGTATATCCGCTGAAAACCCTCAGGAGACAACACTCCTCCTCCTTGGCGACAAGGAGGTTTAACGGCTTGTTGCACGTGCTAAGTGCAACCGTGATTCCTACGAAAGTGAGTTAGGATTTCTTGTTTTTTTTCGCATGCTTTTCTCTTTCTTTGTTTTGCTCGGGACTAGCAAAAGTTAGGTGTGGGGGTATTTGATTGACATCATTTAATGCTCATATTTGTATCTTATATCCATTATCTTTCACCTAAATAATGCTATGTTACGAGTTTTATGTTTAGTTTTCAGGAATAAATAGGTTTGAAGAGATGAAGCATAAAAGGACCCAAAAGCTGGGAAAAAGGACTGAATTGTGAGATCTAGGGACCAAGATGCAAGGGAGAAGGATCTGATTGCAAGACAGAGGGACCTAAGAGTAAAACAGAATACTTCACACCATTATGGGGAGTATTTTAGCAATTGGATTCGGGTCGGAGCTCCAACAAACGAAGTAGATGCATCAAAGACCACCAAAAGCACACAGAAAAGCCCAGAATAAAACTCAACTGGATCCGGACCTTTTGGACCGCCAATTGGCGGTCTGGAACCGCCAATTGGCGGTCTGGATTAGTCCAGATCCGCCAAGATTTCTCCTGGACTTGTATTAATGTTCGTTTAGGCTATTTTTGGTGTCTGTTTAGTCCCACATCGGGGGATTGTCCCGGATTAGCTTTTTCCATGGCTATAAATAGAACTCTTCACCTCCTATTGTAATCACTCCATATTTTAAGTGGCTATTCTTCCTACTAGAAGTGAGGCCTTGAAGCACACACTAAAGTAGGAGGATGCTACTTTTAATGTGAGTCATTTTATCAATAAAGTTTTGTGTTTCTTTCATTATTTGTTTTATGCTTCTTTTATTGTTTATGCATGTTTTAGTTTAATCGTCTTTTAATTCTAGCTTACTTTTAATATGCTTTCTTCCCATAGTTTAATAATTAGTGTAATGTTTAGTGAGTAGTTCCATCCCCTTTGCGGGTGGAGTAGATGTACATACATGCATTAGAGAATGGGATGAATGCTTTAATTTCAATGTGTTGATTAAACATGAATGTATGCTTGCTTGTTTAGGATAGAATTTATAACTTGATGAGTTTTGCCAAAATGATTAGACACCTCTCATGCTTGTTTAGGTTCTGAAATAAACAACTTGCATATGTAAATGTTAATCAACCAAGTTGGTGAATAGATTGATAGGTTTTGCCATAACATTTATGAAGGATCGTGTGGGTTATGGGTCCACTAATCACTTTTAATCTAATCCCTAACTAATCAAACAATAAACGCAGCGGAAACAAATTTAAAAACAAGTAGGGAAATTAACAGGAAATGCAAACCACAAAGAGACTCGGCGTTTTTATAGAGGTTCGGCACCCCACCCGGGTCCTAGTCCTCTCTTGTAGACTCCGCTCGACTCCGCGAGCTCCGCCTACGTCTTCACTAACCACTCCCCGTTCCGGGCCGGGAGAGAACGCCTTTACACCACAAGCAACGCGAACAACCCTCGCTTGCTTGAATTCTTCCTCTCACAATCCGAGAGGGACACTTCGGGCTTTCACCGAAGTCCTTGCTTCTTTTGACAACACTTGTAACTGAGTGGGATTCACTCTCTAATTGAGCACACTTTGAGTAGGATGAGTATATGATCAAGTGTGTGAAGTTTAGGCTTAATGAGTGTAGAATTGGGAGCTTTGAGGATTGAGGTTTCTCTCTAATGTATTTGGACAATTGGAGTTGGAGAGTTGTGTTAACAACAAGTCTTGATCCTCTATTTATAAGCTCCTAAGGTTTTCTAGCCGTTGGGGATAGATTTGATTGGGTTTTGTGCAAGATACACAAAGCAGAAAATCGGGCTGCAAATCTGTCCAGAACCGGTCGACCGAAACTACTAAACCGGTCGACCGTTCACTTGATTTCAAGGAGAACGGTCGAACAAAAGAATATTCGGTCGGACAAACGAGCTAGAACTTAACTCTACTTAAGTGAATCGGTCGAACCAAAGTATGGAGCGGTCGACCGAAAAGGGGATTCGGTTGAGACAAAGGTCAATCGGTCGAACGAGAAATGTGTCGACCGATAGCAGGGAATTTTGTTTCTTGAAGAAATGTTCAACCGGTCGACCGAAACAAGGTCGTCGTTCGACCGGTTACCGAATGTATTTTGGGGTTAAGTTTGTTTTATACGAATACGACCGTTATAGGAATACGACAAGAAAAACGGTCATATTAAAATCCGGGATCGGTCGACCGAAAATGTAGAACCGGTCGACCGGTAGAGTTCGGTAAAATCACTGTGGAGAGTCTGTTATAAACCGGTCGAACTGAGAACTGGTTCGGTCGACCGGTTCACACAGGAAATCTGGGTTTAAGTTTATAAGTGATTTCCGACTAAGGTTTGGGTGATCTAATGAAGTCCAAATAATGTGAAATTTCGTGTGTGACTTCTATAGGGAACCTATTGTGTATGTGATTGGTTTTTAACTCTTGTATGCTCAATTTACACATGTTCCTAAGACTCAAAATAAAATCAAGATTACAAGTCTTCATTTAGCTTTATTACAAATCTTGGCTTGATTTCCTTCCTTCCATGAGTCTTGATCACCTGTAGAGGTTAGCACATGCAATATATATGCAATGCAATATGTGTGCTACTCTACATCATCATAATTAAGATTAGGTTAATTAAATCATCAAAACATAGATTAAGGCCAAAAAGCCAACAATCTCCCCTTTTTGATGATGGCAACCTATATCTTAATTCTATCTAAATACATGGAATTTGTATATGTAAACTATGCATATTAATGCTCCCCCTATGGATGTGCATAGTTTTTGTTCAATTTTATGCCAAATTCCAAGTTACCCCCTTAATTATCTCTCCCCCTTTGACATCCATCAAAATTAATAATTATTTAAGACTTTAAGCTTAGAATTTGGATGTCTTGTAATGAAGTTGCTCCCCCTAAATTTTGCACTTCATTACTCTAATAAAGATATAACATTTAAGCTCCCCCTATCAATAAGGCTAAATGGAAACAATGAGTATGATTCAAGTTAAGTTCATTTAAGTTTCAACTTAAGCCTTATTCTAACATCCATTTAAAATTTGACATTTAGAATCAATGGATGTGATAAATGATTTGCAATGAATAGGGATAATGATTTTCAATGAATTGAACTATATGATATGTCAATTAAGCATATGAAGCTAGATTAGAGCTAATTTAACATGAATTGTATAGATAGGAATTTATACCAATGTTGAATTCGAATTTAGCTCCAATCTCATTTGGTGATGCAACCGGATTTGAATTTGACTCTTGAGCTCACCCGGTCACCACCAATTTCCTCCTCAAGCTCCTACAAGTGTAGACTTAGGTACCCAAACAACTTTGGGTCCTTGAACATTAGCTTTTGGGATCCAAACCATTTTGGTTTTGGGAGCCCACACACTTGAGGAACTATGGTTAATGAACATATGCTTACCATTTAGAGTAGTGTGAGATACATGGTTTTTCAATTTAAAATTGTAACCTAAACCATGTTTAGCTAAGGATTGTCTTTGACTACCTAAAAGCATATCAAGCATTTTTGTTCCTTTAGTGAACATTTCAAGATCTTTTCTTAATTGCATATTTGAGGCTTTAAGATCTACATGTTCATCAATAATGGGTGTTTTACTTAGACTAGCAAGTGATGATTCATTTGATTCAAGTCTAGCAATCACCTCATTCTTTTCATTCATGATTAATTCAATTTGACATTTGAGATCATTTATAGTTTTTCTAGCATTTTTGTTCTTTTCACAAATGATCTCATATTGTTTAACTAAATCATGAAATGCATTTTGTAGCTCATCATGTGTATATGATTCATCATTAGCATTAGAGTTAGAGCTAGCACTAGAATATGATTTACTTGACCATGAATTACTTCTAGTGGAATAAGATTTAGAGGAGTTAGAAGCTACCTCACTTTGTTCATCTTCAATGGCCATGAAGCATGAATGTGCAACCTCTCTTCTACTTTGTAAGGAAGAGGATGATGATGATGGAGATGAAGAGTCATCCCAAGTGGCTTTGTGAGCTTCCTCCTTCCTTTCTTTCCTCTTACTCTTCTCCTTTTCTCTTCTCCTCTCTCTTCTCTCATTTTTCTTCTCCCTCTCTTTTCTCTCATTTTCGCTCTCCTCCCTCTCTTTTTCTTTTTCTCTTTTCTCACTTCTTCTACCTCTTCTTTCATTCTTTTCTCCCTTATCCCTCTTGAGATATTTGAAGAAGTCTTGGGCAAGGACCTCAATGTCCTCTTCTTCCACCCTCCTTGGCTCATCAAAATTTGCATGCAATGCCACCATGGAGTTTTTCTTTGAAGCTTCCTTCTCTCTTCGATGACTCAATTGGAGCTCATAGGCCATGAGATTTCCAATGAGTTCCTCCATCTTCAATTTTGAAAGATCATGTGCCTCTTCAATTGCGACGACTTTATCTTCCCAATCGATGCTAAGTGACCGGAGGAACTTCCTTGTCATCTCTCCTTCATTGATTTTTCTTCCAAGAACCAAAAGAGAGTTAGTGATATCGGTGAAGCGAGTGTTCATTTCGCTTATGTTTTCACCGATTTGCATAGAAAAAATCTCATATTTATGCATGAGGAGACTAATGCGGGTTTCCTTAGTTTTACTATCCCCCTCATGATGCATTTGTAGTCTATGCCATATTTCATGTGCACTAACACACCCTCTAATCCTATTATATTCACCCTCATTTAGCCCACAATATAGAATGTTCATGATTTTTGAGTTCATCTCAATTTCTTTCATTTTGGGCCTAGTGAGTGAATCTAATTCATCTTCATTTGGTGGTGTGTATGGATTTTGGAGAAACATCCAATACTTAAGGTCATTAGAAATTAGGAAAATCTTCATCCTATTCTTCCAATAATCATAATTTGACCCATTAAGCAAAGGAGGTCTAGTGGTGCATAATCCCTCTACATGATTAGATGTGCTAGCCATGCTAAAAATACGATTAAGTATAGAATTTAGCTAACAAGGCTCTGATACCAAATGAAGGATCGTGTGGGTTATGGGTCCACTAATCACTTTTAATCTAATCCCTAACTAATCAAACAATAAACGCAGCGGAAACAAATTTAAAAACAAGTAGGTAAATTAACAGGAAATGCAAACCACAAAGAGACTCGGCGTTTTTATAGAGGTTCGGCACCCCACCCGGGTCCTAGTCCTCTCTTGTAGACTCCGCTCGACTCCGCGAGCTCCGCCTACGTCTTCACTAACCACTCCCCGTTCCGGGCCGGGAGAGAACGCCTTTACACCACAAGCAACGCGAACAACCCTCGCTTGCTTGAATTCTTCCTCTCACAATCCGAGAGGGACACTTCGGGCTTTCACCGAAGTCCTTGCTTCTTTTGACAACACTTGTAACTGAGTGGGATTCACTCTCTAATTGAGCACACTTTGAGTAGGATGAGTATATGATCAAGTGTGTGAAGTTTAGGCTTAATGAGTGTAGAATTGGGAGCTTTGAGGATTGAGGTTTCTCTCTAATGTATTTGGACAATTGGAGTTGGAGAGTTGTGTTAACAACAAGTCTTGATCCTCTATTTATAAGCTCCTAAGGTTTTCTAGCCGTTGGGGATAGATTTGATTGGGTTTTGTGCAAGATACACAAAGCAGAAAATCGGGCTGCAAATCTGTCCAGAACCGGTCGACCGAAACTACTAAACCGGTCGACCGTTCACTTGATTTCAAGGAGAACGGTCGAACAAAAGAATATTCGGTCGGACAAACGAGCTAGAACTTAACTCTACTTAAGTGAATCGGTCGAACCAAAGTATGGAGCGGTCGACCGAAAAGGGGATTCGGTTGAGACAAAGGTCAATCGGTCGAACGAGAAATGTGTCGACCGATAGCAGGGAATTTTGTTTCTTGAAGAAATGTTCAACCGGTCGACCGAAACAAGGTCGTCGTTCGACCGGTTACCGAATGTATTTTGGGGTTAAGTTTGTTTTATACGAATACGACCGTTATAGGAATACGACAAGAAAAACGGTCATATTAAAATCCGGGATCGGTCGACCGAAAATGTAGAACCGGTCGACCGGTAGAGTTCGGTAAAATCACTGTGGAGAGTCTGTTATAAACCGGTCGAACTGAGAACTGGTTCGGTCGACCGGTTCACACAGGAAATCTGGGTTTAAGTTTATAAGTGATTTCCGACTAAGGTTTGGGTGATCTAATGAAGTCCAAATAATGTGAAATTTCGTGTGTGACTTCTATAG
The DNA here is from genome assembly GCA_963682175.1 of Triglochin maritima. Lineage (NCBI taxonomy): Eukaryota > Viridiplantae > Streptophyta > Magnoliopsida > Alismatales > Juncaginaceae > Triglochin > Triglochin maritima. Next base: position 19,440,335 of record OY821779.1, read on the forward strand.
GGAACCTATTGTGTATGTGATTGGTTTTTAACTCTTGTATGCTCAATTTACACATGTTCCTAAGACTCAAAATAAAATCAAGATTACAAGTCTTCATTTAGCTTTATTACAAATCTTGGCTTGATTTCCTTCCTTCCATGAGTCTTGATCACCTGTAGAGGTTAGCACATGCAATATATATGCAATGCAATATGTGTGCTACTCTACATCATCATAATTAAGATTAGGTTAATTAAATCATCAAAACATAGATTAAGGCCAAAAAGCCAACAATTTAGACACTTCCTATGCTTGATAAACACCACCTTCATGTGCTTAAAGAATGTATTCTACACCCACCTCTTTGCTTGTGTGCACTCACTCCACCCCTTAGGGGTTTTCCATTCCTGAAATTCCAGCATTCTTGTTTTGTTCTTAGCTTAGTTCTTATTTCATCGTTTGTTTGCTTCTTCCACATTTCATACTTCTTAGCGTAGTGTAGTGTAGAGTAGCGTAACCAACTCTCTTCTCCATTATTTTCGCCACTTGATTTCGTGCAAACAAGAGGTTGCTCACCTCCCCGAGGACGACCCGTACTTGCCACCGCTTCATCGCGGCCGTGCACTTGCGGTTTAAAATAAAACGTTCAACAACCATCAAGCACCTCATGGCGAAGAAAGATGCAAAATCCCGACTCTTGAGATGGATCTTGTTGTTACAAGAATTCGATCTCGAGATTCGGGACAAAAAAGGGTGTGAAAACGTTGTAGCTAACCACTTGTCTCGTCTAGAGACGACCAACCCAGAGGACCAAATCATTGATGACAAATTTCCTGACGAGCAGTTGTTCACGATCGAAGATAACCCTTGGTTTGCCGACATCGTGAACTACCTCGTGACCGAGCAACTTCCTGTAGGTTGGTCAAAATCTGACCAATCCAAATTTAGATCGTATGTCATATTCTTTCACTGGGACGACCCCTACCTATTCAAATACTGCTCTGACAAAATTTTCAGGCGGTGCGTCCCAGATACCGAGTTCCAAAGTGTGCTCCATTTCTGCCATTCCAAGGCATGTGGAGGACACTTTGGAGCAAAGAAAACTGCTGCCAAGGTGCTCCAATCTGGATTCTACTGGCCTTCTCTTTTCAAGGATGCTTACGACTTTTGTAAGCAATGTGATAGGTGTCAGCGCCTTGGCAGGATTGGTCGACGTGACATGATGCCTTTGCAAAATGTCCTTGTTGTCGACATCTTCGATGTGTGGGGCATCGATTTCATGGGTCCCTTCCCGAACTCGTTCGGGAATGTTTACATTCTGGTGGCCGTTGACTATGTGTCTAAGTGGGTTGAGGCTATACCCACAAAGACCAATGACAACAAGGTGGTCACCAAATTCTTGAGGGATATTTTTGCACGATTTGTTACTCCTCGTACCATAATCAGCGATAGGGTACCCACTTCTGTAATCGCTCCTTTGAAGCGCTTATGAAGAAGTATTCGATCACCCACAAGCTTGCGACCACATACCATCCGCAAACTAGTTGGCTGGTCGAAATCTCTAACCGTCAATTAAAGCAAATTCTTGAGAAGACGGTTAGTTCCTCGAGGAAGGATTGGTCAACTAAGTTGAATGACGCGTTGTGGGCTTTCCGCACCGCGTACAAGACCAATTTGGGTATGTCCCCATATCGGGTAGTGTACGGCAAGGCTTGCCACCTACCCGTCGAGCTTGAGCATCGTGCTTTCTGGGCGATCAAGAACCTGAATATGGATCTTGATCAAGCGGGAGTACAACGTAAGCTCGACATTGTGGAATTAGAAGAGCTACGCAATGATGCGTACGAGAACGCCAAAATTCATAAGTCCCGAGCCAAGTTGTTTCACGATCGCATGATTATGCGAAAGGTGTTTACGGTCGGGCAGAACGTGTTGCTCTACAATTCCCGGCTTCATCTGTTTGCGGGTAAGCTCCGTAGTCGCTGGTCTGGCCCGTTTATTGTCCAAACCGTCTATCCTCGTGGAGCGGTTGAGATCGTGAACCCAGGGAATGGGGACGTGTTCAAAGTTAATGGACAACGCCTCAAACCCTACTTGGAGGGGGCACCATCCGAAGTTGAGGAGGTCATGTTCCTTCATGAACCTCCCTCGCACTCAACCATTCATGCTCCTGCATGAGTGGTTGTGCTTTCATTAGCTTGTAAAAAAAAGAAAAGAAAAAGAAAAAGAAAAAAAGAGAGAAGACTCCTTCAGTGAGCATTGTTTGTTGAGTATTTGGGCCCCAATCCTTGAGTATTTGGGCCCCAACTTTTTCACGTATTTGTATCCCTTCCTTAGCATCTCACAGGTTTTGAGGGAATTTGGGTTGTGTCCATCAACATAGCCAGAAACTTCGCTTTATACTTCATGTTGGTGAGATCTATTCTTTTTCATGCATATCTCCATGTAGTATCTTGCTCGCATTCATTAAGGACAATGCATGAACTAGGTGTGGGGGGGGGGGTGTTTTACGTGTGTACGTGATAGTGTAAGTCCTCATAGGCAATGATGCACGAAACCTGACCCTGGGAGAATCAAACACCAACCAATAAAATGCTCTAAAAAATAAAAAAAAAAATAAAAAAAGGAAAAAAAGAAGTAAAAAAAGAACCAAAATGGACTTTACACGTTGTATCACATTCAGAAGTTAAGGTTGCCCATGTCTTTCACTTAAGTCCTTAACTAACTTTCACGAATAACTCATTAGGCTAGGTTGTGGACCGATTACATATATAGAGTCGACCCGTAGTATTACCGCATCCCATGATCGATAATATGAGTTCAACGAGTCGTGTAGCTAGATTGATTAATGCATCTTGTTCGGATTTTGTGGGTGTATCCGCTGAAAACCCTCAGGAGAGAACACTCCTCCTCCTTGGCAACAAGGAGGTTTAACGGCTTGTTGCACGTGCTAAGTGCAACCGTGATTCCTACGAAAGTGAGTTAGGATTTCTTGTTTTTTGTTTGCTTTTCTCTTTCTTTGTTTTGCTCGGGACTAGCAAAAACATAGGTGTGGGGGTATTTGATTGACATCATTTCATGCTTATATTTGTATCTTATATCCATTATCTTACACCTAAGCAATGCTACGTGACGAGTTTTATGTTTAGTTTTCAAAAATAAAGAGGTTTGAAGAGAAGAGCCATGAAAGGACCCAAAAGCAGGAAAAATGACTTAATTGTGAGACCTGGGGACAAAGATGCAAGACAGAAGGACCTGATCGTAAGACAGAAGGACCTAAGAGAAAAATAGGAAACTCCACACCATCATGGGGAGTATTTTGTCAATTTGATTCGGGTCGGAGCTCCACTAAACAAGTTAGATGCATCCAAGACCATGAAACAATCCAAGGAAAGCCCACCAGAAGATCCAGACCGATCTGAAGCTTATAGGCCGCCAATTGGCGGTCTGGAACCGCCCAGGTCCACTAAGTTTTCTCCTGGACTTGTATTAATGTGTGTTTAGGCTATTTTGGGTATTGGTTTAGTCCCACATCGGGGGATTGTCCCGGATTAGCTTTTTCCATGCTTATAAATAGAACTCTTCACCTCCCATTGTATCCATCTCTCTCTTTGGTGGCCATCTTCCCTACTAAGAGTGAAGCATTGAAGCAAAACTCTGGTGGAGGAAGGGCTGCTTGTAATCTGAGTGAGTTCGTAATAGAAGTTTTCATTAGCTTGTTAATTCTTGCGTAGTTCATTTCCTTCAATGTGTTTGCTTTGGTGCTTGTGTTGTTTTATGCTTCTTTAATATTTCTTGCTTGATTAGTATAGTTTTGTTTCAGTATCATGTTTCATTTTATTAGAGTAGTTAGTTTAAATATGTGTGAGTAGTTTCATCCCCTTTGGGGGTGGAGTAGGTGTGTGTACATGTTATGTAGATGGTTTGAATGCTTAATATGAATGTTTTGTGTTGATATTAGTATGCTTGCTTGATTTATTAAGAACCTTACTTGATGGTTTCTGCTATAGCTTAGGTATATTCCATGCTTGTCTAAGTGTCTTAATAACAACCTTGCATTGCTCATATTATGCACATAAGTTAGTGTTGTAATGATAGGTCTTGCCATAGTTAGGTACTTCTTATGCATTAACAACACTAACTACTTGAACTTCTTGTTTGCATTTCATATCACACTTATTTCATGTGCACACACACACACACTCCACCCCTTAGGGGTTTTCATTCCTGTGATTTTATCTTTTACATTAGTTGATTAGCTTAGTTGTTTAGTTAATTTTAGCTTGTTTGTTTACTAGTTTAGCATTGTAGTGTAGTTTAGTGTAATACATCCATCTTCCTTTTCTTTACCTCTCGCCTTCGCACAAACCAAGTGTCGACACACCTCCCAGTGGACGACCCGTATTTGCCACCGCTTCAACGCGGCCGTGCACTTGCGGTTAAAATAAAACGATCAATCAGATATCCCTGAAGGATAAAGCCCGGAAGGCTTGTAGTTGCACTCTTTTTCCCTTTTTCCAATTTTTGTCCTAAAAAGTTTTATTGGTGAAAGGTTTTTAATGAGGCAACTTGTGCAATTTTGTTAGCGTATGTTCTACACTCTTTTTCCCACAGGGTTTTGTAGCAAGGTTTTTAACGTGGTATAAACATAACGCATATTATATAAGAGAGTGTTATAAATGTATGTTGAATTGATTGGGAGAATTAAACGATGCACTCTTTTTTTCCTTCACCAAATTTTGTCCCACAGGGTTTACTCGGCGAGGTTTTTAATGAGGCAGACCAATGAAGTGACAACTGATCAGATCCAATCAAGCGAGAATTTGGCGGATTTATTTACAAAGTCTTTGGCCACCAAAGTCTTTAAGAAGCTTGTCTTTAAATTTGGTGTTTGTCGTTTGACGAATATATGTTGAAGTGAGGGGGAGCATCATACGCGCTGCATTCTTTTTTCCTTCATCAAGTTTTTATCCCATCGGGTTTTCTTGATAAGGGTTTTAACGAGACAACATCCCTAGCATATAAAGGTGAAGATCCAAGGGGGAGTGTTGTGAAACATCATGGATGCTTCACCTTCACCTTCTCCTCCCATAACTCCATCAACCTCTCACATTCTCATTACTCTTGTAACATACACCCTTTCATTTTCCTCCTATAGCCTATAAATAGGAGATCATTTTAAGACCATTGATATACTTTTGGTGATGATGAAATAATACAAATATTCTTCCCCAAATCTTTTATCTTCTTCGTTCCATGTATATTTATTTTATAACATTAACCACCTTACATTTTTTTACGATTTTTACTCTGTTTGAATAGATTTCTCCTCTCTCTCTTCCTCTCCATGTCTCCATGTCACCTTAATCCACCCAAGGTAATCCCTAATTTTTACGTGGTATCATCGTTGGGACCCATGAACTTACCTAAATGAATTGTCCTAAATGATGTGCAATGGAAATTAAGAACAATAAGTAGAATAAACGAACTACAATGACACTTTTAGATTTTATAATGGTTCGGCACCCCCAACCGGTACCTAGTCTTCTTTTACAAGCCTAGTTCATCCCCGAGCCCACTTGCATACCCACAAATTTGATCCCCATTTCGGGTCAAAATGAAGCCTTTACAATGCAAGCAACCAGACAACCCCCTGCCACTACTACAAAATGGGTCATTTTCCATTAACATGGTTGTCATTTGTCTGTTGGCAATAGTGGACTATTCCGTCAACATGGTTCTCATTTAAGCGCCAAAAAATGACATGATTGCCGATAGAATTTTCATTGGAAATAGTAGGTTTCGCTATGCCAAATGCTCTCCTAAATGATTTACTATTGTCTAGGGAAATTCTATCAGCGATAGTAGCGCCTTGCTACAAAAAATTCCTTGTTAGTGAACATCAACATAAAAACTTATATGGAGGTTATTACAACTTGCAACAAAAATGCATCTAAACCACAATTTCTTGTTCAATATACATTCACAGTTTTGATGGATTTAGACATCTGAGTCATCCAAATGTTAACTTGTTCATGTATCCAACTAAGGCTCGAAGGTAGTTGGATCCGTCGATGAATTGTCCTCATGATGTGAAGGTGTATCCATGGCATCACTCTACAAAACAAGAGTGGATTTTGACCCGTTAAATCCAATGCACATATATTACTTGAAGAATTTAGGAAAACAAATTACAAAGAAATCGTACATGATATATGGGGTACGGCAGCCATTAGCTTGGCCACTTGAGCATCCAACTTCTCGTGTTACTCTTGCATTGAATTTTAATACTGAATTACATTTATTTTATATGGAAATAGAACTATTAAGTTAAGTATACACTCAGAAGCGAAACTGATTGAGAAATTTTAGTTTGAAAATGCCCAAACTGACCAGTGCTATGTTGACGTCAACAACGTCTTGCCCTTCTTCTAGGTTTCAATGTCAGCACCTCACACCCTATTTGTCTTTTCTTTACTCAAGATTTCTTCTATCACCACCTCCTCAGGCACCACACAATGGATGGGAATGACATCATGACACCTGGAAAAGATTACTCTTTGTTATGTGAAGGAACCACGAATGGTGAGTTAGAATATTTTTTCCAAAAAATAAGTTTTAACTTTTATCTTAAAAATATCATTACGTAATTTTTAAATCCATCTTTTAATTATTTAATCAAAAGCTAACGACTCTTTTTCTATCTAAAATTGAATCATGGATTTTGGGTACAATTACAAATTCAATCAATATCTATCAAAGTACCAATTCAAACACAAATCGAGCGATTATATAACACTAGAACTTACATACAACTTTATTTTATTGGCGAAGGTTCTATATCCTGTGTTGTGGTTGGTCTTCTTAAGGCCGCAATTGGTTTTGTGCATCAAAGAATTTCGCTACCAGGATTCAAAAAGTATCAACAACAACAAAGCCTTTTATCCCAAACTAGTTGGGGTAGGCTAGAAATGAAACTCTAAGGAGTCACGGTTCAGGCACGCGAATCACCTTCTTCCACGCATTTCTATCCAATGCAAATTCTCGAGGAACATTCCAATCTTTTAAATCTCTTTTGATCGCATCCACCTAAGTCAATCGTGGTCTGCCTCTTCCTCTTTTTATGTCTTCCATCCGATTCAATACCCCTCTTCGTATAGATGCCTCCATAGGTCTTCTTTGTACATGTGTTGGATAACTTTCTCTTCCATTGGAGCAACTCCAACTCTCTCACAAATGTCTTCATTTCTAATCCGATCCATTCGCGTATGGTCACACATCCACCTCAATATCCTCATTTCAGATACACTGATCTTTTGTATATGTTGTCTTTTAGTGACCCAACATTCTGCACCATATAGCATTGCAGGTCTTCTTGCGGTTCTATAAAACTTTCCTTTTAACTTAAGTGAAATTTTCTTGTCACATAAGACACCTGAGGCTTGTCGCCATTTCATCCATCCTGCTCTAATCCTATGGTTAACATCTTTATCGATCTCCCCATCTTTTTGAAGTATTGATCCAAGATATCTAAAAATATCTTTTCTACACACCGCTTGCCCATCTAATATAATCTCCTCTTCCTCAGTATTAACGGTACTGAAATAATATTTCATATATTCAGTTTTAGATCTACTTAGTTTAAAACCTTTTGTTTCTAAAGTATTTCTCTACAACTCTAGTTTTCTCTCCACACCTACCCTACTGTCATTAATTAATACTATATCATCCGCAAAAAGCATACACCATGAAACCTCACATTGTAAGTCTTTTGTCATCTCGTCCATTACTAAAGCAAATAGATATGGACTTTCACCTGGATTCAAAAAGTATAAACACAAGAATTTGTATCATATATACAAAAAATGTTTAGAGACTACAAATATTCATACTTTCATGGTTTTAGTTCTCCATTCTTCACACTAAAAGTGAAATTGGTCAACATGAACCCTAAGATCTCCCCTCACGAACAAATAGGCAATCCGTTCTTCATCGGTTTCGAAAAGACTGTAGTATTTGTCTTTCACCAAATATCAGCAATCTCTGAGAAAACATCCTGAAATCGGACCGATGCTACGAATAAAATAAAATCATTTGTAAATAATTATAGCTACATTCAAGTATTATATCTAAAAGAAAATTACAAATACAAGAAGAAATACCACAAGAATATCTCATGTATCCTCAAATGTTTAGTGATTTTGATATGACATTTTACATGCAATGGCCATAACTCAGGCTATTAGCAAACTTGACAATGTTTTGTTGAGTTTCTTTCCAGAAGGACCTTCAAGAACCAAATCATCATTCCGTACAATATTGAAGTGATATATGAGAGAGGGAACAATATCTATTCCTTTGATTGACCCTCGACCCCTCTTCATGCTCCTACAAAAAAGAATAAAATTGTTATCAAATTTAAATAAAATTCAATATCAATGCCAAATCGAAGAGAAAGTTACCTTCTTCGTCATTGATGATACGTGGCTGAGTATGTTAACAAGGACAAATATCTCCCACCCTCATATCCAGTTCACCTCGCACCTCTGCTGGTTTCCCCTCCTCTACTTGATATGGCCTAACAACATAATTGATATGAAGACGTGGATCAAGTGGTTGCGGTTCACCTTCAACACGATCTTGCATTCTCGAGATGGAATGATGCGCCTATGTAGAGGCATGCTTGTATATCATACAAACAAAAAATGTTAACTTCAGTGAAATATAAATAAAACATTTCGTAAAAGAATGACTATATAACATATAAAAAACATATAATATATAGCATATAACAAACATATCATATATAACATATGGCAAAGATCATTTAAATTCACCTAATCATCAAAGAAATCTTTAGGTCGATATTTCAGTACGACATGTCAGTTAGGCTCAACTGGATCTTGAACATAAACACATTGTTCCGCATGACAAGATAAGATGAGTGGATCTTTCTTGTGCTTCGTTTGGGACATGTTAATACATATAAAACCATTTTTGTCAACTTTTATGTTATCCTTTCCTGACTCATCAAACCATTTTCATTTAAATAACACTATTTCCATTTTAGCGTCATAGGATAATTCAATTACTTTATCCAAAGTGCCATGATATGTAATGACATCATATATGAGATTTCAATATTTTCTACATGAATAACTCAATGTTTCGGCTGACATAGTCATGCCACTATGTTGAGTTCTTCATGTACTCAGAAGTTTTTTGGTAGGAAACATATACCCATTGACACAATATGCATCATAAGATGTAACCTTAGAACTTGGACCTTTTGATAAGCATTTCAAGTCCTCAGTAACTGATGCATTGCATACATTGCATCATATGTCTTTCATTTAGATTAATTTTATATCAATAAATGCTACTAAGGTATGTGTTTAGTCCTATTTACAGAATACAGGGACCTGAATGCAAATTACCCACATCCCGAGCATAAACGCGTGCAAAAGACTCATTTCTATCATAAAGACTAAGTTCAAGATTATCGGGTTTCAAATAGACATGTATCCAAGCATAAAAGCATTCAAGACCTAATTACAAAAAGAACAAGCACAAAAGTAGCCCGGGACATAATTACAAGAAGCCAAGGACCTAAGTGCAAATAACGAGTAGCTTTTATTATTATGGAGAAAATCTAAAGAAAAATCAATGTGGATCTCCAAATATATGAAGGAAATAATCCGGAGCTCAAAAGAATGGAAAGAAATCATCCAGACGCGCAAAGGAGGAGCAAATCGTACCATAAACACATAGCAAAAATCCGGACCTAATCAGAGCAAGATATGCGGCGTTTTAGCCGCACATTACACTTGACATGCGGCGATTCCGCCGCCCCAGAGTCGATCCGCGTCTCCAAATTTTGTCCAGTCGTGTCTGGACATGTTTACTTTCCAATGTTATACTTAGGTCCCTTGTAGCAACTATAAATAGACCCGAGAACGATGTTAAAAGGGTCCTTGGTCCTTAGTCTTTGGTTGTTGTTTTTATTTTTTTGTCTTAGTTTTGTATTCTTCTTTTTAGTAATAAAATTCTGTCTTTTATTTCTTGTTTTTAGTTTTCTTTTGTAATTCCTCTAGGACCCCTTCTCCTACCCTCCATCCATGAGTTTCTAACTCTTTCCAAAGGGTGGAGGTGACGGATTTAGGGTGAAGAGAAGAGAATAAATGTTATTATTTTAAGTTCGTGATTAGTATATTTTGATTAGTTGAGTTTATGTTAAATCATTTATCATGTAATGCTTCATAACAAACATGATTTATTATAAGTTTCTGAATTCTCTAATCTAAACCCTAAATCTAAACCTCCACCCAACGGAATTCACAATCTTTGTTCTTGTTTTAGTTTTATTTGTTCATGTTTCTTGCTTTAGATAATTAAAATCAAAAATCTCAAAACCCAAATTTATTCTTCTCTCCTTCTTTCCCCCAATCGTAAATCACACAAATAACAAATCTCTCCCTCCTTGTGTTCGACCCGTATTTGCCACGTTTTCATTGACTCCGTGCACTTGCGGTATAAATTTAATTCACATCAAGTTTTTGGCGTCGTTGCCGGGGAGCCGACGTAGATTTTGTTTTATTGTTGATTTCGATTTTATTCTGTTTATCTTGTGCGCTATCTAAGTATTTGGATTTGTGTTTCAGGAGACAATAGAGTGCGAGGAGAAATCCGAGCACATTTGGAGCTAAACGAGCGGCGAAATCGCCGCACCTATAGAGCAACTTGCGGCAAATCCGCCGCAAACCTGAAGCTTCTGGGCTTCAAATTTTTCTGGGACGCGACTCATCTCTGGGTGGACGCGTAGAGCTATTGAAATTTTGAGAGCGGGCGGTGAACCCGACTGAGCATTGCATAGGTAACCTTTGCTGCCTCTTTTCCTCGTAATTTCTATTTTCAGAAAATTTCCTTTTACTAGAAATGCACGTGTTAGGGCAAAAATTCCATAATTGGCAATAATTCAACTCTGACCTAAAATTGGCAAAATTAGAAAGGCCTTTGTGCATGCATCATTTAGTGTTTTGTATGCATTATTCTTGCTAAATTCTTGCAAATTAATTTCTGTTGAAGAGTGCTGGAGTCAAGGTACGTGCACGAGTTTTATCGATTGCATTTAAGCATATAATTTAGTTTGCATACAACCTTGCAATTGCCCCCCTCTAAAGACCATTGTTTGACTATCTTTGCTAGATCTAAGTTAAACTATCTTAAGGGCAACTCCGTAGGAAAAGATACGGTGGGGATTTCATCACCCTTCCGTGGCCCACAAATCACAATCCTAAAGTGTCACCTAAGCCTTAAAATTAAAATCAATTAGACATTGGCCCCTAAGGATTCAGACTCAATTAAGGAGAAGATTGGTTTGACTTGCTATGACCTGAAGCTGATTGAATTTAATTTGGTGTCTAGAAAGTGTTTTTGTGTTGACGTAAGTCTTCCAAGCGAATTGGTTGTCTAATTAGAACCGAGTCTGTCGGAAGCGCCCCCACTAGCTATACACGGCCTGGCCAAGTTGGTTTGATTAGTGAGGGAGGTGAATCAAGTAAATCAATTCGACTCAACCAGTTAGGAGTCGTCTAGATCTAAGCGACACTAGGTCTAGGATTGTTTGAACCGTGCTTTCTTAGGAAATTGCTGACCGACCCTCTTTTCTATCTTTAGAGTTAAGTTTCCCTTCTCATCTGAGTCTTCTTTCTCTTCTCACCGCAATTCTCTAGATTAGGATTCCTTTCTCATATTTCCCCATTCTATTGTTTGTTTCCCTTTTGAAAAAAAACATAAAAATAAAATAAAATAAAAAACGAAAAAAAATAATTTTGTAATTAATTCTTGAAATTAAATTTGGAATTTAAATTTAGAATTTGAATTCAAAAATTGATTCAACCCGGTGCACTCAGATTTGGATTCGGGACTTGAGTAATCGACTCTCACGAGTTCATCTAGATTCCAGTCTGGAACTTAGCCCCAATCAATCTGCTGCACCACCTCACCCGGATCCAATGGGTGAGAATGTAGTGGACCCACGTGTTGTGCAAGCTATAACACTGAGGGATCGATGCTACCCAGCGATGGCTGCTCAGTCATCGTGCATCGTTATGCCCACCATACCGGGTCGCGACTTTGAACTAAAGGCACAATACCTGAGTATGTTGCCAAAGTTCACCTCTAGGGAAGACCCATATCTCTTCCTTAGAGAATTTGAGGAAATCTACTCTCTCATGCAATACCAACATATTCCTGAGGAGGCAGTGCGTCTGAAATTCGTGCCTCTAGCATTGAAAGACGACGCTAAGAAATGGCTATATAGTCTAGCCGAAAGATCTATTAGGAGTTGGGCTGAGTTTGTTCAAGTATTCCTGAAAAAGTATTTCCCCAACCATAAGACTATGAGGATTAGGAATGAAATTATTGCATTCGTTCAGTCTGAGAGCGAACCGTTCTATTCCTATCTAGAAAGATTTAAAAGTATGCTGACCCAATGCCTTCATCATGGAATTCCGAGATGGCAATTGTGCCAAATTATTTATGAGGGATTGACACCCACATCTAGGGTTATGGTAGAATCCGTAAGCCAAGGGAACTTTATGTCAAAAAATGAAAATGATGCCTGGACTTTTCTTGAGGATTTAGCTAAAAACAGTATGCAATGGGGCAATGCTAGAACACCGCTTAACCCGAGTATTGGATCTAGAATAGCAAGTCAACCCAAACCAGGTGTCTTAGCTGTAGATGCCAACATAGCAGTTGAAGCAAAACTAGCTACCCTTATGCTCAGAATGGAAAGTCTACAGCTACAGACCCGAGTGAATCAAGCATCATCTATCCCTTGCTCTAGATGTGGTCAGCCTGGTCATTTAATGGAGGATTGTGTGGACTGGGAACAAGTTAATGCCATGTATAACCATGCTAGAAATGATCCATACGCATCAACCTATAACTCGGGTTGGCGTAATAATTCCAATTTCTCATCAAGCCAACAAGGTCAACCTCCTAGACAACAACCAAACCCGTATAACCAAAATAATACATCAGCCGGGTTTAGTAACAATGGTGATCATGAGGTTAGGTTGACAAGCTTGGAAAATTTGATGAAAACCTTTATACAAACAACCAACCAGACCTTCCAAAGGCTAGAGACACAAGTCAGTCAACTAGCACAAATAGTAGGTGAAAGAGAAAAGGGTTGGTTTCCAAGTCAACCTGAGGTGAACCCTAGATCTAATAATTCATATCAACCCTATCAATCACCTTCAGGGAATAATAACCCCAGACCGGTTCAAATGGTTAATGAGGAAGGACCGGTCTAACAAATAAATGCAGTAATATCATTACGGTCTGGAAGACAAATTGATAATAATGTGGTAAATCCTAGAACTTCTAATCAATCTAGCCATCAAGCAACCACATATGACTTAACCATTGAACCTGATGTCCATTCTGAAACGTCCAACCCACCTACTCAATCTGAACCCATAACTCAACCTGAACCTGAGCGAGTCTATGTTCCTAAAGCCCCATTCCCTAATAGACTCAAAAAGAACTCAAGTACACAAATGGAGAAAATCTTGGAAGTATTTAAGAAAGTTAAGGTGAACATTCCACTCTTAGACATGATTCAACAAATACCTGCTTATGCTAAATTCTTAAAAGATCTGTGCACTAAAAAGAGAAAAATGAATGTACCAAAGAAGGCATTCTTAACTGCAAACATAAGCTCTATTTTGTCCAACACATCTCCTATAAAATATAAGGATCCTGGGTGTCCCACAATTTCATGTACAATAGGAGATACTTATATCAACAAAGCCTTTCTAGACCTTGGTGCTAGTGTTAACCTACTCCCATTCTCTGTCTACGAGCAACTCAACTTTGGTCCACTAAAACCCTCTAAGACAACTCTTCAATTTGCTGACTGCTCTATTAAGAAACCAAGAGGTGTAGTCGAGGACGTTTTGATCAAGGTGGGTGACTTCATTTACCCTGTGGATTTTGTCATTCTAGACACTGAACCTGTTGTCGATCCTTAGAGACAAATCCCTGTAATATTAGGCAGACCCTTTTTAGCCACTTCTGAAGCATTAATAAACTGTCGAAATGGGCTCATGCAATTATCTTTTGGGAATTTAAAAGCTGAATTTAATATCTTTCATGTTGATAGTGAGCCAAAAATAATATGCAATCAAAGTGATGTTGTGATGAGAGCACGTATCTATAAGATTTCTGAATCAAATAAATCATCACAAAATCAAAAAGGAAGTGAGAAAAGGAGGAGTAATTCTGCGACACACCCACCATCATTCGAACAAACAAGAGAATCAATACATGTGAGGGGTGTGGAATATGTGCCTCAGTGCAACATGTGAAACAATTCAACTGGATACATGCACCAACATGGTGTCATTCAATCCAGTTCTGATTATGGTTGACTATAAGCAAATTTAACCCCTCCACCGCAAGTTGACTCAGGTAATACGTGCATTTGTTTTTTTTTTCTTTGCATACATTGAGGACAATGCATGAATTAGGTGTGGGGGGTGTCTATCTATCTGTTTTTTTTTCTGCTCTTTAAAAAAAAATTATTCAATATAAGATGTAACCTTAGAACTTGGACCTTTTGATAAGCATTTCAAGTCCTCAGTAACTGATGCATTGCATACATTGCATCATATGTCTTTCATTTGGATTAATTTTATATCAATAAATGCTGCTAAGGTATGTGTTTAGTCCTATTTACAGAATACAGGGACCTGAATGCAAATTACCCACATCCCGAGCATAAACGCGTGCAAAAGACTCATTTCTATCATAAAGACCAAGTTCAAGATTATCGGGTTTCAAATGGAAATGTATCCAAGCATAAAAGCATTCAAGACCTAATTACAAAAAGAACAAGCACAAAAGTAGTCGGGGACATAATTGCAAGAAGCCAAGGACCTAAGTGCAAATAACGAGTAGCTTTTATTATTATGGAGAAAATCTAAAGAAAAATCAATGTGGATCTCCAAATATATGAAGGAAATAATTCAGAGCTCAAAAGAATGGAAAGAAATCATCCAGACGCGCAAAGGAGGAGCAAATCGTACCATAAACACATAGCAAAAATCCGGACCTAATCAGAGCAAGATATGCGGCGTTTTAGTCTTACATTACACTTGACATGAGGCGATTCCGCCGCCCCAGAGTCGATCCGCGTCTCCAAATTTTGTCCAGTCGTGTCTGGACATGTTTACTTTCCAATGTTATACTTAGGTCCCTTTTAGCAACTATAAATAGACCCGAGAACGATGTTAAAAGGGTCCTTGGTCCTTAGTCTTTGGTTGTTGTTTTTATTTTTTTGTCTTAGTTTTGTATTCTTCTTTTTAGTAATAAAATTATGTCTTTTATTTCTTGTTTTTAGTTTTCTTTTGTAATTCCTCTAGGACCCCTTCTCCTTCCCGCCATCCATGAGTTTCTAACTCTTTCCAAAGGGTGGAGGTGACAGATTTAGGGTGAAGAGAAGAGAATAAATGTTATTATTTTAAGTTCGTGATTAGTATATTTTGATTACTTGAGTTTATGTTAAATCATTTATCATGTAATGCTTCATAACTAACATGATTTATTATAAGTTTCTGAATTCTCTAATCTAAATCCTATGTCTAAACCTCCACCCGACGGAATTCACCTCTTTGTTTGTGTTTTATTTGTCCATGTTTCTTTCTTTAGATAATTAAAATAAAAAATCTCAAAACCCAAATTTATTCTTCTCTCCTTCTTTCCCCCAATCGTAAGTCACACAAATAACAAATCTCTCCCTCCTTGTGTTCGACCCGTATTTGCCACGTCTTCATTGACGTCGTGCACTTGCGGTATAAATTTAATTCTCATCAGTAACATAAGAACTCCCTTAGTCACACGTATGATTCATAAAATTACAAAATCACCTGTCAAATTGATCACCATGCATCTTTTCAAGTTGATGAGGATTCAAGTTCCTATCGCTTGAATATAGTTGCACCAAATGGAGGTCTAGATATGGTGTTATACTATCTAGATTAAACAATACATATGGATGTGCTTGCTCCAACAAAACCCGATCCAAAAAATGGATTCTTCCGGCTCCTATTGGAGCTCTAGCAGTGTACCATTATTCATGTGTTAATTTTGTCTCCACTTCATCCAAAAGAAAATGTCAAACACTTTTCTACCAAGTACCCATCGACAATTGGTTGAATCAGTTGAAAAACCGCAAATGGACTGCCGCGTTGAAGCGGTGGCAAATACGGGTCGGTCCACAGGGAGCGCATGCAAGTCAGATTCACTATGCAACCCGGTGAGAACATAAGCGAGATGAACATTCGCTTCACCGATATATCTAACTCTCTTTGTGTTCTTGGAAGAAAAATTAGTGGAGAAATGACTCGAAAGTTCCTCTGGTCATTCGACGATGAATGGGAAGACGATGTCGTTGCAATTGAAGAATCACATGACCTTTCCAAACTAAAGATGGAGGAGCTAATTGGAAATCTCATAGCTTATGAACTCCAAATGAGACATTGAAAGGAGAGAGAACCCTCCAAGATGAAATCAACCTTGGCATTACATGCAAATTTCGATGAAGCTAGGATGAGAGAGTAGAAGATGAGGACATTGAGGTCCTTGCCAAAGACTTCTTCAAATATCTCAACAAAGATAAGGGATAAATGAGAGAAAGAAGAGGAAGAAGAAGTGAGAAGAAGCAAAAAGAAAGGAGAAGAGTGAAAATGAGAAGAAAAATGAGAGATGGGAGAGAAGAAGAGAAAAGCAGAAGAACAAGAGAAAAGAGAAGAAGGAAGAAGCTCAGAAAGCAACATGTGATGATTCTTCATCCTCATCATCTTCTCTACAAAGTAGAAGGGAGGTTGCCTACACATGCTTCATGGCTATTGAAGATGAACAAAGTGAGGTAGCTTCAAACTCTTGTTCTATGATTGACCTCATATTGTGAATATATTTGTATCTTATATCATTTATTGTTAGCCTAAGCAATGCTACGTAATGAGTTTAATTTTTAAGCTTCAAGAATAAACAGGTTTGAAAAGACGAGACTCAAAAAGTAATTAAAAGCAAGGGAAATGACTAAGTTGCAAGACTTATGGATTGAAATGCAAGAGAGAATGACCCGAATGTAAACCAAAAGGACCAATGAGTAAATCAAGAAGCTCCACACCATCATGAGGAGTATTTTGGCAATTAGATTCAGGCCTAAACATCAACAACTAAATAGGGTTCCCCAAACATCAAGAAATCAAGCCAGAAACAAGCCATTCAAATCCAAACTCGATCTAACGAATCCAGACCGCCAATTGGTTGTCCCAAACCACCAATGGCTGTCCAAAACACTCCAAATGGTTCATGGTTTAGTCAAGTGTTCATTTATGTTGTTTTATGTCCCTTTATAGTATGCGTTTAGTCCCATACTGAGGGTTGTCCCCGGTTACCTTTTTCTACGACCATAAATAGAACTCTTCATGTTCCTTTGTATTTAGCCATTGCTTGGTGGTCATCCTCTCTACTAGGAGTAAAGCCTTGGAGCAAAACTTTGGTGTGATAGGTTACTTGTAATGTGAGTGAGAAATAAAAGTGTTTTGTTAATTAATTGTTGTTTCTTTTAGTTCTTGCATACTTAGTTATCTTGTTTGTTTTAATCTTCATAGAATTAATTAGCATGGTTCTTTTTCTTAATGTGTGAGTAGTTTCATCATCCTTTGGGGGTGGAGTTGATGTTTATACATGTTATGTAGAATGGAATGAATGCTAAATGTTGTTGTATGTGAGAAATGTGAGTATGCTTCTATGAATTAAAGGGAATACTTAACTTGATGGTTTCTGCCATAATCTTTAGGTACATTCCATGCTTGTTTAGGTTCTTAATAACAAACTTGTTCATGCTCATATTAATTACTTAGATTAGTGATTTAGATGATAGATCTTGTCATGAGGTACTTCTTATGCATAGCAACACTACCTACACTTGTGCTTTAT
The DNA here is from genome assembly GCA_963682175.1 of Triglochin maritima. Lineage (NCBI taxonomy): Eukaryota > Viridiplantae > Streptophyta > Magnoliopsida > Alismatales > Juncaginaceae > Triglochin > Triglochin maritima. The sequence continues at coordinate 19,458,332 of OY821779.1, forward strand.
TGAATGCATTCATCACCACTTATTTCATGTGTACACACACTCCACACCTTAGGGGTTTTCCATTCCTGATTTCCAGCTTGTTTCTATTAGTCACTCAGTTTAGTTTTACTTAGTCTCGTGCTTTCATCTTCTTTGTTGTTTCGTACTAGTGTAGCATAGCATAGTTTAGTCTAGTTTACTGTAATCAATTTCTTCTCTCCTCTTTTCCCACATGCCTTTGAACAAACCAGAGTCGACACACCTCCTCATGTGATGACTCATGGCTTATGAACGATCTGGAATAGAGAAACAACCATTTCACTTGAACACATTTTCAAAATTAATTAATATAGGTTAGGAATGGATAAAAATGATGAAGGATTTTTGTTGGTCATGTAAGATGAGATTAGAATTAACGGAGATGTGGCAGAATATATAGGGTCTGAGCGCAAATTAGTAGTATTTTTGTTGAACAACAAATATGTGGATTTAGTTGGTGTCATACGATTTGAATGTTATTATCCAGAAAATATGTTTGATGTCAAGTTGACGGTGAAATTGATTTTAAACAATGATTGAACAAACACTCCATTAACTAATAATAAGTCAGTTTATGGAATAATGTGTCTGTTTAAACGGATGTCTATGGTTGCAGTCTATGTAGAAGCTGAACCTAAAGTGTCTAACCCTACGTTCACAACCAACACTCATTTTCCAGAGTACAGTAAGGTCGACCAGTTGGGACTGCAGAATAGATTTGAATATGAGTCTAAATCCTACAACCGAACTTCTGGCATACCAACAAATTCCATTTTTCCAATTGCAGAACTTCTTTCGAAATAGACAGTGAATGGGCACAAAATGTAGGTGATATTCCTTCAAGCAGTCCAAATTCTTATCTTGGTCTATCGTAATTTGAAACCATGCATTACAGCCATGATGAGTTTGCTGGCAGGGTTGGACAGTTAACTTCATATCCCTCCCTTGGTCTTGGTTTGTCGTCAATTGACCCGATTCATTACAGTCGACCAGAACTACGATGCCCCCAAAGAAGAGATGCATAGTGATGAAGATAATGACACCAAGGAATTAGGAGATTACAATACACCATTTGCTGTAAAAGATGAACCTGAAGGTGTTTCTGCATATGAAGTAGTGCCGGAGACGCGGGAGGTCATATATACTATGGGTCAATCCATAAATCGGGAAGATGACGATGTTGTTGATGATGCAGTTGCTAACAATGACATGATTCCAACTCTTAATGATCTTCCTGATATCTTTGATGATAACAATTGGATAAAGAACTCTGTCATTGAACACTCATTCTTCGATGCTGCGAACAATTTGTCACAAAGTGATTGGCGGATGGTAGATGGTCGTTCTTTCTAGGATAAACATTTTTTACAACCAAAGATTATTTTGTTCATGCTCTGCAGTTGTGGCATATTAAAAAACATGTTCAATATTCAGTTGTGATTTCTTCAACGAAATGCTACACTATTTGTTGTCTTCCTCGTGATGTGGATAATTGCAAATGAAGTCTACATGCGTCTGTCCCAAAAGGTTACAGATATTTTAAAGTGAAAACGTAAGACGCCGAGCACACTTGTTCCAATCTGATGTTGTTGAACGATAATAAACAATGCAACGCTAATTTTATTTGCGACTTGATGATGCCTTCTGTTAGAACCAAATTCAGAATCAGTCCTGCTGAAATAAAGGAAAGGGTGAAAACAAATACTCACTTTAAATTGGTTACGCTAAACCATGGCGTGTCAAGCAAAAAGCGTTGAACCAAATTTATGGTGTCGAACAAGACAATTTCAAAGATTTGAGAAGGTTGCTCACCTTTTTTTGTCATAACAATCCAGGATTTGTTGTCAAAATAGAGGCGATACGGGTAAATCCTAATGAGGAGATGTTTCAGTAGGTGTTTTGGGCATTCAGGCCTTCAATTAGTGGATTTGAATTTTGCAGACTCGTTGTCAGTGTGGATAGAACCCACCTTTGAAGCAAATATAGAGGACTATTGTAGAGTGTATTGGCCACAGATGCAAGCAACATAATATTTCCTTTGACATTTGCTGTTGTAGAGAGTGAGAAGACGGAGTCGTGACGTGGTGTCTCCAATTACTGGCAAGTAGAGTGACCAGGCGACCCGATTTATGTATTATCACTGACAAGTTTATGGGTATAAACGTTTGTGTGCGAGCTGCATTCCCACCTTCAGAGGGACATGTACATCGATTCTGTCTCAGACACATGAAACCAAATCTTGCAAAATAGCATAACGGCAAGGAAAGATTGGGACAAATTAAGTTTAATGAAACGGGTAACACTCATTCGTTTATGAAATTTGAAGAGCTAATGAAGGCTGTGGCAGAGGAACATAAACCAGTATACGAGTGAATTCAGCATCAGGGTCCTGAGGAAAGATGGATATGTTCTCACAACGGGGGTCGACATTTCGGATGTAATGAGAACAAACATGTCGGAAAGCTTTAATAAATGTCTTACGAGGGGCACGCGGTATGCCAATTACAACCATGATTTTGATGACGTTTCTCCGTTTGAACAAATTCTTTGTCAATAGAAAGGACATCGTTGAGTCGTGGAATGAATTATATGTACCAATAGTCCACACCGTGTTGATGACAAACGATAATATGGTCATATCTCTTACGGTAACTCGATACCAACAGTTGATGTACCAGATTGAAGCCAATGACGAGAAAAATTACTTGTCAAATTTGAAGGACTTATTAGTTGCACTTGTGGATACATAATTGGCCAAATTGTGGTAACATCATAATCAAGCCTCCTAAAACCAAAACACCTCCTCGTTGGCCAAAATCAACGCGAATACGAAACGAAATGGAGAAACACTCTAGTTGAAGAGTAAGGTGTGGGAGATGTGGTGGTATAGGGCATAACAGAAAGCGATGCAAGGAACCTATTTAGCGAAATCATTTGAATAATTTGTATGTTACTAGTATGTAAGACGTTGGATAAAGACTTGAATAATTCTTAAGATTTGATTAAATGTAAGATTTGAATGTCTTCTAAGATTTGGTTGTGGTGCAAGACTTGAATTAATGTAAAGTATTTTGTTATGACTGTAATTTTTTATGACTCCAATGTTTTGCAACACTTGAATCTTTTCTAATATTTAACGTGTTATGTACAGATGGAGTTTGGTGGTTCCAGTATCAATTCAGTTAGAGGCAGCAACGCTTCACAGGGTATGGTAGACAGACCAGTGTTGGTTCTGCAAGCCAACTACAAGTCTGACTTGTTCAAGGATTTTGTAAGTATTTTACTACTTTCAAATTAAATATTTGCACATACGTCTTAATATTCTAACATTTATCTTAATTTATGCAGAAGGAGGTCGTGGGCGTAAAATACGTTGAGATGGATCCAAGCTGAACACTTGGTAGATCACTGATGAGAGGATGTTGTTTCTGCTAGATCTCGCAGGGTTTGACACAGTCAGTCGGTTAGGCTGAGTCCAATTGGACCACACCTTGTTGGGGGCAATAGTGAGCGTTGGAGACCAGAGACTCATTCCTTCCACCTGCGACATGGTGAGATTAGTTCCAGCTTGCGTGACATCTCTTTGATTATGAGCTTGCGCGTAGACGGTTTGCCGGTATGTGAGTCCCAGGAATACGTTTGGTCAGAGGTTTGCATGGATTTATTGGGTTAGGTCCCGCATGACTTGGGCGGTAATGGTTCGGTAACTTTGCGTTGGTTGCAAGACCGGTTTTAGGAGTTGCCTTTCGATGCTGACGAGGCGATGGTTGCATGACACACTAGAGCGTTTATTTTATTCCAGCTGTGATGCAATATTTTGGCTGATAAGAGCGACACAATGATTAACTTGAAGTACCTGCCTTTGCTAAGAAATTTGGCAGTCGCATTGGAGTATAGTTGGGGTAGTGCGGCTTTGGCCCCACTTATCACAGTTTAGACGAAGCTTCATTGATCCCGACCAGACATCTGTGCGATTTTCTGACTTTTCTGTAGTTGTGGTGCTAGGAACATTTCCACATTGGGAGACCTTTGAAGAGCAGACCGTTACTATACCTGGAGGATGAGAGGGCACCATTAGGTGCTCGTTGGAGACGACAAAGATCATTCAAGGGTAGTGCCAAGACAATGACACTTGATTTTTATCGGAATGAGCTCGATGTGTAGGAAGTCGATCAGGTCACCTGGGATCCTTATGCACATTTGGATCGTAGTTAGTTACCACCACTATAAACAGAAGGTTCTGAGATCTAGATGAGCCGTACATGACTTAGAAATTTTGGCGAGGTCATTATGCATTGTCCAGACCGAGTCATTAGACAGTTTCGTCTACAGTAGCACATTCCAAAGCCGATGGAGAGACATGTAGTGAAATCGGCTAAGGGAGAGTGGACCTTAATTGGTTGGTGGAAAATCACTGATTCATCGAACATTGGTCTCATAGAAGAGATCATTTGCAGTTTGAGCGACCACTCTTGAAGAGAGCACACAGTTGTAGATGGATTGGTACTGGAACATCATGATACGTTGGATTGTTCACCACACTTTGGTTCTGAAGCAAAACTTGTACAAAACCCGAACGGATAGAGAGCGAGAGATGGTAAGATTTAGACTTGCAATTAGTCACTTACGATATTTTTAAATTGTGTTTAATGTTTGTTTAACGGCTAAATTGTTTGTAGGTGCACAGAGTTTTTGAGTTCCACGAATAACTCCATAAAATCCATGAGGTGATTAGAGATCATAATACAGGCTCTTCAATGACTGCAAAGTTGAAGGAAAAATGAAGGCTTGGCTCATGTGTTTTGGTGTTGAAGAACCCATACTACGGTTTAGTTAGGATTGCGTCGTTGATGAAGATGATACTACTATTCCACACACACAAGACGACAGTGACAGTCTGACTTAGGATACGGAACAAACATAAAATGCAGCACAAGGAAGGGGACGCGATCAGCGGAGAGGACGTGCTCAGGCACGTCCTAAAAACAAGAAGAGATTGAGGGGTCATTTAGGATAGATATTTTGTTGTATTAAAGTTATTTGGTTGTTATTACAATAATGTTAGCTTGATTTATGTCAAAATGTTAAACTTGTTTTTTTTGGATGTTATTTTGATTTTATTGTAGTTGTTTGTATTTTGTGGTTGAAATAGTTGTGTTTGTTGAAATTGTTGTAGCTGAAAATGATTGCGTTTGTTGTAGAAATGTTTGTAGTATTCCGATTATGTTTATTGTTGAAATGTTTGTAGTTGAAATGGTTGTGATTGTTGTTGAATTTTTTTCAAACGGGAGATAAAATTTCTGAGTTCTATTAAATTAAATGGAGGGGTCGAGTTCTATTAAACCTAACTCGGCGATGAAGTGCCAATTTTGAGTTCCACTAAATGGAACTCGGCAACACCAGTGCCGAGTTCTCTCAATGAGAACTCGACACTGATGTTGCCAAGTTCCATTTAGTGGAACTCATCGTGTTTGGACTCGCCATTTCTATGACTGATTTTCCCTACACAGAACTCAACGTTGGCAACGCCAAGTTTTTCCAAGAATATTTTCTACATAACTCGACATCTGAGATGTCCAGTTCTGTAGATACTAAAAAACAAGACCCGTCGTTGCCACGTGTCACCACGTCGTTGCCACGGTCACATTATATGCGAATTAATCTTATATGCGAATTATCCGATCTCCATTCTGGGTCGACATCAATGCCTGTACACCATGAGCCTTTGCTCAATTTTCTCCTCTCTATCCCGAGAGTGAGCTTCCATGAAGTTTTACAACACCTTGGTGATTCTTGGATGTTAAAGTTGGAATCACTCACTAACACTCTAGACCTAAGCACACTTGGATTTAAGATAGGAATTGATACACAAGTTGTGAAGATATAGAAAGTTTGGCACTAAGGTATTGATCAAATAGGAGCTTTCAAGATGTGTAAATGATGATATGAGACCCTATTTACTAGCTTTCAAGCTCTACTAGCCATTTGGGAGAGTTAGTGAGATTTGGACCAATGAGAAGCAATATTTGACATGAGCTCGAGAAGAAATCTGCTCAGGATCGGTCGATCGTTTGAAGAATGGTTGTCCAAAATAAGGAATTAACATAGTCAAAATTAAGCATTCAGTTGACCGAATCATGGTTGGATAACAGATCACCAACTTCCGGTAACTTTTGTTGAATTTGTTATGATTTAGTTTTGATTGACCAAACTGGATTTGTTGGGATGATCCAAAATAATGGTATGGCATCAATCGACTCTGTTACAAGATTACGATCGTCCGAGAGACATTCAGTCGTCCAGATCAGTAGTTTGTCTTTTAGCGTCAATGGATGGAAATCAAATATCTGTAGCGAGTCCAATGACTATATTGACACGAGGCCAAGAAGTAAACGGTTGTCTGATAGGAGACCAATCATCCGAAAATGGACAGGGCAAATGAGCTCTAAGACAAAATACAAGTGTGACCTTTGGAGTAAAATCCAAAACTAGTCCAAGGGGATTTGGTTGACCGAATGACAATCGGTCGTCTCAGTGAACAATTCTAGAGAGCATCCTTATGACTACTAATGAGATGATTTCGGTCATCCGTTAAGTGTTCGGTTGACCGAATATGACCGGGACAAAATCCTAGTGCTCAAGTTTACATATGATTCTGTGGACTCGATAATTGAAAATTACAAGTCTTGGTCCAAAGCTTTATTACAATCTTGAGTCTTGGTCATAATGCTCATTCTGTTGATCATCTTGATCAACCTATTAAGATTATTTGCAAGTATATATGCAATGCATGTGATCGTGTTTACTCACTTTGATTGACTAGGGTGATTGATTAAGATTTTGCTTTTACAGTTGTAATTTCATCAATAAAATATGAGTTCTCTAATGCAACTTTATCGTGACTAGTAAGAAAATCAATTTTCTCATTCATGATTGATTCAATTTGACATTGTAGCTCATTGATTTTTTCCCTAGCTAGCTTGTTCTTTTGACAAATTTGTTCAAAATTTTAAAGTAGCTCATAGAACTCAATTTGAAGTCACTAAATGAATTAGAATTATGACTTGAACTATAAGATACCTCTTTTTCTTCATCTTCTATTGCCACGAAGTATATTGTGGCAATTTTGCCTTCATTTGATGAAGAAGATGTGGATTTACCCCAAGTAGCTTTGAAAGCTTTCTTCTACTTTTCTTTTCTATTGCTTTCTCTTTTGTTTCCCTTTTTCTCCTTTCTTTTCCTTTATTGAGATACTCCTTGAATTTTTGAGTCACTAACTCCTCTTCAATATCACTATCGCTTTTGTTGGAGTTGATGATGGCATGTAGCACCAAAGATTACTTTTTGGTGGTTTGTTTCTCTTTGTGGTCTTTCATTTGTTTCTCATATGCCATAAGCTACCCATAAGCTCCTCAACCGACAATTTGTTGAGATCTTGTGCTTTCTCGATAGTGGACATTTTCTCTTCCCCTTTGTCGATGAGTGACCGGAGAATCTTTCGAGTCATTTCTCTCTTGTTAAAAGTTTTGCTAAGAGCTTTGAGAGAGTTAATGATCTCGGTGAAGCGAGTGTGCATCTCGCTTATGTTCTCACAAGATTCCATACAAAAACGTTTATATTTGTGCATAAACAAATTTATTCTACTTTCTTTCATTCTACCAGTACCCTCATGATGCACTTCTAGTGTATGTCATATATCAGAAGCACTATCACAAACTCTAATTCTATTGTATTCTCTCTCATTTAAGACACAATACAAAATGTTCATGATACCGGAATTCATCTTCACTCTTAATTTTGGCTCAAGTTAGGGACAAAATTTCTTCACAATTAGGAGTTGTGTAAGGAGTTAATATAAATGTCCAATATCTCAAACATTGGATTGTAAATAAATTCTCGTTCATTTATGCCAATATCCATAATTGAAGACATTAAACAAGGCTGACCTAGTTGTAGATAAGCTCTCACAATGAGTAGATGTAGATGTCATGGTAAACTACAATTAAATAGAGGAAATTAGCAACCTAATGCTCTAATACCAATTATTGGTGGGGGTGAATGGCTTAACTGACAATTTAGCTAAAATGCAAAATTAAAAAACATAAGTGAAACAATTGCAAACCAAAAGTTGACTCTGGAGAATTTATAGATGTTCGATCACAACAATGTATCTAGTCCTTTTCTTGAGTTCTAATCAATCCTCCAATCCCTACTTCAGAAGTCACTTATCTCTTTATTTTGGGTCAAACAAAAACCCTCTTACAATTCGATGCTTGTGAACACCCTCTCCTTTCTCGATTCTCCTTGCTTGCAACCAGAGAGGGAGCTTTCTCGAAGTTTTACAATGCTATGGAATTTGATGAAAGTGGTCAAACTCTAACTTAATGCACTGAAAGGATTTCAGTTGGGCTTGAAGTGAATTGAATGAAGCTTGAGAGTTGTTGGAGCTTTGAAAGCTTGAGAATTTAAGAGAACAAAGAGTATGAATGATTTTAACAAGTTGTCTAAGTGTTTGTGTCTCTTAAATGAGGCTTTTATAGGCTTCAAAGAAAATGGAGCCATTAGGAACATTAATATGTACACGCACTTGACATTTTTTTAAATGACATACTTTGGAATCATGTATAAATTCATCATTTTTTCAAGCATTGATAGTTCACATGTCCTAAACGTCCACACCTTACATCACAAGAGTCAATAGAATAAACACGAGATAAAGGCTCATCATGCACACAAACAACATTACGATTATCAAATGCAAATTCAACATGAAGTGAAAACCATTACTAGACAAGTACTCGTCGCCAATAAAAGAACCAGAATATCTTATTACAACTTTATTATACTTAAAAGTCACTTCATAACCCTAAACTACCAAACATGGACCAATAATAATATTGCGATGATTGTCACACAACATGAGTCCTATGTAGTATAAGAACTCTCCCTGAAGGTAAGTTCTTACCGACGCGTTCAACACCAAGCATCCTCGCAATGTTCCCATTCACCATCACCACAATCTTCAAATGAACAGGTTGGTAAAAGACAAACATAAACTTATCAGTACATACATTCACATTGCCCCAGTGTCAACCTACCACTCATATGGTTAGAAAGGACTTGAGGATGAATGAAAACAAACTTACTATTGGTCTCCTCAATAGTAGTCAAAACATTGACTTGTGGAGTCGAATTAGTGGCACCTTGTTGGCCTTTGGCTTTCTTTGAAGGACAATCCTTATCTTAATGCCCAACCTATCCACAATTCCAACATGGTCAATTCTTCGGCTTTTTCTGTATTTTGGCCTTAGTTTTACCTTGTTGGGTTGATGTGATTTTCGTTTATTGTTTGGCTTAGTGAATCAAACTAACATGTTAGCATTTGGTTGAAACTCAACATGCATCATAAGTTTTTCACCACGATGTTCCTCCTCGATTGCGATGGCAACCATGAGATCAACCATAGTCAATTTTCCTTTCTCGTGCTTAAGAGACATACTGAAATCCTCCGAAGAGCGAGGGAACTTCTTAATGATGGACATCACCTACAACTTCTCCTGAAGTTTGATGTACGCCTCTTTCAAGCCATGGATCAGAATCATAAATTGCTGGGCTTGTTTGGTCACTCACTTTCCCTTAATAATTTGGAACTTTAAGGACTTACCTAAAACTCTTCAAAGAGTATGTTGGACGTAGCCAACAAAATGCATCATCAACATAGTTTGTCTTTATCAGTCCACAATGCATGACTTTCTTTAATTTTAGGATCATCCAAATTAGTGAAAGGCCAAGCAACCTCGATAACATCAACCAACCCTATCATGGTCAACTTCATTGTTGCCAACGTTAGAAGTTCTGCTCGGCAAATTTTTCGAACATGTCCGCTTTAGAGGCAAACAACTGGGTTCTCAACATAACCAATAATTTCTGTAAGATTGTTAATAAAAATATAAAAGGCATGCATAACAATGGGGAACATATGTTGATTAACATCCCAAGTTCAATCCAAACCAATCCAACAAACAAATTCATGAGGAAATAGCAACAAAAGCAAACACAAGTTAGGAACAAAAAACACCTCGACTAAGCCACCATTGTCAAACTCTCCTTAGAGAAATGATCCCCCCCACTTACCAGTGCGATAGGTGCATCTGTTTTCTCCAATGATAAAACGGTCGCAACATCTTGGGTGACGCACTCCCACAAATCATGAGAATAGATCGAGACCCGCATAAAAGATCACTTGAAGACGATGGAGAAGAGGGCCGAGATGGGGGTTACATAAATCTTTAGGGAAAACACAATGTACCTTCCAAAGTTGAGAATGTGGTCTTTAATGTCCACACAATTTGTAATGTCCACACAAAAAAAGAAATTTTCTTTTTAAATCAATTCTTACTCAAAGACAATATAAGATGAACACCTAAAAATTTGAATGCACACGAGAAAATGATCGCACTAACCCAACCACACAACACTGAACCAGGGCGGTTAGTGGGTGTGTCCCAATTTCTCCTCGTCTCTCTCTACCCCTCAAAGGGGTTTGGAAAGCTTATATACATAAACCTTTCTTCACTTCCCAAATTTCCCACCATGGGATTAAAGAGTGTGAGAGAATATCATGTTCCAATTTTACAACTAATCATTGGATTTCCAATTTAATAATACATGGTCCTAAACCCGGTCTGGTCGATGCGGTGTTCATTTTTTCATGTGCATTAACTTTTCTGGGGCTTATTTTAGGATTTTGTGCCCTATACTTGTGTATATTTTAAAAAAATTAACAAGCATTTAGGATCGAATTTCATATTTTCCAATAATTTTATGTACAAAATTCCTAATTGTATTTCAATATATGTAATTGACTATTTAATATTGAAATACATTGATTGGATCATAACTCAGGGATTATAGAATCCCTTTTACCAATAGGAAGATGAGTTGAACGTTGGATTGCCTCGGAATTCCTCCAAGTGTTCACCAAACTCTAAAAAAGATTAGAGAGATCGGAGCTAGCCAATCAATCTCTAAATTAAGGCTAGAATCTAGCTAATTGCCCCTTTAAAGCTCCGGATAATTTAATCTGTCAAACACTCAACTAATAAGGGAATTTTCGGATGGATTTAGTGGAGAAATATGGAGAGGAGAATGTTTGCATTCATATGTACAAGGAACAGAGGAGTGACCTACTTATAAGGCTTTCTCCATCCCACATCATGTGTAACCCCACTTGCACGATTCCTTGTTAATGACTCATTTAATCCAATCATATTTTGACAAGTAATCATCCATTAACCTTCTCTAACCGAATCCAACCCATGATCAAAGAAATTCTCTTATTAATTCAAGCAAAAATGTGCAAAAACATTTTCAAAAAAATCAGAAATTATTGTTCACCGGTTGACCGTTTTGCAATAAACGTTCAACCGGTGAACAATAATTACTTGTGTCTATCCCTTGCCTAATGATATTGATAATATTATACAAAGTAGAATTGTGTCATCTTTGTAGTATATATTCATTTCCTGATCTCTCAAGCTAATTATAAATATGTAACTATACACAGGTTACATTGTACACATTATAATTTCACTTTATCAAGGGGCCCAACAATATCATCACTCAAGTCAAGAGGGGCAGTGATAATCTTTTGACATATCAACTTTTCCATCACAAGTTATGTATAATCAACTAAAACCTTTATCACTATACTCAATGATAGCTTTTGATAATAATCAAATCATACACTCGTTATGTCAAAAGATATAGGTCTCATATCTTAGGATTTAAAGACACAATGAAACATTAATGACACAAACACAGTTTCCTAATGTTTCATTTGTTAGGTTAATTCAATATATGAAAGAAATATTTTATATTTCATGTACTCATGTTATTAAATATTTGTAGAGCTACAATATCTCTCTTAACTAATACGACAATCTTATCTCAGAAATTAATGTCCCATGTTAATTCCCATGATTGTGAATTACTTTTAATTTATGTAAACCATTATCTTTTAAGGCTCTATGATTAAGGACCATGAGCCTCTTCCATAACACTTCCAAAAGACGAATACATTAATTAAGTAATAAAATGTTCAATACATTCAATTCATAATAAAAGATATTTGAAAGTAAAACTTTTAGTATCCATTCCTTTCACTTATCTGATATTTCCTTTGACAAAAAAAATTAGATAGAAAATTTCGTTTTTTCGTTCTGGTGGTTACAAATTGTGTGGATATTAAGGACCATGTTCTCAACTTGGGAAGACACCTTTTTTTGTCCAACGGATTTCTGCAACCACCATCTTGCCCCTCTTCTCCATGATTTTGAAGTGATCTGCGATGTAGCTCTCGATCTGTTGTTGTGGTTCGTCAAGGTGTGTCAGCTAAGACATTGTGACTGTTCTATCTCGGGATAAAGCGCCTACCCCTATCACATTGGTACGTTGTGGTGATAATTTCTCTAAGGGGAGTTTGAGAACAACGGTTCAGTCAAGGTGTTTATAGTTCTTGACTTGTGTTTGTTTTCGTTGTTTTATCCCCATGAATTAATTCGTTGGTTTTGTTTGATTTGTCCTTGGGATGTTAATTTACACATGTTCCACATTATTATGCATGCATTTTATATTTTTATCACAAGGATTGAATCAAAACCCCATGGATACGATTACACTACCCGATTGGATAGCATCTGTCGGTGCAGATTTCAAAACAAGTATTTTATGAACTTAGTACGATTACACACTACAAGAAAAATATGATACATCGACGGATAGGTATCATTCGGTGCAGTATCCATCGGAGTAGGTCATTGTGCATCGACGGATATCTCGTACCATTGGTGCCAACATACATCGACGGATACGTTAATTAACACCGACGAACATAGTCCATCGCTTAATATTTTTGTAGCATTTGTCAGAGTGGGCTCGGTTCGGCAGAGGGTAAAAAAAGGGGTGGGCCCACGAACCCCAAGGTTTGTAGCCTGATCGGCGTCCAAAAGGTGGTGGTTCGGTGAGTTCCCTGGTCACCAAAAAAAACTATCTCCCACTAAGGGCGAGTAGAATATCCCTCAATCGATTACTTCTACTGGATAAATAAGAAAGAAAGAACTTCTTAATTTTTTGTTTGGACAATTAAACACTTTACATGTGATTTTAGAATTTAGGTAGTTATGCATTCATACTTATACTAACCATTCATTCAATCACATATGTGACAAGCACACAAACATAAATAAATCCATTCACACATTGGTGTGACTTTATATGTTCCTGCGTCCTCGACGTTCGTGCCTTCTTCACGCACCACGGATGTAAATATTGCAAAATATAAACATGCATCTCTCAATTTGAAAATTGTATAGTGCAAGTCCTACATATAAAAGTCCTCTCATATGCATGCATATAAAATAAATGTCTTTTACATATACATAAGCCCCTGTGATGATAATAATAATAATAACAACAATGATATACACATATAATTCATTCACATATGGCTTCAATTGGAACATATAAACTCACTTATTCCCGCAAAGCTGAACAAGTGCAACAATATGTATATATGTTATTTTACCCAATTTAATTAATCATTCATCTCACAATTAAATAACTCAAAATCATTTGAAATCCTTTAAAATGATTCATACATCTATAGTTGAACATATTAAAATATTTGAACTGAAGTTTATCTATTTCCCAAGAACATTTCAAGGAAAAATAAACTTATTGCACATTTTTGTTTTGTTCATTTCAAGTAAAATAATCATTTAAAATAAATGAAAATTTTAGAAAATTAGAAAAAAGTCTAAAAGTCGATTTTAATAATCATATGACATGTTTTAAAACATTTAAAACTCTGAAAAGAAAAATTAAAATCAAAATCGACAAAACAGTTCTATTTTCACAATTTTAATTTTTTCACCTTAAAATCAGAATTAATCCATTGATTTTAATGGTTAAAATATTTTCTAACATCACAAACTAATGTAGGAAAATAAGAAACAAAAAAATTCATTATTATAATTTGATGCATCCATCAAAAATCAAAAGGACTCGAAAAGAGGTAAAAACCGAATTATTCAATTAAGGGCAAACTAAATATTTAAAATATCCTAATTTTTTAAAATATGAACAAAAAACTATAATACCACTGTAGGATTTCGTGTCCTATACTTTTGTATATTTTTAAAAAATTTAACAAGCATTTAAGATCGATTTCCTTATTTTCAATAATTTTTATGTACAAAACATAGACTATACATTTTAATATATGTATCCTACATAAAAATTAAATTGTATTGAAAAAATCAAACCCAAAAGGTTCTCTAAAATCTTTTCGAATATCCAGAGTCGCTAAAACCTTTTCGAAGATCTGGAGTCACGTTGCCCGTTGAATCGCCCGCCGATTCGCCTCCAAGTGTTCACCAAACTCTAAACGATTTAGAGAGACATGAGCAAGCCAATCAATCTCTAATTCAAGTCTTGAATCTAGCTAATTACCCATTTTTTTCTCCTGAGAATTTAATCTCTCAAACACTCAACTAACAAGGGAATCTTTTGATGGATTTGGTTGAGAAATATGGAGAAGAAAATATTACATTTATATACTAACAATGAGGAGAGGAGGGTCCTATTTATAGGACTTCCTCAAAACCTATTCATGTGCAACCCACTTGCACATGATTCCTTGTTAATGACTCCTCTAATCCAGTCATATTTCAACACGTAATCATCCCATAACCTCCTCTAATCGAATTGGAATAAAATCCAACCCATGATCAAAGAAATTCTCTTATTAATTCAAGCAAAACCGTGCAATAATGTTTTCCAAAAAACAAGAAATTAGTGTTCACCAATCGATTGTTTTGCAAAAAACGATCAACCATTTTGCATTGTTTTTGCCTTTTGACAAATTTTGCATCAATATCCAACAAAATTTGATCTTCGGGGTTTTAGCAAATTTATATATTTTATAATGTTACAAAGGAAATTATAATATGCAACATATTATCATATATAATGTCAAACGTTACACCTCATAATATATTTACATCTCATATAAATTTATTTATTAATTCTAACCATGTCGTAAAAACGACACATTTGATTTTCATATTTTACCACATGTATTTCAATACGTCATATAAAATTTAATATCAAATTCCTTGATTGCCAGTTCTGTGGTATGACCTATAGGAAGATGTAAGTTATATTGGCAATTATATAAAACACAATATATCATAAACTATAGGCGGTATCTAGCTACACATTATAGTTACCCAAATAACAAAGATGTTTTGCTTACTCGAACTAAACACGATCCATTTAGTGACATGTTATACTACTTGTGTCTATCCCTTGCCTCATAATACTGAGAATATTATACATAGTAGAATTGTGTCATCTTTGTAATATATATTCATTTATTGATCTCTCAAGCTAATTATAAATATGTAACTATACACAAGTTACATTGTGCACATTATAATTTTGATTTATCTAGGGCCCAGCAATATCATCACTCAAGTCAAGAGGGGTAATGATAGTCTTTTGACATATCAACTATTCCATCACAAGTTATGTATAACCAACTAATACATTTATCACTATACTCATTGATAGCTTTTGATAATAATCAAATCATACACTCCTTATGTGAAAAGTTATAGGTCTCATATCTTAGATTGAAAGACACAATGCAACATTAATGATACAAACACAATTCCATAATGTTTCATTTGTTTGGTCAATTCAATATATGAAAGAAACATTTTATATTTCATACACTCATGTTCTTAAATATTTGTGCAGCTACAATATCTCTCTTAACCAACCGACAATCTTAAGTCGGCAATTAATGTCGGCTGTTAATTACCATGATTGTGAATTACTTTTGATTTATATAAATCATTTTCTTTTAGAGCTCTACGGTTAAGGACCAAGAGTCTCTTCCTTAACATTTCCAAAAGACAAATACATTAATCAAGGAACAAAATGTTCAATACATTCAATTCATAATAAAAGACATTTAAAAGTAAAACTTGTAGAACACATTCCTTTCAACTGGAAGGGGCCACAAGTGGACAAGGGGACCCAATGGAGGGTGGTAGCATTCTAGTGAATTCTGGGACCAGAATCCCAGACAATCCGCCTATAGCAGATTTGAATCCGCCATTAGTTGCTCTCGTGAGCTATTTTGGATTTGAATTTTTACAATAGCTTCCATTGCCTATCTTTAGGTGTTTCCATCCACTATTGATGTCATGCATGATCTTCTTAAATGTCAATCATTGATTTGGCTTGCATGACCCCTTTTACAGACAACTTGGACCATAAAACTCAAAGCAAAAGATAGACTAATTGCCATCTAGGTAATGCATCACTTGTGGACCATGCACACACTTGTCTTTTCTTTTCATTACATTCTTGTTGTCGCTTTCTGTCATGAGGTACGTGCACCCATTCTCTCATTCATGCATGGTGAAATCATGCATTAGTTAGTAAGGTGCATTGGAACAAGAGTGAGGTGAACTTTTGTTTGGAGAGATAATTGCTAGATTAAGACGCAAAACACTACTAAGGAGGGGTTTTCCCACACAAGATAATGTGGGGGATTTCATCACCCTTTCCTTTGCCCCCAAAAATCACTCCTAATCAAAAGTCTTAATCTAAAATCAAGTAGACATTGACTACTAGGACTTCGGCCCATTAGGAGAGTGATCTAGTCTTGACCATCATAGCCTGATCGGTGTCACCCACTTTGTCGATAGTAGGAGAGACGAGATCTTCGGATCTTGGATCACTTGCTGGGCTTTGTACTCTTCATCGTAGTAGGGTGAGGCATTTTGAGGCCGCGTGACCTCACAGTTAGGCGTCGTCTAGCTTAAGGATCCATAGCCAACCTAAGCTTGTATGAGTCGTGTTTGCTAGACTAGGCTTCTACCCTCACCCACTACCCATGTTAGATATAGGGATTCTTCACTTCTTATGTGAATCTCCTCCTCTGATTACACCTTCTGTTGTGTGTAGCTTTTTGAGTCAAGCGTTTAGTGCGATGTTGGGCTCGTTCTGGTGAGAGCGCTCGACTGGAAAGAGTATTTTTTTTCTTCTGAGATGGATGTTCTAGGCGAACACCCATCTCCGCCTCATGCTCCTTTGGAGCACGAGGCCGAGTCGTCTCATGGAGGTGGGGCAGACCGGGTTCCACATATGGATTACCACGGTCCTCTCCCACCACCACGTAGACCTCCTTTTCGTCCTCTGACTCCGGAGGAAGAGAGATTCGGTCAGAATCGAGTTCTGGGTACACACCACCTTTAGCTCGACGGGATTTCTTTGATGACTCTGTGGGAGAGGACCTATCCTATTTGGGCCGCGCAACCTTCTTGCACAGTGTCCCGCCTGCTTGCGGGAACAACTATGAATTGAAACCTTAATATGTGAGCATGCTTCCTACCTTCATTGCTAATAATTAAGGAGTATACGTATATCTTTATACGAGAATTCGAGGAGGTATGCTCTATGTTCCAACTTCAATAACTTGATGAGGATTTCTTTCGGTTGATGATGATTTCTTTCGCGTTGAAGGATAACGTGAAGAATGGATGTACAACCTTTGGCAAACTCAATTCGGTCTTGGGATGACTTTGTGACCGTCTTTCCGAAGAGATTCTTCCCCAAAGGAAGATTCAACAGATACGACACCAGATACATCAAATGTATCATACTTAGACCGAATCATTTCATGCTTTCTTTGAAAGGTTCAAGGACCTTCTCTTGCAGTGCCCTCGTCATGGAATTGAGTTGTGGCAGTTGTGCCAAATTATTTATGAGGGCCTAAACTACAACACCCGCACATTGTTTGAGTCAATGTGTTAGGGTGATTTCCAATTGAAACTCATTGATGAGGCAAGAGATACTTTTGAATTAATGGCTGAACGTATCCTTGAGTGGGACACCATGAGAGAGCCACCAGCCTCCAGATCTTCTGGTCGTGCTGGATCGTACCAAGTTGAGTCAACTATCGCGTCTGAGGCAAAAGTGGTTATTCTCAAGCGTAGGATTGAGAGTTTAGAGTTGGACCGAGCTCCTATAGTTTAGGTCGCTATTCCCGTGTGCAGTAGGTGTGGACTTACGGGACATAGTGACTATGAATGTGCTTACGCTTGAAGCGATACTGAGCATGCAAATGCGTTGTACTAACAGTGGCCCGGTAACAACTCGTACAGTCACTCTTACAACCCGGGATGGCGAAACCACCATAATTTGTCTTGGGGGCCAAGTGTAGGATATCGTGCCCCTATGTATGTATATATTTTCAAATTTTATACATGCATACATGATAATTTTCCATATTTTTGATGATTTCATGTACATTATTTTATATTTATTCTAATATCATGTAATCTACAAATATATTAAAATAAATAGAAGATGATCATACCCAAAGGTTCTCTAAAACCTTTATGAAGATCCGAAGTTACGTTGCCCGTTGAATCGTCCATCGATTCGCCTCCAAGTGTTCACTGATTGACATCATTTCATGCTCATATTTGTATCTTATATCCATTATCTTTCACCTAAATAATGCTATGTTATGAGTTTTATGTTTAGTTTTCAGGAATAAATAGGTTTGAAGAGATGAAGCATAAAAGGACCCAAAAGCTGGGAAAAAAGACTGAATTGTGAGATCTGTGGACCAAGATGCAAGGAAGAAGGACCTGAATGCAAGACCGAAGGACCTAAGAGCAAAATAGAATACTCCTCACCATCATGGGGAGTATTTTGGCAATTCTATTCGGGTCGGAGCTCCAACATGCAAAATAGATGCATAAAATACCAACCAAGCCTTCCAGAAAAGCCCACAAGAAATTCCAGAGCGATCCGGACACTGTAGACCGCTAATTAGCGGTCCAAGACCGATAATTGGCGGTCACTTTTGGCCCAAATGCGCTCCAATTTCTACAGCACATGTCTGAGAGGATGTTTAGGCTATTTGTGGTATCTGTTTAGTCCCACATCGGGGGATTGTCCCGGATTAGCTTTTTCCATGGCTATAAATAGAACTCTTCACCTCCTATTGTAATCACTCCATATTTTAAGTGGCTATTCTTCCTACTAGAAGTGAGGCCTTGAAGCACACACTAAAGTAGGAGGATGCTACTTTTAATGTGAGTCATTTTATCAATAAAGTTTTGTGTTTCTTTCATTATTTGTTTTATGCTTCTTTTATTGTTTATGCATGTTTTAGTTTAATCATCTTTTAATTCTAGCTTAGTTTTAATATGCTTTGTTCCCATAGTTTAATAATTAGTGTAATGTTTAGTGAGTAGTTCCATCCCCTTTGGGGGGGTGGAGTAGATGTACATACATGCAAATGAGAATGGGATGAATGCTTTAATTTCAATGTGTTGATTAAACATGAATGTATGCTTGCTTGTTTAGGATAGAATTTATAACTTGATGAGTTTCGCCAAAATGATTAGACACCTCTCATGCTTGTTTAGGTTCTGAAATAAACAACTTGCATATGTAAATGTTAATCAACCAAGTTGGTGAATAGATTGATAGGTTTTGCTATAACATTTAGACACTTCCTATGCTTGATAAACACCACCTTCATGTGCTTAAAGAATGTATTCTACACCCACCTCTTTGCTTGTGTGCACTCACTCCACCCCTTAGGGGTTTTCCATTCCTGAAATTCCAGCATTCTTCCTTTGTTCTTAGCTTAGTTCTTATTTCATCGCTTGTTTGCTTCTTTCACATTTCGTACTTGTTAGCGTAGTAAAAGAAATGTGAAAGAAGCAAACAAGCGATGTGTTGGACCCCTATTTTTGTTTGACTAGCTAACAAGTACGAAATGTGAAAGAAGCAAACAAGTGATGAAATAAGAACTAAGCTAAGAACAAAGGAAGAATGCTGGAATTTCAGGAATGGAAAACCCCTAAGGGGTGGAGTGAGTGCACACAAGCAAAGAGGTGGGTGTAGAATACATTCTTTAAGCACATGAAGGTGGTGTTTATCAAGCATAGGAAGTGTCTAAATGTTATGGCAAAACCTATCAATATATTCACCAACTTGGTTGATTAACATTTACATATGCAAGTTGTTTATTTCAGAACCTAAACAAGCATGAGAGGTGTCTAATCATTTTGGCAAACCTCATCAAGTTATAAATTCTATCCTAAACAAGCAAGCATACATTCATGTTTAATCAACACATTGAAATTAAAGCATTCATCCCATTCTCATTTGCATGTATGTACATCTACTCCACCCCCCAAAGGGGATGGAACTACTCACTAAACATTACACTAATTATTAAACTATGGGAAGAAAGCATATTAAAACTAAGCTAGAATTAAAAGACGATTAAACTAAAACATGCATAAACAATAAAAGAAGCATAAAACAAATAATGAAAGAAACACAAAACTTTATTGATAAAATGACTCACATTAAAAGTAGCATCCTCCTACTTTAGTGTGTACTTCAAGGCCTCACTTCTAGTAGGAAGAATAGCCACTTAAAATATGGAGTGATTACAATAGGAGGTGAAGAGTTCTATTTATAACCATGGAAAAAGCTAATCCGGGACAATCCCCCGATGTGGGACTAAACAGATACCACAAATAGCCTAAACATCCTCTGAGACATGTGCTGTAGACATTGGAGCGCATTTGGGCCAAAAGTGACCGCCAATTAGCGGTCTTGGACCGCTAATTAGCGGTCTACAATGTCCGGATCGCTCTGGAATTTCTTGTGGGCTTTTCTGGAAGGCTTGGTTGGTATTTTATGCATCTATTTTGCATGTTGGAGCTCCGACCCGAATAGAATTGCCAAAATACTCCCCATGATGGTGAGGAGTATTCTGTTTTGCTCTTAGGTCCTTCGGTCTTGCATTCAGGTCCTTCTTCCTTGCATCTTGGTCCACAGATCTCACAATTCAGTCCTTTTTCCCAGCTTTTGGGTCCTTTTATGCTTCATCTCTTCAAACCTATTTATTCCTGAAAACTAAACATAAAACTCGTAACATAGCATTATTTAGGTGAAAGAAAATGGATATAAGATACAAATATGAGCATGAAATGATGTCAATCATTCACCAAACTCTAAACAAGATTAGAGAGAAAGGAGCTAACCAATCAATCTCTAAATCAAGGTTAGAATCTAGCTACTAACCTCTCTCAAGCTCCTGAGAATTTAATCTCCAAAAACTTTAAGGGGCCACTATCGTCGCCGAAAAACTACTTAAATTGCCCCAACATTACCTTTTTGCCCTTAACAAATCACTTAATACCAATTTCGTCACGTGTCTTTAAATAAGGTTTTTGACTCAGTTTTACTCACATTCCAAGTATCAACACCATGAAAATGTCTGGTGAAGCACCTGGATCCGGTGAGGTAACGGGGGCCGATTCTTTTTCCGACTCCGGCGTCTTAGCAAGGCACCTCCCCGAACGTGGAGGCGTCTGGCTAAGACGCCTCCACCAAGGTGGACGCGTCTGGCACAGATGCCCTTTTTTAAAGAAAAAATAAATTTTCTGTTAAATTAATTTTTTTCAGGTTCCGTTGCAAGATTTCAGTGGTGGTGGAGTAGATTACAGTGAGCTTTTTGATAGTAAACAAATATTTACAACAATCGAGGAAGCTTGTAAATGGGCGAAACAAGTTGCAATAGGAGCCCGATTTTTTTGGTTATATCATCATACAAACCAAAAGCAGATAACCAGATGGATTGTTACGTGAGATGTAATCAGAGACATGAAATGAGTTCTCGTGATACGTGTATTGTACTATAAAAGAACACTAAAAGAAAAGGTTGTGGTAGTCGTTGTTTGGTAGAAGTGGTCGAGCGAAGAGATCGTGATGGATGAGTCATTGTTTCTAATAGTACCTATGGGCAACACAACCACGCACTTCTAGTTTATTCAGAGGGTCACCGACATGCCAACAGACTTAGTGTTGGGGCCAAGCAAATTGTTCGTGATATGAGTGAGGCAAAAGCAAGATCACGTAACATTTTGTTGGCAGTAAAGGAGAAATTCCCAGAGGATAATCCCAATCAAAGACACATTTAGAACTTCAGAGAGTACATGAGGAGGACAAAATCTGAAGACAGGAATTCCACTCAGCAGTTTCTCAGTCAGGCAGTGTACTATAACTATTTGCATTGGATTGTGGCAGATGACGAAACTAATGTCCTCACTCACATATTTTTGGCACATCCGACTTCAGTTCAGTTGTTACGTACATACCCATTCGTAATATGCATGGATTCGACGTATAAGACGAACAAGTACAAGATGCCTTTGTTTGAGATGGTTGGGGTTACTCCAACAAACTTGAATTTCCTCATCGGATATGCGATTTTTGAAGGATGAGACCGAGTCTAGTTACCGGTGGGTATTGGAGAGGTTGCGAGATCTGTTATTAAATATTGTTAGCCCGACTGCAATAATAACAGATCGGGAGATGGGTCTGATGCGACCAGTGGTAGAGGTTTTTCCTGAGTCTGCTCATTTACTTTGCACCTAGCATATCAACAAAGACGTGTACAACTACGCATACTACATATTCGGAAAGAGCAAGCAGCTTGCAGAGAGTTTTAGGCGTGGAAAGTGGAGGAGAGTTATGGTTTCTGATTCACAGACGGATTATGATAGATCAGTCCATAATCTGAAAGATTCTTTCAAGTCCTGGCCAGTGCTCACGGAGTATGTGGAAGACACGTGGTGGTGCATAAAGAAAAGTTTGTGTTGAATTGGACGAATAAAGTTCTTCATTTCGGCAACACTACGAACTGCAGGGTGGAAAGTGCACATTCGGCTCTGAATGAGTGGATCACTACATCGACTGCTGCTCTCAACACTATTTTCGACCGCGTGAACTTGCTATTGAAATGCAGCTGACGAATATTCGGAACTTTCTTAAAGATTCGAGACGTTGAAAATTGACAAACTACATAGGTCTTTTGCTTCAGCATATAAATGGCCGAGTTTCACATCACTGCTTGTCGTTATTGACTCAGGAGTTGAAGAGAATGCAAGACTTAAGTTTTTTTATCGTTGAGGGTGTGCTTTTCTGACATCACATGAGATTCCTTGTGCTTGTACCATGTACGAGTGTTTTGCGTCAAGTGATGGAATTTATTTAGAGCAGATTCATCGATTCTGGAAAACACTTGCCATTGGAGAAGGAGTCCAGATGTCAGAGTTTGTGGATCCATCAGCATAAGACGTCTAGCATTTTCGGAAGCTCGTTGATGAGATTTCGGAGAGCGACCCTGCAGTAATTCGTAGTGCCTCTCATATTTTATACGAACAGTTACACCCCGATCAGTCAAACTATGGAGAACCAGCAGAAAATACTAAGGTACGAGGTCGACCTAGGGAAAGTCGACACGTCGGGACTCAAGTGCCTTCGAGTATGCTGAGCGAGGTCGTGGTCGGTCTGCCAGTAGTGGGAGCAGGGGTCGTGGTCGGTCTTCCAATTCGTCTCGATCGTCCGTGAACACGGGCACCTGATCTGGTTTGATTATATAATTGTTGTAATTTAATATATATCACTAATCTAGAGAGGGTTGAATATATTATCTCATAATTTTGTTGTTTTAATGAATTGCTATTTCTCTATCTTACAGTGTCTCTCGAGGCTGACACACAGCAACTCTGATACAAAAAACTTCAGCTCAGACGTCGGCGCTTGTGCACTAACCATACGGCCCTCAACAGGAATGTGCAGAATCTGAAAGACAACATGCAACATGATCGTCATCTCTCCGAACGGCAAGTGGAAAGTGTTGGTGTCAGGTTGCCACCACTCCACAAAAACCGAAATCAACGACATGTCAATGCAGGAAAACATGATGTACGGCAAGTGACCCAATCCACTATCACTAATGGTCGTCCTCATATCATCAGTCATCACTGAACGCCAAGCCTGTAATGTAATACAGGCTCTGTGCCGATTATGGCACTTCAAAACCTTCTGATCCTCGCCATCAAGGATGCGTCTGTCGATGTGGCCTCCAAAATTTGGAATGACGCTGCCATCTAGAGGACCACCGGGCATCGTATCCGTCACGATCCAATACTCGTCCTAACCCCTCTTCTTCTTCTTCTTCTTCTTCTTCTTCTAAGTTCGGGCGTCTGCAGTGCACAAATTAGAATCACCGGTCACAAACCGGCCACCTCGACCCTTCCTAACGACCCACTCAACCGAAGTACTACAATGTCGCCCCCGTCCTCGACCATACTGCTGTATTGCCTCCTCCTGTGGCTCCAAGCCATACCGGCCCCCATTGTCACTCTCGTCGTGACTCCTCAACTCATCTGAAACATCCTCGTCGTCGAAACAATTCTCAGTTGTTTGACGACGACGTAAAAGAGCTCTCTCTCCTAACTGAATTAGAAATACCACGTCTACGTGGATGACGAGGACCTGGCTCATGTGCTAAACTACGTACCGCGCGTAAGGGAATTGATTTCCTTTTTCAATTTTAAAATAAAATTTTCTTAATGGATTTACTAAAATAATCAAACTTATTATTAACTTAATAATCAATTTATTTAGCAATTATCACAATTTATAATCAATAATCCTTTACAAAAATAATTAAACTAATTATTAACTTAATAGTAAATTTATTTAGTAATTATCACAATTTATAATAAATAAAGGATTTACTAACCTAATTTAACTAATTATTAACATAATAATAAATTTATTTAGCAATTATCACAATTGATAATCAATTTAAATAATTTTAAAAAAAATTTGACGTCTTCGGCGAACGCCCGACCCAAAAAACAATTTTCAAAAAAAACTAAACAATACATTTTACCAGATTTGAGTAATACAGGGTGTCTGCTGGTTCTTTTCCTGGCTCCGAGATATTCTTTCTGGTGAATATAAGAGTAATATGAAGAGAGAGAGTGTTAGGAGAGTGAAATGAAGAGTTATATAAGTATAAAGGGTAAAAGGGCAAAATGGTAATCTGTACGAGTGATTTAAGTAGTTTTCAAACGATGAATAGCAGTTCAGAAACTTTAATAAGTAAGAGAATTTTTGGATGGATTAATGTGGTGGTTAGAGAGAGAGAATTTTTGCCTTAGTATTAACAAAGAAGGGAGGATGGACCTATTTATAGGATTTCCTCTAACCCACATCATGTGCAAACCACTTACACATGATTCCTTATTAATATCTCCACTAAACCACATCATATGCAAACCACTTTAAACCTGATCTCTTGTTTATTTTGCCACATCATCATCCCATAACTACCTTTGACCAAGGTGGATTAAATCCAGAAATTAATCAGTAAAACTTCTTTTACTAATATATGCAAAAATGTGGTGAAACAGTTGGACAAATTTTCACTATTTTTTACTCCATCAAATTTTGGATAATATCCAACAAAAATTGGAATTTAGGGTTTTAACAAATTCATATGTTATAATGTTGTAGAACACATTATATCATGTAATATATTATCACATATACTGTAAAAACATTATATCCCATTATATATACTTATCGTATGAATTTATTTATTATTCTAAGAACATCCACTATGGGCGGTCATCCGGCGATGACCGACCCAGTGGAGTTTGCCACTCGGCGACCGACCTGGCCAAATGAGGGATGACCCGATCGTCCGTCGACCAGGTCGCTGGAGCGACATGGTCATGACCAGCAGACCAGGTCGGTCGCTGGTTTTTCATTTTTGTTTTTGCTTTTGTTTTGTTTTTTATAAATGATTTATATATTTTTTTTTATAAAAATAATTAATATTTTAAAAATGTACCACCAAATGATGTATAAAAGAGAACGTATTGAAAAGTTGGGTTATTTTATTCAATAAAAAAATAGATTCTCTTATCGAGAGTAATGAATTATTTACAACTAAATATTAAACAAAAATGAAAACTAATTAAAACAAAAAATAGTTGAGGTCGTCAAGTCTGTGGGGTGTGCGCACTACACTCATTTGTGGAGGTCGATTCAGGAAAAAAATTAAAAACAAAATTTAAAAAAAAATAAAACAATTAGAAAATATTTTTAAAAAATAAGATTTAAAATGCATATTGAAAATGATAAAAAAATAACAATAAAAGATTTATTGATATTTTGGTTTTTTTTGGTTTTGTTTTGGTATTTGTTATCATAATTAGGGGGTTAAATAAAAAAATTATATTTAATTTGGAAATACGAGATTTATTGGTATTTTGGTTTTTTCAGAAAGATTATTAATGTTTTTGGAAAATATAAATGATTTTCGAATAGAATAAAAGTTGATAAAGAAATTAATAATGTGAAGGAAAAAGAGTGTGATGACCTAAGTCATGGTAAATCGGTGAATAGTAAGGGAAAAATAAAAGGTTGGTCATAATGATGTGGTAGAGAGAGAAAGGAAGAGAGAGTGTGTACATGACGTAGGTCATGATAGCTGATGCTCTAACCATGTCGTTTTCATGACATATTGATTTTATTCTTTTACAACATGTATACTATTTCATAACATATAAAACTTAATACATCATATAAAATATAAAATTACATTTCTTGTTTCCAAGTTTTGTGTGTGACCTGTATGAGGATCTAAGTTGTTTGCAATTATATAAAACACATAATATCATAAATAATAAGCAATATCTAGCTACACGTTATAGTTACCCAATTAACAAAGATGTTTTTCTCACTCAAACTAAACAGGATCCACTTAGTGATATGTAAAATATCACTTGTGTCTATTCCTTGCCTCATGATATTAAGAATATTATACAAAGTAGAAATGTGTGACATTTGTATTATATATTCATTTATAAATCTCTTAAGCTAATTATAATTTAACACAAGTCACATTGTGCACATTATAATTTTGCTTTATCAAGGGGCCCATTAATACCATTACTCAAGTAAAGAGGGACAATGATAATTATTTGACGAACTATCTTTTCCAGCATAAGTCATACTTAACTAACTATTGCCTTTATCACTATACTCAATGACAACTTTTGACAATAATCAAATTAAACGCTTCCTATGTGAAAAGACATAAGTCTCATATCTTAGGATTCAAGACACAGTGAAAACATTAATGACACATAACATAAATCTATAATGTTTCACTTGCGAGGTCTATTGAATATATAAAAGTAACCATTTCCCCCTTCTATATAATCGTGTCATTAAGTATTTATAGAGTTACAATACTCTTTAACCAACACGATAATCTTATCTTGGTAATTAATGTTCCATGTCAATTACCATCATTATGAATAACTTTTGATTTATGTAAACCATTATCTTTTAGAGATCTACAGTTAAGGACCAAGAGTCTCTTCTTTAACACTTCTAAAAGATGAATACAATAATCAAGGAACAAAATGTTTGCACATTAAATTCATAACAATTGACATATAAAAGTAAAACTTTTAGAACACATTCCTTTCAATCTCCCACTTGTTATCAAAGTTTTCTTTCACATACTTTCTCAATATATAAAATAACAATAGCTAGGTTAACACTCTCAAATCACTCAACAAGATACTCCACATGGTTCTTCAGACCCATGGACTCGAAATGCATTTCGCCTTTGGCTTGGGATAAGGGTTTGGTGAATGGATCAATTGTGTTGTTGTTTGTGTCCACCCATAATAAATTTATTTTGCCTTCGTCGATGAAGTCACGTGTGATAAAATACTTGTGATCCATGGTGTTCACTTTGTGATGGGATTTAGGATCCTAGATTTGTGAGATAGATGCACTATTGTCGCCAAATAGCTCTATGGGTCAATCACTCGAGGAACCACTCCATGCTCTGCAAGGAACTTCTTAATCCACACTCCTTCCTTTCTTGCTTCAGCAACAACCATTACTTCGTAAGCAGTGGTTGAGTCAGCCGTAGTGGTTTGCTTCCAACTACGCCAACTCACGGCTCCACCATTTAGAAGAAAGACATATCCTAATTGTGATCTCCTATCGTCGGGATCACCCATGAAACTCGCATCCAAATAGCCTTTTGGCTATTAGCTCTCGTTGTCCTCCATAGACAAGAAACTTATCTTTGGTCCGGTTAAGGTACCTCAAAATATTCTTGACTGCAGTCCAATTCTCAGGACCTACGTTGGATTGGTTACGGCTTGTCACACTTAGAGCATACGAGACATCGCGTTTTGTGCAAGTCATGGCGTACATGATTGATCCTACTGTCGAAGCATAAGGTATATCTTTCATGTATTCCAAGTCTTTACGTGATTCAGCACGTTGAGACTTCTTGAGATGCACACCCATACTCATTGGCACATTGCCCTTTTTGGAGTTGTTCATGTTGAACATTTTCAAGACCTTGTCAATGTATGTATGTTGACTTACGTCAATGAGTCTACGGGATTTATCTCTATATATCTTGATTCCCAAGATGTATTAAGCCTCACCCAAGTCTTCCATTGAAAATGCAGATTTCAATGAACTTCTCGTTTTCTCAAGTAAAGGTATATGATTTCCCACGAGGAGTATGTCATCAACATATAAAATCAAAAACACTATGTGGCTCCCACTAACCTTCTTGTATATACAAAACTCTTCTTTACTTTGGACGAAGTGAATCTTTTTGCCTTCCTCATCAAAGAGTTTGTTCAAACTCCTTGATGCTTGCTTCAATCCATAGATGTATCTTTCAAGCTTGCATACTTTCTTGCTATTCTTTGGATCTTCAAAACCTTAAGGTTGTACCATGTACACATCCTCCTCCAAGTTCCCATTAAGGAATGCCATTTTGACATCCATTTGCCATATCTCATAATCATGAAATGCGGCAATAGCGAGCATAATCCGAATAAACTTGAACTGTAGAGCTCTAAAAGATAATGGTTTACATAAAATCAAAAGTTAGTCACAATCATGGTAATTAACATGGAACATTAATTACCGAGATAAGATTGTCGTGTTGGTCATCGATTGTTGTAGCTCTACAAATAATTGACGTCACGAGTATATAAAACAGGAAAAAATTACTTTTATATATTGAATAGACCTAACAAGTAAAACATTATGGAATTGTATTTCGTGTCATTAATGTTTTTACTGTGTCTTGGATCCTAAGATATGAGACTTATATCTTTTCACTCAAGAAGTGCTTAATTTGATTATTGTCAAAAGCTATCAATGAGTGTAGTGATAAAGGCAATAGTTGGTTGAGCATGACTTGTGTTGGAAAAGATAGCTAGTCAAACGATTATCATTGCCCTCTTAATTGAGTGATGATATTAGTGGGTCCCTTGATAAAGCAAAATTATAATGTGCACAATGTAACTTGAGTTAAGTTACATATTTATAATTAGCTTAAAGAGGTCAAGAAATGAATATAATACAAAGATGACACATTTCTACTTTGTATATATTCTTAATATCGTGAGGTAAGGGACGGACACAAGTGGTGCACTTACATCACTAAATGGATCGTGTTTTAGTTCGGGTGGAACAAACACATCTATGCTAATTGGGTAACTATAATGTGTAGCTAGATACCGCTTATAGTTTGAGATATTAAGTGTTTAATATCGCTGCCAATTTGGCTTAGATCCTCCTATAGGTCACACCACAAAACTGGGAAACAAGATGTTGATTTTAAGTTCATATGATGTGTCGGGTTTCATATGAAAATACGACAAATGTGGTGAATGAATAAAATCAATATGTTATGAGAATTGACATATTTAGAATCATAATAAATTCATATGAGGTATATATATTATGGGGTGTAATAATTTAATATTACATATGATAATATATTATATAAGATGTGAATTTGCTAAAACCCCCAAAAGATCAAATTATGTTGGAAATAAATCTAAAATTTGAGAAAGGCAAAATCGGGGTCAAACACGGTGAACTGTTCATGGTTCGGCGACCGGGGTATCTTCGGATCAGTTAACTGAATAGGGAACGGGTAAACGCAATTGGTTGACCGAAATTGTCTGGAGTGCCTGGACAATCGGGTTCGGTTAACCGAGTGTGCACGGTCAACCGAGAAGTAGTATTTTCGGTAGACCGAAGGTGACACGGTCATCCGATGACTATGTCCGAGGAGCGATTCAGGTGGGTCAACGGTAGACCGAGTAAAAGACGTGGTTCGTCCGAATTCTTCCAGGGAATGTTTCTCATACGGATTTGGTCTACCGTCTAGCTCACGGTCCACCGAACACGTGTTATAACCGAATGGTTCGGTTGACCAAATAACACTCGGTCTACCGAACAAGAACGATTCTTCCTGAATTATTAAGAGATTAATTAGATCATGGGTGGATAAATTCCATATTTAATTAAAACGTTTTTTGTGGGTGATTATGTGGATATTAGAGATTAATTTAGGAGAGAATAAACAATGGATCATGGCTAAAGAATAACTCTTGATAATGATGTTTTGGGAGACTATAAAAGGACCCTTACTCCTACTTGTTTAACAACAAATGCAAAAATTCTTTCTCTCATTAATCTCTCCCTAATCACCACGAAAATCTCTTAGTAAATTTAAGTTTTAGAGATAAGAATCTCAGGAGCTTAAAGAGGGGTTATTAGCTAGATTCTAAACCTTGTTAGGGATTGATTGGCTAGCTCATTTCTCTCTAATCTTGTTTAGAGTTTGGTGAACACTCGGAGGCAAATCCGTGGACGATTCAACGGGCAACGCGACTCCGGATCTTCAAAAAGGTTTTAGAGAACCTTTAGGTATGATTCTACCTTTGTGGTTTATTTTAATAAATGTAGGGTTGCTTGTTATTAGAATAAACACAAAATTATGTACATAAAAATTGTTGAAAATATGAAAATCGATCTCGTATGTTGTATTAAAATTTTAAAATATATTCAAACATAGGGACAAGAATGCTACAGTGGTATCAGAGCTTTTAGTTCATATTTTCAATAATTAGACTATATAATTAATTTTAGTTTACCATCTACAATCGAAACAATTCATGTTCAATGTCTTTGTCGAGTTTTCCGATAGTTTGTTGATTTAATTGTAATTGATTCTTTTGATAGTTTTAAATGTTTTGAAACACATCATGTGAATGTTAGAATTAAAATTTAGAATTATGTCTAATTTATAGAATTTTCGTTTTTAATTAAATGATTATTTTATAAGGAATCGACAAAACGAAAAAGGCATATGTTTATCTTTCTTTAATTATTTTTTTTGGAAATTGGATAAACAACGGTTCAAATATTTTATATTTTGAACTATGGATGCATAAAATCATTTTAATGGATTTCAAATGATTTTAGAATTGTTTGATTTAGAGATGCATGATAAACTAAATCGAGTAATATATAGTATATGTACATGCGTTGCTCGAGTTCTCTAATGCAGGGATATGTAAGTTTATATGTTCCGAAGAAGCCATGTGTGAAGGAATGAATGAATGTGTATGTTATTATTATTCAATCACAGGGCTTATGTATATGTAAAAGTCAAATTTCTATTTTTATATGCATGCATATGAGAGGATTTTTACATAAGACTTGCACTAGACAATTTTCAAAATTAAGATATGCATGCTTATATTTTTGCAATATCAACATCCATGGTGAAAAAGGAAGACGCTGAAGAAGCGCAATGATCGAGGATCAATGATCAAGGACATGGGAACATATAAACTCACACAATGTGTGTGTGAATGGATTTATTTATGTTTGTGTGCTTGATATATATGTGATTGCATGGATGAATATTAGGATGTGTATAGATGATAAATATGCATGATCACCTAAATTCTAAAAATCACATATTAATGTTTAAATTGTCTAACCAAAAATTAAGAGTATCTTTCTTTCTTATTTCATCCACTAGCAGCCATCGATCGAGGGATATTCTGCTCGCCCTTAGCGGGAGATAGCTTCCTCCATCTTTGGGAATAGTGGGAGATATAAGGTTGTCTATTGTTGTGCCACGAATAGATGTACGAGGTGCGATTCACCCGTAGTGGACACCGAGTATATTTGTTTGTGAATACAATGGATAAACGTATCTCGTATCAAATGAAATAAGTTTTCTTAACAAGACCCGGAACCCTAGCTCGGTTTTGAGAAAGAGAGTTTTTCTTACGAGGATCGATCAAATTCCCTGTTAATTAAAACGACAAGAGTCATAAGAGTTTGAAAAATGCAAATGTTGCGATATTTCGAAATGGTTATGATTAGAAAAATATTTTCTTACCTTGATTTTATAATATATCTGATAGCCCTTAGCTAGTTTATATTATTATTAATAGGATCTTGGATTGCTGCATTTATGGACAATTTTTAATTTGCGGTATTGTTTTTGAAAATATAAAATTGAAATTAAATCTCATACAATTTATTTGGTAGAAATGTTGAATATTCAACCTATTGTGCGATCTATGATTGAAAAACATCCTTTGGCAAATGATGGCTCAAACTTCATAAGTTGGCAACTCAAGCTCAATATCGTGTTGAAGTTTGAGAAACTATCTCGTATTTTGGATAGTAAAACCCAAAATTAAATGAGAAGGCAACCGATAGCGAGAGAGAGGCAAATGCCAAGTGGGAAGACCAAGAGAACCAAGTTCACGGTCTAATGTTGGCCTCCATGGGTGACTCGCTTCAAGCGAAATACTTGGATTTAAAACCCAAGAAGACAATTGAAGCTTTAACAAAGATGTTCATGGACAGTGCTAGAAAAGAGCGTTATAAGACCACCATCGCATTCACAAGGTGCCACATGGAGGAGGGAACATCAGTATCCATGCATTTTCTCACGTTGCAAGGATACCTTGAGATGTTGTCGAAGCTCTCTTCCCCAATGCCCGATGACATTGCGGAAGATTTGATTCTTGGCTCTCTAGCCCCGTCCTACAAGGACTTTATTATGCACTATTATGTGAGTGAGAAAGGGGTGCGTCTTGAGGAACTTCACAATGCTCTCAAAACGACTGAAATTGACATGGGCAAGGGTCGAGACAAGCACGTCCTAGCCGTCCATGGAGGGAGCAAGAAGATCACCAAAGGTAAAGGCAAATTCACCAAATATACATCAATCAAGAGCAAGGGAGTAGGAGGTGCTCATGGGAGTGCCTCAAGGGGTAAATCATTGAAATCTCCGACTCCCAACACGAAGTGCTTTCACTGCGGTGAAAAGGGACACATCCGGCCAAATTGCCCCAAGTACAAGGAAGACCTTGACAATGGAGTGATTGAACGTAAGCGGCCCAAAAAGGCCAAAGGTATATTTGTTATTGAGATAAATTTAGCCACCTCTGTCCATGATTGGGTAATTGATACCGGATCTTGTGCTCACATAATTTCTAATGTGCAACTACTAAAGGATAGGAAGGAACTCGTGAAGAACGAGATGATTTTGAAGGTCGGAAATGGTACGAGTGTTGCTGCGATTGCACAAGGTTCTGTGGAGCTTCAATTATCTAGTGGTTTAAATTTATGTTTAAAGAATGTTTATTATGTGCCTTCGATTAGCAAGAATATTATTTCTGTATCATGTTTGGATATGGATAATTTTAATATAAATATTTCAAATTCTTGCTTGTCTATATCGAAGAATGGTATTTTCTATGCAAATGCATTCGTAAGGAATGGTCTCTATTTCCTTGAATTGAAAAATAAACAAATCTTAAACATCAATAACAAAAGACTTAAAACTACTCACGTGAATGATACACTCATGTGGCACTATCGTCTTGGTCACATAAATGAAAAACGCATTAAGAAATTGCAAGAAGCTAACCTTCTTGGTCAACTTGATTTTAAATCATTGGAGACGTGCGGACCTTGCCTAATGGGCACAATGACCA
This sequence comes from Triglochin maritima, assembly GCA_963682175.1. Taxonomy (NCBI): domain Eukaryota; kingdom Viridiplantae; phylum Streptophyta; class Magnoliopsida; order Alismatales; family Juncaginaceae; genus Triglochin; species Triglochin maritima. Next base: position 19,492,201 of record OY821779.1, read on the forward strand.
AGAGGCCTTTCAAGAAGAAAGGACCGAGAGCGAATGACTTGTTGGATTTGATACATTCTGATGTATGTGGTCCGATGAGTACTAGTGCAAGAGACGGTATAGGTACTTCAATACGTTCACGGATGACTATAGTCATTATGGCTATATTTATCTAATGAGAAACAAAAGTGAATCCCTTGACAAGTTCAATAAATTCAAGAATGATGTAGAGAACCAAATCAACAAAAAAATCAAGTCTCTATGAACGGATCGTGGAGGTGAGTACTTTAGTACCGAATTTGACTCATTCCTAATGGAGTGTGGTATTGTAACACAGCTCACCCCTCCCGGTACACGTCAGTGGAATGGGGTATCCGAAAGGAGGAATAGGACATTACTCGACATGGTTCGATCAATGATGAGTCAAGCTGAATTGCCGCTTTACTTTTGGAGTTATGCACTAGAAGCTGCGGCTTGCACACTAAATAATGTTCCACCCAAATCCGTAGAGAAAACGCCTAATGAGCTATGGAGTGGTAAAACACCTAAGCTCAATTTTCTCAAGATTTGGGGTTGTGAGGCCTACGTCAAGACATTGATGTCGACCAAACTTCAACCAAAAGCAGATAAGTGTTTCTTTATAGGTTATCCTCGTGAGACAAGAGGATACTACTTTTGGCTTATAACCTCTAATCAAGTGATTGAAGATAGGGATGCCGTATTTCTAGAAAAGGAATTTCTGGAAAGAATAAAAAGTAGTGGGAGTAGAGTTGTGCTTGAGGAGACTCAAGATATTCTACAAGATCATGATATGAATGGTGACATTCAAGATCATGAAGACCCAACCGAGGTTCCTTTGGTTAGTGGGAGCGTGAGTGAGAGACCCTCGCAAGAAATTGTGAGAGAAACTCAATCTTCCCCACCTAGTATACGTTCGAGAACCGAACATGAACCAATTCTGCAAGAAATTGTGGAAGAAGTTCGAGAAGTACACATAGAACCAAAAGAACTTAGAAGGTCAACGAGGGAAAGGAAGAAACCCGATATGTATTTGGGACTTCATGAGATCATCGTACTAGATACTGATGATCCCTCGACCTTTCAAGAAGCAATGGAAAGAAAGGACTCCAAACTATGGTTCAAGGCCATGGAATCCGAAATAGAATCCATGTATGATAATCAAGTATGGAACTTGGTTGACATTCCTCAAGGGAAAAAGGTCATTCAAAATAAATGGGTTTTCAAGAGGAAGATGGACATGGATGGGAACTTCACAACCTACAAAGCGAGGCTTGTAGCAAAAGGTTTCACTCAAGTTCAAGGAATTGACTATGATGAAACTTTTTCACTGGTTGCCATGTTCAAGTCTATTCGGATTATGCTCGTTATTGCCGCATTTCATGATTATGAGATATGGCAAATGGATGTCAAAACGGTGTTCCTTAATGGGAACTTAGAGGAGGATGTGTACATGGTACAACCTCAAGGTTTTGAAGATCCAAAGAATAGCGAGAAAGTATGCAAGCTTCAAAGATCCATTTATGGATTGAAGCAAGCATCAAGGAGTTGGAACAAGCGCTTTGACGAAGAAGTCAAAAAGATTCACTTCGTCCAAAGTAAGGAAAAGCCTTGTATATACAAGAATGTTAGTGGGAGCCACATAGTGTTCTTGATCTTATATGTCGATGACATACTCCTCATTGGAAATCATGTACCTTTGCTTAAGCAAACAAGAAGTTCATTGAAATCTGCATTTTCGATAAAGATATGGGTGAGGCTCAATACATCTTGGGAATCAAGATATATAGAGATAAATCCCATAGACTCATTGGCCTAAGTCAGCGTACATACATTGACAAGGTCTTGGAAATGTTCAGTATGAACAACTCCAAAAAAGGCAGTGTGCCAATGAGTATGGGTGTGCAACTTAAGAAGTCTCAACGTGCTGAATCACGTAAAGACTTCAAGTACATGAAAGATATCCATCCTGCTTCGGCAATAAGATCGATCATTTATGCGATGACTTGCACAAGACCCGATGTCTCGTATGCTCTAAGCGTGACAAATCGTCACCAATCCAACGCAGGTCCTAAGCATTGGACTGCGGTCAAGAATATTCAGAGGTACCTTAACCGGACCAAAGATAAGTTTCTTGTTTATGGGGGACAAATGGAGTTAATAGCCGAGGGCTATTCAGAATGCGAGTTTCATGAGTGATCCCGACGATAGAAGGTCGCAATTAGGATACATCTACCTTCTAAATGGTGGAGTTGTGAGTTGGCGTAGTTGGAAAAAGCACTACGGCCGACTCAATCACCGCTTCCGAAGTAATGGTTGTCGCTGAAGCGAGCAAGGAAGGAGTGTGGATTAAGAAGTTCCTTGAAGAGCTTGGAGTAGTTCCCTCGAGCGAGGGACCAGTAGAGCTATTTTGCGATAATAGTGCATCTATCTCGCAAATCAAGGATCCCAAATCACACCACAAAGTGAAGTACATGGATCGTAAGTACTTTGTCACATGTGACTTCATAGACGAGGGCAAAATAAATCTGTTATGGGTGGACACAAACAACAACACATTCACCAAACCCTTATCCCAAGCTAAGGGCGAAATGCATTTCGAGTCCATTGGTCTGAGGAACCACGTAGATTGGCTTGATGAGTGATTAGAGAGGGTTACCCTAGTTATTATTGTTTTATACATTGAGAATGTATGTGAAAAAAAACTTTGATAACAATTGGGAGATTGAAAGGAATGTGTTCTAAAAGTTTTACTTTTATATGTCAATTATTATGAATTGAATGTGCAAGCATTTTGTTCCTCGATTATGGTATTCGTCTTTTGGAAGTGTTAAGGAAGAGGCGCTTGGTCCTTAACCGTAGAGCTCTAAAAGATAATGGTTTACATAAAATCAAAAGTCATTCACAATCATGGTAATTAACATGGAACATTAATTACCGAGATAAGATTGTCGTGTTGGTCATCGATTGTTGTATCTCTACAAATAATTGACGACACGAGTATATAAAAGAGGAAAAAATTACTTTTATATATTGAAAATACCTAACAAGTAAAACATTATGGAATTGTGTTTCGTGTCATTAATGTTTTTACTGTGTCTTGGATCCTAAGATATGAGACTTATATCTTTTCACTCAAGAAGTGCTTAATTTGATTATTGTCAAAAGCTATCAATGAGTGCAGTGATAAAGACAATAGTTGGTTGAGCATGACTTGTGCTGGAAAAGATAGCTAGTCAAACGATTATCATTGCCCCTTTTAATTGAGTGATGATATTAGTGGGCCCCTTGATAAAGCAAAATTATAATGTGCACAATGTAACTTGAGTTAAGTTACATATTTATAATTAGCTTAAAGAGATCAAGAAATGAATATAATACAAAGATGACACATTTCTACTTTGTATATATTCTTAATATTGTGAGGTAAGGGACGGACACAAGTGGTGCACTTACATCACTAAATGGATCGTGTTTTCGTTCGGGTGGAACAAAGACATCTATGCTAATTGGGTAACTATAATGTGTAGCTAGATACCGCTTATAGTTTGAGATATTAAGTGTTTAATATCGCTGCCAATTTGGCTTAGATCCTCCTATAGGTCACACCACAAAACTGGGAAACAAGATTTTGATTTTAAGTTCATAAGATGTGTCGAGTTTCATATGAAAATATGACACGTGGTGAATGAATAAAATCAATATGTTATGAGAATTGACATAATTAGAATCATAATAAATTCATATGAGGTATATATATTATCGGGTGTAATAATTTAATATTACATATGATAATATATTATATAAGATGTGAATTTGCTAAAAATCCCAAAAGATCAAATTTTGTTAGAAATAAATCCAAAATTTGACAAAGGCAAAATCGGGGTCAAACACGGTGAACCGATCATGGTTCGGTCGACCGGGGTATCTTCAGATCGTTAACCGAATAGGGAACGGGTAAATGCAATTGGTTGACCGAAATTGTCTGGAGTACCTGGACAATCGAGTTTGGTTAACCGGGTGTGCACGGTCAACCGAGAAGTAGTATTTTCGGTAGACCGAAGGTGACACGGTCATCCGATGACTATGTCCCAGGAGAGATTCTGGTGGTTCAACGGTTGACCGAGTAAAAGACGTGGTTCGTCCGAATTCTTCCAGGGAATTTTTCTCATACGGATTCGGTCGACCGTCTAGCTCACGGTCCACCGAACACGTGTTATAACCGAATGGTTCGGTTGACCGAATAAGACTCGGTCTACCAAACAAGAATCATTCTGCCTGAATTATTAAGAGATTAATTAGATCATGGGTGGATTAATTCCAGATTTAACTAAAACGTTTTTTGTGGGTGATTATGTGGAAATTAGAGATTAATTTAGAAGAGAATAAATAATGGATAATGGCTAAAGAAAAGCTCTTGATAAGGATGTTTTGAGAGACTATAAAAGGACCCCTACTCGTACTTGTTTAACAACAAATGCAAAAATTCTTTCTCTCATTAATCTCTCCCTAATCACCACGAAAATCTCTTAGTAAATTTAAGTTTTAGAGATAATAATCTCAGGAGCTTAAAGAGGGGTTATTAGCTAGATTCTAAACCTTGTTAGAGATTGATTGGCAAGCTCATTTCTCTCTAATCTTGTTTAGAGTTTGGTGAACACTCGAAGGGTGATCCGTGGACGATTCAACGGGCAACGCGACTCCGGATCTTCAAAAAGGTTTTAGAGAACCTTTAGGTATGATTCTACCTTTGTGGTTTATTTTAATAAATGTAGGGTTGCATGTTATTAGAATAAACACAAAATTATGTACATAAAAATTGTTGAAAACATGAAAATCAATCTTGTATGTTGTATTAAAATTTTAAAATATATACATACATAGGGACACGAAATCCTACACTCTTTCCTTTGCTTCTTAAAAGGTCGAGGGATCATTGGTATCAAGTACCATGATCTCATGAAGTCCCAAATACATATCCGATTTCTTCCTTTCCCTCGTAGACCTTCTAAGTTCTTTTTGTTCTACGTGTACTTCTTGAACTTCCTCCACAATTTCTTGTGGAATTGGTTCATGTTCGATTCTCGAACATACACTCGGCGGGGATGATTGAATTTCTCTTACAATTGCTTGCGAGGGGCTCTCACTCACACTTCCCCTAACCAAAGGAACCTCGGTTGGGTCTTCATGTTCTTGAATGTTTTCACTCATATCATGATCTTGCAGAATATTTTGAGTTTCCTCAAGCACAATTCTACTCCCACTACTTTTTATTCTTTCCAGAAATTCCTTTTCTAGGAATACGACATCCCTCTCGACAATCACTCGATTAGAGGTTTTATGCCAAAAGTAGTATCCTTTTGTCTCACGAGGATAACCTATAAAGAAGTGTTTATCTGTTTTTGGTTGAAGTTTGGTCGACATCATTCTTTTGACGTAGGCCTCACAACCCCAAATCTTGAGAAAATTAAGCTTAGGTGTTTTACCACTCCACAACTCATAAGGTGTTTTCTCTACGGATTTGGATGGAACATTATTTAGCGTGTAAGACGTAGCTTCTAATGCAAATCTCCAAAAGTAAAGAGGCAATTCAGCTTGACAGATCATTGACCGAACAAATCATTAACCGAACCATGTCGAGCAATGTCCTATTCCTCCTTTTTGACACCCCATTCCACTGAGGTATACCGGGAGGAGTTAGTTGTGGTACAACACCACACTCCTTTAGGAATGAATCAAATTCGGTACTTAAGTACTCACCTCCACGATCGGTTCGTAGAGACTTGATTTTCTTGTTGAGCTGGTTCTCTACTTCGTACTTGAATTCTTTGAACTTGTCGAAGGATTCACTTTTGTTTCGTTCACTTTTAGATAAATACAGTCCTAATGACTATAGTTGATTGATTCGTTTTATATTAAACCGCAAGTGCACGGCCGCGTTGAAGCGGTGGCAAATACGGGTTGATCCACAGGGAGGTGTGTCGACTTTTGGTTTGTGCGAAGGTGAGTGGGAAAGAAAGGAGAGAAAGATTGATTACACTAACTACACAAATCTAAACTAGTAAACTAGGAAAGCTGAAATGAAATCACAAAACAAACTAAACTAAGCAACTAATGAAAGTAGATAAAACTCAGGAATGGAAAACCCCTAAGGGGTGGAGTATGTGTGTGCACATGAAATAAGTGTGGTAGTGAATGCATACAAGAAGCTCAAGTTAGTTAGTGTTTGTTAATGCATAAGAGGTACCTAATTGGCAAAACTTATCATTTACAACACTAACCTAGGTGATTAATTTGAGCAATGCAAGGTTGTTATTAAGAACATGACGAGCATGTAGTGTACCTAACTATGACAGAAACCATCAAGTAAAGTTCTTATTAATTCAAGCAAGCATACTAATATCTCTCACAAACAATAATATCTAGCATTCATACCACCTACAGAACATGTACATACATCTACTCCACCCCCAACATAAGGGCATTCCCCGATAACATGACCACTCAACCCACAACAGTCACACGGTACGGCTGCTGGAGCCACCGGTGCACTCATGTCGTCTACCCCACGCATGAAAGAGGCCAAAGTTTCTTGCAATGTCTCAGTTTGATGGCCAAGATATGATCCGACGTAACTAGATGGTGGTCTAGCAGTCGGTGCCTCTCTCATATAACCCAAATATGAAGAATGCTCAGTCACACAATTAAGATTATCCTAACCATACGGGGTGTTTGTCTGAGGCACCTCAGGATGCATGGGTCCGGAGTACCAGGGAGAATTGTCCTGGTCCTAACAATGATATGGATGGTCGCCCATGTAACCATCCATCTCAACAAAAACTCTCGAGTCAACCACTCTCACCACCACGAGGCCAAGCTCACAAAAAGTGCTCAACTCGGCCCTAAAACGCTAACAAAGAGTGTAAAGGGGAGGAGACTAGAACGTAGAAGAAGGTGAGAAGAAGATGACTCAGAGCAGAAGGGAAGAATCCCTAAAGCTAGCGTAGGTAAAGGGTGAGGATAGAAGCCTAACTAGCAAGCACGGCTCAAACAATGTAAGGCAATGGGTCCTTAGGCTAGACACGCCTAACTTCAAGGTCACTAGCCTCGACACGCCTCACCTCCCTACAACGAAGACCACAATGCCCAACAAGTGATACCAGATCCGGAGATCCAGTACCTCCTACTATCGACAAGGTAGGCAACGCCAATCAGGCCATGCGGTCTCAACTAGATTACTCTCCCAGTGCATCCGAAATCCTAGGGGCAATGTCTACTTGCTTTTAGTTAAGGCTTGATTAAGAGTGATTTTTGGGGCAAAGGAAAGGGTGATGAAATCCCCCACCTTATCTTTTACGGGACAACTCCTCCTTAGTAGCGTTTTGATCCTAAATCTAGCAATCAACGCTCCCATCAAACGGTCAACTCACTCCTGCCCTGATGGAATTCCTACTAACTAATGCATGGGCATACAAGATTCATGAATGAGTGTAGGAAATGTGTACCTCACACCAGGCACTCAACAACTAAAAATAAAGCTAAAAGAAAAGACAACTACATGCCTAAGTCAAGTACATGATGTGTGACCTAAACAAGTAAGAATGTCTAGTCTTTTGCTTTGGATTTTAAGGCCAATTTGATTAATGGGGATTGATTTAATGATCTGGGAGCAAACTAGAAGTCATAGCATGCAAAATAGTGCTCCCAGATAACTAAAATGAAAGAACCAACTACCAGAAGAAAATTGAGACCAAGAAACACTCACCAGGCCGCCAATTGGCGGTCCTTGTTGAAGCTTTTGTGCTCCAACTCGTCCAGTAGCCTCCCCTTGATCCAAAGGTTCCCTAAAACAAACAAAAACTAAAAACAAAAAATTAAAACCACTCGAATCGTCCAAACCAAAGTCTGGACATAGCACCTCCCTGGCAACAACGCCAAAAACTTGATTGATTCGTTTTATATTAAACCGCCAGTGCAAAGCCGCGTTGAAGCGGTGGCAAATACGGGTCGATCCACAGGGAGGTGTGTCGACTTTTGGTTTGTGCGAAGGCGAGTGGAAAAGAAAGGAGAGAAAGATTGATTACACTAACTACACTAATCTAAACTAGTAAACTAGGAAAGCTGAAATGAAATCACAAAACAAACTAAACTAAGCAACTAATGAAAGGAGATAAAACTCAGGAATGGAAAACCCCTAAAGGGTGGAGTATGTGTGTGCACATGAAATAAGTGTGGTAGTGAATGCATACAAGAAGCTCAAGTTAGTTAGTGTTTGTTAATGCATAAGAGGTACCTAATTGGCAAAACTTATCATTTACAACAATAACCTAGGTGATTAATTTGAGCAATGCAAGGTTGTTATTAAGAACATAACGAGCATGTAGTGTACCTAACTATGACATAAACCATCAAGTAAAGTTCTTATTAATTCAAGCAAGCATACTAATATCTCTCACAAACAATAATATCTAGCATTCATACCACCTACATAACATCTACATACATCTACTCCACCCCCAAAGGGGATGAAACTACTCACTAAGCATTACACTACCTACATTAACAAAATGAGACATTATACTGAAAGGAAATTTAACTAAGCAAGAAAGGAACATTAAAGACGTTAATTGAAAGAAACATCAACTAAAGAAACATGCAAGAATTAAAAGACAAAATTAAAAGAAACTAAGAACAATTATTTTATTATCAATGACTCACATTGAAGGTAGCATTCTTCTCCACCTTGAGTTTTTCTTCAAGGCTTACTCCTTAGTAGAGAGAATGCCACCAAGCAATCGGTCGTTTACAATAGAAGGTGAAGAGTTCTATTTATAGCCATATAAAAAGGTAATCTGGGACAATCCCCCGATGTGGGACTAAACTAATACGAAAAATAGACTAAACATCGACCAATACGCGTGCTCCTGAAATCTTAACGGATCCGGGAAGATCCAGACCACCAATTGGAGGTTCTAGACCGCCAATTGGCGGTTGGCGGTCTACAGGATCCGGATCTAGCTCATTTTGGTTGTGGGTCTGTCTTGATTTATTTGTTGGTCTTGGATGCATCTACCTCGCTTGTTGGAGCTCCGACCCGAAGAGAATTGCCAAAATACTCCCCATGATGGTGTGGAGTTTTCTGTTTTGCTCTTTGGTCCTTCTGTCTTTCGTTCAGGTCCTTCTCCCTTGCATCTTAGAACCCAGGTCTCACAATTAAGTCTTTTTCCCCTGCTTTTGGGTCCTTTCATGCTTCATCTCTTCAAACCTATTTATTTCTGAAATTCAAACATAAAACTCGTCACGTAGCATTGCTTAGGTGTAAGATAATGGATATAAGATACAAATATAATCATGAACTGATGTCAATCAATAGTCATCCGTGAACGTAATGAAGTACCTAAAACCATCTCTTGCACTTGTACTCATTAGACCACATACATTAGAATGTATCAAATCCAGGAAGTTATTCGCTCTTGGACATTTCTTCTTGAAAGGCCTCTTGGTCATTTTGCCCATTAGGCAAGGTTCACATGTCTCCAATGATTTAAAATCAAGTTGACCAAGAAGGTTAGCCTCTTAAAATTTCTGGATGGGTTTTTCATTTACGTGACTAAGACGATAGTGCCACAAGAGTGTATCATTCACGTGAGCTGTTTTAAGCCTTTTGTTATTGATGTTTAAAATTTGTCTATTATTTAATTCAAGCAAATAGAGTTCATTTCTTATGAAAGCATGTGCATAGAAATTTTCATTCTTCGATAAAGACAAGCAAGAGTTTGAAATTTATATTAAAATTATCCATATCTAAACATGATATAGAAATAATATTCTTTCTAATTGAAGGCACATAATAGACGTTCTTTAAACATAAATTTAAACCACTAGACAATTCAAGCTCCACAGAACCTTATGCAATCGCAACGACGCTTGCACCATTTCCAACCTTCAAAATCATCTTATTTTTCACGAGTTCATTCCTATCCGTTAGTAGCTGCACATTACAAATTATGTGAGCACAAGATCTGGTATCAATTACCCAATCATGGACATAGGTGGCTAAATTTATTTCAATAACAAATATACCTTTAGCCTGTTTGGGGCGTTTTCGCTCAATTACCCCGTTGTCAAGATCCTCCTTGTACTTGGGGCAATTCGGGCGGTTGTGTCTTTTTCCACCACAGTGGTAACACTCCGTATTAGGAGTCGAAGAATTCTTCCTTGAGGTACTCGCATGAGCCCCTCCTACTCCATTTCCCTTCAATGCCTTTTTGGCTAATTTGTTTTTGCCTTTTCCTTTGGTGATTTTCCTGGTCCCACCACGGACGGTTAGGACGTTCTTGTCCCGACCCTTGCCTATGTCAATTTCAGCCATTTTGAGACTGTTGTGAAGCTCCTCAAGACTCACCCATTTCTCACGCACATGATAATGCATAATGAAGTCCTTGTAGGACGGGGCTAGAGCGGCAAGAATAAAAACTTCTGTAATGTCATTGGACATCGGAGAGGAGAGCTTTGACAACTTCTCAAGGTATCCTTTCATAGCGAGAATATGCATAGATACAGATGTTCCCTCTGCCATGGCACATTGTGAGTGCTATGGTGGTCTTATAGCGCTCTTTTATAGCACTATCCTTGAACGTCTTTGTTAAAGCTTCCATGGTCTTCTTGGGTTTTGATTCCAAGTATTTCGCTTGAAGCGAGTCAGTCATGGATGCCAACATTAGACCGTGAACTTGGATCTCTTGGCCTTCCCACTCAGCTTTAGCCTCTTTCTCATTATCGGTTGCCTTCTCATTTAATTTTGGGATTTCACCATCCAAAATATGAGATAGTTTCTCAAACTTCAACATGATATTGACTTTGAGTTGCCAGCTTATGAAGTTGGAGCCATCATTTGTCAAAGGATGTTTTTCAATCATAGATCGCATAATAGGTTGAATATTCGACATTTCTACAAAATAAATTTATATGAGATTTAATGTCAATGTTATGTTTCAAAATCGATACCGCAAAGTAACATGTCTATAAATGTAGCAATTCAAGATCCTATCAATCATAATATAAACTAGTTAAGGGATATAAGATATATTATAAAATCAAGGTAAGAAAACATTTTCTAATCATAACCATTTCGAAAATTTTGCAAACTTTTGCATTTTCAAACTCTTATGACTTGTCGTTTTACTTAAGAGGGAATTTGACCAATCCTCCTAAGGAAACTCTTTTTCTCAAAACCGAGCTAGGGCTCCGGGTCTTGTTAAGAATTTTTTTTTTCATTTGATACGAGATACGTTTATCCATTGTATTCACAAATAAATACACTCCGTGTCCACTAAGGGTGAATCACATCTCGTACCTCTATTCATGGCTAAACAATAGACAACCTTATATCTCCCACGATTCCCAAAGATGGAGGAAGCTATCTCCCGCTAAGGGCGAGCAGAATATCCCTCGATTGATGGCTGCTAGAGGATGAAATAAGAAAGAAAAATACTCTTAATTTTGTCCTGGACAATTAAACATTTATATGTGATTTTAGAATTTTGGTGATCATGTTTATTTATATCTATACACATCCTAACATTCATTCACACAATCACATACATGTCAAGCACACACATATATAAATTATATCCATTCACACACATATTGGTGTGAGTTTATATGTTCGCACATCCTTGACCTTTGCACCTTCTCCATGACTTCTTCTTGCACCTTGTACATAATATTGCAAAATATAAACATCCATCTCACAATTTTGAAAATTGTGTAGTGCAAGTCATATGTAAAAATTCTCTCATATGCATGCATATACATAGATAATTGGCTTTTACATACATAAGCCCGTGTGATTGGATAATAATAGTAACATTCATATCATTCATTCATACATGGCTTCGATGGAACATACAAACTCACATATCCCTCTAAAAGTGAACTAGAGCAACGCATGTACATATACTATATATTACTCGATTTAGTTTATCCTTCATCTCTAAATCAAAAAAATTCAAAACCATTTGAAATCCATTCAAAACAATGTTTTTCAACCATAGTTCAAAATATAAATCATTTGAACCACAATTTATCCAAATTTCCAAAAGAAAAAAAACTTTAAGGAAAGATAAACATGTGTCTCTTTCGATTTGTCGATTCCTTATAAAATAATCATTTAATATAAAAAGAAATTTTTATATATTAGACGTAAGTCTAAATCTTAATTCTAACATTCATATGATGTGTTTTAAAACATTTAAAACTATCAAAAGCATAAATTAGAATTAAATCAACAAAACTGTCGGAATACTCAAAAAAGAAATCAAACATGAATTGTTTCGATTGGAGATGGTAAAATAAAATTAATTATATAGTCTAATCATTGAAAAATTGAACTAAATGCTCTGATACCATTGTAGAATTTTGTGCCCCTATGTGTATATATTTTAAAATTTATACATGCATACAAAAATTGATTTCCATATTTTCGACAATTTCATTTACATTATTTTATATTTATTCTAATATCATGTAATCTACATATATATTAAAATAAATTGAAGATGATCATACCCAAAAGTTCTTTAAAATCTTTAAAAAAATCCGAAGTTGCGTTGCCCGTTGAATCGTCCTCTGATTCACTTCCAAGTGTTCACCAAACTCTAAACAAGATTAGAGAGAAATGAGCCAGCCAATCAATCTCTAAATCAATGTTAAAATCTATCTAATAATCTCTCTAAAGCTCCTGGGAATTTAATCTCCAAAAACTTTAATAACTAAGAAATTTTTCGGATGGATTAATAAGGTGGTTAGGGAGAGAGAAAATTTTGCATTAGTATTAACAAGGAATGGAGGATGAACCTATTTATAGGATTTCCTCTAACGTACACCATGTGCAAACCAGTTACACATGATCCCTTATTAATCTCTCCACTAAACCACATCATGTGCAAACCACTTTGCACATGATCTCTTGTTTATTTTGCTACATCATCATCCCATAACTACCTTTAACCAAGGTGGATTAAATCCAGCAATTAATTAGTAAAAATTCTCTTACTAATATATGCAAAAATGTGGTCAAACGGTTGGACAATTTTTCACTATTTTTGACTCCATCAAATTTTGGATTAATATCCAACAAAATTTAGAATTTGGGGTTTTAGCAAATTCATATGTTATAATATTGTAGATCACATTATATCATGTAATATATTATCATATATAATGTAAAAACATTATACCCCATAATATATACTTCTCCTATGAATTTATTAATTATTCTAACCATGTCGTTTTCACGACATAATGATTTTATTCTTTTACCACACGTATAATATTTCATAACACATGAAACTTATTACATCATATAAAATATAAAATTACATTTCTTGTTTCCCAATTTTGTGGTGTGACTTATAAGAAGATCTAAGTTATGTTGGCAATGATATAAACACATTATATCATAAACTATAAACGATATCTAGCTACACATTATAGTTAACCAATTAACAAAGATATTTGCTCACTCGAACTAAAGACGATCCACTAACTTATGTAAAATATCACTTGTGTCTATCCCTTGCCTCATGATATTAAGAATATTATACAAAGTAGAAATGTGTCATATTTGTATTATATATTCATTTCTTGATCTCTTAAGCTAATTATAATTTAACACAAGTCACATTGTGCACATTATAATTTCGCTTTATGAAGGGGCCCACTAATATCATTACTCAAGGAGGGAAAATGATAATTCTTTGACAAACTATCTTTTCGAGCATAAGTCATACTTAACCAACTATTGTCTTTATCACTATACTCAATGACAACTTTTGACAATAATCAAATTAAACGCTTCCTATGTGAAAAGACATAAGTCTTATATCTTAGGATTCAAGACACGATGAAAACATTAATGACACATAACACAAGTCTATAATATTTCACTTGCTAGGTCTATTCAATATATCAAAGTAACCATTTTCCCCTTCTATATACTCGTGTCGTTAAATATTTGTAGAGCTACAATACTCTTTAACCAACACGACAATCTTATCTCGGTAATTAATGTTCCATGTCAATTACCATGATTGTGAATAACTTTTGATTTATGTAAACCATTATCTTTTAGAGCTCTACAGTTAAGGACCAAGAGTTTCTTCCTTAACACTTCTAAAAGATGAATACAATAATCAAGGAACAAAATGTTTACACATTGAATTCATAACAATTGACATATAAAAACAAAAGTTTTAGAACGCATTCCTTTCACCTAGTGGGGGTCACGGTCAGAGCTCCACACTCAACCTCAACCTCCACCTTATCACCCTCCTCATCATCGGGTTATGTTAACCAAACTCCACCACCAGGTTGACCCAAAGTACACCTCTATTAATCAAACCCTTCAAGCGTTCATGCATAGCATGCAAAGTTCATTCAAAACTTTGGAAGTGCAAGTTCGCCAGTTGGCTCATCAGCTCCATGAACGTGAGAAGAGTCAGTTCCCGAGTCAAGTTGTGGTTAATCTCAGGGGTCAACCTGCTCAGGCTAGGTAGAATGTGCACAACGTTGAAGATGACCCTTCCCAACATGCAAATGTTGTCCATACCTTTATATCGGGAAGCGTTGTTGATAACAATGTGGAAATGTTTGCATCCAACCATGTTTGTGACTCTTCCGAGGAGCATCATGAATCTTGGAAGAAACCCATTCCCGAGACTCCTCCTCGTGAGACTTATGTCCCCAAGGCACCATTCTCTCATAGGTTGACTAAAAAATGTGATGAGCATTGGGACAAAATTGTAGAGGTACTTAGGCAGGTCAAGGTGAACATTCCGTTGGTGGACGTTGTTCAACAAGTGCAACCGTATGCCAAGTTCCTTAATAATCTTTGCACCATTAAGAGGAGAACAAATGTTCCCAAAAAGGCATTTCTAGCTGCCAATGTGAGTTCAATATTGACACAACCCATGCAAGTCAAATACAATGACCCCAGTTGTCCAATTGTTTCTTGTATGAACGATAACGTGGCAATCCCTCAAGATCTGTTGGATTTGGGAGAATTTGTGAACCTCCATCCCTACTCTGTTTATGTCAACAAGGACCACCGTTCAATTGGTTGACAAATCTGTTAAGATTCCACGTGGAAGTGTAGAGTATGTCATTATTAACATGGGCAAGTTTGTATTCCTAGTTGATTTCATCATCTTGGATACTGAACCGGTGTCTAACCCACAAGGACAAATTCCGGCGATCCTTGAGAAGCCATTTCTGACGACATCTAAAGCTTTGATCAATTATCATAATGGCTTGATGAGATTGTCTTTTGGAAACCTCACGGCGGATTTCAACATCTTTAATCTTGGCAAACAACCTGAGCTCTTTAACGATCTTGTCGGAGCCAATTTTATTCAGGAAATAGATGAGGTTGAGTCAATGGGCATGTTCGAATCACATTGAAATATTATTGAGGTGCCCAATGACAAGGTTGCAATTGAAGAAGATCACTAGTACCGAATAGGGAATAAACGTCACCAAATATACGTTGGTCTCGCGTAAATGCAACGTCTATAGGTATATACGTCGGGTGTAAGGGAGGCCGGCGTCTATACATAACTATAGACGTCGGTTATTCTACAACTGACGTCTATAGTTATGTATAGGCGTCGGTTGTTGTTTAGCCGACGTCTATACCTCCTTAAAAATGTTATAAAAAATTGATTATTTTTGGAAATGTTGTTATTTTTGGTGTTTGGTTGGAATGTTTTTTTGGTGTTTGGTTGGAATGTTTTTTTTGGTGTTTGGTTAGAATGTATATACGTGGGAATTAATGTTGTTCCTTTTGGTGTTTGGTTGGAATGTTTTTTCATGTTTTGATAATATGTTTTTGTTTGAGAGGTTTAGTTAGAATGACCAAGTGAATGGGGTGGAGTACAAGTAAAGGTGAACATTTTATCATGTCTTTATTTATATGATAAATTGATACATGTAGTTTAATCCCACATTGGAGAATATTTTTTTGTTGGTTGGGTTGAGGTACTCTACCACTCCTTTAGTTCTAAATGGGAGTTGGGTACCAAACTACAGTAGACAAGTGACATATATATATGGTCAAAAGATTAGCATTTGGGGCACTTGGGCAACTTGGACTTAAGATGGTTGCAATTTTTTTATTATTATTTGAAGGTATAGACGTCGATTTTATATAGTAGCCGACGTCTATATGCCGCAATTTTTTTTATTATTATATTAAGGTGTAGACGTCGATTTTATAGGGTCGCCGACGTCTATAGGTTGTAATGTCTGTATGTATATATGTCGGTCACCCTATATGGTCGACGTTTATAGGTCGTAACAATTTAGTCCCACATCGGAGAATTTTTTGTTGTTGGTGTGGTTCATGTACTCCATCATTCCTTTATTGCTGAACGCGAATAAGTTGGGGCACTTGAGCATCTTCGGCTTGATTTACTTGGTTAATGGTCAAAAGATTGACACTTGGTGCACTTGGGCAACTTGGGTTTGCTTAATGTATGGATTGAGTGCCTGTTATAGGTAGTAATAATATTTTGGGTTGGGTTAATCAAAGGTATAATAGACGTCGGTCGTATACATCCGACGTCTATACACTGTATAGATGTTGGTCGTATGTAGCCGACGTCTATATAGCAGGGCATAGTCGACAGGGAAATATATGTCGGGCACTTTGACCGCCAAAATCCAACATTTATACCCCTGTATATCCGATGTATATAGGCTTTTCTACACTAGTGGATTTTCAGGAATCTGCTTGTGACCTTCTTGACGAGGAGGCACATCTAGGTACCTACTTTTCGTATCCTGTGGCTCTGAAGTCATTTGAAATTAACTGTGAATCCAACAATAACCCACCTCCGGTCGAGCTTAAACTTGTCCCCGATAACCTTAAATACATCATTTTCGGGATAATGAGATCTTGCTCCTCATTATTGCTTCTGATCTTGCAAAAGATCAAGAGACTGTCCTCAAAAAAGTGCTCATGGAAAACAAAGAGGTTATCGGGTGGTCCTTGAAAAACATCAAGGGAATAAGCTCTGGTATTGTCCGGCATCGGATCCACATGGAAGAAAATTTTAGGCCCCGTCGGGACCCACAACGAAGATTGAATATTGTGCGGAAAAACCCGTCCAAAAGGAAGCTATTAAGTGCTTGGATCATGGTAGAATATATCATATCTCTGATAGTTCGTGGGTGAGTCTTGTCCATTTGGTTCCCAAGAAGTCAGGCGTGATGGTTGTTGAGAACAAGCATAATGAGCTTATACCAATACGCCTACAAACAGGCTGGCGAGTTTGCGTTGATTATCGCAAGCTCATTGCGGCAACACAGAAAGATCATTTCTCGTTGCCATTCATTGATCAAATGTTGGAAAGGTTAGCCAGACATGAGTACTAATGCTTTCTTGATGGATACTTTGGCTACAACCAAATCTCACTGCCCTCGAGGACCAAGAGAAAACCACATTTACATGTCCCTTTGGTAGGTTTGCTTATCGTTGGAAGCCCTTTGGGTTATGTAACATGCCAGCAATGTTTCAAAAGGGTATGATTAGTATCTTCTCCGATATGGTGGACATTTCCTTGAGATTTTCATAGACGACTTCTCCATATTTGGCACTTCCTTTGATAAGTGTTTTCACCACTTGAGCCTTGTCCTCAAGCGATGCCGTGAGAAGAACCTCGCTCTTAATTGGAAGAAATCTCACTTCATGGTGAAGCAAGGAATCATGCTTGGACATGTGGTTTCAAGTAGGGGAATTGAGGCTGATCCCGCCAAAGTGGGTCTCATTGCTAGTCTCACACTGCCATGTAATGTGAAGGATATTTGCGCCTTTCTTGGGCATGCTGGATTCTATAGGCGGTTCATTTGAGATTTTAGTAAAATTGATCGACCTCTCACCGTCTTGTTGGCTAAGGATGCGATTTTTTAGTTCACATTGGATTACCACCATGTTTTTTTGACCTTGAAGAAAGAGTTGACTTCAACTCTCACAATTAAGGCACCGATGTGGACTGAACCCTTTGAGTTGATGTATGATGCATCCAACTTCGCTATGGGAGCAGTGCTTCGGCAATGATTGGAAAATTGCATCATGTGATCTACTATGCCAGTAGAACACTCAATGATGCCCAATTGAACTAGACTGTGACCGAGAAAGAATTCTTAGCGATCATTTTCGCTTTGGAGAAATTATGATCATAATTGATTGGCTCCCACATATTTATTTACTATGATCACATAGACATCAAGCACGTCATGGTGAAGAAAGATGCAAAATCTCGAATCTTGAGATGGATTTTGTTGTTACAAGAATTCGATCTCGAGATTTGGGACAAAAAAAGGTGTGAAAATGTTTAAAGCAGACCACATGTCTCGTCTTGAGAAGACCAACCCACATGATCAAATTATTAATGACAAATTTCCTGCCGAGCAATTGTTCACGATCGAAGATAACCCCTAGTTTGTTGACATCGTTAACTACCTCGTATGTAACTTCCTGTAGGTTGGTTGAAATCTAACCAAACCAAATTTGGATCTTATGTCAGATTCTTTCACTTGGATGATCCCTACCTATTCAAATACTGCTACGGCCAAATTTTTAGGCGGTTCATCCCAAATAATGAGTTCCAAAGTGTACTCCAATTTTGTAACTCTGAGGCATGTGGAGGGCACTTTGGAGCAAAGAAAACTACTGCCAAGGTGCTCCAATCTGGATTTTACTGGCCTTCGCTTTTCAAACATCCTTATGAATTTTGTAAGCAATGTGATTGGTGCCAACGCCTTGGAAAAACCAGTCGACAAGATATGATGCCTTTGCAAAATATCCTCGTCGTCGATATCTTTGATGTGTGGGACATCAACTTTATCGGTCCTTTCCCGAATTCGTTTGAGAATGTTTACATTTTGGTGGCCGTATTGACTATGTGTGTAAGTGCGTAGAGGCCATCCCCACAAAGACCAATGACAACAAGGTGATCACCAATTTTTTAAAGGGCATTTTTGCACAATTTTGTACACCTCGTACCATAATCAGCGACAGGGGTACCCACATCTGCAATCGCTCCTTTGAAGTGCTTATCAGGAAGTGTTCGATCACCCACAAGCTTGTGACTCCATTTTATCCGCAAACTAGTGGGCATGTCAAAGTCTCCAATCATCAATTAAAGCAAATCCTTGAGAATGCGGTTAATTCCTCGAGGAAGGATTGGTCGACTAAATTGAATGACGCGTTGTGGCCTTTCTGCACCACGTATAAAACTAATTTGGGTATGTCCCCATATCGAGTAGTGTACGGCAAGACTTGCCACCTACCCGTCGAGCTCGAGGATCGTGCTTTCTGGGTGATCAAGAACCTGAATATGGATCTTGATAAAGTAGTGGTGCAACATAAACTTGACATCGTGGAATTAGAAGAGCTACGTAATTATGCGTATGAAAATGCCAAAATTCATAAGTCCTAGGCAAAATGTTTCACGATTGGATAGTTATGTGAAAAAGTGTTTACGGTCGGGCAGAAGGTGTTGCTCTACAAATCCCGGCTTCATCTGTTTGCAGGTAAGCTCCGTAGTCGCTGGTCTGACCCGTTTATTGTGCAAACCATATTTCCTCATGGAGCGGTTGAAATTCTAAACCTAGAGAATGGAGACGTGTTCAAAGTTAATGGACAAATCCTCAAACCTTACTTGGAGGGGGCACCAGCAGAAGTAGAGGAGGACATGTTCCTTCATGAACCTCCCTCGCACGCAACCACGTGATTGGTTGTGAATTCATGTTTGTACATCTTTTAAATAAATAAAAAAGGGAGAGGGTGACTAAAAACTTTTATACATGTTTTCCACATATCTGAAAGTTTGAGGGTTTGACAACAATTCTTTCATACACATAACCCTACCTATTTAAAGACACTCTTCTTTGCATTTCCCTTCTCCTCACCCAACAAAAAACTCAGCTCACCTCCAAACAACCTCATCCACCATTTTCCCTAAGTCCAGCTCAAATCTCCACACCATATCCGTTAGTAGCGGACCATAATCCGCCACTGATAGGTTTTGTAGCATATCTGGTCGTCTGTTTTCTCCAGTTAGCTTCCTCACCTTAGGTCATCTCTCTGGTTGTCTCTCATGCCCGTGATCAACTCTCTGTGCTCCTTGTGGATTGGTAAAACCTTTACTCATCCAAAATTAGTTTGATTTATTATTGTTGCACCTTTCAAATCGTAGACTTTGCATGCTTAAATCACACTTTGGACCAATAATACGATAGGCTGAGTTCAGAACTTGCCACGTAGACATTTTTAGGCCCATATTCATTTTTCCATCGGCCAATAGCGGATATTGATCTGCCAGTGGGGGATTGATTAGAGGTTTTGACCTTCACATTTTGCTACCTGTTGGGGTTGTCATCTTTGAGCTTATTTCCGTATTTACATACACTCGTCGGATGGAATCAGACTTTGCATTTATCATCACTCGGTTAGGGATTCCTTTTGATGTTCGCATTGCTGAACTTGGGTGGACCCCTCTCCTTACGGTGAGGGGAGTAGGCATTCTACCCCATCTGTTGTAAATGCCTTTTACCGTTCCCGGACCGAAGATGGTGAAGGCATGAAGGTCACCATCAACGGTAGTACTTATCCACTCACTCCCTCTGTTATTACATATATTACCAGGTTACCCTTTTTGGATTGCAAGGTCCACCAATGACGCACATTGAACTTCTATCGTTTAGTGATGGGTAGAGGGCACCTGATAAATCCTCAAAGGAGTTTGAGCAACTCCCATCTATTTTAGAATGTCCATGTGGCTGCTCATTGAGTGAGTAAAAACATCCTGGGGTTAAGGTACCATTCCACATTTTCTGTTACCTATCTAGATTTGATCTATGCCCTCATGACCAAAGATCAACACTGCATTTGCAACGTGCTCTTTAGCACGCTGCAAAAAGATGCTCGAGAAGGCAGGCAACCTTTACCCCTTCTTGTCACTCGTATTTACAGTCATTTTGACCCACAGTACACTCAAAATTTCATCGACTCAGAAGGGGTCCCCATTGACATCGAGTAGATCACACCTGCACATGGCCGAGCACTTCCCGACTCCTGGCGGGACCAAGACAACGATAAGGATGTTCGTGTTCATTCTTCTGATGGATCTATTGTCTCAGAGACACTTTTCAGTTACAACTTCGACACATTGTCACTATCTAAGCAAAATGCAGTGCTTCCGAAGCAAAACCGTAAGATGTACAAGTTGTTGAAGAATCTGGGACCAGGGGTTCTTCCTCACAATAGGCACCCTCCTCTTGGTGTCGAATGAGGTGACATGTATTGGTTAGGTTGTGCATTTTATTCATTGCATACATTGTGGACAATGCATGGCCTAAGTGTGGTGGGGGGAGTTTTATCGTATGTACATAGTCGAGGCTTTTAGATTTTCTTTTGTGTGTATTGTTATGGTCATGTTAGTGTGCTGCAATTTACATTGATATATATGCTTGTCATGATCCTTGGGTGACATGTCTTCTTTTGTTTGCCTAGTGCATTAATTTTTCTATTTCTTTCAAAACTTTCATGTGTTTGCGAAAGAAAAATTATTTGTGAGTTTTGTGTGTGTTTAGCATGCGCAAAACCGTTGAGAGGCAAAGTAAAAAATGAATCCTCCAACATTGACTTGAACATGATGGAATAGGATATCTAGTACACCATCTTTAGGTCTTATCTAGTAGTAAGGATACAGCCCGGTTTTTCTTCGGGAGGAGAGTAATCATAGGGTTTCAATACTCAAACAAATAAAGAAGTCAACCTTGCACCTAGTGAGTCAAATAATTCGTGTATATTAGTATAAGGAAGTTTGTCATAGTCAATGACCTTTAAACTCCTGTTGGGAAACCTTAAGTGTAGGGGTTTTGGTTAATGTGTAGATAAGAAAAAAGTGAGTAGGGTGTTCTCTCTTCTCGTATGGCTCCTAGCACTCGTAAAATTAGGTCTGAGGGGACATGATGCATGGTGCTTTCAAGACATCTGACTTGTGATGCACCAACCGAACTCCCGTTACACAGATGGTAGGGATCGTCCTATGTGGAGATTTAGGAGAAGGTGTACGTGATAGTTTAAGTTCTAATAGGCAATTATGCACGAAACATGACCCTGAGAGAATTATCCACCAACTAGTAAAAAATAAAAGGAAAAAAAGAAGAAAAAATGTTAATACAAATAAGAACCTTAATGGACTTTACACAGTGTATCACTTGAGGATATTAAGGTTGCCCCTGTCTTTCACTTAAGTCCTTAATTAACTTGCATTAATGGTTCCCTTGGCTAGGTTTGTGGACTGGATACATATATAGAGTCGGCCCGTAGGATTACCGGGTCTAATGATCGACAAAAATAGGTCCATCGAGTCATGTTGCTAGGTTGAGTAATGCATCAATATTCGGATTTTGTGGGTATATCCACTGAAAACCCTCAGGAGACATCACTCCTCCTCCTTGGCGACAAGGAGGTTTAACAACTTGTTGCACGTTCTAAGTGCAACTGTGATTCCTACGAAAGTGAGTTAGGATTTCCTAGTTTCTCGTATGTTTTCATTTCTTTCATTTTTCTTTTTCTTTGTTTTGCTCGGGACTAGCAAAATGTAAGTGTGAGGGTATTTGATGAGTAGCTTATCTTACATCACATTCATGTTATATATCTTTTTTTTACCCCAATATTGTGCTACTCGAGTTGTTGTTTGTAGTGTTTCAGGAGTAAGGTAATAAATAAGAGGAAGATAGCAAAAATGACCTGGATGTAGCAAGAATGGACTAAATTGAGGACTTCTGGACCTATTTGTAATGCACAAGAACTGGATCACAAATCAGGAAGGACCCAAGTAAAAACCCGGAGGGACATGATTGAGAAGTATAAAATAATGTGACACATGACTTGAACCAGATTTGTATTTCTCCAATTAAAACCACATCGGGTTGACACAGTGGACCAGAGCTTCACCTCATGTGCCAATACAAGAAACAAAGCTGAAGACAAAATTTGAATCCGATCGGATCCATTTGATCAACCACTGGTTGATTTGGATCCTCCACTGGTGGATCAAAATGGTCCAAAGGGTCTCAAATTTTGCCGTGGGTCGGGTGTTCGGGTCAAAGCATTTGAGGACCATAATATGTGATTTAGAGTCATTTGATTATTTCTCGATTAATCTTAACCATGTATTAGTCTATAAATAACATTGTAATCTGTCCACTCCCTCTTCTTCTTGCTCCTCCATTAGTTTAGGTTTATTTTGTTGCTGATTAGTGTAAAGGAGAAGAAGGAGAAACTCTGTAATCTTTTCTTTTCAATCAAGTGTTAGTGTTGTTCTTTAATTACATGTCCTTCCTTTGATGCAATTTCTTTTATGTTGTTGTTCGCTTAATCTTGTTTTCCTTCATTTCCATTATGGGTTTATTTTCTTTTCATGCTTTCTTTAGTTTAGACATGAGTAGAGAGTAGTCCATTCCCATTAGGGGAGTGGAGAAGAAGGTGATGTGATTACGTGATGTATGAGGTGTGTGTGTTAATCATAATCCTCTGAGCCTTACATAATTTCCATAACCATCAAATGGAATTCACTCTTATCTTTGATGTGCCAATGCTCTTGAGTGATGCTTAGCACATGCTTAGATTAGTGGACCTATTTTATGGAGAATGATGAGGTTAGGATAAGGATGGAGTGGAAGAAGGAAACATAACATGTGGGAGCATGTGCTCTTGTTGGCCTCATCTTAATTAATGTCTTGTATGTTTTAATGATTGTGTAAATCTTATTTCATGTGGAGACATAGTGGGGTTTGATCTTTACGAACGAGTTCATTTAGCTTGATTTCAATTATTGTCATGTATGTTTTAATGATAATGTGTTATCTTATTTCATGTGGAGGCAAAGTTGGATTTCGTTTTATAGTTTTCATGTACTATATGTTGTGACGAGCATAAATGAACACACACACATACACATATTTTCGTACTCGCATTCTTTCTCTACCCCCTAAGGGGTTTAGTTTTATTGCTTGTTTTTCGATTACATTAGCATAGTAGTGTAACTCCGCTCGCATCCCTCTCTTCATCTCCCTCACTCGAGTATTGTGGATTACGACTCACGCGCGCTCCCTATGGACTCGACCCGTGCTTGCCACCGCTTCAACGCGGTCGTGCACTTGCGGTATTTTAACTGATTCAATCAATAATCCAGTTACATTATAATGTAATCAAGTCATTTCAAACTACTCAATCATTATCAAATAATCAAAGAATAAACTTGATCCTATCGAAATGTAAGAGTTTAGGCGTCTGAACAAACGTTTTTACCACCATGTTCTCCCACACATTGGAGAAAGAAATTGACGTTCTAACATGTGAAAGAGAGAATTTTATTGGATTTGTTTTGTTTGCGGTGGGACCCACTAATGAATAAAAGAAAAAGAAGTTTATAATGTATTTATCTTGTGAAATAAAATTTATAATTTTTTAAAAACACCAAAAAATATTATTTTCAAGACCTGAAAATAGACACTTGTATTGTTATAAAATTTTGTAATTTTAAAATTCTAAACAGTCCCACACAGGGACGTTGTTAATAAATTAATTATTTATGAATGTTTGCCCAACAACGATTTTGAAAAAAAAGGAAAAACATTATTAGTCAAGTTTATTAATAATTAAAATTAATATATAAAAGTTAAAAGATAATATATATTTATTTGTAAAGACTGAGAGAAAAGTAGATTTGACAGCAAGATATTTTTATTTAATGTTGTGATAGAGAACAAGAGAGAATAAAAATTGTGGTTAATGGTATGAAGTGGAACAGATGATATGGCAGAGAGAGGAAACTGTGATAGCATTTTAGTAAATACTTTTGTTATGGATGACATGAGAAATTACTACGACACTTCAAAGAGGTTCTGGGGTGTGAAACAAGCTAATTGCCCTTTTAAGTATCGAGTGATACCCTCACACCTACCGACGGACTACAAAAGCAGAATCCTATAATGCATACATTGAAACACAAAATAGGTGTTCAAAATGATCTTAATCCATCCTAGTTGGCATCCATGTCATCTAAAGTGATGAGTCATCAAGTTGGAAACCGAAAAGATGAGGGGAAGATGAAAAGATAAGGAGAAGATGAAAAGATGAGGAAAAGATGAAATGATACATTACATTCATCGTAATGATTTGAATTGTTTTGATTGCTTGTCATTAGCATAGAAGGTAGAAGGCAAAAGGTCCCCTTAATGTGGAGGGAATCTAAGAGTCATTTGTAATGCTAAAAATAGCATACAAAGCCATGTATGTAAATGTGTGCGAAGTGCAAGAAAGATTAGAGAGTACGAGTTTGGGTCTTTCTCTTCTTACATTCTACCTCAACCACCAATATCGAAACACGACCACAGTATTTATTCCAAACAACTTGGTATCAGAGCCATGTCGAGCTCAAGTATGACCCCGTTCGGTCAAGTTATGTTGCCCAGCCTGTCGAAATCGAATTATGTCGAGAACGGCTTCAAGGAGGAGCCGGAGGCCATGAACGCCAACCAAAAGAAGGTGGCGAAGGAGTTGCACAAAAGAGATCAAGGCGCAATGTTTCTTCTCTTTCAAGCGGTCGATGAGGCCGGATTTGAGAAGATAGCGGGAGCAAAAACGTCCGAGGCATGGGAAATTCTAGAGAAGGGGTATAAGGGTATGGATCGTGTAAGGCAAGTGCGCCTCCAACTGCTTCGAGATGAGTTCGAAGCATTGAAGATGGAGGAGTCAAAAGGAGTGACCGACTATATCACAAGGGTGCGTAGGGTTGCGAACCAATTGAAAATAAATGTAGAGGAGTTGAAGGAAGGGGGAGTGGTGGAGAATATCTTGCATTCTCTCAACGAATTCTTTGAAAATGTGGTGTGTGCCATTGAAAAATCATAGAATCTCGAGGAGATGACGATCGACGATCTTGCTAGCTCGTTTGAGGCACACGAGCAAACAAAAAAGAAGAAGAGGCAAAACGTCTTGGAGGAGGCGTAGCAAGCGAAGGTGTCACTTAAGGAGGAGAAACCTCACAACGTAGATCGTGGAAAAGATTGTGACTATGGCGGCCAATTGATTGACATCATTTCATTCTTATATTTGTATCTTATATCCATTATCTTACACCTAAGCAATGCTACGTAACGAGTTTTATGTTTGAATTTCAGAAATAAATAGGTTTGAAGAGATGAAGCATAAAAGGACCCAAAAGCAGGAAAAAAGGACTTAATTGTGAGACCTAGGACTAAGATGCAAGGGAGAAGGACCTGAACATAAGACGAAGGACCAAAGAGCAAAACAGAAAACTCCACACCATCATGGGGAGTATTTTGGCAATTCTATTCTGGTCGGAGCTCCAACAAGTGAAGTAGATGCATCAAAGACCAAAATAGACATCCATAAATGCCCTGAATAAAATCCAGCATGATCCAAACCATATAGACCGCGAATTGGCAGTCCAAGACCACTAATTGGAGGTCTGTTTTGGCCCAAATCCGCTAAGATTTTGGTGGGTCGCGTATTAGCGTGTATTTAGTCCATTTCTGGTATTTGTTTAGTCCCACATCAGGGGATTATCCCGGATTGCCTTTTTCTTTGGCTATAAATAGAACTCTTCACCTTCTATTGTAAACTGCTCATTGCTTGGTGGTATTCTCTCTACTAATGAGTGAGCCTTGAAGCAGAAACTCAAGGTGGAGAAGAATGCTACCTTCAATGTGAGTCATTGTTAATAAAATAATTGTTCTAGTTTCTTTTAATCTTGTCTTTTAATTTGTGCATGCTTGTTTAGTCTTTTCTTTCCTTTTAAGTTTATTTAGTATTTCTTGCTTGCTTAGTGTAGTTTCATTTCAGTATTATGCTTCATTTTGTTAATATAGTTAGTGTAATGAGTAGTGAGTAGTTCCATCCCGATTTGGGGGTGGAGAAATATGTGATATGATCATGTAGTGTATTAAGTATGTGTTATCTTAATCCCTTGAGCTTTATATGATTTCCATAACCATCTAATGGGTTCACTCTTATCTTTGATATGCTAATGCTCTTGAATGAAGCTTAGCTTATGCTTTGATTAGTGGACCTATTTTATGGGAAATGATAAGGTTAGGATATGGATGGAATTAATATTGGAAACACAATTTATAGTGTATGTACTATTGTTGCCTTTACCTTAGTTAATGTCTTGTATGTTTTAATGATATTGGGTTATCTTAATTCATGTGGAGGCAAAGTAGGGTCTAGTCTTTATACATGAGTTCATTTAGCTTCATTCCAATTATTGTCTTGTATGTTTTAATGATGTAGTCTTATCTTAATTCATGTAGAGGCAAAGTTGGATGTAGTTTTATGATTTCATGCACTACATGTTGTGAGGAGCTTAATTGAACACACACACACACACATCTTTATATTCACATTATTTCTCTACCCCCTATGGGGTTTAGTTTTTATTGCTTATCTTTCATTTCCTTTTGCATTCTAGTGTAGTTTAGTGTAATCAATCTTTCTTTCCTTTCTTTACCACTCGCCTTCGCACAAACCAAACATTGACACACCTCCCAGTTGACGACCCGTATTTTCCACCGCTTCAACGCGGCCGTGCACTTGCGGTTTAAATAAAACGATCAATCACCAATCAAATAAGAAGGATGGCGAGTGCTTCAAATGTGGGAAGCGTGGTCATTTTGTGAACGAGTGTTGGTCGCAAAAGAAGATGGAGGAGAGCTCCAACTGTGCTCATGGAGGCTGAACATCCAAGAAGGATGTTGAATGTTTCAATTGTGGGAAGCATAGACACTTTGCTAGTGAGTGTTGGTCGAAGAAGAATGTGGAAGAGAGTTCCAACATTGTTGCCGAGGAGGAAGATGTTGGTTTTTTGGCCTTAATCTATGTTTTGATGATTTAATCAACCTAATCTTAATTGTAATCATATAGAGTAGCACACATATTGCATTGCATATATATTGCTTTGTGCTAACTTCTACAGGTTATCAAGACTCAAAGAAGAAAGGAAACCAAGTAAAGACATGTAATCAAGCTCATTTGAAGACATGTAATTTGTATTTCTTTGAGTCTTAGGAACTTTGTGTAATTGAGCATACTTGAGCTAAAAACTACTCAAACACACACTAGGTTCCCTATAGAAGTTGCACACAAAATTTCACATAATTTGGACTTCAATATATCACTCAAACTTAGACCGGAAAACACTAAACTAAAACCTGAACAGTCTGTCCACATTCGGTCGACCGAAACAGAACGCGGTCGACCGAGTGATCATATATCCTATTAGTGTTTTACTACCCAAGTTCGTTGACCGTCCAGACCTTTTCGGTCGACCGAGTAACAACATATTTTCGACCGTTTGTTTTGTCGTATATTCCCAACGGTCGTATTCATATTATTCCTAAATACCACAAATACATTTAGTGTATCGGTCGACCGAGGACCTTGTTCGATCGATCGAACTAAGACATCTCGACAAACCCAAAGTGCATGTCGGTTTTCGGTCGACCGTGGACCTTGTTTCGGCCTACCGAATTGACCTTGTTTGTTAACCCCGAAGAGCATGTTATAAATCAGTCGACCGAACCTCTCTCGGTGTTCGACCGATAACTTAAGTGTACCTAGAATATAGCCTTGGACGGTCGACCATTCCTTTATCGGGAGACTGAACTTACCGATCCGGTCGACCGAACCTATGCAGAAATGCATCCTGCAAGTTTCTGTTTTGTGTATCTTCCACAAACTTGTCCCAACGACTATAATTCACTTAGATCTTATAAATAGGTGTTCCTTTGACACAATTACATATCTCTTACACTTCCATTTGTGAAATACACCTAAGAGAAACTCTCAAGTCTCCCATTCCCCAAATCCTACTCTCCAAGCTTAAACTTCCACATCTTAGCATTAATTCCACATCCTAAGCTAAGTGTGCTCAAGTTAGAGAGTGTCTTCCACTTAAGATCTCAGTTGTAAAGAAGCAAGGACTTCGGTGAAAGCCCAAAGTGTTCCTCTCAGATTGTGAGAGAAGAAAGTCAAGCTCACGAGGGTGTTCATGGAGCTTGTTTTGTAAAAGGCTTAATCTCGGCCCGGAACGAGGTTGATAGTGAAGACGCGAGCGGAGCTCGAGGGAGATCGAGCGGAGCTTGCAAGAGAGGAAGTAGGCGGGAGGCCGAACCTCTATAAAAATCCGGTGTCATCATTGTGGTTTGCTTTACTTACTTGTATTTGTTTAAATTCGGTTGTGCATATCTTGATTGATTAAACAAGTAGGTAAATTCGGTTGTGCATATCTTGATTTGTTTAAATTACAGACCCTCACGATCCTATAGAAGATGCCCACGGTGATGGAATGGCGTTGTTTGTTAGCAACGAGGATGTGACCAATCATGTCATCCAAGCTCAAGTTGAGGATGAGCATAAGGAGGAATACGAAGAAAATAAAGAAAATGAGAGAAGAGTGGAGGTGACGGAGCTCATTGTTAATGAGATGATGTGGGATTGGGAGTCCAAGAAGGAGGTCTTACATGTGATAATAAATCCACTGTTGGAAGAGCAAGGAGTTGAGACGGTGGATGCAACCGCTGTCAACGATGAGAACAAAGTTTACAATATTGCATCTGATAATGAAGAGACAAGACCGAGGAAGACAATGAGTCTTTGTAATCTCTACGAGGGAACAAGTGAGCTACACTTGGTTTGCCTCTTAGCTCTAGGCGAGAGCATCCAATTCGAAGAAGTGGTGGCGGATGCAAGATGGTGAGCCCCGATGAACGAGGAGATGCAGTCGATAAAAAAATTGAGACTTGGGAGCTAGCTTCGCTTCCAAAAGGTCACAAAGCCATTGGTGTCAGGTGGGTTTATAAGAAGAAGACAAAACCCTAAGGAGAGGTTGAGCGATGCAGGACACGCTTGGTAGCAAAAGGTTACAAGCAAAGGGCTAGCATAGATTATGAAGAAGTGTTCGCGCTGGTGGCACGCATGGAGACAATCCAACTTGGTGTGGATTATGAACAAGTGAGGTTCACATGATGTGTTTTTATCTCAAGCAAAGCATTGCCGATAAGGTTGCATGAGAGGATGCGCAATCTACTTGGGATGGAAGATGAGAGAGAATTAAGATCAAGGAGTGTTGAAAATTTATCTTAATCCATCCTAGTTGGCAGTCAAGTCATCAAAGGTGATGAGTCATCATGTTGGAAGACGAAAAGATGAGGGGAAGATGATAAAGATGAGGAGAAGATGAAACGATAGGTTACATCCATTGTAACGATTTGATTTGAATTGTTTTGATTGCTTGCCATTACCATAGAATGTAGAAGGTCAAAAGTCCCCTTAATGTGGATGGAATCTAAAAGTCATTTGTAATGCTATAAATAGCATACAAAGCCATGTATGTAATTGTGTGAAAAGTGCAAGAAATATTAGAGAGTACGAGTTTGGGTCTTCTCTTCTTATCTTCTACCTCCACCACCAATATCGAAACACGACCACCCTATTTATTGCCAACAATAGGAAGTTTGAGCTCTCTTTGGCGAATAAAGAATGATGATAAATGCAATAGTTACACCAATAGCATCATATTACATGAGTTTCATGAAGATTCCGGTAAGTGTTATAGAGAAAATACATAAGATTAGGAAGAACTTTCCGTGGTGTCACTCCATGGAAAACTCACGAATAAAAAATAGGATATTTTGCTTTCGTACCGATCAAAACTTTGGAAATTGGCGACGTACCCGTGGTTCTGTAAACATTGGGCGTGTACCTATCAAATAACTTGTCATTAGACTCATAGCTATCCGTCATAGTGGGTCCCACAATCGTTGCCTCCGTTTACGTTTCCCGTAACGTGCTGTTATATTTCATCGGATTTTTACTTCTGTACCGATCAAAACTTTGAAAATTATCGATGTACCCATGATTCTGTGAAAATTGGGCATGTACCTATCAAATAAACTTATACTATCAGATATCAACATGTATTATCACTGAATTGTTCTTGAATTTTACTACTCATTCTTGGCTGCAATTTGAGCTAAATTCTTAAGTTGTTTTTTTGTTGAAGATTGGCCCCAATTTGGCTCATTCTTGGATACATTTTAGGATCATTCTTGGTTGCACTTTGACATGCATTATCTCCAAATTTTTCTATAATTTTACTACTATATCTAGGTTGCATGATCACTCTATTGTTCTTGAATTTTACTGCTCAATATTGCCTGTAATTTGGGTTAAATTCTTAAGTTTATTTTGGCTGAAGATTTCCTGCAATTTGGCTCATTCTTGGATGCATTTTAGGGCTCATTCTTGGTTGCACTTTGACCTGCACTATCTCAGAATTTTTCTTAAATTTTACTAATCATTCTTGGCTGCAATTTAGGCTAAATTCTTAAGTTTATTTTGGTTGAAGATTGACTGCAATTTGACTCAATTTTCGATAGATACACGTCCATTTTTTTGCGGAACCATGGGTGCGTCACCAATTTTCAAACTTTTAATCGGTACATAAGCAAAAGACCCGATAAAAAATAATGGCACATTACGGGAAATGGGAAACGTAAATGGAGGCACAAGTTTGTGGGACCCACTGTGATAGATAGGCATGCAGCCAACTACAAGTTTATTTGATAGGTACGTATTCAATTTTCGCAGAACCATGAGTACGTCTTAAATTTCTAAATGTTTTATTTGTACGGAAGCAAAAAAAACCCACAAAAATATGGTGAGTTGAAAGGGAATGTCGGCCAGAAAATTTGGCCAGCCTTGTACGTGGGAATCCTTGATATCAAATCTCATTGCTTAAGCCTTCGAATCAAAAAACAATGGGGTGTCGTTAGTGAAAAATGCAGGATATGTTAGCATGTTCTAATTTTATCAGGATTCCAGCAATGGATTGTGAATCTCCTCGATATCAAACAACATACGTCTTTTTAAGAGATCTATCAAACTTATTGTCCGACAGTCTACAATTGCAGCTGGATTATGATAGGTAATCGTAAAGGGACATTTTTTCGGTTCGACAAATGGTATGATGAAAAGATTGATTCCGAGCAATGGCACGATAGGTTTAAATTAACAAAACCTCCACAGATATCGGTTGCATACTTTGTGGGCAATGTCCCTCTCAAGTGCAATTTTTCAAATAGAGATTCACAGGTATGTTTGATGATAACCAAATGATTAGGTTGTACAGAATTTTCACATCCAATTCAACCCTACACACGAAAAATATACAAGAAGCTAGAAACAATCCAAAATGGGAATTTTCACGGCTAAGACGTTCTATAAACTTACTACCGGTAGTTATCCTCTAATAAAGGACATATAGAGGTCAAATTGCCCTCCGGAGAAAACAGTTCTGCCTGAATTTACTTTTACGCCCTGCTTGTTTCCCGGTGATCAAAAGTGTAATGTAATCTGATTATACCCTTACTACATTCCCTTGTTTAATTGAGAAAACTGAAGATTATAATCACTTTGTAATGCAATTATGGAGTTAATTAATCCAAGTATACCCCCTTTCAAGGTAATTGGATTACTTCATTAGGGGGTCATAATCCAGTTACATTATAATGTAATCAAGTCATTTCAAACTACTCAATCATTATCACATAATCAAAAAACAAACTCGATCATCTCGAAATGTAAGAGTTTATGCAAGCGATTCGGGCATTTATCAAATATATAAATTTTCAATTTATTTTAACAATTACATTGCAATTTCTACGACGAATTCCAACATTATCAAACGATGATTTGATTACATGAAATCCAATTCATCGAAACGTAATCTAATTTCGTGAAATTAGATTTTATGTAATTCAATTACGACAAACCAAACAAGACCTTAACGAAAATAGACTCACTCAAGACCCGACAAAATATTATTGAAAGAGGAGTTGCAATTAATCCCACATGCCCTATTTGTGGACTTAGAAGCTTTAGAACAAGCATGAGATCTTTCAATATTTCTTTCGTCAAAAATTTAGGTGGTGGGAGTTACGGTGGACCTCAACATCACAGCAATAAATAGCTCAGGAGTCCAGGAGTGCAAATGTGTCTAAAATCAGCTCGATTTAGGGGTATTGATTGGAATTGCCCAACAAATTCATTTTTTTGTTTATGCTTGGGTGAGAGCATATAATAACAGAAACTTCGTGATTGTTTGTGATGGTAATAAATACATTAATTTTATGATTTCATAAAGGGCCATTACGACACTTTATTATTGTGGAAGCACACTGACGTTTATATGCCGACTTACAGGAGAAGGTGACACACTCATTGGTAATTCTTTTTAAACGTTTACAATTAATTAGTTATTAGTTAAGGAACCAAATCTGATAATTTAATCCAGATTTGTTAAGGTGCCGTTTGGGTTAACCTTTTCAGCTGATTCATCTTGCAACAATTGATTCTTGCTATATCATATTGTTAACCCAATAGGGGTCCAATGGGGGCCCCACTTTTGAATTATGCTTATATCATATTGTTAACCCCTC
Source organism: Triglochin maritima (assembly GCA_963682175.1). NCBI lineage: Eukaryota > Viridiplantae > Streptophyta > Magnoliopsida > Alismatales > Juncaginaceae > Triglochin > Triglochin maritima. The sequence continues at coordinate 19,525,798 of OY821779.1, forward strand.
TCCCCAAAATGTAACCGTCTCCCAAACCAACACCTCCCTCTTCCTCATCCACTCCCTCCTCTCACAGCTACTCCAGCGGCAAACTCCGGCAAGGAGCTCCGTCGGCGACACGATCCGCATGTGTGAGCGGAGGGGAAGGCATACCCTTCTCCGGTGAGTTCCTTGGAGAGTACACCACCCACCTTTGTTTCGGGTTTCGATGGGGTGGAGGTGTGTGTGGGGGGTAGTGGAGGAAGGAGCGACCAGCTGGCTCGATGGATGCGGCACCGGCGGCCAGAGGTGCGACCGGTAAGGACTTGGAGAGGTTTGCGCGGATGCAACCGTGCAGGGTCGTGCTGCGGTGGTGGTCGGCGGTGGCTGGCCGGCACGGCACGGCATCATGACCGACGGTGGCTGGGTGGGTGGCGATGGCTAGGGTTTGTTGGGTTTTGATTTTGGTTTGGGTAAATTTGTGATAAGCCCCTGGATTTTATTGGTATTTGATTAATTAATTATAAATTAGAATAATTTCGGAATGAACCTTGGATGTTATGAGTACTTTTGTTGAAGTAGTTAATTTGGGTTAATGGAAGAATAAATCTTGTGATTTAATGGTATTTGATTAAAGTATAAATAACTGGATTGATTGTCTTAAAAATCATGGAATTAATTGTAATTGTTTAATTAACTAATAATTGAAAATTTTGCTGGAAAAACCTGGACTTTGCTTAATTGTATGAAATAAGGTAATTTAGGGAAATTGCCTTTTCCCAATGGGAAATGTTTGTTGAACGCAGTGCGTCACGGACGCGCTCTACGTGGACATCCATGTCAGCCCTTACGTGGCTAAAGCATGAATGTTTTTTTGTTTTTTCTTCCTGATGTCCACTCAAATCACATTAAATGCGTTTCAACTCAGCACGTTCTCTCTCTCCACCCAAATACAAATATGATGACACTCTTTCTTTCTTCTTCATTCTTTCTCTCCAGAATAAATCACCATTTCGAGCAAGATATTAGGTCGAAGAAGCGTCTGATGCCGACTCCCTGGATTCTTCACAACGTAAGCAGCGTGAATGGGACGGTGCGAAGACTTCCCGATGTTCTTGTCAGCGTTAGCATCGTGAATGTGACGATCCGGTGGTGAAGACTTCGCACCACAACATCTTTGCTGCACTGTTGGAGTGCCCGTGACAGAAAAAGAATGAAGAAGAAAGAAAGAGTGTCATCGACCGTCCCATTCACGTTACTTACGTTGTGAAGAACCCTGAGAGTCGGCATCAGACGCTTCTTCGAAATAATATCTTGCTCGAAATGGTGATTTATTCCGGAGAGATGTACAACGCTCCGTGGTGAAGACTTACGTATGTTCGGTTTATGTTGTACATCTCTCCGTAATAAATCACCATTTCGAGTAAGATATTACGTCGAAAAAGCGTCTGATGCCGACTCCCAAGGTTCTTCACAACGTAAGCAGCGTGAATGAGACGGTCATGTTTAAGTCTTACATCTTCTTTCCGATTTACTGGGAAAATATATATTATCTTTGTAATTTGTGCGTGCTTGTGTTTGTATTGTTTGTTTGTGTGTGATTTACTGGGAGAAGATATATTATTTTTGTAATTTTTGTGTGTTTGTGTTTGTATTGTTTGTTTGTCTTTGTACTCTCATTGTATCTTATTGTGTAATAGTTACCATCAATAATATGTACCATCAATATCTCATTGTGCTCTCATTGTATCTACATAAACAGGACAAACTTTCTACATAAACTGGACAAACATTCTACATAAACAGGACAAACTTTCTACATAAACAGGACAAACTTTGTACATAAACAGTACAAACTTTCTACATAAACTGGACAAACATTCTACATAAACAAGACAAACTTTCTACATAAACAGGACAAACTTTCTACATAAACAGGACAAAACAGGACAAACTTTCTACATAAACAGGACAAAACAGGACAATCTTTCTACATAAACAGGACAAAACAGGACAAACTTTCTACATAAACAGGGAATCTGAGATGCTATTTTTTTCCTAAACGTAATTCTTGTGGGGTAAAATATACAGTGGGAGGTTTGTTGAGTTTGTGCGGGGGTGGCAGGGGGCGGCAGCCCCTGCGGGGGACGTGAGTCCCCCCCCGCAAAGCGAGCGGACAGAGGGAGCGCGCTTTGCGGACGTTTTTTTGTTTCGACATCATATTATTGCATTCCATATATTGATTCCGGACTGCAAATACACTTATTCCGGACAACAAATACACTTATTCCGGACAGCAAATCCACTTATTCCGGACAAACTTTATGTTCCGTTTCTGGAAACACTTTATTCTTAAATCGGACAACAAATACACTTATTCCGGACAACAAATACACTTATTCCGGAAAGCAAATACACTTATTCCGGACAAACTTTATGTTCCGTTTCTGGACACACTTTCTTCTTATTCTGGACAACTACACTTATTCCGGACTGCAAATACACTTATTCCGGACTGCAAATACACTTATTTCGGACAACAAATCAACTTATTCCGGACAAACTTTATGTTCCGTTTCTGGACACACTTTATTCTTAAACCGGACAACAAATACACTTATTCCGGACAGCAAATACACTTATTCCGGACAAACTTTCTGTTCCGTTTCTGGACACAATTTCTTCTTATTCTGGACAACTACACTTATTCCGGACTGCAAATACACTTATTCCGGACAGCAAATACACTTATTCCGGACAACAAATCAACTTATTCCGGACAAACTTTATGTTCCGTTTCTGGACACACTTTATTCTTAAACCGGACAACAAATACACTTATTCCGGACTGCAAATACACTTATTCCGGACAGCAAATACACTTATTCCGGACAACAAATCAACTTATTCCGGACAAACTTTATGTTCCGTTTCTGGACACACTTTATTCTTAAACCGGACAACAAATACACTTATTCCGGACTGCAAATACACTTATTCCGGACAGCAAATACACTTATTCCGGACAACAAATCAACTTATTCCGGACAAACTTTATGTTCTGTTTCTGGACACACTTTATTCTTAAACCGGACAACAAATACCCTTATTCCGGACAGCAAATACACTTATTCCGGACAAACTTTCTGTTCCGTTTCTGGACACACTTTCTTCTTATTCTGGACAACTACACTTATTCCGGACTGCAAATACACTTATTCCGGACAGCAAATACATTTATTCCGGACAACAAATCAACTTATTCCGGACAAACTTTATGTTCCGTTTCTGGACACACTTTATTCTTAAACCGGACAACAAATACACTTATTCCGGACAACAAATACACTTATTCCGGACAGCAAATACACTTATTCCGGACAAACTTTCTGTTCCGTTTCTGGACACACTTTCTTCTTATTCTGGACAACTATACTTATTCCGGACTGCAAATACACTTATTCCGGACAAACTTTATGTTCCGTTTCTGGACACACTTTATTCTTAAACCGGACAACAAATACACTTATTCCGGACAACAAATACACTTATTCCGGACTGCAAATACACTTATTCCGGACAACAATATACACTTATTCCGGACAGACACATAACGTAAACATGACAAACACATAATGTAAACTGCACACACACATAAAGTAAGCTAGACAAATTAAGTTGATCCAACGTCAAACTTAAAAACAAATATTTTATTATGATAAGTGTGGGCTCTGCACGAATAATGAGACTGCACGATGTCCTAGGGTCTGCACACTGTCTTATCTGTGTATTGGGAAATGAATCGTTCAACTTAAAGAACCGGCGTTTTTTAAAAAGACCAAAACGCGCGAAGAGAAATTTCGCTGACTGGACGCTGACTCAAAGAAAAATATCTGAGCTGTACAGATCCACGTAAGGCGCGTCCGTGACGCGCGCGTCCGTCTATAACTACTCTTTTCCAATAGACTTTTTAGATACTGTAGTGAATTACATTACTTATGTAATTTACTGTTTTTCCCATGGATATATGTTATTTCTCTTTGAATTGTTGATGCCTTAGTGGAACTTATGTTATGGTTTGTTGGAGCCTTGCTACTTAAAATCTTTGGGTAAATTACGTTTACCGTTGTCTTATGTGTTGTGTGAGAGGTGGAACCGATTGTTCACTCACATTGTTACGACTGGCTGATTGATGTCATTTCATGCTTATATTTGTATCTTATATCCATTATCTTATACCTAAGCAATGCTACGTGACAAGTTTTATGTTTAATTTTCAGAAACAAAAAAGTTTGAAGAGAAGATGCATGAAAAGACCCAAAAGCAGAAAAAAAGACTTAATTATAAGACCTGGGGACCAAGATGCAAGGGAGAATGACCTGATCGTAAGACAAAATAACCTAAGAGCAAAACAGGAAACTCCACACCATCATGGGGAGTATTTGGTCAATTTGATTCGGGTCGGATCTCAACTAAACAAGTTAGATGCATCCAATACCAAGAAACACGTCAAGGAAAGTCCACCAGAAGATCCAATGTGATCTGAAGCTTATAGGCCGCCAATTGGCGGTCCGGAACCGCCCAGATCCACTAAGTTTTCTCCTGGACTTGTATTAATGTGTGTTTAGGCTATTTTTGGTATAGATTTAGTCTCACATCTGGGGATTGTCCCAGATTAGCTTTTTCAATGCTTATAAATAGAACTCTTCACGCATTGCTTGGTGGCATTCTCTCTACTAAGGAGTGAGCCTTGAAGCAAAAACTCAAGGTGGAGAAGAATGCTACATTCAATGTGAGTCATTGTTAATAAAATAATTCTTCTAGTTTCTTTTAATCTTGTCTTTTAATTTGTGCATGTTTGTTTTATCTTTCCTTTCCTTTTATGCTTCTTTATTTCTTGCTTCATTAGTGTAGTTTTATTTCAGTAGAATGCTTCATTTTGTTAGAGTAGTTAGTTTAAATATGTGTGAGTAGTTTCATCCCCATTTGGGGGTGGAGAAATATGTGATATAATCATGTAGTGTATTAAGTGTGTGTTATCTTTATCCCTTGAACTTTATATGATTTCCATAACCATCTAATGGGTTTTCACTTTTATCTTTGATATGCTAATGCTATTAAATGAAGCTTAGCTTATGCTTTGATTAGTGAACCTATTTTATGATGAATCATAAGGTTAGGATATGGATGAAGTTAATGTTGGAAACACAATTTGTAGTGTATGTGCTCTTGTTGCCTTTACCTTAGCTAATGTCTTGTATGTTTTAATGATGTAGTCTTATCTTAATTCATGTGGAGGCATAGTAGGGTCTAGTCTTTATACTTGAGTTCATTTAGTTTCATTCCAATTATTGTCTTGTATGTTTTAATGATGTAGTCTTATCTTAATTCATGTAGAGGCAAAGTTGGATGTAGTTTTATGATTTCATGCACTACATATTGTGAGGAGCTTAATGAACACAGACACACTCTTTTATGTTCACATTATTTCTCTACCCCCTTTGGGGTTTAGTTTTATCGCTTCTTCTCCATTTCATTTCGCATTGTAGTATAGTTTAGTGTAACCAATCTTTCTCACCTTCTTTTACCTCTCGCCTTCGAACAAACCAATTGTCGACACACCTCCTAGTGGACGACCCGTATTTGCCACCGCTTCAACGCGACCGTGCACTTGCGGTTAATATAAAACGATCAATCAAGTTTTTGGCGCCGTTGTCGGGGAGGTGCTCTGTCCAGACTTGGTTTGGACGATTCGAGGGGTTTTTGATTTTTTGTTTCCAGTTTTTCTTAGTTGTAGGGAACCATCAGAGCAAGGGGAGGCTACTGGACAAGTTTTAGGACCAGACGCTCCAAAAGGACCGTCAATCAGCGGTTGGAGACCGCCAATTGGCGGCCTGGTGAGGGTTTCCTGCTTCAAAATTTGTTCTGGTAGTTAGTGCTTTAATTTGTGTTATCTGGGAGCCATATTTTGCATGATTTGACTTCTCGTTTGCTCCCAGATCATTAATCACTTCCCCATTAATCAACTTGGACCATAAAACTCAAAGCAAAAGATTAGACTCCTTGTCATCTACGTCATGCATCATGTGTAGACCTTGCATGCATTTGTCTTTTCTTTTCTTTACATTTTGTTGTTGATTGCTGGTGTGAGGTACGTGCACCCAAATCTCTCATTCATGCATGTTTCGATCATGCATTAGTTAGTAAGGTGCACCGGGACAAGTGTGAGAGTGCGTTTGATTGGAGCGATTGATTGCTAGATCTAGGATTAAATCGCTACTAAGGAGGGGTTGTCCCATAAAAGTTAAGGTGGGAGATTTCATCACCCTTTCCTTGGCCCCAAAAATCACTTTTAATCAAGCCTTAACTAAAAGCAAGTAGACATTGGCCCTAGGATTTCAGACGCACTAGGAGAGTAATCTAGTTGAGACCGCAATGGCCTGATCGGCGTTGCCTACCTTGTCGATAGTAGGAGGTACTAGATCTCCGGATCTGGTATCACTTGCTGGGTATTGTGGTCCTCGTTATAGGGAGGTGAGGCGTGTCCAGGCTAGTGAACTCGAAGTTAGGCGTCGTCTAGCCTAAGGACCCATTGCCTTACATTGTTTGAGTCGTGCTTGCTAGTTAGGCTTCTACCTGATCCCTTCACCCACGCTAGCTTTAGGGATTCTTCCCTTCTCCTCTGAGTCATCTTCTTCTCACCTACTTCTACGTTTTAGTCTCCTCCCCTTTACACTCTCTGGTATCGTTTTAGGGTCGAGTCGAGCACTTTTTGCGAGCTTAGTCTCGTGGTGGTGAGAGTGGTCGACTCGAGAGTTGTTTGCTGTGATGGATGGTTACATGGGCAACCATCCATATCATTGTTGGGACCAGGACGATTCTCCCTGGTACTCCCGACCCATGCATCCTGGGGTGGCTCAGACTAACACCCCGTATGGTTGGGACAATCTTAATTCTGTGACTGAGCAATCTTCATATTGGGGTAGTATGAGAGAGGCACCGACTGCTATACCACCATCTAGTTACGTCGGATCATATGTTGGTCATCAATATGAGACATTACAAGAACCTTTGGCATCTTTCATGCATGTGGTAGATGACATGGGTGCACCGGTGGCTCCAGTAGCCGTACCATGTGACTGTTGTGGGTTGAGTGGTCATGTTATAGGGGAATGTCCTTATGTTGCCCCTGAGCCTGAGTATGAGCACACATTTTCCCAAAATTCTCATTATGACCATTACGCATCCGCGCACAACCTGAGCGGGATGGATTCGTGGGGAGACAATTCGTATCCAAATTCTTATACATCATTTCCACCCCAGTATCTGTTGGCTTTTTAGCCTTAATCTTTATTTACTTTTGATGATTAAGTAATCTAATCTTAATCTATATTTAATCAATCAACCTAGACAATCAAAGTAAGCAAACATGAATACATGCATTGCATATATATTCGTGTACTTGCGATATTCTTAATAGGTTAATGAAGAATCAAGCTAAGGAGCTTGGGGACAAGAAGATAAAGACTCAAGACATGTAATCAAGCTTTGGACCAATATGTAATGTAGTATAATTTGAGTCCTAAGTATTAATGTAAACTTGAGCACATTAGGATTCTGTCCCGTATCCCCACGGTTAACCGAACCCTTCTCGGTAAACCGAATCTTGTAGAGTTCGGTCCACCAAACACCTTGCGGTCAACCGTGTAGAATCCTTTAGGTGTTCCCTGGAATAACCACCTCGGTATACCGAACCGCCTTCGGTAGACCGAATTAGCCTGGACCGGTTTTGGACTTTGCTCCAACGGTCGTATTTAAATCTTGACCTAAAGCCAAATTGACTTATCCATATTCGGTACACCGAACTTCATTCGGTCAACCGAATCATATTGCTTTAGGAGACCAACGGCTATTTAACTTGACCGTTATCGGTAAACCAATCTCCCACGCTTTGTCAGCGCAATTCCCGCGCTACTTCGGTATACCGAAGTATAGACGGTCAACCGAACTTAGCATAAACAGAACCCAACTAATCTTACTGTCCAGTTTGGAACGGTTCACCGAATAGGTTTCGGTAAACCGAATTATATTAGGGTTGCTAGTTAGAGAGCTACTGGAGTTGAGTGAGCGATTCACCGAATAGAATTCGGTAAACCGAAACGACCATCTTCGGTAATCCGTTGGGTTAACGGTCTACCGAAGCGCGTGCAAATTCTGCCCGAACTTTTGTCACATCATCACATTTCATTGGTCCATTCCCCACCAACTCCCAAACGGCTAGATGAGCTTGAAGGCTTATAAATAGGACCTCATTTGGTTGCTTTGGAGATCTTGAACGCTTCCTATCTATCCAATACTCAAAGCCAAATCCTCTCCATCTTCAAGCTCTCAATACACAACACTCAAGCCTAAACTTCACCACTTACATATCCAATTCCATATCATATCCAAGTGTGCTCAAGTATAGAGTGTTAGTTAGAGTGTGATTCAACTTCCATATCAAAGAATCAAAGAGTTGTAAAAGCTTCGAGGAAGCTCCCTCTCGGGTTGTGAGAGGAGACACGAGCGAGGCGAGGTTGTTCGCGAGGCTCGGTGTTGTAAACGGCGTTGGTCTCGGCCCGGAACGGAGATCGGTTAGTGGAACCGTAAGCGAGGCTCGGGGGATCGAGCGAGGCTTGCGAGGAGGACTAGGACCCGGGTGTGGGTGCCGAACCTCTCTAAACTCCGGTGTCGACGAATTTGTGGTTTGCAATTGTCTCTTCCTTAATCCTTCGATTAGTATTTTTAATTCCGCATTTTTCTATCGATTAGAGGGCCATAGATCCTAACAATTGGTATCAGAGCATTAGGTTGCTAATTTCATTTACTTAATCGTAATTTAGCATGGCATCTACTTCTAATCATTGTGAAGGATTATCTACATCTAAGCCACCATTGTTTAATGGGTTAAATTATGACTATTGGAAGAAAAGAATGAGAATATATTTGCAATCAAATGATTTGAAATATTGGACATTCATATTAAACTCATATACACCTCCTAATGATGATGAAATTGTATCATTAACAAAACCCAAAATTAAGGAAGCGGAGATGAATTCCCGCATTATGAATATCTTGTATTGTGGGTTAAATGAAGGGGAATACAATAGGGTAAGAGGTTGTGAAAGTGCTTATGATATTTGGCATACATTAGAAATGCATCATGAGGGTTCAAATAGATTGAAAGAAACTAGGATTAATTTGCTCATGCATAAATATGAATTATTTCGTATGCAATCCGGTGAAAACATAAGTGAGATGCACACTCGCTTCACCGAGATAATTAACTCTCTTAAAGCACTTGGCAAGGATTTTAGCAAGGGAGAGATTACTCGAAAGATTCTCCGATCACTCACCGACGATTGGGAGGAGAAGACGACCGCCATCGAAGAAGCACAAGATCTCACAAAATTATCGGTCGATGAGCTAATGGGTAGTCTCATGACATATGAGATACAAATGAAAGACCGCATTGAGAAGAGAGTCAAGAAATCCTTAGGGCTACACGCCGTCGCCAATTCGATAAAAGGAGATAGTGATATCGAGGAACAATTGGCGACACAACAATTTAAGGAATTTCTCAAAGAAGAGAAAGAAAGAAGAAAAGAGAAGAAGAAGAGCAAGAGAAAAGAGAAGAAGAAGAAAGCTCTTAAAGCTACTTGGGACACTTCATCATCTTCATCAATTGAAGGCGAATTCGCCTCAATGTGCTTCATGGCAATAGAAGACGATGATAGTGAGGTATCTTCTTGCTCTAGTCATGATTCAATTGATTCAAGTGATTCAAATGCATATAATGAACTTCAATGTGAATTCAATGAATTGCTTGAAAATTTTGAGAAAATTTGTCAAAAGAATAAACTATCAAGAAAGAAAATCAATGAGCTACAATCTCAAATTGAATCTATCATGAATGATAAGAATGAATTACTTGCTAGTCATGATAAAATTGCATTAGAGAACACTCAATTGATTGATGAAATTGCAACTCTAAATGCAAAACCTTCATGTAGTGTTGATATTCAAGATCTAATTGCTAAGAATGTTCAATTACAAAAGGATCTTGAAAAATTCACAAGTGGAAAGAAAATGCTTGATATGCTTATTGGTAGTCAAAGACAATCACTAGATAAACATGGTATAGGTTTTTATGCTAACAACTTTAAGAACCATGTTATTCACACTACTTTGAATGGAAAGCATTTTGTAGTGAATAAAACTTCCTCAAGTATTTGGGCACCTAAAACCAAAATGGTTTGGGTTCCAAAAACTAACATGATTGGACCCAAGCAAAAATGGGTACCAAAATCTTCAATTGTAGGTACTTGAAGGAGGAAATCGGTGGTGACTGGATGAGCTTAAAAGAAAAATTTAAAGCCGGTTGCATCACCGAATACGGGTTGAGTCAATTCAAAGCGCCACGACGGTATAAATTTTGATTGATTCTAATCTAAATTTTAGAGCTTAATAGACATATCTTATGATATAATTCATTGCATATCTTATACCCTATTCATTGCATATCTTATACCACATCCATAATCATAAATGTAAAATTGTAAAATGGATGTTAAATAGGCTAAGAGGGAGAATAGAAATGCACTTAATTGTTAATACTCATTGTTGCTATTTAGCCTAATTGATAGGGGGAGCCTAAAATTGCAAAATCATATAATTAAGGGGGAGAATTAAATATCTTTTACCTTTGCATCAAATGCTTAATGTTTGCTTTTTGATTGATGTCAAAGGGGGAGAAGAATTAAGATGAGCTTCAATTTTAAATAAACTATGCATGTTGTTAGGGGGAGAAATCTTGTAAATGCATAGATTACATATATGTTAAGAAACAAAACATATAGAAAGGGGAGAAATACAATTGAACTCAAAATATTAAGATATTGATTTGCCATCATCAAAAAGGGGGAGATTGTTGGCTTTTTAGCCTTAATCTTTATTTAGTTTTGATGATTAAGTAATCTAATCTTAATCTATATTTAATCAATCAACCTAGACAATCAAAGTAAGCAAACATGAATACATGCATTGCATATATATTCGTGTACTTGCGATATTCTTAATAGGTTGATGAAGAATCAAGCTAAGGAGTTTGGGGACAAGAAGATAAAGACTCAAGACATGTAATCAAGCTTTGGACCAATATGTAATGTAGTATAATTTGAGTCCTAAGTATTAATGTAAACTTGAGCACATTAGGATTCTGTCCCGTATCCCCACGGTTAACCGAACCCTTCTCGGTAAACCGAATCTTGTAGAGTTCGGTCCACCAAACACCTTGCGGTCAACCGTGTAGAATCCTTTAGGTGTTCCCTGGAATAACCACCTCGGTATACCGAACCGCCTTCGGTAGACCGAATTAGCCTGGACCGGTTTTGGACTTTGCTCCAACGGTCGTATTTAAATCTTGACCTAAAGCCAAATTGACTTATCCATATTCGGTACACCGAACTTCATTCGGTCAACCGAATCATATTAATTTAGGAGACCAACGGCTATTTAACTTGACCGTTATCGGTAAACCAATCTCCCACGCTTTGTCAGCGCAATTCCCGCGCTACTTCGGTATACCGAAGTATAGACGGTCAACCGAACTTAGCATAAACAGAACCCAACTAATCTTACTGTCCAGTTTGGAACGGTTCACCGAATAGGTTTCGGTAAACCGAATTATATTAGGGTTGCTAGTTAGAGAGCTACTGGAGTTGAGTGAGCGGTTCACCGAATAGAATTTGGTAAACCGAAACGACCATCTTCGGTAATCCGTTGGGTTAACGGTCTACCGAAGCGCGTGCAAATTCTGCCCGAACTTTTGTCACATCATCACATTTCATTGGTCCATTCCCCACCAACTCCCAAACGGCTAGATGAGCTTGAAGGCTTATAAATAGGACCTCATTTGGTTGCTTTGGAGATCTTGAACACTTCCTATCTATCCAATACTCAAAGCCAAATCCTCTCCATCTTCAAGCTCTCAATACACAACACTCAAGCCTAAACTTCACCACTTGCATATCCAATTCCATATCATATCCAAGTGTGCTCAAGTATAGAGTGTTAGTTAGAGTGTGATTCAACTTCCATATCAAAGAATCAAAGAGTTGTAAAAGCTTCGAGGAAGCTCCCTCTCGGGTTGTGAGAGGAGACACGAGCGAGGCGAGGTTGTTCGCGAGGCTCGGTGTTGTAAACGGCGTTGGTCTCGGCCCGGAACGGAGATCGGTTAGTGGAACCGTAAGCGAGGCTCGGGGGATCGAGCGAGGCTTGCGAGGAGGACTAGGACCCGGGTGTGGGTGCCGAACCTCTCTAAACTCCGGTGTCGACGAATTTGTGGTTTGCAATTGTCTCTTCCTTAATCCTTCGATTAGTATTTTTAATTCCGCATTTTTCTATCGATTAGAGGGCCATAGATCCTAACAGTATCCTCCTCCCGAATACCCAGAATTCTACCAACACCCCACTTCAAATCATTGGACTCATTCTCAGCCCATCAACACCCAACCCCAAAATTTCTCAAGATCTGACTTGGACCTCCTCGTTGACCGCATACAAAATCTGACACTTCAAGTGAGTCAACTGACGCAACAATTAAGTGAGGAGAGTAACTTTTCGTGTCAACATGAGGATTCATCTTTTGATATCGAACCACCACCACATACACAAATTCAAAGCACAATCTTTCAAAGTCAAACTCCTAGTCAGTCTGAGGGACTTGGGGTTTCAATTCACGATCACTTAGTGGAGGATTCGATTCAAATTGATAATAACTTGGACCATCTTCATTATGAGTCGGCACAGGATTGTGCCTTATCTTTTTGTTCCGTGGCCCTTGAGCCACATGATCTTCATTTTGTGCCTCTTAAGGACTCACGTCTGATAGAGCAAGAGCTCCCTAGTACCCTCAATTTCAAACAACCAGATGAGAGTTTGCCTCTCACTATTGTTCCTGATCATCTTGGTAATGATGGAACATCAAACAACTACATTGCTCGTGAGGGTATTAGGACTTCCTTGGAGGATACCTTGGGTATGAGACCCACTTCCTGTTCTCCTGGTGAGCTGGACTTGCACAACGAGGTGCTTGACCTCGTTCCGACCCACCAGCCTGTTGGTTGGAGAGTTTGGATTGATGATCATAACTTCAGTTCCGCAACGGGAGAGATTCTTCTTCCGTTGCCCCTTATTTCCCAAACTCTCGAGAGGTTCAAGCTCTTTCAGTTTTATCCTTTGAAGAAGACGCCTTTGCGTCCAATTCATGAACCTCTCATTTCTTCTGGTGCTCTTTGTGAAGGGGGCCCACACATGCGTATTCTGGCCCCGCGTGGTGTCATGTTCCCTTTCCAAGTGCATTGACCCACTCTTGAGATTCTCATTTGATGTCTTTGACAAATGAAGATGGGAACTTATGTTTGTACATAGTTATATATAAAAAAATAAAAAATAAAAAGAAAAAAGAAAAAAAGAAGTACAATAAAAGACTCCTTCAGTGAGCATCGATTGTTGTGGGCTCCAACCCTTTTGTATTTGGGCCCAGTTCTTTCACGTATTTGTATCCCTTCTTTAGCTTATCACAGGTTTTGAGGGAATTTGGGTTGTGTCCATCAACATAGCCGAAACTTTCCCTTGTACTTCACGTTGGTGAGATCTATTCTTTTTCATGCATAACTCCATATAGTATCTTGCTCACATTCATTGAGGACAATGCATGAACTAGGTGTGGGGGGTTGTTTTACGTTTGTACATAGTTTAGTCTTTTTCCTTTGATTTTGTTTTCTTTTGTTTGCATTTTTAGGGTCATGTTAGTGTGCTGCATTTAATATCGATATATCTGCTTGCCATGATCCTTGGGTTACTTGTCTTCTTTTGCTTGCCTAGTGCTTTAAAATTTTCACATTTCTTTCAAAATCTTCATGTGTTTGCGAAAGAAAATGTTTTGTGGGTTTTGCGTGTGTTTAGCATGTGCAAAACCATTGAGAGGCAAAGTAAAAAGAAAGCTCCCAAAATTGTCTTGAACTTGATGCATTAGGATATCTAGTACTGTGGCTTTATGATTTATCGAGTCGTTAGGATGCACCCCAGTTTTCCCTTGGGGGTGAGTAATCATAGGGTTTCAGTGCTCAAACATTTAAGGAAGTCCACCCGGAACCTAGTGAGTCAATAATTCGTGTCTGTTAAACTTAAGGAAGTTTGTTGTAGTCAAGGACCCTTTAAAACTTGTTGTGAGACATTAAGTGTAGGGGTTTTGGTCCATGTGTAGATAAGAAATAAGTGAGTATGTGCTCTCTCTTCTCGCACGGCTCCTATCACTTGGGAAAGTAGGTCTGAAGGGACTTTGTGCCTGGTGCTTTCGAGTCATCTGACTGGGGATGCGCCGACCGAACTCCCGTTACACGGGTGGTAGGGATTGCCCTATGTGGAGATTTGGGGAAAGGTGTACGTGATAGTGTAAGTCCTCATGGGCAATGATGCACGAAACCTGACCCTGGGAGAATGAAGCTCCAACTAATAAAAAGAAAAAGAAGAAAAAAATGTGAAAAGAAACAAAAAGAAAAAAATGGTAATGCAAATAAGAACCTTAATGGACTTTACACTTTGTAGCACTTGAGGATGTTGACGTTGTCCATGTCTTTCACTTAATTCCTTATTTAACTTGCACGAATGGTTCATTAGGTTAGGTGTGTGGACTGATTACCTATATAGAGTCGGCCCGTAGGATTACTGCATCCATTGATCGACAAAACATATGTCCAACGAGTCGAGTATCTAGATTGAATAATGCATCTTGTTCGGATTTTGTGGGTGTATCCGCTGAAAAACCTCAGGAGACAACACTCCTCCTAGGCAACAAGGAGGTTTAACGGCTTGTTGCACGTGCTAACTGTAACCGTGATTCCTACGAAAGTGAGTTAGGATTTCTTGTTTTTCGTTTGCTTTTCTCTTTCTTTGTTTTGCTTGGGACTAGCAAAAACTTAGGTGTTGGGGTATTTGATTGACGTCATTTCATGCTTATATTTGTATCTTATATCCATTATCTTACACCTAAGCAATGCTACGTGACGAGTTTTATGTTTAGTTTTCAGAAACAAAGAGGTTTGAAGAGAAGAGTCATGAAAGGGCCCAAAAGCAGGAAAAATGACTTAATTATTAGACATGGGGACCAAGATGCAAGGGAGAAGGACCTGATCGTAAGACAGAAGGACCAAAGAGCAAAACAGGAAACTCCACACCATCATGGGGAGTATTTGGTCAATTCGATTCTGGTCGGAGCTCCACTAAACAAGTTAGATGCATCCAAGACCAAGAAACACGCCAAGGAAAGCCCACCAGAAGATCCAATGGGATCTGAAGCTTATAGGCCGCCAATTGGCGGTCCGGAACCGCCAATTGGCGGTCTGGTTAAGCCCAGATCCACTAAGTTTTCTCCTGGACTTGTATTAATGTGTGTTTAGGCTATTTTTGGTATTGGTTTAGTCCCGCATCGGGGGATTGTCCCGGATTAGCTTTTTCCATGCTTATAAATAGAACTCTTCACCTTCCATTGTAATTACCCATTACTTGGTGGCATTCTCTCTACTAAGGAGTGAGCCTTGAAGCAAAAACTCAAGGTGGAGAAGAATGCTACCTTCAATGTGAGTCATTGTTAATAAAATAATTCTTCTAGTTTCTTTTAATCTTGTCTTTTAATTTGTGCATGTTTGTTTTATCTTTCCTTTCCTTTTATGCTTCTTTATTTCTTGCTTCATTAGTGTAGTTTTATTTCAGTAGAATGCTTCATTTTGTTAGAGTAGTTAGTTTAAATATGTGTGAGTAGTTCCATCCCCATTTGGGGGGTGGAGAAATATGTGATATAATCATGTAGTGTATTAAGTGTGTGTTATCTTTATCCCTTGACCTTTATATGATTTCCATAACCATCTAATGGGTTTTCACTCTTATCTTTGATATACTAATGCTCTTGAATGAAGCTTAGCTTATGCTTTGATTAGTGGACCTATTTTATGAGGAATCATAAGGTTAGGATATGGATGAAGTTAATGTTGGAAACACAATTTGTAGTGTATGTGCTCTTGTTGCCTTTACCTTAGCTAATGTCTTGTATGTTTTAATGATGTAGTCTTTTATCTTAATTCATGTGGAGGCATAGTAGGGTCTAGTCTTTATACTTGAGTTCATTTAGTTTCATTCCAATTATTGTCTTGTATGTTTTAATGATGTAGTCTTATCTTAATTCATGTAGAGGCAAAGTTGGATGTAGTTTTATGATTTCATGCACTACATATTGTGAGGAGCTTAATGAACACACACACACTCTTTTATGTTCACATTATTTCTCTACCCCCTTTGGGGTTTAGTTTTATCGCTTCTTCTCCATTTCATTTCGCATTGTAGTATAGTTGTGTAACCAATCTTTCTCTCCTTCTTTTACCTCTTGCCTTCGAACAAACCAATTGTCGACACACCTCCCAGTGGACGACCCGTATTTGTCACTGCTTCAACGCGGCCGTGCACTTGCGGTTAATATAAAACGATCAATCACTGGCCGTTGGAGCCATGCTCATGGACTCGGGCATGGGATCGAGTAGTGAGGATGGCGTGTAAGGCACCTATGACTAGATGTTATGGTGGTTCCCTTGTTGGGGCGGTCCGGGATGGTTTACTAGCATTGTCACGAGTGACTGCTTGAGCTAGGCTCACAGCTCGGGCGTGGTCGTTAGATTCCCAAAGTTGTGTTTCCCCTGTGTTGTGGTAGTTCCGGAAAGGTCTACCTACGTTGTGATGAGTGACTGTTTGGGAGCATTAAGGTGTCAGATTGAGGCGTGTGGACTCCTCTACACCCCCTGCTCAAGAGAAGGGCCGGTGAACGATGCGTGACTAGTTACAATGCTTGGGCGTGTTTATCTCAGAGTGATTGACATCATATCATGCATACATTTGTGTCTTATATCCATTATCTTGAACCTAAACAATACTACGTAACGAGTTTTATGTTTAAGTTTTAGGAATAAACATGTTTGAGGAGAAGAGACACAAAAAGGACCTCAAAGCAAGAAAAATGACTGAGTTGTAAGACTTATGGACTGAGATGCAAAAGACAAGGACCCGGATGTAAATTCAAAGGACCAATGAGCAAATCAAGAAACTTCACACCATCATGAGGACTATTTTGGCAATTTGATTCGGGCCTAAACTCCAAAAACTGACGCTGGTGCATCACACATTATGAAACGAAGCCAGACAACCACACTCCAAATCTAGACCCAATCCAGAGTCCATAGACCGCCAGTTAGCAGTCTCAGACCTCTCATTGGCGGTCAGGTCCTCTCCAGATCCGATAATTTTTTGGCGGGTCATGTATTAGGGTGTTTTATGTCTATTTTTGGTAGTGCATTAGTCCCACATCAGGGGATTGTTCCTGATTATTTTTTCTATGACTATAAATAGTACTCTTCCTCTTTCCTTGTATTTCACCCATTGCTTATTGGCATTCTCTCTACTCGGAGTAAGGCTTGGAGCAAAACTCAAGGTGGAGAAGAATGCTACTTGTAATGTGTCATGTAAATAAAATAATTTTTCATAGTTTGTTTTAATGTTGTCTTCGTTTTGATGCTTGCTTGTTTAGCTTGTTTTGTTTGTCTTAATCTTACTAGAAGTAATTAGCATGTCTCCTTTTTCCAATCACAAGGCGGAGAAGTAATTAGCATGAGTAGTGAGTAGTTTCATCCCCTTTTGGGGGTGGAGTTGATGTTTATACATGTCATGTAGAATGAAATGAATGCTAAATATTGTTGTATGTGAGATATGTTAGTACGCTTGTTTAAATTAAAGAGAATACTTAACTTGATGGCTTCTGCCATAATCTTTACGTACATTCCATGCTTCTTTAGGTTCTTAATAACAAACTTTTTCATGCTCATATTAATCACTTAGGTTAGTGATTTGGATGATAGGTCTTGTCATGAGGTACTTCTTATGCATAGCAACACTATCTACACTTGTGCTCTATTGAATGCATTCATCACCTCTTATTTCATGTTTACACACACTCCACCCCTTAGGGGTTTTCCATCCTGATTTCCAAGTTTCTTATATTAGTCACTTAGTTTAGTTATTAGTCTCGTGCTTTCATCTTCTTTGTTGTTTTGTACTAGTGTAGTGTAGCGTAGTATAGTTTATGCTAGTTTAGTGTAATCAATTTCGTCTCCCCTCTTTTCCCACTTGCCTTCGAACAAACCAGAGTTGACACACCTCCTTGTGGACATGACCTGTACTTGTCATGTCTTCACCGAAGCCGTGCACTTGCGGTAATATAAACGATCAATCATGTTTTTGGTGTTGTTATCGGGAGTTACCAGTCCAGACTCTGGTTTGGACGATTCAAGTGGATTTAATTTTTGTTTTGTAGTTTTTGTGTTTCAGGACACTCTAAGGATCAAGGGAAGTGACCAGAGGAAGTTTGGAGGAGAACAGAGCTACTTGGACCATCAATAAGCGGCCTTAGACCGCCAACTGACATAGAGGTCCAATTTTCTCCTTTCTTTGGTTTGTTGTTACATATGACATAGAGGTCTAGGGCTCAATTTGGCATGTTTTAACCAATAGTTTAAAAGGGGATCAATAATCAATCCCTTTTTACTCAACTTGGACCCTAAAATCCAAACCAAAAGATTAGGCATTCTTGCTTGTTTAGGTCATGCATCATATACTTGACTTAGGCACGTAGTTTGTCTTTTGTTTTAGCTTTACTTTCAATTGTTGAGCACTGACGTGAGGTACGCATTTACTACACTCATTCATGCATTTGGTATGACCATGCATTAGTTAGTAGGAATTGCATTGCAACAAGTGTGAGTTGAGCATTTGTTTGGAGAGTTGATTTCTAGATTAGGACTCCAAAATGCTACTAAGCAGGGGTTGTCCCATATAAGATAAGGTGGGGAATTTCATCACTATTTCCTTTGCTCCAAATATCACACTAATCAATAGCCTAATTTTAAAATCAAGTAGACATTGGCCCTAAGGATCTCGAACGCATTAGGAGAGTGATCCGGTCGTGACCGTCATGGCCTGATCGGCGTCGCCCACTCTATCAATAGTAGGAGAGACGAGATCTTCCAATGTTGGCTCACTTGCTGGGCTTTGTGGTCCTCGTCGTAGGGAGGTGAGGCGTGTTGAGGTCACGTGACCTCACAGTTAGGCGTCGTGTAGCTGTGAGGACCTACAACGACATGTTTGCTTATGTTCTTCTACCAATACTTACTCGTCCTAGCATAAGGACGTCTTCCCTTCTCTCCCGAGTCATTCCTTCTCATCTAAATCTTCCCATATTCTCATCTACGCACCCTTCTCAGTTTTTTTTCTTTTTTGTCCTAAAAATGCTTTTGGTTCGTGTGTGTACACCTTTGTGCATGCTTGTGTTGGCAGGAGATAAGAGTGGACGTTTGACGAGGCGCGTCGTCAATCCTGCCATGGTAGTCAATTTCTTGATGGCTTCCCCTTCTCATGTCACACACAGTCCGGGTTCCATGGCTACTCAATACCGCGAGGAGGAGGAGTTGCTGGACCCACCTGTTCCACCTAATCCACCTATTGATGTTCCCGTTTCTCTACGTTATCGATGCTACCCAAGCCGAACTACTCTACCTTCATGCATTGTATTGCCAAAGGAAAATGGGAACCACTTTGAGGTTAAGCCTCAATTTATCTCCATGATCCCTCACTTTACTGGGAAGAGTGACCCCTATATCTTTCTTAAGGAATTTGAGGAGGTATGCGCTATGTTTTAGCTGCAACAACTTAGCACAGACTCCATCCATCTTAGGTTTGTCCCTTTTGCACTAAAGGATGATGCCAAGAAGTAGTTGTACAACAACCAGGCGAATGCCTTTAGGACTTGGGATGAATTTCAATCTGCAATCCTCAAGAAGTACTTCTTAAATCATCGGACTCAAAATCTGAGGATTGAAATCAATTAGTTTTATGAGCATTAGATCGAATCATTCCATGCATGCTTAGAGTGTTTCAAGGAGCTACTATCCTCATACCCTCACCATGACATCGAGTTGTGGCACCTTAGTCAGATTGTCTACGAGGATGTTCACATCTCATTCGAACGCTCCTTGAGTCCATGTGTCAAGGAGAGTTCTTAGGAAATGATGAAAGGGAGGCATGAGCTTTCCTAGAAGACCTCGCTGAGAAAACCAAGTAGTGGGAGCGTGTGAGGGAACCATCACCATCATCTAGCATAGGAGCGAGGATCGCAAACGCTAACTCGACTATATCGGGTGCTGCATTTGTTGTCGATACCACTACGGCCATCAAGGCATGCATGGCGGCCTTTATGCACCGAATGGATTCGATGGAGCTCCAAAACCAGCAAGGTGTGTCACATGTGTCTACATCTGGTCCAGTTCCTTTTATTTATGTGATAGGATAGGTCATGTAGGAGGTGAGTGTGCATCCATTCCTCTGCCTGCGATGGAACATATCAATGTCATCTATGATAGATCCAGGAATGACCCATATTCATCATCATATAACCCTGGATGGAGGAACTATCCCAATTTTTCATGGAACCAATACAATGCCCAGGTATTCCTTCAAACATCTCTCGACCACTCAACCGACCACACCAACCTCCCATGCATTCACAATCTTATCACCAACTCCAAGCTCAAAGCACCAACCCACAAGATTTCCCAAACTCTAACAACATGGAAACCCAGTTTAATTCGCTTGAGAACTTGACTCGTGGACTTGAGAACTCCGTAAAAAAATTTGTCATCCACAAGTCGTCCTCACTTCAAATCAGCAGACCATCAAATCTCTCGAGCTTCAGATGGGCCAATTAGCTCATATGTACATGAGAGAGAGAGAGGGACTTTGCCCAGCCAACCTCTGGCTAACCCCGTGCTCAGCAACAATTGAACACGTAAATTGAGAGTTCGAGACCCCAGGGGGCAGGCAAGTGAATTGTATGGAAGGACCTGCAGATCATGTCATGTCATTGTGACCCTGAGAAACGGGAAACAGGTTGACAACCAAATTTACATGTCGTAGCCACCATCTATGCAGCCTATGCAGCCCCTCTGTGGCGATGATGGTGAGAAGGAGGTTGAGGGTGAGGGTAATACACCAACGCCTCTTTCTCAGGCACCGTAGAAAATCTACTTGCCAAAAGCTCCATATCCTAGTAGATTGACTAAGAAACAGAGTGACAGTGTGGACAAAATACTGGAGATATTCAAGAAAGTGAATGTCAACATTCCTTTGTTAGACATAATTCAACAAATACCTCCCTATGCAAAATTCCTGAAGGATCTTTGTACGACTAAGAGGAAAATCAATGTCCCTAGCAAAGCCTTTTTGGCAGCTAATGTGAGTTCGATCATTTCGAACCCAACGTACGTAAAATTGAAGGACCCAGGAAATCCAACAATTTCATGTGTCATTGGGGACTCTCGCATGAATAATGTCTTGCTAGATCTTGGGTCGGCGGTTACCCTCTTGTCAGCTTCTGTGTATCAACGATTAAGCCTAGGCGAGCTTAAGCCTACGAAAAAAACTTTACAGTTGGTTGATTGATCAAAGTCCCCATGGGGATCATTGAAGATGTCCTAATCAAAGTCGAAAATTTCATATTTCATGTTGACTTTGTCATCCTTGAAATTGAACCAGTCAAGACTACCCACTCTCAGATTCCATTGATTTTGGGTAGACCTTTTCTAGTGACGTCAAATGCCTTAATCAATTGTCGAACTGGACTCATGAAATTTTCGTTCAGGAACTTGACCGCGACATTCCATGTGTTCAATATGTCCAGGCATCTGACATCTTTCGAGGACCCCATGGAAATCAATCTTATCTGGGACATTGAAGAAGAAATAGAAGAAGAGTACCCCTGATTCATGAGAATTTAAATGCTTGCATCATGGATGATTCCAAGCATATAGAGGGGGGCGAGTTGAGAAATGATATGCATGTTGTTCAGTACATGCAAGTTTCTCCTACCTTACATCTCGAGCTAGATATCACACCTCACCTTGAGGAGCCACCCACAATTGAGCTTAAGGAACTCCCTAAGGAACTGAAACACATTTTTCTTGGTCCTGATGGGTCATTTCCAGTGATTATTTCATCTACGTTGACTGATGATCAAGAAGAAGGTTTGATTCAAGTCCTAAAGGAGCACAAATCAGCCATTGGGTGGTCGTTAAGGACATAAAGGGATAAGTCCCGATGTCGTGCAACACCACATCTATATGGAGGATGAGGCATGACCACGTCGCGACCCACAAAGGCGTTTAAATCCAGTCATGACAGAAGTAGATAAGAAAGAGATCATTAAGTGTTTAGATCATGACATCATTTTTCCCATTTCAGACAGTGCTTGGGTAAGTCAAGTCCAGGTTGTGCCCAAGAAGTCGGGTATCATTGTTATCTAGAATGATAACAATGAACTTGTACCCATACGACTTCAAACTGCGTGGCGAGTCTGCATTGACTATAGGAAGTTGAACGTGGTCACGCGTAAAGACCACTTCCCTCTGCCTTTCATCGACCAGATGTTGGAGAGACTAGTTGGGCATGCCTACTATTGCTTCCTCGATGGTTATTCAGGGTACAATCAAATCTCAATCGCTCCTAAAGATCAAGGGAAAACCACGTTCACATGTCCTTTTGGGACATTTGCTTATAGGCGTATGCCTTTTGGACTATGCAAGGCACCTGCAACATTCCAACGTTGCATGTTGAGTATCATTTCTGACATGGTCGAGAAGCTCCTTGAGATTTTCATGGATGATTTCTCGACTCATGGCATCTCCTTTGATGCGTGCTTGCACCACCTGAGCCTTGTTCTCAAGAGGTGTTCGGAAACGAACTTAGCCCTTAACTGGGAAAAATGTCATTTCATGCTTACAAAAGGCATTGTATTAGGCCATGTGGTATCTCGTGATGGGATCGAGGTGGATAGGGCAAAGATTAAGCTTATTTCTAAGCTTCCGCCACCCATCTCGGTAAAAGAAATTTGGTCTTTCCTTGGACATGTTGGTTTTTACTGGCATTTTATTAAAGATTTCAGCAAGATAGCTCACCCCTTGACGAGCTTGCTTGCTAAAGCCAAATCTTTTGAGTTCACACCCGAGTGCAGGACTGCATTTGAGTTTCTGAAGCGTGAGTTGACATCCGCTCCTATTATAAGGCACCGGTGTGGACTCTACTTTTTGAGCTGATGTGTGATGTATCTGATTATGCGATAGGAGCAGTGTTGGGTCAGAAAGTCGACAAATTGCCTCATGTGTTCTATTATGCAAGTCATACTCTCAATGATGCCCATCTTAACTACTCCATTACTGAGAAAGAGTTCCTCGCGATCATATTTGCGTTTGAAAAATTTTGTCAGTACCTCATTGGGTCGCACGTCATCATCTACATTGATCACTCAGCTCTTCGCTACCTTTTGTCCAAAAAGGATGCAAAACCCCGTCTCCTTCGTTGGATCTTGTTGTTGCAAGAATTCGACCTTGAGTTACGGGATAAGAACATATGCGAGAACGTCATGGCAGATCACCTTTCTCGCATTCTAGTTGAGCTTTTATCTGATCCACCGGTGAACGAGTTCTTTCCTGACAAGAACCTTATGGCAATAGCCTCACTCCCTTGTTTCGCTGACATTGTGAACTATTTAGCAACCGGAGAGGTGCCGACTCATTGGACACAAAATGAGAAGGTCAAGTTCAAGTCATTAGTCAATCACTTCTATTGGGATGATCCCTACTTGTTTAAGTATAATGCCATAAGGAGGCATGTGGTGGGCACTTCGGTGCCAAAAAAATCGCTGCCAAAGTGCTCTAACGTGGTTTTTACTGGCCTACGTTGTTCCAAGATGCTTTTTCATTTTGCCAAGCATGCGATAGGTGTCAACGTGTGGGCCACATTGGAAGACGTGATATGATGCCACTCAATCCAATCCTAGTGGTCAACATCTTTAATGTTTGGGGAATTGACCTCATGGGCCCTTTCCCGTGTCCCTTGGTCACACCTACATTCTGGTGGCGGTTGATTATGTATCGAAGTAGGTTGAACCAATCCCCACTCGCACTAACTATCGTAACGTTCTGATCAAATTTCTTAAAGAACACATTTTGCGAGGTTTGAGACACCTCGTTGTATCATAAGTTATCAGGGGACACACTTTGTGAACCAATTCCTCGAGGCAGTGTTGAGGAAATATTTCATCACGTACAAGTTGGCCACACCTTATCATCCTCAAACCAATGGCCAGCTTGAAATTTCCAACCGTCAACTCAAGCAAATTCTAGAGAAAACGGTTAATACTTCGAGGAAAGATTGGTCGGTTAAGCTTAATGATGCATTGTGGGCCTTCCGCGCTGCATTTAATACCGACCTTGGCATGTCCCCGTACCGGCTAGTTTATAGCAAAGCTTGCCATCTTCCAGTAGAGCTTGAGCATCGGGTATTATGGGCAATCAAACATCTTAACATGAGTCTTGATGTTTTCAGTGCCGATCGCAAGCTGGACCTCAACGAGTTGGAGGAGTTGAGAAATGAGGCTTATGAGAATGCCAAGATTTGCAAGTCCCGAACTAAAACTTTCCACGACCACTTGGTCAGAATCAAAACCTTCACGGTGGGACAAAATATCTTATTGTATAACTCTCGTCTCCATTTGTTTCCGGGGAAACTTCGAAGTCGTTGGTCTGGGCCCTTTATTGTTTTAACTGTTTTCCCTCATGGAGCGGTTGAGATTCAGATCCAAGTACCAACGACGTGTTCAAATTTAACGAACACCGACTAAAACCATATTTGGAGGGGACCACAACAGAGGTCGAAGTGGAACTCGTGTCTTTACACTAACTTCCCGTGGATGTGATTCATCCTTTCATTTTGTTCTACATATCTTTGGAAAAAACAGAAAAAGAAGAAGAAAAAATAAAAGTGCCTTTCGATATTTTTCCATGCTCTTTTGTTAAAAAGGTGATGAGAAATTAAATTTATACCGCAAGTGCACGGCGTCTATGAAGACGTGGCAAGTACGGGTCGAACACAAGGAGGGAGAGATTTCATTATTTTTGTTGTTTCGATTGAGGGGAAGAAGTAGAGAAGAATCAATTAGGGTTTTTGGGGCTTTTGGTTTAATTAACTAAACTACGAAACAAAAGCAATTAAAATTAAAACAAGAACAAAGAAGAGAATTCCGTCGGGTGGAGGTCTAGACTTAGGTTTAGATTGGAGAATGGAGAAACTTGAAATAAATCATGTTAGTTATGAAGCATTACAAGATAAATGATTTAACATAAACTCAAGTAATCAAAATATACTAATCACGAACTTAAAACAATAACATGCATTCATCTTCTCTACCCCTAATTCCATCACCTCCACCCTTTGGAAAGAGTTAGAAACTCATGGAGGGAGGAAGAAGAAAGGATCCTAGAGACATTAAGAAAAGAAAATTAAAAACATAAAATAAAAGAAACAGAATTTTATTGCTAAATTATGGAACAAAAGGAAGAACTCCTCACAACATCGTTCTCGGGGCTATTTATAGCCGATACAAGGGACCTAAGTATGAAATAAGAAAGTACACGCGTCAACACGCAACCGGTAAAATTTTTAGAGCATGAATCTAATTTGGTGCGGCGGATTCGCCGCAATTTACTCTTGAGGTGCGGCGGAATCGCCACCTTTTTGGCTCAGAATCGACCCGAATTTTTCCTGTGTGTTTATGGTATGATTTCAATGTCATTTGCGCGTCTGGATTGATTCTTGCATATCTTTGGAGATCCGAATTAATTTCTTCATATATTTGGAGATCCACATTGATTTTTCTTTATATTTTATCCATAATAATAAAATCTACTCGTGATTTGTAATTAGGTCCTTCACTTTTTGCAATTAAGTCCCCGGCTACTTTTGTGCTTAAGTCCTTGTTCTTTTCGTAATTAGGTCTTGAATGCTTTTATGCTTGGATACATTTCCATTTGAAGCCCGATAAACTTGAACTTGGTCTTTATGATAGAAACGAGTCTTTTGTACGCGTTTATGCTCGGGATGTGGGTAAATTGCATTCAGGTCCCTGTATTCTGTAAATAAGACTAAACACATACCTTAGTAGCATTTATTGATGTAAAGGTAATATAAATGAAAGACATATGATGCAATGTATGCAATGCATCAAATACCCCCAAACCTAGATTTTGCTAGTCCCTAGCAAAACAGAAGATACGAAAAATAAAAACAGGGAAATCCTAACTCACTTTCGTAGGAATCACGGTTGCACTTAGCATGTGCAACAAGCCTTTAAACCTCCTTGTTGCCAAGGAGGAGGAGTGTTGTCTCCTGAGGGTTTTCAGCGGATATACCCACAAAATCCTAAATCAACGTTTCATTAATAGTTCTCAATATCCCTACCTCAACCTTATACATCTCACTAAGAATTTTTGCATGCTCATTATATGAATCTAACTCATTAAAAATATGACTTGGTCTTTGTTCCTCCAACATTCACACCACTAACCCTTCTACACATGTTTATCACTTGAATTATTTTGCACGCCTCCTCTGGTGGTGAAGTATCATTCGGATCAACCATGGCATGAATCATTCTTTTAGCTTTGGGCCTTGAGTATCTTAAAGTATTTATTTATTTTTATTTTTTTTTCCGTGATTCAACACATTTGCTTTTCTTTTTAACGCTTATACCCTTTTTGCATTTGTGTAGCGAGTTTGGTCGATAATCCCGAGCTGGCAGACTCAAGTTACCGGGTTTCAAGATACCCCTACGGGCCAGTGACTCGAAGGCTTGGGCTTTTGTAATCATTTTGCAAAATGTGTTTTCCTCACTTTATTTTTATTTTACTTTTATTTTCCTCAAGGCTTAATTGCTATTAGAAGTCCACACTTCCCGGTATATTTTCCTCAACCTCTGCTTTTTATCAACCACTTCAAAGATTTGATTCATCCAATTTAAGTGCATACATGTCTTACAAGGGCCATGGGTTATTTCTTTGGAACTTAGATTTATGTCATAATTTCTACAAGCAGAACTATATAATAAGGAACAAAAACTTAATGCAATTTGTACACGGGTTTTGGCAGTTCAATCTTAAGCTATGTCATAGAATATTGAATTATTTTTTTTTTATTTTTTTTAAAATAAAGCAGAGCAGAAAATCAAATAGATAGATATGTACATATATAAACACCCCCCCACACCTAAATCATGCATTGTCCTCAATGTATGCGAGCAAGATACTACATGGATTTATGCATGAAAAAGGAAAGATCTCACCAACGTGAAGTACAAAGGAAAGTTCATGGCTCTGTTGATGGACAAAAACCCGAATTCCCTCAAAAACCTGTGAGATGCTAAAGAAGGGATAAAAACAATTTTTTTTTTTAACTTATTGTTATACAAATATAACTATGTACAAACATAAGTTCCCATCTTCATTTGTCAAAAGACCTCAAAAGGGAACATGACACCACGTGGGGCCAGAATATTCATGTGTGGGCCCCCTTCACAAAGAGCACAAGAAGAAATGAGAGGTTCATGAATTGGACGCAAAGGCATCTCATACAAAGGATCAAACTGAAAGAGCTTGAACCTCTCGAGAGTTTGGGAAATAGGGGGCAACGGAAGAAGAGTTTCTCCCGTTACGGTGCTGAAGTTATGATCGTCAATCCAAACTCTCCAACCAACTGGCTGGTGCGTCGGAGCGAGGTCAGGAGCCTCGTTAGGCAAGTCCGACTCAACAGGTAAACATAAAATGGGTCTCATACCCAATGTATCCTCCAAGGAACTCCTAATACCCTCATGAGCACTGTAGTCGTTTGATGTTCCATCATTTCCAAGATGATCAGGAACGATAGTGAGAGGCAAACTCTCATCAGGTTGTTTGAAATTGAGGGTGCTAGGGAGCTCTTGCTCCACCGGAAGTGAGTCCTTAAGAGGCACAACATGAAGATCATGTGGCTCAAGGGCCACGGGGCACGAAGATAAGGCACAATCCTGGGCCGACTCATGATGAAATTGGTCAATGTGTATCGAATCCTCCACTAAGTGATCGTGAATTGAAACCCCAAGTCCTTCAGACTGACTAGGAGTTTGGCTTTGACAGATTGTGCTTTGAATTTGTGGATGTGGTGGTGGTTCGATATCAAAAGGTGGATCCTCATGTTGACACGAAAAGTTACTCTCCTTACGTTCACCTAATTGTTGTATCATTTGACTCAAATGCGATGTTATATTTTGTACGGATCGTTGAGTGGATTCCATGTACGTAAGGAAAGTTTGTTCCAAGGAATTAGGTACGTGGTCAACTATGAGGTCCAAGTTTGAGCTTGTGAAATTATGGGATTGGGTGTTGATGGGCTGAGAATAATGATTTGACGTGGGGAGTTGGTAGAATTCTGGGTATTCGGGAGGAGGATACTGAGGTGAAAATGAAGTATAAGAATTTGGATAGGAATTGTTTCTCCACGAATCCATCACACTCGGGTTGTACGCGGATGCGTAATAGTCATTTTGAGCAACTTGGGAAAAAGTATGCTCATACTCAGGCTCTGGGGGAACATAAGGGCATTCCCTGATAACATGACCACTCAACCCACAACAGTCGCACGGTACGGCTACTGGAGCCACCGGTGCACTCATGTTGTCTGTCCTACGCATGAAGGAGGCAAAAGTTTGTTGTAATGTCTCAGTTTGTTGACCAGCATATGATCCAACATAACTAGATTGTGGTCTAGCAGTCGGTGCCTCTCTCATGTTACCCCAATATAAAGATTGCTCAGTCATACAATTAGGATTGTCCCAACCATATGGGGTGTTAGTCTGAGCCACCCCAGGTTGCAAGGTTTTAGAATACCAGGAAGCATTGTCCTGATCCCAACAATGATATGGATGGTTGCTCATGTAACCATCCATCAAAACACTCTTGAGTCAAGTACTCTTACCCTTATGAGGCTAAGCAAGCACAAGTTCTCGACTCGACCCTAAAATGCTAATAGATAATGTAAAGGGGAGGAGACTAGAACGTATAAGTAGGTGAGAAGAAGATGACTCAGAGGAGAAGGGAAACTTAACTCTAAAGATAGATAAGAGGGTCGGTCAGAGGTTTCCTAAGAAAGCACGGTTCAAACAATCCTAGACCTAGTGTCGCTTAGATCTAGACGACTCCTAACTGGTTGAGTCGAATT
Source organism: Triglochin maritima (assembly GCA_963682175.1). Classification (NCBI taxonomy): domain Eukaryota; kingdom Viridiplantae; phylum Streptophyta; class Magnoliopsida; order Alismatales; family Juncaginaceae; genus Triglochin; species Triglochin maritima. Next base: position 19,555,045 of record OY821779.1, read on the forward strand.
GATTTGCTTGATTCACCTCCCTCACCAATCAAACCAAGTTGGCCAGTTAGTGTATAGCTAGTGGGGGCGCTTCCGACAGAGTCGGTGCCAATTAGACAACCACGTCGCTTGGAAGACTTTCGTCAACACAAAAACACTTTCTAGACACCAAATTGAATTCAATTAGCTTCAGGTCATAGCAAGTCAAACCAATCTCCTCCTTAATTGAGTCTGAGTCCTTAGGGGTCAATGTCTAATTGATTTTAATTTTAGGCTTGGGTGACACTTGAGGATTGTGATTTGTGGGCCACGGAAGGGTGATGAAATCCCCACCGTATCTTTTCCTATGGAGTTGCCCTTAAGATAGTTTAACTTAGATCTAACAAAGATAGTCAAACAATGGTCTTTTTAATGGGGGCAATTGCAAGGTTGTATGCAAATTAAATTATATGCTTAAATGCAGTCGTTAAAAACCGCGATACGTACCTTGTCTCCAGCACTCTTCAACAAAAATAATTTGCAATAATTTAGCAAGAATAATGCAAACAAAACATTATATGATGCATGCACTAAGGTCTTTCTAATTTTGCCAATTTTTAGGTCAGAGTTGAGTTATTGCTAATTATGGAATTTTTTTGACCCTAACACGTGCAATTCTACGAAAGGAAACTTTTCGAAAATTCAGATTATACGAGAAAGGCCAGAAAAGTTACCTCCGCAATGCTCAGACAGGTTCGCCGCCTGCTCTCGGAATTTCCAGTAGCTCAATGCGACCAATCCACGATGTAGACGACCCCAGAGAAAAATGACGCCCAGAAGCCTTACTGGTGCGGCGATTCCGCCACAAGTCCTCTTGAAGATGCGGCGATTCCGCCTCCCAAGTGCCTCAGAACGCTCCCGAATTTCGCCGCGCGCTCTGTTTTCTCCTGCTACACAAATTCAAATACTTAGATCGCGCACAAGGTAGACAAGAAAAATCGAAAACACAAAAACTAACGAAATCTTCGTCGCCTCCCCGGCAACGGCGCCAAAAACTTGATGAGAAATTAAATTTATACCGCAAGTGCACGGCGTCTATGAAGACGTGGCAAGTACGGGTCGAACACAAGGAGGGAGAGATTTCATTATTTTTGTTGTTTCGATTGAGGGGAAGAAGTAGAGAAGAATCAATTAGGGTTTTTGGGGCTTTTGGTTTAATTAACTAAACTACGAAACAAAAGCAATTAAAATTAAAACAAGAACAAAGAAGAGAATTCCGTCGGGTGGAGGTCTAGACTTAGGTTTAGATTGGAGAATGGAGAAACTTGAAATAAATCATGTTAGTTATGAAGCATTACAAGATAAATGATTTAACATAAACTCAAGTAATCAAAATATACTAATCACGAACTTAAAACAATAACATGCATTCATCTTCTCTACCCCTAATTCCATCACCTCCACCCTTTGGAAAGAGTTAGAAACTCATGGAGGGAGGAAGAAGAAAGGATCCTAGAGACATTAAGAAAAGAAAATTAAAAACATAAAATAAAAGAAACAGAATTTTATTGCTAAATTATGGAACAAAAGGAAGAACTCCTCACAACATCGTTCTCGGGGCTATTTATAGCCGATACAAGGGACCTAAGTATGAAATAAGAAAGTACACGCGTCAACACGCAACCGGTAAAATTTTTAGAGCATGAATCTAATTTGGTGCGGCGGATTCGCCGCAATTTACTCTTGAGGTGCGGCGGAATCGCCACCTTTTTGGCTCAGAATCGACCCGAATTTTTCCTGTGTGTTTATGGTATGATTTCAATGTCATTTGCGCGTCTGGATTGATTCTTGCATATCTTTGGAGATCCGAATTAATTTCTTCATATATTTGGAGATCCACATTGATTTTTCTTTATATTTTATCCATAATAATAAAATCTACTCGTGATTTGTAATTAGGTCCTTCACTTTTTGCAATTAAGTCCCCGGCTACTTTTGTGCTTAAGTCCTTGTTCTTTTCGTAATTAGGTCTTGAATGCTTTTATGCTTGGATACATTTCCATTTGAAGCCCGATAAACTTGAACTTGGTCTTTATGATAGAAACGAGTCTTTTGTACGCGTTTATGCTCGGGATGTGGGTAAATTGCATTCAGGTCCCTGTATTCTGTAAATAAGACTAAACACATACCTTAGTAGCATTTATTGATGTAAAGGTAATATAAATGAAAGACATATGATGCAATGTATGCAATGCATCAAAAGGCGTGTTACTTTACCCTACCCATCATCCACCCAAACCAAAATGTGTTTTCTTCTTCTGGCTGCCACCTAAAGAATTTGTTTCCCTTAATCAGACAAACAGATCGCTAATAAGCGGTCTCCAAATGTCGATCAATGGTCTGTTGTGCTGATTTGTGCTTGGTTCTTTGGGTGGGAGTGGGTATTTTTATGGGCCATCGTTTTTTGTTGATTCTAAGGATTTCTACTGCTCGTGTTGACGTGCTTCGGTCTCCACCCCTCGAGCATCGTGTTTTCTCTGCCTTCGCTTGTTCCTCCGTTAAAGCTCGCCAAGGTAGGTACAGATATAGTCAACCCACATTTAATTCTAGAACTTAATTTTGCCTCCTTGATTCGCGATTTCGGAGAACCCTTCTACGAAGAATCATAGCAAAAGGGTGGTATCATTTATTGTATGAGGGTGATGAAACCATTTACGTAGATCCTCTTGTACATGAGTTTTATTCTAAACTCGAGTTTGACCAGACTGGATAACTCGAGTTTAATATCACCCTTAGAGGGGTTAAACATACCGTGACACCCCAATTTATCTCCAACGCGACTAGGATCCCATTTCTCACGCCTACTCATGACATTAATTTTTACCGATCTATGCTTGGGCGCGGGCAACCCAATTAATCTGACGGGGAATACCAATGCACACATCTACTCCAATGTGCACATTGTAGCCAGGTGGGTGTGTAGGAATGTGTTGGGCCAAGGGTGGACCTCCACATTTTTCACACCTAGTTTGCGAATAGTGTATAGTCTCATGGATGGTTCACCTCACTACATTTATCAAACGTTGTTCAAGGTGTTGGTGAACACCAAACTCAAAGAAATACACTATTTGCCTACTCTGATGACCAAATGTGTGGAATGTTGAACATCCCACGATTTGAGCGCTTATTGCAGCGCCAAGGCATAGACCTCGAGGTTGCGAAGATGACGTCGTCATATCACCATTGCCTTCAGGAGGTGTGGGTGCCTGATTACATGGAGGAGGATGTTAGAACCAGTTCCCCAAACTCATCTGTGAGCTCGGGAATGCTCTTCAACACCGACATATCTGAGATGGCGGTAGAGAAGCAAAATGTCATTTTGGCCAAGCAAAATCGGAAGATTTATAGGAAGTTATCGGCACTTGAGCGAGGTGCCTCTTCGAGCACCTCTGGCCGCCATCATTAGTCTGGTACACACTATCCATGCATTGCCGTCATTCTGGCATACATTGAGGACAATGCATGGATTAGGTGTGCGGGGTGTTTTCACGTATGTATATATTTTTTGTGTCGTTTGTTTTATTTCGCTTTCTTTTGTTTACCTTTCTAGGGTCATGTTGAACGTTTTAATTAAACCGCAAGTGCACGGCCGTGATGAAGCGGTGGCAAGTACGGGTCGTCCTCAGGGAGGTGAGCAGCCTCTTGTTTATCAGAAATCAAGTGGTACAAAAAGATGGAAGAAAGTTGTTTATGCTAATCTAAACTATGCTAACTACGAAGAACCAAATGCGGAAGAAAGAAATTAACAAATACTTCAACTAATCTAGAGAAACTTGATACTATGCAGGAATCAGTAAGAGAGAGACCCCTTAGGGGGTGGAGTGACTACACATACACAATAAGGAGGCAAGAATATCTTTCTATAGGCAAAAGTGTAGGTAGTGTTTGCATGTATGGGAGGTGTCTACTTATCAGGGCAAAACCCATCAATTAAATCACTAACCTATTTTGATTAACATTCATAAACACAAGCTGGTTATTTAAGAAACTAAACAAGCATGGGAGGTGTCTTAAAACTTGTGGCAAAACCCATCTAGTGAAGTGTTCTATTCTAACAAGCAAGCATGCATTCATATTAATCAACACATTTCAAAATAAACACCCTTCCTTCCTTAATTGCATATATGATAATCATCTCCACCCCCCAAAAGGGGAGTGGTTTTACTCACTACACATTACACTAACTATTACACTAGGATAAGAAGACATATTAACTAAGCTAGATTTAATAAAAGACAATTAAACTAAAACATGCATCAACATTAAAAGAAGCACAAAACAAAGACATTTTTTATTGATTGAAGACTCACAATACCAGTAGCATCTCCCCCATTGAGTTTCTTGCTTCAAGGCTTTCACTTCAATTAGGGAGAATGGCCACAAGCATGGAGTGATTACAATGGAAGGTGAACAGTTCTATTTATAGCAATGGAAAAAGCTAATCCGGGACAACCCCCCGATGTGGGACTAAAAAAATACCATAAATAGCATAAACACGCTCTAATACACACTCCAGAAAAAGCTAAGCGGATTCTGATCCACCTGGACCGCCAATTCGCGGTTCCAGACCGCCAATTGGCGGTCTACAGGATCCGGATTAGTCTGGGCTTTCTTGGAGGTCTTCCTGGATGGTATTATTTGTCTTTTATGCATCTACTTGGTTTGTTGGAGCTCCGACCCGAATCGAATTGCTAAAATACTCCCCATGATGGTGTGGAGTATTCTGTTTTGCTCTTAGGTCCTTTTGTCTTGCATTGAGGTCCTTCTTCCTTGCATCTTGGTCCCCAGATCTCACAATTCAGTCCTTTTTCCCAGCTTTTGGGTCCTTTTATGTTTCATCTCTTCAAACCTATTTATTCCTAAAAACTAAACATAAAATGCGCTCAAATTTCTCCTGGACTTGTATTAATGTTCGTTTTGGCTATTTTTGGTGTTTGTTTAGTCCCACATCGGGGGATTGTCCCGGTTTGCCTTTTTCCATGGCTATAAATAGAACTCTTCACCTTCCATTGTAATCACTCCATATTTTAAGTGACTATTCTTCCTACTAGAAGTGAGGCCTTGAAGCACACACTAAAGTAGGAGGATGCTACTTTTAATGTGAGTCATTTTATCAATAAAGTTTTATGTTTCTTTCATTGTTTGTTCTATGCTTCTTTTATTGTTGTGCATGTCTTAGTTTAATCGTCTTTTAATTCTAGCTTAGTTTTAATATGCTTTCTTTCCATAGTTTAATAATTAGTGTAATGTTTAGTGAGTAGTTCCATCCCCTTTGGGTGGTGGAGTAGATGTACATACATGCATTAGAGAATTGGATGAATGCTTTAATTTCAATGTGTTGATTAAACATGAATGTATGCTTGCTTGTTTAGGATAGAATTTATAACTTGATGAGTTTTGCCAAAATGATTAGACACCTCTCATGCTTGTTTAGGTTCTGAAATAAACAACTTGCATATGTAAATGTTAATCAACCAAGTTGGTGAATAGATTGATAGGTTTTGCCATAATGATTGACATCATTTCATGCTCATATTTGTATCTTATATCCATTATCTTACACCTAAGCAATGCTACGTGACGAGTTTTATGTTTAGTTTTCAGGAATAAAGAGGTTTGAAGAGAAGAGCCATGAAAGGACCCAAAAGCTGGGAAAAAGGACTGAATGGTGAGATCTAGGGACCAAGATGCAAGGGAGAAGGACCTGAATGTAAGACAGAAGGACCTAAGAGCAAAACAGAATACTCCACACCATCATGGGGAGTATTTTACCAATTCTATTCGGGTCGGAGCTCCAACAAGTCGAGTAACCGCATCAAAGACCAACAATACCAGAAAGCAAAGCCCACAACAAATTCCAACACGATCCGACAATTTTGGACCGCCAATTGGCGGTCTTGGACCGCTGATTGGCGGTCCATATTGCTCAGGATCCGTCGAAATTTCTCCTGGACTTGTATTAATGTTCGTTTAGGCTATTTTTGGTATTGGTTTAGTCCCACATCGGGGGATTGTCCCCGATTAGCTTTTTCCATGCTTATAAATAGAACTCTTCACCTTCCATTGTAATTACCCATTGTTTGGTGGCATTCTCTCTACTAAGGAGTGAGCCTTGAAGCAATAACTCAAGGTGGAGAAGGATGCTACCTTCAATGTGAGTCATTTTGTTAATAAAATAATTCTTCTAGTTTCTTTAAATCTTGTCTTTTAATTTGTGCATGTTTGTTTAGTCTTTCCTTTCCTTTTATGTTTCTTTAATGCTTCTTGCCTTCTTAGTTAACTTTCATTTCAGTATTATGCTTTCTTTGCTTAGTCTAATCAGTAGTGTAATGAGTAGTGAGTAGTTCCATCCCCATTTGGGGGGGTGGAGAAATATGTGATATAATCATGTAGTGTATTAAGTGTGTGTTATTTTTATCCCTTGAGCTTTATATGATTTCCATAACCATCTAATGGGTCTCCACTCTTATCTTTGATAGGCTAATGCTCTTGAATGAAGCTTAGCTTATGCTTTGATTAGTGGACCTATTTTATGGGGAATGATAAGGTTAGGATATGGATGAAGTTAATGTTGGAAACACAATTTGTAGTGTATGTGCTCTTGTTGCCTTTACCTTAGCTAATGTCTTGTATGTTTTAATGATGTAGTGAAATCTTAATTCATGTAGAGGCATAGTAGGGTATAGTCTTTATACTTGAGTTCATGTAGCTTCATTCCAATTATTGTCTTGTATGTTTTAATGATGTAGCCATATCTTAATTCATGTGGAGGCAAAGTTCGATGTAGTTTTATGATTTCATGCACTACATGTTGTGAGGAGCTTAATGAACACACACACACTTCTTTATGTTCACATTATTTCTCTACCCCCTTTGGGGTTTAGTTTTCTTGCTTTTCTTCCATTTCCATTTGCGTTTTAGTGTAGTTTAGTGTAACCAACCTTTCTTCCCTTTCTTTACCTCTCGCCTTCGCACAAACCAAGTGTCGACACACCTCCCAGTGGACGACCCGTATTTGCCACCGCTTCAACGCGGCCGTGCACTTGCGGTTAAATATAAAACGATCAATCAAGTTTTTGGCGCCGTTGCCGGGGAGGTGCTCTGTCCAGACGTTGGTTTGGACGATTCGAGGGGTTTTTAATTTTTTGTTTTCAGTTTTTCTTAGTGGCAGGGAACCTGAGGATCAAGGGGAAGCGACTGGAGTAATTGGAGAGCAAACGACCCCAAAGTGACCGCCAATCAGCGGTTTGGGACCGCCAATTGGCGGCCTGGTGAGCCTCAATTGCTCTCAAATTTGTTCTAGTTGTTATGTTGTTCACTTTAGTTATCTGGGAGCCCAATTTTGCATGTTGTGATCTTTAGTTTGCTCCCAGATTTAATTTCAATCCCCTTTAATCAACTTGGACCATAAAACTCAAAGCAAAAGATTAGACTTCTTGCCATCTAGGTCATGCATCATATGTAGACCTTGCATGCATCTTTCTTTTCTTTGCTTTACATTTTGTCGTTGATTGCTGGAGCGAGGTACGCATTCCTTATCACTCATTCACGCATTAGGACATTCATTAGTGAGTAAGGTTTGCATCGTAACAAGAGTGAGGTGAGTGCTTGTTTGGTGAGTTGCTTGCTAGCCTAAGATTTCAAAACATCTTTAAGGGGCATCACCTATAGACTTCAAAGATAAGGTGGGGGATTTCATCACCCCTCCCTTAGCCCCAAAAAGCACACTCAAGTAAAGCCTTAACTAAAAGCAAGTAGACATTGGCCCTAGGAATTCGGACGCACTAGGAGAGTAATCTAGTTGAGACCGCCATGACCTGATCGGCGTTGCCTACCTTGTCGATAGTAGGAGGTACTGGATCTCCGGATCTGGTATCACTTGCTGGGCATTGTGGTCCTCGTTGTAGGGAGGTGAGGCGTGTCGAGGCTAGTGACCTCGAAGTTAGGCGTCGTCTAGCCTAAGGACCCATTGCCTTACATTGTTTGAGCCATGCTTGCTAGTTAGGCTTCTACCTTCACCCTGTACCCTCGCTAGCTCTAGGGATTCTTCCCTTCTCCTCTGAGTCATCTTCTTCTCACCTTCTTCTACGTTATAGTCTCCTCCCCTTTACACTCTCTGTTAGCGTTTTAGGGTCGAGTCGAGCACTTTTTGCGAGCTTAGCCTCGTGGTGGTGAGAGTGATCGACTCGAGAGTTTTTCTTGAGATGGATGGTTACATGGGCGACCATCCATATCATTGTTGGGACCAGGACGATTCTCCCTGGTACTCTGGACCCATGCAACCTGGGGTGGCTCAGACTAACACCCCGTATGGTTGGGATGATCGCAATTTTGTGACTGAGCAGTCTTCGTATCGGGGTAACATGAGAGAGGCACCGACTGCTAGACCACAATCTAGTTATGCCGGATCATATGCTGGTCAACAAACTGAGACATTACAACAAACTTTGGCCTCTTTCATGCGTATGGCAGACGACATGAGTGCCCCGGTGGCTCCAGTAGCCGTACCGTGCGACTGTTGTGGGTTGAGTGGTCATGTTATCGGGGAATGTCCTTATGTTCCCCCTGAGCCTGAGTATGAGCACACATTTTCCCAAAATGCTCATTATGACCATTACGCATCCGCGTACAACCCGAGAGTGATGGATTCATGGGGAGACAAATCTTATCCAAATTCTTATACCTCATTTTCACCCCCGTATCCTCCTCCCGAATACCCAGAATTCTACCAACACCCCACTCCAAATCATTGGACTCATTCTCAGCCCATCAACACCCAACCCCAAAATTTCCCAAGCTCTGGCTTGGACCTCACTGTTGACCCCAAATGTGATTCCTTAAAACAAACCCTCCAAACATTCATGGAAACCACTCAAACTTTATTGAAGTCCAACTTGAATTCCTTGCAAAATATGGAATTGCAAGTGAGTCAAATGACACAACAATTCCATGAACGCGAGGAGGGTCACCTTTCTTGTCAACATGAGGATTCATCTTTTGATATCGAACCACCACCACATCCACAAATTCAAAGCACAACCTTTCAAAGTCAAACTCCTAGTCAACCTGAGGGACTTGGGGTTTCAATTCACGATCACTTAGTGGAGGATTCGATTCAAATTGAGAATAACTTGGACCAGTTCTATTATGAGTCGGCACAGGATTGTGCCTTACCTTTTTGTCCCGTGGCCCTTGAGCCACATGATCTTATTGTTGTACCTCCTAAGGACTCACTTCTGGTGGAGCAAGAGCTCCCTAGTACCCTCAACTTCAAACAACCTGATGAGAGTTTGCCTCTCACTATTGTTCCTGATCATCTTGGAAATGATGGAACATCAAACAACCACATTGCTCATGAGGGTATTAGGAGTTCCTTGGAGGATACCTTGGGTATGAGACCCACTTCCTGTTCTCCTGGTGAGTTGGACATGCATAACGAGGTGCTTGACCTCGTTCCGACCCACCAGCCTGTTGGTTGGAGAGTTTGGATTGATGATCATAACTTCAGTTCCGCAACGGGAGATATTTTTCTTCCGTTGCCCCTTATTCCCCAAACTCTTGAGAGGTTCAAGCTCTTTCAGTTTGATCCTTTGAATGAGACGCCTTTGCGTCCAATTCATGAACCTCTCGTTTCATCTGGTGCTCTTTGTGAAGGGGGCCCACGCATGCGTATTCTGGCCCCGCGTGGTGTCATGTTCCCTTTCCAAGTGCATTGACCCACTCTTGAGGTTCCCATTTGATGTCTTTTGACAAATGAAGATGGGAACTTATGTTTGTACATAGTTATATAAAAAAAACAAAAAAAAAAAGAAAAAAAAAAAGAAAAAAAAGAAGTACAATAAAAGACTCCTTCAGTGAGCATTGATTGTTGTGAGCCCCAACCCTTGTGTATTTGGGCTCCATTTCTTTCACGTATTTGTATCCCTTCTTTAGCATCTCACAGGTTTTGAGGGAATTCGGGTTATGTCCATCAACATGACCTTGCACTTCCCTTTGTACTTCACGTTGGTGAGATCTCTTCTGTTTCATGCATACATCCATGTCGTATTTTGCTCACATTCATTGAGGACAATGCATGAAGTAGGTGTGGGGGGTGTTTTACGTGTGTACATAGTCGAGTCTATTTCCTTTGATTTTGTTTTCTTTTGTTTGCATTGTTAGGGTCATGATAGTGTGCTGCATTTAATATCGATATATCTGGTTGCCATGATCCTTGGGTGACTTGTCTTCTTTTGCTTGCCTAGTGCTTCAAAACTTTCACATTTCTTTCAAAATCTTCATGTGTTTTCGAAAGAAAATGTTTTGTGGGTTTTGCGTGTGTTTAGCATGTGCAAAACCGTTGAGAGGCAAAGTAAAAAAAAGCTCCCAAAATTGTCTTGAACTTGATGCATTAGGATATCTAGTACGTGGCTTTAGGATTTATCGAGTCGTTAGGATGCACCCCAGTTTTCCTTTGGGGGTGAGTAATCATAGGGTTTCAGTGCTCAAACATTCAAAGAAGTCCACCCTGAACCTAGTGAGTCAATAATTCGTGTTTGTTAATTTAGGAAGTTTGTTGTAGTCAAGGACCCTCTTAATCTTGTTGTGAGACATTAGTGCAGGGGTTTTGGTTCATGTGTAGATAAGAAATAAGTGAGTAGATGTTCTCTCTTCTCGCACGGCTCCTATCACTCGGGAAAGTAGGTCTGAAGGGACTTTGTGCCTGGTGCTTTCGTGTCATCTGACTTGGGATGCGCCGACCGAACTCCCGTTACACGGGTGGTAGGGATTGCCCTATGTGGAGATTTGGGGAAAGGTGTACGTGATAGTGTAAGTCCTCATGGGCAATGATGCACGAAACCTGACCCTGGGAGAATGAAGCTCCAACTAATAAAAAGAAAAAAAAGAAAAAAAAATGTGTGAAAAGAAACAAAAAGAAAAAAAAAATGTTAATGCAAATAAGAACCTTAATGGACCTTACACTTTGTATCACTTGAGGATCTTGAGGTTGTCCATGTCTTTCACTTAATTCCTTATTTAACTTGCACGAATGGTTTATTAGGCTAGGTGTGGACTGATTACCTATATAGAGTCGGCCCGTAGGATTACCGCGTCCATTGATCGACAAAATATTTCCAACGAGTCGAGGTCTAGATTGAATAATGCATCTTGTTCGGATTTTGTGGGTATATCCGCTGAAAACCCTCAGGAGACAACACTCCTCCTCCTTGGCAACAAGGAGGTTTAACGGCTTGTTGCACATGCTAAGTGCAACCGTGATTCCTACGAAAGTGAGTTAGGATTTCTTGTTTCTCGTTTGTTTTTCTCTTTCTTTGTTTTGCTCGAGACTAGCAAAAACTTAGGTGTGGGGGTATTTGATTGACATCATTTCATGCTCATATTTGTATCTTATATCCATTATCTTACACCTAAGCAATGCTACGTGACGAGTTTTATGTTTAGTTTTCAGGAATAAAGAGGTTTGAAGAGAAGAGCCATGAAAGGACCCAAAAGCTGGGAAAAAGGACTGAATGGTGAGATCTAGGGACCAAGATGCAAGGGAGAAGGACCTGAATGTAAGACAGAAGGACCTAAGAGCAAAACAGAATACTCCACACCATCATGGGGAGTATTTTACCAATTCTATTCGGGTCGGAGCTCCAACAAGTCGAGTAACCGCATCAAAGACCAACAATACCAGAAAGCAAAGCCCACAACAAATTCCAACACGATCCGACAATGTTGGACCGCCAATTGGCGGTCTTGGACCGCTGATTGGCGGTCCATATTGCTCAGGATCCGTCGAAATTTCTCCTGGACTTGTATTAATGTTCGTTTAGGCTATTTTTGGTATTGGTTTAGTCCCACATCGGGGGATTGTCCCCGATTAGCTTTTTCCATGCTTATAAATAGAACTCTTCACCTTCCATTGTAATTACCCATTGTTTGGTGGCATTCTCTCTACTAAGGAGTGAGCCTTGAAGCAATAACTCAAGGTGGAGAAGGATGCTACCTTCAATGTGAGTCATTTTGTTAATAAAATAATTCTTCTAGTTTCTTTAAATCTTGTCTTTTAATTTGTGCATGTTTGTTTAGTCTTTCCTTTCCTTTTATGTTTCTTTAATGCTTCTTGCCTTCTTAGTTAACTTTCATTTCAGTATTATGCTTTCTTTGCTTAGTCTAATCAGTAGTGTAATGAGTAGTGAGTAGTTCCATCCCCATTTGGGGGGGTGGAGAAATATGTGATATAATCATGTAGTGTATTAAGTGTGTGTTATTTTTATCCCTTGAGCTTTATATGATTTCCATAACCATCTAATGGGTCTCCACTCTTATCTTTGATAGGCTAATGCTCTTGAATGAAGCTTAGCTTATGCTTTGATTAGTGGACCTATTTTATGGGGAATGATAAGGTTAGGATATGGATGAAGTTAATGTTGGAAACACAATTTGTAGTGTATGTGCTCTTGTTGCCTTTACCTTAGCTAATGTCTTGTATGTTTTAATGATGTAGTGAAATCTTAATTCATGTAGAGGCATAGTAGGGTATAGTCTTTATACTTGAGTTCATGTAGCTTCATTCCAATTATTGTCTTGTATGTTTTAATGATGTAGCCATATCTTAATTCATGTGGAGGCAAAGTTCGATGTAGTTTTATGATTTCATGCACTACATGTTGTGAGGAGCTTAATGAACACACACACACTTCTTTATGTTCACATTATTTCTCTACCCCCTTTGGGGTTTAGTTTTCTTGCTTTTCTTCCATTTCCATTTGCGTTTTAGTGTAGTTTAGTGTAACCAACCTTTCTTCCCTTTCTTTACCTCTCGCCTTCGCACAAACCAAGTGTCGACACACCTCCCAGTGGACGACCCGTATTTGCCACCGCTTCAACGCGGCCGTGCACTTGCGGTTAAATATAAAACGATCAATCAAGTTTTTGGCGCCGTTGCCGGGGAGGTGCTCTGTCCAGACGTTGGTTTGGACGATTCGAGGGGTTTTTAATTTTTTGTTTTCAGTTTTTCTTAGTGGCAGGGAACCTGAGGATCAAGGGGAAGCGACTGGAGTAATTGGAGAGCAAACGACCCCAAAGTGACCGCCAATCAGCGGTTTGGGACCGCCAATTGGCGGCCTGGTGAGCCTCAATTGCTCTCAAATTTGTTCTAGTTGTTATGTTGTTCACTTTAGTTATCTGGGAGCCCAATTTTGCATGTTGTGATCTTTAGTTTGCTCCCAGATTTAATTTCAATCCCCTTTAATCAACTTGGACCATAAAACTCAAAGCAAAAGATTAGACTTCTTGCCATCTAGGTCATGCATCATATGTAGACCTTGCATGCATCTTTCTTTTCTTTGCTTTACATTTTGTCGTTGATTGCTGGAGCGAGGTACGCATTCCTTATCACTCATTCACGCATTAGGACATTCATTAGTGAGTAAGGTTTGCATCGTAACAAGAGTGAGGTGAGTGCTTGTTTGGTGAGTTGCTTGCTAGCCTAAGATTTCAAAACATCTTTAAGGGGCATCACCTATAGACTTCAAAGATAAGGTGGGGGATTTCATCACCCCTCCCTTAGCCCCAAAAAGCACACTCAAGTAAAGCCTTAACTAAAAGCAAGTAGACATTGGCCCTAGGAATTCGGACGCACTAGGAGAGTAATCTAGTTGAGACCGCCATGACCTGATCGGCGTTGCCTACCTTGTCGATAGTAGGAGGTACTGGATCTCCGGATCTGGTATCACTTGCTGGGCATTGTGGTCCTCGTTGTAGGGAGGTGAGGCGTGTCGAGGCTAGTGACCTCGAAGTTAGGCGTCGTCTAGCCTAAGGACCCATTGCCTTACATTGTTTGAGCCATGCTTGCTAGTTAGGCTTCTACCTTCACCCTGTACCCTCGCTAGCTCTAGGGATTCTTCCCTTCTCCTCTGAGTCATCTTCTTCTCACCTTCTTCTACGTTATAGTCTCCTCCCCTTTACACTCTCTGTTAGCGTTTTAGGGTCGAGTCGAGCACTTTTTGCGAGCTTAGCCTCGTGGTGGTGAGAGTGATCGACTCGAGAGTTTTTCTTGAGATGGATGGTTACATGGGCGACCATCCATATCATTGTTGGGACCAGGACGATTCTCCCTGGTACTCTGGACCCATGCAACCTGGGGTGGCTCAGACTAACACCCCGTATGGTTGGGATGATCGCAATTTTGTGACTGAGCAGTCTTCGTATCGGGGTAACATGAGAGAGGCACCGACTGCTAGACCACAATCTAGTTATGCCGGATCATATGCTGGTCAACAAACTGAGACATTACAACAAACTTTGGCCTCTTTCATGCGTATGGCAGACGACATGAGTGCCCCGGTGGCTCCAGTAGCCGTACCGTGCGACTGTTGTGGGTTGAGTGGTCATGTTATCGGGGAATGTCCTTATGTTCCCCCTGAGCCTGAGTATGAGCACACATTTTCCCAAAATGCTCATTATGACCATTACGCATCCGCGTACAACCTGAGAGTGATGGATTCATGGGGAGACAAATCTTATCCAAATTCTTATACCTCATTTTCACCCCCGTATCCTCCTCCCGAATACCCAGAATTCTACCAACACCCCACTCCAAATCATTGGACTCATTCTCAGCCCATCAACACCCAACCCCAAAATTTCCCAAGCTCTGGCTTGGACCTCACTGTTGACCCCAAATGTGATTCCTTAAAACAAACCCTCCAAACATTCATGGAAACCACTCAAACTTTATTGAAGTCCAACTTGAATTCCTTGCAAAATATGGAATTGCAAGTGAGTCAAATGACACAACAATTCCATGAACGCGAGGAGGGTCACCTTTCTTGTCAACATGAGGATTCATCTTTTGATATCGAACCACCACCACATCCACAAATTCAAAGCACAACCTTTCAAAGTCAAACTCCTAGTCAACCTGAGGGACTTGGGGTTTCAATTCACGATCACTTAGTGGAGGATTCGATTCAAATTGAGAATAACTTGGACCAGTTCTATTATGAGTCGGCACAGGATTGTGCCTTACCTTTTTGTCCCGTGGCCCTTGAGCCACATGATCTTATTGTTGTACCTCCTAAGGACTCACTTCTGGTGGAGCAAGAGCTCCCTAGTACCCTCAACTTCAAACAACCTGATGAGAGTTTGCCTCTCACTATTGTTCCTGATCATCTTGGAAATGATGGAACATCAAACAACCACATTGCTCATGAGGGTATTAGGAGTTCCTTGGAGGATACCTTGGGTATGAGACCCACTTCCTGTTCTCCTGGTGAGTTGGACATGCATAACGAGGTGCTTGACCTCGTTCCGACCCACCAGCCTGTTGGTTGGAGAGTTTGGATTGATGATCATAACTTCAGTTCCGCAACGGGAGATATTTTTCTTCCGTTGCCCCTTATTCCCCAAACTCTTGAGAGGTTCAAGCTCTTTCAGTTTGATCCTTTGAATGAGACGCCTTTGCGTCCAATTCATGAACCTCTCGTTTCATCTGGTGCTCTTTGTGAAGGGGGCCCACGCATGCGTATTCTGGCCCCGCGTGGTGTCATGTTCCCTTTCCAAGTGCATTGACCCACTCTTGAGGTTCCCATTTGATGTCTTTTGACAAATGAAGATGGGAACTTATGTTTGTACATAGTTATATAAAAAAACAAAAAAAAAAGAAAAAAAAAAGAAAAAAAAGAAGTACAATAAAAGACTCCTTCAGTGAGCATTGATTGTTGTGAGCCCCAACCCTTGTGTATTTGGGCTCCATTTCTTTCACGTATTTGTATCCCTTCTTTAGCATCTCACAGGTTTTGAGGGAATTCGGGTTATGTCCATCAACATGACCTTGCACTTCCCTTTGTACTTCACGTTGGTGAGATCTCTTCTGTTTCATGCATACATCCATGTCGTATTTTGCTCACATTCATTGAGGACAATGCATGAAGTAGGTGTGGGGGGGTGTTTTACGTGTGTACATAGTCGAGTCTATTTCCTTTGATTTTGTTTTCTTTTGTTTGCATTGTTAGGGTCATGATAGTGTGCTGCATTTAATATCGATATATCTGGTTGCCATGATCCTTGGGTGACTTGTCTTCTTTTGCTTGCCTAGTGCTTCAAAACTTTCACATTTCTTTCAAAATCTTCATGTGTTTTCGAAAGAAAATGTTTTGTGGGTTTTGCGTGTGTTTAGCATGTGCAAAACCGTTGAGAGGCAAAGTAAAAAAAAGCTCCCAAAATTGTCTTGAACTTGATGCATTAGGATATCTAGTACGTGGCTTTAGGATTTATCGAGTCGTTAGGATGCACCCCAGTTTTCCTTTGGGGGTGAGTAATCATAGGGTTTCAGTGCTCAAACATTCAAAGAAGTCCACCCTGAACCTAGTGAGTCAATAATTCGTGTTTGTTAATTTAGGAAGTTTGTTGTAGTCAAGGACCCTCTTAATCTTGTTGTGAGACATTAGTGCAGGGGTTTTGGTTCATGTGTAGATAAGAAATAAGTGAGTAGATGTTCTCTCTTCTCGCACGGCTCCTATCACTCGGGAAAGTAGGTCTGAAGGGACTTTGTGCCTGGTGCTTTCGTGTCATCTGACTTGGGATGCGCCGACCGAACTCCCGTTACACGGGTGGTAGGGATTGCCCTATGTGGAGATTTGGGGAAAGGTGTACGTGATAGTGTAAGTCCTCATGGGCAATGATGCACGAAACCTGACCCTGGGAGAATGAAGCTCCAACTAATAAAAAGAAAAAAAAGAAAAAAAAATGTGTGAAAAGAAACAAAAAGAAAAAAAAATGTTAATGCAAATAAGAACCTTAATGGACCTTACACTTTGTATCACTTGAGGATCTTGAGGTTGTCCATGTCTTTCACTTAATTCCTTATTTAACTTGCACGAATGGTTTATTAGGCTAGGTGTGGACTGATTACCTATATAGAGTCGGCCCGTAGGATTACCGCGTCCATTGATCGACAAAATATTTCCAACGAGTCGAGGTCTAGATTGAATAATGCATCTTGTTCGGATTTTGTGGGTATATCCGCTGAAAACCCTCAGGAGACAACACTCCTCCTCCTTGGCAACAAGGAGGTTTAACGGCTTGTTGCACATGCTAAGTGCAACCGTGATTCCTACGAAAGTGAGTTAGGATTTCTTGTTTCTCGTTTGTTTTTCTCTTTCTTTGTTTTGCTCGAGACTAGCAAAAACTTAGGTGTGGGGGTATTTGATTGACATCATTTCATGCTCATATTTGTATCTTATATCCATTATCTTACACCTAAGCAATGCTACGTGACGAGTTTTATGTTTAGTTTTCAGGAATAAAGAGGTTTGAAGAGAAGAGCCATGAAAGGACCCAAAAGCTGGGAAAAAGGACTGAATGGTGAGATCTAGGGACCAAGATGCAAGGGAGAAGGACCTGAATGTAAGACAGAAGGACCTAAGAGCAAAACAGAATACTCCACACCATCATGGGGAGTATTTTACCAATTCTATTCGGGTCGGAGCTCCAACAAGTCGAGTAACCGCATCAAAGACCAACAATACCAGAAAGCAAAGCCCACAACAAATTCCAACACGATCCGACAATGTTGGACCGCCAATTGGCGGTCTTGGACCGCTGATTGGCGGTCCATATTGCTCAGGATCCGTCGAAATTTCTCCTGGACTTGTATTAATGTTCGTTTAGGCTATTTTTGGTATTGGTTTAGTCCCACATCGGGGGATTGTCCCCGATTAGCTTTTTCCATGCTTATAAATAGAACTCTTCACCTTCCATTGTAATTACCCATTGTTTGGTGGCATTCTCTCTACTAAGGAGTGAGCCTTGAAGCAATAACTCAAGGTGGAGAAGGATGCTACCTTCAATGTGAGTCATTTTGTTAATAAAATAATTCTTCTAGTTTCTTTAAATCTTGTCTTTTAATTTGTGCATGTTTGTTTAGTCTTTCCTTTCCTTTTATGTTTCTTTAATGCTTCTTGCCTTCTTAGTTAACTTTCATTTCAGTATTATGCTTTCTTTGCTTAGTCTAATCAGTAGTGTAATGAGTAGTGAGTAGTTCCATCCCCATTTGGGGGGGTGGAGAAATATGTGATATAATCATGTAGTGTATTAAGTGTGTGTTATTTTTATCCCTTGAGCTTTATATGATTTCCATAACCATCTAATGGGTCTCCACTCTTATCTTTGATAGGCTAATGCTCTTGAATGAAGCTTAGCTTATGCTTTGATTAGTGGACCTATTTTATGGGGAATGATAAGGTTAGGATATGGATGAAGTTAATGTTGGAAACACAATTTGTAGTGTATGTGCTCTTGTTGCCTTTACCTTAGCTAATGTCTTGTATGTTTTAATGATGTAGTGAAATCTTAATTCATGTAGAGGCATAGTAGGGTATAGTCTTTATACTTGAGTTCATGTAGCTTCATTCCAATTATTGTCTTGTATGTTTTAATGATGTAGCCATATCTTAATTCATGTGGAGGCAAAGTTCGATGTAGTTTTATGATTTCATGCACTACATGTTGTGAGGAGCTTAATGAACACACACACACTTCTTTATGTTCACATTATTTCTCTACCCCCTTTGGGGTTTAGTTTTCTTGCTTTTCTTCCATTTCCATTTGCGTTTTAGTGTAGTTTAGTGTAACCAACCTTTCTTCCCTTTCTTTACCTCTCGCCTTCGCACAAACCAAGTGTCGACACACCTCCCAGTGGACGACCCGTATTTGCCACCGCTTCAACGCGGCCGTGCACTTGCGGTTAAATATAAAACGATCAATCAAGTTTTTGGCGCCGTTGCCGGGGAGGTGCTCTGTCCAGACGTTGGTTTGGACGATTCGAGGGGTTTTTAATTTTTTGTTTTCAGTTTTTCTTAGTGGCAGGGAACCTGAGGATCAAGGGGAAGCGACTGGAGTAATTGGAGAGCAAACGACCCCAAAGTGACCGCCAATCAGCGGTTTGGGACCGCCAATTGGCGGCCTGGTGAGCCTCAATTGCTCTCAAATTTGTTCTAGTTGTTATGTTGTTCACTTTAGTTATCTGGGAGCCCAATTTTGCATGTTGTGATCTTTAGTTTGCTCCCAGATTTAATTTCAATCCCCTTTAATCAACTTGGACCATAAAACTCAAAGCAAAAGATTAGACTTCTTGCCATCTAGGTCATGCATCATATGTAGACCTTGCATGCATCTTTCTTTTCTTTGCTTTACATTTTGTCGTTGATTGCTGGAGCGAGGTACGCATTCCTTATCACTCATTCACGCATTAGGACATTCATTAGTGAGTAAGGTTTGCATCGTAACAAGAGTGAGGTGAGTGCTTGTTTGGTGAGTTGCTTGCTAGCCTAAGATTTCAAAACATCTTTAAGGGGCATCACCTATAGACTTCAAAGATAAGGTGGGGGATTTCATCACCCCTCCCTTAGCCCCAAAAAGCACACTCAAGTAAAGCCTTAACTAAAAGCAAGTAGACATTGGCCCTAGGAATTCGGACGCACTAGGAGAGTAATCTAGTTGAGACCGCCATGACCTGATCGGCGTTGCCTACCTTGTTGATAGTAGGAGGTACTGGATCTCCGGATCTGGTATCACTTGCTGGGCATTGTGGTCCTCGTTGTAGGGAGGTGAGGCGTGTCGAGGCTAGTGACCTCGAAGTTAGGCGTCGTCTAGCCTAAGGACCCATTGCCTTACATTGTTTGAGCCATGCTTGCTAGTTAGGCTTCTACCTTCACCCTGTACCCTCGCTAGCTCTAGGGATTCTTCCCTTCTCCTCTGAGTCATCTTCTTCTCACCTTCTTCTACGTTATAGTCTCCTCCCCTTTACACTCTCTGTTAGCGTTTTAGGGTCGAGTCGAGCACTTTTTGCGAGCTTAGCCTCGTGGTGGTGAGAGTGATCGACTCGAGAGTTTTTCTTGAGATGGATGGTTACATGGGCGACCATCCATATCATTGTTGGGACCAGGACGATTCTCCCTGGTACTCTGGACCCATGCAACCTGGGGTGGCTCAGACTAACACCCCGTATGGTTGGGATGATCGCAATTTTGTGACTGAGCAGTCTTCGTATCGGGGTAACATGAGAGAGGCACCGACTGCTAGACCACAATCTAGTTATGCCGGATCATATGCTGGTCAACAAACTGAGACATTACAACAAACTTTGGCCTCTTTCATGCGTATGGCAGACGACATGAGTGCCCCGGTGGCTCCAGTAGCCGTACCGTGCGACTGTTGTGGGTTGAGTGGTCATGTTATCGGGGAATGTCCTTATGTTCCCCCTGAGCCTGAGTATGAGCACACATTTTCCCAAAATGCTCATTATGACCATTACGCATCCGCGTACAACCTGAGAGTGATGGATTCATGGGGAGACAAATCTTATCCAAATTCTTATACCTCATTTTCACCCCCGTATCCTCCTCCCGAATACCCAGAATTCTACCAACACCCCACTCCAAATCATTGGACTCATTCTCAGCCCATCAACACCCAACCCCAAAATTTCCCAAGCTCTGGCTTGGACCTCACTGTTGACCCCAAATGTGATTCCTTAAAACAAACCCTCCAAACATTCATGGAAACCACTCAAACTTTATTGAAGTCCAACTTGAATTCCTTGCAAAATATGGAATTGCAAGTGAGTCAAATGACACAACAATTCCATGAACGCGAGGAGGGTCACCTTTCTTGTCAACATGAGGATTCATCTTTTGATATCGAACCACCACCACATCCACAAATTCAAAGCACAACCTTTCAAAGTCAAACTCCTAGTCAACCTGAGGGACTTGGGGTTTCAATTCACGATCACTTAGTGGAGGATTCGATTCAAATTGAGAATAACTTGGACCAGTTCTATTATGAGTCGGCACAGGATTGTGCCTTACCTTTTTGTCCCGTGGCCCTTGAGCCACATGATCTTATTGTTGTACCTCCTAAGGACTCACTTCTGGTGGAGCAAGAGCTCCCTAGTACCCTCAACTTCAAACAACCTGATGAGAGTTTGCCTCTCACTATTGTTCCTGATCATCTTGGAAATGATGGAACATCAAACAACCACATTGCTCATGAGGGTATTAGGAGTTCCTTGGAGGATACCTTGGGTATGAGACCCACTTCCTGTTCTCCTGGTGAGTTGGACATGCATAACGAGGTGCTTGACCTCGTTCCGACCCACCAGCCTGTTGGTTGGAGAGTTTGGATTGATGATCATAACTTCAGTTCCGCAACGGGAGATATTTTTCTTCCGTTGCCCCTTATTCCCCAAACTCTTGAGAGGTTCAAGCTCTTTCAGTTTGATCCTTTGAATGAGACGCCTTTGCGTCCAATTCATGAACCTCTCGTTTCATCTGGTGCTCTTTGTGAAGGGGGCCCACGCATGCGTATTCTGGCCCCGCGTGGTGTCATGTTCCCTTTCCAAGTGCATTGACCCACTCTTGAGGTTCCCATTTGATGTCTTTTGACAAATGAAGATGGGAACTTATGTTTGTACATAGTTATATAAAAAAACAAAAAAAAAAGAAAAAAAAAAGAAAAAAAAGAAGTACAATAAAAGACTCCTTCAGTGAGCATTGATTGTTGTGAGCCCCAACCCTTGTGTATTTGGGCTCCATTTCTTTCACGTATTTGTATCCCTTCTTTAGCATCTCACAGGTTTTGAGGGAATTCGGGTTATGTCCATCAACATGACCTTGCACTTCCCTTTGTACTTCACGTTGGTGAGATCTCTTCTGTTTCATGCATACATCCATGTCGTATTTTGCTCACATTCATTGAGGACAATGCATGAAGTAGGTGTGGGGGGGTGTTTTACGTGTGTACATAGTCGAGTCTATTTCCTTTGATTTTGTTTTCTTTTGTTTGCATTGTTAGGGTCATGATAGTGTGCTGCATTTAATATCGATATATCTGGTTGCCATGATCCTTGGGTGACTTGTCTTCTTTTGCTTGCCTAGTGCTTCAAAACTTTCACATTTCTTTCAAAATCTTCATGTGTTTTCGAAAGAAAATGTTTTGTGGGTTTTGCGTGTGTTTAGCATGTGCAAAACCGTTGAGAGGCAAAGTAAAAAAAAGCTCCCAAAATTGTCTTGAACTTGATGCATTAGGATATCTAGTACGTGGCTTTAGGATTTATCGAGTCGTTAGGATGCACCCCAGTTTTCCTTTGGGGGTGAGTAATCATAGGGTTTCAGTGCTCAAACATTCAAAGAAGTCCACCCTGAACCTAGTGAGTCAATAATTCGTGTTTGTTAATTTAGGAAGTTTGTTGTAGTCAAGGACCCTCTTAATCTTGTTGTGAGACATTAGTGCAGGGGTTTTGGTTCATGTGTAGATAAGAAATAAGTGAGTAGATGTTCTCTCTTCTCGCACGGCTCCTATCACTCGGGAAAGTAGGTCTGAAGGGACTTTGTGCCTGGTGCTTTCGTGTCATCTGACTTGGGATGCGCCGACCGAACTCCCGTTACACGGGTGGTAGCGATTGCCCTATGTGGAGATTTGGGGAAAGGTGTACGTGATAGTGTAA
The DNA here is from genome assembly GCA_963682175.1 of Triglochin maritima. Taxonomy (NCBI): domain Eukaryota; kingdom Viridiplantae; phylum Streptophyta; class Magnoliopsida; order Alismatales; family Juncaginaceae; genus Triglochin; species Triglochin maritima. The sequence continues at coordinate 19,577,561 of OY821779.1, forward strand.
GTCCTCATGGGCAATGATGCACGAAACCTGACCCTGGGAGAATGAAGCTCCAACTAATAAAAAGAAAAAAAAGAAAAAAAAATGTGTGAAAAGAAACAAAAAGAAAAAAAAATGTTAATGCAAATAAGAACCTTAATGGACCTTACACTTTGTATCACTTGAGGATCTTGAGGTTGTCCATGTCTTTCACTTAATTCCTTATTTAACTTGCACGAATGGTTTATTAGGCTAGGTGTGGACTGATTACCTATATAGAGTCGGCCCGTAGGATTACCGCGTCCATTGATCGACAAAATATTTCCAACGAGTCGAGGTCTAGATTGAATAATGCATCTTGTTCGGATTTTGTGGGTATATCCGCTGAAAACCCTCAGGAGACAACACTCCTCCTCCTTGGCAACAAGGAGGTTTAACGGCTTGTTGCACATGCTAAGTGCAACCGTGATTCCTACGAAAGTGAGTTAGGATTTCTTGTTTCTCGTTTGTTTTTCTCTTTCTTTGTTTTGCTCGAGACTAGCAAAAACTTAGGTGTGGGGGTATTTGATTGACATCATTTCATGCTCATATTTGTATCTTATATCCATTATCTTACACCTAAGCAATGCTACGTGACGAGTTTTATGTTTAGTTTTCAGGAATAAAGAGGTTTGAAGAGAAGAGCCATGAAAGGACCCAAAAGCTGGGAAAAAGGACTGAATGGTGAGATCTAGGGACCAAGATGCAAGGGAGAAGGACCTGAATGTAAGACAGAAGGACCTAAGAGCAAAACAGAATACTCCACACCATCATGGGGAGTATTTTACCAATTCTATTCGGGTCGGAGCTCCAACAAGTCGAGTAACCGCATCAAAGACCAACAATACCAGAAAGCAAAGCCCACAACAAATTCCAACACGATCCGACAATGTTGGACCGCCAATTGGCGGTCTTGGACCGCTGATTGGCGGTCCATATTGCTCAGGATCCGTCGAAATTTCTCCTGGACTTGTATTAATGTTCGTTTAGGCTATTTTTGGTATTGGTTTAGTCCCACATCGGGGGATTGTCCCCGATTAGCTTTTTCCATGCTTATAAATAGAACTCTTCACCTTCCATTGTAATTACCCATTGTTTGGTGGCATTCTCTCTACTAAGGAGTGAGCCTTGAAGCAATAACTCAAGGTGGAGAAGGATGCTACCTTCAATGTGAGTCATTTTGTTAATAAAATAATTCTTCTAGTTTCTTTAAATCTTGTCTTTTAATTTGTGCATGTTTGTTTAGTCTTTCCTTTCCTTTTATGTTTCTTTAATGCTTCTTGCCTTCTTAGTTAACTTTCATTTCAGTATTATGCTTTCTTTGCTTAGTCTAATCAGTAGTGTAATGAGTAGTGAGTAGTTCCATCCCCATTTGGGGGGGTGGAGAAATATGTGATATAATCATGTAGTGTATTAAGTGTGTGTTATTTTTATCCCTTGAGCTTTATATGATTTCCATAACCATCTAATGGGTCTCCACTCTTATCTTTGATAGGCTAATGCTCTTGAATGAAGCTTAGCTTATGCTTTGATTAGTGGACCTATTTTATGGGGAATGATAAGGTTAGGATATGGATGAAGTTAATGTTGGAAACACAATTTGTAGTGTATGTGCTCTTGTTGCCTTTACCTTAGCTAATGTCTTGTATGTTTTAATGATGTAGTGAAATCTTAATTCATGTAGAGGCATAGTAGGGTATAGTCTTTATACTTGAGTTCATGTAGCTTCATTCCAATTATTGTCTTGTATGTTTTAATGATGTAGCCATATCTTAATTCATGTGGAGGCAAAGTTCGATGTAGTTTTATGATTTCATGCACTACATGTTGTGAGGAGCTTAATGAACACACACACACTTCTTTATGTTCACATTATTTCTCTACCCCCTTTGGGGTTTAGTTTTCTTGCTTTTCTTCCATTTCCATTTGCGTTTTAGTGTAGTTTAGTGTAACCAACCTTTCTTCCCTTTCTTTACCTCTCGCCTTCGCACAAACCAAGTGTCGACACACCTCCCAGTGGACGACCCGTATTTGCCACCGCTTCAACGCGGCCGTGCACTTGCGGTTAAATATAAAACGATCAATCACATAACATTTAGACACTTCCTATGCTTGATAAACACCACCTTCATGTGCTTAAAGAATGTATTCTACACCCACCTCTTTGCTTGTGTGCACTCACTCCACCCCTTAGGGGTTTTCCCATTTCTGTATTCCAGCACTTCTATTTTGTTCTTAGCTTAGTTTTTATTTGATCGTTTATTTCTTTGTTTCGCATTTCGTACTTCTTAGTGTAGCGTAGTCTAGATTAGCATAAACAACTTTCTTCCCCCTATTTTTGCCACTTGATTTCGTACAAGCAAGAGGCTACTCACCTCCCTGAGGATGACCCGTACTTGCCACCGCTTCATCGCGGCCGTGCACTTGCGGTTTTAAATAAAACGTTCAACAAGTTTTTGGCGCCGTTGCCGGGGAGGTGTCAGTCCAGACTCTTGTTTGGACGATTCGAGTGGATTTAATTTTTGTCTTGTAGTTTTCGTTGTCGCAGGTGACTCACATTGAGAAGGGGAAGCATCTGGTCAAGTTTGGAGGTGATCTGAGAGAAGAAGACCGCCAATCAGCGGTATTCAACCGCCAACTGGCGGTCTGGTAGCTTCATTTCGCCTCTAAATTTTTGTGGAGTATTTCTTTATCTGTTATAGTGATCTGGGACTCGATTTAGCATGTCTTGACCTATAGTTTATTCCCAGATCAAGAATCAAACCTCCTTTAAGCAACTTGGACCCTAAAACTCAAAGCAAAAGATTAGGCATTATTCTTGTTTAAGGCATGCATCATGTATGTGACTTAGGCATTTAGATTGTCTTTTATCTTAGCTTTATTTTCTGTTGCTGAGAGCTGGCGTGAGGTACGCACCTTCTACTCTCATTCATGCATTTCATATGAACATGCATTAGTTAGTAGGAAGTGCATTGCAACAAGTGTGAGTTGAGCGTTGTTTGGAGAGTTGATTGCTAGATTTAAGACTCCAAAACGCTACTAAGGAGGGGCTGTCCCATAAAAGATAAGGTGGGGGATTTCATCACCCTTTCCTTCGCCCCAAAAACCACACTAATCAAGAGCCTAATTTTAAAATCAAGTAGACATTGGCCCTAAGGATCTTGGACGCATTAGGAGAGTGATCCGGTCCCGACCGTCATGACCTGATCGGCGTTGCCCACTTTGTCGATAGTAGGAGAGACGAGATCCCCGGATCTTTGCTCACTTGCTGGGCTTTGTGGTCCTCGTTGTAGGGAGGTGAGGCGTGTTGAGGCCGTGTGACCTCGCAGTTAGGCGTCGTCTAGCTGTAAGGACCTATATCGACCTTAGGATTGTTTGAGCCTTGTTTGCTTGTGTGCTTCTACCTGTACCCATCCGCCGTAGCTTAAGGACTTCTTCCCTTCTCTCCTGAGTCATTCTTTCTCTCCTGTGTTCCCTCGTCTTCTCTTCTACGTACATTCTTCATTTGAAAAAAAAAGAAAAAAAAGAAAGTTGTGGTAGGTGTGTGCACCTTTGTGCATGCTTTCGTGGACACGAGACGAGAGTGGTCGTTTGACGAAGAGCGTTGTCAATCCGGCTTCGGACATCGATTTCTCGACACCTTCCTCCTCTCGTGTCGCACGTAGTTCGGGTCCAATGGCTGCTAATTTCCGTGAGGAGGAGCAGTTGCTGGACCCACCTGTTCCACCTGTGCTTCCAGTTGTCGTTCCCATACCTCTTCGTGATCGATGCTACCCGAGCCGTACAGCTCTGCCCTCATGCATCGTATTGCCAGAGGCAAATGGGAACCATTTTGAGGTTAAGCCTCAATTCATTTCCATGCTCCCTCATTTCACTGGGAAAGGTGACCCCTATATCTTTCTCAGGGAATTTGAGGAGGTCTGTGCTATGTTCAAGCTGCAACAACTTAGCACAGACTCCATCCATCTTAGGCTTGTCCCCTTTGCGCTGAAGGATGATGCCAAGAAGTGGTTGTACAGCAACCAGGCGAATTCCTTTAGGACTTGGGATGAGTTTCAATCTGCATTCCTCAAGAAGTACTTTCCTAATCATCGGACTCAAAAATTGAGGAACGAAATCAATTCGTTCTATCAACATGAGACCGAACCATTTCATGCATATCTTGAGAGGTTCAAAGAGCTACTATCCTCGTGCCCTCACCATGGCATTGAGTTGTGGCGTCTTTGTCAGATTGTGTATGAGGGTCTTCACATCCCGTCCAGAATGCTCCTTGAGTCCATGTGTCAAGGAGAGTTCTTGGGAAAGGATGAAAGGGAGGCATGGGCCTTCCTAGAAGACCTCGCTGAGAAAACCATGCAGTGGGAGAGTGTGAGGGAACCACCTGCATCATCTAGTATAGGAGCGAGGATCGCGAATGCAAACTCAACTAGATCGGGTTCCGCATTTGCTATCGATACCACTACGGCCACCGAGGCACGCATGGCGGCCTTAATGCGCCGTATGGATTCGATTGAGCTCCAAAACCAACAAAGTGCACCTCACATGTCCACATCTGGTCCAGTTCCTTGTCATTCATGTGGTAGGATAGGTCATGTAGAGAGCGAGTGTGAGTCCATTCCTCCTGAGATGGAGCGTGTCAACGCCATCTATGACAGAGCTAGGAATGACCCATACTCATCATCTTATAACCCTGGATGGAGGAACCACCCCAATTTTTCATGGAACCAAAATAATACCCCGGGTGGTCCTTCAAACTCCTCTAGACCACCTTACCAATCACACCAACCTCCCATGCATGCACATTCCTATCAGCCACCCCAAGCGCAAACCACCAATCCATCGGGTTTCCCAAATTCCAATAATATGGAAACCCGATTCAATTTGCTTGAGACCTTGACTCGTGGACTTGAAAACTCAATGAAAAATTTTATGTCTACCACAAGTAAAGTTCTCACTTCAAATCAGCAGACCATGAAATCTCTAGAGCTTCAGATGGGTCAATTGGCTCAGTCTGTACATGAAAGAGAGAGAGGGTCTTTTCCTAGCCAGCCTAAGGCTAACCCCCGCATGTACCAACAACAACAAATGCAAAATGAGAATGTGGTACCTCGGGGGAGGCAAGTGAACCATGTGGAGGAACCTGTTCACCATGTCAATTCCATTGTGACCTTAAGGAATGGAAAACAGGTTGACAATCACATTTCCTTGCCACACCCACCACCATCTATGCAGCGCCCCAGTGGGAATGGTGGTGAAGAAGAAGCTGAGGGTGAGGGTAATACACCAAAGCTTTCTTCTCGGGCACAGCAGAAAACCTACCTGCCAAAAGCTCCCTATCCAAGTAGGTTAAACAAAAAGCAGAGTGACAACATGGACAAGATAGTAGAGGTGTTTAAGCAAGTAAAGGTTAATATCCCCTTGTTGGATGTCATCCAACAAATACCTCAATATGCCAAAGTGTTGAAGGATCTCTGCACAACTAAGAGGAAGACCAATGTTCCTAAGAAAGCATTCTTGGCTGCAAATATCAGCTCACTTTTGTCCAATCCTACCTACACAAAATACAAGGACCCTGGGTGTCCTACTATTCAGTGTACGATAGGGGACACTAGATTGAGCAATGTTTTGCTTGATTTAGGATCAGCGGTCAACCTCCTCCCATTCTCTGTCTATCAACAGTTGAACTTGGGAGAATTGAAACCAACTAAGATCACCCTCCAATTAGCGGATAGATCCATTCGTATTCCCATGGGGATTATCGAGGACGTGCTTATCAAAGTTGGAGATTTTATATTTCCAGTTGATTTTGTTGTCCTCGATACCAATCCTGTTGCGAACACCCACTCTCAAATACCTTTGATTTTGGGTAGACCATTTCTGGCAACCTCCAATGCCTTGATTAATTGTAGAAATGGTCTCATGAAGCTCTCATTCGGTAACATGAGTGCCGAGTTTCATGTGTTCAACTCTGGTAGGCAACAAGAACCCATGGATGAACCTTTAAATCTCAATCTCATCCGCCAATTGGAGAAAGCACTACAAAATCAACGAACACCCCTAACCCCAATGCAACCCATTGAGAATGTTCGTGGGCCCAGCGAAGACTCATTGCCTGTCTTTGCAATGCAACAGAGTGAGCTGGCCTCGAACATGAATGTCCAAAGGGAGTGTTCGTTGCATGATTCAGTTGAGAGTACTAGTGAGGGTGAGACACCTCATCATATGCCTATGCCAGAAGGTGTCTCTACCTCATGTCCCATGGCCATTGAGCCATTTGAGCTTCATTTTGACTCCAACAAGGACCCACCTATGACCGAGCTTATGCTTGATGGTCTAAATGATGGTGGGAGGTCCTTGTTGGATGACTTGGGGAGAAGCCCCATTTTTAGTGATGCAGGTCTGCTGCATCCATCGAATGAGCTTGAGGAACTCATTCCGATGCACCCGCCTATTGGTTGGAGGGTTTTCTTCGATGAGCAATTAAACCCTAGTGAGGCAACACAACTTCATTCTTTGTTGCCCACACCCGACCAATATCATGAGGGGTTCGAGCCTTTCAGCTTTGACCTTTCACCCCTCATGACACCTCAGAGTACCAGTGGAGTTTGCCCATCTCGGCAAGTCTCTGGTCCTCCTGACTTGATGTTCTCATTTGATGTTCCTTGACCAAATGATTATGAGAATATCTTGGTTGATGTATATATCTTAAAAAAAACAACAAAAAAAACAACAAAAAAAGAAAAAGTGTGTAATAAAAGACTCCTTCAGTGAGCATCGATTGTTGTGGGCCCCAACCCTTGTGTACTTGGGCCCCAATTTCTTCACGTATTTATCTCCCTTCTTCAGCTTCTCACAGGTTTTGAGGGAATTTGGGTTTGTGTCCATCAACATGACCCTGAACGTCCCTTTGTACTTCATGTTGGTGAGATCTTTCCTTTTTCATGCATGTATCCATGTAGTATCTTGTTCACATTCATTGAGGACAATGCATGAAGTAGGTGTGGGGGGTGTTTTACGTGTGTACATAGTCGAGATAAACTGAGGCTTAACCTCAAAATGGTTCCCATTAGCCTCTGGCAATACGATGCATGAAGGTAGAGCAGTACGGCTCGGGTAGCATCGATCACGTAGAGGTATTGGAACGACAACAGGACGCTCAGGTGGGTCCAGTAACTGCTCCTCCTCGCGGAAATTAGCAGCCATTGAACCCAAACTATGTGCGACACGAGAGGAGGAAGGTGTCGAGAAATCGATGACCGAAGCCGGATTGACAACGCTCCTCGTCAAACGACCTCTCTCGTCTCGTGTCCACGAAAGCATGCACAAAGATGCACACACCAATTTTTTTTTAACAAAGAATGTACGTAGAGGAGAAGACGGGGGAACACAAGAGAGAAAGAATGACTCAGGAGAGAAAGGCAGAAGTTCTTATGCTACGGCGGAAGGGTACAGGTAGAAGCACACAAGCAAACAAGGCTCAAGCAATCCTAAGGTCGCTATAGGTCCTTACAACTAGACGACGCCTAACTGCGAGGTCACACAGCCTCAACACGCCTCACCTCCCTACAACGAGGACCATAAAGCCCAGCAAGTGTGCAAAAATTCGGAGATCTCGTCTCTCCTACTATCGACAAAGTGGGCAACGCCGATCAGGTCATGACGGTCGGGACCGGATCACTCTCCTAATGCGTCCCGGATCCTTAGGGCCAATGTCTACTTGATTTTAGAATTAGGCTCTTGATTAGTGTGGTTTTTGGGGCAAAGGAAAGGGTGATGAAATCCCCCACCTTATCTTTTATGAGACATCCCCTCCTTAGTAGCGTTTTGGAGTCCTAATCTACCAATCAACTCTCCAAACAAACGCTCAACTCACACTTGTTTCAATGCACTTCCTACTAACTAATGCATGTTCATACGAAATGCATGAATGAGAGTAGAAGGTGCGTACCTCACGCCAACTCTCAGCAACAGAAAATAAAGCTAAGATAAAAGACAATCTAAATGCCTAAGTCACATACATGATGCATGACCTAAATAACAAGAATGCCTAATCTTTTGCTTTGAGTTTTAGGGTCCAAGTTTCTTAAAGGAGGTTTGATTATTGATCTGGGGACATACTATAAGTCAAAACATGACAAATCAAGTCCCAGATCACTACATCAATTATGTAAACACGCCACAGAAATAAGAGAGTAAAATGAGCTCACCAGACCGCCAATTGGCGGTCTACAATGCCCAGAATGCCTCCAAATTTCTCTAGGTGTTCCTCCTGGCGACTCCAAGTCTCCTGAAACAAAGAAAAACTACAAAACACAAATTAAATCCACTCGAATCGTCCAAACAAGAGTCCGGACTGGCACCTCCCCGGCAACGGCGCCAAAAACTTGTTGAACGTTTTATATTTCTACCGCAAGTGCACGGCCGCGATGAAGCGGTGGCAAGTACGGGTCGTCCTCAGGGAGGTGAGCAACCTCTTGTTTATCAAAAATCAAGTGGCACAAAAAGATGGAAGAAAGTTGTTTATGCTAATCTAAACTATGCTAACTACGAAGAAGCAAATGCGGAAGAAAGAGATTAACAACTACTTCAACTAAGCTAGAGAAACTTGATACTATGCAGGAATCAGTAAGAGAGAGACCCCTTAGGGGGTGGAGTGACTACACATACACAATAAGGAGGCAAGAATATCTTTCTATAGGCACAAGTGTAGGTAGTGTTTGCATGTATGGGAGGTGTCTACTTATCAGGGCAAAACCCATCAATTAAATCACTAACCTATTTTGATTAACATTCATAAACACAAGCTGGTTATTTAAGAAACTAAACAAGCATGGGAGGTGTCTTAAAACTTGTGGCAAAACCCATCTAATGAAGTGTTCTATTCTAACAAGCAAGCATGCATTCATATTAATCAACACATTTCAAAATAAACACCCTTCCTTCCTTAATTGCATATATGATAATCATCTCCACCCCCCAAAAGGGGAGTGGTTTTACTCACTACACATTACACTAACTATTACACTAGGATAAGAAGACATATTAACTAAGCTAGATTTAATAAAAGACAATTAAACTAAAACATGCATCAACATTAAAGGAAGCACAAAACAAAGACAATCTTTATTGATTGAAGACTCACAATACCAGTAGCATCTCCCCCATTGAGTTTCTTGCTTCAAGGCTTTCACTTCAATTAGGGAGAATGGCCACAAGCATGGAGTGATTACAATGGAAGGTGAACAGTTCTATTTATAGCCATGGAAAAAGCTAATCCGGGACAATCCCCCGATGTGGGACTAAACAAATACCATAAATAGCATAAACACGATCTAATACACACTCCAGAAAAAGCTAAGCGGATTCGGATCTACCTGGACCGCCAATTAGCGGTTCCAGACCGCCAATTGGCGGTCTACAGGATCCAGATTAGTCTGGGCTTTCTTGGAGGTCTTCCTGGATGGTATTATTTGTCTTTGATGCATCTACTTGGTTTGTTGGAGCTCCGACCCAAATCGAATTGCTAAAATACTCCCCATGATGGTGTGGAGTATTCTTTTTCGCTCTTAGGTCCTTTTGTCTTGCATTGAGGTCCTTCTTCCTTGCATCTTGGTCCCCAGATCTCACAATTCAGTCCTTTTTCCCAGCTTTTGGGTCATTTTATGTTTCATCTCTTCAAACCTATTTATTCCTGAAAACTAAACATAAAACTCGTAACATAGCATTGTTTAGATGAAAGATAATGGATATAAGATACAAATATAAGCATGAAATGATGTCAATCAGGTCATGTTAGTGTGTTGCATTTAATATCGATATATATGTTTGGCATGATCCTTGGGTGTCTTGTTGTGTTTTGTTTGCCGAAGTGCTTTCACTTCCTATTTCTTTCAAGATCTGATGTGTTTGTGAAACAAAATGTTTTGTGGGGTTTGTGTATGTGTTTAGCGTATGTAAAACCGTTGTAAGGCAATCAAAAGAGAATCTCCCAGAATTGACTTGAACGTGATGCGTTAGGATATCTAGTATACCGGCTTTAGGTCTTATCGAGTCGTAACGATGCACCCCGGTCATCCCTCGTGGGACGAGTAATCATAGGCTATGATTTCACTACTCAAACAAATAAAGAAGTCCACGATGAACCTAGTGAGTCAAATAATTCTTGGATGTTAATATAAGGAAGTTTGTCGTAGTCAGGGACCCTTAAAATCTTGTTGCGAAACTTTAAGTGTAGGGGTTTTGGTTCGCATGTAGATAAGAAATAAATAAGTGGTGTTTTCTTTTCTCGCATGGCTCCTATCACTCATGAAATAAGGTCTGAGGGGACTTAGTGCTTGGTGATTTCGAGTCATCTAACTTGGGATGCACCGACCGAACTCCTATTACACGGGTGGTAGGGATTGCCCTATGTGGAGATGTGGGGAAAGGTATACCTGATAGTGTAAGTTCGCATAGGGAATGATGCACAAAACCTGACCCTGCGAGAAGTACACACCACCAGCACCAACAACAACAACAAAAAAGAACAAAATAAAAAAAATAAAAGAAAAGGAAATTGTAATGCAAATAAGAACCTTAATGTGCTTTACACTTTGTGTCACTAAGGTTGCCATTGGCTTTCACTTAAGTCTTTAATTAACTTGCACGAATGGTTCATTAGGCTAGGTGTGTGGACTGATTACATATATAGAGTCGACCCGTAGAATTATCGTGTCCAATGATCGACGAAAATGAGTCCAACGAGTCGTGCTGCTAGGTTGAATAATGCATCTATGTTCGGATTTTATGAGTGTATTCGCTGAAAACCCTCAATAGACAACACTCTTCCTCCTTGTCTACAAGGAGGTTTAATGGTTTGTTACACATGCTAAGTGCAACCGTGATTCCTACGAAAGCGAATTAGGATTTCCCTAATTTACGTATGCTTTTTCCTTTCTTTCATTTTTGAGTTTCTTTGTTTTGCTCGGGACTAGCAAAGTTAGGTGTGGGGGTATTTTATTGACAACATACCATGTATTAATTTGTGTCTTATATCCATTATCTTGAACCTAAACAATACTACGTAATGAATTTTATATTTAAGTTTCAGAAATAAACAGGTTTTAGGAGAATAGGCGCAAAAAGAACCTAAAACAAGAAAAATGATTGAGTTGTAAGACTTATGGACTGAGATGCAAGAGACAATGACCCGAATGTAAACTCAAAGGACCAATGACCAAATCAAGAAACTCCACACCATCATGAGGAGTATTTTCTCAATTCGATTTGGGCCTAAACTCCAAAAACTGACGCGGGTGTATTAGACATTAAGAAAGGAAGCCAGACAACCACACTCCAAATCTAGACCCGATCCATAGTCCATAGACCGCCAATTAGCGTCCTCAGACCGTTGATTGGCAGTCGGGTCCTCTCCAGATCTGATAATATTTTGGCGGGTCATGTATTAGGGTGTTTTATGTCTATTTTTGGTAGTGCATTAGTCCCACATCGAAGGATTGTCCCTGCTTACCTTTTTCTATGGCTATAAATAGAAATCTTCCTCTTCCCTTGTATTTCACTCATTGCTCGGTGGCATTCTCTCTACTTGGAGTAAGCCTTAGAGCGAAACTCAAGGTGGAGAAGAATGTTACTTGTAATGTGAGTCATGTAAATAAAATAATTCTTCATAGTTTGTTTTAATGTTGTCTTTGTTTTAATGCTTGCTTGTTTAGCTTGTTTTGTTTGTCTTAATCTTAGTAGAAGTAATTATCATGTCTCTCTTTCCTATCTTAATTACCTTAATCTCATTTTGTCTTGTTTTAATGAGTAGTGAGTAGTTTCATCCCCATTTGAGGGTGGAGTTGATGTTTATACATGTCATGTAGAATGGAATGAATGCTAAATATTGTTGTATGTGAGATATGTTAGTATGCTTCTTTGAATTAAAAAGAATACTTAACTTGATATTTTATGCCATAATCTTTAAGTACATTTCGTGCTTGTTTAGGTTCTTAATAACAAACTTGTTCATGCTCATATTAATCACTTAGGTTAGTGATTTGGATAATAGATCTTATCATGAGGTACTTCTTATGCATTATAACACTACATACACTTGTGCTCTATTGAATACATTGATCACCTCTTATTTCATGTGTACACACACTCCACCCTTAGGGGTTTTCCATTCCTGATTTCCAGCTTGCTTATATTAGTCACTTAGTTTAGTTATTAGTCTCGTGCTTTCGTTTTCTTTGTTGTTTTGTACTAGTGTAGCGTAGCATAGTTTACTCTAGTTTAGTGTATTCAGTTTCTTCTCCCCTCTTTTCCCACTTGCCTTCGAACAAACAAGAGTTTACACACCTCCTCGTGGACCCGACCCGTACTTGTCGCGTCTTCACTGACGTCGTGCACTTACGGTAATATAAACGATCAATCACGGAGCACGCCAGCATGCCCAGGAATGAGGACAGGGGTGAGATTCTTGACCGCTCATTATGCCAGTACCCATCGACCTTTGTCGAAGGGACAGACTCAGAGGCAGTGGAGTACTGGATTTTCAGGATCTAGCAGATCTTTGAGGCGATTGCTTGTCTGGCTGAACGTTAGGTGGGGCTAGCCACATACATTTTCAGTGGGCTAGCGATCAGTTAGTAGAGGATGACCGCACTGATGGTCTTTGGAGGTGCGACTACGATTAGTTGGGAGGACTTCTTGGGGGAGTTTAGGAAGAAGTATTTTCCACTACATGTTCGTAATCGTCTGAGGTGTGAGTTTCTGGCTCTTCAATAGGGAGATATAAGCTTGGATCAGTATATCTACAAGTTCAGCTCCCTCGAGGGATATTGTGCAGAATCTATAGTACGCCCGAGCAGAGGGCAATGAAGTTCACTGACAGACTTCGACAACCGCTCTGGCGAGCAGTGCTTACCAGTATGCCTCGGACATTTGAGGATGCACATCGTAGTGTGATGCCTTTAAATAATGAGTCTCCAAGTCACACTGATTGACATCATTTCATGCTCATATTTGTATCTTATATCCATTATCTTACACCTAAGCAATGCTACGTGACGAGTTTTATGTTTAGTTTTCAGGAATAAAGAGGTTTGAAGAGAAGAGCCATGAAAGGATCCAAAAGCAGGAAAACGGACTTAATTGTGAGACCTGGGGACTAAGATGCAAGGGAGAAGGACCTGATCGTAAGACCGAAGGACCTAAGAGCAAAACAAAATACTCCACACCATCATGGGGAGTATTTTACCAATTCGAGTCGGGTCGGAGCTCCAACAAGTCAAGTAACCGCATCAACGACCAACAATACCAGAAAGAAAAGCCCACAACAAATTCCAACACGATCCGAACATTTTGGACCGCCAATTGGCGGTCTTGGACCGCTAATTGGCGGTCTTGGACCGCTAATTGGCGGTCCATATTGCTCAGGATCCGTCGAAATTTCTCTTGGACTTGCAGTAATGTTCGTTTAGGCTATTTTTGGTATTGGTTTAGTCCCACATCGGGGGATTGTCCCCGATTAGCTTTTTCCATGCTTATAAATAGAACTCTTCACCTTCCATTGTAATTACCCATTGTTTGGTGGCATTCTCTCTACTAAGGAGTGAGCCTTGAAGCAATAACTCAAGGTGGAGAAGAATGCTACCTTCAATGTGAGTCATTGTTAATAAAAGTTTATTTGTTTCTTTTAATCTTGTCTTGTTATGTTGCTTGTCTTGTGTGGGTTGCTTTACTTTGTTTAATTTCTTGTTTAGTAATTTTAGTATCGTAGTTAAATGTTTTCTTTACTTAGTCTAATCAGTAGTGTAATGAGTAGTGAGTAGTTCCACCCCCATTTGGGGGGTGGAGAAATATGTGATATAATCATGTAGTGTATTAAGTGTGTGTTATTTTTATCCCTTGAGCTTTATATGATTTCCATAACCATCTAATGGGTTTTCACTCTTATCTTTGATATGCTAATGCTCTTGAATGAAGCTTAGCTTATGCTTTGATTAGTGGACCTATTTTATGGGGAATGATAAGGTTAGGATATGGATGAAGTTAATATTGGAAACACAATTTGTAGTTTATGTACTCTTGTTGCCTTTTCCTTAGCTAATGTCTTGTATGTTTTAATGATGTAGTCATCTTAATTCATGTGGAGACATAGTAGGGTCTAGTCTTTATACATGAGTTCATTTAGTTTCATTCCAATTATTGTCTTGTATGTTTTAATGATGTAGTCTTATCTTAATTCATGTTGAGGCAAAGTTGGATGTAGTTTTATGATTTCATGCACTACATGTTGTGAGGAGCTTAATGAACACACACACACACACTTCTTTATGTTCACATTATTTCTCTACCCCCTATGGGGCTTAGTTTTATCGTTTCTTCTCCATTTCATTTCAGCTTTGTAGTTTAGATTAGTGTAATACATCTTTCTCCTTTCTTTTACCTCTCGCCTTCGAATAAACCAAGTGTCGACACACCTCCCAGTGGACGACCCGTATTTACCACCGCTTCAACGCGGCCGTGCACTTGCGGTTAAATATAAAACGATCAATCACGCACCCAGGAGAGTAGGGGGTTTGGAGGCGGTAATAATCGGTTCATTAGGGGTGGAGGCGGTAGTCGTCGCGACAGGAGCCAGTCTGGGAGCATATTCAGGGGTCGTCCTGAGAAGATTGTGTGAGAGGTTCGCGGAACCGATTGTTCACCCACGTTGTTACAAGTGGTCGTTGGAGCGTCGCTCACGGACTCGGGCGTGGGGTCGAGTAGTAAGGAATGTGTGTGAGACATGTATGACTAGATCTTAGGGTGTTTCCTTTGTTGGGGTGTTCCGGGATGGTTTACCAGCGTTGTGACAAGTGATCGCTGGAGCTGAGCTCGTGGGCTCTGGTGTGGTGGTTAGATTCCCGGAGTCGTGTTTCCTTTGTGTTGTGGCAGTTCAGGAAGGGTCGAATGACCATTTGGGAGCGTTGTTCACGGGCTTGGGCATGTTGTCGACTCCCGAAGCTTGATGCCGAATTGGTCAGCTGACTAGCGTTGTGATGGGTGGCTGTTAGGGAGCATTGCTCATGGGCTCGGGCACGTGGTTGGAGTAGGGTGTTGCCTTGTGGGCCAGATGTGCGGTCTTGTCGAGGATGCACACTCAGCCTGGCTGGGTGCATGGTCGTCTTGGGACGTGTGACAGTTATTTTGTGAGAGCAGGTTAAGTGTTGCCTTGTGGATTGGATGCGCGGTAGGGTTGAGGTGCATGTTTGACATCATTGAGTGCATGATCGCCTTGGGACACGAGACCAGTGTGAGTCATCAGGGACGGTTAGACCTTGTACAATGTCGGGTTGGGTTGGTGTACGGAGTCATGTTTTGAGACTCGGGTGTGCAGGTGGGACGCAGTAGGCTGCTGGAGGCGACTTGGGCTTGGGACGTGAAGATTGGATTTGTTGAGCTTATTGTCATGTATTTTCTTCTCCTTTTAGTTATTCATGTAGTAGAAAATCAGAGCTTGTCTTATATTTTTCCCTCCGAATTGTACTCCGACTTTTACATTATGATATATTTTAATTGAGGCATTGATTTGACTATTTCAGTAATGTTCCTTTTTCGCTTTGCCTTAGTTTATTATTGATTGTTGTGTTCTGAGTGTAGATTATGGGTGTTACACTTGTACAGTTGGCTTCAAATGGAAAGTACGGTTTCAAACGAGTCAAGGTTGACTCAAAATCGGCTTGTTTATTTTTTTTGTCTGCTCGTCACTTACTTGATACTCGGTTTAAGCACCAAATTTGTGTTTATACTCCGCTCACTACTTGCTCGTGAACCACTCGACTCAGCTCGTTTCGTTGTGAGTCGACTCGGCTCATTAGTAGCATGAGTTCTTTTCCATATTAATTCCACTTTAAATATCAAAATGCTTAAACTCATTACTCATCACATTAACCTACAGTTTAAAACACTTAAATTTAAACACTTAAATTTTTAGAAGTCTCAAACAAAATAAGTCCAAAAGTATGATAGCTTTTGTTGTGACGATTCATACTACTAGTACGTAATGCCATGTTTGCCTTTAGCATAAAACTTACTGCATGTTTTGCATTTCAACTATCCATTAATTTTGTCCTTCCAAATCATCTCAAACAAGTCAAAATTGTCCGAAGCTTTGAATGTTCTTTCTTTTGGGAGGTTTTTCATCCCCTTCCTCATTTGAATTAACTTCAGGCTAGTCTGGATTACTTTCGTCACTTTCCTCAGGTGATCGAGATCTAACTCTTAAAGATATCCTTGCAAAGAAAAAAACTAATATCATCAAAACAACATCCTGGTTCTTGAAACATATATATAAGGTGTTCCAAAAAAATTATAAATTTTCTACATCCATTCCATAAACTATCAATACAAAATAACCGAAGAAGTCTTCCACAAGACAACAAAGTCAAAAGACCACTATTAGAAACAACTCCTGTAGTCACAACCAACATAAAACCAAACATTCCTTAAAAACAAATCAAATCAAACCCAAATACTAAACCAAGCACAAATTTATGAGTCTCCTCCATCTAAAGTTGCTTTCATTGAGTTATCCTTCGTCTTGGACACAAACTACGAACCACAAAACGAAAAAAAAATATATTTCATCTAAAACCCCCAAAATTTCTTCCATAGAAAAGTTGAGGTACTTTGGAGAAATCGAAATGATTGAAGTTTTTCTATTTGGAATCGTGTTAGGTCTAAATTCCTATTACTTGGGCATGATTGTTTGTAATTGCATATTTGTAATTGCATATTTACAATACAGGCGTGGTGATCAGATCTTTGATTAAATATAAATAAAATATTTTTCTTAATTGATTGTGGTGGCCGTCAGATCAGAGGTGAAGGATTCGTGAGAAGGCGAGGTTGGAGTAGATAAGGGAAGACGAGGCAAAGATAATGGCAAAGGCGGAGGATGGAGGTGGCGGTCATGTTGGTATTGTGAGGGTTTGTTGGACTTGGAACTAGGTGTCGTGGGTTTGATGGGGTTTCTTTAAGTAAAATTAGGGCATCAATAGTCGACGTCCCTAAGCAACTACCGAGATGTGAAAGTAGTATATAATTCTGACACATATTAAATTTCTAATTTGTCGATCTTATAGACCCCCTTGTAAGACTATATATATGTTTGCTTTGTCCAATTCTTTGATCTCGTGTGTATCCTCGTATGTGTATATACGAGCAATTAAGAAATTTTTTTGTAATATATTATTGGGCCCCGTTGAAATGTGTATTGGTCACTGGTGCTTAGTATAATAGTACTTAGGAGGTAATATTAATATAATATAAGATAGGTTCTCAAAATTATTCTGCAGTCCGCACCACATGCTTATTAATTAAAATGAAATACGGTGAACAAATCTCCTTCAAAACGCACCCTCTAAGCCCCTAACAAAGACATTAATGAAGAACCACAACAAAACCAAAGGACACACACTAGAATTAGTTAAATATATAATATACCCTCCATGTAGATATAGATAAGACCTCACGTACGTAAACATGCACGAAACCTATCGTACCAAAACAAACATACATAACCAACATTCAACAGCCTTATACGTACAAACTAGATTAATTTGTATATAGACCCTGTCTATAAGATCAAGGTAGCACGAAAAGTTTACTTTCAACGCGAACAGGTGACACAAGTGCAACCACCAGGGCAAGTGCACGACGCCAGCCCGACACCAACTGTTGCGGTCGCCCGGCCTTTCGGGCAGGTGCAAGGGTTGCAATCGCAGTGCTCCCCACAGCTGCACGTGGCGTGGCTGTCGGTGCCGGTGGTGATTCCAGTGGCAGTGCTGGATATGCAGACGCATGCGGTGTCGCCGGGGCACGGTACCGGGCACCCGCAGGTGGGGTCACAGCGCGTCGTTGGCTGGACGTCAGTCATCGGTTCTGAGTTGAATTGGTGGATTGGTTTGAGGTGGAGTTAAAGAGTTGGAGTTGGAGAGTGAGGGGTTTAAAATTGAAGTTGGATTTTAATCGTCGGAGTTCGTGCCACGAGGATTGACACGTGGAGGGAACAAAGGACGGGTGGCAAGAGAGGGAGGTGGTCGGATGTCTACGACCTACTGCTCCCTTGTAGGATAACGTAAGAGGTAGGTTAATTAATTTCGTAAATGTTTTTAACTATTCAGATATTCGATTTTTCATAATCTATCCGACTATCCCCTATTAGAATACACCACCGAATCGGTCCTAACAACATTTCATCCGTCATTTTTAATTCTCGTTTTAAAAATCCCGGTTGTTTCTACGGTACCCTAGGCAAATATCCCGGCAACCGACGGCCGACCCATCCTTCGGAGTTTGATTGATTCTTCATCCAACAACGCGAAATGACAAATCCGGAGAATATTTACTGTTAGAAGCACAACGACCACCGTCATTGAAGTACTTGCGCTGTTGCGTGAATCGAAGTGGGAAGTCAGCGTCGCCCAGGAGACCTTCAATCCCTGCCATTGATCCATGGTTCTAGGATGTCATCGTGAAACGTGGGGCTGATTGAGATTTGAGGTGTTGTTGCAGTTGAAATGCAAAAGTCAAGGATGAACCCTAATTCATTCAGGGGAAGAAGTATTATTTACTATTCTCATTAACATATGATACCCTACACTAGAGTGGCTTTAGAATATCAAGTACTAATCACCTCCAAAGAAACAATAACTAATCATCACAGCAAAATATAAATCAGAGAAGTACCACAAGTATTTGAGTGGCAATTGCTCTGTGTTTTCTAACATTTGGTAGATTTCATTCCTAAATAGACCATGGTTATAAGACCACCACCATGGTAACCAAAAGAAGTTCCAAAACTATCAAGTACATCAAACAACGAAACCTCTATTGCCTTGCAAGCAGCCAAACAAAAGGTTGCGGTAGCCGCATGAAAACTCAAAGATAGAACTTAAACCCACTAACTGGAGCACCATGAATAATACAAATACTGTCAAGCAACTTGCAATTGGTTTGGTTTGAACTTTTTGTTTTTTCAGTTGGACACTTTTAGTTTTATTGTTATGTTTGATTAAAGTTCTTTTCTCTTTTTTAGAATCTCTCTTTAGAAAAGCTGCATTCGATAAGACCAGTCGAGAAACATCGTTCAACCGGAACTAATACCGCGCCCTTGGAACTAGAATGCATCCTTCAAAATAAGAAAGTGTCCTCAAATAACAATCTCGTCTTTTAAACGACACATGTCCTTTAAAGTCTGATCTGTCCTTTCGCACGAGTTTGTTTTATAAACTACGAATATGTCCATTGACACCCAAATCTGTCCTTTAAAATCGAATGTGTCCTTTTAGCCGTCTCCTTTGTACATTGTTCTCAGCGTCGGTGATTTCATTTTCCAATCATAAATTTAGTTGCTTAATGATAGTTTTCAGGACATGTCATGTCGGATTATAGCCATTCAACCGACGTGTTATGTCCTATTTTTTATTCTTAAAAAATTGCTAAAAGTCAAATAATGACATGTTACATCACATTTGACCAAACAACCGACGTGAAATTTGTTTTTCTATAAAAATATTTATGATGGTCCAAAAAATAAATAAAGGGACATGTCACGTCAGAATATAACCTTAAAACCGATGTGTTATGTTTTTTAAATTGATTTCTGGGAAAAATATGTTTTATTATAAATTTCTCATTAATCTCTTGCAATTAAAAAAATAAGTTGTACAACATTCAGTTTAATTTCTTCCATAGCAAATGTAACTAAAGCAAAGGTAAGATACATCAGCATATCGAAACAACACCGAATTTAACAATAGCAAATGTAATGAACAACAACCATTATTAATGCAACAACAACTAGCAAATGTATCAACAACATCTCATTATATAGGAAGTGTATAGTCAAAAGCAAATGTATCCTTGGGAGTGGGTCATTCAACAGAAAAAAAACAAGAATTAACTCAATGTACTTGGTAAGCTGGGTCAGTTCATAAACACAATTAAGTTATGAGTTCTTAACATAAACTAATAAAATATTAGATTAGCCTTTAAGATTTTCTTTTTCACTTTTTGTTATCAGGATCTTCGATCTATATTCCTTCACGATGATCCTCCCGAATAATTAAGTTATCAACATTTCTATCATCATTGACCGACTTCAATTCAGGTACTTGTGTTGAAAATGGAAGAATTTCTTCAATACCATGGACATCTTCCTGAGAAATAATCTATCGTTTTCCTTCTAAAACGACATACCATTGGTTATCACATGGATCTACTACATAAAAAAATATGTTTGGCTGGAGATGCCAAAATAAAAGGTTCTTCCTTGAACCCTGGTTTGTTAATGTTCACCAAGATAAATCTGAACTCCACCCGAAGCCCGTTGTTGTTTGAAAGATGGTCGGGGCTGGTTGGGCAGGGGTGATCGGTCAGGGTTGGTTGGTCTGAACAGGTTGATCGGTCGAGTGGAGCTCACAAATGGGATGAGGAAAGAAAAGCAGGGTTTGGCTAGCTTGTTAGGTTTGTGTGTTTGATTTTGGGTTAATATTAAATATGATAATGCATTAGAATTTACTAAACAAAATGTACCACGTCGGTTAACCTTCAAAATGACGTGGTTAATACCTATACGAACATAACGTGCTAACCAAATGACCAAACACGATTTGGTCCACTGAAACCACTAACTAAAATCATCAGCTCGTACAATCGAAATGTCTTCGGTCAATATATGACAAATGCTTTGGAAATATTGTGCTAGGATGGTGAATATACACAACGTCAGTTTCTGGTGCACCGATGTGATAAACATAAAACCACGTTGGTGTATTGTTCCGCCCATGCCCCCTTGGTTCCGCCCTTGCCCATCCCAATTTACAACCTTTCGTAAGAGAGAAGAGTGAAGTGAATTGTTATTTTTTTCCTTAAGTTTATTTTATAAAAAAGTTGAAAATGTAATTGAAAAAAATTTCAAGGTTTATTTATAAAACACCTACCAAAATATTATAAAACGTAACATAACGTGAATCTACAACGATTGTGTATCTTCGATTGCGAGGTGGTTCAAGCATCGCAAGGTAGGGTAGGATGCAACTTCCATCTCCGCCCTTGTAGCGATAAATTGCAATTTGAATGCAACTATACAATGTGATGTCTCCTCCCCGAGCACACACGAAATCAGATCCAGTCCGTCACTCGTGAGTCCACAGTCCCACACCACAATCCTTGAATGTGCCACAAAAACTTAAGTCGGTTAGGTGTTGTAGTTGTAGACTCATGTCATTATATCCCACAAGTAATAATTTATCATTAGTCAATGTAAGACAACTTTAGGTGTTACATGCGATCCATCTAATAATTACATGTAACCCAACCAATTATTTAAAAAATTGTGATTGTCAAACTGTCAAAGTGGGCCAATCAAGCGTTAGTGTCTATAAAATCAACTTTGAAAGTAATAAGACTACGAAGATATTTAGTTTGACAATAGCTCGATAACGAACTTAGATGGAACTAATAGATGTTTATAAGCATTTTGTTTTGCAAAAGTTGATCATGTATTTGGGAGATCACTAGATGACTTAACATTCCAATGATAATGACATAATTTATTTGTGCATGTGTCATGTCTAATGCATGTTGTTTTGTTAGAAACTATAAGTGTTTCTTTTTATCTATTTTATTTTATGTAATCTTTTATATGATATTGATCATCTTGATTGTTAACAAAAGTTAAATATGCAACTTTTGATGAAATGGACAAGAATTTTACTTGTCGTGTTTTGGATGTTCAAATCCAACTTGATGCTCTTGGAAATACAAATTAGAGAAAAAAAAACATCAAAGCAAGATAAAACGAAAGTTGTGCTTTGGCTTCGCAATCATTAAAATGATTTTGAAAATATCATGATCTAGTCTCGTGCCTTAGTTTGCCTGAGTTGAATATTGAGTTATCAATGAAAAATCACGTAATCCATCAAATTGATTTGCTCCATTCCGTGAAGTGAATGTATGAGCGCGTGAAAAGTCTTACAAAAGTCTAGTATAATCATTTTGCGAACAAGATTGTGGATGTGGATGTGGATGTGGATGTGAATGTGAATGTAGATGAGATAAACGACAAAATAATTGATGTTCTCATGGTATAAATTCGACAATCAAAATGGGTTGTCAAATTAACTCTCCACAAAACAAATATATTTCTAGTTATGTGTGTTTTATTTGATAAGTAATATATACTCTATCTAGTAAATATACATGACATATGCTGGAATATCAATATGACAAATGATATTATATACCATGATTCAAACATTTTGTTTAGTATTCTTGAGGTTCATTCGATTATCATATTTTCATAATTATTAATGAGAGAATCCACATTCAAATCCTATTTAGTTGTTATTTCGGTTGAAATTATATATTTTTATATTGGTTAGTGCTCTCATTAGTCCAATGTGTTTCCCTACTTGTGATTTTTATTCACTCACGATGAGATCCTTCTAGATATTAATAATACACATGCATATGTTGCTAGCATATCGATATTCAACATTTTTATGTTTGTCATGACCATTTATGCATATCATTATAATATGTCTTTTAATGTTCAATAACAAAGATAGTATTTGCATTTATCATCTTAAAAGGGTAAAATAAATAAATATATATATATATATGATAATATGTTGATATGCATAATTTCTATCCAAAAGACTTATACCAAGTTACGTTGGAATTAATTGACCTTGATATGATTTAATGCATGTTTTTTTGTTATATTTTGTAATTGGAAGAACTTTGTCATCTATTTTGTAATAGTTGCATAAATAATTTATCTGCAACAAATATTTTATTTTGCTTTAAATCACTAGTACCAAATAAGCTTTCTACGTCGGCTTTTCACGTCCGTTATATAAAAACCGACTTGAAAAGAACTTATCACGTCGGTTATATAGAAACCGACGTGAAAAGGGCATAAAACATGTCGGTTGCATAAAAACCGACGTGATAAGTACTTTACACGTCGGTTTTTATTTAACCGACGTGTTTTGTTGGCCTTTTCACGTCGGTTTTGATATAACCGACATGTTTTGTCATTATTATTTTTAAATATATACCTGTCGGCCCTAACCTCTCCCTCCCACAACACAAATTCTTCTTGTTTCCTCCACCACCACCGTACGCCGATCCAAGAGCGAACCAATCCCTACCCACCTCCTCTACATCGTCACTGTCCGTCCTCACCCTGATCCAAGCTCGCGCACCACCGTTGTCCGTCCTCACCGTGGGTAATATTTCTCCTCTCCTTCCTTCTCTCCATCGCCCCCTAGCTCGATCCCGACCCCCAGTCTGAACTCCCACCACACCCAATCCCCCTCCAGGACCTCCACCACAACCACACCAACCCGACCCTAGACCACAAAATAGCATTTACCAAGTTGTGGAGCATGGTCTTGGCCATTTACCATTTTTGGTCATCACTCCCACATGTAGTGGACCATTTTTTTGCATTTGAAGAGGCTTTTATAATTTTCATCTACAATGAGCTTATCGACATTTAATTTTCACTATTGGTTATGTAACATCCCGAAACAACGGAAATTTAAAAAATCATTAACAACATCAGAGACCAATAATCAAAGACGGGATTGTTACTTCTCATAAAACATATAAGCGGTGCACCATATTACATCAGAGTTTGTCAGAACGATACATGATAACAACAAAACAACAAAGAGAGATAAAAGTAATCATGTCGACCTCAGTGGTCCGAAAGAGAGGATTCGATCCCAAGATGCGCGTGCCCGCTGGTCACCACCCAACTGGGCATACTGCGGTCCTGACAAAGCTATAACAACAATGCTTGAGTTTCCATAAGGAAACCCCGTATGGCAAGCTCACCTATATGCATGCAGTAGTACAAATGAACCTACCATACTAGTAGCATGTCATGTCATCAACAGAAAGGAAAATAGTTCCCCCGAAGGGTAACACAGGACATCAATCCGACAATCATCATCGGGTCTCCCAAGGAGACCTACCGTAGGCATATACGGTCTAACAGTACATGACGTGGCACTCCCCACATGCGGCAACACTAATCATTGGGTTCGGCAAGGAGCATCCACCAAGTCTACGCCATAAGAAACAGATCTGTAACTTCGTGGTCGAAACCACACCAACGGAGCCGTCGCTCGGTCGGTCCATCAATCATCATCTCAGTAGGTGCCCATCTGAGGAACATAGCCGGAACAGCATCGGCCTATCAATCATCATCGCCGAAACAGCATCAGCGGCATCACCGACACAACATCGGTGGTCCATCAATACGTCCGGCACAACATCGGACGGGTCCAGACCGAAGTCTGCCAGATCATCAGGCTCCACGAGCCGCAAACACCAACCACGCCGCTATAAAAGCAGGGCAACGACCTCCGTAGTCATCCAAACTGGTAGTCACCTCACCGAACGACAGTTGCGTGCTCGCACAACATCATACATTTGGATCCGCGACCCCTCAGGCCTGGTACTCTACAATGAGTCCAATCAATCCATCACATCAAGTCACCATCCATACACGGAGGTGACACTTCCCGAACACCCACACTCTTCCACACAGCGGTCCCTGGGCAGACACACGTACGTGCCCACCGTCACCTCCCGGCTCACGCACAAGGCGAGAACACGGGTTTCCGTGGACAGAGTTGGCAACCTAAGAGGACCGAGAATTCGGTTCTGTGCACAAACGGTCGACCGAAAGAGGCAACCCGGTCGACCGCTTCCACAAGGAAATCGGTCGACCGAAAGTCTACAACGGTCGAGCTCTCTGCGCAAAACCTAAGTCTCAACGGTCGAACAGAGATCTAAAACCGGTCGACCTATACGAGGTCAAAATCCAAAATCCAAAGTCTGGTCAACATCAATTCAAAACTACCGGTCGACCGACTCAGGGGTCTCGGTCGACCGAAAACTACCAGGGCATCCTAGCAGTTCGAAGTCATAAACGGTCGAACGCATAACAATAAACGATCGAACAAGCATGCATTTCTATTCAGTACACTTAAGTTTCGGTCGAACGAACCCAAGGAACCGGTCGACCGAAACACGACAGGAAATCCCAACTCACCAGCAAAACGCACTACCAGTCGACCGCCACAAGGCATCGTTCGACAGGTAAAGGTTAAAGTTGGGTAAAATACATTACATCGGTCGACCACCCGAAGGAACCCGGTCGACCTTTGGTCGTCTTCAACTTCGCGCCAGCCAAGGATTTACGCAAAACACGCCGCCAGAGAGGTCTCCAACCTCCCCCGACCGACCAACACAACCCTCCCACGGGGGTGAACAATAAAATCACACTAAAAACTGGCATACCTTCCCGAGACGACGAAACTCCCGGAGCCTCGCTCGCGCACGTCGCCTCTGGAGACCTCCTCGCACACGACCTCCGCATGCCTCATGCCACTGGAGTCTCCCAAGCACCCTCTGGTTCGCCGGAAAGAATGGAAGGAATGAGAGTGAGAGAGATCAAATGAGAGAGAGAGAGATTTGCTTATAAACCCAACGCACCCCATCACCTCACCTCCCCTACACCATCACCCTACCCATTGCTCACTGTTCACGCCTCCTCTACAGTGCACGCTCCCCTCTTCCTTTCCCCATGCAAAGCCTCCTCCCTAATCACCCTTATCTCCTAATCATGGTTAGGGACAACAATCCACCCACCTCAAAAGGATTCTGTCCCGATATCAAAGGAAACTACTCACAAAAAAGCTCTGGATACTGCCTTCTGACTTCATCCTCGATCTCCCAAGTAGCCTCGCACTCTCTGTGATGCTGCCAATGGACCTTCACCATCGGAATGGTCCTCCTCCTAAGCTGATGATCCATGCGATCAACGATCTCGATTGGTCTCTCCTCAAGCGACAAGTCCTGCTAGATCTCTGGCACTGCAATCTCAATCACATGAGTTGGATCTGCAACGTACTTCCTCAGCATCGATACATGGAAGACGTTATGAAGACCCGAAAACTGCGGTGGCAATGCAACCCGGTAGGCAACCTCTCCCACTCGGTCGAGAATCTCGAACGACCAAACATACCTCGGAGCTTCTCCTTCTTCTCAAACCTCATCACTCATTGGGCAGGGGAAATCTTCAGAAACACATGGTCGCCCACCTCAAAACTCAACACTTGTCTGTGTCGATCAACATAACTCTTCTGCCTGCTCTATGTCGTGGCCAATCTCCTACGGATCACATCAACCTTCTCTACATACATCTGCACAATCTCTGGCCCCACTAACTACCTCTCGCCCACGTCACTCCAGCATACCGGGGATCTGCAAGGCCTCCCGTACAACGCCTCGTACGGTGCCTTCCCAATACTCGAATGGTAGTTGTTGTTATAGGCAAACTCTATCAGCGGCAAGTGCTCGTCCCAGTGTCCAGCCCAATCCAATGTGCATGCTCTCAGCATATCCTCCAAGGTCTGAATCGTCCTCTCTAACTGACCATCAGTCTACGGATGGAACGCCGTACTGAACCTCAGACGCGTCCCCAATGCCTGCTGCAGACTCCCCCGAAATCTGGAAATGAATCAAGGATCTCGATCAGCGATGATGCTCACTGGCATTCCATGCAACCTGACTATCTCCTCCACGTACAACCTAGCTAGACCCTCCAAAGGCAATGTGGTCCTGATCGCTAAGAAGTGCACCGACTTGGTCAGTCGATCGACTATCACCCAAATCGCGTCGTGGCATCTCCTCGTCTTCGGCAACCCTGTGACGAAATCCATCGTGATGTGCTCCCACTTCCACTCTGGAAGCTCAATGCACTGCATCGGTCCTGCTTGTCGCTGATGCTCAATCTTCACCTGCTGACAGACTAAGCATCGCTCCACAAACTCTGCGATGTCCCTCTTCATGCCCTTCCACCAGAAGTTCCACTGCAGATCCTTATACATCTTCGTGCTCCCAGGGTGAATGGTGTATCTTGCTCTGTGTGCCTCCTCCATGATGTCATCTCTCAGCCCATCGACCTTCGGCACCCAGATTTGAATCTTGAACCTCAAACCACCATCAACGCCCACGCTGAAGTCTGACCCATCTCTGGAAGCAAACCGTAGCAGACCAGCTAACTCGTCATCCCCATGCTGAGCCTGCACCATACGTGAGACAGTCTGCGGCTCCACTTGAAGCCCAACAATCACTGCTCCCTTTGAGCCCACTGTGAACGGCCTCCACTCTGACAACGTCTCGAGTAGCCTCCACTCCTAGATGCACAGACTCGCAACTGACACCTCCACCTTCCTGCTCAGCGCATCTGCAACCGAGTTCACCTTCCCCGGGTGATAGGAAATGGTGAAGTCGTAGTCCTTAATGAACTCGAGTCATCTACGCTGCCTCATATTCAGCTCCTTTTGCGAGAACAAATAATTCAGACTTTGATCATCTGTGAAGATCTTGAACTTCTCGCCATAAAGATAGTGATGCTAGGTATTCAACGTGTGAACCACCGCTGCGAACTCCAGATCATGAGTAGGGTAGTTCTTCTCGTGCACCTTTCACTGCCACTCGGTAGCGTCAGAATCGGTGCCGTCGTCAGTCGCCTCTTCAGCTCCTGAAAGCTGTCCTCACACTTCTGGGACCAAACAAACTTGACGCCCTTCTGCGTCAATGATGTCAGTGGCGATGCAAGTCTGGAGAAATCCTGAATGAACCGTCTGTAATACCCTAGCAGTCCCACAAAGCTCCTGATATCCGTTACGCTCGTCGTGGCTCTCCACTGAGTCACTACCTCGACCTTCGCTGGATCCACTGAAATCCCATCTGCTGACACAATATGCCCCAGAAAAGCCACCTGCGCACTTTGTGTACTTGGCATAGAGCTGCTAATCTCTCAGCATGCCAAACACAATCCTCAAGTGCTCTCGATGCTGCTCTCTGTCAGGCGAGTACACTAAGATGTCGTCCACGAATACAACGACAAATCTGTCGAGCTACGGCTGAAAGGTCCTATTCATCAGGTCCATGATTGGTGTAGGTGCATTCGTGAGTCCAAACGGCATCACCAAGAACTCGTAGTGCTCGTACCGCGTCCTGAAGGTTGTCTTCTGAACATCTGCCCCTCTGATCCGCAACTGGTGATAACCCGAACGCAGATCAATCTTCAAGAACACTCTCACCGTCTGTAGCTGATCAAACAAATCATCAATCATGGGCAAAGGGTATTGGTTCCTGACGGTAACCTTATTCAGCATCCTATAGTCGATGCACATCAGCAACGACCCATCACTCTTCTTCACGAACAGCACAGGTGCTCCCCATGGAGAAACACTCAGTCGAATAAACCCGGAGTCCATCAACTCCTGCAACTGCTTCTTCAGCTCTGTCAACTCAGCGGGTGTCATCCAATAAGGTGCCTTCGACTGAGGCGTCGTACCCGCTACTAACTCGATGTCAAACTCGATCTCTCGGTGCGGCGATAATGATGGAATCTCTGCTGGAAACACATTTGGGAATTCCTGCACAACCTCTATATCCTCCAGTCTCCTCGTCCCAGGATCAGGAACAACCAGTGTGGTCACAAACGCTCTGCATCCCTGTTGTATCATCTTTTGTGCCTTAACTGCAGACACAATCAGACGACCCCCTCTGCTCCTAGTCCCTCTGATCAAAACATCTGGCAAGCCCTCCATCGGAATCAAGATCTTCTTCTCGCGGGAAAAGACTCACACGTCATACTGTGACAGCAAGTCCATCCCCAGTATGATGTCGAAGTCTTCCATCGGTAACAAGAACAGATCTGCTGGAAAATCATGGTCCCCCAAAACAATTGTGGTGCTAGGAAAATAGCTCCCCACAATGCCCACCTCACCCATGGGCATGCTGACCTCCAAAACATCAGTCAGCAGCACAGGGGTCCGACCCAACTCGCCAGCAAACTTCTCTGAAATGAAGGAGTGAATGGTGCCGCAATCAAACAACACACGCGTTATCGAACCAGAAACAGAAAGTGTACCTTCCACCACGGTGTTGGAGTCCCTCGCCTCCTCAGCCTGAATGGTGAAGACCCGCCCGGTCTTCCTGCCCTGCCCTGGTGAAACAACAGATCAACTGCCTCCGCTCTTCCCTGCTGCTGGTGGCCCAAACCTCCTGCTAGGCTCGCCCGGCCGAGTCGGGCAGTCCCGAATGAAGTGACCCAACTGCCCGCACCCCATGCATGCTCCAGTGCGCCTGAAGCACTCCTGACCTCGGTGAAACCTCCCACAAAAAGTGCACACTCCAGACTGACATGCTCCTCCTCCATCAAGCCTGGGCATCAAGCCTGGAACATAGCCGGAACAACATCAGCCCATCAATCATCATCGCCAGAACAGCATCAGCGGCATCACCGGCACAACATCGGTGGTCCATCAATACGTCTGACACAACATCGGACGGGTTCAGACCGAAGTATGTCAGGTCATCAGGCTCCACGAGCCGCAAACACCAACCATGTCGCTATAAAAGCAGGGCAGCGACCTCCGTAGCCATCCAGGCCGGTAGTCACCTCACCCAACGACAGGTGCGTGCTCGCACAACATCATACATTGGGATCTGCGATCCCTCAGACATGCTACTCTACAATGAGTCCAATCAATCCATCACATCAAGTCACGATCCATACACGGAGGTGACACGTCCCGAATACCCACACTCTTCCACACGGCGGTCCCTGGGCAGGATCGCGTACACGCCCACCGTCACCTCCCGGCTCACGCACAAGGCGAGGACACGAGTTTTTGTGGACAGAGTTGGCATCCTAAGAGGATCGAGAATTCGGTTCTGTGCACAAACGGTCGACCGAAAGTCAACAGTCGAACTCTCTGTGCAAAACCTAAATCCCAACGGTCGAACAGAGATCTAAAACCGGTCTACCGATACGAGGTCAAAATCCGGAGTCTGGTGACCATCAATTAAAAACTACCGGTCGACCAACTCAGGGGTCTCGGTCGACCGAAAACTACCAGGGCATCCTAGCAGTTCTAAGTCATAAACGGTCGAACACATAACAATAAACGGTCGAACAAGCATGCATTTCTATTCAGTACACTTATGTTCCGGTCGAACGAACCCAAGGAACCGGTCGACCGAAACACGACAGGAAATCCCAACTCACCAGCAAAACGCACTACCGGTCGACCGCCACAAGGCATCGTTCGACAGGTAAAGGTTAAAGTCGGGTAAAATACATTACATCGGTCGACCGCCCGAAGGAACCCGGTCGACCGTTAGTCGTCTTCAACATCGCGCCAGCCAAGGATTTACGCAAAACACGCCGCCAGAGAGGTCTCTGACCTCCCCCGATCAACCAACACAACCCTCCCACGGGGGTGAACAATAAAATCACACTAAGAACCGACATACATCCCCGAGACGACAAAACTCGCCAGAGCCTCGCTCGCGCACGTCGCCTCCGAAGACCTCCTCGCGCACGACCTCCGCACGCCTCATGCCACCGGAGTCTCCCAAGCACCCTCTAGTTCGTCGGAAAGAATGGAAGGAATGAGAGTGAGAGAGATCAAATGAGAGAGAGAGAGATAGAGATTTGCTTATAAATCCAACACACCCCATCACCTCACCTCCCCTACACCGTTACCCTACCCAACGCTCACTGTTCACGCCTCCTCTACAGTGCACGCTCCCCTCTTCCCTTCCCCATGCAAAGCCTCCTCCCTAATCACCCTTATCTCCTAATCACGGTTAGGGACATAACAGGTTCAGAGTCAACAACATACCAATCAACAAAAAAAGGACAAACCACATAATGTAGGTATATGTTATATTGTTATGCTTTTGCGGCTTCAATTTGTATTTGAAGTCAAAACTCAAGGATTCTGGATGTGTACTTAACACGTCTCCTTTTTGCAGTTGAGTTTCATGTTTAATTTTTTTTCAAGGTTTCATGACATTTTGGTGCTTTGATAAACCTTTCCCATCGTTTATAAGAAATTAGGTAGAAATAGATTCAGAATAATTGAGTTTCTTCAACTTGTCTTTTCACACGTGAATGATGAATCTTTCTAAAATGGAATGATTCATTTTAATATGTTGTTCGTTGTATAGTGGAGAGAGCATGGAGAACGCACTTCGTGCTTGTTGCAAGGGGATCAAAATTGGTAAAACTTTGATTCACCGTGGTGGTGACAATGGTAAACAGGTGAGCTTTATGTTTTCTAAATTGTCAACAATATTGAGGTGATAGATGTTACAAATTTCTTGCACTTACGCCTTCTAAATACCAGCTTATATATGACAACTTGACAAGCTGCCAAACGACATTTCAGAAAGGCATGTATTGCTCCTTGACCTTCTTGGAACAGGTGGGTAATGTTGCTTTTTACCTGTGATGTTTTTACTAATCAATATCATATTTTATTCTCAATTGTACAATCAACTCAGTTTGGTTTTTTTAATGACATGCTTGCCAATCTTGTATGCTATTGTTTGATATGTCAAAGATGAAAAACTTTTGATTTAATCAATGCTGCAGTGAATGGTTGGTTTGTTTTAATCAATGTTATTGGCTTACTGCACGAATTATCAGAATTCTACCTTCAAATGCTGCAATGAATTATTATAGAGCTATGCGGAGTGAATGTATCGGGACCCTTCACATTTGTTCTGAGAAGAAAGAGCTAAAAGAAAAAAAACTTACTCGTCGTGCTATTTGATGATAGTTTTGCCATTTCAATTGTTCAAAAACATCTTGCTTTGATTTTGGGTGTCCGTAAATAAAAGCTAAAGGTAGTCCATAAATTTTGTCGTGATGGTTCTTTATTTGTGAAGTTGATGGGCTTGTCCATACTCTTGTTCAATGGAAGTATGGCCCTTATGACTAATTTGCACGAGTTTATATTATATCTTTGGTCCATGCATATGACCTTTTTTACTCTTCTGTTTGAACTTGGTAAATTTAGTAGTTTCTGGAGTTTATCGTAAATGTTCATTTATTCAAATTAATAGTAATCAGATTTTCTTTACAGCTTACAATGATTCATTTGTTTGTATTTCAAATTTGCAGTACCAATTATCTACCAAGTTCACCGTTAACGTGATGGGAACAATTATGCTACAAGACAAGTGGATGTCGTACAACATGGAGTTGTGATATTTACATTGTTTGCTTCATTTCAGGTGTTTCTGTGTAACCAAACTTTCTACAATTGAGAGTGTCACATTTAAATCATTCATTTCTTCATGTTGAGTTAGTTATACAGTTCGTCCTTGCCGCTTTCTTTTACTAACTTAGCCTACATGTTTTGTAACACCCCGAAACAGCGGAAAATTTAAAACTTTAAACAGATAAAGAATTAACACAGGGGTCGTCACCAAACCACGAGTTCATATATATATAATATGAAAAGTTGTACAATACAAGAGTCAAGGATGATTACAACCCAACACAAAATATATACAACACATGTACAAGGGAAAATCATCCACCTCGAAGAACAAAAGGAGACAGGATCTGGTCTGGGTGTTCCTGTCCGTAGTCACCACCTCCTACTGACGCGTACGACCTGACATAAAACATGAATATGCCTGAGTTTCCCGTGGGAAACCCCGTATGCTAAATCCCTAAAATATGAACATAATATGTGTAATGAAACATGAAATGAAAATGCAGTAAAAGCATATCAATCTCCGTGCACACAAGGCACCGCCAGAAAACATCGGCCACGGGTCTCAAGGGTCCTCTCACCCCAACCCCACAATCACACGTGCACACAAGGCACCGCCGGAACATCATCGGTCACGGGTCTCAAGGGTCCTCTCACCCCAACCCCACAATCACACGTGCACACAAGGCACCGCCGGAACATCATCGGCCACGGGTCTCAAGGGTCCTCTCACCCCAACCCCACAATCACACGTGCACACAAGGCACCGCCGGAACATCATCGGCCACGGGTCTCAAGGGTCCTCTAACCCCAACCCCACAATCACACGTGCACACAAGGCACCGCTCCTCAGAGCCACAACACAACGTGCACACACGGCACCCGCTCCTCAGAGCCACAACACAACGTGCACACACGGCACCCACTCCTCAGAGCCACAACACGACCCTCCTCTCAGGCCGGCAATGTCTGTACCGTCGCCCCAAAAAAGGCCGGAGACCCGTTGCCCTCGAGGCGGATCCAACAACACACGGCACAAGCATCCATATGCAAAACAGTGCCCAAACGGTCGAACGGAAGAACCCAAACGGTCAACCGAACACCACAACTATTCCTCAGAAAAACCGAAATAACGTCCAACCGGTCGAACGACTCTCAAATCACGGTCGACCGAAATCCAACAGGGAAAATCCTCTCTCGCTCAAAATGCACCAACGGTCGAACGACCCTCAGGTCACGGTCAACCGAAAACAACCAGGGAAATTCCCCAACAAAACCGCACTACACGGTCGACCGAAACCACACTCCCGGTCGACCGGCCAATAAGTTAACTTAAACGTCGGTCGGACGAAGTCAACGAGCGGTCGACCGTTTAGATGGTCAACGCCCCCAACCGACCTACAACAGTGCTTTTCGGTCGACCGGCAAAGGGGACCCGTTCGACCGAAAACACACAGAGCATTTCTCCCTTGGTAAAACGCACCACCGGTCGACCACTCGAAGAGTATCGTTCGACCGGTGCAAGGGTTTCCGCCCAAAATACACTACGACCGGTAGACCGTGCCCACGCGCCGGTCGACCGTTGCAGAGCAGAAAAGCTACTGCAAGGTTCTCGACGAGCCTTCCGGCCTACCGTCGGCCACTCCAACCCTCGCAAAGGCTAAAAGGAGGTCTACACTAAAGCTTGGCATACCTTAAGACTTGAAGAAGCCTTTGAAGAACCTCGGCGAGCGCTTCCTCGCAAAACTCTTCTTCTCCGGCGAAAACCCGAACACGATCGCCTCAACTCCGGCAACCTCCTGATCTCCTCCGAGCTTCGCCGGCCTCGCCTCCGCGTCTTCCTCAGCTGGACGAAAAGAGATCGAGAGAGAGGCACGCGTGAGAGAGAAACGAGTGAGAGAGTGAGAGACAAGTGAGTGAGAGAGAAGAGTTTCCAACCTTATATACTCCTCCTCTTTCAATCTCCACCATCCATCACAACTCCTCCCATCCATCTCAGCCCTCCATCTCCTCCTCCCCTAATCCTCCACCTAAGCACAATAAACCCAATTAGCAAAGGATTAGGATGTAACAATCCACCCTCCTTAAAGAATTTCGTCCTCGAAATTAGGATAAATTCTCACCGAACAATTACGGATACTTCTTCCGGACCTCATCCTCGACCTCCCAAGTGGCTTCATGCTCGCTATGGTGCTGCCACCTGACCTTCACCTTCGGAATGGTTCTCCTCCTGAGCCGGTGCTCCATCCGGTCTACAATCTTCACTGGCTCTCCTCGAGAGATAAGTCCTGACCGATCTCCGGAACACAGACCTCAATCACATGCGACGGATCGGCAACGTATTTCCTCAACATAGAAACATGGAAAACGTTGTGAATACCCGAAAGCTGCGGTGGCAAAGCAATACGGTAGGCAACCTCTCCGACACGATCAAGAATCTCAAACGGTCCGACGTACCTCGGACTGAGCTTCCCTTTCTTCCCGAATTTCATCACTCTACGAGCTGGTGAAATCCTCAAGAAAACGTGATTGCCCACCTCAAATCTCAACTCTCGTCTACCCCTGTCTGCGTAACTCTTCTGTCTGCTCTGAGTCGTCGCCAACCTCTGTCTGATCACGCCAACCTTCTCAGCATACATCTGAGAAATCTCTGGTCCAACCAACTGCCTCTCGCCTACGTCACTCCAACATACCGGCGATCTGCAAGGCCGACCGTACATAGCCTCGTACGGTGCCATCCCAATGCTCGAATGGTAGCTGTTGTTGTAGGCGAACTCGATCAACGGCAGGTGTTCATCCCAATATCCTGCCCAATCCAGAGTACACGCTCTCAGCATATCCTCTAGCGTCTGGATAGTCCTCTCTGACTGCCCGTCTGTCTGTGGATGAAAAGTTGTGCTGAACTTCAACTGAGTCCCCAAAGCCTTCTGCAGACTACCCCAAAATCTAGAGGTAAACCTCGGATCACGATCAGAGATAATACTCACAGGCACACCATGTAACCGGACTATCCCTCGATGTACAACTTCGCCAAACCCTCCAACGGTAAGGTGGTCCTGATCGCCAGAAAATGTGCCGACTTGATCAGTTGATCAACTATGACCCAAATCGCGTCGTGAGATCTCCTCGTCTTCGGCAACCCGGTGACGAAATCCATAGTCACGTGCTCCCACTTCCACTCTGGCAGATCCATACTCTGCAACTGCCCTGCTGGCCGCTGGTGCTCAATCCTCACCTGCTGGCAAACCAAGCACCTGGATACAAAGTCTGCTACGTCTCGCTTCATCCCTTTCCACCAGAAACTCCGCTGTAAATCTTTATACATCTTGGTACTCCCCGGGTGAATGGAATATCTGGCTCTATGTGCCTCCTCCATGATAGTATCCCTCAGATCACCTGCTCTCGGTACCCAGATCTGACCTCTGAACCTCAAGCCTCCATCGACTCCGACACTGAAGTCTGATCCGTCTTTAGCAGCTAACTGCATCAGACTGACCAACTCATCATCTGCTCTCTGAGCCTGAACAACTCCCGAAATAGTCTGCGGCTCCACTCGAAGTCCTGCAATCACTGCCCCCTCAGAGCCCTCCGTAAAAGGTCTCCACTCCGTGAAGGCCTCAAGCAACCTCCACTCCTGAATGCACAAGCCGGCAGCTGATAACTCCACCTTCCTACTCAAGGCATCCGCGACAGAATTCGCCTTCCCCGGATGATACGAAATGGTGAAGTCATAATCCTTTATGAACTCTAACCATCTGCGCTGCCTCATATTCAACTCTTTCTGCGAGAAGAGATACTTCAGACTCTGGTGATCTGTGAAGACCTCAAACTGCTCTCCATATAGGTAATGCCTCCAGGTCTTCAGCGCGTGAACCACCGCTGCCAACTCCAGATCATGAGTCGGATAATTCTTCTCATGAACCTTCAACTGCCTCGAAGCATAAGCAACCACTTTCCCGTGCTGCATCAACACGCAACCCAGACCGATGCCAGAAGCGTCACTGTAAATCACATAGCCTCCGCTACCACTCGGTAATGTCAAAATCAGTGTTGTAGTCAGTCGCATCTTCAGCTCCTGGAAACTGTCCTCGCACTTCTGGGACCAAACGAACTTGACACCCTTCTGTGTCAAAGCCGTCAGTGGGGAAGCAAGTCTTGAAAAGTCCTGAATAAACCGACGATAATAACCTGCTAAGCCCACAAAACTCCTGATCTCAGACACGCTGGTCGGAGCTCTCCACTGAGTCACAGCCTCGACCTTCTTTGGATCCACAGAAATCTCGTCTGCTGACACTACATGTCCTAGAAAGGCCACCCGATCTAGCCAGAAATCACACTTCTTGTACTTAGCATAGAGTTGCTGATCTCTCAGAATGCTAAGCACAATCCTCAGGTGCTCCCGATGCTGCTCTCTGTCTGGTGAGTATACCAGTATATTATCCACGAAGACAATCACAAACCTGTCGAGATACGGCTGGAAGGTCCGATTCATCAGATCCATAAACGTTGTTGGTGCATTCGTCAGTCCAAACGACATCACCAAAAACTCATAGTGCCCGTACCTC
This sequence comes from Triglochin maritima, assembly GCA_963682175.1. Classification (NCBI taxonomy): domain Eukaryota; kingdom Viridiplantae; phylum Streptophyta; class Magnoliopsida; order Alismatales; family Juncaginaceae; genus Triglochin; species Triglochin maritima. The sequence continues at coordinate 19,614,291 of OY821779.1, forward strand.
GTCCTGAACGCTGTCTTCTGGACATCTGCATCCCGAATCCTCAACTGATGGTAACCGGATCGCAGATCGATCTTCGAAAAGACCCTTGCTAACTGCAACTGATCAAAAAGATCCTCGATCCTGGGTAAAGGATACTGATTCCTAATGGTAACCTTATTCAACATCCGATAATCAATACACATCCTCAGCGAGCCATCCCTCTTCTTCACGAAGAGCACTGGAGCTCCCCAAGGTGAAACACTGGGCCTAATCAAACCTGAATCTAGCAGATCCTGCAACTGCTTCTTCAGCTCAGCTAACTCCGTAGGTGCCATCCTATACGGAGCCTTCGACTGAGGTGTAGTCTCTGCTACCAGATCGATACCAAACTCGATCTCTCTGTAAGGCGGTAATCCGGTGATCTCATCTGAAAATACCTCAGGAAAATCCTGAACAACCTCGATATCTTCCAACTTCTTCACCTCCAAATCTGGTACCACAAGCGTCGCTAAGAACGCTCTACAACCTTGGTGAATCATCCTCTGAGCCTTCACTGCCGAAACCAAAATCCGACCATCTCCACTCTCAGTCCCTCTGATCAACAAATCAGGAAGACCTTTCCTCGAGATCAGAATCTTCTTCTCTCGGCACAAGACCCGAACATCATACTGGGACAGCCAATCCATCCCAAGTATGACATCGAAGTCTACCATCGGTAATAAGACCAGGTCTGCCGGGAACTCCTGGTCTCCCGAAGCAACTGTGGCACCGGGGAGGAAGCTCCCCACAATGCCCACCAAACCCAAGGGTGTGCTGACTTCCAACGTGGCAGTCAACATCGCAGGGGTACGGCCTAACACGCTCGCAAACTGCTCAGAGATGAACGAGTGTGTGACCCCGCAGTCGAAAAGCACTCTAGCAATCAAACCATCAACATAAAGCGTACCTTCCACCACGGCGCTGGCGTCTCTAGCCTCCTCCGCCTGAATGGTGAAGACACGTCCCATACTCTTCCCCTGCTGGGAGGGTGCAACCGGTCGGCCCGGTCTAGCTCCGCTAGCTGAGGAGGAACCCGGTCGTCCACTAGGTCCACCTGACCTACTCGGGCAGGAACGAATGAAGTGACCCATCTGGCCATAACCATGGCACGCACCAGATCTAGCCCCACACCCGCGCCCGGGGTGAACTCTACCGCACTGCCTGCACTGCCCTGAAAACTGAAATCCACCACTATCAATCTGGGGCCTCTTGCCCGGATTTCCCGAAATCTGATCTCCAGGTCGCACACTGGCCTTCGTCTGCACCTTCCTAGCCTCTATCGTCTCCTGGTAGTCCTGCTCCATAATCGTCGCAAACTTCATTGCATCAGCCAAAGTCTGCGGCATACTCGTGGTCATACGTGACCTGAACTGCGGCCTCAACCCTCGGATAAACTTCCGAGCTCTTTGCTCCAGTGTCACATAAGTATCCGGGCAGTAACGCTCCAGGGCGTGAAACTTGCTAATATAGGCCGTCAGCGTCATCTCTCGCTGCTCGAGTGCCAGGAACTCCTCATTCTTCCTATCCCGCGCATGCTGAGGAAAATACTGCTGGTTGAACTCCGCGAGGAATTCCTCCCAGCCCACCTCCTCGCTGTCCTCAAACACAGCAGCCGACGTGGACCTCCACCAGTTGGCCGCCTCACCGTCCAACACATAGGTGGCCAGATCCACCTGCCTCTCAGAAGGACAACCGATCGCTCTAAAGATCTTCCGGATCTTGAAGACCCAATCCTCAGCTGCCTCCGGCTCACCACTGCCATCGAAGGAAGGAGGGTGTTGTCGCATAAACCGATCCAACACTGCCCCTACCCCTGCCTACTCGGCCTGCTCAGACTGGCGCTCAAGAAACTCGCCCAGCCTACCAAGAGTCCCCTGAAGGGTCCTCCTCTACTCCTCCTCTCTGTCCTCCCTACCAGTCTCCTCACTGGCGACCCTATAACGTGAAGGTGGCCTCACACGTCTCGGAGCCATCTACACAAGAGGACAAGAAACGACAATGAATTATGATTATGAATGAATGGATGATGAATGGAAACTAAATGCAAGACCTCTAAGGTGGTTTCATTGGACAAGCACACCGGGACCGAAAGCTCTGATACCAAATTGTAACGCCCCGAAACAGCGGAAAATTTAAAACTTTAAACAGATAAAGAATTAACACAGGGGTCGTCACCAAACCACGAGTTTATATATATATAATATGAAAAGTTGTACAATACAAGAGTCAAGGATGATTACAACCCAACACAAAATATATACAACACATGTACAAGGGAAAATCATCCACCTCGAAGAACAAAAGGAGACAGGATCTGGTCTGGGTGTTCCTGTCCGTAGTCACCATCTCCTACTGACGCGTACGACCTGACATAAAACATGAATATGCCTGAGTTTCCCGTGGGAAACCCCGTATGCCAAACCCCTAAAATATGAACATAATATGCGTAATGAAACATGAAATGAAAATGCCGTAAAAGCATATCAATCTCCGTGCACACAAGGCACCGCCGGAAAACATCGGCCACGGGTCTCAAGGGTCCTCTCACCCAACCCCACAATCACACGTGCACACAAGGCACCGCCGGAACATCATCGGCCACGGGTCTCAAGGGTCCTCTCACCCCAACCCCACAATCACACGTGCACACAAGGCACCGCCGGAACATCATCGGCCACGAGTCTCAAGGGTCCTCTCACCCCAACCCCACAATCACACGTGCACACAAGGCACCGCTCCTCAGAGCCACAACACAACGTGCACACACGGCACCCGCTCCTCAGAGCCACAACACAACGTGCACACACGGCACCCACTCCTCAGAGCCACAACACGACCCTCCTCTCAGGCCGGCAATGTCTGTACCGTCGCCCCAAAAAAGGTCGGAGACTCGTTGCCCTCGAGGCGGATCCAACAACACACAGCACAAGCATCCATATGCAAAACAGTGCCCAAACGGTCGAACGGAAGAACCCAAACGGTCGACCGAACACCACAACTATTCCTCAGAAAAACCGAAATAACGTCCAACCGGTCGAACGACTCTCAAATCACGGTCGACCGAAATCCAACAGGGAAAATCCTCTCTCGCTCAAAATGCACCAACGGTCGAACGACCCTCAGGTCACGGTCGATCGAAAACAACCAGGGAAATTCCCCAACAAAACCGCACTACACGGTCGACCGAAACCACACTCCCGGTCGACCGGCCAATAAGTTAACTTAAACGTCGGTCGGACGAAGTCAACGAGCGGTCGACCGTTTAGATGGTCAACGCCCCCAACCGACCTACAACAGTGCTTTTCGGTCGACCGGCAAAGGGGACCCGTTCGACCGAAAACACACAGAGCATTTCTCCCTTGGTAAAACGCACCACCGGTCGACCACTCGAAGAGTATCGTTCGACCGGTGCAAGGGTTTCCGCCCAAAATACACTACGACCGGTCGACCGCGCCCACGCGTCGGTCGACCGTTGCAGAGCAGAAAAGCTGCTGCAAGGTCCTCGACGAGCCTTCCGGCCTACCGTCGGCCACTCCAACCCTCGCAAAGGCTAAAAGGAGGTCTACACTAAAGCTTGGCATACCTTAAGGCTTGAAGAAGCCTTTGAAGAACCTCGGCGAGCGCTTCCTCGCAAAACTCTTCGTCTCCGGCGAAAACCCGAACACGATCGCCTCGACTCCGGCAACCTCCTAATCTCCACCGAGCTTCGTCGGCCTCGCCTCCGCGTCTTCCTCAGCTGGACGAAAAGAGATCGAGAGAGAGGCACGCGTGAGAGAGAAACGAGTGGGAGAGTGAGAGACAAGTGAGTGAGAGAGAAGAGTTTCCAACCTTATATTCTCCTCCTCTTTCAATCTCCACCATCCATCACAACTCCTCCCATCCATCTCAGCCCTCCATCTCCTCCTCCCATAATCCTCCACCTAAGCACAATAAACCCAATTAGCAAAGGATTAGGATGTAACATGTTTGATATGTGATTTAACCTTTAATAGAATAATGAATTTTTCTTAGCAATATTAATGATGAGAAAAGATAGAACTCGATAAAATTATTTAGCCTAGGTGTGCTTAGGTCGGTGATCTTATTTCTCTGGCATGTTCATGCAACTATAAATGACATTTTTTTTATTTTCAGTTGAATAGAATAGATTCACATCTGAAAATGGCCACCCCATTATCGTGTCTTAAAGGTGATAAAGAAATGACAATGGCATATGTTAATGCTTGTTGCTCATTCATCACAGAGCATGGGAATTTAGGAAGTAGGTTTATTGTGAAAATGGTTACCCCATTTAAAAGTAATTTTTTGGTAAAACAAGGGTATATCACGTCAGTTTTCAAAAAACCGACGTGTTATGGGGATATATCACGTCGGTTTTTCAATAAATGACATGATATATCCCACATATCACGTCGGTTATTTGATAATTGACGTAATATATCCGCATATCACGTCGGTTTTACAACCGACGTGGTATCGTCTTCCCTTTTACGTCCTTCACTTAACACGTCGGTATATTGCACCAGTAAAACCAACATGCTATGGTCAAAAAAACCGACATGAAAATCCTTTTTCTCGCAGGGAATAAAGAGTAATTCTCTAATTTGAGAATAAGAAAAATCAAAGTTAGTAGAAAACTCCAGAAGAGTCATATCTACTGTTACATATGGAATATCTTTGTTATAAATGATGCATTTTATTTATTAGATCTCAAGAAACTTATTAAGTTTCAAATCGCCAGAATGGCTTGTATTGATACGACAGTTGAAGTAAAGAAGAATATTTTTATAATTATGTCAAGAAAGAAAATTACTATCAAGAAAATTACCTGACTTTTGAACGATGTTTTGTTTGCACACGTAGTGGCTTGGTCAAAAGACTTGCAATAATGAATCAAATGAATATTGATTCTATTGGTATGACCGATTGGGTCATTAATGATGATTAGATATGATGACAAATGTTGTTGAAATTTCATATGAACATCTGCTGAAGAATGAGAAGATTCTTCAACTAAGTGGGTATCAACGAGCTCTATCTTTTTGTGGGATGTGATAACTTATGTTATGTATTATTTGTGATTGAAAATCATAAGTATAAGTTATTGTAAAATCACAATATATACCCTCGTATTTTGGATCATGTGTCCGAAGCACACGTTACAAAACATCGTAAAAGAAAAGAGTATACGCGATGAAAATAATTATAAAGTGTGCAAATATGAAGTAATATAATTTAAATGACTCTCAAATGAGTTAACTTGATATACTAGCCCAGAAGTACCTAAATGAAGTTATCATTTGTATTCATTATGGGTATCAACCGTTATCCTGTATCATGGGTACATCCCATTGGCACAGCAAAACGAGAGTACGCATTTGTAAAGATATGATATTTGTTACAGTTTAGTTATATCAAATATCATATATTTCGGGAAGCGTTCAGATTTCAAGTTAAATGTTTTTCGGTTCAGTCTTATGATGTTATGAATATAGTAATCGAAAAATATATGATAAGCTACAAAGGTCCAGGTGCATGGGCTGATATGCACAGACGTGCATGGATTGTGCTAGAGGGGGCCACGAAATAAAGGAGTAATAAGAAAGAATAAAAGAAATCTTCTTTTATTCTTTTGATTGCTCCAATCTCATTTATTTCAATTACAATTACGGATCTTTAGTTATTTGATTTCATAGTTGTTTCTTTAAATCTTCCTTTATGGGTGATTTGCATTAACTACATGTTTACAATTTACATTGAGTGGGATGGTATCCAATGGCGATCACTCGCTCTCAATCGCGAGACTCCGGTGAAGGCAGCCTGAAGGGTTCGAGAACACGAGCCGCGTCTTGGCACTTGTGGATCGGAAATGGTACTTCCGGAGGAGATCCAAGCTTTCAAAAATATTGTGTGGGAAGAGATTGAGATCACAAGGAAGGAAGTGGTCGAATCAATCCATCTAGAAGCAGATAAACCATCGAACACTGCGTAACGAGATTTTAGGGCTTAAGGCAACTTTGGGAGCGGAAATTTCAGAGGTGGAAGCAAGGATGGAGACTTTGAAGCTGGATCGACGTGACGAGGAGGATGCAAGATCAGGTAGTAATCGCGGTCGACCCAGCTCCGAACATACGCGACCAGCGAAGGGTGTGACGGTGAACATGAGGGAGTGTGATGGTAAGAAGGACCTAGACAATGGGTTTACAAAATGGAGCAATACTTCCATTTTCACGAGACACCCAAGGGGCAAAAGGTGGTCACGGCCACCTACTTCATGGAAGACGAGGTTTGGAGTGGTTTTGGTGGGTGAGAGATTGAAGTCCGATCTTAACTTGGACAGAACATGTTCGGGGTTTGGATGAACGTTTTGGACCAAAAGGAGAGGATTCGATGAGTCGACTCACAAAATTGAGGCAAATAAGCTCGCTAGAGGCCTACCAGACCGAATTCGAGCACTTGTGTAACAAGGTGGTTGGATTTAGCGAGGAAGACCGACTAAGTAGCTACTTGGGAGGACTTAGAAGTGAATTGGAAGTTGAGCTGAGGTCTTTTAGTCCAAGAACTTTGAATGAAGCTATTGAAATAGCTAATTGGCAAGAGACCAAGTTGATCGGGCTGAAGAGGAGGGTTCCGAGCTCGTCATTCCGAGGAGGGTTCGAGAGAACAGGATGAGGGCCTCCATCCCCGACCGCTCCTCGAAGCCCAACCATCATCAAGCTCAACCCCAACGAGATGGCACAAAGAAGGTCCAAAGGCTTGTGTTATAATTGCAACGAGAGGTGGAGCACGGGGCACAACGCGATATGCCAAAAAAAATCTTTTCATGTTGCAGATAAACCCCGAGGAGGAAGACATTGATTTAAATAAAAAACATGTAGATGAAAACAACGGCAAGCCATTCTCTCTGTGATCTGCACCTAAGATTTCGTTGCATGCCTTAGACGGGAGAAATCACACCAAAGACGATGCGGGTTCATGGAACCATTCGTGGTCGGAAAATTGTGGCCCTCATGGACTCTCGTAGTACGCACACATTCCTTGATCTTCATGTGGTAAAGGGAGTCAGTTTCCGCGTCGACCCAACAAGTATCAAGTGGACGAGTTTGTTGAAATGTGTCATTGGACTTACAAAGGCTCCACGCTAAGATCAATTGCCACATCCTCCCTCTTGGCAGGTGTGATTTGGTGCTTGGCATGGATTGGTTGGGAAGTCTTGGTGACATTCTTTGGAACGTCGAGGAGCGAACTATAGAGTTTGCGGTGGAAACTCTCCAGGGTGGACGGTCCTCAGATCTCGATGGTGAGTGCCGAACAAGTGGGGTGTCTCGTCCGAGTAGGTAAAGGTGTATAATGGGTGCAACTCCTAGCTGGTGAAAATCAAAGGGCGGGGTTTGAGGAGTTGGCTCTTGACCCCAATCTTGAACCTGACATAAAGGCAATGTTACTCTAATTTTCAGATGTGTTCGCAGTGCCTCACGGGTTGCCTCCGTCGTGGGATTGTAATCACCGCATTCCCTTAATGGAACCGCAAAGGATTGTTTCTCTTGCTCCATACCGACACACACCACACCAAAAAGATATTATTAAAGAAACGGTAAAGGAAGCACTTGCTGAAGGTTTGATACAATCAAGTTCTAGTCCTTATTCCTTGCCGTTAATAGTAGTCAAGAAGGCAGATGGTAGTTGGCGCATGTGCGTTGATTACCGCACTTTGAACATGAATATTGTTAGTGACAAGTTCCCGATCCCTCTCATCGATGACCTCCTCAACGAACTTCATGCTACGACAATCTTCTCAAAACTGGATTTCCGATCCGATTATCACCAAATTCTTATGCACCCGGATGATGTGGCGAAAATGGCTTTTCCCACCCATGAAGGATACTACAAGTATCTAGTTATGCCTTTCGGCCTCACCAACGCTCCCTCAACTTTTCAGAAACTCATGAAGGACATGTTTTGACCGTTCTTGCAGAAGTTCATTCTCGTCTTCTTTGATGACATTCTTATATAGAGTCAGTGCTGGTCGGATCATTTGCACCATGTATCCATAGTTTTGGGCATTCTGCAATAAGAGATACTCCATGTGAAATTGCAAAAATGCAGCTTCGAAGCGTCTGAGGTCGGGTATTTTGGCCATGTAATCTCTATTGATCATGTCTCCATGGAAAATGACAAGATCGCTTCAGTAATGGGATAGCCACGCCCCAAGTCGTTAATGAAATGAATGTGTTCTAAAAGTTTTACTTTTATATGTCAATTATAATGAATTGGATGTGCAAACATTTTATTCTTTAATTAATGTATTCGTCTTTTAAAAGTGATAAGGAAGAGGCTCTTGGTCCTTAATTGTAGAGTTTTAAAAGATAATTGTTTGTATAAATCAAAAGTTATTCACAATTATGGTAATTGACATGGAACATTAATTACCGAGATAAGATTGTCGTGTTGGTCATTGATTATTGTAGCTCTACAAATATTTGACGACACCAGTACATAAAAGAGGAAAATGGTTACTTTTATATATTGAATAGACCTAGCAAGTGAAACAGTATAGATTTGTGTGATGTGTCATTAATGTTTTCATTGTGTTTAAACATTTTAAATTTAGACCACAAGTGCACGGCCGCGATGAAGCGATGACAAATACAAGTCGATCTGTAGGGAGGTGAGTAACATCTGGTTTGTCCGAAATCAAGTGGCTAATAAAGGGAGAAAAGATGTGATTATGCTAAAGCTAAACTACACTAAACTAGTAAGTAAGAAATGCGAAAGAAAGCGACGAAATATTAGAAATCAAGAAGAGAACCCCAAAGTGGTGGAGTGTGTGCACATATGAAGTGAAATTAGTGATGAATGAAGCATGTAAGCATGTGTGTGTCGTGTGTGCTGCCATGCATAGGAAGTGTCTAAAGATGTGGCAAAAGTTATCAATCTATTCACACAATGTATCGGCAATTACTACTTGATTATTATAAGATTAGGCTCGGCATAAGAAGTGTCTAAAGATATGGCAAGACTCATCAAAAACCATAAACTCATGTGAAGAATAAAGGTAAGCATGAGAGGTGTCTAAATGTTATGGCAAAACCCATCAAAACAAAGTTTCTTCAATCAATCAAACAAGCAAACACAAATACAAACACATAACTGCATGTAGCATATTCAACAGGAATTTTCAGTCAATAAACATGAGAAAACTAGGCATGGGAAGTGTCTAAATCTTATGGCAAATCCCACAAAAATTCTCCAACATGTAGATGATTAAAATACCCTCAATGAACATACAAAACATGCAACTCTACACAATCAAAAATTCATCAAACATCCAAACTTCACAATATATATGAACATCATCTCCACCCACCAAAGGGGATGGATCTACTCACTACACATTATGCTAGCAATTAAACTAAAGAAGAAAGAAGACATTCTAACTAATTTAGCCTAAGATCAAAGAAACAAGACTAAGCTAAGCATGCATAAAAAAAAGAAACAAGATGAAAACAAAACAATGAAAATTATTTTATTAAATGACTCACATTACTAGTAGCATTTTTCTCCACCTTAAATTTTTGCTTCAAGGCTTACTCTAAGTAGAGAAAATGCCACCAAGCAATGTGGTGAATACAAATGGAGGAGGAGGAGTTCTATTTATAGTCACAAAAAAAGCAATTGGGGACAATCCCACGATATGGCACTGAAATACTACCAAAAATAGACATAAAACACTCTAATACATGACCCGAGTAAACCGCATCGGATCCGGAGCAACCCAGACCACCAATCAGCGGTCTTGGACCGCCAATTGGCGGTCTATAAGGTTTGGATCGGGTGATGTGTTGGGGTGTGGTTGTCTAGCTCGATTTCTTCATCTTGGATGCACTCTAAGCGGTTGTTGTAGGATTTCATGTTTAATTATACATATATATTTTTGAAATTTTTATGTATAATAAGGTTCAATTACAATTTTCTACGATTTATTTCATGCATGTATCGGTTTGTTTTAATAACTAGTTTCAAAACTTATTAAAACAAACACAAGGGACTTCGAAATTCATACCTAGAAGTTCTCTAAAACTTCTTGATGTTCCAGAGACATTGAGGAAGACGATCGTCGCTTCTCGTTGCGCCGGATGCCTCCGAGTGTTCACCGAAACCCTAAACAAGGTTGGAGAGAAATGAGCTAGCCAATCAATCTCCAAACTAGCTTAGAATCTAGCTACAAACCCCTTCCTTAATCTCTGAGATTTTTCCTTCCAAAGACTTAGAAAACTAAGAGAATTTTCGTGGTGAATTTAGGAGAGAAAATATTTAGCAAACTTCTAACATAATTAAGGAGAATAAGGACCTATTTATAGGCTCCAATCTTATTCTCAATCATGGCTATTCTTAAGCCATGTTTTCTTGACATTTTCTCTCACAAACTAATTCCAAAATGCATTATATGCACCCACAAAACGTTTGACCAAGTTTGGAGCTAATCCAACCATTGATCAAATTAATCTCTTAATTATCAAAGGCAGAAAATCGATCGGGACTCGGTCTACCGAGACATACTCGGTTAACCGAATATGTCACGTTCGGATTTCCGTGCACTTGACGGATGACCGATTCTTAAGGAGAAAAATTCTTCTTAACCGTTCGGACGTATTCGCGTCTTTGACCGAGTGCCATTCGGTTAACCGAAAATATCGGAACTGGACATTGTTCGGTCGACCGTTTCTGGTTCGGTACACAGATCCAGAGTTCCAGGCACTTTGGTCATGTTCGGTCAATCAACTTGACCATCCGTTCCACGTTCGGTGGACCGATCTACAGATCCTTCGGTCGACCGAACCATAACGGATTACCGAACTTCTACCCGATTTTGCCTTTTTCAAATTTTGGATTTATTTCCAACAAAATTTGAACTTTAGGGGTTTTAGCAAATTCACAACTTATGCAATATATTATCCTATGCAATAATAAATTATTGCGCCCCATAATATATCCATCTCATATGAATTTATCATGATTCTAATTATGTTTTATACAACATAATTGATTTTACTTGTTCACCACATGTGTCATATTTTCTATAAGAAACCCGACACATCATATGAACCAAAAATCAAGCTTCTTGTTTCCCGGTTTTTGCGGTGTGACCTATGGGAGGATCTAGACTAAGTTGACAGTGATATTAAGAGCTTAATATCACAAGCTATAAGCGGTATCTAGCTACACATCATAGCTCCCAATTAGTTAGATGTCTTAATTCCACTCGAACCAAAACTCGATCCATTTAATGATGGAGTGCACCACTTGTGTCCGTCCCTTGCCTCATGATATTAAGAATACACACAAAGTAGTATTGTGTCATCTTTGTATTAGTATTCATTTCTTGATCTCTTTAAGCTAGTTATAAATATGTGACTTAACTCAAATCACATTGTGCACATTATAACTTTGCTTTATCAAGGGGCCCACTAATATCATTACCCATTTAAGAGGGGCAATGATAATCTTTTGACTAACTATCTTCTCCAACAAAATCATACTTAACCAATCAATGCCTTTACACTACACTCATCGATAGCTCAAGACACTAGTCTAATTAAGCAATTCTTAAGTGATCGGATATAAGTCTCATATCAAAGGACCAAAGACACAGTAAAACATTAATGACACAGAAAACACAATTCTATAATGTTTCACTTATTAGGTCTATTCAGTATACAAAAGTAATATTTTCCTCTTTTGTGTACCCGTGTTGTCACTCACTTGTAGAGCTACAATGATCTATGACCAACACGACAATCTTAACTCGGTAATAAATGTCCCATGTTTATTACCATGATTGCGAATATCTTTTGTTTTATGCAAACCAATATCTTTTAGAGCTCTACGGTTAATGACCAAGAATCTCTTCATTAACACTTCTAAAAGACGAATAACATATACAAGGAACAAAATGATTTCTCATTCAATTCATAATAATTGACATTTAAAAGTAAAACTTTTAGAACACATTCCCTTCAGTTGTGTAGGTTGCGACCCGAATCTAATTGTCAAAATACTCCTCTTGATGGTGTGGAGTTCCTTCATTTGCTCAATCGCCCCTTTGGTTTTACATTAAAGTCCCTCTCTTGTGCATCTTAGCCCATAAGTCTTGCAACTTAGTCTTTTTCTTGCTTTTAGGTCTCTTTATGCCTCTTCTCCTCAATCATGTTTATTCCTGAAACTCAAACATAAAACTCGTTACATAGCATTGTTTAGGTTCAAGATAATGGATATAAGACACAAATGAATGTATGAAATGATGTCAATCACACTGTGTCTTGAATCCTAAGATATTAGACTTATGTCTTTTGACATGGGAAGTGTTCAATTTGATTATTGTCAAAAGCTATCAATGAGTATAGTGATAAAGACAAAATAGTTGGTTGTAAATGACTTATGCTGGAAAAGATATTTAGTCAAAAGATTATCATTTCCCCTCTTAGCTTGAGTTATGATATTAGTGGGCTCCTTGATAAAGCAAAATTATATTGTGCACAATGTGACTTGTGTTATGTCACATATTTATAATTAGCTTAAGAGATCAAGATGAGTATATAATACAAAGCTGACACATTTCTACTTTGTATAATACTCTTAATATCATGAGGTAAGGGATAGACACAATTGTCTATGCAAGTTGTGCTCTTACATCACTAAATGGATCGTGTTTAGTTCGAGTGAACAGGACATCTATGCTAATTGGGTAACTATAATATGTAGCTAGATACCGCTTATAGTGTGTGATGTTAAGTGTTTAATATCATTGCCAATATAGCTTAGATACTCCTATAGGTCACACCACAAAACTGGGAAACAAGAAGTTTGATTTTGTGTACATATGTTGTATCGTGTTTCATGTAAAATGTGATACATGTGGTGAATCAATAAAATCAATATGTCATGAAAAATGACATAATTAGAATCATGAATAGATTCATGTGAGATGTATGTATTATGGGGTGTAATGGTATGACATTACATAAGATAATATATTGCATGATATGTGAATTTGCTAAAAACCCAAAGATCAAATTTTATTGGAGATAAATCCAAAATTTGATAAAGGAAAAATTCGAACAAAACAATCAAAGGTTTTCAGATACCGGTTGACTGAAAATTCATAGTAGTTGTTGCATGTGAGAACGGTCGACCGAATGTACGTGTTGGTCGATCGAAATATTCCAGGAACTTGTTTTGGGATGGATCAGTCAACCGATAATCATCAGGAACTTCCATGAATTTTTCTTGGTGGCAATCGGACGGCCGACTTGAGATTCTGTCGAACTGAAAACTTCAAGTAGTCATTTCTCGTATAGAAGCGGTCGACTATTTGTGTGTTCTGTTCGACCGAAATATCACAGTAGCTTTGGGAGCGAGTGTTGGGTCGACCTTCAGGTTTCATGGTCCAACCGAAACCATGAATAATTGCAAATCGGTCGACCGGTTGGTTAATGTCGGTTGACCGGTGGACACGATTTTGCTAGAATTGTTAAGAGATTAGTGTTGATCATGGGTTGGATTTATTCCAATTATGGTCAAACGGTTTTGAGGATGATTATATGTCAATTTGTGGTTGGTTTTCGGGAGAGAAAAACAAGAGATCATGGGTTAGTGGTTAGCCTATGATGTGGGTGTTGAGAGAGTCTTTAAATAGGTCACCTCTCCCTACTTGTTTAAGTTAATGTAAAATTCTCTCTCCCTAATCTCTCCACTAATCCATCCGAATTTCTCTTAATTAGTTAGATCTTTTGGAGATTAAATCTCGTGGAGCTTTAAAGGGGTTATTAGCTGGATTCTAATCTTGATTTAGAGATTGAATTGGCTAGCTCATTTCTCTCTAATCTTGTTTAAAGCTTGGTGAACACTTGGAGACGGATCGGTGGACGATTCGACGAGCGACGCAATTCTGGATCTTCATAAAGGTTTTAGAGAACCTTTGGGTATGATCCTCTCTTCCTTGTTTGTTTTAATATATGTAGATTTCATAGTATTAGAATAAACATAAGACAATGTACATGAAATCACTGAAAATATGAATATCGATCTTGTATGCATGTATAATTTTTTTTTAAAATATACACAAACATAGGGACACGAAATCCTACAGTTAAAGACATACCAAGGTTTCTTGGGGTTGTCTGGGTACTATCGAAAATTTGTTCAAGGATACGGTATCATCGCGGTTCCACTGACCAAGATCCTGAAGAAAGAAAAATTGGAGTGGACCGAGGAGGCTCAGCTCGCATTTGACACCTTGAAATGAGCACTAATTTCCACTCCCGTATTGGCATTGTCGGATTTGTCAAAAACATTCGTGAGTGAATGTGACGCCTATGGTGATGGTATGGGAGCGGTCATGATGTAAGAGGCACACCCGATTGCATTCCTGAGGAAGGCTTTCAAGGCTTCACAAAAAAGGCTTGCAGTATATGAGAAAGAGATGGAAGCTACAATATTTGCCGTGCACAAATGGTGACATTATTTGTTAGGTCGAGAATTCGTGAGTCGCAACGATCACCAAACCCTCCGACAACTTCTCTCACAATGTACACATATGCCTCCACAACACCGATGGCTCGTTAAGCTTTTAGGCTAGAAGTTTAAGGTCGAATATCAGGTAGGACGCCACAATCAAGTGGAAGACTCATTATCACGAGTTCCCGATGAAGGAGATGTCACTATCGCTGCAATTTCCACCCTCTCCACTACTTGGATTGAAGATGTAAAAAAGGAGTATTTTTCTAATACCTTGTTTCAAGATCTCATGCAGTGTTGGAAGGATGGATGTTTGGGTCTGGAATTTGTTGAGCGTTGCGGGATCCTTTATCGTGGCAATTGTGTGGTTTTGGTGAGTGGCTCAACTCTCACGCAACAAATGTTACATGAAGCCCATATGACACTGACATCCGAACACGAGGGGTACAAGAAGACACTCCATCGGCTACGTTGAATGGTGTTTTGGAAGCGAAAAGGTCAGGATGTGAAGGAGTTCATCCGTGCTTGCGACTTACGCAAACAATGCAAATATGAAACATTAGCACCCTCTGGTCTCCTCCAACCACTACAGGTACCAAATAAAATATGGTCGGACATTAGCATGGATTCTATAGATGCCTTACCTCCCTCTCAAGGCCGAACTACAATGTTAGTAGTGATGGACTGCCTCACAAAATATTGTCACTTTCTTGCCATCTGACATCCATACATAGCCCAGTCTGTTGCGCAAGCGTTCATCGTCGGGATTGTAAAGATTCAAAGGTTCTCAAAGTCTTTTCGTTAGTGACCGCAACTTCATTATTACAAGCTAATTCTGGTCCGAACTTTTCCATCTCCAAGGCAGCACCTTACGTCTCAGTTCGGTATACCACCCACAGACCGATGCACAATCCAAGGTACTGAATCGTTGCTTCGAGACATATCTTCGATGTTTTTGCATACAAGGACAACACGACTGGTTCCAATGGCTCCCATTGGCGGAGTATAGCTACAATATGTCATGGTACTCTGCTTCCAATCCCACTCCATTTGAGGCTCTTTATGGATACCTTCCGCCCACCTTGCTCTCATATAAAGAAAGAACGACATTGTTGAATATTGGTCTATATTTGTTAAGTAAAAAAACCAGGAAGAAACGGTCGACCGGATGGGATCCGGTCCACCGTTCCAAAAACTCCAGGCACTTTTGGCGAGGCAGGGTTCGGACGTCCGAATTGGATTCGGACAACCAAACCAAGATTCAAGGCACTTCGTGAGCAGCTGGGATCGGACGACCAAATGGGATTCGGTCTATCATCAAAAGACAATAGACACTTTGGAACAACGGGTTTGGTAAACCGTTGGTGGGATTTTTGGTGTTCCGAGAACCACGAGAGTGTCTGTCTAAAATGGAACGGTCCACCGAGGTGCTCGGTCGACCGTGGGGTTGTTGGAGAGTTAGTTACGTGGGAGAAGCATTCTCACGGTTAACCGAACCGCAGCAAGAATCGTTCCCACGGTCGACCGGGAAGGATTCGGTTAACCGAATCGCAATAGGAAGCGTTCCTGATTACTCAAGGACGGTCGACCGTTGCCCACAATTTTTCAGCACGGTTTTGCTTAATTTTAGCTCGGTTTTTGAGTCTATAAAAGAGCTTGTTTGCTCTTGGTTTCAATACAGCGTACAAGTGTAATATTTGCTTCATTGTGAGTTGAGAGATTAGGCTAGAGAAAGATGTAGAGTGCTTTGGAGGACATATTGCCTCCATTTACTTGTAATCTTGGTTGCTTCTCTTGTTGGAGAAGTGGAAGAAGGAAAGGAAACCCGCAGTAGACCCCCCCAATGACGTAGGCACGTTGCCGAACCTTGTAAATCATGTGTGTCGTGGTTTTTTTATGTGTGTTTTTGTGCTTGCTTGTTTATTTCCATCTTATTTGTGTTTCTTGTTGCATTACGTTTGGGAGAGGGTCAGAAGTAAATTCCGCAGGTCAATATTTGGTATTACATGGTGCGTTTAATCTGTATCGTGTTAGTGCATTGTTAGATCTGAAAGGAAAGTATTCTAAAGTTTTACTTTTATATGTCAATTATTATGAATTGGATGTGCAAACGTTTTGTTCCTTGATTATGGTATTCGTCTTTTGGAAGTGTTAAGGAATAAGCATTTGATCCTTAACCGTAGAGCTCTAAAAGATAATGGATTACATGAATCAAAAGTTATTCACAATCATGATAATTAACATGGAACATTAATCACCGAGATAAGATTGTCGTGTTGGTCATCGATTGTTGTAGCTCTACAAATAATTGACGACACGAGTATATAAAAGAGGAAAAGATTTCTTTTATATATTGAAGAGACCTAACAAGTAAAACATTATGGAATTGTGTTTCGTGTCATTAATGTTTTACTGTGTCTTGGATCCTAAGATATGAGACTTATATCTTTTCACTCAAGAAGTGCTTAATTTAATTATTGTCAAAAGCTATCAATGAGTATAGTGATAAAGGCAATAGTTGGTTGAACATGACTTGTGCTGGAAAAGATAGCTATTCAAACGATTATCGTTGCCCCTCTTAATTGAGTGATGATATTAGTAGGCCCATTGATAAAGCAAAATTATAATGTGCACAATGTAACTTGAGTTAAGTTACATAGTTATAATTAGCTTAAAGAGATCAAGCAAGACGCGGATCGTCCGAATTTTTCCAGAGAATTTTTCTCATGCATATTCGATCAACCGTCTAGCTCACGGTACACTGAACATGTGTTATAACCGAATGGTTCGGTTCACCGAGAAAAATTCTAGGTCAACCGAACAATGCGACTTTTGCCTGAATTATTAAGAGAATAATTAGATCATGGGTTGGATTAATTCCAGATTTAATCAAACGTTTTTATGGGTGCTTATGTGGCAATTTGAGATTAATTTTAGGAGAGAATAAGCAAGAGATCATGACTAAAGAATGGTTCTTGATGAGGATATGTTGGGAGCCTATAAAAGGACCCCTCATCCCACTTGTTTATGTTAATGCAAAAATTCTTTCTCTCATTAATCTCTCCCTTAACACAAAAATCTCTTAATAGTTTTAAGTTTTAGAGATAGAAATCTCAGGAGCTTAAAGAGGGGTTATTAGCTAGATTCTAAGTCTAATTAGAGATTGATTGGATAGCTCATTTCTCTCTAATATTGTTTAGAGTTTGGTGAACACTTGGAGGCGAATCGGCGGACGATTCAACGGGCAACGCGATTCCGGATCTTCCAAAGGTTTTAGAGAACCTTTGGGTATGATTCTCTCTTTTTGATTTATTTTAATATATGTAGGATTGCATGATATTAGAATAAACACAAAGTAATGTACATAAAATTGTTGAAAATATGAAATCGATCTTGTATGTTGTATTAAATTTTTTAAAATATATACATACATGGGGACACGAAATCTTATAGTGGTATCAAAGCATTTAGTTCATATTTTCAATAATTAGACTATATAATTAATTTTAGTTTACCATCTACAATCGAAACAATTCATGTTCTATGTCTTTTTGGAGTTTTCCGATAGTTTTGTTGATTTAATTCTGATTGATTCTTTTGATAGTTTTAATTTTTTTGAAACACATCATGTGAATGTTAGAATTAAAATTTAGACTTATGTCTAATATATAAAATTTTGTTTTTTTAATTAAATGATTATTTTATAAGGAATCGACAAAACGAAAAAGGCATATGTTTATCTTTCTTTAAATTTTTATTTAAACGTCTCCTGCCACTTTATTTAAAAACTTATTTATCCTTGTGGTCTCTTCTTTTTCGACGTCTTCCAGGTGTGCTTATTGTATGCTTGTGACTTCATGCTCAGACTTAATAAAGTTTCTTTTTGGGTGAGTTCATGTGGTTTGTGGTCTGGTGCGACACAACGGGCAGTTTTTTCAATCGGTGGCTTAATCGAGTCGATCGGGTGCAAACCATGTGTGCGTGGGCTTCGTTTTTTTGGTTGAGCTCGGATTTGGATGGGCTGGGCTGGCGTGTGGATGGTGGTTTGGCTGCCATGTCATCAGGAGATGATTCACTTGGATCCTTGCAAATTTTGAAATCTAACGCATTTGGAAAGTAGGGATGGGGCCAGCTAGAGATATGATTTATTGCCTTTAAAGTTTATTTCTTGAAACACAAATTGTGCAACCCTAGAGCAGCCGACCTCTTACTCTCTTCTCCTTCTCACGTCACAAAGTCTTGTCCCCATAACCACCACCACATCTGGTTCCTGCTGGTGGAGATCCGGCAGCTTGAGGAGTAGAAGCAAAGGCTTCTATTAGGCACAACTTTGGAGTCTTCTGCTAGCTCAGGCGACCCCTACAACTCAGGTATGCCTCTAGCCTTTAGAATAGGATGTAGTGGTAGGATTGGGTGGAGTTTTGGTCCAGCATCAAGGTCTGGTCGGGTTGGAGAGCTGGGTGCGGACCATTTCAGGGTGCAACTCGGGTAAGCTTGGTGTAGCTTAGGAATCCGTTCCTGGTTGAGCATATCTGATCATTGCATGACTCCTACCCCACGTACCTGGTGGTACTCTGATGGTAAATCAGAAGGGAGGAGGCGGGGCAAAGGAGAGCTCCTTAGGAAGGGTTGTTGCACGCGTTTCGCGTGATGTGCAACCCTACCTGCTTGATCGGTTGTTGAAGTTTTGTTGGTCTGATTGCATTGTGTTCATGCGGTAGTTTAATCTCATCATTGGCTGTATTATTGCTTCACAATTTCACTTATTGACACGGGTCCATTACTGGTTATGTTTATGCATAAACTCCATAAATTATTATGGATTTCAGACCTCGTGTTAAAGCATGATGCACCAGAAACAGTCCTGATATTCATGCATGATATGCTGATTTGCAAGGTTCATAAGCTAATTACTGATTAGAGGACAAGTTCTTATCTAGTAACCATTAATTATATTTTCATAACCTCTGATTTAGTGCCTAGATCTACATTGAGAATGCATGCACGTTCTGGAGTGTTAGTGTTCATGTTACGTAAGTCCTTAGTGGTTCATTGTGCTGTTTATTGCTGTTGCCTATATTTCATTATCATGATCATGCATGTATGTACTGATATAGATGTTATTTCGTGCTCATATAGGTTCTGATCATGTTCTGAAATTCCATTTTCCATAGCATACATGTTCTGAAAATGATGGTGCATATTATCGACTGTCTATGACGTTAGGTCTTAGTGTCTCTAGCATCTGTGCTGTTTATGTTGCTCTGTTCATGTTCATTTATGTCTGACCTGGAGTATCATGTGGTGGTCAGGCATGGCAAATAGGATATCAGACCTTACAACTCCATGTCATGACCCGTAGATGAATTCGTTGATTGTCGTACCATTTATTGTTCTAGCTAAGATTAATTGCTACCGTGAGTGGTTGTGCAATATGATCTTTTTGAAGTCTGATTTGGTGTGAGGAACTGCAAGGAAGCAATTATGTGCCTTCCTTAAGCTCGCACTAGATTTTATAACTACCCGGGATATATAGATCCTCGGGTAGTTTGCATTGCATATAATCCGATGAAGTAATTTGGGCACGTATTGTTTTCTGGGCCGACGGGCCACGGGTGGGTCCTCTAGTTCCGGAGGCCATTCGACTAAGACCTTCACATTGGGAGGCCAGGCGTAAGATAAGTCCTGGGCAGGCGCGCTGCCATTCTGTCTCAGGTTAGGTGGACCCAATGTCGCGATGGCACCATGTAGGTTATTTTCCGCGAGTTGGGACATCTAACCGGCGCACCGCTTTGTGCCGAGCGGTGGGTCACCGACGGGTGACCACCTCTGACCGGCGAGGCTGGTGTTCTGGTTCCTTGCGAGGAACGCGTCGGGTGCATCCGGCAGGCATGGGTGGTGGAGTCATTGCCCTTCTGATGCATTCTGTGCACTTGTTTCTGTTCGACTGCTGCTAGTCTTAGTTAGACTTCTTGCATGTGTTATATTTATTTCATTTGTGTTGGCTGAGGCATACTGGGTTTTCTTAATTGAAAACTCACGCATTTGTTAATGCGGTGCTTGCAGGTACTTAGGTTTCCACAGGGCGGACTAGACGAGTAGTCGAAGATTTTGTACACGAGGGACACGTCGACCATATTCTTTGGTTTGTCTTTTGCTTCCGCATTATTTACGATGTATTTCCCTTTGAACTTGGTGTAATGTACTTGACCTTCTTACCATATATGGATATTCTATCACTTTTCAGTTATGTTTTATGTTAGTCTATCAATGTATGATCTCTCTACGTATTGTCGAGTTGTTGTTTGGTCTGTCTTTTGTAACTCCTTCGGTCGTCGCGGAGGTCTCTGATCGCGACACTTGTAGTCTTTCCCAGTGTGCGTACCCGCGAGAACGGGGGCGTTACATGTAAATGTTAGAATTAAAATTTAGACTTATGTCTAATATATAAAATTTTGGTTTTTTAATTAAATGATTATTTTATAAGGAATCGACAAAACGAAAAAGGCATATGTTTATCTTTCTTTAAATTTTTATTTTTGGAAATTAGATAAACAACGGTTCAAATGTTTTGTGTTTTGAACTATGGATGCATAAAATCATTTTTAATGGATTTCAAATGATTTTAGAATTGTTTGATTTAGAGATGCATGATAAACTAAATCGAGTAATATATAGTATATGTGCATGAGTTGCTCGAGTTCTCCAATGGAGGGATGTGTGAGTTTGTATATTCCGATGAAGCCATGTGTGAATGAATGTGTATGTTATTATTATTCAATCACAAGGGCTTATGTATATGTGAAAGCCAAATTTCTATTTCTATGTATATGCATGCATATGAGAGGATTTTTACATAGGACTTGCACTAGACAATTTTCAAAATTGAGAGATGCATGTTTATATTTTTGCAATATCAACATCCATGGTGCAAAAGGAAGACTCTGAAGAAGCGCAAGGATCAAGGACGCGGGAACATATACACTCACACAATGTGTGTGAATGGATATATTTATGTTTGTGTGTTTGACATTATGTGATTGTATGGATGAATGTTAGGATGTGTATAGATGATAAATATGCATGATCACCTAAATTCTAAAATCACACATAAATGTTTAAATTGTCCAACCAAAAATTAAGAGTATTTTTCTTTCTTATTTCATCCACTAGCAGCCATCGATCTAGGGATATTCTGCTCGCCCTTAGCGGGAGATAACTTCCTCCATCTTTGGGAATAGTAGGAGACATAAGGTTGTCTATTGTTGTGCCATGAATAGATGTACGAGGTGTGATTCACCCTTAGTGGACACCGAGTATATTTGTTTGTGAATACAACGGATAAATGTATCTCGTATCAAATGAAATAAGTTTTCTTAACAAAACCTGGAGCCCTAGCTCCGATTTGAGAAAGAGAGTTTTTCTTACAAGGATTGGTCAAATTCCATCTTATTTAAAACGACAAGAGTCATGATAGTTTGAAAATGCAAATGTTGCGATATTTCGAAATCGTTATGATTAGAAAAATATTTTCTTACCTTGATTTTATAATATACATGATAGCCCTTAGCTAGTTTATATTATAATTGATAGGATCTTGAATTGCTGCATTTATGGACAAATGTTTATTTTGCATATTGATTTTTAAAACATAAAATTGACTTTAAATCCCATATAATTTATTTTGTAGAAATGTTGAATATTCAACCTATTGTGCGATCTATGATTGAAAAACATCATTTGGCAAATGATGGCTCAAACTTCATAAGCTGACAACTCAAGCTCAATATCGTGTTGAAGTTTGAGAAACTATCACATATTTTGGATGGTGAAATCCCAAAATTAAATGAGAAGACAATCAATAGCAAGAGAGAGGCAAAAGCCAAGTGGAGACCAAGAGAACCATGTTCACGGTCTAATGTTGGCCTTCATGGGTGACTCGCTTCAAACAAAATACTTGGATTCGAAACCCAAGTAGACCATGGAAGCTTTAACAAAGATGTTCATGGATAGTGCTAGAAAATAACGCTATAAGACCATCACACTCACAAGGTGCCACATGGCGGAGGGAACGTCGATATCCATGCATTTTCTCACGATGCAAGGATACCTTGAGAAGTTGTCGAAGCTCTCTCTCCTGATGTCTGATGACATTGTGGAAGATTTGATTCTTGACTCTCTAGCCCCGTCCTACAAGGACTTCATTATGCACTATCACGTACGTAAGAAAGGGGTGAGTCTTAAGGAACTTCACAACGCTCTCAAAATGGCTGAAGTTGACATGGGCAAGGGTCAGGACAAGCACGTCCTAGCCGTCCATGAGAGGAGCAAGAAGATCACCAAAGGTAAAGGCAAATTCACCAAAAATACAATCAAGAGCAAGGGAGTAGGAGGTGCTCGTGTGAGTGCCTCGAGAGGGAATTCTTCGAAACCTCCGACTCCCAACACGGAGTGCTTTCACTGCGGTGAAAAGGGACACATCCGGCCAAATTGCCCCAAGTACAAGGAAGACCTTGACAATGGAGTGATTGAACGTAAGCGTCCCAAAAAGGCCAAAGGTATATTTGTTATTGAGATAAATTTAGCCACCTCTGTCCATGATTGGGTAATTGATACTCGATATTGTGCTCACATAATTTCTAATGTGCAGCTACTAAAGGATAGGAGGAACTCGTGAAGAACGAGATGATTTTGAATGTCGAAAATGGTGCGAGCTTGCTGCGATTGCACAAGGTTCTGTGGAGCTTCAATTATCAAGTGGTTTAAATTTATGTTTGAAGAACGTTTATTATGTGTCTTCGATTAGCAAGAATATTATTTCTGTATCATGTTTGGATATGGATAATTTTAATATAAATATTTCAAATTCTTGCTTATCTATATCAAAGAATGGTATTTTCTATGCAAATGCATTCGTGAGGAATATTCTCTATTTGCTTGAATTGAATAATAAACAAATCTTAAACATCAATAACAAAAAGGTTAAAACTACTCACGTGAATGATACACTCTTGTGGCACTATCGTCTTGGTCACATAAATGAAAAACGCATCAAGATATTGCAAGAAGCTAACCTTCTTGGTCAACATGATTTTAAATCATTAGAGACGTGTGAACCTTGCCTAATGGGCAAAATGACCAAGAGGTCTTTCAAGAAGAAAGGACTGAGAGCGAATGACTTGTTGGATTTGATACATTCCGATGTATGTGGTCCGATGAGTACTAGTGTGAGAGACGGTTTTAGGTACTTCATTATGTTCATGGATGACTATAGTCATTATGGCTATATTTATCTAATGAGAAACAAAAGTGAATCCTTTGACAAGTTCAAGGAATTCAAGAATGAAGTAGAGAACCAACTCAACAAGAAAATCAAGTCTCTATGAACGAATCGTGGAGGTGAGTACTTAAGTACCGAATTTGACTCCTTCCTAAAGGAGTGTGGTATTGTACCACAACTCACCCCTCCCGGTACACATCAGTGGAATGGCGTGTCCAAAAAGACGAATAGAACATTACTCGACATGGTTCGATCAATGATGAGTCAAGCTGAATTGCCTCTTTACTTTTGGAGTTATGCACTAGAAGCTGCGGATTACACACTAAATAATGTTCCATCCAAATCCGTAGAGAAATCGCCTTATGAGTTATGGAGTGGTAAAACACCTAAGCTCAATTTTCTCAAGATTTGGGGTTGTGAGGACTACGTCAAGAGATTGATGTCTACCAAACTTCAACCAAAAGTGGATAAGTGTTTTTTTATAGGTTATCCTCGTGAGACAAGAGGATACTACTTTTGGCGTATAACCTCCAATCGAGTGATTGTAGAGAGGAGTGCCGTATTTCTAGAAAAGGAATTTCTGGAAAGAATAAAAAGTAGTGGGAGTTGAGTTGTGCTTGAAGAGACTCAAGATATTCTACAAGATCATGATATGAATGGTGACATTCAAGATCATGAAGGCCCAACTGAGGTTCCTTTGGTTAGTGGGAGCGTGAGTGAGAGACCCTCGTAAGAAATTGAGAGAGAAACTCAATCTTTCCCACCTAGTGTACGTTCGAGAATCGAACACGAACCAATTCCACAAGAAATTGTGGAAGAAGTTCGAGAAGTACACGTAGAACCAAAAGAACATAGAAGGTCAACGAGGGAAAGGAAGAAACCCGATATGTATTTGGGACTTCATGAGATCATGGTACTAGATACCGATGATCCCTCGACCTTTCAAGAAGAAATGGAAAGAAAGGACTCCAAACTATGGTTTAAGGCCATGGAATCCGAAATAGAATCCATGTATGATAATCAAGTGTGGAATTTGGTTGACCTTCCTCAAGGGAGAAAAGCCATTCAAAATAAATGGGTTTTCAAGAGGAAGATGGACATGGATGGAAACTTGAAAACCTACAAAGCGAGGCTTTTAGAAAAAGGTTTCACTCAAGTTCAAGGAATTGACTATGATGAAACTTTTTCACCGGTTGCCATGTTCAAGTCTATTCGGATTATGCTCGCTATTGTCGCATTTCATGATTATGAGATATGGCAAATGGATGTCAAAATGACATTCCTTAATGGGAACTTGGAGGAGGATGTGTACATGGTACAACCTCAAGGTTTTGAAGATCCAACGAATAGCGAGAAAGTATGCAAGCTTCAAAGATCCATTTATGGATTGAAGCAAGCATCAAAGAGTTGGAACAAAAAGCTTTGACGAAGAAGTCAAAAAGATTCACTTCATCCAAAGTAAGGAATATCCTTGTATATACAAGAAGGTTAGTGGGAGCCACATAGTGTTATTGATCTTATATGTCGATAACATACTTCTCATGGGAAATCATATACCTTTGCTTGAGCAAACGAGAAAGTTCATTGAAATCTGCATTTTCGATGAAAGCTATGGGTGAGGCTCAATACATCTTGGGAATCAAGATATATAGAGATAGATCTCGTAGACTCATTGGCCTAAGTCGACGTACATACATTGACAAGGTCTTGGAAAAGTTCAGCATGAACAACTCCAAAAAGGGCAATGTGCCAATGAGTATGGTTGTGCAACTCAAGAAGTCTCAACGTGCTGAATCACGTAAAGATTTGGAGTACATGAAAGATATCTCTTATACTTCGGCAATAGGATCGATCATGTACGTGATGACTTGCACAAGACTCTATGTCTCGTATGCTCTAAGCGTGACAAGTCGTCACCAATCCGATGCGAGTTTCATGAGTGATCTTGACGATAGAAGGTCGCAATCAGGATACGTCTGTTTGCTTTTTGGCCTTAATCTATGTTTTTATGATTTAATCAATCTAATCTTAATTGTGATCGTGTAGAGTAGTACACATATTGCATTGCATATATATTGCTTTGTGCTAACCTCTATAGGTGATCAAGACTCAAGGAAGAAATGAATTCAAGTCAAGACATGTAATTAAGCTCGTTTCAAGACATGTATTTTGTATTTCTTTGAGTCTTTAGAACTTTGTGTAATTGAGTATACTTGAGCTAAAAACTACTCAAACACACACTAGGTTCCCTATAAAAGTCACACACGAAATTTTACATAATTTGGACTTCAATAGATCACCCAAACATAGACCGGAAAACACTAAACTTGAACCCAAACTATCTACCCACATTCGGTCGACCGAAACCGACTGTTCGGTCAACCGAGTGATCAATTAATCTGTTAGTGTTTAACTGCCTAAGTTCAGTCGACCGTTCGGACCTTTTCGGTCAACCGACTCCCAAGTATTTTCAGACCGTTTATTTTATCGTATTTACCCAACGGTCGTATTCGTATTAACCAAAAATACCCCAAATACATTTCTTGTATCGGTCGACCGAGGACCTTGTTCGGTCGACCGAATATCTGTCTCTTGACAAACCCGAACTTCTTGTTGGAAATCGATCGACTGTGTACCTTGTTTCGGTCGACCAGATATAACATTGTTTGTCAACCCCTTAGAGCTTGTTGTGAATCGGTCGACTGAACCCTTTACGGTGTTCGACCAATCACTTAAGTGTACCGAAGTCTTAGCGTTGGGCGGTCGACCGTTCCTTAATCGGTCGACCGAATTGAGTTCAAAACTGTCTAACGGTCGATCGTTCAGCCCGATCCGGTCGACCGAACTCATCCAGAATTGGGTCCTGCGAGTTTCTGTTTTGTGTATCTTACACCAACTTATACCCAATCAACCCCAACGTCTATATTCTCTTTAATGCTTATAAATAGAGTTGTAAAACACATTTTTAATACAACTCTCCCACTATTATTTGTCCAATACATTAGAGAGAAACTCTCAAGCTCAAATTTCCCCAATCCCACACTCTAAGCCTAAATTCCACACATTTGATCATAGCCAAATCATACTCAAAGTGTGCTCAATATTTAGAGAGTGTTGTCCCACTCATTTGTTGCTCAAGAAGCAAGGATTTCGGTGAAAGCCCGAAGTGTTCCCTCTCGGATTGTGATAGGAAGAAGGTCAAGCAAGCGAGGGTGTTCGCGGTGCTTGTTTTGTAAAGGCGTTCTCTCTCGGCCCGGAATGGGGAGTGGATAGTGCAGACGCGAGCGGAGCTCGAAGTGTCAAGCGGAGCTTGCAGGAGAGGACGTAGGCGGTGGCCGAACCTCTGTAAAAACCCTCGAGTCCCTTGTGGTTTGCATTTTCTATTCCTTACTTGCTTGTTTAGTTTTAAATTCCGTTGCATATCTTTGATCGTTAAACAAGTAGGTAATTAGGGATAAAAGTGATTAGAATTAGCGACCCTCACAATCCAACAACGTCTTCCTTCTAAATGGTGGAGCTGTGAGTTGGCGTAGTTGAAAGCAAAGCACTACCGCCGACTCAACCACCGCTTCCGAAGTAATGGTTGTCGCTGAAGCGAGCAAGGAAGGAGTGTGGATCAAGAAGTTCCTTGAAGAGCTTGGAGTAGTTCCCTCGTGTGAGGGACCAATAGAGCTATTTTGTGATAATAGTGCATCTATCTCGCAAATCAAGGATCCCAAATCACACCACAAACAAGAAGCATTGATTTTGAGTTCATATGATGTGTCGGGTTTCATGTGAAAAAGGGACACATGTGGTGAAAGAATAAAATCAATATGTCATGAGAATTGACATAGTTAGAATCATAATAAATTCATATGAGGTGTGTATATTATGGGGTGTAATAATTTAATATTACATAGGATAATATATTACATAAGATATGAATTTGCTAAAAACCCCAAAAGATAAAATTTTGTTGGAAATAAATCCAAAATTTGACAAAGGCAAAATCGGGGTCAAACACGGTGAACCATTTAGGGTTCGGTCGACCAAGGTGTCTTCGGAACGGTCAACCGAACGGGGAACGGGTAAGCACAATTGATTGACCGAAATTGTCTGGAGTGCCTCGACAATTGGGTTCGGTCAACCGAGCGTGAACGGTCAACCGAGCGTGAATGTGACACGGCCGTCCGATGAATGTTCGCTAGGAGAAATTTTGGTAGGTCAACGGTCGACCGAGCAAGACACGGATCGTCTGAATTTTTCCAAAGAATTTTTCTCATGCATATTCGGTCGACCGTCTAGCTCACGGTCCACCGAACATGTGTTATAACCGAATCGTTCGGTTAACCGAGAAAAATTCTCGGTCAACCGAACAATGTGATTTTGGCCTGAATTATTAAGAAAATAATTAGATCATGGGTTGGATTAATTTCAGATTTAATCAAACGTTTTTATGGGTGCTTATGTGGCAATTTGAGATTAATTTTAGGAGAGAATAAGCAAGAGATCATGACTAAAGAATAATTTTTGATGATGATGTTTTGGGAGCCTATAAAAGGACCCCTTATCCCACTTGTTTATGTTA
Source organism: Triglochin maritima (assembly GCA_963682175.1). NCBI lineage: Eukaryota > Viridiplantae > Streptophyta > Magnoliopsida > Alismatales > Juncaginaceae > Triglochin > Triglochin maritima. Next base: position 19,642,676 of record OY821779.1, read on the forward strand.
ATGCAAAAATTCTTTCTCTCATTAATCTCTCCCTTAATCACCACGAAAATTTCTTAATAGTTTTAAGTTTTGGAGATAGAAATCTCAGGAGTTTAAAGAGGGGTTATTAGCTAGATTCTAAGCCAAATTAGAGATTGATTGGCTAGCTCATTTCTCTCTAATCTTGTTTAGAGTTTGGTGAACACTTGGAGGCGAATCGGCGGACGATTCAATAGGCAACGCGATTCCGGATTTTCGAAAGGTTTTAGAGAACCTTTGGGTATGATTCTCTATTTGTGATTTATTTTTATATATGTAGGATTGCATGATATTAGAATAAACACAAAGTAATGTACATAAAATTGTTGAAAATATGAAATCGATCTTGTATGTTGTATTCAATTTTTTAAAATATATACATACATAGGGACACGAAATCCTACAAGATCCCCCTCCAACAGAGACAAGTTGACGTCGTGGAGCAAGGCCTCAAATCACGTGAGGAAATTCTGCATGAACTTCATAACAAACTTCAGATCACCCAAGACCGCATGAAGAAGTATGCCGATAAACACTGCACTGACAGGACATTTGAGGTGGGAGATATGGTGTACTTAAAACTCCATCCACATCGCCAAGGATTAGTCGTAGCGCGACGATCATCGAAGTTAACTCCACGTTTTTTTGGGCCTTACGAAGTTATCCAACGGATCGGAGCCATTGCATATCGACTTCGCCTTCCGTCGGAGTCCAAAATTCATAATGTATTCCACATCTCTCAGTTAAAGAAGAGGTATGGGAGTCCGGTCACGAGTACGCATTTGTCTCTCTTCTTAGAGCAATAGGCTATACAGACTTCACCAAGCCTATTGCTCTACTGGGTCGAAGAGTTATTAAATGAAACAATACGGCCGTAGTCCAATGGATGATTCAGTGGGAAGGACAAGCTCCGGATGACGCTCATGCATGGAAGGGGTAATTGATAAGCTACAAAGGTGCAGGTGCATGGGACGTGGACGTGCATGGGCTGATATGCATGGACGTTCATGGATTGTGCTTGAGGGGCCCACGAAATAAAGGAGAAATAAGAAAAAATAAAAGAAATCTTCTTTTATTATTTTGATTGCTCCAATCTCATTTATTTCAATTGCAATTACGGATATTTAGTTATTTGATTTCATAATTGTTTTTTTAAATCTTCCTTGGTTTTTTTGCATTAACTATATGTTTACGATTTACATTATAAATAAAGATAAGGGAAGAGGGAATGTATCCAATACCAAGCAAAACTCAAATTTACTTGGTTTATTGGATTGGTGTTTCCTATCTTTTAATTACATTCAACGTGAGAGAGTAAGATTTGTACCCAACGGCGATCATTCGCTCTCAATCGCGAGACTCCAGTGAAGGTGGTCCCAAGGTTCGAGAACACAAGCCGGTGTTTCCATCAATATATTAATGTTCACTAATGTTGATTTTTTAAGAGCATGTTTGTGTTCAATGGTTTCTTATAATTTTTAGCTGAAAATAATTCCCTGAAAAGATTTTGTGCTTCGATTTTTGTACTGTTATTAATGACTGAGAAATTAGAAATGTGACATTTCAGAGTTATGTAGCTTCTTTTTTATTTTGAAGTGTTTCTTATATATTAGAAGTGATATTATTGTTATTTTAACCGATTATATTCATGAGGAAATGACTTTGGTGTATATAACTTTGATTTGATAGAATTTGATATTACTGTTACGTAAACTGATTATACGTGAGAATGTAGAATGTAGATTTTTATTTCGTCCACATATTGGCAGATCATATTTTATACAAAGATTTGCAAATCATATTTTCCGGAGATTTGGTACGGGGAAACGTTGAAAGTTTTTTTCCTGGTATCTTAAGTTGTTGCTCTTTTTTTATGGTCATCGTGGAATGATTATCATTTTGTGGAGTTTTGCTGATAATAAACGTGTTAGTTTTATCAAAAAATATGTTATGAAGAGCGTATGTGTGAAAGTGATTGTCGCATTTGGATGTCCTGAGACGGTTCCAGTTTTTATAAAAAAACTCGATTGTTCACGATACAGTTTTGATGTGGTTTTCGACTATTTGCATTCCGATCGTTTGGATGTCAAAACTATTTTTCAATTTTTCGACATCTAATCATGACGAAAAATACATTAGTCATTCCTTTCATGTTATAATTTTGATCTTCAAATGAGAATAATAGACTACCAGTGGCTTAACCATGCATATTTTTGAAAAAGTGGTGGATTTCGGGTTGGTGTTATGTAAGTTGGATTTTTGGTAGGTGGATTACCGAACCAGTTTCAGTCGACTGAAATAAGAATTTCAATGATTTCTTTGAGTGAAAATGGTCGACCGAACTAATTTCGGTCATCCGAACAGGTCAATCAAGTTACAAATTTTGGTGGACCGAAATGTGTTTGGTCGTCCATTAAAATCAATTTGGTGGACCGAATGGTTGACGATTGATCGAAAAAATTCAGTTTTCGTTGCTTTCCGACCTAAAACGGTAAGAAAACTTTAAAAATATGTATACACCACGGAATCCGATAGAAAGTGGGCATGAATTCCCCATAGTCAACTTGAATCTGGTTTCATTTTCCCTAAATTCCGGGTGCACATATGCCATGTTTGTCAGTAAAATGTTTTTTTTCGTTTTATAAACGAGAAATCAGAAACACGTATGCCATGATGGAAATCCCTAGCAAATTAACCACTAAAAGCACTATAATAAGAATCTTGTTTTTGATATACTTTTTTTAAGCTCACAAAATTCAATTTATTTACAATAAAAACACCAAAACTTGCTCTCCTAGTCTAATATCTGATAGTTAACCACATCCAAGCATTTCCCTAACAATCAAACCACTCTAAAACAACATAATAACAGTAACAAGAATAGAAATCAATTATTTGCAAACACCGAACAGAGAATATCCCCTTCTTCAGATCATCACACTATATAAACGAAAAAATAAAGAAAATATTTCGTAATTGGTATTTTGATACAAAAATGGAAAGAGGAAGAAGAATATTGGCACCGTCAGCATGGATTTAGGGACGGTCCGTCGAGAACCATCGTTAACTTCGAGAGTCACGGTAATAGATGTCAGTACATACATATAAATATAAATAGTAACTTCTATATCGTATCAAAAACGGAAATACATATCAGAAAAGTAGAAATAAATAACTAAATGGAAACAAAATTTTCTGCTCATAAGGAAATATATGTCAGGAACACGAAAATAAGTTTCGCTAGACATTTCAAATTCTTGGCGCTAGGACTAATTATAATAATATTTTTGAAAAGATACCCAAGATACTTTCAAATTTATTAATATCAGAAGTACCATTCAATTGAAAAGAAACCGGTCAATAAAACCTTTTAGTCACTTTCTTTACTTGTAATGTTTAATTTATTTTTTTAAATCGTTATGTAAATACTAAATTTCCAAGGTTAGATAGGGGTGTAGAATTCCTGCGTGGCTGAAGAAGCAAATCTCTAGACAAATCGGAAACTAATAAAAGACGAGTCTTTTAAATATAATAAAAGGGATTTTAGATACTACATAGTAAAGTAGATGCCATAGTTAAATTAATTTCGAAGTTAATAATGTAAATAATCATTATTGTTATATATATACACGCTAGTACAAATATACAATTAACTTAACTTGATTCTTAAGGTATTTGCGTCGACTTCCTGCTCGTGCGTCTTTCTCTCGTCTTTTGTATTTTCTTTGTTGCTTTCTTTCCTTTTTTTTCTTTGTTTTCAATTGCAAAAGTTGCGATCAAAATTAGGAAGACGAAATAGGGCATGGAGTGGTGTAACAACAGTGGTGGTCTCTACGCTATTTTCAACGGAGGAAACACGTCTATTAGGAACAACACCAATATTACTGGTTTTAGAGGAGAAGGGTTTGTTGCAGGAGACGAGAGCATGCATGTTAGGGTCATGACAGAGGAGCAAGTTGAGGACCTCAGAAAGCAGATTTGCGCTTTTGGTGTCATAAGTGAAACGCTTGTGGAGATGCACACGAGGAACATGTTTCCCCAACAAGATTCTTTTGGAGGTATGTTAATAGAGTTTTAATGTTGTTTTGACTTTGTTGTTGCTTAGGTGTGTTGAAAAGTTTTGGGATCTGATATGTGGTTCGATTTGGAATATATCATTGTTGATGTACATGTAGTTTAAAATTCTAATAGTTGATGTTTTCTTTTCTTTTTTTGAAATCCTGGTTTTGCATATTCTAATAGTTGATGTTAATGATCATTGATTTTTCTATGATTGAAATTGTGCTATTCGTGAAATTTTCGGCTTCTGAAGAAATTTTGGCTTGTTGATTATATCTGTTTTCAAATATCATACGTACTTGTGAAGCAGTGTACAAACATTCTATCATCACATCTATTGTGTAACTTTCAGTTTTATTTCCATAGGGAACAATTCATCCGATATGTAGTTTTTTAATTTGCACTACACAGCATATGGATTAATATTAAAATTAGGGATATAACAAAAAGGGACAGTCGCCAATAGGTGATGTAGAGCAGAAAACAATTATAATACAAGAACGTGATTTCTTGTGAAACAAATCCACTCACAAGATGGATTGGAAGTTTATGACCAGCTATCCATATAATAAACTGATTCAGGGTTATCTTATTAGGTTGCAGTGTAGACTATGTTGAACTCAAACGCTACGCTTGAAACACTGTACATTTTAAAATACGTACCCCTCAATTAATTAAAAAAACATAAAAAGGTAACTCCACATCCATGTAAAAAAAAACTATTTATTCTTGAATGTTCCACATCAATTTACATGGAGCACACATTTGACATCCATGAAGCTAATTTCGGAAACTATATTGATTATTTTTATTATGTTATTTGTGTATTAAAATGCTATTTACATCTATGTGATATTTCCAAAAAATAACAGCTTAAGCTGATCACTATAGTTCATTCATTATACTTATGTTTGATGTTCATTTTTGTGGGCAGAAACTTCTCACGGCAACCCTCTAATGCTGTGTGGGCACAAAATCACAGCAAGGCAACGGTGGAATCCGATAGCTAAACAACTCGAGATCCTAGACAGAATATTCAACCGCGGCAAGACGACAACTCCAACGGTGCAGAATTGGCTTTACTCGTCGCCCAATAGACGTCGGCCGTTACAACGGCCGACGTCTATTGTGGAGAGGACAGCATAGACGTCGGTTGGAATGGAAGACGACGTCTATGCGACACTATAGACGTCGGGTGTGGGAATAACACATTTAACCAACGTCTATAGTGTATAGACGTCGACCTTTAGACGTCGGTGTTTTAGTACCTTGTGAGTCCGACGTCTATAGGGTATAGACGTCGGCCTATAGACGTCGGACGTACTGTAAGGCCGATGTCTATACTCCAACCATATAGACGTCGAGGTATAGACGTCGGTGTTATGGAACATCCGACGTATATAGGTCTTAATGAAATCAACTGACGCGCTTTCTTTCATTCATTTCAGTCGAAACCCACCCAAACCCTAGCCGTCCCGCGACCGAACTCTCCTCCGCGACCATCCTCCGACCGATCCGCACCGTCTCCGGCACCGCAGCGAGCTCCCAAGCTCTCCTCCACTTCTCCGGCCCTCTTCTCCTTCTTCCTCCGTCTTCCTCTAGCTTTCTCCACATGTAAGTTTTAAGTTCGTTTTTTGTTGTTTTAAGTTCGTCTTCCTCCGTCTTTCTCCACATATTCTTTCTAAGTTAGCCTTCATCCCGTGGTTTCGTTTGCAGCCGTCACCGCACCATCTCGTGTCACCGAACCACAAAGAGCTCCTCCGGCATCACATCTTTCCACTCCTCTGGTTCGTCACCGCACCTTCTCTGTAGAAAAATCCTATTGTTACACGTTTGGGATTTAACTGAAAAATACTTAATGCTTTCGGTGAAAAAAAGTATGTGAGCATTCAAAGAGTATTGTAGTAATGTTTTTTTTTTTGGCCATAGAATCTAAGTATTTTAGGAAGTCTAGAACTTCATATATCTAAGAAAACTAACATTGCGTTTGGATGCGGTGGTTTGACTTGCAGTATCATATGATATTTCTAATATGTAATTTGAATGTGACGTATTTATGGAAGAAGGTTGATCTAAAATCATATCAGATTTGTAATCTTTGTTATTTAAAATTTCCATGAGGTTTTACGATAGGTCCATCTAAATGAGAACTTAAATGTTGCAAACTGAACTTAGATTGGTTTGGTTTGCTATCTTAGATTTGTAATGTAATGTGAATGTGAATGTGAATGTGATGTAATGACTTGGATTGGATTGGATTGGTTTGGTTTGGTTTGATTTCAGGATTTGAAGAATTTTACATATCAAATTTTAAGTGGAGGTTCTGCCAAAATTTCAATAAAATTTTATTCCCAATTATTATTAATAACATGATAGTTTGTGTTTAAAATGTTTTTCTGTCAATTCAAGTAATTAGTTTTAATACTTGATTTTAATATTTTAAATGTTTATTGCCTTAATTTATTGAATTTTTAATATTATGATAATAACTCATTGCCCCCCTTAAACAACTTGGCCTTTAATAACCCAAAGCAAAAGATTAGACAATATTTGTTAAGTCATTCATCATATAGGATTTGCATGCATTGTATTTTTCTATTATTTACGATTTCTGTCGTAGATTGCTGGCGTAAGGTACGTACTATCTTTCACTCATCATTCATTAGAAAGCACGCATTAGTTAGTAGGACTTGCATTGGAACAAGAGTGAGGTGAGTGTTTGTTTGGTGTGTTGTTTGTTAGATTAAGGTATGAAAAACACTTAGGGGGCAGTCACCTATAGGAGATGAGGTGGGGGATTTCATCACCCTTTCCTTGGCCCAAAAACCACTTAATAAAAGAGCCTTAATAAAATCAATTAGACGTTGGCCCCTAGGATTTTCGGACGCATTAAGGAGAGGAAACCGTTTAAGACCGTTATGGCCTGAATGTCGTTGCCCATCTAGTCTCCCTGAGATTTTAGGAACCTCCGGGTTCTTGATTTCCTATAGATTAGTGGTCCTCGATGTTTAAGACCCTTTCGGCCTGAATGTCGTTGCCCATCTAGTCTCCCTGAGATATTAGCGACCTCAGGGTTCTTGATTTCCTACAGACTAGTGGTCCTCGGTGGGACCTCGAAGTTAGGCGTCGTCTATTACTAAGGACCTATAGTGGACTTTAGGTTTGTTTTGGCCTTAATTGTTTAGTTAGATTTCTAACCTTCCTTATTCCACGCTAGATTAAGGACTTCATCTCTTCTCCTCTGAGTCATTCTTTTCTCATCTTAATGTCTCCGAATCTTCTCATCTACGTACACATTCTTTTAAATTGAAATTTTATTTATGTTCTGCAATAATAACTATCATTTTTGCCTCTGTTTAGATTGAAATGGATCGAGAGTGGATAGTTTCAAACAGATTGAGTGATGAGTATGAGAACGGAGTGAATATGTTCTTAGAGGTTGCCAAAAAACATTCTAAGAAAATGAAAGACAACGACATGGCGTATTGTCCGTGCAATAAGTGTCATAATATGTCAGTGTTGACTTTTCGGAAAATGAAAGATCATTTGTTTGAGAAAGGTTTCGACCCAAATTACAGACGGTGGATATGGCACGGCGAAAATGAATCATGTAGTCGTTCCAAGAATGATGGAGAAGATGTTAGTGTGGAAGATCACTTAGAGGAAATGGTTCAGGATATGGCTGAAAAGTTTTCGTCCAACCCCGATTTACTTGGTAATTTGTTGAGTGACAATGAGAAGCCGTTGTATAAGAATTGTACCAAATTCACTAGATTGTCAGCGGTGTTGAAGTTGTACAATTTAAAAGCTGGAAATGGTTGGTCCGATGTGAGTTTCACATCAATGTTGAAGTTAGTGAAAGAGATGCTTCCAGATGACAATGAGTTGCCAGATAGAACTTATGATGCAAAGAAAGTGTTGTGCCCTATGGGAATGGAATATAGGAAGATACACGCATGCCCGAACGATTGTATATTGTATAGGGGTGAGTTTGAAAACTTACATTCTTGTCGCAGGTGTAATGTTTCAAGATACAAAATGAAACGTAGTGGACCAAACCACAATGAAGAGGCTGATGAGATGAAAATCAAAGGACCTCCTGCTAAGATTTTGTGGTATCTTCCGATAATACCAAGGCTTAAACGTTTGTTTGCGGGTAAAGAGGATTCCAAGAACATGACATGGCATGCTGATCGTGAGAAACCAAATGATCAGTTGCTACGTCACCCTGCAGATTCACCTCAGTGGAAAAAAATAAATGTCGACTTTCCTGTGTTTGGTGAAGAATCGAGGAATGTACGACTTGGGCTCTGTACTGACGGAATGAATCCTTTTGGTAGTTTGAGTAGCATTCACAGTTCTTGGCCCGTTCTGCTTGTAATTTACAATCTGCCCCCGTGGTTATGCATGAAACGCAAATATATCATGTTGTCCTTAATGATTTCTGGTCCGAAACAACCTGGAAACGACATCGATGTGTATTTAAGACCTTTAATTGATGACCTAAAGAAATTGTGGGGTGACGGAGAGTCAGTTTTTGATTCTTATCGTCAGGAGTCGTTCGTAATGCGGGCAATGATATTTTGCACGATTAATGACTTTCCAGCTTATGGTAATCTGTCTGGATATTCAGTTAAAGGTCATAAAGTTTGTCCAATTTGCGAGGAAAATACATGTTCTTTGCAACTAGTTAATGGTTCTAAGACTGTCTATCTCGGTCATCGGAGATTTTTGCCGAACTCTCATCCTTATCGTAGGTTGAAGAAGACATTTAACGGAAAACAGGAGTTTCAGAATCCGCCAGTTGAAATCAGTGTCGAAAAGGTGTATGAACGTGTAAGGAACATTGAATGTGAATTTGGAAAACCGTACAAACGAGCAAACGACAAAAGTAGTTGGAAAAAAAGATCAATATTTTTTGATCTCCCTTACTGGAAAACTTTAGAAGTTAGACATTGTATTGATGTGATGCACGTAGAGAAAAATGTTTGTGATAGTCTTGTTGGCACTCTGTTGAACATACCTGGTAAAACCAAAGATGGATATAATGCAAGACTTGATCTTGTTGATATTGGTATACGAGCAATGTTGGCACCAGAGAAGAAAGGAGATCGGAATTACTTACCTCCAGCTAGTTATACATTGTCTAGAAAGGAGAAAAGAATTCTCTGTCAGTGTTTGCACGATGTAAGGGTTCCACAAGGTTATTCTTCAAATATCAGTAATCTTGTTGTTATGAAGGATTTGAAACTTGTGGGGATGAAGTCTCACGATTGTCACACTTTAATGCAGCAGTTGTTACCTGTAGCACTGAGATCCATATTACCGAAAGATGTTAGACAAGCAATAATAAAGTTGTGTTCCTTTTTCAATAAGATTTGCAGTAAGGTGGTCGATCCTGTGCAGTTAGACAAGTTACAGAATGAAATTGTGGTCACATTATGTCAGTTGGAGATGTTCTCCCCCCCGGCTTTTTTCGACATTATGATTCATCTTGTTATTCATTTGGTTAGAGAAGTTAAATTGTGCGGACCAGTTTTCTTAAGGTGGATGTATCCTTTCGAGCGTTATATGAAAGTGTTGAAAGGTTATTGCAAAAATCGTCAAAGACCAGATGCTAGTATTGTTGAAGGATACATAGCTGAGGAGGTTATCGAGTTTTGCACTGGATACCTAGCAAACACCAAAACTGTTGGACTTCCGAAGAATCGTCATGATAAACGTGTCGATGGTAAAGGGATACGTGGGATGAAAATGTTAAATCCAAATGGCGATGACTTAATGACAGCATATTTTTATGTGTTGTGCAATTCGAATGAAGTTCAACCATACCTAAATGAACACATGAAGTTTCTAAAGGAAAGAAATCCTTTGTGGAGTGATCAACAAGTAATTAATAGTCAGAATAAGAATTTCATCTCTTGGTTCAAAAATCTAGCATACAAGCGTGATGTTTCTGAGACAATACAGTGGTTGGCTTACGGTCCGCATTCTGTTGTTATAAGTTACAGTGGTTATGATATCAATGGATATTCTTTCTAGACAGTTTGTGAAGATGCGAAAAGTGTTGTTCAGAACAGTGGCGTCACCTTAATAGCAGAGTCTTTGCATGTGTCTAGTTCTAAAGACAAGAATCCTGTATACGCCGACATGTCCTATTACGGTGTAATTGAAGATATATGGGAGCTAGACTTTGTTAAATTCAAAGTACATATATTTAGATGCAAGTGGGCTGATAATAAAACAGGAGTTCGAGTGGATGACTATGGCTTCACTTTAATTGATTTTTCAAAACAAGGGTATAAAGGAGAACCTTTTATTCTAGCTTCCCAAGCGAAACAAGTCTTCTATGTGGCTGATTCGTGTGATAAGAAATGTGCAGTAATTTTGGAAGGGAAGAAAAAAATTGTATCAGATGATAGTCTGATCGAGTATGAAGAAACACCACCTTTCTCTAAGCAAGCACCTGAGTTGAACTCAGTAGATGAAGAAATAAATGTTGAGACTTGTATGTTTAGAGATGACCACGGTGAAGGTATATGGATTGAAAATCCATTAAGGAAAAAAAACAGTAAAGGTGCAAATTTTCTGTTGTAACACATTGTAATAGACATTTAATCTATGTCTTTACCTTATTTAATTACTTGAATTTATCTTTTATAGTATAATGGCTCCGAAAAAGAAACCCACTTCCTCCGAGTCTGAAGGTTCGAAGACATACAGTACACGAGGTCCTTGTCTCATGAAAGAATTCATGGGCAGAAGAACTAGAGATGGTAGAATTTCAATCCAGTTTGATGACCGTCTTGAGCCCTTAGGCATGCTGTCTGATAATTGGAAAAGTTTTCTGGGTAGCTTAGCGAGGGCCAAAGTTGACATTTGTTTATCCAGTTGGGCTGATGTAGATGAGAAGTTGAAGGACACAATATGGGATAATGTGCAGGTAATGGTTCCATTATAGATTTCTATAGTTTTAGTTGAACTTTTGATATATATAAAGTTAACGTGTTGTAGGAATCTTTTGAGTTCCAATCCACTGACAAGTTGAAGAAGAAGTGGATGACATACATGTCAGTTCGTTGGAGGGATTTCAAAACAAATTTAACGAACAAGTACATATTCGGAGACTACCAGGATAGAAATCCATGCGATGTCTATAACTTTATCACTCCGAATCAATGGGAGCTATTCAGAAAATCCAGAGATAGCCCGGAATTTGAGGTATACTGAGTTTAATTTATAATATAGTAACTGAGTTTCAAAACAAACTTGTTAGTTATTGATTTTAGTGACAATCTAATAAACTTGATTTTAGGCCATCCGAGCAAAAAACCAAAAGATTAGATCTTCTAACAAGTATACCCATCGTATGTCTCGAGCGGGGTACCACAAGTTAGAAGCACAAATGATGGCTAAAAAAATTACTCAGAAGAGACAGGAGGCAATTGACTCCGGTATAAGTGAGGAGCAAGCAAGTAACCTATCTCCTCCTTCTCCCATAGCTCGTTGTGATTCTTGGAAGAGAGCGAGAGTAAACTCCAGAGGGGAGTACGTCACAGACGAGTCGCAAGCTATCAGCTCGAAGATAGTAAGTTGCATCACTTATATATATGTTATTAATTCAGAATCATTAATTTTATATTGCTCAAATGATAGTAAATATTGTTTTAAACTTAGGACTCTCTGAAGTTGAGAGAATCTCAAGGCGAATTTGCTTCCGATTGTCGGAATGATATTCTACGCGAGGCCTTGGGAAACGACGAACACCCCGGTCGTGTGCGAGGGGTAGGGAGTAGAGTTGGACTTCGACAATATTTTGGGAAGACTCAACGGTCTACTTCGACGACTGGTCATACCAAATGCCAGCAGGAGATTGCAGATTTGAAGAAGTCTTTGCAGCTTCTTACGGAGAGATTGGATCGTGCTTTGCCTACTTCTCCTACCCGTCGTAAGACCGGTTCTTCCACGGAGACTACTCCAGTTCCGCCAGTGTTCCACCATCATCGACATGATGATTTCGTGTCTCATTCTCGAGAATTGGCCCTCATCGACGGTCCCTCGTTTGGAAAGTTCGTGGATGGATCTAGATGTGCTTTAATTGTCGAAGACCCTGATCGAAGATTGGTGGGACACGGGAAAGTTTATAACATCTCCAGACACCACTTTACAGAGGTAGGAGAGGGAGAATTGAAGGTTGCAGTTGAGAGTTGCTTAGATCCTGGTGTTTTTGTGCCATTTCCGGAAGAAGAGATTGTTACTCTCGGCGATGCTATCGGTGGGTTCGTGCGTTGGCCTAGTTATTTAGTAGAGCTAAACGACAAACATGAGGTATAGTTTAACTTTGAAAGACTTTAAACTTCAAATTTGTTAACAATTGTATTTTAACGGTTCTATACATCTTTGTAAGGTGTCAAGCCCCCGGAGCAAAGGGTCAAACAACCAATCTCCGATCAACATTAATTCGCTTCCAAGTAGGTGCAAAATGTTGTATCAATGTATGGTAGGTAGGGAGGCACAATCGTTAAGTACCTTGGAGTTGGAGGGGGATAAAGGGTTGCCTCCGGCTTTGTACGTCACCAAAGAGGATATCATGCAGTTCATGGCGATGGATTCGTTGTGTATCATGATTATCGATGTGCAAGTGAAGTAAGTGTTCTTTTGTATACAATGAAAAGTATTGAATAATTTTATCAAAACTGTAATAAATTATAATTTTTATACTTGTAGACATCTTTACGACGCCAGAAGGTCAATCTTTCCCGAGGATCAAGTATTTGGATTTATCAGTCCATCTACATATATATACGGGAATGACGATAAATCGGGTCAACTAGGGACATTCTTTAAAGAAGAAGACAAGAAATATTATCTGCTCCCTTATCATGAGAGGTAAACTTTGTAATTCAAAGTGAAATTTTATTTTGTAATAAACTTCTAATTATATATATAACACAGGGCTCATTGGATGCTTGTCGTTGTATGCCCAACGACTAATTCGGCATATTGGTTTGATCCGTTGGGGTCGAATAAACCAAGGGACTCAATAAAGAAACTTCTAAATATGTAAGTTCGTTTAGTCGTGAATAAAGTAATTCGTGGATTTTTATTAGTATTATTGATTGATATTTTAACTTGTGCTACTCAGGGCAATTAAGGTTTACAGAGCTTTAGGTGGTAGGAGAACAACCACAAAATCAGGAATAACATGACATGGAATGAGAGTACGTTCTATCTCATTTTTGTTAATTAAGTTAGGAACAAATATTTAGCGAATTCCTATGTTTGTAGTACCGGAAGCAGGTTGGAAATACGGAATGCGGTTACTACGTGATGAGATACATGGAGGAAATCCTCGATGTGGCAACTCAAGACGTATGTCTAACCGAGGTAATGTAGATCGTTATTCAATTGTATATTCAATTGTAGTTTCAATATTTAGTTATTAATATTCAACACACTTGTAATTTTTTGATAGGTTTTCCCAAAAAGTAGTGATCCATTCTCGCAACAAGAGCTCGATGAAACTCGCGACCGATGGGCTCGCTATTTCATCAGAAACATGCTGACGAACTAAGAGGTTCTACTGCCAATTGTATTTTTTGTAATTTAGTTAACAAGTGCACTTGTATTACAAACCTACACTTTATGCCTTAATATAATCGCCTTAATTTTAGAATGAATTAATTGCAAGTGTGTTGAATGTCAATTGTGTGGTTGTATTTTTGTGTTTGTGTTTGTGCATGTATGCTTGTGGATGTATGCTTGTGAATGTCAATTGTATGGATGTATGTGAGATGTATATGGATGTATGTGGATGAAATTTATAGGTGAACGAATTTGGTGCAGTTGTATGTACACGACGACGATGACTAAAAACAATTTCGTCGGATCCTATTTATTTTTTTTTGTCCAGGTTTGGGAATAGACGTCGGCTGTCTCTATAAGCCGACGTCTATTCCTCTGAAGAAAGGAATAGACGTCGTTTTTCTATGTAATCCGACGTCTATCCCTAGAGTATAGGCGTCGTATGTTAGTTAACCGACGTGTATGCCTAAAGTATAGGCGTCGTATGTTAGTTAACCGACGTGTATACCTAAAGTATAGGCGTCGTATGTTAGTTAACCGACGTGTATACATTAAAGAATACACGTCGGAGTCTAATTAAAGCCGACGTATATCCGTTAGGTATAGACGTCGGCTATACTATGACCGACGTCTATGTATAGACGACGCACACATATACGTCGGATTGGAGTGTGCTGATATCCGACGTGTATAACCCCTTACATCCGACGTATATTCCCTTTTCTGTAGTAGTGGAAATTGCAGCCGAGCTTGCACAACACGGTCCTATATCCGAGAACAACGTCTACAATTGGTTCCAGAACAGGAGGGCAAGCGAAAGCTAGCGGTGGTAGGTTCTTCGCGGGGAAAGAAGGCGAGAGCCGAGGAGGAGGGCAATTTGGACGTGAGACCAGAATCAGTTGCCAATCATACTGAAAATGTGGGGGCTTCACGTACTGATGACATCAAGTCTGGTGAGAGCTCTGGGCAGTTGCTTTTTGTTGAGGATGTCACAGCAAGTGAGCAAGTCCAAGTTAGCTGATGGGGTTAGGGGAAGATTTAATTTAACTTGGTTGATTAGTGTAAGAGTTGTTGCATGCTGATTTATGCTAACTTTTACTATGAGTTTGTGAATTTCGAGGGATCTCTTTTGTCTCAATGCCCGAAAATTTGCAAATGTTATTAGTTATTGTTCCTTTGTTTTAGAGTTGACTGCGCCCTATTAATTATGTTTGCAGAATCATCTCACCTGAACTAGTTAACAATATTGCTTAATTTATTATCTCTCATGCTGAAGCAGTGGTTTCTGTAGTTCTATTAATTTAACTTGATTTCTTCCGTTCTGAAAAAATAAAGTCGGACCTGACAAAGTCTGACTCGATCTTAATTTGGACTTGACCGGGCCCAATCCACGAAATTATGTTCCAAAGGTCAAGACTAAAAAGTGAAATGAAATATCTACACATCAATTTTAAATAGAAAGTAACTATAATAATCCATGCAATAAGACTGTTTTTAGAGGGAAATAAGACTGTTGCAAAATGGATATAATTTTTTTAAAAACAATCAAACATCTGCTTCTGTTAATGATAATAAACCGATATATGAATGCTTATTCTAGTTGTAAACATCTTACATTAGAATAGAATATTTGTTGGAAGTTCGAAACTAATCAAATTGAACATAAACAAACTTTCAAGGAAACAATAATCCTTTGGACCACAATCATTTAAACCTCCTAGTTAGATTTGATAAATTGAACATCAACATTGTTAAGGAAACGATTCTTTGGTCAACACACCTCCAACTAGAACTTAAATTTTGTTGTCATTAATTAAATTACAATAAAACAAGGTTATTTTGGTCTTCCATGTTCATAACCATTAAACCACCCTAAATCAGGAATGTCGTCACTCCAAATCCTTGTGGAATCCCAAAACCCTAATCCCCAAATCCAACCCAACCCCCAAAATCCCCTTCCAATCCAAACACTCCCTTTCCAAATTACCAGCAGTTTAGCTTAATTTAGCGTGGATCAGCACAATTTAGGAAGAAATGGTTGACGAGGTGTGCCAGACCACTCTGTTGCCCCCAAGAAAGCGCCTTTTGGCGGGAATGAAGATCAGGGACGCCTCTACGTCACATTCGGGCACTCCGATCGACTCGAACGGTCTCAATCGATGCGTTATCTCGCTTGACGAGGCGACCGAGACGTCGAGATTGGCGGCTCTGGCTGCCGCTCGGACCGCTTCCGCAGCGAGGGCTTTGGCTCTCGAGAAGGCGGAAGTCGCGGTTAGGGCTAGAGATTTTGCTAGGAGGGTTTTGGAGCTGGTGGGTTCTGCTTTGGAAGAGAAGGAGACGAGCGTGGAGAAAAGTGTTGCGGTGGAGGTGTTTTACAAATCAAATTCGCTATCTGAAGGGACGATTAGGACAAGAAAGGCGAAGGTTGACAAGAAGAGGGTTTTAAATGGTACTTTGGTGTGCGATGTGAATAAAGATTTACGCTATTCAGGTGATTCTCCACGAGACGATGGGAATTCTGAACCTAACAATGACGAGAAGGGTGTGGTGAAATGTAAAGTTGGTTGGCCTGGTAAGGCCCTAGGAGTGAACAACTGTTCTCGTCCGACAATTGAGTGTAACGTCAAAAGAGAAGTCGTCGCGTATAAGAGAGGAAGAATCAAGCCGAAGAAGTTGCTTCTAAGCCAGTGTTGTAGGAATGATAGTAAAGCCTCAGGGGTTGTACTGAATCCTGTAGATGGTAAATTTGCCACGGTTGAGATGAGTGTAATGTCTTTGCCAGAGATCGAGTCTGATGTAAAAGCTTCTGATGAAGGAGAGTTGGCTGCGAAAGCTGATTTTGGGAGAAAGCCCAAGAAATTAAAGGTATCGCAGTTTTATAAAAAATAGATTACATGTATATCGATCAGTCAATATGCATGGTTGCTGTTTTTAATGTGTATACTATGCTAGTGAATAAGGTTAGTTGCTGTAGAATAGTTTTCATGAACCAGATAGTGGGTGATCTTTTGGGCATTGATATATGTGTATTTGATATTATCCATAATAATGCCATTGGGTTGTTGATGATTGAGTTATATTTTCATTTTACTTTCCCTTCTATGGTTTGGATGAACTGAGGCAATTTGGATAACTAATGCTTCCCACGAACTACAGTAACTTATTTATCTATTGAGTCATTCTCTTTCAACTTTGGTCTACTAATAAACAGTTTTATGTTTGCCTAGACTGTTCTGAGATGCCAATGTGTTTGTCTGAGAGAATGATGTGATCCTCTCTTTATTTCCAGCTATTTAGTTAAATATTATCTGTTAAGTCCTTGTTCTGCATCATATAAGTAGTATTAATTACGTTTATGGGGGTAATGAGTTCCTTCCTTTATAGACTACTCTACATGTTAAATGTCTTTATGTTTTTGGCTTTGTTAGTTCCCTTTATTATTTTTTCTTGCTTACTTATATACCTTGAACTTCAAATGTCATCACTTACCACTGATTCACACGAAGTTGGTAATATGCCGCTCTACCTTCGAGCAGAGACAGTCCAACTGAGATCAGAAATTCTTCTCTTTCAACTAGTGCTGTGTACAGATTACAATGAAAGCATTTGTTTGTTTCTTTTAACTGCCTGTAGACACCTGAATTTATAGCTTTGAGAGAGAACTAAAGGTTTGTCCTTATGTCTTTCCTTGCAAGCTGTCTAAATAATGTCTTAACATAATTTTTTAGAGAAAGATGTTTGGTATCCTCATTAAAATTCTGGTTAATGAAATTAATAATAAAATCTGGGTCATGGAGGTTTCTGTTGAGAATGGTGATTTCTCGTGTCAAAACACGTAGAATAACATGTAGAGTTTTTTTTTAGCTTTGCCTGTAGGTTCCCTAATTTTGCTCTCTTGCTCCTAAAATTTGTCCTGGTTTCAATCGGCTTTATCCTGAATTTGGATAATGTAGTTTATATTTATTTTGATTTAATTGGAGTTTTCTATTTGTCCTTACATCTTTTCAAGCAATTTTTTGTACTCTAATCCATGAAACAGATAACAAGATAATAAGCCAAGGCCTCTACTATCATGAAGTAGAGTTATAGATCATTCGAGCTGATTCTCTATGTTTTTGCAGCTCCCGAGTTATATTGTGTTCTTTAAGAAATATATGTAGGTGTAAGGTACGCCTTGGGGTGCTGCTACATCAATTTTTACATGTTCTTTCATGTTGTCGATGTCAATTTTCACATGTAAGGACCTAGGAGTGGAGATATTCTCGTCGGAGAATTGGGTGTAACGTCAAGAGAGAAGTCATAGTGTATGATAGAGGATGAATCAAGCCGAAGAAGTCGCTTCCAAGCCAATGTTGTAGGAAAGTTAGTAAAGACTTGGGGGTTGTACTGAATCTTGTAGATGGTAAATTTGCCACGGTTGCAAGTGTAATGTCCTTGCCAGAGACTGAGTCGATGTAAAAGCTTCTGATGAAGGAGAGTTGGTTGCGGAAGTGAATCTGGGAGAAAGCCCAAGGAATTAAAGGTATCTCAGTTTTATGAAAAATAGATGACATGTATATCGATCAGTCAATATGCACGATCATGGCTCTTAGTGTGTATATGTAACGGCTTTAAGCTGCACTCTGGGACACAACAGTGAATCACGACTATAAATAAGCGAAAATGAAACATCAACAAAATATGATCAAGTCGATGCCTCAATTAAAAACAAGCGTGGGTATGTCAGAGTTCAATGCGGAATGAAATTCAAGAAGTTGAAATCCTTCTACATCAATACTACGAGCAAGGAAAATACATCAGCTGAGCTCACGATCCAATCCTCACATCTCAAGCCCAAGTCATCTCCTGTTGTCTACCACATCCCACCTGCACACGCACAAACCACGTTTGAGTCTCGAAACAAGACTCCGTACATCATCCCAACCCGACACTGCACTAGTTCACGTCGTCCCAGATGGCTCGCACTGGTCTTGTGTCCCAAGCTGGTCACGCGTCCCAGTGAAGCCGAACGTGCACCTCAACCCCACTACGCATCCAATCCACAAGGCAACACTCAACCCGTTCTCATGGCAGAACTGTCGAATGTCCCAAGGCGATCACGCATCCCAGGCAGGCCGAGCATGCTCCCTCGGTAAGACCACGCATCTGGCCCACAAAGCAACGTCGTACTCCAGCTACGTGCGTGGGCCCTTGAGTAACGCTCCCTAACGGTCACTCGTCACAATGCAAATGAGTTTACCAGTTCTGCATCCGATTTCAGGGGATGACCACATGCCTGAGCTCGTGAGCAACACTCCCTAACGATCGTTCGTCACAACGTGGGTGAACTCTTCCTGAACCGCGACAAAACAAGGGAAATCTTTAGTATCTAGTCATATGTGTCTCACACGTCTTCCTTACCACCCGACCACATGGCCGAGCCCGAGAGCAACGCTCCAACGGCCACTCGTAGGTGGACAACCATTTCCACAAACCTTCTCTCACAAACACATAAGGTAGGGGTTAACGCAATTTACCTCAAAAGTATGGGTCATATCATAAGTTCCACTAGAGCATCAACAAATCATAGACCAATAAACATAAACTCAGGGAAAAACAATAAATTTCCCAAATAATATAGTTTACTACAAATATACAAGAAGTCCAAGGAAAGTGAACAATTTTCCCTAAATTAAACTATTTCTTACAATTTGTTTTCCATTAATTATTCCAGTTATTTATTATTTATTCAAATACAGTTAAATTCACGGTTTATTCCCAAATTCTCCCAATTAATTATTAACTCATCAAATACAATTAAATTGCATGATTTATTCTGCAATTAACCCAGATTAACTTATTCAACCAAATACTCATACAACCAAGGTTTTTAGTGCAAAATATCCAATTCATTAATTCACTCAATTAGTAATAACATCCAAGGGTTTCATGCAAATAGCCCAACCCACAACCAAACCAATCAACCAAACCCCGGTCGTCGCCACCCCAGCCAGCCACTGTCGGCCACCACCAGGGCACGGCCCGTACGGCCACTGTCGAGCGAACCGCTCCCAATCCTTCCTGACCACACCTTCGGTCGACCACTGGTGCCACAACCGTTACCTCCTCTCCCTGGAGCACCCCTAACGCACATCGATCCCAAGGAAACCTGAAACAATGGTGGGTGGAGTACTTTGAAACTCGAATTGACGGGAGGAAGAAGACTGGAGAATGAGATGTCTCCCTTCCGCATATACACACGGACGTCGACTGCGTACGTAGGAGCTCCTCGTCGTCACGGTGGTCGTCGGAGCTGCTGGAGAAAAGGAGAGGAGGATGAGGGAGAAAGATGGGTTTGGGGGTTAGGGATTCGGGGGAGAGAGTGGGTTCCATAGTATACCATATTAATGGATAAGGTAAGTTGTTGTAGAATAGTCTCCATGAACCAGCTTCAGGCCCGGCCCAATAGCAGGAGCAGGGTGAGCTCCTGCTCCGGGCCTTATTCCGGGCCTCACTTTGAGGGGGCCTCAAAAAAAATGTACATGGCCTTATTGGGTTGCAAAGAAAATTAGTGTTAACACATAAATAGCACTTAGACATTGATAAATTTGTCTCAAATATTGCTAAGAAGACAAAAAAATTCAATTAATATTACATTAAGTTAGTAAATTTTTTATTATTTAAACTAGGAGGATAAGTTTTTTCAAATTTAGGAGTCTCGTTGTTGATTTTCGCACAGGGCCTCAAAAATTTCCGAGACGGCCTTGACCAGCTTGTTGGTGATCTTTTGGTCATTGATATTGATATACAATTAGTAATTAATCTCTTTTTTTGAAAGTTGGCAACTAAAATTAATTTATATTGACGGAGTTGTCTGAAAAGTCAATGGGCTAACATGATTGGAAAAAATAATGACACAAAAATAAACTATACTTTTGAGACATGAGTGTAAATGAATGACTTTGCAATTGTATTATTGGAAATAGTTGGATAATCGATTGTAGAATGTTAAAATAACATTTTTGTTCCATGGTAATTTCAGAAAGCAGCTGAGTGAAGACCCAATGACCAATATCCACCATTTGAAATTATACTAGCAAACATCCATGGTTGAGGATTGCAGTTTCTTTTTCTATCTAATCTATCTTATCTTCCAGAAACAATTTTTCTTAAGTCTAATATTTTTTTACCTTGGGAGAAGTCGTATACCCTAGGTTTATGTCGTAACTTTGTAATGTGCTTTAACTTGATTATTATATTACTTGTATCCTATACGTTAGGTTACTGCAGAACGACATGAGTTAGGCGTACCACCGGCAGCTAGTTGTGCCTTGCTGGCACGACACAGTGGCATGTCCTCTCGGCCAGGCACAACTCGTGGCACATGACCGTGCCGTGCTAGCACGACATGGCTAGCTGGATCGGGCCGGATCAGTGCCAAGTCCGGGAGAGTCGGGTCGGGTTTTTCTGGTTTGGGCTGGGTTAGATTTTGATTTTTCGTTTGTTTTTTTAATTTAAAGCAAGTATACGATCACAATTGAATTAACAAACATAAATACAATTTGTTTCCCCAAAGTAATCAATTTATTTATTAATAAGTGTTGACTCAAATCGAAAAACAATATAAATACATAATTGGTTACATATGAAAAAACCGAGAAAGCTAGCTAAACCGAAGGAGTAATGAAAAAACCTAAGAGGTATTAGGAAAAAAATACTCCTTCACCAAAATGGTTTAGCTAATATGTCTTCAATCTTCATCGTCGTAGTTGTTGTCGTTAATATTCATGTTTTACATTCTATTCGCAACATTCATCCAATCTTTCAGTCATACGCTCATCTCGATTGATCGAATAAACTTTGCCTCTTGTCACTCAAGACACATTTGCATGCACTAAATGCAGACTCTGACACCATAGTTGACATTAGAGAACATAATAATTCTTGAGCCATCAAGGAGACCAGTGGAAACTTACCAGAGTTATTTCTCCACCAGTCTAAAACATCAAAATCTTTTAACTCAATAATAGTTAAGTACATTTTCAGTGTTTAAATATTCAGTTTTTTTGTGTGTTTCGTTTTGCTTTTTTTTACTTAACCAATTCCATAATGTGTCGTCGTCATCAATATTCATTGTAGTTGGAGGTGGTTGTGATAATATACTAGTAACATTTGAACTTATTTGATTTACATTACATAGTCTTTCATATTTTTAAAATAATTATTTAACAAAGACTTACAATTATTTACATGATTTTGAAAAAAAAAATGTAATTCAAATTTGCAAAAACAATCTTCAAAGAAAACCTTTAAACCGCTAATTTTAAATCTAGGATCCATAATTAAAGTTAAACAAAAACTAAATGGATGAGGATTCTAATATTTATTAAAGTTAGCCTTCATGACATTTAAAATTTGAACAAACTAGCATGTGACCTATATTTCACAAAAACTGTAGTAATTCAAAGGAATTCATAGATAAATATGTTAGAGGTTGAGTGATATTGTCCACTTAATTTAGTAGTGAATGTGGAAAAAAAAATAAAAAAATGTAACATAATTTTACAATTATCCCAAATCTATGAGAGTTATAAATTTACAATTATACTCATTTTATTTTTCATTATAAAAAGTTATAATTGTAAGATTATAAGGATAACAACATTTTAACATTTCATATGTAGAATTTCATCTATGAGGACATCTAATTTAAATTTCTTAGGTTTAACATTATTATATACACAAAATTCATTTAATTCCTGATATCTAGATATATTATTGCAATCTACGTAGGCAACTGCATTCCTAACATTTTCTTAGTAAAATTTAATTATGTTAAGTCAATCTTGTACTACCAAATTCAAAGACGACAAACACATCTGATATGAAAGAGTAAACCATCTACAGGTTGATGATAATAATTTATAAGTATTTCTATTGATGAACTGTTATTAGTAGCATTATCAAATGTAATTGCACAAAATTTATTTTCAAGATTATGAGTTACTATGACATTTTTAATATGATCAAATAAAATCTTGGTAGTCTTTGATGCAAAATAGGTAAAAAAATATTTTTTATTTAAACATCATAAATCATCTAGATAACAAGCAATTGCGTAACTATAATGATAATTATTTGGACCGGTTCAAACATCACAACTTAATGCTACCTTATTGTTCATTGATAAAAAATAACTAATCATGCATTCTTTTACTTTGCTGAATTTATCAATTACGACATTTTTAAGAGTTTTTCTAGAAAATAGTTTACATTGCAGATTATGGTAGAGAATTGTTTCTCTAAGGCTTTTAGATTCACATATGTTAAATAGTAGTTTATCTCTAATTATGAAATCAATTATCTCTCTACCTTTAATTAGACAATATATTTTGAAATTTAATGTTCCACTAGTTGTGTCTAAAACTGATTGATGTGAATCGACTACCGATGATGCATTTTTAAATTTACATTTAAGTGCATGTCTACCTAAATGTTCGATTCCTCCACTTGACTTAGTCAAATATACATTACCATAGTGTATACAAATAGCAATTGTTTTACCATTCGAAGTTTGTCCTTCCCCAAAATGATCTCATATTTTGCTAGTTTTTTTCTAGTACTTCTATTTTTAGGTTTGGGTGGATTAACTAGAGGGGAAGATGTTATTGTTATCTTCAGAATCAAATTTAAAGTCATGTAAATTAGTAAATATGCAAACCAAAAGTGAATTTTTTTCATAAATGAAAAATCGTGATGATGATTGATGAACTAAAGTTAACTACTAAAAAAATTAGAAAAGCTTGGGAAATAAAGAGCAGAGGAGTCGCAAAATTGGCGGTCAACGATCTGCTTGTAGCTTTAGGTTTCACGTTTTAGCTTAAACACGCTCTGTTTCCACCAAAATCAGAGTAAATAGAGAAATAATAGAGAAGATTTGGAGAGATTTAGAAGAAGAGTAGAAATTGTGTGAACAAAATGAGAGGGATTGGGGGTTTATATAGGAAGGAAGATGGTATTTTGGTAAATAAAAAAACCCAACGGCTATTAGTAACGTGTCAGGCCAGGCCGGAAATGGGTCATGTCGTGCTAGGTCGTGCCGGCGTGGCTCGTTACCCGGGTCTATACCTAGTGTTTTGTTTAGAGTTCATATTGTTGACATGAAGAACCAGATTTTACTTGTCATGCTATCAATCATCCCATGCATTAAAACGTAATTAGTACAAGCGTATCTCCTCTTATCTCAAACGATTGGCAACGAGAGATGTTTAATGCGTAGTTTTCAGTCATAACCTCCCTTAATGAATCATTGCATTGCTAAGAATAGGTCCGACATACATACACACTGTCATTAAAAGCAATTGAAGGAAACAAATTCAATTTTGTCCAAATAATAATAATCAGGAAAACGACTGAAGTCTAGGAAGTAAGATGTTGGCCAACAGTGAGTGTAAAGACCTTAACCCTTATTAGGATGCTGAGTGGAGTTTGGGAGGGAGGTTTGCTTGGGGAATAGAAGGAGGAGTCATGGTTGGGTATGGATGAAGTGATGGTGACGTGATGGATGAGGTATGGTGGAAGAGTATGGGTGACGTGATGGGTAGGTGTAGGTTTTGCTATTTAGGAAATACAACCCTCTTCATCACTCCCTTTCAAAATAATTCTCTCCCTCTCTCATGTCGTTCTCTCCCTCACTTCCGCGGTGATCGACGATCGGAGGGACAAGGAGGTTGTGGTTGCTTCAGCGGGTGCTGACGAGTGTGTTCCTGAGATCGACACGCGTGGAGATTGACGCAAGGAGGAGGACTGTGTGGGGTTGTGGCCCGGAGGCGTCGTCATGTGAGCTCCGACGTTCTTCAGCGACTTCGGAAGTGCGGTATGCCAAGTTCTTGCATTAGTTGTTTTGGTCCACTCATGTTGGGGTAGAGTGGTGGTGGTCGCGGGAGGTCGGAGAACCGGTCACATAAAATTCTTGCCTAATGCAAGGTTTTTGTCGACCAACGGTCGACCGATCGTAGTGTAAATCTCTGTTTTCACCCAGTACCGGTCGAACGATGCCTTGTGGCGGTCGACCGATTGAGCGTATTTTGTTGGGTTGGAGAGTTACTGTTAGTTTTCGGTCGAACGAGACCCCTGAGTCGTTCGACCGTTGCCTTGTTTACTGGGTTGGACCGAGCGTTGAACATCCAAACGATTGACTGCTCGTGACCTCTGTCTGACCGGTAACTTATGCTCTCTTTGGTTCAGTCGACCGTTTAGATGTTGGTTCAACCGTTAGAGAATTGATGATTGTAGGAAGGACCCTATTATTGTTCGTACGAACGGGACCCCTGAGTCGTTCGACCGGTGACCTGATGTTGACTTAGACTTAGTTCGGATTTGGACCACATATCGATCACCGGTTTATACCACTTGTATTACCGTTATGACTAGATGATTATAGGTCGACCCTGTTAGTGTTTGGTCGACCGGGGCCCCTGAGCCATTCGACCGGTTCGCCATGTGTGCCTTAGTTTTGGTCAAGCCTCGACCCTCTAAACGGTTAATCGTCGGTGGATCTTGTTCGACCATTGGGGACTAAGTCATGAGCCCAATGTTCGACCGTTGTAGGCGTTTGGTCGACTAATTTTTCCTTACGGAGCGGTCGACCGGTACACCTTTTCCGTCGATCGTTTGGGCTCAGTTTTGGTCCTAGTGGAGTGTCAACTCTGTCCACGAAAACCTGTGTCCTTGCTTTGAGTGTGAGCCGGGAGGTGACGGTGGATACGTTGCTCGTGCTTTCCCAAAGATTTCCATGTGGAGTGTGGATACTTGGGACGTGTCACCTCTGTATTATAGAGTGTGACATAGTTTATGCTTTGACTCTTTTTAGGGTAGTAGCTTGAGGGATCGCAGATCCCATTGCTTTCAGCGGGCATGCAACTGTCGTTGAGTGAAGTGACTACCGACCTAGATGGCTACGAAGGTCGTTACCCTGCTTTTATAGCGGCGGAGGTTGTGTTTGCACGTGGAGCTCGATGTCCCCACGGACTTCGGTTCGGATCTGTCAATTTTTTGGCCCTCTGTTTGGCGGATAGGTTTGATTGGCCTTGATAGGCAGTGATTGCACTGTGCGGCCTGTGTGGCGGTAGGGAGGATCGCGTGTGACTTGTCTGGTAGCGATGATGGAATGCCAACGATGTTTTCGGCAGGTAGCTCGATTGGGCACCTATCGAGTGAGATACCGTGCGGTCTGTGTGGATGGCGGTGATGGACCAACCTGAGCGACGACTCCGTCGGTGTGGTGGTGGACTACGATGTTTTCAGATCTGATTCTACCTGTGCGGAAATGTGAACGCCTCCTTATTGTTCCTTTTGGCTTGTGTAGCCGCGTGTCGGGATGTGTTGCGTACTGTCTCCGTTAGACCGTATGTGCCTACGGTAGGTCTCCACGGAAACCCGATGCTGTGGATTGTGTGGCTTGTGTGGTAGCGGTGGCGATTGTAGACCGTGCGGCCTGTGTGGCAGCATTAACGATTGCGGGACGAATGTCCGGTTTTACCCTTGGTGAGAAGGTTGTTTTATTGCTTTGTATCATGTCATGCTATACTAGTATGACATGGCATATAGGTGAGCTTCTCACACGGGGTTTCCTTATGGAAACTCATGCATTGTTGTTATGTTTATTTTCAGGACCGCGGTAGGTTCCGGCGGGTGGTGACCGAGGGAGATGCATTTTGGGATCAGATCATGTTGTCTACCTATTTTAGGTTGTTGTGATTACATGTGTTACGTATTTCGTATTTCGATGTAATCACTCTTTTGACAAACTCTTATGTAATATGGTGCACCAGATATATTTAGGTATTTCTTTGAGTAATGTCTCTACTCTTGATGGTCATTTTCCTTGTGGTTCTTTTGATTTTGAAAATTTAAATTTTCCACTGTTTGAGGATGTTACAGTGAGAATGTGAATCTCCATATTCCGTAAATGGGCGTAATTCCCTACTTGCCACCGGTGCCGATGCTGAGGAAGAGGAAGAGCTCGCACTCTATGATAATGTGTGTACACTAAAAAAAACTCCTTGAGTTCCTTGTATGTACACTCAAAATGTTCACATTCAACCGTCATAGCTTCTATGATCATTTTTTCTTGCTCTTTCCTATCAAAAGGGGGAAATCAAGGATTCACAAAAAAGCACATATTCGACGATGTTGTCCACTGACACCATGATTTGATGTCAGTACAAGGAACTTGAATTAAAAATAGTTGCTATTTGTGAATCTCCGAGCACTCAAAACTGTCCATAGAGCTCGGGCGAGGAGGGGAATCAATCATTGTTAGAGCCAACTTTGAGCTCATTAAAATTTAAGAATGCAATACCTAATACCTATAGATCTCATCAGCTTCACATAAAAATCAAAACACAACGATGTCATATACTATGAGCCATACATACTTAAGTTGGTGCATGGACTAGATTTGCAGAACCTTCATTGTTCCCTTGATGCGCCATAAAATCGTTCTTGAACTGAAATAAGTGGGCAATGGTAGGGTACAATGTGTTTGCTTCATCCCATATATAGGACTATTATAACATTACCCACAGCAGTAATCGAACCTTGCTCGAAAAAGCTCACAAAAGACTAAAACCACCTCTACTAGACCAACGAGCTACCAAATCATTTGTACCAGATATAACAAATGAATATATATGTTATCTGGTTAACGCATGGGCACCGATATTAACAACTTAAAGAAAATCCACGTCAGTGGCTTACAACAGACAATGATTGGAAGTTGTAGCATGATGCCTTGTTCTTGGTAAGTTGATGATACAACATACAACCAATTACACAAGAACATTAGTCGGATAACGTGATTTACAGGATTTTGGAAAACCTTAGTTTATGCACTAACACTCCTAATTAGCAGGATTAAGTAAACTTGGCATCCAAAAGTAGTGTGGCATGTCCATAAATAATGAAGTCCAGTGTTAGTTTCGGAGACCGAAGCTCCACCAACAAAACCTCGTTCGCTCCAACCATTTCCAACAAACTTTTCTTTGCCACGCTTCCCAACAAACTTTTCAACTCTCCCCTCGTTAGAAAACCCTCTTCTTCGTGCACCATTCTGCCCAAGCAAATGTTGGCGACGAGAGAGGAAGAGGATTGCCCATCATTGAAGAAGAGGATTCTCTGGACAACTACTGGTGGATTTTACTCATCCCAGTGGAAAAGGATTTCAATGCAGCATACTTAACCTAATACTGCAAATTGAAAAGCAGGGGATTCTCGCCACTGCAAACTGTAAAAGACCTATCCGGGAAGATAATTCGGAGCAAGACGATTTGGTGTGGAAATTTAGACGCCAATCGGTTTGCATTCTCTGTGGGATAAATAAGTGCAAAATGAAATTGGTTCAAGATAACTCACATGGGCGCGACTAAGATTTTAGGTCAATTCAATCCTCTACTGGGTCGGACCGTCCACCTATATGGCTCGTTTGAATTTTCGCTCTGACACATGAATCCGAATTTCAGACTATGGCACAAGTTGATACGTCTTCGCGTAGCATATTTTTGGGCAGGAGCAAGTCCACGTATAGGCCCGGGTGGACTAAGGCCCACCCACTAAAATTGAAAAACACACAAAATTCTAATAGTTTGTGCGCCTAAAGCCCATTATCGTATTATTGTCACATGACCACATGACCTTAAAACCCAATAGCTTTTAACATCTATTTAACACCAAGGAGGCCGAAATAAATACGATAGATTACGAAAGTTGTTTTGAAACATCATGGATGCTTCACCTTCACATTCTCCTCCCATAACTCCATCAACCTCTCACATTCACATTACTCTTGTAACATACACCCTTTCATTTCTCCTATAGCCTATAAATAGGAGATCATTGTAAGACCATTGTAATACTTTGTAGATGAATGAAATACTACAAATATTCTCCCATAAATCTTTTATCTTCTTTGTTCCATGTATATTTATTTTATAACACGTTATCAGCACGAAAGTTCTACTACTAGCTAAAAGCTTTGGTGTCTCTCACGTCTCAAGGTAACAAATCCATGTTTTGATTCCCAAAGTGACATATAATTTCTTTCGTTTATCTGTCCAAAATTGTTTGTTTTGATCATAAAAAAGGTAAGAAAGACGATTCCATCTTACATGATTAATAAAGAAATCATTTTCAATCAATTGAGAGTTGTATATGTATACTCTAAAAATGAAATAAAAAATATTTTTGGACGTGTGAATCTTGGACAATGGTATATCTTAGTGCTTTACAACAACAACAACAAAAATCACAATTTACAAGATCTTTTGTGACGTGACTATATGATTTTTTGGATATTTATTTTGTTATTTTTGTCAATATATTAATGTGTTTATGTTGGAGGGGAACCATTATTTAGTTCTTAATTTAAATCTTGCACAACAAATACATTTTTAAACTCATGATTTTTTATTGGTTATTCTGCCACGTGCTATAATACATTAATGTATCAGTCAATAATGGTTGTTTTTTACCCATCAAATTATGTTCAAAAGACAAAATAAAATAAAATATAATGCCATGGTTTAGCATTGGTTATAATATTAATTTTTTTGGTGAGAAAATATTTTATATTGGTTAGTACTTTCAGTAGTCAAATATATTTTCATACTTGTGATTTTTATTCAGTTACAATGAAATTCTTCTAGATATTAATAATTTACATGATAATATGTTGATATGCATAATTTCTATCTAAAAGACATATATGGATATTTTACATACATCTTGAATGTGTATTTATTCATCATGAGGTAATTAATTTACCCACATGGTGCATAGAATATATCATGACAATTTTGTATATATATAAAATAAATTAGACTACATATATACAATCAATATATGTTTCTTTTGGAATTACTAATATGCACTTTTGTTTATCATATGATTCAAGTATATTATAATATATTCCATTTTTGAAATGTTTAATTTAGTATGCACCGATAGAAGAAAAAAAGGTAATAAGTTAAATGGATGTACCAATTATGCTTTGATCCTTGTAAGTTATGACTTTGAACTCTATACTTGACATCATGGATAAAAATGACGTCTTATCATGGATTATGGACGTTGAACCCAACTCATTGCCTTTTAAAATATTAATGACTAGACAAAGAAGCATCAAATCAAGACAAAATGGAGGTTGTGATTTTCTTGTGCTATCCTATTTGTTAAAATGATTTTAAAAGTATTATGATTTAATCTCATGTCTATTTTCGTGGTTGGACAAAATATCGACTTGTTGATCAAAATTTCATGTTTTCTCGATCCAACAAAGCATAAAAAAATTACATATTTAATAGTGCTTTTAAAGTTGAATGATATATATCTCATGCAACTTTGTATTGATTCACTTGCTCTGTATAAGTTATATGAATTCTCAGTACCATGTTCATTATTATAGTATTTGTAAAGTGGTTCAAGTATGTGATTGTTACTTGTTGTTACGAGCATTCATCTCGTGAGCACATAATATTCATCTTGATAGATGTATATATATAGTACAATGTGCTTCAATATAGTGGAATTTGAATCACCATGTTACAATGTGATCATTGTTATTGAAAATGATATGCATTTGCCCAGAAGGCGAATATCTTAATATTCATAAAATGCTACTATACAAAGATTTAGAAATCATTCATTTAAAGAGGGTTATGAAATTTTATGATAATCCCTGAAAGATTCATATGATCATCTAAACGACGTGCAAAAAGCTAATTGAGTAAAAATGTACGTCGATCTCTAAATCAAACCCTATGACCAGAAGTTCATAGATATATAGAGATTACTAGTAAAAGAAGAAGAAAAAAATTATTGATCACTTTA
The DNA here is from genome assembly GCA_963682175.1 of Triglochin maritima. NCBI lineage: Eukaryota > Viridiplantae > Streptophyta > Magnoliopsida > Alismatales > Juncaginaceae > Triglochin > Triglochin maritima. Next base: position 19,673,204 of record OY821779.1, read on the forward strand.
CAAATTAATGACCCAATACCCTTTTGGGTTATGCATCACCGATGATTGAATGTCATGAGAGTTGTTGGAAAACCACGATACTTTTTATACCTTTTTTGTGTGTGCCAGAAGCACTCACTACAAAGTATCGTGAAAACAAGAGCATAAGCAGTGGACTAAATTTTGTGCAAATAAATATGAAATGAAGATGACATCAACGAGACGAAACATGCCCAGAAGTTCCTAAATAAAATCATCTCTTATATTAATTATGGATGTCATCATTTGTATTGTTTTTGTAAAGCTTTAGATAAAATTGTTGACTTCTATCACGGCCAAAATGAGGTCAAATTTCTCGACCGATTTGCACAACAAAATGAGAGTCCCTCTGTTTTTAAAATATCTCTCAATATTGATCACTATGAGATCTTAAAATTTATACATGATACATTAATGTGCATATATACATGTTAATATTATTCATTAATGTTTATGGTTGATATACATCATGTTATGAATCTTCCCCTACTTTACTTGTACAATAATGAATAAATTATTTCCCTCCTGCGATTTAAAGCTTCTAAAGGGCTAAGTTTTATTGTCCAATCTAATAATCATATATATAGGATGTACATTTTCTGCCATTAGAGGGAGAAGCTAGAAGCATAAAGAATGTCAAGAAAATGTACTATATTGAACCTGAAGTTCATAAGAAAATATACATACAAGTATGGTTGAACCTGAAGTTCATAAAATCATTATCTTGAAATATCTAGCAAGTAATTGTCATACATTTGTATTGATCACAATAGAGTGACTACACCTTATATTACTAGACATAGATAACATAATATAAAGTGAAGATCTCCACATGATAAAATATATTTGAGCTCAACCAACGCCAGAAGCGTGGACCAAAACATATATTATTTGTGGAAATAAAATAAAAGTTAGTCACTCTTATTGCACCTCCTGAATAGGTTATTCCTGAAGAATATAAACCCGTAAAAATACATGCAGCTGCTAAACAAAAGATTAATGAAATTACGGGGATACAGAACGGTCAAATCCTAAAATCTTGGGAAACGATGAGGATTTGATTATTATTGACGTAAAACTTGCAATCAACTATATATGTTGATATGAGAGATATTAAATAATTAATAAAATTATTGTCGACAATTCATTCGCCTTCTTAATAGCATGCTATCTCAAGAAAAGAAAAATGGATCCAAAACCTATGATATTATAAGAATGCCAGAAGCATTCCTATTTGATATAAACAAAAGAAGGCGAACAATATATAATAAACTCGCTGAATAAATATACTATTTGGACCTGTAGTCCTGAGTTCTGAAATTATATCCCTGAAGGATAAAAATAGAAATCGGAAAAACATGTGATACATTATAAAGCGAGGAGTAATATAAGGGTATTCGCAGGACCCAACATCCATCGTGATGTTACTCATTCTCTCGTAATATTGATAATAAGTTATGTTACATGATCAATATGATATGCAAATAACATATGTTGTGACTTTAAAATTTTATAAGTCACTTACTATTTGTAATTATATGAGAGTCCCTGAAGGACTAATATGACAAAATATATAATATGATGACAAGAATCAAAAGATGCACTATACAATTTTTGAAAAGATCGCTATATAAAGAAACAAGTAAGAGTGTGCATATAACCTCTTCAATCAAAGTCATCATGAAGAATTTATCGTAGCAACCGTTTAGGTACTTGGCCACGTGGCCAACGCTGGTTAGCTTAATTTATTTTTTTGTTTTTATATTTGTTATTTAATATATAATTGATATGTATAGTAATTTATATAATTAGAATTTATTCGTGAAAAATAAAATTAATGAAAATAATTAATGAAAAAATTACTAAGATTAATGCATATAATCAAAGGAATTTAGTAAAATCAATGTAAGTAATTAAAGAGAATAATTAAAATAATTGTAAATGTATATAATTAAAGGAAATTAGTAAAATAAATGTAAATAATTAAAGGAAATTAGTAAAATAAATGTAAATAATTAAAGGAAATTAGTAAAATAAATGTAAGAAATTAAAGAAAATAACAAAAATAAATGTAAAATAACCCAAAAAAGGAAATTTAATTAACTTAAACCGTTTACATATCAAGTACATAAGAGGACTACTTTCATAATTGGAAATACGACGAAAATCTACTCAAACCAAATACATCATTCTAAACTAATTAACAACCAAGTACGTAACTAAACCAAATATGGGACAATGAGAAGAAATTAAAGATGTCAACTTTTCTTTAACCAATCTAGCAAGGATGCGAGTGTATCATCCTCCATGGACTTACTGAACAATGTATTCATCAATGTTATCTTGTTCACAACCAACTTCAACATAAGTTTTCACTCTGACTTTTCACCTCTAAGTTGTTCAACAACTTCAAGTTTCGAACACAGCTTCACAACCTGGTCGTCCAGTTGAGGGTTTGCTGGGGCTTTTCCATTCTTCTTTGCCTTTTTTACCCCTTCTGGGCGCTGAAAAGGTTGTTCTGAAGACTCATAAGGTGTTGTCTCATCTGGCAGAGGTGATTGGGTCGAAGATCCATCTGTGCCTTTTCTCTTGCTCCTGTTTCTTGTTGTCAGAGTACTATCTACTTCTTCCCGTTCAGTTATAGTTGGGCCTCCACGTGTTGCCTTTCCCGAACCTGGTTTGACGGACGACTCCCACTTTGGGTACTTGCGTAACATTTCCCACGCATGGATGAATGCAAATTTAGAATCGACAGTAGATTCATAGATATTGTGCGCATCACGAACGACATTTTCATGGTTGTATCCCCTCCTTTTTCGTCATAGAGCATTATCGTAGCAACCTTCTACTTCATTACTAATGGTGCAAACCTCCTCCAACGACCTCTTAATGAGTCTGAGAGGCATGGGTTAATTTTCTTGTTTGAACGAGCGGCCTGCTCATACACGTGTGTCACTCTACTCCGAAAAGCTCCAGTTTTTTGCGAGATGCCTACAACGACATCCATACTAACCTACATGTAAGCTGAGAGTAACGTTTCATCATCCAACGTGGACCATGACTTCATCTTGTTTGGTTCTGGTGATTGCGTTGGTGATGGAGACGACGTACGTCATCCTCGTTGGGCGAAGAGCTGGTCGTCATATTGATCCTCATCATCGAAAGTTGTGATTGGGATAGTCAGACACGCATGTCCAGTAAGTAGGTTCGTATACATTCCAAAAGGTGGTAATGTATTGTAATATTCTTGTGGTGGTAAATATTGTTGTTGTGGGAAGGGTTGTTGTGGTTGTAAATATTGTTGTTGTGGGAAGGGTTGTTGTGTGGGTGGATTTTGTGAAGAAGTTGGATGGTTGTAATGGTCGAACTGGTAAGGGAGGGGTGGTGGTATAAAATCATAACCACCGGGAAATGGTGGCCTAAGGGTGCCTCGTTTGCACTGTGAGTCACGGTTGTGGTCAGGGGATGACATTTTCGTGTAAGTTGGGGTAGTGCCTTAGGTGTTGTTGTGGAAAATTAAGTCTGAAGTGTTAGTTTATATAACCTTCGTCCCACAACGCATGTTGTGTGAACAGGTAAGATTCGTCCGACAACGCATGTTGTGTGAACATGTAAGATTCGTCCGACAATGCATGATGTGTGAACATGTCAAATTTGTCCGACAATGCATGTGTGAACAAGCAAGATTCGTCTGACAATTCCTGTGTGAACAGGTAAGATTCATCCGACAACGCATGTTGTGTGAACAAGCAAGATTCGTCCGACAACGCATGCTGTGTGAGCAGGTAAGATTCGTTTTAGAAGATAGAATTAATGTTACAAATAGGAGATCATTGTAATGGGAACCTTAAACTCCAACTCCTCCTCAAACCCAAAGTCTCAAGTATGCCGACTGACAATACTTATAATTCTAAGTCCTCATCTGATGTCGTAGATGAGGCAATAGACCAAGTAACCGACGTAGTTCTCGAGTACCTCTCCTTTTATCTCCATACACAACATCCACGTAGGACGAGGACCCAAACTTCTAACCCGGACAGAGATCAGACGGTTGGTTATAATCGTATAATTGCATATTATTTTACTGACAGTACGGTGTATGGTGATCGTATTTTCAGAAGAAGGTTTCGAATGTGGAAGAAGTCTTCCTTCAAATTGAAACATGCTCGAGGCTACCAAGGTCTTCTTTCAACAATGACGAGATGATGTGGGTCGACTTAGCATATCAGGTATCCAGAAATGTACTACAACGCTGCGGATGTTAGCATATGGCGTAGCGGCAGATGAGGGTTACGAGTACTTATGTCTCAGTGAAGCAACAACAAGAACGTCCCTCCAAAAATTCTGTGAAGGTGTCATCAGCAATTTCGGTGCTAAATATCTACGAACGCCTAATCCAACAGATGTAGCAAGATTGCTCCAGGTTGGTGAACTACGATGGTTTCCAGGCATGATGGGAAACATCAATTGTAGGCATTGGGAATGGAAGAATTGTCCAGGTGCTTGGAAATGGTAATATCAGAGCCGCAACGGAAATGCAACACTCGTTCTGGAAGTTGTTGCATCTTACGACCTATGGATTTAGCATTCATTTTTTGGGATCCCAGGAACGTGTAACAATCTCAATGTCCTCCAATGATCTCAAGTTTCGACGACGCTATGGAGGAACGCACACCACCTATTAGATATGAAGTGAATGACAACCTGTATGATATGAGTTACTATCTCACATGTGTCATTTATACAAAATGGGCAGCATTTATGCAATCCATCATTCTTCCTCAGACACCAAAAGATAGATTGTTTGCCCAAGTTCAGGAAGCAGCAAGGAAAGATGTGGAACACACATTTGGAGTACTTCAGGCAAGATTCACCATCGTGGAAAAGCCCTCACTAGCATGGAGTCCAGAGATTCTCGGTAAAATTATGATTGCATGCATGATATTGCATAACATGATCGTGGAGGACGAGCATGACTCTTACGAACAGTTGGTGGATGTAAACGAATTTCTCAACGACCAACCTCAAAACACCGTCGAAAGTTCAAACGAGTCAGATCTTCCGTATTCCACCGATCACATCGTAGATATTAACAGATATTTGCGTAAGACAGATCGAGTTCGAGATGCCCGTAAACATATGGTGTTGCGAGCTGATTTAATCGAAATTATATGGCAACACTTTGGAAGGAATGCCAGTTAATTTTGTTTGTAATATGTATTGGAATAAATTAATAAAAATTATCTTAATATGTAATTGTCAAATTTTAATTAAATCTATTTTTCCAAATTATTTGGCAATTAACGTAATTTAATTAGATTAAGCCACTGTAGAAATATTTTATTTAGTAGTTTGTGTAATTTTGTGATAAAATAGAAAATGAGGTAAAAAATGATGTGGATGAGACAGAGTGTTGAAAGTGAGGTTGGGGTTAAGAAGTGAAAAATGGGTTAGGTTAGGTAGTGGGTTGCATAGTATTTTCTACTGACGTGGCGGAGAGAGAAACTGGGTTGAGGGGGATTTTGGGTTGGGGTTATTGATGCTCTTACACCATCGGAAGTGAATCACCTGAAATCAAGAGGTCTAGAGAGTGGGTGGATAGACTAATGCAAAATTAATGGCAATCCAAAATGCAATAAGGAAGAGAATAGCAAATCATAAGGAACACGACGATTTAAAGAGGTTCGGTACCCCAACCGGTCCTAGTTCTCTCTTACAAGTCTTGCTCGAATAGTGAGCCCCATTTGCGTCTTGCTTACCCGATCCAAGTTTTGCTCCACATCAAGCCTCTAAGTGAGCAAATGGATCGGATATAGAAATACCTTATCCACATTTCATTTGTGGATACGGACACATATTGCCTCAGATATGAAAAATACGTATTTATATGCTTAAAAAGGGATACAGATGTTGAACAAATATTTTATAAACGAATATGAATAAAAAAATATACAATATAAAATGATGTATATCATGGTAATTCATATAAATGTTAACCTCTTAAATTATATAGAATTATATCTTAACTATATTACAAATGTAACAAATTTTATGTATAGTAAATTTTTAACTAAAATGAAGAGGAATCATGTAAAAATATAGTTCTCACCCATTAGGTTCCAGTGAGAAGGTACACTGGGTTCATTGGGAATTATGTTTGGGCTCAAATCATATTTAACTTGTGAAAGTCCACAAATTAAATCCAAACCCAAGTATGCATGCATCAAGATAAATTCCAAAATAGGATTTGAACTGAAATTTGATTTTAAATTCAGTCAAACCCCTAAGAAACTTTCATTTTTAGTGAATTATGGGATTTGGAGTAATCCTGAATCTCTGAAAATTTTGAAAATCAAGTCAAGATTTTTCTAAATCAAAACCTTTTGATTTTCTTTTCTTTTCAAAAATAAATTTGAAATTCTTTTCTCTCTCTTTTTAGTGGAAACAAAGGGAATGATGAGAATTTCCTAAAGAATTGGGAGATTGTAGGCTTTTAGACCTTAATCTTGTTGTTTTGATGATTTAATAAAACTGATCTTAATCACAATCAAATTGGATCAATACATTCCATGTATTGCACATACTTGTATTGTGCATATTGTTATCCTAATAGGTGATCAAGAGTCAAGGAGAAAGGGATTGAAGTGAAGACATGTATCAAGTTATTTGAAGACGTGTAATTGTATTATTATTTGAGTATTTAGAAACCTTTATACACTTGAGCATACATGTTGAGATATTCATCCACATTCACTTTAGATTCTACCTTGAAATCGGACACAAAGTTCCACATTATTTTGACTAAAATAGATCACACCTAAACTTAAGCCAGAAAACCAACAAACCAAACCTTAGCCAATCTATGAACGCTCGACCTCCAGAATCGTTCTATCCTTTTTGTCCGACCGTTCTTAGTTTTTTGAATTTCTTTTTCGAATCATTTTCTTGTCATTATTCTATAATATCTATCTTAAAGATCGCGTATTTACCCATTTTGGTCTTCAAGACACCAATAGACCGGACCACTCTTAGTGGTCGGTCGAATCAGACCCAAAATTGGACAGTAACTCTTCTTGAAATCATCTGACTATTTTTACCCTAATGATCACCACTATCCTGGTTTCCATATACAAACTCTCAGTTTACACAATGTTTGCTTGACTGGTACTTGCATCTGATCAACCGTTAATTTAACAACTTAAGTGAATAGTAAAATGGATTTGGCAACGATCAACTATTTCTGACTCCAAGATAACTTCTATTTTAGATATCTCTTACACTCCTTTTTTATTCATTTTTTTAGAGAAAACCTTCCCCACTTCAATACTCTATTCCATATACTCAAGCCTAAACTTCACCACTTGTGTTACGAAATCGTACTTACTCAAGTGGGCTCAAATCTATAATGAAGATCACTTATTCCCTCTCGTTTTTGTTGAATCACAAGAGTTGTACAAGCTTTGGGAGGAAGCGCACATCTCGGATTGTCAGAGGAGAATCAAGTTAGACAAGATTGTTCGCGAGCTTGGATTGTAAAAGACTTGATCTCGGTTTGAAACAGATATCGTGTTAGTGAAGTCGTGAACGAGACTCGTGTTGAATGATCGGGCTTGAAAGAAAGGATTAGGACCTAGTTGGGGTGTTGAACGTCTATAAAAATCTTCGGTCTACATTTTGGTTTGTTTGTCTCTACTTTTGTTTTTATTTCCATTGCATACTTTATCATTTGTAGAGCACTTTAGATTAGATTAGGACTCATCGATCATAAAAGAGATTAGACAAAAGATTTAGATAAGAGAAAAGAATGATACGAGAGAGAGAGAGACTTAACTTCTAATGGGTCGGGTTTAGAAATTCACACCACAAACAAAGGCTTAAATAGCCTAAACCCATTGTGCTTAGATCTAGATGACTCCTAACTTGGTGAGTTGAATAAGTCATTCTTGGTTCTCCCTCGGCAACCCGATAGATTGGTCAGGTCATTTATATCTAGAGGGGACACTTCTGGCATAATTGGTGTCAATTAAATAACACTTTGCTTGGGGGATTTTCGTCACTGCGTAAATTAGGAAAAGTATTGCAATATTACATAGGCGTAAAGTGCGATTTGTATTGCAATATTTGGAAACATACTCATCACATAACCTCTTTTGACCAAGTTGGAACAAATCCAGCACTAAATCAGAAAAAATCTCTTAATAATGTACGCCAAATTGTAGGCAAACTGTCTAACGAATCGGTCCACTGGTCGACTGTTTGATTATCTAGAAAAGTTTGTGATAATTTCGGTCCAATGGAATGCCACACCGGTAGACCATTTTGCAATAAGAAAGTTCCTGTTATTTTTGGTCAAACTGTGTCCACCCCTTCAACCGTTTTCAAAAACCCAGAAATTATTGTTCAAATGGTCGATCGTTTTTCACTGTTTTTTGCCTTTGCCAAATTTTAGATCAATATCAAACAAAATTTGACTTTGGGGTTTTAGCAATTTTATATGTTATAATGTTGCATATCACATTATATTATGTAGTATATTATCATATATAATGTCAAACATTATACAACATAATAAATACATCTCATACAAATTTATTTGATATTTTAACAATGTCGTTATCTCGACATATTAATTTTATAGTTTTACCACATGCATACAATTTCATATCATATGAAATTCAATACATTACGTAAAACATAATTTTTTTTTCCAATTTTGTGGTGTGACCTATAGGAGTATCTAAGTTATTGTGGTAATGATATAAAATGTTTTATATCATAAACTATAAGCGGTATGTATCTAGCTACACATTATAATTATCCAATTAACAATGATGTTTTCTCACTTGAACTAAACACGATCCACTTAGTGATATAAGTAATATCACTTGTGTTTATCTTTTGCTTCATGATATTAAGAATATTATACAAAGTAAAAATACGTCATCTTTGTATTATATATTCATTTCTTGATCTCTTAAGCAAATTATAAAACTATACATAAGTTACATTGTGCACATTATAACTTTGCTTTATCAAGGGACCCATCAATATCATCACTCAAGTCAAGTGGGCAATGATAATCTTTTGACATATCATTTTTTCCAACACAAGTCTCTCTAGCGTCACCTCTTCATATCCCAAAACTCTTCCACTTCTCTCTCAACGGCCAGCAAACCTCTCCCATTATCTCACAAAACCAAAACCCACCAATAGGTAGCACCCGCTGGCACCACCATCAACACAAATGACACCACCGATAAAGGCAACTTTTGGTTTCAGGTATGGGGTGGTGTGTTGTAATTTTGTGTGTGTTTTGGTTGGGTTATTTTTTCAATGTTTGTTTTATGGGGTTTTAGGTTTGGTTTGATGTTGGGTGGGTGTTGTTTATCTTTGGCTATTTTCTATGTTTTGGTAATATTTTGAATTTTTTTCTGTTGGGTTTAGGGCTGTAAATGAGCGGTTTGTGGGCGGTTACAGGGTTTACTCATGACCCTACCCGCCTAATTAAACGAATTGCGGTTCGGTTAGAAACCCATTTATTTTTACCTCTACCCATGACCCTACCTGTTTCATTTAATCAAACGGTTTTGGGCGGTTAAATGGTTATATGGTTAAAACTTAATGGATACTAAAATCGATATAAGAATTTGGTAAATGGTTAAATGGATAAAAACTTGTCAAACTTGTTAAAAACATCAAACATCTATAAATTTATAATCAAAATCTCAAAAATCCATAATCTAAACATCCACAAATTCATATAAAACAACATCAAACATCCACATATAATAACAATAATAATACGAGTAATTACATGCATAATAAAATATTATATATATTCATTATGTTTCGTTGTTAAATGGTTAAATGGACGAGTTAAATCATGTAACCTTATCCGCCCATTTATTAAATGGTTATGATTTTTACAACCCGTGACTCTACCCGTCGGTTCGGCTAGGACGATTAACCGGTTTTGACTCAACCCATTTACAACTCTAGTTGGGTTCTATTGGGTACGATTCTGGGTGGGTGTTTGTTTTGGTGAGATTTGGAATTTGTTTTAGTAGTTTGAGGGTGGGTGTTGTTTATCTTTTTCTATTTACTTTGTTTTAGTAAGATTTTCAATTTTGTTGGGTTTTTTGAATTTTTTTCTGTTGGATTCTATTGGGTAAGAATCTGGGTAGGTGTTTGTTTTGGTAAAATTTTGAATTTGTTAAAGTAGTTTGAGGGTTGGTGTTGTTTACCGTAGACTATTTTCTTTATTTTTCTAAGATTTGTATAGTTTCCTACATTTTGTTGGCCATTATTTCACTCAGTTGGACTTACTGGTTAATTCCAATCACTTTTGGTGTGGAAATATAATGTTTTCTTCATTCTATTTTCCGAAAAAGATCTCTCAGTTTTATTGGGCTAATTAATTGAGTAAATTTTCCATAAGGTTCTAAAAAAGGATTACAAAGTTTATTTGACTATTAGTTTTGTTGAATCACCTTAACGTAGAATCATTTTTTTATTAGTGAAATATTGCTAAGGTCAAACTGCTTTATTCAGCAAACCAAAGTTGTTTAAGGTTTAAGTTCGACAAACAAACATTGTTGAAGAGAGCGTATTTTTATTAGAACTGTTTGTAAATTATAAAATAGGTTGTCAAGAAGAGGCACAAAGACAATTATGTTTCAGATCCCTAATTTTATTGATGTACTCCTGCTTTGAATTTAACAACTTACAGGAAATATCGTTGATTTCAAATTGGAATAGAGTATCATATTCATGGTTTTGGTCTCCATGCAAATGAAGATTTTTAACATAAATCAAATGTCACATCTGCGTAAGTTGTGATATGTATTATTAAAGGTCGGTGGACGGTGGTTGTTGAAATATTAATGCATATTCTTAGAGTAATTGTGCCTAATTTTTGAACTTGATTTGCTCATATTTTACTTCCACTTGTTGTCTCCACTTGAGTTAGTTTATACTTGATTTTATCTTGAATTATTGTGCCTTCTCTTGTGCTGCAACTTTGATTCACATCTAATTTAGGCTTGTAATATTTACTATATTTTGTTTTGCAACTGCTGCAATATTGCTCTTATTTCACTGGTTATATCAAGTTTAAATTGCTAGCATTTTACCTCCATTTGATCTGGTCTTTGTTTGATTTTAACTTGCATTATAGTGCTGCGAATTTGGAGACTTCTGGTGGCAGAATCTGTGCTGCAAACTGCGGATTGAATAGATTTTAGTGGCTAATTTTGAGCTGCAATTTTGGGTACCTTGGTTCAGAATTTTTCTTGCAAGATTGTGACTGATATTAGTCGATATTTTGCTACATCTTGGCTGTAGTTGCTTTTTTGTTACCTTGATGACTGGTGTTGCATTTGTACTGAATTTCATCACCACAATTGAACCAAATTTGTGTCAAATCTTGGGCTGAATTCTGATCTGAGTTGTGCAACAATCTAAGTTTTTAAACTGGCCTGAATTGGGGCTGAGATTGATGGCTGAATTTTGTGCTGAGATTGGTGCTGAATTTGGCTGCATTTTTGCTGCAACTTTGGGTTGATTCAAATCTGAATTATTGCTGCATTTGTATTGAATTTTGGTTTGTTGATTGCTTTGGATTGGAGTTGGGTTTCAGTTTAGTGAAGGAAAGAGTGGGAGAATAGAGAGAGAGAGAGAAGAGATACGAGAGGAGAGAGATAATGGTGACAAGATACTCATTTGAAGACCTTCAAGTTCCACCTTTTACTTACTAGATCAAAACAAACACATTTGACTTTATGCACAAAGTTTTTTAAAGCAAAACACAACTTCAACAACATAAACTAAAGGAACATCTGCCCAGAAGTAGTATTCTGATGGCTACTGCAGAAATTAACATAAGGAGCCTAACATGAAGAAATTTGACCAAAACATTATACGAGTCCCAAAATGTTTCAGGGTACAACTATTTCATGTACCGAAGCAAATTGCTAATACGCCAGGTCCAGGAAGACCATATCAGGATCGGAAGGTGGTGGTTTGATTACATTTGTTTTCTTTGATTTGTTTTCTTTCGTGTACCTCTTCTTGTATTAAACCTTAATCTTCTCTTGAAGAGAAATCTTACGGTTGGTGGGAGGACGATTTGTAACATCCTCAAAACAACGGAAAATTTTAAAATTTCTAAACACTCAATCAACAGAGGATATTACGCAAATACGGGAACACAGGTGCACCAACATATATATAATATATATCTGAACATCAGAGTTTACAAAAGTTGTGATTACATCAAAAGTATAAACAAAGGAAACAGTAATCACACAACCTCAACCTAGAGAAAGCTGGATCCGGTAGCAGCGCTCCTCTCCTCGGTCACCACCCCCTAACGCCTATCACGACCTGAAAGTAAACGTGCAACAATGCCTGAGTTTCCAGAAGGAAACCCCGTATGCCAAGACTCTAAATGCATAAATAAAATCATCATAGCATGCAGTTCTACTCAACAAGAAAAGCATCACAACAAGCTGGGCTCCAGGGCTCTCTCACCCAACCACAACACACACCACAGGTACGGGGCTCCAGGTCTAATCTCAACCAACCGCCGCACCCACCACAGTCACGGGGCTCCAGGTCTAATCTCAACCAACCGCCGCGACTCACACTCGTCGCCTAGCTGGGCTCCAGGTCTAATTTCAACCAACCACAGCTACCACGACACGGCCAAGGGCTCCAGGTCTAATTTCAACCAACCCAAACGTATAAGGGCTCCAGGTCTAATTTCAACCAACCCCTACACACGGTCCTTGCTCAGGCTCCAGGTCTAATTTCAACCAACCCGAACGCACTACGGAGCTCCAGGTCTAATTTCAACCAACTCTGTACAGACTAGCTGGGCTCCAGGTCTATTTTCAACCAACCGCAGCTCTCACACAGTTACGGGGCTCCAGGTCTAATTTCAACCAACCGCCGCAACACCACAATTCTACGCTGGGCCTCAGGCCTATTTCAGCCAATCCCAAGCTCACACACGGTTACGGGGCTCCAGGTCTAATTTCAACCAACCACCGCAACCCTCGTGCACCTAGCACACTTGCCGGAAGAACATCGGCACCACAACTCGCCCCACACGGGCAACCACGACCATAGCACCTCCATAGTGCAAAACAGGACACAAACGGTCGACCGAACCAAAAGTCCTGGTCGACCGAATCAAGCAAATACAGGGCAATCCACTTCGACCGACACTGCATCGGTCGACCGACTCCCAACACCACACTCGTTCGGTCGAACCCAAATCAAGGGACGGTTGACCGTTTAGATGGTCAACTCCCGGTTCAACGAACAAAACGACCATTCGGTCGACCGACAAAGGGGTCCCGGTCGACCGAAAGTCACCAGGGAACAAATCCCTCAACACCACAACGAATTCGGTCGAACGCCGAGCACATCCCGGTCGACCGAATCAGTCCAGGGAATAATCCCTCACTCGCGCCCTGAAACCGGTCGAACGCCGAGACCTCCTCGGTCGACCGATTTCAGCCAGAGTGTTTCTCACGCTCAACACGCAGGTCCGGTCGACCGAACCCACATTCGGTCGAACCGACCACAAGTCCACTTAAGTCACGGTCGGACGAGATCAAAGAGCGGTCGACCGTTTATATAGTCTACGCCCCCAACCGACTTAAGACAGTGCACACGGTCGACCGGCAAAGGGGACCCGGTCGACCGAAACTCTCCAGACTTGCCTTCTATGCACAATCGGTCGACCGCCCCACAGGCATCGTTCGACCGATTTGAGGCAGAGCCCGAATTCTCTTCACGAACGGTCGACCGTTTGCACAAACCGGTCGACCGATCAGGCAGTGAAATCTGCTGCAAGCTTACTCGCGACGAGCCGAACGGCCTACCGTCGACTTCCAAATACTCACGGTAATTAAGTGAGCGAGCTTGACATACCTAAAGGTCTGAATAGACCTTAGAAGAACCACAACGACGCCTCCACGAGCACGTCTCCTCAAATCACGATCCGTCAACGAACCTCGCGTCCAAACGACGATCAATCGTCTCCTCGACGATCCACAACCACAACACCACCTCCGGCAATCTCCAACCACCAACCACGATCCCAGAAACACGTTAGGTCGAGGGAGAGGGAAAACCAAATGCACAAGAATGAGTAGGTACAACAACGAACTCACCTCCAACCACCCCTCGTGTCGACCCTCCCTTCGCCGGAGCACACTCCTTCCACCACGTCGGAGCTCGAATCCTCTTGCCGGAGATCAGCCTAGGAGAGAGAGAGAGAGACGTGAGTGAGAGTAAGGTAAGGGGGAGAGAGAAAATCACCACATAAATATCTCCTCCCAAACCAATCCTCACCATCCAATCCAATCCAAACCATCTCCACCACTCATCTCATCTCCTCTCTATCTCAACCCTCCATCCAACCATCTTCAATCCAAGCCATCCATCTTCATCTCCCTCTAATCACCACCTAAAACATGATTAAGGCACAATTAGGATAGGATTAGGATCAGAATCCTACAATCCACCATCCTAAAAGAATTTCGTCCTCGAAATTAAGACTGAAGCTTACCAAACAACTCCGGGAACTCCTTCCGGACCTCCTCCTCGATCTCCCAAGTGGCCTCTCGCTCACTGTGGTGCTGCCACCTGACCTTCACCATCGGAATGGTCCTCCTCCTCAACTGATGCTCCATCCGATCCACAATCTCCACCGGTCTCTCCTCAAGAGACAAATCCTGACAGATCTCTGGAACCTCCAACTGAAACACATGAGAGGGATCCGCTACGTACTTGCTCAACATCGACACGTGGAAGACGTTGTGAAGACCTGAAAACTGCGGCGGCAACGCAACCCTGTAGGCGACCTCTCCAACCCGATCGAGAATCTCAAACGGCCCGACATACCTCGGACTGAGCTTCCCCTTCTTCCCGAACCTCATCACCCCTCGAGATGGTGATATCCTCAAGAAGACATGGTCACCAGCCTCAAATCTCAGCTCTCGCCTACGCCTATCCGCGTAGCTCTTCTGCCTGCTCTGAGCCGTCGCTAGTCTCTACCTGATTATATCCACCTTCTCAGCATACATCTGCACAATCTCAGGACCAACTAGCTGTCTCTCGCCTACATCACTCCAGCATACCGGTGATCTACACGGTCTCCCGTACAGGGCCTCGTACGGTGCCATCCCAATACTCGAATGGTAGCTGTTGTTGTAGGCGAACTCAATCAATGGCAGATGCTCATCCCAATGTCCTGCCCAATCCAGAGTACACGCTCGCAACATATCCTCTAGCGTCTGGATGGTCCTCTCAGACTGACCGTCTGTCTGCGGATGGAATGCCGTACTGAACTTCAACCGAGTCCCCAAGGCCTGCTGCAAACTCCCCCAGAATCTGGAAGTGAACCTCGGATCTCGATCTGAAATAATACTCACAGGCACCCCATGAAGCCTGACAATCTCCTCAATATACAACTTAGCTAGACCCTCCAGAGGTAGAGTGACCCGGATAGCTAAGAAATGCGCCGACTTGGTCAGTCGATCGACTATAACCCAAATCGCGTCATGGAATCTCCTCGTCTTCGGCAGCCCGGTGACAAAATCCATCGTCACGTGCTCCCACTTCCACTCTGGAAGATCGATCCTCTGCATCGGCCCTGCAGGTCTCTGGTGCTCAATCTTCACCTGCTGACAAATCAGACATCTGCCAACAAACTCTGCGATCTCTGTCTTCATCATCTTCCACCAGAAATTCCTCTGAAGATCTCTAAACATCTTCGTGCTGCCCGGGTGGATCGAATAACGGGATCTATGTGCCTCCTCCAGAATGTCCTGCCTCAGGTCTCCTCCCTTCGGCACCCAGACACGGCCCCTGAACCTCAGTCCACCATCAACCCCAACACTGAAGTCTGATCCATCTCTGGCAGCTAACTGCAGCAACCCAGCTAACTCATCATCAGTACTCTGAGCCTGAACAATACTCGAGACCAACTGAGGCTCCACTCTCAGCCCGGCAATCATTGCACCTCGCGACTCATCGGTGAATGGTCTCCACTCGGTCAACGCCTCAAGCAGCTTCCACTCCTCGATACACAGACCTGCTGCGGTGACCTCCACCTTCCTGCTCAAAGCATTAGCAACCGAATTCGCCTTCCTCGGATGGTACGAGATGGTGAAATCATAATCCTTAATCAGCTCGAGCCATCTGCGCTGCCTCATATTCAGTTCCTTCTGCGAAAACAGATACTTCAGGCTCTGATGGTCCGTGAACACCTCGAATCGCTCGCCATACAAATAATGTCTCCAAGTCTTCAGAGCGTGCACCACCGCCGCCAACTCCAAATCATGAGTGGGGTAGTTCCTCTCGTGTACCTTCAGCTGCCTCGAAGCGTATGCAACCACCTGCCCGTGCTGCATAAGTACACATCCCAGTCCAACGCCTGACGCGTCACTGTAAATCACAAACCCACCACTGCCACTGGGAAGTGTCAGAACTGGGGAAGTCGTTGAAGGGAATGTGTTCTAAAAGTTTTACTTTTAAATGTCAATTATTATGAATTGAATGAGAAATCATTTTGTTCCTTGTTTATGTTATTCGTCTTTTAGAAGTGTTAAGGAAGAGGCTCTTGGTCCTTAACCGTAGAGCTCTGAAAGATATTGGTTTGCATAAAACAAAAGATATTCGCAATCATGGTAATTAACATGGGACATTAATTACCGAGTTAAGATTGTCGTGTTGGTCATAGATCATTGTAGCTCTACAAGTGAGTGACGACACGGGTATGCAAAAGAGGAAAATATTACTTTTGTATACTGAATAGACCTAATAAGTAAAATATTATAGAAATGTGTTTCTGTGTCATTAATATTTTACTGTGTCTTTGGTCCTTTGATATGAGACTTATATCTAATCACTTAAGGAATACTTAATTAGATCAGTGTCTTGAACTATCGATCAGTGTAGTGTAAAGGCATTGGTTGGTTAAGAACAACTTTTGTTGGAGAAGATAGTTAGTCAAAAGATTATCATTGCCCCTCTTAATTGAGTGATGATATTAGTGGGCCCCTTGATAAAGCAAAGTTATAATGTGCACAATGTGATTTGAGTTAAGTCACATATTTATAACTAGCTTAAAGAGATCAAGAAATGAATACTAATACAAAGATGACACAATACTACTTTGTGTGTATTCTTAATATCATGAGGCAAGGGACGGACACAAGTGGTGCACTCCATCACTAAATGGATCGGGTTTTGGTTCGAGTGGAATTAAGACATCTAACTAATTGGGAGCTATAATATGTAGCTAGATACTGCTTATAGCTTGTGATATTAAGCTCTTAATATCACTGCCAACTTAGTCTAGATCCTCCCATAGGTCACACCGCAAGAAACCGGGAAACAAGAAGCTTGATTTTTGGTTCATATGATGTGTCAGGTTTCTTATGGAAAATATGACACATGTGGTGAACAAGTAAAATCAATCATGTTATATATAACATAATTAGAATCATGATAAATTCATATGAGATGCATATATTATGGGGTGCAATAATTTATTGTTGCATAGGATAATATATTGCATAAGTTGTGAATTTGCTAAAACCCCCTCAAGTTCAAATTTTGTTGGAAATAAATCCAAAATTTGAAAAAGGCAAAATCGGGTAAAAGTTCGGTAATCCGTTGAGGTTCGGTCGACCGAAGGATCTGTGGATCGGTCAACCGAACATGGAACGGATAGGCATATTTGATTGACCGAACTTGACCAAAGTGCCTGGAACTTTGGTACGGTGTACCGAATAATGTTAAGTTCCGATATTTTCGGTTAACCGAATGGCACTCGGTCTTAGACGAGAATTCGTCCGATCGGTTAAGGAGAATTTTTCCCTTTAAGAATCGGTCATCCGTCTAGTACTCGGTCAACCAATCGTGATATATTCGGTTAACCGAATGGGTCTCGGTCAACCGAACAGCGATTGATTTTCTGCCTTTGATTATTAAGAGATTAATTTGATTGATTGTTGGATTAGCTCCAAACTTGGTCAGAAGTTTTGTGGGTGCATGTAATACATTAAGGAATTAATTTATGAGAGAAAATGTAAAGAAAACGTGGCGAAAGAATAGCCATGATTAAGAGTAAGATTGGAACCTATAAATAGGTCCTTATTCTCCCTAATTGGGTTACACAATTCAATAATTATTTTCTCTCTTAATTCACCACAAAAACCCACGAAAATTCTCTTAGTTTTCTAAGTCTTTAGAAGGAGAAATCTTAGAGGCTAAGGAAGGAGTTTGTATCTAGATTCTAAGCTTGTTTGGAGATCGATTGGCTTGCTCCTTTCTTTCTAACCTTGTTTAGGGTTTCGGTGAACACTCGGAGGCATCCGACGCAACGAGAAGCGAAGATTGGCTTCCTCAACGTCTCTGAAACGTCAAGAAGTTTTTGAGAACTTCTAGGTATGAATTTCGGAGTCGCTTTGTGTTTGTTTTAATAAGTTTTTTGAAACTAGTTGTTAAAACAAACTGATGCATGCATAAATAAATCGAAGAAAATTGTAATAGATCCTTATTATACATGAAAATTCGAAAAATATATATGTATAATTAAACATGAAATCCTACAGTGGTATCAGAGCTTAGGGTTCAATTTTCTTATGATTTATGGCTGTAAACGAATTTAGTTTGCCATCTAGGATTTAAACAATTCGGTTTTATCGGTTTTTCGGTGTATGGATGTTTTGTTGATATAATTCTCCATAATAATTCGTCTGAATGTTTTAAGAGTTTTAAAACATGCCATGTGATTATTGGAATTAGGATTAAGACATTAGTTCAACTTACAATAATTTCGTTTTATTTAAAAACAATTATTTTGCAAGAGAATCAACAAAACCGAAAAACTGCAGTTCATCTTTACATTGGAAATTGGATAAACAGCGGTTCAAAAATAGTTTTGAACTATGGATGAATGAAAAATGTTTTTAATGAATTTCAAAATATTTTTCAAAGAATTGTTGAGAATTCTGGATGATTGATAAATTAGATTCTGTAGTTTATAGCAATTGCGTGCATGGATGCTTGAGTTGCTTTGCAGGATTGTGAGTTTATATGTTCCAAATCAGAAGCTATGAATGTATGTTATTATTATAATACAGGGCTTGTGTATGTAAAAGCCAAAATTCTCTCTATTTCCGTCTTTTAGATAGTTGCATTTGCATATGAGAAGTTTTTACATAAGACTTGCACTAGTCGGTTTTATCGAATGTGAGGAGCATGTTTATTTTCTGTAAAATCTACATCTCCGGTGCAAGAGGAAGTCGCCGCTGTAGCGCATTGATCGAGGATCGAGGATCAGGGATCGAAGATCAAGGATCAAAGGGAACATATAAACTCACGCGATATGGATTGTGTGAATGTTTAATTTCTGTTTTTATAATTTCTGCTATGCATGTGATGAATGGTGAATGTTAGGATGTGTATAAATTTTAATATGCATGATAAACTAAAATTCAAAATCACATGTTGATAAATGAAATTGTCCAACAAAAATTAAGATTAATTTTTCCTTCTTATTTCATCCACTAGCAGCTATTGATCGAGGGATACTCTGCTCGCCCTTAGCGGGAGATAGCTCCCTCTATCTTTGGGAATAGTGGGAGATATAAAGGTTGTCTGTTGTTGTGCCACAATTAAATATATGAGGTGTGTTTCACCCTAGTGAACCCCAAGTATGTTTAGTTGTGAATACAATAGATAAACATATCTCGTATCAAATGAAAATAAGTTTTCTTAACATTACCTAGAGCCCTCGCTCGGTTTTGGGAAAAAGTTTTTCTTACGAGGATAGGTCGTATTCCCTCATAATTAAAACGACAAGTCACAAGAGTTTGAAGATGCTAAATGTTGCTAAAATTCAAAAAGGTTGTGATTAGAAAATGTTTTCTTACCTTGATATTGTAATGTATTCGATAGCCCTTAGCTAGTCTATATTACAATTGATGGGATCTTGGATTGTTGCATTTATGGGCAAAACTTTTATTTGCAACATTTACATTTATATATTCGATATATGTATGCATGTGTATTAAAACATAAAATTGGCATTAAAACCTGTATAATTTATTTTGTAGAAATGTCAAATATCCAACCAATTGTGCGATCTATGATCGAAAAGAACCCTTTGCAAAATGATGGCTCAAACTTCATGAAATGGCAACTCAATCTCAATATCGTGTTGAGGTTTGAAAAACTATCTCATATTTTGGATGGTGAAATCCCAAAATTGAATGAGAAAACAACCGATAATGAGAAGGAGGCGATAGCCAAGTGGGAAGACCAAGAGAACCAAGTTCACGGTCTAATGTTGGCATCCATGGGTGACTCGCTTCAAGCGAAATACTTGGATTCAAAACCCAAGAAGACCATGGAGGCTTTAACAAAGATGTTCATGGATAGTGCCCGAAAGGAGCGCTATAAGACCACCATCGCACTCACAAGGTGCCATATGGCGGAGGGAACATCGGTATCTATGCATTTTCTCATGATGCAAGGATACCTTGAGAAATTGTCGAAGCTCTCTTCTCCAATGCCCGAGGACATTGCCGAAGATCTGATTCTTGGCTCTCTAGCCCCGTCCTTCAAGGACTTTGTGATGCACTATCATGTGCGTGAAAAAGGGGTGAGTCTTGAGGAGCTTCACAACGCTCTCAAAACGGCTGAAGTTGACATGAGCAAAGGTCAGGACAATCACGTCCTAGCCGTCCATGAGAGGAGCAAAAAGATCAACAAAGGTAAAGGCAAATTTACCAAAGATACGTCAATCAAGAGCAAGGGAGTGGGAGGTACTCATGGGAGTGCCTCAAGGGGGAAATCTTTCAAATCTCCAACTCCCAACACGGAGTGCTTTCACTGCGGTGAAAAGGGACACATCCGACCGAATTGCCCCAAGTACAAGGAAGACCTTGAAAATGGGATGATTGAACGTAGGCGCCCGAGAAGCGCCATAGGTATGTTTGTTATTGAGATAAATTTAATCACCTCTATCCTTGATTTGGTAATGGTTACCGGATCTTGTGCTCACATAATTTTGATGTGCAGCTATTGAAGGATAGGAAGGAACTCGTTGGGAACGAGATGATATTGAAGATTGGAAATAGTACAAGCATCGCTGCGATTGTACAAGATTCTATGGAACTTCAATAGTCTAGTGATTTAAATTTATTCTTTGTAGAATGTTTGTTATGTACCTTCGATTAGCAAGAACTATTCTGTATCAAGTTTTGGATATGGATAAATTTTAATAAATATTTTAATTCTTGCTTGTCTATATCGAAGAATGGAATTTTCTATGCAAATACATTCATATGGAATGATTTCTATTTGCTTGAAATAAATAATGAACAAACTCAAACAAACAATAACAAAAGAGAAACTAAGATAACTCACGTGAATGATACAATCTTGTAGCACTATCGGATTGGTCAAATAAATGACCAAGAGACTTTTCAAGAAGAAAGGAACGAAAACGAACAACTAATTGGATATGATACATTCTAATGTATGTGGTCCGATAAGTACAAGTACAAGAGACGGTTTAAGGTACTTCATTTTGTTCACAGACAACTATAGTCATTATGGCTATATTTGTCTAATGGTTAGCAAAAGTGAATTCTTTGACAAGTTCAAGGAATTCGAGGATGAAGTAGTGAATCGACTCAACAAGAATATCGAGTCTCTATGAAAGGTTCGTAGGGGTGAGTGCTTAGAATACCTAATTTGACTCATTCCTAAAGTAGGAATAGGATATTGCTCGACATGGTTCGATCAATAATGAGTCAATTTAAATTGCCGATTTACTTTTGGAATTATGCACTACAAATAATGACAAACTCACTAAATAATGTTCCATCCAAATCCGTGGAGAAAATGTCTTGTGAGCTATGGAGTTGAAAGACACCTAAGCTCGACTTTCTCAAGATTTGGGGTTGTGAGGTATACATCAAGAAATTGATGTCGACCAAGCTTCAACCAAAAGTGGATAAGTGCTTCTTTATAGGTTGTCCTCGTGTGACAAGAGGATACTACTTTTGGTATATCACCTCCAATCGAAAGATTGTAGAGAGAGATATGGTTTTTCTGGAATTTCTGGAAAAGAGAGAAAAGTAGTGGGAGTAGAGTTGAGCTTGAGAAAACTCAAGATACTCTACAAGATCATGTTGTGAATGTTGCATTCAAGATCATGAAGGCCCAGCCGAGATTCATTTGGTTAGTGGGAGCATGAGCGAGAGATCCTTGCAAGAAATTGTGAGAGAATCTCAATCATCCTCACCTAGTGTGCGTTCGAGAGTCGAACATGAACCTATTCCTCAAGAAATTGTGGAAGAAGTTCGAGAGACACAAGAAGAACCAAAAGAAATAAGAAGGTCAATGAGGGAAAGGAAGAAACCCAATAAGTATGTGGGACTTCATGAGATCATGGTACTAGATACCAAAGATCCCTCGACCTTCCGAGAAGCAATAGAAAAGACTCCAAACTATGGTTAAAAGCTATGGAATCCGAAGTAGAATCCATGTATGATAATCAAGTATGAAACTTGATTAGCCTTCCTCAAGAGAAAATATCATTTGGTATAAATGAGCTTTTAGGAGGAAGATAGACATGGATAGTAACTTGACAACCTACAAAGCAAGGCTTGTAGCAAAAGTTATACTCAAATTCAAGAAATTGACTTTGATGAAATTTTTGAGAAGTTGCCATATTAAAATCTATTCGGATTATGCTCACTATTACCGCATTTCACAATTGTGGGATATGGAAAATGGATATCAAAATGACGTTCTTTAAACAGGAACTTGGAGGAGGATATGTACATGGTACAACCTCAAGGTTTTGATGATCCAAATAGTAGCGAGAAGAAATGCAAGTTTCGAGAATCCATTTATGGATTGAAGCAAGCATCGGGGAGTTGGAACAAACGCTTTGACGAAGAGGTGAAGAAGATTCACTTCATTCAAAATAAAGGAGTACCTTGTATATACAAGGAGATTAGTGGGAGCCATGTAGTACTTCTGATCTTATATGTCGATGACATATTGCTCATGAGCAATCATATACCTTTGCATTAGCAAATGAGAAATTTCGTTGAAATCAGTGTATTCAATGAAAAGAAAAGGATGAGGCTCAACACATCTTGAGAATCAAGATACATTGAGATACACCCCGTAGACTCATTAGCTTCAGTCAACGTGCATACATTGCCAAGATCTTTGAAATGTTCAGGGTGAACAATTCCGATATGGACAATATGCCAATAAGTATGAGTATAGGTGTGCAACTCAAGAAGTCTCAATGTGCTCAATCACACAAAGACTTGGAGTACATGAAGGTATCCCTTATGCTTCGGCAAAAGGAAGGACCATGTACACAATGACTTGCACAAGACTCAATATCTCGTATGCTCTAAACGTGACAAGTAGTCACCAATCCAACGCAAGTCCTAATCGTAGGATTGCAGTCAAGAATATTCTGAAGTACCTTAACCGGACTAAAGATAAGGTTCGTGTTTATGGAAGACAAAGGAGAAAATAGCCGAGGGCTGTTTTGATGCAATTCTTATAGGAATTCTAGACAATAAGAGGTTGGAGTGATGATGCATCATCATTATCGAAAGGTGGAGGTATGAGCTAGTGTAGTTAGGAGTAATATCACTACAGCTAACTCAACCACCAACGAAAGACAAAATAAATAAATAGGTGGACACAATAGTGGCACAACTGATCCATTCAACAAACCTTCATACCAAGCTAAGAGACGAAATATATTTCGAGTCCATGAATCCGAGGGTCCATATGGATTGGCTTGATAGGTGATTTGGGAAGGTTACCCTAGTTATTGATGTTTTATGCATTGAGAATGTATGTGAAAGAAAACTTTGATAACAAGTGGGAGATTGAAGGGAATGTGTTCTAAAAGTTTTACTTTTAAATGTCAATTATTATGAATTGAATGAGAAATCATTTTGTTCCTTGTTTATGTTATTCGTCTTTTAGAAGTGTTAAGGAAGAGTCTCTTGGTCCTTAACCGTAGAGCTCTGAAAGATATTGGTTTGCATAAAACAAAAGATATTCGCAATCATGGTAATTAACATGGGACATTAATTACCGAGTTAAGATTGTCGTGTTGGTCATAGATCATTGTAGCTCTACAAGTGAGTGACGACACGGGTATGCAAACGAGGAAAATATTACTTTTGTATACTGAATAGACCTAATAAGTAAAATATTATAGAAATGTGTTTCTGTGTCATTAATATTTTACTGTGTCTTTGGTCCTTTGATATGAGACTTATATCTAATCACTTAAGGAATACTTAATTAGATCAGTGTCTTGAACTATCGATCAGTGTAGTGTAAAGGCATTGGTTGGTTAAGTACAACTTTTGTTGGAGAAGATAGTTAGTCAAAAGATTATCATTGCCCCTCTTAATTGAGTGATGATATTAGTGGGCCCCTTGATAAAGCAAAGTTATAATGTGCACAATGTGATTTGAGTTAAGTCACATATTTATAACTAGCTTAAAGAGATCAAGAAATGAATACTAATACAAAGATGACACAATACTACTTTGTGTGTATTCTTAATATCACGAGGCAAGGGACGGACACAAGTGGTGCACTCCATCACTAAATGGATCGGGTTTTGGTTCGAGTGGAATTAAGACATCTAACTAATTGGGAGCTATAATGTGTAGCTAGATACCGCTTATAGCTTGTGATATTAAACTCTTAATATCACTGCCAACTTAGTCTAGATCCTCCCATAGGTCACACCGCAAGAAACTGGGAAACAAGAAGCTTGATTTTTGGTTCATATGATGTGTCGGGTTTCTCATAGAAAATATGACACATGTGGTGAACAAGTAAAATCAATTATGTTGTATATAAACATAATTAGAGTCATGATAAATTCATATGAGATGCATATATTATGGGGTGCAATAATTTATTGTTGCATAGGATAATATATTGCATAAGTTGTGAATTTGCTAAAACCCCCTCAAGTTCAAATTTTGTTGGAAATAAATCCAAAATTTGAAAAAGGCAAAATCGGGTAAAAGTTCGGTAATCCGTTGAGGTTCGGTCGACCGAATGATCTGTGGATCGGTCAACCGAACATGGAACGGATAGTCATATTTGATTGACCGAACTTGACCAAAGTGCCTGGAACTTTGGTACGGTGTACCGAACCAAAATCGGTCGACCGAATAATGTTAAGTTCCGATATTTTCGGTTAACCGAATGGCACTCGGTCTTAGACGAGAATTCGTCCAATCGGTTAAGGAGAATTTTTCCCTTTAAGAATCGGTCATCCGTCTAGTACTCGGTCAACCAATCGTGACATATTCGGTTAAACGAATGGGTCTCGGTCAACCGAACAACGATTGATTTTCTGCCTTTGATTATTAAGAGATTAATTTGATTGATGGTTGGATTAGTTCCAAACTTGGTCAAACGTTTTGTGGGTGCATGTAATACATTAAGGAATTAATTTATGAGAGAAAATGTAAAGAAAACGTGGCTAAAGAATAGCCATGATTAAGAGTAAGATTGGAACCTATAAATAGGTCCTTATTCTCCCTAATTGGGTTACACAATTCAATAATTATTTTCTCTCTTAATTCACAACAAAAACCCACGAAAATTCTCTTAGTTTTCTAAGTCTTTGGAAGGATAAATCTCAGAGGCTAAGGAAGGAGTTTGTAGCTAGATTCTAAGCTTGTTTGGAGATCGATTGGTTAGCTCCTTTCTCTCCAACCTTGTTTAGGGTTTCGGTGAACACTCGGAGGCATCCGGCGCAACGAGAAGCGAAGATTGGCTTCCTCAACGTCTCTGAAACGTCAAGAAGTTTTTGAGAACTTCTAGGTATGAATTTCGGAGTCGCTTTGTGTTTGTTTTAATAAGTTTTTTGAAACTAGTTGTTAAAACAAACTGATGCATGCATAAATAAATCGAAGAAAATTGTAATAGATCCTTATTATACATGAAAATTCGAAAAATATATATGTATAATTAAACATGAAATCCTACAGTCGTCAGCCGACTCTTCAGTTCCTGAAAACTGTCCTCGCACTTCTGGGACCACACGAACTCAACGCCCTTCCGCGTCAGAGCCGTCAACGGCGAAGCCAACCTCGAGAAATCCTGAATAAAGCGGCGATAATAGCCCGCTAGGCCCACAAAGCTCCTGACCTCTGCCATACTCGTCGGGGCTCTCCACTGTGTAACGGCCTCGACCTTCGTTGGATCTACGGAAATCCCGTCACCTGACACGATGTGTCCCAAAAAGGCGACACTGCTCAGCCATAACTCGCACTTCGACAGCTTGGCATACAACTGATGGTCCCGCAAAATGCCAAGTACAACTCTCAAGTGATCTCGATGTTGCTCCACATCTGGCGAGTAAACCAAAATATCGTCCACGAAGACGATCACAAACCGGTCGAGGTACTGACTGAACGTCCTGTTCATTAAATCCATAAACGCTGCAGGCGCGTTTGTCAACCCAAACGGCATCACCAGAAACTTGTAATGCCCGTACCTCGTCCTGAAAGTTGTCTTCTGCACATCTGCCTCTCTGATCCTCAGCTAATGATAACCGGATCGCAGATCAATCTTCGAGAACACCTGCGCTGACTGCAACTGGTCAAACAGGTCCTCGATCCTGGGCAAGGGATACCGATTCCTCACGGTAACCTTGTTCAGCATCCTGTAATCTATACACATCCGCAGTGATCCATCCTTCTTCTTCACGAAGAGTACCGACGCTCCCCAAGGCGAGACACTGGGGCGGATAAACCCCGTATCCATCAGATCTTGCAACTGCCTCTTCAGCTCTGCCAGCTCCGCAGGTGCCATCCGATACGGTGCCTTCGACTGCGGCGTAGTCCCAGCTACCAAGTCGATCCCAAACTCAATCTCTCTGTGAGACGGCAACCCAGTGACATCATCTGCAAATACATCTGGGAACTCTCGAACAATCTCAATGTCCTCTAATCTCCTCGCCTCTGGATCTGGGACTACCAAAGTGGCCACAAAAGCTCTGCAACCCTGCTGCAACAACTTCTGTGCCCTCACTGCTGATACGATCACTTGGCCTCCTCTATCTTTCGTCCCCCTGATCAGCACATCAGATAGACCCTTCCTCGGGATCAGAATCTTCTTCTCCCGGCACAAAACTCGCACATCGTACTGGGACAGCCAATCCATCCCCAGTATGATGTCGAAGTCCTCCATCGGCAACAAGATCAGGTCAGCCGGAAACTCCTGATCTCCCGAAACAATCGTGGCGCTGGGGAGGAAGCTCCCCACAATGCCCACCAGACCCAAGGGTGTGATGACTTCCAACGTGGCAGTCAACATCGCAGGGGTATGGCCCAACACGCTCGCAAATCGCTCCGAGATAAACGAGTGTGTGACCCCACAATCAAACAACACTCTCGCACTCAACCCAGCAACAAAAAGCGTACCTTCCACCACCGTGCTGGCGTCTCTCGCCTCATCCGCCTGGATGGTAAAGACCCGTCCAGTCCTCTGACCCTGTTGTCGCTGCGGCGCAAAAGGTCGGCGACCTCCGCCTCTGCCACCTGCCGGCTGTCCCGACTGCCTGCTGGACCCGCCTGGCCCACTCGGACAATCTCTCATGAAATGGCCTGGCTTGCCACACCCGTGGCACACTGCGCGGCCCCAACACTCTCCAGAGTGAACTCTGCCACAACCTCTGCACGCCTCAGGCTGGCGTGATCCACCTCCTCCGATCCGGGGCCTCTTGCCCGGGTTCCCTGCCAGCGGAGCACCCGGACGTCCACTGACCTTCCCCGGTGCTCTCCTGGCCTCAGCATAATTCTGCTGGTAATCCTGATCGATGAGCGTCGCAAATCTCACCGCATCAGCCAACGTCTGCGGCATACTGTAGGTCACCTGAGTACGGACGTGCTTCCTCAGCCCCCGTATGAACTTCCTCGCCCTCTGCAGCGGCGTCACACAGATGTCCGGACAGTAACGCTCCAGCGCGTTGAACCTCCGGGTGTACTCAGCCAGGGTCGCCTCTCCCTGCTCGAGAGCTATAAACTCCTCTCTCTTCCCGTCTCTGACATGCTCAGGGAAATACTGCTCATTGAACTCCCGTAGGAATTCCTCCCAGCTGACCTCAGTCCTGCCCTCAAATACCACTGCAGATGTGGCCCTCCACCAGTTGGACGCGTCTCCGCCCAACACATAAGCTGCCAAGCCTGTCTGCCTCTCAGGCGGGCACTCAATCGCCTGCAGGATCTCCTGAATCTTCAGGACCCAATCCTCCACAGCCTCAGACTCTCCTCTACCGTCAAAGGTAGGCGGGTGCTGTCTCATAAAGCGGTCGAGCATCGCTCATGCCGCTGCTGGCTCTCCTCTGCCTGACTGGCGATCCAACATCGCTCCCAGTCACCCCACCGTGTCATAGAGCATCCGCCGCTCCTCTGCCCAGTCCGTGCCCCCAGTCTCATCGCTGGTGCTACGGTCCCGTGGGGGAGGTCTCACGCGTCTCGGAGGCATCTACACACAAAGAACAGCACACATCAAAACCATGAATGCATGAACTAATGCAGACTCTAAAAACTCTAAGGGTGGTTTCCCTGGATAAGGACACTGGAACCGACCGCTCTGATACTAAGTTGTAACATCCTCAAAACAGTGGAAAATTTTAAAATTTCTAAACACTCAATCAACAGAGGATATTACGCAAATACGGGAACACAGGTGCACCAACATATATATAATATATATCTGAACATCAGAGTTTACAAAAGTTGTGATTACATCAAAAGTATAAACAAAGGAAGCAGTAATCACACGACCTCAACTGAGAGAAAGCTGGATCCGGTAGCAGCGCTCCTCTCCTCGGTCACCACCCCCTAACGCCTATCACGACCTGAAAGTAAACGTGCAACAATGCCTGAGTTTCCAGAAGGAAACCCCGTATGCCAAGACTCTAAATGCATAAATAAAATCATCCTAGCATGCAGTTCTACTCAACAAGAAAAGCATCACAACAAGCTGGGCTCCAGGGCTCTCTCACCCAACCACAACACACACCACAGGTACGGGGCTCCAGGTCTAATCTCAACCAACCGCCGCACCCACCACAGTCACGGGGCTCCAGGTCTAATCTCAACCAACCGCCGCGACTCACACTCGTCGCCTAGCTGGGCTCCAGGTCTAATTTCAACCAACCACAGCTACCACGACACGACCAAGGGCTCCAGGTCTAATTTCAACCAACTCAAACGTATAAGGGCTCCATGTCTAATTTCAACCAACCCCTACACGCGGTCCTTGCTCAGGCTCCATGTCTAATTTCAACCAACCCGAACGCACTACGGAGCTCCAGGTCTAATTTCAACCAACTCTGTACAGACTAGCTGGGCTCCAGGTCTATTTTCAACCAACCGCAGCTCTCACACAGTTACGGGGCTCCAGGTCTAATTTCAACCAACCGCCGCAACACCACAATTCTACGCTGGGCCTCAGGCCTATTTCAGCCAATCCCAAGCTCACACACGGTTACGGGGCTCGAAGTCTAATTTCAACCAACCACCGCAACCCTCGTGCACCTAGCACACTTGCCGGAAGAACATCAGCACCACAACTCGCCCCACACGGGCAACCACGACCATAGCACCTCCATAGTGCAAAACAGGACACAAACGGTCGACCGAACCAAAAGTCCCGGTCGACCGAATCAAGCAAATACAGGGCAATCCACTTCGACCGGCACTCCATCGGTCGACCGACTCCCAACACCACACTCGTTCGGTCGAACCCAAATCAAGGGACGGTCGACCGTTTAGATGGTCAACTCCCGGTTCAACGAACAAAACGACCATTCGGTCGACCGACAAAGGGGTCCCGGTCGACCGAAAGTCACCAGGGAACAAATCCCTCAACACCACAACGAATTCGGTCGAACGCCGAGCACATCCCGGTCGACCGAATCAGTCCAGGGAATAATCCCTCACTCGCGCCCTGAAACTGGTCGAACGCCGAGACCTCCTCGGTCGACCGATTTCAGCCAGAGTGTTTCTCACGCTCAACACGCAGGTCCGGTCGACCGAACCCACATTCGGTCGAACCGACCACAAGTCCACTTAAGTCACGGTCGGACGAGATCAAAGAGTGGTCGACCGTTTATATAGTCTACGCCCCCAACCGACTTAAGACAGTGCACACGGTCGACCGGCAAAGGGGACTCGGTCGACCGAAACTCTCCAGACTTGCCTTCTATGCACAATCGGTCGACCGCCCCACAGGCATCGTTCGACCGATTTGAGGTAGAGCCCGAATTCTCTTCACGAACGGTCGACCGTTTGCACAAACCGGTCGACCGATCAGGCAGTGAAATCTGCTGCAAGCTTACTCGCGACGAGCCGAACGGCCTACCGTCGACTTCCAAATACTCACGGTAATTAAGTGAGTGAGCTTGACATACCTAAAGGTCTGAAGAGACCTTAGAAGAACCACGACGACGCCTCCACGAGCACGTCTCCCCAAATCACGATCCGTCGACGAACCTCGCGTCCAAACGACGATCAATCGTCTCCTCGACGATCCACAACCACAACACCACCTCCGGCAATCTCCAACCACCAACCACGATCCCAGAAACATGTTAGGTCGAGGGAGAGGGAAAACCAAATGCACAAGAATGAGTAGGTACAACAACGAACTCACCTCCAACTACCCCTCGTGTCGACCCTCCCTTCGCCGGAGCACACTCCTTCCACCACGTCGGAGCTCGAATCCTCTTGCCGGAGATCAGCCTAGGAGAGAGAGAGAGAGACGTGAGTGAGAGTAAGGTAAGGGGGAGAGAGAAAATCACCACATAAATATCTCCTCCCAAACCAATCCTCACCATCCAATCCAATCCAAACCATCTCCACCACTCATCTCATCTCCTCTCCATCTCAACCCTCCATCCAACCATCTTCAATCCAAGCCATCCATCTTCATCTCCCTCTAATCACCACCTAAAACATGATTAAGGCACAATTAGGATAGGATTAGGATCAGAATCCTACACGATCGATCGTTCGAGCTTGGTGAGGGTCGATGACCGTAGGTACCGACTCAACGCGAGGAAGTTCTGGTACTTTTTTGTTGGATGATGAAGCTTCATTAAGGTTTACAACTTTTGGAATGCTTGAGAACTTATTTTAATGGCTTCAACGTACCGAACAAGTTGCTCATACCGCTAAACTGAGGAGAAAACTTCTTTACCAAGAGGGACACAACGAGCAAAAAAGTCCTCTTGCTGACCCATGGCATCTAATGAACCTTCTTTTACCATACGTGCATGGGTATTATATGAACAAAGAATGTCCTTCCTCTAGCAGTCGAGAATATAGGCATTTGGGATCTTTTCAATTTTCCGGCGTTTGAAAATGACAAGGCAATGACGACATAACCCGTCTTGTTCAAACATACAACAACTGCAGTTTATCAACCCATTATGTTCATCCTAAAACACCTCTTGTAATGCTTTTCAGCTTCCCAATCCATTCCATCGAACCTAATCAACTCCTCAACCTCATAGACAACTGGGTATGAGAAAACATCAGTACTAATAATGTCACAATAGAGGGCATTTCCAATCTCGACTTGTAACTTCTTGAATGCAGCCACGGTGTACACAAGATTTAACTGATGTTCGAATTTTAATTGAGATACAATCTGAATGTGGCGATGAGCACTGTCAAAGTCAGCATGTTCCTCCTTCTTGTACTTGTTTTACAGAAGCAACTCGATCTGATTCACAAATTGCTTGAGAGATGTCTTCGAGTTGAGGTAACCGTCGAAGAAAGCGTTTATTCTCTCGCTACATTGCGTGGACTACATCTTTTAACAAAAAGAATGCAAAACAGTTAGTCGATGAAAATGCAAACGTAAAATGTTCCAGGAAAAATGTTTTGCTAACGTGATGGTTGTTTATTTACCAGCCCAAAACGTCCCTCTGACAAAAGTAGGAACCCATAGGTGTCGGATATCATAGAGAGACTTCAAACATGAGTTCTCCTC
The DNA here is from genome assembly GCA_963682175.1 of Triglochin maritima. NCBI lineage: Eukaryota > Viridiplantae > Streptophyta > Magnoliopsida > Alismatales > Juncaginaceae > Triglochin > Triglochin maritima. The sequence goes on from OY821779.1 coordinate 19,705,340, forward strand.
CATCCTGAATTCCACCAAGTATTTCTTCCATCCCTCCTCAAAGGATTCAACGCTTAAGCAACCAAACACCAATTGGCGAAGTCATTGTGCTTGTGTACCTTTTGGAGGCTTCTGAGGAAGCTTCTGGAGGATATGCCAGATGCAAAGATGATACTTCAATTATGGAAAAACTTCCTCCACAACACCCATAATGGCACGAGATTGATCGGTAATGACGGCAAACAGAGGAACACCTGCAGTAGAAAAAAGTGTTTTCATAAATTTTCCTACAAAAACATATTACAATAACTCAAAGGTAGTGAACTGATAAAACCTCGCATGCAGGTCAACCAAGATTTGAAGAGCCAAATGTAATTTTCTGTGGTCTCCGAACATAATAACCCACACCCAAGCAACACAGATTCTAGGTGATGAGTAACTCCAACAAATGGAGCAAATGACATGTCATACTTATTGGTCTAGTATGTTGTGTCGAAGCATATGGCATCACCAAAATATTGGTATGCAGTACGAGAACGACCATCGGCCCAGAAAACATTTCTCAGGCGTCTTTTATCGAGGTTGATGAGATAGAAGAAGATGGGATCTTTTCCCCGTATTTTAAGAAAATAATGTAAAATGGCTACGACATTGTCTACACCAAGTCTTAGATTGCGGACATCCTTCAATATATCCCTGAGTCATGCAACATAAAAGAAGTTTTTAATGTGGATTCAAGCTTCAAACCAATATGAATATTTCTAAAACCATCAAACAACCTGACATCGCGTTCGGTTAAAGTTAGATTAGAGTAACCACCACATTAATACGATTGTGTGGAAAAATGTATGGAAAATGCGCCAAAATGGTGGAGTAGAGAAGACATGTCTTGTTTATTATGTGCAATCATCATTTGATATCTTTCAATGACGTAATGCTCTGCCAAACATTTAATGTTGAGGATATGCAAAGATTTGAGGAAGGAATGGAAAAAGATGGGATCCGACTCAGCAGCTGACCAAGCATTCCAACTAGGAGGGTGCCAAATGAGGTGTCTAGTGGGGGTGCCAAATGAGTTGTCTAGCACTCACTTTCCATTTCATTTTGATTATCTTTGTCATCTTGGAAGACAAAATATCACATAATTTTAGTGCATATTAGGGAATGATTCCTTGACATTCTATTTATCTCTTTCATTGTGCGTTTAAATTCATATGTTCTTCAATGTTTTTTGTGATTACATGCAAGTTTCTGTAATACACAAAAACCAACAAAACCCCCCGAGATAGTGTGTTCAAATGCAAAAATGAGATTATTATGATGATAAAAATGATAAATTATTATACTTATCAAAAAATTAGGTGGGACGGGAAAAATAACCTCGACTAACACTAAGAACTTGCACCGTGTGTGGATTAAGTGGACAGTAAGTTAACACAAACGAAGTTCGTCAGTTTCAGGTGTACGCAAGTAAATACTAAAGTTAGTTAATGTACCACCGTTATTTATGAAAAAAATCACATTATAAATCCAATACGAAAATGTCATACTATAAATCTAATATCATTACTTCACTAGTGTACGCAAGGAAAAAGCGCTTAATAAAGGAGAATTTATTTTTAGGGTTTTTGTTTGTATTTCACTTCAAAACACATATTTTGTCAAATGTCATCTGAAATAACTATTTCCTTGCATGTCATTTTGTCAACTTTTCATGTCGTTCGTTAACTCCGCTGCTAACATTGTTAACTAAATAATTATTTAATTTAAAATTTTGCAAAACAAACTTAAACTATCTACAATTTACTAGTTATATTCATTTGTTCATAAATTTGGCAAAATCTACTCTTACTGTTCATTTATCTCTTTTCTCTCTTTCATTCTTTATTTCATTAAATTATTTTAATATTTTCCATCTGTTCTTTGGTTTCATTCATCTTTTTATTTTTTTTTAAAATTAATTTTCTGAAAAAATCCACTTCCGCACATCCATAACATAAATAAAGTGTTTACAAATTTTGGTCGACTATTATCTAAGAAGTGGCTCCCATACTTAGCTATTTGGTTTTTGATCGTCCACATTTTTCTACTGGGGGTGTTTGAATTACTTTAACACCAATTACAAATTAATATTTTTATTAAATATTTTTTACTATTAAAAATAATTTTGGTTAAGGAGAACAATGAATGAGAGAGAGTAGATGAGAGAGATGAGATAGAGGGAGTAAAGATGCTAACCGAGAGAGAGAAAAAGAGACAAAAAATAAGTGAATAATAGGAGTATATTCTTTAAAGTTTACAACTAAATAGAATTTAGATAATTTATTCAACGGCCGCAGTAAATGGAGTTAAGAGAATGACATGTAAAATTGGCAATTGACATTTGACATGCAAGTAAATTCACACTTACATCGAACGAAATAGTCATTTCTGGATGTCATTTGGGGGGAATGTAGGTATTTGGGAGACATACAACGTGGAAGAAAAGAAGAAAAAAAACCCAGTTTTAACTTTTAAGTTTTAACGCAGGTAGGTGGCGCCACACCTTCGTCATCCGAAACCCAAATCCTCACATCACCACTCTCTTCTCTCTCTCTCTCTAAAACCCCTTGCGTCTCTTTCTCTCTCTATACCAGCGTTCCCCATTATATTATACTACTACTCTGAGCTGGAGACAGCAGACAACCAACAGCCATCTCTCCCTACCTGTCCCTTTCCCTCTCCCCCCCATTCCATCTCTTCTCCGACAAGGGATCTAGGCCTTTCTTCTTCGCTGCTGCTCTCCATGTACCATCCCTTCCCTTTCTCTTCGACCTTTCTAGGGTTTTGGGGGTTGGTTTGTTTGAGGGTTGGCGTTTGGTTTTTGGGGGATGTGAAGTTTAGTTTCACATATTTTTTGACTGATAACTGATTTGTTTCGTTATGTTGTCTTGATTTTAGTATTTTTTGGATGGATGAATTTGGGATTGAGATCTTGTTAGTTGTCGGGGCGCCTCTAGGATAACTGATTTTTAAGTAGTATTGTGAATTACTTTTTGAAACTGTATAATCCAGAGAATTTTTTTTTTATGCCTACCAATTGGCCGTTATTCATGACTATTGTCAGCCAATGGTTGTCTACCAATGGGTCTTAATGAGAAGTATGTATATAATGAGTGAAATTCGGGGCAATAATGATAACTGTACCGATTGTGTTTCATGGTTTCAAGGCAGATGCTGGTCAAGTGGAGGTTTAAAGTTAAGATGCTGGAGAGGCGAACTTCGTGATCGGTCTTCAATTGTCAGCTGGGCATATGATTTTTTAGTAAAAGTCCGGGTCATTTTACTACAAACTGTTCGAAAACGTAAAATGGCCGATCAATGGGAAAGAAGTCGTGATTACCGTAGCTCCTCTGGTGAGAGTTATCAAGAGAGACTGCGGTATGAGCCTATTTATGAGTCGTTTATGTGCCCACTTACTAAGAAAGTTATGGAAGATCCTGTCACGTTGGAAAATGGGCAAACGTTTGAACGTGCAGCGATTGAGAATTTTCTAAAAGAATGTAAGGATAGTGGAAGGAGACCAATTTGCCCGATTACACTACAAGAACTTAGAAGCACGGACCTGAACCCAAGTATATCCCTCCGCAATACCATTGATGAGTGGAGAGAAAGAAACGAGGCATCTCAACTTGATTTTGCTCTTAGAACACTTTCTCCAGAAAGCGAAGAGAGTGATATTCTCCTTGCGTTGCAGTATGTGCAGAACATTTGCCAGAACAAGAAGTCTCACAAGTATGTTATGCTGAAGGAAGAAGTGATACCTATGATCATAACCATGCTCAAGAACAGTAGCTCACCCATTAGATGTAAAGCACTCAATACCCTCACTACAGTTGCAGCAGAACATGACGAAAACAAGGTGTTTGAAGATCTTCTGTTCCTCTTGATTTTGTCTTAGAGAAACATCTATGTGACTCTGAATCTCCACAGCCATTTTCTCATTTATTTATGTTTGACAGGTAACTGTGGCAGTAGGAGGCACCATACGTACAATTGTCAAATTTTTGAGCCCTGCTTTCCCTGAGGAGAAAGAGGAGGCTGTATCACTGTTATATGAGCTTTCAAAATCTGATGCTTTGTCCGAGAAGATTGGGGAAGTGGGTGGAGCAATTCTTATCTTGGTTGGAATTGCAAGTAGTCAGTCTGAGAGCATCCTGACAGTTCAGAATGCCGAGAAAACGCTGGAGAACTTGGAGAAATGTGAGAAAAATGTTTTCCAAATGGCCGAGAGTGGTCGTATGCAGCCTCTTCTGAGACTCCTCTTGGAAGGTTTCTCTCCCTTCATTGTTATAACTTAGTCTCATTTCTTTGTTACAGTTTCGTTGTCCTTTATCATAATTATTATGATTTCCATCACAATACTATGCTTTAACTTCGATATTTGGCCCATTAGCTGTGTTCGGTTATATAAGTATCTCTGTAAGTTAACAGGGCCTATAAATGATTCAAGTGGCAAATGTTGTCAGGTATTCTTATTGTTGAGACTAAAGTAGGATCAAGAAATTGCAAATTTTGCTATCTTCAGAAATTTACCATTTATCTCATAAAAAAATGCTAAGATTGTTCCCCAGAATCGATGTCTGGTTGTGGTTCATGCAACAATGTAAATCTTGAGATCCAGAAAAATGTGTTCTGGCTAACTAATAATTGTGGTGAATAAATTTCCAGAAGAGTTTAATCCTTAAAAATGTTGAAGTTCCTGAACCATTATTAAGATCATTAGCCAATAGCCAATCAAATATGCGAAAATAAATTGCAAGAAGCTTTAGATCATAAAAACTTGCAACTTCTGAACCCTTATACGGATCATTACTTCTTTAGCTGTATCCATTGTGGCTGAGAATGTAAAGTTACAACAAATTGAATCCATCTTGGGAGTTAATGTTTAGCTGATTAAGAATATAAGACGAATGAATAGTTCCATTTAATGTCGTAAAACATTTGTGTGCATAGATTTCATAACATTCTTCCCAGCAAACTTTGAGATGCTGAAAGAGGAAAACTACTGATCAGTAGAAGAAAGAAAAACTGGGAAAAGTTTGTGTTGGGAGTGCAGATTAGCTAATTCCTCAGAATACAGGGCACTAATCAACAAGAGCTGTAACAATACACACAACGTGCAATTGATGGGGGATCGGAAGTTAATTTTCTGAAGTTTGTTAGGATTCAATATATTAGTAATGTATCGTTATTAGTATGAATATACTCTTAGTTATTTGCTGTACCCTATTATATATTGATAAAGTATTCCAGATATTGCTTTCCTCCTTTTCTAGATCCTTCCAATTTTTCGTGTCGATAGCCCTTAAAACTCTAAATGTGATTATCTAAAGACAAACTGTTCAATATCACCTCATTTGATCACAACTCGGAGTCTATTTGCTAACCTTAAAACTGGAGCAGAAATTGATGGCATGGTATTTCCAACATGTCAATCAAGAGGCTCCTCAATCCGTTGACAGGGTAGAATTTCGACCAAGCTTCAAAACAGGTTGTTTACCTATTGTCAGACCAATTTAGGTAGTATAGTCTACTTAACCCATATACGTCCTAATCTGGTAATGTGTTAAATTTTGGTTAATTTTTGTTCAGGTTAAGAGGGATGTTCAGGTTAAGGTAATGTGTTAAATTTTGTTCAGCATTCAACCAATTGAATGAAATCCAAATATTTCATCATGATAGAGTTAGTAGAAGTAATTTATGATTTTGACATCCTTTAATATTTGGGTATAATATTTGTGGGAATTTAAGTTTTGTACCTTCTATTAGATTTGGAAGCCGAAATCTCAATTTTTTTGTCAATGGGCAGGTTCACCTGAGACTCAATTTGCCATGATTTCTTATCTCGGAGAGCTTGTTTTGAGCAATGATGTGAAGGTTTTAGTGGCCAAGACTGCAGGATCCTCTTTGGTGGATGTTATGAGTCATGGCAGCATGCCAGCGAGAGAAGCTTCCCTCAAAGCATTGAACCAGATCTCATCTTACGATTACAGCGCAAGGTTATTGGTCGACATTGGGATCCTCCCTCCATTGGTGAAGGACCTGTTCACTGTTGGAGCTAACCAGCTTCCTGTTAAGCTTAAAGAGGTTTCAGCAACAGTCCTTGCAAATCTTGTATCTTCTGGTGCTGATTTTGAAACAATTCTTCTCGACCATGACCACCAGACTCTTGTTTCTGAACATACAATCCGCGAGCTGCTACATCTAATTAGCAATACTGGCCCTGCCATAGAATGCAAACTACTTCAGGTGCTTGTGGGGCTGACTAGTTCTCAAGGTAGTGTTCAAAATATAGTTTCTGCCATTAAAAGTTCTGGTGCCACTATCAGTTTGATTCAATTCATCGAAGCCCCACAGGATGATCTTCGTTTGGAATCCATAAAACTTCTGCATAATATATCACCTCACATGAGCCGCGAACTTGCCGATACTCTGTGTGACACAGCTGGCCTGCTTAGTAGCCTGATTAACATCTTTTCGGAAGAAGGTGGCATCTCAGAAGAGCAAGCAGCTGCAGTCGGCCTTCTAGCTGCACTACCTGAAAAAGACTTAGCACTCACACAGCGTCTTTTAAATCAAGGAGCTTTCAGTATTATGACATCCAGGATCCGCCTAGTCCGTCGGGGGACAGTCCGAGGTGGTCGTTTTGTAACTCCTTATTTGGAAGGGATGGTGAAAATCCTTTCAAGATTAACATATGCTTTGGAGGAGCCAGCAACAGTGGCATTCGCACGTGAACACCAACTCACTGCACTTTTCTCTGATTTGCTCAATGCTAATGGCCTTGATAACGTTCAGATGTTTTCTGCCATGGCGCTAGAGAACCTATCACAAAGGTCTAAAGTCCTCACAAACATTGTTGAAATCTCTGATCCTGGATGTTTTGGCAAAATGTGTCCATGTTTGTACCAGCAGCCTACACCGTCAGGTCTCTGCCCTGTCCACCACGGCGTCTGCTCAATCTCAGAAAGTTTTTGCCTTGTTGAAGGAAAAGTGCTGGAGAAACTCATTGCTTGCTTGGACCATAGAAATGAGAGAGTAGCCGGAGCTGCTTTAGCGGCCATATGCACGATATTGGAGGATGATGTAGATGTAAAGGAAGGTATTCTGCAGTTAGAAAGGGCAGATGGAATTAATCCAATTCTGGATATATTGGTGGAGAACAAAACCGAGATTCTTCGCCAGAGGTCTGTTTGGGCTGTCGAGAAAATTCTAAGAATAGAGGAGCTTGCATACCAAGTTTCAGGTGACGGGCGCATTGGGTCGGCTCTAGTGGAGGCTTACCGGCATGGCGACAGCCAAACAAAGCAGTTTGCAGAGAATGCCTTGAAGCTTATTGACAGGCTGCCAAAGTTCTCTGGTATATTCCCAAAAGGGGGGAAACAGTGAATGTGAGATGAGACATGCTTGTTTGTGAATTAAAGCTCGGATTGTATCATGCGCGTTGTATCCATCCGTTTATTCTGACGGTTTAACCCCTTCTAGAAGAAAAAGGGTGCTGGTAGTAAGTGGGGCTAAATTGTGTGTACATTAAATCTTTGTTAGGGTTTGTCCTCTTTGGAGGGTTTCTATTCTTGATGTGAGAGTTTATGACCTGATGTGAGAGTGAGAATATCTTGATGATTTGTTGATCTTCAATTTGTTGAAGTATATTTAGAATCTGAATAGTGCAATACTGTGGTGATTGTAACTCCTGTTTTAGGCTCACGTCAGGTAAACAAAAACAGAAAAATGATACTACTTCGGGTAAACAAAAAGGGGGAAATGATATCCTGTTCTCATCACATCCAAGGAACCTGTTTCTAGACAACAACAAAAATTTAACTAATATACAGAGAGTAATTTTTTCATGCCAATGAATCAGTGCACACTATTTTGCTTTATTTTTCAGAAAAAATGGAATCCGGGTAATGCTTGAGCTCTGTAACATTCTACTTGTTGCTTGACCAAAGTGACGAAAAATAAAATTTCCATCCAACTCTTTGCTTGAGATACACTCTAATTGTTATCCAGCACTCCCTGAAGAAAATTAAGCCCCTCCAAAGATATGCTTCGCCTAACACGGGATTTTGGGATCTCAATCCGAGGTGGTGGATCGGCAGAGAAACAGATAACAACCACAGTTAAATTGTCGCTGCTGTGGCGGCTCAGCGCTTCCCTGACAAGCTCCTTTGAGCACTTCTCGGGATCATTGTGGAGCATCAGCTCTTTTCTGGCAATTGTTACTGCACCCTGGCTGCTCATCACATCCCAAAGCCCATCACAGCCAAGAATCAAGAACTCATCCTCATCGGTAAGTGTCAACTCCTGAAGCTCCGGTTCGGCAATTAACGGGTAGGTGGACCCCTTAGCACCCTTCATATGCCAATCACCAAGAGCCCTTGACACTGAAAGCTGCCCGTTTAGGTAACCATCATAGACCATACCTCCAAGTTTCTCAATACGAAGTTTTTCGGAAATGCAGTCCGGTTTGTGGTCTCTGGACAGTTCCACTGCTCTACCACGCTTACCCAACACCGCTCGACAGTCGCCTGCATTTGCAATGTGCATTTTCCTGCACATTAAGTCAACATGTTAATCACAACAATAAAAAACTTACACATAAAATAAATCATTACTCTTCAAAGTAAAAGAATTGTGGTATCAGTTGAATTAAGATCGTAAAATAATTGCAAAGAACTAGTGCTTAGGATTTCTTGATCAGATTATGTTGCTCATATATCAAAGTTTCAATACATTATGCAGACAAGAATTTCTGACTTCATTTAGATGGGGCAAGAAAAAGTTGCAGAAATGTATATGTATTACTAGTATGCATTTTTATATCATTCCAACCTTCCTAAGATTAGTACAGTCAATACTGTGGTTCCAGAAGAGCGATCCACAGCTTCTGCATCTGCAAAGGCAAGATCGGCTCTCAAAAATGAACTCTTTATGGCCTTTCCCACGGATATTGTGAAGTGCTGATCATCCATGATGAACTGAAGAATGTTTTTGCGAATGTAAGACGCAGCATCTACACCACCATGCCCATCAAATACCTGCAACACAAGTTTGTAATCTAATAGAGATCAACTGAAAGTTACATTTTCAGAATGGTCAAGGTGATGATCCATCACATTTTTTTAATAATTATGCTACTTAACCATCCTAAGAGATGAAATAAAATGCAGCACTAATATGATTCCATACAAGCCAACAAAACATAACTCAGAAAACCAATCTTCAAGATTGACAAGAGTTTTAGTTCCTATGATTCCTTGAGATTCATTTACTTGAGCAAGAGAGAATTTTACCCAACTTCATTATATGATCTATAAAACCAAGCTAGTTTTGGACAAACGCACCCCATAAAATGCCCCTGGGTAGGAAAAATTTGCAGATGTCCCGAGATGATTGAGAAGATTATCAATGCATATGTGTTCATCTTCCATGTTTTGCTTTGCCCCAATGTCGGAGCAACTTCCCGATCGAAAAATAGGCAAGAACCCAGCTTTGCCTTGTAAAGGTGACTTCAGACTTATTCCCCCAAGTTCCAATTCCTACCACAGGAGATACAAAAAATGAACAAACACCATGAACAACTTTAATATTATACCTAAAAATCTAATCTAAAAAAAATGTCACGTTGATTTCTTTTAAAGGGCACTGACCACTTCAGACGCTGCTGCCAACCGCGCGCTGCTAATGCAATGGCGCATAACTGAGATCTGTCGAGGAGGCTTCGCTGCCCTCACTGGCTTAACGCCTTCAGTAGGCTCGACTCCTTTCCCATCCAATTCCAAGGAGGGTTCCTTGTCTTTTTTGTTGCCATATGCACTCTCCTTAATAACAGAACAAGAATGAACCATTTCTGCCTCTGTTTCCATTCTTTTCTTCCAAATTTATTCACCCAAATCCCTCTTTAAGAGGAACAAACATGTCTTCACTCCATCACTCTGATCAAAGTTTTATCATCAGTTACCAAATCTGAAAGCCCTCCAAGCATTGGCCACACATCTGTTGCCAAAATAAGAATCTGAGAATAGAATACAAAAGCAAGAGTCGGGCCTAAAAAGAACTTGAAAATCAAAGCCATTCCACAGTGTCCTTTGGTATAAAATCTTGTTAAAATGCAAAAAGAACCGTTGCAATGATGACAACACCAAATGACATGCATTAAAAAAAATCCTCACCAAATCCTTCTGGTGTTATTCAAAGTGATCCCAACAAACAACCCCACTTCCAAAAGAAAGCAATAAATCAACACTTCTTTCATTAAAAAAACACGTCAAAGGTGCCACCTTTATGGCGTTTGGGGCCTACCCAGAAGCCCAGATCCACGTGAATTGATCTTGAGAAGACAAGAAGGGAAAATTGGAGATGGCTCAGTTGTTTTGGTCACCTTTTGTTTTGGTTCTTCCTCGGTTGTGGTGAGAGAACACACACCAGAAAGGCTATTTGTTTGCTTTCTCGTTGTTGCTATTTTGGTATTTGTATGTGACCAGACGTGTTGGTTGGGAAGTGAGGTGGGATTGGGAGAACAAAATGGATGGATGGTGTGTGTTTTTTAATCACACTTAGACCAAAATTAAGATACCAATGGTATGATGAGTTGTTTTCAAATAATTAGAACTAATTAGATGTGTCAAGAACTAATTGTGAGCAGTGTAGTAGTTGTATACAATTATACATGCATTTTTGGGCTTGAAAAGGTTGACATTTTATAAAATTAATAAATACCTTAATAAATTGGGTTAGGAGGATCAGAGACTACGTTAGAATTCTTCTTGGTGGCGTAACCTTCCTAGATTTCCTCTTTTATTTTGCTTATTTTTTCTCGTTGTCCATATTCACTGTGTCAAACGTTAAATTATCTTTTGACATTTGAATCATCATTGTTTTTTGACATTTTAATCATCATAAACTATCTACATTTGTTATATACGGTGGAATTGCATATGATCAATTGAACCATGTATCATTAGTCAATTGGAAATAACTTCTCTGTTTTTACAATAGTATATGGTAATATTGCCGTTGATTTTATTTTCCGGAGGATATGAACAGAAAATTGATAATGAAAAATACACCAGCTGGGAAATATGCTAGGTAGTAGCTACACCATGACTTGAAGCACCACTCAGAACTTATTAAATATACAAATTTTCCAACTTACTTTGATCAGTCAGACAGTCACCTAGTTATTTCTCAACCAAAAATTGTAACATCAGATCATGTGGATGTAAACTGAGAGCTCCATCGTCCCCAACTCTTCTCGAAAAAAACATGCCCAGACCAGACATGGTCAAATTGCAAGTCAGTAATATCATTAGCACGATCAAATATTTTCATCAAATAATTCAATTTAATTAATGTCTAATCGACAGCGTACGACAAGTTTACCAAACCACTGGTAAGTCCTGGCAAATAAAATAGCCTGTGGGAAATGGCAGTACAAAGGATGGACACTCGAATGAAAAGAATCAATAATCACCACCTTATGCAACATTGCGAGAAAAGGTATGGTGTGGTTGCCTAAACTTCTGAGACAGCATGCACCTGTTGCTAAAGCAAAGAATAGGATATTGTGCTTGGTGCCTATTGTTTGAGAACGCACCTAAGCATCCATGCATGTAAAGTTGTAATCATAATTCAGTATGTAAGCCACCAAACTTGCTGAGTAAGATAGCCATATCCATCCCTTGAATCATAGTGGGCATGGCAACTTCATAGGAGCATCTCTTGGAGAATCCAAGTTTCCCAGTTTTCTTCACTCTCCTGATGCAGTTCTTGAACTTCTCATGGCATTTGACACTCATTAGCCCTGCAAGTCCAAATTGAATAAACATTAAGCATCTCAATTCAGGAATCCATAAAATTCTCAAAGAAAAACATGGTATATTGGTCTAAAAGGGTTATGCAAATGATACAGAAATCAGCCCAAGTATAATAAGGTTAGATTTGTCTGAATAAAAGGATAATTGTGCATCCCCTCTCCCTCTCCTTGACTAGAAAGCCTACAGGTTTGTGATCATTGTGAACTCAATACTGGATCACATGTTATGCCCTTGAGCATGTTATTACATTTATTTGTTTCTTTCTTATATTAGGTAATCACTACATCGACACATTGCCATTATGAATCACAGGCTCACAGCGCACAACCAAAATAGGTTGAATTCTCAAAAACTATATGCAGTTCAATGACTGAACAAGGACTTAAAATCACAAGATAGGATTCCCTAAATCAAGGTCCAGGTAATACCTAGGCGATTGGGTGGTCGCCTAGGCGTGGGCAACCCCTTTTTTATTTTTTTTATTTTGTTTTGTTTTCTTTTAATTAAAACAATTAGGGAAAATTAGGAAAAATACAAATAAAATACAAATAATATGAAGATAAAAAACCTTACATGTTTGGGCATAAAAAAGAAACTTAAATCACCAACTCACTATGAATTTATAGGAATGGAAGACGGGTAGGGGGTAAAAAAAAAAGAACGGCCAAGATTGCATCACACCAAAACAACCACGCACTATATAACTCTCTCCCCCAACCCCTAACCCAACCACCCTCTCTTCCCCAAACCCTAACCCAGCCACCCTAATATTCTTCTGATCTTCTCTCCCACTATCTTCTCCCCAAATGGCTAGTTGCTACAGTAGCAATCAGCAAAACTAGCTGTTGCTGTGCACAGCACATGGTTGCCTAGGCGACCATGTGCGGCCGCATAAACCGCACACCACTGTATGCGGTGTGCCCGAAGGGGCGGTCGCTTAGGCGTCGCCTATTCGCCTAGGCGACCGCCCACCTGAACATAGCCCTAAATTGACATTCCTAGCACCAAATTCTATGAGTGTTTATTCAATTGTCACTGTCAATCAAAAGAGTGTACTTTCGTTGTATCAGAGTTTCTTTGGAAACACTTAAAACATTGAACATGTGAGTATTGTAAATAGGAATGACTAATTACTAAAGAATAACATCTATAATGCTAGCTAACTTTATGTTGTTTACTAATGTGAGTTCTGTATTTCTAGAGCTAGCTTACAAGTTTGAAGTTCATTTATCCTTTACAAGTTGAACAAACACTTACAGTTCTTGAACTTAGAATTGAACCACGAAGATGTGGATAGTCAGCATCAACTTACACTTCAAAACTAGATATCACTTTTTATATACCCCAAACAGACAATGTGATACGCTGATAGCATATAATGCTCTACTAAAATATGGGAGGAAGGAACAATGTCATCAACCTAGATAACAAACACTGGTAATGCAGAACTTGACTTACCAAAGAAAAGAAAAAACCTATTGAGCAAAAAGGGATGTTGAAAGTCTGGAGTAACAAATCTTTAATACGAAAAGGTTGAAATGTGCTAGAATACAAAAGATATCACAATTTAAAGCATATGCTATGAAAATCAAACTAAAAATGCATTATAAGTAAAATCATTCCAACAGTGCATTAGCTCATTACATTAATTTCACTCTTGCAAGCTTAGCCCCGCATGTTTCAAATAAAGAGTAATTGTTCAGTATAATGAGCTAATTGAAGCTGGTTTGTTGGTGAACTTGAGTAGAACCTAAATTTCATGTTCAGCTAGACTCACAAATGACCCAAATCCTCTCGTTCATGTAACTGCTTGAACTTTTGTAAGCCAAGCTTACTCGAGCTCAGCTCGTGTACAACCTTAGATATGATTATATGACGGATTCAAAGATCTAAAACAAACAAAAAAATGCAAAAATAGAAGAAACAAAAAATACGAGGAATCAAAGGAGCTGGTAAACCTTAAATAACTTATAGATTATTCATAGATCAAGTCAAACTTTCATAATTGGCAAGTCGATTTTTAAAGCATTAATAAATGATCCAAGTGTTGCTACTTGTCACTTGGTGAATTGGGTGGATTTGTTAAACTCAACTATGACTGGCATAAACAAGCCAACCATATTTTGCATTACTATACTAGTTAGGATCAACCTGTCAACTTGTTAAAAATGTAGAAATATATTCTCAAAATGAAAACTGGATTTATAATTATACATGTTTATATATTTTTAAAGATTTGCTTAAGTTTTTTATGTAACTAATAATGAATAATATATCTTTAATAATAATATATTCTTATATCTTTAAGAATTTGAAAATAATATACGTAAATGATATATAAGTTAAATAAGCTTTTATTGTTTCAAACATCCAATGGAGTTCCACTAAAGCTTATATCCCTATCATCAGACTCAAAAACTTAATATTTGTTACCGTCACAATCGTAGCAATTGAGTTAGAGCTTTTCATCTGTTCAATTGATTAACCTAGAAGACTATTTTTTACTTTTGAGAGTGATTATTTTCCTCCACTTTATATGGCACCTGCCCTGGCACCTTAATTGGCACCTCAATGAAACATCAAAACATTCATCTTTACAAAGGAACCTCTAAATTGGGAGTTATAGTAAAAGAATCTTATAGTTCTCAATAACAAATCGTATGTTATGGCCTTCAGATTGTTTTTGGGTGTGATGAAATTTGAACTTGTTTGAGCAAAATAAAAGTGATTTCAAGCAAGCAACCAAGATCAAGTGAAAATTTAACATCCCTAAATCTAAATTCAATGATAGGATGGCTTTGCCTAGCCTGATGCATTTCTAATGATTGTCGTCTCAACATCACCTTAAAGGCTTTAATACTACACCTATGACAATTAAATGTTGAACAATAACTTAATTTCAATACACTACCTTACTCGTACTACTAATTCTCGATTCACTCAGAAGATGGCTTTTCCTAACCTAATGCATTTGTGGTAGTTGATCTCTTGACATTACCTTGAAGGCTACAATTACTATACATATTCCAAATAAATGTCGAACATTTACACACTATCTTCTAATACTCCATCCACGACACCAAGCGGTATACTTGAGAGTCGAACCCACTACAGGAAATAAATGCTGACCAATTGAAGTTCTGGAGTCTCACAAAAGAATCCAAAACAAAACAAAACAAAAAGATAATCATAGTTAGAAACAAATCCTCCGAAGTCCAAACGAAAACCTTTCTTCTCGACGCACTCGTCGTGGATCTTACAACACGCATCGAGCTCGTCACACGGCTCCTCGCCGGGGCACCCCGTCCACCCTACGCCGCAGTACTTCCCATACCGGATCCCGACCGCTGCACCCAACACTCCCCATCAAAACCCCAAAATCTCAACCACAAAAAAACAAAAACAGCCAACTCACAGTCGCAGCTCTCGGCGACGCAGGATCGGCTACAGGGGGCCTGTGGAAGGGGAAAAGGAAAGGTGAGAAGAGGGGAGGATTAGGGTTTCGGAGGTTATTAGGGTTTGGAGATGGAAACCTGGGATTGGGCGAAGGTGGAGAGGAGGAGTGCGAAGGTTGCGGTGAGATGGAAGCGGTGACGATACCACATCGTGCGGCTGAGATGGCCGCTCCGGCGATGGAGTTTGATGTGGTGGACGTGGACCTGGTAGTATGGTCACCGCCCGATAACGTGGCCCGAGGGGTTGAACGGGATCTGATTGGGCCACGTGGTTCAAAGTTACTTAAGAGGTGAAGAGGACGTGTTTGTGTCAGTGTTGACTAGACGGGCACGTTGTTTACGTATCGGGTCAGATCGAAACGTATGGACCGACCCAAGTAGGGGTGACATCCGGTCCGGATTGGACCGGATTTTTATCCAGGATCCAGATCGAAGATTGGATAGGACCGGATGCTCGTGTACTGAAGACCGGATCGGTCCGGTCCGGTCAAAAACCGATTTTTTATAAAGAAAAAACAAAAAAAAAAACAGGTTCGGACCGGACCGGACCGAACCTAAACTTCCCGGACCGAAACCCGGACCGGACCGGACCGGACCCAACCAACATTTTCCGGACCGAACCCGGACCGACCGGTCCGGTCCGGTCCAAAAACTCAGACCGGACCGGGTTTTGCTCTCCCCTAGACCCAAGGTTCATGAATCATGATCAATGCAGTCATAATCATATCTACAGGGGAAGAATAATGTCGTATTAAGTATAACCTCCCTGGTAACGAATTAGAAGGGGATTACAAAACTTCTCGTAAGCATCCTCAAACGTACTGACCACGTTAGAAGGAATTTCTTGCGGAATAACTCAACGGAATATGACCAAAGTGAAAAACTTAGTAAAATGGAAAAAACTGTGTAGGCCTAAGAAATTTCGGGGACTCATCATTGACTTACAGAAACATGGACTCAACCTATGCCTAAGAGCATCCCTTGGGGTGTTCCCCACGACCTGGGTCTCCCCTTAAGGGACGACCTGGTCGTTGATTTTTAAAAAAAAAATCTCGTTTTGTTTTATTTTTTTAATTTTTGTTTAAATCTTCTTTTTTTTGAAAATATGTTTTATAATTGTTGTGATTTTTAGAATTTTTTTAATTTTTTTTGCAAAATAGACCCCGAAATGATGTGGATGAGAGAATATGATTGGGTGGGTTGTGATTAAGATGTGAATAGTATAGGAAAGAGAAGAAAGTATGTTGGAAAAACAGAAAGTTGATGTAGAAGAGAGAGAATTCTTGACCAGGTCGTCCGGGTCATAGTTAATGATGACCTGAAGGATCTTTGGGATATACTAATATGCAAGATTGAAATTTCTCAAGAAATAATCAATGCAAAGTATGGGTCACACAGATCAGGCTTTGCCCTCCTCCCTGATGCAGCCTCTTCCCTTTCCCCATTTGTGAAAGGGAAATGTTTGTTGAATGCTCGCGTCACGGACGCTGCTAACCCAGTCAGCACACTGGCTGATGTGGGCAACCCAGTCAGCAGACGCGGCTGAGTGCGCACTCTCCCCAGAAACAATTTCTTTGTTTAGTTTATTCCTCGTTTCGTACAAATTTCTCCATCCCTCATTAATGCGTCTCAAATCACTCACTTCATTTTGCCGCTCATACACGGACTGAAGACTAGTTACTCAACATTCGTCCTCCTATTTTTTTTCCTTCTCTTTATTAATAAATTCATTTTTTTCCGGACACACACATCAGTCATTTTCTTTAGTTTCTGGACAAGCGCATAACTTATTCCGGACACAGTTACTATTTATGCCGGACAGTTGGAACACTTATTCCGGACAGACGTACTACTTACTCCTGAATTTTTTTGCTGTTGTTTTATTTTCCCGATGCATCAGCACGTCCTCCGTCTTCTTTCTTATTCTTTGGCGCTTCACGGAGATACAAATATGAGTGTCTAGGTTATTCCGATCCTACGAACCATTCCTTCTTCTCTCCTTCCTCCATTTTTGTTGTACAGTAATGACACTCATAAATGTGTCCTCACAGCCGGCTCATGCCTCCAACGTCCCTCAAGTGATGATGAATTTTCCTTCCTTCGAAGAAGCCAAAGCATTTTACGTTTCATACGCCGATTCCTGTTGTTTTGGTGTGAAGATAAGGCAATCTCATTACGATCATGGTGTTGTAATACGGGCCACTCTTACTTGTTCAAAGGAGGGTAATGCTCCCGGAAACCAAGGTGAAGGTAGACCGAAACATAGGTTATCCGGTAGGGTCGAATGCACTGCTCGGATTAGGGTCTCCGGTAATCCATCCAGAGGCTACGTAATTAACTACGTAGATCTCGAACATAATCACGCCATGCTGTCGGAAGACCAGATGCGCTTCCTCCGACAAAAATGATCCGTCCCGGAGTCCGCCAGAGCACGCATTTCGTGCAATGATGCTGCCGGTATATCTGCCGCCAAGACCATGCAATCTTTTGTGGTCGAAGCTGGAGGTCACGATAAATTGTCTTTCAACGAGCGGGACATATGGTTATTTATTCTCCACTTAACCTGGTTGAAGTTACGCATTTAGCTTTGTCATAAAAATTATGTTTCCCAGGAATGTTGTGAACGAGGTTAGAAACCTCAAAATGGGACCAGGAGATGCGCAAGCTATCCAAGATTATTTCATCAGGATGCAGAAGAATAATTCCCGCTTCTTTTACGTAATGGATATGGACGACGAAGGCAGACTACGAAATGTGTTCTGGGCCGACAGTCGTTCTCGAGCTGCTTACTCTTACTTTGGAGATGCAATATGTTTCGACACAACATACATAACAAACAAGTATGACATGCCTTTTGCCCCATTTGTGGGGGTAAATCACCACTACCAGTCCGTCCTACTCGGTTGCGCACTCCTCTCTTCCGAGACGACACAAAATTACATTTGGTTGTTCCAAACATGGTTGACGTGCATGAACGGTACGTGTTTTATTTTGTCCGGCTTTGTCCGTTTTACGTTATGTGCCTGTCCGATTACCCTTTACGTCTGTCCGGTTTACGTCTTTTGCTCGTCCGGTTTATCCCTTACGTCTGTCCGGTTTACGTTTTTGCTCGTCCGGTTTACCCTTGACGTCTGTCCGGTTTACGTTATTTCTGTCCGGATTAACATATGTTTTTATCTTGATCGCGTTGTGTGCAGATACAAGCCCCCCGACGATCATAACAGATCAATGTGGCGCCATAGCTGCGGCTGTGAGGACTGTGTTCCCTGAAGCGCGGCACAGATTTTGTATATGGCACATAATGAATAAGGCCCCTGTGAAGCTGCCCACAAAGTACCGGGAGCATACGTTGTTTGACCTCAACAACTGTGTATTCGATTCCAAGACTCCGGCAAAATTCGAGCGGAATTGGCAGGGTTTTCTAGATGATTTTGAGTTCCACGACAATAATTGGCTCCGATCCATTTATGCAATTCGAGAGCACTGGGTACCTGCATTTTGGCGGGATTGTTTTTCCGCAGGAATGACATCAACCCAGAGAAGTGAGGGTATGAACGCCTTCTTCGATAAGTACCTCACATCAAGGACGTCACTTAAGCAGTTCGTGAAACAATACGAACTCGCAGTACGCCACAAGTATGAGAAGGAAGCTCAGTTTGATTTCGATTGTCAGCATAAGGCTCCGCAATTGATTTCGAAATATCCATTCGAGAGGCAATTGAGCGAGTTGTATACGGTGGGTGTCTCCAAGAAGGTGCAGTTAGAAATTGGGAAGATAATGTACTGCGACATCAAGGATGAGTTCAACGAGGACGACACATTGCACTTCAACGTGACCGAACATGTATTGACACATATCCTCCCATTGTCGAAACGGTTCACAGTGCAAATTAGAGATGAGAAGTGGGTATGCGATTGCAGAATGTTTGATCACGTCGGTATCCTATGTTGTCACGTTTATGTTGTTATTGCCCGAATACGTCCAAACGCGTTGCTCCCCGAGTCTTACATCGTCCACCGATGGAGGAAGGATATCCGAAGGAGCTATGGAGTCAAGTTTCCCCTTCAAAGTGGCATAATGGGGAACGATGTGCTTCGTCGCCACGACGACATAATGGGTCGTGCGGTTTGGATCGCCGAGGCCGCTTTCGACTCAAACGACAGATATCTTCAGGCGGTAGAGGCACTTGAGTTGCTTAAGGAACGTATGCAACGACCTGATCCTGTGTTCGATGGTACATCCGTTCTCAATCCGGATAAGACAAGACGGAAAGGCAGACTGCCGAGCAAACGACGGATTTCTTTGTCTGAGAAAATAATTAAAAGTAACGTTAAGAAAATCATCAGGAAGAAGGTTCTACCCCCGTTACACCATGCAGCACCCAAACCGGGGGATCACGATTTCGATGACTGGGACATGAATTTGCATTACGAGGGAGTTCCTCCTTGATTATTGTATTTGTCCTTGGTTGGAATTATTCCTATGTAATTTTGTTGAAAGTCATTGTATGTCTGTCCGTATTATTGCATAAGATTCAACCCTTTCTTTGCTTGTTCGTTTGTGAATTAATTTCTGATGGCGACAAATATATTTAAGTAATTTTGGTTTGTTGTATGTCTGTCCTGATTACGTTATATGTCCGTCCGGATTACGATTCATCAATGTCCGGATTACGTTTTATTTATGTCCGGATTAAGTGACCAGTATGTCCGGAAGACGTACTTAGGCTGTCCGAATTACATTGTTTGTCTGTCCGGATTACGTTAATTTCTGTCCGGAATAAGTTTTATTTATGTCCGGATTAAGTTACCAGTATGTCCGGATTACGTTATATGTCCGTCCGGATTACGATTCATCAATGTCCGGATTACGTTTTATTTATGTCCGGATTAAGTGACCAGTATGTCCGGAAGACGTACTTAGGCTGTCCGGATTACATTGTTTGTCTGTCCGGATTACGTTAATTTCTGTCCGGAATAAGTTTTATTTATGTCCGGATTAAGTTTTATTTATGTCCGGATTAAGTGACCAGTATGTCCAGAATACGTAATTAGGCCGTCCGGATTACATTGTTTGTCTATCCGGATTACGTTATATGTCCGTCCGGAATAAGTTTTATTTATGTCCGGATTAAGTTACCAGTATGTCCGGATTACGTTATATGTCCGTCCGGATTACGATTCATCAATGTCCGGATTACGTTTTATTTATGTCCGGATTAACTGACCAGTATGTCCGGAAGACGTACTTAGGCTGTCCGAATTACATTGTTTGTCTGTCCGGATTACGTTAATTTCTGTCCGGAATAAGTTTTATTTATGTCCGGATTAAGTTACCAGTATGTCCGGATTACGTTATATGTCCGTCCGGATTACGATTCATCAATGTCCGGATTACGTTTTATTTATGTCCGGATTAAGTGACCAGTATGTCCGGAAGACGTACTTAGGCTGTCCGGATTACATTGTTTGTCTGTCCGGATTACGTTAATTTCTGTCCGGAATAAGTTTTATTTATGTCCGAATTAAATTTTATTTATGTCCGGATTAAGTGACCAGTATGTCCAGAATACGTAATTAGGCCGTCCGGATTACATTATTTGTCTATCCGGATTACGTTATATGTCCGTCCGGAATAAGTTTTATTTATGTCCGGATTAAGTTACCAGTATGTCCGGATTACGTTATATGTCCGTCCGGATTACGATTCATCAATGTCCGGATTACGTTTTATTTATGTCCGGATTAAGTGACCAGTATGTCCGGAATACGTACTTAGGCTGTCCGGATTACATTGTTTGTCTGTCCGGATTACGTTAATTTCTGTCCGGAATAAGTTTTATTTATGTCCTGATTAAGTTACCAGTATGTCCGGATTACGTTATATGTCCGTCCGGATTACGATTCATCAATGTCCGGATTACGTTTTATTTATGTCCGGATTAATTGACCAGTATGTCCGGAAGATGTACTTAGGTTGTCCGGATTACATTGTTTGTATGTCCGGATTACGTTAATTTCTGTCCAGAATAAGTTTTATTTATGTCCGGATTAAGTTACCAGTATGTTCGGATTACGTTATATGTCCGTCCGGATTACGATTCATCAATGTCCGGATTACGTTTTATTTATGTCCGGATTAAGTGACCAATATGTCCGGAATACCAAATTATGCTGTCCGGATTACATTGTATGTCCGGTTTACGTTTTATTTCTGTCCGGATTACATTGTATGTCTGTCCGGATTACGCTAATGGTCTGTCCGGATTACGTTATATGTCCGTCCGGATTACTTATCATGTATGTCCGGAAACAAGAAAATAATTTTATAAAAGATAAAAACCCAACACCAAATGTCCTTGTATTGATAAATCATTCAAATAGTCTATGTAATTTTAACAAGTATACATGTATAACTTTGGAAAAAAAATTGTTGAGTGCGCAATGGTGCAAAGTAAATTAAAACATTTTCAGGGCGTTTATTGTTGATCACACATCCCAGAGTCTTCGAGTAAGAAATTGGCCAAATCGCCTCTAAAACGGTGAATAACCTTGCTCTGCTTCGGCTTCGTCGGATCAGCATTCTCCATCAAACGCTTCATCCACTACAAAACGTATGGCCTGCAGTCGTTACTCCCCGGTTGCTGTCGTTGGCTACCCTTCCTCTCAACTCTCAGCGGCCACTCGACATTCAACAACCCTCGCCAGAATCCCGCTATCTTAGACGCGGTGCATTCATGAGTTCCGACAAAACGGTTAGGATTGTCACCTTTTTTAAGTGTGCGGGAGAGGCTATTGTACTGAATGAACTCTGATCGAGGTCCGTGGGCAACGAACAGAGTCCAGTGGCCGGCCAAACAGCATGGCTGTGCGATGATGACTTCCTCCACATTTAGTCCTTCAATTTTTGGGAGTAAATAATCTTTCCTTATATCTTCTCCCTGTCCCTCCACAATCATTTCCGATTCGAAGGATGATAAGCAGACCACCTTTTGTTGCCCTCCTCTTCTGAGGAGTACCTCAATTAGGCCGTCAAGAGTTTCGTTGGTGAATTCTGTTTTTGGCAAAATTATTTCCTTGAGATCACCCCTGGTGATATTGCTCAGAACCCCCCTCCAGATAATATCTTTTGCTTCTCGTTCGGGAGCCGTTGCATTCAATAAACGACGTACCTCATCATTGGTCAGCGTTCTCAAGGCGGTCGCATCCACATCGGGCCTCGTGGACGAAACATGGGCGGCCTGTTCATCTTTCGTTGTTTCGTCGGCCTCGTATATTTCTTCACTGGCTTCTTTGGCCCCTTTTGTTTTTGTGGTGGCTTCTTCGGCCTCCTTTATTTCTTCTTGTTTTTCTGCGGCATTCTTCTGTGCCTCATCTTGGCCAGATTTGCTTTGCACTTCGTATATATGTTCTGTGCGCAAGCGTGGTTTAATGGTCCGCATTTTTTGAGGGTGCAAAAGCGGTAGCGCTACCACAACCTTCCTCTTTCTTTCCTGCTGTCTCCTCATATCTTCCTCCTTCTTCTCATCCTCCTTCCTCTTCTCTCCCTTTTCCTCCTTCCTCTTCTTCCTCTCTTCCTCCTCCCTCATCTTCCTCTCTTCCTCCTCCCTCTTATTCCTCTCATCCTCCTCCCTCATCTTCTTCTCATCCTCCTCCCTCCTCTTCCTCCTCCCTCTTATTCCTCTCATCCTCCTCCCTCTTCTTCTTCTCTTCCTCCTCCCTCTTCTTCCTCTCTTCCTCCTCCCTCTTCTTCCTCTCTTCCTCCCTTCGCTTTTTTCTCTCTTCCTCCTCCCTCCTCTTCTTCTCATCCTCCTCCCTCCTCTTCCTCGCATCCTCCTCCCTCTTATTCCTCTCATCCTCCTCCCTCCTCTTCTTCTCATCCTCCTCCCTCTTCTTCTTCTCTTGCTCCTCCATCTTCTTCCTTTCTTCCTCCTCTCTCTTCTCCCTCTCTTCCTCCTCTCTCTTCTTCCTCTCCTCCGCCTCCCTCTTATTTCTCTCTTCCTCCTCCCTCTTTTCCCTCTCCTCCGCCTCCCTCTTATTTCTCTCTTCCTCCTCCCTCTTTTCCCTCTCTTCCTCCTCCCCACGGACTCTCAGCCTACGACACTCTTCTTGAGAGATCCGGAGTTCTTCCTCCAGGTGTTAATTTTAACGGTCGCCTCCCTAAGTGTTGCTTCGGCTCGCAGCCAATTCGTCTTCACCTCACTAAGTTCCAAGCAGTGGGTTACATGGAATGCTGCATTCACTGAGTTGTACCCTTGGTAGAGTGGATGTTGAAGGTGTTTCCTTCGAGGCGACCTTTGCTGCGGGAGTTGCTTCTGCAGGAGGAAATTGATCCTCTGACAACAGTGAATGCTCCCGTTCACTGAGTTTTGGGGTGCCCTTCAACTCAAATTGGCCTGAGTAAATCCGGGACAAGTTGATGCATCGATCTTCCCATTTTCTAAGGATTTGGCATCTGCTAAACATATCCGTCCAATTCTTGAACCGTGGAAATGCTGACCGGGGATCCCCCAATTTGAACTTCTCGCAAAGCCACACCTGAAAACAGGAATGAGTTAAAAACCAGAAACATAACTTCCCCAGGACAGACACAACTCTTATTCCGGACAGACGCAACACTATTCCGGACAGACAAAACTCTTATTCCGGAAAGACGCAACACTGTTCCGGACAGACAAAATACTTATTCCGGACAGACACAATACGTATTCCGGACAGACATGACAATCATTCCGGACATATACAGGACTATTCCGGACAGACAAAATACTTATTCCGGACAGACACAATACGTATTCCAGACAGACAAAACTCTTATTCCGGACAGACGCAACACTATTCCGGACAGACAAAATACTTATTCCTGACAGACACAATACGTATTCCGGACAGACAAAACTCTTATTCCTGACAGACGCAACACTATTCCGGACATACAAAACTCTTATTCCGGACAGACAAAACTCTTATTCCGGACAAACAAAATACTTATTCCGGACAGACACAATACGTATTCCGGACAGACAAGACAATCATTCCGGACATATACAGGACTATTCCGGACAGTCAACACACTTATTCCGGACAGACAAAACACTATTCCGGACATACGTAATACTTTTCCCGGATAACCTCAAGACACTTATTCCGGACAGAGACAACACTATTCCGGACAGACACAAGACTTATCCCGGACAGACAAAACACTTATTCCGGACATAAACCAACACTACTCCGGACTGACACAACACTCATTCCGGACCAAGATGCTTACTTGTAATACGGCAACGCAACCATACACGTAGCCCTGCTTCATAGAGAAGTTCGCTGACAATCTCCTCCTCGAGAGGTCCCGTTAGGCTTCCTCCAGGCCTTCAACAAAGAAAGTGTGAACCGCATTTGCCCACGCATATCTCTTGAGGCGCTTGAGGTTCTTAAGGTGCTTCGTGTATCACGCTTTACTTCGCAGTGATCCATCGAAGAACAAAAAATGATTGAAAATCATAGAAATAAGGAGTCGGACGTGCTCCTCCTCCTCGCCCATCAAGCTCGTGGCGGTAAGATGACCCAGTAGATGGGTGTTGTCGAGGTTAACCCTGTCACGTTTCTCTACGTACATGGCTTCCATATCCACTCTCTGCCCATGTGCTCTTAGTCCAAGTAGAAGGGCGACGTCTTCTATCGTAAATGGGACCACCCCAGTGGCTATTCTCAGACCGACTTCATTGGCGTCGAAGTGTTCGACGAACCAACCCAGTATCTCGTTGTCAGTTGTGACGTGAGGAAAGGTGAGGAAGTGACCGAAAGGCGTCCGTTGGAAGACATTTTTATCCTCCTCCTTCATCCGGTCGAATTGCTTGTGAAGGGCCGTGAAACCGCACTTGGTTTCGCGGAAGTAGTACGTGCTTCCCTTAAACCACCAAAAAAATTTGTTAGAGGCCAATAATGAACCTTAAAATGAACCAGAAAGAACATGGTTGACACAACACCTGCGCGGCTACAATTTCAGGAGCGATGGAGGTTTCAGGTAGAGAAGGATCCATTTTCGTCTGGTTATAATTTTCGTTCGACTAAAACAGGAATGAAGATTTTGAATGAGCGTATGGAAAGGAACTCCGGGTGAAATGGGGAATGGAAAAGGAGAAGACTTAGGAGAAAAGTTACTTGAATGTTGTACCGCCGCTACTGATGTACGTGAAGTCTAACTGTCTAATCGTGATTTCGGGAAATGAACCGTCGCACCCAAAAATTCGTAATTTACTTTTCCCCGCGCAGAAGTTTTGGCTGACTGGACGCTGAACTGGCAGCTGACTGGTCCGTCCACGTAGGAAGCGTCACGGACGCGCGCGGTCGTGTATAACGACTCTTTGTGAAAGGAATGGTCAAATGGATCCCCACGATTTGCAAACTAAGCAACCTAGAAATAAATGATGGGGCCAACAGCCTTTTCTGGCATGACAAACGGTTTGAGGAACAAGACCTCAGGAACACCTTGGATGACTTATACCGATCGTGTAAACAAAATTACATATCAGTATCAAGTTTCTTTGTAGATCAACCGCTCCAAGGCAATTGATTTACATTAAGATTCCGTAGAGCTTTAGGCGAGGAGGAGATCTTCTCCTTATATAAACTCTACATTTGCTTCCAAATAAAACCATGTAAAGATACTAAACACATGGAAGCTATCAAAATTGGGTTATTATTCCCCAAAAAGCATGTACAAGTTCTTTTGGGATGGGGGAATGAAATATCCCCTTTAATTACCCCCAATTTTTTAGGACTAATTGTCCCCTCAAAATAAAAACATTTGCTTGTACATTAGCGGAAAATAAGCTACTCACCCAAGACATCTTGTTCAAAAACTTGGTTCTCAGTAACCAAACTTATCTAATGTGCGGTTTGGAAAATGAAACAATAGATGTCAACCTTGCTAGATTGAATAATCAGTTTTTTCGTTAAAAGTCTTAAATTTTCTTGATTTAAACTTGGCTGATTGATACACGCTACGTAATGCCTGTTTTTGGTCTTTGTGGTAAGAGTAATAATAGAATCTTTCAAGCAATTTCAATTTTATATGGTACAATACTTAATAATTGTTTTGACATGGTGATCTACTCAAGCAGTCAGAGTATCGAGAAAGCAAGGACTTCAATCCAGATGCAGTGAGACTTCTGATCTCCTCCTCATGTGTCTGAAAGGAATGTATTCTAAATTTTTTAATTTTAAATGTCTTTTATTATGAATTGAATGTATTAAACATTTTGTTCATTGATTAATGTATTCGTATTTTGGAAGTGTTAAGGAAGAAACTATTGGTCTTTAACCATAGAGTTCTAAAATATATTGATTTACATAAATAAAAATAATTCACAATCATGGTAATTAACATAGAACATTGATTATCGGGTTAAAATTGTCATGTTGGTTAAAAGAAATATTGTGCATTTACAAGTATTTAACAACATAAGTATATAAAATATAAAAAAATTCTTTCATATATTGAATCGACCTAACAAATGAAACATTATGGAATTGTATTTGTGTCATTAATGTTTTATTGTGGATCCTAAGATATGAGACTTATATTTTTTTACATAAAGAGTGTATGATTTGATTATTATCAAAAACTATCAATGTGTTAGTGATAAAAGTATTAGTTGGTTATACATAA
Source organism: Triglochin maritima (assembly GCA_963682175.1). Lineage (NCBI taxonomy): Eukaryota > Viridiplantae > Streptophyta > Magnoliopsida > Alismatales > Juncaginaceae > Triglochin > Triglochin maritima. The sequence continues at coordinate 19,732,309 of OY821779.1, forward strand.
CTTGTGATGGAAAATGTGATATGTCAAAAGATTATCATTGTTATTCTTGACTTGAGTAATGATATTGCTGGGCTCATTGATAAAACAAATTATAATGTGCACAATGTAATTTGTGTATAGTTACAAATTTATAATTAACTTTAGAGATCAAGAAATTAATATATAATACAAAGATGACACATTTCTACTTTGTATGATATTTTCAATATCATGAGGCGGGATAGACACAAGTGATATTGCATATCACTAAATGGATCATGTTTTGATTAAACGTTTTAAATACCGCAAGTGCACGGCGTCGGTGAAGACGTGACAAGTACGGGTCGGTCCACAGGGAGGTGAGTAGCCTCTGGTTTATCCGAAATCAAGTGGCGAAAAAGGGGAAAAATATTTGATTATGCTAAGCTAAACTACACTAAACTAGTAAGTAAGAAATGCGTAAGAAAACAACTAGATATTGGAAATCAGGAAGAGAAACCCCTAAGGGGTGGATTCTGTGCACATATGAAGTGAAATAAGTGATGAATGACGCATGTAAACATGTATGTGTTTGTGTGTCGTGTGTGTCTTCATGCATAGGAAGTGTCTAAAGATGTGGAAAACCTATCAATCCATTCACACAACGTATCGACAATTACTACTTGATTATCATAAGATTAGGCGCAGCATGAGAAGTGTCTAAAGATATGACAAGACTCATCAAAAATCATGAACTCATGTGAAGAACAAAGTTAAGCATGAGAGGTATCTAAATGTTATGGCAAAACTCATCAAAACAAAGTTTCTTCAAACAATCAAGCAAGCAACCACAAATACAAACACTTAACTAACATGTAGCATATTCAACAGGAAATTTCAGTCAATTAACACGAGGAAACTAAGCATGAGAATTGTCTAAATCCTAGGCAAAACTCATCAAAATCCTCAAACATGTAGATGATTAAAATACCCTCAATGAACATACAAACATGCAAGTTTACACAATCCAAAGTTTATCAAACATCTAAATGATGAGAATTAAATTTATACCGCAAGTGCACGACGTCAATGAAGACGTGACAAATACGGGTCGAACACAAGGAGGGAGAGATTTGTTATTAGTGTGATTTCGATTGGGGAAAGAAGGAGAGAAGAATAAATTAGGTTTTGAGATTTTTGGGTTTAATTATCTAAAGCAAGAAACAATAACAATTAAAACTAAAACAAGAACAAAGAAGTGAATTCCGTTGGGTGGAAGTTTAGATTTAAGGTTTAGATTAGAGAATTCAGAAACTTATAATAAATCGTGTTAGTTACGAAGCATTACATGATAAATGATTTAACACAAACTCAAGAAATCAAAATATACTAATCATGAACTTAAAATAATAACATTTATTCTCTTCTCCTCACCCTAAATCCGTCACCTCCACCTTTGGAAAGAGTTAGAAATTCATGGAGGGAGGAAGAAGGGGTCCTAAAGGTATTACAAAAGAAAAGTAAAAGCAAGAAATAAAAGGCAGAATTTTATTAATCCAAAGAAAAGACTACAAATAAAAACAACAACTAAAAACTAGGTCTAAGGCCAAGGACCCTTCTAACATCGTTCTCGGGGCTATTTATAGTTGTTACAAGAGACCTAAGTATATAATTGGAGAGTACACGTGTCCAGACACGACTGGACAAAATTGGAGCACACGGATCGCAAGGCGGGCGACGGAATCGCCGCACGTTGTATGTGTTGTGCGGCGGAAACGCCGCACAATATAGTCAGATTAATTCCGGATTTTTGCTGAGTGTTTATGGTATGATTTGATCCTCCTTTGCGCGTCTGGATTGATTTTTTCCATTCTTTTGAGCTCCAGATTAATTCCTTCATATATTTGGAGATCCACATTGATTTTTCTTTATATTTTCTCCAAGATAATAAAAGCTACTCGTGATTTGCAATTAGGTCCTTGTCTTTTTGCAATTAAGTCCCCGGCTACTTTTGTGCTCAAGTCCTTGTTCTTTTTGTAATTAGGTCTTGAATGCTTTTATGCTTGGATACATTTCCATTTGAAACCTGATAATCTTGAGCTTGGTCTTTTATGATGGAAATGAGTCTTTTGCACGCGTTTATGCTCAGGATGTGGGTAAATTGCATTCAGGTCCCTGTATTCTGTAAATAAGACTAAACACATACCTTAGTAGCATTTATTGATGTAAAAGTAATCTAAATGAAAGACATATGATGCAATGTATGCAATGCATCAAATACCCCCACACCTAGATTTTGCTAGTCCCTAGCAAAACAGAAGATACGACAAATAAAAACAGGGAAATCCTAACTCACTTTCGTAGGAATCACGGTTGCACTTAGCATGTGCAACAAGCCTTTAAACCTCCAAGTTTCCTTAGAGGACGAGTTTTGTCTCGTGAGGGTTTTTAGTTGACACACCCACAAAGTCTTAATTCAACATTCCATTAACAACTTTCAATATCCCCACCTCAACCTTATACATCTCACTTAGAATTCTTGCATGCTCATTATATAAATCTAACTCATTAAAAATATGACTTGGTCTTTATTCCTCCAACATTCACACCACTAACCCTTCTACACATGTTTATCACTTGAATTATTTTGCACGCCTCCTCTGGTGGTGAAGTATCATTCGGATCAACCATGGCATGGATCATTCTTTTAGCTTTGGGCCTTGAGTATATATTTTTTTTTCACTTTTCTTCCGTGATTCAACACATTTGCTTTTTGACACTTTTACCCTTTTTGCATTCGTGTAGCGAGTTTGTTCGATAATCCCGAGCTGGTAGACTCAAGTTACCGGGTTTCAAGATACCCCTACGGACCAGTGACTCAAAGGCTTGGGCTTTTGTAATCATTTTGCAAAATGTGTTTTCTTCACTTTATTCCTTTATTTTTATTTTTATTTTCCTCAAGGCTTAATTGCTATTAGAAGTTCACACTTCCCGGTATATTTTCCTCAACCTCTGCTTTTTATCAACCACTTCAAAGATTTGATTTATCCAATTTAAGTGCATACATGTCTTAAAGGGCAATGAGTTATTTCTTTGGAACTTAGATTTATGTCATAATTTCTACAAGCAGAACTATATAATAAGGAACAAAAACTCAATGCAATTTGTACACGGGTTTTGACAGTTCAATCTTAAGTTATGTCATGAAACATTGATTTTTTTTTCTTTTTTTATTTTTTTTAGATAAAAGACAAGATATATAGATAAATATATACATAAACACCCCCCACACCTAAATCATGCATTGTCCTCAATGTATGCAAATATAAAGCAAATGCACTTATTACCTTGGTGAACTGCGGTGGACGGATGGAATTTGCTCAAAGTCAACCATAGTCAGAACTGGATTGAGTGACACCATATTGGTGCATGTATCCAGTTGAATTGTTCCCCATGTTGCAATGAGAGTCCTGAGTCACAGGTTCCACACCCCTCACATAAATTGGTTCTCTTATTTGCTCGAGTGATGGTGGGTGTGTCGAAGAATTACTCCCCTTTTTCTTACTTCCTTTTTTTGATTTTGTGATGATTTATTAGATTTAGAAATCTGATAGATACGTGCTCTCATCACAACATCACTTTGATTGCATATTATTTCTGGCTCACTATCAACATGAAGATATTAAATTCAGCTTTTAAGTTCCCAAAAGATAATTGCATGAGCCCATTTCGACAGTTTATCAATGCTTCAGAAGTGGCTAAAAAGGGTCTGCCTAGAATTACAGGGATTTGTCGATTAGGATTTACAACAGGTGCGGTATCTAGTACGACAAAATCCACTGGGTAAATGAAGTCACCAACCTTGATCAAAACATACTCTACTATACCTCTTGGTTTCTTAATAGAGCAATCAGCAAATTGGAGGGTTGTCTTAGAGGATTTTAGTGGACCAAGGTTCATTTGCTCATAGACAGAGTACGGGAGTAAGTTAACACTAGCACCAAGGTCTAGAAGGGCTTTGTTGATATAAGTATCTCCTATTGCACATGAAATTGTGGGACATCCAGGATCCTTATATTTTATAGGAGATGTGTTGGACAAAATAGAACTTATGTTCGCAGTTAAGAATACCTTCTTTGGTACGTTTGTTTTTCTCTTTTTAATGCACAGATCTTTTAAGAATTTAGCATAAGCAGGTATTTGTTGAATCATGTCTAAGAGTGGAATGTTTACCTTAATTTGCTTAATTACTTCCAAGATTTTCTCTATTTGTGCACTTGAGTTCTTTTTGAGTCTATTGGGGAATGGGGCTTTAGGAACATAGACTCGCTCAGGTTCAGGTTGAGCTATGGGTTCAGGTTGAGTAGGTGGGTTGGGCGTTTCAGATTGGACGTCGGGTTCAATGGTTAGGTCATATGTGGTAGCTTGATGGCTAGATTGATTAGACGTTCTAGGATTTACCACATTATTATCAATCTGTCTTCCGGACCGTAATGATACTACAACATTTATTTGTTGGAACGGTCCTTCCTCATTAACCATTTGAACCGGTCTAGGGTTGTTATTTCCTGAAGGTGCTTGATAGGATTGATATGAATTATTAGATCTAGGGTTCACCTCAGGTTGACTTGGAAACCGACTCTTTTCTCTTTCACCTACTATTTGTGCTAGTTGGCTGACTTGTGTCTCTAGCCTTTGGAAGGTCTGGTTGGTTGTTTGTATAAAGGTTTTCATCAAATTTTCCAAGCTTGTCAACCTAACCTCATGATCACTATTGTTACTAAACCTAGATGATGTATTATTTTGGTTATACGGGTTTGGTTGTTGTCTAGGAGGTTGACCTTGTTGGCTTGATGAGAAATTGGAATTATTACGCCAACCCGGGTTATAGGTTGATGCGTATGGGGCATTTCTAGCATGGTTATACATGGCATTAACTTGGTCCCAGTCCGCACAATCCTCCATTACATGACCAGTCTGACCACATTTAGAGCAAGGGATTGACGAGGTTTGATTCACTCGATTTTGGGTTTGTAGCTCTAAACTTTCCATTCTGCGCATAAGGGTAGCTAGTTTTGCTTCAGCCGCTATGTTGGCATCTACAGCTAAGACACTTGGTTTGGGTTGACTTGCTATTCTAGATCCAATACTCGGGTTAAGCGGTGTTCTAGCATTGTCCCATTGCATACTATTTCCAGCTAAATCCTCAAGAAAAGTCCAGGCATCATTTTCATTTTTCGACATGAAGTTCCCTTGGCTTACGGATTCTACCATAACCCTAGATGTGGGTGTCAATCCCTCATAAATAATTTGACATAATTGCCATCTCGGAATTCCATGATGAGGGCATTGGGTCAGAACGCTTTTGAATCTTTCTAGATAGGAATATAACGGCTTGCTCTCAGACTGAACGAATGCAACAATTTCATTCCTAATCCTCACAGTCTTATGGTTGGGAAAATATTTTTTCAGGAATACTTGAACAAACTCAGCCCAACTCCTAATAGATCTTTCGGCTAGACTATATAGCCATTTCTTAGCGTCGTCCTTTAGTGCAAGAGGCACAAATTTCAGACGCGTATTCAGAGGCATAATTGATTTTACTTGTTCACCACATGTGTCATATTTTCTGTAAGAAACTCGACACATCATATGAACCAAAAATCAAGTTTCTTGTTTCCCGGTTTTTTGCGGTGTGACCTATGGGAGGATCTAGACTAAGTTGGCAGTGATATTAAGAGCTTAATATCACAAGCTATAAGCGGTATCTAGCTACACATTATAGCTCCCAATTAGTTAGATGTCTTAATTCCACACTAACCAAAACTCGATCCATTTAGTGATGGAGTGCACCACTTGTGTCCGTCCCTTGCCTCATGATATTAAGAATACACACAAAGTAGTATTGTGTCATCTTTGTATTAGTATTCATTTCTTGATCTCTTTAAGCTAGTTATAAATATGTGACTTAACTCAAATCACATTGTGCACATTATAACTTTGCTTTATCAAGGGGCCCACTAATATCATCACTCAATTAAGAGGGGCAATGATAATCTTTTGACTAACTATCTTCTCCAACAAAAGTCATACTTAACCAACCAATGCCTTTACACTACTCTCATCGATAGCTCAAGACACTAGTCTAATTAAGCAATTCTTAAGTGATCGGATATAAGTCTCATATCAAAGGACCAAAGACACAGTAAAACATTAATGACACAAAAAACACAATTCTATAATGTTATACTTATTAGGTCTATTCAGTATACAAAAGTAATATTTTCCTCTTTTGTGTACATGTGTTGTCACTCACTTGTATAGCTACAATGATCTATGAACAACACGACAATCTTAACTCGGTAATTAATGTCCCATGTTAATTACCATGATTGTGAATATCTTTTGTTTTATATAAACCAATATCTTTTAGAGCTCTACGGTTAATGACCAAGAGCAACTTCCTTAACACTTCTAAAAGACGAATAACATAAACAAGGAACAAAATGATTTCTTATTCAATTCATAAGAATTGACATTTAAAAGTAAAACTTTTAGAACACATTCCCTTCAATCTCCCACTTGTTATTAAAATTTTCTTTCGCATACATACTCAATGTATAAAACAATAATAATTAGGGTAAACCCTATTACATATCAAACACCAAGCCAATCTACATGGTTCCTCAATCCCATGGACTCGAAATGCATTTCGCCCTTGGCTTGGGACAAGGGTTTTGTGAATGGATCAGCTGTGTTGTTATTGGTGTCCTCCCATAAAAGATTTATCTTGCCTTCGTCGATGAGGTCACGTCATGAAGTACTTACGATCCATGTACTTCACTTTGTGGTGTGATCTAGGATCCTTGATTTGCGAGATAGATGCACTATTATAGCAAAATAGCTCAATGGGTCCCTCACTCGTGGGAACTACTCCAAGCTCTTCAAGGAACTTCTTGATCCACACTCCTTCCTTGCTCGATTCAGCGACAACCATTACTTCTGAAGCGGTGGTTGAATCGGCCGTAGTGATTTGCTTCCAGCTACGCCAACTCATAGCTCCACCATTCAAAAGAAAGACGTATCCTGATTGCGACTTTCTATCGTCTGGATCACTCATGAAACTTGCATTCGAGTACCCTTCGGCTATCAACTCTCTTTGTCCTCCATAAACAAGAATCTTATCCACAGTCCGGTTAAGGTACTTCAGGATATTCTTGACCGCAGTCCAATGCTCAGGTCATGCGTTGGATTGGTGACGACTTGTCACACTTAGAGCATACGAGACATCGGGTCTTGTGCAAGTCATCGCGTACATGATCGACCCAATTGCCGAAGCATAAGGGACATCCTTCATGTACTCTAAGTCATTATGTGATTGCGCACGTTGAGACTTCTTGAGTTGCACACCCATACTCATTAGCACACTGCCCTTTTTGGAGTTGTTCATCTTGAACCTTTCCAAGACCTTGTCAATGTATGTACGCTGACTGAGACCAATGAGTCTACAGAACCTATCTCGATATATCTTGATTCCCAAGATGTATTGAGCCTCACCCATATCTTTCATCGAAAATGCAGATTTCAATGAACTTCTCGTTTGCTCAAGCAAAGGAATATGATTGCCCATAAGTAATATGTCATCGACATATAAGATTAGGAATACTACATGGCTCCCACTAACCTTCTTGTATATACAAGGTTCTTCCTTACTTTGAATGAAGTGAAGCTTCTTCACTTCCTCGTCAAAGTGTTTGTTCCAACTCCTTGATGCTTGCTTCAATCCATAAATGGATCTTTGAAGCTTGCATACCTTCTCGTTATTCTTTGGATCTTCAAAACCTCGAGGTTGTACCATGTACACATCCTCTTCCAAGTTCCCATTAAGAAACGCCATTTTGACATCCATTTGCCATATTTCATAATCATGAAAAGCAGCAATAACGAGCATTATCCGAATAGACTTGAACATGACAACTGGTGAAAAAGTTTCATCATAGTCAATTTCTTGAACTTGAGGGAAACCCTTTGCTACAAGCCTTGCTTTGTAGGTTGTCAAGTTCACATCCATGTCCATCTTCCTCTTGAAAACCCATTTATTTTGAATGACCTTTTTCCCTTGAGGAAGGTCAACCAAACTCCATACTTGGTTATCATACATGGATTCTATTTCGGATTCCATGGCCTTAAGCCATAGTTTGGAGTCTTCCTTTTCCATTGCCTCTTGGAAGGTCAAGGGATCATTGGTATCTAGTACCATAATTTCATGAAGTCCCAGATACAAGTCGGGTTTCTTCCTTTCCCTTGTTGACCTTCTTAGTTCTTTTGGTTCTTCTCGTATCTCTTGAACTTCTTCCACAACATCTTCAGGAGTGGGTTCACGTTCAACTCTTAAACGTACACTAGGTGGGGATGATTGAGATTCTCTCACAATTTCTTGCGAGGGTCTCTCACTCACGCTCCCACAAACCAAAGGAATCTCGGTTGGGCCTTCATGATCTTGAATGTCATCATTCATGTCATGATATTGTAGAGTATCTTGAGTTTCCTCAAGCACAACCTACTCCCACTACTTTTTACCCTTTCCAGAAATTCCTTTTCCAGAAATGTGGCATCCCTCTCTACAATCACTCGATTGGAGGTGATATGCCAAAAGTAGTATCCTCTTGTCTCACGAAGATAACTTATAAAGAAGCACTTATCTGCTTTTGGTTGAACTTTGGTCGACATCAATTTCTTGACGTAAGCCTCACAACCCCAAATCCTGAGAAAATTGTGCTTGGGTGTTTTACCACTCCACATCTCATAAGGAGTTTTCTCCACGGATTTGGATGAAACATTATTTAGTGTGTAAGCCGCAGTTTGTAGTGCATAACTCCAAAAGTAAAGAGGTAATTCCACATGACTCATCATTGATCGAACCATGTCGAGCAATGTCTTATTCCTCCTTTCGGATACCCCATTCCATTGAGGTGTACCGGGAGGGGTGAGTTGAGGTACAATACCAAACTCCTTTAGGTATGAGTCAAATTCGGCACTTAAGTACTCACCTCCACGATCAGTTCGTAGAGACTTGATTTTCTTGTCGAGTTGATTCTCTACTTCATTCTTGAATTCTTTGAACTTGTCAAAGGATTCACTTTTGTTTCTCATTAGATAAACATAGCCATAACGACTATAATCATCCGTGAACGTAATGAAGTACCTGAAACCATCTCGTGCACTAGTACTCATTGGACCACATACATCGGAATGAATCAAATCCAATAAGCCACTCGCCCTTGGACCTTTCTTCTTGAAAGGCTTTTTGGTCATTTTTCCCATTATACATGGTTGGCACGTCTCTAATGATTTAAAATCAAGTAGACCAAGAAGGTTAGCTTCTTGCAATTTCTTGATGCGCTTTTTATTTATGTGACCAAGACGATAGTGCCACAAGAGAGTATCATTCTCGTGAGTGGTCTTAAGTCTTTTGTTATTGATATTAAAGATTTGTTTATTATTCAATTCAAGCAAATAGAGACCATTCTTTATGAATGCATTTGCATAGAAAACACCATTCTTCGATATAGACAAGCAAGAATTTGAAATATTTATATTGAAAGTATCCATATCTAAGCATGATACATAAATAATGTTCTTGCTAATCGAAGGCACATAATAAACATTCTTTAGACATAAATTTAAACCACTACAGAATTGAAGCACCACAGAACCTTGTGCAACCGCAGAAACGCTCGCACCATTTCCGACCTTCATCGTTCATCACGAGTTTCTTCCTATCCACGAGTAGCTGCACATTAGAAACTATGTGAGCACAAGATCCGGTATCAATTACCCAATCCTGGACAGAGGTGGATAAATTTATTTCAATAACAAATATACCTTTGGCCTTTTTGGGGTGCCGACGTTCAATCACTCTGTTGTCTAGGTCTTCCTTGTACTTGGGGCAATTTGGTCGGATGTGTCTTTTTTCACCGCAGTGAAAGCACTCCGTGTTGGGAGTTGGAGACTTCTGAGATTTCCACCTCGAGGCACTCGCACGAGCACCTCCTACTCCCTTGCTCTTGATTGAACCACTTTTGGTAGATTTGCCCTTTCTTTTACCAATCTTTTGGCTCCTCCCATGGACGGCAAGGACATGCTTGTCCCTACCCTTGCCCATGTCAACTTCAGCAGTTTTGAGAGTGTTGTGTAGCTCCTCAAGACTCACCTTTTTTTCACGCACGTGGTAGTGCAGCACAAAGTCCTTAAAGGACGGGGCTAGAGAGCCAAGAATCATATATTCAGCAATGTCCTCGGGCATTGGTGAAGAGAGCTTTGCCAACTTCTCAAGGTACCATTGCATCGTGAGAAAATGCATGGATACCGATGTTCCCTCCGCCATATGGCACCTTGTGAGTGTGATGGTGGTCTTATAGCGCTCCTTTCGGGCACTATCCATAAACATCTTCGAAAGAGCCTCCATGGTCTTCTTGGGTTTTGAATCCAAGTATTTCGCTTGAAGCGAGTCACCCATGGATGCCAGCATGAGACCGTGAACTTCGTTCTCTTGGTCTTCCCACTTGGCTTTAGCCTCTTTCTCTTCATCGGTTGATCTCTCATTCCATTTTGGGATTGGACCTACCAAAATGTGAGATAGTTTCTCAAACTTTAACACGATGTTGAGTTTGAGTCGCCAACTAATGAAGTTTGAGCCATCATTTGCTAAAGGGTGTTTTTCTATCATGGATCGTACGATAGGTTGGATGTTTGACAATTTCTACAAAATAAATCATACATGTTTTAATGCCAATTTTATGTTTTAAAACACATACATATATATCGAATATAAATGTAAATACTGCAAATAAAATTGTCCATAAATGCAGCAATCCAAGATCCCATCAATTGTAATATAGACTAGCTAAGGGCTATCGAATACATCACAATATCAAGGTAAGAAAAACTCTTTCTAATCACAACCTTTTTGAATTTTAGCAAAATTAGCATCTTCAAACTCTTGTGATTCTTGTCGTTTTAATTATGAGGGAATATGACTTATCCTCGTAAGAAAAACTTTTTCCCAAAACCGAGCGAGGGCTCTAGGTAATGTTAAGAAAACTTATTTTCATTTGATACGAGATACGTTTATCCATTGTATTCACAACTAAACATACTTGGGGTTCACTAGGGTGAAACACACCTCATATATTCAATTGTGGCACAACAATAGACAATCATTATATCTCCCACTATTCCCAAAGATGGAGGGAGCTATCTCCCGCTAAGGGCGAGCAGAGTATCCCTCGATCAATGGCTGCTAGTGGATGAAATAAGAAGGAAAATTACTCTTAATTTTTGTTGGACAATTTCATATATTAACATGTGATTCAGAATTTTAGGTTATCATGCATATTATTATTCATACACATCCTAACATTCAACACATTCATCACATGCATAGCATAAATTAAAAATAGAAATTAAATCATTCACACAATCCACATCGTGTGAGTTTATATGTTCCCTTCGATCCTTGATCCTCGATCCCTGATCTTTGATCCTCGATCGATGCGCTACAGCGGCGACTTCCTCTTGCACCAGAGATGTAGATTTTACAGAAATAAACATGCTCCTCACATTCGATAAAATCCGACTAGTGCAAGTCCTATGTAAAAACCTCTCATATGCTAATGCAATTATGTAAAAGACAGAAAGAGAGAATTTTGGATTTTACATATGAATAAGCCCCCGTATAATAATTGCATACATTCACATTCATAGTTGCTGATTTGGAACATATAAACTCACAATTCCTGCAAAAACAACTCGAGAATCCATACACGCAATATCGCTATAAACTATGCAATCTAGTTTATCAATCATCTAGAATCCTAAACAATTCTTTGAAAAACATTTTGAAATCCATTAAAAATGTTTTTCATCCATCCATAATTCAAAAATAATTTTGAACCGCTGCCCATCCAATTTCCAATGGAAAGATGAACCGCAGTTTTTCGGTCTTGTTGATTCTCTTACAAAATAATCATTTCTTTATAAAACGAAATTATTGTAAGTTAGACTAATGTCTACATCTTAATTCTAATAATTACATGGCATGTTTTAAAACACTTAAAACATTTAAAATGAATTATTATAGAGAATTATATCAACAAAATATTCATAGACCGAAAAACCGGTAAACTGAATTGTTTAAATCCAATATGGTAAACTAAATTCGTTTACAGCCTTAAATCATAAGAAAATTGAACCCTATGCTCTGATACCACTGTAGGATTTCATGTTTAATTGTACATATATATTTTTCGATTTTTTATGCATAATAAGGATCAATTACAATTTTTTACGATTTATTTCATGCACGCATCAGTTTGTTTTAACAACTAGTTTCAAAAACTTATTAAAACAAACACAAAGGACTCCGAAATTCATACCTAGAAGTTCTCTAAAACTTCTTGATATTCTAGAGACGTTGAGGAAGACGATCGTCGCTTCTCGTTGCGCCGGATGCCTCCGAGTGTTCACCGAAACCCTAAACAAGGTTGGAGAGAAAGGAACTAGCAAATCAATCTCCAAAATGGCTTAGAATGTAGCTACAAACCCCTTCCTTAATCTCTGAGATTTCTCCTTCCAAAGACTTAGAAAACTAAGAGAATTTTCGTGGCCTTTTTTGTGGTGAATTAGGAGAGCAAATAATTAGAAAAACATCTAACTTAATTAAAGAGAATAAGGACCTATTTATAGGCTCCAATCTTACTCTCAATCATGGCTATTCTTAAGCAACGTTTTCTTGATATTTTCTCTCACAAACTAATTACATAATGTATTACATGCATCCACAAAACGTTTGACCAAGTTTGGAGCCAATCGAACCATTGATCAAATTAATCTCTTAATTCTCAAAGGCAGAAAATCGATCGAGGTTCGGTTTACCGAGTCCCACTCGGTTAACCGAACATGTCACGATTGTTTAACCGAGTATTAGACGGATGACCGATTCTTAAGGAGAAAAAATCTCCTTAACCGATCGGACGAATTCGCGTCTAAAACCGAGTGCCATTCGGTTAACCGAAAATATCAGAACTGGATATTGTTCGGTCGACCGTTCCTGGTTCGGTACACCGTACCAGATTTCCAGGCACTTTGGTCAAGTTCGGTCAATCAATTATGACTATCCGCTCCACGTTCGGTTGACCGATCCACAGATCCTTCGGTATTTACATTTATATATATGTATTTTAAAACATAAAATTGGCATTAAAATCCTGTATAATTTATTTTGTAGAAATGTCTAATATCCAACCTATTATGCGATCTAACCTATTATGCGATCTATGATCGAAAAGAATCCTTTGCAAAATGATGGCTCAAACTTCATGAAATGGCAACTCAATCTTAATATCATGTTGAGGTTTGAAAAACTATCTCATATTTTGGATGGTGAAATCCCAAAATTGAATGAGAAGACAACCGATAATAAGAAAGAGGCGATTGCCAAGTGGGAAGACCAAGAGAACCAAGTTCACGGTCTAATGTTGGCATCCATGGGTGACTCGCTTCAAGCGAAATACTTGGATTCAAAACCCAAGAAGACCATGGAAGCTTTAACAAAGATGTTCATGGATAGTGCCCGAAAGGAGCGCTATAAGACCACCATCGCACTCACAAGGTGTCACATGGCGGAGGGAACATCGGTATCTATGCATTTTCTCACGATGCAAGGATACCTTGAGAAGTTGGCAAAGCTCTCTTCACCAATGCCCGAGGACATTGCTGAAGATTTGATTCTTGGCTCTCTAGCCCCGTCCTTCAAGGACTTTGTGATGCACTATCATGTGTGTGAAAAAAGGGTGAGTCTTGAGGAGCTGCACAACGCTCTCAAAACTGCTGAAGTTGACATGGGCAAGGGTCGGGACAATAACTTCCTAAGCCGTCTATGAGAGGAGCAAAAAGATCAACAAAGGTGAAGGCAAATTTACCAAAGATACGTCAATCAAGAGCAAGGGAGTAGGAGGTGCTCATGGGAGTGCCTCAAGGGGGAAATCTTTCAAATCTCCATCTCCCAACACGGAGTGCTTTCACTGCGGTGAAAAGGGACACATCCGACCTAATTGCCCCAAATACAAGGAAGACCTTGAAAATGGGATGATTGAACGTAGGCGCCCAAGAAACGCCATAGGTATGTTTGTTATTGAGATAAATTTAATCACCTCTATCCTTGATTTGGTAAGGTTACCGGATCTTGTGCTCACATAATTTTGATGTGCAGCTATTGAAGGATAGGAAGGAACTCGTGGAGAACGAGATGATATTGAAGATTGGAAATAGTACAAGCATCGCTGCGATTGTACAAGATTCTATGGAACTTCAATAGTCTAGTGATTTAAATTTATGCTTTGAAGAATGTTTGTTATGTACCATCGATTAGCAAGAACTATTCTGTATCATGTTTTGGATATGGATAACTTAATATATATTTCTAATTCTTGCTTGTCTATATCGAAGAATGGAATTTTCTATGCAAATACATTCGCATAGAATGGTTTCTATTTGCTTGAAATAAATAATAAACAAACTCAAACAAACAATAACAACAAGGAACTAAGATAACTCACGTGAATGATACAATCTTGTAGCACTATCGGATTGGTCAAATAAATGACCAAGAGACCTTTCAAGAAGAAAGGAACGAAAACGAATAACTAATTGGATATGATACATTCTAATGTATGTGGTCCGATAAGTACAAGTGCAAGAGACGGTTTAAGGTACTTCATTTTGTTCACAGACAACTATAGTCATTATGGCTATATTTGTCTAATGGGAAGCAAAAGTGAATTTTTTGACAAGTTCAAGAAATTCGAGGATGAAGTAGTGAACCGACTCAACAAGAATATTGAATCTCTATGAGAGGTTCGTAGGGGTGAGTGCTTAGGATACCTAATTTGACTCATTCCTAAAGTAGGAACATGATATTGCTCGACATGGTTCGATCAATAATAAGTCAATCTAAATTGCCTATTTACTTTTGGAATTATGCACTACAAATAATGACAAACTCACTAAATAATGTTCCATCCAAATCCGTGGAGAAAATGTCTTGTGAGCTATGGAGTTGAAAGACACCTAAGCTCGACTTTTTCAAGATTTGGGGTTGTGAGGTATACATCAAGAAATTGATGTCGACCAAGCTTCAACCAAAAGCGGATAAGTGCTTCTTTATAGGTTGTCCTCATATGATAAGGGGATACTACTTTTAGTTTATCACCTCCAATCGAAAGATTGTAGAGAGAGATATGATTTTTCTGGAATTTCTGGAAAAGAGAGAAAAGTAGTGGGAGTAGAGTTGAGCTTGAGGAAACTCAAGATACTCTACAAGATCATGATGTGAATGTTGCATTCAAAATCATGAAGGCCCAGCCGAGATTCATTTGGTTAGTGGGAGCATGAGCGAGAGATCCTTACAAGAAATTGTGAGAGAATCTCAATCATCCTCACCTAGTGTGCGTTCGAGAGTCGAACATGAACCTATTCCTCAAGCAATTGTGGAAGAAGTTCGAGAGACACGAGAAGAACCAAAAGAACTAAGAAGGTCAATGAGGGAAAGGAAGAAACCCAATAAGTATGTGGGACTTCATGAGATCATGGTACTAGATACCAAAGATCCCTCGACCTTCCGAGAAGCAATGGAAAAGACTCCAAACTATGGTTAAAAGCCATGGAATCCGAAGTAGAATCCATGCATGATAATCAAGTATGGAACTTGATTTGACTTCCTCAAGAGAAAATATCATTTGGTATAAATGAGCATTTAGGAGGAAGATAGACATGGATAGTAACTTGACAACCTACGAAGCAAGGCTTGTAGCAAAAGTTATACTCAAATTAAAGAAATTGACTTTGATGAAATTTTTGAGAAGTTGCCATATTAAAATCTATTCGGATTATGCTCACTATTACCGCATTTCACAATTGTGGGATATGGAAGATGGATATCAAAATGACGTTCCTTAAACAGGAGCTTGGAGGAGGATATGTACATGGTACAACCTCAAAGTTTTGATGATCCAAATAATAGCGAGAAGAAATGCAAGTTTCGAGAATCCATTTATGGATTGAAACAAGCATCGAGGAGTTGGAACAAACGCTTTGACGAAGAGATGAAGGAGATTCACTTCATTCAAAGTAAAGGATAACCTTGTCGATACAAGGAGATTAGTGGGAACCATGTAGTACTTCTGATCTTATATGTCGATGACATATTGCTCATGAGCAATCATATACCTTAACATTAGCAAACGAGAAATTTCATTGAAATCGGCATTCTCAATGAAAAGAAATGGATGAGGCCAAACACATCTTGAGAATCAAGATACATTGAGATACATCCCGTAGACTCATTGGCTTCAGTCAACGTGCATACATTGACAAGGTCATGGAAATGTTCAGGGTGAACAATTCCGATGTGGACAATGTGCCAATAAGTATGAGTATAAGTGTGCAACTCAAAGAGTCTCAACGTGCTCAATCACGCAGAAACTTGGAGTACATGAAGGTAGCCCTTATGCTTCAGCAAAAGGAAGGACCATGTACACAATGACTTGCACAAGACTCAATATCTCGTATGCTCTAAACGTGACAAGAGGTCACCAATCCAACGCAAGTCCTAATTGTAGGATTGCGGTCAAGAATATTCTGAAGTACCTTAACTGGACTGAAGATAAGGTTCTTGTTTATGGAAGACAAAGGAGAAAATAGCCGAGGGCTATTTTGATGCAATTCTCATAGGAATTCTTGACAATAGGAGGTTGGGATGATGATGCGTCATCATTATCGAAGGTGGAGGCATGAGCTAGTGTAGTTAGGAGTAATATCACTACGGCTAACTCAACCACCAATGAAAGACAAAATAAATAAATAGGTGGACACAACAGTAACACAACTGATCCATTCAACAAACCTTCATACCAAGCTAAGAGACGAAATATATTTCGAGTCCATGGATCCAAGGATCCATGTAGATTGGCTTGATAGGTGATTTGAGAAGGTTACCCTAGTTATTAATGTTTTATGCATTGAGAATGTATGTGAAAGAAAACTTTGATAACAAGTGGGAGATTGAAGGGAATGTGTTCTAAAAGTTTTACTTTTAAATGTCAATTATTATGAATTGAATGAGAAATCATTTTGTTCCTTGTTTATGTTATTCGTCTTTTGGAAGTGTTAAGGAAGAGGCTCTTGGTCCTTAACCGAAGAGCTCTAAAAGATATTGGTTTACATAAAACAAAAGATATTCACAATCATGGTAATAAACATGGGACATTTATTACCGAGTTAAGATTGTCGTGTTGGTCATAGATCATTGTAGCTCTACAAGTGAGTGACAACACGGGTACACAAAAGAGGAAAATAGTACTTTTGTATACCGAATTGACCTAACAAGTAAAATATTATAGGAATGTGTTTCTATGTCATTAATATTTTATTGTGTCCTTGCTACTTTGATATGAGACTTATATCCGATCGCTTAAGGAGTTCTTAATTAGACTAGTGTCTTGAGCTATCGATGAGTGTAGTGTAAAGGCATTAGTTGGTTAAGCATAACTTTCGTTGGAGAAGATAGTTAGTCAAAAGACTATCATTGCCCCTCTTAATTGAGTGATGATATTATTGGGCCCCTTGATAAAGCAAAGTTATAATGTGCACAATGTGATTTGAGTCAAGTCACATATTTGTAACTAGCTTAAAGAGATCAAGAAATGAATACTAATACAAAGATGACACAATACTACTTTGTGTGTATTCTTAATATCATGAGGCAAGGGACGGACACAAGTGGTGCACTCCATCACTAATTGGATCGGGTTTTGGTTCGAGTGGAATTAAGACATCTAACTAATTGGGAGCTATAATGTGTAGCTAGATACCGCTTATAGCTTGTGATATTAAGCTCTTAATATCACTGCCAACTTAGTTTAGATCCTCTCATAGGTCACACCACAAAACTGGGAAACGAGTAATGGGATTTTGAGTTCATAGGATGTGTCGGGTTTCATGTAGAAAATATGACACATGGGGTGAACAAGCAAAATCAAAATTATGTTGTGATTAATAACATAATTAGAATATAAATAAAATTCATATGTGATGTAAATATTATGAGGTGTAATGATTGATCATTACATAGGATAATATGTTGCATAAGTTGTGAATTTACTACTAATCTCGAAATGTCAAATTTTGTAGGGGTTAAACCGAAATTTGACAAGTCTGCAGAACAGTGCTCCAACAGTCGACCGGTTAGCAGTAAACAGTCGACCGATCGGGCACGGTCGACCGGATGTGTCTCGACTGATAACAGGGAATTTTCATCTGTTCGAACGGTCGATCGAATGTAATCGGTCGGTCGACCGAACATAGCGATGGAATAATTCCTGTTACGAACGGTCGACCGAGTTATTGAACGGTCGACCGAAACCTGGTTCGAGCGGTCGACCGAACCTCCAAACGGTCGACCGGTCCAGACGGTTAATGCAGAATTAATTTAAGAATTAATTAAATCATGCATGGAATTGGTCCATAATTGATTTAATTCGTGGCTAATATTATTTATTATTAAATAATGGATGGTTAGATGAAATTTTGCATGAAATCATGGGCAAGAGGTTGCACATGAATAGGTAATTTGAAGAGAACTTATAAATACAAATTTATCTCATTACCTCCTTAATTCATTCATTATTTTCTTATGCAAAATTCTCTCTCCATGATTCTCCACGAAAATCCCTTAATTCTTAAGTTTAGTTTTAGTTCTTAAGAGATCATCTTCTCAAGAGAATTAAAGAGGGGTTTGTAATTAGATTCTAAACCCTATCGGAGATTGAGAGACTAGCTTCCCTCTCTCCGATCTTGTTTAGAGTTTGGTGAATACTCGGAGGCATCCGGCGCAGCGAGGAGCATCCCCAACGTCTTCGAATCTTCAAGAAGTTTTAGAGAACTTCTAGGTATGAATTTCGGAGCTCATATTTGTTTTAATAAAGTTATTGAAACAAATTGATGCATGCATAAAATAAATCGAAGAAAATTGTAAATTGATCCTTATTGTGCATAAAAATTTTGAAAATAAATATGTACAATTAAACATGAAATCCTACAATTCTTGACCGCAGTCCAATGCTCAGGACCTGCGTTGGATTGGTGACGACTTGTCACGCTTAGAGCATACGAGACATCGGGTCTTGTGCAAGTCATCGCGTACATGATCGACCCAATTGCCGAAGCATAAGGGACATCCTTCATGTACACTAAGTCCTTACGTCATTACGCACGTTGAGACTTATTGAGTTGCACACCCATACTCATTGGCACACTGCCCTTTTTGGAGTTGTTCATCTGGAACATTTCCAAGACCTTGTCAATGTATGTACGCTGACTGAGGCCAATGAGTCTACGGGATCTATCTCTATATATCTTGATTCCTAAGATGTATTGAGCCTCACCCATATCTTTCATTGAGAATGCAGATTTCAATAAACTTCTCGTTTGCTCAAGCAAAGGAATATGATTGCCCATAAGCAATATGTAATCGACATATAAGATTAGGAATACTACATGGCTCCCACTAACCTTCTTGTATATACAAGGTTCTTCCTTACTTTGAATGAAGTGAAGCTTCTTCACTTCCTCGTCAAAAGCGTTTGTTCCAACTCCTTGATGTTTGCTTCAATCCATAAATGGATCTTTGAAGCTTGCATACCTTCTCGCTATTCTTTGGATCTTCAAAACCTCGAGGCTGTACCATGTACACATCCTCTTCCAAGTTCCCATTAAGGAACGCCGTTTTGACATCCATTTTGCCATATTTCATAATCATGAAATGCGGCAATAGCGAGCATGAACCGAATAAACTTGAACATGGCAACTGGTGAAAAGGTTTCATCATAGTCAATTTCATGAATTTCATGAATTTGTTTTGGTTCTTCTCGTGTCTCTCGAACTTCTTCCACAATTTCTTGAGGAGTGGGTTCACGTTCAACTCTTGAACGTACACTAGGTGGGGATGATTGAGATTCTCTCACAATTTCTTGCGAGGGTCTCTCACTTACGCTCCCACTAACCAAAGGAATCTCGGTTGGGCCTTCATGATCTTGAATGTCATCATTCATGTCATGATCTTGTAGAGTATCTTGAGTTTCCTCAAGCACAACCCTACTCCCACTACTTCTTGTCTCACGAGGATAACCAACAAAGAAGCACTTATCCGCTTTTGGTTGAAGTTTGGTCGACATCAATTTCTTGACGTAAGCCTCACAACCTCAAATCTTGAGAAAATTGAGCTTGGGTGTTTTACCACTCCATAGCTCATAAGGAGTTTTCTCCACGGATTTGGATGGAACATTATTTAGTGTGTAAGCCGCATTTTGTAGTGCATAACTCCAAAAGTAAAGAGGTAATTCCGCATGACTCATCATTGACCGAACCATGTCGAGCAATGTCTTATTCCTCCTTTCGGATACCCCATTCCACTGAGGTGTACCGGGATGGGAGAGTTGAGGTACAATACCAAACTCCTTTAGGTATGAGTTAAATTTGGCACTTAAGTACTCACCTCCACGATCTGTTCGTAGAGACTTGATTTTCTTGTCGAGTTGGTTCTCTACTTCATTCTTGAATTCTTTGAACTTGTCAAAGGACTCACTTTTGTTTCTCATTAGATAAACATAGCCATAACGACTATAATCATCCGTGAACGTAATAAAGTACCTGAAACCATCTCGTGCACTAGTACTCATTGGACCACATACATTGGAATGTATCAAATCCAACAAGCGACTCGCCCTTGGACCTTTCTTCTTGAAAGGCATTTTGGTCAGTTTTCCCATTATACATGGTTGGCAAGTTTCCAATGATTTAAAATCAAGTATACCAAGAAGGTTAGCTTCTTGCAATTTCTTGATGCGTTTTTCATTTGTGTGACCAAGTCGATAGTGCCACAAGAGAGTATCATTCTCGTGAGTGGTCTTAAGTCTTTTGTCATCGATATTAAAGATTTGTTTATTATTCAATTCAAGCAAATAGAGACCATTCCTTATGAATGCATTTGCATAGAAAACACCATTCTTCGATATAGAATTGCAAGAATTTGAAATATTTATATTGAAATTATCCATATCTAAGCATGATACAGAAATAATATTCTTGCTAATCGAAGGTACATAATAAACATTCTTTAGACATAAATTTAGACCACTACACAATTGAAGCACCACAGAACCTTGTGCAACCGCAGAAATGCTCGCACCATTTCCGACCTTCAATTCTACCTCGTTCCTCACGAGTTCCTTCCTATCCACGAGTAGCTGCACATTTGAAACTATATGAGCACAAGATCCGTTATCAATTACCCGATCCTGTACAGAGGTGGCTAAATTTATTTCAATAACAAATATACCTTTGGCCTTTTTGGGGCGCCGACGTTCAATCACTCCGTTGTCAAGTTCTTCCTTGTACTTGGGGCAATTTGGCCGGATGTGTCCTTTTTCACCACAGTGAAAGCACTCCGTGTTGGGAGTTGGAGACTTCTGAGATTTCCACCTCGAGGCACTCGCACGAGCACCTCCTACTCCCTTGCTCTTGATTGAACCACTTTTGGTAGATTTGCCCTTTCTTTTACCAATCTTTTGGCTCCTCCCATGGACGGCAAGGACATGCTTGTCCCTACCCTTGCCCATGTCAACTTCAGCAGTTTTGAGAGTGTTGTGTAGCTCCTCAAGACTCACCTTTTTTTCACGCACGTGGTAGTGCAGCACAAAGTCCTTAAAGGACGGGGCTAGAGAGCCAAGAATCATATATTCAGCAATGTCCTCGGGCATTGGTGAAGAGAGCTTTGCCAACTTCTCAAGGTACCATTGCATCGTGAGAAAATGCATGGATACCGATGTTCCCTCCGCCATATGGCACCTTGTGAGTGTGATGGTGGTCTTATAGCGCTCCTTTCGGGCACTATCCATAAACATCTTCGAAAGAGCCTCCATGGTCTTCTTGGGTTTTGAATCCAAGTATTTCGCTTGAAGCGAGTCACCCATGGATGCCAGCATGAGACCGTGAACTTCGTTCTCTTGGTCTTCCCACTTGGCTTTAGCCTCTTTCTCTTCATCGGTTGATCTCTCATTCCATTTTGGGATTGGACCTACCAAAATGTGAGATAGTTTCTCAAACTTTAACACGATGTTGAGTTTGAGTCGCCAACTAATGAAGTTTGAGCCATCATTTGCTAAAGGGTGTTTTTCTATCATGGATCGTACGATAGGTTGGATATTTGACAATTTCTACAAAATAAATCATACAGGTTTTAATGCCAATTTTATGTTTTAAAACACATACATATATATCGAATATAAATGTAAATACTGCAAATAAAATTGTCCATAAATGCAGCAATCCAAGATCCCATCAATTGTAATATAGACTAGCTAAGGGCTATCGAATACATCACAATATCAAGGTAAGAAAAACTCTTTCTAATCACAACCTTTTTGAATTTTAGCATCTTCAAACTCTTGTGATTCTTGTCGTTTTAATTATGAGGGAATATGTCATATTCTCTAAAACTTCTTGATGTTCCAGAGACGTTGAGGAAGACGATAGTCGCTTCTCGTTGCGCCGGATGCCTCCAAGTGTTCACTGAAACCCTAAACAATGTTGGAGAGAAAGGAGCTAGTCAATCAATCTCCAAACTAGCTTAGAATCTAGCTACAAACCCCTTCCTTAATCTCTGAGATTTCTCCTTCGAAAGACTTAGAAAACTAAGAGAATTTTCGTGGCTTTTTGTGGTGAATTAGGAGAGAAAATAATTAGAAAAACATCTAACTTAATTAAGGAGAATAAGGACCTATTTATAGGCTCCAATCTTAATCTCAATCATGACTATTCTTAAGCCATGTTTTCTTGACATTTTCTCTCACAAACTAATTCCATAATGCATTACATGCATCCACAAAACGTTTGACCAAGTTTGGAGCTAATCAAACCATTGATCAAATTAATCTCTTAATTATCAAAGGTAGAAAATCGATCGCGGTTCGGTTTATCGAGTCACACTCGGTTATCCGAATATGTCACGATTGTTTTACCGAGTATTAGACGGATGACCAATTCTTAAGGAGAAAAAATCAACTTAACCGATCGGACGAATTCTTGTCTATAACTGAATGCATTTCGGTTAACCGAACATATCGGAACTGGACATTGTTCGGTCGACCATTTCTGATTCGGTACACCGTACCAGAGTTCCAGGCACTTTGGTCAAGTTCGGTCAATCAACTATGACTATCCGTTCCACGTTCGGTGGACCGATCCACAGATCCTTCGGTCGACCGAACCATAACGGATTACCGAACTTTTACCCGATTTAGCCTTTTCAAATTTTGGATTTATTTCCATCAAAATTTGAACTTTTGAGGGTTTTAGCAAATTCACAACTTTTGCAATATATTATCCTATGCAATAATAAATTATTGCATCCCATAATATATGCATCTCATATGAATTTATCATGATTCTAATTATGTTATATACAACATAATTGATTTTACTGGTTCACTACATGTGTCATATTTTCTATAAGAAACCTGACACATCATATGAACCAAAAATCAAGCTTCTTGTTTCCCGGTTTTTGCGGTGTGACCTATGGGAGGATCTAGACTAAGTTGGCAGTGATATGAAGAGCTTAATATCACAAGCTATAAGTGGTATCAAGCTACATATTATAACTCCTAATTAGTTAGATGTCTTAATTCCACTCGAACCAAAACCGATCCATTTAGTGATGGAGTGCACCACTTGTGTCCGTCCCTTGCCTCATGATATTAAGAATACACACAAAGTAGTATTGTGTCATCTTTGTATTAGAATTCATTTCTTGATCTCTTTAAGCTAGTTATAAATATGTGACTTAACTCAAATCAAATTGTGCACATTATAACTTTGCTTTATCAGGAGCCCACTAATATCATCACGCAATTAAGAGGGGCAATGATAATCTTTTGACTAACTATCTTCTCCAACAAAAGTCATACATAACCAACCAATGCCTTTACACTACACTCATCGATAGCTCAAGACACTAGTCTAATTAAGCAATTCTTAAGTGGTCGGATATAAGTCTCATATCAAAGGACCAAAGTCACAGTAAAACATTAATGACACAGAAAACACAATTCTATAATGTTTTACTTATTAGGTCTATTCAGTATACAAAAGTAATATTTTCCTCTTTTGTGTACCCGTGTTGTCACTCACTTGTAGAGCTACAATGATCTATGACCAACACGACAATCTTAACTCGGTAATTAATGTCCCATGTTAATTACCATGATTGCGAATATCTTTTGTTTTATGTAAACCAATATCTTTTAGAGCTCTACGATTAAGGATCAAGTGCCTCTTCCTTAACACTTGTAAAAGACGAATAACATAAACAAGGAACAAAATGATTTCTCATTCAATTAATAATAATTCACATTTAAAAGTAAAACTTTTAGAACACATTGCCTTCAAAAGATAAGGTGGGGGATTTCATCACCCTTTCCTTCGCCCCAAAAATCACTCTTAATCAAACATTAACTAAAAGCAAGTAGACATTGGCCCTAGGATTTCGGACGCACTAGGAGAGTAATCTAGTTGAGATCGTCATGGCCTGATCGGCGTTGCCTACCTTGTCGATAGTAGGAGGTACTGGATCTCCGGATCTGGTATCACTTGCTGGGCATTGTGGTCTTCTTTGTACGGAGGTGAGGCGTGTCGAGGCTAGTGACCACGAAGTTAGGCGTCGTCTAGCCTAAGGACCCATTGCCTTACATTGTTTGAGTTGTGCTTGCTAGTTAGGCTTCTACCTGATCCCATTACCCACGCTAGATTTAAGGATTCTTCCCTTCTCCTCTGAGTCATCTTCTTCTCACCTTCTTCTACGTTATAGTCTCCTCCCCTTTACACTCTCTGTTTGCGTTTTATTGTCGAGTCGAGCACTTTTTTCGAGCTTAGCCTCATGGTGGTGAGAGTGGTCAACTCGAGAGTTGTTTGTTGAGATGGATGATTACATGAGCGACCATCCATATCATTGTTGGGACCAGGACAATTCTTCCTGGTATTCCGGACCCATGCAACCTGGGGTGGCTCAAACGAACACCCCGTATGGTTGGGATAATCTTCATTGTGTGACTGAGCAATCATCATATAAGGGTGATATGAGAGAGGCACCGACTGCTAGATCTCCATCTAGTTACCTCAGATCATATATTGGTCAACAAACTGAGACATTGCAAGACACTTAGGCTCTTTCATGCGTGCGGTAGACGACATGAGTGCACCGGTTGCTCCAGTAGTCGTACCGTGCGACTGTTGTGGGTTGAGTGGTCATGTTATCAGGGAATGTCCTTATGTTCGCCTAGAGCCTGAGTATGAGTATACATTTTCCCAAAATGCTCAATATGACCATTATGCATCCGCGTACAACCTGAGAGGGATGGATTCATGGGGAGACAATTCTTATTCGAATTCTTATACATCATTTCTCCCCAGTATCCTCCTCCCGAATACCCAGAATTCTACCAACACCCCACTTCAAATCATTGGACACATTCTCAGCCTATCAACACCCAACCCCAAAATTTCCCAAGCTCTGACTTGGACCTCATAGTTGACCACATACCTCATTCCTTGAAACAAACTTTCCTTACGTTCATGGAAACCACTCAACAGTCCATACAAAATATGGCACTGCAAGTGAGTCAAATGTCGCAGGAATTACGTGAATGTGAGGAGAGTAACTTTTCTTGTCAACATGAGGATTCATCTTTTGATATCGAACCACCACCACATCTACAAATTTAAAGCACAATCTTTCAAAGTCAAACTCCTAGTCAGTCTGAGGGACTTGGGGTTTCAATTCACGATCACTTAGTGGAGGATTCGATACACATTGAGAATAAGATGGACCAATTTCATCATGAGTTGGCACAGGATTGTGCCTTATCTTCTTGTCTCGTAGCCCTTGAGCCACATGATCTTCATGTTGTGCCTCTTAAGGACTCACCTCTAGTGGAGCAAGAGCTCCCTAGTACCCTCAATTTCAAACAACCTGAGGAGAGTTTGTCTCTCACTATTGTTCATGATCATCTTGGAAATGATGGAACATCAAGCAACTACATTGCTAATGAGGGTATTAGGAGTTCCTTGGAGGATACCTTGGGTATGAGACCCACTTTTTGTTCGCCTGGTGTGTCGGACATGCCTAACGAGGTTCTTGACCTCGTTCCGACGCACTAACTTGTTGGTTGGAGAGTTTGGATTGACGAACATAACTTAAACACCGCAACGGGAGAAACTCTTCTTCCGTTGCCCCATATTTCCCAAACTCTTGAGAGGTTCAAGCTCTTTCAATTTAATCCTTTGAATGAGACGCCTTTGCGTCCAATTCATGAACCTCTCCTTTGATCTTGTGATCTTTGTGAGTGGGGCCCAAACATGAGTATTCTGGCCCCGCGTGGTGTCATGTTCTCTTTCCAAGTGCATTGACCCACTCTTGAGGTTCCCATTTGATGTCTTTTGACAAATGAAGATGGGAACTTATGTTTGTACATAGTTATATTCAAAAAAAGTACAATAAAAGACTCATTCAGTGAGCATCGAATTTTATGGGCTCCAACCCTTGAGTATTTGGGTCTCATTTCTTTCACGTATTTGTATCCCTTCTTTAGCATCTCACAGGTTTTGAGGGAATTCGGGTTTGTGTCTATCAACATAACCTTGAACTTTCTTTTCCTGTTCATATTGGTGAGATCTTTCCTTTTTCATGCATAAATCAATGTAGTATTTTGCTCGCATTCATTGAGGACAATGCATAAAGTAGGTGTGGGGGGTGTTTTACGTGTGTACATAGTTGAGTCTTTTCCTTTGATTTTTGTTTTCTTTTGTGTGTATTGTTAGGGTCATGTTAGTGTGTTGCATTTAATATCGATATATCTGTTTGTCATGATCCTTGCGTGACTTGTCTTCTTTTGCTTGCCTAGTCCTTCAAAATTTTCACATTTCTTTCAAAATCTTCATGTGTTTGCGAAAGAAAATGTTTTGTGAGTTTTGTGTGTGTTTAGCATGTGCAAAACCGTTGAGAGGCAAAGTAAAAAAGAAAGCTCCAAAATTTGTCTTGAACTTGATGCATTAGGATATCTAGTACAGTGGCTTTAGAATTTATCGAGTCGTTAGGATGCACCCCAGTTTTCCTTTGGGGGTGAGTAATCATTGGGTTTCAGTGCTGAAACATTTAAAGAAGTTCACCCTGAACCTAGTAAGTCAATAATTCGTGTCTGTTAACTTAATGAAGTTTGTTGTAGTCAAGGACCTTTTAAATCTTGTTGTAACACATTAAGTGTAGGGGTTTTGGTTCATGTGTAGATAAGAAATATATGAGTAGGTGTTCTCTCTTCTCGCACGGCTCCTATCACTCGGGAGAGTAGGTTTGAGGGGACATTGTGCCTGGTGCTTTCGAGTCATCTGACTTGGGATGCACCGACCGAACTCTCGTTACACGGGTGGTCGGGATTGCCCTATGTGGAGATTTGGGGAAAGGTGTACGTGATAGTGTAAGTCATCATGGGCAATGATGCACGAAACCTGACCCTGGGAGAATAAGCCCCAACTAATAAAAAGAAAAGAAGAAAAACAAAAAAATGAGAAAAGAAACAAAAGGAAAAAAATGGTAATGCAAATAAGAACCTTAATGGACTTTACACTTTGTATCACTTGAGGATGTTGAGGTTATCTATGTCTTTCACTTAATTCCTTATTTAACTTGGACGAATGGTTCATTAGGCTAGGTGTGTGGACTAATTACCTTTATAGAGTCGGCCCGTAGGATGACCGCGTCCAATGATCGACAAAATTTGTCCAACGAGTTGAAGTGTCTAGATTGAATAATGCAGCTTGTTCGGATTTTGTGGGTATATCCGCTGAAAACCCTCAGGAGACAACACTTCTCCTCTTTGGCAACAAGGAGGTTTAACGACTTGTTGCATGTGCTAAGTGCAACCGTGATTCCAACGAAAGTGAGTTAGGATTTCTTGTTTCTCGTTTGCTTTTTGTCTTTCTTTGTTTTGCTCAGGACTAGCAAAAACTTAGGTGTGGGGGTATTTGATTGACATCATTTCATGCTTATATTTGTATCTTATATCCATTTTCTTACACCTAAGCAATGCTATGTGACGAGTTTTATGTTTGAATTTCAGAAATAAATAGGTTTGAAGAGAAGAGGAATAAAAGGACCTAAAAGCATGAAAAAGGACTGAGTTGAGAGACTCAAGGACTAAGATGCAAGGGAGAAGGACCTGAACGTAGGACCAAAGAGCAGAACATAAAACTCCACACCATCATGGGGAGTATTTTGCCAATTCTATTCGGGTCGGAGCTCCAACAAGTGAAGTAGATGCATCAAAGACCAACAAAGACATCCAGCAAAGCCCAGCATAAAATCCAGCGTGATCCGGACCATATAAACCGCCAATTGGCGGTCTGTTTTGGCCCGAATTCGCTAATATTTTGGTGGGTTGCGTATTAGTGTGTATTTAGTCCATTTCTGGTATTTGTTTAGTCCCATACCGGGGGATTGTCCCGGATTACCTTTTTCTATGACTATAAATAGAACTCTTTACCTTCTATTGTAATCACACATTGCTTGGTGGCATTCTCTCTACTAAGGAGTAAGCCTTGAAGCAAAACTCAAGGTGGAGAAGAATGCTACCTTCAATGTGAGTCATTGTTAATAAAATAATTGTTCTAGTTTCTTTTAATCTTGTCTTTTAATTCTTGCATGTTTCTTTAGTTTATGTTTCTTTCAATTAGCTTCTTTAATGTTCATTTCTTGCTTAGTTGAATTTCTTTTCAGTATAATGTTTCATTTTGTTAATGTAGTTAGTTTAATTATGAGTGAGTAGTTCCATCCCCTTTGGGGGTGGAGTAGAGGTATGTACATGTTATGTAGGTGGTATGAATGCTAGATATTATTGTTGTGAGAGATATTAGTATGCTTTCTTGAATTAATAAGAACTTTACTTGATGGTTTCTTCCATAGTTAGGTACACTCCATGCTCGTTATGTTCTTAATAACAACCTTGCATTGCTCATATTAATCACCTAGGTTAGTGTTGTAAATGATAGGTCTTGCCATGAGGTACTTCTTAAGCATTAACAAACACGAACCACACTTGAGCTTATTGTATGCATTCACCACACTCATTTCATGTGCACACACACTCCACCCCTTAGGGGTTTTCCATTCCTGAGTTTTATCTCCTTTCATTAGTTGCTTAGTTTAGTTTTTTTGTCATTTCATTTCATGCTTTCTAGTTTCCTAGTTTAGATTAGTGTAGTTTAGTGTAATCAATCTTTCTCTCATTTCTTTCCCACTCGCCTTCGCACAAACCAAAAGTCGACACACCTCCCTGTGGATCGACCCGTATTTGCCACCGCTTCAACGCGGTCGTGCACTTGCGGTTTAATATAAAACAAATCAATCACACAGCCAGCCCGATCTAGCGCATGCTCCTTGCGCACGCTAGAAGGGAATCGGTTGGTGGTGCAACCGTTGCACCAGCCACCACCTGATGTTGGTTGACCCCTCCATCCAACATCCCCTCCCATAAAACTCTTCAGGGGATAGGAGCATACCAGATTAGCAAGGAAGTTGTCTGAAATTAGCCGGAGATTCTGCCCACCAAACTTCTAGCTGCACCAGAGGTTGTACTAGACGTCGCTTCTAGCCTCGCTCGATTTGAAGTTTGCTGGAGCACCACCTGAGTGGCCTGACCACGTGGCTGAGGAGTGGAAGAGGTGGAGGAGATGTGTGGGAGGTGAAGAGGTGTGCAAGGGTTGGCTAGTGGGAGAAACTTTTTGTTAGCTTGCTAGGACTCTTCAATTTCAAATCCTTCATGGCTAATCAAGCCACCTAAACACATACCAAAAATGGCACCAGCAAAGACATCCCAAAAGCCACGAAAATGCGCATCCAAACCCTAATGCAACCATTCCAATTCCATGCCACTTCAACACGGGTTTAGCCCTAAACCGACCCTACACTCACTCGGACCCAAATTGAGTCGATCAGGTCAAACAACCGCGCGCTCGCCCGAGGTGTCGCACCCGATCGACCAAAAAGAAATCCGATCAAATCTACTCAAACAAACATTTCATAACACAATTTGACATTCCAAGAAGTCAATTATGCATAACCGTGGAGAGTGGACTTGTTATTATTAAAGCAGGAGAGCGGGTCTTACATGAACATAACACAGACCTCCTCAAATTCCCTGAGAAAAATATAGGGGTCACCCTTCCCAGTGAAGTGAGGGAGCATGAATATAAATTGAAGCTTAACCTTAAAGTGGTTCTCATTTGCCTCTGGCAATATGATGCACGAAGGTATAGCAATACGGCTTGGGTAGCATCGATCACGTAGAGAAACAAAAACAAGAACAGGTGGAACGGGTGAGACATGTGGGACAGGTGGGTCCAGCAGCTGCTCCTCCTCGTGGTACTGAGCAGCCATGGAACCCGGATTGTGTGCCACACGAGAAGATGAAGGCATCGAGAAATCGACTACTAAGGCAGGATTGACGACACGGCTCGTCAAACAACAACTCTCGTCTCGTGCTCACACACGCATGCACAAAGGTTCACACACAAACCAAAACTTTTTTATAACAAGGAAGCAAAATGTGCATGGAGGAGAAGCCGGGAGGACACAGAAGAGAGAATGACTCAAGAGAGAAAGGAAGAAGTCCTTAGGCTACGACGGGGAGGTACCAGTAGAAGCACACGAGCAATCAAGGCTCAAACAACCTAAGGTCGCTATAGGTCCTTACAACTAGACGACGCCTAACAGCAACGTCATGCGGCCTCAACACGTATCACCTCCCTACGATGAGTACCACAAAGCCCAACAAGTGAGCCAAGATCTGGATATCTCGTCTCTCTTACTATCGACAGAGTGGACGACGTCGATCAGGCCATGACGGTCGTGACTGTATCACTCTCCTAATGCGCCCGACATAGGGTCAATGTCTACTTAATTTTAAAATTAGGCTCTTTATTAATGTGGTTTTTAGGGCGAAGGAAAGGGTGATGAAATTCCCCACCTTATGTTATATGTGACAACTCCTCCTTAGTAGCGTTTTTGGAGTCCTAATCTAGAAATCAACTCTCCAAACAAACGCTCAACTCACACTTGTTGCAATGCAATTCCTACCAACTAATGCATGGTCATACCAAATGCATGAATGAGTGTAGGAGAGGCGTACCTCAAGCCAGCGCTCAACAACTGGAAGTAAAGCTAAAATAAAAGACAAACTATGTGCCTAAGTCAAGTATATGATGCATGACCTAAACAAGCAAGAATGCATAATCTTTTGCTTTGGATTTTAGGGTCCAAGTTGCTTAAAAAGGGATTGATTATTGATCTGGGGGGAAATTAAAAGTCAAAACATGTCAAATTAATCCCCAGACCACTATGTTGAAACACAAACAACCAGAAGAAAGTAGGGGCAAGTAGAGCTCACCAGGCCACCAATTGACGGTCCACAATAGCTGATTAGTGATCTGTTTTGCTTTTCTGGCCTCCAAATTTCTTCCGGTGCCTTCCCTTGATGTTTAGAGCCTCCTGCAACAAAGAGAAACTACAAAACACAAATTAAATCCACTCGAATCGTCCAAACCAGAGTCTGGACTGACACCTCCCCGGCAACGGCGCCAAAAACTTGTTTAAACGTTTTAAATACCACAAGTGCACGACATCGGTGAAGACACGACAAGTACGGGTTGATCCATAAGGAGGTGAGTAGCCTCTGGTTTATCTGAAATCAAGTGGCGAAAAAGGGGAAAGATATTTGATTATGCTAAGCTAAACTACACTATACTATTAAGTAAGAAAAACGTAAGAAAGCAACTAAATATTGGAAAAAAAGGAAAGAAACCCCTAAAGGGTGGAGTGTGTGCACATATGAAGTGAAATAAGTGATGAATGACGCATGTAAACATGTATGTGTTTGTGTGTCGTGTGTGTCTTCATGCATAGGAAGTGTATAAAGATGTGGCAAAACCTATCAATTCATTCACACAACGTATCGACAATTACTACTTGATTATCATAAGATTAGGCTCAGCATGAGAAGTGTCTAAAGATATGGTAAGACTCATAACAAATCATGAACTCATGTGAAGAACAAAGCTAAGCATGAGAGGTATCTAAATGTTATGACAAAACTCATCAAAACAAAGTTTCTTCAAACAATCAAGCAAGCAACCACAAATACAAACACTTAACTAACATGTAGCATATTCAACAAGAAATTTCAGTCAATTAACATGAGGAAACTAAGCATGAGAATTGTTTAAATCTTAGGCAAAACTCATCAAAATCCTCAAACATGTAGATGATTAAAATACCCTCAATGAAACATACAAACATGCAAGTTTACACAATCCAAATTTTATCAAACATCCAAACATCACAACATACATGTACATCATCTCCACCCCCCGAAGGGGGATGAAACTACTCACTAATCATTAACCTAACTATTATATTAAGAGAGGAAAACATATTAACTAAGTCTACTAAGATTAATGAAACGAAATTAAGCTAAACATGCAAGAAGATAAAAGAGTCAACATTAAACTAACAAAAACTTCTTTTATTAATTGACTCACATTACAAACAGCATCTCCCTACTTGAGTTTTTTCTTCAAGGCTTGACTCTAAGTAGAGAGATTGACCACTACGCAATGTATAGTATTACAAGAGAGGAGGAAGAGTTCTATTTGTTGTCATAGAAAAAGTTATTCAGGGACAATCCCCCGATGTGAGACTAATGAAACATTCTCATAATAGACATAAACACATAATCCATATCCTAGAGAAACCGGTCGGATTCGTAAAAAAATGGATGGCCAATTGGCGGTCACTTTTCCCAGATCCGACCCATTTTTGGACATTTTCTTTAGTTCTTCACTTCTTCACATGGGGTGCACTCGGATCGGTTAATGGAGTGTCGGCCCGAATCTAATTGCTAAAATTTTCCTCATGATGGTGTGAAGTTTCTTGATTTTCTCATTTGTCCTTTTGGTTTTCATCCGAGTCCGTCCCTCTTGCATTTTACTCCATAAATCTTACAATTCAGTCCTTTCCTGTGGTCTTAGGTTCTTTTTGTGTCTCTTCTTCTCAGTTGTTTTATTCCTAAAATTTAAATATAAAACTCGTTACGTAGCATTGCTTAAGTTAAAAATAGAGGATATAAGCATGATATGATGTCAATCATGTTTAGTTCGAGTGAGCAACACATCTTTGTTATTTTGGTAACTATAATGTGTAGCTAGATACCGCTTTATAGTTTATGATATAAAGTGTTTTATATCATTGCCAACATAACTTAGATCCTCATATAGGTCACACCACAAAACTAAGAAACAAGGAATTTGATTTTACATTTTATATGATGTATTGAAATACATGTGGTAAAATATTAAAATCAATATATCTTGATTACGACATTGTTAGAATAATCAATAAATTTATATGACCTGTAAATATATTATGTGGTTGTTTGACATTATATATATGATTATATGTTGCATATTATAATGTTGTTCGTAACATTATAAAATATAAATTTGCTAAAACCCCACAGATCAGATTTTGTTGGATATTGATCCAAAATTTGATGAAGGAATAAATC
Source organism: Triglochin maritima (assembly GCA_963682175.1). Lineage (NCBI taxonomy): Eukaryota > Viridiplantae > Streptophyta > Magnoliopsida > Alismatales > Juncaginaceae > Triglochin > Triglochin maritima. The sequence goes on from OY821779.1 coordinate 19,766,052, forward strand.
GGTCAAATCGGTCGACCCTTTCACAAACTTTGTTTGACCAAAATCAGGGATTTTTCCTGGTTGGGAAACGGTCGACCATTTGGCAATCATGGTTTAACCGAAATCAGGGATTTTTCTTATTGGGAAACGATCGGCCGTTTGGACGTGTTGTTCGACCAAAATTGATGATTTATAACCAATCGGTTGAATGGTTGACTATTTCAGTCGACCGTTTGCGTACGGTTTTTTCGGAATTAATAAGAGAATTTATTTGATCATGAGTTGGATTTGTTCCAATTTGGTCAGAGGAGGTTAATGGATGATTATGTGTCGAAATATGATTGGTTTAGAGAAGCTAAAAACAATGGATCATGTGTAAGTGGGTTACACATGATGTGGGATGGAGGAAGCCCTATAAATAGGTCCCTCCTCTCCTCCTCATTTATATGAATGCAAAAATTCTCCTCTACATATTTCTACACCAAATCCATCTGAAAATTCCCTTGTTAGTTGAGTGTTTGAGAGATTAAATTCTCCGGAGCATTAAAGAGGTAATTTGCTAGATTCTAGCATTGATTTAGAGATTGATTGGCTAGCTCCGATCTCTCTAATCTTGTTTAGAGTTTGGTGAACACTTGGAGGAATTCCTATGCGATCCGATGTGCAACTCATCTTCCTATTGGTAAAAGGGATTTGACAAATCCCGAGATATGATCCAATTTATGTATTTCAATATTAAATATTTAATTACATATATTGAAATACAATTAGGAATTTTGTACATAAATTGTTGAAAAATATGAAAATCGATCCCAAATACTTGTTAATTTTTGTAAAAATATACACAAGTATAGGACACGAAATCCTACAGTGCTAACCCCGAGCAATCCAGGGTTACTATCAGATCGATGTACGATGTCGAGGAGGCTAGCTAGCCAGTGGTTGGGGGTGTGATTCAGGCTAATGATGGATTGGCGGATCAGGAGGCTTAATGGTGAACTTTGTTGCCACTGTTGTTGTTTGGATAGGGAACAAATCTATTTGTGTTATGTATTTTCAAGCATGGGTTAACACAGGCCAGGAAAAGAGTCAGCGGACGCCCCGTTACATTGGAATACGGGAAAATTTCTACCTCTTTTATTTTATAAATAAAGGGGGGGTGTCTGGCTTGAGGGTCCAAGCCAGACGCCTTTTTTTAATAATATTAATTAGTAATAATTGATAATTAGTAAATAATAATTAGTAATTTTGTAAATTTAGTAACTTATATCAATTTAACGAAATTTTATTTCTGAAATTTAATTAATAGTCATCGGGTTACCGTGGAGGAAAGGGAAAATCAATACCCTTACGCGTTGTGCAACCTTATGAAGAGGATTCAGCTCCTCGTCATCCACGTAGACGAGGTATATCTTCTTTGGTTAGAAGGGAGAGAGAGTATGCACGTCATCATCAGACATGTAATGACCCATTTCATGATGAGGACGTTTCTGAGGAGGGTGATGATGAGGAGCGGTATGGGTTGGAGTTTTAGTGGGAGGAGGCGTGTGGTAGTGGACGGGGGAGACGTGGTAGTTCTTATACTGCTGAGTGTGTGGTTCGGAAGGGTAGAGGTGATAGGTTTGCGACTAGCGATTCAAGTTCGTGCATTGTGGATGCCCAAACTCACAAAAGGAAGAGGGTTGATGACAAATTATGGATCGTCACTGATATGATGCTTGATGGTCCTATAGATGGGAGCATAATTCCTAGTTTTGGCGGCCACATTGCTAGACGCATTTGGGCGGGCAAGGATCGGAAGGTTCTGAAGTGCCATAATCGAAGCAGAGCCTGTATTACACTGCAGAGTTGGCGGTCAGTTTTCAGTGTCAATATCACGGAGACCATTGTTGCTAGCAGTTTAGATCACTTGCCTTGGAACACGTTCACTCACATTGACATGTCGTTGATATCTGCATTCGTAGATCAGTGGCAACCTGACACGAACTCTTTCCACCTACCTTTCGGAGAGATGACAATCATGCTTCATGACGTGGTCTAGATCCTTCGCATTGTTGAGGGTCGTTTGGTCGTTGCTCAGGCATTGATGGTTGAGCTGAAGAGTTATGTAGTTGAGCTACTCGGGGTGACCGTTGTTGGCCTTGGGAAGGATAGTCCCTTTTGGAGTGGTGGTGGTGTTAGCATTGACTCTGTTGACGATTTCTGGCTTTCTGCAGACGCCCCCATTCCCTGCGGCCCGAGGAGATGTAGTTAACTGCTTACCTGTTCTTATTGCTCGGATGCATCTTGTTTGTCGACAAGAGCGGTTGTAGGGTCAGACCACATGACATATTGGAGACTAGGTATCCGGATACTATTGGTGAGTACTCGTGGGGGTTGGCGACGTTGCCATACCTATATCGTTAGTTGGGGATAGCTAGTCGTGCTGATTGTGTAAGTATTGCTGATTGTCGCATGTTGCTGCAAGCTTGGATATATGAGTACTTTCCTCCTTTCCGCCCGCATCAGGAGCGGAAAATCGTTGATTCAGGTTGTCCTTGTTCGCGTATGTGGACCGTCTGGAGCGAGGATAAGAGTGAGGCCTGACTACGTTCCATTCGTAGACACTAGATCAGATGACTACATCGTATGTATAAGACTATATTATTATTTACGTTTATTTAAAAAAAATATTATTAACGTGTCAACGTTTAGGTGGAGTGGTTGCCTTATGGTCCTCACCCTGCTGCGGAGGTACCGAGGACCATATTGATGTGTGGTTATATTCGTTATGGGGATATAATCGAGCCTTATATGCCTGATCGCGTCTTGCGTCAGTTAGGATACGTTCAGGTTATCTCAATTGGCATCCTGATGACAGAGCATGCAGTACGGTATGAGACTTCGACGACATACGACCTTAGGTACCCCGCTTCTGTTAGGATCTATGGCCCTCTAATCGATAAATAAATGCGGAATGAAAAATAATAATCGAAGGATTAAGGAAGAGACAATTGCAAACCACAAATTCGTCGACGCTGGAGTTTAGAGAGGTTCGACACCCACACCCGGGTCCTAATCCTCCTCGCAAGCCTCGCTTGATCCCCCGAGCCTCGCTTACGGTTCCACTAACCGATCTCCGTTCCGGGCCAAGATCAACACCGTTTACAACTCCTAGCCTCGCGAACAACCTCTCCTCGCTTATGTCTCTTCTCACAATCCAAAAGGGAGCTTCCTCAAAGCTTTACAATTTTGTGATTCTTTGAATATGGAGATGGAATCACAATCTAACTAACACTCTATACTTGAGCACACCTTGATATTGATATTGATATGGAATTGGATATGCAAGTGGTGAAGTTTAGGCTTGAGTGTTGTGGATTGAGAGCTTGAAGATGGAGAGGATTTGGCTTTGAGTATTGGATAGATAGGAAGTGTTCAAGAGATCCCAAAACCAACAAATGAGGTCTTATTTATAAGCCTTCAAGCTCAACTAGCCGTTTGGGGGTTGGTAGGGAAATGGACCAATATAAATTCAAGATGTGATTTAAGCTCGGGCAGAAATCAAGGCATATTCGGCCGACCGTTATCCAAACGGTAGTCCGAAGAATTGGTCTGAATTAAGAATGTGACCGTTGGAGCAAAGTCCAAAAGTGGGACATTATACCTAAAGCCAATAATTGGTCTGACATTATACCTAAAGCCAATAAGGAATCGGTAGACCGATAGGTATTCGGTCGTCCGAAGTGGGACAAGTCAATCGGGCTCTAGGGACTCGATTCGAATGTGACCGTTGGAGCAAAGTCCAAAACCGGTCTCGGGCTATTCGGTCGACCGAAAGTGGTTCGGTCTTCCGTTGGGGCAATTCCAGAGAAGACTTAAGTTTTACTGGTAGGAAGTATTTGGGTATCTGAATGGTGGTCGGTGGACTGAACTAGACAAGATTCGGTTGACCGAAAGGGGTACGGTTTACCGATGATAGACAAGACAGAATCCTAGTGCTCAAGTTTACATTAAACCTTATGGACTCAATAAATACAAAATTACATGTCTTGGTCCAAAGCTTTGATTACAAGTCTTGAGTCTTGATGTCTTTGTCCCAACGCTCATTTCCTTGATTGTCTTGATCAACCTATTAAGATGATTACAAGTATACAAATATATATGCAATGCATGTAATCGTGTTTGCTTACTTTTAGGTTGATTGATTAAGATTAGTTTAATTAATCATCAAAATTAATATAGATTAAGGCCAAAAGGCCAACAGCTTCGACCGTAGAATCAATTTGGCACACATTTCCGAGAGGAGCCCGACTTCATGTTGTCGATCTCGCACGTAGTCGCGATCCCTCCACTTGTAATGCAGATTATTTGGCTTGGTTTTGTAAGTACTCATATACCTTTCTCGTGTGCGGTATCGCCGAGAGACCTGAGAGACTACCAGATAGGACATGTGCCGATGCGGTATGTTTTTTAATATATATTTTGTTTTCATTGTTAATGGACATTCATTTTGTTGTAATATACAGTGGATGGGTAAGGCGATATGACTTGCGCAGCCGTTCTTGGATAAGAGGGACCTGATGCCGAATGATGATACGAGAGTTGCATGTGTAGAGTGGGATGTATTCATACACACGTGGAACAATCAGTTAGGCATTTCTGACCCTGATTCGGAGGACGAGACGTAGTTGTACTCGTAGTTGTAGTCGGCTTGTACCCTATGTACTTTTTTATCTGTTGTACTCTTATTATTTTTGACAAATATTTCTTTTCCTTTTTGCGACTCCGATTGTTGAAAATACTTGTTGACTTACAAAAAGTTTACTGCAATCTACTCCGTCACCACCAAAATCTTGCAATAGAACCTGAAATAATTTGAAATAACACACCATGTAAATTAAAAAATTAAAAAAAGGGATGTCTGAAAAAAATGCCTCCCCCATGGTGTGTTAATGGGGGGGCGTGACTTTCAGACACCCCCACCGATTGTTTTTTTGGTAACTTACCCCCACCGGATTCAGACGTTTCGTCAGACATTTTCTTGGTATTGATACTGGTAGAGTGAGGAAAACTGAGACAGAAACCTTATTTTAAGAGACGAGACGAAATGAGTATAAATGGAATGTAGATGACAAAATGGTAATTGACGTAGGCGATTTAAGTAATTTACGGGTGACGAATAACAATACCCTTTATTAATGCTATTTACCTACTACTAAAAAAAATTAACTTTTCAAGTTTGATATTGTGACGTTATTTTTTTGATAATTGATAAAGTTAATTTTAGTTATTTTTGAATAGCGTATATGCATTCTACCTATTACGAGTTGCTACGAGAAGGATGACTTAATTGGGTCCCCACCCCACCTAAGTGATGCTTGAACTACAAGTGATTCACAATAGGTGTATAGTAATGCGATGTTGGATTCAGAATTTAAATGAAGAAAATTTAAAATCCTGGATATCAATTGAAAACCTAAAACCAACACGAGACAAAAATGGAAATAGAATAGTTATCAAGTTGTTTAGGAGTTTGTTCTTGTTTAAGCAAGGGGAAAATTGTTGAGAGAAGTAATTCATTTTTCGTGTGCAATTTGAATGTACAATCATGCGTCCTAGTGACATTATCAGATTTGATGATTTTTGATACAACAAGATAAAAAGACACGAGCATGAAATCAGCAACTACAATGTTGTTTTTCACGAACATGGAATGAAATTGTTTTGCCATTTCGTGTCTTTTTAAGGTGGTGTATCAAAAAAAACATTAAATCTAATAATGTCGCTGGCAAGCATGATTTTAGGCTTGTCATTCAAATTGCACAAGAAAATGTATCACTTATCTCATTAGTATTTACTAGAGAAGAACCCGTGCTTTGCACGATCGGGGTATAAAAAAGTTGTGCCTTACAAATCAATGGTTAATTTTTAATGTAACATGGCAAGACGGCATGTAGCTCCATGTCATATACATATCGAAACATAAAACCATCATGAATTCAGACAAATGATATAATGTTGAAGACATTTGCTAACTGAACAGACACCTGACAGTGATCCAATTAAACGATGAGTGAAATCAACAAATATAAGGGATTGTTGGATCAAATAGGACCATAATGATGGATACAGTGAATATAATTTAGTTACATATTTACAACAAATGATTTTTTTTACAAAGTAATGGAATAAAAGAAGCATAATAATTTATCTTAATCACTTCCATACATGCAGAACAAACAGAGTATCAGTGTCATCAACCAACTCCATAACATTGTACTCTTATCCATCATCTGAAACCAAGTATATTCTAGTTGAAAATAGTTTGCAATAGTTCACTAAATATTTATGCTACACATTTCAGCACCAGCAATCCGTCGTAAGCACTATGAAAAGTCCACAAAAATGTACTTATTAAACAACAAACGTAATTACCTAACAAAACTGATTGTAATGGAACATAAGAACATGACTTTTGAAAATCAACTACCAATGGTTGCTTATTTTTTCGGGTGGAAGATTGTTTTTCAGTTAAGGTCGTCCTTCAGTTTTCTACATGTGTTGATATTGTTTTTCCTATTAGGATAGATATGTTGGGTAGTTTAGAGACTATGAAAAATAAACACTAATCTTCTAATTAAAAAAACATTATAAAAAACCACAACAAAATTAAGGGTTATATAATTGAAAAAAGTGTTATCACTATATATATTATCATCAATCAAAAGTGTAAGACCGAATATTTTAAGTACTGAAAATTTTCCTAGCAAACAGGGTCCAAATTGCCTAACCAAAAGGCTGCCAAAATTGGTTAAGCATATAATATCCAAAGTCTACTTAACAATGTGAAACAATGCTCAAATTCCATGGTTTCTTTGTGAATTTATCTTTAGTGTTCCAAACATGGGGAATATAAAAAGAGAGAGTAGAAATTATTACGGAATCTGAGAAGAATAATTTTGACAATCTTATGCTACTCATTTGAGAGACTGATTTGTTCTCATTTAATTATGGACAAAAACAATATTTTCTAACATTATATATAAATATACTGGTTGGGTAGACTATATACTGCAAGCAACAAATTATCCATACTAAGCTCTTAATAATGTATTAGTACCATAAAACCAAGGATCCTATAAAGAACATCACCAAAAAAACGTACCAATAACCAATGACAGTTTAGTTTCATGCTGGAAGTTTTACGTTGCCACCATCAAACTCGTCGTCTGAAATATTTTGCGCACATCCGTCAAAGTTACTTCCAAGTCAAGTAAACAACGAAAATTACTTTGACACTACCTAACCAAAAAAATTACAGTCCGGATATCATTGACATGAAAACAAAATAAAAGTACAACAGAAGCTGCAATGAAAAACTAAATGACTATATAAAATCCACTAACCAAAGAAGAAATATTAAACAAAATCTTCTGGACTGTGGGATGAAGAAAGCGCAGAACTGGACCTGAAGACATACAAAACAAAATCACATATGGGACACAAAGTATATGGAAGTACATGTCCAATCTAGGATGAGGTTCCCTTGCACAAAACATACGACATACCTTTTAAAACAACAACTGTTTAAATCATGGGGAAAATATTGTAACGATGGACAAACTTCTCAGCCCAAGTTCGGCCACGAAGCTGTCATGGCCCAAAATAACCAAATGTCGTCTTGACTTCAAAGCCTACAAATCAAAGATCAAGAAAAGCGAAAAACTGGTAGGAAATGTATTAACTGCACAAATATTAGACAAGTTTGTAGTCCTTATATTAACCACATAAGTAGGTAAAAGTTGACAATTTTCTCAATATACAGTCAACCGATTGCAGTCTAGTGCATTGTTTTTGCTTCCATCATTTAAGGAAGTCTTGATCTTCCATGATATCACCTAAGATCCATTCAACTTTAGGATGGTCAAATAAGTAGACCCCAAAAACTCAAAAAGTTTGAAGGGGAAAAAACAAATGGGGACAAAGCAGGAAATAGTAGGTAAAAATAAGGAAATCAAATTGAATGGGAAAAACCAAACAAACCTAAATCATGTGGTATGGGACTGTAAAGGTGTAGAATGGGAATAATGTGGTGTGGGAATAGTACCAAATAAGAATACCAAACCGAATATTTAACCTTGATGGTTTGAAAAGACATAATGAGTAAACATAATGAGTGAACATTATTCCAAAGCACCAAAAGTATTCAAAACCCTCATTTTAACATGAATATTCAATCACACCAAAAAAACGACCAGACTTAAATGTAAACTAATTTGGGGAAAATTACAGAAATCATGGGGAATAATATCCTAGCAGACAAAAAAACAAATAGAAACTTTTTTAACTGACAAAATTCAGAAATGTCATTGCACAAAATGAAAAAAAATAAACCAGACGGCCCATTGGAATTGTAAAATAATAAGGAATAAATTTCACAAATAATGGGAAATAATCTGCTATCAGACAAATGGTAAAATTTCTAATATGAAAAGAAAATCAGAAACGACATTGGACAATGCACAAATCTGAAACAACACAATTTTTAATCAAGGAAAAAAAAAGGAATCTTGGTTAGAGGCCGAAATAACGAAATCAAAGATCATGAGACGAAAAGGTGATAGGAAAGAATGAATTGCAAAGAGGAAAGAAACAAAAGATCAAGTTATCAAGGCTGGTTTGCAATGGACCGATTTTGGACGAATTGTTTGGTCGTAAAGTTGTTGAAAATCATGAAGAAGAAGAAGAAGAAGAAGTCAGATGTTGAAAGGGTTGAATAGGAACGGAACAAAGATGGAACATGTTGCCTTGAGTGGAGGATGAACGCACTTTGTAGGGATGGTGTGAAGGATTTAAAGAAAGTTAAGTCGTCGTTCCTATTGGGCGGCGACGCATTAGAGATATCTGTTGTAAGTTGTTGGCTTATTTACCTTGATTTATATTAATTTTGATGATTAATTAAACTAATCTTAATCAATCAACCTAATCAATCAAAGTGAGCAAACACGATTACATGCATTGCATATATATATATATATATATATATATATATATATATATATACTTGTAAATTATCTTAATAGGTTGATCAAGACAATCAAGGAAATGAGCATTGGGACAAGGACATCAAGACTCAAGACTTGTAATCAAAACTTTGGATCAAGACATGTAACTTTATATTTATTGAGTCCATAAGGTTTCATGTAAACTTGAGCACTAGGATTCTATCCCGTCATTTATCGGTAAACCGAACTTATTTCGGTCCACCGAATCCTGCCTAGTTCGGTCCACCGAACACCTGTCGGATAGCCGAATTCTTCCCACCAGTAAAACTTAGGTGTTCTCTGGAATTGCCCCAACTAAAGACCGAACTACCTTCGGTCGACCGAATAGCCATGGACCGGTTTTGGACTTTGCTCCAACGATCGCATTCAATCGAGTCCCTAGAGCTCAATTAACTTGACCCACTTCGGACGACCGCACACACTTCGGTCTACCGAATCCTTATTGGCTTTAGGAGCCCAACGACTATTTTACACGTGGCACTTAACCGTTATACTGTCCACCTTGGAACGGTGAACCAAATGTATTTCAGTGAACCGAATTTAATTAGGGCTAAATAGATAAAAGCTACTGGAGGTTGGTAAACGGTGATCCGATACATAATCGGTCAACCGAGTTCTTAGTTCAGACCAATTCTTCGGACTACCGTTTGGATAACGGTCGACCGAATCTGTCTCGATTTCTGCCCGAGGCTAAGTCACATTTTGCATTCCAATTGGTCCATTCCCCACTAACTCCCAAACGGCTATATGAGCTTGAAGGCTTATAAATAGGACCTCATTTGGTTGCTTTGGACATCTTGAACACTTCCTGTCTATCCAATACTCAAAGTCAAATTCTCTCCATCTTCAAGCTCTCAATCCACAACACTCAAGCCTAAACTTCACCACTTGCATATCCAATTCAATATCATATCCAAGTGTGCTCAAGTATAGAGTGTTAGTTAGAGTGTGATTCAACTTCCACATCAATGAATCAAAGAGTTGTAAAAGTTTCGAGGAAGCTCTCTCTCGGGTTGTGAGAGGAGACACGAGCGAGGCGAGGATTGTTCGCGAGGCTCAGTGTTGTAAACGACGTTGATCTCGGCCCAGAATGGAGATCAGTTAGTGGAACCGTAAGCGAGGCTCGGGGGATCGAGTGAGGCTTGCGAGGAGGACTAGGACCCGGGTGTGGGTGCCGAACCTCTCTAAACTCTGGCGTCGTCATTTTTGTGGTTTGCAATTGTCTCTTCCTTAATCCTTCGATAATTATTTTTAATTCTGCATTTATCCATCGATTATAGGGTCATAGATCATAACAGAAGTGTCTCTGTCGGCGATAGTTCTGCGGTTGGAGAACTACCCCTATGTTGGATATGCACAAGAATGAGAATGGAGGGTTGAGATTAATGGAGGGATTGATGTAATTGATTCGACGGTTTATATGGCTTCAAGGGACCGGGAAAGTTGCTTGTGGTATTGGAGGGTTCAGATTTGAGGTTTTAGTAAATGGATGGTCGTGATTTAATGAAGAAACCAAGAAAAACCTGTCTCCACGCTGAGCAATTTATATAATACTATAGATTTCCTCGTCTTGTTTAAAAGAAGAAGAAACTCCACCAAAACTCGATTAACTAATGAGTCTAGATTTAGCCATGCTCAAAACCCATGCTGTTTCAACGCCTGCAAACATGACATCCACGTCGACAGATCTCGTGCAACGCATGTGACCCTCATAACCCTGCATAACGGATTGTCGGTTTCGAGCTACAATGTAATGTACAAGGAGTTGTCAAATCATATTTAAGTGTTTGAATCACTTCATTGTAAGGTTTAAATTTTTAGAAGATATAGGGACACATAAATTGTTATCCCTCCAAAATCGTGTCCAAAGTAAGTCCAGAATGTGTCCATATTCGTCCAGAGTAGTCCATATTCATCACCTAATATTATGTCCAGGCTCATCCAAATTCTGTCCAGAGTCGTCCAAATTCATCCAGACTCATCCAAATTCTATCCAGACACGGCCACATTCGTCTAGACTCGTCCAAACTTGTCCACATTCGTTCAGACTCGTCCATATTCATTCACATTCATCCAAATTAGTCCACATTCGTCCAAACTCATCCACATTCGTCCAGACTCGTCAACATTCATCCAGTCTCATCCAGACTCATCCACAGTCGTCCAGACTCGTCCACATTCTTCCAGACTCGTCCAAACTTGTCCACACTCATCCAGATTCGTCCAAACACGTCAACATTCGTCCAGACTCGTCAGCATTCATCCAATCTTGTCCAGACTCATCCACATTCGTCCAGACTCGTCAACATTCATCCAGTCTCGTCCAGACTCATCCACAGTCGTCAAGACTCGTCCACATTGTTCCAGACTTGTCCAAATTTGTCCAGACTTGTCCACACTCGTCCAGATTCGTCCAAACGCGTCAACATTCGTCCAAACTCATCAGCATTCATCCAATCTCGTCCAGACTCATCCACATTCCTCCAGATTCGTCCAAAGTTGTCCAAATTCTGTCCAGACTCATCCACATTCGTCCAGAATTGTTCAGACTCGCCCACATTTGTCCAGAATCCTCCAGACAAGTCCAGATTCGTCCACATTCGTCCAGACTCGACCACATTCGTCCAAAGTCGTTCACATTCGTCCAGACTCGTCCACATTCGTGTAGAGTCGTCCAGACTCGTCACATTCGTCCAGACTCGTCCACATTCGTCCAGACTCATCCAAATTATGTCCAGACTGATCCACAGTCGTCCATATTCATCCAGACTCGTCCACATTCGTCTAGAATCGTCCAGACTCATACACATTCATCCAAACTCGTTCACATTCGTCCATACTCGGCCACATTCGTCCATAATCGTCCAGACTCGTCCACATTCGTTCAAATTCGTCCAGACTCGTCCATATTCGTCCAGACTCATCCACATCCGTTCACATTTGTCCAAATTCGTTCAGACTCGTCCAAATTCTCTCCAGACTCGTCCAAATTTTGTCCAGTCTCGTCCACATTCTGTCCAAACTCGTCCAAATTTTGTTCAGTCTCGTCCAAATTCCATCTAGACTCGTCCAAACGTAGTCCAGACTGATTCTGGACTGATTTCAAACTGATTCTATCATTCAAAACACAAATCAGACATATAATGTCTTGGAAAATTACAAACATATTAATCAGTCATAACTCTTGAACAGAACCATTACAAACACAAGAATGTTGGACACATAAATAGGTAATTCATTCATTTATAACTATTGGACAAAGTCATTCCAAACAAGAAGAATGCTAGACAAAAGAAAGTGACAAATCATTCATAACTCTTGGAAACACTAGAAATACAAAGTTAGAATTTTTCAAGTACTTATCAAAAAAATTAGAATCAAACTTTGACACTCCAAAATAGGACCACTCAACACATTCCAGTTTCATCCACAACCCAAACAAAATTACAATTCGTAACTTCTAAATTTTTTAGAGACTCTCAAAGTCCAACATAAGGAAGGGAAGAGGAAAATTTCCTACTGAGAACATTTCAACGGCGAATCGTCTTGCTTCGACTCGCCTCCAATGCAGACTTTAATCGCTTCGCCCTCGGCCTACCAACACAGATGGTTCTACGAGGCGACTTCAAACTAACATTGTTTTCACCAGTTGTGTTTTCTGGTGGTGACACTCCATCGGTGACCGGAGGAAGACGAATGAGGAACGTAGTGTACAATTTTGAGATCCATGCTCAATTGCAAACGTAAACTCTTAAGAAGCTTAAGGATGTACTCTAGGTTACCATGACAAACTTCGACATCGTCTCCAAAGAAAGAACATGCGAGGAGTGCAACTTCCCTCCTCTGAGTAGGCTCCAAGTTCTTAGATGATATGGAGTCATACTCGAGGTGGTTCCTAGTGAAATCTTTCCTCCACCAGTCTAGAATGTATTCGTCCCCAAAAGTGGTTATGTTCACGTACGGGAAAACAACAAGTGCGTGGCTGCAGATTATACCTCGAGTTTCAAAAATGTGACATAAACATTTCCAACGACCCGTATCCTTCTCTATCAACACTTCGTAATGCCTCTCCTTAAAGGGACTGAATTCGTTCCGTTTAATTTTGCTTACGATGGAGAAACAGGCGGGGATTGAAGACTTGTCATACCGAACACAACGCGAATAAACCATATCATTGATTTCTCATGGAACCATTGGAAGACATTCACGGTGTATAGAGTCGAAAATTGCAATTCGATCTGAAATGGCGAAACCAACTGGGGACGGCGATGACGGCAGTCATAGTCCGACTGTGCCTCCTTCTCGTATTTTCGTTGTAGAGCTGCTTCGTATCCACAGATGAACTGTTTGAGAGAATACGATGACCGAAGAAATCTGTCAAAAAAAACATTCATGCTCTCACTTCTTTGTATCGTCTGCATTCCTGTTTAACCGAGATATAAGTAGGGGGTATATATGTAAAACGATGGGGAATACTTAAACATATATAGGGAAAGATCATGATACCTGCTCAGAAATGATTGTTCAGATAAGCGGGGACCCACATTTCTTGCATTTTGTACATCTTATTTAACCACTTATCGTTAAGGAGATCGTGGTTAATAAGCAATTGTAGCCAATTACACTCGAACTCAATGGGAGAAAGAGATTCATGAACCGTGTTTTTAACATCACAGATAGAATCCTTCTTCGATTTAAGTTTGACCGGTAATTTGTACATGATATGCCAAAGACACAATCGATGCTTGGCATCCGGGAAAACTGTTTAAGCAACATTGATTATCACACTGCATTGGTCGGTTACAATTGCGTAAGGTTGTTTGCCTAGAAGATCAACAATGATGTGATAAACAAAATAAAACCAAGAGAAAATGGATTTCAGCAAATACAAAACCAAAATACCAACCATTCATGCAAGACAACCACGTCTCAAACAACCAAATGTAGTTACGAGTCGTTTCAAAGCTCAACAAAGCACATACCAGAAGGATGGACTGTATGTGATGATTAATACCGACAAAAGGGGAAAAAGGCATCTCATACTTGTTAGTTAGGTATGTAGTATAAAAAACATCGTTGAAGTAATTGAAAGATAATCGAGAAGCTGAATCCGTCCAGAAGACATTAACGATTCGAGTTTCGCCGTCGACGTTAAATAGATAAAAAAAGTTACTATTTTGCATCTACATACGACGGAAATAGTTTAATATTGCCTTAGCATCTCCCTCTTCGAGAAACAGATCACGCGCCTTCGTAACCAAAATCCTATAAATGATAATTCCTTAGATTAAAACCACAGTAAAACTGTCTCTTTAAGTTTCAAAACTGATTGTTATGAGATATAAACAATAAGGTATCCACCTAACGTCTCTTTCGATGAATAGTAAATTCCGATAACCCCTGGTCTGGACTGCAAGGGAGGACATCGTCTTCGAAGCTCCTATGCCAGCTCGGTCAATGGTTAAAATGCGCATCTTCTCCACCTCGGTAATGTGACGAGTTGAGGTAACGAACTTGAACTCATGGTCTGTTAACATGTCGTGATTGTGGTCAAGCAATACGAATGAAATGGACAATGTCGAACCTCCTTCCGAACTCAAATTGATTTTTGTTGGGCATGAACAATGACCGATGAGGTGACATTTTCCAGAACGTTGAACAACACACTGCAATCAACGAGGTATTTCAATAAAACAATTATGAATGCACGTTAAAGAAAAAATTACCAATCATATTTTACATCTCCCACACCATATTTTCTTGTTTACCGGCTCGACGGCAGGTCAGGGTGGCACGAGTTATTACACCTTCAACTTTATGGGAGTTGAGACACTTAGTATCTAAACCACAAGATAAACCAAACTTCTGGAAGTATTCACTTGCTGCCGAGTAGACTGGAAATTTCATTCCTATTTGTGGAGTGGGGGGAGGTATAAGAGGAGAACAATCGATGGAAGAGATCATTAATTGCTCGTCTTGTTCCGTAATTGCTCAGCTTTGACGTGTTGATGGTTCGAAAATTGGTGGAAGCTTTGAATGCAGTGGAAGAGGAAGGCATAAAACTCATCGTGAAGAAGGAAGTAATTTCGTATTTAGAGTTGAATCTCCGAAAGCAAGCACTCAAACACTGATCATCATCAATCTGTCAACATTAAATGCAAAGAAGAAGAGGAAGGCATAAAACTCATCGTGAAGAAAGAAAATTCGTATTTAGAGTTAAATCTACAAATGCAAATACTCAAGCACCGATTACCATCCATTTGTGAGCATTAAATGTAAGACAGAAGATGAAGAAAACCAACATCCGATTTCGTCGTTACCACATTACCAGTGGCAGGTCATTTGGTCATGAATCACTACACTCCTGTGGATGCTGACTTGGTAGCCACGCGGACGTCAAGGGAGCGTCAAAACTGCTTCAAATTTGAGCGTGGTTTAGGGTTGTCAAGTTCTGCTCGGGATCGATAGATCGCTCGATGTTCGCTCGATTTTGCTCTGATTTTGCTCGAAATTGCTCGGATCGGTTAGTAACGAGCCGAGCACGAGCAGACCCCGCTCGCTCGATACTCGCTCGATACTCGCTCAATTATCGCTCGAAACCTGATTACTATATCCAATTATTTGATTAACCTGAATATTCTATCCAATTACCCGATCGGTAAAGTGTTAAACTCATTAAATAAACTAATTTACCAAACCCAACAATCCATTTAACAAACCAAACCAAAATACTCATTAGAATCAAAACCATATTAGTACTAAACTTTTCATTTTTTTCATTATTATTATTTTTTCTCATTCTTTTCTACACCAAAGTTCAAATAAATTAAGGTTTAGGTCAGGTAGATGATCTTATTTATAAGATGTTGATGTTGTGAGTTGTCCTACAATTTAGAAGATTGTGTTTGATTTTAATATTGTGTTGATTTTGTTTGATCCAAGTGTATAATCTTATTTATAAGATGTTAATGTTGTCGTATAATTTATAAGATTGTGTTTTATTTTAGGTGTTAATTTTAAGATTGTGTTAGTAACTATTATTATATTTGTCTTAAGTAATTTTATAATTTACTTATTAGAACAACATTATTAGGAATTCAATACCAAAAAAGATTTAGGTTAACGAGCCGCTCGTGAGCCGCTCGCGAGCAGATCGAACCGAGCACGAGCAGAATTTTCCGCTCGAAACCCTTAACGAGCCGATCTTGAGCAGACTCGGATCGCTCGTTTAGAGATCGATTACACCCCTAACGTGGTTGTATAATTTTTCTTCAATTTAATAAATCCCACTTCTTTCTAAAGTCTAAAACCCTAACAACTCCAATGTGACGTAGACATTCAGATTTCAGCACCACCATGGCGACCAGTACCACCACCTTCCATCCCATCCTCTCCCTTCCCCGCCGCCACTCCTTCACCCCCCATTCCTCCCTCAAACCCCAAACCCTAACCCTTCCCGACCCCTCTCCAACCACCCTCTCCCTCACCGCCTTCGCCCCCGCCACCGTCGCCAACCTCGGCCCAGGATTCGACTTCCTCGGCGCCGCCGTCTCCTCCCTCGGTGACACCGTCACCGCTTCCGTCTCCCCCTACGTCGCCCCCGGCACCGTCTCCATCTCCTCCGTCACCCACACCCCCTCCCTCAGCCGCAATCCCCTCTGGAACTGCGCCGGCATCGCCGCCATCGCCGTCCTCCGCATGCTCAAGGTTAAGTCCGTTGGAGTCTCCCTCGACCTCCACAAGGGCCTTCCTCTTGGCTCCGGCCTCGGCTCCAGCGCCGCGAGCGCTGCGGCGGCCGCTGTTGCTGTTAACTCCCTTTTCGGGTCTCCGCTCCCCCCGGCCGATCTCGTTCTTGCTTGCCTTGAATCGGAGGCCAAGGTGAGCGGTTACCATGCTGATAATGTTGCCCCGGCGATACTCGGCGGGTTTGTGCTCGTTCGCGGCTACGATCCGTTGGAACTTGTGCCGTTACCATTTCCGGAAGGGAAAAATCTGTTCTTTGTGCTTGTGAGCCCAGAGTTTCAAGCGCCGACAAAGAAGATGAGGGCTGCGTTGCCGGCAGAGGTGGGGATGAAGGAGCACATTCGTAATTCGAGCCAGGCGGCGGCGCTGGTGGCGGCGGTTTTGATGGGGGATGTGAGGATGTTGGGGACCGGGTTGTCAGGGGATGTTGTTGTGGAGCCCAGAAGGGCGCCGCTGATTCCCGGGATGGTTGCTGTGAAGAAGGCTGCGGTTGAGGCGGGGGCGTTTGGGTGCACGATTAGTGGGGCGGGGCCGACAGCGGTGGCGATTGTCGATGACGAGGAGAAGGGGAAGGTGGTTGGGGAGAGAATGGTGGAGGCGTTTTGGGAGGAAGGGAAGTTGAAAGCTAGTGTGACGGTGAGCCGGTTAGATCGGGTTGGAGCTAGGGTTGTGGGATGAGATAGTGAAGTTAAACGGTTTAACTTCAGGTACCTGACTTAGTCTTCCGATCAATTTGAATATGGTGGTCTTTTTGGTATTCAATGGAGAATTCAATATTTCATTTGGTCAAATCCAGTAGTTCAACTAGAAATTGAAATTCTATGTATAAAATTCATAAATTTGAAGTTCCTTGTTCCTTCTAGGCTATGGGACTGAAGAAGTTAGTTGGACATCTCAATTAGGTCCTCAAACCATATATCATAATTAACTAGAAGGGACTTTAGCAGTGCTTTTCAATTTCTTTGAGTTTAGACACAATTACCTCTTCGGAAGCAAATGTATCATTTTATGTACGATCAAGTGCATGTTGTTAGGTTGATCGTTTTAGAAAATTGGATTGTTGAAGTTTGCTTTCACGGGTTGTTTATTGACTGGTTAGAATGTTCTTTAGTTTCTGAATTTGAAAATTTCTACTGTCTGATAGTTGAATAAGATCCATATGATTTCTTTTTATCATTGCCTTTGCCATCATTAAATTCAAGTCTTTTGAGTTTCAAAGCCTAATTGTATACATGAGCACACAGATAGGATCCTGGCAGATTGGAATGTTATCTTTTGTTGCTAGAGAAGTAGGACGTTGTTAGTGTTAATCCTATCATGTGTTGACTGTTGATATGGTAGCTTAAACTGAAACAACAGCAGTTGCACAAGTCCTTGATCTGGTCCACAAAGTAGTTTAAGTAATGCAAGTGGCGTTAAGATTAATTATTATGTGAAAACCACTTTACCATCCAACACAGAGAAAATGTCTTTCACCTAATATTTTTTCCTTGATCAACTTCTGTCTTTACCTTATAATAATCAGTATTCTGTGTTTTGCTGTTCTTCCATTCCATGCTGGCTTATTTATTTTTTGTTTTCTAACCTGTGCAGTTTTTTTTATGTCTGTTAACTTACTACTTGTATTTATTTACAGATAATTTGTATCTGTTGTGTGCTTTGCAAGTGGAATATTTTGAATAATCTCACCATTTTGGAACATCTCCTTCTGATTTAAGCAATAAGTTCTTGGAAGAACTGCATCTGCTGCTGGTGAACCCAAGCTTCCCCATTATATGTTTCGTCTCTGATGATTTGATCAGGCGCAAGGGAAACTTTTGAGAGTTGCTGAAGCGGAACAGCTGTAGAAGGAACTTAGGAATTCTGAATAATTATGTGTATCATTTCAGTGTATTATCGGTTGCCTTTGGAAAAGAAATGGCATCCTACTGTTATTTTTTCGATAAAAATAACCACTTGATGTGTATTGTTTCTGTTGTAGTTGTTATGAGTTATGACTATCTATTTGATCTCTTTCTAATTCCTTATTTGGCGCTATGAATTGACTATATCGAACTTACTAGGATATTTTTTTGAAATACTAAAATAAAAATAAGAAATGTCCAGAGTTATCGGGACTTAGGAATTTTGTATGCCCAAGTGGGGACCAAATGAGGAAATTGCCAGATTAGAGACTTCTTAGATAACTCAACACTTTGTTACCACTTCGGACATCTTGAAGTACCGAGTTTCGAGAAGCCTTTAAATTTCCGATCTCCTCTCCTTTCCCCTTGTGGGAAAAGAAACTCTTAGTCCAAAGGACTTGACATTTCAAGTAACGAGTTCGCGGAGTAAAAATCCAAACCTAGTTGTAGTCACCTGTCAATTCTGAGTGAGACTTTCATAATTTGATAAATACTTCCAAATGGTTTATGTTATTTCAAAAAAAAAATCTTTCCATCTACATTAATACCGCAATATTAATTTTAGTGTAAAAGATGTGTCATGTCTGATTGGTCTCAGATATGTTTTGCTTGGGTGCACATTACATATGTCCTATTTGGCGATATGCACCTGAGTTTTCATTATTGTCGGAAGTGTGTCTGTAAGCCTAATATATTTGCTCATATGCACATCAGTCGTTAGTAGGATCCACTTCGTTACCGTTTCTGTCCAACGTCCTTAATATGAAAAACATAAATAAAAAGTAAACAAAACAAAATAGGTGACCGTTGTCCAACCCCTAAAAATAAAACCTCAACGTCGTCGAACTCCAAAAACAAAACCTTAATTTGAATCTACCGCCTCCTCCACCTTCCTCGCCCTCCCTACCACCACCCCCTCGATGCCCCCACCCTTTGTCACCTCATCCACGTTGTCGTCCACCTCTGCTCCTGCTCCCCGCTATTCTCTGATTGACATCATATCATGCATATATTTGTGTTTTATATCTTTCATTCTTAGTTTATGCAATGCTACGTAACGAGTTTTATGTTTAAGTTTCAGGAATAAACAAGTTTGGGAAGAAGAGACTAAAAAATGACTTAAAAGCAAGGAAAAAAGACTGAATTGCAGGACTTATGGAATGAGATGCAAGAGAGAAGGACCCGGATGTAAACCAAAATGATGTTTTGACTTGTAGTTTGCCCCCAGATCATCCTCCCTCGCCTCCCAACCTCCATTCCTCTCCACAACCACACCCCCTCTACTCTTGGAAAGCTCTCCCTCCTCCCATACGCCCGCCACATGTTTGACTCTATGCACCAACAGAATGTCATCTCTTGGTCCAACATCATCGCATACTACTCCAATTCGGAGGAATTCCAGGCCCTAGGTTCTTTTGTGAGTATGTAGGAGGACGGGGTTTATCCTGATCAGTTTGGGATTACGGCGGCGGTTGTGGCGTGTTCGCGTGTTGGATGTGCGGGCAGTGTTAAGGTTCAGTTACATGCGCAGGTGAGATTCTTTTGCTATAGCCTTGGTGTCACTTCCTTCTCCGAAAGTGTCCTTAGCAGTGGTTGAAGAAGAGGAAGAGAGTGCTCTCCTTGAGTGAGTGATAGAGGGAAGGTTGTTTTTGGCATGGTGTTGGAGGGACCTCAAGGCATAATTCCACATGTAGAATCCAGCTTGATTCTTGAGAGCTTCAATTGCACTCAAGCTTCCTTCCACCATCCAAGACCCCCTTGAAGAACTCATCTTAATAATCTTCTTAAAATTGTTTGGTTACCATGTCATCAAGTGTTGAAGGAAGAAGATGTACAATGAAACTGCTTTGGCTTTGGAGTTGGATTTGTTGTTGAGAGGAGAGTAGAAGTTTGGTTGGATATTTATATGTTTAGATTTGTAAAATGAACCATCTCAATGAATTTGATTTCGTTCAAGTTACAACATTTTTCTTCACAAGACCCTACATTCATATTGCTAATTATTGATCACTATAGTGGCACTAATGACCCCCACCTCAACATTCGAACCACTGAACAAAAGAAAATTTGTCTGAAACACATAAGTGTTGACTTTTAGGCCTTAATCTATATTAATTTTGATGATTAATCAAATTAATCAGAATCAGTCAACCTAATCAATCAAAGTGGGCAAACATGATTTCATGTGTTGCATATATATTTGTATACCTGCAATCATCTTAATAGGTTGATCAAGATTAATCAAGAGAATGAACATTGGGACAAAGACTCAAGACTTGTTATCAAAGCTTAATGAGAAAACTTGTAATTTTCTATTTAATGAGTCCATAGGGATCATATGTAAACTTCAACACTAGGATTTTGTTCCGACCAAGTTCGACCAACTGAACCCCTAACAGACAAACAACCAAAATCTTCTCATCAATGGTCTCCCGCGAACGCCCGACCCAAAAATGTTTTTTTTAAATTAATTTAAATAAACAAGGTAATTTACTAGATGTGAGTAGTCTGGGGTGTCCGCTGGTTCTTTTTCTGACCTCCGAGACATTTTATCTGGTGAATAGAAGAGTGATATGAAGAGAAAGTTATGTTAAAAGGTAACACACATTATATAATTCAGTTAAATTATGTTAAAAGAGTTATATAAGTAGAAAGGATCGAGGGGCAAAATGGTAATCTGTTGGGGCGATTTAAGTAGTTTTACGGCGACGAATAGCAATTCAGTTAAATTATTTCTAACAATTATGAAAGGTCTAGGGTTCTTCCAACAATTATTCCAATTATTAATTATTTAACCAAATACAATTAAATCCAGGATTTTCCCACAAATATTCCAATTATCAATAAATTAACCAAATACAATGAAATTCAGGGGGTTTCCCGCAAATATTCTAATTATTAATTAATTAACTAAATACAATTAAATCCAGGGTATTTCCTCTAAATATTCCAATTATGAATTAATTACAAATACAGAATTTCAAGGTTTTTACTGCAATATTTCCAATTTTAATTCATTGTTGGTTGCAATATAGTGACATTAGTTCGTCACCTAATTAAGAACGTCGTTAATTTAAAGAGGTAGCCTTTCTAATGTTCTTATTGCCTGTAAGTGGCACCAACAATTCCTCACACGATCCAAAAGACAACGCACACCACAAACACACTTCCTACACACTCACGAGGCGACGTTTCATAAGGCTGGGAAGGCATCACTTATAACTAAATTAATCGACCATAAAAGGTTTTATCATATGAAGTTATCGAATTGTGTTGTATAAAAAACTATAATCCTATTTGAATTATCCTAATTTACAAATTAGAATCTTGGGTAGCCAAATGAATCCTCAATTTTATAAAGGTCTCTTACTAAAGCTATGTTTGGTTTGTCATGGTTGGATTATCATATGACATTCTCATGCACTTTGTTTGTAATCAAATCACATCGTTCGGTTACCTTCAAATTCAACAAATAAATCCTAACGTAACTTATATGTTTTAGTTATTTAATATGTTTGATAATGTCTAATGAGGTCGATGGAGCTCCGCTAGACTTTTTGCACCGTCAAATTTGACTTTTGAAAATGTGACACGCCTTGAGAAAATATGGAACGAGTTAATTATATTACAGTGTAATTGGATCATAACAAAAAATGCGTACACAGAAACAATTCGAAATCACACACAAAACTATAGTTAAAAGAGTAATATCGTTCAATATTAAAACGATCAATAAAAAATGACATTTCAACTAATTGGTTCACCCAATCAAGCCTAAGTGACCCCTCAATCTCTTCTTCTTTCTAGGATGTGCCTGAGCACACCCTCTCCCCCGGTCGGGTCCCCCACCTCGTGCCGCATTTCCTGTCTCTTCCGTAGTTTGAGTCAAACCACCATCCCCATTGTCTTGTGTACGTGGAATAGTAGTATCATCTTCTTCTACGATGTGACTTTGACTCAACCATAATGTGAGTTTTTCAAGACCAAAACACATGAGCTATGTCTTCATTTTTCCTTCAACTTTGAAGTCATTGAAGAGCATGTCTTATGATTTTTGATCGCCTTGTGCATTTTGTGGAACTCGTAAACTTGATGCACCTACAAAGAACTTAAGCGTCAAACATACATCAAACACATTTAATTTTTTTATAAGTGTTGAATTGCAAGTTTAGAGCTTACCATTTCTCTCTCTCTCTACCCGCCTAAGGTGTGTACAAGTTTGACTTTGGAATGAATCTGTGGTGTTGGTGCACAATTCAATGTATCGTGATGTTCCAGTACCATTCCATATACAATTGTTTGCTCTCTTCAGGAGTGACACCTAAGAGTGGTTGCTGAAACTGTAGATGATCTCTTCTATGAGACCAATGCTGAATGAATTGTGAATTTTCCACAAACCAATTCACGTATGCTCTCCTGTGAGCCCAATTCACCACATGTCTCTCCATCGGCTCTAGGATGTGCTGCTATTGACCAAACTGTCTCATCACTCGGTTTAGACAATACATAACCACTTTCCCCAAATTTATAAGCCATGTAAGACTCATCCATATCTCTGAACGTTCTGTGCATAGTGGTGGAAGTTGGTTAAAAATCCAATTGTTTCTTTCGCTAACTTATCCTCCACCTATCGGAACCTTGCTGATCATAAGGATCCCAGGTGACCTTGTCGGCTTCTTGCCTGTCAAGCTTATTTCGATAAAAATCAAGTGTCGACGTCTTGACACTTCCCCTGAACGATCGTGGTCATCTCCAACGAGCTCCTAATGGTGCCCCCTCGTCCACCGGGTACATTAATGGTCTACTCTTACTCGGTCTTCCAATGTGCAAATGTTCCCAATACCACAACTGCAGAAATGTAAGGAAACCAGATAGATGTCTGCTTGGTATCAAGGAAGGTTCGTCTAGATTGTGATATAAATGGTCAAAGTTGCACTTCCCCATCTATACTCTGATGCGACGACCAAATCTCTAAGGAAAGCCAGGTACTTCAAGTGAATCATTGTGCCACTCTTATTAGACACAATACTACATCCAAGCTGGAACAATATGAACGCTCTGGTGTGTTGTCTGAACATCTCGTCATCAACATCTCCCGAAAACACTTGAAATTGATCTTGCAACCAACCCAGAGTTACTGAACCCTTACCGCCATGTCTTTCAGACACTGACCCAATAAATCCCTACAAACATCTGACCACACGTATTCCTGGGACTTACATATCGGCAAACCATCTACATGCAAGCCCGTAATCAATGAGATGTCTGCAATGTACAAGTAATGTCGCCATGTTGTATATGAAATGAATGAGTCTCGGGTCTCCAACACTCCACCATAGCCCCAACAAGGTATGGTCCAACTGAACTGTGGGATCCTTATGGCTCCAAATTTTCTAATCACTTTCTTAATTGTCTACATGATTCAATCAAAGACGCATCAAAATTTAAACAACAAAATAAGACAAGTAAAGAAATGGATATGCAAACCACAAGTAGACAAGGCGATTTTATAGAGGTTTGGCCACCCACCTACTTTCTATCTTATAAGCTCCGCTCGACTCCGCGAGCTCCGCCTACGTCTTCACTATCCACTCCTCGTTCTAGGCCGGGAGAGAACGCCTTTACAAAGAAAGCCTTGCGAACACCCTCGCAAGCTTGGTTTCTTGTTCTCACAATCCGAGAATGATGATTCAGGCTTTCACCGGAACCTTTACAACTTGTTTCAGGATTTCACCAAAACCTATGCTTCTTGACAACTGAGTTCAGTGGATCAAACACTCTCTAACTTGAGCACACTTTGAGTAAGATGTAGAATTGATCAAAGGTGTGAAGTTTGTGCTTTTGAGTGTAGGATTGGGGATTTGAAGATTGGGAGAAGTCTCTCTAGTGTATGGAGCAAATGGAAGTATGAGAGATGTGTAAATAAGGTGTATGAACCTTTATTTATAAGCTCCTAAAGAGATATAGTCGTTGGGGAAGAATTGTATAAGTTGTGTGTAAGATACACAAATCAGAAATTGAAGTCTAGCAATTCTGTCCCATAACAGTCGACCGAGATGGGCTAAACAGTGGACCATTTCCTTATTGTTAAGGAATGTT
Organism: Triglochin maritima; assembly: GCA_963682175.1. NCBI lineage: Eukaryota > Viridiplantae > Streptophyta > Magnoliopsida > Alismatales > Juncaginaceae > Triglochin > Triglochin maritima. The sequence goes on from OY821779.1 coordinate 19,790,824, forward strand.
CGAACCACTTTAAGCAACGGTCGAACCTATTTGGGCTATGACTTATGTTAATGGTCGAACCAGGTCAAGGGTCGGTCGATTGATATAAGGGTTTAGGCCAGGGTAAAGCCAATCGGTCAAACACAAACTATAGATACGTTAGACAAAAAATAACATGCAGTTTTGGGAACACAATTAGAGTTCATCCGGTCGATCGTTTACAGGTCAACGTTCGACCAATGGCCAACTACGTATTAGGGGTTAGGAAGAAATACTAGTACGATCTGTTGACTTTTTGGTTTTAATCTATGTTTTGATGATTTAATCAACCTAATCTTAATTATAATTATTGTAGAGTAGCACACATTATGCATGACATATATATTGTATTATGCTAACTTCTACAGGTGATCAAGACTCAAGGAAGAAATGATTCAAGTCAAGACATGTAATCAAAGCTCATTTGAAGACATATAATCTTAATTTATTTTGAGTCTTAGAAACAATATGTACTTGAGCATACAAGAGTAAATAACTAATCAAACACATACTAGGTTCCTTAGAAAAGTCACACAAAAAATCTCACAACATTTGAACCTCAATAGGTCACTAAAACTTAGACCGGAATTCACTAAACCTAAACTAGAACTGCCTGTGCCAATTTGGTCGACCGAAATGCCTCCCATCGACCGTTTGATCCTTTATCAAATAGTGAATTTTACAGCCTGACCGGTCGACCGTTTAGACCTTCTCGATCGACTGTCTACACGTGTTATTTGACCGTTAGACTTGTCGTATTACACCAACGGTCGTATTCGTATAAACTTAAACAAACCCCCAAATCACCTTAGGTTCCGGTCGACCGATTCCTAGACCTCAGTCGACCGTTAGAGCACTTTCTCTTGAACCTCAGAGTGCCTGTCGATTTTCGGTCGACCGTCCAAAACACTTTGTTCGACCAAACATAAAACCCCATTGTGTCTGTAAGATTTCGGTCGACCGTTTCACCTTTTCGGTGGACCGATAACTTAAGTGAACCTAATTCTTAAATTGTTTTCGTTTGATTGTTCCTTTCTTGGTCGACCGTTCCTTGTTCTGAACTGCCTACCGGTACGTATGACCCGTTCGGTCGACCGAACTTGTTCTGGAAAGTGTGCTGCAGTTTTCTGTTTTGTGTTTCTTGCACAACTCTTCACCACACTTAACCCTAATGGCTATAACTTTCCTAGAGCTTATAAATAGAGGTTCTCCAACCTTTTTTAGACAACTCTCCCATTCATATTTGCCTCCTACATTAGAGAGATCATTCCAAACACCCTAAACCTCAATTTCCACACTTTAGTGTTAAACTCTTATTCACTCAAGTTTGCTCAAGTTTAGAGTGTGTGTTCCACTCATTTGTTTGTCGAAGTAGCAAGGATTTTGGTGAAAGCCCGAAGTGTTCTCTCTCAGATTTTGAGAGGAAGAAATCAAACTAGCAAGGTTGTTCGTGGAGCTTGTGGTGTAAAAGGCGTTTTTTCCCGGCCCGGAACGGGGAGTGGATAGTAAAGTCAGGAGCGGAGCTCGGTGATTTGACTGGAGCTTGCAAGAAATGATTAGAACCCGGGTGTGGGTGCCGAACCTCTATAAAAATCCACCGGGTCATCTTTTGGTTTGCATTGTCTTGTTTACTTGCTTTTGTTTTTATTACGCTGCATATTTGATCTATTAAGCAAGTACAAAATTAGTTTAAAAGTTTAGAAGTAAGCCATTCACGATCCTACACGACCGTTGAATAATATGACAAAGTTAACGGTCATCTAGACAATACGGGTCAAATTGGTCAACCGGGAAGTCAGAATGGGTCGACCGGTAGGGTTAGGTAAAATCACTATTTGGAAAACCGTTAACTGTTAGAAAAGGTTGAATGGAAAACTCGTTTCGGTCGACCGTTCTACACAGGCAGGCAGAAGTTTGGTTTATGTGATTTTCCTTCCTAAGCTTGGGTGACCTATTGAAGTCCAAATGATCAGAAATTTTGTGTGTGACTTCCACAATAAACCTAGTGTGTATGTGAATGAATTTTAACTCTTGTATGCTCAAGTGACCTCACATAAGTTCCTAAGGCTCAAATAAAAGGTAAAATTACATGTCCTCAAGTAGTTTGATCACATGTCTTGACTTTATTACATTCTTCCTTAATTCTTGATCACGTGCAGATGTTAGCACAATACAATATATGTTCTATGCATAATGTGTGCTACTCTACATTTGATTGTGATTAAGATTTGGTTAGTTAAATCATCAAAACACAGATTAAGGCAAAAAAAACCAACATGAACATGGCCTAACCGGCTGACTATGTTAAACCCAATCATATCTAGCAAAAACCACATCCTCTGATTAGTAATTGACCGAACGTTGAGCTTTGAGCCATGCTCAATGCATTTTACGCCTTCAGGATCCTTCTGCAAAAAGAAAAATACATGTCAGAACGTTAACCCATACATTACAAATATTTAATTTGAAAGTACTAAAATGCTTACAAAATGTTTAAACAGGTTAGACTTGTGGTTGACCTGTAGAAGCAATATTGATCTATCAATGGACTCTGTAAAGCGTAACTTCCTCTAACTGAATCGATACTGGATCCACCAAACTCTATCTGTACAAAACACATGAACTATTAAAAACATTCAAGTGTTCCAAAACATTGAAGTCATAAAAAATTACAGTTCAAAAACATTACATTATTTCAAGTCATACAAATCAACTCATAAAAATCATTCAAGTCTTACATTAAATCAACTCTTAAAAAACATTGTGAATTGGGTTATTTGCTTCTATACCGATGAAAAATTGTTAATTGGTGAAATACACATGGTTCGAAAAAAATACATATGTAATTGGCCTCATACCCATCCATTACGGTGGGACCTACATTCATCTGACATCGTTAATGTTTTCATGACGTCTTATGATTTATCAATGAGTTTTTTGCTTCTGTACTGATCAAAACATTGTTAATTGGCGATGTACCCATGGTTCAAAGAAAATTGGCCTTGTATTGCAAAAAATTCATAACAAAATACAGTAAATTAATTCATGTTTTATATTTAATCAAGTCTTATAGAGCATTCAAGTATTACAAAATAGTTACATACAAATTATTCAAACTATTTCACTATATAAGTTCATTGCATCAATTTCGGTTATGCCCTATATCGTCGCATCTCCCACACTTTACCCTTCTTCCGGAGTTCTTGTTCATCTCGTTTCAGATTCGCGTTGATCTTGGACGATCGAGATGTCTTTTTGTTTTGGCGTCCTTAACGCTAAGTTCTTCAAAAAAGTTTTTTATACAGAAGTTGACATGTGACGCTGAGTTATGTACACACTAAAAAACAAGACCTGCCGTCACCACTAGTCATGTGTACTTTGAAATTTATTTTGGAGAGATGTTTAATTTGGTTTTTTTAAAACTAATTTTAATTCAAATTTTTTCCCCTAAAATAAAAAGGAAGAGAGAGAAATGGTTGAGTGAGAGAAAGACAATAGTCGTAACATTTTTTAGGACATTTCCAAGAAAAATAAAAATGAAAAATTTAAATGAAATTTGGCATGATTCATATTTTCTCTTACTCTTCAAATAGACAGCCATTTTACTTTATATTTCACTTATAATGGTTTTGTAGCATAATTTTCTTGTAAAATAAAAATGTAATTTTTTAATTTTTTTAACAATATTCTTGTAAGAAATTTACAATGACATACAAATAAGATAAATGATAAATAGCTATCTTTCTGAATCCTAGACCCTAAAGTGCCTATTATTAAAAAAGATGATATATATTATTTATAAAAAGGAAAAGAAATGGATGAAAATAAAAAGTCATGATTGGGAATGTGAAAGATAAACATCTTGAGGTTAAATGTTATAGTGTGAAAAATATAATACGGTGGAGATTTACAAAAATGCTATGATCGTGGATGACCAATTGACCGTAGTATCCAAGACGGTATTTTGAAGGAGAAATGTGAATCCTACCAACCGAAAAATAAATACGACCATCAACAAAAAAGGATGAAAATGCAAAAAACCCCAACACCCATACACCAACCCATAAATCCCCAAATCCTCTTCAACATCCTCTCGCCAAGGCCAAACCCAACCTTGGCCAAGCAGATAATCACTTTCAGATGGCAGGCGCAGCAGCCTCGGGTCTCCTCTCCCTCCACCAAACCCTAGACTTCTCCTTCTCCTCCTCCTCCTCCCTCCTTCCCCTCCACTCCCTCACCAAACCCCTCCGCCGCCCCAACCCCTCCTCTTCCTTTTCCATCCGGGCCTCCTCCGTCCCCGCCTTCGCCGATCCCCGCGACGCCCTCGAGAGGTGCTTCGAGGCCTCCGTCTCCAACTCCGTCTCGACCTCCGTCTCCGCGCTCCCCGTCCTCAAGGGCGAGCACGGCGCCTTCGGGACCGTCACGTTGGAGAAGTCCAAGCTCGACCTGTCGTCCAAGACCACCAAGTCCAGTCCCGAGGTTAGGGTTGTGGTGGTTTTTTAGGTTTTTGGGGTTTTGATTTTGTTCTGAAGTTGACTGTTTTGTTAAAAACTTGTGTTTGTTTAACTGGTAATGGGGACGGTTTGTCGATTTTCGGTTTGGGTTTTGAGTTCGGAAGAAGTTATTTCTGAGAAATGTTTGTTGGGAACTCAAGTTGTGAATTTCTTGCCTAGTAATTGCACTAAAGTTGGCTTTGGAAGTGTTCTCACTTCCAAAGTCTAAACTTTAGGGTTTAATATGTGTGGAAGAAGCTGGCTACTCCCAAGAACTCTGGTTTTCAGAACTGTAGTCTATTGTAGTGGAGTTGGAATGTTGGTGGTACATTTCAAAGTTAATTTCTGTGGGTTAAATTATGGAAGTGAGGATTGTGATAGGCAGGGCAAAGCTAGCGTAAAATATTCAGCTACTCATGGGAAAAAAGTACCGAAACCGTTATTGTTGAATTCTTCTTGAGTTCAATTTCAAGTAAATTTGTTGGGATTAAAAAAAGGGTTTGGGATTAAGGTTGTTCTATTGTGGTCGTGAGGATAGTGTCTAGTTTTATATTTTCGTTGTGCCCTTGAATTTAAGGTCAATTGGGTTAGTGGAAATTAGAAGTGGGTGGCAGCCATTCCAAGTAAAATAGTTCTACGACATGTAATCTCGACTCTTTCACTTGTTACAAACCAATCATTTTTAGCTTAAAACCTCCAACTACCCCGTTACCAATAAAAAAAAAAATCCAATTCCCCACATTTTTACCTTTCTTACGAGCTGATTGTACCCAAAGGATAAATTAGGAAGGTAGGTTTAACTGAGTTTTGTTAAGATGAAATTTAGTGTCATACTTAATGTTGAAGGGCTTAGGCTAAAGAGTTTGATGCTTTTATTTGTGAGAGTAATTGTTGGATTGGGTTGAGACTTGAGAGCGCACAAATGTTTGACAGGTTATTATCCTAATGGATGGTAGGCTTGCAACTTGGAGAATATCGAGATGCCATTTGGCAAAATGCAGAACCTATTCTCCCTCTCCAAACTGCTTGATCCTTTTTATTTCGGTAGCCTATAGAGAATAAGCATAAATAGCTAAACATATTGATAAAAAACGTAAATAGCTAAATAAGCTGCCAGAGTGGCTGCCACATGTTCTATCATATTTAGTATTTACACCGAAAGGATGAGTTAAACAGTTATAGTCTTAAAGTAAGGAGTCCAGCTTCCTTTCGGTTTGCACTATTTACTATTAAGTTCTATATTTCTGTCAAGCTATTTCTACATAAAGTTCTCTTGAGATTAAAAACAACTCCTTTAAACTTATTTTTTTATCGACCTCCTTTAAACTTGGTTCATATGGGCTACCTTATGGCTTGTACATGATGTGGCTGCGATTATTGATATATATTTATATATATAGTGTGTAGCACTAATTATGCTTAAAAATGTATTTTTTTAGAACTGAACATTTAAATCTTAAAAGTTGTAAGGTTTTAAACATCTGCACTATTTTGCAGACCGCCATTGGTGGAGGGGGTGGTGACATTGGGAAAAAGAATTTTCATGGTGGAGGTGATGGGGGTGATGATGGAGGGGATGATGATGACTACTTTGATGACTTTGACGATGGAGATGAAGGTGACGATGGTGGACTATTTCGTAGGCGAATTGTCTTTGGGGAGGTAGGTTACATTTAGTTCCGCATTTTGCATACATTGGCCATTCCATTTTTTCCATATGTTGACAACAGTCCATGTTATTACAGCTTTTTGATAAAAAGTTTGTGGATGCGGTGCTGCAAGAGTGGAGCAAAACCATGGCAAATTTGCCTGCTGGTCTTCGCCAAGCTTACGAAATGGTGATGTTTCTTTTTCTCAAATGCATATTTTTGTAGTTTGTCCTTTACATTAATGGTGATGTAATATTTAGGGTTTGGTGAGTTCCGCACAAATGGTGCGGTTCCTGGAAATCAATGCAAGACCAACTTCAGTCCGTGCAATTTCTCGTTCTCTCCCTCAGTCTTTATCAAGGGCTTTCATTGGCAGGTAAGATCTTACTGCTTTCATAATGTTGAGACAATCTTATCGTTTGGATTCATTTTTGTGCTTTTTTTGTTAGCAATATGACATGAATGCTTTTGCTTCCACAACGTGCTTCACTTTGTCATTAGATTAAGTTACATGCTAGGCTAGTATCAAACTGTAATCCTTAAGTTCATCAAAAGTTGAATGTGGGCTATTTAGGTTGCTCAAGTAACTACGTCACACTCATAAATTGAACAATTATTTTGGATTTTTATTAGTATAACAATTTTTTTTGTCAAAACAATTTTTTGGGGAAACCAATGTAAGCACTACAAAACCTCATAGCAGTGTAAGAATGTTTGTTTCTCTCATGCTATAATACTACAAGTCTATAAGTATAATGTAACATAAATGATAAAAAATGTCACTTTTGAATATATATTTCATTATCTACCTATGATTGTTATCTAGATTATGAAACTTGTTCATATGGATCCACGTATTGCAACAACTCTTGTTGTTCATCCCCGAAGTTAATTTGTGGATGCAGCAATGATTTAATTTAGTTTGTTATCAATCATTTTTTTGAAAAAACTTAGCTTGTTAATGGACAAGGTTTTGAATGCATGATGCAGATGTGATACGGCAAGCCTTCGTATCAAGCATACTGCAGAATTTTGCGGATCAAGATTTCAAATAATAATTAAATAAGATTGAAGACACTTATAACAGTTATATAATTTCTAAATATATATGAACAACCTTTTCTTTTTAATATATCAATGAGAAAAAAAACCTTTTCTCTTTAATATAGTTATAATTTTATTGATAAAGAATTGCTGGAGTCAAAAAAAGGTTACACACCAGACCTAAAAACATAAAATCATTGATGGTATCCTTATTTTAAGTGAAGGACTCCCAACTACCCTATAGTTTTGACTAAATGGAAAGAAAACACACAAAAACCTGTCCTATAATCCAAAATAAAACATAGAAGCAGATGTGTTGGCCAATGTGGCCCTCTAATGCAACCCGATGCGTTGTCTGCCGTGGGCCAACATATCGTGGCCTGCATCACCCTTAAATGGTGCAGTAGGGGATCTGTAGCCTATGCCGCCGCATTTCTGAACATTGGCATCTTAGTTGATGCTTAATAGGCTTACCCTTTTTGTATGATTGAGTTCCTCTAGTATAGCTTACTTGGACTATGAAACTATGAAAGTACAAAACAAAATCATGGAAGTAAAGTAGAGGAGATATTAGGAGAAAGTCTTGTTTTCGTTGCCTTGCAAATATAGGAGCCAAACCTAGTCCTGCTTTTTCGGAATCTTGGATGGCAGATGTAGGGGAGAAGGGTAGAGAAAGTTATGAGAGCAAAGTAGATACTTTTTTAACGATCAAAAAGAAAAGGAAAGAAAGTATATGCTCTCTTTTCAGAAGATTCAGAAGAAGAGAACTCATCTTCTCTATTTTGGTACTAATATGAGATATACATGAGAGAAATATGAGGGTTTTGCAATGAAGAATTTCCAATATATAAATCCTGAATTGGAAAAAGATAGATGTTAAAAGTGTCAATTTAGCACAACATATACGGAATACAAAAAACAAAGTATTTGCTGCATTATATGTTTTTTTTTGTTGCAAAACAATGACTACTTTGTTCATTCAAGAAAGAATATAATCACAAAAAAATGTTAAAAAGAAAAACACATACCTAAAATGGAGTTGTGTGCTACTAATACTAGTGTCTCTTGCTGCTATCCTGAGACTAGCAAACAGAAGAAAAAAATGGTGACAGAAAGGAAGAGAAGTTCTTTAGACTTTAAGGTTCTGAGATATTCTGAGAGTGAAATAAAAAGTTGGAACTTGAGAGATAAAGATAAGTTGGAGTGCAGTTTTCTCTTCTAGCTTCAAGCTTCGTCTCATTTTTTATCTCCTAAATTTGCAAGTAAGACAGATAAACGAAGTTTCTCTCTGTCACTCTTCTTGTCTCCTAGCTTTGCTAGGCATTAGAATTTTGGAAGCAATATTTTGGCACTTGTGCAAGATTCATTAGTCTTCTCTTTCTGTAATTTTTTCCTCCTAACTAACATGGATAATTGTTTATCCTCATGCAGAATGCTGGCCGACCCATCTTTCTTGTATAAGCTACTCTTGGAACAAGCTACAACAATTGGCTTTTCTACCTGGTGGGAGTTGAAAACTCGCAAAGACAGGTATTTGTTTCATACTTGATACTTCCATCCATAAGGAATAAGAAAGTACCCAATTAGTTTCATTTTTTAACTTTTAAGATTGACTTTCTCCCATCAGGATAAAAGAAGAGTGGGATCTTGCACTTATTAACATTCTGACAGTGTCAGCTTGCAACGCCATGGTGGTTTGGTCTCTAGCACCTTGTCGTTCATATGGAAACACTTTCCGGTTTGACTTGCAAAATACATTGCAAAAGCTTCCCAATAACATTTTTGAGAAAAGCTACCCTATGAGGGAATTTGACTTGCAAAAAAGAATTCAAGCTTTCTTTTACAAGGCCGCGGAGCTCTCTCTGGTTGGATCAATTGCTGGAATGGCTCAAGGCGCCTTGACAAAGATTTCTTCATCAAAGAAAGCGGGGAGGTATGACAGGATGATATATAACTTTTTTTTGTTATGTCCTGCATTTGTGCTTGCTTTATTTCGAGATGATTATTTTGGCTGGTTATGATTTTCATCGTTTCACCCATCCTAAGTTGCTAAATTTTCTTTGGGCTTTTGTTTCTGCATTCTCTGGCAGATTATCAGTGACAATCCCAAGTGTGAGTACGAATGCTCTTGGATATGGGGCTTTCTTGGGACTGTATGCAAACTCGCGTTACCAACTAATATATGGACTGGATAGAGCTATGTTCAACCATTTCGACGTTCTTGGAGTAGTAATATTCTTTGGGACTGCATTAAGGTATCCTTTGGTTGCGTCATCATATACATAATTAAGACTTCTCAAACTTAACCAAAGAGGAGTCGGCTATATTTCCCTGTTACTGGATTGCAAATACACTTTCAGATAAATACGCTGCCTCTTTCTCTGTCTGATTTCAGTTGGATAAAAACTTGTGTTATGTAGGGTCGTAGAGATAGTTGGCATTCGCCAACATTCTGTAATTCTTTTGCTTTCTTACTTTCCACTGATATTTAGAAAATCAGAAAGTAATAGTGATTCAGTAAGAGAATCGATTTCCATTCAACATAGTAGAATACAACCATTTGATGCGATACAGTTACAATGTGAGATTGATTGTCTTGACATTCTCATTTTGTGGCTGTGGTACTTTCCAGATAACATTTGTGATCATGATTGTAGCCATGTGACATGTTGATTGATGTCCTTACATTTTCAGGGTTTTGAACACTAAGATTGGGGAAACATCTAGACTTGCCTGGTTGGGCGTTGATGCAGATCCACTGTTTCAGTCAGACAACCTCTTGAAAGCATACAACAGACCCTCAGAAGCAGCAAACCAGCCAACTTCAAGTTGGTTCATATCAAAGAATGCAATCGTCTCTGGTCTTGGATTGCTTGGTATCAAACAAGGTGTTGGGGATACTGAGACTGCTCCCAAGGCACGACGAAAGAGGATCGTCAAGAAAAAGGTTAGTACGAGTTCGAGCTAAATCCACATACTAAGCTTGGAAGTTATATTTGTGCTGAAGAGATCGTAGGAAGGCGGCTTTGTCAGGAACTTGAGGTTGTCACATTTGTTGCAGACTTCACTGCGTCTGCCTCTACCAAAGAGGCTGATGCATTAAATATAATTTTCGTCCGACAAATGCATCAAATTTTATAGTTGAGTTGAGTTTTGTTTTTCCCTTGTCTTTATTTATTTACAAGTTGCTTGTCAACTAGCGCCTTAAATTGCTTGCATATTTTTCAGCTCACTAGAGGCTTCTTTGAATTGTCGTAATTGAGTACATAATGGTATCGATATCTTTCATGGGTTGCATGGAAAGCCCGAGAGATCACAGGATCAGGTGATGTTCACGATACATGTGCGAAAGAGAGTCCTGAGATTTCGCATTGTGCTTGTTGAAACATCGGCTAAGGTCGTGTCAGGCTAAAATCTATACCCAAACACGAAAACAAAACTAATTTGGTAAGTTAGTAGATTAAATCCGTACCCTGTCCGTTCTTTTAATAGTCTCGAATCTCGATACCCATGAGGAAAGGGGATGGGCCGAAAGATCATGATATGTTGAGTTTTTTTTGCATCAAATACCCGTCATTCCTGGAATGCCATTGATACCTTCCATTTCTAACTATCTCTACAATACCCTTTATTTCCATTCAATCTTTATGTCTATGCCCTTGAGTTAACCTCCGTTACAACATGGTGTTTAGTGTTAACTTCTATTAGTTATTGTCCTTAATAAAACCCCACAAATTGCGTGGATAAGTGGCATGAAACATTCACAAACACACCTAACTTCGCCTCAAATCTCCCAGGCCTACGTCCCTACCCTCTGCCTGCTTTCTCACTTGGTTTTTCATTTCATCTATTGCAAAGTGGATGCCTCCTTTCACCCAGAATGAAATAGACAACACAAACACAATCATGTACAACCATGTATCATTCTTGTTTTTTCATCTCTCCTGACATAAATAAATTTCAGTTTTTCTATATTTAAATAAAGGGTTCTTATACACGGACGCGCGCGTCCAGGACGCGGCTTACGTGACATCTAGTCAGCAGTCCAGTCAGCTGCCCAATCAGCGAAAATAAAAGCGCGTGTTGTTTCGAAAAATGGGAAAACTGCTGCGGCTTTCGTGCGACGGTTCCTTCTCTGACGTATCGATAAGACCGGGAAGGGACATCAGACGCGCCTGTTCACATCCCGACTTGCGAAAGAAAACCAAAAACGTTTCTGATCTTTCTCACATTCCCTTTCTCAACTTTTCTCCGATTCATCACCCAAGTTCTTCACCGTAACCCTAGATATCCGTCGACCAAATGGATTCTACACTTCAAGCTTCTATTTCGGGGGTTGTGGTGCACCAGGTTTGTCGTTTTTACCGTAACATTGAATTGCGATACTCTAAAAAGGAATGTTCTCATACGGTTGATGTCTTCCTAGGCTTCTACGCATTACTTCCAGCCCTCCAAATGTTCGTGGACCCCAATAGAGAAGGTCTTTGGGAAGTTGAGGGACGCAGAGAAAGATGCCTTCCGGGCTACACCCTTCGGTCACTTCATCAACCTCTCCAACGTTCCTGTCGATAATGACATTATCGACTGGTTCGTGGAACACTATGACCCCGAGGAGGTGGGGTTGAGGATCGGCTCTGGGGTAGTACACTTCACCGCCGAAGACGTTGCCCTAATTTTGGGGCTCAGATTACTTGGGAAGGCTGTCAGAATGCAGCCGAAGGAAGTCGCAACCCGACAGGGGGAGATTCTGAACAACACCCAACTATCTGCCTAGATGATGACTACGAGATATTTGGTTGATGAGGAGGAGGAGTACGTCTGGCTACTCATTTGTTACATCTTCAGCCATTTTTTGTTCTGCGATGGCACCCTTCGAACCAAAATTTGGTTCCTCGACCACTTGGCCGACTTCACTAGGCTACACAAGTACGCGTGGGCCGAGGCTGTTCACCAGGCACTTGTGAGGGGCCTGAAGAAGGCAAACCGGGATCTACGCGATAGGAGATCTACCGGTTCTTCTATTTTAAGAAGGGGATACGTCGAGGGGTGTGTTGCTGTACTACAGGTAATGAAGTTGTTCCTTTTTAAGTTTCGTTTGTTCCTTTTTAAGTTTCGCTTGTTCCTTTTTAAGTTTCGTTTGTTCTTTTTTCAGTTGAAGTTGTTCCTTTTTAAGTTCAAGTTGTTCCTTTTTAAGTTTCGCTTGTTCCTTTTTAAGTTTCGCTTTTTCCTTTTTAACTTTCGCTTGTTCCTTTTTATGTTCAAGCTGTTCCTTTTTATGTTTCGCTTGTTCCTTTTTATGTTTCGTTTGTATTTTTTTATGTTCAAGAATTTCCTTTCGGTTACAGTTGATCCTTTTTAAGATTCGTTTGTCCTTTTTAAGTTTCGTTTGTTCCTTTTTATGTTGAAGTTCTTCCTTTTTATGTTGAAGTTGTTCCTTTTTAAGTTCAAGTTGTTCCTTTTTAAGTTTCCCTTGTTCCTTTTTAAGTTTCGGTTGTTCCTTTTTATGTTATGTCTGTTCTTTTTTATGTTGAAGTTGTTCCTTTTTAAGTTTCGCTTGTTCCTTTTTAAGTTTCGGTTGTTCCTTTTTATGTTATGTCTGTTCCTTTTTATGTTGAAGTTGTTCCTTTATAAGTTTCGCTTGTTCCTTTTTAAGTTTCGTTTGTTACTTTTTAAGTTGAAGTTGTTCATTTTTAAGTTTCGCTTGTTCCTTTTTAAGTTTCGCTTGTTCCTTTTTAAGTGATGTCTGTTCCTTTTTATGTTGAAGTTGTTCTTTTTTAAGTTCAAGTTGTTCCTTTATAAGTTTCGTTTGTTCCTTTTTAAGTTGAAGTTGTTCCTTTTTTAGTTTCGCCTGTTCCTTTTTAAGTTTCGCTTGTTCCTTTTTAAGTTTCGTTTGTTCCTTTTTAGGTTTCGCTTGTTCCTTTTTAGGTTTCGTTTGTTCCTTTTTAAGCTGAAGTTGTTCATTTTTAAGTTCAAGTTGTTCCTTTTTAAGTTTCGCTTTTTCCTTTTTAAGTTCAAGTTGTTCCTTTTTAAGTTCAAGTTGTTCCTTTTTAAGTTTCGCTTGTTCCTTTTTAAGTTTCGCTTGTTCCTTTTTATGTTGAAGTTGTTCCTTTTTAAGTTCGAGTTGTTCCTTTATAAGTTTCGCTTGTTCCTTTTTAAGTTACGTTTGTTCCTTTTTAAGTTTCGTTTGTTCCTTTTTAAGTTTCGTTTGCCCTTTTTATGTTGAAGTTCCTTTTTAAGTTGAAGTTGTTCCTTTTTAAGTTTCGCTTGTTCCTTTTTAAGTTTCGTTTGTTCCTTTTTATGTTGAAGTTGTTCCTTTTTAAGTTGAAGTTGTTCCTTTTTAAGATTAGTTTGTCCTTCTTAAGTTTCGTTTGTTCCTTTTTATGTTGAAGTTGTTCTTTTTTAAGTTCAAGTTGATCCTTTTTAAGTTTCGCTTGTTCTTTATTAGGTATGGCTGTGCGAGAAGTTCAACCTGGCAGAGCCTAAAATGGGAGGCCATCCTAGGTGGAATCGTTGGTCGAGCATGTTTGGAAAACGGCTCATCCTGAAGAAATGGGAGGAAAGGGGCATCACCCTTTCAAAAATTTACGAGGGAGACTTCAATAAGACTTAGTCGACGACCCTGACTCAGAAAGAGAGGGAAATCATTGGTCAGGCTGAAAAAATTCAGCCAACCCTACGAACCAATAGTGATTGCCAGTCAACAAGCAGCGAACCTAGGCTGCAATTGAGGGACTGCAGCATCCCTCGGGACCCACTACGGGAAGAATTGGAGTTTGCAATGTTGAAGACAAAATGACTTCAAGCAGAAGTTGCACTGAATGAGGCAAATGAAGAGGTTAAGAGGCTGAATGAGGAACTTAGGAAGTCCAGGGAGGAAAATGAGACCCTAAGGGAAGAGATTGCATCTCTTCGAGGATATTGTATAGAAGGTGGACAGGAAGGAAGAGAGGATGAAAGGAGGGATGAAGAGCAGGAAAGAGAGGAGGAGAATAGGAGGGAAATAGAGAATGAGATTGAGAGGGAAAGAGAAAGAGAAAGAGAAAAAGAAGAGAGCAGGAGAGAGGAGAAAAGGAGAGAGGAGGAGGAGAAAACGAGAGAGGAGAGGGAAAGAGAAGAGAAGAGGAAAGAGGAGGAGGAGAAAAGGAGAGAGGAGAGGGAAAGAGAAGAGAAGAGGAAAGAGGAGGAGGAGAAAAGGAGAGAAGAGAGGGAAAGAGAAGAGAAGAGGAAAGAGGAGGAGGAGAAAAGGAGAGAGGAGAGGGAAAGAGAGGAGAAGAGGAAAGAGGAGGAGAAAAAGAGGGAGAGAGAGCAGAAGAGAATAAAAGAGGAGAAGAGGAAAGAGGAGGAGAAAAGGAGAGAGGAGAGGGAAAGAGAAGAGAAGAGGAAAGAGGAGGAGAAAAAGAGGGAGAGAGAGCAGAAGAGAATAGAAGAGGAGAAGAGGAAAGAGGAGGAGAAAAGGAGAGAGGAGAGGGAAAGAGAAGAGAAGAGGAAAGAGGAGGAGAAAAGGAGAGAGGAGAGGGAAAAAGAAAAGAAGAGGAAAGAGGAGGAGAAAAAGAGGGAGAGAGAGCAGAAGAGAATAGAAGAGGAAAAGAGGAGGGAGGAAGAGGAAAGAGAGAGGAAAGAAAACGAGAAGAGAGACAGGGAGAGAAGAGAGAAGAGGAAAGCTGATGATAAAAGGAGGGAGGCCGAAGCTTCAAAGAAGAGGTTGAGGGAAGAGGTAGAAAGAAAGAGGGTAGAGGAGGATGAGGGAAAGGAAAAACCCCTCAGGGCAGACTGGGGGGGCCAAAGGATCACGCTCAACGGCCAAAAAACAAGAAGATGAGGTGAAAGAAAGGAAGAAAAAAGAAGAGGAGCGGAAAAGGGGAGATAGAAGGCTCCAGAGGAGCATGAACAAAAAAAGAAAGCGGGATGAGAATGACGATTTCAAGTTGGCTCATCACGTGAGAGAGGATAGGCCAGACGTTGACATGGATGCATTGGGCAGATTGAGCCCCGATGAGCTGAACATTGTACTGAAGGGGACCGCACCTACACATAACCAACGGGAGGTGATCTGGAGAGGTGATTCCTGTTTCTTCACACGTTCCGACCTGAAGGAGCTAATGACGAAGGGGATGGATTTGACCAACGAGGCGATAGACAGTATGCTTTGTGTACTTGAAGAGCGCCAAAAAACAGAAAACTACCCCCAAGAGGTAATTTGTATTCCAAGCTTCTATTCGGAAAGAATTATGATCGATCAAGGGGATACCATGATTGAAGAGTGGCTGGCGCCTAAATTACAAGGCTAGGAAACGGGAAGCCTCGTCATTGCACAACCATTGCTGGTGTCAGAACACTAGACCCTTGTAGTTGTTAATGGCTTAGACAAGGAGATCCTGCATTACAACAGTTGCAGTAGGGAGCTGGTACCAGATGATGATCCTGACAATGCGGTAGGGGTACATGAATGTTCGGCCAAAGATGTGAGTGAAGTCTGGAGAAACCGTCTTAAGGTGAACTGGCCATTGAGATACCTCAGGGAAACGTGCCAAAGACAAATGCCGGGAAGCAACGACTGCGGTGTTTTTCTATACTACTTGATCAAATGTCTCATGCAAAAGGTCAACCCAACGGAAACGAAAAACCCCAAGACACTTCACTCCATCAGGGGTGAAATGGCCATTACTTTATTGAGGGACTCCCGCTGCTGTGTCGAATTTAAGTAGTGCATAGTTGTAAATTAAAACAGGAACAAATACATTTTATAGTTGTTGTAATTAAAACTTTTCCAAACTTTTCCAAACTTTTCCATAGTTGTAATTAAAACTTTTCCATACTTGTTGCATACTTTAACATAAAAAGGAACAGAAATCACTTAAAAAGGAACATACATCAGTTAAAAAGGAACAGACTTAACTTAAAAAGGAAACGAGGTCACTTAAAAAGGAACCAAAATAACATAAAAAGGAACAGAAATCACTTAAAAAGGAACAGACATAACATAAAAAGGAACAAACATCAGTTAAAAAGGAACAGAATTCACTTAAAAAGGAACAAACTTCACTTAAAAAGAGACAGACATCAGTTAAAAAGGAACAGACTTCACTTAAAAAGGAACATACTTCACTTAAAAAGAGACAAACATCACTTAAAAAGGAACCAAAATAACATAAAAAGGATCAGAAATCAGTTAAAAAGGAACAAACATAACATAAAACGGAACAAATATCAGTTAAAAAGGAACAAACATAACATAAAAAAGAACAAACATAACATAAAAAGGAACAGACATCAGTTAAAAAGGAACAGACTTCACTTAAAAAGAAACCAAAATAACATAAAAAGGATCAGAAATAATTTAAAAAGGAACAGACAATAACATAAAAAGGAACAGACTTCACTTAAAAAGTAAACAAGGTCACTTAAAAAGGAACCGACTTCACATAAAAAGAACAGAAATCACTTAAAAAGGAACAGACTTCACTTAAAAAGTAACAGACTACACATAAAAAGGAACAAACTTCACTTAAAAAGAGACAAACATCTCTTAAAAAGGAACCAAAATAACATAAAAAGGAACAGAAATCACTTAAAAAGGAACATACATAACATAAAAAGGAACAAACATCAGTTAAAAAGGAACAAACATAACATAAAAAGGAACATACATAACATAAAAAGGAACAGACATCAGTTAAAAAGGAACAGACTTCACTTAAAAAGGAACAGACTTCACTTAAAAAGAGACAGACATCACTTAAAAAGGAACCAAAATAACATAAAAAGGATCAGAAATAATTTAAAAAGGAACATACAATAACATAAAAAGGAACAGACTTCACTTAAAAAGTAAACGAGGTCACTTAAAAAGGAACCGACTTCACATAAAAAGGAACAGAAATCACTTAAAAAGGAACAGATTTAACTTAAAAAGGGACATTCATCGCTTAAAAAGGAACAGACTTCACTTAAGAAGGAACAAACTTCACTTAAAAAGAGACAGACATCACTTAAAAAGGAACAGACTTCACTTAAAAAGGAACAGACATCACTTAAAAAGGAACAGACTTCACTTAAAAAGTAACAGACTACACTTAAAAAGGAACAGACTTCACTTAAAAAGGAACAGACAACACTTAAAAAGGAACAGACAACACAAAAAATCAACAGACTACACTTAAAAAGGAACAGACAACACTTAAAAAGGAACCAAAAAAACAAGAAAGGAAAACTTCACACTTAAAAAGGTAAACGCACTTAAAAAGGAACAGACTACAACTCACAGTTAAAAAGGAGAACCGCTAACTTATAAATGTACAAGCAATTCATAAAAAGGAACATATATCACTTAAAAAGATACAAGTCACAGTTAAAAAGGAGAACCGTAAACTTACAAGGGAACTTTACACTCAGAATTAAAAGGGAACTTTACACTTAAGAATAACTGTTGTCTTACAAAAATGTAAAAAATTCAAAGACCAAGCCTTGGTGCATAATTAAGGAGCAATTCGGTCGTAATACAACTTCATGTCCCAATCGTCAAAATCTGGATCCCCTGGTCTAGGTGCGACCTCATGCATAGGTGATTTGCCCTTCCTTCGATACTTGCTCTTTTCTGCTGTGTGGCGTTTTTTTTGGCTTCTTTGAAGAATTCTCTCGGCTAAGGAAACCCGACGTCTAGTAGGCGGTCTTCCTGGACATGTTACTTTGTCTGGATTGCGCAAAGAGGTACCGCCGGCCACAACTTCATCAACTATGGGAGGGGCGTGAGGAATGTTAATACGAGACCTGAGCCACTCCATACACTTCACGGCCTTAAGATACCTTTCATGAGAAATGAATGCTTCCTGTGCAAATCCAAAGAGCGCGACCCATTATGTCGGCGTGAGGACTCAGCGCATCCTTCTCCAATACGCCATCAGCTTGGTACACCTTTTCTCCATAGCTCCGACGAATATCCTTCCGCCATCGATCTGTGATGTAAGACGGCGGGAGTAATGCATTAGGATCTAGCCGTGCAAATACGACCAGGAGGTGACAACAAAGAATACCAACACGCTTAAACAGTTTACAATCGCATGTCAAGTTCAGACCTGTCCTCTCTACAAGGAAACGTTTCGATAATAGTTGCTCACCGACCCGTACACGTTCAGTCACCTTGTAATGAAACGCGTCGGCTGATTGCAACTCCTCGGTTAGGTCGCAGTTCATCATCTTACCAATTTGTAACTGTACTTTCTTGAAAACCCCTATGGTATACAACTCGCTCATTTGACTCTCGAAGGGATATATTGAAACCATTTGGGGTTTCTTATGCAGGCAATCGAAATCCGATTGAGCTTCCTTCTCGTACTTGTTACGTAGAACAAGTTCGTATTGTTGAACGAATTGCTTAAGGGTGGTTCTAGAAGATAAGTACTTGTCGAAGAAGGAGTTCATACTTTCGCTTCTTTGGGTAGAAGCCATTCCAGCGAAAAAACAATCACACAAGTAAGCAAGTACCCAAGACTCACGGATACCGTAAATTGTTTGGAGCCAACTATGTTCTTGAAGGTCAAAATCAACCAGGAAACCGTGCCAATTCCGCTCAAATTCAGCTGGGTTCTTTGAGTCATAGACAATCAAATTTAGATCAAATAACATGTGCTGTCGATACTTCGTCGGCAACTTCACGGGAGCTTTGTTCATTATGTGCCAAATGCAAAATCGGTGTCTGGCATTTGGGAAGACATTCCTTACAACAGCAGTAATGGCCCCACATTGGTCCGTTATGATGGCTGGTGGAGGGATATCTGCAAGGAAAAAGAAAAATCGCTATAAAGGAAACAAGGTCACTTAAAAAGGAACTGACATCAATTAAAAAGGAACAGACTTCACTTAAGAAGGAACAAAAATCACTTAAAAATGAACAAAAATCACTTAAAAAGGAACATACATCTCTTAAAAAGGAACAGACATCCCCTAAAAAGGAACATACATCACTTAAAAAGGAACAGACTACACTTAAAAAGGAACAGACATCTCTTAAAAAGGAACAAACATCTCTTAAAAAGGAACAGACATCACTTAAAAAGGAACAGACTACACTAAAAAGGAACAGACTACACATAAGAAGGAACAGACTACACTTAAAAAGGAACATACAACTTAAAAATGAACAAACTACACATAAAAAAGAACAGACTACACTTAAAAAGGAACATACATCTCTTAAAAAGGAACAGACATCTCTTAAAAAGGAACAGACATCACTTAAAAAGGAACAAACAACACTAAAAAGGAACAGACTACACTTAAGAAGGAACAGAAATCACTTAAAAAGGAACAGACTTCACTTAAAAAGGGACAGACTTCACTTAAAAAGGAACATACATCTCTTAAAAAGGAACAAACATCCCCTAAAAAGGAACATACATCACTTAAAAAGGAACAGACATCTCTTAAAAAGGAACAAACATCTCTTAAAAAGGAACAAACAACACTAAGGAACAGACTACACATATGAAGGAACATATTACACTTAAAAAGGAACAGACAACTTAAAAATGAACAGACTACACATAAAAAGGAACAGACTTCACTTTAAAAGGAACATACATCTCTTAAAAAGGAACATACATCTCTTAAAAAGGAACAAACATCACTTAAAAAGGAACATACAACACTAAAAAGGAACAGACTACACTTAAGAAGGAACATAAATCACTTAAAAAGGATCAGACTTCACTTAAAAAGGGTCACACATCACTTAAAAAGGAACATACAACACTAAAAAGGAACAGACACCAGTTAAAAAGGAAACAGACTTCACTTAAGAAGGAACAGACATAAGTTAAAAAGGAACACACAACACTTAAAAAGGAACACACATCACTTAAAAAGGAAAACCAATAACTCAAAAATCATAAAGGCCAACTCTACATACGTACCTCCCATACATGAAAGCCACGTCTGAAAGAGCCATATGTAGTTTTCAGTGGTCTCGGAAGCAGCAAAGCGCAACCGAGCAACACAGACTCGAAATGGTGATTAACTCCCACAAATGGTGCAAAGGGCATGTCGTATTTGTTTGTGAGGTACGTAGTGTCGAAACATATAGCATCCCCAAAGTATGAATAGGCAGCCCTGGAACGGCAGTCGGCCCAGAAAACGTTCCTTAGTCTTCCCTAGTCATCCATATCCACGACATAGAAAAACATTGCATCAATCTTCTGCATCTTAATGAAATAGTTCTGAAGAGCTTGTGCATCGCCGGGTCCCATTTTCAAATTCCTTACTTCGGTTATAACATTCCTGCACACACAAAAAATATTAAGGCCGCAGATTTCTACAAACAAAATAGCGTACAAAAGTCTTCAAACCTTAGGTCTCTATCGTTAAAAGTAAGTTTGTCATGCCCCCCAGCCTCAACAACAAACGATTGCATGGTCTTAGCAGCAGAGATCCCAGAAGCATCGTTGCACGCTATTCGTGCTATGGCGGCCTCAGGTACAAATCGTTTCTGTCTTAGAAAACGCATCTGGTGCTCCTGCAGCATTTCATGGTTATGATTGAGATCGACAAAGTTAATCTGGTATCCCCTTGCTGGGTTTCCAGAAACCCTAATGCGAGCCGTGCACTGAACTCTACTAGATAAACGTGGCTTCATTATGCCTTGACCTTGGTCTGTTGGTGCGTTACCCTCCTTGGAACAAGTAAGAGTAGCCCGGGTAACCACACCAGCGTCGTAATGAGTATGTCGTAGCTTAACACCAAAATCACAAGCATCAACATAGTCGTTGTAAAAGGCTCTTGCTCCTTCGAAAGAGGGGAAAATCATCTTCTCCTTAGGAACGTTTGACGCCATTTCCATTTGAGCGAATATTTCTCTCAAAACGAAGAGAAATGAACGAAAATGAAAAAGAAAGGAAGAAGTGACGGTGGCCATTCCGTGCATCTTCGTCAAAAAGAGGTATGGAGCAGGTGGGAGCGCCAAAAGGAATGATATGATTTGGAGCACGTCTGATTTGAGATGCATTAAATGCGGCTGCCCCCTCTACCCGCCAAAAATATTAAACTTTGGCTGAGCTGGATTTGTCCAACTCAGCAGCGTCCCGCGAACGCGTCCCGGAGAGCGGCTACTAAACATTTCCCTTAAATAAAATACGGTTTTTCTGTATTTAAATAAGCAAGTGTTTGCGTAGACCATGCATTTATAACTTCAAAATGTTTAACACACAAGAGCTTGATTGGTAAATGATTACAACCAACAAAAAGCTTGACTATTAGAAGTTTAAGACTAACACAAAAACTTGATTAGTAAATTATGTTTACAACAAGAAAGGCCAAGTAGTAGCCAGATAAGGGTGTAAACGAGTCAAGTCGAGCAAAATTTCGAGCTATATGTATTATCTTGTGTTATTACCAAATACAAAAAAATAATTATCAATAGAGCAATAAAAAATTCGAGCGATCTATCGATTCGAGCCTCCATTTTTTTCGAGTACGAGCAGCTCGTTTACCGAACCAAGTTGGAAGATTTTTTTATTTTTCATCAAGATCCTTATTTTCAAGTTAAACTAGAGTCGAGAGTTTTTCGAGTCGAGCTTGAGTCAAGCTACCGAGCCGAGCCAAAGTTGACAACCCTACAACCAGACTTTCTTAGGTGAAGAGTCAGTTTGGGAGATTCTCTTTGGGATTCCTTTTTTAACCCTCCATTCCTCCAATAAAAGCTTTACATGTATCCCTTGCACATGGTGTATGAAATTTGTACAACATGTACCCCTTGCCTTTAAGACACTTTTTTTTGCAAAACAAAAAAAGTGGCTTAGCCTCAAAATTTGTTATGTAAAATGTTTTGTACAACTTACAAAACTGAAAAACGAAGTGTGCGGGCTATACTATGTGTATAAGTCGGGCTTCCTACATGGAATGCAACTACATACACACTACGCTATAACCGTATTACAAACAAGTATACTCGTATACTCCTATATTCCTTAAACGTATCTTGAAATCAGCTCCATTCTTTGTCAAATTCTCATAGCCTCTCAACATCCTTTGTGAGTTCTCGAATCCGTGCACCCATGCCCGGAATGGAGTCTTTCACCAGCCCAAAAACCTGCTCCGGCCTCCTCTTCTCGTCCTCGAAAATCCGTCGGTTCCTTTCTTGCCAACACTCATAGATTGTTGCATTAAAAACCCATTTGCACACCACTCTTCTTGTAAGGCTGCCGTTGGTTCCTTGGATCCTACTAGCTTTACGCTCAAGGTCCCTAGCAATTCCGGTACTTAACCCAAGCTTCCGTAAAGCTCCACCCCACACTTGCCTCGTGAAGTCACAACCCCAAAAGAGACGATAGATGTCTTCTTCCTCCTTATTGCAAAGAACACATAATGGGTCATGGTGGGCACCACGTTGTCGCATAAAAAATTTCGTGACTAGTCGACCCCTCGTGGCCTTCCAAGCTGTGATTGCATGTTTTGGTACATGGTATTTATGCCATACAACCTTGGCCCAAGCTACGCTCGTGCCGTGGGGTTTGACCCAACCCCATACCTCCTTGATCATGAACTTCTCACCCCTTCCCGTCACCCTCCTAGGCGCGTCATCTCCTCCATGAATTTTGATTTCCAAGATCTTGGACCATAAGTTCTCCATATCACGCGACCTTGCTGTTGGGAGGTTCCATTCCCCATTTCTAATGAAGTAGGATACATTGGTGTCCCATGGGACCCCCAAATCATAGTGAAACCTATCACCCATGTCGAGTTGTTGGAAATGTTCGCTACACCAAGGGTATTGGAAGAATCTAATGTGCTCACCATCTCCCACTCTATATTGAATATACTTTCTTGCGATGTCCCGTACCCGCAATAGTCCTCTCCAAGCCCATGAGCAACTCGATGGGGGCGTGCTAGCCATATCGAGCGAGTCCTCAAGTACTTCCTTCGCATACTCCTGACCCATAACGAGTCCTTGTTCTCCACCACGAGCCAAAGGAGGCGCACCATCCCCACATCATTCCATTCCGTGAGTCTATTAAGCCCCAACCCCCCTTCGCTTTTGGGTGTACAAACATCTTTCCATGCGACCGCGACCCATTTCTTTGGCCCTCCCCCAATGAACCTACACATAAGGTTCTCAATTTCCTTTAGTACATGCCTTGGTATAAGGAATGCTGAAGTCCAAAATTGGCTCAAAGACACCAACGCGCTCCTTACAATCTCTACTTGACTGGCCATAGATAGGTGTGATCGCTTCCAAGTACTTAGCCTCGCCTTTATCTTTTCTATAAGAGAATGCAATGTGTTCGACCCATTCTTCGAGTATAATGGCAGCCCAATGTATGTGACCGGAAACACAACCTTCGGCATCCCAAGGTGCCCACAAATCCATGCCCCATGTTCCACACCCCCCAAAAAACACTTGACTCTTCGAGTTATTGAAGTGAAACGATACAACACTTTCTTAACCACTCAAGCATTTTCCTTTGTGGCCTTTGCAAACAATAGAGCATCATCCGCAAACAACAAGTGTGATACCGACACATCCCCACATGTCAACGGCTACAACCTCCCACCTTCCACCTCCTCCTTTATCATTCCACTCAACACTTCCATGCAAAGAACAAATAAGTATGGTACCAAGGGATCACCTTGTCTAAGTCCATTTGTAGCTCGAAAGGTGCTAGAATTTTCTCCATTGAAGGTCACAACAAACGATGCTCGCATACAAGCCATGATAAGTTTCCTCCAATGCAACGGGAAGCCGAACCTCTCCATAACAAGAGCAAGGAACTCCCACGACACCGAATCATAAGCCTTCCTTAGATCTTGCTTTATATGCGTCTATGGCCCTTCTCCAAGTGCATATTATGACACACTTTACGTGCAAGTAAGATATTATCGCTGATTCTTCTCCCTTTAACGAAGACACTTTGCGTTTCCCCCACAAGCCTCGGCAATATCACATTTAACAGGTTTGCCAGGATCTTTGCTAGGAATCTATACGTCATGTTGCAAAGCGAGATCAGCCTATAGTCATCCACCGTTGTAGGTGTCTTCTTCTTCGGTATCAAGGTAATGGATGTATAGTTAACTTTCTTCAATAGTTTCCCACTCGTCATAAAGTCTTCGAAAGCCTTGAACATGTCCCTCTTCACAATGCCCCAAACCGTCTTGAAGAAACACACATTCATCCCATCCGATCCTGGTACTCGATCCCCATTTCCCCCCCATGACCACGGCTTCCACCTCCTTCATCTCTAGCTTTCGTGTAAGCATCTCCCCCTTTCCTTGTCCCACTTGAGGTAGGCTGCAAAATGTGTATCAGATTGGACCTGAAAAGAGTTAGCAAACAAATTAGAGTAACGACTCCTACACGCCTCCCTAATCTCACCCTCCTCAAAAAGGTGGCCCTCCTCATAAACTCTCCTCACATTGTTGGTGACTCTCCTCACTCGTAGGGAAGCATGAAAGAACCGGATATTTGGGTCCCCCTCTCTCAACCATTTAACTCTTGATTTTTTCCTCACAATGTATTCCTCCCACCCCAACACCCGAGCTAGCTCTCCCTTAGCGACACTTTCCTCAACAAGCAAACAAGTATCACTCGGTCTATCCCTCCTTTCCAATCTAATCCGTGCAAGATTTGTTTGAACGTTCACCACTCGCTTCTCTACATTCCCAAACTCCTTGTCACTCCACAATTTAAGCGATTGTTTAACCTCATTTAACTTTGTTGTCAAGGGACACATCGATTTCCCCTCAACACCCCCCATGCATCCTCAACAACCTTCAAGAAACCCTCATTCTTCACCCGAAAATTGGAGAAGTGGAACATTCACTTCTTCTTATGCTCCAAAACCTCCGTGACAAGGTTTACCATGACATGATCACTTAGATCACGGTCCCCCACCACATAGAAAGATGTCGGGAACGCCGCCAGCCAAGCATGTGACATGAATATGCTATCAATTCGAGTCTCAATGCATGCTTCCCCTTCCGAGGAATTCGTCCAAGTAAACTCTCCTCCGGTAGAAGGAACCTCAAGCAACTGTAATGAATCCACACACTCATTAAACTCCTCTATTGCACTCAAATTCAGCCCCGCACCTCCTCGCTTCTCCCCACCATGCCTTATGCAATTGAAATCGCCTCCCACCAGCCATGGGATACTCAAATCAGGGACCACACTCCCTAGGTCCTCCCAAAGTGCTACGATCCATGTGTCCATTTTCCCCATAAACTACCGTAATAGCAATATACCTCCCATCTTTCTTCACACGCCCCTCCAAGTGGAGAAGTTGTGTTGCCTCAAAAGTAACCATGAGATCAACTACATTCTCATTCCATAGAACTAGGATTCTCCCCCGAGTCTCTAATCATTCCATTCGACACCCACGTATGCGGCCAAATTGCCTTCTTGAACTACTCCAACTTCTTCAACTTCACCATATGTTCCATTAGGCAAAAAACATCCTCTTTTTCCTCCACAATGCCACCCCGAATCATGTGTGCGTGACTGGGTCCGCTTGTGCCACGTACATTCCAAAATTGGACATTCATGGTATTGAGTCATGGGGTCGCGACCCCTTACCCCCACGAACTTTTTATTGCACCGATCCTCTCTCGAACCACTTTGATCACCTCGGGCTGAGGTGAGGGGGATTCACTATCCACAAATCACTTAAACCTCCTCGGGTTGAGGTGGAACAGATTCAAGCCTTCCTTCCCAATCTTTTCGGGTACACTAACCCTTTCCACAACCATCACACTAATCTCACTCCCTCCCTCAATCTCCCCCAAAATACCCTCCTCCCCTCCAAGAGCCTCAAATCTTCCACCATCGCCCATCCTCCTACCTTCCACGCCCCCTATCTCCACCTCCCTCGCCACCTTCTTAGGCGATACCCATCAGTGATTGTCCCCAAGCACCATGGCCATGTCGATCTTGGTCGCCTCCTCTCCTACTCCCTCACCAAGGCCCACACTACCATCCATCACAACCTTCTCGCGGCTCATATGTATGTCTCTCCTCCCATGCACCTCACGAGTCACAACTCTCAAGTCCCTTGCCATGCCTATTCCCATGCACCAAGTCCTTCTCACGTGAAGGGGTCCCTTGTTTCCCTACTTCAAGCTGGTCCTCACTCTCCAAAGAATTCCTCCACCCACTATCCATCTTTCCACTTGTCACCTTTCCACTAGCCCCACTATTTGCATGCTTTTCACTAAAGTTGATTTTGTCTCCTCCATTGTCCTTTGTTCCTATCCCATCTTCTAGTTGCACCCCAAGAACTTCTCCTCCCTTATCCTCTCCCAACCACTCCCCCTCCTTTCCACTTGGCAACCTCTTACTTGCCACTTCAAAATTTGGAGCACACACCTCTTCTTTTCCGCCCTTCCTTTTGCCCTCCACCTTTCCATGTGTATCCCTCTCGCCACTTGGCACATCCTCAATGGCTTCCTCCTCCACATCATCACCTACCTTCCTAGCCACGTCATCATCTTCCTCAACATTGGTGCCCCCATTCTTCTCCTTTTCCACCACCACCCAACACACCTCCTCCCTCCTAGCACTTTCCCCCAACCCAACTTCCTCCTTCTCACCCCTTGGATCCCTACCTCCTCTACCCTTCTCCATGTCCACACTCGCTCCCTTCCCTCCTTTTCCCACCACATGTCGGCGACCCACCACCACCCATTCCAACGCCTTAGCCTTTCCATATCCGATAGTAGGTGGTGGTCCTTTCCTCGGACACCTCTCCACTTGATGCCCCAACTCCTTGCACTCACTAAAAAATACTAGCCTCCATTCGTATTTCACAAGAACCCTCTCATTTCTCCCCCCTCTACCAGAACATCTACCCAACTTGGATAGGAGAAATCAAGACTAACCTCAACACAAACTCTTGCATAAACGAGTCTCCTCCCCGTGGCGGTATTAGATCCATGTAGAGAGGCTTTCCAAGCACACTTACGATATTGCTCAACATCTTAGCCGACCAAAACTTGAGGTCCAACTCCGGCAAACGAATCCAAATAGGCATAGTGACTCCTTGCACGCTTCATCACAACCTCGGGTGACCAAACTTGCACGACGAAGGGGGTGCCTCGAATGAACCAAAGCCCTCCTTCAAGCACCCTTTGCTGGTCCTCCCCAAGAGTAAACCAGAATAACAAAAAAATCTTTCTTCCGGTGAAGCACTTCCAAACCACCCACTAAACCCCATAATTTGTGGAGGTTTCTCCAACGTGGGTAGATAAGGCTTGAAATCAATGAAGTAGCCAAGTAAAATTTTGTCCCACCTTTTAAATGCTTCACATACGTCCGCCTTCGAACAAACCGCGACCTTCTCTCCGCCTATCTCCTCCGGCTCAACAAAGGAGAGTGTTGTTGCCGCCCTTACTCCGGATTGGAAGAGGTCTGACCACCTCTCTGGTGAGGCCGCTCCGCCCCCTAGAGGTGGTGAAAAAACCAGCCCTCCACTCTCCAAATCCGAGAATGGAGGGTGCTTAGATGCTTTATGGGAGTGCTCCTCGTTGCCACCACCAACATTCAGCTCACCCAAATGCAAATAACTAGTTGTAGGAGCTTCACATACGTCCGTAGAGCTTCTCTCTCCTACATTCTTTTTCCCCCACTCTATTTCCCCAGAGCTTCTCTATCTCTATCTCTCGTTCTCGTTCTCGCTCTCCGTCTCCTCTCTCTCTCTCTCTATATATATATATATCCTCTCTTATCTTTCTATGTTATTTTAGGAATTTTTTATTAATGTTTTTCAACATTATTTTTATTTATCGAAATTTCAGTTTTATTATTGATTAATTTTCAATTATTTCATTTTTTGAAATTATAATTAGAAAATACTAACAGATATTTTCTTTATTTAAAACTATTTTTAGCAAATCTTAAATAGCTTGAAATAATTAGATATTTAAACTTAAAAAGTTGAAAAACCAAAAGTAATTGAAAATAAAAAAAACTAGAGGAAAATCATGGCGGAAAGAAGAGTGAGTGAAAAAGAGAGGGAGAAGAGAACGAAAAATGAAAAAAAGAAGAGAGAGAAATAAGTATGAATCAAGAGAGAAGAGAACGAGTAAGAGGAGAGAGAAATGGGGAGAGGGAATAGAGAGGGAGAATAGAGAGAACAAAAAAGAGAAAGAAGTATGGGTTGAGAGAGAAGAGCACGAAAAAGAGGAGAGGGAGAGCGTGAGAGAAATGAAGAGAGATAATAGAGAGGAGAAAAATAAAAGGGAGGTTAGAGATGTTAGAGAGGTAGAAACAAGAATTGGGTATCGGGCCGTTCTGGCGGGTCAGGTCGGGTTCAATTTTTATCGGGTTCTTTTCGATCGGGGTTGCGGGCTAGTTTTTTCATACCGGTGATATACAGAGAAAAGTAACTTATAAATATTCAATTAAAACCATTATGAAATTAGGATTTCAACAAGATAATCATTATGTTGCACCTCTTGTCGGTCAAGACCTTTTTACTTGTGCTAAATGCAGACTCAGACGCCACAATAGACACCAGAATAGTTAGTAAATTGAGTACTAATAAAATAACTATTAGAAATCTAGTAGAGTTATATTTCCATTGGTCTAAAACATCAAAAGATTTGCATTTCCTAGGAGTTAAGTATATTTTACTATTTAAATATCCAGTTAGTTCGTTATGTGTTTTATTTTGTACTAATCTTAATTTTTTCTGGTTTAACCAATTCTATTGAGAGTTATCATCATCTTTATCATGATCCACAAGTAGGTGTTGTTGGGATGATGATGTACTAGCAGTGTTTGAACCTATTTGATTAACATTATGTAATCGTTCATATAAACTTAAATATTTTTTAAGGTGCACTCTAATTTATTTTAAGTAATCTTCACAACCTTCATAATTCATATATTCAAAAATAATTTCTAAGTAAATTTGTAAACCACTCATGTTAAATCTAGAACCCATAACAATTCTCTAAATTCTTGATATCTATATGTACTATTACTACCTATATATGCAATACCATATCTAACATTTTGTAAATAAGGTCTAATTATTTCAAGTCCATCTTTTACGACTATATTTAAAACATGACAAACACATCTAACATGAAAAAGAATACCATCTAAGGATGGATTGCATAATTTTATAAGTAATTATACTGCTGCAGAGTTATTAGTAGCATTGTCAAAAGAAATTGAACAAATTTTATTTATTATTGAATAAGCATGCAATACATCTATTATATGGTTATATATAATCATAGTAGTGTGTTGGTGCAAAATTGGTGTTGAAGATATTATTTTTTTAATGTAAAATCCATGAATTATCTAAAAAATGAGTAGAACAATATGAAAATTGATTAAAACCAGTCCAAACATTGCTTGTTAATGCTATCTTATAAGTCATTGATGCAAATGTATTAATCAAGTCCATTTTTCCATTATCAAATTTTGTATTTGCAGTAACGCCTAATGTTCATTCGGAAAA
Organism: Triglochin maritima; assembly: GCA_963682175.1. Classification (NCBI taxonomy): domain Eukaryota; kingdom Viridiplantae; phylum Streptophyta; class Magnoliopsida; order Alismatales; family Juncaginaceae; genus Triglochin; species Triglochin maritima. The sequence continues at coordinate 19,820,479 of OY821779.1, forward strand.
TGGTTGAAATTTGTGGGTTATGGTAACTAAATACCTTTCTAAGGTTTGGAGATTCACATTGGCTAAACGGTAATTCATTTCTAATTATATAATCGGCAATTACATCTCTACTTTTAATTGGATCGTATTTCCTAGTTTTTAAATTTCCACTAATAGAGTTTAAAATTAATTGTGAATTATATGCTTCAACATTCCTAAGTTTACATTTTCCAGTATGTCTTGATAGATGACCAGTTCCTTGGCTACCCGGTGCAGAAAGTTTATCTTGGCTTATGTCAAAATCTTCCCAAACAGTCGACTGGGTCCCCTTTGCCGTCTGATCGATTAGTAATTATATTGTGACATAAACCTTCCAAACGGTCGACCGTCCAGAGACTTTTGTTCGACCATTGCATGCTTGTATAGTTCGACCGATTGTTGTAGTTTGAACCAAGCAACAATATTAACGAGCAACCGGTAAACCATTGGAGCACAAAAATTGCATTGTTTGTTTATGAGTGCATTGGCGCGTGGATTGCTTTTACGGTTTATGTTCCCATGATATGACATGTGCATTGAGACCTAGGTAGTAGACTTGTGGGATCATATTTCCCATTCGCATGATCTATATGATATGGCTCTATGGAGCATGATGAATGTCAACATGTGTGGTGATAGAGATGACCTTAGCCTTTGTGGCGAAGGAGATGATTGTTAGCTCTTGTGCAACCGAGTTTTGTGCCTTAGCCTGTGTGGCGACGGAGATGACCAACTGATGTTGTTCCAGTGGATTGATCGTCCAGCTATGGCACGACTGACGAGTATGACTGACCAGAGTGACGATTCTAGCGGATTGTGGCCTTTCGACCACTGATCAGATCTGATGATGACTTAGAAGTGCGTGCGACCTTCACCGAACCCATATGACTAGTGTAGTTACGAGTGGGGGTGTGTCGCATACTTTTTGTATGACCGCATGTGCCTACGGTGGGTATCTATGGATGTCTAAAACTAGACTTATGACTGATGAACCCCGGTTGGGGAAATGACTGTTATGATTTATGACCTGATGACCCGTTTAGGGAATGACCTGTTATGTTTATGTTTTGCATAATACTAGTATGATAGGTCATGTTTCGCATTGCATGTAGGTGGGCTTGGCATATGGGGTTTCCTTATGGAAACTCAGGCATTCTTGTTTATATTTTCAGGTACTGAGAAGGGTGGTGACTGAGGATGAGTACACTTAGGAGTCGGGTCCTTTAGTTTATTTGAGGTGGTTATGACTGTTGTGTTTTGATATAGTCATACTTTTGACAAGTCTTGTATATGGTGCACCTTTTGGGATGTATATATTTGAGTAGTGTTCCTTGTGTTTGGTGTTGATGTCCTTTGATTATCTCGTTATTAAAAGTTTAAAATTTCTGCTGTTTCGGGGACGTTACAGCTGGTGGTGCAGGTCTCTCGGGTGGCAGGCAACAAACACCCTTCCCCAGGTAAACATGTTGGGTACATTGTGTATTACATCTTGGTTCTAAGATCGGCTTTACAAATGCACTGCAAAGTTTTTGATGTTTTTTTGTTTTATTGTACTCCAATTCAAACAACCCCGGACAACTCACCCATGATGTCGCACCCTAACTTCTTTGAGGTCTGGTGCGACAACTGTGAGGCTGTTTGATGTAGGGGACTCCAACGACGGTGGGATTTCCTCCTAGCGCCATTGTGGGGACCGAGACTAGCACGGTATGCAAGTGGATGAGGATGTAGGAGCTCCATTTAGGGATGTAGTCAAGGAGCAAAACCTTTAATAATTATAGGTTTATGTTGTTGGTAGTTTTGTTTGTTTAAAAATCCATTTTGGACAAATTTGATTGGGATTAATTACTAGTCTTTTTTGTTTTTCGGTACGTAAAGGGTGTACAATCCTTTTAATTGATGTTGCTTTGTTTGAGTGGCCATTGTCGATCATTTTACGTCTCATGCATGCAAACCATATTCTTTTAAACAATGTTATTTGATCACAGAAAAGTTGGAACGTAAATTATTCAAACGTAAAATCCATAAGTGTTTGAATTCACAGGATGAATGCGTCGTCCAGAATTTACTTAAGCAACATGAATCCACTACCATTATGTTTCTCAATTCTCATATTACCATTAACTTCAATTTTGAGTTCTTCCTAATAGCAAAGAATTAACCGACAATTACATTACTATTATGTAAGCATGAAGTGCCTCCGTTCGCTTGTTTTAGTTAGATATAAATAGTGGTTCTTGAATCATGAATGTATAATTACTAATTAAATAGAAGCAACGACCGACAGAAACAATGTTTGTTGATGTTTTGGTGACTTTGGGTTAGTTTGTACATGGGCTGAACTTTCATTTTTTTTTGAATTGAAATTGTAAATTATAAAAATATGGATGTATGTAGAAACCAAGCGAAAGAGATGCTCCAATGGCTGATGAAGCTGATGGGGAAGCTAGTACGGGCTCCAGTATCGAAAGCCCCTATTATAGGTTTGCCTAGTTGGTTGTCAACTCATGATGAACGGAGCCCAAGTTCTAGCCTCCCTAATTGGTTGTCAGTTGAAGACTACGACCCAACCGATGCCCACGACAATTAGATGTGTACGGTGTTTGTTAATTTATTTTGAACCTAAATTAGTACATTGTAATAATTTTATCATTATCCATGACTTTGCTAGCAATTTTGAATCGTTCCTCAACTTGATGCATTTTCATTTTGGATGCTCGACGGTTATGCATTGACGTTTTTGAAAGGGGGAATTTTGGCAGGTCTTTTATCATTGTTGAGTCTGTCCCGTCTCACTAGGCAAACGTAAGAGTCTATCTTGCTAGGGACGCAATTGTCCTGCTCAAGTCGCAAGTGTCTCCCTCAAGAGGAGTCTGTCCCACTCCGGACACAAGTGTCATACATAGGGACGATTCTATCCCGCTCGGGATGCAACTGTCCTGCTCAGGATGAGTCTCTCCTGCTGTATAGGGACGAGTCTATCATGCTATCTCGTTCTGGACGCAAGTGTCCCGCATAGGGGTTAGCTTTGTTCCGGGACCGGACCGAACCAGACCGGACCAAAGACTGAATTTTTAGGATGGCCAGACCAAATAAATTCGGGTCGGTTCGGTTCAAAACACCAGACCAAATACCACAAAATCTTGGTTCCGTCCGGGACCAAACCAAACCGAACCGAAGACCGAATTTTTGGTATCCTCTGGACCGAAGACCAGACCGAAAAAATTCGGTCCAGTTCGGTCGGGTCTGGGTACCCAGACCAGACCAAAGGTTTCTCACCCCTAGTCCCGCATATGTACTAGCCAACTTTATTTAACATCGAACACTAAATTTTAAACCGACTGGGAGAATCTTCATCTACAATTATTAATATCCTTTGACTATTCAATTTTATCTCCCCTACATTTCTATTATATAAGGAGTCAATATTGGGCATGGCACCACACACCGCCACCAAACCAACTCATAATTAGACATTATGCTTTTGCAGCCTACCAGTGTCGAATTATCTGATGGGATGCACGGTGGGCCTGCCTAGGTTTTTTTTCGAGTGTAGCCTTAATTTCATGTCTTGATCATCACTTCGTTGACCTTAATATTTTCAAATTTGTAGTTGATTTGACCATCTTTTTTCATTCTCTTCTATGTCAAGGTGATCACCGTCGCTGCCATTTCATCATTGCGGAGGAGTACAACCATAAATGGTTGAATGGCTGAAATGCAGCGGATGTTGGACGTCAACATGGAGGATCTGGCTTTTTGTGTTGTGGAGCGGGTCGTGGACCGGCTAAAAGCCAATTTTCCCTGTCCGCCTCGTAATGAAGCGGGAGCCGCCTCAGGAGAGGTAGCTGCAGTGGAAGAGGGTGTGACCTCCGGAGACGTGGCTGAAGCGAAGGCGGATCGACCTTCTAGTAGGATGTGAAAACGGAAGATGCGATAAAAGGAGCACATGAACGCAGACGAGCTAGTGGTCAATGTCAAACCCCATTCAAACGGTTTGTCTGACTTTTTTTTATGTTTCGGACTAGGTTTTTGTGATGTTTTGAACAATCATTTTTGTTGTAATGTATTTTTTTCTTATATTAATATAAATGACATTTTTGGATGCAATAGAGTGTTTTTGCATTCTATTTACGTAATGTTTCATTTTGGAGCGTAGAACCCCATTAAAGTGCAGAACGTGATTTTTTATTATAATGTATTGTCGCTGCATGATTTTAAAGAACATAACAAACTTCATTCGTGGGACTGATAAGCTAACAAATTGAAATAACATTGAAAATGTTGGGGATTGTGAACATTCGCCTGATATGAAATTCGACCTGAATAACTTGGAGATCGATCTATGAAGCTGACATTTCCTCCGTTGGAGAAGTCCGCCCTGGTTGGATGGTCTGGGCCCTCAAAGCATATTCTGCAAGCGACATCAGCCCGTCATCAAGCTCATCTTCCCGAATGTCCTGCGCCATAGAAGGCCTATGCGAATGTGACATCTTGGACGTGTCGAACAAATCTACTCCCATCATCAATGTCTCTTCAGTGATGCTCACCACTGGAGAAGTCCTCCCCGGTTGGATGGTCTCGACCGTCGAAGAACATTCTGCAAGCAATGTCAGCTTGTCAACACGCTTGTCTTCTCGAATGTCCTGATACGTGGAAGGCTTATGTGGTTGTGACATCTTGGTCGTGTCGAATGGGTGCACGTAACTTACGCCAGCAATCGACAACAAGAATTTAAAGCAATTGAAAGACAATGTGCATGTGAGGTCTACAAGTGATGCATGACCTAGATGACAATTAATCTAATCATTTGCTTTGAGTTTTATGGTACAAGTTGTCTTACAAAGGGGAAATTGATTGATCTGGGAGCAAACTACATGTCACAACATGCAAATTTGAGCTCCTAGACAACTAAATTGAAATCACAAACAACCAGAACAAAAATTGGAGCAAAAGAAGCTCACCAGGCCGTCAGTTGGCGGTCCCAGACCGCTGATTGACGGTCACTTTGGTGTTTTGCTTCCTCCAATATCAATGACATCCCTCTACACAAGACAATTTATCGAAATCTAAGCGGAAGTTGATAATCTTGCCCCCACCAGCTTTTGGATTTATGTTTGAACCGTTATTTGGATGGAATTGAAGCTTAATCATTCAATTGAATTTAATGTATTGGCATAACATGATTTTAATGAAACAATCGCGAGACTGAATCATCTTGAACATAGCAGATTCATCCCAATGCGGGACTGACTCGACCATACCCGTAACTGAGTCATCCGTTGGTGGACTAAGATGTCAAGTCGCGGTACTGACCTATTTTGTCATTTAGTTCTAAATTTAACAAGACCTACAATTATTCTGATAGTACGAAAAAATCAACATTACATATCCAAAAATATACAGACAAAACATTCCATTGAACACTATAATCAAATTCCATTAAACACTATATATATTACACAAATAGAAATAGAAACACAAACAAAAATCCAAACACAAACACACACAAAAAATTATAAATCTCTTCCAAGTCAATTGGAAGAGAGTGATCCTCTCATATGTCGCATACAAGCCCAAAACATAACAAACTACTTAAAAACATTATACAATCATCATTTGCAAACCACTAACATATCACTAAACGATTAATAATTGCACGTTTTACAAGATTAATAGGAATGAGGTGTCCCCGACTAAATACATCACCAATTCACCCCTAACAGAATGTAGATATGTTGTGTCCCTCTCCGCAGTGGGTTGTTCACCCAACATAAGGCATTTGATCCATTGTAGGACGTCGCTACCATCCACATTACAAAAAATTATAAATCTCTTCCAAGTCAATTGGAAGAGAGTGATCCTCTCATATGTCGCATACAAGCCCAAAACATAACAAACTACTTAAAAACATTATACAATCATCATTTGCAAACCACTAACATATCACTAAACGATTAATAATTGCACGTTTTACAAGATTAATAGGAATGAGGTGTCCCCGACTAAATACATCACCAATTCACCCCTAACAGAATGTAGATATGTTGTGTCCCTCTCCGCAGTGGGTTGTTCACCCAACATAAGGCATTTGATCCATTGTAGGACGTCGCTACCATCCAGATCGTGATGCTTTCGTGAGAAGATAAACATAAAGAGTGGGAGGATGTTGTTTTCTTTGCCTGGCTCCACCTTCACAGGTTGCATGACAGACATTTCCTGCAAGCGTTAACATTTATGTTTCATTACTCTTTCTTTCACAGTTTGGATAAACTTTTTTCGGCCATGTTACATTCCATTCAACATTATAATGAAATTCCATTGAACACTATATGCTTTTGTGTTTGAAAAACACCATTACATATCCAAAGAGATACAAACAAAACATTCCATTGAACACTATAATGAAATTCCATTGAGCACTATAATCTTCCATATAACATTCCATTCAAAAATTAAACATTACATATTCCACGAACAAAAACACAAACACACAAAAAATATTAAATCTCATTCAAGTCGATTGGAACAGAGTGATCCTCTCAAATGTCACATGCATGCCCAAAAGATGGTTTTGTTTATCTCTTAGGTATGACTCAACTTAGCAAGAATCCAGAGAAGCTTTTGCATCTCTGAGTCCATTATGCTCTCGTTGGGTTTCTCCACCAGTGGTACCGATATTCCATCGTCCTAGACAAAGTACCGAAAGTAATGGGTTGGATTTGAGGAGCCACAGACATAGAACTTTTTGCTAATTTTGTTCGGAGTGTTGGACCACATCACTATTGCCATGAAAATGCACCGACAAGTGCGATAGGGTAGACGTAAAACTCCCAATATTTCAATGGGAGCACAACCACCCCGTGTTGGTCCACCAGTGATGTACTAATCTTCATCACTTGAGTTGTCATTGTTGGCATTGTGTTGGAAGGCCATTTTTTGGGGGGATGAAATACACAACTGGATCTATGAATGCAATAGGGTTTAGGGTTTACAAACTCGAAATGGAAGACACTATAACCTATGATTTTATAGGCCCTGTAATGAATGGTTGATTCTCTCCACATACCCTGTAATGTGTGTTTGTGTCAGGTCGTGCAATAATGAAAGGTCGTGTCTCTTCACATAATAATGACCCACCCCTAGCCGAATTGAAACGTACCATCATGGGACGTTGACTTTGAATCGTCCGTGGTTCATCTCGTTGCAGGCCTCACACGTCTCGACACGGGATTGACTTGTCCTGAACCGAGACTAAATCATCTCGAACAAGCATCCATGTATCTGGACTCGTTGCATCTCGAGTGGGACACTTGCGTCCTGAGCAAGTTTGCCGCTAAGGACAACTCTGTCCCACATAGGGTTGAGTCGATCCTGCTCAGAACGTACGTGTCCTGATTGGGATGCAAGTGTGGTTTGCTCAGGACGAAACTGTGTCCCAGGTGGGATTCGTGCGTCCCAACGCTGAACTGATGCACCTCGTGTGGGACAAAATAAGCCAACTTCTTTGGAACAATCAGCCAGTGTTGGGACACAACAGTTAAGTGTTGGGCTGGGTCGTTTGACCAAAGGAGCTGGGTCATTTTCACCAAACTAGTTTTGTCATTCTACCAAACGACCTAGCTTGTTTTCACCAAACTAGCAAGTTCCTTTTCACCAAACAAGCTTGGTTGTTCTACAAAACGAGTTGGGTTGTTTCCACCAAATGGGCTGAGTTGTTTTCACCAAACGAGCTGCAACTTAATTAACTTACTACAAGAACAAAGGTGCAACTTAAGTGACAACCTGGCTTGTTTCTAAAAATATAGATATTAATATGTGTACTAATTTATGGAACCTTGTTAGATTCAACTTCAATCAAGACATTGAGATGGAGGATATTTTCTACAACTAAATAAACTGGGTCGTTTTCTTCAACTAAATAAGCCATGTCGTTTTTTAATACTAAATAACCTTGGTTATTTTCTTGAGCTAAATAAGTTGGGTCATTTTTAGTACTAAATAACCTATTTGTTTTCTTGAGCTAAATAAGTTGGGTCGTTTCTTGAGCTGAATAAGTTGGGTCATGTTCTAGAGCTAAATAAGCTGGTTTATTTTCTTGAGATAAATAAGTTGGGTCGTTTCTTGAAACCATCCCTCGAAGGGAAGGGACTATCCTGGGTAGGGATGGAAAAGTCTGGATGCAGCACATGCTACTTGATTTATTCATAACATCCACATCTAAATATGGAATTTGATGATTCTAGACCCATTGAAAGACAATTGAAAGGAGAACATATTTGTTTCTTACAACTTGCCAAATTCCGATGATACAAGGGTGAAAATTGTGTGTCAAGATTAGACCTGTCAATTCTGGACACGACACGATATGGAGACACGACTTAGACATGACTTTACACGAAATGTTTTGTATAATTGAAATGATTTATTAGGATGTTTCGTGAACATACAAATATAAAATAATTGGTACACGATTTGACACGAACACGACACAATTACACGATAAGTTATTTTTGTACATGAAACTGACACAAACTGCATCTTTTGTTAGATAATCAATGGTTTTTACTTGATAATAGTCAATTAAGATGTTATTTAGAATGAAAAATATCAATATAACATGTCACTTAATTATTTCCAATCTACATATCATGGAATCTTTTCAATTTGTACTATACACGATAACACGAAATCCTGACACGAATGCAGAACTGTCAGACACGATAGTACACGCACACGACCCAATTGACAGGTCTAGTCAAGATAGATCATATTGGGAAACTGGACAATTGATAAATCATTAGTAATTTGTGCATAACTTTCTGCTCCGATATCCAAGTATACTGATTCAAGACTCGTTACAAAGAATATGTTGAGAAGCAAAACATTCAAAATTAGGAACCTAATGGGTTCATAAAGGGCGTGGGATACTGCTGATTTGAGAGAATAGAAATGAGTTGGGTCAATTTTCCACCAAACGAGCTAAGTCGTTTTTCCACCAAACGAGTTGACGCACAAGTGTTGCACGACTTGTTTTGTGAAATGACCCAGGTCATTTGGTTAAAAAGCTGACTCGTTGCTCAAACAACCCAGGTTGGTTGTTTGTGAAACAACACGGATTGTTTCTACCAGACAACTCAAGTTGTGGTGTCAAACGAGTCAACTTATTTGGTGATTTTTATAACTCGTATACAACCTGGAGCCCAGAGGTGGGGGGTTGTTCTTCCTCAGAGTTGGGGTCCTCTTATGGTGGGAGCTGGGGATTTTGTGGTTAATTAAAGGATCTGAATTTTTTTGGTTTGGAGGTTGTGGGGTATTTTGGACATAAAGGGTTGAGATGCATTAAAAAATATTAAATTTGTGGCCTTACAAAACCCAACAGTGATTGGCCTTATGGAACATTTGGCCACAATGCTTTGGCCTTATAATTTATTCTCCCTATTTTTTTCTTAAATTTGGAAGATTTTGCCAAAAAAATTGATTTTTTAATTATCATGGCTTATTCTACAAAAAAATTAATTTATTATTCATTTAGAGAATTGAGTATGACGGAAAAGTTAATGGAATAGCACGATTCAAAAATATATTGGCACTTAACGTAAACAATCAAACTTTTTAGTGGCACGACCAATAATAGTCAAAAAATTATGGTATAAATTCAATTAAGGTACTTCAAGTAGATATAAACACTCGTTCATACAAGAACTAGATTTCTGGGGATCCGAGAATCAGCAATTGGACTAGCTAGATCGAGTTTAGTTTGGATTTTTATTTCATTTTTGGTTAAAAATATATTTAATAGTGTTTTATTGTTGAGAAATTAAAATTTTGTTGTAGAATTAGTTATTTATTATAAGGGTCATTTTGGAGTTAATTGACCATTAAAAACATCAGAGTACATTAAAAACACACGCATGCAAACCAAAATATCAAGCGCGAGAGACATGTTAAGAATTAGTTTCTCTTGTACTAGAAAAGCCTAACTAAACATAAAGATCACTATCTAAATCATAAATGGATCCCAACTAATTAACCAAGCAAATAAACTCCACACGTACCTTTACTGCGCACTTCTCTTCTCTCGTTTCATCCTTTATTTACTCTCGTTTCTAGGGGGTGTAAACGGATCGAATATGGACCGGATATAGGTATATCCATATTCGTATCCGCATGAAATTTACGGATTCGGATACGGATACGGATTGTTTGCGGATATGAAAAGTCTATATCCGTTCGGATATTTGACGGATTCGGAGCGGATACGGATAATATCCGCATCCGTAAACATAATTCTCAACCTTATAACATTTTTTTTATTTTCACTTAGACAAATTCTTATACATAGTCACATTTATAACTTTATTTGGTTTCAAATATTAATTTACTTTATCTTAACTTCTAACTCCATATTCTGAAAACGAGAAATATTCAATGCTTGAATAAATGTGATCAGTAGATGTATTTTTATTTGAATAAATAAATTTAAAATATATATTCAAAATATAATCACACAATGTTGAAATAGGAATACTTCTAGGTATAATAATGTATTGCATAAGTATATAAAACAAATATGGATATAAATGTTGAAATACAGATATGTAGTTCTGAAGTGGATATTAATCAGATTAGTACTTTAGGGGTAGTAATTTAGAATAGTTTATATATTTAGGTAATTTATAGAAAAAATACCTAACTTATATATCATTTATTTAAAGAATAACTATATATATAATACATATACAAATATAGATGTTGAACTACGGATATTCGATCCCGGATCGGATATTATACGGATCGGATGTACTAATAACCATATCCGCTCCACGACTTTACAGATCGGATACGAATACGGTCTAACGGATATTTTTCTCGGATCGAATGTTTAAATTCGAATACGGATACGAACGGATGCTCGGATATTCGAATATCCACTGACACCCCTACTCGTTTCACAGCTCATTCTCACTCAATCACCACTTCCTTATATAAGATACCACCGCTGGCTATGCCGACCCAAAGACAACAATGAAATGAGTATCATTAACTTGGGTGAGTTCTCCAATCCTCTAAAAAATTATTTGGAAACTTTTTGACGATACTATGCCAGGCATAAATACCTCAAAAAGGCACCTTCCTCGGCTCTTGGAACATCAAAAAGCCCATCACTCATCCTTCTCGAAATCAATTCTTAACATTTTCGAAAGCTTCAAAATAAATCTTTCCTTTTAGACATATAGTGGGAAATACACTTTGTTATGGTTCAAAAACAACCCTTGTAGTCTCGCTAACTCTATCCCAGATATCTTCAATATCTACCAGGAATGGCAAGCCTGTGCCGCAAAAAGTTGCTAGTATTTCAACTTCAGATATATTGGATCAGTAGAAACCTTCATATGGTATCTATTGTGGAACTACTCACTATTTTCGATGCCACCCAAGATAATAGACGTTGCTTATTAAACCCGAGGAATGTTTACCGACAATCCACTTTGGCTTCTCACTCAGAATAATAAATATTCTGTCAATTCTTCTACCACTTCCTATCTCATGGAGTCACCAAATTTAGACTATGGAGGTTGATTTGGAAAAATAAATGTCCATAAAAAATTAAAACATTTGTTTGGCTTGTCCTTAACAACAAAATTCTGATATGGAGAGAAAGTGATTATTGTAGTTTTATGACAACCTATCCATATTTTTGCCAAATAAAACAATAAACCAATGATTCAAAAAAGGATATTTCATTCCATTTCCATTTATTCTTTTTCTCATGTCTATCGAGGCAAAGGAATATGAGAGAAAAGAAAAAAAAGAAATAAAGTTTCTTTTCTTTTCTCCCCATTTCTCTTTTCCCTCCTATATTCCTATCCAAGCACAACATAAAAGCAACTTACTCATCTCAAAATTTGAATTTGTAAGTTATATAACTTCAATCTCATTTTCCAAATATTTTGATGAAATCAACTTCACAATTTTCTAATCTAAATAGAGTGCAACAATCAATACTAACAAAATCTCCAAGTATGGCTGATGTGTTCGTTTTAAAATACCGCAAGTGCACAACGTCGGTGAAGATGCGGCAAGTATGGGTCGACCCACGGGGAGGTGTGTCGACTCTGGTTCTTCAGAAATCAAGTGACAAATATGGGAGAAGAGATGTGATTATGCTAAGCTAAACTACACTAAACTAGTAAGTAAGAAATGCGAAAGAAAGCAACGAAAGATTGAAAATCAAGAAGAGAAACCCCCTAAGGGGTGGAGTGTGTGCACATATGTAGTGAAATAAGTGATGAATGATGCATGTAAGCATGTATGTGTGTGTGTTGTGTGTGTGTTTTCATGCATAGGAAATGTCTAAAGATGTGGCAAAACCTATCAATCCATTCACACAACGTATCGTTAATTACTACTTGATTATCATAAGATTAGGCTCAACATGAGAAGTGTCTAAAGATATGGCAAGACTCATCAAAAACCATGAACTCATGTGAAGAACAAAGCTAAGCATGGGAGGTGTCTAAATGTTATGGCAAAACCCATCAAAACAAAGTTTCTTCAAACAATCAAGCAAACAACCACAAATATAAACACTTAACGAACATGTAGCATATTCAACAGGAAATTTCAGTCAATTAACATGAGGAAACTAAGCATGAGAAGTGTCTAAATCTTATGGCAAAACCCATCAAAATCCCCAAACATGTAGATTAAAATACCCCCAATGAACATACAAACATGCAAGTTTACACAATCCAAAATTTATCAAACATCCAAACATCACAACATATATGTACATCATCTCCACCCCTAAAGGGGGATGAAACTACTCACTAATCATTAACCTAACTATTATGTTAAGAGAGGAAAACATATTAAATAAGTCTACTAAGATTAATGAAACAAAATTAAGCTAAGCATGCAAGAAGATAAAAGAGCCAACATTAAACTAACAAAAACTTCTTTTATTAAATGACTCACATTACAAGCAACATCTCCCTACTTTAGTTTTTTCTTCAAGGCTTGACTATAAGTAGAGGGATTGGCCACTAAGCAATGGGTCAATACAAAAGGAGAGGAAGAGTTCTATTTATAGCCATAAAAAGGTAACCGGGACAATCCCCCGGTATGAGACTAAATGCATACTATAAATGGACATAAAACAACATAATACACGACCCGACTCAACCATGAAACTTTTGGACCAATTTGGACCGCCAAATAACGGTATGGGACAGCCAATTGGCGGTCCAGATATCTTTGATTGAGTCTGGATTTTGGTGGTTCATTGCTGGCTTGATTGCTTCATGTGTTATGAACCCGATTTGGTTGTTGATGTTTGGTCCCGGAGCTAATTGCCAAAATACTCCTCATAATGGTGTGGAGCTTCTTGATTTCCTCATTAGTCCTTTTGGTTTTACACCTGGGTCCTTCTCTCTTACACCTCAGTCCATAAGTCTTGCAACTTAGTCCTTTTTCTTGCTTTTATGTCCTTTTTTAGTATCTTCTTCTCAAACCTGTTTATTCCCGAAACTTAAACATAAAACTCATTACGTAGCATTGCTTAGGCTAAAAATAAAGGATATAAGACACAAATATATGCATGATATGATGTCAATCAATGACATCCCATTCCATGTTCATTAAACCCTCTATATTTTAGGTCAAACCAAAATTGTTTGAACCGAGCTAATAAATCAACACTCCCAAAACTTGAAATGTTAGTTTAATTGATCTAATAAGAGAACTCACCTCCGCCAGAGATGGACCCACATACAAGACTTGCCCTACTCAGGTTTGACCAGAATTGGGCCTAAAAGCTTGCCTATTCTATGTTGGTTATTCAATATAACCGATATACAACATCTGTTCACTACAACAATTGATGTAGAAAGTCTTTAAAATAATAAAAAAATACGAAATCGAAACACTCCCAAATCCTCCAAATGCCAAAACCTAAAACCCACCCTGTTAACACCCGGATCGTCGACGATGTTGTTGGGTTCGACCGAGCTCATCGATGAGTATAATACACTGTCGCTCCTAAGGAAGGGTCGCCAAACCTTAAGGGTGGTGGTAGAGGAAGGAATTCAAGATTCAAGATCTCGAGAGCTCCAATTTAAGGAAACCCTAGATTTCGATCACAAAAGAAATCATGACCTAATATAGGTCGTTAGGTGGTATTTATATAAATTCAATGTACAGAAAAGTTTGTCCCAATAACTAAAACTAACTTGGCATGTCAATTGGGTTAAAAATAGGTCTAACAGAAAAAACCACAAAATCTACATCGAATTGAGGACAAAGATCCACAGTAAACCCTAACAACTACAATAACTCGCACTGTGGGGCCCATTTTTTGGTTTTTAAATCCCAGTCTTTGGATGGTAACAATTTTTTTGTACCAAAGGATTATAACGCAGCCGTTGGATGGGTTTAAGTCACCGATCCTAGGAAATTGGATGCAATGTTAATCGCACTCAGAGGATCCAACTTATCTGGGTGGCAATTTTGTTAGTTACAGTTAACAACTCCCCCTCATTATGGATTTCCTTGTCCTTAAGGGTATATGTGGGAAACTTGTCTTTGAGCCCCTCCAAATCCTCCTAAGTTATGTCGACTGGTGATCCCCCCAACAACTGCACCAACACCTGGGTTCCAGCTCTATCACCTTTATTGTAGATTCTCCTTCCCTGTATCACCTCTAGTAGTTGTTCTGGAAATTCAGGGATGGGAAGAGTGGTTTGCTGCATTGGGAGATTTCCATGTTTCTTTTTTAATAAGGATACATGAAACACGTTATGGATCTTAAACCCAGTAGGAAGCATTCACCTATAAGTAGTGCCTCATATTCTCTCCAAGATTTGGTAGGGTCCATAGTATTTTAGACCCAACATAAGTGATGTCCTCCTCTAAGTTGTTTGCTGTTTGTAAGGTTGGAGTTTCAGAAAAACCTAATCCCCTACTTTATATTCCTTCTCCTTCCTCTTCTTGTTAGCCTGAACCTTCATAATGTTCTGGACCCTTTCTAAGTTCTCTTTGAGGGACTTCAACACTTCTTCCCTGGATTTCAGAAAGTTGTCCACTTCTTCAACCCTTGTTGTGCCTGGGATATAGGATAGAAGGGTAGGGGGAGGCCTTCCACATAAGTCTTCATAAGGTGTCATCTGTATAACTGAGTGTTTAGAGGTATTATACTAATATTCAGCCCAAGGTATCTAGTCCTTCCACCTCTCCCGCTTAGAGTGACAAATACACCTCAAATATGTTTCTAAACTCATTTTGGCCACCTCAGTTTGCCCATCAATTTGGGGGTGGTAGGCATAGCTAAATTTGAGTGTTGTTCCCTGTATCTTGAACAATTCTTTCCAAAAGAAATTAGTGAAGAGGGGATCCTTAGCACCAGCTATACTCCTAGGAACCCCATGCAACTTAACTACTTCTTCTACAAATTTCTGATCTACTTTTGTAGCAGTGTAGGGGTGCTTTAGGGGAAGGAAATGTGGATACTTACTGAATCTATTCACCACCACTAGTATGCAGGACAATCCTTGGGAGTTAGGGAGCCCTTCAATGCAATCCATGGATATATTTGTCCATACTTCTTCAGGAGTGGGGAAGAGGTTGGGCTAAGGTTTCATACTTGCATTGCTGGCACACATCACACTCTTTAATGAAAATCTTCACCTCCTTAATCATACCCTTCCATGAAAAATTATGCTAAACCCTGTGTAAGGTTTTATCAAATCCATCATGCCTAGAAGTTGGTGATGAATGCAGCTCCTGAAGCACCTTCTGACTGAGAGTGGTGTTCCTGATTAATCTGATATTCCCTTATAGAATAGAATTCCATCCTATCGAGCATACTTATTCTTGTTTAACTCTCCCTCTTCCCACCTCTTTTTGAGTTTCAAGTACTAAGGATGTTTTTGAAAGGTACTTCTGACTTCTTCTACCCAGGAAGCCACCAAGTGGGATACAACAAGGAGGGAGTGTACTTCATGATCCTCATTGGAGTTTTCCATTACCATTGATAGTGCATTAGCTGCATGGTTGTGGTGACCTGATTTATACTCCACCTTGATGTTATACCCAATTAGTTTTACTAGCCACCTGTGTTGTGCTGAGGTGTGTATTCTTTTCTTCACCAAGTGTTGTAGGCTCTGGTGATCGATTCTAAGAGTGAAGGGTGGGAACAATAGATATGTTTCCCACTTTTGTATAGCAAATAAAGCAGCTTCCATCTCTTTTTCATAAATATTCATCATCAATTGCATCCCTTTGTATGTTTGTATTACAAGCCGACGTCTATAGGTATAGACGCCGGCCATTAGTAGAGCCGACGTCTATTGTGTACTCTAGACGTCGGTTGTTGGAACATGCATTGCATCTGACGTCTATAGCCTTCAGACGTCAACCTATAGACGTCCGATATTTGTTACATCTGACGTCTATTCTCCATCCTATATAGACGTCGGGGTAAAGATGTCGGATGCAAGGTACATCTGACGTCTATTAGGTCTAATAAGGCAAAGTTTCCCTTCAGTTTTTATCTTTTATCATTTCTCTAAGGCACCAAAACTCGACGAAAACCCTAGCCGTCTGATTAAACATTTCAAATAACCGTAAGTGCACAGCCGCGTTGAAGCGGTGACAAATACGGGTCGATCCACAGGGAGGTGTGTCGACTTTGGTTAGTTCGAAGGCGAGTGAGAAACAAGGTGGAGAAAATGTGTGATTACACTACACTAAACTAAGAATGAACAATCAATAAAACTAAACCCTATGGAGTGTAGGTGTGTAGGTATGTGTGTGTGAGTAGGTCTTCTTTTCAATTAAAAACAAGTGTAGTTTTTATGGCATACAAGTAGAAGCTAGTGTAGAATCTAAGTGTAGGATACACAACACTACATGGCAAACCATGAACATGCATATCTCACATAAATATGATGTTCATTTTAAATTCTCAAGCATGCGATAAGTACCTAGTATGGCCATTTGAGCATCAATCAATCCTACATACAACCTAAATCATTCATGTAAATGTGCACCAAACATGGATCCATACATAGCAAGTCATTCCCATCAAATCATAACAAGAAACAAGATAAACTCTAAAGCTAGCATAAGATAAGTACCTAGTGTGGACATTATCTCATCTAATACAGGTTTAAGCATGCTACAAGTATAGATCTATATTAAGCATATGAAATGACACAAATAAAAGAAGCCATCACTATCACATAGTCTACATTACCTCCACCCCATATGGGGATGGAACTACTCACTACTCATTAAGAAGATAAACAAAATTAAACTAAGCATGCAAGAATTGAAAGAGACAATATAAAACTAACTAAGAAAATTATTTCATTGACAAGACTCACATTACAAGTAGCATTCTTCTCCACCTTGAGTTTTTTCTCCAAGTGTTACTCTAAGTAGAGAGAATGTCACCAAACAATGAGTAGTATACAAAGGAGAAGGAAGAGTTATATTTATAGTCAAAGATAAAAGCAATCGGGAACAATCCCCCGATGTGGGACTAATGCACTACTAAAAATAGACATAAAACACTCTAATACATGACCCGCCTAAATCTTATCGGATCCAGAGCAAAACATATCGCCAATCGTCAGTCTATATGGTCTGGATCCGGTCTGGATTTGGAGTGTGGTTGTCTGGCTTGATTTCTTCATGTCTGATGCACCCTAATCAGTGTAGGTTGCGACCCGAATCCAATTGCCAAAATACTCCTCATGATGGTGTGGAGTTTCTTCATTTGCTCATTGGTCCTTTTGGTTTTACATTCGGGTCACTCTCTTGCATCTCAGTCCATAAGTCTTGCAACTTAGTATTTTTTCTTGCTTTTAAGTCCTTTTTTAGTTTCTTCTTCTCAAACATGTTTATTCTTGAAACTTAAACATAAAACTCGTTACGTAGCATTGCTTAAGCTAAGAATAAAGGATATAAGACACAAATATATGCATGATATGATGTCAATCATCGTCTTCCTCCCCTTCAACGACTCCGGCCAAAACTCGACCAAAACCCTAGCCTCCGCAACACCAGTCGTCTTCCTCCACTTCCCCAACCACCGCAACTAGGCCTGGCAATTTCTGACACGACACGATAACACGACACGAACACGACACGATATTGTGACACGATTTTTACACGACATGACACGAAATTTTGTGTGTGGTTGAAATACTTTATTATGATGATTTATGAAGATATAAACATAAAATAATTAGTACACGATTTGACACGAACACGACACGATTACACGATATTTTAGTTTTTTACACGAAACCGACACGAATAACGTCTTTTGTTAGGAAATTAACTATTTTTAACTTGATAATGACCAATTAATATGTTAATTATATAGAAAAATATTAATATAACATGTCACTTAACTAATTTCAATCTAAACATGATGGAATTTCTTCAAATTGTACTTAACACGATAACACGAAATCCTGACACGATTACGAAACTCTGACACGAAAGTACACGAACACGACATGATTGCCAGGTCTAACCGCAACCTCCTTCTACCACCGTCAACACACCCTCCTCCTTGCCACCATCACCGCAACTGCGACCTCCACCTCCTCCACGACCACCATCACTGCAGTCGTGACGTCCTCATTTGGTTTGTTCATTATTATTTTTTCTTAGCCGAATCCTGAGTTTAACGTAAAAAATTAATATGTTTTTTACAAGTTGAGTATTTTATCCAAAAACAAAAAACTACATATTCAGTTCCATTTGTAAAGCCATGATTCTGAATAGTCAATATCAAAATTCACACATCTCCAATGAGTGAACCGACATAAATTTAATCCAGTATAAACAACATTGGAAATGTGTCACTATTTATTTATTAAACTCGTTAACACAACTAATCACAGATTCACAATTGTTTAATATAATCAAAGTTAGTTAACACTCACAACACACACCAACAAACCACCCACTGTCACACTAACAAATCAACATATTAATTTTCATTACGTTAAACACATTTATTTATGTTTATTAATGTTTAGCTTAGTTAAATATTTATTTATTTATGTTTATTTATGCTAAATACAACTTAATTTGTTTAGTTAAATTTTTATTTACGTTTAGTTTCTAATAACTCATTGACCCTCTTAAGCAACTTGTCCTTTAATAACCTAAAGCAAAAGATTAGACAATATTTGCTAAGTCATTCATCATATAGGATTTCCATTCATCGTATTTATTATTTATTTTACGATTTCTGTCGTAGATTGTTGCCGTAAGGTACGTAATCTCTTTCACTCATCATTCATTAGAAAGCACGCATTAGTTAGTAGGACTTGCATTGGAATAAGAGTGAGGTGAGTGTTTGTTTGGTGTGTTGTTTGTTAGATTAAGTTATCAAAAACACTTGGGGGGCAATCACCTATAAGAGGCGAGGTGGGGGATTTCATCACCCTTTCCTTGGCCCAAAAATTACTTAATAAAAGAGCCTTAATAAAATCGTTTAGATGTTGGCCCCTAGGATTTCCGGACGGATTAAGGAGAGAAAACCATTTAAGATCGTTATGGCCTGAACATCGTTGCCCATCTAGTCTCCCTAAGATTTTAGGAACCTCCGGGTTCTTGATTTCCTATAGACTAGTAGTCCTCAATGTTTAAGACCGTTTCAACTTGAACATCGTTGCCCATCTAGTCTCCTTGAGATTTTAGGGACCTTTGGGTTCTTGATTTCTTACAGACTAGTGGTCCTCGGTGGGACCTCGAAGTTACGCGTCGTCTAGTGCTAATGGCCTATAGTGGACTTTAGGCTTGCTTTGGCCTTGATTGCTGCAACACTTTATATGTTTATAGTACCGCAAGCAGACTGGAAATATGGAATGTGGTTACTACGTGATGAGATACATGGAGGAAATCCTCAAATTTGCAACTTAAGACGTATGCCTATCCAAGGTAATATAGATCATTATTCAATTGTATAATTGTAGTTTTATTATCTAGATTTAATATTTTTTAACAAAAGAATAGTGATCCCTACTCGCAACAGGAGCTCAATGATACTCGCGACCGATGTGCTTGCTATTTTAGCAGAAACATGTTAATGATCTAAGAGGTTCTCATATCACTAACACATTTTTTGTAATTTATTTAGCTAGTTTACTTGTATTACAAACATACAATGATATGCCTTAATATATTTGCCTCCTTTTTGGAATTAGAATGCCAAGTGTTTGTGTATGAATGCCAAGTGTATTGAATGATTATGTGTACGTATTTGTGAATGAATTTGGTGCAGGATGAATGCTTTTCTTGTGCAGGATGAATTTTGTGCAGGATGGTTGTTAATTTTGTTTGGTCCAGGTTTAGGAATAGACGTCAGTTACGCTAGACGACCGACGTCTATTGTTTAGGTATAGGCGTCAGTCGTATATAACATCCGACGTCTATATCTAACTAATAGACGTCGGCCGTTAAGTAACTGGGTCTATGTATATACGATGTATACATAGATGTCTGGTCTGGGGAGTCGTATATCCGACGTATATAGCTCGTATATCCAACGTATATTCCATTTTCTACAGTAGTGCCCATTGGTTTAAAAGAAATTTTAAAAATGAGGGTCATTAGTCATAATGCCCCTCATGAGTTTTAAAAGAAATTTTACAAATGTCACTCTCCGTCATTTCTGATTTTGTAACACCCAGCCCTTAAATCAAGCTTAGTAAACACCTTAGAACCATAGAACTTATCTAGCAAATCATCCACTACAGGAATGGGGCATTTTTTCTTTATGGTGGCCTAGTTTAACACCATATAATCTAGATACATTCTCCAAGATTCATCTGGTTTCTTAAAGACGAGGATAGGGGAGGAGTATGGGTTGTTACTAGGCCTAATGAAGCCATTAGTCAAGGCCTCTCTAATGATATCTTCAATGGCAGAGTTTTGATAGGCAAGACATCTATAAGTAGCTAGATATATAGGTGAAGTACCTTCCTTAAGAGGGATTTAAACTTGATTGATTTAGTTATAATACCTCAAGTGCACGTCCATGATAGAGCGACGACAAGTAGGGGTCGAGTCCACAACGAGGTGAGTCAACTCTGGTTATTCAGAAATCAATTGGAAAATAATGGGAGAAGAAGTTTGATTACACTAAACTAACAACTAATTAAGCAACTAACAAACAAGAAAGATGAAATTTAGTAAGGAAAACCCTTAAGGAGTGGACTGTGTACAAATGTAATAAGGTGGTGAAGAGTGCATTCAATAAGGCATAAGTATAGATTGTGTTTTCATGCATAGGAAGTGTCAAATGGTTGTGGCAAGACTTATCAATACAATCACTAACCTATTTGATTAACATTAGCATACACAACTTGGTTATTAAGAACCTAAACAAGCATGCTAAGTGTCTAAAAGTTGTGGCAAAACCAATCAAGTTAAGTATTCTTATTCAAACAAGCAAGCGTACATTCACATTCATCACATATTGCATAAGATAACATTCATTCTCATTCTTCATTACATGTATAAACATCATCTCCACCCCCAAAGGGGGATGGAACTTCTCACTACGTATTAAGCTACAAGTTAGATTAGGAATGAAGGATATTCTAACTAATTATACTAAGATTAACAAAACTAAACTAAACATGCAAGTATTAAAAGAGAAACATTAGAACAAAATTAGGAAAAATTATTTTATTGATGACTCACATCACAAGTAGCATTCTTCTCCACTTGAGTTTTGGCCCAAGGCTTACTCCAAGTAGAGAGAATGACCACCAAGCAATGAGTAGATTACAAAGGAGGAAGATGAGTTCTATTTGTAGACATGAAAAAGGAAATTAGGGACAATTTCTCGATGTGGGACTAATGAAACATACCTAAAATGGACATAAACTACATAACCCACAACCATGCAAAACCAGGTCAGATTCTGACCAAATTGAACTGCCAATTAGAGGTCTGGGTGGCCAATTGGCGGTCACTTTTTTGTTTGATGTGATCCGATTTTGGATATCTTCTTCAATGCTTTAATTATTCACGAGGGGTGCACCCGGATCGGTTATTAGAGTTTAGGCCCGAATCTAATTGCCAAAATACTACTCATGATGGCGTAAAGTTTCTTTGTTTGCTATTTGGTCCTTCCGGCTTACATCCAGGTCCATCCTCTTGCAGATGGGTCCTTGTTTATGACGAACAGGTCCAGTTTGCTTCATTTAAGTCTTTTCTTTGTATATTTCAGCCTTTCCCCCTTCCATTCTCTTGTTTATTACTTAATACCTGAAAATACACAACAAACACTCGAGTAGACAAAATTAGGGTAAAATTAAGGATATATAGCATGAATATGAAGCATGATATGATACTACTCAAATACCCCCACACTAACCATTTTCTAGTCCCAAGCAAAACAAAGAAAGAGAAAAATGAAAGAAATGAAAATCATACTAGAAATAGGGAAATCCTAACTCACTTTCATAGGAATCACGGTTAAACTTAGCACGTGCAACAAGCCGTTAAATCCCTTTGTCTCCAAGGAGGAGTGTCTCCTTAGGGTTTTTAGAGGATATACCCACAAAATCCGTACATTGCTGCATTATTCAACCTAACAACTCGACTCGATGGAGCTACTTTTATCGATCATTGGACACGCTAATTCTACGGGCCGACTCTATATATGTATCATGTCCACATACCTGACCTAGGGAACCATTTATGCAAGTTAATTAAGGACTAAGTAGAAGACATGGACAACCTTAATATCCTGAAATGAAACGTTCCGTAAAGTCCATTAAGGTTCTTATTTGTAAAAAATATTCTTTTCTTCTTTCTTTTTCATCATTTTTTTATTTTTTTATTATTAGAGAACAAAGAGTTAAAACTGGTATATGTTTAATTCCCCAAGGTCCGGTTCCGTGCATCATTGCCTGTGAGGACTATCACGTACACGTTCCCCCAAATTTCCACATAGGGCGATCCCTACCACCCGTGTAACGAGAGTTTGGTTGGTGCATCCCAAGTCAGATAATCGAGAGCCCCAGGTACTAAGTCCCCTCAGACCTAATTTCCTAAGTGATAGGAGTCGTGCGATAGGAGATAACACCCTACTAAATTATTTCTTATCTACATTTAAACCAAAACCCCAACACTTAAGGTTTCACAACTAGAGTTTAAGGATCCCTGACTACAACAAACTTCCTTATACTAATAGACACGGATTATTAAGTTGTATGACCAAGTAAAAAAGAGTGTTTTTTAAGTTGTATAGCAGATATATCAATATTTCTTTTAGCAATTCTTTTGGTGGAATCATATTGTTTAACAGGTTTGAGGCTATAAGTGTAATGACCGAATTAACCATCGTGATTCGTCCTCCATAGGTAGGTTCTTGGTGGCCCCAACTTCCTATTTTGTTTCTCATTTTGTCTAAGATGTGAGGCCGTCCTTTTGGAGAAATGGGTATTCCTATGTATTTGAATGGCATTTTGTCTTCATCGCATCCCAAAATAGATTGAAAGCGATGTATTGTGTCAGTGTGTACATGTGTCCCACTAATACAAGTTTTCTCAAAGTTTATTTTAAGCCCCAAAATGGCCTCGAAGATTACCGAAATTTACTTTATGTTAATGATGCTGTGTTCCTCTACTTGTAATTAATACAAGTTTTCTCAAAGTTTATTTTAAACCCCAAAATGGGCTCGAAGATTACCGAAATTTACTTTATGTTAATGATGTTGTGTTCCTCTACTTGTAATAAGAGTATGGAGTCATCTGCAAATTGTAGATCCATCACCATTATATTATCTTTGCCTATCTTGATGCGTTGAATGAGGTCGTTGGACATTCCCAACCTAAGCATATGTTTATTGGCGGTTGTTTTGGCTTCATTTGAGATCTCATTTCGGCGTCACGTCTGAAAGGAATGTATTCTAGAAGTTTTACTTTTAAATGTAATTTATTATGAATTGAATATATTGAACATTTTGTTCCTTGATTAATGTATTGGTCTTTTGGAAGTGTTAAGGAAGACACTCTTCATCCTTAACCGTAGAGATATAAAAGATAATTGTTTTCATAAATTAAAAGTAATTCACAATCATGGTAATTAACATGGGACGTTAATTACCGAGTTAAGATTGTCGTGTTGGTTAAGAGAGATATTGTAGCTCTATAAATATTTAACATGAGTATATGAAATAGAAAATGTTTCTTTCAGATATTGAATTGACCTAACAAATGAAACATTATAGAATTGTATTTGTGTCATTAATGTTTCATTTTGTCTTTGAATCCTAAGATATGAGACTTACATCTTTTCACATAAGAAGTGTATGATTTGATTACTATCAAAAACTATCAATGTGTATAATGATAAATGTATTAGTTGGTTATACATAACTTGTGATGGAAAAGTCGATATGTCAAAAGATTATCATTGCCCCTCTTGACTTGAGTGATGATATTGTTGAGCGTCTTGATAAAGAGAAATTATAATGTGCACAATGTAACTTGTGTATAGTTGCATATTTATAATTAGCTTGAGAGATCAACAAATGAATATATATTACAAAGATGACATAATTCTACTTTATATAATATTCTCAATATCATGAGGCAAGGGATAGACACAAGTGATATTAAATATCACTAAATGGATCGTGTTTAGTTCAAATGAGAAACATATCACTTAACATCGCGTTGACGTTTGAAAAACTATCTCATATTTTGGATGGTGAAATCCCAAAATTAAATTAGAAGGCAACCGATACTGAGAAAGAGGTTGCAGCAAAGTGGGAAGACCAAGAAACAAAGTTCATTGTCTAATGTTATTCTCCATGGGTGACTCGCTTCAAGCGAAATACTAGGACTCAAACCCTAAGAAGACCATGGAAGCTCTCACAAAGATGTGTATAGAAAGTGCTCGAAAAGAGAGCTATAAGACCACCATAGCACTCACAAGGTGCCACATGGCGGAGGGAGCATCTGTGGCCATGCATTTTCTCACAATGCAAGGATATCTTGAGAAGTTAGAAAAGCTCTCTTCCCCGATGCCCAGTGACATTGCAGAAGATTTGAATCTTGGCTCTCTAGCCCCATCCTATAAGGATTTCATCATGCATTACCATGTGTGTGAGAAAGGGGAGAGTCTTGAGGAGTTTCATAATGCTCTTAAAATGGCTAAAGTTGATATGGGCAAAGGAAGGGACAAGAATGTCTTAGCCATCCATGGTGGAAGTAGAAAGATCGCCAAAAGTAAAGCAAAAGGCAAATTCACCTAAAAGACGCCAATCAAGGCGAAGGGAGTAGGAGGTGCTCATGTGAGTGCCTTAAGGGGGAATTCTTAGAAATCTCCAACTCCCAACATGGAGTGCTTTCACTGCAGTGAAAAAGGACACATCTGGCCTAATTGTTCTAAGTACAAGGAAGACCTTGACAATGGAGTGATTGAGCGTAAGCACCCTAAAATGACTAAATGTATATTTTTTATTGAAATAAATTTAGTCACCCCTGTCCCTGATTGGGTACTCGATACCGGATCTTGTGCTCACATAGTTTCTAATGTGCAACAACTAAAGGATAGGAAGGACCTCGCAAGAGGAGAGATGATTCTGAAGGTCGAAAATGGTGCAAGCGTCGCTGTGATTGCACAAGGCTCTGTGGATCTTCAATTATCTAGTGGTTTAATTTTAAGTTTAAAGAATGTCTATTATGTACCTTCAATTAGCAAGAATATTATATTTGTATCGTGTTTAGATATGGATGCGTTTATAATAAATATTTCAAACTCTTGCATGTCTTTATCGAAGAATGAAATTTTCTATGCAAATGTTTTCATAAGAAATGGACTTTATTTGCTTGAATTCAATAATAGACAAATCTTAAACATTAATAACCAAAGACTTAACATAACTCATGTGAATGATACAATCTTATGGCACTATCGCCTTGGTCACATCAATGGAAAACGCATCAAGAAATTGCAGGAAGCTAACCTTCTTGGTCCTATTGATTTTAAATCATTAGAGACATGAGAACCTTGCCTTATGGAAAAATGACCAAGAGGTCTTTCAAGAAGAGAGGTCCGAGAGCAAGTGACTTGTTGGATTTGAAACATTCCGATGTATGTGGGTCAATGAGTACAAGTGCAAGAGATGGTTATAAGTACTTCATTACGTTCACGGATGATTATAGCCATTACGGTTATGTTTATCTAATGTGAAAGAAAAGTGAATCCTTTGACAAGTTCAAGGAATCCTTCATGAATGCGTGGAGGGGCATTCTAAGTGTCCGAGAAGTGGTGAAGGATAGAATCCAATACCAAGTGGGAGACGGGAAAGCAATTCGTTTCTTTACCGACCCTTGGTGTGGACAACCTTACTCTCTTCACTCGGGGAGAGCATCTCCAGTACGACATACGGATGCCTAGGGATACTATGGTATCTTGTTTCATTCATGAAGGGGCTTGGACTCTCCCCGAGCCGAGGTCCCTAGAGATGGTGGTATTATGGCCTAGGATATTGCAAACTCCAATCCACGGGGGGCGAGATAATCCTATTAGAGTTGGAGCAAGAAGTGACGCATTTTCAGCAAAGGGATCTTGGAGTTGGGTGGTACCTCAAGGAAGGAAGGTGGGTTGGACTGAGGTGGTTTGGCACAAGAATCACATACCTAAGCATGCTCTTACATTTTGGAGAGCCATGCAAGGACAGTTGATCACAAAGGCACTTATGCGAGCTAGGGGAGCAAACCATGACCCTCGTGTATTATGTGAGGAAAGAGATGAAGATATGACACACCTTTTTTGGGAATGCCGCTTCATACATCAAGTATGGGTACAAATGTTGAGAATACTATGGCTGGACACTAATGCAGATCTCACTCCTGTTGCGAAAGTGGAGAGGCTCCAATAGATGTGAGGGTCAAAGCTACAACAAGCCACCACGAGACTTGCTCTTGCTGCAACCATATATGAGTGTTGGCAGGAGCAAAATAGGCGGATATTCAAAAATGAGAAGTGCCGACCTGAGGATGTGGGCACGCTTATAAAGGATGTGGTGCGGATGATGGGCACGAGGATTAGGGAGCTTAGAGACGATTATGAGGCTTTACGAATTGATGAGAGTAGTTGGGGTAGCTGAAACACCCTTAGGGTGGAGCATTTTTGTATGTTGTTTAACGATAGATTCTAGTTATGCACCGAGCATGACTCAAGGGCTGTAATAGATAAATTTTGATAGGTTGTAAATGTTTACACACATCAATATATTAGAGGTAACGCCTCCCTTTGCTTTGCAAAAAAAAAGTAGAGAACCAACTCAATAAGAGGATCAAATCTCTACGAACCGATCATGGAGGTGAGTACTTAAGTGCCAAATTCGACTCATTCCTAAAGGATTGTGGTATTATACCACAACTCACTCCACCAGGAACACCTCAGTGGAATGGTGTGTCCAAAAGGAGAAATAGGACATTACTTAACAATGTTCGATCAATGATGACTCAAGCTGAATTGCTACTTTATTTTTGGAGCTATGCACTACAAGCTGTGGCTTACACACTGAATAATGTTCCATCCAAATCCGTAGAGAAAACGCAATATGAGATTTGGAGTGGTAAAATACCCAAGCTCAAATTTCTCAACATTTAGGGTTGTGAGGCCTACGTAAAAAATTTGATGTCGATCAAACTTCAACCAAAAGTGGATAAATACTTCTTTATACGTTATCCTCGTAAGACAAGAGGATACTTGACTGACATCATATCATGCATATATTTGTGTCTTATATCCATTATCTTGAGCCTAAACAATGCTACGTAACGAGTTTTATGTTTGAGTTTTAGGAATAAACATGATTGAGGAGAAGAGGCATAAAAGGACCTAGAAGCAAGGAAAATGATTGAGTTGCAAGACTTGAAGACTGAGATGCAGGAGGGAAGGACCCGGATGAAAGCCTAAAGGACCAATGAGCAAATCAGGAAACTTCACTCCATCATGAGGAGTATTTTGGCAATTAAATCCGGGCCCAGCCATCAACAACCGAATTGGATTCATCAAACACAAAGAAATCAATCCAGAACCGAGCCACCAAAATCCAGACTCTATCCAACACTTATAGACCACCCATTAGTGGTCCAAGACCGCCAATTGGTGGTCTATTTGGATCCAAACCCAATAAGACTTGGTCGGGTGTTGTATTAGCATGAATTTAGTCCATTTATGGTATGCGTTTAGTCCCATACCGGGGGATTGTCCCGGATTACCTTTTTCTATGGCTATAAATAGAACTCCTTCTCCATTGTATTCGACCCCATTGCTTGGTGGCATTCTCTCTACTTGGAGTAACCCTTGAAGAAAAACTCAAGGTGGAGAAGAGTGCTACATTCAATGTGAGTCATTTTAATAAAATAATTGTTCTTAGTTTCTTTTAATCTTGTCTTTTAATTCTTGCATGCTTTTTTAGTTTTACTTTTTTTTCCTTTTAGCTTCTTTAATATTTCTTGCATGCTTAGTTTAATTTCATTTCAGTACAATGTTTCATTTTGTTAATGTAGTTAGAGTAATGATTAGTGAGTAGTTTCATCCCCATTTGGGGGGTGGAGAAATATGTGATATGATCATGTGGTGTATTAGGTGTGTGTTATCTTAATCCCTTGAGCCTTATATGATTTCCATAACCATCTAATGGGATTTCACTCTTGTCTTTGATATGCTAATGCTCTTGAATGAAGCTTCGCATATGCTTAGATTAGTGGACCTATTTTATGGGGAATGATAAGGTGAGGATATGGATGGAATTGATGAAGGAAACATGACTTGTAGTGTATGTGCTCTTGTTGCCCTAACCTTTATTAATGTCTTGTATGTTGTAATGATTGGGTAAATCTTATTTCATGTAGAGGCATAGTGGGGTTTGGTCTTTATACTTGAGTTCATCTAGCTTCATTCCAATTATTGTCTTGTCTTGTATGTTTTAATGATATGATCTTATTTTATTTCATGTGAAGGCAAAGTTGGATTTAGTTTTATGATTTTCATACACTACATGTTGTGATGCGCATAATTGAACACACACACATACACATATATTTGTATTCACATTCTTTCTCTACCCCCTTTGGGTTTTAGTTTTATTGCTTATTTTCCATTTCCTTTTGCATTGTAGTGTAGATCATAACTCTTTTCTCTCCTTTCTTTCCCACTCACCTTCGAACAAACTAAAGTCGACACACCTCCCAATGGATCGACCCGTATTTGCCACCGCTTCAACGCGGTCGTGCACTTGCGGTTTTAATTAAAACATATCAATCAATACTACTTTTGGCATAAAACCTCCAATCGAGTGATTGTCGAGAGGGATACCATATTCTTAGAGAATGAATTTCTCGAAAGAATAAGAAGTAGTAGGAGTAGAGTTGTGCTTAAGGAAACTCAACATACTTTACAAGATCATAATGTGAATGATGACATTCGAGATCATGAAGGTCTAATAGAGGTTCCTTTGGTTAGTGGGAGTATGAGAAAGCAACCCTCAAAGCAGTTGTGAGTGAAACTCAATCATGCCCACCTAGTGTTCATTCAAGAATTGAATATGAACAAATTCCATAAGAAAATATGGAAGAAGTTCAAGAAGTACACGAGAAACCAATAGAACTTAGAAGGTCAACGAGGGACAAAAAGAAGCCCAATATGTATTTGGGACTTCACGAAATCATAACACTCGATATTGATGATCCCTAGACCTTTCAAGAAGCATTGGAAAGGTAAGACTCCAAACTATGGCTTAGTGCCATAGAATCCAAAATACAATTCATGTATGACAATCAAGTATGGGAGTTGGTTGACCTTCCTCAAACAAAAATTTCGTTCAAAATAAATGAGTTTTTAAGGAGAAGATGGACATGGATGATAACTTGACAACCTACAAGGCAAGACTTGTGAAAAGTTTCACTCAGATTCAAGGAATTGACTATGATAAAACTTTTTGCCGGTTGTCATGTTCTAATCAATTTGGATATACTTGTTATTGTCGCATTTCATGATTATGAAATATGACAAATAGATGTCAAAACAACGTTCCTTAATGGGAACTTGGAGGAGGATGTGTACATGGTACAACCTCAAGGTTTTGAAGATCCAAAGAATAGCAAGAAAGTATGTAAGCTTAAATGATCCATTTATGGATTGAAGCAAGCATCAAGGAGTTGGACCAAACGCTTTGACAAAGAAGTAAAAAAGATTGGTTTCGTCCAAAGTAAGGAAGAACCTTGTATATACAAGAAGGTCAGTGGGAGCCACATAGTGTTTCTGATCTTATATTTCGATGACAAACTCCTCATTGGAAATCATATCCCTTTCCTAGAGCAAACGAAATGTTCATTGAAATATGCATTTCTGATGAAAGACATGGGTGAGGCTCAATACATCTTGGAAATCAAAATATATAGAGATAGACCATGTAGACTCATTGCCCTAAGTCAAAGTACGTACATTGACAAGGTCTTCGAAAGGTACAACGTGAACAATTCCAAAAAGGGCAATGTGCCAATGAGAATGAGTGTCAGCTCAAGAAGTCTTAACGTATGATATCACATAAGGACTTAGAGTACATGAAAGATATTCCTTATGCTTCAGCAATAGGTCGATCATGTACGCGATGATTTGCACAAGACCTGATGTCTCGTATGCTTTAAGCGTGACAAGTCGTCACCAATCCAACGCAAGTCCTGATCATTGGACTGCGGTCAAGAATATTTTGAGGTACCTTAACTGGACCAAAGATAAGTTTCTTGTTTAAGCATGCAACAAACATGAAAGAAGCAACATAACAAGGAAAAATTTATTAATTTCAGACTCACAATACAATTAGCATATCCCCACTTGAGTTTTTGCTCCAATGCTTCACCTCAAGTAGAGAGAATGGACACCAAACATGTAGTAGTATACAAGGGAAGAGGAAGAGTTCTATTTATAGTCATCGAAAAAGGTAATCAGGGACAATCCCCCGATGTGGGACTAATACACCACCAAAAATAGACATAATGCACCCTAATACATGACCTGCCTGAATCTTGTCAGATCTGGAACTGACCCGACCACCAATCAGCGGTATGGGACCGCCAATTGGCGGTCTATGGACTCTGGATCGGGTTTGGATTTGGCATGTGGTTGTCTGGCTTGATTTCTTAATGTGTGATGCACCAAAGTTGGTTGTTGGAGTTTAGGCCCGAATCGAATTGCCAAAATACTCCTCATGATGGTGTGAAGTTTCTTGATTTGTTCATTGGTCCTTTGGGCTTACATCTGGGTCATTTTCTCTTGCATCTCAGTCCCCAAGTCTTACAACTCAGTCATTTTTTCTTGCTTTTAGGTCCTTTTTATGCCTATTCTCCTCAAACATGTTTATTCATGAAACTTAAACATAAAACTCGGTACGTAGTATTTTTTAGGTTCAAGATAATGGATATAAGACATAAATGTATGCATGAAATAATGTCAATCAATACTACTTTTGGCATAAAACCTCCAATCGAGTGATTGTCGAGAGGAATGTCGTGTTCTTAGAGAAAGAATAAAAAGTAGTGGTAGTAGAGTTGTGCTCGAGGAAACTCAAGATACTCTACAAGATCATGATGTGAATGAAAACATTTAAGATCATGAAGGCTCAACCGAGGTTCCTTTGGTTAGTGAGAGTATGAGAGAAAAAAGCTCGCAAACAATTGTCAGTGAAACTCAATCATCCTCACCTAGTGTACGTTCAAGAATTGAACATGAACCAATTTCACAAGAAATTGTGGAAGAATTTCAAGAAGTACACGTGAAACTAATAGAACTTAGAGGGTCAACGAGGGAGAGAAAGAAGCATGATATGTATTTGGGACTTCATAAAATCATTGTAGTGGATACCGATGATCCCTAGACCTTTTAAGAAGCAATGGAAAGGAAAGCCTCCAAACTATGGTTTATAGTCATGGAATCCGAAATACAATCCATGTATGACAATCAAGTATGGGACTTGGTTTACCTTCCTCAAGGAAAGAAAGTCGTTCAAAACAAATGAGTTTTTAAGAGGAAGATGGACATGGATGGGAACTTGACAACCTACAAGGCAAGACTTGTAGTGAAACGTTTCACTCAAATTCAAGGAATTGATTATGATAAAACTTTTTGTCGGTTGTCATGTTCTAATCAATTCAGATAGGCTTGTTATTGTCGCATTTCATGATTATAAAATATGACAAATAGATGTCCAAACAACATTCCTTAATGGAACTTGGGTGAGGATGTGTACATGGTATAACCTCAAGGTTTTGAAGATCCAAAGAATAGTGAAAAAGTATGCAAGCTTAAACGATCAATTTATGGATTGAATCAAGCATCGAGGAGTTGGAACAAACGTTTTGACGAGGAAGTCAAAAATATTAACTTCGTCCAAAGCAAGGAAGAACCTTGTATATACAAGAAGGTTAGTAGGAGTCACGTAGTATTGTTTATTTTAAATGTTAATGACATACTCCTCATGGGAAATCATATCTCTTTGCTAGAGCAAACGAGAAGTTCATTGAAATCTGCATTTTCAATGAAAGACATGGGTGAGGCTCAATACATTTTGGGAATCAAGATATATAGAGATAGACCCCATAGACTCATTGCCTATGTCAACGTACATACATTGACAAGGTCTTGGAAAGGTTTAGTATGAACAATTCTAAAAGGGGAATGTATCAATGAGTATGGGTGTGCAACTTAAAAGATCTCAACGTGCAATATCACATAAGGACTTAGAGTACATGAAAGACATTCATTATGCTTCAGCAATAGGATCGATCATGTACGCAGTGACTTACACAAGACACAATGTCTCATATGCTTTAAACAAGACAAGTCGTCACCAATCCAATGCAGGTCCTGATCATTGGACTGCGGTCAAGAATATTCTGAGGTACCTTAATTATACCAAAGATAAGTTTCTTTTTATGGAGGACAAAGAGAACTAGCAGCCGAGGGCTACTCGGATGCGAGTTTCATGAATGATCTAGACGATAGGAGATCTCAATCAGGATATGTCTTTACTCTGAATGGTGGATCCGTAAGTTGGCGTAGTTGGAAGCAGACTAATACGACCGACTCAACCACTGCTTTAGAAGTGATGTTTGTCGCTGAAGCGAGCAAGGAAGGAGTGTGGATCAAGAAGTTCCTTGAAGAGTTTCAAGTAGTCCCTTCGAGTGAAGGACCGATATAGCTATTTTGTGATAATAGTGTGTCTCTCTCACAAATCAAGGATCCTAGATCATATCACAAGGTGAAGTACATGGATCGCAAGTACTTTGTCACCCGTGATTACGTCGACGAAGAAAAAAAAATTATTATGGGTGAACACAAATAGCAACACAGTTGATCCATTCACCAAACCCTTATACCAAAGCAAAGGCGAAATGCATTTTGAGTCCATGGGTTTGAAGAACCATGTAGAGTGGCTTGACGAGTGATATGAAAAGGTTACCCTAACTATTATAGTTTTATACATTGAAAATGTATGTGAGAGAAAACTTCAATAACAAGTGGGAGATTGAAAGGAATGTGTTCTAAAAGTTTTACTTTTAAATGTCGTTTATTAAGAATTAAGTGTATTGAACATTTTGTTCATTGATTAATGTATTTGTCTTTTGGAAGTGTTAAGAAAGAGACTCTTTGTCTTTAACCATAGATCTCTAAAAGATAATATTTTACATAAATCAAAAGTAATTCACAATTATGATAATTAACATGGGACATTATGTACCGAGTTCAGATTATCGTGTTGTGTTTAAATGTTTTAAATACCGCAAGTGCACGACATCGGTGAAGATGCGACAAGTATGGGTGGATCCACGGGGAGGTGAGTAGCCTCTGGTTTGTCAGAAATCAAGTGGCGAAAAAGGGAAAGAGATTTGATTATGCTAAGTTAAGATACACTAAACTAGTAAGTAAGAAATGGGATAGAAAGCAACTAAAGATTGGAAATCAGGAAGAGAACCCCCTAAGGGGTGGAGTGTGTGCAAATATGAAGTTAAATAAGTGATGAATGATGCATGTAAGTGTGTGTGTCGTGTGTGTGTTTTCATGAATAGGAAGTGTCTAAAGATGTGACAAAACCTATCAATCCATTCACACAACATATCGGCAATTACTACTTGATTATCATAAGACGGCTCAGCCTGACAAGTGTCTAAAGATATGGAAAGACTCATCAAAAACCATGAACTCATGTGAAGAACAAAGCTAAGCATGGGAGGTGTCTAAATGTTATGGCAAAACCCATCAAAACAAAGTTTCTTCAAACAATCAAGCAAGCAACCACAAATACAAACACTTAACTAACATGTAGCATATTCAACAAGAAATTTCAGTCAATAAACATGAGGAAAACTAAGCATGGGAATTGTCTAAATCTTATGGCAAAACCTGTCAAAATCCCCCAACATGTAGATGATTAAAATACACCCAATGAACATACAAACATGCAAGTTTACACAATCCAAAATTCATCAAACATCACAACATATATGTACATCATCTCCACCCCCCCCCCCCCAAATGGGATGAAACTACTCACTAAACATTAAGCTAACTATTATCTTAAGAAAGGAAAACACATTAACTAAGTCTACTAAGATCAATGAAATGAAATTAAGCTAAGCATGCAAGAAGATAAAAGAGAACATTAAGCTACCAAAAACTTCTTTTATTAAATGAGGGATTGGCCACTAAATGAGCATCTCCCTACTTGAGTTTTTGCTTCAAGGCTTGACTCTAAGTACAGGATTGGCCACTAAGCAATGACTAAATACAAAGGAGAAGGAAGAGTTATATTTATAGGCATGAAAAAAGGTAATTGAGGGCAATCCCTCGGTATGGGACTAAAACGCATACCATATATGGACTAAATACAACCTAAACTAACACCTGACTGAAGCATTTGTCATTTGGGGCCAAATGGACCGCCAATTGGCGGTCTGGATGGGTTTGATCGGGTCTGGTTTTGGGTGGCTTGATTCTTGCTTGATTTATTCATGTTTCGTGAACCCAATTTGATTGTTGATGTTTAGGCCCGGATCTAATTTCCAAAATACCCCTCATGATGGTGTGGAGCTTCTTTATTTGCTCATTGGCCCTTTTGGTTTACATCCGGGTCCTACTCTCTTGCATCTCAGTCCATAAGTCTTGCAATTCAGTCTTTTTTCTTGCTTTTAGGTCCACTTTGTGTCTCTTTTTCTCACTTGTTTTATTCCTGAAACTTAAACATAAAAGTCATTACGTAGCATTGCTTAGGTTAAGAATAAAGGATATAAGACACAATTATATGCATAGAGCTCTAAAAGATAATGGTTTACATAAATCAAAAGTAATTCACAATCATTGTAATTAACATGTGACATTAATTACCGAGTTAAGATTGTCGTGTTGGTTAACAGAGATATTGTAGCTCTACAAATATTTAAAACATGAGTATATGAACTAGAAAATGTTTCATTCAAATATTGAATTGATCTAACAAATGAAACATTGTGGAATTGTGTTTGTGTCATTAATGTTTCATTGTGTCTTTGAATCCTAAGATATGAGACTTATATATTTTCACATAAGGAGTTTATGATTTGATTATTATCAAAAGCTATCAATGCGTATAGAGATAAATGTATTAGTTGGTTATACATAACTTGTGATGGAAAAGTCGATATGTCAAAAGATTATCATTGTCCCTCTTGACTTGAGTGATGATATTGTTGGGCCCCTTGATAAAGCAAAATTATAATGTGCACAATGTAACTTGTGTATAGTTACATATTTATAATTAGATTGAGAGATCAAGAAATGAATATATATTACAAAGATGATATAATTCTACTTTGTATAATATTCTCAATATCATGAGGCAAGGGACAGACACAAGTGATATTAAATATCAATGAATGGATCGTGTTTAGTTCAAGTGAGCAAAACATCTTTGTTATTTGGGTAACTATAATGCGTAGCTAGATAGCGCTTATAGTTTATGATATAAAGCATATTATATCGTTACCAACATAACTTAGATAATTCTATAGGTCACACCACAGAACTGAGAAAAATACAACTTGATTTTACATTTTATATGATTAAAATACATGTGGTAAAATATTAAAATCAAAAGTGTCGTGATTACGACATGGTTAGAATAATTGATAAATTTATATGAGATGTAAATATATTATGGGGTATAATGTTTGATATTATATACAATAATATGCTGCATATTATAATGCGGTCCGTAACATTATAAAATATAAATTTGCTAAAACCCCGAAGATCAAATTTTGTTGGATACTGATTCAAAATTTGGCAGAAGTAAAAAAACAGTGCAAAACAGTTGAACGTTTTTTTGTGAAATGGTTGATCGATGAACAATAATTTATGGTTCTTTTTTAAAACATTTTTGCGCAGTTTTGCCTAAATTAATAAGAGATAATATTTCTTTGATTGTGGGTTTGATTGTGGGTTTTGCCTAAATTGGTTGGAGGAGCTAAAAAAGGAATCATGTGTAAGTGGGTTAAACATGATGTGGGATAGCGGAAGCCTTATAAATAGGTCTCTCCTCTCCTCCTTGCTTATATAAATGCAAAAATTCTCCTCTTCATATTTCTCTACCAAATCCATCCGAAAATTCCTTTGTTAGTTGAGTGTTTGAGAAACTAAATTCTCAGGAGCTCAAATGGTAATTAGCTAGATTCTAGCCTCCATTTAGAGATTGATTGGCTAGCTCCGATCTCTTTAATCTTGTTTAGAGTTTGGTTAACATTTGGAGGAATTATGAGGCGATCCGAAGTACAACAAATATTCTTATTGGTATAAGGGATTCGATAATCCCCGAGATATGATTCAATCTATGTATTTCAATATTAAATAGTTTGTTATGTATATTGAAATAGAATTAGTAATTTTGTACATGAAATTATTGGAAAATTAGAAAATCGAACCTAAATGCTTGTTAATTTAAAAAAATATATACACAAGTATAGGGTACGAAATCTTACAGCGTGGGGTTGTTGGGTCAGAGCAATATGCAATATTTAGATCGGATTTACGATCGTTTGATTGGACCCAGATTCATCCAAACCCTCTAATCTTCTATAAATAGACTTGTAATGCCTCATTTCTTCTTCTTCCTTCCTCTCCTCCTTAGGTTAGTTTTTTTCTTGTTTAGTAGAGTAGGTTTTATTTCTTATTTATTAGAGTCGGTTTTAGTTTCTTGATTAGTAGTGTAGAGGAGGAGAAGTGGTGTAACTTGTAATCTTTCATTTTAATCTAGTTTTCTACATTTCCATTATGGTTTTGTGTTGTTGTTATGTTTTCTTGTTTCTAGAGATTAGTAGGGAGTAGTTCATCCCCATTAGTGGGTGGAGAAGAAGGTGGTGTAATTATGTGATGTATCTAGTGTGTGTTAATCCTAACTTTTGATCCTCACATGAGTCCATAACCATCTAATGAGATTTTCACTCTTATCTTTGATGTGTTAATCCTCTTGAGTGATGTTTAGCACATGCTTAGATTAGTGGGCCTATTTTATGAGGAATGATGAGGTGAGGATAAGGATAGAGTGGATAAGGAGGAAACATGACATGTGTATGCATGTGCTCATGTTGGCCTCATGCTAATTAATGTCTTGTATGTTTTAATGATTGTGTTAAATCTTATTTCATGTGGAGACATAGTGGGGTTTGGTCATTATGCAATTCATGTAGCCCCATCTCAATTACTGTCTTGTATGTTTTAATGATTGTGTTAAATCTTATTTCATATGGAGACATAGTGGGGTTTGGTCATTATGCAATTCATGTAGCCCCATCTCAATTACTGTCTTGTATGTTTTAATGATAATGTTTTATCTTATTTCATGTGGAGACAAAGTTGGATTTGGTTTCATGGATTTCATGTATTACATGTTGTGATGAGCACCAATGAACACACACACGTACACATATTCTCATTCCCGCATTCTTTCTCAACCCCCTATGAGTTTTGTTTTTATCGTTCGTTTTCTGATTTAGTATGCGTAGTGTAATTCTGATCCCATATCTCTTTTTTCCTTTCCCACTCGAGTATTGTGGACTTCGACTCGCACGCGCTCCTCCTGGACACGACTCGTACTTGCCGTCTCTTCACTAATGTCGTGCACTGGTGGTTATTATAACTAAATCAATCAGTTGTGTTTCTTATTTGCCTTGTCTACTAGCTGCGTTTCAAATACATGAAGTTTGTAACCCCTCCAACTTTCCAAGTCTACTCAATTTCAAACTTGGTCCCCTGGTTGGCACAACGAGTCCCTGACTCGAATGAGAATCTCATCCTTGATCTGTTTCTTGATTCTAGCGCATTCAGAATCTCACTCCGTTTGACTCTGCCACCTCGAGAGCAAGTCCCCTTCTATGCTGGCAATAGAAGAAATGTTGCATGTCTCCTCACAACCCATGTGACTCAAGGTGTCCACCACTTTGCTCGATATTGGCCATTGGTCAGTGGCCTCAATATTCTTTGGGTCCATGCGCACCTCACTCCCTCCGATGATGTGCCCCCCAAAAGAGATCTCCTTCTGAGCAAGGGAGCATTCTCAGGCTTTCATAACAGTTTGTGTTGCTGCAACTTTTTGAACGTCCATTTCAGATGTCGTCCATGTATTTCCAAGTCCCTGCTATAAATGATGATATTGTCCAGATGAACTTCAATAAAGTCGCTTACATAGTCACTAAGACAACATTCATTAAGTTACAACTTGTTTCTAGTACATTTGTCAAGCCAAACGGCATGCCCAAGAACTCAAAAGACCCATAACCCTTATTGGGTCACAGCAATGCGACATCAAGCAGCCCTTTAAATTTCTTCATGAGTTCCTCTAGGTGGATCGGGCCCATGCAGTATAGGGCTTAGGAAGGTGGTCGAGCTCCGAGCACAAGCTCTCTTTTATGATCCACAACTCACTTTGGTGGTAGTTCCTTGGGTAGGGCGTCGAGCACGACGTCGCCGTAAAGCTTTATTAATTACTGGATCTCGATGGGTATCTCCATTCTAGGGGCCTTGCCTGGTTCTACAAATGCTGCTAAAAAGTGTCTTCCCTTATGCAAACGTCGTCCTGGAGCAACAAGGTTGGGAGTAGACTTACTGTAGGATCATTATGGGTCGTTAATTCTAATCACTTTTAAGGTTAATTACCTACTTGCTTAAACAAACAAGAATGCACAACAGAATAAAACTAAGCAAGCAAGTAAGGGAAGGAAATATGTAAACCACAATAAACTCGAGGATTTTTACAGAGGTTCGGCCATCCGCCTACGTCCTCTCTTGCAAGCTCTGCTCGATACATCAAGCTCCGCTCACGTCTTCACTATCTGCTCCCCGTTCCAAGCCGGGAGACAACACCTTTACAATCTTCAAGCTCGCGAACAACCCTCGCCGAGCTTGGCTCCTCCTCTCACAATCCCAGAGGGATGCTTCGGGTCTTCGCCGAAACCTTTACACGAACTTGACAGTAACAAGTAACCAAGAGTATGACACTCTAACTTTGAGCACACTTGAGTAGTATAGGATTTAAGACTAAAGTGTGGAAATCAAGGCTTGGAGTGTTTAGATTTATCTCTCTAATGAGGGAGGCAAATAGTAGTAGGAGAGTTATCAGTCTAAATATGGTTGGGGAACCTCTATTTATAAGCTCTAGAAGAGTTATAACCGTTGTGACAAGTATCGGAAATGTTTGTATGAGACACACAAAACAGAAAAGTGCAGGTCACAGTTTGGGACACAAACGGTCGACGGACTCAGGTCCAACGGTTGACCGATAGGTAGTTCAGAACAAGGTACGATCGACCGAGCAGGGGACGGTCGAACCAACTAGACTACAACTTAAGATAACGGTCGAACTAAAAAGGTTGGATGGGTCGACCGAAATATCAAGAGCTCTGGGGTTCAAGAAAACGTCTTGGTAGGTTCGGTCGACCGGTTTCTTGGAATCATTCGACTGAAACTAACAAGAAGTTTGGGATTAGTGAAAATGCTTATCCTCGGTTGACCGAAACTACGTACATGAACGACCGATGAACACTAGAATTATGGGGTTTAGGAAATCTGATCATTGTAGAATAAGACAAGTCTAACAGTCACTTGACTTGTGTAGACGATTGAACAAAAATGTTGCAATGGTCGACTGGTATATCACTATAGGTTTTAACAGAATAAACATATCAAAATCGGTCGAATAGAAAACTTGTTTCAGTCGACTGAATTTGCTCAGACAACTTAGGTTTGGTTTTAGTGATTTCTGGTCTAAGTTTGGGTGACCTATTGAAGTCCAAAAGTTATGAGATTTTGTGTGACTTATATAAGGAACCTAGTGTGTATGTGATTGGTTATTTACTCTTGTATGCTCAAGTACACATAATTACTAAGACTCAAAATAAATTCAGATTACATGTCTTCAAATGAGTTTTTATTACATGTCTTGACTTGAATCCTTTCTTCCTTGAATCTTAATCACCTGTAGAAGTTAGCACAATACAATATATATGCCATGCATAATGTGTGCTAATCTACATTGATTATCATTAAGATTAGGTTGATTAAATCATCAAAACATAGATTAAGGTCAAAACGCCAACACTTACAACTCCTTCCTTGTCCACGCCCTTTACAAAACAAGGTGTATTGCCTCCAGTGACCATTATGCCTCCTATATAAGGCATCATGGCCACCTACACCTGCATCAAAAACTCCATACCTAGAATGACTTTGAAGTCATCCAAAGTCATGGACATGAAGGTGTTGGTCCCGCTCCAATTGCCAACGTCTCGGCGTGAGCGAGCCACCCCAACGATCTTCCATCTTTGGCAAGCTCCAGCCCCAACACACTCGCCTTTGTCTCATCAACAAAGTCGTGCATTTCCCCACTGTTTACCACAGCCTGTACCTTATGGCCGTTAAATGCAGCTTCCACATGAAGTAGGTCGCAACCCCTCTTCCCCCGAGAACTCCTGATAGCATTCAAAAATTTAGAGGGTTGACCCTTACCTCCACTAGCTCCTCCTCGACCATAAGTGCATTGAGCTTTGCCCTTTTTGGGCAATCCCTCGCTCTGTGGGGGGCGTCA
The DNA here is from genome assembly GCA_963682175.1 of Triglochin maritima. NCBI lineage: Eukaryota > Viridiplantae > Streptophyta > Magnoliopsida > Alismatales > Juncaginaceae > Triglochin > Triglochin maritima. Next base: position 19,861,670 of record OY821779.1, read on the forward strand.
CAGATGAAGCACCCGCCTGGCTTCTTGAATTTTCCCTTATCCTGCTTTGGCCCCTCCTCATTTCTCACATACTTGGGTTTGCTCTTCCCTTTGTCCTTGCCCTTTTCCGGGTTCTCTATCACCTTGTAGTCTACAAGCGTATAAGTAAGAATCAGGGCACTTTGGAGATCTTTAACGCCAAGTCTCCTAAGCTCGATCTGCACCTATCCTTGTTATCCGACAATGAAGTTGTACAATTTGTCTTATTCGCTCATGGAATTGATATCCAATAACAATGATGAAAACTTCTTTATGTACTCGTGCACAATGCTCGTGTGCTTAAGCCTCCTCAACGCATAATGAGCCATCCTGGTGGTATTGGTTGGCAGGAATTGGGCATGGAGCTCCTTGGTCATGTCCTCCCATGTGGTGATGGTTGGTTGGGTTGGGTCGAAGCTCCTCGATCGCCACTACAGTTTTTTATCACCTGCAAGAAACATCACCCCGAGGGTTACCTTATCGACCTCCACCTTGAAATATTTTTCCAAGTCTCACAGAAAGGTCTCCAGCTCCTTAGTGTTCCAAACTCCATGGAATGCCTTGGGCTCAGGAACTCTCAGCTGGTTCCCACCAATCTCGTCTCGTTGCTCGCGCAAAGCCCGTTTGACAAGTACAATATCGTCTGCCAACATTTCAAACTTCCGAGTTATCTCAGCCTTGATTTTGTCCAAGGTGTCCCCAATGATCACCTTTGATACGATCTTTCGGACTGCCGACTCCAAGTCTCGAATCTAGTTGTTGTGCTCAGGAATTACCACCTTCAATGCTCGAACTATGGCCTCAAGGGCAACAAGACGGTTCACTGTCCTCATTTCCATCAGCTCTGATACTAGGCAGTGATCAGGTTTCTTTTCACTTTAAGTCAAGCTGAAAACCTCAATCATCCTCCACCTAACCCTCGTTAGCTATGAGCAAGACCCTAGATTCGGCCCTGCATGACTTCCCAACCCTTTCTTAGTCTCAAATGCACACAGATGGAGCACCTCCATTTTTTTATTCACTACACAATTTTACAAAAATACAAGCTCCCAATGGTTGGTTGTGACAGCCCCACAACTCAACGTTGCTAGTACAACGCTCCCTGGTTGGTTGTGACAATCCCACAACTCAACACCCCTATATATAGGCCTCAGCCTATAGTTGCTTCTCCAAGAGGCATTCAAGCGCCGACTTAATGACCCTACAAATTCAGATCTTGTCCCTCCTGAAAATGCTTGAGGATCCACAAAAGTTTCCTTGTTTGCACCAACAAACCAGCAAACTTTCCAAATATGCTCCAACCATATTTGTTGCCTTTCGTGTTTGCCTTGCCTCATGGTTGCGTTTCAAATACATGAAGCTTAATTTCAAAGTTGGTCCCCTAGTTGGCACAATGAGTCCCTGACCCGAATGAGGACCCGCACGAATCCTAGCAAGTTGTCTGAATTTACTTGGCCTATTAGCGCCCAAAGGCCTCGTGCCTTTGTGCTTACGAGTCCCTATGACCCAATGCATTCCCTTGAACCCATCCTATGGCTCAGTCCAGGGATTGGCATCACCAGGCCATGGTGGCCTTAACCTTGTAGTAGCTACCATGTGTAAAGGATATTACCTAATGCAGATGTTTTTGTTTGTACCCATCCTTTTTCGGACAATAAGAACAAGTCTGCTTATTGTTTTCATATCTAATGTGGTACTAATTGGTGTTTCTGTATTTTGCTTGGCGACTGCATTTTTCATGCTGGAGATGAAAAATAGTTTTACTTTTTAGTTAATCAATACTGAATAATATTCTATAGTCTTGATGCAATAAACACATGCTAAAATCAAATTATATTTACATGAAAGATAATTAAATAAGTGGTTGACTCATACATTGGCAAATTGATTTCATTCAAACCTTACCTTTTTTATTGCTGTAATTGTCATTATGCTACATTTCATTGTTTAGGATGTAAGTATGTTGGAAGGCGGGCATTTGCGTTCCTTTAGTCGGGATCGAGTGTAATTTGTGTATTCAGTTTCCTGTTGTAAAAATGAAAATACATGGAAATTTGGGAGAGAATGATGAATATTTTTCATTACACTTTCATAAACAATACAATGAACCTTTATATATAGACACTAGCATTTGACCCATGTGTTGCATCATTGTAATAATGAAAAAGTAAATAAATACAAATATTATCTTAAAGATATAAAAAATTACATTCAATCTTGAATTTTTTTGTATTTCAGAAACCTATTTGTTTTCTATCTTCGTCTGCATACATAGTAGGCTTATGTAGTAGGTGTGCACATTTGTCTTTGAACATCAAATTACATATTGTTACTCATCAATATTTGGTTTATTTAAACTATTACAAGTAACTTCTATATCGCACAATGGACATTATTAAATATGATTAGTAAGATAGGCCTCTTTACGTTGCGAATATCTTTCTCTTGCAACTCTCTTACTTAAAGAATTTTTTATTTACTTCAAATTAGACAACTCAATCAATATTACTTTAAAAGGCCTATTGGTACCAAGCAAAAAATATGGTATTTTAGTAGGTGATTATTATCTAAGTTAATATCATTTAAAGGTGATAAGAGGAGTCTCTTTGGTGGATGACTTATATTAGTGAGAAGTTAGTAATATAATAGTTATTGTGTAGCAAAGAGACCAGGAAAAAAGACCAAGAAAACGATTACTTTTGAAGTACACGTATAAGAACATGATTAGGTAGAGGGGTCAAAATTATGGGTTATCGTAGATTTGTGATATCGGAAAATATATATACGATTTTTTTTGTGAAAATTATGTAGAGGTCCAGGTCACCTGTTTATGTGTTATTGATTGAAAAATATATATTACAATTTACAAAGCTTGTAAAGTGTGAAGGGTCTCAACTAAAATCCACTAAAACCCTAGAATGGCAAAGTAATGGTCAAAATGACCTAATGAACAAACTTAAGCCTACGTAACTTAGAATAATATTAGAAACCGGTCAATCAAGCCCATAATAAGAGTTAAAAAAGGGATTTTTTTTTTGAAATAATGGTGTAAAAAAGAATATAATGCAACAAAATTTATTTGGCAAACTATGGTTATTGAAAACGACAATTGTGCTATCATTTTTATTCCTTAACAAAAACGGCAGCAATGATGTTGTTTTCACTAGAAGTGAAAAACAACATCCGATATATCGTTTTTCAGTAGGGTAAAACGGAAGCCGGAAGCCACCCTTCTTTCCCCACTCTTCCCGTAACCGCCCACCCCTCTCCAGTGATTTTCGACCTCCGGGTGGTGGTTTCACTTCTTGGATTCGTTTTTAGGTACATTTAGCTTATTTTTTGTTAACATTTGACTTGATTGGTGTGGATTGGTTCGAAATACTTGTTTGTGTTTTAAAATTGATTTGGGTTGATAGAGACTTGTTTGGATTGGTTTAGAATACTTGTATGTCTTTGGAAATTGATTTGGATCTCACCTTGCACAGAACACTACAAATAGAAACATAGATTTCAAGTATAGAAATATACAAATAGAAACACACATTAATCTTTTTGATTTGGTTAGTTGTGTTTATTATTTGGTTAGTGAATTCCAAGTAATATTAGAAGGTTATGCTATTTTCTCAACATAGATTAGAGGGTTACGAATAAGTTTGAGATTTAGAAAATGTTTAAATTCACATACTCTGCAGAATAATTTCTTGATATTGTTAAATGTTCTACATGTTTGATGTGAAATTACACTTGTATTATAGTTGTGTTATTTTTTAAAATAAATGATGATTTTCATGTGTTTGGAGTTTGTTTTGTAGGTTGTTCTTATTGATTTGGTTTGTTCTTATGATATTTTGGGTTTTTTAACAGCTCCAAAATGTCTACACACGATTCTGACGATCTTGTGAACTCTTTAGCCCTAGTCGGAACATGAAGTAATGAGTCTTCATTAGAGCTTGAATTTCTGCAGGAGTGACAATGATGTTTGTTCTAATGGTGACAAGAATTATGTTAGAAATTAATCTGGCATCACATTGCACAAGGTCTTGCAAAAGGCCCTCATTACTACAATTGTGTTCAAACCTGTACCTCTTCAATTGAAAACATTCTTTGCTTCAACTGTAAGAGGTATGTATCCTTCACTCACACTCTTTCTTCAAACAACAAGCTGTAAATATTTTTGGCACAAACGTTAATACTTTGAATTATACACTTTTTCGCAAATGTCATTCCTTCAACTACTGCAATAAATCTTCTTTTGTGGTAAAAGTTCTATGAAACCAATAACTACGTCCATCTTCTAAGTTATCATATTCATTGTATGTAGAAATACGTAAATCGGCATTTTTAATTATTGAATCTTTGATCTAGTTCTCGTCACGATCTAGGTCAGGCAAGTACCTCAAATCTGGGTGTACTTGCAATGGTGACAATTCATTACTAACGACAGCTTCATGTATGTTGTTATTAGGTTCTCGATTCACTGTGTCTGCTATATGACGAAACATGTTCTGCAGATCTGGAAGTGGTGTTGAATCTACATCAACAATATCTATCTCCTCACCATCCATCTGACCATCTGCCTCACCAACGTTTGTCTCATCATTGTCTGCATCTTCAACCCGTCTTCCTTGAGACTGTAACTGAGCTACGTCTGCTTCATAATTACTAATATCCATTAGTGTGTGCTCAGATGGCTCAAAAAAAGACCGAGGAATTGCCAAGACCTGCTTCATATTGGCTACATGTTTGTGTCATTGCTTGATAATCCTTAGTCAACTGACTTTGGTGCACAATACTATAATGCTTGAGTTGTTTCTCAACAAACAATACAACCATATTCACGATGATAAATAAAGATAACATCGGTTTTGTGTTCTGATCATCAAACACATTAGCACAAGTATACTTTTCATAAAGTGGGCATTTGCAGGTTAACGTCAGATCAAACTCTTCTTCTCGAAAATCACAAACTCGACAAACCATTTTTAAAAATCATCATATTTCTGTATTAACATTCATCATCCGTCTGTAACCACCTTCATATTCTGGAATGCCATCTACGAAAGTAATAATTCCATTGGAAAAAAACTATAATCAATCCGGTACTAGAGCTCATTAATTCGGGTGTACAAAATCTACATTTTAAAGTAACAATCATATATTAACTATACATGCATTACATTTCATATCAAAAAAAGAAGTGAAAACCAACTTGAGATTTGATTGTTGACGGATAGAGGGAGTAATGGGGAGTGAGGAGTGATTTGGAGGTGGGAGGAGGAAGATGGTGGTTGGCTGCCTCGTTTATGGCCTAGGTAAAAATGGCATCCGTGCTACCATTTTTCTTACGGAATAAAAACGACATTGGCAGTGTCGTATTTGCTTAACGAAAACGGTAGCAGAGTTGCCATTTTCAATTACCATAGTTTGACAAATAAGTTTTGCTGCATTATATTCTTCCAATTTTCTTTTTTACACCATTATTTAAAAAATTCTTAAAAATCCATATATGATGAATACAAAATATGCATCGTTTGTGGTATATTCCAGTTGAGCGAAATGAGGACTCGGTGGACAAAATCCACCTCCAATTGCTTTTTATTCTTTTCACCTAATGCACCGCCTAAAGAAAACCATTGTGAATCTACTTGTAACCAACCTCAGACGACTTTTGACTAAAATTTCAATCCACCTTATGATTTAAATAGGTTGTCTACTTACAATTGATGCAGTAGTATCATATCAGTACAAGAACCTGATGAATCAGTGGATGAGGGCATGGTCTGGTCCTCGTGGAAGAGAAGGGAGTCACCCTAACCAATAAGCGTTAGAGTAGTTTACTCTCCCTCGTGTTCCCACTCACCCAATGGGGAAATGCAATAAACACAATCAAAATCGAACCGGAATATGGTTCATTAAGCAATAAAAGAATAGATGCGCCAAATGAGTCAAATGAGAATCAGCCTAATCTATTGCCAAGTGAACATACTCAGCCATGTCCAAATTTGAAGTTTCTGGAGAACCTTTTCCAATCTCTTTTCACAACAAAGCTTAAATGACCTTGAAGTCTTGGGTACGCCTAATATGGCATAAAAATGTGAAGCTCCATAATTACTCAAATATAACTTAGTTAGGCTAATGCGAATAATATGAATCAACTTTTTTATGAAAATGAAACCTCCTAATGTTCAACCAAATAGAAAAGCAAGAGAAGGCTGATGGTTTAACCAAACCATTCTCAAGGCTATCTCCTAAGGTTATTTTTCCTGCCTTTTACATATGTAGATCATGAAAGGTAAGGGGGTCCAAACTGCAAAATTCAAAAACTCAAGCTTAGGAATATTAGGAACATAGAATAACAGGACGTCCTGAATCTAAGTTAAGAGAGACCCTGCTTTTTAGTAGCAATATAACCTCTTGTTCATTAAGTTGCCTTTACCACTTAAAAAAGTACACAACCTATGGAATAAAAGGGGCATCGTAAGTTCAATTAAAATGAGAGGTGTCTAGAACATGAAATACAATTATATGTTGAAAATGAATAATATAAAACTTTGGGAAAAGTTGAATCCAACAAACATACGTATTTGTCCACTTCCAAGAGAATTTGGCATTGATGGCCAAGAAAAAGACAAATATAATAACATATATGACACATACTAGATACTAAAATGATAATTTGATTAAAGAGAAGGTGAAGGGAGTTTGCATAGGGGAAAAAGCCGACTGCAAGTGTGGCAATTTGGAATTTTGACTACTAGGTGTGTGTGTAATATGTTGTGATCAGTGAAGTGAAAGACTAACATTCCACTAACACGTAAGTTGTCTACAAAAGAAGAAAGTCATGGTTTTGAATCTCAGGGAATAATAAATCTACTCCAAAGTAAATTAGAGCACCTAATCGTGTAGAATTAAAAATTAAAAACTTTCTCATCTGAACAGAACATGAAGAATAAGTACAACATGTGGAAGTTTCTAGAAAGAATGTTAGGAATGCCCATCAAGATAGAGAGCACGCCAATGAAGTCTGTCACCAGATCTATGAAGCAACTAAAGGGCAATGTTAGGAAAATAATAAAATTATAGTTAAAAGTGTTTATAAAGTTTTATAGGGCTCTCAAAGCTACTACTTCAGTTAACACCTTAGCGGGAAAAAAGCTACAGCGTAAACCAATTTTTCTTTCCATCTACAACACATAGAAATAACAACAGGATTTTAGGGATTTCATACTTAATCAAGAAAAATAGCAGACAAAGTACTGCAATTGTATCTGACCGTCTGCAAAAGAAATGTAGGATACACAAATTAGTTGTTTAATTTTTCTGTGCTCAATTGATAGTTGATAGCTTGAATTCTGACCATAAGTTTGTTGAAATTACACTATGGTATTATGTTGTCAATAATTTGGATTGATAATGTTGTATGGTGGGGCATTATGACTTGATATGTATGTTCTAACAATTAAACGTGATCAAAGAAAACATTCCATAGTTGTGAAAAAAACCTCATAAACACGTAAGATGCAATGTGACTATAAAATCATGTTAATAATCATGTCCATTAGGAGGTGCTAGTGGCACGGAAAACTCCGAAAAGTAATTTTCGGAGTCAAACGGAAAGCAGAAGAAAACATAATCTAGTGGAAAACAGTTTCCTTTTGACCGAATTCTGTTGTTTGTGTCTGTCTCAGGAATCCAGCAGAAAACATATTTTGTTGTTTGTATCTGTCTTTAGAATCCGACAGAATACAAATTTTGTTGTTTGTGTCTACCATTAGACAATATTAAAAACTTTGTAGTTGCAGTTTAATTTATAAATAAAAATTTGTTGTTAAGAAGTCCAATATAACTCATGGTGGAATTATATTTATATTGTATCTAAACAACATATTCTGATAAACGAAATTTTGTACACCACTATAGGTATACATTGTGTTGACTTCTGAAATGTGACATTGGCAAGCATCAAGCATGATCACAAACAAGTAAACGTAATCTAAGTCCCTCCATAAGAATCAAAATAAAATACTATCGAACAAGAGTACAAAAAGCTCCACTCAAATTGATTAATTTTTCTTTATAAAAAGATGTCTAACATGCACACTGGTTGTTATAAAAAGAAAAAGCTCCACTACACAACAAACTCAACTATTAATCTTCTTTCATAAACACATTCTGCTAAAAAGCTAAAACTAGTTAATCAAAGAATAATTTCAAACAATGTGATATTTACAATCCCAACAATGAACATAACTCCCTACGTACACCATATGATACAAGGAAGACATCTACATGAAGACACAAATATACACTCTTCAGCAAACTACACACATAAAAGAACTATTAGAGGGGCAGCTAAATCAGCAAGCAGTTTCTTTTTCATTCTGCTTCATGTGAACTACTAGAATATGCAGTAGACATCAGACGCAAGTGGTTTGCGATTTCAGCGAAAGACAACCATTGCAGAGGATCACAATGCCAACACTATTCCATGAGTTGCCTTCACTTGGGAAAGCAAGATGTCGGTATTTGTGGCCTCAATCAGCTGCTGACTATACCGCCTGTAGCATTTTATTTTTGCAATATTTAGTAAGAACACAGATAAACAGTGAAAGTTTGAAGAAATTATTTCAACCATATCTTCAATTAGTGAAAAAACTAGGAATTGCTAAATGTATGGAATTGTTTAATGTAAGAAACATGGATGTTGAGGGAAAGTGCGAGATATCCAGGTAACTCAACGGAAGTATTTCAGTGATGATTAAGGAAAAACATGATAACACAGGAGAATTTCTAATCAAATAAAATAATGTGATGACATCCCTAATAGTTAGAAACAAATGATTGAAGCACCACAAGCACCACAGTTGATAGGAATTTCTAATCAAATAAAACAAACTTTGATTAGTTAATGAAAGTTATATAAGCTAGCCTAAAACTGTGCACAAGGAAAAAAGGATCCTAAAAGAGAAGACCTTGAAAACGTTCATCCTTCCACTACAAGTGTTCTATTGCTACAAGTTCAGAAATAGGATTGGGAAAGTATTTATCATATTTTGGTTTTCTAGGACCATGAAAATAAATGAACTAGCGACCATAGTGAGACCTTATCCCCAAATCCAAAAGGAGGTGTCAAAATAACCCTAGCTCGAAATATTGACAATGTAAAGGTACCTCCTGATGGTCGTCACCGGAGAAGAGAGCATTAGTCGTTGGAGTCATCAAGCCCTAAATCTCAGACAGTTTCTGTTAGCAACCGAGGACGTCTGAGTGGTCGGAGCCGTCGAAGGGGTCGGACCAACGTAGGCGTCGGAGGAAGAAATCAGGTGGAAGGAAGGAGGAAATCAGGTTTCCTTTGGATTCAGAGGGGTGAAGGGGAGAAAAACTAGGAGAAAATCTATTTTATACTTCGGAATCCGAAGGATAGTTGGGACGGATTCCTAATCCGAATTCGAATTCCAAATAAGCATACCAAATCCAAATTCAATTTTTTATAACTTAACAATTTCATATCCGAATTTGAGAACTTTTCGAATTCGGATAATGTGTCGGACTACTCAATTCCACGAGCTCCGCCTACGTCTTCACTACCTGATTTCGATCTGGGCTGAGATCAAGCCCTTACACCTCAAGCTCGTGAACAATCCTCACCGAGCTCGGTTCATCCTCTAACAACCCGAGAGGGATGCTTCAGGCTTTCATCAAAACCATTACAATTGCTTCGGGCTTTTACCGTAACACTTACTCCTTTGGCAGCAGCAAAATGTGAGTGAGTCAAACACTCTCTAACTTGAGCACACTTTGAGCAAGATAAGATTTGGATGAAGGTGTGGAAGTATAAGCTCTTGAGTGTAGGATTTGGGATTTCTTGATTGGGAGGACACTCTCTAATGTAGGAGACAAATAAAAGTTGGAGAGTTATGTAAATAAGGTGTGTGAACCTCTATTTATAAGCTCTTAAAGTAGCATAGCCATTAGGAAAGATTTGGTTGAGATTTGTGCAAGATACACAAAATAGAAAACTAAAGTTCAGCAAATCTGTCCAAACCGATTGACCGACACAGGATCAACGATCGACCGTTTCCATGAAAATAAGGAAACATTCAAACCAACTTAAACTACGATCGAACCAAATGACTACAACTTAAGATAACGGTCGAACTAAATCTGGGGGCAGTCGACTGTTAAGAGGGTTTTGGTCAGGTGAAAGGTTTATCAGTCGAACACAAGAAGAAGGTTTGTTCGACCGAAAATAACACGCACTTTCGGTGCACAGAATTGTCTGCATGTGGTCGATCATCGTTAAGGCATCGTTCAATCGGTGGCCAAAAGCATTTTGGGGGTTAGGTAAAATATACGAATACAACAAGTACAACGGTCATTTGGAAAATAACGGTCAATCGGTCGACCGAAATGGTAAAATAGGTCGATCGGTAGAGCTGGGTAAGATCACCATTTGAATAACTGTTAACTGGTAGAAATGGTTGAACAGAAAACTTGTTTTGATCGACCATTCTGCACGTACCGGTAGATGTTAAGTTTGAGTGATTTTCCGACATATGGTAGGGTGATGTGTTGAAGTCCAATTGATGTGAAATTTGGTGTATGACTTCTACAATGACCCCACTGTGTATGTGAATGATTTACACCTCTTGTATGCTCAAGTTTACATAGATTCTTAAGACTCAAATAAAGGTAAAATTACATGTCTTCAATTATCTTAATTACATGTCTTAACTTCATTCCATTCTTCCTTGAGTATTGATCACCTATAGATGTTAGCTGATTGATCGTTTTATTTAAACTGCAAGTGCACGGCCGCGTTGAAGCGGTGGCAAATATGGGTCGTCAACTGGGAGGTGTGTCGACGTTTGGTTTGTGTGAAGGCGAGTGGTAAAAAAATGGAGAGAAAATTGATTACACTAAACTACACTAAAATGCAAAAAAGGAAATGGAAGAGAAGTAATAAAACTAAACCCCAAAGGGGGTAGAGAAATAATGTGAATATAAAGATGTGTGTGTGTGTGTTCATTAAGCTCCTCACAATATGTAGTGCATGAAATCATAAAACCAAATCCAACTTTGCATCCACATGAATTAAGATTAGATCACATCATTAAAACATACAAGACAATAATTGGAATGAAGCTAAATGAACTCATGTATAAAGACTTGACCCTACTATGCCTCCACATGAATTAAGATAAGACTATATCATTAAAACATACAAGACATTAACCAAGGTAAAGGCAACAAGAATAGATACACTACGACTTGTGTTTCCAAAATTAATTCCATCCATATCCTAACCTTATCATTCCCCATAAAATAGGTCCACTAATCAAAGCATAGGCTAAGCTTCATTCAAGAGCATTAGCATATCAAAGATAAGAGTGGAAACGCATTAGATGGTTATGGAAATCATATAAAGCTCAAGGGATTAAGATAACACACACTTAATACACTACATAATTATATCACATATTTCTCCACCCCCAAATGGGGATGGATCTACTCACTACTCATTACACTAACTACATTAACAAAATGAAACATAATACTGAAATGAAATTAATCTAAGTAAGCAAGAAACATTAAAGAGACTAAAAGAACATGAGACTAAAGAAACATGCAAGACATGTAAATTGAAATTAACTAAGCAATGTAAAAACTAAAGCAAACAACAATTAACTACAAAACTTCTATTATTACTCACTCCAAATTACAAGCAGCCCTTCCTCCACCAGAGTTTTGCTTCAAGGCTTCACTCTTAGTAGGGAAAAAGGCCACCAAGAGAGAGATGGATACAATGGAAGGTGAAGAGTTCTATTTATAAGCATAGAAAAAGCTAATCCGGGACAATCCCCCGATGTGGGACTAAACAAATACCAAAAATAGACTAAGCATACACTAATACAAGTGCTCCCGAAAGCTAAGCGGATACAGGGCTATCTGGACAGCCAATTAGCGGTCTATAAGCTCCAGATCCGTTTGGTTTTCATGTTGGGCTTTGCTTGATGTATTTGTTGGTTTTGGATGCATCTACTTCACTTGTTGGAGCTCCGACCCGAATCGAATTGCCAAAATACTCCCCATGATGGTGTGGAGTTTTCTGTTTTGCTCTTAGGTCCTTCGGTCTTACGTTCAGGTCCTTCTCCCTTGCATCTTAGTCCCCAGGTCTCACAATTAAGTTTTTTTTCCTACTTTTGGGTCCTTTCATGGCTCTTCTCTTCAAACTTCTTTATTTCTGAAATTCAAACATAAAACTCGTCACGTAGCATTGCTTATGTGTAAGATAATGGATATAAGATACAAATATAAACATGAAATGATGTCAATCAAATACCCCCACACCTAAGTTTTTGCTAGTCCCGAGCAAAACAAAGAAAGAGAAAAACAAACGAGAAACAAGAAATCCTAACTCACTTTCGTAGGAATCATGGTTGCACTTAGCACGTGCAACAAGCCGTTAAACCTCCTTGTTGCCAAGGAGGAGGAGTATTGTCTCCTGAGGGTTTTCAGCGGATATACCCACAAAATCCGAACAAGATGCATTATTCAATCTAGACACTCGACTCGTTGGACATATGTTGTCGATCATTGGATGCGGTAATCCTACGGGCCGACTCTATATAGGTAATCAGTCCACGCACCTGACCTAATGAACCATTCGTGCAAGTTAAATAAGGAATTAAGTGAAAGATATGGACAACCTCAACATCCTCAAGTGATACAAAGTGCAAAGTCCATTAAGGTTCTTATTTGCATTACCATTTTTTTCTTTTTGTTTCTTTTCTCTCTTTTTTTCTTTTTATTAGTTGGAGCTTCATTCTCCCAGGGTTAGGTTTCGTAGATCATTGCCCATGAGGACTTACACTATCATGTACACCTTTCCCAAAATCTCCACATAGGGCGATCCCTACCACCCGTGTAACGGGAGTTCGGTCGGCGCATCCCAAGTCAGATGACTCGAAAGCACCAGGCACAAAGTCCCCTCAGACCTACTTTCCCGAGTGATAGGAGTCGTGCGAGAAGAGAGAACACCTACTCACTTATTTCTTATCTACACATAAACCAAAACCCCTACACTTAATGTCTCACAACAAGATTTAAAGGGTCCTTGACTACAACAAACTTCCTTAAGTTAACAGACACGAATTATTGACTCATTAGATTCAGGGTGCACTTCTTTACATGTTTGAGCACTGAAGCCCTATGATTACTCACCCCAAGGGAAAACTTGGGTGCATCCTAACGACTCGATAAATCCTAAAGCCATTGTACTAGATATCCTAATGCATCAAGTTCAAGACAATTTTCGGAGCTTTCTTTTTACTTTGCCTCTCAATGGTTTTGCACATGCTAAACACACGCAAAACTACAAAACATTTTCTTTCACAAACACATGAAGATTTTGAAAGAAATGTGAAAATTTTAAAGCACTAGGCAAGCAAAAGAAGACAAGACACCCAAGGATCATGGCAAGTAGATATATCGATATTAAATGCAGCACACTAACATGACCCTATCAATACACACAAAAGAAAACAAAATCCAAATAAAAGACTCGACTATGTACACACGTAAAACACCCCCCACACCTACTTCATGCATTGTCCTCAATGAATACGAGCAAGATACTACATGGATGTATGCATGAAAAAGGAGAGATCTCACCAACATGAAGTACAAAGGGAAGTTCAAGGTCATGTTGATGGACACAACCCAAATTCCCCTCAAAACCTGTGAGATACTTAAAAAGAGAGACCAAATACGTGAAAGAAAGGGGGCCCAAACACTCAAGGGTTGGAGCCCACAACAATCAATGCTCGCTCATAAAGTCTTTTTTTTAAAATATGTACAACAATAGGCTTCCATCTTCATATGTCAAGGGACATCTAATGGGAACCCACCATCTCTCGAGCTAGAAATGCACATGCATGGGCTCGCAACATACAAAACAGAATTGCTTGACCACCTGACACCCTTATATACATTGTGGTCGTTTGATACCTCTTGAGAGTTAGCAAAAGAGGAGCCATGAATGAGAGGTGAACCTCTATCAGGTTGAAGGGTATCAGGTGGTTGATTCTTAACCCACATGGGGTCCTCCGCAGATACAGAATGAAGAGCATGTGGCTGAGATGCTATAAATAGTATCTTGTGGCTCAAAAGCCACGTGATCAAAAGGATGTGGCTCAAGGGCCACATGATCAAAAGGATGTGGCTCAAGGGCCACAAGATCAGAAGAATGTGGCTCAAGGGCCACAAGATCAAAAGGAGGTGGCACTGAGGCCACGTGATCAGAACATAAGGCACCTTCTTGTGCCAGCCCAGGTGAAACATCTTCACCACCTTCAGGATCTTCATCGAACAATTCTCTGAAGTACTTGAAGGTGCCCTCAACTTCAATTTCATCCAAACCCTCGATAAGGTTGACCCCAACAGGGTCATTGAAGGCACCTGGCTTCTTGCCGATGGTGAAGATGTTGAAATCAGCGCATTGACTACCATAAGTCAAGCACATCAGACCATTGCGACAATTGATCAATGCATTGGAAGTCGCAAGGAATGGTCGCCCCAGAATGACAGGAATGTGTCCAAGTGGGTTTGGCACAGGTTCAGTATCCAAGACAAAGAAGTCGACTGGATAAATGAACTCTCCAACTTTGATCAGCACATCTTCCACCACACCTCTTGGTTTCTTCATAGACCTATCAGCCAATTGAAGAGTGGTTTTTGTTTGTTTGAGGTCTCCAAGACCGAGGTGGACGTAGACAGAATATGGCAGAAGATTAACAGATGCACCAAGGTCTAATAAGGCTCGATGTATGGACACATCACCAATCACACAAGAGATAGTAGGACAGTCAGGGTCCTTGTACTTGACTTGCATGGGTTGTGCCAACAAAGAACTCACGTTAGCCGTAAGAAAAGCTTTCTTTGGAACATGAGTTTTTCTCTTCTTGGTGCATAAGTCCTTGAGAACCTTGGCATAAGGTGGCATTTGCTGAATCACCTCCAATAGAGGGATGTTCACCTTAACTTGCCGAAACATCTCAAGCATCTTGTCATGCTGATCAGAGGTTTTCTTTTTAAGGCGCTCAGGGAATGGCGCCTTCGGGGCATAAGGATGCGAAGGAACATCAGAATTCTGGTCCAAAGAAGCATGAGTGGGGACCTCAGAATCTGATTCCTTTGACACAAAAGGAGACAAGGGGACCTCAGGGTTCGGCCCCATTATCGAAGGACATGTAGAAGGAACCTCAGGATCAGGCTCCTTCCTGGAAATATTGGTGGAGGGAACCTCAGGATCCGGCTCCCTCAGAGATGCAGGTATCACCGCAGGTCTGGTGACACCAAGAGATGGTGATGACAAGGAAGGCACCCCAATGTGGTTATCCACCTCCTTACCAGACCTCACAGTATGAATCACATTAAGGTAATGGGTCGGTTCAGAGGTAGCATGAGGTACAGGTGGACTTCCTTGAGAATGGGTACCCCGAGGATTCACCTCAGGTTGATTCGGGAACTGACCCTTCTCGCGTTCATGGAATTGATAAGCCAACTAGCTAACTTGCATTTCCAAAGCCTTGATTGTACTTTGCAACACTTGAAGGGTCAGATCACAAGAAGGGTCCTTGGGGTCAACCTGCTGGGGTGGTGGAGTCTGGTTGGAATAACCCGACGATGAGGCATGAGCAGGTTGGTAATTATGGTGCTGAGACCTTTTATGTGGGGGTTGGTAGGTCGCCGATAGGCGTGGAGGTTGATAAGGTGGAGGTTGAGGTTGAGCGTCCGAGCTCTGACCGTTACCCCCACTAGGCCCCCAAGAGAAGTTAGGATTGTTACGCCATCCCAGGTTGTAGGAGTGACTGTACGGGTCGTTACGGGGCCTCTGTTGATACATCGTATTTGCATGCTCAGTATCCCTCGGAGCGTAAGCGCATTCCAAGTCATCATGGCCCGTAAGTCCACACCTACCACCCCCGGGAGTAGCGACCTGAGCTATAGGAGCTCGATCCAACTCTAAACTCTCAATCCTACGCATGAGAGCAGTCATTTTTGCCTCAGACGCGATAGATGACTCAACTTGATATGATCGAGCTCGACTAGAAGACATGGCGGTTGGTGGCTATCTCATGGTGTCCCACTCAAAGGTGCGTTCAGCCATTAACTCAAAAGTGTCCCATGCCTCATCGATGGGTTTCATTTGGAAGTCACCCTAACACATCGACTCCAACAATGTGTGGGTGTTGTAGTTGAGGCCCTCATAAACAAATTTGGCACAGCTACCATAGCTCAAGTCCATGATGAGGGCACTGCTGGAGAAGGTCCTTGAACCTCTCAAAGAAAGCATGAAAAGATTCGGTCTCAGTCTGATACATTTGATGTATCTGGTGCCGTATCTGTTGAGTTTTCCTTTGAGGGAAAAATCTCTTCAGAAATACGGTCACAAAGTCATCCCAAGACCGAATGGAGCTCGCTGGGAGGTTGTACATCCATTTCTTCGTGTTATCCTTCAACGCGAAAGAAATCATCCTCAACCGGACTGAATCCTCGTCAAACTGTTGAAGCTTGAACATGGAGCATACTTCCTCGAATTCGCGTATAAAAATATACGGATCCTCCTTATTGGCAGTAAAGGTTGGAAGAATGCTCACATATTGAGGTTTCAGCTCATAGTTGTTCCCGTGAGCAGGGGGAAGAACTATGCAAGAAGGTTGCGCGGCCCGAACAGGATGGGTGCGCTCCCACAAAGTCATTGGTCTATCCTGTCGAGCTAAAGGTGGTGGTGCACCAAGAACTCGATCCTGACCGAATCTCCCTTCCTCTCGAGTCAGAGGAGGAGGAGAAGGAGGTCTACGTGGTGGTGGGAGCAGACCGAGGTAATCCATGTATGGAACCCGGTCTCCCTCGCCACCACGAGACGACTCGGTCTCTTGCTCCAAAGGAGCACGAGGCGGAGATGGTCGATCACCAAGACCGTCCATCTCAGAAATATGCACTCTCTCTAGTCGAGCGCTCTCACCAGAACGAGCCCAACCTCGCATAAAAATGCTCGACTCGACTCTAAACAACACACAACAGAAGGTGTACTCAGAGGAGGAGACTACACATAGAGAATAGATGAGGAGAGGACTAAGATGAGGAGGGAAGAATCCTTAGATCTAACGTGGGTAGTGGGATCAGGTAGAAGCCTAACTAGCAAGCACAGCTCAAACAACTTAAGGCTATGGGTCCTTAGGCTAGACGACACCTAACTTCGAGGTCACTAGCCTCGACACGCCTCACCTCCATACAACGAGGACCACAATGCCCAGCAAGTGATACCAGATCCAGAGATCCAGTACCTCCTACTATCGACAACGTAGGCAACGCCGATCAGGTCATGACGGTCTCAACTAGATTACTCTCCTAGTGTGTCCGCAATCCTTAGGGCAATGTCTACTTGCTTTTAGTTAAGGCTTGATTAAGAGTGATTTTTGGGGCTAAGGAAAGGGTGATGAAATCCCCCACCTTATCTTTTATGGGACAGCCCCTCCTTAGTAGTGTTTTGATCCTAAACCTAGCAATCAATCGCTCCAATCAAACGCTCAACTCACTCTTGTCCTGATGCAATTCCTACTAACTAATGGATGTCCTAATGCGTGAATGAGTGTTAAGTAATGCGTACCTCGCTCCAGAAATCAACGACAAAAATTAAAACTAAGAGAAGACAATTAACATGCTCAAGTCATTACTAGATGATGCATGACCTAAACATAGCAAATGCCTAATCTTTTGCTTTGGATTTTAAGGCCAAGTTGATTAAAGGGGATTGAAATTAAATATGGGAGCAAACTAGAAGTCACAACATGCAAAATAGTGCTCCCAGATAACTACAATGAACCAGACAACTACCAAAACAAAACAGGGAACAAGAAACGCTCACCAGGCTGCCAATTGGCAGTCCCAGACCGCTGATTGGCGGTCTGTCTGGTGCTTCTGTGCCTCCAATTTCTCCAGTGGCCTCCCCTTGAGCTCTAGAATCCCTGAAACCAAGCAAAACTACAAACAAAAAATTAAAAACCACTTGAATCGTCCAAACCAAAGTCTGGACAGAGCACCTCCCCGGCAACGGCGCCAAAAACTTGATTGAAGCGGTGGCAAATACGGATCGTCGACTGGGAGGTGTGTCGACGTTTGGTTTGTGCGAAGGCGAGTGGTAAAAAAATGGAGAGAAAAATTGATTACACTAAACTACACTAAAATGCAAAAAAGGAAATGGAAGAGAAGTAATAAAACTAAACCCCAAAGGGGGTAGAGAAATAATGTGAATATAAAGATGTGTGTGTGTGTGTGTGTTCATTAAGCTCCTCACAATATGTAGTGCATGAAATCATAAAACTAAATCCAACTTTGCCTCCACATGAATTAAGATTAGATCACATCATTAAAACATACAAGACAATAATTGGAATGAAGCTAAATGAACTCATGTATAAAGACTAGACCCTATTATGCCTCCACATGAATTAAGATAAGACTATATCATTAAAACATACCAGACATTAACCACGGTAAAGGCAACAAGAATAGATACACTACGACTTGTGTTTCCAAAATTAATTCCATCCATATCCTAACCTTATCATTCCCCATAAAATAGGTCCACTAATAAAAGCATAGGCTAAGCTTCATTCAAGAGCATTAGCATATCAAAGATAAGAGTGGAAACTCATTAGATGGTTATGGAAATCATATAAAGCTCAAGGGATTAAGATAACACACACTTAATACACTACATGATTATATCACATATTTCTCCACCCCCAAATGGGGATGGATCTACTCACTACTCATTACACTAACTACATTAACAAAATGAAACATAATACTGAAATGAAATTAATCTAAGCAAGCAAGAAACATTAAAGAGACTAAAAGAACATGAGAGTAAAGAAACATGCAAGACATGTAAATTGAAATTAACTAAGCAATGTAAAAACTAAAGCAAACAACAATTAACTACAAAACTTCTATTATTACTCACTCCAAATTACAAGCAGCCATTCCTCCACCAGAGTTTTGCTTCAAGGCTTTACTCTTAGTAGGGAAGAAGGCCACCAAGAGAGAGATGGATACAATGGAAGGTGAAGAGTTCTATTTATAAGCATGGAAAAAGCTAATCCGGGACAATCCCCTGATGTGGGACTAAACAAATACCAAAAATAGACTAAGCATACACTAATACAAGTGCTCCCGAAAGCTAAGCGGATACAGAGCTATCTGGACAGCCAATTAACGGTCTATAAGCTCCAGATCCGTTTGGTTTTCATGTTGGGCTTTGCTTGATGTATTTGTTGGTCTTGGATGCATCTACTTATCTTGTTGGAGCTCCGACCCGAATCGAATTGCCAAAATACTCCCCATGATGGTGTGGAGTTTTCTGTTTTGCTCTTAGGTCCTTCGGTCTTACGTTTAGGTCCTTCTCCCTTGCATCTTAGTCCCCAGGTCTCACAATTAAGTCATTTTTCCTGCTTTTGGGTCCTTTCATGGCTCTTCTCTTCAAACCTCTTTATTTCTGAAATTCAAACATAAAACTCGTCACGTAGCATTGCTTAGGTGTAAGATAATGGATATAAGATACAAATATAAACATGAAATGATGTCAATCATTAGCACAATACAATATATCTTTTATGCATAATTTGTGCTACCCTACATTTGATTGTGATTAAGATTAGGTTAGTTAAATCATCAAAACATAGATTAAGGCCAAAACGCCAACAGTCACTACGCCAAAGTTTCTTCCTCACCTTCATTCGATGGTTTCCTAAAATAGATTCACGTGGAGAATGGGAAGATGACAATATGACATTACAAATGGATAAACAAATGAATTTGTATTTTTGAAAAATTACAAATGTTTCCTTTAACATAACACTGTAAAATCTCAAAATAGTAAGAGAGACTTTTCATCAAACACTTGAGTGCACAACCTACACACTTTTTTGTTTTTCTTTTGAACCCACACACAACAACCCATATACTACTTTGTTCACCAAAAAGACAAAGAAATTATAAACCCTAGAACAAAAGTCGAAAATGACATTTCAAACAAACGACAAAAGAGGATAAATTGGTTTGGAAGAGAAAGCTTCTGGTGAGCCTCGGTGTTGCTTGATGCTTCGCTGGTCGAATTTCACCGTCTCACAAACCATCAATAGAAGTAGAGGATGAATGTGAACAATTGGTAACTTTGATCGGTTTATGTTGTTGAATGTGAATGGAGTAAGCAAACCAGGAAGGTTGTTCACCAAAAGTTTAGCCCAATGGTTGGCGTCGTTTGGAGAGGAAGTATGACCAAGCAACCATTCCTGCATTTCTTGTTTGGAGGTGGCGGGCTTGGGTTGCACGTTCTGCTGCAACACTAATTGGCACTATATCTCTGTTAGAAGAGAACCACCAATGACAAATAGAGTCATTTTAAGGGTGACAAAGATAGCATTTGGCAACCGCAGGGACTTTTGGTCGGCGTCGCTTAAGGAGGACGATTGTTGATGACTTGGTTTTGGGGTTTCAGATGTCGGAGGGTTTGTTTTGGGGCACGTGTGGTTGGGTTGCGTTAGGGGACATGTGTAAAGATATGATTGGGTGGAGGGACCAAAAAAATGCTCTAATTATTGGGCTTTACGTATTTGTGTTAGAAGAGACATAGATGTTACAATGTAATAATAAGCTAATGAATTATAGTTACTACACTGAAATGAGACATATAATATACATAAATGAAGGAGTTACAATAGTTGTTGTAGAATATGTAACATAGGGTGTTAAGGACCTCAAGGTGATTCATCTGTAAAATATTACAATTTCATAACACTCCTCCTTGGATGATCACTTTTTGTAATACGTTTTTCGGACTGCCTCGTTAAAAATCTTGCCAAGAAACATTTTGTGGGACAAAAACGTGGTGAAAGAAAAAAGAGTGCAGACGTATAATTTTTCCCCTTAGTTTAATATACATTTACAAACTCCCTTAAATAATATGGCGTTCTGTTCCTCTCTCATAAAAAAATATTGCTACAAAACTCAATGGGAAAAATTAGACGAAAATGAGTGCATGACATATGTTAACGAAATTGCACAAGTTGTCTTGTTAAAAACCTTTAACCAATAAAATAACCCTATAACACAAACATTGGAAAAATAGAAAAAAAAGTACAACTACAAGTCATACAGGTTTTATCCTTCAGAGATAGTCATCCTTCTGGGATGATAATTACATATCTGCTCCTCTTGATTCGTAGTTCACCAACTTGCATAAATATTGCAATGTCTCCACAATAACACAAAATAGTTTGTCATTTTGTTGTTTTAATTGATCAGACATATAGGAAACATCACTGAAGTAAATCTTTATCTCATGGATATAGTAAGTAACTATTGATAGATTCGTAAAGAGGTAACGAAAAATATGTTGAACGTCATTTGAATGTTTTTGAAGAAATATTATGCCTATATAAATATATTGTGAATGTATTAGGTCTAGTTTTATATGCAATACATTTTATGACGTTCTAGGAAATAAGCTCTAGGTCCTAATCCAACCTCTTTAGTTATATATATATATATATATATATATATATATATATATATATATATATATATATATATATTTCTTTACATAGTACAAACAATCTGTCATTGATGTGTTTTACAGTTGAACTTTCCTGTTATAGTATCTCTTTATATATTTGAATTATTGTGACAATTCTCTTGAGGAGAATGTTCAAACTGCAGGTCGAAAAATAGTTGACTTTTCTCGAGTCATTTATCTCAAAATTTATCATTCAAATATTTCATGGGTGTTTAATCTCTTCAGGAGTTCCCATGACATTTAAGTCATCAATACACAATGCAAATGATTGTAAATTTTGATCTTAAGTAAACTGAAGAATCATACTTGTCTGTTTATTCTTTTATAAATCACACTTGTGAAATTATAATATTTTACGGTTCAATCATACTTGTACGTTTATTCTTTTATAAACTTCAGGTCCAATCAAACTTGTACGTTTATTCTTTTATGAACTTCAGGTTCAATGTAGTACATTTTCTTGGCATTGTTTAAGCTTTTGGCTTTCTCCCCTTAATGCCCTAAAAATGTATCTCTATATATAATTATTGGACTGGATAATAAAATACATCACCCTTCATATTTTAATATTATCAGGAATATGAATCCTGCTGAAATATCAAATTTATTTTGAGACCATTAAATTAGGGAGGTGGTAATCATAAAAATGTAAAACAAATTGTAGATGTGAAACATTTCATTCAATATCGTACAAATAAAATAGGGGAACATTCTTAAAAAGATGTATATCTAATATAAAACAAGAGTTGTTTTATGAATATCAGCAACTATGCACAATATATATCATGTATAAATTTTAAATCTCATAATGATCCATATTGAGAGATATTTTATAAACAGATGGACTCTCATTTTATTGTGTTAATCGGTCAACAAACTTGAACTCATTTTTATTCAACTAGTAAAGCTCAATTAAGCTATCAAAATTATTGGAGCACTACCGATACCCATAATGACTAATATCCCACGCAATATTCCTGAATGAGAAACCACTACCATACCCTATCCATTGGTGTGTGTGTAGCCATCCATGCATCTTAGTGCGTGCTCCTTTGCGTCGACAATCTTGCACCGAGCAGCCGAGTTGATTCCACTCCTTTTAACAATATTCTCCAATGGAGATGATCTGACGTATCTGGCTCTCGTCTATCTAAACCAGATAGTCTTGTCATGCCAAACTCACCATGTACGTTTGATAATAGTTGCCTAAGATACATCAACAAACCCCTGAAGGCCTAGTCCACCCTCCCCTTTGGGTAGAATCATCTTTGACCAAGCCACATCTCGCCTGCCATCCCATATAAATTGTATACCTTGCTTCTAATGTGTGCAACCACCTCTTGCGGAAAACGACAATAGGAACTACAAAACGTGAAGTTCCCCATCACACCCCAGTTGATGAGTTAGATATTGCCAATATAAGATAACATTTTTCTTCCATCTTGCCATTATGTTCTCGATCACCTCCAGTAGCCTCCCACAATGGCGAGTGGTGAGGATTTTGGGTGCTAGCAGCATACCAAGGTACCAGTTTGGAAACTTGTCCATTCCAAACCCGATCTCAAGTGCAAGTTCCTCTTTAAAACAATGCCCAAGAACAAAATCTTACTCTTCTCCTAGTTTACCACGAGCCTTGAGCTTGTGGTAAACTCCTTAAAGGATTTCTTAATAGCCCTCAAAGAATCCTTGGTTGCTTTGCAGAACATAACTAAATCATCTGCATAGGACAAATGAGATACCAGCACAGTATCGTGACACTTGTACAACTTAATCTTGTCACTCCTCACCTTCTCATCAATGACTCAAGAGAAATTCTACATTAACAACGTGAAGAGATAAGGGGAGATCCGGTCGCCCTGTCCAAAGCTCATTCCCCACCAAATGGCTCGGTAGGGAAGCCATTGACTAACACTGAGAACGAAGTACTGATCACGCATTCCATGAATCATATGCCTTTTAAATATCAACCTTTATACAAGTTCGTGGGGCACAACCGACCCTGTTAAAACCGGCCACTAGCTCAGTTAGGGGTGTGCATGGACCGGTCTGGTTTTTTGGACCGGACCGGTCGGTTCGGGTTTAGTTCGGACCAGAACCAACTGGTCCGGGTTTCGGTCCGGACCTTCTAAAAATCCAATTTTGATCTGGTCTGCGTTTTTTAAAAATTTTAAGCCAAAAATCTGGTCCTGGACCAGACCGAATCCTACAAGTCTGGTCTCTGGTGCGGACCCTGGAAAAAAATTTGGTCTGGTCTAGATGCATAACCCTAAGCTCAGTCACTAGTGAAAAATGGTCCGCAATGTATTGTCCCTTGATGAAGGTTGGGTGGTTCGAGGAATTGACATCACTGCAAATTGGCATAAATCTTTTGGCGATGATCTCTTGGTCCGGACCGGATACACAACCCTAAGCTCTGTCGCTAGTGAAAAATTGTCTGCAATGTATTGTCCCTTAATGAAGGTTGGATGGTTCGAGGAAATAACATCCCTGCAAATTGCCATAAATCTCTTGGTGATGATCTTTGCCAAAAGTTTGTAAGTTCTATTGATGCAAGAGATTGGCTGAAAGTCAATTAGACCCGTTGCACCACTCTTCTTAAGGATGAGAGTGTTGAACGAGTGGTTGATCCTCCATAGTCTCTATTTGCCAAGGAAAACTGATTGGACCACTCATGTCACATCTTGTCCCACAATGTCCCAATACTGATGGAAGAAGAGAGCATTAAACCTATCCGGACCTAGGTACTTATCTGGATTCAACTCCATAACAGTTTGTTTGACCTCATAATATGTTCAGACCCTGGACAACTCTTGGTTTTGTGCTAAGGACACTTGCCTTTTGATGTGTATTTAAAGGTATCTCTCTCTATCACTCTCTCACTCGTCACTCTCCCTCTCACTCTCTAATCTTCTCTCTCTCAAGCTCTGCGAAGCTCCGGTGAGATTGGGTGATCGGCGAGCAAGGAGTTGCGGTTGCCGGAGGAGTGGTGATCATTGTTTGGGTGAACTTCGCCGGAGATAAGGCTTATCGTGCGAAGGTGTTCCTCATTGACCTTCGGAGGCTTTTTCAAGCCTTAAAGGTATGTCAAGCTTCTCCTTAATACTCACCTAAGGTGTGTGAGTGGAGAATTTAGTCGACAATGGCAGTTAGGCTCGTTGGAGGTTGCTAAACAACAGGATTTTGTTGAATAACGATCGACCGGCATGTGCTTTGGTCGACCGATGCTAGTGTAAATGCGAGTTTCTGCCTTCAAAACGGTCGACCGCTTGTGACCATCTGTTCAACCGATTGGCCATTTTGTTAGTTGAACCTGGGAGTTGACCATCCAAACGGTCGACCGCCCATGACTTTTGGTTCCACCGTGTATGTTGGTTTTCGTTCAACGGCTAGGTGATGGATGAACCATGCGTGTTTTCTTGAGGCAGCCAGTTGACCGGTATGCTTGGTTCGGTCAACCATTGTTGCTATGTTTTGTGTTTTGAGGGGTATGATCAACTTTGAGGGCAACGAGTTCACCGACCCTTTTAGGGCAACGAAAAGGGTAGACCGGCCTGATAGCAATCGGTGGTGGCTCTACGGAGCGGGTGGTGGCTCCACAGAGCGAGTTGTGCCTCTTTGGAGTGATTGTGGGCTCTAGAGCTACCGTCCTAGTGGGGCGGGAATTTATTGGCCGACAATGTTCCGGTGGGTGCCTTGTGTGCACGAGTGGTGTGGGGGTTTGATTGAGATGGAGGAGAAAAGGGTGAGATTTTACATCTGTTGCATGTTGTATCATGCCATGTTGTTGTTGTTGGTTCATATATGTGTTAGGGGTTTGGCATACGGGGTTTCCTTATGGAAACTCAGGCATAGTTTTATTTTTACATTTCAGGCCGTGAACGGCGTTGGGAACTGGTGACCGCAGAGGAGCTCCCGGGACCGGATCCTGCTTTCTATCTTTTTAGGTAGTTTTATGATTACATGTGTTGTATATATTTGTAGTTGACGTCTTTTGATGTAATCATACTTTTGACAATTTCTATTGTATTTTGGTACACCTTGGTAATCTAAGTGAAAGGCTAAGACTCTGCGGGTTGCACCGATATATGAGTAGCACTCCCGCGCTTTTGGATTCTAATCCTACTGTTATTTGCTTTAAATTTTTCGTTGTTTGGGGACGTTACAACTTCATATTAGAGCGATCAGTTCTAGTGTACTTGTCCAAAGAAACCACCTTAGGAGTTGTTAGATAGTTTTATTGTAGAGCATGCATGCATAGACATTTGACTTCAATTTTTCTTATCTCTGTGTAGATGCCTCCGAGACGTGTGAGACCTCCTTCACGGAACCGTAGCACCAGTGAGGAGACTGGTGGGGTGGATAGGGAGGAGGAGTGGTGGAAGCTCCATGGTACTATGGGTAGGTTGGGCAAGTTCCTAGAGCGTCAGTCTGCCTAGTCAGAGTAGGCAGGTAGGGGAGCAGAGCATGATCGGTTTATGCGTCAGCATCTCCCAACTTTTGAGGGCATAGGTGTCCTTGAGGCAGCTAAGGACGGGGTATTTAGGATCCAGAAGATTTTCCGGGCGATAAGATGTTCTCCGAAGAGGAAGGTGGATCTGGCCACCTACGTTCTAGACAGTAAGGTGGCCAATTGGTGGAGTTCCACTTCGGCGGTGGTCTTTGAGGATCGAGAGGATGTCAGCAGGGAGGATTTCCTTGGGGAGTTCAATCAACAGTATTTTCTGTGTCACACTTGCGATAGGAAGCTGGAGGAGTTCCAGGCCCTAGAGCAGAGAGAGTCGCCTCTGGTAGGCTACATTAGCAGATTCAACGTCGTGGAGCGTTATTGCCCAGACATTTACGTGACACAAGAGCAGAGAGCACGGAACTTCGTGCGGGGACTGTGGAAGCAATTGAGGTCTCGCGTGATTAATAACATATCCCAGACCCTCGCGGATGCATTATAGTTCGCGACCATCATCAACCAGGACTACCAGGAGAACTACAAAGAGGTCAGGAGGCTGCAGGTAAAGGTTGGTGGACGCCTAGGAGGTCAGTTCAAAGGAAATCCATGGAAGAGGGCCCAGATCGATGGAGGTGGAGCCCAACACCCTGAGCAATGCAGGAGGTGTGGTGGAGTTCACCCCGGGAGGGAATGTGGGTTCTGTTCGGGAGCGTATCATGGTTGTGTCTAGTTGGGTCACTTTATTCGTTTTTGCCCGACCAAGCAGAACATGTGGACGACCGAGATCATCCACGGCAGGTGGAGCTGGGCCGAGTCAACCAGTTGCACCACCCTAGTAGGGGAAGAGAGTCGGATGTGTCTTCACCATCCAAGCAGAGGAGACTAGGGATGTCAGCACTGTGGTGGAAGGTACACTTTATGTTTCGGGTTTGGTAACTGTAGTGTTTTTTGATTGTGGGGTCACACACTCGTTCATCTCTGAGCAATTTGCGAGCACGTAGGTCGTACCCCTATGATGTTGACTGACAGTTTGGACGTCAGCACACCTTGGGTTTGGTGGGCACTGTGGGGAGCTTCCTCCCTTGCACTACAATTGTTTTGGGAGACCAGGAGTTTCCGGGCGACCTGGTCTTGCTACCAATGGAAAATTGTGATGTCATACCTGGAATGGATTGGTTGTCCCTATAGGATTTCTAGTTTAATTGTACATATATATTTTCGAACTTTTTGTACAATAAGGATCATTCATATATTTTCTACGATTTGTTTTTCATGCATGCATCGGTTTGTTTTAATGATTGCTTAAAACACATTAAAACAAACATTGGGCTCCAAAATTCATACCTAGAAGTTCTCTAAAACTTCTTGAAGATCCGGAGACGTTGACGATGGTTGTTGCTGCGCCGGATGCCTCCGAGTATTCACCAAACTCTAAACAAGATCGGAGAGAGAAGAGCTAGTCTCTCAATCTCCAATAGGGTTTAGAATCTAATTACTAACCCCTCTTTAGTTCCCTTGAGAAGAAGATCTCTGAAAACTAAAACTAAACTCAAGAATTAAGGTGAAATTCGTGGAGAATTATGGAGAGAGAAGTTTGCACAAAAAGATAATGAATTAATTGATTAGGTAATGAGATAAACTTGTATTTATAAGTTCTCTCCAAATTACCTATTCATGTGCAACCACTTGCCCATGATTTCATGCAAACTTCCATCTAACCATCCATTATTTGTCAACAAATAATCTCAGCCACGAATTAAATCAGTTATGGACCAATTCCATGCATGATCTAATTAATTCTGCAGAAAACCGTCTAGACCGGTCGACCGTTTGGAGGTCCGGTCGACCGTTCGAACCAAGTTTCGGTCGACCGTTAGACTCGGTCAACCGTTCTCAATAGTAAAACTATTTCATCGCAATGTTCGGTCGACCGACCGATAGATTCGGTCGACCGTTCCGAACAGACGAAAATTCCATGTTATCGGTCGAGACGTGTCCAGTCGACCGTGTACCGACCGGTCGACCGTTTACTGTTGTTCGGTCGACCGTTGAGCATTGTTCTGCTGATTGGTCAAATTTCGGTTTTACCCCTACAAAATTTGATATTTCGGGATTAGTAGTAAATTCACAACTTATGTAACATATTATCCTATGTAACGATAAATCATTACACCCCATAATATTTACATCACATATGAATTTAATTTAGATTCTAATTATGTTATTAATCATAACATAATTTTGATTTTGGTTGTTCACCCCATATGTCATATTTTCTACATGAAACCCGACACATCATATGAACTCAAAATCCCCATTTCTTGTTTCCCAGTTTTGTGGTGTAACCTATAGGAGGATCTAAACTAAGTTGGCAGTGATATTAAGAGCTTAATATCACAAGCTATAAGCGGTATCTAGCTACACATTATAGCTCCCAATTAGTTAGATGTCTTAATTCCACTCAAACCAAAACCCGATCCATTTAGTGATGACGTGCACCACTTGTGTCCGTCCCTTGCCTCATGATATTAAGAATACACACAAAGTAGTATTGTGTCATCTTTGTATTAGTATTCATTTCTTGATCTCTTTAAGCTAGTTATAAATATGTGACTTAACTCAAATCACATTGTGCACATTCTAACTTTCTTTATCAAGGGGCTCACTAATATCATCACTCAATTAAGAGGGGCAATGATAATCTTTTGACTAACTATCTTCTCCAAGAAAAGTCATACTTAACCAACTAATGCCTTTGCACTACACTCATTGATAGCTTAAGACACTAGTCTAATTAAGCACTCCTTAAGCGATCGGACATAGGTCTCATATCAAAGGACCAAGGACACAGTAATATATTAATGACACAGAAACACATTTCTATAATATTTTACTTGTTAGGTCAATTCGGTATACAAAAGTAATATTTTCCTCTTTTGCGTACCCGTGTTGTCACTCACTTGTAGAGCTACAATGATCTATGACCAACACGACAATCTTAACTCGGTAATAAATGTCCCATGTTTATTACCATGATTGCGAATATCTTTTGCTTTATGTAAACCAATATCTTTTAGAGCCCTACGGTTAAGGACCAAGAGCCTCTTCCTTAACACTTCTAAAAGACGAATAACATAAACAAGGAACAAAATGATTTCTCATTCAATTCATAATAATTGACATTTAAAAGTAAAACTTTTAGAACACATTCCCTTCAATCTCCCACTTGTTATCAAAGTTTTCTTTCACATACATTCTCAATGTATAAAATATTAATAACTAGGGTAACCTTCTCAAATCACCTATCAAGCCAATCCACATGGATCCTCAGATCCATGGACTCGAAATATATTTCGTCTCTTAGCTTGGTATGAAGGTTTGCTGAATGGATCAGTTGTGTCCCTGTTGTGTCCACCTATTTATTTATTTTGTCTTTCGTTGGTGGTTGAGGTAGTCGTAGTGATGTTACTCCTAACTACACTAGCTCATACGTCCACCTCAGATAATGATGATGCATCATCATTCCAACCTCCTATTGTCAAGAATTCCTATGAGAATCGCATCAAAATAGCCCTCGGCTATTTTCTCCTTTGTCTTCCATAAACAAGAACATTATCTTTAGTCCGGTTAAGGTACTTCAGAATATTCTTGACCGCAATTCTACAATTAGAACTTGCGTTGGATTGGTGACCCCTTGTCACGTTTAGAGCATACGAGATATTGAGTCTTGTGCAAGTCATCGTGTACATGGTCCTTCCTTTTGCCGAAGCATAAGGGATACCTTCATGTACTCCAAGTCTTTGTGTGATTGAGCACATTGAGACTTCTTGAGTTGCACACCTATACTCATACTTATTGGCACATTGTCCATATTGGAATTGTTCACCCTGAACTTTTCCAAGACCTTGTCAATGTATGCACGTTGACTGAAGCCAATGAGTCTACGGGATGTATCTCAATGTATCTTGACTCTCAAGATGTATTGAGCCTCATCCATTTCTTTTCATTGAAAATGCCGATTTCAATGAAATTTCTCGTTTGCTAATGCAAAGGTATATGATTGTTCATGAGCAATATGTCATCGACACATAAGATCAAAAGTACTACATGACTCCCACTAATCTCCTTGTACATACAAGGTTTTCCTTTACTTTGAATGAAGTGAATCTTCTTCACCTCTTCGCCAAAGCGTTTGTTCCAACTCCTCGATGCTTATTTCAATCCATAAATGGATCTTTGAAACTTGCATATCTTCTCGCTATTCTTTGGATCAT
Organism: Triglochin maritima; assembly: GCA_963682175.1. Taxonomy (NCBI): domain Eukaryota; kingdom Viridiplantae; phylum Streptophyta; class Magnoliopsida; order Alismatales; family Juncaginaceae; genus Triglochin; species Triglochin maritima. Next base: position 19,892,049 of record OY821779.1, read on the forward strand.
CAAAACCTTGAGGTTGTACCATGTACATATCCTCCTCCAAGTTCCGGTTAAGGAACGCCATTTTGATATCCATCTTCCATATCCCACAATTGTGAAATGCGGTAATAGTGAGCTTAATCCGAATAGATTTTAGCATGACAACCTCTCAAAAATTTCATCAAAGTCAATTTCTTGAATTTGAGTATAACTTTTGCTACAAGCCTTGCTTTGTAGGTTGTCAAGTTACTATCCATGTCTATCTTCCTCCTAAAAGCTCATTTATAGTAAATGACATTTTCTCTTGAGGAAGGCAAATCAAGTTTCATACTTGATTGTCATACATGGATTCTATTTCGGATTCCATGGCCTTAAACCATAGTCTGGAGTCTTCCCTTTCCATTGCTTCTTGGAAGGTCGAGGGATCTTTGGTATCTAGTACCACGATCTCATGAAGTCCCACATACTTATTGGGTTTCTTCCTTTCCCTCGTCGACCTTCTCTATTCTTTTGGTTCTTCTCGTGTCTCTCGAACTTCTTCCACAATTTCTTGAGGAATAGGTTCATGTTCGACTCTCGAACGTACACTAGGTGGGGATGATTGAGATTCTCTCACAATTTCTTGTAGGAATCTCTCGCTCATGCTCCCACTAACCAAATGAATTTCGGCTGGGCCTTCATGATTTTGAATGCAACATTCACATCATGATCTTGTAAAGCATCTTGAGTTTTCCCAAGCTTAACTCTACTCCCACTACTTTTCTCTCTTTTCTAGAAATTCTAGAAAAACCATATCTCTCTCTACAATCTTTCGATTGGAGGTGATACACCAAAAGTAGTATCCTCTTTTCACACGAGGACAACCTATGAAGAAGCATTCATCCGCTTTTGGTTGAAGCTTGGTCGACATCAATTTCTTGACGTGGACCTCACACCCCAAATCTTGAGAAAGTCGAGCTTAGGTGCCTTTCAACTCCATAGCTCACAAGACATTTTCTCCACGGATATGGATGAAACATTATTTAGTGAGTTGGTCATCACTTGTAGTTCATAATTCCAAAAGTAAATAGGCAATTTAGATTGACTCATTATTGATCGAACCATGTCGAGCAATATCATGTTCCTACTTTTAGGAATGAGTCAAATTAGGTATCCTAAGCACTCACCCCTACGAACCTTTCATAGAGACTCGATATTCTTGTTGAGTCGGTTCACTACTTCATCCTCGAATCCCTTGAACTTGTCAAAGAATTCACTTTTGTTTCCCATTAGACAAATATAGCTATAATGACTATAGTTATCCGTGAACAAAATGAAGTACCTTAAACCGTCTCTTGCACTTGTACTTATCGGACCACATACATTAGAATGTATCATATCCAATTAGTCATTCGTTTTCGTTCCTTTCTTCTTGAAAGGTCTCTTGGTCATTTACTTGACCAATCCGATAGTGCCACAAGAATGAATCATTCACGTGAGTTATCTTAGTTTCTTTTTGTTATTGTTTGTTTGAGTTTGTTTATTATTCATTTCAAGCAAATAAAAGTCATTCCAAACGAATGTATTTGCATAGAGAATTCCATTCTTCGATATAGACAAGCAAGAATTAGAAATATATATTAAGTTATCCATATCAAAAACATGATACAGAATAGTTCTTGCTAATCGAAGGCACATAACAAACATTCTTCAAAGCATAAATTTAAATCACTAGACTATTGAAGTTCCATAGAATCTTGTACAATCGCAGCTATGCTTGTACTATTTCCGATCTTCAATATCATCTCGTTCTCCACGAGTTCCTTCCTATCCTTCAATAGCTGCACATCAAAATTATGTGAGCACAAGATCCGGTAACCATTACCAAATCAAGGACAGAGGTGATTAAATTTATCTCAATAACAAACATACCTACGGCGTTTCTGTTGGCTTTTTGGCCTTAATCCGTATTTTGATGATGTAATTAAACCTAATCTTAATAAGGACATGTAGATTAGCACATGTAGTATAATAGTATACATGTTGTATTGTGCTAACATATACAGGTGATCAAGACTCAAGAAAGAAGAAAAATCAAGTCAAGACATGTAATCAAGCTAGGATTGAAGACATGTAATTTTACCTTTCTTTGAGAATTAGGAACTTATGTGAATTGAGCATAACTTAAGCTAATATGCATGCATTCACACACTAGGTTCCTTTTAGGAGTCACACACAAAATATCATATAATTTGGACTCCATTAGATCACCTAAACACCTAAAACATTGGTCGTCAGTCTGCCTGAGTTCGGTCGACCGTTCACCTTTCGGTCGACCGGTTATACACAATTTTTGTTATACCAGACCAATCCGTTCAACCGATGACACATCTATTTAACCGATTACCCAGACCTGTTCGGTCGACCGGTAAACCTTCGGTCGACCGTTTCGTTTGCTGTTTTTGGTAAAAATACGACCGTTTTATTTGTCATATTATACAACAGTCGTATACACATTTTTCTCAATATACACCCCCATATACATTAGAATCGGTCGAACCATTTGCCTAGTTCGGTCGACCGTTCAAATAGGTAAAATCTACCTGCTATCGGTCGACACAAGTTTGTCCAACCGATCAAGATTTCTCTCTACCGAACCCAGTAGTTCGGTCGACCGGTACCTGCTCGGTCGACCGTTGACCTATAGAACTTAAGTGATTCGGTCGACCAGTACCTATGTTCGGTCAACCGATCCATCAACAGACTCAAGGGTTCGGTCGACCGATACACCTTTCGGTCGACCGTTTCTGGACAGATTTCTGAACCCGATTTTCTGTTTTGTGTATCTTGCACAAAACCCAATCAAATCTTGTCCAAACGGCTAGAAATCTTTAGGAGCTTATAAATAGAGGTTCACACTTAGTTTTCCAGAAGATTTCACAACTCCAAAGTGTCAAACTTATAGTGAGATTTTCCACAACCTCAAAAGCTCCAAATTAGTCATCCAAAGCCTAATTTCCACATCCTTCATCAATCATCATACTAGCAATTGTTGTGCTCAATTAGAGAGTGAGTTCCACTCAGTCACCATTGTTGTAAAGTGAGCAAGGGTCTTGGTGAAAGCCCAAGACAAAGAAGCAAGGATTTCGGTGAAAGCCCGAAGTGATTCTCTCGGTTTGTGAGAGATGGTGCCAAGCTCGGCGAGGGTTGTTCGCGAGCTTGAAGACTTGTAAAAGGCGTTGCTCCCGGCCCGGAACGGGGAGGCATAGTGAAGACGCAAGAGGAGCTCGAACGGGGATTCGAGAGGGGCTTGCAAGAGAGGACGTAGGCGCGGCCGAACCTCTGTAAATCCAGTGTCTTCTTGTGTGGTTTGCATTGCTTTCCTACTTGTGTTTGATTTGTTTTTAATTTCCGCTGCAATTCTTTGATCAATCAACCAAGTAGTTAATTATGGCTTAATCGTGATTAGTTTGTGGACCCATAGACCCACACGATCCTACAGTTTCTTGGGCGCCTACGTTCAATCATCCCATTTTCAAGGTCTTCCTTGTATTTTGGGCAATTAGGTCGGATGTGTCCCTTTTCACCGCAGTGAAAGCACTCCGTGTTGGGAGTTGGAGATTTGAAAGATTTCCCCCTTGAGGCACTCCTATAAGCACCTCCTACTCCCTTGCTCTTGATTGACGTATCTTTGGTAAATTTACCTTTACCTTTGTTGATCTTTTTGTTCCTCTCATGGACGGCTAGGACCTTATTGTCCCCGACCCTTGCCCATGTCAACTTCTGCCGTTTTGAGAGTGTTGTGAAGCTCCTCAAGACTCACCCCTTTTTCACGCACATGATAGTGCATCACAAAGTCCTTAAAGGACGGGGCTAGAGAGCCAAGAATTAGATCTTCGGCAATGTCCTCGGGCATTGGAGAAGAGAGCTTCGACAATTTCTCAAGGTATCCTTGCATCGTGAGAAAATGCATGGATACCGATGTTCCCTCCATCATGTGGCACCTTGTGAGTGCAATGGTGGTCTTATAGCGCTCCTTTCGGGCACTATCCATGAACATCTTTGTTAAAGCTTCCATGGTCTTCTTGGGTTTTGAATCCAAGTATTTCGATTGAAGCGAGTCACCCATGGATGCCAACATTAGACCGTGAACTTGGTTCTCTTGGTCTTCCCACTTGGCTATCACATCTTTCTCATTACCGGTTGCCTTCTCATTCAATTTTGGGATTTCACCGTCCAAAATATGAGATAGTTTTTCAAACCTCAACACGATATTAAGATTGAGTTGCCATTTCATGAAGTTTGAGCCATCATTTTGCAAAGGATTCTTTTCGATCATAGATCGCACAATTGGTTGGATATTAGACATTTCTACAAAATAAATTATATAGGATTTTAATGTCAATTTTATGCTTTAAAACACATACATATATATCGAATATAAATGCAAATACTGCAAATAAAATTTTGCCCGTAAATGCAGTAATCCAAGATCCTATCAATTGCAATATAGACTAGCTAAGGGCTATCGAATACATCACAATATCAAGGTAAGAAAACTCTTTCAAATCACAACCTTTTTGAATTTTAGCAATATTAGCATCTTCAAACTCTTGTGATTCTTGTCGTTTTAATTATGACGGAATATGACCTATCCTCGTAAGAAAAACTTTTTCCCAAAACCGAGCGAGGGCTCTAGGTAATATTAAGAAAACTTATTTTCATTTGATACGAGATACGTTTATCCATTGTATTCACAACTAAGCATACTTGGGGTTCACTAGGGTGAAACATACCTCATATATTTAATCGTGGCACAACAATAGACATCGATTATATCTCCCACTATTCCCAAAGATGGAGGGAGCTATCTCCCACTAAGGGCGAGCAGAGTATCCCCCGATCGATGGCTGCTAGTGGATGAAATAAGAAGGAAAATTACTCTTGATTTTGTTGGACAATTTCATATATTAACATGTGATTTAGAATTTTAGGTTATCATGCCTATTAACATTCATACACATCCTAACATTCACCACATTCATCACATGCATAGCAAGATTATAAAAACAGAAATTAAACATTCACACAATCCACATCGTGTGAGTTTATATGTTCCCTTTGATCCTTGATCCTCGATCCCTGATCCTCGATCCTCGATCAATGCGCTACAGCGGCGGCTTCTTCTTGCACCGGAGATGTAGATTTTACAGAAAATAAATATGCTCCTCACATTCGATAAAAACCGACTAGTGCAAGTCCTATGTAAAAACCTCTCAAATGCAAATGCAATTCTAAAGATAGAAATAGAGAATATGGCTTTCACATATATAAGCCCCTGTATAATAATAATTACAAACATTCATAGGCGCAGATTTGGAACATATAAACTAACAATTCCTGCAAAGACAACTCGATCATCAATGCACGCAATATTGCTATAAACTATACAACTTAGTTTATCAATCATCTAGAATCCCAAACAATTCTTTGAAAAACATTTTGAAATCCATTAAAAACGTTTTTCATCCATCCATAAGTTCAAAAATTATTTTGAACCGCTGTCCATCCAATTTCCTAAAAGGAAAGATGAACCGCAGTTTTTCAGTTTGTTGATTCTCTTGCAAAATAATCGTTTATACTTAAAACGAAATTATTGCAAGTTAGACTTATGTCTAAATCATAATTCTAGTAATTACATGGCATGTTTTAAAACACTTAAAACATTTAATATGAATTATTATAGAGAATTATTTCAACAAAACATTCAAAGGCCGAAAAACCGGAAAATCGAATTGTTCGAACCCTAAATGGTAAACTAAATTTGTTTATAGTTTCAAATCGTTAGAAAATTGAACCCTAAGCTCTGATATCACTGTAGGATTTCTAGTTTAATTGTACATATATATTTTCGAAATTTTTTGTACAATAAGGATCATTCATATATTTTCTACGATTTATTTTTTATGCATGCATCGGTTTGTTTTAATGATTGCTTAAAACACATTAAAACAAACATTGGGCTCCGAAATTCATACCTAGAAGTTCTCTAAAACTTCTTGAAGATCCGGAGACATTGAGGATGTTTGTTGCTGCGTCGGATGCCTCCGAGTATTCACCAAACTCTAAACAAGATCGGAGAGAGAAGAGCTAGCCTCTCAATCTCCAATAGGGTTTAGAATCTAACTACTAACCCCTCTTTAGTTCCCTTGAGAAGATCTCTGAAAACTAAAACTAAACTCAAGAATTAAGGTGAAATTTGTGGAGAATTATGGAGAGAGAAGTTTGCACAAAAACATAATGAATTAATTGATTAGGTAATGAGATAAAGTCGTATTTATAAGTTCTCTCCAAATTACCTATTCATGTGCAACCACTTGCCCATGATTTCATGCAAACTTCCATCTAACCATCCATTATTTGTCAACAAATAATCTCAGCCACGAATTAAATCAGTTATGGACCAATTCCATGCATGATCTAATTAATTCTTAAATTAATTCTGCAGAAAACCGTCTGGACCGGTCGACCGTTTGGAGGTTCGGTCGACCGTTCGAACCAAATTTCGGTCGACCGTTAGACACTCGGTCGACCATTCTCAACAGTAAAACTATTTCATCGCAATGTTCGGTCGACCGACCGATAGATTCGGTCGACCGTTCCGAACAGACGAAAATTCCCTGTTATCGGTCGAGACGTGTTCGGTCGACCGTGCACCGACCGATCGACGGTTTACTGTTGTTCGGTCGACCGTTGAGCACTGTTCTGCTGATTGGTCAAATTTCGGTTTTACCCCTACAAAATTTGATATTTCGGGATTAGTAGTAAATTCACAACTTATGTAACATATTATCCTATGTAACGATAAATCATTACACCCCATAATATTTACATCACATATGAATTTAATTTAGATTCTAATTATGTTATTATGCCTTGGAGAGCACCAGTATTCTTCGTAAAGAAGAATGATGGGTCATTACGGATGTGCATCGACTACAGGATGCTGAATAAGGTTACCATTATGAATCAGTGTCCTTTACCAAGGACCGAGGTTATCTTTGACCAGTTGCAGTTAGTGAAGGTGTTCTCGAAGATTAATTTGCGCTCTGGTTATCACCAGTTGAGGATCAGGGAGGCAGATGTCCAGAAGACAACATTTAGAACAAGGTACGAGCACTACGAGTTCTTAGTGATGCCTCTTAGGTTGCCGAATGCACCTTCAACATTCATGGATCTGATGAACAAGACGTTCAGTCAGTACCTCGACAGATTCGTCATTGTCTTCGTGGACGAAATTTTGGTATACTCTGCGGATATAGAGCAGCACAGGGAGCACTTGAGGATTGTGTTTGGCATATTAAAGGATCAACAGTTGTATGCCAAGTATTCGAAGTGCGAGTTCTGATTGGACAGTGTTGCTTTTCTAGTGCACATTATGTCTGGAGCAGAGATATCAGTGGATCTGGCGAAGTTGAGGAAGTGACACAATAGAGAATCCCGACCAGTGTGACTAAGATCAGGAGCTTTGTAGGACTAATGGGCTACTACCCTTGGTTCATCAAAGACTTCTCCATATTGGCTTTGCCATTGACGGCGCTGACGCAAAATGGTGTCGAGCTTGTTTGGTCCCAGAAGTGCTAGGACAGTTTTCAGGAACTGAAGAGTCTGCTAACGACTGCTCCGGTTCTGACCCTTTCGAGTGGCAGCGGATGATTTGTAATTTACAGCGACGCTTTAGGGATTGGTCTGGCTTGTGTGCTTATGCAGCACGGGAAGGTGCACGTGTATGCTTCGAGACAACTGAAGGTGCATGAGAGAAATTACCCGACTACTGACTTGGAACTGGCAGCAGTGGATCATGCATTGAAGACCTGGATGCATTACTTGTATAGAGAGAAGTTTGAGGTCTTCACAGATCATCAGAGTCTGAAGTATATGTTCTCTGAGAAGGATTTTAACATAAGGCAGCGCAGATGGCTTGAGTTCATTAAGGGCTACAACTGCAAAATTTCCTATCATCCGGGAAAGGCGAATTCGGTAGCAGATACTTTGAGCAGGAAGGTGGAGGTGGCAGTAGCTGGTCTGTGTATCCATGAGTGTAAGTTGTTGGAGACTTTAGCTGAGTGGAAGTGATGCATTGCATACATTGCGTCATATGTCTTTCATTTAGATTATTTTTATATAAATAAATGCTACTAAGGTATTGTTTTGAGCAATTGTGCAGAATTCAGGAGCAACAATGCAATTTACCAATATTCGAGCTAAAACGCGTGCAATGGACTCAAATAGATCACAAAGACCAATTAGCTAGAGATTCAAGCTCAAGTTGAATTCCAATTGATTGCATAAAAAGCCAGGGACCTGATCGCAAATTAGAAGGACTAAAAAATTATTTTGGAGAAGTATTCAAGAAGAAATTAAATTCGGATCTCCAAAGATAGGCAACAATCAATTCAGACGCGTGGAGGCCATCTAGAACATACCAAAAACACACCCGCAAAAGCACAACACAATCTGAGCCATCCAGGCGGCATTTTCGCCGCATCTGACGGTCAATGTGCGGTGGAAACGCCGCATGGTGTGCGATCCGTGCCCCCGAATTTCGTCCAGTCGTGTCATAGCACGTGTCCTTCCTTATTCATACTTAGGGTTCCTTGTATCGGCTATAAATAGCCCCGAAATTATGTTGTGAGGGGAACTTTTTGTATTCCATTCTATAGCAATAAAATTCTGCCCATTTATTTCTCCATTGTCTTTGTCTTTCATAAGCTTAGTTTTAGATTAATATTTCATGTTCTTAATTCCAATAGAGTAGAGTAATTTAGTTGTTCTTTATTCTTCTCTTAGAATAATTTGTTGCATGCTTAGAATAATTGTAATTGTTTTCGTAGATCGTAATTTAGTATAATATTTCTTTTTTTTCGTAGTCTCTCGATGATTTCCATGACCCCTTCTCCTCATCTTCTCCCCATGGGTTTCTAAAACCCTCCAAAGGGTGGGGGAACAGATTTAGGGTTAGACAAGAGAGATCGTTTTTATTTTAATTTCTTGTTAGTGTTTTGATCATATGAGTTTTTGTTAAATCAATTATCATATGATGCTTAATATCTCACTTGATTTATAATAATTTTCGTGATCTCTAATCTAACTCGAAGATTCATAACTCCCACCCGCTGGACTCTCATCCATATTTGTTTTCTTTTTAGTTTTTGTTGATTTAGAAAATTGAAAATCAAAAAACAACAAGGCTCCAATCAACCTTATTTCTTTCTCTTTCTTTCCTTAATCGAAAATCACAAAAATAACAAAGTTTTCTCCCTCCTTGTGTTCGACCCGTACTTGTCGCGTCTTCATCGACGCCGTGCACTTGCGGTATAAATAAAAATCTCATCAGGAAGTCATTCACCGGTGGATCACAGGGTGCAGTGATTGTGGTGGAAGGGGATGAAGACCGAGATAGCAGAGTTTGTGACTAGGTGTTTGGTCTGTCAGGAGGTGAAGATTGAGCACCCGGGGTCAGCTGGGCAGGCTGAGGATTGAGCTGCCAGAGTGGAGATGGGACCATGTGACGATGGATTTTGTCACCGGGCTGCCGAAGACGAGTAGATTCCACGATGCGATTTGGGTCATAGTTGATTGACTAACCAAGTCGGCACACTTTTTAGCTATCAGAACTACTTTACCTCTGGACGATCTAGCTAAGTTTTATATCGAGGAGATTGTCAGATTGCACAGAGTACTCATATCATTTCAGACTGAGATCCCAGATTCACATCCAGATTTTGGGGTAGCCTGCAGAAGGCTTTGGGAACTCAGTTGAAGTTCAGGATCGCCTTCCATCCGCAGACAAACGGTTAGTCCAAGTTAACCATCCAGATGTTGGAGGATATGCTGAGAGCTTGTACTCTGGATTGGGCAGGACACTAGGATGAACATGTGCCATTGATTAAGTTCACCTACAATAACAGCTACCACTCGAGTATTGGGACGGCACCGTACAAGGCTTTGTACGGGAGACCATGCAGATCACCAGTATGCTGGAGTGACATTGGCGAGAGGCAGTTTGTTGGGCTTGTGATAGTACAGATGTATGCTGAGAATGTCAACGTGATCAGGCAAAGATTGGTGACTGCTCAGAGCACGCAGAAGTGCTACGCAGATAAGCGTAGGCGAGAGTTGAGATTTGAGGTAGGCGATCATGTTTTCCTGAAGATCTCCCCTGCTCGAGGAGTGATGAGGTTTAGGAAGAAGGGGAAGCTCAATCTGAGGTATGTCAGACCGTTTAAGATCCTTGACCGTGTCGGAGATGTCGCACAACACCTACAACCTGCGGTGATTCCGCCGCCCCCTTAGCAATCCGTGTGCTCCAATTTTGTCCAGTCGTGTCTGGACACGTGTACTTCCCAATTTTATACTTAGGTCTCTTGTAGCAACTATAAATAGCCCCGAGAACGATGTTAAAAGGGTCCTTACTCCCTTAGCTTATGTTCTAGTTTTTATTCCTTAGTTTAATAAATTTCTGTTGTTTTATTTCTTGTTTTTTTTGTTTTTCTTTTGTAATTCCTCTAGGACCCCTTCTCCTTCCTCCCATACATGAGTTTCTAACTCTTTCCAAAGGGTGGAGGTGACGGATTTAGGGTGAAGAGAAGATGAATAAATGTTATTATTTTAATTTCGTGATTAGTATATTTTGATTACTTGAGTTTATGCTAAATCATTTATCATGTAATGCTTCATAACTAACATGATTTATTATAAGTTTCTGAATTCTCTAATCTAAACCCTAAATCTAAACCTCCACCTGACGGAATTCACCTCTTTGTTCTTGTTTTAGTTTTATTTGTTCTTGTTTCTTGCTTTAGATAATAAAAACCAAAAATCTCAAAAACCCAATTTATTCTTCTCTCCTTCTTTCCCCCAATCGAAATCACACTAATAACAGATCTCTCCCTCCTTGTGTTCGACCCGTACTTTCCACGTTTTCATTGACGCCGTGCACTTGCGGTATAAATTTAATTCTCATCAAGTTTTTGGCGACATTGCCGGGGAGGCGACGTAGATTTTGTTTTTTTTGTTGATTTCGATTTTATCCTGTTTATCTTGTGCGCGATCTAAGTATTTGGATTTGTGTTTCAGGAGACAACAGCGTGCACGGCGAAATCCGAGCACATTCTGAGCTAAACGAGCGGCGAAATCGCCGCACCTATAGAGCAATTTGCGGCGAATCCACCGCACACTTGGAGCTTCTGGGCTTCAAACTTTTTTGGGACGCGACTCATCTCTGGGTGGACGCGTGAAGCTACTGAAATTTCGAGAGAGGGCGGTGAACCCGACTGAGCATTGCATAGGTAACCTTTGTTGCCTCTTTTCCTCGTAATTTCTATTTTCAGAAAATTCTCTTTTATTAGAATTGCACGTGTTAGGGCAAAAATTCCATAATTGGCAATAATTCAACTCTGACCTAAAAATTGGCAAAACTAGAAGAACTTAGTGCATGCATCATTTAGTGTTTTGTATGCATTATTCTTGCTAAATTCTTGCAAATCAATTTTTGTTGAAGAGTGCTGGAGTCAAGGTAGGTATCGTGGTTTTCATCGATTGCATTTAAGCATATAATCTAGTTTGCATACAACCTTGCAATTGCCCCCCTCTAAAGACCATTGTTTGACTATCTTTGCTAGATCTAAGTTAAACTATCTTAAGGGCAACTCCGTAGGCAAAGATACGGTGGGGATTTCATCACCCTTCCGTAGCCCACAAATCACAATCCTAAAGTGTCACCCAAGCCTTAAATTAAAATCAATTAGACATTGACCCCTAAGGACCCGGACTCATTTAAGGAGAAGAATTGGTTTGACTTGCTATGACCTAAAGCCGATCGAATTTAAGTTGGTGTCTAGAAAGTGTTTTTGTGTCGACGTAACTCTTCCAAGCGAAGTGGTTGTCTAATTGGCACCGACCCTGTCGGAAGCGCCCCCACTAGTTATATACTGCCTGGCCAATTTGGTTTGATTAGTGAAGGAGGTGAATCAAGCAAATCAATTCGACTCAACCAGTTAGGAGTCGTCTAGATCTAAGTGACACTAGGTTTAAGATTGTTTGAACTGTGCTTTCTTAGGAATTTTCTGACCAACCCTCTTTCTATCTTTAGAGTTAGGTTTCCCTTCTCATCTGAGTCTTCTTTCTCTTCTCACCTAAATTCTCTAGATTAGGATTCCTTTCTCATCTTTCCCCATTCTATTGTTTGTTTCCATTAAAAAAAATGAAAAAAAAATTGTAATTAATTCTTGAAATTAAATTTGAAGTTTAAATTTCGAATTTGAACTCAAAAATTGATTCAACCCGGTGCACTCAGATTTGGATTCGGGACTTGAGTAATCGACTCTCACGAGTTCATCTAGATTTCAGTCTAGAGATTAGCCCCAATCCATCTGCTGCACCACCTCACCCGGATCCAATGGGTGAGAACGTAGTGGACCCACCTGTTGTGCAACCTATAACTCTGAGGGATCGATGCTATCCAGCGATGGCTGCTCAGCCATCGTGCATCGTTATGCCCACCATACCGGGTCGCGACTTCGAACTTAAGGCACAATACATGAGTATGTTGCCTAAGTTCACCTCTAGGGAAGACCCATATCTCTTCCTTAGAGAATTTGAGGAAATCTGATCTCTTATGCAATACCAGCATATCCCTGAGGAGACAGTGCGTCTGAAATTCGTGCCTCTAGCACTGAAGGACGATGCTAAGAAATGGTTATATAGTTTAGCCGAAAGATCTATTAGGAGTTGGGCTGAGTTTGTTCAAGTATTCCTGAAAAAATATTTCCCCAACCATAAGACTATGAGGATTAGGAATGAAATTGTTGCATTCGTTCAGTCTGAGAGCGAGCCGTTCTATTCCAATCTAGAAAGATTTAAAAGTGTTCTGACCCAATGCCCTCATCACGGAATTCCAAAATGGCAATTGTGCCAAATTATTTATGAGGGATTGACACCCACATCTAGGGTTATGCTAGAATTTGTAAGCCAAGGGAACTTCATGTCGACAAATGAAAATGATGCCTGGACTTTTCTTGAGGATTTAGCTGAAAACAGTATGCAATGGGACAATGCTAGAACACCACTTAACCCGAGTATTGGATCTAGAATAGCAAGTCAACCCAAACCAGGTGTCTTAGCTGTAGATACCAACATAGCGGCTGAAGCAAAACTAGCTACCCTTATGCGCAGAATGAAAAGTTTAGAGCTACAAACCCAAACCCGAGTGAATCAAGCCTCGTCTATCCCTTGCTCTAGATGTGGTCAGACTGGTCATGTAATGGAGGATTGTGCGGACTGGGAACAAGTTAATGCCATGTATAACCATGCTAGAAATGACCCATACGCATCAACCTATAACTCGGGTTGGCGTCATAATTCCAATTTCTCATCAAGCCAACAAGGTCAACCTCCTAGACAACAACCAAACCCGTATAACCAAAATAATACATCATCTGGGTTTAGTAACAATAACGATCATGAGGTTAGGTTGACAAGCTTGGAAAATTTGATGAAAACCTTTATACAAACAACCAACCAGACCTTCCAAAGGCTAGAGACACAAGTCAGTCAACTAGCACAAATAGTAGGTGAAAGAGAAAAGGGTCGGTTTCCAAGTCAACCTGAGGTGAATCCAAGATCTAATAATTCATATCAGCCCTATCAACCACCTTCAGGAAATAACAACCCTAGACCGGTTCAAATGGTTAATGAGGAAGGACCGTTCCAACAAATAAATGCAGTAGTATCATTACGGTCCGGAAGACAGATCGATAATAATGTGGTAAATCCTAGAACGTCTAATCAATCTAGCCATCAAGCTACCACATATGTCCTAGCCATTGAACCCGACGTCCAATCTGAAACGCCCAACCCACCTACTCAACCTGAACCCATAGCTCAACTTGAACCTGAGCGAGTCTATGTTCCTAAAGCCACATTCCCCAATAGACTCAAAAAGAACTCAAGTGCACAAATAGAGAAAATCTTAGAAGTATTTAAGCAAGTTAAGGTGAACATTCCACTCTTAGACATGATTCAACAAATACCTGCTTATGCTAAATTCTTAAAAGATCTGTGCACTAAAAAGCGAAAAACGAACGTACCAAAGAAGGCATTCTTAACTGCAAACATAAGCTCTATCATGTCAAACTCGTGTCCTATAAAATATAAGGATCCTGGATGTCCCACAATTTCATGTGCAATAGGAGATACTTTTATCAACAAAGCCCTTCTAGACCTTGGTGCTAGTGTTAACCTACTCTCGTACTCTGTCTATGAGCAAATGAACCTTGGTCCGCTAAAACCCTCTAAGACAACCCTTCAATTTGCTGATTTCTCTATTAAGAAACCAAGAGGTATAGTAGAGGATGTTTTGATCAAGGTTGGTGACTTCATTTACCCAGTGGATTTTGTCGTACTAGATACCGCACCTGTTGTAAATCCTAACCGACAAATCCCTGTAATTCTAGGCAAACCCTTTTTAGCCACTTCGGAAGCATTGATAAACTGTCGAAATGGGCTCATGCAATTATCTTTTGGGAACTTAAAAGCAGAATTTAATATCTTTCATATTGATAGTGAGCCAGAAATAATATGCAATCAAAGTGACGTTGTGATGAAATCGCGTATCTATAAGATTTCTGAATCATCACAAAATAAAAAAGGAAGTAAGAAAAAGGGGAGGAATTCATCTACACACCCACCGTCACTCGAACAAATCAAAGAACCAACTTATGTGAGGGGTGTGGAACCTGTGACTCAGGACTCTCATTGCAACATGAGGAACAATTCAACTGGATACATGCACCAATATGGTGTCATTCAATCCAGTTCTGACTATGGTTGACTTTGAGCAAATTCCATCCTTCCACCGCAGTTCACCCAGGTAATAAGTGCATTTGCTTTATATTTACATTCATTGAGGACAATGCATGATTTAGGTGTGGGGGGTGTTTATGTATATATCTATCTACCTGTGTTATTTTTCTGTCTTTTATTATTTAAAATAATAATAATAATAATAATAATAATAATAATAAAAGAAAAATCAATGTTTTATAACATAGCTTAAGATTGAACTACCAAAACCCGAGTACAAAATTGCATTGAATTTTTTGTTCCTTATTATATAGTTCTGCTTGTAGAATTATGACATAAATCTAAGTTCCAAAGAAATAACCCATTGCCCTTTAAGACATGTATGCACTTAAATTGGATGAATCAAATCTTTGAAGTGGTTGATAAAAAGCAGAAGTTGAGGAAAATATACCGGGAAGTGTGGACTTCTAATAGCAATTAAGCCTTGAGGAAAATAAAAGTAAAAATAAAGGAATAAAGTGAGGAAAGCACATTCTGCAAAATGATTACAAAAGCCCAAGCCTTTGAGTCACTGGTCCGTAGGGGTATCTTGAAACCCGGTAACTTGAGTCTGCCAGCTCGGGATTATCGACCAAACTCGCTACACAAATGCAAAAAAGGGTAAAAGTGTCAAAAAGCAAATGTGTTGAATCACGGAAGAAAAGAAAAGAAAAAAAAATACTCAAGGCCCAAAGCTAAAAGAATGATCCATGTCATGGTTGATCCAAATGATACTTCACCACCAGAGGAGGCGTGCAAAATAATTTAAGTGATATCATGTGTAGAAGGGTTAGTGGTGTGAATGTTGGAGGAACAAAGACCAAGTCATAGTTTTAATGAGTTAGATTTATATAATGAGCATGCAAGAATTCTTAGTGAGATGTATAAGGTTGAGATAGGGATATTGAGAACTATTAATGAAATGTTGATTTAGGACTTTCTGGGTATATCCGCTGAAAACCCTCAGGAGACAACACTCCTCCTCCTTGGCAACAAAGAGGTTTAACGGCTTGTTGCACATGCTAAGTGCAACCAAGATTCCTACGAAAGTGAGTTAGGATTTCCCTTTTTTTATTTTTCTTATATTCTGTTTTGCTAGGGACTAGCAAAATCTAGGTGTGGGGGTATTTGATGCATTGCATACATTGCATCATATGTCGTTCATTTAGATTACTTTTATATCAATAAATGCTACTAAGGTATGTGTTTAGTCCTATTTACAGAATACAGGGACCTGAATGCAAATTACCCACATCCCGAGCATAAACGCATGCAAAACACTCATTTCTATCATAAAGACCAAGCTCAAGATTATCTGGTTACAAATGGAAATGTATCCAAGCATAAAAGCATTCAAGATCTAATTACAAAAAGAACAAGGACTTAAGCAC
Organism: Triglochin maritima; assembly: GCA_963682175.1. NCBI lineage: Eukaryota > Viridiplantae > Streptophyta > Magnoliopsida > Alismatales > Juncaginaceae > Triglochin > Triglochin maritima. Next base: position 19,908,299 of record OY821779.1, read on the forward strand.
AAAAGTAGTCGGGGACATAATTGCAAGAAGCCAAGGACCTAATTGCAATTCACGAGTTATTATGGAGAAAATCTAAAGAAAAATCAATGTAGATCTCCAAGTATATGAAGGAAATAATTCGGAGCTCAAGAGAATGGAAAGAAATCATCCAGACGCGCAAAGGAGGATAAAATCATACCATAAACACTCAGCAAAAATCCGGATTGAATCTGACTTGATTATGCGGCGTTTCCGCCGCACAACACCTACAACTTGCGGCGATTCCGCCGCCCCCTTAGCAATCCGTGTGCTCCAATTTTGTCCAGTCGTGTCTGGACACGTGTACTTCCCAATTTTATACTTTGGTCTCTTGTAGCAACTATAAATAGCCCCGAGAACGATGTTAAAAGGGTCCTTACTCCCTTAGCTTATGTTCTAGTTTTTATTCCTTAGTTTAATAAATTTCTGTTGTTTTATTTCTTGTTTTTTTTGTTTTTCTTTTGTAATTCCTCTAGGACCCCTTCTCCTTCCTCCTATCCATGAGTTTCTAACTCTTTCCAAAAGGTGGAGGTGACGGATTTAGGGTGAAGAGAAGATGAATAAATGTTATTATTTTAATTTCGTGATTAGTATATTTTGATTAGTTTATGTTAAATCATTTATCATGTAATGCTTCATAACTAACATGATTTATTATAAGTTTCTGAATTCTCTAATCTAAACCCTAAATCTAAACCTCCACCCGACGGAATTCACCTCTTTGTTCTTGTTTTAGTTTTATTTGTTCTTGTTTCTTGCGTTAGATAATAAAAACCAAAAATCTCAAAAACCCAATTTATTCTTCTCTCATTCTTTCCCCCAATCGAAATCACACTAATAACAGATCTCTCCCTCCTTGTGTTCGACCCGTATTTGCCACGTCTTCATTGACGCCGTGCACTTACGGTATAAATTTAATTCTCATCAACGCCGTGCACTTGCGGTATAAATAAAAATCTCATCAAGTTTTTGGCGCCGTTGCCGGGGAGGCGACGAGAATTTCAAGTTTTTGTGATTTCTTTTTTTGTTTGTTTGGATTTTGGTTTTTCGCAATCTAACGTTTGCTCTGTGCTTTTCAGGAAGTAGTAGAGACGACGCAAAAATCCGGAGGCGATCCAAGGTGAACAAGCGGCGAAAACGCCGCTCCAGCAGTATAGTTTGCGGAGGAAATGCCGCACGGGTTGGAATTCGGGGCGTGAAATTTCTCTAGGACGTGACTCATTTCTGGGTGGACTCGTAGAGCAACTGGAAAGTTTCGAGAGCGGGCGGCGAACCCGACTGAGCGTGCGTAGGTAACCTTTGTTGCCTTTTCCTCGTAATTTCTATTTTCAAAAAATTTTCTTTTTGGTAGAATTGCATGTGTAGGGCAAACTTCCATAATTTGCACTAATTCAAGTTGTGACCTAAAATTTTGCAAAATTAGAAAGGTCTTAGTGCATGCATCATTTTGAGATTTTCTCGCATTATGCATGCTAAATTTTGCAAATCAATTCATTGTTGAAGAGTGCTGGAGGCAAGGTACGTGCGTGGTTTTTATCGATTGCATTTAAGCATATAATTTAGTTTGCATACAACCTTGCCATTGTCCCCCACTAAAGACCAATGTTTGACTATCTTTGCTAGATTTAAGTTAAACTATCTTAAGGGCAACTCCGTAGGAAAAGATACGGTGGGGATTTCATCACCCTTCCGTGGCCCACAAATAACAATCCCAAAGTGTCACCCAAGCCTTAAATTAAAATCAATTAGACATTGGCCCCTAAGGATTCATACTCAATTAAGGAGAAGATTGGTTTGACTTGCTATGACTTGAAGCTGATCGAATTTAATTTGGTGTCTAGAAAGTGTTTTTGTGTTGACGTAAGTCTTCCAAGCGAAGTGGTTGTCTAATTGGCACCGACTCTGTCGGAAGCGCCCCCACTAGCTATACACTGCCTGGCCAATTTGGTTTGATTAGTGATGGAGGTGAATCAAGCGAACCAATTCGACTCAACCAGTTAGGAGTCGTCTAGATCTAAGCTACATTAGGTCTAGGATTGTTTAAACTGTGCTTGTTTAGGAAACTTCTGACCAACCATCTCATCTATCTTTTAGAGTTAAGTTTCCCTTCTCATCTGAGTCTTCTTTCTCTTCTCACCTCAATTCTTTAGATTAGGATTCCTTTCCCATCTTCCTCCTTCTATTGTTTGTTTCCATTTTTGAAGAAAAAAAATTATAATAAAAAATAAAAAAATAAAAAACAATTGATTCTTGAATTTGAATTTGGAATTTAAATTTTGAATTTGAATTCAAAAATTAATTCAAACTGGTGCACTCAGATTTGGGTTCGGGACTTGAGCAATCGACTCTCACGAGTTCATCTAGATTCCAGTCTAGAGCTCAACCTCAATCCACCTGTTGCACCACCTCACCCAGATCCAATGGGTGAGAATGTCGTGGACCCACCTGTTGCACCACCTAGGACTCTGAGGGATCGGTGCTACCCAACGATGGCTGCTCAGCCATCGTGCATCGTTATGCCCATCATACTGGGTCGCGACTTCGAACTAAAGGCACAATACCTGAGTATGTTGCCCAAGTTCACCTCTAAGGAAGACCCATATCTTTTCCTTAGAGAATTTGAGGAAATCTGCTCCCTTATGCAATACCAGCATATCTCTGAGGAGGCAGTGCGTCTTAAATTCGTGCCTCTAGCACTGAAGGACGACGCTAAGAAATGGCTATATAGTCTAGCCGAAAGATCTATTAGGAGTTGGGTCGAGTTTGTTCAAGTGTTCTTAAAGAAATATTTCCCCAACCATAAGACTATTAGGATTAGGAATGAAATTGTTGCTTTCGTTCAATCTGAGAGCGAGTCGTTCTATTCCTATTTGGAAAGATTTAAGAACCTGTTGACCCAATGCCCTCATCATGGAATTCCAAGATGGCAATTGTACCAAATTATTTATGAGGGATTGACACCTACATCTAGGGTTATGTTAGAATCTGTAAGCCAAGGAAACTTTATGTCCAAAAATGAGAATGATGCTTGGACTTTTCTTGAGGACTTAGCTGATAATAGTATGCAATGGGACACGGCTAGGGCACCGACCAACCCGAGTATTGGATCTAGAATAGCAAATCAATCCAGATCAGGTGTCTTAGCTGTAGATGCTTCTGTAGTTGTTGAAGCGAAATTAGCCACCCTTATGCGTAGGATGGAAAGTCTACAGCTTCAAACCCGACCCCTAGTGAATCAAATCTCTTATGTTTCTTGCTCTAGGTGTGGTCAAACTGGTCATGTTTTGGAGGAGTGTGCACACATTTCTTCGGACATGGAACAAGTTAATGTTGCGTTTAATCGTCCTAGGAACGACCCTTATTCGTCAACCTATAATCTAGGTTGGCGCAACCATCCCAATTTTTCATGGAGCCAAGGGAATTCAAATCCTGCACCCATGCCCCAGCAAGGCCAACCACCTAGACAACAAATGTACTCAAACAACAACAACAACAATAATAGTGATGTCCGATTAACTGGATTGGAAAACTTAATGAAAACATTTGTTCAAACAACTACTCAATCTTTTCAAAAGCTAGAAACTCAAGTAAGTCAATTAGCACAAGTTGTAGGTGAAAGAGAAAAAAGAAGATTCCCAAGCCAACCCGAGGTGAACCCAAGAATTAGCAATCCACATAATCAACATATACCATATCAACCACTTCAACATATGCCATATCAACCACCTCAACCATTTAATCCTCAATCATTCAATCCTCAACAAATTAGGCCTCCACCTAATGTACCACATAATGCACCACCTCCTAATGTGAACAATAATAACAGACCAGTTCATATGGTTCAAGAAGAAGAACAAAATCAACACATTAATGCTATACTTACATTAAGATCTGGAAAATCTGTTAATAACAAAGTCACTCACCCTTTGGTTAATGAGCCTAATAATTCTGTCACACATGAGCCATCTAATGAGTCACCAATTCAATCTGAGAAACCAATTGAAATTGAACCAACTGAACCTGAAAGAGTATTCATTCCTAAAGCACCATTCCCTAATAGACTTAATAAGAATCATACAAATCAAATGGAGAAAATGTTGGAAGTTTTTAAGCAAGTAAAAGTAAACATCCCTCTATTAGAAGTTATTCAACAAATTCCACTTTATGCAAGATTCTTAAAAGACATATGCACCAAGAAAAGGAAAACACAAGTACCAAAAAGAGCCTTCTTAACTGCAAATATAAGCTCTGTGTTAACCCAACCCACACAAATCAAATATAAAGACCCTGGTTGTCCAACTATTTCATGTGTAATTGGTAACACCTTAATCAATAGGGTCTTGCTGGATTTGGGTGCTAGTGTTAATCTGCTTCCTTACTCTGTATATAAAGAATTGGATATAGGAGACCTTAAATAGACTAGGACCACACTCCAATTAGCTGATAGATCTGTTAAGATTCCTAGAGGTGTGGTTGATGATGTTCTGATCAAAGTGGGTGAATTCATATTTCATGTGGACTTTGTTATCTTAGACACGGAGCATGTTGTTAACCCTAACAATCAAATTCCTGTGATCTTAGGAAGACCGTTTTTAGCCACTTCCAATGCCCTAATCAATTGTAGGAATGGATTGATGAAATTGTCATTTGGAAATTTGACTGTTGAGCTAAATGTTTTTAACTTAGGAAAGCAACCTGGAATTTTCTCTGATGAATCGATTGAATTGAATTATATTCAGGATTGTAGTGAGGATGATTTGATTTCGGATTACTTAAATTTCACCCAATTGGTTGAAGTTGATTTTCAAAAGAACCTGAGCGGTGAGGCCACAATTTGTGACCAAATCAATCATATAGGTTTGAATCGATCTTCACCCAATTGGTCAGCCTTAGGTGGACTTTTAGCCGAACCAAGACCTCAAGCCAAACCCTCACTACAAGAACCACCATCACTAGAGTTGAAGTCTCTCCCTACTACACTTAAGTATGCCTTTTTAGGACCATCATCCACCCTCCCAGTTATCATAGCATCGGATTTGACCCCCAATCAAGAGAAGGAATTGTTGGGAGTCCTCAGTAGGAATAAAGAAGCTATTGGATGGACCATGGCCGATATCAAAGGGATTAACCCATCTATAGTCCAACATAGGATCCATTTGGAGGATAATACTCAACCCCGTAGGGATCCGCAAAGGCGACTTAACCCGGTCCTAACTAAGGCGGTCAAAAAGGAAATACTTAAGTGGTTGGACAATGGAATTATATACCCTATATCCGATAGTGCTTGGGTTAGTCCTGTTCAGGTTGTCCTTAAGAAATCTGGAGTCACTGTAGTTGAGAATGAACTTAATGAGTTAGTCCCGAACCGTATCCAAACCGGTTGGAGGATTTGCATTGACTATAGGAAATTGAATTTTGCAACCCGTAAGGACCACTTCCCTCTTCCTTTCATAGATCAAATGCTAGAACGGTTGGCCGGATATGAGTATTATTGTTTTCTTGATGGATATTCCGGCTATAACCAAATTCCTATCGCTCCTGAGGATCAGGAGAAAACTACCTTCACATGCCCATTCGACACGTTTGCTTTCCATCGCATGCCCTTTGGCTTGTGCAATGCTCCTGCCACATTTCAAAGATGTATGGTGAGCATCTTCTCTGAAATGGTGGATAATTTCATGGAAATTTTCATGGATGATTTCTCTGTCTTTGGTCCCACTTTTGCCAATTGTTTGAACCATTTGGAATTAGTACTAGTAAGGTGTAAGGAGAAGAACTTGACCTTAAATTGGGAAAAATGTCATTTCATTGTTAAGCATGGAATAGTAATTGGTCACATTGTGTCTAAGGATGGCATTCAAGTGGATAAAGCCAAGGTGGATTTGATTAAGCATCTCCCTCCACCAACAAATATCAAAGAGATTCGTTCATTTTTAGGGCATGCCGCATTCTATCGAAGGTTTATCAAGGACTTTAGTAAGGTGGCTAGACCATTGACTGAATTATTAGCGAAGGACTCTAAGTTTGAATTTTCTGATAAATGTTTGGAGTCCTTTAACCACCTTACGAGGGATATGACATCGGCACCCATTATTCATTCACCCGATTGGACCCAACCCTTTGAGATAATGTGTGATGCATCGGATTACGCAATAGGAGCGGTGTTGGGTCAGAAAATTGAAAAGAAACCTCACGTGATATATTATGCTAATAAAACATTGAATGATGCCCAATTGAACTATACGGTAACCGAGAAAGAATTTCTAGCAGTCATTTTTGCCTTGGAAAAAATTTGACAATATTTGATAGGCACACATGTGATTATTTACACAGATCATGCGGCAATAAGACATTTAGTGAACAAAAAGGATGCCAAGATGCGTTTATTGCGTTGGATCTTACTACTGCAAGAATTTGATGTCGAAATCCGTGATAAAAAGGTTGTGAAAATGTAGTCGCCGATCACTTGTCTAGAATTCCTCTTATTCCAGTGAATAACACACCAGTGAATGAGAACTTTCCGGATGAACATATTATGGTTGTGTCTGGCGAACCATGGTTCGCCGATATAGTCAATTTCTTAGTAACTGGTGTGACCCCGATTGAATGGTCTAAGAAAGATCAAGCCAAATTTAGGTCCCTAGTGAAGAATTTTTATTGGGATGACCCATATCTTTTCAAGTATTGTCCGGATCAAATCATTAGGAGATGTGTTCCTAAGGAAAAAATTTTTGCAAGTGTTCTATCCTTTTGTCATGACCAAGCATGTGGAGGACATTTTGGAGCTAAGAAAACCGCGGTCAAAGTTTTACAGTGTGGATTTTATTGGCCCACCCTATTTAAGGATGCATTTGCATTTTGTAATTCTTGCTCTAGATGTCAAATGCTAGGAAAACTCTCTCGTAGAGACATGATGCCTTTGTACCCTATTCTCATAGTTGATATCTTCGATGTTTGGGGCATCGATTTTATGGGCCCGTTTCCAATGTCTTTTGGGAAGGAGTATATCTTGCTAGCTGTGGACTATGTGTCCAAGTGGGTTGAGGCTATCCCCACAAAATCCAATGACAACAAAGTTATTGTAAAATTTCTGAAGGAGAATATTTTCTCCCGATTCGGTACTCCACGTACCATTATCAGTGACCGGGGTACTCATTTTTGTAATAGATCATTTGAAGCTTTGATGAGAAAATATTCCATAACTCATAAGTTAGCTACCGCGTATCACCCTCAAACAAGTGGACAAGTTGAGGTTTCCAATAGACAAATCAAGCAAATTCTGGAAAAGATGGTTAATGCCTCACGTAAGGATTGGTCTGTAAGAATTAATGATGCGTTGTGGGCCTATCGGACCGCTTTCAAGACCAATTTAGGAATGTCCCCTTACCGGTTAGTCTATGCAAAAGCGTGCCACTTACCGGTCGAATTGGAGCATAGAGCCCTTTGGGCTATTAAGCAACTGAATATGGATTTACAGGCAACCGGTAATGCTCGAAAATTGGATTTAGTTGAGCTTGAGGAAATAAGAAATGAGGCTTATGAGAATGCTAAAATTTATAAGGAAAAGACCAAGGTTTTTCATAATAAATCCATCGTTAGGAAATCTTTTTCTCCTGGACAGTTGGTCCTTCTCTATAACTCTCACCTTCATCTCTTTTCCGGCAAACTCAAGAGTCGTTGGACCGGCCCTATCATGATCAAAACCGTTTTCCCTCACGGAGCGGTCGAGAACAGTAATCCGGAGAACGGTGAAAACTTTAAAGTTAACGAGCATCGATTGAAGCCCTACTTAAATTGTCCCTCCAATGTTGCAGAGAAAGTCGTGTTTTTACACGCAATTCCTCATTTTGATTAAGTTTTAGTTTATTTCTCCAAAAAAAAGTGGGTACATGACTTATTTTGGAGAACGGTGGAAGTACATGACTTATTTTTCTAAATCTAACATATACCACTTTAGCAGCATTCTATCACCATGGTGTTTCCCGAGAAGAACTTCCACCCGTTGCTTGTTAGTGATCAATATGGCACCCACTTTTACGATGAAATCATAGCACGGAGTTGGAGCTACTTGGTCCATAATAACAATGATGTTTACTGCCCTAGCTTAGTGGAGGAGTTCTATAGCAGTATCACTTACATGGACCTGGACAGTGGGTACATTTTTTTACTGAATTGGAGAAACAAAGTCTGGGCGATTTACCTCCACATCATCTCCAACTTGACTGACATACCACAAGGGGCCTCCACTTTGCCATCCGAGGAACTCAGTTTCTATTGGTCACTCATGGGACCAGATTGTGTGCTTAGCCGTGATTGGGGTATCAAGGGCACATCCATGTACCAGAATGTCTTTACAGCATGTAGGTGGGCATGCCAAAACGTCACGAGTAATACCCACAACACTTCTTTTCGCACCGTTGAGATGGGCATCGTTCACTCCCTGATGACCCGTGATCGCACTTACTGTATGTGCCGACGGCTTCTGACCACCATTGGAGAAGGCCACCAACGCAACTCCCAACCTCTGCCATGCCTTGTCACCACTACCTGCAAGCACTTCTTGGCCTATGAGTCTTTCTGGGTGTACGAAGCCGACCTGCTCCCTTGTATGGTGGAACGAGAGACATCCTCATATCGTGGCACTATAGCGGACCTGTGGACACCTCCAGAAATGGAGGATGCTAAGCAATCAAGTGGGTCGTCTGAAGACTCCGCAACATTCTAGGCTCAGTCAACCCCAGAAAACTCTGACGAGCATGGGTCCCGAATGTGGGGCGGGATGAAGCGCCTCAATAGCAAACTGAACAAAGCACTCTCCGACCGTGGAGAGTCGTCATCCCGAAGGCGGTAACTTTATTTTATTTTTTTTGCATTTCCTATATTATTTAATTTTGCATACATTGGGGACAATGCATGAAATAGGTGTAGCGGGGTGACTAGTTATCTACCTATCTGTTTTATTTTTGTTTCAAAAAAAATCAATGTTTCATGACATAGCTTAAGATTGAACTACCAAAACCCGAGTACAAATTGCATTGAGTTTTTGTTCCTTATTATATAGTCCTGCTTGTAGAAATTATGACATAAATCTAAGTTCCAAAGAAATAACCCATTACCCTTTAAGACATGTATGCACTTAAATTGGATGAATCAAATCTTTGAAGTGGTTGATAAAAAGCAGAGGTTGAGGAAAATATACCGGGAAGTGTGGACTTCTGATAGCAATTAAGCCTTAAGGAAAATAAAAGGGGAATAAAAGTGAGGAAAGCACATCTTGCAAAATGATTACAAAAGCCCAAGCCTTCGAGTCACTGGTCCGTAGAGGTATCTTGAAACCCGGTAACTTGAGTCTGCCAGCTCGGGATTATCAACCAAACTCACTACACGAATGCAAAAGGGTAAAAGTGTCAAATAAGCAAATATGTTGAATCACGAGGAATTATTACTCAAGGCCCAAAGTTAGAAGAATGATCCAGGTCATGGTTGATCAAAATGATACTTCACCACCAGAGGAGGCGTGCAAAATAATTTAAGTGATAACATGTGTAGAAGGGTTAGTGGTGTGAATGTTGGAGGACAAAAGACCAAGTCAGAATTTTTATGAGTTAGATTTATATAATGAGCATGCAAGAATTCTAAGTGAGATGTATAAGGTTGAGGTGGAGATATTGAGAGTTATTAATGAAATATTGAATGAAGACTTTGTGGGTGTCTCAACTGAAAACTCTCACGAGACAAAACTCGTTCTCTAAGGAAACTTAGGGGTTTAAAGGCTTGTTGCACATGCTAAGTGCAACCGTGATTCCTACGAAAGTGAGTTAGGATTTCCTTGCTTTCATACTTATATTTTTCATGTTTTGTTTTGCTCGAGACTAGCAAAATCTAGGTGTAGGGGTATTTGATACATTGCATACATTGCATCATATGTCTTTCATTTAGATTATTTTTATATAAATAAATGCTACTAAGGTATTGTTTTGAGCAATTGTGCAGAATTCAGGAGCTACAATGCAATTTACAAATATTCGAGCTAAAACGCGTGCAATGGACTCAAATAGATCACAAAGACCAATTAGCTAGAGATTCAAGCTCAAGTTGAAATCCAATTGATTGCATAAAAAGCCAGGGACCTGATCGCAAATTAGAAGGACTAAAAAGTTATTTTGGAGAAGTATTCAAGAAGAAATTAAATTCGGATCTCCAAAGATATGCAATAATCAATTCAGACGCGTGGAGGCCATCTAGAACATACCAAAAACACACCCGCAAAAGCACAACACAATCTGAGCCATCCAGGCGGCATTTTTGCCGCATCTGACGGTCAATGTGCGGTGGAAACGCCGCATGGTGTGCGATCCGTGCCCCCGAATTTCGTCCAGTCGTGTCATAGCACGTGTCCTTCCTTATTCATACTTAGGGTTCATTGTATCGGCTATAAATAGCCCCGAAATTATGTTGTGAGGGGAACTTTTTGTATTCCATTCTATAGCAATAAAATTCTGCCCATTTATTTCTCCATTGTCTTTGTCTTTCATAAGCTTAGTTTTAGATTAATATTTCATGTTCTTAATTCCAATAGAGTAGAGTAATTTAGTTGTTCTTTATTCTTCTCTTAGAATAATTTGTTGCATGCTTAGAATAATTGCAATTGTTTTCGTAGATCGTAATTTAGTATAATATTTCTTTTTTTTCGTAGTCTCTCGATGATTTCCATGACCCCTTCTCCTCATCTTCTCCCCATGGGTTTCTAAAACCCTCCAAAGGGTGGGGGAACAGATTTAGGGTTAGACAAGAGAGATCGTTTTTATTTTAATTTCTTGTTAGTGCTTTGATCATATGAGTTTTTGTTAAATCAATTATCATATGATGCTTAATATCTCACTTGATTTATAATAATTTTCGTGATCTCTAATCTAACTCGAAGATTCATAACTCCCACCCGCTGGACTCTCATCCATATTTGTTTTCTTTTTAGTTTTTGTTGATTTAGAAAATTGAAAATCAAAAAAATAACAAGGCTCCAATCAACCTTATTTCTTTCTCTTTCTTTCCTTAATCGAAAATCACAAAAATAACAAAGTTTTCTCCCTCCTTGTGTTCGACCCGTACTTGTCGCGTCTTCATCGACGCCGTGCACTTGCGGTATAAATAAAAATCTCATCAGGAAGTCATTCACCGGTGGATCACAGGGTGCAGTGATTGTGGTGGAAGGGGATGAAGACCGAGATAGCAGAGTTTGTGACTAGGTGTTTGGTCTGTCAGGAGGTGAAGATTGAGCACCCGGGGTCAGCTGGGCAGGCTGAGGATTGAGCTGCCAGAGTGGAGATGGGACCATGTGACGATGGATTTTGTCACCGGGCTGCCGAAGACGAGGAGATTCCACGATGCGATTTGGGTCATAGTTGATTGACTAACCAAGTCGGCACACTTTTTAGCTATCAGAATTACTTTACCTCTGGACGATCTAGCTAAGTTTTATATCGAGGAGATTGTCAGATTGCACAGAGTACTCATATCATTTCAGACTGAGATCCCAGATTCACATCCAGATTTTGGGGTAGCCTGCAGAAGGCTTTGGGAACTCAGTTGAAGTTCAGGATCGCCTTCCATCCGCAGACAAACGGTTAGTCCAAGTTAACCATCCAGATGTTGGAGGATATGCTGAGAGCTTGTACTCTGGATTGGGCAGGACACTAGGATGAACATGTGCCATTGATTAAGTTCACCTACAATAACAGCTACCACTCGAGTATTGGGACGGCACCGTACAAGGCTTTGTACGGGAGACCATGCAGATCACCAGTATGCTGGAGTGACATTAGCGAGAGGCAGTTTGTTGGGCTTGTGATAGTACAGACGTATGCTGAGAATGTCAACGTGATCAGGCAAAGATTGGTGACTGCTCAGAGCAGGCAGAAGTGCTACGCAGATAAGCGTAGGCGAGAGTTGAGATTTGAGGTAGGCGATCATGTTTTCCTGAAGATCTCCCCTGCTCGAGGAGTGATGAGGTTTAGGAAGAAGGGGAAGCTCAATCTGAGGTATGTCAGACCGTTTAAGATCCTCGACCGTGTCGGAGATGTCGCTTATAGGATTGCACCGCCGCCACAGCTTTCGGGTCTTCACAACGTCTTCCACGTATCGATGTTGAGGAAGTACGTAGCAGATCCAGCTCACGTGATTCAGATTGAGGCTCCATAGATCCTGCAGAATTTATCTCTTGAGGAGAGACTAGTGGAGATAGTGTATTGGATGGAGCACCAACTCAGGAGGACGACCATTCCGATGTTGAAGGTCCGGTGGCAGCATCACAGTGTTCGAGAGGCCACTTGGCAGATCGAGGAGGAAGTCTGAAAGAAGTATCTGGAGTTGTTTGGTAAGTTTCCGGATTTAATTTTGAGGACAAAATTTATGTAAGGAGGGTAGATTGTTAGATCATAATGTTGCAGTAGGGGCTTAATTGTGTTTGGGTGGCCAATGGGGATTTAGGGAAGAATTTGGGGTAGATGAGGTGGTGGCTTGTGGTTGGTGGAAGGTGTTTTGATGGGTATTTAAAGGTATCTCTCTCTATCACTCTATCACTCGTCATTCTCACTCTCTAATATTCACTCTCTCAAGCTCTCTGAAGCTCTGATGAGATTAGGTGATCGACGAGCAAGGAGTTGCAGTTGTGGTTGTCGGAGGAGTGGTAATCGTTTCTAATGTGAAGTTCATCGGAGACAAGGCTTATCATGCGGAGGTGTTCTTCGTTGACCTTCAGAGGCTTTTCAAGCCTTAAAGGTATGTCAAGTTTCTCCTTAATACTCACCCAATGTGTGTGAGTGATGGATTTAGTCAACGGTGGTCGTTAGGCTCGTCGGAGGTTGCTAGAGAGCAAGATTCTGCTGAATAACGATCCACCAACGTGTGCCTTGGTCGACTGATGCTAGTGTAAATGCGAGTTTCTACCTTACACCAGTCGAACGATGTCTTTGGGTGGTCAATCGGTTAAGCATTTTAGGTGGACTCTGATATTTTCCGTCGAACATGTTCCCTTTTCCGTTCGACCGATGGCACTGCTGTGAGTTGGATGGGGGCATAGACCACCTAAACGGTCGACCGCCTTGATGACCAGTTCAACTGATTTCACCTGTAGCAAGTCGGTTGGGGCCTAGACTATACAAAACGGTCGACCGCCTAATGATTTGTTCGACCGATAGCTTAAGTTAACTTAAAGTCTATTCGACCGGTTCGTGCTTCGTTCGACCGATTGTGGACTTGAGAAGAAACATTGGAAATCCCTGTTTTCGGTCGACCGGGTCCCCTTTGCCATTTGACCATTGGGATGCTTATTATTAATAATATTTTGGGCGTAGACCTTCAAAACGGTCGACCGCCTGTGACCATCTATTCGACCGATTAGTCATTTTGTTAATTGAACCTAGGAGTTGACCATCCAAACGATCGACCGCCTATGACTTTTGGTTCGACCGTGTATGTTGGTTTTCGTTCAACCGGCTAGGTGGCGGTTGGACCATGCGTGATTTCTTGGGGGAGTCGGCCGACCGTTGTTGCTTTGTTTTGTGTTTTGAGGGGTGTGATCAGTTTTGAGGGAAAAGAGTTCACTGACCCTTTTAGGGCAACGAAAAGGGCAGACCGGTCTGATAGCAATCGGTGGTGGCTCTACGGAGCGGGTGGTGGCTCCACAGAGCGAGTTGTGCCTCTTTGGAGTGATTCTGGGCTCTAGAGCGACCGTCCTAGTGGGGCGGGAATTTATTGGCCGACAATGTTCTGGCGGGTGGCTTGTGTGCACGAGTGGTGTGGGGGGTTGATTGAGATGGAGGAGAAAAGGGTGATATTTTACATCTGTTGCATTTTGTATCATGCCATGTTGTTGTTGTTGGTTCATATATGTGTTAGGGGTTTGGCATACGGGGTTTCCTTATGGAAACTCAGGCATAGTTTATGTTTGCATTTCAGACCATGAACGGTGTTGGGAGTTGATGACGGCGGAGGAGCACCCAGGACCAGATCCTACTTTCTATATTTTTAGGTAGTTTTATGATTACATGTGTTGTATATACTTGTAGTTGACATCTTTTGATGTAATCGTACTTTTGACAAATTCTATTGTATTTTGGTGCATCTTGGTGATATATATGAGTAACGGTCCCACTCTTTTGGATTGTAATCCTACTATTATTTGTTTTAAATTTTCCGTTGTTTTGGGACGTTATAGTTTCTTCAGCCTCCCTAATCTCTCTACTAACTTTAGCTATTGTGTTGAGACTGGTGGAGATGGAGTTATTTCTTCTCTTGATCATGATCTTCACTCGAGTCAGTCGTCCGACCAAGCAGAAGTATGGGGTACTGCTGACGTTGCCTCGCCACACATCGCAGATCAGGCCCATAATATCAGGGGCCTTATTCCAAGAGTTTGTGAAAATGAACATAGCCTTCATTTTCTCAAGTTTCCGAAGATCCAACCTTAGCGCCATGTGGTCGCTTGTGCTACCTCCAATATGCTCAACCTTGCATAAATGCCACAACCCGAACCAAGTATTGTTGCGCATGGCCCTATCCAATATGTTGACCACTCATCCCTCCCCCACTATCCCATTGCAAAAGTTTTTCTCCTCACGTATGAATGAGATCTAAAGTAGATTAACCTCATCAATACATTTATTAAACTCATTCATCCCGCCCCAACGTGGAACCATAGAGCTCTCTCTTTCCCACATCCATTTAATTTCATTGAAGTCACCAATTACAAGCTAAGACTCTTCAACCCCTCTACCTAAATCAATTAATTTTTCCCATAAAGCTTGCCTAACCACTCTAGACGACATCCCATATACTGTCGTGACAACGATGGATAACCCACTCTTATTTAAAGCCCGGAAGTGCACTATTTGTTTATGGACCTCCAGAATATCTACATCCCAGCGCTCACAAGATCATGCAACTCAGATGGAGTCAAGGACTCTCTCACTGAATACACTGCCATTAGATTTTACCTTCCAACTATCCCCTAAGAATTTACTAGACAAATCAAAATTAACACTTCTGACTTTAGTTTCGAACAAGACCAAATTCGAGTCATTCTTTAGAACAAATTCCTTTGCTTCCCTTCTCTTTGATGCGTCATTGACCCCTCTCGTGTTCCATGCAAATACACCATTGATCCCACTCGTGTTCCATGTAAATACAAACATCAGGAAGTGAAATCGGCCGCTCCGGCCGGGTCCTTTGAACTTTTGGTCTTGCTACCTATGTCAGTTCCATGGGGTAGCCTCCTCCTCAGATCTTCCTCCTCCTTTTCTCCCTCATCAAATATTTGCCTTTTAGCGCAACAAGAACAAGCATCTCCCCTTGGATTGTGGGTGCAAGGGGAATGATTGCCTCTAGCACATGCCCTTTCTTCCTCGTAGTTTTCTTTAATGACTCCATAATTTCACCCTCCTCCACCTCAAAGATTGTGGCAGGAGGAACAATAACGTCAATTACCTCATTGTGTTTCTTCTTCTTATTCCTTTTCTTCTTCTTTTTTGTTGGTTTCTCAATACGGCTCAGTCTTCCTGTCGGCCTCGTCTTTATGTACTTCCATATCTTTTTCCTTTTCATTTGCCTCCCCCTTATTTACAATATGGCCTTCGATCATCCACTAACGTCCATTCGTCATTCATTTTCAAGTCTCCCTTCCTATTGAGGCTACCCATACCTTCCTCCCCACCTACAGTGTCCATACTATCCATTCCATGCAGAGACACTATAGTATGGTTACCCATACCATCCTCCCTACCTACCTTGTCCTCCCAGCAGTGTGGTTGTCCCTATGGTTCATAGTCATCACATCATCCAAGTGCTTCTCTCCCTCCCCATCGTCTCCCTCCTTGCCTAGGTATTTGCCCGTCTCTTGGCAGGCAACCTTTTTGTTTTAGCAACTCTCCATTTAGTGGTCAAAGTATTTGCAAAACTCGCATTTGGACAGTGGATTGATGTACGCTAGTTTAACATCCAGAACTTCCTTCCCGTCAACATTTTTGGTAGCAATCGTTACCATCTTTGGAGATGGTTTCCTAGCATCCATAGTGACTAGAATTTTAGCATCCCTTCACCTCTCAAAGTTGACGTGTCCATTTTGATTGGGAAACCCAACAGAAAGCCCACTTTGCCAAATGTTTCCTTGTTCCACAAGTGGTTAGGGAATGCCAGAAGAGTAACCCACAAAGGGACTACCCGTGACGACAATCCCTCTATAGCTTTTGCTTGACTCCACGGTCGGACGAAAGCAAAGACCTCAAGGATGAACTGGTCCCCCAAGGCAAAAGTGCTCCTACAATTTGCTGGGACCGTGAAGTGAATGAAGAACACTTTGTTCCTTCTTCGCTTCACGTCGAACCTCCACTAAGCTTCCAGTTTCTTTTGATGAAGTTTGGCACCTACTAGTCATAGAGCTTCTCAACAATCTTTATGACTACCGCTACGACTTCTCCATTGATGTTTGAAGGGGGGTAGTATTATAGGGGCAATCCTCCTTCTCTAATCCCTTCTTTAGCTTTTCAGCGAATGTCTTGCCTGTCACAACTTCCTCTATCCTTTGATCAGGTTGCGGAGAACCACCTATGAGGGATTGAGTATCACATCGTCCATCTCCATCAGCCATGGAGGATTCAAACAGAGGTCACCCAGCAAACCCTCAAAATCCCAAAGGAAGAGAGAGATGTGGAAAGTGTTGCCTTGTGACTGACTTGTAAAAGTTATCAACCAAGCAAGAAGGAATCTAATGAAAAGTTATCAACCAAGCAAGAAGGAATCTAATGTAAAAGTTATCAACCAAGCAAGAAGGAATCTAATGAAAAGAGTTTAATTGTATGATCACAATCAACGAAAAGTGTTTATGGTAACAATTAAACAAAAAACTTAATATCAACAAACCAAATTAACTGCCAAAGTGTGTTTGGTATGAGGGTAATAACAGGTAAAAAATTACCCCCTTAATTCTTCATCCCCTCAAGTATGCTTGAAATGAGGAGAATGATCACGGTGAAGAATCTATTACCTCCAAAACGGGTAGTCCATTCCCTCCCTCCCTTGTAGGGTCAAATTATAGGATTTTTTCCCACTTCTAACACATATATTGAAAGGAATGTGTTCTAAAAGTTTACTTTTATATGTCAATTATTATGAATTGGATGTACAAAGATTTTGTTATTTGATTAATGTATTCGTCTTTTAGAAGTGTTAAGGAAGAGGTTTTTGGTCCTTAACTGTAAAGCTCTAAAAGATAATGGTTAACATAAATCAAAATTTATTCACAATCATGGTAATTGACATAGAACATTGATTACTAAGATAAGATTATCGTGTTGGTCATCGATTATTATAGCTCTACAAATATTTGACGACACGAGTACATAAAAGAGGAAATAATTACTTTTCTATATTGAATAGACCTAGCAAGTGAAACATTATGGAATTGTGTTATGTGTCATTAATGTTTTCACTGTATCTTGAATCCTAAGATATGAGACTATGTCTTTTCACATAGCAAGTGTTTAATTTGATTATCGTCAAAAGTTGTCATTGAGTATAGTGATAAATGCAATAGTTGGTTAAGTATGACTTATGCTGGAAAAGATAGTTCGTCAAAGGATTATCATTGTCCCTCTTTACTTGAGTAATGATATTAGTCGACCCCTTGATAAAACGAAATTACAATGTGCACAATATGACTTATGTTAAGTTACATATTTATAATTAGCTTAAGAGATCAAAAAATAAATATATAATACAAATGTGACACATTTCTACTTTGCATAATATTCTTAATATCATGAGACAAGGGATAAACACAAGCGATATTTTACATATCACTAAGTAGATCGTGTTTAGTTCGAGTGAGCAAAACATCTTTGTTATTGGGGTAACTATAATGTGTAGCTAGATACCGCTTATAGTTTATGATATAAAATATTTTATATCATTGTCAACATAACTTAGATTCTCTTATAGGTCACATCACAAAACTGACACAAGAAATATGATTTTATATTTTATATGATGTATTAAGTTTCATGTGTTATGAAATAATATACATGTGGTAAAATAATAAAATCAATATGTCGTAAAAAATGACATGATTAAAATAATAAATAAATTCATATGAGATGTATATATATTATGGGGTATAATGTTTTATATATGATAAATATATTACATGATATAATGTGATCTACAATATTATAACAAATGAATTTGCTAAAACCCCAAAGTCCTAATTATGTTGGATATTAATCCAAAATTTGGTGGAGTAACCACAGTGAAAAATGGTCCAACCGTTTGACCATGTTTTTACATATATTAATAAGAGAATTTTTACTGATTAATTGCTGGATTTAATCCACATCGGTCAAAGGTAGTTATGAGATGATGATGTGGCAAAATAAACAAGAGATCGTGTGCAAAGTGGTTTGCACATGATGTGATTTAGTAGAGATGTAAACAAGAGATCATGTGTAAGTAGTTTGCACATGATGTGGGTTAGAGGAAATCCTATAAATAGTTTCATCATTCATTCATTGTTAATACTAATGCAAAAATTCTCTCTCCCTAATCCCATTAATCCATCCGAAAATTCTCTTAATTATTCAAGTTTTTTGAGATTAAATTCTGAGGAGCTTTAGAGGGGTTATTAACTGGATTCTAACATTAATTTAGAGATTGATTGACTGACTCATTTCTCTTTAATCTTGTTTGGAGTTTGGTGAACACTTGGAGGCGAATCGGCGGACAATTCAACAGACAACGCAACTCTGGATATTCATAAAGATTTTAGAGAACCTTTGGATATGATCATCATCTATTTATTTTAATATATATGTAGATTACATGATATTAGAATAAATATAAAATAATGAACATGAAATCGTCGAAAACATGAAAATCGATCTTGTATGCATGTATAATTTTTTTTAAATATATACATACATAAGGGTACAAAATCCTATATATATTTGATAGAAATATATTGTAGGATGACTAGAAATAAAAACTCACATGATTTTTACTAATTTGGCCAGCTCAAAGGTTGAGGTTTTTCATGTTTTGAGATTACTACTCCATGAAAATGTCATTTGACATACCAAAAACGGGGAAAAGTAATTATTATCCCTTATAACATTACTCACCTAATGATTATATAATTATATTGAAATATTTCTCCTCTTAGTGTTTTTTTTACTGAACATACAATTCTCTTGATAACCAAAAGTCCAAAACCAATCAGGTAACAAACGTCAAAGCAAACTACTTTCGTGAAGATGATAATTTTCGTTCGCCAACAAAATGAATTGAAAAAAGGGACACATGTAAATTTCGGTCCGGCCCAACCCAACGCATTGTCTAATCGTTTGTTGTTACCACATTAGTTGCAAAAAACACATCCCATAAATTACTCCTTTTTTTTTCTTCTTGTTCTTCTTCGCCGCCTCCCTCGAAACCCCAAACGGCCAAACCCCACTAGTCAAAATGCTCCACAACAAATCCTTCGTCAAGCTCAGCCGTAAAGGCCGGGCCGTCAAGGTACGTCCCCCAAACCCTAACCCTAACCCTAACCCTAACCCTAGTCCCACCACCAACCCTCTTTCTCCCCTCACAGGTCGTGAGGGAGCACTACCTCCGGGACGACATCTACTGCGGCGTCCCCACCTGCGCCGTCTGCGACACCTCCAACGCCCGCCTCGGCCCCTCCGCCTCCACCCTTCTCGTCCTCGACACCAACGTCGTGCTACACCAGGTCGGAAAAAAAACTGGAAAATAGTTTTTTTGTATTATTTTTTTAAACTTTTTTGAGGGTTTCAGATTGATTTGTTGGAGAATCCGGCGATTGAGGATGTGGTGATGCTCGAGGTAGTGTTGGAGGAGGTTAAGAACAAGAACTTGGCGGTTTACAATAGGATTAGGGCTCTCTGCACCAACGCCCAAAGGAGGTTCTTTGTTTTCTCCAATGAGTATCACAGGTTAATTTTTTTTTATTTTTTTATTTTTAAGTTTGGAAGTTTGGAAGTTGATGGGTTTGTGGTGGTTTGGTCCAGGGAGACGTATGTGAAGGCGATGGCCGGAGAAAGTCCTAATGATAGGAACGATAGAGGTACGTTTTCTTTTTCTTTTTATTGTCTTTATTATGATGCAGCTGCCGGAGTTAGTTTGTTGTTGGTTTCTGGGATTGCAAAGTGCAAATACTTGAACGTATGTAGAACACAGATTGGGAATTAGAAACTTTACCTTGGGTTGTAACTCCGACACTTTATTAAGTATTACCATGCACGTGCTAGTTCAACAATCAAACCCTCGTGCAGAACACACAAAACGTGGATGGACAGTAGGTTAGGAAATACAGTTGTGATATTTACCTATCTACGTCAATTGTTCCTAACATTACCCACATAATAACATGTCTTTCATAAGTTACAACTTTTATATATATGCCAATCCGTGAAGGAAATAAGGATCCATAACCAAAGTTCTTATTATCCCAACTGCAAATAGAATCCTGTGTTTTAATGATACATTATAATTTATAAAGCATAACCTGATTTTCTTTGTCTACTTGATTCAATTTTAGTAAGTAATTAAGTATATGTAGGTCTATACTGAAATTACAGCTTGCTATAATCGGTTTCTGCATGTTATCATTTTTAGCTGTGAATTATGATATATCAGATGGACTTGTCGATTCAAAATTGACGCAATTATGATGGCAAGTCAGTGTAGGCATTGAGTTTTGAGTACAGCTAGTCATCAATTTGCAGTCATAGCGGTATAGAATCCTCATTAATGTCAAATCATCTTATTCTTTCTATAATTCCCTGAACTTGGTGAAGCAGCTATTCGGGTGGCTGCCCAATGGTACCAGAGTCATTTGGGTGGAAGCTCAAAGATCTTACTTATTACTAATGATAGGGATAACAAGAGAAAAGCTACAGAAGAGGGTCTTAATGCTGAGACAGGTAAGTTTCAAATGGCTTACCAGCAAGCATCTTTAGTCAAGTACGAGATGTTTTGAAAATACTTTAGTTCACATTTAATATTTTTTTAAAAAAACATGTCAAATGTTTATGAAATTTATAATTTGTCTTTGTTCCCCCAGTTGAAGCATATGTGAAATCTCTTGGTCAGCCTAACTTGCTTGACCTTGTCGTTCTTCCATCATCTGAGGATTCATCTATGATGGAGGTTGAAGATCTAAGACCTTCAAAGAGAAAAGTCATCTATGCTGAGGTGTTTTTTAAAAATCTTTTTTAGCTTCACTGAGGTTTACATTCGTAACATTTTGTATCCTTGAAAATAAGTAGTGAATCTATAATATCTGTTCATTCTGACACACAGCATAAACCTATGTCAGAGATTACTTCTGGTCTGCATCGTGGAATATATCACCAAGGAAAACTTAGAGTTAATCGTTATAATCCATTTGAAGCGTATGTTGGGAGTGAGAGCATTGGTGATGAAATAGTTATTTATGGTCGTGGGAACATGAATAGGGCTTTTGATGGTGATATAGTTGCTGTGGAGCTTTTGCCACAAGACCAATGGCATAACGGAAAAGCTCTGGCCACTGCAGATGATGGTATATTGTTCTCTGGAAACAAAGTTTGATGATGAGACCAAAATTTTCCTTTTACGCTGATAAAAAAAATGACACTTACGTTTCTTATTTCTTTGTGTTTTTGATCGGTTATGTTAACCTCTTTTATTTTATTACTTCAATCTCAGAGGATGAAGAGGAAGATATCCATCTAGCTCCTGGAAGTGCTGATGATGCTCCTCGAAATACAAGTACAACACCAGTTACTTCTGGGTCAGCTGCCCTTGCATGTGGTCGTCCGTCTGGGCGTGTTGTTGGCATCATAAAGCGTAACTGGAATTCGTAAGTTGCTTGAGTGAATGGCATTTTGCCATAACATCTTATCTAACGTGTTTTTGAACTTCTCGCATCTTATTGTTTTCTCTATTTCCTTTCTTCTCACCAACATAGTCATACTAAAATTTCTCAATTCTACATCTGATAACTTTGCTTATGTTATTTTTTCCTTTTAGATTGAGGCTTGAAACTGTATTTACAGTACACATTACTATTATGTTTTAAAGTAATTTGGTGGGTAAATAAATTCCACCTTGTAGGTGGCAATTTTATTACTGTGAATATATAGGTTTATTTGTGATTCTTTCATTCTGTTAGTTTTGTAAAAACTAGTATTTGTATACCAAAACTATAGGCTGTTGACAAATTATAGAGAATTTTTAAGTTGGCTCTGTTAACTCTTGGTGTCTTAGTCGATATCCTGAATTCCTGGTTGTATTTACAAGTCATAGCAGATAGCTAATGGTTTAGTAGATGAGATCAAGCTCCTGGTCTACAGAACAAAATAATGACACTAGCTAACAAGTCTTTGCAAATATGTTTCTGAAGATGTTGTGCACTTTTACTTATGTTTGCTCAAGCGAAGATAGAGGAATTATTTGGAATTCTTAGGAATATTTAGCAATACAATAACATATTTAACTTTAGCCAATGAAATTTTACTGTTCTAGCAAAGTGATGTTCCATATATGTAAATATATGTAAATGTGTAATGAAAGTGGAAACTGATCTTGCTGGTACTTGGCCAATGATTCGACACCTACTTTTTATATTAGTTTATAGACTCTCTTTGTTAAGTCCTCTTTATTTATCTAGATAGTAGGTCAGCTATAAACTGTAAACTTGGTTTAGATCAGTGATAGTACATTTTACATAGTTTTGTTATGGAAGCAGTTCATTGCTCCTGTTTGGCTGCTTCTGGAATTGGTAATTGTGCTTTGTTATCATTTTGACTATATTTTTACAATGTCACCAGTATCACATTGTTTCTCACTAGCCCTTCAAATTTCATTTCTTGAGATCTCTATATTTATCATTGTGGTGATGTTTCTATTCCTCACCAATTGCCCTGTGCAGATATTGTGGGTCGTTGGAGCCAACCCCTATGCCAGCCGGTTCTAGTGGTGTAGCTCATGCACTATTTGTTCCTAAAGATAGCAGAATTTCAAAAATTAGGATTCAAACTCGACAGCTTGGTAATCTCGTCGATAAGAGAATTATTGTAGCTGTTGATTCTTGGGATAATTCATCTCGATTTCCGTCTGGACACTATGTCCGAACCATCGGGAAAATTGGTGATCCAGAAACGGAAAGTGAGGCAAGTAAATACTACCAATAATGTTAGCTAGCACCTCAAAAATCTTATTCTTGTGCATGTTCATGGTTTCTTATGTTCTTTGGAAAGTGCTAGTCTGGGATGACATTTTTATTGCTATATTCCGCTAAAATTATTTCTTGCTCTGATGTCTAATAAATCAGGTGGTATTGATCGAGAATGACATAAACTCAAGACCGTTTTCTGCACAAGTTTTGGCTTGCTTGCCACCCTTGCCTTGGTCGTTATCTCCTCATGATTTGGCTGACCGAAATAGGCAAGACTTGCGAAATGTGAGGGTTTTTAGTGTAGATCCGCCAGGTATAATCCTTAACAATTAGTAATTTATTTCTCTAAATTAGTAAATTTTATGTTACTGTCATATTCTTATCAGTTTTTCTCATGGTTTGTAATATTCTTTTACTAGCGTAAGTGTTAAATACCTATTTGTTTCGTTAATTTCTATAGGATGCAAAGATATTGATGATGCACTGCACTGCACACTTCTTCCAAATGGAAATTTCGAAGTTGGAGTTCGTATCCTTCTGTCAAAGTTGATTGTATGTCTATTTTCCTGACTGACAGTTTGTGATGTAGTAATGTAACTAAATCAAGTTGACTGAACAAATAGTTTGTCTTATGGGATATCGAATTTTGTTGTCGTTTTAGGAAGTAATCTGCATTATGTTCTTGAGGTCAAATGGCCACTTTTCTGTGAGCACCTACTTAGATTGCTGCATTCTGCTATTCAACTTCTCCTAGCCTTCCTGTTAACTTGTCAGATACGTCTACAGTAGCTGTTTCTATCTGAATTCATCTGTTTAAGATACTAGCAGATACCTTACATGGTTGATCTTTCACAACGACCATAGAACTTTACGAAACTGTCTTTTTTATGAACTTTGTGGTTAATTGAGTTTGTGGTTTGTCATTGCTGTATGCTACTTTAATGAGGAATGAGAAATGAGGATTCAGCAGTGCGCAATGGAGATATTTTTTTGCCACTTGGTGGAGATGGTCATACTCTTTTTCCCCTTTATATAAATGAACATATAAAGTGGAACACTACTTTAACAATGACTTCTGCATGTTTATGCTCTCTGCTACAAGCTAATTAGGTGAATTGTCCTTAACAACAAAAATTTAGATATTGCTGATGTAACAAATTTTGTTCATCCTGGCACTCCATTGGACGAGGAAGCCACACAAAGAGGAACATCTGTTTATCTTGTTGAGCGTAGAATTGACATGCTGCCTAAACCTCTAACTGAAGGTAAGTTTCTGATTATGGCGAAAGACTGTCGGGATGTCTACCTGTGGATGACAGTTTTGGGAGTTACGGTGGATTATCTGATTTAAAACCGCATTGGTTTTGGGCTGGGTGACTGTGCAAGTGTTTGCTTTTATATACTGTTTTCCCCCACATCTTGTGGTTTTTTTGTTGCTCACTTCGTTTTCTGTTTAGGCTGTGCCGGAATCCTGTTTCCGGCTTTTTGTTGCTTAATTTTTCGGTTATCTTTGTTTTTTTTATCACCTAGTGTATCCCTTTTACTCTATAAATGATCAATTTTTTTATTATCTCAGGCTAGCTTATTGATCTTCCTTGTCAGCACTAATATTAGTTGCACTGTGAATATGTTTGGTAATTATCATTTTTGTTCAATTATTCTATTTCAGATGTCTGTTCTCTTCGTGCTGATGTGGAGAGACTTTCATTTTCTGTTATCTGGGTAAGCTGTCCTTGTTTCCGTATTTCTCACACTGTTCCATAGAAAATGAACATATGTGTTGATAGTCATAGTTTCCTGCAGGAAATGACCCCCAATGCCAATATCTTGTCAACGAGATACACTAAAAGTGTCATCAAGTCATGTGCTGCATTTTCTTATGTGGAAGCACAAGCAAGGATGGATGATAGGTGATTCTTTATCTTCTATTCAGACATAGTAGTTGTCATTTCGTTCCAAATATTACACTTTTACTTACTATATAATGCCCCCCCTACTCATGGTGAGTAACAGTTACAGTTGATCTTGATCTGAAAGTTTCCTCTGTGTCTGAATCATCCATTTTAAGATTTTCCTTACTTTTAGTCTTAATTCGTTGTATACATTTTTCAGCCGCTTAGTGGATCCATTGACTACGGACTTGCGAAACCTAAATACTCTAGCAAAGGTATTTCTTTGTATCCTTTTGTTCTATGATTCTATATTTGATATAATGATGAAATGGGTAACTAATCATTTGGTGAAACTTGATAGATCATGAGGCAGAGGAGGATAGAAAGAGGGGCACTCACCCTTGCTTCTGCTGAAGTCAAATTTAAGATTGACACTGAAACTCATGATCCCCTTGATATAGGTATAATCATATCAATCTATCTCCATGTGGTTGTATTTGGGAGATAATGTTAATCTGTTGCTTCAGGAATGTATCAAATAAGAGAGGCAAACCAAATGATTGAGGAGTTCATGTTGGCGGCTAATGTTTCAGTTGCAGAAAAGATTCTTAGAGATTATCCTTTGTGCTCTTTATTAAGGTGTGTTTTGTTACAGTTGCACCCAACTGTTAAGGTGTAAAGCTTGTATATTGTTTTTTTTTACTTCTACGTGATTGTTGCTTTCCAGAATCACAAATATCAGTTACAACAAAATGATAGTTGGATAGTTCGGTTTGATTGAAGCTTAATATGATTTTTTAGATATAAAAAATCCAGGAACTGGTTATCAAAACTTGTTTTTGATTGTCAGCGTCCTTGAGAATTGAGATGCTTTGATGATTCTGAGTGGTTGCTGCAGTAGAAAGGGATACTTTTCCTTGTACCTCTAGATTATTTTTTGAGATCTGTATTCTGTTCCTACCATGTCTCCTGCTCATTATTATTGTTCCTAATAGTTACAACATTGTTTTGGATCTTGTGTCTCACTTGTAGCTCAAATAATTTGAAAGGAAAGATTTTGATCTCACTTATGCTTCACTGTTTTAATCTCTTAACATCTTTGCAACCGTCAGACTCAATTGTTTAGTTAATTTCAAAAGGAGCCGAAGGGTGGTGAACACAAAAATACTGTAGTTCTTTTATGGAACAACATTTACCGCTTCATGTATCTTTCTACCTATGTTTATGAACAGTCGGAACCATGCTCAGAATTGTACTTTTCTTCTACTTTCACAATTAATGTTTTGTGGAATGTCAGCTCCAAATATTAGATGAATATTGCCGTTATCATTTGGAAGTACAGGGTTAACTTTCTGGGTTCTAAAACTTCAAGTTGTTGTGCACTTACCTTGATTTGTGCATCTTTATTTTGGTAACAGACGACATCCACATCCAACTAAGGAGATGCTAGAACCATTGCTCCGTACAACTGCTGCTGTTGGACTCAATTTGGATGTTTCTTCTTCCAAAGCACTTGCTGATTCGCTTGATCGTGCAGTGGTACGGTCTTGGTTTTTCTGTGTTCTATATCATTTTTAGACATTGCTTAGTTACTGATTGTGAAATCCTAAATTTTTTTACACAAGTATTCTTTTTTTCGGCAAGTAAAAGCAGGGTCTCTTGTAAGCCTCCAAATATATTGCAAAAGGCAAAGTTTGAGTACATAAGCCATCGGTCTAGATGACTTGATGCAGCTAGGAAACATGAATAAATAAACAAGACTCGACTCACGTTAATCAAACCCTAGGTCCTATCTTATGCTATCACTTAAAAAAAGCAGAAGTATCAACTTATCCTATTAAAGGGAAAGAGGATACAAGCTATCATTTCTTCTTTTTCTTCCTCTTTTACTTGCAAGATTAATCTTGATAAGAAAGCTATGTTTCATACTCATTTTATCACATTTCTGTGGGGCGTTGTATTATTTCTGGCTTGGATGGTTTGCTGGATTGACAGAAGATCTTTATAGGTTCATTTGGTTCTTTTTATGCTATTTCTCATGCATCCTGCAATTCTTGTGATCAATCACTCCATTGAAATGAGTGCTTTCCCCTGTCGAAATGTTTTTATGGTGCTTGTATATATCAACTACTGATGTTGGAAGTATACAGGGTGATGATCCATATTTTAATACATTGATACGAATTCTTGCCACGAGATGCATGACTCAGGTGAGTTATTTAATTTGATAAACTTTGAAATTGTGAAGTTTAAATGGATGATACCTTAACAAGCTTTTGTTTCTGCATTTTTTAGGCAGTGTATTTCTGCAGTGGAGATTTAACACCTCCAGAGTTCCACCATTACGGACTTGCAGCACCTCTATATACGCATTTCACTTCTCCCATACGAAGATATGCAGGTTTGTACCTTATATGTTTATATGAGTTAAAACATGGACCATTTGAGCGAACTAATCATCTTCAATATCTAAATCTTCCCAATTCTTTTTAAAGTTTGTGTTTCTAAGTGCATTTATATATACTAATTTTTTCTAAATATGATTATGGTTCTCAAATAAATTACGCTTCATGTACTGAGATATACTCTAATCTCTCTTAAATTTCTGATATTCGTAAATTCTTAGACTGTTTCACTCTACTGAACCTGTGTAGAAATGAACTATGGGACTTCTAATCTGCTAATGTATGTGCATTATGGAGTTGGTTCATGATATATCGAATAATTAAAAATAAGATAGATATTAAAATTTATGCATAATATGCAAAATATCCAAGTTATTCGTCTAACACCAAGTCTATCCTTGGTGCGTGGCTCATCTACATAAAATTATTTATGCATTGTCGTAACAAATTTACTTTGCTTTTTTACAACATTTTTATATACAAAAGCAGATTTTGAATTGGATCGTCTAACAAATTTATATACAAAAGAAGATTTTGAAAATAGGATCATCTTGAGAATCACTCTATGGAAACTTCCAATTTAGAACAGAAGTCGTAAAGAAACTTCCAATTAAGCAGTTTTTAAAGATGTAACCATTCTATTATGAGTTAAGAAAGTGAAAAAGGTACTGAGGTCAAACTCCAAATATGTTATCTTTATTTAAATAAATTAGTTCATTCCAATCGAGAATAATATTTCACTTTCTTCCTGCAGATGTCATTGTTCATAGGTTGCTGGCTGCATCTTTGGGAATTTTCAAACTTCCACCAATTTTTCAAGATAAAGCTCAGCTCACGACCATTGCTGACAGTAGGAATCTGAATCTTTGTGCTAGTTGTATTTATCTGGTTGAATATAATATTTATAATGTTTCTGATGTATCTGTTTTTTAGATTTAAACTATCGACATCGAAATGCTCAGATGGCAAGCAGAGCTTCTGTGGAGCTTCATACAGTTGTTTATTTCCGAAAACGGTTAGAACTTTGTGTCATTGACTTCGTCTTGTTAATCATGGTGACGTGTGATTGTTAGAAAATCTTATCTCTTCTACAGTCCATGCGACACCGAAGCAAGAATATTGAAGATAAAATCCAACGGCTTCATAGTGTTCGTTCCCAAGTATGTTGCCCTTCATCTGTTTCTTTTTGAAGTCTTGATAAAGCCTTTCAATCTCTTCTATTTTTGAAGATTGGCCAAGTTCTGCTATAATAGTCAGACAACCATATTCTATCCTTCCATTAGATCGGCAGTCGAAATTGTCAACTGTTGGGTTGCAGAGTTGTAACTGATTCCTTAGGATGTGACTTTTTTATGGTTTTACTAAAATATACACGCTCTGCACCCTATCATTGGTTTGATTGGGTAAATCTAGAATGCAGAAGTTCCACAGATCTCGGACCAAATAATACTTGTTAGCTGTTTGCCTACATTAGTTTCAGCTGTATAATTAAGGCTGTTGGGCGATGATGGATTCAGTTTTGTTATACAAATACGGTCTGATTAAACCTTTTTTAATCTTATATAGATTTGGCATAGAAGGGCCAGTATACGTGATCCCTAAGGGAGAGGAGAGCAGTGAATGGCAGGTTGATGAGGTGCACCAGAGGTTGACAAAGTCTGGAACAGGTACAAGCTACAGCCTCTTGCAAACTGTCAGGATTCACTTGGAGGTAGTCGAGCGCCAGGCCAACAGACCGAAGCTTGAGCTTACCCTTATTTAGATTTTTTTTACCCGTCAGCCGATTTGAAATATTGTATCAGTAGTTAAGCTGTTGGCTTGTCTGCTGCCTTTTATATGTTCTTTTATTTAATTTTCTCTTGTTATCTCTACAGTAAGTTTCGGGTTTTGTATTATTGATCTCATGAATAAATTATTTAATCTAAGGCTTTAGCTGGTTTAAGGCCTACTGGTATCTTTATCTTGTCGTGATGATAATTGTGAACCAACTTGATCGTTAACCAATATCATGTTTTTTCTCGTTCTGTGGGATGCTCGGTTTTGGTACGCGTAGAGATAAATTGGCTTATTCGTCTAAAAATTCATCTCACCGAAGATTTTGTTCTGCTTAACGTGATTCTTTGAATGTGAGTAATTAGTAGGAAATGTTGAAAATGATTAAATTTTATCTACTTTAATTACTCCCGTTAGCTTCATTCAAAGTGATATTTACAACAGATGGTTTAGTTGGGAGATCGTTTATCTTGAGACAGTTACGACTAGAGATTATATTTCAGCAATCTTAGTTACATGTTTGGGAAGTTAGAATCTAAAATGGAGTTTAAGCAGTAGAGTAGATTAAAAAAAATGGTTAATTACGGTTTGACTTCTTAACTATATATTGGTATCACTTTACACATCCAAACTTTCAAAGTTAACAATGACTTCCCCGGACTTTTCATTTTGTAACACTTTGTGAATTTCAAAAATTTATTATTTAACACACATTTGATGTTTTTTCCTAATTGTTTTTGTTGTATCCTTAATACACTCATAAATCTATATTTACGTGAAAGTTAGAATCGAAACAGAGGTGAGATATGCTTGAAATTTGGGTCAGATCGACACTCAATCCGACCCAAATTCCAACAATATTCGACCTCCGTTTCATTCTAAACTTTCATGTAAATATAGGTTTAGGAGTGTATTAGGGATACAACAAAAAAATTGGGAAAAAACGTCAAATGTGTGTTAAATAATGTATTTTTGAAATTTTATATGGACAATGTTACAAAATGAAAATTCAGGCGAGGTAACAGTTAATTTTGCAAGTTCAGGGAGCAAAGTGATACCACGACATATTTCAAGATGTCAAATTGTAATTAATCCTAAAAAAAAGTGATACCTTGGGGTATCCCTCTTTGTACCTCATTCTCCTGTACAAATGCATATAACTACATTTCTCTCCTTCACAAATACGAGTACCTACATTCCTCTCTAACTCCTACCCTAACAATTTACGCTTTTAATAGCATTAATGATGAGTGAATCGCGCCCTCAACTGTGGCTGATGCATTTCTAGTTTCCTTGACCACACAAGGAACCTACTCTTGGTTTGAATTTTGGACGAGAAAATGAATAATATCGGTTTTACTGGGTACTTGTTATTTTTGCCATGAGCATGTCACATTGGAGTTGTGTTCGTACTCGAGTGAGTGTTAATTTTTGCAAGAGAATTACTTACATTAATCTACCTGAACATAACTAAGATTCGACCCGTCAAATCTAGGATTTGAGCCCTACACTTTTGACTAGTCTAGAAGTTGTTCTATTCGTTCCAGTGCTTGTGATTTTCGAGTAGTTGGTAGCTTTAGTTTTTTCTTCAAAAGATTTCATATCTTCAACACGACGACTAGAAACCAAATTTGTCTCTTTAGTTTATGTATTGGTGTTGGCCCTTAGATGGTATCTTGTGTTACGTAAGACAAGAGAACAATCCACTATGTGACTTGGGTCAAAATCTAAAAGCTATTAAATTGTGAAATGAAAAAATGTTATAATTGTCATAATTAATGCATAATTTCCATAACATCAATTACATTCAAAACTTCAAATAAAGTTGTGGCGTAGTGCAAGGTCAAAGTCGATCCTAGAAGCATGCAAACTAAATGGAGCACACTATTTTCTAAACTATCTTCTCTGCAAGCTCACTATTCCCTTCAATCCAGTAAGGTCGTCGTGTAGCACATCAAAATATTATCAAGTTGATTTAATAAGCAGTGAAACTTGAATGAAAATGACAAGGGTTTTACCATCTTTAATAACTTGTCATTAATTAATTTGGGATTGTTGATAAATACAGAAGTGATATTTTGGGTTGGTGTGAGAAAAGTTTGTTTGAAGAATTACACCGTGGGCCTAATAACCGTGTTGTTACTTATTTGTTTGTATGTGAACATTATGTGTGTCTAAGGCTGAACATTATGTGTGCCTAATAACCGTGGACCAGAAATTTTTTTTAGGTCCGGACCGGAAACCGGACCGGAAAAAATTTGAAGGGTCGGACTGAAGATCGGACCGGACCGGACCGGTTCGGTCCGGTCCAAAAACCCGATTTTTTACCTTAAATTAAAAATAAAATAAAATTGGACCGGACCGGATCCAAATTTTTTGTTTCGGTCCGGACCGGAACCCGGACCGGTTGGTTCCGGTCCGGACCGAACCCGGACCGACCGGTCCGGTCCAAAAACTCGGACCGGACCGGGTTTTGCTCACCCTTATGTGTGTCTATATATATAGAGAGAGATTAATTGGGTTGTAGAAGCTTATATAACCAATTTGACTGTGACACTCAAAATTAATACATTTGAAAGTTGATTTTTTAAAATCAAACTAAATTACATGTATTGTTATCTCTTAAGCTATAACGTATTAAAATTTTGGGTCAATCAAAGTTAATTTCACTGTTGATCTAAAATGCTCATATTTTAATGGCTGAAATTTACTGAATTTCGACATGTTCGGATTTAAGTCTATAATGATCTATTTGATCTGAAAATTTTACCACATGTTCCTTATATGTGGTATATCTCACCCACAAATTTTCGTAAAAAAAAACTAACCGTAAGTGACTGAAAATGTAGTACCAAGCGAAGATGATTGTATGTCTCCTACGTAGACATTTTTCCATATATATAAGCGAAATATTTGAAGATAATATATCTAACGAAGCGATGTATCAAATAATACAAATGTAGTTTCAAATGGAAAATATAAATCATAGATTTGATTAATGACACAAATTATTGAAATTTAAATTTCTTTTAGATGAAACTCGATATCCGTTGGTGGATAGATAACCTTCACCTTCTCTTCGCTCCAATTCACATCCAAAAGAAGTTCAATTCCCTCCAAATGGAGACGTAAGTCAATGGACATCCGTAGGTAACAACAAATAAAAGACTAATTATGAAACCAGACTTCCCCACTAACTATCACTAGATAAGGTCCACTTTTGAGTTCCCACTTGTCCTTTCTTGGGAGCCACTTCAATTATTTCCCTTGGCAGCCACAGTATATTCTCCCAACTAGAACAAAGATTTTAATTTTCCATACCCAATCCCCAGCACTTCCTTTTTTCCTCATCCACTCTCCAGTCCAGTTACAACCTGCCCGCCATGTTTGAAAATGTTTGGTGATCAATTGGTCTAGAAAGCGTGTTCCAATTCATGATGTCATGCATACGTATTTCTTTCTTTGGTCTACTTGGTCAACCTTCAACTGTTCCACTTTTAAGTCTTATAAACACTACCAACCATTCTTTGATTTAATCAAACACTAAAGCTTAATTGGCAAGCCAAAGGCATCATCAATCCCAGTGAAGGGAGGGTACTTGTCTTGGTTAGTTCGATGGCTGGAGGCAACGCGGGCGACCGACCGTTAACCGAAACTCCGACATGGGCCGTGGCTCTAGTGTGTGCCTTCATGGTTTTGCTATCCGTGTTGTTGGAGCATGCTCTTCACCATCTCCAAAAGGTGTGTATGGGTCGATCGATCTATTTCACATCAAATTATGAATTAGTAGCAATGGCGAATTAAGCTAAGTCTAGTTGTTAGAACATCAAGTTTCCGATAATGGAGATTAGAAGTCATTGACTAATAATTCATTCAAAAAGTACTAGTCGATCCTCGATCGCTTGGTATATATGCTTAAAAGTATTAGTACTTGTTTGGCGGAGTTGTTTTGCTTAATATAGTTGTAATGTAAACTACAGTTGTTCCAAAGACGGCAGAAGAAGGCTATGCTTGAAGCGCTGGATAAGATCAAAGCAGGTATCTCTCTCTGTCTCTCTCACTCACTTTCTAACGTCCTCATAAACACAAAGTCATCTTTAATCGATCATGCAAAGATTTAGTTTGTTGTGGTAGAGATTAGATGGATGGTCAAGCCTCCCACATGAGTCGGGGTGTTTTCTTTTGTTTTGCAGTTGATCAAAATGACAAACAACTAAGCTTCAGAAAAGGACAAATAAATGACCAGCACGGTCAAATTATAGTATTATTTTTCATAAATACAATCTAAATATATAATTCAAATACCATTAATACTTAATAGGCTATGATTTAGACAAGATTTTCAGTTGTTGCATCTAATTAATCTGACATTTTAATGTTAGTTAAAACCTAAACTAGCTATTTTCAACTTCGTACGAATTCGAAGTTAAAAGCTTCAAGTCTCTTTTGGAGACCATAAGCGCAATATACGTTTCTAAATTCTCAAATAGTACTCTATAATGATGATACAGGTGAAAGTTTACATTAAATTCGATGCTTTATTACGAATTATGAATGTTGATGGTGATGTTTTGACAAATTTAAACGGTACTTCTGAATTTATAAATTCCTGAATTACATCTTAGCTTTTTTGTTTCGTATTTTCATGGTCAAGATTCAAGAATGTAAAAACGAGTTATGTATGTTTCAGTTTCAAGTCTATGCCCTCTAACCTGTGAGTCTATCTCCTTATCCTTATATGGTTAGAAATCATGATCCACGGGAGATTTTTCAATTTAGATTATTGATGTAGGGTCTGTTTTCCATTTCATAAAATAAATTTCCATCTGTGTCTTGATTGTGTGGATGACGTAGAAAAAGATTTCCCAGTTGTCAGTTCCTTCCAAAGATTTCTTCGGATGTGATTATATGTACTTTAATTTATATAGAATCGGAGATGGTTATTTCAATCAGTGCGGACGTCATGAAAAAAATGCTAATCAAAGTCCAATTAAGGATCTACCAACTAAATCAGTCCAAATTACTCTATATATCGATACATGAGCATTTTGGAAAACCAAATTTCCATACTAATGCAGCATATACCTTGTAATAAACATATAGGAGATTAAAACATTCATTTTTATTTTATGGAGGCCTTCGACTACTTCCGGGGAATATGCCACTTCAATAAATATGAATAGAGAGGGTTACAACAACTTGCTTGCTTGTTTTCAATTGGTTTTTGTCGATCAGTATCGATTGGATAAGTCTACATGCATAGATTGATTCAAAAGAATTTTCTTCAAGACTCAAGATTCATGTTTCCATTAACATCTTTATAATTTCCAGTAGTAGTAAAAATATTGAACTGATTGACACTTCAGAAGAGAATACAACATTTGATAGGACCTGTCAACTGCCATACATATATAAATTAACTAATGCAGCTGCCAAAGTATCCTTTTGAACAAGTAAACCGAAGAGAACAAGTGGGAGTCTGGATTGATAATAGTTATGGGATTTTGTTGCAATATTCCGAATGACAGAATAACAAAACTATGTGAAAGTCTTGCAAGGTAAACCACCAATATATTCCAGTCCTGCTTACAGTCCTAAGAATTGTCCTGCACTCCTGCCACTTAATTTGGATAGACATGTCTCTTCACGGTTGGTAAACATTTCCGATGAATACAGAAGAAACTAATTTTCAAATTTATGGTTTAACCAAACCAATCCAAATAGTCCTCTTGAGGACAATGAAAAGTTAACAGGTCTCTCTCCATTTTTACTCGCACCAGAAAATTGGAGGCAATTTTTTATTTATAGAAGACTCTCTAATGTATACAATTGTTTGTCTCCTCATTTTTATTCTTAAATATCTGTCCAGGCAGAGATAAATGAGATTCCTCCCCAACATGCTCCATTTCTTTTACGCCTTAAATTACTTCAACAAGGCCCTGAATTCGACCAACATACTAAATAATAACTTCCGTGGCTCGACTTATTTTCGATTCACACAACCACTCTTTTTTGTATATCTTTTTGTTTAAAGAGAATAATTTTAAACAATATTTTGGACATTGATATCGGACACAGAGTTGATGTTGTTGGGGTTCATATCTCTGCTTCTAA
Organism: Triglochin maritima; assembly: GCA_963682175.1. Classification (NCBI taxonomy): domain Eukaryota; kingdom Viridiplantae; phylum Streptophyta; class Magnoliopsida; order Alismatales; family Juncaginaceae; genus Triglochin; species Triglochin maritima. The sequence goes on from OY821779.1 coordinate 19,943,725, forward strand.
CCGTCGGTCAACAACCACTCTCCAAGATATGTGTGGACCCCTACGTTGCGCACACGATGCTTCCATGTCTAGACGCCTTTCTTGAAGAAGACGATAAAAAAGGTGGCGGCGATCACAAGAGGAGGCTTCTATGGGACAATGGTAGCGTTGGTGGATTGCCTTGGCGTAGGGCCCTCGCCGGTGGTGGGAGTTCTCATGAAGATTACTGCCTCAAATCGGTAAGACAACTATTTTGATTGCTCGAATTTCTCAAAGTGTTTTAGGTTATTTCAGCAACAAGCTAGTAACTTGAGTTGAAATTTCTTGAAAATTGATTATGATAATTTATTTATTTTGCAATTTTGTAGGGAAAAGTTCCATTGATCTCACAATCCGGGATTCACCAACTGCACATATTCATATTTGTGCTTGCTGTTTTTCACGTGTTTTATAGCTTTCTTACCATGCGTTTGGCCCAGGCAAAGGTAATTGACTAGTTTACTGGGAACGTAGAATAGTGGTAAAATTAGAAAGTTAAATTTTGCATTAATTCTGGGAAAAAGGATTATGATTTGCTTCTTTTGTACTTACAGCAAATTTAGTAGGGTAGATTTTAGAAGAAAAAAACACTTAAAAGGCTCAACACTCATAGCTCCAGTATATGATAATACGTTGTATACTTGTATACGCTTTAATTTGACTAATTTTTTTTCAGTTAGAGACTCATTTTGAATTAAATTTGAGTTTCATTTGCTTTAATATAATAAATCTTTTATTATCATCATTATAATGCTAAATAAATGGGGACCTCAAGATGCTAAAGACAATTTCATATGAAGTTGATTTGATTCTACATGAAAATTATGATTAGAACTGTCACCGAAAGGCTATAGTCGAAATTGTTTGTAAAACTGAAAATATCTGCGGTGGTATTACATTATGAAATTCACAAGAATGGCAGTAATTAACCCATATTATTGCATCGTGGTAATAAATAGGTGAAGAGATGGAAAAAATGGGAGGAGGCCTCCATCGAGAGTCAACATTCAAACGGTAAATTCCTCCGAATTAATTTTCTTGAGTTTTTTATTCGCGGTTTTTAACAACAAATCAATGTCGTTTGGAAAGACCAATTACATATGCTTTAATGCATTTTTTGTTTTTGTTTTTTGATGTGTTACCTTCTAAACGTGATATTCTGCTTCAGATCCCACACGATTAAGGTATACACGCCAAACTTCATTTGTAAGGAGACATGGAGGAATCCTAACCACACCTGGTATCAAATATATTGTAAGCTCGACAATCAACTTGTCTTTTGTCGAAATTTATCTGAAAGTATGTTGCCATTCATAATTTTCCTTTAAAATTTCATTATGTACAATTTTGTAGATAAGATAAATTTGTAGATACGATGGTATCTCAAGTAATTAAACTTTTAACATACCTCAGCTTCAACTATATTCACAGTATAGACTCTTCTTCCATACTCATTATGATACCAGCGTAAAGGATTGAGGTTCTTAAAGTTGATTTCATGTCAAGTTTGAATCTCTGTTAGGTCAAAATAAAGGTTAAAATGTCCGAAGGAGGTAAAATTGAAAGTTTTAGTTAAATTTAGAAGGCAGCTAAGACCATGCTTGATTTTTTGGAGCGTAGTTATAAACTCATCCCCTAAAGTTTAGGTTCAGGGAAAATGGAGTACCTAACAACAAGAAAGAATGTATTTATGAAAAATTCCACCTTCATGAATTTAAAATAAACTAATACCTTTTTCCTCATTGTGTAAATCAGGTTGCCTTCTTTAGGCAGTTCACCGGAGCTGTTACGAAGGTGGACTATCTTACCATGCGATATGGTTTCATCAGCGTAAATTACTTCTCAATATCATTCAAATATTTCAACAATTTTGTTAGAGCTTCCCATTAATAAAATTAAGATTTTGATTGTGATATTTGTAATTATTTCAGGCTCATTTGCCTCCAGGAACCAACTTTAATTTTCATAAATACATAAAAAATTCCATGGAAGATGATTTCAAGTTGGTGGTCGGAATCAGGTCTCCTTACTCTTTCTCATCTTAGTTGCAATATTTTTTCATCTTTCAAGTCATGAGATGCTAACAATGAGCTCTAACTAACAGCCTTCCTCTATGGCTCCTAGCAATTGCAATGTTGCTTCTCAATGTATACGGTAAGGAAGTTCTTTTTTAATCATAAGGGTGTATACGGATGCGGAAGTTAAAACATAAAATTTCAAATTTCAAAAAGGTGTGCTATTTATAAATGACTTGTTTGGATCGTTTCCCTTGAGATTTGGAAATCCTTTGTGGAATTGTGAGATATGACTTCAAAACAAAGTTGTTGAAATTAAATCCGAAATAGGGATGTAGAATTCAGGAATTTCACTTGACTCAATATGACAATAGTTTTTGAAATTAGTGGAAGTTGCTAATTAATGTCATGCTCCAAACATGATCACATATACATTTCTATAAATTTTATCAGCATTAGTTTTTTAATTCCACGTGAGTTGAAATAAATCCTAACAATTCACTATCATATGAAATGTCTACCTATATCATTTGATGATTGCATGTTTATACAAACAAAAATAGCATAAATATTGTCACTGACTGATCTTAGTATTTTGAAAATTATTTACAAGCGGCGCATCATAAGTTTTAGAATAATTTCTCACTTACACCTATTTTTTCTACTTCAGAATGGTATTCTCTGTACTGGATATCTTTCCTGCCACTTCTGGTAAGGATCCATAAGAACATTTCTTTCCCAATTACTGTGTTAAATTGTTGCAATCGAGTTTTCATTCAAACTGAAAGTTGTTCTTTGGCAGATTCTGTTGGTCGTGGACACAAAACTTGTACTTGTGATCATGAAGTTAGCTCATCGGATACAAGACACAACCACAGTTGTTGTTGGGGCCCCACTTGTCCAACCAAGCAATGAGTACTTCTGGTTTGGTCACCCTGAGTGGATTCTCAAACTTATACATCTCACCTTGTTTGAGGTAAACACTGAAGCAAAGTTTTTCTAAGTTTTCTTATATGGATACAAAACTAATAGATTTGTTGTGATCGAATTTTCAGAATGCATTTCAAGTGGCATATTTCTTGTGGGTTTGGGTAAGTAAATACAATTGGAATGATGTGTTTTTACATAATTTTCACACTACTTGTCATGTGACTAATATTGTTTCGTCATGTAGTACTCTTTTGGGTTTAAATCGTGCTTCAATGATGATTTGGTGGTGACCATTATAAGGGTTGTGGTGAGCTTAGCTCTTCAGTTCTTATGCAGCTACATTACAGTTCCTCTCTATGCATTAGTCACACAAGTACGTCATCCTAAAACCTTTTATTAATATATCAAGTTTACCCGTCTATACCGGAAAACAGATCTTTAACGAAAATTGGGCTACTATAGATGGGAACTCACATGAAGAAGAGAATTTTTGAAGAACAAACGGCGAAGGCTTTTCAGAAATGGAGACAACTAGTCGTGGAGAGGAAGAACTTGCGAGATATGGGGTTCGAGATTCCTTATGGATTTGACAACAACGAGGCTACACCACGAGGTCCTATGTCGCCGGCTCCCTTGCTTCCTAGACATCATGCAGACTCGGTTGATATTGAGAATGCTGTTCCAAGCGTGCCAATTCAGATGTCTAAAGTTATCTCAGAAATGGAGGCGCATAACATTCAAGAACATGGCAATTCTGAACAAAAAAGACATGAGAAAAGGCCTTCTGCTGGTTCTTGATAAATGGAGATTGTACACAGTTTTGATTTGATGATGATGACCTTCTCATTTGTGTTATGAACCTCTACATATAATCAATGACCTTTGCAATCTATACTGTCACATACGGACCTTGTATGTCAACAATACGAACCTATACTTTTATTAGGACATTGTAAATTAAAATCACAACTTTTATATCGTTACAATAGACATTGTAAATCAATAAACGCCCCCTTTAATTACTTTTACATCAACACATTTTAAATCAAAGAGTTTATCGTCAAGTCACTTATGCTATTCAATTTCTAGAGTTGTTTCACCACACGAGCATGGAGTCAATTCGTTAACTCGATGACCTATTGGTTGAACATTCATACTGTGTGGTTATTGGTCAATACCTTGTGTTTCGTACCCTTTCTTATGTAGTTATTGTGTACACCTTAAGTTCACATGTTGCATTAAACACATTGATTTTAGGATTCTTCATGAGGTCATATAAGCTAAACGGGTTGTAGTACATTTGACCTGAGTATTAACTCTAAGGAGCATGGATTAGGTGACGATGTTGTGATTCTTCGTCATGTCACTTATGTTAATGAGTTTTGGAATCGTTTCACCACATGAGCATGAAGTAAATTTGTTGTGGGATGATGGCAAATTTGTTGGTGTTAGAACCATAAACCCTTGCTTAGGAGTTAATGGGTGTTAGGAGGAGAGATGGAGATTAGGGAGGAGATTAGCATGGGGAAGAGGTGGTCTGCAGTGTTTTGCTTGGGGAAGGGGTGGCGTGAATAGTGGCGGCATTGAGGGTGATGGGTTGAGGGTGTAGGGTACTGTTGGTGCAAGTTTTGGTTTGGGTTTAAGTGAAGAAATCCGTTTCTCTCCCTCACTTGCTCACTCTCTCACTCTCCTTTCCTCTTTCCTTTCCGGCAGCACCAGAGGAGGCAGAGGCGGGTCCAACGGAGGTTGTGCGAGGAGGCGAGCGCGCGAGGTGATCTCCGGAGGCGACGTGCGCGAGCGAGGCTCCGGCGAGTTCGTCGTTTCTTTGAGGTATACCGGTTCTTAGTGTGTTTGGTGGTTGCTTACCCTCGTGGGAGGGTGGTGTTGGTCGACCGGGGGAGGTCGGAGACCTCTCCGACGACGTTTTCCTTGAAAAACCTCGGCTGACGCGAGGTTGAAGACGACCAACGGTCGACTGGGTCCCTCGGGCGGTCGATCGAATGTAGTGTATTTTGACTGCCTGTTGTGTTTCAGTCGACCAGTTCCTTGTGTTCGGTCGACTGGAACTTAAGTGTACTGGATCATTTTATGCTTGTTGCGGTCGACCATTATATGACTTACAAGTAATAGGATACCCTAGTAGTTTTCGGTCGACCGAGACCCCTGAGTCGGTCGACCGATAGTTTTGATTTGATGTTGACCAGACTCCGGATTTTGATCTCGTTTCGGTCGACCAGTTTTAGACTTTCGGTAGACCGTTGGGACTTAAGTTTTGCGCAAATAGTTCGACCGTTTCAGACTTTCGGTCGACCGGGTTGCCTCCTTCGGTCGACCATTTTTGCACAGGACTGAATTCCTGGTTCCCTTTTTGAATGCCAACTCTGTCCACAGAAACCCGTGTCCTCGCCTTGTGCGTGAGCCGAGAGGTGACGGTGGGCGCATTCCGCGTGCCTGCCCAGGGACCGCCGTGTGGAAGAGTGTGGGTGTTCGGGACGCGTCACCTCCATGTATGGATCGTGACTAATGTGATGGATTGATTTGGCTCATTGTAGAGTGACTACCAGCCTATATGGCGACGGAGGTCGCCGCCCTGCTTTTATAGTGGCAACGTTGGTGTTTGCGGCTCGTGGAGCCTGATGACCTGGCAGACTTCGGTCTGGACCCGTCCGATGCTGTGCCGGACGTATTGTTGGACCACCGATGTTGTGCCGGTGATGCCGCCGATGTTGTTCCGGCGATGATGATTGATGGGCCGATGCTGTTGCGGCTATGTTTTCCTCAGTTGGGCATCTACTGAGATGATGATTGATGGACCGACCGAGCGACGACTCTGTTGGTGTGGTTTTGACCACGAGTTACAGATCTGTTTCTTATGGCGCGGACCTGGCGGATGCCCCTTGTCGAACTCCATGTTTAGTGTAGCCGCGTGTGGGGGGTGTCACGTCTTGTTCCGTTAGACCGTATGTGCCTACGGTAGGTCTCCTCGGGAAACCCGATGATGATTGTTGGACGAATGTCCTGTGTTACCCTTCAGGGGAATTATTTTCCTTACTGTTGATGACATGACATGCTACTAGTATGATAGGTTCATTTGTACTACTGCATGCATATAGGTGAGCTTGACATACGAGGTTTCCTTATGGAAACTCAGGCATTGTTGTGGCATCTTTTTCAGGACCGCAGTAGGTCCTGTTGGGTGGTGATCAGCGGGCACGCGTATCTTGGGATCAGATCCTCTATTCGGACCACTGAGGTCGACATGATTACGTTTATCTCCTTTTGTTGTTCTGTTGTAATCATGTATCGTTTTGACAACTCTGATGTAATATGGTGCACCGCTTATATGTTTTATGAGAAGTAACAGTCCCGTCTTTGATTATTGAGCTCTGTTGACTTGATTATAAATTTTTAAATTTCCGCTGTTTCGGGATGTTACAGTTGGACACCTGGATCGTATGGCTACTATGGTCAACACCTTCTGATTCTCACCACACAAACATGGAGTCCATTTATTAAGGGATGATGACCTATTCATTGGACATCCAAACTGTGTGGCTATTGATGAATACCTTGTGGTTCTGACATTTTCTCTATAAGTTCTCATATCGCTTTAACACGTCAATTTTGAGATTCTTCGTGGGGTCTTCTATGATAGTTAGGTTCTAGCATTGTTTCACATGAGTATTAGTTTTTAGGAGATAATTTTGGTGAAGGTGTTGTGATTCTTTGTCGAGTCAAGTATGCTAATTGAGTTCTAGTATCCTTTGACCGAGTATTAGTTGAAAGGAAGATGGATTTTGCGATAATGTTGTGATTCTTCGTCAGGTCACTTGTGCTAATTGGGTTCTAGAATTGTTTGACCACATGAGCATGATGTTTTTTGTTAAGGGACAATGACCTATTTGTTGGACACCAAGACCATGTGGCTATTGATAAATACGTTATGATTCTCACTACACGAGCATCGAGTCCATTTGTTAAGGGATGATGACCTATTCGTTGGACATCCAAATTATGTGGCTATGGATCAATACAATATTGTGGTTCAGACCTTTTCTTATGTACTTTTTGTGCACAACTTAGGTTCTCATATCACATTAATTAACATGTCAATTTTGAGATTCTTCGTAGGGTCACCTATGACTTGAGTATTTGTTTTAGGAGCATAGATTTAGCAAAAGGGACTATGATTTTTCGTCGAGTCACGTATGCTAATTGAGTTCTAGTATCCTTTTATCAGAGTATTAGTTGAAAGAAGCATGAATTTGATGATGATGTTGTGATCCTTTGACAGATAACTTGTGCTAATTGGGTTTTAGAAAGAAAATGTGAGTTTTTATGCTTAAAGTGACCAAATATTTTTTTTAAAATCCACACATTGACCCTCTTAAAAATATGCCTATGTTTCCATTTCTACCTAAAATACTCTTCCTATTTTAAAAAACCAAAAACCTCTCTCTCTCTCACGTAACCTAAATCGAGCTTCCCCGTCGTAGTCGAACCCAGTTCATAGAACAAATCCTCCATTGAAGTCGACGACAAATGTTAGTTTTAGGGCACATTTTATTTTATTTTTACTTTTTTGATATAGACCTGATGATTTTTAAAGTTAGGTTATTGTTTCTATCAAAAATGTAGTTGATTACCTCCATTTATTGGTATTGATCTGAGTTTTGTGGAGTAGGTTGAATCGATGGAAGTCAAGACTAATTTTTTGTGTTTCCGACAAAGCTCAATAGACTCGATATGAGTTTAATAGGAACTCAATTGTTGTGCTCGATAGGCTCGATTCCTTTTACATGTGTGTTCGATAGGATTAGATGGAGTGTTTTGTGGAATGGGTTGAATCAATGGAAGTCTGATCGATTTTTTGTGTTTCCAATGAAGCTCGATAGACTCGATATGAGTTTGATAGGAACTCAATTGTTGTGCTCGATAGGTTCAATTTGTTATACATGTGTGCTCGATAGGATTAGATTGAGTGTTTTGTGGAGTGGGTTGAATCGATGAAAGTCTGACCGATTCATCAATGCTTCAACCATAAGAAATTGTCATTCATCGAGCATACTATCGAGTTCATACCGAGAATTTATCAAACCCATCGAGTGTCGTTAAGCTCCATCGAGTACCATCGAGAAAGGGAATGGTTTATGCAAGGGGTATTTTGGATAGCACAGGAAACATAAGCATATTTCTACGATGATGTCAAAGTGTAGATTTTTTTTCCAATTATTGAGTCACTTCAAGTATAGAGACTCAACTTTCCATTTTAGAATCATTTTACCACACTAGTATGAATTCCATTTGTTAAGGGATGAGGACCTATTCTTTATACACTTGGGCGGTGTGGTTATTGGTAAAATACCTTCTCGTTCAGTATGAAGGTCCAACACAAACTTTATATAGAAAAATGACCAAAATAAAAAATGATCGAAATATATCAAAGTGGTACCCAAATTGATCGGGTTGATTAGAGGATTCTAAATGTAAACGTACATATTTGAGAAACCTTTTTTGGATATATAAATACTTGATTTGAAAAATAAGATAAAGAGATGTGATATGCTAAAAGAACAAACAGAGGGGCTAAACAATGTTGGTGGTTTCTTCAGGCTCCTTCTATGTTTTGCTAAGTTCGTTTTGTACTACAAGTTGCGTTAGATCCTCATTGACTACATCTATCACTACATAAATGCTCAGTTATGGAGACCGATCAACTGCAATTAATTCTTCATTTCAACGAGGACTGTTCTATCGTTCCTTCCCTGGAAAAGAATGAAATTTGTCAACTATCTGGAAGCACACCATTACTACCAAAGATTTGGTGATTCCTGTGGGTTTGACACGATTACCTTTAACTCTCATCAAAATACATGTAATTACTCGTGAGACGTTGGTTTGTTGTGGGGCTGGTAAACTTGAGAACAAGGTGTGCCTTTGTGTTATTGCATTATAACTTGTTTTTTTTATACTTTTTTCTTGTAGTATAATTGTTCCACCTCCTTGTTCTCAGGGTTCCTACAACATTCCAAGAAACGTTGCCTAATTGGTCGCTGTTCTTGCCATGCTGGAATATTGTTGAGTTGGAAGGCCTCCTCATTGTCAATCTCTCTAGTTTCTCTTGAGCACAATTATAAAATGTTGTCTGAGAAGGATTTGAAATTTGCTATCCATTCGGCTTATATCTGAGATGGAGAAATAACAAATTGTTAATAACGTGTGTGCTAGAACAGGGGCTTCAGAAACCATGTGTTCATTGGCAGTCAAGGTCGGTGGATTCCAGAACCTAATTACTTTCACTGAGAGGGACGTGAGGTGATGTGTACACCTTGTCGATTGCTCGACCGTATGGAAGATGTCTTTGTAGCTTGTCGATTTTGAGCCATTTCACATTGTTTCCCACCTTTTACTTATACTCGGTTACTAATGAGTCTTAAATTTAACCGCAAGTGTACGTGAAAACATCCCGAAACAGCAGAAATTTAAAATTTATCGTCAAGATACCAGAGACCAATAATCAAAGATGAGACTGTTACTTTTAATAAAACATCCAAGCGGTGCACCATATTACATCAGAGTTTGTCAAAAAGCTACATGATTACATCAGATATAACAAAAGGAGATACAAGTAATCATGTCGACCTCAGTGGTCCGAACGAGAGGATCTGATCCCAAAATACGTGCGCCCGCCGCCGTCACCACCCAACTGGACCTACTGCGGTCCTGAAATAAAACATGCAACAACAATGCCTGAGTTTCCATAAGGAAACCCCGTATGCCAAGCTCACCTATTGATGCATTGCATACATTGCATCATATGTCTTTCATTTAGATTAATTTTATATCAATAAATGCTACTAAGGTATGTGTTTAGTCTTATTTACATAATACATGGATCTGAATGCAAATTACCCATATCCCGAGCATAAATACGTGCAAGAGACTCATTTCTATCACAAAGACCAAGTCAAGATTATCGGGATTCAAATGGAAGTTCATCCAAGCATAAAAAGCATTCAAATACCTAATTACAAAAAGGCCAGAAGCTTAAGCACAAAAGTAGTCAGGGACTTAATTGCAAAAGCCGAGGACCCGACTGCAAATTACGAGTACCAAAAGATTATTTTGGAGAAGTTCTAGAGAAAAATCAATTTGGATCTCCAAATATATGAAGAAATTAACTCGGATCTCCATAGATATGCAATAATTAATCCGGACACGCAAATCACAGCTAAAACATACCATAAACACACAGGAAAAATCCAGGTCGATTCTGAGCCAAAAAGGTGGCGATTCCGCCGCACCTCATGTACAAATTGCGTCGATTCCGCCGCACAAAAGTTGATCCGTGCGCTCAAATTTTTACCAATGCTGTATTGACGCGTGTACTCTCCTTTTATATATTGGGATCCCTTGTATAGGCTATAAATAGCCCCGAAACAATGTTGTAAAGGGTCCTTAGTTTTTGTTCCAAACTTAAGTAATAAAATTCTGTTCTTTTATTTCTAGTTTTTAGTTTTTTTTGTAGTTTCTCTAGGACCCCTTCTCCTTCCCTCCATCTATGAGTTTCTAACTCTTTCCAAAGGGTGGGGGTGACGGATTTAGGGTGATGAGAAGAGAATGATGTTATTATTTTAATTTCGGATTAGTATATTTTGATTACTTGAGTTTATGTTGAATCATTTATCATGTAATGCTTTATAACTAATATGATTTATGATAAGTTTCAGATTTCTCCAATCAAAACCCGATATCTAAACCTCCACCCAACGGAATTCACCATCTTTGTTCTCGTTTTAGTTTTATTTGTTTATGTTTCGTGCTTTAGAAAATTAAAAACCAAAAATCTCAAACCAACCTTATTTTTCTCTCTTTCTTTCCTAAATCGAAAATCACAAAAATAACAAGATCTCTCCCTCCTTGTGTTCGACCCGTACTTGCCACGTCTTCATTGACGTCGTGCACTTGCGGTATAAATTAAATTCACATCACCTATATGCATGCAGTAGTACAAATAAACCTATCATACCAGTAGCATGTCATGTCATTAACAGTAAGGAAAATAGTTCCCTCGAAGGGTAAAACAGGACATCAGTCTGACAAACCTCATCGAGTCTCCTTTGGAGACCTACCGTAGGCACATATGGTCTAACGTTACAAAACGTGACGCTCCCCACACGCAGCTACACTAAACATGGGGTTCGACAAGGAGCATCCGCCAGGTCCACGCCATAAGAAACAGATATGTAGCTTCGTGGTCAAACCACCACAACAGAGTCATCGCTCGGTTGGTCCATCAATCATCATCTCAATGGTGCCCAACTGAGGAAAACATAGTCGGAACTGTAGGATTTCATGTTTAATTGTACATATTTATTTTCGAAATTTTTTTGCACAATAATGATTATTCATATATTTTCTACGATTTGTTTTTCATGCATGCATCGGTTTGTTTTAATGATTGCTTAAAACATATCAAAACAAACATTGGGCTCCGAAATTCATACCTAGAAGTTCTCTAAAACTTCTTGAAGATCCGGAGACGTTGAGGATGCTCGTCGCTTCCGCTGGATGCCTCCGAGTATTCACCAAACTCTAAACAAGATCGGAGAAAGAAAAGCTAGTCTCTCAATCTCCAATAGGGTTTAGAATCCGACTACTAACCCCTCTTTAGTTCCCTTGAGAAGAAGATCTCTAAAAACTAAAACTAAACTCAAGAATTAATGGAAATTCGTGGAGAATTATGGAGAGAGAAGTTTGCACAAGAGAATAATAAATTAATTAATGAGGTAATGAGATAAACTTGTATTTATAAGTTCTCTCCAAATTACCTATTCATGTGCAACCCCTTGCCCATGATTTCATGCAAACTTCTATCTAACCATCCATTATTTGCTAACAAATAATCTTAGCCACGAATTAAATCAATTAGGACCAATTCCATGCATGATCTAATTAATACTTAAATTAATTCTACATAAAACCGTCTGGCCGGTCAACCGTTTGTAAGGTTCGGTAGACCGATCGATATACTCGGTCGACCATTTGTAACAAAATTTTTCATCGCAATGTTCGGTCGACCGACCGATAGATTCGGTCGACCGTTCCGAACAGACGAAAATTCCCTGTTATCAGTCGAGATGTGTCCGGTCACCCGTGACCGTGCACCGATCGGTCGACCATTTATTGTTGTTCGGTCGACCGTTGAGCACTGTTCTGTCGACCGTTTAGCATTTAGCGGTCAACCGTTTTTGCACAGTACATGCAGACTTGTCAAATTTCGGTTTAACCCCAACAAAATTTGACATTTCGGGATTAGTAGTAAATTCACAACTTATATAACATATTATCCTATGTAATGATTAATCATCACACCCCAATAATATTTACATCACATATGAATTTAATTTAAATTCTAATTATGTTATTAATCACAACATAATTTTGATTTTGCTTGTTCACCACATGTATCATATTTTCTACATGAAACCCGACACATCTTATGAACTCAAAATCCCCATTTCTCGTTTCCCAGTTTTGTGGTGTGACCTATGGGAGGATCTAAACTAAGGTGACAGTGGTGGAACATCTAAACTAACAACATAGGCCTATCAAACATCATAGCTGGAACAACATCAACCGATCAAACATCATAGCTAGAACAACATCAGCCCATCATTTCTGGAACAACATCGGCGGCATCACCGACACAACGTCGGTGGTCCAACATACGTCTGGCACAACATCGGACGGTTCCGGATCGAAGTCCGCTAGGTCATCAGGCTTCACGAGCCGCACATCATCATGCATTGAGATCCGCGATCTCTCAGGTCTGCTACTCTACAATGAGTCCATCAATCCTTCACATTAAGTCACGATCCATACACGGAGGTGACACGTCCTGAATACCCACACTCTTCCACACGGCGGTCCCTGGGCAGACACACGTAACGCACCCGCCGTCACCTCCCAGCTCAAGCACTAGGCGAGGACACAGGTTTCCGTGGACAGAATTAACATCAAACAAGGACCGAGAATTCAGTTCTGCGCACAAACAGTCGACCGAAAGAGGCAATCTGATTGATCATTCCCATGGGGTTTGGTCGACCGAAAGTCTGCAACGGCCGAACTCTCTGCGCAAAACCTAAGTCCCAACGGTCGAACAAGAGTCTAAAACTGGTCGACCGATACGTGGTCCAAATCCGGAGTCTGGTCAAAATCAATCAATACTAACGGTCGACCGACTCAGGGGTCCTGGTCGACCGAAAACTACCAGGGTATCTTAGCAGTTCTAAGTCATCAATCGGTCGAACAATGCATAAAAACGGTCGGACCAAACATAATGCAACTTAAGTTCCGGTCGAACCAATTAAGGAAAATGGTCAACCGAAAACCAACAGACAACCCCCCGCCCACCAGCACATGCACTATCGGTCGACCGCCACAAGGCATCGTTCGACCGGTGTTGGCTAAAGTCGGGCAAATTACATTAAATAGGTCGACCGTGCCAAGGAACCGGTCGACCGTTGGTCGTCTGCAACCTTGCACCAGCCAAGGATTTACGCCGCACTCGTCGCCGGCGAGGTCTCCGACCTCCCGCGACCGACCACCATATCACCCCAACGCGGGTGAGCAATAAAATCACACTAACGTACCGACATACCTTTCCAAGACGACGAAACTCGCCAGAGCCTCGCTCATGCAACGTTGCCTCTGGAAATCCTCCTCGCGTCCGACCTCGTGCGCCTCACGCCTGTTGCACCCCGGTGAACATGCCTCCACCACTGCTCTCCTGAAAAAAGGGAAAAGTGAGAGAATGTTTGTGGGGAAGAAGGAGAAGAAGAAAAGAAGATGGAGGAGGGGGTTGGGTTTTTAAACCAACACCCCACACCCAAGGACACCCCCACCATACCCTCCCTCACCTCACGTCACATCACCGCCATCCCTCCCATGCCTTTTCTCCTTCTAAGGCAAAACCACTCCTAACCCCACTTAACCTACTCTCAACCACTAATTAAACCCTAATGGGTTAGGGATATTATAGTACGGATCGTGTAGCAAATGGGTCGAATATAAGGAGAAGTTGCAAATTTCTGTCGATTTTCTCCAATGAAGCACGAGTAATAATGATGATAAATTCATTGATGGTTGATATTTTTGGTCTTTTGTTGTATGAAGAGATTAAGAGATAATGTAACTTTTTTCTTGGATTTTTCTATAATAAGAATGCAATAAAAATTACGATGAGATAAATCACTAAAAAGGTGAAAACATTTGCATAGACATGAATCGGGAAAAATGTTGCACATTTCATTAAGCACATGATATTTTGTTTTGTAAGCATGACTTGAAGTGATAAGACTATAAAATCATCAAACAACAACTAACCTGATCTAATTACAACTTCACAAATTCTTGCAAGCAAAGAAGCAAGGATATAATTCTAAGCATAGATTAAGAAATTTACAAGTAACATTAACCTATCAAATGATTATAAATCATCTACTTCATTCTAGCGAATTAGCAAAAGTAATAACAAACGAAATATTAACATGATGACAACCATAATTCTTAATTCATCCTAGCTCATATTTCCACCTTCCAAGAGATGGATTTAGTTACACATGATGAAAGAAAACATAAAATGAAAGAAAAGAGACATGAGAAGAAAAGAAAATCTTATTTACCTAATAATAAAACAAAAACTAAGTACACACAACATAAGACTCTCCCATAAAAAAAGGATTACGGGATGGATACCCAAGATTCCACCTGGATTCCCACGCACCTCCGAGGTGGCATCCACGTTGGACTTTCACGTGGACTCCAGGTAAGGAGTTTTTTAATTGAGTGGTTTTGCGTTATCTTATGGTTTTGGTTATGTGCATTACGTAAAAGACACAAGGTGGTGGTGGTGGTGGAGTTGGTCAAAATGTATGAAACTTGTGTTAGGAGGTACATGTCACAAGAGATGTCTCCTATTTGTTTCCTAAATAGTTTAATATTTTATTTCAACATAAAAGCAAAGGTGCTTTTAAAATTCTAGAAACTATACAACATGAAAAAACTCACATCTCTCAAACCAAAGTGATCGATAGGGTTTCTAATCTTTAATTTCCAGAAATTCCTTAAATAAAATTTGGGTTTTTGCTTTTAAGACCATTATATTTGATTAGTAATAGACTTTTATTGGAGGTAAATAAACTTGGGAATCTACAATATATATAGTTTGGATTTTCCTTCTATGGTCATTAATTACATCTTAGGAGTTTTAAATGCCCAAATATTATGAGAGACTTTAAGTCAAATTTATTTTTATTAGCAACCTCAAAGAATTTTAGAAGTTGTGTATAGTTATATATACCTACTATTTATCTTAGATTAATTTGTTAATGTAAGCTGCAAAAGAACCAGTTCGACATAGACATGAAGGTAACTTCACATATAATGTAGGGTAAATGATTATGATGGCGATTTGACGTAGACTTGAAGTAACATTTTTGCGTTAATATTGTTTGATACCTTATATGTGAGGGTATTTCCATATATCTAGTTGGACAATTCCATCTATAAATGGTAATCATGGTAATTTCATACATGATTATAGACAACTTCATCTATAAATGAGGGTAATTCTAGGTAGAATGGTGTACAAGTTTATAGATGTATGGTTAACTTACTACACGATGAGGTCGAGTCATATACGTTGAGGTTAGTTACTTCCCAAAACCATGATGCCATGATGAATATTACAAAAAAATTATAAGCAAATACATAGAATTTTGCACACTAACTTTGTAGTATATGGATAATTAACATGAGACATGGGACCACATGTGATTAAGTGGTGGGCGCGGAGGAGGAGAAGTTTGATTTTGTTGGTTTTTTGGATGGAGTGGTGGTTTTGGTGGATGTGGTTATTTGGTATGTATAGTTTTCTAAAAACCAAAAAAAAAACACAAAAGTAACATATTATTTTCCCAAGAAGATATCTCTAACCAAAACAAAAATCAAGTTATGTTTCTGGGATGCAATGTTTTGCTCGATTGCCTACTTCAAGTTCGAATGCCTACATTAGTGTTCTCACTTAAACCATCAATAATGGTAGTCAATGTTACATGTGAATAATTTGATACTTATTCATGGTAAATTTAGTGTTATAGAAGAGGTTTCATGTTTAGTAGCAAGTAAGAGAAGTATGTAGAACCTAATATATAGTATGTGTTGTAATTTTTAGCTTTATGTTTGAATTTTGGGTTCCATTGGGGAGATTTTGTGTTTAAATTATCTCAAATTCCGATATACAAAATTTATAGTAAATTAATGTCCAAAGTAAGGCAAACCTAGGAACGAATTCATTGTAATGGTTATGTTTGTTTCGTGTTATGAATTGAGTTAGGTTTTTCTATTTTATAATGATTGCTTTTATATCCATGGCAGGGTAACTTTGATTTAATAGGACAAGTAACTTGGAGTAAATAGAATGGATTAAATGATGGTTCATGGGGTAACCCGAATTGAAAGAATAGGTAACTTGATATCAATAGCAGGGTAACTTGGTTTAAATAGAAAAAAATAAATGATGGTTCGTGGGGGTAATCGAATTGAAAGAAGGGGTAATTTGAATTCAATATCAGGGTAACATGGATTAAATAAAAGAAAGTAACTTGAACTCCAATTGGTAGAAAGGATGGTAGGTTGGGGTAAATCTAGTTCCTTATGGGGTACTTTGATTTTATAGGACGAGAAAGTTGGAGTGAATAGAATGTATTAAATGACGGTTTTGTTGGCTTTTTGGCTTTAATCTATGTTTTGATGATTTAATCAACCTAATATAAATTATAATCAATGTAGAGTAGCACACATATTGCATTGCATATATATTGCTTTGTGCTAACTTCTACAGATGATCAAGACTCAAGGAAGAAAGGAAATCAAGTCAAGACATGTATTAAAGCTATATTGAAGACATGTAATCTTGTTTTTTGTGAGTCTTAGGAAATTTGTGTAATTGAGCATACATGAGCTAAAAACTACTCAAACACACACTAGGTTCCTTATAGAAGTCACACACAAAATTTCATATAATTTGGACTTCAATAGATCACCAAACCTAGACTGGAAAACACTTAACTTGAACTGTCTGCCCACATTCGGTCGAACGAAACAGACTGTTCGGTCGACCGAAACAGATCGTTCGATCGACCGAGTGATCAATTACCCAGTTAGTGTTTTACTTTCTGGTTTTGGCCGACCTTCCAGACCTTTTCGGTCGACCGAGTTAACACAATTTTTCGACCGGTTGTTTTGTCGTATTTTACTCAACGGTCGTATTTTTCCAAATACCCGGAAAATATGTTTTCCTATCGGTAAACCGAGGACCTTGATCGGTCGACCGAACTTAAGATATCTCGACAAACCCAAACTGTCTGTTGGTTTTCGGTCGACCGTGGACCTTGTTTCGATCGACCGAATTCGATCTTGTTTGTCAACCCCGTAGAGCTTGTTATGAATCGGTCGACTGAACCCTATTCGGCGTTCGACTGATCACTTAAGTGAACTTAAGTAAAATCCAAATTTGACCAACCAGTCGACCGATATACCCGATTCGGTCGACCGATTTCGTTCTAAATTGGTTCCTGCAGATTTCTATTTTGTGTATCTTACACAACCTTTACCCAATTCTTCCCCAACGGCTATAATTGTCTTGGAGCTTATAAATAGAGTTGTAAAACACATTTTAACACAACTCTCCCACACATATTTGCCTCCTACATTAGAGAGATCATTCCAAACACTCCAAGCCTCAATTTCCACACTTAAGATCAATTCTTATCTTTCTCAAGTGTGCTCAAGTTTAGAGAGTGATGTTCCCACTCAAGTTTGTTGTTGTCAAAGTGAAGTAAAGGTTTCGGTGAAAGCCCAAAGCATCACTTTCGGATTGTGAGAGGAGGAGCCAAGCTCGGCGAGGGTTGTTCGCGAGTTTGAAGATTGTAAAGGCGTTCTCTCCCGACCCGGAACGGGGAGTGGTTAGTGAAGTCGTGAGCGGAGCTCGGTGATCCGAGCGGAGATTGCAAGAGAGGACTAGGACCCGGGTGGGGTGCTGAACCTCTATAAAAATCTCTCATCTCATTGTCGTTTGCTTTATTTCCTTCTCTTTACCTTGCTTGCTTGTTTATTTGTTTTAATTCCGCTGTACATACTTGATTGATTAAATAAGTAGGTAATTAGCTTTAAAGTGATTAGAATTAGAGACCCTTCCGATCCTATATTTGGTATCAGTGCCTTGTGAGCTAAATTTCATTACTTAACCATAATTTTTAGCAATGTCATCAACTTCTAATCATGTAGAGAGATTGTGCACAACTAGACCTCCTTTGCTTAATGTGTTTAATTATGATTATGGAAGAATATGATGAAAATTTTACTAATTTCAAATGACCTTAAGTATTAGATGTTTCTTCAAAATCCCTAGTCTTCATACCTTGGTGACAGAAAGAGGGTGATTGAAGGTGGTTTGTGGTTTTATGGTGGTTTTGTCCTGGTGATGATTGGGTTTCTCTTTCCTAGTCAGATGCGACACGCAAGAGTGCATGGAGAATGGGTAGGAAAGTGAGTAACGAACTCTTTTTCCTAAAAAAACAAAAATTAAACTAAAAGGGAAGAGCTCCTTTGATTAGAGAATACAAACCTAGACCGTTTGACCCTTGATTAGAGAATAACTTATAGAGAATTCTGTCTCTCCCAGGTCAGATGTCTTGCTCCACCATTTGACCCTTGAAGCGTCTGGATTTAGAATATATTGTGAGAGAAGAAATCATGAGACTTCAAAATATATTTCTCATGCCGCTTGATTCACTTCATTTGGATTTTGGATGAGAAAGTTATGCATAAATTACAGCTGATATGTCGATTGTCCGGTTTCCAAATACATTATGTCTTGACACGTACTTTAAAACACGCATATAATTCGGATTTGGCAAGTCTTAAGGAAACGGATATTTTTTTCCTTTCAATTGGCTTTCCAAATGATCTAGAATCATCGAATTTGGTAATCTGATGTAGATGTTATGAATAAAATAAGTGACATGTGCTAGCAGTCCACACTTTCCTTATTCGAACTTTCCTATTTGATGTTGATTGTATAATCCGAATTTGCACTTATAATTTGAATATTTCCCATCAATTTGCAGCACAATAGAGAGCATAAACATGTGGAGTGGATTTCTTGTGTCATGTCTTTCAACTTCACTTTATATATCGGATTTTGTATTTAAGTCCTTCCACTTTTCAATATTTTCAGCAATTGTATCTATTTTCTTGTAACCAACAAATGAAAACAAAACACTCGACATAACATTATTCAAATACAAAAATAAGATAATAGTGAAGGTAAAAATGGTAAATTATGATACTCATCAAATACCCGACACCTATCTTTTACTAGTCCCGAGCAAAACAAAAACAAAAAATACAAACAAACACGAAATTCTAGCTCAGTTTCGTAGGAATCATAGTTGCACTTAGCATGTGCAACAAGCCATTAAACTCCATATTGTCATAGAGGAGGAGTTTTGTCTCCTTAGGGTTTTCAGCAAATATACTCACAGAATCTGAGCTTCGATGCAAAATATCACTAAATTCTCTAAATCAATAAAGCAACCTAGATTAGTCATAGAGTGAAGATTCCAATAGGGTTTAACCAGCCTACTAATTTCACTCCACGCATGTAGTCTAGTGCACTGCTACCCAATATGTTCATACGAAGTTTTCATGAATGATACATGAGTGTTCTTATTATCTTTCAAAAGAATTAAGTTTGCTCCCCTTCTTCTTACTCCTCTACCCTCTTCTAGTGGATTTAATTTGAAATTTTGGGCTTTGGATTGATTTGAGAGTTTGTTTGAGACCTTTTGCCTCTAAGGAGAATTTTCGATTTTCTTTTTTTTTGAATTATATTTTTTTACCACCCAATGGTTTTGGCTCTAGTATTGGATTCCCTTCTTCATTTGTCTCTCCCCACAATATGTCTTATCTACCACCCATAATGGAAATTCAATTGGTCATTCCCAAGTCACGAGACTCACAAGACAAGCAGGTTTCAAGATACCCCTATGGATTTACTGGTTTGAGTGGAAAAACTTGCGTTGGAGAGAGACCTTTACTCAATTCTATTCTTATACCAACTTGTCATTGGATTTAACTTATGCAATTTTCCCCCATAAACTTAACAAATCTATAGATAACAGGAGCCCGGAAATACAAAGTATTTCATTGACACATCACCTTACTTGCTCTGGATTACCCAATTGGACACTACCATAGAGTTCGAGGTGGAATGTAGTATTAGGTCTGAAACTTTAAACCCGGTGTACACCACTCCTTATCACTTGGAGGTTCTCACAAGCACTACATTAGTTTAAGGACCTTCAATCATGGTGATATAATGCATCAGTGCTCAACTTATGTGACTTACTTTTTACTTGCCTCACTACCTCTTGTTGCACAAAACTAATTACAACGCAACACCAAATATCATTCGAAAAATAAGGACTAACTCTCTTTTTTTTCATTAATTCTTTATTTTTGAAAAAAATGAAAAAGAAAGCGGCAAGTAAAAGAAAATAAGTCACATAAAGGATTCATGATTTCATAACATATGGAAGATAAAGTGATCAAACTATCATGATCCTAACAGTACACACAAAAGAAAAAAAGCTATACTATGATAAATATGTACGCTTTAAACACCCCCACACCAAAATCATGCTTTGCCCTCAATGTATGGAATCACATCGTAAATGACAGGCAGATAAAGGAACAATCTTACCAAAGTTCGAGCACATACAGAGAACTCCATATACTTTGAACCTGTAAAATTAATGAGGGAAACAAACAAAATACACTAACATTTTTTATTCGTTTTTATTTTTTAGACATATTTATAACAGAAATGTGATCACATTTTACGAAGATGTTTGTGAACATCACCCACGTGGGATCAAAAATCTGAATTGTGTGCCCATATGACTCTCAACAATAATAACACGAAGATGTTTGTGAACATCACAAGGCAACATATGAGGTAGAAAATTAATCTTCATGTGTTTAGAGCATTCTATTGGTTGGTTGGGAGATAATGACGAAAATGTTTCTACACATAGCAACATTATAAACATGATCGTCAATCCAAACTCTCCAACCTAGTGGTTGATGTGTCGGAATGAGTCGATTAAGATATTGTTCTTTAAAATGGTAGACTAGTCATTTGCCACTTGGTTGAGGTATAGATTCACTCTCAGCTTTTGATTGTCCAACCTGTTGAGTTGTGGATTCGAATTGAATTTCAAGCTCCGCTTGGGACGGTCCAACCTTTTGATTCATTAGTTCAAATTGAGATTGCAGGTCAGGTTGGGTCGGTCCAACCTGTTGAGTTATGGGTTCAAATTGTGATTCTAGCTCAAGTTGATTAAGATAATTATCATTCTCATGTTCACTCACTTGTTGAACTAGTTGACATACTTGCATTGCCAAGGATTGCAACGAGTTGTTGGTGTCTACTAGAAAATTGTTGAAGTTTTGGGTAAATGTTGAAATAGTTTGTTCTATTGAATCAAGTCTTGAGTCAACATTAAAATTCATGTTTTTATATTTAGAAACTGTTGAGGTGGTACTAACATTTTGATGTTTATTCCATGTTTCCTCTTCTACATATTGATAGAGATTTTGGAGTTTAAATGGAGTATTGCGATAAGGTGGATATGTCATATATGAGTTTGGTTCATCTTGGACATCCTAAGAACAATCTTGATATGAATCTGATGGTTGATTGTATGCACAAGCATAAGGGTCATGTTGTGGGCTTTGATGATAAGAGTTAGCCCATTTGGGTTTTCGAGGATTCAAAATGCAATCTTGAGCTATGTGACATCTAAGCCCACACCAATTACAAGATGAAAAATTAAAAGTGGCCCAACCCCTTTCATTGTGTTCCACTTGAAAGTTATTTTGATATATGTTTTCGTTAGACCATGCATATTGAGTTTGATTCCAATGATTGTCATTCATATAATTCTCACCATCAGATTCAAGTGAGAAGGTGCACAGGTTATATCGAGACTTAAATTGTGGGTTGAATCAGAATCATCTCGCCAAAGTCGATTATTTACGTCTCGAGGCCAAGTTTGCATGCACCAAGAAAAACTTTCCAAAAGAGAGATGTTTAAAATTTATAATTCAAACAAATCTTTCCTCTTGGAATTCTTTCCTGAAAAATTTTCAAAATGGATTTGGACAGATCCAAAAAGAGGATTTTTTTTGAAATCTTGGAAATCAGATTAGGATCTTGCAAATCAAATTTTTTGAATTTTCAAATTTTCAGAACTTTTTTAAATATTTTTAATGTTTTTATGCAAACAATAGAAAGGGAAAGATGAGAATTTCCTAAAGAAGAGGTATAAAGGAGTGCGACACTTAGATCAGGAGAGAGATAGACTCGACTTCAATGTGTCAGGTTTAGAATTTCACACCACAAACATGGCTCAAACAACCTAGATCTAGTGTTCTTAAAACTAGACGACTCCTAACTGGTGAGTCGATTAAGTCATTTTTGGTTCACCTCCCTCGACAACCTGATAGAGGCCAGGTTGTGTATTGCTAGTGGGAGCACTTCCGGTGTAACCAGTGTCAATTAAATAACCACTTCTCTTGGGGGAATTTTGTCACCATAAAAACACTTCCTAGACACCAATTTTCTCGAATTACATTCAGGTCATACAAGTCACGACAAAACCAACTCCTTAATTGACTCCGAGTATCCTTAGGGGTCGATGTCTAATTGATTTTAAATTAGGCTCGGGTTACACTTAGGTCGGTGGTTTGTGGGCCGCAGGAGGTGATGAAATCCCCACCGTATCTTGATTTTCCATAGGTGGTGACCTTTAGAGTTTTTTTAACTTAGATTTAACAATCAATCACTCCAAACAAACTCGAATCTCACTCTTGTCCTGATGCAACCCTACGAACTTTATGAAATGCAACCTAATGTGTGAATGCGTGTTGGAAGTACATACATTTCTCCCACAATCAACGACCAACATTGGAAGTAAAGAAAAGACAGTGCATGTAGAAATCAATCTTATATGATGAATGACCTAGGCATGGAAATTTAATCTTTTGATTTGAATATTAGAGACTAAGTTGCTTAAGAGGATGTAAGTAAACATTTTTTGGAATTTCATATCACTATTACAATCAAAACATATCAAGTGTGCCTCTTTGATGATTTATAGAGCAAAAGAATGAAACTTTTGAAACTTGGAATAATTTGACTTACTTAGGTCACTAATAAAGAAATCAAAATCGTTGATATTCCATCAAATTTTCGTCACCAATCGAACTCACAGAAGATCTCGTGTCGTGCACTCAAACTGCACCTTTGAAGAAAGTTGTCAGAAAAATAAATACAAATCGAAAAAAATTGCGCGCTCTCCCCATCAACGATGCCAAAAACTTGATGAGTCCTAAATCTAGCCACAAGCAAATGGGTTGAACACAAGGAGAAGTTGCAAATTTCAGTCAATTTTATTTTTCAATGAAGCACGAGTAATAATGATGATAAATTCAATAATGGTTGTTTTTTGTCTTTTGTTGTATGAAGAGATTAAGAGATAATGTAGATATCATTTTTTTGGGTTTTTTCTATAATAAGAATGCAATCAAATATTATGATGAGATAAAACACTTAGAAGGTGAAAACATTTGCATAGACAAGAATTGGGAAAAATGTTACACATTTCATTAAGCACATGAGATTAGGTTTTGTAAGCATGACTTGAAGTGATTAGACTATCAAATCATCAAACAACAATGAACATGGATCTAATTACAACTTCACAAATTCTTGCAAACAAAGAAGACACGATATAATTCTAAGCATAGATTAAGAAACTTACAAGTAACATTAACCTATCAAATAACTATAAATCATCTATTTCCTTCAAGCGAATTAGCAAAAGTTATAACAAATCAAATATTAACATGATGACAACCCTAATTCTTCATTCATCATAGCTCGTATTCCACCTTCCAAGAGATGGATTTAGTTACACATGATGAAAGAAAACATAAAATAAAAAAATGAGAAGAAAAGATAATTTTATTTATTCAAAAATAAAACTAGAAACTAAGTACATACAACATGAGACTCTCCCATAAAAAAACGAAAATTAAACTAAAAGGGAATGGCTCCTTCGATTAGAGAACACAAAGCTTTATATATAATTCTGTCTCTCCCAGGTCAGTTGTCTTGCATCCACCGTTGGACCCTTGAAACGTCTGCATTTGTAATATCTTGTGAGAGAACAAATTGTGATACTTACACATATATTTCCAATGCCACTTAAAGCACTAGATTTGGATTTCGGAGGAGAAAGTTATGCTTAAATTACCGCTGATATATCGATTGTCCGGTTTCCAAATACAGTTTGTGTTGACACACGTTTTTCACCCTCATATAATCGGAATTTGGCAACTCTTAAGCAAACAAATATATTTTACTCTCAATTGGCTTTCCAAATGATATAGAATCATCAAATTGGCTATTGTGATGTAGATGTTATGAATAGAACAAGTGACATGTGCTGACAGTCCACACTTTTCCTATCTGAACTTTCTTATTTGATGTTGATTGCATAATCCGAATTTGCACTTATAATTTGAATATTTCCCATCAATTTGAAGCACCATAGAGAGCATAAACATGTGGAGTGAATTTCTTGTATCATGTTGATTGACATCATATCATGCATATATTTGTGTCTTATATCCTTTATTCTTAGCTTAAGCAATGCTACGTAACGAGTTTTATGTTTAAGTTTCAGGAATAAATATGTTTGAAGAGAAGAGACACAAAAAAGACTCAAAAGCAAGGAAAATGACTGAGTTGCAAGACCTGGGGACAGAGATGCAAGAGGGAAGGACCTGGATGTAAGCCCAAAGGACCAATGAGCAAATCAAGAAACTCCACACCATCTTGAGGAGTATTTCGGCAATTCGATTTGGTCCTGAGTTCTAACAACCTATCTGGATGCATCACACATGAAGACATGAAGCCAGAAAACCACACTCCAAAACATGGCCGGATCCAGACAATATAGACCGCCAATTGGCGGTCCAAGAATGCTGATTGGCGATCGGTTTTGGTCTGGATCCACTAAGACTTTGGCTGGTCATGTATTAGGTTGTATTTAGTCTATTTTTTGTATAAGTTTAGTCCCATACCGAGGGATTGTCCCGGATTACCTTTCTATATGGCTATAAATAGAACTCTTCCTCCTCATTTGTATTGACTCATTGCTTGGTGGCATTCCCTCTACTTGGAGTAAAAGTCTTGAAGCAAAAACTCAAGGTGGAGAAGAATGTCACTTGTAATGTGAGTCATGTAAATAAAATAATTTTTCTTAGTTTCTTTTAATTTTGTCTTCTCTTTTAATTCTTGCATGCTTCTTTAGTTTAATTTCCTTTCGTTTCGCTTCTTTAATATTTCTTGCTTGCTTAGTTTAATTTCCTTTCAGTAGAATGTTTCATTTTGTTAATGTAGTTTGTAGTGTAATGATTAGTGAGTAGTTCCATCCCCATTTGGGGGTGGGGGTGGGGGGTGGAGAATAATGTGATGTGATTATGTGATGTATTAGGTGTGTGTTATCTTAATCCTTTGAGCTTTATATTATTTCCATAACCATCTAATGAGATTTCACTCTTGTCTTTGATATGCTAATGCTCTTGAATGAAGCTTAACATATGCTTAGATTACTGGACCTATTTTATGGGGAATGATGAGGTGAGGATAAAAATGGAGTTGATAAAGGAAACATGGCTTGTAGTTGCATGTGCTCTTGTTGCCCTTACATTGATTAATGTCTGGTATGTTTTAATGATTGTGTAAATCTTAGTTCAGTGGAGACACAGTGAGGTTTGGTCTTTATGTATGAGTTCATTTAGCTTCATTCCAATTATTGTCTTGTATGTTTTAATGATATTGTGTTATCTTATTTCATGTGGAGGCAAAATTGGATTTAGTTTTATGATTTTCATGCACTACATGTTGTGATGAGCACAAGTGAACACACACATACACATTTTTGTATTCACATTCTTTCTCTACCCCCTATGGGGTTTTGTTTTATTGATTGTTCTTTCCTAGCTTAGTTTGGTGTAATCACAACTTCCTCTCCTTTTATTTCCCACTCACCTTCGAACTAACCAAAGTCGACACACCTCCCTGTGGATCGACCCGTATTTGCCACCGCTTCAACGCGGTCGTGCACTTGCGGTTATATTTTAAAACGTTCAATCATATGTCCTTCAACTTTCACTTTATATATCTTATTTTGCATTTAAGTTCTTCTACATTTCAATATTTTCAGAAATTGTATCTATTTTCTTGTAACCTACAAAATGTAAACAAAACACTTGACATAGAATTATTCAAATACAAAAATAAGATAATAGTGAAGATAAAAATGGTAAATTATAAAACTCCTCAGTTACCCGTGGATTGATACCCATACCTTGTCGATTACCTTTCATGTTTAGAATGATTTTGGTAACAACTTATGCTTCTACCTTACGAAATGGTTACTTGTAAAATTTCAATATTTTCATTTACCTTGTTGATTCCCCTACCCTAATTGTAAGGACCCTAACCCTAGCTTTGGACGTAATGATGTTTAGTCGGTGTTGAGGGTGCTAATTGGTGGCTTTGCCTGGGAATTGAGGGAAGAATAGTGGAGGTATGGTGTTGTGACGTGGGAGGTATGGGTGGGAGAGTTGTAGGGTGCTGTAGGGGTGTGGGTGTTGTTGGTTGTTGTTTTGGAAGAAAAACACACCTCACATCTCTCTCTGTCACTCTCTGTCTCACGTTTCTCTCTTCCTCCTTCCTCTCTCAATCTTCTCCATCGAACTCACCTCTCCTTCTCGCCGGTGACGGACGCACGACCGGAGGAACCCGAGCATGGTCGAGTGGAGGTGATGATCGGAGTGTGAACGTGAGCGTCAGCTGAGGCATGTGGACGAGGACTCCAACGAGAAGGTTTGAGGTATGCCATGGGTTTTAAGGTGTTGGGGCTTGGCTCAGGAGAGGTTCCGGCGTGAGTCTCTTGTGATGGGGCAGTTGCTGGGTTCATGTTAGAAATATTTAGTGGTTATCCTGAGCATTTGTCTTGCTTGTGTTGTCATTAATCTCTTGTTGCATTGATATCTTTGTTAGGATGCATGAGTAGGCGAATGAATAAATGTATGTATATATGTACATGATTATTTTAATGCCTTGAACTGTGAAACCAATTTAGAAAAGTTATTGAATTAGTATATACATGTATTGTGATAATGTGTGACAACTTGTGAATGCTTATAGCGGTGATTAATGCATCAGCTGGAGTCACAAGTATAATGATGTGGAACATGATTTTATTCCATCACTAGCCAAATGCATATCGACTACTATGATGCTACTGCCCTTTCTTTAATATTAATATTATGATAAGTGATGGTTTCTGATGGGAACTTAGTTTAAGCAAGTCGGCATTTCGTTGGATTCCAATTCATGTGTGCATTAACACTAGTTGATTTCATATGCTACCACGTTGACACTATCTACCGTGTTGGCATTAATATCACTTCTTTAGTTGACACATCACCTTATATTACATATGAGTTGTATTCAAGGTTGGTTGTTACATTGTCAAGTAGTATTGCATCCACGATTTATATAACATGATATTTTAGTATGTTTTGCATGCTTCCATATTAGTGACCTTGGGAGAACTTTTAATTATCTTGCATGCCATGTTGATTACGTGTGGGGACGTCTGAAGAAGGCGCGAGAGGTGGAGCTTCGACAAACTCCAGGGATCACAAGAAGAAGGTATGCCAACTTCTTGGATTTGAGGCTTAACCACACGTGTGGGTGTGGAGTTTTGCTCGTTGCCGGAAGTCAGAGACCTCGCCAATGATGAGAGGCAACGAGTTGTTCTTGGCAAGTCCAGAAAGTTGCCAGTTAATGGGTGATCGGTGTGGGTTTGCGGTCGACCGGTTGTAGTGTAAATCTCCATTTTTACCCAACATTGGTCAAACGATGCCTTGCGGCGGTCGACCAGTTGAGCATATTTGATGGGTAGGAGAGTTACTGATGTTTTTCGGTCGAACGGGGGTCCTGAGCCATTCGACCGTTGCTTTGTTTACTGGGTTGGACCGAGCGCTGACCATCTAAATGGTCGACCGCTCGTGACCTTTGTCCGACCGGTAACCTAAGTCACTTTGGTTCGGTCGACCGTTTAGATGTTGGTGTGACCATTCGAGACTTGGTGATTGTAGGAAGGACCCTGTTATTGTTCGGTCGAATGGCCCCCCTGAGCCGTTCAACCGTTGACTTGATTTTGACTTGGATTGAGTCTGGATTTTGACCATATATCAGTCGACCGGTGTATACTCCTTGTTCGACCGTTATGACTAGATGCTTATAGGTTGTCCCCTGTTAATCATTGGTCGACCGAGGCCCCTGAGCCGGTCAACTTGTTTGCCTTGTGTGCCGTAGTTGGTTAGGCCTCGACCCTCTAAACAGTCGACCACCGGTGGATCTTGTTTGACCGTTGAGATCAAGTTTTTAGCACAGAGTTTGACCATTGTACCTTTTTCGGTCGACCTGTATAAATTTATCAGTCGAATGTTTGGGCCCAGAATTGAATCGTGGTCCTAGTGAAGTGTCAACTCTATCCACAGAAACCCGTGTCCTTGCTTAGAGCATTAGCCGAGAGGTGACGGTGGGTACGTTGCTCGTGCCTGCCTAGGGACCGCCGTGTGGAAGAGTGTGGATACTTGGGACGTGTCACCTCTATATTATAGACTGTGATGTAGTATATGGTTTGAATCTCATTAGAGTAGTGGCCTGAGGGATCGTGGATCCCATTGCTTTCACCGGGCACACAGCTGTTGTTGGGTGAAGTAACTATCAGTCTGGATGGCTACGGAGGCCGCTGCCCTGCTTTTATAGCGGTGAAGTTGGTGTCTGTACGTGGAGCTCGATGATCCTGCAGACTTTGGTTTGGATCTGTTGATTGTCTGGCCCTCTGTGTGGTGGATATGTTCGACTGGCCTTGATAGGCATTGATTGCACGATCCCCTACGACCTGTGTGGTTGTGGGAGGGTTGTTGAACGTTTTAATTAAACCGCAAGTGCACGACGTCGGTGAAGACGTGACAAATATGGGTCATCCACAGGGAGGTGAGCAACCTCTTGTTTATCAGAAATCAAGTGGCAAAAAGAGGGAAGAGAGTTTGATTATCCAAATCTACGCTACACTACACTACGAAATAACACATGCATAAGAAAACAACAAATGATTAACTAAAACTTAACTAAGAACGAAATAAGAGTGCTGGAATTCAGAAATGGAAAACCCCTAAGGGGTGGAGTGAGAGCACACATGCAAAGAGGTGGGTGTTGAACACATTCTTTAAGCACAAATGATGGTGGTGTTATCATGCATAGGAAGTGTCTAAATGTAATGGCAAACCCTATCAATCCATTCACCAACCTAGTTGATTAACATTTACATATACAAGTTGTTTATTTAAGAACCTAAACAAGCATGAGAGGTGTCTAATTATTTTGGCAAAACTCATCAAGTTATAAATTCTATCCTAAACAAGCAAGCATACATTCATGTTTTATCAACACATTGTAAATAAAGGGGATGAAACTACTCACTACACATTAGACTAATTATTAAAGTAAGCAAGGAAAGCATATTAACTAAGCTACTAAAACTAATGAAATGAAATTAAACTAAGTAAAACAAGCAACATGAAACAAACAACATAATAAAGAAACTTTTATGCTTGATAAAGCATAATAAAGCAACATGACTCACAATTCAAGTATCATCCTCCTACTTTAGTGTGTGCTTCAAGGCCTTACTTCTAGTAGGAAGAATAACCACTCAAAATATGAAGTGATTACAATAGAAGGTGAAGAGTTATATTTATAGCCATAAAAAAGGCAATCCGGGACAATCCCCCGATTTGGGACTAAACAAATACTAGAAATAGAATAAACACCCTCTAATACATGTGCCAACAAAGTTTCAGCGGATCCAGAAAGATCCAGACCGCCAATTGGCGGTCCATAAGATCTGGATCTGGCTGGAATTCGTCGTGGGCTTTTCTGGTTTTCTCTTTCGGACTTTGATGCATCTACTTTGTTTATTGGAGCTCCGACCCGAATCGAATTGCCAAAATACTCCCCAAGATGGTGTGGAGTTTTCTGTTTTGCTCTTTGGTCATTCGGTCTTACGTTCAGGTCCTTCTCCCTTGCATCTTAGTCCCCAGGTCTCACAATTCAGCCATTTTTTCCTGCTTTTGTATCCTTTTATGCTTCATCTCTTCAAACCTATTTATTTCTGAAATTCAAACATAAAACTCATCACATAGCATTGTTTCACAAAAACCCTTACACTTACAGTTTCACAAAAAGAGTTTAAGGGCCCTTGACTACGACAAACTTCCTTATACTAACAGACATGAATTATTTGACTCACTAGGTTCAGGGTGGACTTTTTTAAATGTTTGAGTGCTGAAACCCTATGATTACCCCCCCCCCCCCCCCCCCCCCCCCCCGAGGGAAAACCGCAACTCGATGAGACCTAAAGCCAGTAAGCTAGATATCCTAATGCATCAAGTTCAAGACAATTTTTGGAGCTTTCTTTTTACTTTGCCTCTCAATGGTTTTGCAAATGCTAAACACACACAAAACCTACAAAAACATTTTCTTTCGCAAACACATGAAGATTTTGAAAGAAATGTGAAAATTTTAAAGCACTAGGCAAGCAAAAGAAGACAAGTCACCCAAGGATCATGGCAAGTAGATATATCAATGTTAAATGCAGCACACTAACATGACCCTAACAATGCACATAGAAGAAAACAAAATCAAAAGAAAAGACTCGACTATGTACACACGTAAAACACCCCCCCCTCCCACACCTACTTCATGCATTGTCCTCAATGAATGTGAGCAAGATACTACATGGATTTATGCATGAAAAATGAAAGATCTCACCAACATAAAACGCAAAAGGATGTTCATGGTTATGTTGATGGAAGCTGAAAGGTCAAAGCTGAAAGGCTCGAACCCCTCATGATATTGGTTGGGTGTAGGCAACATGAATGAGTGCAGTTGTGTTGCCTCACTAGGGTTTAGTTGCTCATCGAACAAAACCCTCCAACCAATACGTGGGTGCATCGGAATGAGTTCCTCACGCTCATTCGATGGATACAGCAGACCTGCATCACTAAGAATGGGGCTTCTCCCCAAGTCATCCATCAAGGACCTCCCACCATCATTTATATCATCAAGCATAAGCTCGGTCGTAGGTGGGTCCTTATTGGAGTCAAGATGAAGCTCAAATGGCTCAATGGCCAAGGGGCATGAGATAGAAACACCTTCTAGTATAGGCATATGATGAGGTCTTACTCTCACTAATAATCTCAACTGAATCATGCAACGAACACTCCTTTTGGACATACATGTTTGATGTCAGTTCACTTTGTTGCATTGCAAAGACAGGCAATGAGTTTCCGCTGGGCCCACAAACATTCTCAATGGGTTGCATTGGTGTTAGGGGTGTTCGTTGATTTTGTGGTGCTTTCTCTAATTGGCGGATGAGATTGAGATTTAAAGGTTGATCCATGGGCTCCTGTTGCCTACCAGAGTTGAACACATGAAACTCGGCACTCATGTTACCGAATGAGAGCTTCATGAGATCATTTCTACAATTAATTAAGGTGTTGGAAGTTGTCAGAAATTGTCTACCAAAAATCAAAGGTATTTGAGAGTGGGTGTTTGCAACAGGATTGATATCGAGGACAACAAAATCGTCTGGAAATATAAAATCTCCAACTTTGATAAGCACGTCCTCAATAATCCCCTTTGGAATACGAATGGATCTATCCACCAATTGGAGGGTGATCTTAGTTGGTTTCAATTCTCCCAAATTCAACTATTATAAACAGAAAACGGGAGGAGGTTGACCCCCGATCCTAAATCAAGCAATACATTACTCATGCTAGTGTCCCCTATCGTACACTGAATAATAGGACACTCAGGATCCTTGTATTTTGTGTAGGCGGGATTGGACAAAAGTGAGCTTACATTTGCAGCCAAGAATGCTTTCTTAGGAACATTGGTCTTCCTCTTGGTTGTGCAGAGATCCTTCAACACTTTGTCATATTGAGGTATTTGTTGGATGACATCCAACAAGGGGATGTTAACCTTCACTCGCTTGAACACCTCTAATATTTTATCCATGGCGTCACTCTGCTTTCTAGTTAACCTACTAGGATAGGGAGCTTTTGGCAGGTAGGTTTTCTGCGGTGCCTGAGAAGGAGACGGTGTATTACCCTCACCCTCAGCCTCTTCTTCACCACCATTCCCACAAAGGGGCTGCATAGATGGTGGTGGCTGTGGCAAGGAAATGTGATTGTCAACCTACTTTCCATTCCTTAAGGTCACAATGGAATTGACATGGTGAACAGGTTCCTCCACATGGTTCACTTGCCGCCCCCGAGGTACCACATTCTCGTTTTGCATGTGTTGTTGCTGGTACATGCGGGGGTTAGCCTCAGGCTGGCTTGGCAAAGATCCTCTCTCTCTTTCATGTACAGACTGA
Source organism: Triglochin maritima (assembly GCA_963682175.1). Taxonomy (NCBI): domain Eukaryota; kingdom Viridiplantae; phylum Streptophyta; class Magnoliopsida; order Alismatales; family Juncaginaceae; genus Triglochin; species Triglochin maritima. Next base: position 19,976,414 of record OY821779.1, read on the forward strand.
GTCAATTGGCCCATCTGAAACTCTAGAGATTTGATGGTCTGCTGATTTGAAGTGAGAACTTGACTTGTGGTTGACATAAAATTTTTCATTGAGTTTTCAAGTCCACGAGTCAAGGTCTCGAGCAAATTGAATTGGGTTTCCATATTATTGGAATTTGGGAAACCCGATTGATTGGTGGTTTGAGCTTGGGGTGGGTGATAAGATTGTGCATGCATGGGAGGTTGGTATGATTGGTTAGGTGGTCGAGAGGAGTTTGAAGGACCACCCGAAACATTATTTTGGTTCCATGAAAAATTGGGGTGGTTCCTCCATCCAGGATTATAAGATGACGAGTATGGGTCATTCCTAGCTCTGTCATAGATGGCATTGACATGTTCCATCTCAGGAGGAATGGACGCACACTCTCTTTCTACATGACCTATCCTACCACATGAATGACAGTGAACTGGACCAGATGTGGACATGTGAGGTGCACCTTGTTGGTTTTGGAGCTCAATCGAATCCATACGGCGCATTAAGGACGCCATGTAGCCTCGGTGGCCGTAGTGGTATCGACAGCAAATGCGGCACCCGATCTAGTCGAGTTTGCATTCGCGATCCTCGCTCCTATGCTAGATGATACATGTGGTTCCCTCACACTCTCCCATTGCATGGTTTTTTCAGCGAGGTCTTTTAGGAAAGCCCGTGCCTCCCTTTCATCCTTTCCTAAGAACTCTCCTTGACACATGGACTCAAGGAGTGTTCGGGACGGGATGTGAAGACCCTCGTAAACAATCTGACAAAGACGTCACAACTCAATGCCATGGTGAGGGCACGAGGATAGTAGCTCCTTGAACCTCTCTAGATATGCATGAAATGTTTCAGACTCAAGTTGATAGAACGAATTCATTTCGTTCCTCAATTTTTGAGTCCGATGATTTGGGAAGTACTTCTTGAGGAATGCAGATTGAAACTCGTCCCAAGTCCTAAAGGCATTTGCCTGGTTGATGTACAACCACTTCTTGGCATCATCCTTCGGCGCAAAGGGGACAAGCCTAAGATGGATAGAGTCTGTGCTAAGTTGTTGCAGCTTGAATGTAGCACAGACCTCCTCAAATTCCCTAAGAAAGATATAGGGGTCACCTTTCACAGTGAAGTAAGGGAGCATGGAAATAAACTGAGGCTTAACCTCAACATGGTTCCCATTTGCCTCTGGAAATACGATGCATGAGGGTAGAGTAGTACGGCTCGGGTAGCATCGATCACGTAGAGGTATGGGAGCCACAACAGGAAGCACAGGTGGAACAGGTGGGTCCAGCGACTGCTCCTCCTCATGGAAATGAGCATCCATTGAACTCGGACTGTGTGCGACATGAGAGGAGGAAGGCATCGAGAAATCGACAACCGAAGCAGGGTTCACAACGCGCCTCGTCAAACGACCACTCTCGTCTCGTGCCCACGAAAGCATGCACAAAGGTGCACACAAACCAAAACTTTTTTTAACAAAGAATGTGCGTAGAGGAGAAGACGGGGGAATACAGGAGAGAAAGAATGACTCAGGAGAGAAGGGAAGAAGTCCTTATGCTACGGCGGATGGGTACAGGTAGAAGCACACAAGCAAACAAGGCTCAAGTAATCCTAAGGTCGCTATAGGTCCTTACAGCTAGACGACGCCTAACTGCGAGGTCACACGGCCTCAACACGCCTCACCTCCCTACGACGATGACCACAAAGCCCAGCAAGTGAGCCAAGATCCAGAGATCTCGTCTCTCCTACTATCGACAAAGTGGGCCATGATGGTCGTGACCGGATCACTTTCCTAATGCGTCAGAGATCCTTAGGGACAATGTAAACTTGATTTTAAAAATTAGGCTCTTGATTAGTGAGGTTTGTGGGGGCGAAGGAAAGGGTGATGAAATCCCCCACCTTATCTTTTATGGGACAACCCCTCCTTAGTAGCATTTTGGAGTCTTAATCTAACAATCAAATCTCCAAATAAACGCCCAACTCACATTTGTTTCAATGCACTTCCTACTAACTAATGCATGTTCATACGAAATGCATGAATGAGAGTAGAAGGTGCGTACCTCACGCCAGCACTCAGCAACTGAAAATAAAGCTAAAATAAAAGACAATCTACATGCTTAAGTCACATACATGATGCATGACCTAAACAAGAAATAATGCCTAATCTTTTGCTTTGGGCTTTAAGGTCTAAGTTGCTTAAAGGAAGTTTGATTATTGATCTGGGAACAAACTATAAGACATGCCAAATCAAGTCCCAGATCACTAAATTAATTATGGCAACAAGATGAAGAAAAGAGAAGGGAAACAGGGCTCACCAGACCTCCAATTGGCGGTCCAAAGTGCCCAGGTTGGCCTCCAACTTCTCTTGCTGCCTCCCCTTGTGACTCTAAGTATCCTGAAACAAAGAAAAACTATAAAACACAAATTAAATCCACTCGAATCGTCCAAACAAGAGTCTGGACTGACACTTCCCTGGCAACGGTGCCAAAAACTTGTTGAACGTTTTAATTAAACCGCAAGTGCACGACGTCGGTGAAGACGTGGCAAATATGGGTCGTCCACATGGAGGTGAGCAACCTCTTGTTTATCAGAAATGAAGTGGCAAAAAGAGGGAACAGAGTTTGATTATCCTAATCTACGCTACACTACACTACGAAATAACGCATGCATAAGCAAACAACAAATGATTAACTAAAACTTAACTAAGAACGAAATAAGAGTGCTGGAATTCAGAAATGGAAAACCCCTAAGGGGTGGAGTGAGTGCACACATGTAAATAGGTGGGTGTTGAACACATTCTTTAACCACAAATGAAGGTGGTGTTATCATGCATAGGAAGTGTCTAAATGCTATGGCAAAACCTATCAATCCAGTCACCAACCTATTTGATTAACATTTACATATACAAGTTGTTTATTTCAGAACCTAAACAAGCATGAGAGGTGTCTAATCATTTTGGCAAAACTCATAAACTTATAAATTATATCCTAAACAAGCAAGCATACATTCATGTTTTATCAACACATTGTAAATAAAGCATTCATTCCATTCTCTAATGCATGTATGAACATCAACTCCACCCCCCAAAGGGGATGGAACTACTCACTACACATTAGACTAATTAGTAAACTAAGCAAGGAAAGCATATTAACTAAGCTACTAAAACTAATGAAATGAAATTAAACTAAGTAAAACAAGCAACCTGAAACAAACAACATAATAAAGAAACTTTTATTAAAATGACTCACAATTCAAGTAGCATCCTCCTACATTAGTGTGTGCTTCAAGGCCTCACTTCTAGTAGGAAGAATAACCACTCAAAATATGAAGTGATTACAATAGAAGGTGAAGAGTTCTATTTATAGCCATAGGAAAAGGCAATCCGGGACAATCCCTCGATTTGGGACTAAACAAATACTAGAAATAGAATAAACACCCTCTAATACATGTGCCAGCAAAGTTTTAGCGGATCCAGAAAGATCCAGAGCGCCAATTAGCGGTCCCAGACCGCCAATTGGCGGTCCATAAGATTTGGATCTGGCTGGAATTCGTCGTGGGCTTTTCTGGTTTTCTCTTTCGGACTTTGATGCATCTACTTTGTTTATTGGAGCTCCCACCCGAATCGAATTGCCAAAATACTCCCCAAGATGGTGTGAAGTTTTCTGTTTTGCTCTTTGGTCCTTCGGTCTTACGTTCAGGTCCTTCTCCCTTGCATCATAGTCCCCAGGTCTCACAATTCAGTCATTTTTCCCTGCTTTTATATCCTTTTATGCTTCATCTCTTCAAACTTATTTATTTTTGAAATTCAAACATAAAACGGGTCACATAGCATTGTTTAGGTGAAAGATAATTGATATAAGATACAAACATATGCATGAAATGATGTCAATCAAGGGACTCTCTACGGCCTGTGTGGTGGTAGGGAGGATCGCATGTGGCCTGTGTGGTAACGACGATGGACTGCCGACGATGTTTTCCGGTAGGTAGCTCGATTGGGCACCTATCAAGTGAGATGTACCATACAACCTGTGTGGCGGCGGTGATGGACCGACCTGAGCGACGTCTCCGTCGGTGTGGTGGTGGACCACGATGTTTTCAGATCTGATTCTACCAGTGTGGAAGTGCGAACGCCTCCTCACCAATCCCTTTTGCTTGTGTAGCCGCGTGTGGGGTGTGTGTTGCGTACTGTCTACTAGACCATATGTGCCTACGGTAGGTCTTCACGGAGACCCGATGTTTGTGGACCATGCGACCTGTGTGTCGGCGGTGATGCCTGTGGACCGTGCGGCTTTTGTGGCAACGGTGGTGATTGCAGACCGTAAGGCCTGTGTGGCAACGATAATGATTGCGGGACGAATGCCCAGTTTTACCCTCGAAGGAAATGTTGTTTTATTGCTTTGTATCATGCCATGCTACACTAGTATGATAAGGCATATATGTGAGCTTGTCATACGGGGTTTCCTAATGGAAACTTAGGCATTGTTGTTATGGGTATTTTCAGGACCGCGGTAGGTTCTGGCGGGTGGTGACCGAGGGAGATATCATTGTTAGGTCTTTATGATTACATGTTTCTATATCTTTGTATCTTCCTATTCGAAAATGTAATCATACTTTTGATAAACTCTTATGTAATATGGTGCACCAGAGATATTTGAGTATTTTTATGAGTAATGTCCCCACTCTTGATGGTTTTAATCATTGTGTTCCTTTGATTTTAATATTTTAATTTTTTCACTGTTCGGAGATGTTACACTAATGTCACAGACTTGGTCTTCAGATGTTCTTTAACTCAGTTCCAGAGTCGTAAATGTTGTAATTGTACCATATCGTTTGGCTGCACTCTACAACCTTTTAATTTTCCATAAGCTACCTTATTAAAAATATAGCCGTTTACCTTGTTCATTGACAATGATGTTTTGATGAAGTCTTAGAATATCTTCTTTCGAGAAGACAATGCTGACATAATACTAAATTAATTTTTTCGTATGCAAACCATGAATAGTTACTTCTTTTACCTATTCGACATGGACTAAGAAGGCCGACTTGCAAGTGTCTTTTGGGCGGAGTATTCGTCTTGACTGGTCTACTGGTACTTTAGCGACGCAATTTGTTTCGATGCCACCTACTTAATGAACAAGTACGACATGACTTTTGCTCCTTTCGTTGGTGTTAATCACCATAGTCAATCTATTCTCTCAGGATGTGGTTTGCTAAGCTGCGAGAGACCACCAAGAACTACATTTGGTTGTTCAAGATTTCGTTATCTTGCATGTCTGGTTCGTAGCTTGTCCATCTTTTACTTACACTTTATCTCTGCATGTTTGTCTAGCTACCTCCTACTCTGATCTTATTTGTTCTCAATGTATAACTGTTCTTCCTTGAACAATTATAATTCGTCAATCCAGTACGAAAATGAAAGTCGTTGAAACCAATTTTTATAAGGTAAGGCATGACTTGTGTCTATGACATATATGTTGGCTTTTTGGCCTTAATCTATGTTTTGATGATTTAATCAACCAAATCTTAATTGTGATCATGTAGAGTAGCACACATGTTGCATTGCATATATATTGCTTTGTGCTAACCTCTACAGGTGATCAAGACTCAAGGAAGAAAGGAAATCAAGTCAAGACATGTAATCAAGCGAAATTGAAGACATGTACTTTGTATTCCTTTGAGTCTTAGGAATCTTGTGTAATTGAGCATACTTGAGCTAAAAACTACTCAAACACACACTAGGTTCCCTATAGAAGTCACACACGAAATTTCACATTATTTGGACTTCAATAGATCACCCAAACTTAGACCGGAAAACACTAAACCAAAACTTGAACAGTCTGCCGACATTCGGTCGACCGAAACAGACTGTTCTATTAGTGTTTAACTGCCCAAGTTTGGTTGACACAATCTTTACCCAAATCATCCCCAATGGCCATAATACCTTAGGAGCTTATATATAGGTGTTCCCTTGACACAATTAGACATCTCTTACACTTCCATTTGTCAAATACACCGAAGAGAAACTCCCAAGTCTCCCATTCCCCAAATCCTACTCTCCAAGCTTAAACTTCTGCATCTTAGCATCAATTTCACATCCTAATCTAAGTGTGCTCAAGTTAGAGAGTGTGTTCCACTCAAGATCTCAGTTGTAAAGAAGAAATGACTTCGGTGAAAGCCCGAAGTGTTCCTCTCGGATTGTGAGAGAAGAAAGTCAAGCTCACGAGGGTGTTCGTGGAGCTTGTTTTGTAAAACGCTTAATCTCAGCCCGGAATGAGGTTGATAGTGAAGATGAAAGCGGAGCTCGAGGGTTGCTTGCAAGAGAGGAAGTAGGCGGGAGGCCGAACCTCTATAAAAATCTGGTGTCATCATTGTGGTTTGCTTTGCTTACTTGTATTTAGTTTAAAATTTCACTGCATATCTTTTATTGATTAAACAAGTAGGTAATTAGCTTAAAAGTGATTAGAATTAGAGACTCTCACGATCCTACATTTGTTATCAGAGCCTTGTGAGCCAAATCGCATACTTAATCGTATTTTTAGCATGACTTCTACATCATCTGATCACATAGAAGGATTATGCACAATTCGACCACCTTTGCTTAATGTGTCAAATTATGATTATTGAAAGAATAGGATGAAAATTTTCCTAATTTCAAATGACCTCAAGTATTGGATGTTTCTTCAAAATCCATAGACACCCCCAAATGAAGATGAATTATATTCACTTACTAGGCCCAAATTAAAGAGCTTGAAATGAACTCTAAAATAATGATATTGTGGGCTAAATGAGGGTGAATACAATAGAATTAGGGGTTGTGAAAAATAGCAGAACTATGGAAACCCGCATTAGTCTCCTGAAGCATAAATATGAAATATTTTCTATGCAAATCGGTGAGAACATAAGCGACATGAACACTCACTTCACCGATATTACTAACTCTATTTTGGTTCTTGGAAGAAAATTAAATGAAGGAGAGATGACAAGGAAATTCCTTTGGTCGTTACACAATGATTGGGAAGATAAGGTGGTCGCAATTGAAGAAGCACACGGCCTTTCCCAACTCAAGATGGAGGAGTTAATTGGAAACTTGATGGCGTACGAACATCAAATCAACCATCGAAAGGAGAAGAAAGCTTCAAAGAACAAACTCTTCTTGTCATTACATACAAATATTGAGCAACCAAGGAGGAGTGTAGAAGATTAGGGCATTGAAGTCCTAGCCAAAGACTTCTTCAAATACCTCAAGAAGGATAAGGGAGAAAAGAATGAAAGAAGAGGTAGAAGAAGTGAGAAAAGAGAAAAAGAAAAGGAGAAGGAGGAGGCGAAAATGAGAGAAGAGAAGGGGAGAATAAAAAGGAGAGAAGAGAGAGGAGAAGAGAAAAAGAAAAGGAGAAGGAGGAGAGCAAAAATGAGAAAAGAGAAGGGGGAAGAAAAAGGAGAGAAGGGAGAAGAGAAGAGAAAATGATAAGAGCAAGAGAAGTGATTGATTCGTTTTATATTAAACTGCAAGTGCACGGTCGCGTTGAAGTGGTGGCAAATATGGGTCGATCCACAGGGAGGTGTGTCAACTTTTGGTTTGTGCGAAGGCGAGTGGGAAAGAAATGAGAGAAAGGTTGGTTACACTAAACTACACTAAAATGCTAAAGGAAATGGAAGATAAGCAATAAAACTAAACCCCATAAGGGGTAGAGAAATAATGTGAATATAAAGATGTGTGTGTGTGTGTTCAATTAAGCTCCTCACAACATGTAGTGCATGAAATCATAAAACTACATCCAACTTTGCCTCCACATGAATTAAGATAACATAATATCATTAAAACATACAAGACAATAAATGGAATGAAGCTAAATGAACTCATGTATAAAGACTAAACCCTACTATGCCTTCACATGAAATAAGATACCATATTATCATTAAAACATACTAGGCATTAACCAAGGTAAAGGCAACATGAGTACATGCAACTACAAATCATGTTTCTTTCATCAATTCTATCCATATCCTCACCTTATCATTCCCCATAGAATAGGTCCACTAATCTAAGCATAAGCTAAGCTTCATTCAAGAGCATTAGCATATCAAAGAAAAGAGTGAAGGGATTAAGATAACACACACCTAATACACTACATGATTATATGACATATTTCTCCACCCCCCAAATGGGGATGGAACTACTCACTAATCATTACACTACAACCTACATTAAAATGAAACATTCTACTGAAATGAAACTACACTAATCAAGCAAGAAATATTAAAGAAACTAAAATGACATAAAACAAAACAAGCATGCAAGCATATGAAAGGAATTTAAACTAGGAAAGAAACAACACAACTAAAGGAAAACATCTATTTATTACTCACTCAATTACAAGTAGCCTCTTTCTCCACCAGAGTTTTGCTTCAAGACTTCAATCTTAGTAGAGAAGATGGCCACCAAGAGAGGAGATGGGATACACGAGAGGAGGGAGAGTTCTATTTATAGCCATAGAAAAAGATAATCCGGGACAATCCCCTTGTATGAGACTAAACAAATACCAAAAATAGCCTAAACAAACTCTAATACACGCGCTCCAGAAGTCTTAGCGGATCCGGAGAGATCCGGACCGCCAATTCGCGGTCCCAGACCGCCAATTGTCGGTCCATAAGCTTTGGATCTGGCTGGTTTTTTTTGTGGGTTTTCCTGGATTTCTTTGTCGGTTTTTGATGCATATACTTTGTTTATTGGAGCTCTGACCCAAATCGAATTGCCAAAATACTCCCCATGATGGTGTGGAATTTTTTGTTTTGCTCTTTGGTCATTCGGTCTTACGTTCAGGTCCTTCTCCCTTGCATCTTAGTCCCCGACTCTCTCAACTCAGTCATTTTTCCTATCTTTTAGGTCCTTTCATGCCTCTTCTCATCAAACCTCTTTATTTCTGAAATTCAAACATAAAACTCGTTACGTAGCATTGCTTCGGTGTAAGATAATGGTTATAAGATACAAATATAAGCATGAAATGATGTCAATCAAATACCCCCACACCTAAGTTTTTTCTAGTCCCGAGCAAAACAAAGAAAGAGAAAAACAAACGAGAAACAAGAAATACTAACTCACTTTCGTAGGAATCACGGTTGCAGTTAGCACGTGCAACAAGCTGTTAAACCTCCTTGTTGCCAAGGAGGAGAACTGTTGTCTCCTGAGTGTTTTCAGCGGATATACCCACAAAATCCGAACAAGATGCATTATTCATTCTAGACACTCGACTCGTTGGACAAATTTTGTCGATCATTGGACGCGGTAATCCTACGGGCCAACTCTATATAGGTAATCAGTCCACACACCTAGCCTAATGAACCATTCGTGCAAGTTAAATAAGGAATTATGTAAAAGACATGGACAACCTCAACATCCTCAAGTGATACAAAATGCAAAGTCCATTATGGTTCTTATTTGCATTACCATTTTTTTCTTTTTGTTTCTTTTCTCATTTTTTTGTTTTTCTTCTTTTCTTTTTATTAGTTGGAACTTCATTCTCCCAGGGTCAGGTTTCGTACATCATTACCCATGAGGACTTACACTATCACGTACACCTTTCCACAAATCTCCACATAGGGCAATCCCTATCACCCGTGTAACGGAAGTTCGGTCGGTGCATCCCAAGTCAGATGACTCGAAAGTACGAGGCACAAAATCCCCTCAGACCTACTTTCCAAAGTGATAGGAGATGTGCGAGAAGAGAGAACACCTACTCACTTATTTCTTATCTACACATGAACCAAAACCCCTACACTTAATGTCTCACAATAAGATTTCAAGGGTCCTTGACTACAACAAACTCCCTTAAATTAACAGACACAAATTATTGACTCACTAGGTTCAGGGTGGATTTCTTTAAATGTTTGAGCATTGTAACCCCATGATTACTCACCCCCGTGGGAAAACTGGGGTGTATCCTAACGACTAGATAAATCCTAAAGACACTGTACTAGATATCCTAATGCATCAAGTTCAAGACAATTTTGGGAGCTTTCTTTTTACTTTGCCTCTCAACAGTTTCACACATGCTAAACACACGCAAAACCCACAAAACATTTTCTTTCGCAAACACATGAAGATTTTGAAAGAAATGTGAAAATTTTAAAGCACTAGGCAAGCAAAAGATGACAAGTCACCCAAGGATCATGACAAACAGATATATCGATATTAAATGCAGCACACTAACATGACCCTAACAATGCACACAAAAGAAAACAAAAATCAAAGGAAAAAGACTCAAATATGTACACACGTAAAACACTCCCCCACACTTACTTCATGCATTGTCCTCAATGAATGCGAGCAAGATACTACATGGATTTATGCATGAAAAAGGAGAGATCTCACCAACATTAAGTACAAAGGGACGTTCAAGGTCATGTTGATGGACACAAACCCGAATTTCCTCAAACCTGTGAAATGCTAAAGAAGGGATACCAATACGTGAAAGAAAGGGGACCCAAATACTCAAGGGTTGGGGCCCACAACAAACGATGCTCACTGAAGGAGTCTTCTTTTTTTTCTTCTTTTTTTTAACTTTATACAAACATGAAAGCTCAACCATTCATGCAGGAGCATGAATGGTTGAGTGCGAGAGAGGTTCATGAAGGAACGTGACCTCCTCGACTTCGGCTGGTGCCCCCTCCAAGTAGGGTTTGAGGCGTTGTCCATTAACTTTGAACACGTCCCCATTCCCTGGGTTCAAGATGTCAACCGCTCCATGAGTAAACACGGTTTGGATAATAAAAGGGTCAGACCAACGACTGCAGAGCTTACCCGCAAACAGATGAAGCCGGGAATTGTAGAGCCACACCTTCTGCCCAGCCGTAAACACCTTTCGCATAATCATGCGATCGTGAAACAACTTGGCTCGGGACTTATGAATTTTGGCATTTTCATACGCAACATTGCGTAGCTCTTCCAACTCCACAATGTCAAGTTTACGCTTCACCCCTGCTTGATCAAGATCGTTATTCAGATTCTTGATCGCCCAGAAAGCACGATGCTCAAGCTCAACGAGTAGGTGACAAGCCTTGCCGTATACTACCTGATATGGGGACATACCCAAATTGGTCTTGTACGCGGTGCGGAAGGCCCACAACGCGTCATTCAACTTAGTTGACCAATCCTTCCTTGAGGAACTAACCGTCTTCTCAAGAATTTGCTTTAATTGACGGTTAGAAACTTCGACCTGCCCACTACTTTGCAGATGATATGGGGTCGCAAGCTTGTGGGTGATCGAATATTTCCTCATAAGCGCTTCAAATGAGCGATTACAGAAGTGGGTACCCCTATCGCTGATTATGGTACGAGGAGTACCAAATCATGCAAAAATATCCCTTAAGAGTTTGGTGAACACCTTATTGTCATTGGTCTTTATGGGTATAGCCTCAACCCACTTAGATACATAGTCAACGACCACCAGAATGTAAACATTCCCGAACGAGTTCGGGAAGGGACCCATAAAGTTATGCCCCATACATCGAAGATGTCGACAACAAGGACATTTTGCAAAGGCATCATGTCACGTCGACCAATCCAGCCAAGGTGCTGACACCTATCACATTGCTTACAAAAGTCATAAGCATCTTTGAAAAGAGAAGGCCAGTAGAATCCAGATTGGAGCACCTTGGCGGCAGTTTTCTTTGCTCCAAAGTGTCCTCCACATGCCTTAGAGTGGCAGAAATGGAGCACACTTTGGAACTCGTTATCTGGGACGCATCACCTAAAAATTTGGTCAGAGAAGTATTTGAATAGGTATGGGTCATCCCAATGAAAGAATCTGACATAAGATCTAAATTTGGTTTGGTCAGATTTTGACCAACCCACAGGAAGTTGCTCGGTCACGAGGTAGTTCACGATGTCGGCAAACCAAGGGTTATCTTCGATCGTGAACAACTGCTCGTCAGGAAATTTGTCCTCAATAGTTTGGTCCTGTGGGTTGGTCGTCTCTAGACGAGACAGGTGGTCTGCTACAACATTTTCACACCATTATTTTGTCCCGAATCTCGAGATCAAATTCTTGTAACAACAAGATCCATCTCAAGAGTCGGGATTTTGCATCGTTCTTTGCCATGAGGTGCTTGATGGTTGTGTAATCAGAATAGATAGTGACATGGAAGCCAATCAAGTACGACCAGAATTTCTCCAAAGAAAATATGATCGCGAAGGTCATAGTGTAGTTCAATTGGGCATCATTGAGTGTTCTACTGGCATAGTAGATCACATGAGGCAATTTGTCCAATCATTGCTAGAGCACTACTCCCATAGCGAAGTCAGATGCATCACACATTAACTCAAAGGGTTCAGTCCACACTGGTGCCTTAATTATGGGAGCTGAAGTCAACTCTTTCTTCAAGGTCAAAAATGCATGGTGGCAATCCGGTGTGAACTCAAAAATGGCATCGTTAGCCAACAATGCGGTGAGAGGTCGAGTAATTTTGCTAAATTCCTGAATGAACCGCCGATAGAATCAAACATGCCCCAAAAAGGCGCGGATATCCTTCACATTACGTGGCGGTGGGAGACTAGCAATAAGACCCACTTTGGCGAGATTGACCTCAATTCCCCTACTTGAGACCACATGTCCAAGTACAATCCCTCGCTTCACCATGAAGTGACATTTCTCCCAATTGAGAGCGAGGTTCTTCTCACGGCATCGCTTGAGGACAAGGCTCAAGTGACGAAGGCACTCATCAAAGGAAGTGCCAAATATGGAAAAGTCGTCCATGAAAATCTCAAGGAAACGCTCTACCATATCGGAGAAGATGTTGATCATACACCTTTGAAACGTTACCGGCGCATTACATAACCCAAAGGGCATGCGACGGTAGGCAAACGTGCCAAACGGAAAAGTAAATGTGATTTTCTCTTGATCCTCGGGGGCGATGGGAATTTGGTTGTAACCGGAGTATCCATCAAGAAAAAAAATACTCATGTCCGGCCAACCTTTCCAACATCTGATCAATGAATGGCAACGGGAAATGATCTTTCCGCGTTGCCGCATTGAGCTTGTGATAATCAATGCAAACTCGCCAACCAGTTTGCAGGTGTGTCGGGATAAGCTCATTATGCTCATTCTCCACAATCGTCATGCCTGACTTCTTGGGAACCACATGGACAGGACTCACCCACGAACTATCAGAGATAGGATAGATTATGCCATGATCCAAGCACTTGAGAACCTCCTTTCGAACGGCTTCTTTTAGTACAGGATTCAATCTTCGTTGTGGGTCCCTGCGGGGCCTAGAATCCTCTTCCTTGTGGATCCGATGCTGAACAATACCAGGGCTAATTCCCTTCATATCCTTCAAGGACCACCTGATTGCCTCTTTGTTTTCAAAGAGTACTCTTTTGAGGGCAACCTCTTGATGTTGTGCAAGATCAGAGGCAATAATGAGTGGCAAGGTCTCATTATCCCCTAAAAAGATGTACTTTAGCTTATCGGGGAGCAGTTTAAGCTCGACCAGAGGTGTGTCCTTGTCGGATTCAGAGTTACTTTCAAGTGGCTCAAGGGCCACGGGGTAAGAGGAGCAAGCACCCAGATGTGCCTCCTCGTCCATACGCTGGCGAATTCCTCAAGATCCTCTTCACTCCCAACCTGGTCATTAGGCACCTCAATAATATGTCGATGTGAGTCGAACATGCCTAATGACTCGGGCTCATCCGTGTCCTGGATGAAATTGGCTCCGATAGTGTCGTCGAAGAGCCCAGGTTGCTTACCAAGAGTAAAGATGTTGAAATCCACCGTAAGGTTTCCAAAAGACAACCTCATCAAGCCATTGTGATAATTGATCAAAGCATTAGATGTCACAAGAAATGACCTCCCAAGGATCACAGGAATTTGTCCTTGTGGGTTGAACACGGGTTCAGTATCCAAGATGATGAAATCAACTGGAAATACGAACTCACCCACTTTTATAAGGACATCCTCCACACTCCCTCGTGGAATCTTGACGAATCTGTCAGCCAACTGGAGGGTTGTCCTCGTTGGTTTAAGATTGCCTATTCCAAGGTTGACATAGACAGAGTATGGCAAGAGGTTCACATATGCTCCCAAATCCAATAAAGCTTGAGAGATTGTCACATTCCCGTTCATGGAAGAGACAGTTGGACAACCTGGGTCCTTGTATTTGACTTGCATGGGTTGTGTCAAAATTGAGCTCACATTGGCGGCCAAAAAGACCTTTTTGGGAACATTTATTTTTCTCTTAGTGGTGCAAAGGTCCTTGAGGAACTTTGCATACAGTGGCATTTGTTGAACAACGTCCAACAACGGGATGTTCACCTTTACTTGCCTAAGTACCTCAACGATCTTGTCCCAATGCTCATCATGTTTTTTAGTCAACCTATGACGGAATGGTGCCTTGGGGACATAACAATCACGAGGAGGAGTCTTAGAATTAGGTTCCTTAACAGACTCAAGACTCTCCTCGGAAGTCTCACAAACAGGGTTGGCTTCAGGCATTTCCACATTGTTGTCAACAACCCTTCCCGATGTCAAGGTATGGACAACATTGGCATGTTGGGAAGGGTCACTTTCAACATTGTGTACATTCTGCCTAGCATGAGCAGGTTGACCCCTGGGATTTACCACAGGTTGACTCGGGAACTGACCCTCCTCGCATTCATAGAACTGATGAGCCAACTGGCTAACTTGCTTTTCCAAAGATTTGATTGTACTTTGCATGCTCTGCATGAATGCTTGAAGGGTCGAATCACTAGAAGGGTCCTTGGGGCCAACCCGCTGGCGTGGTAGAATCTGGTTTGAATAACCCGACGATGAGGCCTGAGCAGATTGGTAATTATGGTGCTGAGACCTTTGATGTGGGGGTTGGTAGGTTGCTGATGGGCGTGGAGGTTGATAAGGTTGAGGTTGAGCGTGCGAGCTCTGACCGTGACCCCCACTAGGCCCCCAAGAGAACTTAGGATGGTTACGTCATCCCAGGTTGTAGGAGTGATTGTACGGGTCGTTACGGGACCTCTATTGATACATTGCATTTGCATGCTCAGTATCCCTTGGAGAGTAAGCGCATTCCAAGTCATCATGGCCCGTAAGTCCACACCTACTACACCCAGGAGTAGCGACCTGAGCTACAGGAGCTCGGTCCAACTCTAAACTCTCAATCCTACGCATGAGAGCAGTCAATTTTGCCACAGATGCGATAGTTGACTCAACATGATATGATCCAGCCCGACCAGAAGACCTGGCGGCTGGTGGCTCTCTCATGGTGTCCCACTCGAAGGTACATTTAGCCATTAACTCAAAAGTGTCCCATGCCTCATTGATGGGTTTCATTTGTAAATCACCCTGAAACATCGACTCCAACAATGTGCGGGTGTTGTAGTTGAGGCCCTCATAAACAATTTGGCACAACTGCCATAGCTCAAGTCCATGATGAGGGCACTGTTGGAGAAGGTCCTTGAACCTCTCAAAGAAAGCATGAAAAGATTCGGTCTCAGTCTGATACATTTGATGTATCTGGTGTCGTATCTATTGAGTTTTCCTTTGAGGGAAAAATCTCTTCAGAAATATGGTAACAAAGTCATCCCAATACCGAATAGAGCTCGTCGGGAGACTGTACATCCATTTCTTGGCGTTATCCTTCAATGCGAAAGAAATCATCGTCAACCGGACTGAATCCTCGTGAAGCTGTTGAAGCTTGAACATGGAGCATACTTCCTTGAATTCGAGTATAAAAATATACGGATCCTCCTTATTGGCAGTAAAGGTTGGAAGCATGCTCAAATATTGAGGTTTTAGCTCATAGTTGTTCCCGCGAGCAGGGGGAAGAACAATGCAAGAAGGCTGCGCGGCCCAAACAGGATGGGTCTGCTCCCACAAAGTCATTGGTCTATCCTGTCGAGCTAAAGGTGGTGGTGCACCAAGAATTCGATCCTGACCAAATCCCTCTTCCTCTCGAGTCAGAGGAGGAGGAGGAGAAGGAGGTCTACGTGGAGGTGGGAGCGGACCGAGGTAATCCATGTATGGAACCCGGTCTCCCTCGTCCCCACGAGACAACTTGGCCTCATGCTCCAAAGGAGCACGAGGCGGAGATGACCGACCACCAAGACCATCCATCTCAGAAAAATACACTCTCTCAAGTCGAGCGCTCTCACCAGAACGAGTCCAACCTCGCATAAAATGCTCGACTTGACTCTAAAAAACACTCAACTCTAAAAAAACTCAGAGGAGGAGACTACTCGTAGAGAATAGATGAGGAGAGGACTCAGATGAGGAGGGAAGAATCCTTAGATCTAGCGTGGGTAATGGGATCAGGTAGAAGCTTAACTAGCAAGCACGACTCAATCAACTTAAGGCTATGGGTCCTTAGGCTAGACGATGTCTAACTTCGAGGTCACTAGCCTCGACACGCCTCACCTCCCTACAATGAGGACCACAATGCCCAGCAAGTGATACCAGATCCGGAGATCCAGTACCTCCTACTATCGACAAGGTAGGCAACGCCGATCAGGCCATGACGGTCTCAACTAGATTACTCTCCTAGTGCGTCTGCAATCCTTAGGGCCAATGTCTACTTGCTTTTAGAATTAAGGCTTTCATTAAGAGTAATTTTTGGGGCCAAGGAAAGGGTGATGAAATCCCCCACCTTATCTTTTATGGGACAACACCTCCTTAGTAGCGTTTTGATTCTAAATTTAGCAATCAACGCTCCAATCAAACGCACAACTCACTCTTGTCCTGATGCAATTCCTACTAACTAATGCATGGGCATACAAGATGCATGAATGAGTGTAGGAAATGCATACCTCACGCCAACGCTCAACAACTGAAAATAAAGCTAAAATAAAAAACAATTACGTGCCTAAGTCAAGTACATGATTCATGACCTAAACAAGTAAGAATGTCTAGACTTTTGCTTTGGATTTTAAGGCCAAGTTGATTAATGGGGATTGGTTTAATGATCTCGGAGAAAACTAGAGGTCAAAACATGCCAAATTGTGCTCCCAAACAACTACTTTGAAGCAAACAACTACCAGAAGAAAACTGAGAGCAAGCAAAGCTTACCAGGCCGCCAATTGGCGGTCCCAGACCACTGATTGGCGGTCCCTGTTGAAGATTTTGTGCTCCAACTCATCCAGTAGCCTCCCCGTGAGCTCTAGGATCTTTAAAACCAGCAAAAACTAACAACAAAAAATTAAAACCACTCGAAGCGGCCGTGTTGAAGCGGTTGCAAATATGGGTCGATCCACGGGGAGGTGTGTCGACTTTTGATTTGTATGAAGGCGAGTGGGAAAGAAAGGAGAGAAAGGTTGGTTACACTAAACTACACTAAAATGCAAAAGGAAATAGAAAAGCAATAAAACTAAACCCCACAGGGGTAGAGAAATAATGTGAATATAAAGATGTGTATGTGTGTGTTCAATTAAGCTCCTTACAATATGTAGTGCATGAAATCATAAAACTACATCCAACTTTGCCTCCACATGAATTAACATAACAATATCATTAAAACATACAAGACAATAAACGGAATGAAGCTAAATGAACTCATGTATAAAGACTAAACCCTATTATGCCTCCACATGAAATAAGATACCATATTATCATTAAAACATACTAGGAATTAACCAAGGTAAAGGCAACAAGAGTACATGCAACTACAAATCATGTTTCTTTCATCAATTCTATCCATATCCTCACCTTATCATTCCCCATAGAATGTCCACTAATCTAAGCATAAGCTAAGCTTCATTCAAGAGCATTAGCATATCAAAGACAAGAGTAAAACCCATTAGATGGTTATGGAAATCATATAAGGCTCAAGGGATTAAGATAACACACACCTAATACATTACATGATTATATCACATATTTCTCCACCCCCCCAAATGGGGATGGAACTACTCACTAATCATTACACTACAACCTACATTAAAATGAAATATTCTACTGAAATGAAACTACACTAATCAAGCAAGAAATATTAAAGAAACTAAAATGACATAAAACAAAACAAGCATGCAACCATATGAAAGGAATTTAAACTAGGAAAGAAACAACACAACTAAAGGAAAACATCTATTTATTACTCACTCAATTATAAGTAGCCTCTTTCTCCACCAGAGTTTTGCTTCAAGCCTTCACTCTTAGTAGAGAAGATGACCACCAAGAGAGGAGATGTGGTACATGAGAGGAGGGAGAGTTCTATTTATAGGCATAGAAAAAGGTTATCCGGGACAATCCCCCGGTATGGGACTAAACAAATACCAAAAATAGCCTAAACAAACTCTAATACACGTGCTCCAGAAGTCTTAGCGGATCCGGAGAGATCCGGACCGCCAATTCGGTGTCCCAGACTGCCAATTGTCGGTCCATAAGCTTTGGATCTGGCTGGGATTTGTTGTGGGCCTTCCTGGATTTCTTTGTCGGTCTTTGATGCATATAATTTGTTTATTGGAGCTCTGACCCGAATCAAATTGCCAAAATACTCCCCATGATAGTGTGGAGTTTTTTGTTTTGCTCTTTGGTCCTTCGGTTTTACGTTCAGGGCCTTCTCCCTTGCATCTTAGTCCTTGAGTCTCTCAACTCAGTCATTTTTCCTATCTTTTAGGTCCTTTCATGCCTCTTCTCATCAAACCTCTTTATTTCTGAAATTCAAACATAAAACGTGTCACGTAGCATTGCTTAGGTGTAAGATAATAGATATAAGATACAAATATAAGCATGAAATGATGTCAATCAAGAAGAGAAAGGAAGGAGGAAGCTCACAAGGCTACATGAGATGATTCTTCATCACCATCATCATCATCATCCTTGCAAAGTAGAAGAGAGGTGGCTCACTCATGCGTCATGGCTATTGAAGATGATCAAAGTGAGGTAGACTTTAACTCTTGTTCTATTAGATCATGCTCAACTAAGTCTTATCATAGTGATAGCTCAAAATTCTAGTGCAAATGATGAAATATATACACATGATGAGCTTCAAAATGCATTCCATGACTTAGTTAAACAATATGAGATCATTTGTGAAAAGAACAAATGTGCTATAAAATTAATAAATGATCTCCAAAGCCAAATTGAATCA
The DNA here is from genome assembly GCA_963682175.1 of Triglochin maritima. Lineage (NCBI taxonomy): Eukaryota > Viridiplantae > Streptophyta > Magnoliopsida > Alismatales > Juncaginaceae > Triglochin > Triglochin maritima. The sequence goes on from OY821779.1 coordinate 19,995,491, forward strand.
ATCATGCATGAGAAAAATGTGGTGCTTGCTAGACTTGAAAATAAGGCATCAACTCTTGATAAGATAAAAGCAACACCTATAGATGTTGAACAATTAGATCTTCATGCTTACAATGTGCAATTAAGAAAAGATCTAGAAAAGTTCACGAATGGAACTAAGATGCTTAATATGCTATTAGGAAGTCAAAGACAATCTTTGCAAAAACATGGTTTAGAATATAATGCAAAATTGAAAAACCATGCATCTTATACAACTTTAAATGGAAAGCACTTAGTTGTAAGGTATAGTTCTTCAAGTGTGTGGGCTCCTAAAACCAAAATGGTTTGGGTTCCCAAAGCTAACATTCAAGGACCCAAAATTGTTTGGGTACCTAAATCTAAACTTGTAGGTGCTTGAGGAAGAAATCGATGGTGACCGGGCAAGCTTAAGAGTCAAATTCAAAGCCGGTTGCATCACCAAATGAGATTGGAACCAATTCAAAGCTTCAAGTGGGTATAAATTACTTATCCTCTAAATTTTTCAATCAATTGGTTCTAGTCTAGGTCCCTATATGCTTAATTGACATATCTTATATCATTCATTGTAAATCTTAGAATTTGAATCACATCCAATGTTTTAGAGTCAAATCTTCTAAATGGATGTGAAAAAGGGGAAGTGAATACATCACATGCCTAATTGTAATACGTGCTTGATGTTAATAGGGTTGAATTAAGAATTGAACTTAATCAAAAAATCATATTCATATTGATAGGGGGAGCTTATCGAATATCATTTCCTTAGTGTAATGAAGTGCAAAATTTAGGGGGAGCAACTACATTACAAGACATCCACAATTCTATGCTAAAACTTATAATTTTTTGATGGATGTCAAAGGGAGAGAGATAATTAAGGGGGTAACTTGAAATTTGATTATAATTGAACAAAAACTTTGCACATCCATGGGGGGAGCATTTATATGCATAGTTTACATCTAAAAAATTCAAGTATTAAGATATAGGTTGTCATCATAAAAAAGGGGGAGATTATTGGCCTTTTGGCCTTAATCTATGTTTTGATGATTTAATCAACCTAATCTTAATTGTGATCATGTAGAGTAGCACACATGTTGCATTGAATATATATTTCTTTGTGCTAACCTCTACAGGTGATCAAGACTCAAGGAAGAAAGGAAATCAAGTCAAGACATGTAATCAAGCCAAATTGAAGACATGTAATTTGTATTTCTTTGAGTCTTAGGTACTTTGTGTAATTGAGCATACTTGAGCTAAAAACTACTCAAACACACACTAGGTTCCCTATAGAAGTCACACACGAAATTTCACATTATTTGGACTTCAATAGATCACCCAAACTTAGACCGGGAAAACACTAAACCAAAACCTGAACAATCTGCCCACATTCGATCGACCGAAACAGAATGTTCGGTCGACCGAATGATCATATATTCTATTAGTGTTTAACTGCCCAAGTTCGGTCGACCGTCCAGACTTTTTCGTTCGACCGAGTTAACATATTTTTCCGACCGTTTGTTTTGTCGTATTATACCCAACGGTCGTATTCGTATTATCTCCAAATAACCCAAATACATTTTGTGTATCTGTCGACCGAGGACCTTGTTTGGTCGATCGAACTTATGTCTCTTGACAAACCCAAAGTGCGTGTCTTTTTTCGGTCGACCGTGGACCTTCTTTCGGTCGACCGAATATGATCTTGTTTGTCAACCCCAAAGTGTGGTGTGAATCGGTCGACCAAACCTATCTCGGTGTTCTACCGATCACTTAAGTGTATCTGAAACATAGCCTTTGGTGGTGTACCGAACCGAGTTCTAAATTGCCAAACGGTCGACCGTTCAGCCCGATCCGGTCGACCGAACATACTCAGAATTGGGTCCTGTCAGTTTCTGATTTGTGTTTCTTACACAATCTTTACCCAAATCATCCCCAACGGCTATAATACCTTAGGAGCTTATAAATAGGTGTTCCCTTGACACAATTAGACATCTCTTACACTTCCATTTGTCAAATACACATAAGAGAAACTCCCAAGTCTCCCATTCCCCAAATCCTACTCTCCAAGCTTAAACTTCCGCATCTTAGCATCAATTTCACATCCTAAGCTAAGTGTGCTCAAGTTAGAGAGTGTGTTCCACTCAAGATATCAGTTGTAAAGAAGAAAGGAGTTCGGTGAAAACCCGAAGTGTTCCTCTCGGATTGTAAGAGAAGAAAGTCAAGCTCACGAGGGTGTTCGTAGAGCTTGTTTTGTAAAATTCTTAATCTCAACCCGGAACGAGGTTGATAGTGAAGACGTGAACGGAGCTCGACGAAGATCGAGCGGAGCTTGCAAGAGAGGAAGTAGGCGGGAGGCTGAACCTCAATAAAAATTTGGTGACATCATTGTGGTTTGCTTTGCTTACTTGTATTTAGTTTTAAATTCCACTGCATATCATTGATTGATTAAACAAGTAGGTAATTAGCTTAAAAGTGATTAGAATTAGAGACTCTCACGATCCTACATTTGTTATCAGAGCCTTGTGAGCCAAATCGCATACTTAATCGTATTTTTAGTATGACTTCTATATAATCTGATCACATAGAAGGATTATGCACAACTCGACCTCCTTTGCTTAATGGGTCAAATTATGATTATTGGAAGAATATGATGAAAATTTTCCTAATTTCAAATGACCTCAAGTATTGGACGTTTCTTAAAAAATCCATACACACCCCCAAATGAACATGAATTAGATTCACTTACTAGGCCGACCATCCACTTACTTAACCGGTCGACCGAACCCAGTTCTAAATTGCCAAACGGTCGATCGTTCAGCCCGATCTGGTAGACCGAACTTACTCAGAATTTGGTCCTGTCAGTTTCTATTTTGTGTTTCTTACACAATCTTTACCCAATTCGTCCACAACGGCTATAATACCTTATAAGCTTATAAATAGGTGTTCCCTTGACACAATTATACATTTCTTACACTTCCATTTGTCAAATACACATAAGAGAAACTCCCAAGTCTCCCATTCCCCAAATCCTACTCTCCAAGCTTAAACTTCCACATTTTAGATTCAATTCCACATCCTAAGCTAAGTGTGCTCAAGGTAGAGAGTGTGTTCCACTCGAGATCTCAGTTGTAAAGAAGAAAGGAGTTCGGTGAAAATCCGAAGTGTTCCTCTCGGATTGTAAGAGAATAAAGTCAAGCTCACGAGAGTGTTCGTGGAGCTTGTTTTGTAAAATTCTTAATCTCGACCCGGAACGAGGTTGATAGTGAAGACGCGAACGGAGCTCGACGAAGATCGAGCGGAGCTTGCAAGAGAGGAAGTAAGCGGGAGGCCGAACCTCAATAAAAATTTGGTGACATCATTGTGGTTTGCTTTGTTTACTTGTATTTAGTTTTAAATTCCACTGCATATCTTTGATTGATTAAACAAGTAGGTAATTAGTTTAAAAATGATTAGAATTAGAGACCCTCACGATTCTACAATATATTGCAGAAATTACCTCGAAATCTCTCTCTAAAGAAGAATGCTACTAGTATTTCTGCTTCTTGAAACATTGTATACGATTCCCTTACTCCTGTGGATTTCTAAATGAGCTGACTAGAGTTCCTTAGTAATCGTGCCTTGACGAGCAACAAGTGGTTAGCCTCGATATATCAAATCGACGCATGTGGGTTCCTGCTTATCTGATCGATTTTTTTGGGTGGGTAATGCCATTGAAGTATCCATTTTCAGTACACCTTGTCGTTCATAACCTACTCCTTGTTACCTAATGTTAATACCCTATACCTAAGGATATGGATCGACTAAAACAAAGGAAAGTTGCACTACTGAGTTGTTCATTCATTGGATGACAGAAACTGAAGTGTCGTAAAGTAACTTCGAGTACGTCTTCAAAGTCTTTTAAGTAGCGATGTTAGCATTTTAAGGGTGACCCTCATCAGCAGCAGCACACCCGTGCTTCGTGTTCCAACTCATTCATTGATCCTACTCCTATTAGTCAAGGCAGTCAAAGGACTGAGTCCAAAGTAGATGGTGATATGTCAATTGAGTTGAAGGACCCTATTAAAATAAGACAACCGGGTAGATCTAACGTCACCAAAAGAAGTCTCTACACAAGATTATCAACAACAAGTTCAATAAGCGTTGGGTTAACCTTTAGTCATCCTAAATTTTTTGCCCATAAGATTGTTCTTATAACTTGTTAATATTGTATTGTATCGTTTCATGGTTTTACTTATACTTTTGGGGCATACACAACCACCTTGATATTAATAGGTAACATTTGGTCCTCTATGTTTAACCCATCATTTTGTGAAAAGGGTTTTCCCACGAAACATTTATTTTAAGGGTTAATTGCACTTTACCCCGTAAATTATGCATTGATATCATTTTGTGACAATTATACACATAACTTTTGTTTTGTAACATTTTGTCCATTTGAAGTTCAAAATTTTATTAATTATCCATTCATTTGCCGTTATTTTTGGATTTTGTGTTGTATGCCTAACAAACTCCTAATTCTAACTTTACGCTAAAATTTGGATCAAATCAGATGTTTGGTTCGAATTCAGATTAGATGGGTATTAAATTTGACCCAAATCTGAAATCTGATTTGATCTGAACTTTAACGTAAAGTTAGTATTATGAGTGTATTATGTATACAATGCAAAAATTCCAAAAAACTATCATTTTTTTATCATATATATATGCCCATATTGGATCATCATTGACACGAAAAAATTGCATTTGTAATAGTATATCATATGTGATGAGCAAAAAAGGCCCATGGAGAAATTCGGCCGTTTTTCATTGTAAGCTACGTTGTGCGTTGAAATTTACAATGATGAATTATTTTCTTTGGTGTTGTCAAACAACTTCGACGACAATCAGTTCTTGATTGGCTGAAAAAAACATAATAAAGAGACTTGATGAATGAAATGAGAAAAGTCATGAACAGACAATGTTGACCATCACCATGGAACAAAATAAATCTTCTCATCACATCTTATTATTGGTTTAAAATACTGGGTGGAAGGAACTTAGGTGCAGTGTTGAACGTTTTATTTAAAACCGCAAGTGCACGGCCGCGATGAAGCGGTGGCAAGTACGGGTCGTCCTCAGGGAGGTGAGCAGCCTCTTGTTTGCACGAAATCAAGTGGCGAAAATAATGGAGAAGAGAGTTGGTTACGCTACTCTACACTAAACTACGTTAAGAAGTACGAAATGCGAAACAAAGAAATAAACGATCAAATAAAAACTAAGCTAAGAACAAAATAGAAGTGCTGGAATACAGAAATGGGAAAAACCCCTAAGGGGTGGAGTGAGTGCACACAGAAATGGGAAAAACCCCTAAGAAGTACGAAATGCGAAACAAAGAAATGGGAACAATATTAACAAGTTTAAAATACTGGGTGGAAGGAACTTCGTTCCTCAATTTTGGAGTCCGATGATTAGGAAAGTACTTCTTGAGGAATGCAGATTGAAACTCATCCCAAGTCCTAAAGGAATTCGCGTGGTTGCTGTACAACCACTTCTTGGCGTCATCCTTTAGTGCAAAAGGAACGAGCCTAAGATGGATGGAGTCTGTGCTAAGTTGTTGCAGCTTGAACATAGCACAGACCTCCTCAAATTCCCTGAGAAAGATATAGGGGTCACCTTTCCCAGTGAAATGAGGGAGCATGGAAATGAATTGAGGCTTAACCTCAAAATGGTTCCCATTAGCCTCTGGTAATACGATGCATGAGGGTAGAGCGGTACGGCTCGGGTAGCATCGATCACGAAGAGGTATGGGAACGACAACTGGAAGCACTGGTCGAACAGGTGGGTCCAGCAACTGCTCCTCACGGAAATTAGCAGCCATTGAACCCGGACTACGTGCGACACGAGAGGAGGGAGGTGTCGAGAAATCGATGACCGAAGCCGGATTGACAACGTTCCTCGTCAAACGACCACTCTCGTCTCGTGTCCACGAAAACATGCACAAAGGTGCACACACACAAAACAAAACTTTTTTTTTTAACAAAGAATGTGCGTAGAGGAGAAGACGGGGGAACACAGGAGAGAAAGAATGACTCAGGAGAGAAGAGAAGAAGTCCTTATGCTACGACGGATGGGTACAGGTAGAAGCACACAAGCAAATAAGGCTCAAGCAATCCTATGGTCGCTATAGGTCCTTACAGCTAGACGACGCCTAACTGCGAGGTCACACGGCCTCAACACGCCTCACCTCCCTACAACGAGGACCACAAAGCCCAGCAAGTGAGCCAAGATCTGGGGATCTCGTCTCTCCTACTATCGACAAAGTGGGCAACGCCGATCAGGTCATGACGGTCGGGACCGGATCACTCTCCTAATGCGTCCGAATTCCTTAAGGCCAATATTTACTTGATTTTAAAATTAGGCTCTTGATTAGTGTGGTTTTTGGGGCGAAGGAAAGGGTGATGAAATCCCCCACCTTATCTTTTATGGGACAGCCCCTCCTTAGTAGCGTTTTGGAGTCCTAAATCTAGCAATCAACTCTCCAAACAACGCTCAACTCACACTTGTTGCAATGCACTTCCTACTAACTAATGCATGTTCATACGAAATGCATGAATGAGAGTAGAAGGTGCGTACCTCACGCCAGCTCTCAGCAACAGAAAATAAAGCTAAGATAAAAGACAATCTAAATGCCTAAGTCACATACATGATGCATGGCCTAAACAAAAAAAAATGCCTAATCTTTTGCTTTGAGTTTTAGGGTCCAAGTTGCTTAAAGGAGGTTTGATTATTGATCTGGGAACGAACTATAAGTCAAAACATGCCAAATTGAGTCCCAGATAACTAGATCAATTAGAGCAACAACAGCAAGAAATTAAAAGATGAACAGAGCTCACCAGACCGCTGATTGGCGGTCTGAAGTGCTCAGGTCGTCTGGAAATTTCTCCAGTAGCCTCCACTTGCTATTCCCAGTCTCCTGAAACAAAGAAAAACTACAACACACAAATTAAATCCTCTCGAATCGTCCAAACAAGAGTCTGGACTGGCACCTCCCCGGCAACGACGCCAAAAACTTGTTGAACGTTTTATTTAAAACCGCAAGTGCACGGCCGCGATGAAGCGGTGGCAAGTACGGGTCGTCCTCAGGGAGGTGAGCAGCCTCTTGTTTGCACGAAATCAAGTGGCGAAAATAATGGAGAAGAGAGTTGGTTATGCTACTCTACACTAAACTACGCTAAGAAGTACGAAATGCGAAACAAAGAAATAAACGATCAAATAAAAACTAAGCTAAGAACAAAATAGAAGTGCTGGAATACAGAAATGGGAAAAACCCCTAAGGGGTGGAGTGAGTGCACACATGCAAAGAGGTGGGTGTAGAATACATTCTTTAAGCACATGAAGGTGGTGTTTATCAAGCATAGGAAGTGTCTAAATGTTATGGCAAAACCTATCAATCTATTCACCAACTTAGTTAATTAACATTTACATATGCAAGGTGTTTATTTCAGAACCTAAACAAGCATGAGAGGTGTCTAATCATTTTGGCAAAACTCATCAAGTTATAAATTCTATCCTAAACAAGCAAGCATACATTCATGTTTAATCAACACATTGAAATTAAAGCATTCATCCCATTCTCTAATGCATGTATGTACATCTACTCCACCCCCCAAAGGGGATGGAACTACTCACTAAACATTACACTAATTATTAAACTATGGAAAGAAAGCATATTAAAACTAAGCTAGAATTAAAAGACGATTAAACTAAAACATGCACAAACAATAAAAGAAGCATAAAACAAACAATGAAATAATCACAAAACTTTATTGATAAAATGACTCACATTAAAAGTAGCATCCTCCTACTTTAGTGTGTGCTTCAAGGCCTCACTTCTAGTAGGAAGAATAACCACTTAAAATATGGAGTGATTACAATAGGAGGTGAAGAGTTCTATTTATAGCCATGTAAAAAGCTAATCCGGGACAATCCCCCGATGTGGGACTAAACAGATACCACAAATAGCCTAAACATCCTCTAATACATGTGCTGGAGCAATTTGAGCGCATTTGGGCCAAAAGTGACCACCAATTAGCGGTCTTGGACCTCTAATTAGCGGTCTACAGTGTCCGGATCGCTCTGGAATTTCTTGTGGGCTTTTCTGGAAGGCTTTGTTGGTATTTGATGCATCTAGTTTGCATGTTGGAGCTCCGACCCGAATAGAATTGCCAAAATACTCCCCATGATGGTGAGGAGTATTCTGTTTTGCTCTTAGGTCCTTCTGTCTTGCAATCAGGTCCTTCTTCCTTGCATCTTGGTCCCTAGATCTCACAATTCAGTCTTTTTTTCCAGCTTTTTGGTCCTTTTATGCTTCATCTCTTCAAACCTATTTATTCCTGAAAACTAAACATAAAACTCGTGACATAGCATTGTTTAGGTGAAAGTAATGGATATAAGATACAAATATGAGCATGAAATGATGTCAATCATGCAGGATGTCAAACGGTTGCCAGATCATGCTTTTTGTTCCCGAAGAATTATTAATATTCATGCTTTAAAAATAATTTTTTTAAGACCATGACCGAGACCATTTATACAAGACTCTGCCTTCCCTTCCACAAACATATAAATAATATGATATGGTACATAAATTCATAACTAAAAAAAGATTAAAAAAGTCACAATCCAGTTGGAGCGTAGTGGAGACATTTCGTTCTGTATCACATAATCATTTGTCATGTTTAGTTAGTTGTGTATGAATTGTAATTGGCATTTATTCTTATAATTCCTTAGAATATTAATGTAAAGATAAGTTCGTAGCATCAAAATATTGCATCATTTAGTTATTTCATTAGGATAACCCTATGCATACACCTTTCTTATTGGTTCGTGTTTGTACAGGAACGGAACCGGGATTGGGAGGGATCCACCTAAGCGAACTACGCCTCTTCCGGGCAGCGTGTGGTATGCCGAGAGCGGACATTTTTGGATATATAATCCAAGTCGAGAGTGGAGTTACGGGAGCAGCCGACGGATGTCGAAGTAGCCACCAGTGGGGTCTTGTAGAGTTTGAAACTTGAAGAGGAGGAGGGTGGTCGGAAGCCACAACTAATAAGGCAAGTGTGTGTAAAGTAATTGGTGTTTTTAGGAAAGAGTAGTTTAATGTCAAAAGGTTCTATAATACCGCGGAGATCAAATTCTTGTGTGGGTCATGGCCCCCCTAGTCGTATGTAACGTACTCCACCCTTGTGTTTATACAACTATTATCAACCATTCCTTTAAACGGATATCCTTTCACGAAGACTAATATTACAATTGATATTCTTAAACTAAATATGATTAGAAAAAACTATTGTTTGAGTATGCACATTTCAGATTGCATACAAACAAACAGAGGGTGATTTTTCGCACCTCCGACTTGTATGTTGTTGAGTTTGAGACTTTACATTCACTAACAATCTAACATCGTCCAAAAATTGGCAAAAATGCACACTCTCAAATGACTTGACGTTGAGTTTTTGAAAAGTTTTGGTCAAATGCAAGGGAAAATCATGACTCCATGCTTATGACTTATGTAATGCAACTTTGAGTTTAGGTACTCTAATTCTTACTTCTTAGTTCTGCAATAAAACTTAAAAGAAATTATTTAAATACTCAGTAATATTGAGTGTTTGACCTTAATTCAATAAGAGAAATATTGAAAGTAACAAATGGAGATGAAATTTCACCTAATGGTGCGTTTGAATTGGGGGTAATACGATAAGAAAAAATAACGGGTAATCATTCCGGCATCCGTGAGTGTTTGAATTGGGGGAATAATTATAGGGAACTACTAAACGTCGCCCCAAAACTACTTAAATCGTCCTTTGAAATTACCAAATTGCCCTTAACAATATATTTAATACCCATATCGTCCCGTGTCTATAAATTAGGCATACGGTCTTGTATATTCATAATTTATCACTAAAAACACCACGAAAATGTCTGGCGAGGGTGATGCATCCGGTGAGGTAAGTCTGGCGCGGGGCAAATTTTGGGCCGGGCGTCTGCATTAGACGCCTCCCCCAAGGTGAGGGCGTCTGCGTAGGACGTCCTCCCCTTGGCCGAGGCGTCTAACGCAGACGCCTACGCAATGGGAGAGGCGTCTTATGTAGACGTCCTCCATTGGGTAAGGAATCTGTAGTAGACGCCATTCCCTAGAGTCAGGCGTCCTACGCAGACGCCTCACACTTGGGAAGGGCGTTTAACTCAGACGCCCCTCCCATGGGGTAGGCGTTTAATACAGACGCCCGGAATTTTTTTGATTTTTTTAATTTCGATTTTTTTTGTAGGTTCCGTTGGAAGATTTCGGTGGTGATGAAGTGGATTACAGTGAGTTATTTCAAACTACACAAATCTTTGAAACAATCGATGAAGCATGTAAATGGGCCAAACAAGTAGCTATCGGAGTTGGGTTTTTTTTGGTCGTGTCGTCGTACAAAACAAGATCAGATAGTCGGATGGATTGTTATTTGAGATGCGACCGGCGAAATCAAATGGAGTCTCGGGATATGGATACTGCACTTCGAAGAAACACCAAAAGAAAGGGTTGCGGTTGCCGTTTCTTAATAAAAGTGGTGGAGCGACGAGATCGTGATTGATGGGTTGTGGTTTTTAATAGTGCTCATGGACATCACAACCACAGACTGACAGTTTATCCAGAGGGTCATCCTCAAATTAGTGGTCTAAGTTCTGGGGCGAAGAAGATTGTTCGTGATATGACTGAGGCGCAAGCAAAACCACGGAACATCTTGAAGGCAGTAAAAGAAAAATTCCCGGAGGACAATCCAAATCAAAGGCATATTTATAATTTCAGAGATTACATGAGGAGGACAAAATCTGAAGACCGGAATCCCGTCCAGCAGTTTCTCTATCAAGCAGTGCAGTGTGAGTACTTACATTGGATTATGGCGGATCCAGAAACTGATGTCGTCACTCACGCTTTTTTGGCACATCCGACGTCAGTCCAGTTGTTGCGGACATATCCTTTCGTTATCTGCATGGATTCGACTTACAAGACGAACAAGTATAAGATGCCTTTGATCGAAATGATTGGGGTCACACCAACAAACATGAATTTCCTTATTGGATATGCGATTTTGATGGATGAAACTTACTCCAGTTATCTGTGGGTGATGGAGAAGTTGCGAGATCTGTTATTGGGGATTGTCAGCCCGACTGCAATAATAACATACCGGGAGTTAGGCCTTATGCGACCAGTGAGAGAGGTATTTCCTGACTCTGCTCATTTACTCTGCACATGGCACATCAACAAAGACGTATTGAACTACGCATACCACGTATTCGGCAAAAATAAGCAGATGGCAGAGACTTTGAGGCGTGGAAGATGGAGGAAAATCATGCTTTCTACTTCAGAAGCCGAGTATGATAGAGCTGTGTATGCTCTGAAAGATTTGTATAGATCGTGGCCGGCTATCACGGAGTATCTGGACACCACGTGGTTGGTGCATAAAGAAAAGTTTGTGCTGAATTGGACGAACAAAGTCATTCATTTTGGGAACACCACGAATTGTAGGGTCGAAAGTGCTCATTCGGCTCTAAAAGAGTGGATTTCTACATCGACTGCAGCTCTGGACACTCTTTTCGAGCGCGTCAACGCGGCTATTGAAATGCAGCTGGCGAATATTCGAAACGCTCTTGAAGACTCGAGACGGCGAAATTTGACTAATTTCGGACATGCTCTATATCGTCACATAAATGGTCGAGTTTCACATCACTGCTTGCAATTGCTGAGTCAGGAGGTGAAAAGAATGCAAGAGTTAGATGATGAAGTTGAATATCGTTGTGAGTGCGCTTTTTCTGACTTCTCATGGGATACCTTGCGCATGTACCATCCGTGGATGTCTTGAATCAGACAACGGAATTTACTTAGAGCAGATTCATTCGTTCTGGAGGACACTTGTCATTGTGGAAGGAGCTGGGAACGCAGAGTTTGTGTCTCAGGCAGCTCAAGACGCCGAACATTTTCGCAGCCTGGTTGATGAGATTGCAGGAAGTGACCCCACCGTAATTCGATCTGCCTCTCGGGTTTTATTCGAGCAGCTACACCCCAAACATGCGAATTTGAGAGAGCCTGCAGAAAAAACAAAGCTACGAGGTCGACCAAGGGGAAAGTCGACACGACGGGACCCTAGTGCGTTTGAGTATGCAGAGCGAGGTAGTGGTCGATCTTCAGGTAGTGGGAGTAGAGGTCGTGGTCGTTCTTCCGGTAGTGGAAGCAAAGGTCGTGGTCGATCTTCTGGTTCTTCGTCTGTGAGGGGATGATCAGGTATACCATCCCTATATTTATTGTTATTATAATTTTGTTATTTATTTCAGTAAATATGTATCTTTTGTTATTATATGTAACTGTATTTTTTGTTGATATTGTAGTGACTGGGCGGGCTGACGTAGACGACTTTCCATATGCGGATAGGATTCCAGGAATCATTATGTCATTCCTACACCAGTGGAATGATGTACGTGCTGATGGAAACTGTGGATTTCGATGTGTCGCCGATGTTTTTCACGGTGGTGAAGACAATTGGCAACTCGACCGTCGTTCGATTTCAAATGAGCTAGCTGCGAACCCATCTTTTTATGAGCACGTATACTACGACGGTGTGGCGCAGGCTCGTCACCGGATTAATTGGGGCGGGGGACCTTGTGGCGAGAATCACTACATGGAGACGTGGACGGACTTGTTTCCCATTGCAAATTTTTACAAGTGTGCAGTTATGTTCTTCTCTCTCGGAAATGATGGTTCGTTGTACCCATGTCTTACAGTTCTACCTTGGGAGAGTCCACCTACCGTGACGAGACCGTGCAGAGAGTTGATTATTGCTCATTTAGGGAGTTACGCTCATTACATTCGTTTGGATTTGAATGAGGGATTCCCCGTACCTCCTATAGCGACTCTGTGGTTTCAAGTACGAGATGAGAGTGTTATTGGATGGGAGCTGGAGTACCAAAATAGGATAGCATCTTGGCAACAATTATGTAATATGTTTTGATATGTTTGTACAATTATGTAATATGTTTTGATATGTTTGTACACTATATATTGTTGCTTTATTATGTAATATGTTTTGATATGTTTGCTTTATTTGCATTATATATAATAGTACGATACGTTAGCAAACACAAATAAAAATAATAAGCGTATGACAAATAAGCAAACACAAATACAAATAATAAGCGTACGATATGTTAGCAAACACAAACACAAATACAAATAATAAGCGTACGACAGATAAACAAATATAAATGCAAATACTAAGAGTACGGTACAACAGATCAGCCTACTCATCATCCGAATCATGGTCGGAGATGCCTAACTGAGTATGCCACGAGTGTATGATCTCATCCAAATCTCCGCATGCAGCTCTGGCATCGTCTGGCAGCTCATCCCTCATCTGCAAGATTGGGTCTACAGCCCGTATCATCTTACCCATCCACTGCACATAACAATAACATTAGCGTACATTAACAAAATATACGGTACAAATAAATATAGATAAAATGAAAAAATTACCAGATCGCCACACGTCCTATCTGGTGGTCGATCTGCTCTCCGGGAGGCACCACGGACGATGATAGGATGTGAGTAACTACCGAACCAATCAAGATAACGTGCATCACACTCGGAGGGGTCGCGACTACGTCTGAAGTCACCAAGGAACAGTCGGCATGATCTCGGAAATGTCCGCCAAGTCGATTCCGCTGTAGAAGCGGGGAACCTGACGTCGTACGTCGCTGCTGTCGCAGACCGCACCGCACCGCATGCTCTGGTGTCGGGATGTCAACCGGGATCACCTGAACATATCCTAACTGACGCAAGACCCGATCGGGCATATAAGGCTCTATGATATCCCGATAACGAATAAGACCCATCAATAAAGTCCTCGGGACATCCGCTGCTGGGTCAGGACCATAGGGTAACCACTCCACCTAAAGTTTAACACATTAATAATAATACATCTTAAAATTAAATAAATGGTGTAAAGTTTGATACCTCTGGGTCAATACCAATATAAAATATTTTTAGTTATAATAGTTAACAAACGGGGGACACCGGCAAGAGGACCTGCCTAGGCCTTTGGATTTTACAGAAAACTAAATAAGTAAATATAGTTTTTTTAGCTTAACATGTTTCTTATTGACTTGATGAATATTTTCTACAAAGAAAGCATATCACATTTGAATTGCAATATTAAATTTATGAGATAACTACTTGGGATTCGTAGATATGGTAGTCCAACATACTTCCACATAGTGGATATTTGAAATTCAGGTATCTATTCACGTTCGTATGCGTTTTACTCACCAAAATTATTATATGTTATTCATATTTGACATAAGATAACCTTGAAGACTCTCAAATGGAGTTTAGATATGATATTATCTGAAGGGAGTAAATGTAATATCCTCAAACAGTGGAAAATTAAAACTTTTAAACAACAAAATAAACTGACAACAACATGGTCAAATCACATACTCGAGGATATTACTGAAGACAACACGAGGTGCACCAATGTATATATATATATATATATATATATATATATATATATATATATATATATATATATATATATATATATATATCCGAATCTCAAGTGTGATTACATCAAAATGTTATAAAATAAATGTACATATAATCACTACAACATCCAAAATGAGGGACAAGTAGGATCCAGTTCCTAGTCTGCTCCTCCACAGTCACCACCCTCTAGCGTCGCTCGCATCTTGAAAAGAAAACATGCTACTACGCCTGAGTTTCCAGAAGTAAACCTTGTATGCCAAACTCCCTATCATGTATGAACAGACAAACTACAACATACAAGATATACAACAATGCTATAAAAGTAAGCATTGACATCGGTTGGGCTCCAGCGTCCTCTCACCCAACCACAACACACAAGACACGGCTTCAAGGTCCTCACACCCAGCCCAACAGCTATCACGAACAGGGCTCCAGGGTCCTCACACCCAACCAAACAGACAAGGCTCTCTCACCCAACCCCCCAATTGCACACTACAAGAGCTAAAACTCAATGTGCAAAACAGAGCAACAACGGTCGACCGAACCAAGGTACCGGTCGACTGGTTCTCTTAAGAACTAGGCATGGGTTCAACCGTCGAAAGCACGCACCAGCAAACAGTCGAACAAAGGTCAAGGGTGGTCGACCGTTTAAAAGGTCAACTCCCAGGGAATTAACAAAACGACCAACCGGTCGAACAAAAGTCTCAGGCGGTCGACCGTTAAAAGACTCTATACTTTCTTCTGGTTGTTTCTACATTCAATATAGTGATCTGGGCCTCAATTTGGCATGTTTTTAACAACTTGGTTTCTTAAACCTAAAGCGATACGTTGTGTGAATTGATTGATTGGTTTTGTCAAATCTTTAAACACTTCCTTTGCATGAAGACACACACACACATACATGCTTACATGCGTCATTCATCACTTATTTCACTTCAAATGTACACACACTCCATCCCTTAGGGGTTTCTTTTCCTGAATTCAAATCTCTTTGTTAGGTCTTTAGCTAGTTTTAGTCAATCTTTAGTTGCTTTCTTTTGCATTTGTTAACTACTATTTAGTGTAGTCTAGTTTAGCATAATCAAATCTCTTCTCCCTATTTTGCCACTTGATTTCTGACAAACCAGAGACTACTCACCTCCCTGAGGATCGACCCATACTTGCCCCGTCTTCAACGATGGATGTGTACTTGCAGTCTAAACTTTAATCGAATATAACAGTAACCTATGTAGGAACGTACCACGTAAACGGTGTCAAAAATATCTTTTAACTAGCCATTTAATCTAACATTTCGAACATATTTGAGTATGTGCAAGACATCATGTATGAATACATAACAAGGAAAGATGAAACTGATTAAGGACGCACATAACGTTGATATTTTGTCGACAAGAAAAACTTTAAAACCATAATTCTGATACCAATTGATGGAACCTTATGGGACTTAATTAACGAGGTCATGTCATTCTTCTCGATTTCCGGTTGAAGTCTTCTTGCGATCCCCACAAACACTGCCACCAGACTCCTATGGGTCGAACCTCTCTCACTCATAGATATGTTGGATATCGCACACTGGATTGATGCAGTGTTGTGTTGAAACCCTAGAGCTTTTTATATAGCACACCCCCTTAACGTGTTATAATATACCCCACTACCACTTTACCTTAACACGTTCCTTAATAGGTTAGTTTACTTAATCAATTAGGTTAGTCAAGTAACCTTTAGTTGGACATTAGGACTTTGGGTCCAACTGTAACACCCCCGATCTCGTAGGTACGTACGTTGGGGAAACCAAGCAAACTGTCGCGATCAGAGTCATCCGCGATGATTGATGCATTGCATACATTGCATCATATGTCTCTCATTTAGATTAATTTTATATCAATAAATGCTACTAAGGTATGTGTTTAGTCTTATTTACAGAATACAGGGACCTGAATGCAAATTACCCATATCCCGAGCATAAATGCGTGCAAGAGACTCATTTCTGTCATAAAGACCAAGTTCAAGATTATCGAGATTCAAATGGAAGTTCATCCGAGCATAAAAGTATTCAAGGACCTAATTACAAAAAGGCCAAGGACTTAAGCACAAAAGTAGCCAGGGACGTAATTGCAAAAAACCGAGGACCCGACTGCAAATTAAAGTACCAAAATATTATCTTGGAGAAGTTTTAAAGAAAAATCAATTTGGATCTCCAAATATATATATGAATTAATTCGGAGCTCAAAAGAAAGGAAAGAAATCATCTGGATGTGCAAAAGACATTGAAATCATATCATAAACACACAGGAAAAATCCAGATCCAATCAGAGTACAATTTGCGGCGAAATCGCCGCACCTTACATACACCATGCGGTGGAAACGCCGCCCCCCTTTGGATTCGTGGCCTCGGATTTTGTCCAGTCGTGTATTGACGCGTGTACTTTCCTATTTTATACTTAGGTCCCTTGTATCGGCTATAAATAACCCCAAACGATGTTGTGAGAGTCCTTAGTTTTTGTTCCATATTTTAGCAATAAAATTTTGTTCTTTTATTTTTGTTTTTTTAGTTTTCTTTTGTAGTTTCTCTAGGACCCCTTCTCCTTCCATCCATCCATGAGTTTCTAATTCTTTCCAAAGGGTGGGGGTGACGGATTTAGGGTGATGAGAAGAGAATAATGTTATTATTTTAATTTCGTATTAGTATATTTTGATTACTTGAGTTTATCTTGAATCATTTATCATGTAATCCTTTATAACTAATGTGATTTATTATAAGTTTCAAAATTCTCTAATCTAAACCCGATATCTAAACTCCCACCCAACGTAATTCACCATCTTTGTTCTTGTTTTTGTTTTATTTGTTCATGTTTCGTGCTTTAGAAAATTAAAAACCAAAAATCTCAAAACCAAACTTATTTCTCTCTCTTTCTATCCTAAATCAAAAATCACAAAAACAACAATATCTCTCCCTCCTTGTGTTCGACCCGTACTTGTCGCGTCTTCATTGACACCGTGCACTTGCGGTATAAATTTAATTCTCATCAAGTTTTTGGCACCGTTGCCGGGGAGGCGACGAAGATTTTGTTTATTTTTTTGTGATTTCGATTCTATCCTGTTTATCGTGTGCGCGATCTAACTATTTGGGTTTGCGTTTCAGGAGACAACAGAGGGCGCGGCAAAATCCGAGCGCAGTTGGAGCAAGCAGGGCGGCGTAATCGCCGCCCATCAAGAAGAACCTGCGGCGGATTCGCCGCACGTTTGAAGCATCTGGGCTTCATCTTTTTCTGAGGTCGTCTCCATCTCTGGGTGGACGCGTAGAGCATCTGGGAAGTTTCGAGAGCGGGCGGCGAACCAGTCTGAGCATTGCAGAGGTAACTTTTCTTGCCTTTCTCGTAAAATCTTAATTTTCGAAAAGTTCCTTTTCGTAGAACTGCACGTGTTAGGGTCAAAAATTCCATAATTGACAATAATTCAACTCTGACCTAAAATTTGGAAAAATTAGAAGGACTTAGTGCATGCATCATATAATATTTTGTTTGCATTATTCTTGCTAAATTCTTGCAAATTAATTCTTGTTGAAGAGTGCTGGAGGCAAGGTACATGCGCTGTTTTTATCGATTGCATTTAATCATATAATCTAGTTTGCATACAACCTTGCAATTGCCCCCCAATTAAAGACCAATGTTTGACTATCTTTGCTAGATTTAAGTAAAACTATCTTAAGGGCAACTCCGTAGGAAAAAATACGGTGGGGATTTCATCACCCTTCCGTGACCGACAAATCACAATCCTAAAGTGTCACCCAAGCCTTAAAATTAAAATCAATTAGACATTGGCCCCTAAGGACTCAGACTCAATTAAGGAGAAGATTGGTTTGACTTGCTATGACTTGAAGCTGATCGAATTTAATTTGGTGTCTAGAAAGTGTTTTTTGTGTTGACGTAAGTCTTCCAAGCGAAGTGGTTGTCTAATTGGCACCGACTCTGTCGGAAGCGCCCCCACTAGCTATACACTGTCTGGCCAATTTGGTTTGATTAGTGAGGGAGGTGAATCAAGCGAATCAATTCGACTCAACCAGTTAGGAGTCGTCTAGAATTAGGCTCCCTTAGGTCTAGGATTGTTTGAACCGTGCTTGTTTAGGAAACTTCTGACCAACCCTCTCATATATCTTTTAGAGTTAAGTTTCCGTTCTCCTCTGAGTCATCTTCTTCTCACTTTCGTCTACGTTATAGTCTCCTCCCCTTGACACTCTCTGGTAGCGTTTTTAGGGTCGAGTCGAGCACTTTTTACGAGTTTAGCCTCGTGGTGGTGAGAGTGGTCGACTCTAGAGCTCTTTGTGAAGATGGATGGTTACCTGGGCGACCATCCATATCATTGTTGGGACCAGGACAATTCGTCCTGGTACTCCGGACCCATGCAACCTGGGGTGGCTCAGACTAACACCCCATATGGTTGGGACAATCCTAATTGTGTGACTGAGCAATCTTCATATTGGGGTAACATGAGAGAGGCACCGACTGCTAGACCACAATCTAGTTATGTTGGATCATATGCTGGTCAACAAACTGAGACATTACAACAAACTTTCACCTCCTTCATGCGTATGGCAGACAACATGAGTGCACCGGCGGCTCCAGTAGCCATACCGTGCAACTGTTGTGGGTTGAGTGGTCATGTTAGCAGGGAATGTCCTTATGTTCCCCCTGAGCCTGAGTATGAGCACACATTTTCCCAAAATGCTCAATATGACTATTACGCATCCGCGTACAACCCGAGAGTGATGGATTCGTGGAGAGACAATTCATATCCAAATTCTTATACTTCATTTTCACCTCAGTATCCTCCTCCCGAATACCCAGAATTCTACCAACACCCCACTTCAAATCATTGGACTTATTCTCAACCCATCAACACCCAACCTCAAAATTTCCCAAGCTCTGACTTGAACCTCATAGTTGACCGCATACCTGATTCCCTGGAACAAACTTTCCTTACGTTCATGGAAACCACTCAATAGTCCGTACAAAATATGGTACTGCAATTGAGTCAAATGTCGCAGCAATTACGTAAACGTGAGGAGAGTAACTTTTCTTGTCAACATGAGGATTCATCTTTTGATATCGAACCACCACCACATCCACAAATTCAAATCACAATCTTTCAAAGTCAAACTCCTAGTCAGTCTGAAGGACTTGGGGTTTCAATTCACGATCACTTAGTGGAGGATTCGATACACATTGAGAATAACATGGAGCAATTTCATCATGAGTTGGCCCAGGATTGTGCCTTATCTTCTTGCCCCGTGGCCCTTGAGCCACATGAACTTCATGTTGTGCCTCTTAAGGACTCACCTCCGGTGGAGCAAGAGCTCCCTAGCACCCTCAATTTCAAACAACCTGATGAGAGTTTGCCTCTCACTATTGTTCCTGATCATCTTGGAAATGATGGAACATCAAACAACTACATTGCTCATGAGGGTATTAGGAGTTCCTTGGAGGATACCTTGGGTATGAGACCCACTTTATGTTCGCCTGGTGAGTCAGACTTGCCTAACAAGGCTCTTGGCCTCGCTCCGACGCACCAGCCAGTTGGTTGGAGAGTTTGGATTGACGATCATAACTTCAGCACCGCAACGGGAGAAACTCTTCTTCCGTTGCCCCTTATTTCCCAAACTCTCGAGAGGTTCAAGCTCTTTCAGTTTGATCATTTGTATGAGACACCTTTGCGTCCAATTCATGAACCTCTCATTTCATCTTGTGCTCTTTGTGAAGGGGGCCCACGCATGCGTATTCTGGCCCCACGTGGTGTCATGTTACCTTTCCAAGTGCATTGACCCACTTTTGAGGTTCCCATTTGATGTCCTTTGACAAATGAAGATGGGAACTTATGTTTGTACATAATTATATATATATATAAGTACAATAAAGGACTCCTTCAGAGAGCATCGTTTGTTTGGGCCCCATTTGTTTCCCGTATTTGAATCCCTTCTTTAGCATCTCACAGGTTTTGAGGGAATTCGGATTTTGTACTTCACATTGGTGAGATCTTTCCTTTTTCATGCATAAATCCATGTAGTATCTTGCTCACATTCATTGAGGACAATGCATGCTTTAAGTGTGGGGGGGGGTGTTTATCTATCTATATATTCTGTTCTTTTACAATAAAATAAAACAAATAAATAAATAAAAAACAATGTTTCATGACATAGTTTAAGATTGAACCACCAAAACCTGTGTACAAATTGCATTGAGTTTTTGTT
Source organism: Triglochin maritima (assembly GCA_963682175.1). Taxonomy (NCBI): domain Eukaryota; kingdom Viridiplantae; phylum Streptophyta; class Magnoliopsida; order Alismatales; family Juncaginaceae; genus Triglochin; species Triglochin maritima. Next base: position 20,016,303 of record OY821779.1, read on the forward strand.
CCTTATTATATAGTTCTGCTTGTAGAAACTGTGACATAAATCTAAATTCCAAAGAAATAACCAATTACCCTTTAAGACATGTATGCACTTAAATTGGATGAATCAAATCTTTGAAGTGATTTATAAAAAGCAGAGGTTGAGGAAAATATACCGGGAAGTGTGGACTTCTAATAGCAATTAAGCCTTGAGGAAAATAAAAGTAAAAAAACAAAATAAAGGAATAAAGTGAGGAAAGCACATTTTGCAAAATGATTACAAAAGCCCAAGCCTTCGAGTCACTGGTCCGTAGGGGTATCTTAAAACCTGGTAACTTGAGTCTGCCAGCTCGGGATTATCGACCAAACTCGCTACACGAATGCAAAAATGGTAAAAGTGTCAGAAAAAGCAAATGTGTTGAATCATGGAAAAAGAAAAAAAATACTTTAAGATACTCAAGGCCCAAAGTTAAAAGAATGATCCATGCCATGGTTGATCCGAATGATGCTTCACCACCAGAGGAGGCGTGTGTGTAGAAGGGTTAGTGGTGTGAATGTTGGAAGAACAAAGACCATGTCAGATTTTTTATAAGTTAGATTTGTATAATGAGCATGCAAGAATTCTAAGTGAGATGTATAAGGTTGAGGTGGAGATATTGAAAGTTATAAATGGAATGTTGAATTAAGACTTTGTGGGTGTGTCAACTGAAAACCCTCACGAGACAAAACTCGTCCTCTAAGGAAACTTGGGGGTTTAAAGGCTTGTTGCACATGCTAAGTGCAACCGTGCTTCCTACGAAAGTGAGTTAGGATTTCCCTGTTTTCATTTTCTCTTATATTCTGTTTTGCTAGGGACTAGCAAAAATCTAGGTGTGGGGGTATTTGATGCATTGCATACATTGCATCATATGTCTCTCATTTAGATTAATTTTATATCAATAAATGCTACTAAGGTATGTGTTTAGTCTTATTTACAGAATACAGGGACCTGAATGCAAATTACCCATATCCCGAGCATAAATGCGTGCAAGAGACTCATTTCTGACATAAAGACCAAGTTCAAGATTATCGGGATTCAAATGGAAGTTCATCCGAGCATAAAAACATTCAAGGACCTAATTACAAAAAGGCCAAGGACTTAAGCACAAAATTAGCCAGGGACGTAATTGCAAAAAGGCCGAGGACCCGACTACAAATTAAAGTACCAAAATATTATCTTGGAGAAGTTTTAAAGAAAAATCAATTTGGATCTCCAAATATATATATGAATTAATTCGGAGCTCAAAAGAAAGGAAAGAAATCATCTGGATGCGCAAAGGACATTGAAATCATACCATAAACACACAGGAAAAATCTGGATCCAATCAGAGCACAATTTGCGCCGAAATGGCCGCACCTTACATACACCATGCGGCGGAAACGCCCCCCCCTTTGGATCCGTGGCCTCGGATTTTGTCCAGTCGTGTATTGACGCGTGTACTTTCCTATTTTATACTTAGGTCCCTTGTATCGGCTATAAATAGCCCCGAAACGATGTGAGAGTCCTTAGTTTTTGTGCCATATTTTAGCAATAAAATTCTGTTCTTTTATTTTTGTGTTTTTAGTTTTCTTTTGTAGTTTCTCTAGGACCCCTTCTCCTTCCTTCCATCCATGAGTTTCTAACTCTTTCCAATGGGTGGGGGTAACGGATTTAGGGTGATGAGAAGAGAATAATGTTATTATTTTAATTTCGTATTAGTATATTTTGATTACTTGAGTTTATGTTGAATCATTTATCATGTAATGCTTTATAACTAATGTGATTTATTATAAGTTTCAGAATTCTCTAATCTAAACCCGATATCTAAACTCCCACCCAACGGAATTCACCATCTTTGTTCTTGTTTTAGTTTTATTTGTTCAAGTTTCGTGCTTTAGAAAATTAAAAACCAAAAATCTCAAAACCAAACTTATTTCTCTCTCTTTCTATCCTAAATCAAAAATCACAAAAACAACAATATCTCTCCCTCATTGTGTTCGAACCGTACTTGCCGTGTCTTCATTGACGCCGTGCACATGCGGTATAAATTTAATTCTCATCAATGACCAAAGGAGTTACAATAGAAGATGACACATACAAGACATGATGTACTGAACAAAATTACTTGGAAAGACTAAGCATAGGATATAACTGAAAGAGAATTTATCCATACTTGGAAACAAAGTCAAACAAATTACATCGAGTTCGAAAAGGGAAATACATTGATTAACATCATTTCATGCTTACATTTTTATCTTATATCCATTATATTTCACCAAAATAATGTTACGTGACGAGTTTTATGTTTGAATTTCAGAAATAAATAGGTTTGAAGAGAAGAGGCATAAAAGGACCTAAAAGCATGAAAAAAGACTGAGTTGAGAGCCTCAAGGACTAAGATGCAAGATCAAAGGACCTGAACGTAAGATCGAAGGACCAATGAGCAAACAAGAATACTTCACACCATCATGGAGAGTATTTTGGCAATTCTATTGGGGTCGGAGCTCCAACAAGTGAATTAGACGCATCAAAGACAAACAAAGCCTTTCAGAAAAGCCCACAAGAAAATCCAGAGCGATCTGAACACTGTAGACCGCTAATTAGTGGTCCAAGACCGCTAATTGGCGGTCACTTTTGGTCCGGATCCACTAATATTTATGTGGAGTGTGTATTTAGTCTTTTTCTGGTATTTGTTTAGTCCCATACCGGGGGATTGTCCCGGATTACCTTTTTATGGCTATAAATAGAACTCTTCACCTTCTATTGTAATCACCCATTGCTTGGTGGTATTCTCTCTACTTGGAGTAAGCAAAATCTCAAGGTGGAGAAGAATGCTGCTAGTGATGTGAGTCATCAAATAAAATAATTTTTCCATTGTTTTGTTGTTATGTTGTTTCTTTATGCATGCATGCTTAGCTTAGTTTTATTTGTTTGACTCTAGGCTGAAGTAGTTAGAATGATTCTCTTCTTCTATAGTTTAATTGTTAGAGTAATGTGTAGTGAGTAGATTCATCCCCCTTTGGGGGTGGAGATGATGTTCATACATGCATTAAAGAATGGATATGAATGCTTTATATTTTGATTGTGTTGATAAATGTGAATGTATGCTTGCTTGTTAGAGTAGAATACTACACTTGATGGGTTTTGCCACACATCTTAGACACCTCCCATGCTTGTTTAGGTTCTGAAATAACCAGCTTGTGTATACGAATGTTAATCAACTAGGTTAGTGAGTGGATTGATAGGTTTTATCACAACCTTTAGACACTTCCTATGCATGAAAACACTACCTACATTTGTGCCTATAGAATGCATTCTTAACCATCTTTTTAAATGTGCGCACACACTCCACCCCTAGGGGTCTTTCTCTTCTTGATTCCAGCTTAGTTTTGATTCGAAGTAATCGTTAGTTGTTTTACTTTGTATTTTTCTTCTTAGTAGTTTAGTGTATTGATTGACATCATTTCATGCTTATATTTGTACCTTATATCCATTATCTTACACCTAAGCAATGCTACGTGACGAGTTTTATGTTTAGTTTTCAGGAATAAATAGGTTTGAAGAGATGAAGCATAAAAGGACCCAAAAGCTGGGAAAAAGGACTGAATTGTGAGATCTGGGGACCAAGATGCAAGGGAGAAGGACCTGAATGCAAGACAGAAGGACCTAAGAGCAAAACAGAATACTTCACACCATCATGGGGAGTATTTTAGCAATTGGATTCGGGTCGGACCTCCAACAAACCAACCAGATGCATCCAAGACCAATAAACACTTCAAGCAAAGCCCACAAAGAAAACCAAACGGATCTAAACCATATAGACCGCCAATTGGCGGTCCAGATGGCCCAGAATCCGTTTAGTTTTCTGTAGCACGTGTATTAGTGTATGCTTAGTGTATTTTTGGTATTGGTTTAGTCCCACATCGGGGGATTGTCCCGGATTAGCTTTTTCCATGCCTATAAATAGAACTCTTCACCTTCCATTGTAATCACCCATTGCTTGGTGGCATTCTCTCTACTAAGGAGTGAGCCTTGAAGCAAAAACTCAAGGTGGAGAAGAATGCTACCTTCAATGTGAGTCATTTTGTTAATAAAATAATTCTTCTACTTTCTTTAAATCTTGTCTTTTAATTTGTGCATGTTTGTTTAGTCTTTCCTTTCCTTTTATGTTTCTTTAATGCTTCTTGCCTTCTTAGTTAACTTTCATTTCAGTATTATGTTTTCCTTTGCTAAATTAGTTAGTGTAATGAGTAGTGAGTAGTTCCATCCCCATTTGGGGGGTGGAGAAATATGTGATATAATAATGTAGTGTATTAAGTGTGTGTTATTTTTATCCCTTGAGCTTTATATGATTTCCATAACCATCTAATGGGTCTCCACTCTTATCTTTGATATGCTAATGCTCTTGAATGAAGCTTAGCTTATGCTTTGATTAGTGGACCTATTTTATGGGGAATGATAAAGTTAGGATATGGATGAAGTTAATGTTGGAAACACAATTTGTAGTGTATGTACTCTTGTTGCCTTTTCCTTAGCTAATGTCTTGTATGTTTTAATGATGTAGTCATCTTAATTCATGTAGAGGCATAGTAGGGTCTAGTCTTTATACTTGAGTTCATGTAGCTTCATTCCAATCATTGTCTTGTATGTTTTAATGATGTAGTCTTATCTTAATTCATGTTGAGGCAAAGTTGGATGTAGTTTATGATTTCATGCACTACATGTTGTGAGGAGCTTAATGAACACACACACACTTCTTTATGTTCACATTATTTCTCTACCCCCTTTGGGGTTTAGTTTTATTGCTTATCTTCATTTCCTTTGCATTTCATTTCAGCTTTGTAGTTTAGATTAGTGTAATACATCTTCCTCCCTTCTTTTTACCTCTCGCCTTCGAATAAACCAACTGTCGACACACCTCCCAGTGGACGACCCGTATTTGCCACCGCTTCAACGCGGCCGTGCACTTGCGGTTAAATTTAAAACGATCAATCATGTATCGTAGATTAGCATAGACAAACTCTTCTCCCTTTTTGTTGCCACTTGATTTCTGAAAAACCAGAGGCTACTCACCTCCCTGAGGATCGACCCGTACTTGCCACCGCTTCAACGCGGTCGTGTACTTGCGGTATTTAAAACGATTAAACAAGTTTTTGGCGTCGTTGCCGGGGACGTGCCAGTCCAGACTCTGGTTTGGACGATTCGAGTGGATTTAATTTGTGTTTTGTAGTTTTGTTTGTTTCAGGAGACTCACATTGGGAAGGGGAAGCACCTGGTGAAGCTTGGAGGCGATCTGAGACTCCAAGACCGCCAATTGGCGGTCTGGTAATCTCCTTTTCATCTCTTTATTTCTGTGGAGTGTTGCTATTACTGAATTAGAAATGTGGGACTCGACTTTGCATGTCCTGACTATTAGATTGCTCCCAGATCAATAATCAATCTCCCTTTAAGCAACTTGGACCTTAAAATCCAAAGCAAAAGATTAGGCATTATTTCTTGTTTAGGTCATGCATCATGTACTCGACTTAGGCACGTAGATTGTCTTTTCTTTTAGCTTTACTTTCAGTTGCTGAGTGCTGAGTGATGTACGCATTTCCTTCTCTCATTCATGCATTTCGTATGAACATGCATTAGTTAGTAGGAAGTGCATTGCAACAAGTGTGAGTTGAGTGTTTGTTTGGAGAGTTGATTGTTAGATCAGGACTCCAAAATGCTACTAAGGAGGGGTTGTCAAATATAAGATAAGGTGGGGGATTTCATCACCCTTTCCTTCGCCCCAAAAACCACACTAATCAAGAGCCTAATTTTAAAATCAAGTAGACATTGACCCTAAGGATTTCGGGCGCATTAGGAGAGTGATCCGGTCCCGACCGTCATGGCCTGATCGGCGTTGCCCAATCTGTCGATAGTAGGAGAGACGAGATCTCCAGTTCTTGACTCACTTGCTGGGCTTTGTGGTCCTCGTCGTAGGGAGGTGAGGCGTGTTGAGGCCGTGTGACCTCGCAGTTAGGCGTCGTCTAGCTGTAAGGACCTATAGCGACCTTAGGACTGTTTGAGCCTTGTTTGCTTATGTGCTTCTACCTGTACCCACCCGCCGTAGCATAAGGACTTTTTCCCTTCTCTCTTGAGTCATTCCCTCCCTTCTGTGTCCCTCCGTCTTCTCCTCTACGCACATTCTTTGTTTAAAAAAAGCGTTTTGGTTTGTGTGTGCATCTTTGTGCATGCTTGTGTGGGCACGAGACGAGAGTGGCCGTTTGACGAGGTGTGTCGACAACCCTTTTTCGGTAGTCGATTTCTCGACGCCTCCCTCCTCTCGTGTTGCACATAGTTTGGGTTCAATTCCTGCTCATTACCGTGAGGAGGAGCAGTTGCTAGACCCACCCGTTCTACCTGTTCGTCCTGTTATGGCTCCCATACCTCTCCGTGATCGATGCTACCCAAGTCGTACCACTTTACCATCATGCATCGTATTGCCAGAGGCAAATGGGAACCACTTTGAGGTTAAGCCTCAGTTTATTTTCATGCTCCCTCACTTCACTGGGAAGGGTGACCCCTATATCTTTCTCAGGGAATTTGAGGAGGTCTGTGCTATGTTCAAGCTGCAACAACTTAGCACAAACTCCATCCATCTTAGGCTAGTCCATTTTTCACTAAAGGATGATGTCAAGAAGTGGTTGTACAACAACCACGCGAATGCCTTTAGGACTTGGGATGAATTTCAATATGCATTTCTCAAAAAGTACATTCCAAATCATCGGACTCAAAAATTAAGGAACGAAATCAATTCGTTCTATCAACTTGAGACCAAAACATTTCATGCATATTTAAAGAGATTCAAGGAGATACTATCCTCATGCCCTCACCATGGCATCGAGTTATGGCGTCTTTGTCAGATTGTCTACGAGGGTCTTCACATCCCGTCCCGAACACTCCTTGAGTCCATGTGTCAAGGAGAGTTCTTAGGAAAGGATAAAAGGGAGGCATGGGCCCTCCTAGAAGACCTCGCTGAGAAAACCATGCAGTGGGAGAGTGTGAGGTAATCCCCAGCATCATCTAGCATAGGAGCGAGGATCACAAATGAAAACTCGACTAGATTGGGTACCGCATTTGCTGTCGATATCACTACGGCCACCGAGGTGCGTATGGAGGCCTTAATGCGTCGTATGGATTCGATTGAGCTCCAAAACCAACAAGGTGCACCTCATGTGTCTACATCTGGTACAGTTCCCTGTCATTCATGTGGTAGGATAGGTGATGTAGGAAGAGAGTGCACGTCCATTCCTCCTGAGATGGAACATGTCAACGCCATCTATGATGGGGCTAGGAATGACCCATACTCATCATCTTATAATCCCGGATGGAGGAACCACCCTAATTTTTCATGGAACTAAAATAATACCCCGGGTGGTCCTTCAAACTCCTCTCGACCACCTAACCAATCACACCAACCTCCCATGCATGCACAATCTTATCAGCCACCCCAAGCTCCAATCACCAATCAATCGGGTTTCCCAAATTCCAATAATATGGAAATCCGATTCAATTCGCTTGAGACCTTGACTCGCGGACTTGAAAACTCAATGAAAAACTTTATGTCAACCACAAGTCAAGTTCTCACTTTAAATCAGCAGACCATCAAATCTCTAGAGCTTCAGATGGGCCAATTGGCTCAATCTGTACATGAAAGAGAGAGAGGGTCTCTGCCTAGCCAGCCAGAGGCTAACCCCCGCATGTACCAGCAACAACACATGCAAAATGAGAATGAGGTACCTCGGGGGCGGCAAGTGAACCATGTGGAGGAACATGTTCACCATGTCAATGCCATTGTAACCTTAAGGAATGGAAAGCAGGTTGACAATCACATTTCCTTACCACCACCACCATCTATGCAGCCCCTCAGTGGGAATGGTGGTGAAGAAGAGGCTGAGGGTGAGGGTAATACACCAACGCCTCCTTCTCAGGCACCGTAGAAAACCTACCTGCCAAAAGCTCCCTATCCTAGTAGGTTAACCAAAAAGCAGAGTGACACAATGGATAAGATGTTAGAGGTGTTTAAGCAAGTGAAGGTTAACATCCCCTTGTTGGATGTCATCCAACAAATACCTCAATATGCCAAAGTGTTAAAAGATCTCTGCACAACCAAGAGGAAGACCAATGTTCCTAAGAAAGCATTCTTGGCTGCAAATGTAAGCTCACTTTTGTCCAATCCCACCTACACAAAATACAAGGACCCTGGGTGTCCTACTATTCAGTGTACGATAGGGGACACTAGCATGAGTAATGTATTGCTTGATTTAGGATCAGTGGTCAACCTCCTCCCATTTTCTGTTTATCAACAGTTGAACTTGGGAGAATTGAAATTAACTAAGATCACCCTCCAATTAGCGGATAGTTCCATTCGTATTCCAACGCCTTAATTAATTGTACAAATGGTCTCATGAAGCTCTCATTCGGTAACATGAGTGACGAGTTTCATGTGTTCAACTCTGGTAGGCAACAGGAGCCCATGGATCAACCTTTAAATCTCAATCTCATCTGCCAATTAGAGAAAGCTCTACAAAATCGACGAACACCCCTAACACTAATGCAACCCATTGAGAATGTTTTTGGGCCCAGCGAATACTCATTGCCTGTCTTTGCAATGCAACAGAGTGAGCTGGTATCAAACATGAATGTCCAAAGGGAGTGTTCGTTGCATGATTCAGTTGAGACCATCAATGAGTGGGACACACCTCATCATATGCCCATTCTAGATGGTGTTGTCCCCGTGTCCTAGGGTTATTGAGCCCTTTGAGCTTCAGATTGACTCCAACAAGGACCCACCTACGACCGAGCTTATGCTTGATGATATAAATGATGGTGGGAGGTCCTTGTTGGATGACTTGGGGAGAAGCCACATTTTTTGTGATGCAGGTCTGCTGCATCCATCGAATGAGCATGAGGAACTCATTCCGATGCACCCACCTATTGGTTGGAGGGTTTTGTTCGATGAGCAACTAAACCCTAATGAGGCAACACAACTTCACTCTTTCATGTTGCCTACACCCAACCAATATCATGAGGGGTTCGAGCCTTTCAGCTTTGACCTTTCACCCCTCATGACACCTCAGAGTACCAGTGAAGTTTGCCTATCTCGGCAAGTCTCTGGTCCTCATAACTCGATGTTCTCATTTGATGTTCCTTGACTAAATGATTATGAGAATATCTTTGTTGATGTATATATCTTGTATAAAAAACGAGTAATAATAGACTACTTGAGCGAGCATTGATTGTTATGGGCCCCAACCCTTGTGTACTTGGACCCCATTTCTTTCACGTATTTGTCTCCCTTCTTCAGTATCTCACAGGTTTTGAGGGAATTCGGGTTTGTGTCCATCACTATAACCACGAACTTCCTGTTGCGTTTCACGTTGGTGAGATCTTTTCTTTTTCATGCATAAATCCATGTAGTATCATGCTCACATTCATTGAGGACAATGCATAAAGTAGGTGTGGGGGGATGTTTTACGTGTGTACATAGTTGAGTCTTTTTCTTTGATTTTTGTTTTCTTTTGTGTGTATTGATAGTGTCATGTTAGTGTGCTGCATTTAATATTGATATATCTGCTTGCCATGATCCTTGGGTGACTTGTCTTCTTTTGCTTGCCTAGTGCTTTAAAATTTTCACATTTCTTTCAAAATCTTCATGTGTTTGCGAAAGAAAATGTTTTGTTGGTTTCGCGTGTGTTTAGCATGTGCAAAACCGTTGAGAGGCAAAGTAAAAAGAAAGCTCCCAAAAATGTCTTGAACTTGGTACATTAGGATACCTAGTATAATTGCTTTAGGACTTATCGAGTCGTTAGGATTCACCCCGGTTTTCCCTCGGGGGCCGTGTAATCATAGGGTTTCAGTACTCAAACATTTAAAGAAGTACACCCTAAACCTAGTGAGTCAATAATTCGTGTCGGTTAATATAAGGAAATTTGTTGTAGTCAATGACCCTTTAAATCTTGTTGTGAGACATTAAGTGTAGGGGTTTTGTTTCATGTGTAGATAAGAAATAAGTGAGTGGTGTTCTCTCTTCTCGCACGACTCCTATCACTCGGAAAAGTAGGTCTGAGGGGAGTTTGTGCCTGGTGCTTTCGAGTCATCTGACTTGGGATGCACCGACCGAATTCCCGTTACACGGGTGGTAGGGATTGCCCTATGTGGAGATTTGGGGAAAGGTGTACGTGATAGTGTCACTCCTCATAGGCAATGATGCACAAAACCAGACCCTGGGAGAATGAAGCTCCAACTAATAAAAAGAAAAGAAGAAGAAAAAATTAATTAAGAAAAGAAAATTAAAAAAATGGTAATGCAAATAAGAACCTTAATGGACTTTACACTTTGTATCACATGAGGATGTTGAGGTTGTCTATGTCTTGCACTTAAGTCCTTAATTAACTTTCACGAATGATTCATTAGGCTAGGTTTGTGGACTGATTACATATATAGAGTCGGCCCGTAGCATTACCGCGTCCAGTGATCGACAAAATAAGTCCAACGAGTCGTGTAGCTAGGTTGAATAATGCATCTTTGTTCGGATTTTGTGGGTGTATCCACTGAAAACCCTCAGGAGACAACACTCCTCCTTGGCGAAAATGAGGTTTAACGGCTTGTTGCACGTGCTAAGTGCAACCGTGATTCCTACGAAAGTGAGTAAGGATTTCTTGTTTTTCGTATGCTTTTCTCTTTCTTTGTTTTGCTCGGGACTAGCAAAAGTTAGGTGTAGGGGTATTTGATTGACATCATTTCATGCTTACATTTTTATCTTATATCCATTATATTTCACCAAAACAATGTTACGTGACGAGTTTTATGTTTGAATTTCAGAAATAAATAGGTTTGAAGAGAAGAGACATAAAAGGACCTAAAAACATGAAAAAAGACTAAGTTGAGAGACTCAAGGACTAAGACGCAAGATCGAAGGACCTGCACGTAAGATCGGAGGACCAATGAGCAAAAAAGAATACTTCACACCATCATGGAGAGTATTTTGGCAATTCTATTCGGGTCGGAGCTCCAACAAGCAAAGTAGACGCATCAGAGACAAACAAAGCCTTCCAGAAAAGCCCACAAGAAAATCCAGAGCGATCCGAACACTGTAGACCGCTAATTGGCGGTCACTTTTGGTCCGGATCCGCTAAGATTTATGTGGAGTGTATTTAGTCTATTTCTGGTATTTGTGTAATCTCATACCGGGGGATTGTCCCGGATTACCTTTTTTATGGCTATAAATAGAACTCCTCACCTTCTATTGTAATCACCCATTGCTTGGTGGCATTCTCACTACTTGGAGTAAGCCTTGGAGCAAAATCTCAAGGTCGAGAAGAATGCTGCTAGTGATGTGAGTCATTTAATAAAATAATTTTTCCATTGTTTTGTTCTTATATTGTTTCTTTATGCATGCTTAGCTTAGTTTTATTTCTTTGATTCTAGGCTAAAGTAGTTAGAATGTTTCTCTTCTTCTCTAGTTTAATTGTTAGAGTAATGTGTAGTGAGTAGATTCATCCCCCTTTGGGGTGGAGATGATGTTCATACATGCACTAAAGAATGGATATGAATGCTTTATATTTTGATTGTGTTGATAAATGTGAATGTATGCTTGCTTATTAGAGTAGAATACTACACTTGATGGGTTTTGCCACACATCTTAGACACCTCCCATGCTTGTTTAGGTTCTGAAATAACCAGCTTGTGTATATGAATGTTAATCAACTAGGTTAGTGAATGGATTGATAGGTTTTGCCATAACCTTTAGACACTTCCTATACATGAAAACACTACCTACATTTGTGCCTATAGAATGCATTCTTCACCATCTTTTTATATGTGTGCACACACTCCACCCCTAGGGGTCTTTCTCTTCTTGATTCCAGCTTAGTTTTACATTCTTTTAATTTTGATTCGAAGTAATCGTTAGTTGCTTTACTTTGCATTTTTCTTCTTAGTAGTTTAGTGTATCGTAGATTAGCATAGACAAACTCTTCTCCCTTTTTGTTGCCACTTGATTTCTGAAAAACCAGAGGCTACTCATCTCCCTGAGGATCGACCCGTACTTTCCACCACTTCAACGCGACCGTGCACTTTCGGTATTTAAAACGATTAAACATACATCATAAATAATGTGGAAACAAAAAGACAACAAGAAGAATTTGGTTGACATGTCCCTCGTGTACAGAATCCTCCAAAACTCTGTCAGTCTAACCCCTGAAGGAAACCTAAGTATCTGAGGCAAAACAACAACCAATATGCATGAGTTTTCATAAAGAAAACCTGGTATGCCCCAAGTCCAAAAACAAGATAAGAAGATATGCATGAGACCTATATATCACACATGCAACAAGAGGGCAACAACTCTACACAGCTGTGTCTCTAGGGGCTCCACCTGAAGTAATTCCTCTGCATAAGAACTCGACTTTACATATTCGTGACTACCAGGTGCCCCCCCCCCCCCCCCCCGAGGTTATCCTCTACATAGGAATATAATCCACAAATAGGTCACCCATCAGTGACCCACTGTTTGGCACAAAGCGGTCTTTCGGAATATATCCCAACTCGCGGCAAGTGACCTACATGGTGCCATCGCGGCATTAGAAATGTTCGTCCTGTAGAAAATGATAGCACGCATGTCCAGGTCACAATCTTCATGTGACCTCTCTACATACATGTCTTTTCGAATAGGCATCTCTACCTAGAGGTCCTACTCATGGCCCGTCGGCCCCAAAACAATCGTGCTCAAGATTCATTTTATTGATTTAATGCACATGCAAGCTATATATATAACTAAATCCAATCTATAGCTAAATAGTCAAGCACGAGCCCAACACAATGAGTGTACAATTACACTCATCACGACTCCAAACAAATCAGAAGTAACACATGCAAATCAGCAACTTGATAGCACAATCACGATCAAACAACCATAACAAAACCAACTCGAACAAGCATAACTATGCAACCACGCCATCTACAGACCATGTGACTCAAGTTGTTGAAGGGAATGTGTTTTAAAAGTTTATTTTTATATGTCAATTATTATGAATTGGATGTGCAAACATTTTGTTCCTTGATTAATGTATTCGTCTTTTAGAAATGTTAAAGAAGAGACTCTTGGTCCTTAACTGTAGAGTTCTAAAAGATAATGATTTACATAAATCAAAAGTTATTCACAATCATGGTAATTGACATGGAACATTAATTACCGAGATAAGATTGTCATATTAGTGAAAGAGTATTGTAGCTCTACAAATATTCAACGGCACGAGTATATAAAAGAGGAAAATGATTACTTTTATATATTGAATAGACCTAGCAAGTGAAACATTATAGAATTGTGTTAAGTGTCATTAATTCTTTCACTTTGTCTTGAATTCTAAGATATGAGATTTATGTCTTTTCACATATGAAGTGTTTAATTTGATTATTGTCAAAAACTGTCAATGAGTACAGTGATAAAGGCAATAGTTAGTTAAACATGACTTATGCTGGAAAAGATAGTTTGTCAAAAGATTATCATTGCCCCTCTTAACTTGAGTGATGCTATTAGTGGACCCCTTGATATAGCAAAATTATAATGTGCACAATGTGACTTGTGTTAAGTTACATATTTATAATTAGCTTAAGAGATCAAGAAATGAGTATATAATACAAAGGTGACACATTTCTACTTGTATAATACTCTTAATATCATGAGGCAAGGGATAGACATAAGTGATGTATTTACATCACTAAATGGATCGTGTTTAATTCGAGTGAACAAAACAACTTTGCTAATTGGTAATTATAATGTGTAGCTAGATACCGCTTATAGTTTGTGATATTAAGTGTTTAATATCATGGACAATATAGCTTAGATCCTCATATCGGTCATACCACAAAACTGGGAAACAAGAAGCTTGGTTTTGTGTTCATATGATGTATCGGATTTCATGAGAAATGGGATACATGTGGTGAATCGATAAAATCAATATGTCATGAAAATCAAGATAATTAGAATCATAAATAAATTCATATGAGATGTATGTATTATGGGGTGTAATAGTTTGACATTACATAAGATAATATGTTACATGATATATGAATTTGCTAAAAACCCTCAATGATCAAATTTTGTTGGATATAAATCCATAATTTGACAAAGGAAAAATTGAGTAAAAAACGGTAGACCGTTTTGTGATCAGTCGACCGAAGGCTTTAAAATGGTCGACCGAACAAAAATCGGATGACGCACGGTTTGACCGAAATTAGCAGGAAGTATCTTGGTAATAGAAACGGTCGACCGGGCATGGGACAGGTCGACCAAAATTATCAGGACGCGTCTTGATGGTAGAACGGTCGACCGGAGTCAAATATTTGTTCGACCAAAAACATCAGGGAATTTTTTATGATGAGTCATCGGTCGACCGTTTGGCTCATGGTCCACTGAGAATGTCAGAAACACAACCGTTCGGTCGACCAATTGGAAATTGCGGTCGATCGTTTGACATGATTCTGCCTTGAGTTATTAAGAGATTAATGTTGATAATGGACTAGGTTTATTCCAATTGTGGTCAAACGTATTTAAGAATGATTATGTGTCAATTTGTGATTGGTTTTCGGGAAAGAAAAGCAAGAAATCATGGGTTAGTGGGTGGCCCATGATGTGGGTGTTGGGAGAGTCTATAAATATGTCTCATCTCCCTACTTGTTTTAAGTTAATGCAAAAATATTCTCTCTCCCTAACCTCTCCACTAATCCATCTGAATTTCTCTTAATTATTTCGAGATTTTGGAGATTAAATTCTCAGGGAGCTTTAGAGGGGTTATTAGCTAGATTCAAACTTTGATTTAGATATTGAATTGGCTAGCTCATTTCTCTCTAATCTTGTTTAGAGTTTGGTGAACAATTGGAGGCGAATCGACGAGCGATTCGACAAGCAACACATCTTCGGATCTTCATAAAGGTTTTAGCTAGAGAACATTTGGGTATGATCATCTTGTATTTATTTTAATATAAATTTAGATTACATAATATTAGAATAAACATGAAACAATGTACATAAAATCTTCTGAAAATATGGTAACCGATCCTACATGCATGTATAATTTTTTTAAAATATATACATACACAGGGGCACGAAATTCCACAGTTGTTACATGTATAATTATGACAATAATATCACCGAAGGGAAACAAATCAGAAATAATAGATCAACAAGTCAGACCAATCATACAACTTAGTGCATATTGTCCCAACTACATAACTTGAGCTACGGGTCATGAAGTGATGGTTATAAGGTTAAGCTTTACCCTACAATATACATGTACAACATCATGCTTTTGCAGCAGCAAATAACATCATTATAATCAAGTCAAATTCATGCAACATCAGTTTATTAACAAAGGAAATCAGGCATGCAACAGGATCAATAAACTATGCACGAATCGATCGAAAGATGCATAACATGAGCTAGTAATTTCCAGGAATGAAGATCACTTGCATGCAACAATATATTCCTGATATGAACACATAAACTCATCATTATATCTCTACTGACATGAAGTTAGCATAAACCACACATTCACAAGCAACACATAATGTATATACGAATCAATACAACAAGGAAATCAAGACACCGCCCTTGATTCTTCTCCCAACTTTCAAATCCTTCCGTCCATGACTTCTCAAGGCGAGTAAGACATGAATACTGCGAGGCAAGGTGAACCAGCCAGCCCACGTCGCAGGAGATACATGTGATGCCAACCGAATCAACGATCAGCACCAACATGCACATGCGCTTTGGCCAAACCTTCCCCCAACCCAGCTGCACCTAACCTCCACCACGCCAAGCCCTACCTCAAGCCTCCAGAGGTCAACCACCGCCAGAAATCAGCCACACTAGTTGGTTGTCCAGGAGTTGCCCCCAAGTGCGCGATAGAGACTCTAGACAACCATGCACGCGCCAGTCGTGCATGGCCTCAAGGATGGAGCTATCCTGCCTCCTCCCTTGGAGTATCATGACCGGAACCAAGTCAGACCACACCGGAGCTCATCGGAGCTCCGGCGTTGCCTGGCTGCTCCCCAGCAGCCAACCACAGCCACACATGCAACCTTCATGTGCCTAATGGTTGTGGACGTGATGGTACAATACATGCACCACCAGCCACTCAGGTGACGCCCAGCCATCCAGCCACAACCCCCACATCTCCTCTCACCCTCAGGCCAGAAGCATACCTGAGAAGGAGGATGGAGACACCTGAAGATCGCCAGAAAAGTTGTTGCAGCCGGAGTCACCTTGCTCTTGCTGGGAGGGAGGAGAATAATGGCCGGTGGAGTGCAAAAGAAGTGAGGAGAAAGGTAGGGACAACTTAGACTTATATCTTGTCAAAGACCCTTCCACTTCCACACTTGCATGCACACTCATTGGCCATCAAAAAGCACTCAAGTGACCTCATCATCCAGGCCACATGGCAGCCACCTAGCAACCACATGTGCAGCACCTTTGCCACAACAATTGTCCTTGAGTAGTCGATTGTCTTGCTCGCCCGATTGCCCGCATCTATGCCGGGTCCAAACATGAAGTTCTAACCCTTCATCCAAAAGTCTGTCCAGAAGTTCTGTCCCGAAGTCCAGCATTGTGCATCCCTCGGTCCCGCAGTTGCGTCCCTCAGTCCCATAATCACGTCATTCATATTAGAAGTCAAGTCCCTCCAGCTAGAAGTGTTGTCCAACCAACTAACACTCCACACAAAACCCGGTCACCCTTGCACGGACTGTCGGCTAGCCAAACGTCCAGCAAGGACACACACCACTCTGACGGCCCGCTGGCCGCCGCTAGTCGCCGACGGCAAGACACCCCTCATACCTTGTGTGGGTGAAAAGAAAACTAGGCAAACAAGAACATAAGTGATGGCAAAGCGAGATCAAAATAAACAAGCACAAGATCAACGTCTTACACCAACAATGGTTTCCTTGACACTAGCTCACGTCGACGCTATCAGAAATATATATCATGGCTCTACCACCATATTCAAGGCTGCAAGGGTCATAAGCACCTCTACCAGCAAATCTGAGATAGAATGGTTAAACGTTTGTCTTCCTGGTAAATCAATGGCCTCTTCTATCTACACCATGGGCACTCAGACCTTTAAGAAAACTGACTGTCGTGAGTTTACCAACATTCGTCGTGACTTTGTGGGGTAAAAAATTCTTCCCCACTACACGAAGAATGATCGTATTCCCACGCTCGAAGGGACGACTTGGATTTCGAATACTCCGAGTCCTTAATAAACACACTGGATAAAAAAAAGGCAAACCATGAGGGGCAACTGTCCCGTAATTTTTTTATATAAAAAAAAAAATTCAAATTTCGAAATTTAGGAATTTTTTTTTTCGAAAAGTAGGCGGATCCAAGGATCGCGGGTCACACCTGCGATCCGTCCCCCCAATTTTTTTTTTTCTGACGGATCGCGGGTCTGAACCGCGGGTGTGAGGCACGGATCGCGGGTCCAACCCGCGATCCGTCCCCCAAATTTTTTTTTCTGACGGATCGCGGGTCTGAACCGTGATCCGTCAAAATTTTTTTTTTAAAAAAATTTGCCCGTGAAAATTTCTGCAAAAATTTTTTTTTTAAAAAAATCCACGGATCGCGGGTGTGAACCGCGATCCGTGGGAAAAAAAATTTTAAAAAATTTGACGGATCGCGGTTCAGACCCGCGATCAGCCTACTCTTCGAATTTTTTTCTTTCTTTCTAAATTTCGAAATTTGAATTTATTTTTTATTATAACTGTCTCCTTGTTTGCACTATTTTACACTATTTTCTGGGATTGATGTGGCACGAGATGTTCTCGGGGTCCCATGTTATTCTTTGTGAATTATCTGGAAAAAAAGTTGCGCACGTATCTTACAGGCCTCTATAACTACACTTTTGGCCCTGACAACTCAAATTAATACCATGCGCCACGCTTATACAAGCAATCTTGCTTTCACTTCATGTTAAAAGTATGTACAAGTTTAAGTAGAGGAATACATACATGCTCTCATGCTCACCTAAGATATATACATGGTTGTGTTAATCATAAGATATTGTCCAAATAATATAGTTAAAAATTATCAAGCATATTATATTTGTCTTCCTATTCTTCGATCATCCTTACGGATTCCAACTTCTTGACCTGGATTTCCAATATCACCCCTCATTTGTATATAATTTTGTGTGGTTTAGTTGATCTGCCCTTGTGTGTGGCTTGAGTTAAAGCATGAGCCAAGTCAGATTTACTCGGTTTAATTAGTCTGCCTTTTTTTGCAGCAAAATTAAACATGGATATTCAAATACAGTTTATGGTTAATACGTCACTTTAAATTTTAATCCGAAATCTATTGCAACCATCAACTACGTACCACACCCATTTAGACCTTGTTTGGATAACCTTAAAAACAGAGGGTTTAACAAAAACCATTGTTTTGGATACCAAAGTTTTGAAAACCTTAGAACTAGTGTTTGGATAGGTAACAAAACTGTATTTTCGAAATAAATTTTTTGACCAAAACCATGAGATTGAAAAAGAGGTTGTACTTCTTTTTTCCACTTAAAATAACAATTCCAAGAGTCAGAACCCCAATTCCTAATACAAGCTACAAAAATTACTAAATAAACTGCAGCAACAGTGAAACAAATAGAACTATTACCTAGCTTAAAGGAAAAATGAAGAGAAATTGGGCCTGGAATTTAATATGACATTCTTATGGCCCTAGCCTCATATGTTTCTTTATTAGGACATATGCATAATGCCTTTCCATAACTCCACTTGCTTATATATATTGCAATGGAATTTTTCGTGAGAGATATTAGTGAAGTTGACTTTGTTCTTTTCCTTAACAAATTTCAAGGGTCACTCTGAAATCTTAATGGTCTTGCACTTGGGTTAGTTTTAGATTTTGAGTTATTGGTGTTGGAGATGGGAAGTGGAGGGAGAGAGCTCGATCAGACTTCGACTTGGGCTGTCGCTTCGGTTTGTGCTGTGATTGTTATCATCTCGATCCTGCTTGAGAAAGCTCTTCATCGTGTTGGACATGTAAGAATCTGAGACCCTATGTTTGGTTTTGTTTTGTTGGTGTGTTTTATTTTCTTGTCCATTAAAGGTCATAAATAACATTCAGATTTAGTTCTACTTCATGTACGTTAAGTGAAGATTTCCCTTATGATATTTGTTATTTTCTTTTAGGTAGTAGGAAGGAAATGGTGTTTTAGTTGAAGAAGAAAAACTCGAGATGATGAAATGGAATAGTAGTAGTATTGTTGATTTCTGTAAATCAATGAGGGGACGTTATGGATCCTTGTTTTGACTTTTTGATGTACAATATTTTTTACTTCTACTGAACTTGCTACTAGCAAGCACTTTTCCAGTTGTCTTTCTAAATCAAGTTATTTCCCCACGAGCTGTATGGGATTAGCAACTACTGAATGCGGTAAGCTTTTATACTTTCATTTGTTTCTCTTCACTTCACTTTTGTTTTATGGCTCAGTGGATTGCAGAGAAAAAGAAGACATCCATGATTGAAGTATTTGAGAAAGTTAAAACTGGTATGTATTGATTCAACATAATGGAAAACTTTTGAATCCTAACTGTGTTTTGATTCAACATTAATTCAACACTGACTTTTTTTTAGCTCACATTTATTTCAATCCTTAATTTCCATTAACTCCCCATGGACTTCTGTTCTCTTGCAGAGTTGATGATTTTGGGATTCATATCGTTGTTATTGACTTTGCTAACAAACTACGTATCAAAAATTTGCATCCCTGAGAAGGTTGCAAACACAATGTTACCATGTAGCCTCAAAGTGGACAAAAAATATCAAGTGGAAGATATTGTATCTTTTTCTGGTTCAAACAATAGATGTTTGGCAGTTGATGTTTACTCTTCTTGTTCCAAGGCAAGTAAAACACTCTTGAGACAACGAACATTAGATATCTACTGTGTTTTGATTAAGTACGTTTTGAGTTTTATATATAATCAGGGTAAAGTGCCGCTCATTTCACACAATGGGATCCATCAACTTCACATTTTCATTTTCTTTCTGGCTGTGTTTCATTTGTTGTCGAGTGCTATCACAATGGGCCTTGGAAAAGCAAAGGTTCATTGAAGTCTATTGCATGATTTGGTTGATTTTTCAAAATTGTTTTTTGTTTTGTTTGTAATAATACATGTTTGATTTGATGCAAATGTTAATGTAGATTCGAGGGTGGAAGGACTGGGAGGAAGAGGCAGCAACTTTTGAAAATGAGTCCACTATTGGTAAATATCGTGAAAATTACAGGGCAAATAACTTATTTCATTCCTATAGTTCTAATGTTGTTGGTTGTGAACATGTTAGATCTTCAACAATTCAGACTTACCCGCGAAACAACCTATGTTAGACAACATATAAATGTTTGGAATAGAGTTACCATCCTCTTTATTATTGTAAGTTTTGTCATATATATGTTCATATGAATTATTTAAAGATGACAACTTTATTTTTATTTTATTTTTTGCATATCATGATTGTAGTCAAGTTTCTTACAACAATTTTATCGATCTGTTCGGAAGCCCGACTACTTCGCCATGCGACATGGATTCATTAGTGTGAGTATGCTTCATATAGTAAAATTGCAAATGCAATTACAATTGATAATTTAGTACAGATGTGCTTAGAATGAAGAGAATAGGATGTGAAAAATGGAGGTTAAATATTTAATTATGATTGTTTTTTCCTTTTCAATTCAAAATATTGTATCCCTTTTTTTTCCTTCCGATATTTACATTGCTATGCATATTGTTTCTGAATATGAAGAACTTGTTACTTCATGTAGGCCCATTTAGCTCCTGGCAGTAAGTTTAACTTCCAAAAGTACATCAGAAGATCTCTCGAGGATGACTTCAAAGTAGTTGTTGGAATCAGGTAAATTAGTAAAGCTTATAAAACATCATGGAAAATTCAAATCCAGGTAATTTGATCCGATAAGCTTGACCCTATTAGTGGTTATTTAAGGTCGCCCAATAAAACCTCCAAGGTTCGAATCAAACGTAAAAATTTCTTATGCTAATAACGACTAATTACAAAGTATTTTTTATATATGTAAGGACGTGAGAGAGAGAGGGAAGGTATGGGCTGTGTATGGTTGGAGGTATGGGAGAGGAGTGAGGTGGTATGGTGGAGAGTATGGTGGAGGTATGGGGTAGGTATTAGGTTTTGTGTTTAAAAACCAAAAACTCACCCTTTTTGCATCTTTTGTTGCCACTCGTGTTTCCACCCAAACCTCACCCTTCTCCTTGCTTTTCCGGCGACCAGTGGAGGAAGAAGGCGGCGTGGAGGCTCCGGCGTGAGGAGGTCGCGCGTGTGGAGGCGACGGGCGTGAGCGTTGCTCCGGCGGTTTCGTCTTTCTTTTGAAGTATGCCAAGCATTAGTGTGTTTTGTGGTTCTCCATGTTGGGGGAAGTTTGGGTCGGTCGCGGGAGGTCGGATACCTCGCCGGCGACAAGAGAACAGCGTAAAATCCTTGGCTGGTGCAAGGTTGCTGTCGACCAACGGTCGACCGGTGCCTTCGGGCGGTCGACCGGTGCTAGTGTAATTTGATGTTTTTGCCCAGAACCGGTCGGACGATGCCTTGGGGCGGTCGACCGGTTATGCCAAATTTCGTGGGTTCGTGTTTGATGTTGCCTGTTTCCGGTCGACCGAGCCTTGTGGTTCGACCGGAACTTAAGTTGTTGTTGTTTATTGATTGTTGGTGCGACCGATTAGTATATGCGTTCGACCGATTATATGACTTAGAATTACTAGGCTGACCCTGTAATGTTCGGTCGACCGGGACCCTTGAGTCGGTCGACCGATAGTTGAATTGATTTTGACTTAGTCAGACCTAGGATTTTGACCTGTCCGGTCGACCGGTTCTTCCCGCTGGTTCGACCGATTGGAGACAGAGTTTTGGGCACTTTGTTCGACCGTTTGGAGGAAATCCGTTCGACCGTTACTGTTGGTTTCGGTCGACCGGTTTGCCTGATTCGGTCGACCGATGGGGCACAGTACTGGTTTTCTTGTCCTAGTGAGATGTCAACTCTGTCCACGGAAACCCGTGTCCTCGCTTAGCGCGTGAGCCGGGAGGTGACGGTGGGTGCGTTCTGCGTGCCTGCCCAGGGACCGCCGTGTGGAAGAGTGTGGGCATCTGGGACGTGTCGTCTCCACAGATGGAGGGCGACGTAGCCTTGATGTTCTGACTCACAGTAGAGTAGCAGGCCTGAGGGATTGAGGATCCCGGTGCACGAGGTGCACGGCTCGTTGGAGCATGTTGACCCTGCGGGCTGTTTGAGCTCGGATCGCTCGTGTAGACGAGGCGATGATTGTTCCACCCGATGCTGTTCCGGGTGATGATTGTTCTGCCGATGCTGTTCCGGCGGAAGTGCCGTCCGACGACGTTTCCGGGCGATGGTGTCCCACCGATGCTGTTCCGGTGAGGGTATGGACTGCCGACGATCTTTTCCGGCAGGGTAGTCTGGACGGGCTCCTCCAGATGAGTGGACCGACCTGGGCGACGGCCCCGTTGGTGAGGTGTTGACCTCGAGATTTCAGCTGATTTCTACTTCGCGCAGGCGTGCAGACGCTCCTCACCGATCCCTTGACTAGAGTAGTCGCGTGTGGGGTTCGTTGCGTACCTTCTGCTAGACCGTATGTGCCTACGGTAGGTCTCAGAGTGGGACCCCTTACAGTTGCGGACAGAGGTCCTGTGTTTCCCCGTGGTGGGATTGGTTACCCCGTAGTGGGTCTGTTTACCCGTTGAGGGATTGTTTTATGTATCGCATTGATGCCATGCCATGATGACTAGTATGATAGGTTTCATTGATAGTCTTGCATGCATTAGGGCTTGGTATACGGGGTTTCCTTTCAGGAAACTCAGGCATTGTTGTTGCACTTTTTATTTCAGGACCACAGTAGGTCCGGGTGGGTGGTGACCGAGGACGGAGCGCTTTGGAGTCGGATCCTCTTCGGCATTTGCGAGATTGTACGACTACTTGTATTTTCATTTCTTTCATCTGGATTGTAGTTGTACACCTTTTGTAAACTCCATGTATTTTGGGTGCACCCGGATTTATATATTTATATATTAGTGACGTTCCCGCCTCGAGTTGTCAGTTTTATTCGTTATTTCGAAATTTTAAATCTTCCGCTGTTTCGGGACGTTACAACTTGGTATCAGAGCGGTCGATTCCTGTGTCTTCGTCTAAAGAACCACCCTTAGGAGTAGTGTTAGAGGCATGCATTACTTTCTGTAGCTCATGCATGCATTGTTGCTTATCTGTTGATTGTTGTGGTGGCAGATGCCTCCGAGGCGTGTGAGAGGTACGCCCCTGCCGCGTAGTTCCAGTGAGGGGACGGGAGGCGTGGCATGGGAGGAGGAGCGGCGTACGCTCTATGGCACTATGGACAGGCTGGGCGAGTTTCTGGAGCGCCAGGCTGCCCGAGCTGAGCAGGCAGGACCTGGTGTGGTGCACGACAGGTTCATGAGGCAGCATCCTCCGACTTTTGAGGGCGGAGTGGATCCTGAGCTGGCTGAGGACTGGATCTTCACGATTCAGAAGATCTTCCGTGCGATTGGATGTGCACCGGAGCTGCAGGTAGGTCTGGCTACCTACGTGCTGAGAGGTCAGGCGTCGAGCTGGTGGAGGAGTACATCTGCAGTTGTGTTCGCCGACCGAGATGATGTGACTTGGGAGGAGTTTCTGGAGGAGTTTAATCAGAAATACTTCCCGCCGCATGTCAGAGATGCGAAGAGAGAGGAGTTCCTGGCGTTGGAGCAGAGGGATATGACGTTAGCTGCCTACGTCGATCGGTACAACGCCCTGGAGCGCTACTGTCCAGAGATTTATGTTACTCAGGAGCAGAGAGCGAGGAAGTTTGTGAGGGGACTGAGGAAGCAGTTGAGGTCTCGTGTTCTCACCAGTATGCCGCGGACTCTGGCAGATGCAGTGGAGTGCGCGACGGTTCTTGATCGGGACTTTCAGGAGAACTACCAGGAGGCTAGGAGACCTCAGGGTAGTGCAGTGGGGCGTGCAGCTGGCCGTTCCGCAGTGGTGGCCGGCAAGAGGCCTCAGTCTGATGGGGGAGGAGCGCGTCGGCCCGGGATGTGCGGTTCTTGTGGTGGAGCTCATCCGGGGCAGGAGTGTCCCCGTCGTACTGGAGCGTGTCTGGGTTGCGGCCAGATGGGGCACTTCATTCGAGATTGTCCGCAGAGGCGGGGAGAGCCGAGTAGGAGGCCAGGACCGCCAGCAGCAGGCAGGAGCGGAGGCAGTCGCGCAGTTGCACCACCGGGACCGAGCAGAGTCGCCGGGCGGGTTTTCACCATCCAGGCTGAGGAGGCGAGGGACTCCAACACTGTGGTGGAAGGTACTCTTTCTGTTTCTGGTCGTGTTGCTAGAGTCCTTTTTGATTGCGGTGCCACTTACTCCTTCATTTCGGAGAAGTTTGCTGGCGAGTTGGGTCGGACCCCTGAGCTGCTGACTGTGTGTTTGGAAGTCAGTACGCCCATGGGTGAGGTGGGCACTGTGGGGAGCTTCCTCCCCGGCACCACAGTTGTTTCGGGAGACCAAGATTTTCCGGCAGATCTGGTCTTGCTACCGATGGAGGACTTCGACGTCATACTTGGGATGGATTGGCTGTCCCAGTACGATGTTCGGGTCTTTTGCCGCGAGAAGAAGATTCTGATTCCGAGGGAGGACCTGCCTGATGTTGTGATCAGAGGGCTGAGAGGCAGAGGTCGGATTATGGTCTCGGCAGTGAAGGCACAGAGATTGATCCAGCAGGGATGCAGAGCTTATGTGGCTACACTGGTAGTGTCAGATTCTGAGTCGAGGAGTCTGGAGGACATAGAGGTGGTACGGGATTTCGCAGATGTGTTTCCAGTGGATATCCCGGGGCTACCGCCACACCGAGAGATCGAGTTCGGCATCGACTTGGTGGAGGGTGCGACTCCACAGTCGAAGGCTCCGTATAGGATGGCACCTGCAGAGTTGGCTGAGCTGAAGAAGCAGTTGCAGGAGTTGATGGATACTGGGTTCATCCGACCTAGCGTCTCGCCGTGGGGAGCGCCAGTCTTGTTCGTGAAGAAGAAGGATGGGTCGTTGCGGATGTGCATCGACTACAGGATGCTGAATAAGGTTACCGTTAGGAACCGGTATCCCTTACCCAGGATCGAGGACCTGTTTGATCAGTTACAGACGGCGAAGGTCTTCTCGAAGATTGATTTGAGATCGGGGTATCATCAGCTGAGGATCAGGGAGGCAGATGTTCAGAAGACACCCTTCAGGACGCGGTACGGCCACTACGAGTTCTTGGTGATGCCATTTGGACTGACGAATGCACCTGCAGCATTCATGGACCTGATGAACAGAACGTTCAAGCCGTACCTTGACAGTTTTGTGATTGTGTTCGTCGACGACATCTTGGTGTACTCGCCGGACTGGGAGCAGCACCGAGAGCACTTGAGGATTGTGCTTGGCATCTTGAGGGATCAGCAGTTGTATGCCAAGT
Source organism: Triglochin maritima (assembly GCA_963682175.1). Lineage (NCBI taxonomy): Eukaryota > Viridiplantae > Streptophyta > Magnoliopsida > Alismatales > Juncaginaceae > Triglochin > Triglochin maritima. The sequence continues at coordinate 20,041,863 of OY821779.1, forward strand.
ACAAGAAGTGCGAGTTTTGGTTGGATCAGGTGGCGTTCTTGGGACACATCGTGTCGAAGGACGGGATCTCAGTGGACCCAGCGAAGGTGGAGGCAGTGACGCAGTGGAAGGCTCCGACGAGCGTGACTGAGATCAGGAGTTTTCTGGGGTTAGCAGGCTACTACAGGCGATTCATTCAGGATTTCTCCCGACTTGCTTCTCCGCTCACTGCTTTGACGCGGAAGGGAGTTAGGTTTGCTTGGTCCCAGAAGTGCGAGGACAGTTTTCTTGAGTTGAAGCGACGGCTGACGACAGCACCGATCCTGACACTTCCGAGCGGCAGCGGAGGGTTTGTGATTTACAGTGATGCATCAGGGATCGGTTTGGGTTGCGTACTTATGCAGCACGGGAAGGTTGTGGCGTACGCTTCGAGACAGTTGAAGGATCATGAGAGGAACTACCCCACTCATGACTTGGAGTTGGCGGCGGTAGTTCATGCACTGAAGACTTGGCGGCATTATCTGTACGGGGAGCAGTTCGAGGTTTTCACCGATCACCAGAGCTTGAAGTACCTATTTTCGCAGAAGGAGCTGAATATGAGGCAGAGGAGGTGGCTCGAGTTCATTAAGGACTACGACTTCACCATATCCTATCATCCGGGGAAGGCCATTTCAGTTGCTGATGCACTGAGCAGGAGAGTTGAGGTGTCGGTAGCGAGCCTCTGCGTTAGGAGTGGAGATTGCTTGAGTCCCTGTCAGAGTGGAGGCCGTTTGCTGGGTCAGCAGAGGGGGCAGTGATTGCTGGTTTGAGAGTTGAGCCGCAGACTGTCTCGAGAGTTGTGCAGGCTCAGGGTACCGATGCAGAGTTGGCTGGTCTGGTGCAGTTGTCTGCTCAGGAGGGATCTGATTTCAGCATTGGAGCAGATGGTGGTCTGAGGTTCAGAAGCCGTATTTGGGTGCCGAGGGTGGATGAGCTGAGAGAGGAGATCATGGAGGAGGCACACCGAGCACGATATTCCATTCACCCGGGGAGCACGAAGATGTATAAGGACCTGCAGCGTAATTTCTGGTGGAAGGGGATGAAGCGAGACATAGCGGAGTTTGTGAGCAGATGCTTGGTCTGCCAGCAGGTGAAGATTGAGCATCAGCGACCAGCAGGACCGATGCAGTGTATCGAGCTTCCCGAGTGGAAGTGGGAGCACGTGACGATGGATTTTGTCACAGGATTGCCGAAGACGAGGAGATTCCACGACGCGATTTGGGTGATAGTCGATCGACTGACCAAGTCGGCGCATTTCTTAGCGATCAGGACCACGTTGCCTTTGGAGGGTCTGGCTCGGTTGTACGTGGAGGAGATAGTCAGGTTGCATGGGGTGCCAGTGAGCATCATCTCCGATCGAGATCCACGATTCACTTCCAGATTTTGGGGGAGTCTGCAGCAGGCTTTGGGGACGCGTCTGAGATTCAGTACAGCGTTCCATCCGCAGACCGATGGTCAGTCAGAGAGGACGATTCAGACCTTGGAGGATATGCTGAGAGCATGCACACTGGACTGGGCAGGGCACTGGGATGAGCACTTGCCGCTGATAGAGTTCGCCTACAACAACAGCTACCACTCGAGTATTGGGATGGCACCGTACGAGGCGTTGTACGGGAGGCCTTGCAGATCACCGGTATGCTGGAGTGATGTGGGCGAGAGGCAGTTAGTGGGTCCAGAGATCGTGCAGATGTATGCAGAGAAGGTGGATGTGATCAGGAGGAGACTGGCCACAGCACAGAGCAGGCAGAAGAGTTATGCTGATCGACGCAGGCGGGCGTTGAGTTTCGAGGTGGGCGACCATGTGTTTCTGAAGATCTCTCCTGCCCGAGGAGTCATGAGGTTCGGGAAGAAGGGGAAGCTTAGTCCGAGATATGTTGGACCTTTCGAGATCTTGGACCGAGTTGGTGAGGTCGCCTACCGGATTGCTTTGCCGCCGCAGTTTTCGAGTCTGCATAATGTCTTCCATGTGTCGATGCTGAGGAAGTATGTGGCAGATCCGTCGCATGTCATTGAGATTGCAGTTCCAGAGATTCAGCAGGACTTGTCGCTCGAGGAGAGGCCGGTCGAGATTGTTGATCGCATGGATCATCACCTCAGGAGGAGGACCATTCCGATGGTGAAGGTCAGGTGGCAGCATCACAGCGAGCGCGAGGCCACTTGGGAGATCGAGGAGGATGTCAGAAGGCGGTATCCAGAGCTTTTCGGTGAGTGGTTGCTTTGATTTCGGGACGAAATCCTTTTAAGGAGGGTGGATTGTAAGGACGTGAGAGAGAGAGGGAAGGTATGGGCTGTGTATGGTTGGAGGTATGGGAGAGGAGTGAGGTGGTATGGTGGAGAGTATGGTGGAGGTATGGGGTAGGTATTAGGTTTTGTGTTTAAAAACCAAAAACTCACCCTTTTTGCATCTTTTGTTGCCACTCGTGTTTCCACCCAAACCTCACCCTTCTCCTTGCTTTTCCGGCGACCAGTGGAGGAAGAAGGCGGCGTGGAGGCTCCGGCGTGAGGAGGTCGCGCGTGTGGAGGCGACGGGCGTGAGCGTTGCTCCGGCGGTTTCGTCTTTCTTTTGAAGTATGCCAAGCATTAGTGTGTTTTGTGGTTCTCCATGTTGGGGGAAGTTTGGGTCGGTCGCGGGAGGTCGGATACCTCGCCGGCGACAAGAGAACAGCGTAAAATCCTTGGCTGGTGCAAGGTTGCTGTCGACCAACGGTCGACCGGTGCCTTCGGGCGGTCGACCGGTGCTAGTGTAATTTGATGTTTTTGCCCAGAACCGGTCGGACGATGCCTTGGGGCGGTCGACCGGTTATGCCAAATTTCGTGGGTTCGTGTTTGATGTTGCCTGTTTCCGGTCGACCGAGCCTTGTGGTTCGACCGGAACTTAAGTTGTTGTTGTTTATTGATTGTTGGTGCGACCGATTAGTATATGCGTTCGACCGATTATATGACTTAGAATTACTAGGCTGACCCTGTAATGTTCGGTCGACCGGGACCCTTGAGTCGGTCGACCGATAGTTGAATTGATTTTGACTTAGTCAGACCTAGGATTTTGACCTGTCCGGTCGACCGGTTCTTCCCGCTGGTTCGACCGATTGGAGACAGAGTTTTGGGCACTTTGTTCGACCGTTTGGAGGAAATCCGTTCGACCGTTACTGTTGGTTTCGGTCGACCGGTTTGCCTGATTCGGTCGACCGATGGGGCACAGTACTGGTTTTCTTGTCCTAGTGAGATGTCAACTCTGTCCACGGAAACCCGTGTCCTCGCTTAGCGCGTGAGCCGGGAGGTGACGGTGGGTGCGTTCTGCGTGCCTGCCCAGGGACCGCCGTGTGGAAGAGTGTGGGCATCTGGGACGTGTCGTCTCCACAGATGGAGGGCGACGTAGCCTTGATGTTCTGACTCACAGTAGAGTAGCAGGCCTGAGGGATTGAGGATCCCGGTGCACGAGGTGCACGGCTCGTTGGAGCATGTTGACCCTGCGGGCTGTTTGAGCTCGGATCGCTCGTGTAGACGAGGCGATGATTGTTCCACCCGATGCTGTTCCGGGTGATGATTGTTCTGCCGATGCTGTTCCGGCGGAAGTGCCGTCCGACGACGTTTCCGGGCGATGGTGTCCCACCGATGCTGTTCCGGTGAGGGTATGGACTGCCGACGATCTTTTCCGGCAGGGTAGTCTGGACGGGCTCCTCCAGATGAGTGGACCGACCTGGGCGACGGCCCCGTTGGTGAGGTGTTGACCTCGAGATTTCAGCTGATTTCTACTTCGCGCAGGCGTGCGGACGCTCCTCACCGATCCCTTGACTAGAGTAGTCGCGTGTGGGGTTCGTTGCGTACCTTCTGCTAGACCGTATGTGCCTACGGTAGGTCTCAGAGTGGGACCCCTTACAGTTGCGGACAGAGGTCCTGTGTTTCCCCGTGGTGGGATTGGTTACCCCGTAGTGGGTCTGTTTACCCGTTGAGGGATTGTTTTATGTATCGCATTGATGCCATGCCATGATGACTAGTATGATAGGTTTCATTGATAGTCTTGCATGCATTAGGGCTTGGTATACGGGGTTTCCTTTCAGGAAACTCAGGCATTGTTGTTGCACTTTTTATTTCAGGACCACAGTAGGTCCGGGTGGGTGGTGACCGAGGACGGAGCGCTTTGGAGTCGGATCCTCTTCGGCATTTGCGAGATTGTACGACTACTTGTATTTTCATTTCTTTCATCTGGATTGTAGTTGTACACCTTTTGTAAACTCCATGTATTTTGGGTGCACCCGGATTTATATATTTATATATTAGTGACGTTCCCGCCTCGAGTTGTCAGTTTTATTCGTTATTTCGAAATTTTAAATCTTCCGCTGTTTCGGGACGTTACAATATATGTATCAAATTAGTTTGCAATAAATGCATATAATGATTGTAACTACCTAATTTAGAAAGATATAAGACAATGAATTTATTTGAGATCTTCGTTTGTGATATTCTTTACATAATTAGGAGTTGACTAAAATGTTTTTACTGTCACACAACGTAATTTATTACATTTTCAAACATGAGTGCCCTAATATGATGTATTTCAATATTGAAATGTAACAATTAAAGATATCATAGTTAAAATATAACAGTCGTAGTAAATTAAAATAAATTTCATTCACACAATAGTGGTTAAGTTTTATATTATGGGAAAAAGTAATAAATGAAAATGCGCTGAGGTTAATATTTACAAGATGCGTTTACTAAATTACAATAGTAAGAATGTTAGTATATAGGAAGTAAAAACTAGTTAGAATAAAATTTTATATTAGAAATTTCAAAGTTGCTGAAAAAATGCATAAGTCGCCTTTGTTGTGGCTTTGTATATTTCAATTTAGCATTTTAATATTATTTTATTTACTTGTACATGTTTTTACCTTTTTAACACGATATTGCTACAACGTTGTAATTCAATGAAAATATATTCTTCAAGTAATACTTCAATGCATTGTAATATTAAAATACATTTTCCATTATCAATATATGCATTAAATTCTTACCTTAGACGTGCTTTCTTTAAAATTCAAACACAAGAAGAAAAATATTGTTAAAAAATGAAAAGATTAATAAAATATCAACCAAAAGAATTTATAATTTAAATACTGAATTGTAATTTGGCAAGGAGTAATTCACTTCATAATATTTTTCTTAATATGCATTTAGTTAAGAAATTTTCTTTTCAGAAAAATTATAAAATTCCTTTTTCCAATAAAATCAAACTCATAAACTAAGAGAATTAAATTCAAAGGAAAGCATGTTTTTTATATTGAAATTGGACAAGGAACTTCAACATGGTTGGCAATAAATCCAAGCTTCAAAGCAAACAACAAAGAAAGTTAGTAATCCAACCATGGCTATTGCGTGTTAAACTCTAAAATTCCAACAAAGAAGTGGTCCTATATTTGGAGACTGGAGCCGAAGAGCACTAAAATCCCAAATTTAGTTGTATGATTGCAAGTCATCAATATCAAATGACGTAATTGTAACATAACACATTACAAGATATCCAAGCGAGTACTTCGCCATTGAGGTTCCGTTTCTGTTGGATCTAAATCCAAGTGTAGACATTTGACAAACTTAAAAAAGACAAACGAGGTCAGCTTCATCTGGAAATTCACTTGAATTAACATATTCTGAATTTCGTGATACAGTCCAGTTTTATGGGCTTCTGCTGTGGTCCTATTACTTATCAATGTGCAAGGTTAGCTACAAATATGCCACAACAATGTTCTGCAATATTAGTTAGATCTTATTAATTGATTTAACTAATCAAAGCAAACACATTTTTGCTTCAGGGTGGATGGCGTTGTTCTGGGTTTCTCTGATTCCTCCAATTGTAAGAAACCTCTAATACAAAATCCTTAACGCTTTACTTTGATCTTCCAAATCCAAAGAATTTTATTGATGTTTCGTGTTAAAACAGTTACTGCTTGCAGTTGGAGCAAAGCTGCAGGCTATCATCTCAACGATGGCTTTAAAGATTAATGAACAACATGTAGTCACTCATGGAGCTCCTCTAGTCTCGCTTAACGACCAACACTTTTGGTTTAAGCGCCCAAGTTTTATTCTTTTTCTCATCCATTTCACCTTGTTTCAGGTATTGAAAGTTGAATATATGTCATACTATATTTGTTTGATGTCAGCACTCACAAATGCAAAAAACACTAAACAAATTGCTTGATTGTTTTCTTATTTCATGCAGAACGCTTTCCAAATTATTTATTTCCTTTGGATTTGGGTAATGTTCATTTTGTTGTTTTGTCTGATTATTGACATGTATAAATAAAACTTTGCTTAAGCATTTTTTCCTATTAATGTGCCATGTTCAGTATTCGTTTGGGTTTGATTCTTGCTTGAATGGGGATAAGAAGCTGCTTATTATCAGAATTTGTCTAGGGTAACCCTTCATTCTCTATCATAATTGTTCTCTCTTGTCTTTTTAACTTCACATCTCATTTATTAAACCTTTCCTTTTCTGACATTGACATATTGATTCGACCATATTTATATCTAGATTAACCGAGATGCTCTCTTAAATAGTTATGTAAGTCGTCTGAATCATTCTAAAAACAATTCTTTCATCCAATTTATCTCTGAATTTTGTAGGGTTGTTGTACATCTCTTATGCAGTTACGTTACACTTCCTCTTTATGCCTTGGTCTCGCAGGTACAATTAATTTTTTTATACCCTGTCGTTCCACATTTTTCTAAACAAAGCTATACATGGTTCGCTTTTTAAAATGTTAATAAAGTTGAATTGTGATTAGTATTTATTTTACCATCGCTCCTTATTTTTCCATTGTAAATTCCAGTTGGGTTCTCAAATGAAGAGATCCGTATTCGACGATCACACCTCTTGGGCTCTCAAGGAGTGGTACGAGTCTGCCAAAAAAAAGGCTTGAGCTCTGAAAATTCCAAACCTCTTCACCACCAAGCACCTCCAAGGTGAATGAGACTCAAATAATTGCCCCTACGCCTACTTAAAAAACTCTTAATAGTGATGGTGACCAATAACAAAGTTGCCTATGAATACCAACATTAAAAGGCTAGATATGTATGGAGATAAATTATGTTTTTTGAACACAACAAAGTTAGTCGATGTTGCATGTTGCATTGGAGTGTTACGTGAGTTGTCGGTGCCACGTAGGTACAGTAGATGAAATTAAAGAGTGTAAAACACATGTACTTATTGTTTACTTCGTCGAGGATTGAAGATTAAATCCTTGAAATGCATGGTTAGGGTCGGTTTCGAAATGATTGAAATCATTAATGGGAAAATATTCCAAGGTGTTGAACATTCAATTTGATGATACATTGATGTGTTCAAAACCATTTTTACGCAATGCGGTTAGTTTAAAAAAGTTTTAAAACCAATTATCTTGAAAAGGAATAAATTCATTATTTTCCCAATTATGTTGTAGTTTTAATACAAAACTTAGGGTAACTTTCGACGCATCACATAAACTTGAAATTTCAATTGAAGTTGGAATTCAAATTGTGACATCTGCAAAAGTACCAAGTTTGATTGAAAATGCATTGGAATTTCCAAACGTCGTGGTATTTTGAAAGGATAATGGTTTTTGCATATCCATTTTTTCGAGGGAGAATATATTTAAAGGTCAATTTAGGAAAGTCAAATGTTACATAAGGTCAATCAGTGTACAAGTTCTTTTGAAGGCGAAAAATTTAACATATTTTGAATTTTATCCCCAAAATATCCCCACCTCCATCAGCACAATCTCACATCGCAAACAAATCCACCAAATTTTCTCCCTTCCTACACAAAATCCCAAACATTCCAACCTGTCGACAACCCCACCCCTCGGACCACCATCCCACTCGTCATAAAACTTTCTCAAAAATCTTTAGGTGAAAATTCACGTTTTTTAAAAAAATCTAAATTATTGAGTTCATATCGTGCACATATTGAGGGCATCAAATCCATCGAGTTTATAGTTCTTCACACCCAGTTTGTTTCGGGAAAAATAACACAACTTGTTTAGTGAAAACAACCCAAATCATTTGGAAGAACAACCCAACTCGTTTGGTGCGTCTCGCGCGTGACTACTGCTTCTCAGCTTTGTTTTGTGCAAAAAATGACCCAGCTCGTTTCGCGCATCCCACGCGGGACTGCTGCGTCCCCACTTTGTTTTATGGAAAAATGACACAGCTCATTTGGTAGAACAACCCAGCTCGTTTGGTGAAATTGACCTGACTCGTTTGGTGAAAACGAGCTCGTTTGGCAGAACGACCCAACTCGTTTTGTAGAACGTCTTCCACACCCTTTATGAGCCTATCAAGCACAACAATCACGTTCCTATCAAACTCATATCGAGTCCATCGAGTTGTTTGGTGAGAACGACCCAGGTCGTTAAGTTAAAACAAACTCAACAAATTGTTGTCAATCTCACATGAAAAAAAAGAAGGAATCAAGTCTATCGAGCACAACAATCGCGTTCCTATCGAACATCCATCGAGCTTATCGAGCTTCATTAAAAACACAGAAGATTGATCTGAATTCCATCGATTCAATCTACCCCACAAAATACTCTGTCTGATCATATCGAGCTCACTTGCAAAAGTAATCAAGCATATCGAGTACAATAATCGCGTTCCTATCAAACTCATATTGAGATCATCGAGCTTGTTTGGTGAGAACGACCCAGGTCGTTAAGTTAAAACAAACTCAACAAACTGTTGTCAAGCTCAAATGAAAAAGGAATCAAGTCTATCGAGCACAACAATCGTGTTCCTATCGAACATCCATCGAAATCATCGAGCTTCATTAAAAACAAAAAATGGTATGAATTCCATCGATTCAATCCAGTCCACAAAATACTCTGTCTAATCCTATCGAGCTCACTTGCAAAAGTAATCAAGTTTATCGAGCACAATAATCGCGTTCCTATCCAACTCATATCGAGCTCATCAAGCTTGTTTGGTGAAGACGACCCAGATCGTTAAGTTAAAAAAACTCAACAAACTGTTGTCGAGCTCATAAGAAGAAAAAATCGAGTTTATCGAGCACAACAATATCGTTCCGATCGAACATCCATCGAGCTCATCGAGCTTCATTAAAAACACAAAAGATTGGCTGAATTCCATCGATTCAGTCCACTCCACAAAATACTTTGTCTAATCCTATCGAGCTCACTTGCAAAAGTAAATTAGTTTGCAAAAGTAATCCGTCCCATCTTTGTCTCCGGTAGACACCCCATTTTTTTTAATTTTTTAAAATGATTATAAATTGTGATATTTTCAAAATAAATTTAATATTATGTTAATATTGAATTAAATTAGTTTAGTAAATCCTTTATTGATTATAAATTGTGATAATTACTAAATAAATTGACTATTAAGTTAATAATTAGTTCAATTATTTTAGTAAGGAATTATTGATTATAATTTGTGATAATTGCTAAATAAATTGATTATTAAGTTAATAATTAGTTATGTACGATTTTAGTATAAATTGATTATTAAGTTAATAATTAGTTTAATTATTTTAGTAAATTCATTAACAAAATGTTTATTTTTATAATTGAATTAATAGTCATTGGGTTACCGTGGAGGAAAAGGGAAATCAATTCCCTTACGCGCGGTACATAGTATAGTAGATGAGTCAGGTCCTCGTCATCCACGTAGGCGGGGTATTTCTGCTTCAGTTAGGAGAGAGAGAGAGATCTTTTACATCGTCGTCAGACACCTGGGGATTCTTTCGACGACGAGGATGATTCAGGTGAGTTGAGGAGTCACGACGAGAGTGACGATGGGGGCCGGTATGGCTTGGAGCCACAGGAGGAGGCGATACAGCAATACGGTCAAGGACGGGGGTGACATTGTAGTCCTTCGGCTGAGTGGGTCATTAGGAAGGGTCGAGGTGGCCGGTTTTGTAGGATTTCATGTTTAATTATACATATATATTTTCGAAATTTTTATGTATAATAAGGATCAATTACAATTTTCTTTGATTTATTTCATGCATGCATCGGTTTGTTTTAACATCTAGTTTCAAAACTCTATTAAAACAAACAAGGGCTCTGAAATTCATACCTAGAAGTTCTCAAAAACTTCTTGAAGATTCGGAGACGTTGGGGATGCTTCTCGCCGCGCCGGATGCCCCCGAGTGTTCACCGAAACCCTAAACAAGGTTGGAGAGAAAGGAGCTAGCCAATCGATCTCCAAACAAGCTTAGAATCTAGCTACAAACCCCTTCCTTAGCCTCTGAGATTTCTCCTTCCAAAGACTTAGAAAACTAAGAGAATTTTCGTGGGTTTTAGTAGTGAATTAGGAGAGAAAATAATTTCTGAATTGTGTGTCACAATTAGGGAGAATAAGGACCTATTTATAGGTTCCAATCTTACTCTTAATCATGGCTATTCTTAAGCCACGGTTTTATGACAATTTCTCTCACAAACTAATTCCATAATGCATTATATGCACCCACAAAACGTTTGACCAAATTTGGAGCTAATCCAACCATCGATCAAATTAATCTCTTAATAATCAAAGGCAGAAAATCGACCGCTGTTCGGTTTACCGAGTCCCACTCGGTTAACCGAATTTGTCACGATCGTTTAACCGAGTACGTGACGGATGACCGAATCTTAAGGAGAAAAATTCTCCTTAACCGATCGGACTAATTCTCGTCCAAGACCGAGTGCTATTCGGTTAACCGAAAATATCGGAACTTGACATTGTTCGGTCGACCGTTTCTGGTTCAGTACACCGTACCAAAGTTCCAGGCACTTTGGTCAAGTTCGGTCAATCAATTACGATTATCCGTTCCACGTTCGGTTGACCGATCCATAGATCCTTCGGTCGACCGAACCATAACGGATTACCGAACTTCTACCCGATTTTGCCTATTTCAAATTTTGGATTTATTTCCAACAAAATTTGAACTTAAGGGGGTTTTAGCAAATTCACAACTTATGCAATGTATTATCCTATGCAACAATAAATTATTGCACCCCATAATATATGCATCTCATATGAATTTATCATGATTCTAATTATGTTTATATACAACATAATTGATTTTACTTGATCACCACATGTGTCATATTTTCTATGAGAAACCCGACACATCATATGAACCAAAAATCAAGCTTCTTGTTTCAAGGTTTTTGCGGTGTGACCTATGGGAGGATCTAAACTAAGCTGGCAGTGATATTAAGAGCTTAATATCACAAGCTATAAGCGGTATCTAGCTACACATTATAGCTCCCAATTAGTTAGATGTCTTAATTCCACTCGAACCAAAACCCGATCTATTTAGTGATGGAGTGCACCACTTGTGTCCGTCCCTTGCCTCATGATATTAAGAATACACACAAAGTAGTATTGTGTCATCTTTGTATTAGTATTCATTTCTTGATCTCTTTAAGCTAGTTATAAATATGTGACTTAACTCAAATCACATCGTGCACATTATAACTTTGCTTTATCAAGGGGCCCACTAATATCATCACTCAATTAAGAGGGGCAATAATAATCTTTTGACTAACTATCTTCTCCAACGAAAGTTATACTTAACCAACCAATGCCTTTACACTACACTGATCGATAGTTCAAGACACTGATCTAATTAAGTATTCCTTAAGTGATTAGATATAAGTCTCATATCAAAGGACCAAAGACACAGTAAAATATTAATGACACAGAAACACATTTCTATAATATTTTACTTATTAGGTCTATTCAGTATACAAAAGTAATATTTTCCTCTTTTGCATACCCGTGTTGTCACTCACTTGTAGAGCTACAATGATCTATGACCAACACGACAATCTTAACTCGGTAATTAATGTTCCATGTTAATTACCATGATTGCGAATATCTTTTGTTTTATGTAAACCAATATCTTTTAGAGCTCTACGGTTAAGGACCAAGAGCCTCTTCCTTAACACTTCTAAAAGACGAATAACATAAACAAGGAACAAAATGATTTCTCATTCAATTCATAATAATTGACATTTAAAAGTAAAAGTTTTAGAACACATTCCCTTCAGGTTTGTAACCGGTGATTCGAGTTCGTACACTACATACGCCCGAGCTCAGAAGAAGAAGAGGGGTGAGGATGAGTCCTGGATCGTGACGGATATGATGCCCGGTGGTCCTCTAGATGGCCGCGTCATTCCGAGTTTCGGAGGCCACATCGCTAGACGCATCTGGGATGGCGAGGATCGGAAGGTTTTGAAGTGTCATAATCGGCACAGAGCCTGTACGACATTGCAGGCTTGGCGTTCAGTGATGACTGATGATATGACGGCTACCGTTAGTGACAGTGGATTGGGTCACTTGCCGTACAACATGTTTTCCTGCATTGACATGCCGTTGATTTGGCTTTCGTGGAGCGATGGCAGCCTGAGACCAACAGTTTCCACTTGCCGTTTGGAGAGATGACGATCATATTGCATGACGTCATACCAAACTCCTTTAGGTATGAGTCAAATTCGGTACTTAAGTACTCACCTCCACGATCCGTTCGTAGAGACTTGATTTTCTTGTCGAGTTGGTTCTCTACTTCATTATTGAATTCTTTGAACTTGTCAAAAGATTCACTTTTGTTTCTCATTAGATAAACATAGCCATAACGACTATAATCATCCGTGAACGTAATGAAGTACCTGAAACCATCTCGTGCACTAGTACTCATTGGACCACATACATCGGAAGGTATCAAATCCAACAAGCCACTCACCCTTGGGCCTTTCTTCTTGAAAGGCTTTTTGGTCATTTTTCCCATTAGACATGGTTGGCACGTCTCCAATGATTTAAAATCAAGTAGACCAAGAAGGTTAGCTTCTTGCAATTTCTTGATGCGCTTTTCATTTATGTGACCAAGACGATAGTGCCACAAGAGAGTATCATTCTCGTGAGTGGTCTTAAGTCTTTTGTTATTGATATTAAAGATTTGTTTATTATACAATTCAAGCAAATAGAGACCATTCCTTATGAACGCATTTGCATAGAACACACCATTCTTCGATATAGACAAACAAGAATTTGAAATATTTATATTAAAATTATCCATATCCAGACATGATACAGAAATAATATTCTTGCTAATCGAAGGTACATAATAAACATTCTTTAGACATAAATTTAAACCACTACACAATTGAAGCACCACAGAACCTTGTGCAACCGCAGACACGTTCGCACCATTTCCGACCTTCAATTCTACCTCGTTCCTTACGAGTTCCTTCCTATCCATGAGTAGCTGCACATTAGAAACTATGTGAGCACAAGATCCGGTATCAATTACCCAATCCTGGACAGAGGTGGCTAAATTTATTTCAATAACAAATATACCTTTGGCCTTTTTGGGGCGCCGACGTTCAATCACTTCGTTGTCAAGGTCTTCCTTGTACTTGGGGCAATTTGGCCGGATGTGTCCTTTTTCACCGCAGTGAAAGCACTCCGTATTGGGAGTTGGAGATTTCTGAGATTTCCCCCTCGAGGCACTCGCACGAGCACCTCCTACTCCCTTGCTCTTGATTGAACCACTTTTGGTAGATTTGCCCTTTCCTTTACCAATCTTATGGCCCCTCCCATGGACGGCAAGGACTTGCTTGTCCCTACCCTTGCCCATGTCAACTTCAGCAGTTTTGAGAGCGTTGTGAAGCTCCTCAAGACTCACCCCTTTTTCACGCACGTGATAGTGCATCACAAAGTCCTTAAAGGACGGGGCTAGAGAGCCAAGAATCATATCTTCAGCAATGTCCTCGGGCATTGGTGAAGAGAGCTTTGCCAACTTCTCAAGGTATCCTTGCATCGTGAGAAAATGCATAGATACCGATGTTCCCTCCGCCATATGGCACCTTGTGAGTGCGATGGTGGTCTTATAGCGCTCCTTTCGGGCACTATCCATGAACATCTTTGATAAAGCCTCCATGGTCTTCTTGGGTTTTGAATCCAAGTATTTCGCTTGAAGCGAGTCACCCATGGATGCTAGCATAAGACCGTGAACTTGGTTCTCTTGGTCTTCCCACTTGGCTTTAGCCTCTTTCTCTTCATCGGTTAATCTCTCATTCCACTTTGGGATTGGACCTTCCAAAATGTGAGATAGTTTCTCAAACTTTAACACGATGTTGAGTTTGAGTTGCCAACTAATGAAGTTTGAGCCATCATTCGCTAAAGAGTGTTTTTCTATCATTGATCGTACGATAGGTTGGATGTTCGACATTTTTCTACAAAATAAATCATATAGGTTTTAATGCCAATTTTATGTTTTAATACACATGCATACATATATCGAATATATAAATGTAAATGTTGCAAATTAAAATCTTGCCCATAAATGCAACAATCCAAGATCCTATTAATTGTAGTATAGACTAGCTAAGGGCTATCGAATACATTACAATATCAAGGTAAGAAATCATTTTCTAATCACAACCTTTTTGAATTTTAGCAACATTTAGCATCTTCAAACTCTTGTGACTCTTGTCGTTTTAATTATGAGGGAATACGACCTATCCTCGTAAGAAAAACTTTTTCCCAAAACCGAGCGAGGGCTCTAGGTAATGTTAAGAAAACTTATTTTCATTTGATACGAGATATGTTTATCTATTGTATTCACAACTAAACATATTTGGGGCTCACTAGGGTGAAACACACCTCATATATTTAATTGTGGCACAACAACAAACAACCTTTATATCTCCCACTATTCCCAAAGATAGAGGGAGCTATCTCCCGCTAAGGGCGAGCAGAGTATCCCTCGATCAATGGCTGCTAGCGGATGAAATAAGAAGGAAAATTTATTCTTAATTTTTGTTGGATAATTTAGCATGTGATTTAGAATTTTAGGTTATCATGCATATTATTAATCATACACATCCTAACTTTCAACACATTCATCACATGCATATCAAGATAAAGACAGAAATTAAACATTCACACAATCCACATCGTGTGAGTTTATATGTTCCCTTCGATCCTCGATCCTCGATCCCTGATCTTCAATCCTCGATCGATGCGCTATAGCGGCGACTTCCTCTTGCACTGGAGATGTAGATTTTACAGAAAATAAACATGCTCCTCACATTCGATAAAACCGACTAGTGCAAGTCCTATGTAAAAACCTCTCATATGCAAATGCAACTATCTAAAAGACGGAAATAGAGAGAATTTTGGCTTTTACATACATAAGCCCCTGTATAATAATAATTACATACATTTGTAGTGTCTGATTTGGAACATATAAACTCACAATCCTGCAAAGCAACTCAAGCATCCATGCACGCAATTGCTATAAACTACAGAATCTAATTTATCAATCATCCAGAATTCTCAACAATTCTTTGAAAAATATTTTGAAATCCATTAAAAACATTTTTCATGCATCCATAATTCAAAAATTAATTATGAACCGCTGTCCATCCAATTTCAATTGAAAGATGAATCGCAGTTTTTCGGTTTTGTTGATTCTCTTACAAAATAATCGTTTATACTTAAAACGAAATTATTGCAAGTTAGACTTATGTCTAAATCATAATTCTAATAATTACATGACATGTTTTAAACATTCAAAACATTTAAAATGAATTATTATAAAGAATTATTTCAACAAACATTTAAAGACCGAAAAACCGGTAAAACGAATTGTTTAAATCCAAGATGGTAAACTAAATTTGTTTACAGCCATAAATCATGAGAAAATTGAACCCTAAGCTCTGATACCATTGTAGGATTTCATGTTTAATTATACATATATATTTTCGAAATTTTTATGTATAATAAGGATCAATTACAATTTTCTTTGATTTATTTCATGCATGCATCGGTTTGTTTTAACATCTAGTTTCAAAACTCTATTAAAACAAACAAGGGCTCCGAAATTCATACCTAGAAGTTCTCAAAAACTTCTTGAAGATTCGGAGACGTTGGGGATGCTTCTCGCCGCGCCGGATGCCCCCGAGTGTTCACCGAAATCCTAAACAAGGTTGGAGAGAAAGGAGCTAGCCAATCGATCTCCAAACAAGCTTAGAATCTAGCTACAAACCCCTTCCTTAGCCTCTGAGATTTCTCCTTCCAAAGACTTAGAAAACTAAGAGAATTTTCGTGGGTTTTAGTAGTGAATTAGGAGAGAAAATAATTTCTGAATTGTGTGTCACAATTAGGGAGAATAATGACCTATTTATAGGTTCCAATCTTACTCTTAATCATGGCCATTCTTAAGCCACGGTTTTATGACAATTTCTCTCACAAACTAATTCCATAATGCATTATATGCACCCACAAAACGTTTGACCAAATTTGGAGCTAATCCAACCATCGATCAAATTAATCTCTTAATAATCAAAGGCAGAAAATCGACCGCTATTCGGTTTACCGAGTCCCACTCGGTTAACCGAATTTGTCACGATCGTTTAACCGAGTACGTGACGGATGACCGAATCTTAAGGAGAAAAATTCTCCTTAACCGATCGGACTAATTCTCGTCCAAGACCGAGTGCTATTCGGTTAACCGAAAATATCGGAACTTGACATTGTTCGGTCGACCGTTTCTGGTTCGGTACACCGTACCAAAGTTCCAGGCACTTTGGTCAAGTTCGGTCAATCAATTACGATTATCCGTTCCACGTTCGGTTGACCGATCCATAGATCATTCGGTCGACCGAACCATAACGGATTACCGAACTTCTACCCGATTTTGCCTATTTCAAATTTTGGATTTATTTCCAACAAAATTTGAACTTAAGGGGGTTTTAGCAAATTCACAACTTATGCAATGTATTATCCTATGCAACAATAAATTATTGCACCCCATAATATATGCATCTCATATGAATTTATCATGATTCTAATTATGTTTATATACAACATAATTGATTTTACTTGATCACCACATGTGTCATATTTTCTATGAGAAACCCGACACATCATATGAACCAAAAATCAAGCTTCTTGTTTCACGGTTTTTGCGGTGTGACCTATGGGAGGATCTAAACTAAGTTGGCAGTGATATTAAGAGCTTAATATTACAAGCTATAAGCGGTATCTAGCTACACATTATAGCTCCCAATTAGTTAGATGTCTTAATTCCACTCGAACCAAAACCCGATCCATTTAGTGATGGAGTGCACCACTTGTGTCCGTCCCTTGCCTCATGATATTAAGAATACACACAAAGTAGTATTGTGTCATCTTTGTATTAGTATTCATTTCTTGATCTCTTTAAGCTAGTTATAAATATGTGACTTAACTCAAATCACATCGTGCACATTATAACTTTGCTTTATCAAGGGGCCCACTAATATCATCACTCAATTAAGAGGGGCAATAATAATCTTTTGACTAACTATCTTCTCCAACGAAAGTTATACTTAACCAACCAATGCCTTTACACTACACTGATCGATAGTTCAAGACACCGATCTAATTAAGTATTCCTTAAGTGATTAGATATAAGTCTCATATCAAAGGACCAAAGACACAGTAAAATATTAATGACACAGAAACACATTTCTATAATATTTTACTTATTAGGTCTATTCAGTATACAAAAGTAATATTTTCCTCTTTTGCATACCCGTGTTGTCACTCACTTGTAGAGCTACAATGATCTATGACCAACACGACAATCTTAACTCGGTAATTAATGTTCCATGTTAATTACCATGATTGCGAATATCTTTTGTTTTATGTAAACCAATATCTTTTAGAGCTCTACGGTTAAGGACCAAGAGCCTCTTCCTTAACACTTTTAAAAGACGAATAACATAAAGAAGGAACAAAATGATTTCTCATTCAATTCATAATAATTGACATTTAAAAGTAAAACTTTTAGAACACATTCCCTTCAGGTTTGTAACCGGTGATTCGAGTTCGTACACTACATACGCCCGAGCTCAGAAGAAGAAGAGGGGTGAGGATGAGTCCTGGATCGTGACGGATATGATGCCCGGTGGTCCTCTAGATGGCCGCGTCATTCCGAGTTTCGGAGGCCACATCGCTAGACGCATCTGGGATGGCGAGGATCGGAAGGTTTTGAAGTGTCATAATCGGCACAGAGCCTGTACGACATTGCAGGCTTGGCGTTCAGTGATGACTGATGATATGACGGCTACCGTTAGTGACAGTGGATTGGGTCACTTGCCGTACAACATGTTTTCCTGCATTGACATGCCGTTGATTTGGCTTTCGTGGAGCGATGGCAGCCTGAGACCAACAGTTTCCACTTGCCGTTTGGAGAGATGACGATCATATTGCATGACGTCTTTCAGATTCTGCACATTCCTGTTGAGGGTCCTATGGTCAGTGCGCAGGTGCCGACGTTTGAGGTGAAGTTATTTGTATCAGAGTTGCTGGGTGTCAGCCTCAAGGGTCTTGGGCGGGATAGCTCATTTTGGAGTGGCGGTGGTGTTAGTATCGATGTTGTGGACGACTGTTGCAAACGGGGGCGACCTCCACGGACTGAGGATACGTAGATGACTGCCTACCTCTTCTTACTGCTAGGTTGCGTCTTGTTTGTCCACAAGAGCGGTTCTAGAGTCAGACCACGTGACCTATTGGAGGCGAGGGAGCCAGATACCATTGGTCAGTACTCATGGGGGTCGGCGACGTTGGCATATCTGTATCGTTAGTTGGGTATATCGAGTCATGCTGATTGTTCTGGGATTACGGGTTGTCTTACACTGCTACAGGCTTGGATCTATGAGTATTTTCTTTCTTTCCGCCCGCATCTGGAGCGGAAGATTATTGAGCGTGGTCATCCTCGTTCGCATATGTGGGTTGTCCGGGCCGAGGATAAGAGCAAGGGTCGACTTCTTTCTATTCGTAGATAGATGACTACATCGCAGGTATATAATGTATATAGCATTCACATTTATTTAAATTTCAACTTTATTATTATTAATATATAAACGTTTAGGTGGAGTGGTTGCCGTATGGTCCTGAGTCTGCTATAGCTGTGTCGAGGACTACATTTATGGGCGTTATTCGTTATAAGGATATCACAGAGCCTTATTTACCTGATCGTGTGTTACGTCAGTTAGGTTACGGTCAGGTGATCCCAGTTGACATCCCGACGCCCGAGCATGCAGTACGTTCTGCGATTGCGACGACGTACGACGTCAGGCATAGTGTTTCGTTCGTGGAATCGGTTTGGAGGACATTTCCGAGAGTAGGACGACTTCACCTGGACGATCTGAGTCGTAGCCGCGTCCCCTCCACTTGTCATGCAGATTATTTGCAGTGGTTTGGTAGGTGCTCACATCCACTTATCGTACGTGGTATCATTCTGAGACTGGAGAGACCACTGGATAGGACATGTGCCAATGTGTTAAGTTTATCTATTTTTATTTGTAATTGTAATGTATATTTTGTTTTTATTGTTAATGTACGCTAATTTTTATGTTACATACAGTGGATGAGTAGGGCGATACGGTATGCGCAGCCGTTCTTGCGACAGAGAGACAGGATGCCGACTGAGGATACGAGGCTTTCATGTATAAATTGGGATCCCCTCATCGAGGATTTGAACAACTAGTAGGGCATTTCGGATCATGATTCGGATGCTGAGCTCTAGATTAGTGATATATATTAAATAACAACAAAGATATCGTCATACCAGATCTTGTGCCCGTGTTCACGGGCGATCGAGACGAATTGGAAGACCGACCACGACCCCTGCTCCCACTACTGCCAGACCGACCACGACCTTACTCAGCATACTCGAAGGCACTCGGGTCCTGACGTGTCGACTTTCTCCTAGGTCGACCTCGTAACTTAATATTTTCTGTGGGTTCTCCATAATTTGACTGATCAGGGTGTAACTGTTCGTATAAAATACGAGAGGCACTACGAATTACTGCAGGGTCGCTCTCCGAAATCTCATCAACGAGCTTCAGAAAATGCTCGACGTCTTGTACTGACTGATCCACAAACTCTGACATCTGGACTCCTTCTCCAATGACAAATGTTTTCCAGAATGGATGAATCTGCTCTAAATAAATTCCATCACCTGACGCAAAACACTCGTATATGGTACATGCACAAGGAATCACATGTGATGTCAGAAAAGTACACCTGCAACTATATTCAACTTCATTACTTAAGTCCTGCATTCTCTTCAACTTCTGAGTCAATAACGACAAGCAGCGTTGCGAAACTCGGCCATTTATATGTTGAAACAAAGGACCTATGTAGTTTGCCAAATTTCGACGTCTCGAATCTTCAAGAAAGTTCCGAATATTCGTCAGCTGCATTTCAATAGCCGAGTTCACGTGGTCAAAAAGAGTGTCGAGAGCGGCAGTCGATGTAGCGATCCACTCTTTCAGAGCCGAATGTGCACTTTCCACCCTGCAGTTCATAGTGTTGCCGAAATGAAGAACTTTATTCGTCCAATTCAACACAAACTTTTCTTTATGCACCAACCACGTGTCTTCCACATACTCCGTGAGCACTGGCCAGGACTTGTAAGAATCTTTCAGATTACGAATTGCCCTATCATAATCCGTCCGTGAATCAGAAAGCATGACTCTCCTCCACCTTCCATGCCTAAAACTCTCTGCAAGCTGCTTGTCCTTGCCGAATACATGGTATGCGTAGTTGTACACGTCTTTGTTGATATGCTAGGTTCATAGTAAATACGCAGACTCAGGAAAAACCTCTGCCACTGGTCGCATCAGACCCATCTCCCGGTCCGTTATTATTGCAGTGTCGGGCTAACAATATTCAATAATAGATCTCGCAACCTCTCCAACACTCACCGGTAACTAGACTTGGTCTCATCCTTCAAAATCGTATATCTGACGAGGAAATTCATGTTTGTTGGAGTAACCCCAACCATCTCAAACAAAGGCATCTTGTACTTGTTCGTCTTATGATTGATCTCGTTTTATATTTAACCGCAAGTGCACGGCCGCGTTGAAGCGGTGGCAAATACGGGTCGTCCACTGGGAGGTGTGTCGACACTTGGTTTGTGCGAAGGCGAGAGGTAAAGAAAGGGAAGAAAGGTTGGTTACACTAAACTACACTAAGATGCAAATGGAAATGGAGATAAGCAATAAACTAAGCTCCCCAAAGGGGGTAGAGAAATAATGTGAACATAAAGAAGTGTGTGTGTGTGTGTGTTCATTAAGCTCCTCACAACATGTAGTACATGAAATCATAAAACTACATCCAACTTTGCCTCTACATGAATTAAGATAAGACTACATCATTAAAACATACAAGACAATAATTGGAATGAAGCTACATGAACTCAAGTATAAAGACTATACCCTACTATGCCTCTACATGAATTAAGATTTCACTACATCATTAAAACATACAAGACATTAGCTAAGGTAAAGGCAACAAGAGCACATACACTACAAATTGTGTTTCCAATATTAACTTCATCCATATCCTAACCTTATCATTCCCCATAAAATAGGTCCACTAATCAAAGCATAAGCTAAGCTTCATTCAAGAGCATTAGCATATCAAAGATAAGAGTGAAAACCCATTAGATGGTTATGGAAATCATATAAAGCTCAAGGGATAAAAATAACACACACTTAATACACTACATGATTATATCACATATTTCTCCACCCCCCAAATGGGGATGGAACTACTCACTACTCATTACACTAACTATATTAGTAAAAGAAAGCATAATACTGAAATGAAAGTTAACTAAGAAGGCAAGAAGCATCAAAGAAACATAAAAAGAAAGGAAAGACTAAACAAACATGCACAAATTAAAAGACAAGATTTAAAGAAACTAGAAGAATTATTTTATTAACAAATGACTCACATTGAAGGTAGCATTCATCTCCACCTTGAGTTTTTTGCTTCAAGGCTCACTCCTTAGTAGAGAGAATACCACCAAGCAATGGGTAGTTACAATGGAAGGTGAAGAGTTCTATTTATAAGCATGGAAAAAGCTAATCGGGGACAATCCCCCGATGTGGGACTAAACCAATACCAAAAATAGCCTAAACGAACATTAATACAAGTCCAGGAGAAATTTCGACGGATCCTGAGCAATATGGACCGCCAATTAGCGGTCCAAGACCGCCAATTGGCGGTCCAAAATTGTCGGATCGTGTTGGAATTTGTTGTGGGCTTTGCTTTCTGGTATTGTTGGTCTTTGATGCGGTTACTCGACTTGTTGGAGCTCCGACCCGAATAAAATTGGTAAAATACTCCCCATGATGGTGTGGAGTATTCTGTTTTGCTCTTAGGTCCTTCTGTCTTACATTCAGGTCCTTCTCCCTTGCATCTTGGTCCCTAGATCTCACCATTCAGTCCTTTTTCCCAGCTTTTGGGTCCTTTCATGGCTCTTCTCTTCAAACCTCTTTATTCCTGAAAACTAAACATAAAACTCGTCACGTAGCATTGCTTAGGTGTAAGATAATGGATATAAGATACAAATATGAGCATGAAATGATGTCAATCAAATACCCCCACACCTAAGTTTTTGCTAGTCTCGAGCAAAACAAAGAAAGAGAAAAACAAACGAGAAACAAGAAATCCTAACTCACTTTCGTAGGAATCACGGTTGCACTTAGCACGTGCAACAAGCCGTTAAACCTCTTTGTTGCCAAGGAGGAGGAGTGTTGTCTCCTGAGGGTTTTCAGCGGATATACCCACAAAATCCGAACAAGATGCATTATTCAATCTAGACCTCGACTCGTTGGAAATATCTTGTCGATCAATGGACGCGGTAATGCTACGGGCCGACTCTATATAGGTGATCAGTCCACACCTCTACCCTAATGAACCATTCGTGCAAGTTAAATAAGGAATTAAGTAAAAGACATGGACAACCTCAAGATCCTCAAGTGATACAAAGTGTAAGGTCCATTAAGGTTCTTATTTGCATTACCATTTTTTTTTCTTTTTGTTTCTTTTCACACATTTTTTTTTCTTTTTTTTTTTATTAGTTGGAGCTTCATTCTCCCAGGGTCAGGTTTCGTGCATCATTGCCCATGAGGACTTACACTATCACGTACACCTTTCCCCACATCTCCACATAGGGCAATCCCTACCACCCGTGTAACGGGAGTTCAGTCGGCGCATCCCAAGTCAGATGACTCGAAAGCACCAGGCACAAAGTCCCCTCAGACCTACTTTCCCGAGTGATAGGAGCCGTGCGAGAAGAGAGAACACCTACTCACTTATTTCTTATCTACACATGAACCAAAACCCCTACACTAATGTCTCACAACAGGATTTAGAGGGTCCTTGACTACAACAAACTTCCTTAAGTTAACAGACACGAATTATTGACTCACTAGGTTCAGGGTGGACTTCATTAAATGTTTGAGCACTGAAACCCTATGATTACTCACCCCCAAGGGAAAACTGTGGTGCATCCTAACGACTCGATAAATCCTAAAGCCACGTACTAGATATCCTAATGCATCAAGTTCAAGACAATTTTGGGAGCTTTCTTTTTACTTTGCCTCTCAACGGTTTTGCACATGCTAAACACACGCAAAACCCACAAAACATTTTCTTTCGAAAACACATGAAGATTTTGAAAGAAATGTGAAAATTTTGAAGCACTAGGCAAGCAAAAGAAGACAAGTCACCCAAGGATCATGGCAAGCAGATATATCGATATTAAATGCAGCACACTAACGTGACCCTAAAAATGCAAACACAAGAAAACAAAATCAAAAGAAAAGACTCGACTATGTACACACGTAAAACACCCCCCACACCTACTTCATGCATTGTCCTCAATGAATGTAAGCAAGATACTACATGGATTGATGCATAAAAAGTAGAGATCTCACCAACATGAAGTACAAAGGGAAGTGCAAGGTCATGTTGATGGACATAACCCGAATTCCCTCAAAACCTGTGAGATGCTAAAGAAGGGATACAAATACGTGAAAGAAATGGAGTCCAAATACACAAGGGTTGGGGCTCACAACAATCAATGCTCACTGAAGGAGTCTTTTATTGTACTTCTTTTTTTTTTCTTTTTTTCTTTCTCTTTTTTTTTTTTTTCTTTTTTTTATATAACTATGTACAAACATAAGTTCCCATCTTCATTTGTCAAAAGACATCAAATGGGAACCTCAAGAGTGGGTCAATGCACTTGGAAAGGGAACATGACACCACGCGGGGCCAGAATACGCATGCGTGGGCCCCCTTCACAAAGAGCACCAGATGAAACGAGAGCTTCATGAATTGGACGCAAAGGCGTCTCATTCAAAGGATCAAACTGAAAGAGCTTGAACCTCTCGAGAGTTTGGGAAATAAGGGGCAACGGAAGAAAAATATCTCCCGTTGCGGAACTGAAGTTATGATCATCAATCCAAACTCTCCAACCAACAGGCTGGTGGGTCGGAACGAGGTCAAGCACCTCGTTATGCATGTCCAACTCACCAGGAGAACAGGAAGTGGGTCTCATACCCAAAGTATCCTCCAAGGAACTCCTAATACCCTCATGAGCAATGTAGTTGTTTGATGTTCCATCATTTCCAAGATGATCAGGAACAATAGTGAGAGGCAAACTCTCATCAGGTTGTTTGAAATTGAGGGTACTAGGGAGCTCTTGCTCCACCAGAGGTGAGTCCTTAAGAGGCACAACAATAAGATCATGTGGCTCAAGGGCCACGGGACAAAAAGGTAAGGCACAATCCTGTGCCGACTCATAATAGAACTGGTCCAAGTTATTCTCAATTTGAATCGAATCCTCCACTAAGTGATCGTGAATTGAAACCCCAAGTCCCTCAGACTGACTAGGAGTTTGCCTTTGAAAGGTTGTGCTTTGAATTTGTGGATGTGGTGGTGGTTCGATATCAAAAGAAGAATCCTCATGTTGACAAGAAAGGTTACTTTCCTCACATTCACGTAATTTCTGCGACATTTGACTCACTTGCAGTGTCATATTTTGTATAGACTGTTGAGTGGTTTCCATGAACGTAAGGAAAGTTTGTTTCAAGGAATCAGGTATGCGGTCAACGATGAGGTCAAAGTCAGAGCTTGGGAAATTTTGTGGTTGGGTATTGATGGGCTGAGAATGAGTCCAATGATTTGGAGTGGGGTGCTGGTAGAATTCTGGGTATTCGGGAGGAGGATACTGGGGTGAACATGAAGTATAAGAATTTGAATAAGAATTGTCTCCCCACGAATCCATCCCTCTCGGGTTGTACGCGGATGCGTAATGGTCATAATGAGCATTTTGGGAAAAAGTGTGCTCATACTCAGGCTCTGGGGGAACATAAGGACATTCCCTAAAATCATGACCACTCAACCCACAATAGTGACACGGTACGGCTACTGGAGCCACCGGTGCACCCACGTCATCTACCACATGCATGAAAGAGGCCAAAGGTTCTTGTAATGTCTCAGAGTGATGACCAACATATGATCCGACGTAACTAGATGGTGGTCTAGCAGTCGGTGCCTCTCTCATATTACCCCAATATGAAGATTGCTCAGTCACACAATTGCGATTATCCCAACCATACGGGGTGTTCGTCTGAGCCACCCCAGGTTGCATGGGTCCGGAGTACCAGGGAGAATCGTCCTGGTCCCAACAATGATATGGATGGTCGCCCATGTAACCATCCATCTCAACAGAGAACTCTCGAGTCGATCACTCTCACCACCACGAGGCCAAGCTCGCAAAAAGTGCTCGACTCGACCCTAAAATGCTACAGAGAGTGTAAAGGGGAGGAGACTATAACGTAGAAGAAGGTGAGAAGAAGATGACTTAGAGGAGAAGGGAAGAATCCCTAGAGCTAGCGAGGGTACAGGGTGAAGGTAGAAGCCTAACTAGCAAGCATGGCTCAAACAATGTAAGGCAATGGGTCCTTAGGCTAGACGACGCCTAACTTCGAGGTCACTAGCCTCGACACGCCTCACCTCCCTACAACGAGGACCACAATGCCCAGCAAGTGATACCAGATCCGGAGATCCAGTACCTCCTACTATCGACAAGGTAGGCAACGCCGATCAGGTCATGACGGTCTCGACTAGATTACTCTCCTAGTGCGTCCGAATTCCTTAGGGCCATTGTCTACTTGCTTTTAGTTAAGGCTTTATTACGAGTGATTTTTGGGGCCAAGGAAAGGGTGATGAAATCCCCCACCTTATCTTTTATGGGACAGCCCCTCCTTAGTAGCGATTTGATCCTAGATCTAGCAATCAATCGCTCCAATCAAACGCTCTCTCACTCTTGTCCCGATGCACCTTACTAACTAATGCATGAAAGAAACATGCATGAATGGGGGATGTGGGTGCACGTACCTCACGCCAGCAATCAACAACAAAATGAAAAGCAAAGAAAAGACAAATGCATGCAAGGTCTACCAATGGTGCATGACCTAGATGGCAAGAAGTCTAATCTTTTGCTTTGAGTTTTATGGTCCAAGTTGATTAAAGGGGATTGTAATTAAATCTGGGAGCAAACTAAAGATCACAACATGCACAATTGGGCTCCCAGATAACTAAAGTAAAGCAATAAACCACCAGAAGAAATTTGAGAGGAGGCAGAC
The DNA here is from genome assembly GCA_963682175.1 of Triglochin maritima. Lineage (NCBI taxonomy): Eukaryota > Viridiplantae > Streptophyta > Magnoliopsida > Alismatales > Juncaginaceae > Triglochin > Triglochin maritima. The sequence goes on from OY821779.1 coordinate 20,068,358, forward strand.
CTCACCAGGCCGCCAATTGGCGGTTTGCAACCGCTGATTGGCGGTCCCTTTGTGGATTCTTTTGCTCCAACTTTCCCAGTAGCTTCCCCTTGATGTTCTCGTTCCCTCAAACTAAACAAAACTGGAAACAAAAAATCAAAAACCCCTCGAATCGTCCAAACCAAGGTCTGGACAGAGCACCTCCCCGGCAACGGCGCCAAAAACTTGATTGATCTCGTTTTATATTTAACCGCAAGTGCACGGCCGCGTTGAAGCGGTGGCAAATACGGGTCGTCCACTGGGAGGTGTGTCGACACTTGGTTTGTGCGAAGGCGAGAGGTAAAGAAAGGGAAGAAAGGTTGGTTACACTAAACTACACTAAGATGCAAATGGAAATGGAGATAAGCAATAAACTAAGCCCCAAAGGGGTAGAGAAATAATGTGAACATAAAGAAGTGTGTGTGTGTGTGTGTTCATTAAGCTCCTCACAACATGTAGTACATGAAATCATAAAACTACATCCAACTTTGCCTCTACATGAATTAAGATAAGACTACATCATTAAAACATACAAGACAATAATTGGAATGAAGCTACATGAACTCAAGTATAAAGACTATACCCTACTATGCCTCTACATGAATTAAGATTTCACTACATCATTAAAACATACAAGACATTAGCTAAGGTAAAGGCAACAAGAGCACATACACTACAAATTGTGTTTCCAATATTAACTTCATCCATATCCTAACCTTATCATTCCCCATAAAATAGGTCCACTAATCAAAGCATAAGCTAAGCTTCATTCAAGAGCATTAGCATATCAAAGATAAGAGTGAAAACCCATTAGATGGTTATGGAAATCATATAAAGCTCAAGGGATAAAAATAACACACACTTAATACACTACATGATTATATCACATATTTCTCCACCCCCCAAATGGGGATGGAACTACTCACTACTCATTACACTAACTATATTAGCAAAAGAAAGCATAATACTGAAATGAAAGTTAACTAAGAAGGCAAGAAGCATCAAAGAAACATAAAAAGAAAGGAAAGACTAAACAAACATGCACAAATTAAAAGACAAGATTTAAAGAAACTAGAAGAATTATTTTATTAACAAATGACTCACATTGAAGGTAGCATTCATCTCCACCTTGAGTTTTTTGCTTCAAGGCTCACTCCTTAGTAGAGAGAATACCACCAAGCAATGGGTAGTTACAATGGAAGGTGAAGAGTTCTATTTATAAGCATGGAAAAAGCTAATCGGGGACAATCCCCCGATGTGGGACTAAACCAATACCAAAAATAGCCTAAACGAACATTAATACAAGTCCAGGAGAAATTTCGACGGATCCTGAGCAATATGGACCGCCAATTAGCGGTCCAAGACCGCCAATTGGCGGTCCAAAATTGTCGGATCGTGTTGGAATTTGTTGTGGGCTTTGCTTTCTGGTATTGTTGGTCTTTGATGCGGTTACTCGACTTGTTGGAGCTCCGACCCGAATAGAATTGGTAAAATACTCCCCATGATGGTGTGGAGTATTCTGTTTTGCTCTTAGGTCCTTCTGTCTTACATTCAGGTCCTTCTCCCTTGCATCTTGGTCCCTAGATCTCACCATTCAGTCCTTTTTCCCAGCTTTTGGGTCCTTTCATGGCTCTTCTCTTCAAACCTCTTTATTCCTGAAAACTAAACATAAAACTCGTCACGTAGCATTGCTTAGGTGTAAGATAATGGATATAAGATACAAATATGAGCATGAAATGATGTCAATCATCTTATACATCGAATCTATGCAGATTACGAATGGGTATGTACGCAACAACTTTACTAAAGTCGGATATGCCAAAAATGCGTGAGTGAGGACATTAGTTTCCTCATCTGCCACAATCTAATTCAAATAGTTATGCTGCACTACCTGACTGAGAAACTGCTGCGCGGGATTCCTGTCTTCAGATTTTGTCCTCCTCGTGTATTCTCTTTAGTTATAAATGTGTCTTTGATTGGGATTATCCTCCGGGAATTTCTCCTTTACCGCCACCAAAATGTTATGTGGTCTTGCTTGTGCCTCTGTCATATCACGAACAATTTACTTGGCCCCAACACTAAGTCCGCTGACCTGTCGGTAACCCTCTGAATAAACTGCAAGTGCGTGGTTGTGCTGCCCATAGGTGCTACTAGAAACAACGACCCATCCATCACGATCCCGTCGCTCGACCACTCTTACCAAAAAACGACAACCGCAACCTTTTCTTTTTGTGTTCCTTCGCAGTACAATACTCGTATCACGAGAACTCATTTCATGTATGCGACCACATCTCAGGTAATAATCCATCCGGTTATATGATTTTGGTTTGTATGATGATATAACCAAAAAATATCCGGCTCCTATTGCAACTTGTTTCGCCCATTTTGAAGCTTCCTCGATTGTTGTAAATATTTGTTTACTATCAAAAAACTCACTGTAATCTACTCCATCACCACCGAAATCTTGCAAAGGAACCTGAAAAAAATTAATTTAACAGAAAATTAAAACAAACTAAAACAAACGGAGGTTTGGTTAACACGCCTTCAACTATATTGAGCCAGACGCCCGAGTCGGAAAAAAAATCCGCCTCCGTTACCTCGCCGGATCCAGGTACTTCGCCAGACATTTTCGTGGTATTGGTACTAGGAATGTGAGTAAAACTTAGTCAAAAACCTTGTTTAAAGACACGAGACGAAATAAGTATTAATTGATTTGTTAAGGGCAAAAAGGTAATTTTTGGGGCGATTTAAGTAGTTTTCCGGCGACGAATAGTAGCCCCCTTATTTTACACTAACTATTACTCTTTGAAATTCCAATTCTATACAAAAATTGTCAATCACATTTTCATGTTTAGGGGTAAAAATACATTTTTTTACGTGATTAAAACAACACATTAACTTCAATTTTGTTCATTCAAGTTAATAGAACACATTAATATTAGGAAATTTTTTTGAAATAATCATGTAAAAAAAATTGGAAGAATATAAAACTACAAAACTTATTTGATAACTTATGCTTCTTAAAAAGACACATCTGATGCCATTTTGATTAAGCAAGAATGACATCACAGACGTCGTTTTCATACCATACTGAAAACCATGTCAACGATGTTATTTTTCTTAGAGGTAAAAACTACATCCGAGATGCCATTTTTCAAAAGAGTAGAAAGAGGGTGGCCCACCCCCCAACCGTTTGTCCCTCTCCTCCTCTCCCTCTCGCTGGTGATTTGCGAGTTCCAGTGCAGGTATCACGCGTTTGATTTGTTTTTAGGTACATTTACCTTATTTTTGTTACCATTTTGGTTGATTGGTATGGAGATGTGTGGATTGGTTTGGATTTGTATGGATTGGTTTGGATTGGTGATAATATTTGGATTACTTCTTTGTGTTTAGAGTAGTTGTTTTTGTTTGAAATTGATTTGGGTTGATTGCAAATAATTTTGATTGGTTTGGATAATTTTGAGATAGTCCCGCAAACATCTTCCAAAAATTACTAACATACCACTAACACAATTCCATGCTAATAGTATTAAATACCCTTATATATGACCAAATTAAATTCACCATTAACTATTCATGCATTACATTTCATATCAAAACCAAAAACAAAAAGGAAACCAACCTGAACTTTGTTTGTCGCCGGAGAGAATGAGTAATGGGGAGTGAGGAGTGATCTAGAGGTGGGAGGAGGAAGAGGGTGGCTGGCAGCCTCATTTATGTCATAGGTAAAACGGACATGTCGGATGCTTTTTTTGTCATAGTAAAAAGACATCCGTGATGTCGTTTTCATTATGCATGGTATGAAAATGGCATCTGTGATGTTGTTTTTGCTTAATGAAAACGACCTCACAATTGTAATTTTTAATAATTATGGTTTGTCAAATAAGTTTTCTAGGTTTATATTCTTCGAAAAAAAATTATTTTTTTGCATTATTATTTCAAAAAAAATCCTTAATATTATGTTCTAATTATGTTCTTTTGCATAGTAGTACATGTTTTTATGTTTTAGTTACAATTTCAAATTGATGAACCATTAGGCATCTTAAATTTTTTAATTATGATTTGAAAGTAAGATGTTCATTCACATGTGGTGATATATATCGCGTCATTTTTAAATCCTAGATTTGTAAATACCATCGATCGAAAAATTCAAGTAATTTACAAATACCGCATCCAAATGCAGAGTTAGGGGAAAGCATTCCTTTCGGTGGTTGAGTTTCAAGTATGAGTTTCAAGTATGGTTTTCAGTTGTTGAAACTTACATTGGTCCTTCTGTAATGTCCCTAAACCCAATTAAGGGTTAAGTGGTGATTAGGTGGTGGTTTGACTTGGCTTGGAGAGAGGAAGCATGGGAGGTATGGGTTGAGGTGAGGGAGGTAAGGTGAGGTGATGGGGCGTGGGTAGGAGATGGTGTAGGGGGTTGGGTGTGGAATGGGTTTAGGTTTTAAGGAGAAAACCAACCTATTTCTTCTTCTTCTTCTTCTTCTTCCTCATTTTCTTCCTTCCACCACATCACTCACCTTTTCCTTTTCCGGCGGTAGTAGAGGAGGTTGAAGCTCGAGTGGTCGGTGACAAGGGCGGACGATCGATCCCGGCGTGAGGCGTGCGGAGGTTGGCGCGCGAGGAGGTCTAGGGAGGTGATGTTGCGCAAGCGAGGCTACGGCGGTTTCGTCGCTTTCGAGTGGTATCCCGACTTATTAGTGTGTTTTTGTTGCTCACCCACGTGTGGGTGATGTGTTGGTCGGTTATGGGAGGTCGGAGACCTCACCAGCGACGTGGTTGGAGTAAATCCTTGGCTGGCGCAAGATTGCAAACGACCAACGGTCGACCGGTTCCTTCGGGCGGTCGACCGATGTAATGCTTTTTGCCCAATTTTAACCAACACTGGTCGGACGATGCCTTGTGCCGTTCGACCGATAGTTCTTTGTGCTGCTGGGTCGGGGTTGCCTGTTGGTTTTCGGTTGACCGGTTCCCTATTTTTGTTCGACCGAAAGTTAAGTGTACTTGATGATTATGCGTGATGGTTCGACCGTTATTTGGTATGTGTTCGACCGATATATGACTTAGAACTGCTAAGATGCCCTGGTAGTTTTTGGTCGACCGGGACCCCTGAGTCGGTCGACCGTTAGTATTGATTGATGTTGACCAGACTCCGGATTTTGACCACGTATCGGTCGACCGGTTTTAGACTCTTGTTCGACCGTTGGGACTTAGGTTTTACGCAGAGAGTTCAGGCGTTGCAGACTTTCGATCGACTGAACCTTATGGGAACGGTCGACCGGATTTCCTCTTTCGATCGACCGTTTGTGCACAGAACTGAATTCCCGGTCCTTGTAGGATGCCAACTTTGTCCACAGAAACTTGTGTCCTCGCCTAGTGCGTGAGCCGGGAGGTGACGGTGGGCGCGTTACACGTTCCTGCCCAGGGACCGCCGTGTGGAAGAGTGTGGGTATTTGGGACGTGTCACCTCCGTGTATGGATCGTGACGTGATGTGATGGATTGATTCATTGTAGAGTAGCAGACCTGAGGCATCGCAGATCCCAATGTATGATGTGTGGCTCGTGGAGCCTGATGACCCGGCGGACTTCGGTCCGGACCCGTCAGATGCTGTGATGGACGTATGTTGGACTACCAATGTTGGGCCGGTGATGTCGCCGATGTTGTTCCGGTGATGATGGGCCGATGTTGTTCCGGCTATGATGTTTGATAGGTTGATGTTGTTCTGGCTATGATGTTTGATGGGCCGATGTTGTTCCGACTATGTTTTCCTCAGCTGCACCTACTGAGATGATTATTGATAGACCAACCGAGCGACGACTCTGTTCGGGTGGTTTCGGCCACGAAGTTATAGATATGTTTCTCGTGGCGCGGACTTGGCGGATGCGCCTTGCCGAACCCATGATTAGTATAGCCACGTGTGGGGAGTGTCACGTCTTGTTCTGTTAGACCGTATGTGCCTACGGTAGGTCTCCTTGGGAGACCCGATGATGATTGTCGGACTGATGTCCCGTTTTACCCTTCGGGGGAACTGTTTTCCTTACTGTTGATGACATGACATGATACTAGTATGATAGGTTCATTTGTACTACTGCATGAATATAGGTGAGCTTGGCATATGGGGTTTCCTTCTGGAAACTCGGGCATCGTTGTTGTATGTTTTATTTCAGGACCGCAGTAGGTCTAGTTTGGTGGTGACAGCGGGCTCGCGCATGTTGGGATCAGATCCTCTCGTTCGAACCACTGAGGTCGACATGATTACTTGTATCTCCTTTTGTTATATCTTATGTAATCATGTAGCTTTTTGACAAACTCTGATGTAATATGGTGCACCGTTTGGATGTTTTTATTAGAAGTAACAGTCCCATCTTTTGCTTATTGGTCTCTGACTTCTTGATGATAAATTTTAAATTTTCCGCTGTTTCAGAATGTTACACCTTCTGTTCTTACCTATTCCTTACCTTCAACTTCCGTTTCTCTTAGATACCTAGTATAAACTGCTTGGTCTTCTATTTTTAATAAATTTAAAATTGTATGGACTGATGTAAAGTAAACTTTTACTGCGAGGAAATTAACAAAATCACATTATATTCTCTATTATACTCCATACATGCAGGTTTTTTTTGTTTTTTAAGGAAGAGGGCTAGCTTAATCGGTATATTCTTAGGTTTGAGAAAGTACCAGAACAGATTCACATGTTTAGGATTTAAACTGGTGGACGTATAAGGCACATGATAAAAAGTTTTCTTTTGTTTTAAAAGAGATTATACTACTCACTATTAGACTATAAATTAACAATCATATTACATACTGGTCGGCATGCATTATGAGAGAGAGAGATATAAAGGTACGTAAGAACGATTCATGGAGGACAAATTAATGATTCCCAACAGATGAGCTACGTAATGGTAAAAGTTTCACACAAAACCTGGCAATCCTTTTGAATTTCTAATTATTGTAATTACAGTTACGACCCTTAAACGTTCAACTATGACTCAATATCATCTAGAATCCCTTAATTATTTTTTGTATCACTTATTGTGGGATCCTAATCCTAATTGAATTTTAATGATGTTTAGGAGGTGATTAGGAGGGGATGAGATGGACGACTGAGATGGAGTGGAGTGGATGGATGGTTGAGATGGATTGGTGAAGATATTTATGGTGAGATCTTTCTCTCTCACTCTCTCACGACTCTCTCTCTCTCGTTTGTCTCTCTCACACACTCGCTCTCTCCCTCAGCGTGGTGGACGGAAGAAGAGGTGTTCTCCGGCGAAGTGAGGATCGGCAAAGGTAGTGGTTGGAGGTGAGTTCGTGGTTTTGCCAACTCGTTCCTTTGCTTTGGTTCTCTCTCTCTCTCAACCTTACTCGTGTTCTGTGATCATGGTTTGTGGGTGGAGGTTGACGAACGTGTTGGAGTGCTCGAGTTTGTCAAGGATGTGGTGATCGTCGTTCGAGCGGGAGGTTCGTCGATGGATCGTGTTTTGAGGAGAAGTGATCGTGGAAGCGTCGTCGAGGTTCTTCGAAGGTTTCTTCAAACCTTCACGGTATGTCAACTCGCTCACTTTAGTAGTGTGAGTGTTTGAAAGTCGACGGTAGGCCTTCCGGCTCGTTGCAAGTAAACATGCAGCAGATTTTACTGCCTGATCGGTCGATCGATTGGTGCAAACGGTCGACCGTTCTTAATGAGAATTTAGGTCTGCCTCACATCGGTCGAACAATGCCCTTGGGGTGGCCGACCAGTTGTGCGTTTGAGACAAGTCTGGTGTCTTTCGGTCGAACGGGGCCCCTTTGCCGTTCGACTGTGTGCACTGTCATAGGTCGGTTGGGGCGTTGACCATCTAAACGGTTGACCACCTGGGTGACTTTGTCCGACCGATGACTTAAGTTGGAATAGTGGTTGGTTCGACCGAAGGTGGTTCGGTCCACCGGACTTGATGATTGGATGTGGGGGAATTCTCTGGTGGAATTCGGTCGACCGAGAGTGCTCGGGGGTTTGACCGGATTCGTTGGTGAGAGTTGGGGGAATTCCCTGGTGGAATTCGGTCGACCGAGAGTGCTCGGGGGTTCGACCGAATTCACTGTTGAGAGTGAGGGATTTTTCCCTGGTGACTTTCGGTTGAACGGGGCCCATTTGCCGTTCGACCGATTGGTCGTTTTGTTCGTTGAACCTAGGAGGCAACTTCTAAATGGTCGACCGGGCCCTGACTTTTGGTTCGACCGAACGAGTGTTGTTGGTGGGGATTGGTCGAACGATGGAGTGCCGGTCGAGGCAATTTCCCTGTATTTGTGAGATTCGGTCGACCGAGACTTTTGGTTCGGTCGACCGTTTGTGTCCAGTGTTGCACGTTGGAGGTACAGTTGTTGTGGTCGTCCGTGTGGGGCGAGTTGTGGTGCCGATGTTCTTCCGGCAAGTGTGCTAGAGAGCACGAGTGTTGCGGTGGTTGGGTGAAAAAGCCCTGGAGCCCCGTAACTGTGTGAGAGCTGCTGTTGGGTGAAAGAGCCATGGAACCCAGCTAGTCTGTGCGGGGTTGGGTGAAAAAGCCCAGGAGCTCCGTAGTGCGTTCAGGTTGGGTGAAAGTGCCCTGGAGCCTGAGCATGGACCGCATGTCTGGGGTTGGGTGAAAAAGCCTTGGAACCCTTGGACGTTTGGGTTGGGTGAAAAAGCCCTGGAGCCCTTGGATGTGTCGTGGTAGCTGCGGTTGGGTGAAAAAGCCCTGGAGCCCAGCTTGACGACGAGTGTGGGTTGCGGTGGTTGGGTTAAAAAGCCCTGGAGTCCCGTAACGGTTGTGTGTGTTGTGGTTGGGAGAAAAGGCCCTCGAGCCCAGCATGGTTGTTGTGCTTTTCTTGGTTGTAGAATTGCATGCTAGGGCGTCTTTCAGTTTTTGCATTGTAGTGTTTGGCATACAGGGTTTCCTTAAGGAAACTCAGGCATTGTTGCATGTTTGCTTTTCAGGCCGTGATCGGCGATAGGGGGTGGTGATCGAGGAGAGGAGCGCTACTACCTGATCCTGCTTTCTCACAGTTGAGGTCGGAGTGATTAGTTGTATCTATTGTTTAGCCTTTTGAAAGTTAATCACACTTTTTAAATATTCGAATATATATTGTATATATATATATGGTGTACCCGTTTACTTTTATTGCGTGATATCCTCTGTTGATTGTTGTCTAGAAATTTTAAATTTTCCGCTATGTTGAGGATGTTACACTTACACCCTTTCAACTATTAGAAACCGTAAGTGATACGAATAAATAGTTGAGGGGGTTAAAATGACACCGGGTCAGTTGAGAGGTGACGATTGTAATTAACCTTTCTAGTTTCATCTTGAAACAAAAAAACTAAAACGTAGAAATACCGATTAAAGCTGAAAAAGCTAGACAAATAATATTTTCCTAATTAAACGATACAAATATAAAATAATGTCGATGATCTAATATGACAAAATTATTGTGACGCTCCTTTGAAGTTTCATATTATTTCATTAATATTGATTGACAGTGGAGGGGATGTGAGGAATGAAAACAGATGGAGGTCCACTTCTGCGGTGGTATTTGAGGGCAGGACTGATATCAGATGGGAGGACTTCTTGCGGGAGTTCAATGAGCAGTATTTCCCAGAGCATGTCAGAGATGGGAGGAGAGAGGAGTTCATGACACTCGAGCAGGGAGAGGCGGCCCTGGCTGAGTATACCCGGAGGTTCAACACGCTAGAGCGTTACTGTCCGGAGATCTGTGTGACGCCGCTGCAGAGGGCGAGGAAGTTTGTACGGGGGCTCAGGAAGCACCTACGTACTCAGGTGACATACATTATGCCACAGACGCTGGCCGATGCCGTGAGGTTTGCCACGATCATTGATCAGGATTATCAGTAGAATTATGCTCAGGCCAGGAGAGCACCAGGGAAGGTCAGCGGACGTCCAGGTGCTCCACTAGCAGGGAATCCAGGCAAGAGGCTCGGGATTGGAGGAGGTGGATCACGCCAGCTTGAGGTGTGCAGAGATTGTGGTCGAGTTCACTCCGGAGAGTGTTGGGTCCGTTCTGGGATTTGTCACGGGTGTGGCAAGCCAGGCCATTTCGTTCGGGACTGTCCGAGTGGGCCGAGTGGGTCCAGCAGACATCCAGGGCCGCCAACAGCAGGCAGAGGCGGAGGTCGCCGTCCTTTTGCACCGCCACAATAGGGTTAGAGGACTGGATGGGTCTTTACAATCAAGGCGGATGAGGCGAGAGACTCCAGCACGGTGGTGGAAGGTACACTCTTGGTTGCTGGGTTGAGTGCTAGAGTGTTGTTGGATTGTGGGGCCACACACTCGTTCATTTCGGAGCGATTTGCGAGCGTGTTGGGTCGTACCCCTGCGATGTTGACTTCCACGTATGAAGTCAGAACACCCTTGGGTCTGGTGGGCATTGTGGGGAGCTTCCTCCCCAGTGCCACGATTGTTTCGAAAGATCAGGAGTTTCCGGCTGACCTGATCTTGTTGTCGATGGAGGACTTCGACGTCATACTGGGGATGGATTGGCTATCCCAGTACGATGTGTGAGTTTTGTGCCGGGAGAAGAAGATTCTGATCCCGAGGAAGGGTCTACCTGATGTGCTGATCAGGGGGACGAAGGACAGAGGAGGCAGAGTAGTCGTATCAGCTGTGAGGGCACATAAGTTGTTGCAGCAGGGTTGCAGAGATTTCGTGGCCACTCTTGTAGTTCCAGATCTAGAGGCGAGGAGATTGGAGGACATTAGGTAGTCCAGGATTTTCCAGAGGTGTTTTCCGACGGTCTCCGGGTTGCCGCCTGAGAGAGAGAATGAGTTTCGTATTGATTTGGTAGTTGGGACTACGCCGTAGTCGAAGGTGTCGTATCGGATGACACTTACTGAGCTGAAGAAGCAATTACAGGATCTGATGGATACAAGGTTTATCCGCCCTAGTGTCTCACCTTGGGGAGCGTCGGTACTCTTCGTGAAGAAGAAGGATGGATCGCTGCGGATGTGTATTGACTACAGGATGCTGAACAAGGTTACCGTTAGGAATCGGTATCCCATGCCCAGGATCGAGGACCTGTTTGACCAGATGTAGTCAGCAAAGGTGTTCTCGAAGATTGATCTGCGATCCGAATATCATCAGTTGAGGATCAGAGAGGCAGATGTGCAGAAGACAGCTTTTAGGACGAGGTATGGGCATTACGAGTTTTTGGTGATGTCGTTCGGGTTGACGAACGCACCTGCAACGTTTATGGATTTGATGAACAAGACGTTCAGTCAGTACCTCGACCGGTTCGTGATTGTCTTCGTGGACGATATTTTGGTCTACTCGCCAGATGTGGGGCAGCATCGAGAGCACTTGAGAGTTGTACTTGGTATTTTGAGAGATCATCAGTTATATGCCAAGTTTTTTAAGTGCGAGTTCTGGCTGAGCAGTGTCGCCTTTTTGGGACACATTGTATCGGGAGCTGGGATTTCAGTAGATCCAGCGAAGGTTGAGGCCGTGACACAGTGGAGAGCCCCGACTAGTGTGGCAGAGATCGGGAGTTTTGTGGGACTGGCGGGGCACTATTGCCATTTTATTCAGGTTTTCTCTAGGTTGGCTTCACCGTTGACGACTTTGACGCGGAAGGGCGTCAAGTTCGTGTGGTCCCAGAAGTGTGAGGACAGTTTCCAGGAGCTGAAGAGTCGACTGACGACTGCTCCAGTTCTGACACTTCCCAGTGGTAGCGGTTGGTTTGTGATTTACAGTGACGCGTCAGGCGTTGGACTGGGATGCGTACTCGTGCAGCACTGGCAGGTGGTTGCGTACGCTTAGAGATAGCTGAAGGTGCACGAGAGGAACTACCCCACTCATGATTTGGAGTTGGCGGCAGTTGTGCATGCTTTGAAGACTTGGAGGCATTACTTGTATGGGGAGCAGTTTGAGTTTTCACAGATCATCAGAGCCTGAAGTATCTATTTTCGCAGAAGGAGCTGAATATGAGGCAGTGTAGATGGCTCGAGCTGATTAAGGACTCTGACTTCACCATCTCGTATCATCCGGGGAAGGCGAATTCGGTTGAAGATGCCTTGAGCAGGAAGGTGGAGGTTACTGCAGCAGGTCTGTGTATCCAGGAGTGGAAATTGTTTGAGGCGTTGGCCGAATGGAGACCGTTCACCGTTGAGGCGCGAGGTGCTGTGATTGTCGGGCTGAGAGTGGAGCCTCAGTTGGTCTCGAGTATTGTTCAGGCTGAGAGTTCTGATGATGTGTTAGTTGGTTGTTACGGTTAGCTACCAGAGATGGATCAGACTTCAGTATTGGAGTTGATGGTGGGCTGAGGTTCAGAGGTCGTGTTTAGGTGCCTAAGGGAGGAGAGCTGAGGAAGGACATTCTGGAGGAGGCTCACAGATCCCGTTATTCGATCCACCCGGGCAGCACAAAGATGTATAGAGATCTTCAGAGGAATTTCAGGTGGAAGAGGATGAAGACAGAGATCGCAGAGTTCATTGACAGATGTCTGATTTGTCAGCACGTGAAGATTGAGGACCAGAGACCTGCAGGGCCGATACAGAGGATCGAGCTTCCAGAGCGGAAGTGGGAGCACGTGACGATGGATTTTGTCACCGGGCTGCCGAGGACGAGAGGATTCCATGATGTAATTTGGGTTATAGTCGATCGACTGACCAAGTCGGCACACTTCTTAGCTATCCGGACCACTCTACCTCTGGAGGGTAGAGCTAAGTTGTATATTGAGGAGATCGTCAGACTTCATGGAGTATCTGTGAGTATTATTTCGGACCGAGATCCGAGGTTCACTTCCAGATTCTGGGGGAGTTTGCAGCAGGCTCTGGAGACTCGGTTGAAGTTTAGTACGACATTACATCCGCAGACAGACGGTCAGTCTAAGAGGACCATCCAGACGTTAGAGGATATGTTGCGAGCTTGTACTCTGGATTGGGCAGGACATTGGGATGAGCATTTGCCGATGATCGAGTTCGCCTACAACAACAGCTACCATTCGAGCATTGGGATGGCACCGTACGAGGCCCTGTACGAGAGACCGTGTAGATCACCAGTATGCTGGAGTGATGTAGGCGAGAGACAGCTAGTTGGTCCTGAGATTGTGCAGATGTATGCTGAGAAGGTAGATGTGATCAGGCAGAGACTAGCGACAGCTCAGAGCAGGCAGAAGAGCTACGCTGATAGGCCCAGGCGGGAGTTGAGGTTTGAGGTAGGCGATCATGTCTTCCTGAAGATTTCACCATCTCGAGGAGTGATGACGTTCGGGAAGAAAGGGACGCTCAGTCCGAGGTCTGTCGGACCGTTTGAGATTCTCGATCGGGTTGGAGAGGTTGCCTACAGGGTTGCGCTGCCGCCGCAGTTTTCAGGTCTTCACAATGTCTTCCACGTTTCTATGTTGAGGAAGTACGTAGCAGATCCTTCTCATATGATCCAGTTGGAGGTTCCAGAGATCCGTCAGGATTTGTCTCTTGAGGAGAGACTGGTTGAGATTGTGGATCGGATGGAGCATCAGTTGAGGAGGAGGACCATTCCGATGGTGAAGGTCAGGTGGCAGCACCACAGTGAGCGAGAGGTCACTTGGGAGATTGAGGAGGAGGTCCGGAAGGAATTCCCGGAGCTGTTCGGTGAGTCGTCTTAATTTTGAGGACGAAATTCTTTTAGGAGGGTGGATTGTGGGATCCTAATCCTAATTGAATTTTAATGATGTTTCGGAGGTGATTAGGAGGGGATGAGATGGACGGCTGAGATGGAGTGGAGTGGATGGATGGTTGAGATGGATTGGACAAGATATTTATGGTGAGATCTTTCTCTCTCACTCTCTCACGACTCTCTCTCTCTCTCGTTTCTCTCTCTCTCGTTTCTCTCTCTCTCTCTCACTCGCTCTCTCCCTCAGCGTGGTGGACGGAAGAAGAGGTGTTCTCCGGCGAAGTGAGGATCGGCGAAGGTGGTGGTTGGAGGTGAGTTTGTGGTTTTGCCAACTCGTTCCTTTGCTTTGGTTCTCTCTCTCTCTCTCTCAACCTTACTCGTGTTCTGTGGTCGTGATTGGTGGGTGGAGGTTGAGGAAGGTGTTGGAGTGCTCGAGTTTGCCGAGGAGGTGGTGATCGTCGTTCGAGCGGGAGGTTCATCGATGGATCGTGTTTTGAGGAGAAGTGCTCGTGGAAGCGCCGTCGAGGTTCTTCGAAGGTTTCTTCAAACCTTCACGGTATGTCAACTCGCTCACTTTCGTAGTGTGAGTATTTGGAAGTCGACGGTAGGCCTTCCGGCTCGTCGCAAGTAAACATGTAGCAGATTTTACTGCCTGATCGGTCGACTGATTGGTGCAAACGGTTGACCGTTCTTAATGAGAATTCGGGTATGCCTCACATTGGTCGAACAATGCCCTTGGGGTGGTCGACCGGTTGTGCGTTTGACGCAAGTCTGGTGGCTTTCGGTCGAACGGGGCCCCTTTGCCGTTCGACCGTGTGCACTGTCATAGGTCGATTGAGGCGTTGACCATCTAAACGGTCGACCGCCTGGGTGACTTTGTCCGACCGATGACTTAAGTTGGAATAGTGGTTGGTTTGATTGAAGGTGGTTCGGTCGACCGGACTTGATGATTGGGCGTGGGGGAATTCTTTGGTGGAATTCGGTCGACCGAGAGTGCTCCGGGGTTCGACCGGATTCGTTGGTGAGAGTTGGGGGAATTCCCTGGTGGAATTCGGTCGACCGAGAGTGCTCGGGGTTTGACCGAATTCGCTGTTGAGAGTGAGGGATTTTTCCCTGGTGACTTTCGGTTGAACGGGACCCCTTTGCCATTCGACCGATTGGTCGTTTTGTTCGTTGAACCGGGGAGGCAACTTCTAAACGCTCAACAAGGCCCTGACTTTTGGTTCGACCGAACGAGTGTTGTTGGTGGGGATTGGTCGAACGATGGAGTGTCGGTCGAGGCAATTTACCTGTATTTGTGAGATTCGGTCGACCGATACTTTTGGTTCGGTCGACCGTTTGTGTCCAGTGTTGCACGTTGGAGGTGCAGTTGATGTGGTCATCCGTGTGGGGCGAGTTGTGGTGCCGATGTTCTTCCGGCAAGTGTGCTAGAGAGCACGAGTGTTGCGGTGGTTGAGTGAAAGAGCCTTGGAACCCCGTAACGGTGTGAGAGCTGTGGTTGGGTGAAAAAGCCCTGGAGCCCAGCTTGGAAAATGTGAGTGTTGCGGTGGTTGGGTGAAAAAGCCCGGGAGCCCCGTAACTGTGTGAGAGTTGCGGTTGGGTGAAAGAGCCCTGGAGCCCAGCTAGTCTGTGTGGGGTTGGGTGAAAAAGCCCTGGAGCCCAGCTTGACGACGAGTGTGGGTTGTGGTGGTTGGGTTAAAAAGCCCTGGAGACCCGTAACGGTTGTGTGTGTTGTGGTTGGGTGAAAAAGCCCTGGAGCCCAGCCTGGTTGTGGTGTTTTTCTTGTTGGTAGAATTGCATGCTAGGGTGTCATTCAGTTCTTGCATTGTAGAGTTTGGTATACGGGGTTTCCTTCTGGAAACTCAGGCATTGTTGCATGTTTGCTTTTCAGGCCGTGATCGGCGATAGGGGGTGGTGACCGAGGAGAGGAGCGCTGCTACCTGATCCTGCTTTTCTCTCAGTTGAGGTCGGAGTGATTACTTGTATCTATTGTTTAGCCTTTTGAAAAAATGTAATCACACTTTTGAAATATTCGAATATATATTGTATATATATGGTGCACCAGTTTCCTTTTATTGCGTAATATCCTCTGTTGATTGTTGTCTAGAAATTTTAAATTTTCTGCTGTGTTGAGGATGTTACACTTACACCCTTTCAACTATTAGGAACCGTAAGTGATACGAATAAATAGTTGAGGGGGTTAAAATGACACTGGGTCAGTTGAGAGGTGACGATTGTAATTAACCTTTCTAGTTTCATCTTGAAAAAAAACTAAAACGTAGAAATATCGATCAAAGCTGAAAAAGCTAGAAAAATAATATTTTCCTAATTAAATGATTCAAATATAAAATAATGTCGATGATCTAATATTACAAAATTATTGTGACGCTCCTTTCAAGTTTCATATTATTTCATTAATATTGATTGACAGTGGAGGGGATGTAAGGAATGAAAACAGACTGCAATCGTTAATATTGCAATCGTCCCTCGTGTTTTTCCAACAACTTCCCAAATAATGAAGGAAAAACCTGGAAAACCTATTGATCGTTAAAATAACCTAAGTTTCTTGTGAAAAGTCTAGAGTTTAGGTTCGAGACTTGGTTATCATTGACAAATCTACAACCTCGTAATATCGATCTCTCCTGCTTGAAATTGATTGGAAAACGACGTGATAGTCCTGGAAAAATATTCACAAATGTTACCAAAATGTAACTTAGTATGGACACAAAATCGACTAGACCACTGAGAAAATACATGACATTAAACATGACGTACATGTTTTCATTCATTTACGTAGAACTGTGTCCATTATCATTTTATAAGTTCCTTAGGTTTCAGTGTTAGATCATAGGCTTCTAGAGGACATGAATGGAGTATTTAAAATTTTGGTTCATTAATTAAGGTTTTCCGTAGTGGTTTAGAGACATTTAATAAATAAAGAACAAACAACCACAAAAGATAAGACATATATATAGTGTAACATCCCGAAACAGCTGAAATTTAAAATTTTAAACAACCAAGAGATCACCAGATAAAACTCATCGACAGGAATGTTACTCATATAAATCAACAGTCGGTGTACCAAAATACAACAGAGTTTGTCAAAAGACATGATTACAATAATACAACGAAAGACAGTACAAGTAATCATGACGACCTCGAAGAGTCCGAAGAGGATCCTGACCCCAAAATGTTTGTGCCTGCTGTCGCCACCCGACAGAACCTACTGCGGTCCTGAAACATGAATTAAACAACGATGCCTAAGTTTCTCATTATGAAACCCTGTATGTCAAGCTCGCCTATATGAATGCAACGGTACGGTAAATGAACCTATCATACTAGTACCATGTCATATCAACATCTGCAATGCATCAAATCCCTCCAAGGGTGAACGGGACCTCAGTCCAACACAAGTACCCTTAAAGGGTCAACAAGGACATCAGTCCAGCAACAACAACGGGTCTCCCTCGGAAACCTACCGTAGGCATATACGGTCTTACGGACAGTACGCGATGCACCCCCACACGCGACTACTCCAACCAAAGGAATCGGTGAGGAACGTCCGCACTTCCGCGCAAGGTAACCACGTGGTCTACACCTCCCCAACGGAGTCGTAGCCCGGTCGGTCAATATCCCAAGATAGGTGCCCAATCGGGGATCATCGCCGGAACAACATCGGACGACACAACCACAAGCTGGAACATCGTCGGCACCATCATCGCTGGCAAAAACATCGGCGGCATCGTCGGCACAACCTCGGAGGTACAACATACGTCTGGCACAACATCGGACGGGTCCAGACCTTAGTCTGCAGGGTCACCATGCTCTACGAGCCATACATCAACATGCATTGGGATCCGCGATCCCTCAGGTCTGCTACTCTATAGAGAGTCAAGCAACACACGTCACACCACTGTCCATCAATGGAGGTGGCACGACCCAAGTGTCAACACACTTCCACACGGTGGTCCCTGGGCAAGCACGAGCAACGTACCCGCCATCACCTCCCGGCGTACGCTCTAAGCGAGGACACAAGTTCCGTGGATAGAGTTGACACAACACAAGGACCAGGAATTTAGTTCTATGCACAAACGGTCGACCGAAAAAGTCTAACCGGCCGACCGTTCCCAATAGGTTTAGTCAACCGAAAGTCTGCAATGGTCGAAGTCTTATGCACATCACTTAAGTCCAAACGGTCAGACAACAATCTAAACCGGTCTACCAAATACGAGATCAAATTCTGGAGTTGGTCAAAATCATACAAGCTATTCGGTCGACCGACTCAGGGGTCCCGGTCGACCGAAAACTACCAGGATCATCCTAATAGTCTACGTCATATAACGGTCGAATAATATATCAAATCGGCCGAGCAACATGCATAATAATCAAGTACACTTAAGTTCTGGTCGAATCAAAAGCTAGGAATGGTCGACCGAAATCCAACAGAAAGCCTCCAACCCACCAGCACACATGCAACCGGTCGACCGCCACATGGCATCTTTTGACCGGTGTTGGTTAAAGTTGGGCAAAACAGTAAAACCGGTCGACCGCCCGAACACACCGGTCGACCGTTGGTCGACATCAACCCGCGCCTACCAAGGATTTTACGTCGTTTCACGTCGCTGGTGAGGTCTCCGACCTCTCGCGACCAACCACAGCATCACCCCAACATGGGTGAGTAACAACAATAACTAAAGAACTGGCATACCCCGAGAGGAAGATGGAGCGCGTCGGAGATCCGCTCAACGTCGACGTCCGACAGCAACCCCCGCTCCAACGCACCTCACGTCCGCGCCTTCGCAACACCGCTCTCGACTCCACTCGCCAGTGCCGCCACGCCCTTTGGTCGCTAGAAAAGGATGGGAAAGGAGAGTGAGAGAAATGAGTTGGGTGCAAGAATGAAGGAGGAATTCCTTCTTAACCAACACAATACCCCCACCATCACCCTACTCATCCTATCCTCCTCCTTCCCCACGCACAACACTGTGCACCACCACTTCCTCATGCAAACTTCCTCACTAAACACCATTAGCACCCTAAACAAGGGTTAGGGACATAACATATAGTTCAATCCCACAACCCAGAACGTAGTCTATTGCCCAAGCATCTTGCTTGAGAATTCCCTTTGTTAGCCTTTTGGCATCATTAATCTTAATTTTGATGATTAACAAACTAATATGATGCATGATTTCAATTAACACATCACATAGACCATATTGTCAAATTGCACATATACTGTATAATCTTAACATTGAAGGTGCTCAAATTAAAGAACTAATCAACATTAATATCACTACTCAAAACATGTAATCAAAGTTCAAAGAGAAGACATATAATTTTAATTTATTTGAGTCTTAGGATCAAATGTACACTTATTGATGCACCAAAGTAAAATTCAACAGAATCAGACGATCGAACACCATTCGGTCAACTGAGTTCCTCTTGACAGTGACATTTCAACCCTTACTGGAATCTCCAGTTTGAATGACCAAACGTCTTTCGGTCCTCCGAAATCCTTGGACAGTAATTCCAAATCCTTGCTGAAATCTTTATTTCGGTCAACCCACACATATTCGGTCATCCAAGTTTTCTCATGTTTCAATCTACGTGTCTTGCTCTTATTGGTTAATGTGGCAAAGAGCCATTGAGAATTCTCAATGGATCTATCTTTTCTCTTCAAGCATATTCTTAGAAAACTCACCAATTTTGGACAACCGATCCCCGATCGGTTGACTTTTTTTCTTGGTTAGCCACTGGCACACAACGACTCTATCCACATGTCAATATAGTCGTTTGACTCTCAACAAACACTTGATCCAACCATTGGCATCCGTTGACAAAATCCCAATTTCAGATAACCAAATGACTTTCAGTCCCAAATTGATTTGTGCAAGCGCATCCAAATCCTTACTGTTAACAGCTAACCGAACTCCTTTCGGTCAAACTAATTTTATTTGGTCAAAATTCTAAAAAGTTATTTGAAGTTGGTGATCGATAGTCTATCTTGTTTTGGGACAACTGAAGTTCTAATTTTAACCAAGTCTCCTAAACGACTCTATTTGCTTTGTTAAATACATCATTCAAGAAACACAAACTCACTCTTTACATACTCCAAGCAATCACACTCTTTGTGCTCTTAATTCTCAAGCCTTTAAAGCTTCACCAACTCTCAAACTTCATTCAATTCACTCTGAACCCAATGGCAATCACTTTTAGAGTGTTCAAGTTAGAGTTCAACGACCTTCATTAATTCAGGTGTTATAAAGCTTCGAGAAAGTTCCTTCTAGGATTTTGAGAGGCGGATCGAGGGGTTTGCGGTCGATTCACCCTCACTAGAGGCGGATCGAGGTAGATCAAGAGGAAGCTATTTACATTCTTATCCCAAACTCTTTCCACGGGATAGGTTTGCTGTCACTTTCACCAGCATTCGAGGGGAACAACCTTATTGACGCACTTCACCTTACCATGAGTGGAATTCCACGTCCTGAAAGTTCCTTCAGAACATTTGAATAACGAGGTTCCTACCGAGCACTCCCTAATAGCAAATTCCTTGATCAACTAGATGTGAATTTAGGTGTACGGTCAACGAAGAATAATGATGCTAGGAATGAGGAGAAGAAAGCTTTCAAGGTCACTAAAGAATATTGTACGTAAGAGCATTCCTTAACGGGGGGAAAATCCCCCCCTCCCCATGCCCGGTCATCCCAGGATGACCGGGTCATCTCCCCCTTAACGGGGGAGATGACCTGGTCATCTGTGACTGGGTCGAGGACCCGGGCGTTGAAACGCCCGGGTCGTCGACCCGGTCATTAAATAAAAAAATATTTTTTTGATTTTTTTTGTTTTGATTTTGTTTTGATTTTTTTAATTTTTTTGTTTGAGTTTTTTATAAAATTGTTTTTGAAAATTCGTTTGATATTTTTTTTGATTTTTTAGAATTTGTTTTAAATTTTTACCAAGATGGACCCCGAAATGATGTGGATGAGAGAGGTAGGTTGTGTTGGGTTGTGGTTAAGAGGTGAATAGTGTAAGAAAGAGAAGAAGGTGGGTTGAGGAAAGATAAAGCTGATGTGGAAGAGAGAGAAAATAGATTTTGAAGAGAGAGAGAGCTGATGACCGGGTCGTCCAGGTCATGGTTAGTGATGGTCTAATGAGTGTGAAGAGTTTCAAAAATTTACGGTTGGGGATCATATTTATAGACTCGAGAAAGACCGACTAAATACGGAAGAAAATTAGGAAGAATCAGACAAAAATTGGAAAGAATTTGAATTTCTGGGTCTGAATCGGTTGACTCATTTGGTGGACTGATCGACCCCTTTTAGAGTCTAATGGATATGACCAATTGAATCGTTCAAACGGATCGGTATGTTTCATACTCTATATCAAAACTTTCCAAAGAGCTCTGTTATGCAAAACTACGTCCATTATCATTTGATAAGTTCATCATGATATCAGGTGTTAGGATCATAGACTACTCTAGAGGCAGTGAATAGATTTTGAATTGATTTAAGTTTTCTTTGGTACTTTTAAGAAAATTACAAAATAAAGAACAAACCACAAAAGATAAAAACGCAATTTATACTGGTTCAGCCGCACAACTAGGGATGACAACGGATTGGTTCCGATTCGGGTATTGGGAGAACCGGAATCAGATCCGTTTTTCATTTGGGTATCCAGACCCAAACCGAATCCGGGTCGGTTCTCAACTTGGGTATCCAGAACCGGATCTGATGGGATTATGGATACCCAGAACTGGATCCGATTCAAAACTTATATTTTTCAAAGGATTTTTGCTTATTTCCTCAAGAAAATTCATACTATAAAGATTGTTCAACTCACTTGCCTATGGTGAGCTTATATAGGTTGGAGTGGGAGGGAGAAATTATGTTTTTCCGATGTGGGACTAAATTTTTGACACTTTAATCTCGTTGACAAAGCAATATCTATTCAGCAGAATATTAATTAATAAGTCTAGCGAGTTGGTAGAATAGAATAGTAAAGGTCATCTACATTCCACTTTCAACCCAAGTTCAAATCCTATAAGTGACTGTTTTTTAGAAATTTCGGATCCGGTTCCGGGTTTTAGTGGCTAGAACCGGAACCGGGCTGGTTCTAAAATTGGATCCAGATCCGACCCATATCCATTTTACTCCAGTTCGGTACCACCGGATCCGATTTAGTTTGACCGGTTCCGGATACCCATTGTCACCCCTACGCACAACACACGACCTTGTCCAGTCCCCAAACACCCGTTTACACCTATGATCGATGAATAGCCTCGTTAACTCTCTTCATCTTACCGTGGAGCCAACATCCACAACCCAGAAACTCCTTTACAACTTTAAGTCGTCGGGTCCCCGCCAAACACTCCCTAATAGCAAACTTCTTGATCACCTACATGTGAATTTAGGTGTATGATCAATAGAGAAAAAAGAGAGGAAAGAGGTGAAAGTGAGCAAAGAGAGTTTTCAAGATCACTAAAGATCATGTGCGATGGGTGTGAAGAGTCTTCCAAAGAAAGATTTGAGTTTTATTTAGAGACAAGGGACAAGGCAGCTAAATATGGAAAACAATTAGTGCAAATTTGGCCAAAAAAAAAGAATAAAAGAAAAATCTAACTCCACCGGTCAACCCATTTTACGGATCCGTCAACCCATTTTGAGGTCTCTAAACTCAAACCAGTCGACCCCTTGTTCGAACCTATCGGTCAGTTATGGATTGTGGATTTTTATAGACACAAAACGTCGGATTGCTCGACTCGACAATTTGACTGCTCAGCATTTTTTCAATTTTGTTTTGATTCTTGATGAACTCTAATTGGATGTTAAATGGATTTTGATTGGATTTAATTGGATCATGATTAGATATGATTGAATCCTAATTGGGTGTGATTGGATCTAATTGGATTTTTGGATGGGATTGGATTCTGAATGGATTTGCTAAGATTTTGATAGAATATTCTAAGTGGGTTTAGATGGATTGTAAATTACTCTAGGAGCTTGCTTTAACATGCAATAAATCAAATCTTAATCTACCATTTTAATAAAAGAAATAAATAACATATCTTGTTGCTTTTCTTGAAATATATATCTTGAATCTGATCGGTGTAATCTTTGATCTTTACGTTTTTTAAGATGTAGAATTTGAATTTCTGTGAAAATTACGGACACGACCCTGTGGTATTTGAAATTATACAATTTGCGGGTAAGTCCACGTATAAAATATGAAAATTTGCATTTACACAATATGTTTTTGTCATTTATCAAAACTAAGGATTTTTTTCTAACATCATGAATGTGTTGGCACTATAATTTTCGATATTGTTATAGCATAAAAGCGCAAGAGGAAGAAATAATATCTAAGAGGGTTAGAAAGCTACTAGAA
Organism: Triglochin maritima; assembly: GCA_963682175.1. Classification (NCBI taxonomy): domain Eukaryota; kingdom Viridiplantae; phylum Streptophyta; class Magnoliopsida; order Alismatales; family Juncaginaceae; genus Triglochin; species Triglochin maritima. Next base: position 20,091,383 of record OY821779.1, read on the forward strand.
GGCTTTGGCCATCAGAAGTGTGCATGCTACCAAATAATGTCAGTTTTGTAGTCTCTAGAGAAGTCGACCGGGATGGTTTCTGGGCTTACACAACTTATTTGGAAGCGACTATATTGGAGAACGCGTGGGGATAGGGTTCTAAGAACAGTTGGTTTTAGTTAGTTATTTTTAAAATTACTTAAATGTCATTCATTAATTACGAAAATACTATTATAAAAATTTATATAAACCACATATTTCATTCATTTCTTCACACCGATTCTTCTCTTTCAAATTCCAATCTTCTTAATTTTTCACCAAATGTTCTCATTGTGCTACAAGTGGGTCGAGACGTCGAGTTTGAGTAAAAACCTAAAGCTGCTACCCGATTTGTCTGGTTTCGCGACACGCTAGCACAATCTTCTCTATTTCTCGCATTCCAGCTTGCATTTCTTTACCTTTTTAATTTATTTAGTATAATTAGTTTATTTGAGTTAATTATCATGAATTTCTCATTGATTAGAAAATTTATATTTTTGTTTACTTACTTTTTAATTTTAATGGCATCTGACCCATCAATTAATTCGTCACCTCAACCTGAGGGGGATTGTAATCCACCTATTAGTGCATCAAGTAGAGGCAAAAATACTAGAAAAGAACTAGTAAAGTTTTGAATGATTTTGACTTATCACAAGATAAAAATGGAAAAAATGGCTATATGTAAAATATGTGGTGGTGAACTTACTGCAACTGGTAGTAAATGAACTACTCATCTAACAAGACATGCAACAAAATGTAAACTTAAGAATGTTAGAGCATCTACTTCACAACAATCTATTTTAGACTCTAGTTCTAGAACATTAAAAACTAAGAAATACAATCCAATTAAAGGTAGAGATGTAATTGTTGATTACATAATTAGAGGTGAATTACCATTTAGCCACCAAAGAGAGAGATCGATTACATAAGAGGAGGGAGAGTTCTATTTATAGCCATAGAAAAAGGTAATCCGGGACAATCCCCCGATGTGGGACTAAACAAATACCAAAAATAGCCTAAACATCCTCTAATACATACGCTCCAGAAGTTTCAGCGGATCCGGGAAGATCCGGACTGCCAATTGGCGCTTCCAGACCGCCAATTGGCGGTCTACAGGAGCCAGATCCAGTTGAAATTTATTCAGAAGGTCACCGACATGTCAGCAGACTTAGTGCTGGGGCAAAGCAAATTGTTCGTGATATGACAGAGGCACAAGCAAGACCACGTAACATTTTGTTTGCGGTAAAGGAGAAATTCCCGGACGATAATCCCAATCAAAGACACATTTATAACTTCAGAGAGTACATGAGGAAGACGAAATCTGAAGACAGGAATCCTGCGCAGCAGTTTCTCAGGGAGGCAGTGCAGCATAAGTATTTGCATTGGATTGTGGTAGATGAAGAAACTAATGTCCTCACTCACGCATTTTTGGCACATCCGACTTCAGTTCAGTTGTTGCGTACATACCCATTCGTAATCTGCATGGATTCGACGTATAAGACGAACAAGTACAAGATGCCTTTGTTTGAGATGGTTGGGTTTACTCCAACAAACATGAATTTCCTCGTCGGATATGCGATTTTGCAGGATGAGACCGAGTCTAGTTATCGGTGGGTGTTGGAGAGGTTGCGAGATCTGTTATTGGATATTGTTAGCCTAACTGCAATAATAACGGACCGGGAGATGGGTCTGATGCGACCAGTGGCAGAGGTTTTTCCTGAGTCTGCTTATTTACTATGCACCTAGCATATCAACAAAGACGTGTACAACTACTCATACCACGTATTCGGCAAGGAGTTTTAGGCGTGGAAGGTGAAGGAGAGTCATCCTTTCTGATTCACAGACGGATTATGATAGAGCAGTCTGTAATCTGAAAGATTCTTACAAGTCTTGGTCAATGCTGACGGAGTATGTGGAAGACACGTGGTTGGTGCATAAGGAAAAATTTGTGTTGAAGTGGACGAATAATGTTTTTCATTTCGGCAACACTACGAACTGCAGGGTGGAAAGTGCACATTCGGCTCTGAAAGAGTGGATCACTACATCGACTGTCGCTCTCGACACTCTTTTCGACCACGTGAACTCGGATATTGAAATGCAGCTGACGAATATTCGGAAATTTCTTGAAGATTCGAGACGTCGAATTGTGACAAACTACATAGGTCCTTTGTTTCAGCATATAAATGGACGAGTTTCACATCACTGTTTGTCGTTATTGACTCAGGAGTTGAAGAGAATGCAGGTTTTAAGTGATGAAATTGAATATCATTGTGGGTGTGCTTTCCTGACAACACATGAGATTCCTTGTGCATGTACCATGTACGAGTGTTTTGCGTCAGGTGATGGAATTTATTTAGAGCAGATTCATCCATTCTGGAAAACACTTGTCATTGGAGAAGGAGTCCAGATGTCAGAGTTTGTGGATCAGTTAGCACAAGACGTCGAGCATTTTCGGAAGCCAATTGATGAGATTTCGGAGAGCGACCGTGCAGTAATTCGTAGTGCCTCTCGTATTTTATACGAACAGTTACACCTCGATCAGTCGAACTATGGAGAACCTGCAGAAAATATTAAGGTACGAGGTCGACCTAAGGGAAACTCGACACGTCGGGACTCGAGTGCCTTCGAGTATGCTGAGAGAGGTCGTGGTCGGTCTGGCAGTAGTGGGAGCAGGGGTCGTGGTCGGTCTTCCAATTCGTCTCGATCGTCCGTGAACACGGGCACAGGATCTTCTGGTATGAAGATATCTTTGTTGTTATTTAATATATATAAGTAATCTAGATGGGATGAATATATTATCTCCTAATTTTGTTATTTTAATGAATTGTTATTTACCTATCTTACAATGTCCGGACGGATTGACGTGGATAAATTCCCATATGTTGATAGACTGCCAGGAATCATTTTACCATTTCTGGAATGGTGGAATGACGTACGTGCTGGTGGCAACTGTGGATTTCGATGTGTTGTCGATGTCTTCCATGGTGGTCAAGAGAATTGGTCGTACGCCCGTCGTGTGATTTCTAATGAGATAGGTGCACATCCTATTTATGAGAGTGTTTATTTCGGCAATGTGGGAGAGGCTCATCAACGAATTGATTGGGGCGGGGGAGCTTGTGGCGAGGATCATTATATGGAGGTTTGGTCCGACTTGTTTCCTATTGCTAATTTTTACAAGTGCGGTCATGTATTTCGCAATGGGAACGGATGGTTTGTTGTTCCCGTGTCTTACTGTGCTACCTTGGGAGAGTCTGTCTGCCATGACGAGGTCTGTCAGAGACTTGGTCATTGCTCATTTAGGGAGTTACAGACATTTTATTCGTTTGGAATTAACTGATAATTTCCCAATACCTCCTATAGCGACCTTATGGTATCAAATGCGAGATGAGAGTGTTTTGGATGGGAGGATCAGTACGAAAGTAGGATGGAGTATTGGAACCGGTTACGTAGTACATTTTGATTGTAATTTGTAATGCTTTTGTTGAGATAATATATCGTGTATTTGTACTTATATCGTGTTGTTCTTTTACCGTATTTTAAATTTAAATATTATTTGATATCTAAAGAAATAAGTTGAAGATATTTTCGTGACAAATAAATTTTAAAAATACGATAGTCAAAGAAATACGTAGAAGATATGTTCGTAAGAAAAAAATAATAAGAGTACACAAATAAGCATAAGCAAATACCAACAAATGTAGTAACAGTGCAACATATAACAAAACGATAGTAAAAGCAAGTCAACTACAGCTCAGCATCCGAATCATGGTCCGAAATGCCCAACTTGCTGTTCCAATCCTCAATGAGGCAATCCCAATCTGTACATGCAAGTCTCGTATCCTCATTCGGCATCTTGTCTCTCTGTCTCAAGAACGGTTGCGTACACCGTATCGCCCTACTCATCCACTGTATGTAAAATAAAATTTAGCGTACATTAACAATAATAACAAAATATACATTACAATTAAAAAAAAGATAAACTTACCACATCGGCACATGTCCTATCCAGTGGTCTCTCCAGTCTCGGAATGATACCGCGTACGATAAGTGGATGTGAGCACCTACCGAACCACTGCAAATAATCTGCATCACAAGTGGAGGGGTCGCAGCTACAACTCAGATCGTCCAGGTGAAGTCGTCCTACTCTCGGAAATGTCCTCCAATCTGATTCCGCGAACGAAGCGCTATGCCTGCAGTCATACGTCGTCGAAGTCGCAGACCGTACTGCATGCTCGGGCGTCGGGATGTCAACCGGGATCACCTGAACGTAACCTAACTGACGTAACACGCGATCAGGTAAATAAGGCTTTGTGATATCCCTATAACGAATAACGCCCATAAATGTAGTCCTCGGCACAGCTACAGCAGGCTCGGGACCATACGACAACCACTCCACCTAAACGTTTATACATTAATAATAATAAAGTTAAAATATAAATAAATGTGAATGATATATACATTATATACCTGCGATGCAGTCATCCGATCTAGCCGTCTACGAATAGAAAGAAGTCGACCCTCGCTCTTATCCTCGGCCCGGACAGCCCACATACGCGAACGAGGATGACCACGCTCAATAATCTTCCGCTCCCGATGTGGGCGAAAAGCAGGAAAATACTCATAGATCCAAGCCTGCAGCAGTGTCAGACAACCAGTAATCCGAGAACAATCAGCACAACTAGATATACCCAGCTGGCGATACAGATATGCCAACGTCGCCGACCCCCATGATTACTGACCAATGGTATCTGGGTCCCTCGCCTCCAATAGGTCGCGTGGTCTGACTCTAGAACCGCTCTTGTCGACAAACAAGACGCAACCTAGCAGTAAGAAGAGGTAAGCAATCATCTGTGTATCCTAAGTCCGTGGTGGTCGCCACCGTCTGCAACACTCGTCCACAACATCGATACTAACACCACCGCCACTCCAAAATGAGCTATCCCGCCCAAGAACCTCTTGGCTGACACCCAGCAACTCTGATACATATAACTTCAGCTCAAATGTCGGCGCCTGCGTACTGACCATAGGACCCTCAACAAGAATGTGCAGAATCTCAAAGACGTCATGCAACATGATCGTCAAATCTCCGAACGGCAAGTGGAAAGTGTTGGCGTCAGGCTGCCACCGCTCCACGAAAGCCGAAATCGATTACTAAAACTATTTAGTGATTATCACAACTTTTAATCAATATTTCATTACTAAAACTAATTATTAACTTAATAATCGATTTATTTATTAATTATCACAATTTATAATCAATAAAGGATTTACTAAACTAATTTAACTCATTATTAACATAATATTCAATTTATTTTAAATTTATCACAATTTATAATCAATTTAAATAAATTTAAAAAAAATCCGGGGCATCTAGGGGAGACGCCTGCCCTACGTAGGAGGCATCTGCCGAAGACGCCTTCCCTACGTGGGAGGCGTCCCCCGCAGACGCCTGGCCCAATGTTCGAGTGTCCTCGGGAGACGCCCGACCCAAAAAAAAAATTTAAAATTAATTAAATTAAACAAGGCAATTTACCAGATGTGAGTACTCTGGGGTGTCCGCTGGTTCTTTTCCTGGCCTTCGAGACATTATATCTGGTGAATAGAAGAGTAATATGAAGACAAAGTTGTGTTAAAATGGTGAAATGAATAGTTATATAAGTAGAAATGGTAGAAGGGCAAAATGGTAATCTGTACGGGCGATTTAAGTAGTTTTACGGCGACGAATAACAGTTCAGTAAATATATTGTACTTAATAAAATTTCACTATCGGTTGGGATGGGTAGATGGGGTAGTCGGTGAGGCAATGACGTCGATGAACATATTATTTTGTTGAAATCCTAATTTGATAGTGTTTTCAATTAAAACTTTATAAGTTACGGGTATATAAATATATGCAAATTCGATCGATAAGACATTAACCCAGTCGAACACGACCTGACCGACCGGGCCCGGCATGACTCATTTGACCTGGCCCGCTCGACCCCCGGGGCCGGGGCCGACGTCCTTTAATTTTACGGGCCTACCGTCCAGGGCTGGGCCAGCCCGGCCTGTTACCCACCTTTGGAGAAAGGTTGGAGAAGATATTTTAGGGGTTTAGGTTTTCAATTGGATTTGATTGATGTTTGGTGTTTTTATTTGGTCCTTAATTAAGCATTTTTAAGATATGGTTAAAGGTTGGGAAGGTTGGTTTAGTGTTTGACTTAGGTTTTAGAGTGAGATTGAGTATAAAGTACCTTACTGACAAGTTTTTATGCCTTTTTAATATCTTGAAGGTGCATCTTTGTTTTAAGGGTTAATTACAGTTTGATCCCGAGAACTAGGATTGAACGTAAACTTGAGCACTAGGATTCTGTCATGTCACAATTCGGTAAACCGAACCCCTCACGGTCCACCGAACACCTATCGGTTATCCGAATACGTCCCACCAGTAAACATTAGGTTGTTATTTGGAATTGCCCTGTCGGAAGACCGAACCACGTTCGGTCAACCGAATAGCCCTGGACCGATCACTTAAGTGAACTCTTGTTTTCGTTGAGTCTTACGAACTTTATGTAATTGAGCATACATGAGCTAGAAACTACTCAAACACACACAGGTTCCTTATAGAAGTCACACACAAAATTTCATATAATTTGGACTTCAATAAATCACCCAAACCTAGACCGGAAAACACTAAACACTTAACATGAACTATCTGCCCACATTCGGTTGACCGAGTAATCAATTACCTTGTAGTGTATTTTACTACCAAATTTCGGTCGACCATGCATACCTTTTCGGTCGACCGTGTAAACATATTTTTCCGACTGTTAGTTTTGTCGTATTATACCCAACGGTCGTATTCATATTATTTCCAAATACCCTAAAATACTTTTTCCTATCAGTCGACCGAGGACCTTGTTCGGTCGACCGAACTTAAGATATCTCACAAACCCAAACTGCATGTTGGCTTTCGGTCGACCGTGGACCTTGTTTCGGTCGACGGAATTCGATCTTATTTGTCAACCCCGTCGAGTTTGAAAATGCAAATATTGCAATATTTTGAAATGGTTATGATTAGAAAATGTTTTGTTACCTTGATTTTATAAATATATTTGATAACCCTTAGTTAGTTTATATTATAATTGATAGGATCTTGAATTACTGCATTTGTGGACATGCTATTTATTTGCGGTATTGATTTTCAAAACATGAAATTGATATTAAATCCCATGTATAAATTTATTTTGTAGAAATGTCGAATATACAACCTATTGTGCGATCTATGATTAAAAAACATCATTTGGCAAATGCTGGCTCAAACTTCATAAGCTGGCAACTCAAGCTCAATAGCGTGTTGAAGTTTGAGAAACTATCTCATATTTTGGATGGTGACATCCCAAAATTAAACGAGAATGCAACCTATAACGAGAAAGACGTTAAAGCCAAGTGGAAAGACCAAGAGAACCAAGTTCACGGTCTAATGTTGGCATCCATGGGAGACTCGCTCAAGCGAAATACTTGGATTCAAAACCCAAGAAGACCATGGAAGCTTTAACAAAGATGTTCATGGATAGTGCTGGAAAAAGAGCGTTATAACACCACCATCACACTCACAATGTGCCACATGGAGGAGGGAACATCGGTATCTATGGGTTTTCTCACTATGAAAGGATAAGAAGTTGTCAAAGCTCTCTTCCCCAATGCCCGATGACATTGCGGAAGATTTGATTCTTGGCTCTCTAGCCCCGTCCTACAAGGACTTCATTATGCACTATCATGTGCGTGAGAAAGGGGTGAGTCTTGAGGAGCTTCACAACGCTCTCAAAACAGCTGAAGTTGACATGGGCCAGGGTCGGGACAAGCACGTTCTAGCCATCCATTGAGGGAGAAGGAAGATCACCAAAGGTAAAGGCAAAACCAAATTGGCCAAAAAGGTTTCAAAAGGTAATGGAGTAGGAGGGGCTCTAGCGAGTACCTCAATAAGGAATTCTTTGAAATCTCTGACTCCTAATATGGAGTGATACCACTGCGGTGTTAAAGGACACATCGCCCAAACTGCCCCAAGTACAAGGAGGATCTTGACAACGGGTTAATTGAGCGAAAATGCCGCAAAAAGGCTAAAGGTATATTTGTTATTGAAATAAATTTGGTCACCCCTATCCATGATTGGGTAATTGATACCGGATCTTGTGCTCACATAATTTCTAATGTGCAGCTACTAAAGGATAGGAAGGAACTCGTGAAGAACGAGATGATTTTGAAGGTTGTAATTGGTGCAATCGTTGCTGCCATTGTACAAGGTTCCATGGAGCGTCAATTATCTAGTGGTTCAAATTTATGTATAAAGAACGTCTATTATGTGTCTTCTATTAGCAAGAATATTATTTCTGTATCATGTTTAGATATGGATAATTTTTATATAAATATTTCAAACTCTTGCTTATCTATATCGAAGAATGAAATTTTCTATGCAAATTCATTCGTAAGGAATGATCTTTATTTGCTCGAATTGAATAATAGACAAATTTTAAACATCAATAACAAAAGACTTAAAACTACTCACGTGAATGATACACTCTTGTGGCACTATCGTCTTGGTCACATAAATGAAAAATGCATCAAGAAATTGCAAGAAGCTAAGCTTTTTGGTAAACTTGATTTTAAATCATCAGAGACATGCAAACATTGTCTAATGTGCAAAATGACCAAGATGCCTTTTAAGAAGAAAGGTCCGAGAGCGAGTAACTTATTAGATTTGATAAATTCCGATGTATGTGGTCCGATGATTACAAGTACGAGAGACAGTTTTAGGTACTTCATTACGCTCACGTATGACTATAGTCGTTATGACTATATTTATCTAATGAGAAACAAAAGTGAATCCTTTCACAAGTTCAAGGAATTCAAGAATGAAGTAGAGAACCAACTCAACAAGAAAATACGGTCTCTACGAACGGATCGTGGAGGTGAGTATTTAAGTATCGAATTTGATTCGTTCCTAAAGGAGTGTGGTATTGTACCACAGCTCACTCCGCCCGGACACCTCAATGAAATGGGGTATCCGAAAGGAGAAATAAGACATTGCTCGACATGGTTCGATCAATGATGAGTTAAGCTGAATTGTCGCTTTACTTTTGGAGTTATGCCTTAGAAGCTGCGGCTTACACACTAAATAACATTTCATCTAAATCCGTAGAGAAAACGCCTTATGAGCTATGAAGTGGTAGAACACCTAAGCTCAATTTTCTCAAGATTTGGGGTTGTGAGGCCTACGTCAAGAGATTGATGTCGACCAAACTTCAACCAAAAGCGGAGAAGTGCTTCTTTATAGGTTATCCTCGTGAGACAAGAGGATACTACTTTTGCCATAAAACCTCCAATCAAGTGATTGTAGAGAGGGATGCGGTACTTCTAGAAAAAGAATTTCTGGAAAAAATAAAAAGTAGTGGGAGTAGAATTGTGCTTCAGGAAACTCAAGATATTCTACAAGATCATGACATAAATAGAAACATTCAAGATCATGAAGGCTCAGTCGGGATTCCTTTGGTTAGTGTGAGCGTGAGTGAGAGACCCTCGCAAGCAATTGTGAGAGAAACTCAATCATCCCCACCTAGTGTACGTTCGATAATCAAACACGAACCAATTCCACAAGAAACTGTGGAAGAAGTTAGAGAAGTAGACGTAGAACCAAAAGAACTAAGAAGGTCAACGAGGGAAAGGAAGAAACCCGATATGTATTTGGGACTTCATGAGATCATGGTACTAGATATCGATGATCCCTCGACCTTTCAAGAAGCAATGGAAAGAGAGGACTCCAAACTATGGTTCAAAGCCATGGAATCCAAAATAGAATCCACGTATGATAATCAAGTGTGGAACTTGGTTGACCTTCCTCAAGAGAAGAAAGTCAGTCAAAATAAATGGGTTTTCAAAAGGAAGATGGACATGGATGGGAACTGGACAACCTACAAAGCGAGCCTTGTAGCAAAAGGTTTCACTCAAGTTCAAGGAATGGACTACGATTGTAGATGGTAAACTAAAATTAATTATATAGTCTAATCATTGAAAATATGAACTAAATGCTTTGATACCACTGTAGGATTTCTTGTCCGTATGTATGTGTATATTTTTTAAAAAATAATACAAACATACAATATCAATTTCATATTTTCATTGATTTTATTTACATGTATATGTTTATTCAAATACAATGCATTCCTACATATATTAAAATAAACAAAAGAGAGAGGATCATACCCAAAGATTCTCTAAAACCTTTCAGAAGATCCGGTGCTTCGTTGCTCATCGAATCGCCTGTCAATTCACCTCCAAGTGTTCACCGAACTCTAAACAAGATTAGAGAGAAAAGAGTTAGTCAATCAATCTCTAATTAAGCTTAGAATCTAGCTAATAATCCCTTTTAAAGCTCCTGAGATTTCTCTCTCCAAAACTTAAAATTATTAAGAGATTTTCGTGGTAATTAAAGCAAGGATTACAGAGAGAGAATTATATTGCATGTAATAAAACAAGTAGGATGAGATGTCCTTTTATAGACTCCCAAAATATCCATATCAAGAACTATTCTCTAGTCATGATCTCTTGTTTTTTCTCTCCTAAAATTAATCCCAAATTGTCACATAAGCATCCTAAAAACGTTTGATCAAATCTAGAATTAATCCAACCAATGATCTAATTATTCTCTTAGTAATTCAGGCAAAAATCGCGTTGTTCGGTTAATCGAGAATTATTCTCAGTCAACCGAACCATTCGGTTTTAACACATGTTCGAATGACCGTGAGCTAGATAGTTGACCAAATACATATGAGAAAAATTCCCTGTAAAAATTAGGACGATCCGCGTCTCGTTCCGGTCGACCGTTGACCCACCTAAATTTCTCCTAGCGAATTTCTTCGGATGACCGTGTCACATTCGGTCTACCGAAAGTATCCGAAGATAGCTCCTGGATATTTTCTCTCGGTTGACCATTCAAGCCCGGTTAACCGATCCCAATTGTCCAGGCAGTCCATAGAATTTCGGTCAACCAAATGCGTTATCCGTTCCCTGTTCGGTTGACCGTTCCGAAGACACCTCGGTCAACCGAATCCTAAAAGGTTTACCGTGCTGACCCCGATTTTGCCTTTGTCAAATTTTGGATTTATATCCAACAAAATTTGACCTTTTGGGATTTTTAGCAAATTCATATATTATGTAATATATTATCCTATGTAATATTAAATTATTACACCACATGATATATACACCTCATATGAATTTATTGATGATTCTAATTATGTCAATTCTCATGACATATTGATTTTATTGATTCACCACATGTGTCCATTTTCACATGAAACCCGACACATCATATGAACTCAAAATTAAGCTTCTTGTTTTCCAGTTTTGTGGTGTCACCTATAGGGGGATCTAAGCCAAATTGGCAACGATATTAAACACTTAATATCTCAAACCATAAGCGGTATCTAGTTACACATTATAGTTACCCAATTAGCATAGATGTCTTTGTTCCACTCGAACTAACACGATCCATTTAGTGATGTCAGTGCACCACTTGTGTTCGTCCCTTGCCTCATGATATTAAGAATATATACAAAGTAGAAATGTGTCACCTTTGTATTATATTCATTTCTTGGTCTCTTTAAGCTAATTATAACTATGTAACTTAACTCAAACTACATTGTGCACATTATAATTTCGCTTTATCAAAGGGCCCACTAATATCATCACTCAAATAAGAGGGGCAATGATAATCATTTGATGAGCTATCTTTTCCAGCATAAGTCATGTTCAACAAACTATTGCATTTATCATTATACTCATTGATAGTTTTTGACAATAATCAAAGTAAGCACTTCTTGAGTGAAAAGATATAAGTCTCATATCTTAGGATCCAAGACACAGTAAAACATTAATGACACAAAACACAATTCCATAATGTTTTACTTGTTAGGTCTATTCAATATATAAAAGTAATCTTTTCTTGTTTTTTATACTCGTGTCGTCAATTATTTGTAGAGCTACAACAATCGATGACCAACACGACAATCTTATCTCGGTAATTAATGTTCCATGTTAATTACCATGATTGTGAATAACTTTTGATTTATGTAAACCATTATCTTTTAGAGCTCTACGGTTAAGGACCAAGCGTCTCTTCCTTAACACTTCCAAAAGACGAAAACCATAATCAAAGAACAAAATGTTTGCACATCCAATTCAAAATAATTGACTGATAAAAGTAAAACTTTTAGAACACATTCCTTTCAATCTCCCACTTGTTATCAAAGTTTTGTTTCACATACATTCACAATGTATAAAACAATAATAACTAGGATAACCCTCTCTAATCACTCATCAAGCCAATCCACATGGTTCCTCAGACCCATGGACTCAAAATGCATTTCGCCCTTGGCTTGGGATAATAGTTTGGTGAATGGATCAACTGTGTTGTTGTTTGTGTCTACACATAATAAATTTATTTTTGCCTTCGTTGGTGGTTGAGTCGGCCATAGTGATTTGATTCCAACTACGCTAGCTCATGGGCCCACCTTCCATAATGAAGACATATCATTATTGCGACCTCCTATCGTCGGGATCACTTATGAAACTTTCATCCGAATAGCCCTCGGCTATCAGTTCTCTTTGTCCTCCATAAATAAGAAACTTATCTTTGGTCTGGTTAAGGCACCTCAGAATATTCTTGATTGCAGTCCTATGCTCAGGACCTGCATTGGATTGGTGACGACTTGTCACTCTTAGAGCTTACGAGACATCGGGTCTTGTGCAAGTCATCACGTACATGATTGATCTTATTGCCGAAGCATAAGGAAAAAATTTGATGTACTCCAAGTCTTTACGCCATTCAGCACGTTGGACTTCTTGAGTTGCACACCCATACTCATTGGCACATTGCCCTTTTTGGAGTTGTTCATGCTGAACCTTTCAAATACCTTGTCAATGTATGTACGTTGACTTAGATCAATGAGTCTACGGGATCTATCTCTATATATCTTGATTCCCAAGATGTATTGAGACTCACTCATATATTTCATTGAAAATGCAGATTTCAACGAATTTCTCGTTTTCTCAAGTAAAGGTATATGATTTCCCATGAGGAGTATGTCATCGACATATAAGAGCAAGAACACTATGTGGATCCCACTAACCTTCTTGTATATACAAGACTCTTCCTTACTTTGGACGAAGTGAATCTTTTTGACTTCTTCGTCAAAGCGTTTGTTTCAACTCCTCGATGCTTGCTTCAATAAATGGATCTTTGAAGCTTGTATACTTTCTGCTATTCTTTGGATCTTCAAAACCTTGAGGTCGTACCATGTACACTTCCTCCTCCAAGTTCCTATTAAGGAACGCCATTTTTACATCCATTTGTCATATCTCATAATCATGAATTGCGGCAATAGCGATCATAATCCGAATAGACTTGAACATGGCAACCGGTGAAAACGTTTCATCATAGTCGATTCCTTGAACTTGAGTGAAACCTTTTGCTACAAGCCTCGCTTTGTTGGTTGTCAAGTTCTCATCCATGTCCATCTTACTCTTGAAAACCTATTTATTTTGAATGGCTTTTTTCCCTTGAAGTAGGTCAACCAAGTTCCACACTTTATTATCATACATGGATTCTATTTCGGATTCCATGACCTTAAACCATAGTTTGGAGTCCTCTCTTTCCATTACTTCTTGAAAGGTCGAGGGATCATCGGTATCTAGTACCATGATCTCATGAAGTCCCAAATACATATTGGGTTTCTTCTTTTCCCTCGTTGACCTTCTAAGTTCTTTTGGTTCTACTTGTACTTTTCGAACTTCTTCCACAATTTCCCGTGGAATTGGTTCGTGTTCTATTCTTGAACGTACACTCGGTGGGGAAGATTGAGTTTCTATCACAATTGCTTGCGAGGGGGTCTCCCACTCACGCTCCCACTAACCAAAGGAACCTCGGTTGAGCCTTCATGATCTTGAATGTCACCATTCATATCATGATCTTGTAGAATATCTTGAGTCTCCTCAAGCACAACTCTACTTCCACTACTTATTATTCTTTCCAGAGTTTCCTTTTCTAGAAATATGACATCCCTCTCTACAATCACTCAATTGGAGGTTATACGCCAAAAGTAGTATCCTCTTTTCTCACGAGGATAACCTATAAAGAAACACTTATCCATTTTTTGTTGAAGTTTTGTCGACATCAATATCTTGACGTAGGCCTCACAACCCCAAATCTTGAGAAAATTGAGCTTAGGTGTTCTACCACTTCATAGCTCATAAGGCGTTTTCTCTACGGATTTGGATGAAACGTTACTTAGTGTGGAAGCCACATTTTCTAGTGCATAACTCCAAAAGTAAAGTGGCAATTCAGCTTGACTCATCATTGATCGAACCATGTCGAGTAATGTCCTATTTCTCCTTTCGGATACCCCATTCCACTGAGGTGTACCGGGAGGGGTGAGTTGTGGTACAATACCACACTCCTTTACGAATGAGTTAAATTCAGTACTTAAGTACTCACCTCCACGATCCGTTCGTAGATACTTGATTTTCTTGTTGAGTTGGTTCTCTACTTGAATTCTTCGAACTTGTCAAAGGATTCACTTTTGTTTCTCATTAGATAAATATAGCCATAACGACTATAGTCATCCGTGAACGTAATGAAGTACCTAAAACCGTCTCTTGCACTAGTACTCATCGAACCACATACATCGGAATGTATCAAATCCAACAAGTTATTCTCTCTCGAACCTTTCTTCTTGAAATGCCTCTTGGTCATTTTGCCCATTAGAAAATGTTCGCATGTCTCCAATGATTTAAAATCAAGTTGACCAAGAAAGTTAACTTCTTGCAATTGCTTGATGCGTTTTTCATTTCTGTGACCAAGACGATAGTGCCACAAGAGTGTATCATTCACGTTAGTAGTTTTAAGCCTTTTCTTATTGATGTTTAAGATTTGTATATTATTCAATTCAAGCAAATAGAGACAATTCCTCACGAATACATTTGTATAGAAAATTCCATTCTTCGATATAGACAACCAAGAATTTGAAATATTTATATTAAAATTATCGATATCCAAACATGATACAAAATAATATTCTTGCTAATCGAAGGCACATAATAAACGTTCTTTAAACATAAATTTAAACCACTAGATAATTGAAGCTCCACAGAACCTTGTGCAATCGCATTAACGCTCGCACCATTTCGACCTTCAATATCATCTCGTTCTTCACGAGTTCCTTCCTATCCTTTAGTAGCTACACATTCGAAATTATGTGAGCACAAGATTTGGTATCAATTACCCAATCATGGACAGAGGTGGCTGAATTTATCTCAATAACAAATATACCTTTGGCCTTTTTAGGGCGTTTACGCTCAATCACTCCATTGTCAAGGTCTTCCTTGTACTTGGGGCAATTTGGCCGGATGTGTTCCTTTTCACTGCAGTGAAAGCACTCCGTATTGGGATCGGAGATTTCGAAGAATTCCCCCTCGAGGCACTCCCATGAGTACCTCCTACTCCCTTGCTCTTGATTGGCGTCTTTTTGGTGAATTTGCCTTCACCTTTTGGTGATCTTCTTGCTCCTCTCATGGATGGCTAGTGATTGATCGTTTTATATTAACCGCAAGTGCACGGCCGCGTTGAAGTGGTGACAAATACGGGTCGTCCACTGGGAGGTGTGTCGACGTTTGGTTTGTGCGAAGGAGAGTGGAAAGAAAGGGAAGAAAGATGTATTACACTACACTACACTAATCTAAACTAGTAAACAAGCAAGCTGAAATGAAATCACTTAAACAACTAAGCTAAACAATTAATGAAGAAGATAAAAACACAGGAATGAAAACCCCTAAGGGGTGGAGTGTGTATGTGTGCACATGAAATAAGTGTGGTGTTGAATGCATACAATAAGCTCAAGTGTGGTTAGTGTTTGTTCATGCATAAGAAGTACCTCATGGCAAGACCTATCATTTACAACACTAACCTAGGTGATTAATATGAGCAATGCAAGGTTGTTATTAAGAACATAACGAGCATGGAGTGTACCTAACTATGGCAGAAACCATCAAGTAAAGTTCTTATTAATTCAACAAGCATACTAATATCTCTCACAAACAATAAAATCTAGCATTCATACCACCTACATAACATGTACATACATCTACTCCACCCCCAAAGGGCATGGAACTACTCACACATATTTAAACTAACTACTCTAACAAAATGAAGTATTATACTGAAATAAAACTACTCTAATCAAGCAAGAAATATTAAAGAAGCATAAAAGGAAAGGAAAGACTAAATAAACATGCACAAATTAAAAGACAAGATTAAAAGAAACTAGAAGAATTATTTTATTAACAAATGACTCACATTGAAGGTAGCATTCTTCTCCACCTTGAGTTTTTGCTTCAAGGCTCACTCCTTAGTAGAGAGAATGCCACCAAGCAATGGGTGATTACAATGGAAGGTGAAGAGTTCTATTTATAGGCACGGAGAAAACTAATCCAGGACAATCCCCCGATGTGGGACTAAACCAATACCAAAAATGGACTAAGAATACACAAATACACGTTCCCCACAAATCTGAGAGGATCCAGAATGATTTGGACCGCCAATTAGTGGTCTAAGACCGCCAATTGGCAGTCTATTGAATCTGGATTCATCTGGGATTTGTTATGGGCTTTGCTGGTGGTCTTTGTTGGTCTTGGATGCAGCTACTTTGTTTATTGGAGCTCCAACCCGAATCGAATTGCCAAAATACTCCCCATGATGGTGTGGAGTTTCCTGTTTTGCTCTTAAGTCCTTCGGTCTTACGATCAGGTCCTTCTCCCTTGCATCTCAGTCCTTAGGTCTCACAATTAAGTCCTTTTTCCTGCTTTTGGGTCCTTTCATGGCTCTTCTCTTCAAACCTCTTTATTCCTGAAAACTAAACATAAAACTCGTCACGTAGCATTGCTTAGGTGTAAGATAATGGATATAAGATAAAAAAATTAGCATGAATTGATGTCAATCAGCTAGGACGTGCTTGTCCCGACCTTTGCTCATGTCAACTTCAGTCATTTTAAGAGCATTGTGAAGTTCCTCAAGACTCACCCCTTTCTTACGCACATGATAGTGAATAATGACGTCCTTGAAGGACGGGGCTAGAGAGTCAAGACTCAAATCTTCTGCAATGTCATCGGACATCCGGGAATAGAGCTTCAACAACTTCTCAAGATATCCTTGCATCGTGAGAAAATACATGGAAACAAATGTTCCCTCCGCCATGTGGCACCTTGTGAGTGCGATGGTGGTCTTATAGCTCTTTTCTAGCACTATCCATGAACATCTTTGTTAAAGCTTCCATGGTCTTCTTGGGTATTGAATCCAAGTATTTCGCTTGAAGCGAGTCACCATGGAGGTCAACATTAGACCGTGAACTTGGTTCTCTTGGTCTTCCCACTTGACTTTTGACTCTTTCTCGCTATCGGTTGCTTTCTCATTTAATTTTGGGATTTCACCATCCAAAATATGAGATAGTTTCTCAAACTTCAACACGATATTGAGCTTGAGTTGGACCCTTATGAAATTTTGAGTCATCATTTGCCAAAGGATGTTTTTCAATCATAGATCACACAATAAGTTGAATATTCGACATTTCTACAAAATAAATTATATGGGATTTAATGTCAATTTTGTGTTTGAAAATCAATACCACAAATAAAAAAATTGTCCATAAATGCAGCAATTCAAGATCCTATCAATTATAATATAAACTAGCTAAGGGCTATCAGATATATTATAAAATCAAGGTAAGAAAATATTTCCTAATCATAACCATTTCGAAATTTTGCAATATTTGCATTTTCAAACTCTTATGACTCTTGTCGTTTTAATTAAGAGGGAATTTGACCAATCCTCGTAAGAAAAAAACTCTTTTCCTCAAAACCGAGCTAGAGCTCCGGGTCTTGTTAAGAAAACTCATTTCATTTGAAACGAGATACGTTTATCCATTGTATTCACAAATAAATGCACTCGGTGTTCACTAAAGGTGAATCATACCTTGTACATCTACTTATGGCACAACAATAGACAACCTTATATCTCCCACTATTCCCAAAGATGGAGGGAGCTTTCTCCCGCTAAGGGATAGCAGAATATCCCTCAATCGATGACTGCTAGTAGATGAAATAAGAAAGAAAAATACTCTTAATTTTTTGTTGGACAATTAACACATTTACATGCGATTTTAGAATTTAGGTGATCATGCATATTTATCATCTATACACATCCTAATATTTATTCATACAATCACATACATGTCAAGCACATAAACATAAATATATTCATTCACACACACATTGGTGTGCATTTGTATGTTCCCGCATCCTTATCTCTTGCGCCTTCTCCGCGACTTCCTCTTGCACCATGGATGTTGATATTGCAAAAATATAAACATGTATCTCACAATTTCGAAAATTGCCTAGTGCAGGTCTGATGTAAAAACTCTCTCATATGCATACATATACATAGAAAAAAAAAATTTGGCTTTTACATATACATAAGTCAATGTGATTGAATAATAATAACATACACATTCATTCATTCACACATGGTTTCATAGGAACATACAAACTCACATATCCCTGCATAAGAGAACTCGAACAACACATGTACAGATACTATAAATTACTCGATTTAGTTTATCATGCATCTCTAAATCAAACAATTCTAAAATCATTTAAAATGATTTTATGCATCCATAGTTCAAAATACAAAATATTTGAACCGTTGTTTATCCAATTTCCAAAATATTTTTTTTAAGGAAAGATAAACATATCTCTTTTTCGTTTTGTCAATTCCTTATAAAATAATCATTTAATTAAAAAACAAAAATTAAATATATTAGACATAAGTCTAAATTTTAATTCTAACATTCACATGACGTTTTTCAAAACATTTAAGACTATCAAAAGAATCAATTAGAATTAAATCATTAAAACTATCGGAAAACTCGAAAACGACATAGAACATGAATTGTTTCGATTGTAGATGGCAAACTAAAATTAATTATATAGTTTAATCATTAAAAATATGAACTAAATGCTTTGATACCACTGTAGGATTTTGTGTCCCTATGCATATGTATATTTTAAAAAAATTAATACAAACATACAAGATCGATTTCATATTTTCATTGATTTTATGTACATGTATATGTTTATTCTAATATAATGCATTCCTACACATATTAAAATAAACAAGAGAGAGAGGATCATACCCAAATGTTCTCTGAAACCTTTCAGAAGATCCGGTGCTTCGTTGCTCGTCGAATCGCCTACCGATTCGCCTCCAAGTGTTCACCAAACTCTAAACAAGATTAGAGAGAAAAAAGTTAGACAATCAATCTTTAATTAAGCTTAGAATCTAGCTAATAATTCATCTTTAAGCTTTTGAGATTTCTATGTCCAAAACTTAAAACAAATAAAACCAATCTAAGAATTAAGACCATCAACTACGCTCCTCAGAACCCCCCAAAAAATCACAATTTCTCTCTTTGTCACGTCATCGCGTCCATTTATCCACCTAACACCAAACTTCCTTCTTAACATTACCCAACTTTTCAACATTCTTTTTCCTCCACATCATTTTTTTTATTCTTTCACAATAATCCACAAACTACATAATAAATTATTTTTGTAATTACTTAATCTAATTAAATTGAATTAACCTAATATAAATTTTTTAAAGATTGACAAATTATTTAATTTAGATAAATGTAAAGTAATATTAACAAAAACATATGATTAACAGAAATCAAATTTTGACATAAATGAATACTAAAACAAATTAAAACGATTAAAAAAAGTACACAAAAATAAAAACAACACACAAAAATAAAATAAAAAAACACAAAAATAGAGGTTGCGGACATGTGTGTCCCCAACCCCTGTTAAGGGGGCGGAAATCAGGCGCCCTAGCAATCGCCCAATTTAAAGGCCCTCGTAGTGGGTGCCCTAAATACATATATAAGTACAACATTTTCAATTTTTTATAGTAAATGAAAATAATTGTTTCAAGATAAATCAATTTAAAGAGATGTGTGGGGGTGAAAAGTTGTTTTGAAAAATAACTCATTTATACAAAAGGCAGCACTGTGTTGTCGATCAAACTTGCATGAGATCCCTCGTATGTGTTGTTATGGGGTTTCCTTGAGTTTTGTCGGTACTACCTTGTATATGTGACATTTATGTGTATAAGGTAGTTACTTTTAAAGTATAGATGAGCGTAATACATGGACTATTGTGTTTATTAAAGAGAATAGAAGCAACAAAACTTGAGAAAAAACTCGTAACAGCAGATTCTACGGATATTTCAAAATTTTCTAATTAAAAAGCCCATAATTTTTTAATCAAGAATTTTTGAGGTGGACTCATGGGCTCATCGCACCTAACACACAGTCCTGTTGAATGGTAGGCGTTTGGAGATAAAACTTTGGTGTAAGGGATGATATTGAAAACTCCAAATATTGGAAGTTTTGGTTCACCGAAGACCGGCGCTGTAAATAATAATAATGGGCAAAAAGAATTGACGTTTATTTATTCCAACATGTCCCTTCTTTCACAACAAAAAACAAACCACTGATGTATCAAAGATTGGCCAAGCATCCCCTAAGTTCCAATTATGTTTAAAATAGAAATACTGACCTTTCCCAGATACGTTGCTGGTTTGTATTTCAAAAAGCAAAACATTGGCAGATGCACTTCCGATTAGACTACACGCAATAACTCATTTATTGACTCGGTCAATTGTCAATAATTTGACCTTTCGATTTGGTATGTTCGCAGCTTATCCTAAATGATTGAAAAACAACAAATAATAAAAAATCCAAATCAATAGAAGGACCCACCACCAGACGCATAAATTCCAAATCAATCTATTACTGCCCTTTTAATTGCCTGTCATTATATAATCTATTATTATTCTTTATCATTATTAATTGAAAATTTGACCCACAGAATTTGTCACAAATTAAGTGAGTTGTGAAAACCAAATGGTATTTTATAGTTTAAAGTTTTGACAACAGTACGCTTCAATCTCAATCAATTCCAACAATTAATGCCATTCATTTTAGTCTACAACCCACGTATCCTCCATATTTTTATAAAGCTACCACTAATTAATTTCATCAATAGAAAGTAATACTGACAGTAAAGTTCTGATAACATCCTACAGTAGAATTATCCAACTAGGACAAGGTTTAGAAAAGTACAGTTACGATGCCACATCCTGCATATGCGCTACGAGTTCTGATAACATCCTACAGTAGAATTATCCAACTAGGACAATTGTTAGATCCCTAACCTAGGGTTAGTGGACTAATGATGGTTAAGGTATGGTTTGCATGGGGAAGTGGGTGTGCAGGAGATTGCATGGGAAGGTGAAGGGTTGGGGTACTGTAGCACGAGTTTTAAATAAGGCCCTTCTCTCTCTTTCTTCTTCTTTCATCTCCTTCCTCATTTCTTCTTCCTCCATTCTCACCAAACACACACCTTCTTCCTCAGTCGCTCAAGCTCAGGCGGAGGAGGCTGCGTCGGCGTGAGGTGTGAGGCAGTCCAGGCAGGAGAGGTGCGGAGTTGAGCGCACAAGGAGATCACCGGAGGCGACGTGCGCGAGCAGAGCTCCGGCACTTTCGTCGTTTCTTTTGAGGTATGCCGCTCATTAGTGTGGTTTGTTTGTTGACCCTCATGTGAGGGATGCGTTGGTCGAGTCGGGGGAGGTCGGAGACCTCTCCGGCGACGCGTTTCTTCGTAAAACCTCGGCTGGCGCGAGGTTGAAGACGACCAACGGTCGACCGGATCCTTCGGGCGGTCGACCGTTTTAGCACTATTTGCCCGACTTTAACCTTCACCGGTCGAACGATGCCTTGGGGCGGTCGACCGGTAGTGCATTATTGCTGGTGAGTTGGGATTTTTCTACCTGTTGTCGGTCGACCGGTCCTTGTTGTGTCCGACCGGAACTTAAGTGTACCTGTTAGTTTCGCATGTTTGTTCGACCGATTTCATGTGACGTTCGACCGATCGTTTGTGGTTCGACCGTTGGAGGTTTGCGTTCGACCGATTATATGACTTAGAATAATAGGTTGACCTTGTCTGTTTTCGGTCGACCGAGACCCCTGAGTCGGTCGACCGATAGAGTTGAATTTTAATGTTGACCAGACTCCGGATTTTGACCTCGTTCGGTCGACCGGTTTTAGACCTTTGTTCGACCGTTGGGGGGTTCTGTTTTGAGCGCAGCGGTAGACCGTTTTAGGAGTACGGTCGACCGATTCCTTTCTGGAACCGGTCGACCGAATCACCTCTTCCGGTTGACCGTTTGGGCCCAGGACAGAATTCCTGGTTCCCTTTTTGAACGCCAACTTTCTCCACGGAAACCCGTGTCCTCGCCTTGTGCGTGAGCCGGGCGGTGACGGTGGGCGCGTGATGCGTGCCTGCCCAGGGACCGCCGTTGGGAAGAGTGTGGGTGTTCGGGACGCGTCACCTCCATGTATGGACCGTGACTTTTGAGATGATTGTTGGCACTTTGTAGTATAGCAGGCCTGAGGGATCGCGAATCCCAGTGTTGATGTTGTGCGGGCACGCAACTGGCGTTGGGTGAGGTGACTACCGGCCCACGGGCTACGGAGGTCGCTGCCCTGCTTTTATAGCAGCGCGGTTGGTGTTTGCGGCTCGAGGAGCCTGATGACCTGGCAGACTTCGGTCTGGTTTTGTCCGATGCTGTGCCGGACTGTTGTGATGGACCACCGATGTTGTGCCGGTGATGCCGCCGAGGTTGTGCCGGCGATGGTGATTGTTGAGCCGAGGCTGTTCCGGCTATGTTGTTTTCCTCGGCTGGGCACCTACCGAGATGTTGTTGTTATACCTTCCGGGCGACGGCCCCGTTGGTCCCTGTGGCTCCGACCAGTGAGATTTGCAGATCTGTATTCTATCGGCCCGCAGGCGTGACAGAGGCTCCCTGCCGAACCCTTGAGTAGTGTAGCTGCGTGTGGGGGTGCGATGCCGCGTGCTGTAAGACTGCATGTGCCTGCAGTAGGTCTCCTCGGGAGACTCGTTGTTGATTGTCGGACTGATGTCCTGTTTTACCCTTCGGGGGAACTGTTTTCCATTTCTGTCGATGCCATGACATGCTACTAGTATGATAGGTTCATTGTGTAATGCATGCATATATAGGTGAGTTGGCATACGGGGTTTCCTTCTGGAAACTCAGGCATTGTTGTTATATATTTTTCAGGACCGCAGTAGGTCCAGTGGGGTGGTGATCGGTGGGCGCACGCGTTTGGAGTCGGATCCTCTAGTCAGACCACTGAGGTCCACATGATTACATTTATCTTCCCTTATCGTTTTGTTGTAATCATGTATTCATTTTGGCAAACTCTGATGTATTATGGTGCACCGCTTTATTGTTTATGAGAAGTAACAGTCCCGCCTTGATTATTGTGCTCTGTGTCTTGATTATGAATTTTTTTAAATTTTCCGCTGTTTCGGGATGTTACACTGACAGTAAAGTTCTGATAACATCCTACAGTAGAATTATCCAACTAGGACAAGGTTTAGAAAAGTATAGTTACAATGCCACATCCTGCATATACGCTACGTCGGGAATATGCTGATTGAGATTTTAATATAAAATTAATATAAATATTAATTATAAATTGTAAATGAAAAATAATTGGTGAATGATTGTGTGAGTTAAGGTTTATCAGAGATTTAAGTATTTGGGATTGAGTTAAATCGATCATATTTGGGTCTAAATAGTTAATTTTTATTTAAAAAGCACTGTTAAATTGTGCATATGCGGATAATGTGGCTCAAGATGCAGCGTAATTTTTCCAGGTCTTATCTTGAATATGAGGTGTGCCCGGGGGCCGTATCGAACCCGCATCCGCATTTTTAGCCCCGTAATCCTGCATTCCTGAAACATGAACTAGGATGATCTACCCAAAATCCTAAAGAAAACCCGCATGACCCCCGTTGGATAACCATTCCAACAAAAGTTTACAATAACAAAAAAAAGCTTAAGCAAAGATATTAAAAATATTGGTCTAGATACTAAATTGTTTCTCCAGGTAGGAGTGAGCATTCGGTCCGGACCGGACCGGACTGGCCACCTATGTGTTTGACGGCGAGGCCGCCAACTGGTGGAGGTCCACGTCCACAGTTCTGTTTGAGGACCGTGTGGATATCAGCTGGGAGGAGTTCTTAGAGGTGTTTCATGAGCAGTACTTCCCCCAGCATGTCAGGGATCAGAAGAGGGAGGAGTTCATGTCGCTGGAGCAGAAGGACATGACACTGACGAGCTACATCAGCAGGTTCAACGCTTTGGAGCGTTACTGCCCTGAGATTTGTGTGACCCCAGAGCAGCGGGCGAGGAAGTTCGTGAAGGGACTGAGGCAGCCGCTTCGTTCTCGGGTGATCAACAGCATGCCGCGGACCCTTGCAGATGAGGTGAAGCATGCCACGATCATCGAGCAGGACCAGAGGGAGTGTAATCAGGAGGCGCGGAAGGCGCCAGTGAGCACCGGTAGCAGAGTAGCCGGTCGTGGGGCAGGAAACCCGGGCAAGAGGCCCAGGTTCAATGGAGGAGGAGCACGTCAGTCAGGGGCGTGCACTTACTGCGGGAGGTTCCATCCAGGACAGGAGTATCCCCGTCGGACTGGAGCGTGCATGGGTTGTGGTCAGATGGGACACTTTGTCCGTGACTGTCCTCAGAGGCAGGGAGAGCCGAGCAGGAGGCCAGGACCACCAGTAGTAGGCAGAGGCGGAGGCAGCCGGTCAGTTGTTCCACCAGGCCAGAGCAGGAGGACCGGGCGGGTCTTCACTATCCAGGGTGAGGAGGCGAGGGACTCCAACACCGTCGTGGAAGGTACGCTTTCAGTTTCTGGTTCTGTAGCGCGCGTGTTGTTTGATTGTGGCGCCACTCACTCCTTCATTTCGGAGAAGTTTGCTGGCGAGTTGGGTCGGACCCCTGTGCGGCTGACTGATGTTTTGGAGGTCAGCACGCCCATGGGTGAGGTGGGCACTGTGGGGAGCTTTTTCCCCGGCACCACAGTTGCTTCGGGAGACCATGATTTTCCGGCAGATCTGGTCTTGTTACCGATGGTGGACTTCGACGTCATACTGGGGATGGACTGGCTGTTACAGTACGACGTGCGAGTCTTTTGCCGTGAGAAGAAGATCCTGATTCCGATGGAGGGCGTGCCAGATGTTCTGATCAGAGGTGCGAGGAGCAGAGGGGGTCGTCTGATTGTGTCTGCGGTTAAGGCACAAAGACTGTTACAGCAGGGATGCAGAGCGTTTGTGGCCACGCTGGTAGTCCCTGATCCGGAGACGAGGCTGGAGGATATAGAAGTAGTGCAGGAATTTCCAGATGTTTTTCCAGCAGAGATTCCAGCGTTACCGCCGCACCGAGAGATTGAGTTCAGCATCGAATTGGTTGCGGGTACGACACCTCAGTCGAAGGCACCTTATCGGATGGCACCTGCTGAGTTGACAGAGCTGAAGAAGCAGTTGCAGGAGTTGATGGAGTCCGGGTTCATTCGACCGAGTGTTTCTCCATGGGGAGCGCCTGTGCTCTTCGTGAAGAAGAAGGGTGGATCGTTGCGGATGTGCATCGACTACCGGATGCTGAATAAGGTTACCGTTCGGAACCGGTACCCTTTGCCCAGGATTGATGATTTGTTCGATCAGTTGCAGACGGCGAGAGTGTTCTCGAAGATCGATCTGCGTTCGGGCTATCATCAGTTGCGGATCAGGGAGGCGGATGTTCAGAAGACAGCCTTCAGGACGCGGTACGGCCACTATGAGTTCTTGGTGATGCCATTTGGACTGACGAATGCGCCTGCGGCATTCATGGATCTGATGAATAGGACCTTCCAGCCGTACCTTGACAAATTTGTCGTGGTGTTCGTGGATGACATCTTAGTATACTCGCCTGACAGGGAGCAGCATCGAGAGCACCTGAGTATTGTGCTGGGCATCTTGAGGGAGCAGCAGCTTTATGCCAAGTACACGAAGTGTGAGTTTTGGTTGGATCAGGTGGCTTTTCTGGGGCATATTGTGTCAGCAGATGAGATTTCAGTGGATCCGGCGAAGGTCGAGGCGGTGACTCAGTGGAGAGCCCCGACGAGCGTGACGGAGATCAGGAGTTTCGTAGGTCTGGCAGGATATTACAGGCGGTTTATCCAGGATTTCTCCAAACTTGCGTCGCCGCTGACAGCGTTGACGCAGAAGGGCGTCAAGTTCGTTTGGTCCCAGAAGTGCGAGGACAGCTTTCAGGAGCTAAAGAGGCGTTTGACGACAGCACCTATTCTGACGCTACCGAGTGGCAGTGGAGGCTACGTGATTTACAGCGATGCATCAGGGATAGGCTTGGGTTGTGTCCTGATGCAGCATGGGAAGGTGGTCGCGTACGCTTCGAGGCAGCTGAAGGTGCACGAGAAGAACTACCCTACTCATGATCTAGAGTTGGCGGCGGTAGTTCATGCAATGAAGACCTGGCGGCACTATCTGTATGGCGAGCAGTTCGAGGTCTTCACCGATCATCAGAGTCTGAAATACTTGTTCTCGCAGAAGGAGCTGAATATGAGGCAGCGCAGATGGCTCGAGTTCCTTAAGGACTACGACTTCACCATTTCCTATCACCCGGGGAAGGCGAATTCGGTTGCGGATGCACTGAGCCGGAAGGTGGAGGTTTCTGTTGCGAGTTTGTGCATCCAGGAGTGGAGGCTACTCGAGGCTTTGTCAGAATGGAGTCCTTTCACCGAGGGTTCAGAGGGAGCGATGATTGCTGGACTTCGGGTGGAGCCGCAGACTGTCTCACGGTTGGTTCAGGCTCAGCAGGGGGATGATGAGTTAGCTAGTCTGCTACAGTTAGCTTCCAGAGATGGATCAGACTTCAGTGTGGGGGTTGATGGTGGTCTGAGGTTCAGGAGTCGGATCTGGGTGCCGAAGGTTGATGGGCTGAGAGATGACATCATGGAGGAGGCACACAGAGCCAGATACACCATTCATCCGGGGAGCACGAAGATGTATAAGGACCTGCAGCGGAACTTCTGGTGGAAGGGCATGAAGAGGGACATTGCGGAGTTTGTGGAGCGATGCTTAGTCTGCCAGCAGGTGAAGATTGAGCATCAGAGGCCGGCAGGACCGATGCAGAGTATTGAGCTTCCTGAGTGGAAGTGGGAGCACGTGACGATGGATTTTGTCACGGGTTTGCCGAAGACGAGGAGATTCCACGACGCGATTTGGGTGATAGTCGATCGACTGACCAAGTCGGCGCACTTCTTAGCGATCCGGACCACGTTGCCTTTGGAGGGTCTAGCTAAGTTGTACGTGGAGGAGATAGTCAGGTTGCATGGAGTGCCAGTGAGCATCATCTCCTATCGAGATCCTCGTTTCACTTCCAGATTTTGGGGGAGTCTGCAGCAGGCGTTGGGGACGCGTCTGAAGTTCAGTACAGTGTTTCATCCGCAGACAGATGGTCAATCAGAGAGGACGATTCAGACCCTGGAGGATATGCTTAGAGCATGCACCCTGGATTGGGCAGGACACTGGGATGAACACTTGCCACTGATAGAGTTTGCCTACAACAACAGCTACCACTCGAGTATTGGGATGGCACCGTATGAGGCGTTGTACGGGAGGCCTTGCAGATCACCGGTATGCTGGAGTGATGTAGGCGAGAGGCAGTTAGTGGGGCCAGAGATTGTGCAGATGTACTCAGAGAAGGTGGATGTGATCAGGAGGAGGCTGGCCACAACACAGAGCAGGCAGAAGAGTTATGCTGATCGACGAAGACAGGTGTTGAGTTTTGAGGTGGGCGATCACGTGTTTCTGAAGATTTCCCCAGCCAGAGGTGTGATGAGGTTTGGGAAGAAGGGGAAGCTCAGTCTGAGATATGTTGGACCGTTTGAGATCCTCGACCGAGTTGGAGAGGTTGCCTACCGGATTGCACTGCCGCCACAGTTTTCGGGTCTACATAATGTCTTCCATGTGTCGATGCTGAGGAAGTATGTGGCAGATCCGTCGCACGTTATTGAGATAGCGGTGCCAGAGATTCAGCAGGACTTGTCGCTCGAGGAGAGGCCAGTCGAGATTGTTGATCGCATGGATCATCAGCTCAGGAGGAGGACCATTCCGATGGTGAAGGTCAGGTGGCAGCATCACAGCGAGCGCGAGGCCACTTGGGAGATCGAGGAGGATGTCAGAAGGCAGTATCCAGAGCTTTTCGGTGAGTGTTTGCTTGATTTCGGGACGAAATCCTTTTAAGTTGGGTGGATTGTTAGATCCCTAACCTAGGGTTAGTGGACTAATGATGGTTAAGGTATGGTTTGCATGGGGAAGTGGGTGTGCAGGAGATTGCATGGGAAGGTGAAGGGTTGGGGTACTGTAGCACGAGTTTTAAATAAGGCCCTTCTCTCTCTTTCTTCTTTTTTCATCTCCTTCCTCATTTCTTCTTCCTCCATTCTCACCAAACACACACCTTCTTCCTCAGTCGCTCAAGCTCAGGCGGAGGAGGCTGCGTCGGCGTGAGGTGTGAGGCGGTCCAGGCAGGAGAGGTGCGGAGTTGAGCGCACAAGGAGATCACCGGAGGCGACGTGCGCGAGCGGAGCTCCGGCACTTTCGTCGTTTCTTTTGAGGTATGCCGCTCCTTAGTGTGGTTTGTTTGTTGACCCTCATGTGAGGGATGCGTTGGTTGAGTCGGGAGAGGTCGGAGACCTCTCCGGCGACGCGTTTCTTCGTAAAACCTCGGCTGGCGCGAGGTTGAAGACGACCAACGGTCGACCGGATCCTTCGGGCGGTCGACCGTTTTAGCACTGTTTGCCCAACTTTAACCTTCACCGGTCGAACGATGCCTTGGGGCGGTCGACCGGTAGTGCATTATTGCTGGTGAGTTGGGATTTTTCTACCTGTTGTCGGTCGACCGGTCCTTGTTGTGTCCGACCGGAACTTAAGTGTACCTGTTAGTTTTGCATGTTTGTTCGACCGATTTCATGTGACGTTCGACCGATCGTTTGTGGTTCGACCGTTGGAGGTTTGCGTTCGACCGATTATATGACTTAGAATAATAGGTTGACCCTGTCTGTTTTCGGTCGACCGAGACCCCTGAGTCGGTCGACCGATAGAGTTGAATTTTAATGTTGACCAGACTCCGGATTTTGACCTCGTTCGGTCGACCGGTTTTAGACCTTTGTTCAACCGTTGGGGGGTTCTGTTTTGAGCGCAGCGGTATACCGTTTTAGGAGTACGGTCGACCGATTCCTTTCTGGAACCGGTCGACCGAATCACCTCTTCCGGTCGACCGTTTGGGCCCAGGACAGAATTCCTGGTTTCCTTTTTGAACGCCAACTTTGTCCACGGAAACCCGTGTCCTCGCCTTGTGCGTGAGCCGGGCGGTGACGGTGGGCGCGTGATGCGTGCCTGCCCAGGGACCGCCGTTGGGAAGAGTGTGGGTGTTCGGGACGCGTCACCTCCATGTATGGACCGTGACTTTTGAGATGATTGTTGGCACTTTGTAGTATAGCAGGCCTGAGGGATCGCGGATCCCAGTGTTGATGTTGTGCGGGCACGCAACTGGCGTTGGGTGAGGTGACTACCGGCCCACGGGCTACGGAGGTCGCTGCCCTGCTTTTATAGCAGCGCGGTTGGTGTTTGCGGCTCGAGGAGCCTGATGACCTGGCAGACTTCGGTCTGGTTTTGTCCGATGCTGTGCCGGACTGTTGTGATGGACCACCGATGCTGTGCCGGTGATGCCGCCGAGGTTGTGCCGGCGATGGTGATTGTTGAGCCGAGGCTGTTCCGGCTATGTTGTTTTCCTCGGCTGGGCACCTACCGAGATGTTGTTGTTATACCTTCTGGGCGACGGCCCCGTTGGTCCCTGTGGCTCCGACCACTGAGATTTGCAGATCTGTATTCTATCGGCCCGCAGGCGTGACAGAGGCTCCCTGCCGAACCCTTGAGTAGTGTAGCTGCGTGTGGGGGTGCGATGTCGCGTGCTGTAAGACTGCATGTGCCTGCAGTAGGTCTCCTCGGGACACTCGTTGTTGATTGTCGGACTGATGTCCTGTTTTACCCTTCGGGGGAACTGTTTTCCATTTCTGTCGATGCCATGACATGCTACTAGTATGATAGGTTCATTGTGTAATGCATGCATATATAGGTGAGTTGGCATACGGGGTTTCCTTCTGGAAACTCAGGCATTGTTGTTATATATTTTTCAGGACCGCAGTAGGTCCAGTGGGGTGGTGATCGGCGGGCGCACGCGTTTGGAGTCAGATCCTCTAGTCAGACCACTGAGGTCCACATGATTACATTTATCTTCCCTTATCGTTTTGTTGTAATCATGTATTCATTTTGGCAAACTCTGATGTATTATGGTGCACCGCTTTATTGTTTATGAGAAGTAACAGTCCCGCCTTGATTATTGTGCTCTGTGTCTTGATTATGAATTTTTTTAAATTTTCCGCTGTTTCGGGATGTTACACTGACAGTAAAGTTCTGATAACATCCTACAGTAGAATTATCCAACTAGGACAAGGTTTAGAAAAGTACAGTTACAATGCCACATCCTGCATATGCGCTACGTCGGGAATATGCTGATTGAGATTTTAATATAAAATTAATATAAATATTAATTATAAATTGTAAAATATATATTAATATATGTATAAAATGAAAAATAATTGGTGAATGATTGTGTGAGTTAAGGTTTATCAGAGATTTAAGTATTTGGGATTGAGTTAAATCGATCATATTTGGGTCTAAATAGTTAATTTTTATTTAAAAAGCACTGTTAAATTGTGCATATGCGGATAATGTGGCTCAAGATGCAGCGTAATTTTTCCAGGTCTTATCTTGAATATGAGGTGTGCCCGGGGGCCGTATCGAACCCGCATCCGCATTTTTAGCCCCGTAATCCTGCATTCCTGAAACATGAACTAGGATGATCTACCCAAAATCCTAAAGAAAACCCGCATGACCCCCGTTGGATAACCATTCCAACAAAAGTTTACAATAACAAAAAAAAGAGCTTAAGCAAAGATATTAAAAATATTGGTCTAGATACTAAATTGTTTCTCCAGGTAGGAGTGAGCATTCGGTCCGGACCGGACCGGACTGGACCAAATTTTGTCCGGGATCAGAACCGAATTCCTAAGGACCGAAAACCGGACCGGACCGGTCAAAAACCGAATTTTTTTAAATAAAAAACAAAAAAAAGATCGATACGGACCGGACCGGACCGAAATTTTAAAATTCTCCAAACCGAAACCCAGACCAGACCGGACCGAAACAAAACTTTCCGGACCGAACCCGGACCGGTCCGGGTTTTGCTCAGCCCTATCTCGAGGTGTGAGCTAGAATCCAAAAAGGAGAATAACCCCGCACCGTACAACCACAATATTAGGCTTCCTCGTCCATCAAACCCTGAGTAATTGCCATGGACCTAACCCGGTTAATTGACGAGGCGGATCCACCGGTCATGCATATTGGTTGGCAGACCAAATTTCATCCAAAGAAAAAGTGTCATCAATTATCTTATGTAAATTTGTTGTCGATCTTTGAAAAAAGTGTGAGTTGCACTCTTTCCAAATGCACATAACATAAGCAACACCTACAATGTCTTGTAATCCATTCAAAAGAATATTACAATTAAAAATCCTGAGTCGATTCAACACATTATTGTTCCATCCTAATGCAATAAGATCGTGGTTGCTTAAGATGGCACTCCAACCAATTAGAGTGTAATCAAATGTAAAAAAAGATGCAAAGCATCTTCAATATCAACACCACATAATTCACATAAGCGATCACAATGTATTTGATGATTGATAACATTAACCTTGGTTGCTTGCACATTTATTTAGCAACAATAGCCATGAAAATTTTAACCTTTAACGGATAGGATTGTTTCCATAACCAAGTGCTCCAATTGCTTCCAATACCCCTGTAATTTAAAAGGCAAAAAAATGATTTAACAATGAATTTACCGAGTTACCGTTTGTTAGCCATCGCCAATAGTATGTGTCTTCGTCATCCCCGTTGATTACATTTTGGCAATACACTTGCTCGAAAAAATTTATCTACATTAGCCAAATTAAAGGTTGTATTATTGTTTACAGCAAAGCCTCTCCTGATGATGTTTGGCAAGAGCAGGAATTCATGAACAGATAAAAACTTACTACTTGTGACCTCCTAAAGATGCAGAAAATAATTCCTAAGAGATCCCAGTCCATGCCAAATGCTTCCCCAGAATAAAGCCGATTTTTGATTCCTAACTTTATAAACCAACCCAATTTTAAAGGCCAAAAATGTTTTTCAAGTGCTCTTTATATGTGAATAGACGCCATGAAAGTTTCCCTTTCAATGCCAAATCGAAATCCTTGAGGGCAAAAGCACCCAACCCTCCCATCTTTTTGGTTCATACATACTAACTCCCAATGTGCTAAGTGCAGACCCCGTTTATTATTTTTACTCCGAAGGAATTTCATCCTTAAGGACTCAATTGTATCAAACGTCTTTTGAGGTAAAGGTATTGTGCTTAAATAGTAAGTAGGAATTACAGAGAATCAAATTCAATAGGATCAATTTCCCACTCATGGAGAGGTAATAGCATTTCCAACCTTCTAGTCGTAATTTGATCTTGTCAATCACATTATCACAGGTTGTCAAAGCGAATGTGTGATGCGCAACTTACATAGTGGAAGTCCAAGATATTTAAAAGGTAGTTCGGAAATCTGGCATCCCAGAATTTGTTTTGCAGAGTCGATCGCAGCTTCAGCTAGATTAATTCCAGAAATTACACTTTTCCCAAATTTAACTTTCAAACTAGAGCAAAGTTGGAAAAGGCGAAGTATTCCTTTCAAATTTATGATATTTGTATAGTTGAATTCTAGAAAGAACAAAGTGTCATTCGCAAATTGGATATTCGTTGTCATAGGACCCCCTGGCCTATCCTAATTTCAGAAATGAGGTTGTTGTTCGTCCCTAAACTTATCATGTTTTATAGAACATTTGTAAGTTTAATAAATAAGAAATGTGATAAATGATCACCCTGTCTAAGACCATTAGACATCTTAAAACTATATGTTGGAGTTCCATTATTGTTGATCGCTAACTTTGCTGAAAGGAGTATGGCTCTAATCCAATTAATAAATTGGTTGGGGATTCCCATTCCCCTTAATGCATCCAAAAGAAACCCCCAATTAATGTATTCAAAGGCCTTTCGAAGTCGATTTTGAAGTTTAGGCCCCCTTTCTTTATTTTTGATCATATAGTGGATGGTTTCTTGTGCCACAATATGACAATCAGAAACTATGAGTGATGTTAGCTTGATCTTAAGTCTAGATGCTAAGGTGTTAGAGATAATTTTGTACGTCCAATTTAATAACTAACTAGTCTCATATCTTGTACCTTTTCAACAATGTCCTTTTGAGGAATGAGAGTTACTAGTTGAGTCCTTAACGAAGAAATTCCTTTGGAGTAATTCCGGAATAAACTCACCTATCTCAAGTCGAGAAACTCGCGACTTCCTGTTTATTATCAGTGAGGATATCATCAAAGAGCTCGCAACGTGGGATCCTTTGTCTCCAGATAAGGATCTAAAGAAGAGAGGACAAATCTCTTCTAACTTCGATTTTTGCTTTTTTGTTGTCCCCAGTCCCTTATTGTGCCAAGATAAAATATTTAACATTATTATTTTTTTAATCCCAAATCTTACATTAGGGAGGATTAAATTCATATTCCCTCAAAATTCTGTCTTAGATTGTCTATCTCTTTTGGGTTATAAGTCTCTAACCCTTGTTTTGTATGCTTATCGAAAAATTCAAAAGATGAATTACGATGACCTGTTCTAATCCCTATCTTAGCACAAAAGAGCTAAATTCTGATATGGTGTCCCAAAATAAAGGGTTCAGGTCGTCTAATGTTCCATTTTTTTCCCTTAGATATATTAACTAAAATATCTCTATTTGAAGAAATTTCATTTCTATCAAGTTTAGGAAATAAAACTAGATTATGATTACCCCCAGAACTCCCACGTATCTCCTTTCCACGCAGCGTCACTGACACAACATGATCCATACTAACCCCAGATACTTAGGGTCGCCAGCTTCTGTTCGCGCTCGCTAACTCGCCTGTGACTAGCTCAATTTCACTCGCTCAATAGTTCAGCTTGATTGTTAACAAGTCGAGTACGAGCCAAAAAATCCGTTCGGGAAAATAAATGAGTCGAGCTGAGCGAAACCCTACTCTCTCGTTAGCTCGCTCACTCGCTCGACTCGGTTGCTCAAACATAGGCATACATATATCCATATACATACACTATATGTATATTACAAATATACATCTATCTATTTACAAATTACCATATCTAATTATCCAAATAATTTGAGTGGAGTATGATTGACATCATTTCATGCTTATATTTGTATCTTATATCCACTATCTTTCACCTAAACAATGCTATGTAACGAGTTTTATGTTTAGTTTTCAGGAATAAATAGGTTTGAAGAGATAAAGCATAAAATGACCCAAAAGCAGGGAAAAAGGACCGAATTGTGAGACCTGGGGATTAAGATGCAAGGGAGAAGGACTTGAACGTAAGACCGAAGGACCAAAGAGCAAAACAGAAAACTTCACACCATCTTGGGGAGTATTTTGGTAATTAGATTCGGGTCCGAGCTCCAATAAACAAAGTAGATGCATCAAAGACCGACAAAGCCATCCAGAAAAGCCCAGAAGAAAATCCAGCGTGATCCGAACCATATAGACCGTTCATTGGCGGTCTGTTTTTTGTCCCAAATCCGCTAAGACTTTGGTGGGTCGCGTATTAGTGTGTATTTAGTCCATTTCTGGTATTTGTTTAGTCCCACATCGGGGGTTTGTTCCTGATTACCTTTTTCTTTGGTTATAAATAGAACTCTTCACCTTCTATTGTAATCACTTCACATTTTGAGTGGCTATTCTTCCTACTAGAAGTGAGGCCTTGAAGCACACACTAAAGTAGGAGGATGCTACTTGAATTGTGAGTCATTTTAATAAAAGTTTCTTTATTATGTTGTTTGTTTCATGTTGCTTGTTTTACTTTGTTTAATTTCATTTCATTAGTTTTAGTAGCTTAGTTAATATGCTTTCCTTGCTTAGTTTAATAATTAGTCTAATGTGTAGTGAGTAGTTTCATCCCCCTTTGGGGGGTGGAGTAGATGTTCATACATGCAAATGAGAATGGAATGAATGCTTTATTTACAATGTGTTGATAAAACATGAATGTATGCTTTCTTGTTTAGGATAGAATTTATAACTTGATGAGTTTTGCCAAAATGATTAGACACCTCTCATGCTTGTTTAAGGTTCTGAAATAACTAGCTTGTGTATGTAAATGTTAATCAACTAGGATAGTGAATGGATTGATATGTTTTGCCAGAACATTTAGACACTTCCTATGCATGATAACACTATCTTTATTTATGCTTAAAGAATGTGTTCAACACCCACCTCTTTGCATGTGTGCACTCACTCCACCCCTTAGGGGTTTTCTATCTCTGAATTCCAGCACTTATTTAGTTCTTAGTTTAGTTTGGAAGTTGGTCGTTTGTTGCTTTCTTTCACATTTCGTACTTCGTAGTGTAGTGTAGCGTAGAGTAGGATAATCAAACTTTCTTCCCTATTTTTGCCACTTGATTTCGTGCAAACGAGAGACTGTTCACCTCCCTGAGGATCGACCCGTATTTGCCACCGCTTCAACACGGCCGTGCACTTGCGGTTTAATTAAAACGATCAACAAGTTTTTGGCGCCGTTGCCGGGGAGGTGTCAGTCCAGACTCTTGTTTGGACGATTCGAGTGAATTTAATTTGTTTTGTGTAGTTTTTCTTTGTTTCAGGAGACTTGGAGCCACCAGGAGGAACAGTTGGAGAAGTTTTGAGGAAACATGGGCATTGTAGACCGCCAATCAGCGGTCTGGTGAGCCTTGTTTACCCTCTTATTTCTTTGGCGTGTTTGCATAATTGATGTAGTGATCTGGGACTTGATTTGGCATGTTTTGACTTATAGTTTGCTCCCAGATCAATAATCAATCTCCCTTTACGCAACTTGGACCCTAAAACCCAAAGCAAAAGATTAGGCATTCTTTCTTGTTTAGGGCATGCATTATGTATGTGACTTAGGCATGTAGATTGTCTTTTATTTTAGCTTTATTTTCAGTTGCTGAGTGCTGGCGTGAGGTACGCACCTTCTACTCTGATTCATGCATTTCATATGAACATGCATTAGTTAGTAGGAAGTGCATTGAAACAAGTGTGAGTTGAGCGTTTGTTTGGAGAGTTGATTGTTAGATTTAGACTCCAAAACACTACTAAGGAGGGGCTATCCCATAAAAGATAAGGTGGGTGATTTCATCACCCTTTCCTTTGCCCCACAAACCACACTAATCAAGAGCCTAAATTTTAAAATCAAGTAGTCATTGGCCCTATGGATCTTGGACGTATTAGGAGAGTGATCCGGTCCCGACAGTCATGACCTATCGGCGTTGCCCACTTTGTCGATAGTAGGAGAGACGAGATCTCCGGATCTTGGCTCACTTGCTGGGCTGGTGAGGCATGTTGAGGCCGTGTTACCTCGCAGTTAGGCGTCGTCTAGCTGTAAGGACCTATAGCGACCTTAGGATTGCTTGAGCCTTGTTTGCTTGTGTGCTTCTACATGTACCCATCCGCTGTAGCATAAGGACTTCTCCCCTTCTCTCCTGAGTCATTCTTTCTCTCATGTGTTCCCTCGTATTCTCCTCTACGCACATTCATTGAAAAAAAGAGAAAAAAAGTTATGGTTTGTGTGTGTGCACCTTTGTGCATGCTTTCGTGGGCACGAGACGAGAGTGGCCGTTTGACGAGGCGTGTCGTCAACCCTGCTTCGGTAGTCGATTTCTCGACGCCTCCCTCTTCTCGTGTTGCACATAGTGCGGGTTCAATGGCTGCTCATTTCCGTGAGGAGGAGCAGTTGCTGGACCCACCTGTTCCACTTGTGCTTCTAGTTGTCTCTCCCATACCTCTACGTGATCGATGCTACCCGAGCCATACCGCTTTACTCTTACGCATCGTATTGCCAGAGGTTAATGGGAACCATTTTGAGGTTAAGCCTCAGTTTATTTCCATGCTCCCTCATTTCACTGGAAAAGATGTCCCCTATATCTTTCGCAGGGAATTTGAGGAGGTCTGTGCTATGTTCAAGCTGCAACAACTTAGCACAGACTCCATCCATCTTAGGCTTGTCCCCTTTGCGCTGAAGGATGATGCCAAGAAGTGGTTGTACAACAACCAGGCGAATGCTTTTAGGACTTGGGATGAGTTTCAATCTGCATTCCTCAAGAAGTACTTCCCAAATCATCGGACTCAAAAATTGAGGAACGAAATCAATTCGTTCTATCAACTTGAGTTCGAAACATTTCATGCATATCTAGAGAGGTTCAAAGAGCTACTATCCTCATGCCCTCACCATGACATTGAGTTGTGGCATCTTTGTCAGATTATTTACGAGGGTCTTCACATCCCGTCCCGGACGCTCCTTGAGTCCATGTGTCAAGGAGAGTTCTTAGGAAAGGATGAAAGGGAGGCATGGGCTTTCCTAGAAGACCTCGCTGAAAAAACCATGCAATGGGAGAGTGTGAGGGAACCACCTGCATCATCTAGCATAGGAGCGAGGATCGCGAATGAAACTCGACTAGATCGGGTGCCGCATTTGCTATCGATACCACTACGGCCACCGAGGCACGCATGGCGGCCTTAATGCGCCGTATGGATTCGATTGAGCTCCAAAACCAACAAAATGCACCTCACATGTCCACATCTGGTCGAGTTCCCTGTCATTCATGTGGTAGGATAGGTCATGTACAAAGCGAGTGTGCGTTCATTCATCCTGAGATGGAACATGTCAACGCCATATATGACAGAGCTAGGAATGACCCATACTCATCAACTTATAATCATGGATGGAGGAACCACCCCAATTTTTCATGGAACCAAAATAATGCCCCAGGTGATCCTTCAAACTCCTCTCGACCATCTAACCAATCATACCAACCTCCCATGCATGCACAATCTTATCTGCCACCCCAAACTCAAATCACCAATCAATCAAGTTTCCCAAATTCCAATAATAAGGAAACCCGATTCAAATCGCTTGAGACCTTGACTCGTGGACTTGAAAACTCAATGAAATTTTTTATGTCAACCACAAGTCAAGTTCTCACTTCAAATCAGCAGACCATCAAATCTCTAGAGCTTCAGATGGGCCAATTGGCTCAATCTGTACATGAAAGAGAGAGAGAGAGTCTTTTCCTAGCCAGCCTGAGGCTAACCCCCACATGTACCAGCAACAACACATGCAAAATGAGAATGTGGTACCTCGGGGGAGGCAAGTGAACCATGTGTAGGAACTTGTTCACCATGTTAATTCCATTTTGACCCTAAGGATTGGAAAGCAGGTTGACAATCACATTTCCTTGGCACACCCACCACCATCTATGCAGCCCCTTAGTGGCAATGGTGGTGAAGAAGAGGGTGAGGGTAATACACCAACGCCTCCTTCTCGGGCACCGCAGAAAACCTACCTGCCAAATGCTCCCTATCCAAGTAGGTTAACCAAAAAGTAGAGTGACACAATGGATAAGATATTAGAGGTATTTAAGCAAGTGATGGTTAACATCCCCTTGTTGGATGTCATCCAACAAATACCTCAATATGCCAAAGTATTGAAGGATCTCTGCACAACCAAGTGGAAGACCATTATTCCTAAGAAAGCATTCTTGGCTGCAAATGTAAGCTCACTTTTGTCCAATCCAAGGACTCGGGGTGTCCTTCTATTCAGTGTACGATAGGGGACACTAGCATGAGTAATGTATTGCTTGATTTAGGATCGGCGGTCAACCTCCTCCCATTTTTTGTTTATCAACAGTTGAATTTGGGAGAATTGAAGCCAACTAAGATCACCCTTCAATTGGAGGATAGATCCATTCGTATTCCAAAGGGGATTATCGAGGATGTGCTTATCAAAGTTGGAGATTTTATATTTCCAATCGATTTTGTTGTCCTCGATACCAATCCTGTTGCGAACACCCACTCTCAAATACCTTTGATTTTGGGTAGACCATTTTTGGCAACTTCCAACACCTTAATTAATTGTAGAAATTGTCTCATGAAGCTCTCATTCGGTAACATGAGTGCCGAGTTTCATGTGTTCAACTCTGGTAGGCAGCATGAGCCCATGGACCAACCTTTAAATCTCAATCTCATCCGCCAATTAGAGAAAACACCGCAAAATCAACGAACACCCCTAACACCAATACAACCCATTAAGAATGTTTGTGGGCCCAGCGAAAACTCATTGCCTGTCTTTGCAATGCAACAGAGTGAGCTGACATCAAACATAAATGTCCAAAAGGAGTGTTCGTTGCATGATTCAGTTGAGATTACTTGTGAGAGTGAGACACCTCATCATATGCCTATACCAGAAGGTGTCTCTATCTCATGTCCCTTGGCCATTGAGCCATTTGAGCTTCATCTTGACTCCAACAAGGACTCACCTACGACCGAGCTTATGCTTGATGATATAAATGATGGTGAGAGGTTCTTCTTGGATGACTTGGGGAGAAGCCCCATTCTTAGTGATGGAGGTGTGCTGCATCCATCGAATGAGCTTGAGGAACTCATTCTGATGCACCCACCTATTGGTTGGAGGGTTTTGTTCGATGAGCAACTAAACCCTAGTGAGGCAACACAACTTCATTCATTCATGTTGCCTACACCCAACCAATATCATGAGGGGTTCGAGTCTTTCAGCTTTGACCTTTCACCCCTCATGACACCTCAGAGTACCAGTGAAGTTTGCACATCTTGGCAAGTCTCTTTTCCTCATAACTCGATATTCTCATTTGATGTTCCTTGACCAAATGATTATGAGAATATCTTTGTTGATGTATATACCTTGTAAAAAAAGTGAGTAATAAAAGACTCCATGAGCGAGCATTGATTGTTGTGAGCTCCAACCCTTGTGTACTTGGGCCACATTTCTTCACGTATTTGTCTCCCTTCTTCAGTATCTCACAGGTTTTGAGGAAATTCGGGTTTGTGTCTATCACTATAACCATGAACTTCCTGTTGTGCTTCATGTTGGTGAGATCTTCTATTTTTCATGCATAAATCCATGTAGTATCATGCTCACATTCATTGAGTACAATGCATGAAGTAGGTGTGGGGGGTGTTTTACGTATGTACATAGTCGAGTCTTTGCTTTTGATTTTGTTTTCTTTTGTGTGCATTGTTAGGGTCATGTTAGTGTGCTGTATTTAATATCGATATATCCTTGGGTGACTTGTCTTCTTTTGCTTGCCTAGTGCTTTAAAGTTTCCACATTTCTTTCAAAATCTTCATGTGTTTGCGAAAGAAAATGTTTTTGTAGGTTTTGCGTGTGTTTAGCATGTGCAAAACCGTTGAGAGGCAAAGTAAAAAGAAAGCTCCCAAAATTATCTTGAACTTGATGCATTAGGATATCTAGTTTACTGGCTTTAGGTCTTATCGAGTCGTTAGGATGCACCTCGGTTTTCCCTTGGGGGGCGTGTAATCACAGGGTTTCAGCACTCAAACATTTAAAGAAGTCCACCCTGAACCTAGTGAGTCAAATAATTCGTGTCTGTTAGTATAAGGAAGTTTGTCGTAGTCAACGACCCTTAATCTCTTTTTGTGAAACTTAAGTGTAGGGGTTTTGGTTCCCATGTAGAT
Source organism: Triglochin maritima (assembly GCA_963682175.1). Taxonomy (NCBI): domain Eukaryota; kingdom Viridiplantae; phylum Streptophyta; class Magnoliopsida; order Alismatales; family Juncaginaceae; genus Triglochin; species Triglochin maritima. The sequence continues at coordinate 20,132,219 of OY821779.1, forward strand.
AAATAAATAAGTGGTGTTCTCTCTTCTCGCATGGCTCCTATCACTCGGGAAAGTAGGTTTGAGGGGACTTCGTGCATGGTGCTGTCGAGCCATCTGTCTTGGGATGCACCGACCGAACTCCCGTTACACTGGTGGTAGGGATCGCTCTATGTGGAGATTTGGGGGAAGGTGTACGTGATAGTGTAAGTAATCAAGCACCAACTAAAAAAATGCTCCAAAGAAAAAGAAAAAAATCAAATAAGAACCTTAATGGACCTTACACATTGTATCACATTCAGAAGTTAAGGTTGCCCATGTCTTTCACTTAAGTCCTTGACTAACTTTCACGAATAATTCATTAGGCTAGGTGTGTGGACCGATTACATATATAGAGTCGACCCGTAGTATTACCGCGTCCCATGATCAACAAAATGAGTCCAACGAGTCGTGTAGCTAGATTGATTAATCTTGTTCGGATTTTGTGGGTATATCCGCTGAAAACCTTCAGGAGACAACACTCCTCCTCCTTGGCGACAAGGAGGTGCTTGTTGTACGTGCTAAGTGCAACCGTGATTCCTACGAAAGTGAGTTTAGATTTCTTATTTTTCGTATGCTTTTCTCTTTCTTTGTTTTGCTCGGGACTAGCAAAAGTTAGGTGTGGGGGTATTTGATTGACATCATTTCATGCTTATATTTGTATCTTATATCCATTATCTTTCACCTAAACTATGCTATGTAACGAGTTTTATGTTTAGTTTTCAGGAATAAATAGGTTTGAAGAGATGAAGCATAAAAGGACCCAAAAGTAGGGAAAAATGACTGAATTGTGAGACCTGGGGACTAAGATACAAGGAGAAGGACCTGAACGTAAGACCGAAGGACCAAAGAGCAAAATAGAAAACTCCACACCATCTTGGGGAGCATTTTGGCAATTAGATTCGGGTCGGAGCTCCAATAAACAAAGTAGATGCATCAAAGACCTACAAAGCCATCCAGAAAAGCCCAGAAGAAAATCCAGCGTGATCCGAACCATATAGACCACCAATTGGCGGTCCAAGACCTCTAATTGGCGGTCTGTTTTGGCCCAAATCCGCTAAGACTTTGGTGGGTCGCGTATTAGTGTGTATTTAGTCCATTTCTGGTATTTGTTTAGCCCCACATCGGGGGATTGTCCCGGATTGCCTTTTTTCTTTGGTTATAAATAGAACTCTTCACCTTCTATTGTAATCACTTCACATTTTGAGTGGCTATTCTTCCTACTAGAAGTGAGGCCTTGAAGCACACACTAAAGTAGGAGGATGCTACTTGAATTGTGAGTCATTTTAATTAAAGTTTCTTTATTATGTTGTTTGTTTCATGTTGCTTGTTTTACTTTGTTTAATTTCATTTCATTAGTTTTAGTAGCTTAGTTAATATGCTTTCCTTGCTTAGTTTAATAATTAGTCTAATGTGTAGTGAGTAGTTCTATCCCCCTTTGGGGGGTGGAGTAGATGTTCATACATGCAAATGAGAATGGAGTGAATGCTTTATTTACAATGTGTTGATAAAACATGAATGTATGCTTTCTTGTTTAGGATAGAATTTATAACTTGATGAGTTTTGCCAAAATGATTAGACACCTCTCATGCTTGTTTAAGGTTATGAAATAACCAGCTTGTGTATGTAAATGTTAATCAACTAGGATAGTGAATGGATTGATAGGTTTTGCCATAACATTTAGACACTTCCTATGCATGATAACACTACCTTTATTTGTGCTTAAAGAATGTGTTCAACACCCACCTCTTTGCATGTGTGCACTCACTCCACCCCTTAGGGGTTTTCTATCTCTGAATTCCAGTACTTATTTAGTTCTTAGTTTAGTTTGGTAGTTCATCGTTTGTTGCTTTCTTTCGCATTTCGTACTTCGTAGTGTAGTGTAGCGTAGAGTAGGATAATCAAACTCTTTTCCCTATTTTTGCCACTTGATTTCGTGCAAATGAGAGGCTGTCACCTCCCTGAGGATCGACCCGTATTTGCCACCGCTTCAACACGGCCGTGCACTTGCGGTTTAATTAAAACGATCAACAGAGTACATAGTGAAACTCAACAGAAGGACCTAAGAGCAAAACAGAATACTCCACACCATCATGGGGAGTATTTTGCCAATTCGATTCGGGTCGGAGCTCCAACAAACCAACCAGATGCATCCAAGACCAAGACACACAACAAGGAAGACCCACAAACAAATCCAGACGGATCTGGATCATATAGGCCGCCAATTGGCGGTCTGGAACCGCCAATTGGCGGTCTGGATTGGCCCAGATCCACCTAATTTTCTCCTGGACTTGTATTAATGTGTGCTTAGTCTATTTTTGGTATTGGTTTAGTCCCACATCGGGGGATTGTCCCGGATTAGCTTTTTCCATGCTTATAAATAGAACTCTTCACCTCCCATTGTATCTATCTCTCTCTTTGGTGGCCACCTTCCCTACTAACAGTGAAGCCTTGAAGCAAAACTCTGGTGGAGGAAGAGCTACTTGTAATTGAGTGAGTTAATAATAGAAGTTTTCTTTTAATTGTGTTGCTTCTCTCTTAGTTTAATTTCCTTCCATATGCATGTGGTCTTGTTTGTTTTGTTTTGTGCTTCTTTAATATTTCTTGCTTGATTAGTATAAATTTCATTTCAGTATTATGCTTGCTTTTGTTAATATAGTTAGTGTAATGAGTAGTGAGTAGTTCCATCCTCATTTGGGGGTGGAGAAATATGTGATATAATCATGTAGTGTATTAAGTGTGTGTTATTTTTATCCCTTGAGCTTTAAATGATTTCCATAACCATCTAATGGGTCTCCACTCTTATCTTTGATATGCTAATGCTCTTGAATGAAGCTTAGCTTATGCTTTGATTAGTGGACCTATTTTATGGGGAATGATAAGGTTAGGATATGGATGAAGTTAATATTGGAAACACAATTTGTAGTGTTTGAGCTCTTGTTGCCTTTACCTTAGCTAATGTCTTGTATGTTTTAATGATGTAGTGAAATCTTAATTCATGTGGAGGCATAGTAGGGTATAGTCTTTATACTTGAGTTCATGTAGCTTCATTCCAATTATTGTCTTGTATGTTTTAATGATGTAGTCTTATCTTAATTCATGTAGAGGCAAAGTTGGATGTAGTTTTATGATTTGATGCACTACATGTTGTGAGGAGCTTAATGAACACACACACACTTCTTTATGTTCACATTATTTCTCTACCCCCTTTGGGGTTTAGTTTTCTTTCTTTTCTTCCATTTCCATTTGCACCTTAGTGTAGTTTAGTGTAACCAACCTTTCTTCCCTTTCTTTACCTCTCGCCTTCGCACAAACCAAGTGTCGACACACCTCCCAGTGGACGACCCGTATTTGCCACCGCTTCAACGCGGCCGTGCACTTGCGGTTAAATATAAAACGATCAATCAGAAATCATGTAAGGTTCAAAGGCAATAAGATAACACACACCTAATACATCACATAATCATATCACATATTTCTCCACCTCCCAAATGGGGATGGAACTACTCACTCATATTTAAACTACAACCTACATTAACAAAATGAAACATTCTACTGAAAGGAAATTAAACTAAGCAAACAAGAAATATTAATGCTAAAAGGACATAAAACTAAAGAGTCATGCAAGACATATGAAATGAAATTAAAGTAAGAAAAAACAACATAACTAAAGGAAATCTTTATTAATTTCAAACTCACAATACAAGTAGTCTCTCTCCACCAGGGTTTTTGCTTCAAGGCTTTTACTCCTAGTAGAGAGGATGGCCATCAAGAGAGTGATGAATACAAGGGAGGAGGAGTTCTATTGATAGCCAAAGAAAAAGGTAATCTGGGACAATCCTTGGTATGGGACTAAACATATACCAGAAATAGATTAAATACACTCTAATACGTGAGCCAACGAAATCATAGCAGATCCGTAGCAACCCGGACCGCCAATCAGCGGTCCCACACCGCCAATTGGCGGTCTACAGCGTTTGGATTGGGTTGTTGTTTCGTGTGGGCTTTTCTGGATGTCTTTTCTTGTGTTTGATGCATCGAAGTCGGTTGCTGGAGCTCTAGACCGAATAGAATTGCCAAAATACTCCCCATGATGGTGTGGAGTTTCTTCATTTGCTCATTGGTCCTTTGGTTTTGCATTCGGGTCCCTCTCTCTTGCATCTTAGTTCATAAGCCTTGCAACTTAGTCCTTTTTCTTGCTTTTGAGTCCCTTTTGTGCCTCTTCTCCTCAAACCTACTTATTCCTGAAACTTAAACATTAAACTCGTTACGTAGCATTGTTTAGGTGAAAGATAACGGATATAAGACACACTTGTATGCATTATATTTTGTCGATCAAATACCCCCACGCCTAGTTTTTGCTAGTCCTGAGCAAAACAAAGAAAAAGAAAATGAAATAAATGACAAAGCATACGAAAAATAGGGAAATCCTAACTCACTTTCGTAGGAATCACGATTGCACTTATCACGTGCAACAAGCCATTAAACCTCCTTATCGCCAAAGAGGAGGAGTGTTGTCTCCTGAGGGTTTTCAGCGGATATACCTACAAAATACGAACATATATGCATTATTCAATCTAGAAACAAGTCTTGATGGACTCATTTTGATCGATCACAGGATGCGGTAATTCTACGTGCCGACTCTATAAATGTATTTAGTCCACACACCTAGCCTAATGAATCATTCGTGCAGGTTAATTAAGGACTTTGGGTAGATCACATCATGATCCCATATTAATCTCTTCAATAAACCACATCATGTGCAAACCACTTACACATGATCTCTTGTTTACATCTTGATTGACATCATTTCATGCTCATATTTGTATCTTATATCCATTATCTTACACCTAAGCAATGCTACGTGACGAGTTTTATGTTTAGTTTTCAGGAATAAAGAGGTTTGAAGAGAAGAGCCATGAAAGGACCCAAAAGCTGGGAAAAAGGACTGAATGGTGAGATCTAGGAACCAAGATGCAAGGGAGAAGGACCTGAATGTAAGACAGAAGGACCTAAGAGCAAAACAGAATACTCCACACCATCATGGGGAGTATTTTACCAATTCTATTCGGGTCGGAGCTCCAACAAGTCGAGTAACCGCATCAAAGACCAACAATACCATAAAGCAAAGCCCACAACAAATTCCAACACGATCCGACAATTTTGGACCGCCAATTGGCGGTCTTGGACCGCTAATTGGCGGTCCATATTGCTCAGGATCCGTCAAAATTTCTCCTGGACTTGTATTAATGTTCGTTTAGGCTATTTTTGGTATTGGTTTAGTCCCACATCGGGGGATTGTCCCCGATTAGCTTTTTCCATGCTTATAAATAGAACTCTTCACCTTCCATTGTAATTACCCATTGTTTGGTGGCATTCTCTCTACTAAGGAGTGAGCCTTGAAGCAATAACTCAAGGTGGAGAAGGATGCTACCTTCAATGTGAGTCATTGTTAATAAAAGTTTATTTGTTTCTTTTAATCTTGTTTTGTTATGTTGTTTGTTTTGTGTGGGTTGTTTTACTTTGTTTAATTTCTTGTTTAGTAATTTTAGTATCTTAGTTAAATGTTTTCTTTACTTAGTCTAATCAGTAGTGTAATGAGTAGTGAGTAGTTCCATCCCCATTTGGGGGGTGGAGAAATATGTGATATAATTATGTAGTGTATTAAGTGTGTGTTATTTTTATCCATTGAGCTTTATATGATTTCCATAACCATCTAATGGGTCTCCACTCTTATCTTTGATATGATAATGCTCTTGAATGAAGCTTAGCTTATGCTTTGATTAGTGGACCTATTTTATGGGGAATGATAAGGTTAGGATATGGATGAAGTTAATATTGGAAACACAATTTGTAATGTATGTGCTCTTGTTGCCTTTACCTTAGCTAATGTCTTGTATGTTTTAATGATGTAGTGAAATCTTAATTCATGTAGAGGCATAGTAGGGTATAGTCTTTATACTTGAGTTCATGTAGCTTCATTCCAATTATTGTCTTGTATGTTTTAATGATGTAGTCTTATCTTAATTCATGTAGAGGCAAAGTTGGATGTAGTTTTATGATTTCATGCACTACATGTTGTGAGGAGCTTAATGAACACACACACACTTCTTTATGTTCACATTATTTCTCTACCCCCTTTGAGGCTTAGTTTATTGCTTATCTCCATTTCCATTTGCATCTTAGTGTAGTTTAGTGTAACCAACCTTTCTTCCCTTTCTTTACCTCTCGCCTTCGCACAAACCAAGTGTCGACACACCTCCCAGTGGACGACCCGTATTTGCCACCGCTTCAACGCGGCCGTGCACTTGCGGTTAAATATAAAACGATCAATCAAGTTTTTGGCGCCGTTGCCGGGGAGGTGCTCTGTCCAGACCTTGGTTTGGACGATTCGAGAGGCTTTTGATTTTTTGTTTCCAGTTTTGTTTAGTTTCAGGGAACGAGAACATCAAGGGGAAGCTACTGGGAAAGTTGGAGCAAAAGAATCCACAAAGGGACCGCCAATCAGCGGTTGTAGACCGCCAACTGGCGGCCTGGTGAGGTCATCTTGCCTTGAAATTTTTTTCTGGTAGTTGTTTTCTTCTATTTGGTTATCTGGGAGCTCTATTTTGCATGCTTTGACTTCTGGTTTGCTCCCAGATCATTAATAACTCCCCCATTAATCAACTTGGACCATAAAACTCAAAGCAAAAGATTAGACTTCTTGCCATCTAGGTCATGCACCATTGGTAGACCTTGCATGCATTTGTCTTTTCTTTGCTTTACATTTTGTCGTTGATTGCTGGCGTGAGGTACGTGCACCCACATCCTGTTGGCTTTTTGGCCTTAATCTATGTTTTGATGATTTAATTAACCTAATCTTAATTATGATGATGTAGAGTAGCACACATATTGCATTGCATGTATATTGTATTGTGCTAACCTCTACAGGTGATCAAGACTCAAGAAAGAAGGAAATGAAGTCAAGACATGTAATTAAAGCTAAATCGAAGACATGTAATGTTGATTTATTTTGAGTCTTAGGAACATGTGTAAATTGAGCATACAAGAGTTAAAAACCAATCACATACACAATAGGTTCCCTATAGAAGTCACACACGAAATTTCACATTATTTGGACTTCAATAGATCACCCAAACTTAGACCGGAAAAACACAAAACCTGAACCCTAACTGTCTGCCCACATTCGGTCGACCGCAACATGCCGTTCGGTCGACCGGATGATCAAGTAATCCAATTTGTGTTTTCCTGCCTAGTTTCGGTCGACCGCACCATATCTTTCGGTCGACCGTTTGAACTTACTGTTCCGACCGTTATTCTTGTCGTATATGCCCAACGGTCGTATTCGTATTAAAACTATATACACCTCCATATACTTAACCAAACGGTCGAACCATGTGCCAAGTTCGGTCGACCGTTTAACCTTGTCAAAATCCCCTGCTATCGGTCAACACAATTTCGGTCGACCGATCCGATTTTCCCTCTACCGAAACGCTTGTTCGGTCGACCGGTAATCTTGTTTGGTCGACCGTTTTCTTAATTGACTTAAGTGTTCAGTCGACCGATTCATATTTCGGTCGACCATATCCCTATCGAACCCAAGCGTTCGGTCGACCGTTGCACCTTTTCGGTCGACCGTTTCTGGACAGATTTGCAGCCCGATTTTCTGCTTTGTGTTCTTTGCACAATATCCAACCAAATCTTGTCCCAACGGATCTATTCTCTCTAATGCTTATAAATAGAGTTGTAAAACACATTTTAACACAACTCTCCCACTACAAACTTGCCCCAAACATTAGAGAGAAATCAAAACACTCAAAGCTTCAAACCTCACACACTTAGTGATCAATTCCTTCATCCTACTCAAGTGTGCTCAAAGTTTAGAGAGTGTTGTTCCACTCAAGGTTACAATTGTTGTCAAAGAAAGTAAAGGCTCCGGTGAAAGCCCGAAGCATCCTTCTCGGATAGTGAGAAGAAGATTCCAAGCTCGGCGAGGGTTGTTCGCGAGTTTGACGGTTGTAAGGCGTTGTCTCCCGGCCCGGAACGGGGAGCGGATAGTGAAGTCGTAGGCGGAGCTCGGTGATCCGAGCGGAGCTTGCAAGAGAGGATTAGGACCCGGGTGGGGTGCCGAACCTCTATAAAAATCGACCCGACTTCTTGTGGTTTGCATATTTCCTACACTTGCTTGTTTTGTTTTAAATTTCCGCTGCGCATATCGATTGCTTAAACAAGTAGGTGATTAGATTAAAAAGTGATTAGTGGACCCATAACCCACACGATCCTACATTTGGTATCAGAGCCTTGTTAGCTAAATTCTATACTTAATCGTATTTTTAGCATGGCTAGCACATCTAATCATGTAGAAGGATTATGCACCACTAGACCTCCTTTGCTTAATGGGTCAAATTATGATTATTGGAAGAATAGGATGAAGATTTTCCTAATTTCTAATGACCTTAAGTATTGGATGTTTCTACAAAATCCATACACACCACCAAATGAAGATGAATTAGATTCACTCACTAGGCCCAAAATGAAAGAAGTTGAGATGAACTCAAAAATCATGAACATTCTATATTGTGGGCTAAATGAGGGTGAATATAATAGGATTAGAGGGTGTGTTAGTGCACATGAGATATGGCATAGACTTCAAATGCACCATGAGGGGGATAGTAAAACTAAGGAAACACGCATTAGTCTCCTCATGCATAAATATGAGATTTTTTCTATGCAAATCGGTGAAAACATAAGCGAAATGAACACTCGCTTCACCGATATCACTAACTCTCTTTTGGTTCTTGGAAGAAAAATCAATGAAGGAGAGATGACAAGGAAGTTCCTCCGGTCACTTAGCATCGATTGGGAAGATAAGGTCGTCGCAATTGAAGAGGCGCATGATCTCTCTAAATTAAAGATGGAGGAGCTCATTGGAAACTTGATGGCTTATGAACTTCAAATCAACCATCGGAAGGAGAAGGAAGCCACCAAGAACAAATTCACCTTGGGATTACATGCAAATATTGACCAACCAAGGAGGAGTGTAGAAGATGAGGACATTGAAGTCCTAGCAAAAGACTTCTTCAAATACCTCAAGAAGGACAAAGAAGAAAAGAATGAAAGAAGAGGTAGAAGAAGTGAGAAAAGAGAAAAAGAAAAAGAGAGGGAGGAGAGTGGAAATGAGAGAAGAGAAGGGGAGAAGAAAAAGGAGAGAAGAGAGAGGAGAAAAGAAAAGGAGAAGAGCAAGAGAAAAGAAAGGAAGGAGGAAGCACACAAGGCTACATGGGATAATTCTTCATCACCATCTTCATCGTCGTCTTCCTTGCAAAGTAGAAGAGAAGTGGCTCACTCATGCTTCATGGCTATTGAAGATCAAAGTGAGGTAGATTCTAACTCTTGTTCTAGTAATTCATGCTCAACTAAGTCATATTATAGTAATAGCTCACATTCTAGTGTTAATGAAGAAACTTATACACATGATGAGCTTCAAAATGCATTTCATGACTTAGTTAAACAATATGAGATCATTTGTGATAAAAACAAAAATGCTAGAAAGTTAATCAAAGATCTCCAAAGCCAAATTGAAACATGCATGAATGAGAAGAATGAGGTGATTGCTAAATTTGAAAAGAATGCATCAAATCTTGAAAAATTAAGAGCAACACCAATAGATTGTGATCAACTAAATCTTCAAGCCTCTAACTTGCAATTAAGAAAAGATTTAGAAAGATTCACTAATGGAACTCATATGCTTAACATGCTATTAGGTAGTCAAAGGCAATCTTTGCAAAAACATGGTTTAGGTTACAATTTTAAATTGAAAAACCATGTATCTCACACTACTCTAAATGGTAAGCATATGTTCATTAACCATAGTTCCTCAAGTGTGTGGGCACCCAAAACCAAAATGGTTTGGATCCCAAAAGCTAATGTTCAAGGACCCAAAGTTGTTTGGGTACCCAAATCTACTATTGTAGGAGCTTGAGGAGGAGATTGGTGGTGACCGGGTGAGCTCAAGAGTCAAATTCAAATCCGGTTGCATCACCAAATGAGATTGGAGCTAAATTCGAATTCAACATTGGTATAAATTCTTATCTATTCAATTCATGTTAAATTAGCTCTAATCTAGCTTCATATGCTTAATTGACATATCATATAGTTTAATTCATTGCAAATCATAAACTTCAATTCATTGAAAATCATTTATCCCTATTCATTGCAAATCATTTATCACATCCATTGATTCTAAATGTCATATTTTAAATGGATGTTAGAATAAGGCTTAAGTTGAAACTTAAATGAACTTAACTTGAATCATACTCATTGTTTCCATTTAGCCTTATTGATAGGGGGAGCTTAAATGTTATATCTTTTATTAGAGTAATGAAGTGCAAAATTTAGGGGGAGCAACTTCATTACAAGACATCCAAATTCTATGCTTAAAGTCTTAAATAATTATTATTTTTGATGGATGTCAAAGGGGGAGAGATAATTAAGGGGGTAACTTGGAATTTGGCATAAAATTAAACAAAAACTATGCATATCCATAGGGGGAGCATTAATATGCATAGTTTACATATACAAATTCCATGTATTTAGATAGAATTAAGATATAGGTTGCCATCATCAAAAAGGGGGAGATTGTTGGCTTTTTGGCCTTAATCTATGTTTTGATGATTTAATTAACCTAATCTTAATTATGATGATGTAGAGTAGCACACATATTGCATTGCATGTATATTGTATTGTGCTAACCTCTACAGGTGATCAAGACTCAAGAAAGAAGGAAATGAAGTCAAGACATGTAATTAAAGCTAAATCGAAGACATGTAATGTTGATTTATTTTGAGTCTTAGGAACATGTGTAAATTGAGCATACAAGAGTTAAAAACCAATCACATACACAATAGGTTCCCTATAGAAGTCACACACGAAATTTCACATTATTTGGACTTCAATAGATCACCCAAACTTAGACCGGAAAAACACAAAACCTGAACCCTAACTGTCTGCCCACATTCGGTCGACCGCAACATGCCGTTCGGTCGACCGGATGATCAAGTAATCCAATTTGTGTTTTCCTGCCTAGTTTCGGTCGACCGCACCATATCTTTCGGTCGACCGTTTGAACTTACTGTTCCGACCGTTATTCTTGTCGTATATGCCCAACGGTCGTATTCGTATTAAAACTATATACACCTCCATATACTTAACCAAACGGTCGAACCATGTGCCAAGTTCGGTCGACCGTTTAACCTTGTCAAAATCCCCTGCTATCGGTCAACACAATTTCGGTCGACCGATCCGATTTTCCCTCTACCGAAACGCTTGTTCGGTCGACCGGTAATCTTGTTTGGTCGACCGTTTTCTTAATTGACTTAAGTGTTCAGTCGACCGATTCATATTTCGGTCGACCATATCCCTATCGAACCCAAGCGTTCGGTCGACCGTTGCACCTTTTCGGTCGACCGTTTCTGGACAGATTTGCAGCCCGATTTTCTGCTTTGTGTTCTTTGCACAATATCCAACCAAATCTTGTCCCAACGGATCTATTCTCTCTAATGCTTATAAATAGAGTTGTAAAACACATTTTAACACAACTCTCCCACTACAAACTTGCCCCAAACATTAGAGAGAAATCAAAACACTCAAAGCTTCAAACCTCACACACTTAGTGATCAATTCCTTCATCCTACTCAAGTGTGCTCAAAGTTTAGAGAGTGTTGTTCCACTCAAGGTTACAATTGTTGTCAAAGAAAGTAAAGGCTCCGGTGAAAGCCCGAAGCATCCTTCTCGGATAGTGAGAAGAAGATTCCAAGCTCGGCGAGGGTTGTTCGCGAGTTTGACGGTTGTAAGGCGTTGTCTCCCGGCCCGGAACGGGGAGCGGATAGTGAAGTCGTAGGCGGAGCTCGGTGATCCGAGCGGAGCTTGCAAGAGAGGATTAGGACCCGGGTGGGGTGCCGAACCTCTATAAAAATCGACCCGACTTCTTGTGGTTTGCATATTTCCTACACTTGCTTGTTTTGTTTTAAATTTCCGCTGCGCATATCGATTGCTTAAACAAGTAGGTGATTAGATTAAAAAGTGATTAGTGGACCCATAACCCACACGATCCTACACATCCCTCATTCATGCATGTTTCTTTCATGCATTAGTTAGTAAGGTGCATCGGGACAAGAGTGAGAGAGCGTTTGATTGGAGCTATTGATTGCTAGATCTAGGATCAAATCGCTACTAAGGAGGGGCTGTCCCATAAAAGATAAGGTGGGGGATTTCATCACCCTTTCCTTGGCCCCAAAAACCACTCTTAATAAAGCCTTAACTAAAAGCAAGTAGACATTGGCCCTAAGGAATTCGGACGCACTAGGAGAGTAATCTAGTCGAGACCGTCATGACCTGATCGGCGTTGCCTACCTTGTCGATAGTAGGAGGTACTGGATCTCCGGATCTGGTATCACTTGCTGGGCATTGTGGTCCTCGTTCTAGGGAGGTGAGGCGTGTCGAGGCTAGTGACCTCGAAGTTAGGCGTCGTCTAGCTTAAGGACCCATTGCCTTACTTTGTTTGAGCCGTGCTTGCTAGTTAGGCTTCTACCTTCACCGTGTACCCTCGCTAGCTCTAGGGATTCTTCCCTTCTCCTCTGAGTCATCTTCTTCTCACCTTATTCTACGTTATAGTCTCCTCCCCTTTACACTCTCTGTAGCGTTTTAGGGTCGAGTCGAGCACTTTTTGCGAGCTTGGCCTCGTGGTGGTGAGAGTGATCGACTCGAGAGTTCTCTGTTGAGATGGATGGTTACATGGGCGACCATCCATATCATTGTTGGGACCAGGACGATTCTCCCTGGTACTCCGGACCCATGCAACCTGGGGTGGCTCAGACGAACACCCCGTATGGTTGGGATAATCGCAATTGTGTGACTGAGCAATCTTCATATTGGGGTAATATGAGAGAGGCACCGACTACTAGACCACCATCTAGTTACGTCGGATCATATGTTGGTCATCAATCTGAGACATTACAAGAACCTTTGGCCTCTTTCATGCATGTTGTAGATGACATGGGTGCACCGGTGGCTCCAGTAGTCGTACCGTGTCACTATTGTGGGTTGAGTGGTCATGATTTCGGGGAATGTCCTTATGTTCCCCCAGAGCCTGAGTATGAGCACACATTTTCCCAAAATGCTCATTATGACCATTACGCATCCGCGTACAATCCGAGAGTGATGGATTCATGGGGTGACAATTCTTATTCAAATTCTTATACTTCATGTTCACCCCAGTATCCTCCTCCCGAATACCCAGAATTCTACCAGCACCCCACTCCAAATCATTGGACTCATTCTCAGCCCATCAACACCCAACCCCAAAATTTCCCAAGCTCTGACTTGGACCTCATCGTTGACCGCATACCTGATTCCTTGAAACAAACTTTCCTTACGTTCATGGAAACCACACAAAATTTATTGAAGTCCAACTTGAATTCCTTGCAAACCATGGAAATGCAAGTGAGCCAGATGACACAGCAATTCCATGAACGTGAGGAGGGTAACTTTTCTTGTCAACATGAGGATTCATCTTTTGATATCGAACCACCACCACATCCACAAATTCAAAGCACAATCTTTCAAAGTCAACTCCTAGTCAGTCTGAGGGACTTGTGGTTTCAATTCACGATCACTTAGTGGAGGATTCGATTCAAATTGAGAATAACTTGGACCAGTTTCATTATGAGTCGGCACATGATTGTGCCTTATCTTTTTGTCCCGTGGCCCTTGAGCCACATGATCTTCATGTTGTGCCTCTTAAGGACTCACCTCTGGTGGAGCAAGAGCTCCCTAGTACCCTCAATTTCAAACAACCTGATGAGAGTTTGCCTCTCACTATTGTTCCTGATCATCTTGGAAATGATGGAACATCAAACAACTACATTGCTCATGAGGGTATTAGGAGTTCCTTGGAGGATACTTTGGGTATGAGACCCACTTCCTGTTCTCCTGGTGAGTTGGACATGCATAACGAGGTGCTTGACCTCGTTCCGACCCACCAGCCTGTTGGTTGGAGAGTTTGGATTGATGATCATAACTTCAGTTCCGCAACGGGAGATATTTTTCTTCCGTTGCCCCTTATTTCCCAAACTCTGGAGAGGTTCAAGCTCTTTCAGTTTGATCCTTTGAATGAGACGCCTTTGCGTCCAATTCATGAACCTCTCATTTCATCTGGTGCTCTTTGTGAAGGGGGGCCACGCATGCGTATTCTGGCCCCGCGTGGTGTCATGTTCCCTTTCCAAGTGCATTGACCCACTCTTGAGGTTCCCATTTGATGTCTTTTGACAAATGAAGATGGGAACTTATGTTTGTACATAGTTATATAAAAAAAGAAAAAGAAAAAAAAGAGTTCAATAAAAGACTCCTTCAGTGAGCATCGATTGTTGTGAGCCCCAACCCTTGTGTATTTGGCCCCCATTTCTTTCACGTATTTGTATCCCTTCTTTAGCATCTCACAGGTTTTGAGGGAAGTTGGGTTGTGTCCATCAACATAGCCATGAACTTCCTTGTGTACTTCACGTTGGTGAGATCTCTCCTTTTTCATGCATAAATCCATGTAGTATCTTGCTTGCATTCATTGAGGACAATGCATGAAGTAGGTGTGGGGGGGTGTTTTACGTGTGTACATAGTCGAGTCTTTTTCCTTTGATTTTGTTTTCTTTTGTTTGCATTGTTAGGGTCATGATAGTGTGCTGCATTTAATATCGATATATCTGCTTGCCATGATCCTTGGGTGACTTGTCTTCTTTTGCTTGCCTAGTGCTTCAAAATTTTCACATTTCTTTCAAAATCTTCATGTGTTTTCGAAAGAAAATGTTTTGTGGGTTTTGCGTGTGTTTAGCATGTGCAAAATCGTTGAGAGGCAAAGTAAAAAGAAAGCTCCCAAAATTGTCTTGAACTTGATGCATTAGGATATCTAGTACGTGGCTTTAGGATTTATCGAGTCGTTACGATGCACCCCAGTTTTCCCTTGGGGGTGAGTAATCATAGGGTTTCAGTGCTCAAACATTTAATGAAGTCCACCCTGAACCTAGTGAGTCAATAATTCGTGTCTGTTAACTTAAGGAAGTTTGTTGTAGTCAAGGAGCCTCTAAATCCTGTTGTGAGACATTAGTGTAGGGGTTTTGGTTCATGTGTAGATAAGAAATAAGTGAGTAGGTGTTCTCTCTTCTCGCACGGCTCCTATCACTCGGGAAAGTAGGTCTGAGGGGACTTTGTGCATGGTGCTTTCGAGTCATCTGACTTGGGATGCGCCGACTAAACTCCCGTTACACGTGTGGTAGGGATTGCCCTATGTGGAGATGTGGGGAAAGGTGTACGTGATAGTGTAAGTCCTCATGGGCAATGATGCACGGAACCTGACCCTGGGAGAATGAAGCTCCAACTAATAAAAAGTAAAAGAAAAAAAAATTGTGAAAAGAAACAAAAAGAAAAAAATATATGATAATGCAAATAAGAACCTTAATGGACTTTACACTTTGTAGCACTTGAGGATGTTGAGGTTGTCCATGTCTTTCACATAATTCCTTATTTAACTTGCACGAATGGTTCATTAGGGTAGAGGTGTGGACTGATCACCTATATAGAGTCGGCCCGTAGCATTACCGCGTCCATTGATCGACAAAATATTTCCAACGAGTCGAGGTCTAGATTGAATAATGCATCTTGTTCGGAGTTTGTGGGTATATCCGCTGAAAACCCTCAGGAGACAACACTCCTCCTCCTTGGCAACAAAGAGGTTTAACGGCTTGTTGCACGTGCTAAGTGCAACCGTGATTCCTATGAAAGTGAGTTAGGATTTCTTGTTTCTCGTTTGTTTTTCTCTTTCTTTGTTTTGCTCGAGACTAGCAAAAACTTAGGTGTGGGGGTATTTGATTGACATCATTTCATGCTCATATTTGTATCTTATATCCATTATCTTACACCTAAGCAATGCTACGTGACGAGTTTTATGTTTAGTTTTCAGGAATAAAGAGGTTTGAAGAGAAGAGCCATGAAAGGACCCAAAAGCTGGGAAAAAGGACTGAATGGTGAGATCTAGGAACCAAGATGCAAGGGAGAAGGACCTGAATGTAAGACAGAAGGACCTAAGAGCAAAACAGAATACTTCACACCATCATGGGGAGTATTTTACCAATTCTTTTCGGGTCGGAGCTCCAACAAGTCGAGTAACCGCATCAAAGACCAACAATACCATAAAGCAAAGCCCACAACAAATTCCAACACGATCCGACAATTTTGGACCGCCAATTGGCGGTCTTGGACCGCTAATTGGCGGTCCATATTGCTCAGGATCCGTCGAAATTTCTCCTGGACTTGTATTAATGTTCGTTTAGGCTATTTTTGGTATTGGTTTAGTCCCACATCGGGGGATTGTCCCCGATTAGCTTTTTCCATGCTTATAAATAGAACTCTTCACCTTCCATTGTAATTACCCATTGTTTGGTGGCATTCTCTCTACTAAGGAGTGAGCCTTGAAGCAATAACTCAAGGTGGAGAAGGATGCTACCTTCAATGTGAGTCATTGTTAATAAAAGTTTATTTGTTTCTTTTAATCTTGTTTTGTTATGTTGTTTGTTTTGTGTGGGTTGTTTTACTTTGTTTAATTTCTTGTTTAGTAATTTTAGTATCTTAGTTAAATGTTTTCTTTACTTAGTCTAATCAGTAGTGTAATGAGTAGTGAGTAGTTCCATCCCCATTTAGGGGGTAGAGAAATAATGTGAACATAAAGAAGTGTGTGTGTGTTCATTAAGCTCCTCACAACATGTAGTGCATGAAATCATAAAACTACATCCAACTTTGCATCTACATGAATTAAGATAAGACTACATCATTAAAACATACAAGACAATAATTGGAATGAAGCTACATGAACTCAAGTATAAAGACTATACCCTACTATGCCTCTACATGAATTAAGATTTCACTACATCATTAAAACATACAAGACATTAGCTAAGGTAAAGGCAACAAGAGCACATACATTACAAATTGTGTTTCCAATATTAACTTCATCCATATCCTAACCTTATCATTCCCCATAAAATAGGTCCACTAATCAAAGCATAAGCTAAGCTTCATTCAAGAGCATTAGCATATCAAAGATAAGAGTGGAGACCCATTAGATGGTTATGGAAATCATATAAAGCTCAATGGATAAAAATAACACACACTTAATACACTACATAATTATATCACATATTTCTCCACCCCCCAAATGGGGATGGAACTACTCACTACTCATTACACTACTGATTAGACTAAGTAAAGAAAACATTTAACTAAGATACTAAAATTAATAAACAAGAAATTAAACAAAGTAAAACAACCCACACAAAACAAACAACATAACAAAGCACCAGGCACAAAGTCCCCTCAGACCTACTTTCCCGAGTGATAGGAGCCGTGCGAGAAGAGAGAACACCTACTCACTTATTTCTTATCTACACACGTAGGTGAGTAGGTGTTCTCTCTTCTCGCACGGCTCCTATCACTCGGGAAAGTAGGTCTGAGGGGACTTTGTGCCTGGTGCTTTCGAGTCATCTGACTTGGGATGCGCCGACTGAACTCCCGTTACACGGGTGGTAGGGATTGCCCTATGTGGAGATGTGGGGAAAGGTGTACGTGATAGTGTAAGTCCTCATGGGCAATGATGCACGGAACCTGACCCTGGGAGAATGAAGCTCCAACTAATAAAAAGTAAAAGAAAAAAAAATTGTGAAAAGAAACAAAAAGAAAAAAAATATGATAATGCAAATAAGAACCTTAATGGACTTTACACTTTGTAGCACTTGAGGATGTTGAGGTTGTCCATGTCTTTCACATAATTCCTTATTTAACTTGCATGAATGGTTCATTAGGGTAGAGGTGTGGACTGATCACCTATATAGAGTCGGCCCGTAGCATTACCGCGTCCATTGATCGACAAAATATTTCCAATGAGTCGAGGTCTAGATTGAATAATGCATCTTGTTCGGATTTTGTGGGTATATCCGCTGAAAACCCTCAGGAGACAACACTCCTCCTCCTTGGCAACAAAGAGGTTTAACGGCTTGTTGCACGTGCTAAGTGCAACCGTGATTCCTATGAAAGTGAGTTAGGATTTCTTGTTTCTCGTTTGTTTTTCTCTTTCTTTGTTTTGCTCGAGACTAGCAAAAACTTAGGTGTGGGGGTATTTGATTGACATCATTTCATGCTCATATTTGTATCTTATATCCATTATCTTACACCTAAGCAATGCTACGTGACGAGTTTTATGTTTAGTTTTCAGGAATAAAGAGGTTTGAAGAGAAGAGCCATGAAAGGACCCAAAAGCTGGGAAAAAGGACTGAATGGTGAGATCTAGGAACCAAGATGCAAGGGAGAAGGACCTGAATGTAAGACAGAAGGACCTAAGAGCAAAACAGAATACTCCACACCATCATGGGGAGTATTTTACCAATTCTATTCGGGTCGGAGCTCCAACAAGTCGAGTAAGCGCATCAAAGACCAACAATACCATAAAGCAAAGCCCACAACAAATTCCAACACGATCCGACAATTTTGGACCGCCAATTGGCGGTCTTGGACCGCTAATTGGCGGTCCATATTGCTCAGGATCCGTCGAAATTTCTCCTGGACTTGTACTAATGTTCGTTTAGGCTATTTTTGGTATTGGTTTAGTCCCACATCGGGGGATTGTCCCCGATTAGCTTTTTCCATGCTTATAAATAGAACTCTTCACCTTCCATTGTAATTACCCATTGTTTGGTGGCATTCTCTCTACTAAGGAGTGAGCCTTGAAGCAATAACTCAAGGTGGAGAAGGATGCTACCTTCAATGTGAGTCATTGTTAATAAAAGTTTATTTGTTTCTTTTAATCTTGTTTTGTTATGTTGTTTGTTTTGTGTGGGTTGTTTTACTTTGTTTAATTTCTTGTTTAGTAATTTTAGTATCTTAGTTAAATGTTTTCTTTACTTAGTCTAATCAGTAGTGTAATGAGTAGTGAGTAGTTCCATCCCCATTTGGGGGGTGGAGAAATATGTGATATAATTATGTAGTGTATTAAGTGTGTGTTATTTTTATCCATTGAGCTTTATATGATTTCCATAACCATCTAATGGGTCTCCACTCTTATCTTTGATATGCTAATGCTCTTGAATGAAGCTTAGCTTATGCTTTGATTAGTGGACCTATTTTATGGGGAATGATAAGGTTAGGATATGGATGAAGTTAATATTGGAAACACAATTTGTAATGTATGTGCTCTTGTTGCCTTTACCTTAGCTAATGTCTTGTATGTTTTAATGATGTAGTGAAATCTTAATTCATGTAGAGGCATAGTAGGGTATAGTCTTTATACTTGAGTTCATGTAGCTTCATTCCAATTATTGTCTTGTATGTTTTAATGATGTAGTCTTATCTTAATTCATGTAGAGGCAAAGTTGGATGTAGTTTTATGATTTCATGCACTACATGTTGTGAGGAGCTTAATGAACACACACACACTTCTTTATGTTCACATTATTTCTCTACCCCCTTTGGGGCTTAGTTTATTGCTTATCTCCATTTCTATTTGCATCTTAGTGTAGTTTAGTGTAACCAACCTTTCTTCCCTTTCTTTACCTCTCGCCTTCGCACAAACCAAGTGTCGACACACCTTCCAGTGGACGACCCGTATTTGCCACCGCTTCAACGCGGCCGTGCACTTGCGGTTAAATATAAAACGATCAATCACATCTCCACTAAACCACATCATGTGCAAACCAGTTTGCACATCATGTGCAACATGATTTCTTGTTTATTTTGCCACATCATCATCTCATAACTACCCCATAATATATATACATCATGATTTCTTGGATTAAATCCAACAATTAATCAGTAAAAATTCTCTTATTAATATATGCAAAAAATGTGGTTAACGGTTACACCATTTTTCACTATTTTTGACTCCACCAAATTTTGGATTAATATCCAACAAAATTTGTAATTTGGGGTTTTAGCAAATTCATATGTTATAATGTTGTAGATCACATTATATCATGTAATATATTATCATATATAATGTCAAAACATTATACCCCATAATATATATACATCTCATACGAATTTATTTATTAATCTAACTCTGTCGTTTTCACGACATTGATTTTATTAGTTTACCACTTGTATATTATTCCATAACACAAAACTTAATACATCATATAAAATCATATTTCTTGTTTCTCAATTTTGTGGTGTGACCTATAGGAAGATCTAAGTTATGTTGGCAATGGTATAAAACATTTTATATCATAAACTATAAGCGGTATCTAGCTACACATTATAGTTACCCAAATAACAAAGATGTTTTGCTCACTCGAACTAAACATGATCCACTTAGTGATATGTAAAATATTACTTGTGTCTATCCCCTGCCTCATGATATTAAGAATATTATCCAAAGTAGAAATGTGTCATATTTGTATTATATATTTATTTCTTGATCTCTTAAGCTAATTATAAATATGTAACTTAACACAAGTCACATTGTGCACATTATAATTTTGCTTTATCAAAGGGCCCACTAATATCATTACTCAAGTAAGAGGGACAATGATAATCATTTGACAAACTATCTTTTCTAGCATAAGTCATGCTTAATAAACTATTCCCTTTATCACTATACTCATTGACAACTTTTGACAATAATCAAATTAAACACTTCCTATGATAAAAGACATAAGTTTCATATCTTATGATTCAAGACACAGTAAAAACATTAATGACACATAACACAATTCCATAATGTTTCACTTCTTAGGTCTATTCAATATATAAAAGTAACAATTTTCCTCTTTTATATACTCATGTCGTCAAATATTTGTAGAGCTTGAATAATCGATGACCAACACGACAATCTTATCTTCATAATTAATATTCCATGTCAATTACCATGATTGTGAATAACTTTTGATTTACGTAAATCATTGTCTTTAGAGCTCAACAGTTAAGGACCAAGAGTATCTTCCATAACACTTCTAAAAGACAAATACATTAATCAAGGAACAAAATATTTGTACATTCAATTCATAACAATTGACTTATAAAAGTAAAACTTTTAGAACACATTCCTTTCAATAGGCCCAAGACATACACTTTCAGCGAGAGAAAATATAATCCTAGAAGAAAAATTAAGGGTTGGATTTACCAAGGTTTGCAAGTGGTAGAATCTCAGTACATGATTAATATTCAATGTCGAGTCAACATTGCACCGATAGGTTACTTTTATTTCAATGTGATGATTGTATGTGACGAGAGATCATGGAGAATAGCCTATCAGACAACATATTCGAAATTGGGTTGGTCGAGCTATATGTTAAGTTGAATCCTTTGGAGATTGAGTTGAATGTCGAGATGTAGCAGTGGCCCACGGTTGAAATCTCAACAATCATGTGTTGCAAATATCATAGCGGAAACTAGTCGGTCTGTGAGTACAACTTTTGATTTGAATCAACAAGAAAGAACAAACTTTGAGCCGATACCGATTGAGGATGAAGAAGAAAATATGATGACAAAGATTACAATATGGAGTCAGAGGAAAGGAATGAATCATCAGGTGAGGAGGAGGAGGAGGATGTGGTTGAGGAAGATTAAGATATTGGTCTAAATGTAAGTCGATTAAGCCAATTTAACCCATTTAGAGTTAGGGGTTGGGTTCACCCAGTTAGTAGCTTTCATGATTCTTCTAGTTGGATTCCTGCATATACAACGTTTATATGAACTAGCGTAGTAGTTGAGGGTCTGTTAGCTAAGAATCAAGTCTTTTCATCGAAATACGCTCTCAAGAACGTCGTATCAAAATGGCATATTGACAATAATCAGGAGATCAAGGTGCAAGATAACAGCAGAACCAAATAGGGTAAGATGCAAAGATGTAAATTGTTGTTGGATGTTGTACGCTGCCTGAATCGACTCTGGTGACTTATGGGTGATAAGAAAATGCCCGTACAAGCACATTTTCAGGTGTGGGGCTGCCTAAATCAACCACGCTCAGCTGACTGCGAAGATGATGACTGATATCATCTGTGAAGATGTCGAAAATAATGTTTATCTTCTTATTAAACAGGTTCATGGTCTGGTAAGAAAAGTATTTCCGAGTGTTAATCCAAAGTACAATAACTTATGGCATGCCCGCGAGATTGCTCTTGCATCATGTTTGGAAGTTGGTCTGGTTCACATGCATTGTTGCCTCAACTGTTAAATGTCATTAAACGATCAAATCCCGGGAGTAAAGTTGTAGTTCATTCCGACCTTTTGCCATGTGTTGGTGTCCGTCATTTTAAATGTGTAGCATGGGTATTTGGTCCTTGTATTCAGGCCTTCCGATATATGTGTCATGTTATCAGCATAAACGCCTCATTTCAAGAGGTATACATGAAGAAAGGTTGCATGTTGTTGTTGGGTATGACGCTGAGAATCAGCTTTTGCCTCTTGCATTTGGACTCGTTGAGAAGGAAAATATATCAAATTGGAGATGGTTTATGAGATGGTTGCGACAACAGGTGGTTAGAGATAAGAAAATATGTGTCATATCTAATCGACATGCTGCAATAAAACACATTTTTCAAAATCCCAGTTATGGTTGGCACGAGGAAGCAAATGAAGCAATTCACAACTTATGCACACAACACCTTGCCGAAAACTTGCTTAAAAATTGTAAGAACCAATATGCGATTGACACCTTCAAAACGACATGCATACATAATAGTTTGTGGCATTTCAAAGCCAGTTTGGATCATGTTGAGTATTGGAGTAAAAATGCATTACAATACATAAAAGGGATTGGAAAAAAGATGAAACCAATGAGCATGAGCCCGAGGTTCCTAGTAAGTGGTCGTTGTGTCACGACGGAGGCCACAAATGGGAAATAATGACAAGCAATATTGCGGAGTCCCTAAACAATGTCTTCAAAGAAGCTCGTGGTTCACCAATGTGTGCTATTTTGGAGGTGACATACTATAAGCTTTTGGAGTGATTCAACAACAGAAGGCAGCATGCACGTGTGTTGGCACAGAGGGGACAAATATTTTCCGAGAGGGTCACTCAAATATTGGAAAAAGGTGTAGCAGTTGCATGTCAACTTGAGGTGAAAATAACTGATTTCGATGCAGGTGTGTACGAGGTCATAGCCAAACATGAACGACTAACAAGAACTTGAAGTATGAGGGATCGTAGTTATAAGGTGGTTTTAGTTGAGGGCAATAGACCAAAATGTAAGTGTCGGGAACTACAAAATGCAGGTATCCGCACAAAACTATAATCCCATTGAATATACACATTCGTACTACAGTGTTAACTCTTTGGTGCACACATGGGAGGGTCACTGGGATATATATGGGAAGGAAGAGGATTTTTCAGAATATGATGGAGACATAATTATACCTGATTGCAAACTCGTGAAGAAAGGAATGAGAAGGTCAAACCAATTACCAATGTCGATGAATGTCATGGAAAGAAGGATGGTTCCGCGACATTGTACATGTTGTGGCTTGATTAATCACACAAGCAATCATTGCAATAGATCCAAAAATGACTAATTACGAGTTTATTATGTTTAACGTATTGTAAGCTTCATTATGTTGAATCTATTGTGAGATTCATTATGTTGAATTTGTTGTGAGTTTTATTATGTTGAATTTATTGTGAGTTGTATTATGTTAAATTGTAAGTCAAACCATATTAACTAAAATGACAAAAGCATATCATAACAACTTAAAGTAGCATAAGTTTACAACTGAACTAAAACAACGACTACTGGTTAGGAGTGAAAATCGTCCTCTTCATCTTGTGTTGACACCCTCAACCCATTGGACTTCCCTCTGCATGCTCAATTTCTTCAACCTCCTCCTCAGATAAGCCATATGGAACCATCTGAGTCTCAGAAACCACAAAAAGTGTAGGAATTAGTGGATCAATGTACCCATGTTCGGGTGCAGGAGTTAGTGGATCAGTGTACCCCTGTTCGGTTGCTAGGCTGAATATATAAGTGAGCCAACCGCCCAAGTCTGTCAGCGGTGGCTGAGAAAGTCCTGTGTCATGATCAGAATATAATCATTGCGTTGTACCTACTCCAAACTCAGCATTAGATGTATGATAGGTGGGGTAATCTTCAGGAATCTGGGAAAACCCAAACTGCGATATAAAGTCATCAACTATATGAGGAGGTCCAAACTACGATGGTTGCGATGGACCTGTGCCAAAATCATCGTACGTATGAGAAGGTCCGAACTGTGATGGTTGCGATGGACCTGTGCCAAAATCATCGTACGATGTCTGCGATGGGAAAAATTGTATGCTCTCTGGTCCTCATGTCTTGGTACGCATATTTGTCATCATCGTCAGCATCACCATCGTCATCTTCAGGAATTGACTCAATGTCTGCAGGTAATCCGGCCTCAATCAGCACTCTCTCAAAATCATGAACCTGATCATAATCGACGGCATCAAGTCGATGACTCCTCGGCAACATTTTACAGAGTCTCTTAGTCTCACGTTTGTAAAGCCGTTTGATGATGAATGCAACCCGTTGCAAGCCACGTAAGCCCTGAAATTGTATTATCAAAATTAAACATCAAAACACAACAAACAGTAGTTGTAACGATAAATACGTTAAAAAACCATACTAGCCGTCGAATACGTGGTCCACCAGGAACATAACCTAACTCCTCCATTGAATAACGTAGGGCTGGCAATGGCATGTCCATACCGAGCTTTATCTGGCCTCGAATGAAGTCTGTGTACATACCATTGAGATGAAACCACTGACGATACTTCGATGCTCGCTCTGATCATACAATCGAGTCTCCTGAATAAACTGCAATCTATCCCACTCTCGTATGTAAACTTGATGCTTGGCTGACCAATCAATCCTCTGTCGGGCTGCATGAACTATATTATCAAGTATTTTCAGCTCTGTCCAATGGTGAGTCTCTGGCGGAGACGTCGTCTGAAAATATCCAAACTGTCTCAAAACTCTATCTGGATAGTGTCAAGATACCATCCGAAAAGGAATCATGGATACTTTCACAAGCCAATATGCCGCATAACTAACAACCCGGTCAGGAACCAATGTCAAATATGAATCATACGAGTGCTAGTTGACATGCTCATCCAAGATACTTTCAAACTCATTTTTGTAATACGTGAGACTGGAATGTGCGGGGCTAACCTCATACGTGTCGTAGTACTATAACTTAATAGCAAATGGAGGTCTGGCTTCTGGGTCATCTGTGGGATTGTTCAGGAGGTTCTCGTAATTCGCCCGCAACGATTTCAGACTGATTCTACACCCCGACTTCTCGATAATTTCTTGCACATTTACTCTCGTCTTGCGTTTACCTTTCTTCATTATATCGACGTTGATATCGATCCCTAAAGCGTCTCTAATTAGTTCCCTGACATCTCGATCACTGAGCTTAATTATTGGAATACCACTGATAGGTAGACCCCACAAGCAGCTCACATCCTGCAATGTCAGTCCAACCTCCCCAACCGGCAAGTGAAAAGTGTGAGCCTCGGGATGCCAACACTATACAAGTGCAGTAATTAATTTGGGGTTTGTCTTCATATACCTTATCTGAGCAAGCTGATACAGTCCCAAAAATTTTAGTGCCTAACTATAATTGTCATGAAATGGAATGAAAAGATGATGCGCTCGACAGTCCAAAACAACCTCTGACTACAATATATTAAAATATTTCGTCAAACTACACAACCAAAAAAATATATATTTCAAATATCATGCCAAATTAACTCAATATGATTTGTGTTGGCTTTTTGGCCTTAATCTATGTTTTGATGATTTAATTAACCTAATCTTAATTATGATCATGTAGAGTAGCACACATATTGCATTGCATATATATTGCTTTGTGCTAACCTCTACAGGTGATCAAGACTCAAGAAAGAAGAAAAATCAAGTCAAGACATGTAATCAAGCTAGGATTGAAGACATGTAATTTTACCTTTCTTTGAGTATTAGGAACTTATGTGAATTGAGCATAACTTAAGCTAATATGCATGCATTCACACACTAGGTTCCTTGTAGGAGTCACACACAAAATATCATAACATTTGGACTCCATTACATCACCCAAACACCTAAAACATTTGTCGCAAGTCTGCCTGAGTTCGGTCGACCGTTCACCTTTCGGTCGACCGGTTATACACATTATTTGTTATACCAGACCAATCAGTTCAACCGATCACACTTCGGTTAACCGTTTACCCAGACTTGTTCGGTCGACCGGTAGACCTTCGGTCGACCGTTTAGTTTGCTATTTCTGGTAAAAATACGACCGTTATATTTGTCGTATTATACAACGGTCGTATACACATTTTTCTCTTAATACACCCCCAAATACTTTTGAACCGGTCGAACAAAATACCTTGTTCGGTCGACCGTTCCATTAGGAAAAATCTACCTGCTATCGGTCAACACAAGTTTAGTTCAACCGATCGAGTTTTCCCTCTACCGAACCCTGTAGTTCGGTCGACCGGTACCTGTTCGGTCGACCGGTGTCTTATAGAACTTAAGTGTTAGGTCGACCAGTACCTTTGTTCGGTCAACCGATCCATTAACTTACTCAAGGGTTCGGTCGACCGATACACCTTTCGGTCGACCGTTTCTGGACAGATTTTTGAATCCGATTTTCTGTTTTGTGTTCTTTGCACAAACCCCAATCAAATCTTGTCCAAACGGCTAGAAATCTTTAGGAGCTTATAAATAGAGGTTCACACTTAGTTTTCCACAAGATTTCACAACTCCAAAGTGTCAAACTTATAGTGAGATTTTCCACAACCTCAAAGCTCCAAATTAGTGATCTTAAGCCTCACATCTACACATCATTCATCATACATTCATCTAGCAATTGTTGTGCTCAATTAGAGAGTGAGTTCCACTCAGTCACCATTGTTGTAAAGTGAGCAAGGGTCTTGGTGAAAGCCCAAGACAAAGAAGCAAGGACTTCGGTGAAAGCCCGAAGTGATTCTCTCGGTTTGTGAGAGGTGGTGCCAAGCTCGGCGAGGGTTGTTCGCGAGCTTGAAGACTTGTAAAAGGCGTTGCTCCCGGCCCGGAACGGGGAGGCATAGTGAAGACGCAAGAGGAGCTCGAACGGGGATTCGAGAGGGGCTTGCAAGAGAGGACGTAGGCGCGGCCGAACCTCTGTAAATCCGGTGTCTTCTTGTGTGGTTTGCATTGCTTTCCTACTTGTGTTTGATTTGTTTTTAATTTCCGCTGCAATTCTTTGATCAATCAACCAAGTAGTTAATTAGGGCTTAATCGTGATTAGTTTGTGGACCCATAGACCCACACGATCCTACAATTTGTGCTGGTACTTACATTTGTGCCAACGTCATTCACCCTAAACATGCAATTCGTTATGTCGAGGAGTGGGGAAATAGATTGTCGATTGCATCATAAGATCGTCTTCGTTTTGAAACGGAGGACCACTACCGAAATTTGTCATTCCAAAAAATTATTCATGGAAAAAAACATTGAATGTAACAATGTAAAAAAAAATAATGTTCCTAATTTTAATTTTTTTTATACCTAGGTCAACTTAAATAAAAAATTGCATTTACTTAATACCAAAGTAATATTTATACCTACGTGGGTCCCACTTTTGTTAGTTTCGTAACAAAGTAATAAAAAAATTGTGTGTAAACTCAATCATAAATATTATATTTAATTTACATGTGTATATTAATGATAAAATGTACAAAAAATATTCTAATTGTAATTATAAACGTAAACATAATCTAAAGTAATATTTAAACATAAAATTAATGTAAAAATTAAAATTAAAAAAATTTAACAATCACCTATTTTTAACCAAAACTAAATATTAATTTTACCTATTCGTAAGAAAAAAACGGACTAGATAATGAAAAAATTAACCTGGGTGGACCAAAACTTTTTTTCACGCCTCAGAACTGTGAAATCCGTAGGGTGGTGTGAATTCTTGTGCATCGCCGCAAAGTGAGGAGAAGGGGCTGTTGTGGGGTTTAGTAGTCTCCTCACCCCCTCAGACTTGGAAGGTTCGAGGGGATTAAATGTTGAAATCCCTTTTGTTTTTTTAAAATAATTAATTTGGTAATAAACTTTTATTAGTTAAAAAGTTTCGGGGGTCATATGGGTAATATAAAAAGAAGTCAAGAGTGTTGATGGTATTGAAGTGGCAACGAAGGATATCGTTGCAAAAAAAACTTCATTGTTTTTGTGCCGAAGAATCACTATCAACGATCATTTCAACATCCCATCACCAAATAAAGATAAGATTCTCTCTCTCTGGTCCCAGACTCCCAGGGATAAAATGTGACATATTATAGTATATAATAAAGTATTGTTGAGAAAATGACTAAGGGTCAGATTTATTTGGAGCGGAGCAGAGACATGTTGTTCATAATATAATTATTCTTTTGTAATAACCGTGCATGTAATGTCTCTAAACTTCCAATTTTAAAGGAAATTACTATTCATCGTCCAAACTACTCCATTCTTCCAACAATTATCTTTTTGACATTCACAATTTATTTAATACTCATTTCGTTCCGTCTCTTAAAATAAGGTTTCTGCCTACGTTTTCCTCATTTTCCCAGTACTAATACCACGAAAATGTCTAACGAAAAGTCTGGATTTGGTGAAGTAAGCCCAGCAAAAAAAAATTCGGGTCGGGCGTGTGGGTAAAACAGTCAGACGCCTCCCCAATGAGGGGGCTCCGGCGGACGCCTGCTAATTTTTTTAATAAAAAATTTAAAAATTATACGGTGTGTTATCTCAAATTATTTCAGGTTCCGTTCCAAGTTTTTTGGTATTAATTGGTAATTATATGGGTTGGATTACAATGAGTTTTTTGCAAGCGATGAATATTTACCAAAAATCATCTCGACAGGTCGTTCGGGGGTCTCGCTCAAATATGAATCATACAATGAGTTTTTTTGGATTTTGAAATTGTTGGATCTGCATTTTTTTGAATATTCATCACTTGCAAAAAACTCATTGTAATTAAACCCATATAATTACCAATTAATATCAAAAAACTTGGAACGGAACCTGAAATAATTTGAGATAACACACCATATAATTTTTAAATTTTTTATTTAAAAAGTTAGCGGGGTCCGCCGGAGCCCCCTCCCCCAGGGGAGGCGTCGGGGTAAAACGCCTCCCATGGGGGTGGCGTCTGGGTAAAATGCCCCCATGGGGGCGGCTCCGGCGGACGCCCACTATTTTTTTATTATTAAAAAGAAGTTTGACATTTTACCAGATTC
The DNA here is from genome assembly GCA_963682175.1 of Triglochin maritima. Classification (NCBI taxonomy): domain Eukaryota; kingdom Viridiplantae; phylum Streptophyta; class Magnoliopsida; order Alismatales; family Juncaginaceae; genus Triglochin; species Triglochin maritima. Next base: position 20,161,565 of record OY821779.1, read on the forward strand.
GAGTACACTGGGTCGTCTGTTGACTCATTTACTGACCTCCGAAACATTAATTTTTATGATTATGAGAGGAATATGACGAGAGATGAGTGATAGGAATGTGAAATATCGCGATATATAAGTAGAAACGAGAGAATGACAAAATCGTCGTTGAAGTGATTTAAGTACTGTGGTTTTTAAATAATTCGGAATGTTGCAACAGTATGAGCGGAAAGACAAGACTACATTACACTTTTCAATGTACTTTGGAACCACCTGCTCGGAAGATAATAAAGATGAGGTTGCAATCTTATAGACTTATAGTCACACACAAATACAAACCTATAGATGACGGCTGCTCTACAATTTTGACCGGTCAGCGGACGACATCAGACATGACAAGCGTCTGGCGTCTGGCGTCAAGCCAGGGTGGGTAGTTGGTTACAAGCATCAATTCAACAAAAAGAAGGAAAATTTAGTCATGCAAATTAACATCGCAGATCATCCCAATGCAAATGGTTCCCTCATGCTTATCTTTATGCCTGATTGGATAGACTTTATTTTCTGTAATGTTGCTTGACTTTATTTTCGATTTATGGTCCTTAATGTAATCTAAATTTATTTCACTTGCTTTTGTTACATAGCTGGTGTTTTGTTAACGACCGAATCAACTATTATTCTCATAAATATAAAAAGGGTTAATTACAGTTTAATCTCTTGAACTATGTCTTGGTATCACTTTGCCCTCCTGAACTTTCAAAGTTAACAGTTACCTCCCCTGAATTTTAATTTTGTAACACTTTGCCCTCTGAACTTTAAAAACTCATTATTTAACACACATTCGACCTTTTTTTCCTGTTTTTTTGTTGTATCCCTAATACACTCCTAAATCAATATTTACGTGAAAGTTTGGATCGAAACGGAGGTCGGATATGGTTGGAATTTGGGTCGAATTGAGTGTCAAACCGACCCAAATTCCAACCATATCCGACGTCCGTTTCGATCTAAACTTTCACGTAAATATAGGTTTAGGAGTGTATTAGAGATACAACAAAAAAATTAGGAAAAAAAACATCCAATGTGTGTTAAATAATGAGTTTTTGAAGTTCAGGGAGCAAAGTGATACCAATGCATAGTTCAGAAGTCAAACTGTAATTAACCCATATAAAAAAGTACAGAATGATGGAAGGTTATTTGGACCCAACTCGACAGCTACTCCGACTAACAATTGAAGTTGTGAACGAAAACGAAAGGAATAAGGGTAGATTGACCATCAAATCGAGCACATTCATACTAATACCTTTTGTAACTTGCAACTATCCCCGGCCACTTGATCAACATTTATGATAGGGTCGTTTGTTTGCGTACCTGACAACTTACAAAATTGAATATGTCATCTAAAAAATATATTTAATCTAATACTAAAGAAAACTCTAGGATTTGCTACCATGTCATTATTATTTTTTGTCATGTCATTCTGTTAACTTCTATTAGTTATACTAATATCTAATGAAATTTTTTGCCAAATCTCCCTTGAATCAACCAAGAATTCATCTTTGTGGTAAATTTTACAAAAAAACACTTGAATAATTTGTTAAATATTTTTCAACTATCTACTTTCTCTCACTCTCTCTCCTCTCTCCCACTTCTCACTCAGTCTCTCTTCTTTCTCTCTCCTTGCTCTTCTCTCCTTTCTCTCGCTTAAGTTAAATGTTTGATTATTAAAGGGAGTTACTATTCGTCGCCGGAAAACCACTTAAATCGCTCCAACAATTACCATTTTGCCCTTCACAATTCATTTAATACACATTTCGTCACGTGTCTTAAAATAAGGTTTTTGCCTCAGTTTTTGTCACATTCCCATTACCAACACCACGAAAATGTCTGGCGAAACGCCTGGATCCGGGGAGGTGAAGGAGGCGGAATTTTTTTTCCGTCTCGGGCGTCTGGCTAAGATGCACAGATGCCTCCCCATGGTGGGGGCGTCTGGCTAAGACGCCCCAGCCATGAGCGAGGCGTCGTAGCCAGACGCCCCCACCATGGTTGGGGCGTCTTAGCCAGACGCCCTGTTTATTTATTTATTATTTATTTTGTGTTAAATTAATTTTTTTCAGGTTCCGTTGCAAGATTTCGGTGGTGATGGAGTAAATTACAATGAGTTTTTTGATAGTAAACAAATATTTACAACAATCGAGGAAGCTTATAAATTGGCGAAATAAGTTGGCATAAGAGCCAGATTTTTTTGGTTATATAATCATACAAATCAAAAGCAGATAACCGGGTGGATTGTTACCTGAGATGTGATCGCATACATGAAATGGGTTCTCGTGATACGAGTATTGCACTACGGAAGAACACAAAAAGAAAAGGTTGCGGTTTACCAGATTTATATCGTGTTGTTCTTTTACCATATTTTAAATTTAATTTAAGTTACTATAATATGCTCATGACAAATAAGTAATAAGTAGAAGATAGCTAACGAAATACGTAAAAGATATGTTTGTCAGAAATAAATAATAAGAGTACACAGATAAGCAAATACCAACAAATGTAGTAAAAGTTCAACATATAATAAAATAAATAATGTGCAAGCCAACTAGAACTCATCATCTGACACATTATCCGAAAGGCCCAACTGACTGTTACACTCATCAATGAGGCGATCCCAATCTGTACATGCATCTCTCGTCAACTCGTTCGACATCTGGTCCCTATGCTGCATATCGACTGCGTATACCGTATCGCCCTACTCATCCACTGTAAGTAACATAAAAATTAGCGTACATTAACAACAAAAACAAAATATACATTACAATTAAAAATTAAATAGAAAAACTTACCGCATCGCCACATGTCCTATCCAGTGGTCTCTCCGGTCTCGGAATGGTACCGCGCACGATAAGTGGATGTGAGCACCTACCGAACCACTGCAAGTAATCTGCATCACAAGTGGAGGGGTCGCGACTACGACTCAGATCGTCCAGGTGAAGTCGTCCTACTCTCGGAAATGTCCTCCAAACCGATTCCGCGAACGAAACGTTGTGCCTGACATCGTACGTCGTCGCAATCGCAGACCGTACTGCATGCTCTGACATCGGGATATCAACTGGCGTCACCTGAAAGCCGAAATCAACGGCATGTCAAGGCATGTCACCGCTCCAGGAAAGCCGAAATCAATGGCATGTCAAGGCAGGAAAACATGTTGTATGGCAAGTGACCCAATCCACTATCACTAATGGTCGTCGTCATATCATCAATCATCACTGAACGCCAAGCCTGCAATATAATACATGCTCTGTGCCGATTATGACACTTCAGAACATTCCGATCCTCGCCCTCGCAGATGCATCTGGCGATGTGGCCTCCAAAACTCGGAATGAGGCTGCCATCTAGAGGACCACCGGACATCATATCCGTCACGATCCAAGAATCGTCCTCACCCCTCTTCTTCTTCTGAGTTCGGGCGTCTGCAGTGCATGAACTCGAATCATCGGTCACAAACCGGCCACCTCGACCCTTCCTAACGACTCACTCAGCCGAAGTACTACAATGTCGCCCCCGTCCTCGACCATACTGCTGTATCGCCTCCTCCTGTGGCTCCAAGCTATACCAGCCCCCATAGTCACTCTCGTCGTGACTCATCACCTCATCTGAATCATCCTCGTCGTCAAAGGAATCCTCACGTGTCTGACGATGACGTAAAAGATCTCTCTCTCCTAACTCAAGCAGAAATACCCCGTCTACGTGGATGACGAGGACCTGACTTATTTGCTAAACTACGTACCGCGCGTAACGGAATTAATTTCCCTTTTCCTCCACGGTAACCCGATGACTATTAATTCAATTTTAAAAATGAAATTTTGTTAATGGATTTACTAAAATAATTAAGCTAATTATTAACTTAATAATCAATTTATTTAGCAATTATCACAATTTATAATCAATAATCCTTTACTAAAATAATTAAACTAATTATTAACTTAATAATTAATTTATTTAGCAATTAACACAATTTATAATCAATATAAATAATTTAAAAAAAAAAAATGGGGCCTCTGCCGGAGATGCCCCATCCTAAGTGGAGGCGGCTGCAAATTTTTAAAAAAAACAAGACATTTTACTAGATTTGAGTAATCTGGGTCGTTCGCTGATTCTTTTCCCTACCTCCGAGACAATCTTTCTGGTGAATATGAGAGTAATATGAAGAGAGAGTGGTGTTAGGAGAGTGAAATGAAGATTTATATAAGTAGGAATGGTGGAATGACAAAATAGTAATTCATACGGGCGATTTAAGTAGTTTTCTAGCGATGAATAACAGTTCGGTTATTAAACTCTTCCAACAAGATAATTCTTGAATTTTAAATAAATAAAATATATTTCATATATTTTCAAAATTATTTTTATTTTTTGTTAAAATATTGACTTTTTATTAAGTTACTTAAAAAATTATTTATTATTAAATATAATAAAAAATTCGTGAATTTGAAATAAGATAACAAAAAAATAAATATTTTTCTGGAAAAAAATTCAATTTTTTTTCTGGATTGCTAAACGTCGCCCGTAAATTACTTAAATTGCCCGTGCTAATTACCGTATTTCTATTCTCTCATTTCTATTTATATATCTCTTCATTTTACTCTCCTACCACCACTCTCTCTTCATCTTACTCTCATAATCATCAAAAATAACGTATCAGAGGCAATGAAAGGAGTCAGCGGACGCCCAGTCCACTCGAATACAGTAAAATTTACAATTTATTTTAAGTTTAAATTTTACAATTAGTTAAAAATGATTAATAATTTTGTTAATTTAGTAACTTAAATCCATTTAACAAAAAATTATTTCTAAAATGTAATTAATAGTCATCGGGTTATCGTGGAGGAAGATAAAAATTCATACCCTTACGCGTTGTACATGCTTACGAAGAGGATTCAGCAACTCGTCATCCACGTAGACGGGGTATAAATGCTTCGGTTAGGAGGGAGAGTGATAGTTCACCTATTCGTCAGACACGTGATGATTCCTTCGATGAGGAGGAAGTTTCGATGAGATGGTGTGTGACGACGACGAGAGTGACGATGATGGTCGGTATGAGTTGGAGTTGGAGTGGCAGGAGGAGGAGATGCAGGGGGAGTATGGTCGAGGACGTGGGCGAGAGGAGCCGTATGGTAGAAGACGGGGGCGACATGATAGTTCTTCTTCTGCTGAGTGAGTAATTCGGAAGGGTAGAGGTGGTTGGTTTGTGACTGGTGATTCGAGTTCCTTCACTGTAGATGTCCGAGCTCAGAAGAAGATGAGGGTTGAGGATGATTCTTGGATTGTGACTGCTGCGATGTCCGGTGGTCCTTTAGATGGGAGCGTCATTCTTAGTTTCGGGGGGCACATCGCCAGACGCATTTGGGAGGGAGAGGTTCGGATGGTTATGAAGTGCCAAGAATGCGTGAGTGACGACATTAGTTTCTTCATCTGCCAGAATCCAATACAAGTATCGATACTGCTCTACCTGATGCAGAAACTGCTGAGCAGTATTCTTGTCTTCAGATTTCACCCGACTCATGTACTCTCTACAGTTATAAATGTGTCTCTGATTTGGATTATCCTCCGGAATTTCTCCTTTACCGCCAACAAAATGTTACGTGGTTTCATTTGTGCCTTAGTCATCTCACGAATAATTTTCATAGCCCAAGGACTAAGACCGTTGATCTGTCGGTGACCCTCTGGATAAACTGCAAGTTTGTGGTTGTGCTGACCATGAAAACAATCAGAAACTACGACACATCCATCATGCTCCCGTCGCTCGACCACCTTTATCAAAAAACGACACCCAACCTTTTCTTTTCATGTTCATCCATACTGCAATATCCATATCCCGACAACTCATTTCCTATCTTTGATCGCATCTCATATAACAATTCATCTGATTATCTGCTTGTAGTTTATAGGATGAAACTACCAAAAAATTTGACTCCAATGGCAACTTGTTTCACCCATCTATTCACGTCATTGATTGTTGGAAATACTTACGGACTTACAAAAACTCATTGTAATTTACCCCATCACCACTGAAATCTTGCAACGGAACCTGAAATAATTTGAAATAACAGAACATATAAAATTTAAAAATAAAAAATTGGGTGTCTGGCTAGGACGCCTCCTCCCGGATAGGACGCCCCCCTCCACGAGAGAGGCCTCCTTGCCAGCCCCCCCTCTCTCTAATGGGGGAGGTGTCCTAGCCACACGCCCGGGGTGGATTTTTTTTGGTGGGCTTACTTCACCGGATCCAGACACTTCGCCAGACATTTTCGTGGTGTTGGTACTGGTAGAGTGAGAAAAACTGAGACAGAAGTCTTGGTTTAAGAGACGTGATGAAATGAGTATTAAATAGATTGTGAAGGACAAAAGGGAAATTGGGACGTATGATTTTAGTAAAACTCGGGCGACGTTTAACAATTCATTTTTTATAAAAAAATATTTTGTTTAGAAATATACAAAATATTTTTTTATAAAAAATTGTTAATTATTTTGTAATTTTAAATAAAAAATTAACGATTTCCATTAGTTTAGCAACCCGGTCATTAAGTTAAGAGTAAAAGAACAAACGAGACACACGATAGAGATGAGAGAGAGTGAGAAGTCAGAGAGAATAAATAAGTGAAAAATAACTAAGAAATTATTTGAGTGATCTTTTGATTAAACTTAGAATTCATAAATTTGCAAAAGTACCTTTGAATAAACCTCGAATTCATAAATTTGCATAATCACCCTTGAATAAACCTAAAATTCATAAATTTAATTAAAAAAGTAATAATTAATAAAATATCTGAGTGATCTTTTGCAAAAATTTACAATATATATTGAAATTTATGAATTCTAGGTTTATTCAAGAGTATTCTGCGAATTTCCATCACATATTTATATAACTAACGGAAGTTAATAGAAAAGTTAATCGAATGACATGACAAAACAAGTAATGGCATGGTAGCAATGAATATTTGTTTTATTGATAAATAATATTAATTTGTTAATGAATTTTATTAGTTTTAATCTTTAATTTCCTTTTATTGATAAAAAATATTAATTTGATAATGAAATTTATCATTTCAATTTTAAATTTTGTTTTATTGATAAATAATATTAATTTGTTAGATTTAAGACCCAAAAATTACATTAGTAACCAAAAACTAGTACAAAATTACTAATAATCCCCAAGCCTAAAAAATACATTGTGCTTGGGCATAAAGAGTTTGTGTCAATCCTAACTTTTGTTAATTACATTTATTAGTTTAATTAAAATTAAATTGTAATGTGGTGGAGGCCTCCACCCATTTGTTTTTTGAAAAAAAATTGATTTGTTTTTAATTATTTTACCTAAACGTTTTTTAAAACAACAACAAAACATTTCATTAAATATACAACACACAAGACAACTAAATAAAAATTACCACAACTAAACCAGCAAGAACTTTAATAAAATTATTTAAACGACATATAGGAAGTACATAACTTCCCATACTCGCAATGGAATGAAATACTAAGTATAATACTAGATTACCGGTCGTAGTCATCGTTGAGCTCGTCAGCCAAATTTTTCTTTAGTTTCTACTCCTCCTGGTCAATGATGGATTTCCCCCACAGACTCTTAAGCCAATAGAACTTCATTTTGCATTCCTTTATTTTCAGTTTCTCTCGGAGAAATTCAATTTTGTTCAAAACTATAGTGAATGCTCTTGCTCAGAGCGTTTACATCATTGGAGGATTCCCGGACAACTTTCCTCTTCTTTTTGGCTTTCTTGACACTACTTGAATCAATTAAAATACCACAAGTGCACGACCGCGTTGAAGTGATGGCAAACACGGGTCGGTCCACAGGGAGCGTGTACGAGTCAGATTCACGATACTCGAGTGGGGAAGGAAGAGAGACGATACTCGAGTGGGGAAAGAAGAGAGAGGAATGTGAGCGGAATTAAACTACGATGCGAGTGAAATACAAAAACAAATGATAAAATAAAACCCCTTAGGGGATAGAGAAAGAATGCGAGTACGAAAATATGTGTATGTATGTGTTCATTTGTTCTCTATACAACATGTGATACATGAAATCCATAAAACCAAATCCAACTTTGCCTCGACATGAAATAAGATAAAACGTTATCATTAAAACATACAAGGCAATAATTGAAATTAAGCTAATTGAGCTCATACAAAAACACCACACCCCATGAAATAAGATTTACACAATTATTAAACCATACAAGACATTAATTAAGGTGATGCCAAGAAGAGCACATACTCTCACATGTTATGTTTCCTTGTTCCACTTCATCCTTATCCTCACCACATCATGCCCCATAAAATAGGCTCACTAATCTAAGCATGTGCTAAGCATCAGGCAAGAGCATTAGCACATCAACGATAAGAGTGAAATCTCATTGAATGGTTATGAAAATCATGTAAGGTTCAAAGGATTAGGATTAACACACACCTAATACATCACATCACCTTCCTCTCCACCCCCACTTCCTAGGGATGGACTATTTTGTACTCATCTCTAAACTAAAGCAAGCAAGAAAAGAACATAAACTCATAATGAAAATGAAGAAAAATAAGATTAGGCAAACAACAACATAAAAGAAATTGCATCAAAGAAATACATGTATTTAAAGAACAAAACTAACACTTATTGAAATGAAAAGATTACAAAGTTCCTCCTTCTTATCCTCTTAGACTAATGAGCAGCCCATCCACTTGGAAACTGCTGCCCCAATTCTTTGCCAACGGTCCTTCAATGAGTCCATGTTTCGCGGTCCGACATTCGGGTTTGTCTCACAAATCAAGCGTATGCGTTCTTGATTACCCTCCACAGTTGATCGGTCTTCTGGTTGGTGCTCACGAGAGGATAGCAACTAACGGCCATGAAGGAGGATATGAGGGCCTCATCTTCGTCTGTTGCCCAAGGCCTTTTCACTGTAGTAGCTTTTTGCGAACTTCCACGTGACTCTGGAGGTGATCGGTGTGATGTGAGAGATTCACCGCCGGGCATGGGTCCTCCTCGTCACTTCCACCCACCATACTTTTTTTTTGCAAAGCAAAATGGATTAATATTTATTAATCTAATGATAGTTACATCCTACTCAAGGTAGGTACATTGTGGGACTCAGAACTTGCCATGTACAAGCTTAGATCACTCATATGGACATTACAACTCACTCAACTCGCATACCATATGTCAGACAAATACAACCTCACGACCATGTAATACTAAATGAAGAGGATGCTTTCATGTCGCCTAATACTTCAATAGCCCCCGTACCCTTGATGCGTACAACATCCTTTATTGCCCAAATGATCTCACTAGTTTGCTTCTCTTCCCCATCAAAGGTGTGCATGTTTCTTTCCATCAAGCACTCGTATACCATTGCTCCCAACACGAGCTTGTGGCCAAGGATGGCATACTTGGTGCATGCTTGCTGTCGTGCTATTCTTTCAACCTCCTCCCCCAAGGTTTGACCTATCTGCTCAGTGTCTCCTGCCAACCTGTGAATGTCGTCCCATACATCTCTGACATACCCACACTCCCAGAAGTGATGCGTACTGGTCTCGTATGCACCCGTGCACAAGGTGCATCACGATACAATACACAACTTCATCTTTCAATGCCGCATCATGTCAGGAGTGTTCAACTTCCCCTGGACAGCCCTCCAAAATGTGAGAGCATGCTTTAGAATTAGCCATTTATGCCACACTACCGAGGCCCAAGGAACCTTTGGCCTTTTGGTTCGCACCCAAGTCCATGCGTCCTTCATAGTAGGTTGATAACATGTTGAGCCTACCCACATGAGCCTCTCCTCACCTTGCCCCACGGGAATGGATGGAAGTTGGCCCCAAAGTTGCATAATATCGTAGGATCGGGATCGGGGTGGCGGCATCCTCCAAGTTCCATCTTCCATAAAATAGGGCACAAAGATGTCCCGAGGTATCCCTAGGTCATACCGGAGACATTCACCTGATGATAGGGACAACAAATGTTGTCCACATCAAGGATCTTCAAAGAATCGTATCACCATCCCCAATTCTGAAAAATAACTTATCCCGCGCAGTGTGCCAAACTCTCAAGATTCCTCTCCAAGCCCAAGAAGCTATAGAGGGTGGAAGTGCCATTCAAATAGTATAGGTCCGCAAATATTTGCTCCGGATGCATTGAGCCAAAAGAGAGGTATCCTTGGATGCAATGAACCAGAATAGGCAAAGTAGCCCGCATCATTCCAATCCACCAACCGTCGTAATCCCAAACCTCCTTCCACATTTGGTGCACATATATCGTGCCACAAAACAGCCACAACCTTCTTCGGTCCTCCCCACACGAACATCATCATAATTTGTTCAACCTCTCGAAGCACACTCCGTGGCACAAGGAAAGCTGGTGTCCAAAAATGTTGAAAGCTGTGAGAATACTACGAACCTCCTCAACCCACCATACTTTCTTCCACATCCTCCTCAAACCGAATTGTCATTCGCACTACTACCTTCCCCACTGAGGTATTTGGAGTACATATTGTATGTCTGAGAGGGGTTTGAGGGAATGGTGGAAATGGAGATTGGTAGTGTTGGTAGTTTGGGTGGTTTGGTAGTCTGATGGTTCTCCGGAATGCAAAGGGAACGATGGATGTCCATACGGATGTTGGTGTGCAGTTCCACATGGAAACAATTGACGTTGGTTGTTTCCATGGCGACAATCGGTATTGTGGGCAGGGGAAGATATTCTAACAAGTTACGAGTGATGTGGTTAGATGAAGACTTATATAACGTGGGATAACAAATCTCGAGGGTGAATATGTGCAGCTTTAATTCAAATCGCGTTAGCTTTAAATCAAATTGGTTCAGCTTTCAATCAAATCGGGTCATTCATGTCGGATAGCAAATCTCGAGGGCGAATATGTACAACTTTAATTCAAATTGCGTAAGGTTTAAATCAAATCTGGTCCTTCATGTCAGAGAGCGAATCTCGAGGGTGAATCTGTGCAGCTTTAAATCAAATCGCGTAAGCTTTAAATCAAATCGGTTCAACTTTAAATGAAATTTGGTCCTTCATGTCGGATAGTGAATCTCGAGGGCGAATCTGTGCAGCTTTAATTCAGATCCAGTCAACTTTAAATATGTAACTTCGCTTCACAAAATTCACTTGTCAATCACCCATTCATTCCTAATATTCATCTAGCGGGACAGAGTTGTTGGATAGGGAATAACTTCGAGTCATCTACTGGCTCATCTTTTGAATCGGAGGATGAGGTCCTTCTTGCGGACTCGGACGACGAAATCGAACAACTCATTGGGATGATTCCATCAGTACTGCCTATACGGTCCGGTCAAACCAATTGAGAGGACGACCCTCTACTATACCTCGCAACCGACCTCGTGATAATGATCATGTTGGATTTCGTGCATTATACTTGTGTATATTTCAAAAACAATTACAAGCAATTAGGATCAGTTTTCATATTTTTCAACAATTTTATGTACAAAATTCCTAATTGTATTTCAATATATATAATATACTGATTAATATTGAAATACATAGATTGAATCATACCTAGGGATTATTGAATCCATTTTACCAATAGGAAGTTGAGTTGCATGTCGAGCCTCAGAATTCCTCCAAGTGTTCACCAAACTCTAAACAAGATTAGATAAATTGAAGTTAGTCAATCAATCTCTAATACGAGGTTAGAATCTAGTTATGCCTTCAATGCTGCAAAGAATTTAATCTCTTAAGCACTCAATTAATAAAGAAATTTTTGGATAGATTAGGTAGAGACATATGGGGAGGTGAATTTTTGCATTCATGTAAACAAGTAAGAGATGAGGGACCTATTTATAGGTTTCCTCCAACTCATATCATGTGTATCTAGTTTTGCCGATATTTGCGGGTTCCTCCATTTTTTCCTCCCACATAAAGGAAAGAAAGTTGTCTGATGGTTTACTATAAATATATGCTTGTTGGAACTCCTTTTAATGACCTACGTATTCCCTCCTCATATTTCCGTCGAACCAAACCTCCTTATATCCCCACTTACACATGATCCCTTGTTAATGGCTCCTCCAAACCAATCATATTTCGACACATATAATCCTATAACTTTCTCTAATTAAATTGGAACAAAGCCAACCCATGATCAGAAAAATTCTTTTATTAATGACGGAAAACCATATGCAAATGGTCGACCGAAATAACCAGTCATTCAACCAATCGGTTAGAAATTGATAATTTTGGTCGAACCAAGACCCACACCGGTCGACCGTTTTGCAACAGAAAAAGTTCCTGTTATTTTCGATCGAACCGCACATCCACCTGGTCAACCGTTTCGAATTTAAAAGTTACTATTAAATTTGATCGACCGGTTCCTAAAAATGTTCGACCATTTTTCACTATTTTTTGCCTTTATCAAATTTTAGATCAATATCCAACAAAATTTGATATTTGGGGTTTTAGCAAATTGATATTTTATAATGTTGCGGATCACATTATATTATGTAATATATTATCACATATAATGTCAAACATGATACCCCATAATATATATACATCTCATATAAATTTATTGGTTATTCTAACCATGTCGTAATCACAACATATTGATTTTAGTATTTTACCACATGTATTTTAATACATCATAAAAAATACAAAATAATATTTCTTATTTTCCAGTTTGTGGTGTGACTTATAGGAGGATCTAAGTTATGTTGGCAATGGTATAAACATTTTATATCATAAACTATAAGTGGTATCTAGCTGCACGTTATAGTTACCCAAATAACAAAGATGTCTTGCTCACTCGAACTAAACACGATCCATTTAGTGATACGTAATATATCACTTGTGTCTATCATTGTCTCATGATATTGACAATATTATACACCATAGAAATGTGTAATCTTTGCATTATATATTTATTTCTTGATTTCTCAAGCTAAGATACGTAATATATCACTTGTGTCTATCATTGTCTCATGATATTGACAATATTATACACCGTAGAAATGTGTAATCTTTGCATTATATATTTATTTCTTGATTTCTCAAGCTAATTATAAATATGTAACTATACACAAGTTACATTGTGCATATTATAATTTCGCTTTACCAAGAGGCCAAACAATATCATTACTCAAGTCAAGGGGGCAATGATAATCTTTTGACATATCATTTTTTCTGACACAAGTCATGTGTAACCAACTATTATCTTTATCACTATACTCAATGATAGCTTTTGATAATAATCAAATCATACACTTCTCATGTCAAAAGATACAGGCCTCATATCTTAGGATTCAAAGACAATGAAATATTAATGACATAAACACAATTCCATAATATTTCATTTGTTAGGTCAATTCAATATTTGAAAGAAATATTTTCTATTTCATATACTCATGTTGTTAAATATTTGTAGAGCTATAATATTTTTATTAGCATGACAATCTTATCTCGATAATTAATGTCTCATGTTAATCACCATGATTGTGAATCACTTTTATTTTATGTAAACCATTATATTGTAGAGCTCTACGGTTAAGGACCAAGAGCCTCTTCCTTAACACTTCCAAAAGACGAATACATTAATCAAGGAACAAAATGTTAATACATTCCATTCATTATTCCTTTTAGATCAAGGATACAACCGTATGTTTTCAGAAGAAGATTCAGAATGTGAAAGCTTGTGTTTCTTCAGATAGTAAATGTCGTTGAGTCATCTGATGCCTTCTTCCAACGCAGACCGGCTGCAGTAGGTAAATTCGGGATATCAGCCTTACAAAAATTCACTACGGCTATGTGAATGTTGGCGTACGGAGTGTTGGCTTATGTGGTAGAATGAGTACCTACGTCTAGGCGAAGGAACGACAAGAAACTGCCTTCAGAAGTTCACAGAATGTGTCATCAACAACTTCGGAGTGGAATATCTAAAAAAACCTACACCGACAAACCTAACTAGGCTACTCGATGTTGGTGAGTGACGTGGTTTTCCAAGTATGATGGGGAGCATCGACTACATGCACTAGGAGTGGAAGAATTGCCCAGGTGCTTGGAAAGCAATATCAAGGGCGGAGCGGGAAGGCAACACATCCTTGAAGTTGTTGCCTCCTATGATCTGTGGATATGGCATTGTTGTTTTGGCATTCTAGGGTCGTGTAATGATCTCAATGTCCTCCATCGATCTCTTGTTTTTACCGACGTTCTAGAAAAATGGGCACCCCCTGTGATTTTGAGGTTAACAACCATTCGTACAATATGAGGTACATTCTCACGGATGGTATATATCCGCAATGGGCAGCATTCGTCCTATCTATTATTCTCCCCCAAACTCCATGAGCCAGATTTTTTGCCAACCATCAAGAGGCAGTTCACAAGGGTGTGGAACGAGCGTTCGGAGTACTTCAAGGAATCCTAATATTTTAAACAAAGTCATGATGGTGTGCATCATAATGCACATATGATAGAGGAGGATGAGCGAGACACATCCGCTAATTTCGGAGATAAAACCGAATTCGTATAGGATCAACCGAGTTCGTCTAGTGGAATTTCTAACGATGAGTCCTTTTAGTTCTCCTCGGACCGCGTTGTTGATATCAAAAAGTAATTGGACAATAGACATCGTGTTCAAGACAGATGTAAACATTTGGAACTCAAAAATGACTTTATTTAGAACATTTGATAGAGCTACGGACGACATGGGGAATGAGAATGATTTTTATTAATTTTTTTAATTCTGAAGTTTAGTTATTGTAATGCACATTTTAATATTTAATAAAATTTATTTTGAGTTATTAGTAAATATTGACATTTAATTATAATAAGTTATGATAAATAAAATATGTGATATAATTAATTGGAATTGTGAGAAATTAAAAATGAGAGAAAAATAAATGATGTGGAAGTAAGAGAGTGTTGATGTGACTATGCTAACATTTATGAGTGGACTATGGTTGAGAGGTGAATAGTAGAAAGAGAGAAGAAAAATGTCATGTTGTTGTGGCAAAGAGAGTGTGGTGATTTGACGAGGCTGACATATATGAAAATGTCATGGGTAAAGATGACATTTTTCTTAGTAATTTTGGTCGGTCGGGGGTCTCACTGATTTTTGGGCTTGGGGATTTTTTAGTAATTATGTACTGGATATTTATTAGTAATTGCTGGCAGCCCCATTCATACAGCAATTAGAGAACCATAATTGCAATCATGGGCTTAAAACACATGAGGCCCGAAAAATATATTAGTAACCAAAAATCGGTACAAAATTACTAATAAATAGCGAGACCCCTGAACGACTCATCACTAGCTCAATATGCTCTAGGTAAACACGACATCTCGAAATAAAAAAATAAAAAAAAATGAAAACCACCGACCCGTTGCTTTGATCCCATAAGTATAAAATTTTACTCAAATCTTAAAATGAAAATTATGGATTCAGCTTAGCTCTTGATTCATGTATTGTGTGTCTTGTTTATATACATAGTGAGTGATGCATGTCTTACTCCCATAAGTTAATACGTCGACCGATATTTCCCCGAATAAAAGGCATCACGGATGCTGTTTTCATTTCGGTCTAAAAACGACATCCATGATGTCGTTTTTGTTTAATGAAAACGGCATCACAGGTGCCGTTTTCAAGAAGCATAGTTTGCCAAATATGTTTTTTAGATTCATATTTTTCCATTTTTTCCACATTATTTAAAAAACTTCTTTGGGTTTTTGTTCCATTCGGGATAGCACCGTTTGGGGGTGATAACCATCTTGTTTCTCAATCGATTTGCAAGTTGTTTTCTTCGTCGTATTCGTCATTTCCTTCCTCTACGTGTCTATTGGTCTTTCTTATGGCTTAGATCAGTACATTATGTTTCCTTTTGCCCTTCAAACTTTGTCAGAACTCGAGACAATTCCAACATTCTAACCATAATAGTTTTTATGTATGTAATCTAATTCTACATTTCCCAAAAAAGTAGTCGTTTGTTAATGATCAGACATGGAACATTAAGGTCCGAATTTGTACATCCTGCTTGCTTAGACCATCCTTAACCCCAACCCCATTTTCTCCCCCAACCCAGTTTCTCTCTCTGCCACGTCAGCAAAAAACACTATGCAACCCACAACCCAACCCAACTCATTTTTCACTTCTTAACCCCAACCTCATTTGCAACACTCTCTCTCATCCACATCATTTCTTTTTACATCATTTTCTATTCCATCACAAAAATACACAAACTATTAAATAAAATATTTTTATAATGACTTAATCTAATTAAATTACGATAATTATGCATAACACGCAAAAGTTACATTTAATTAAAATTCGAGAAGTAATTATTACGATAATTTAAAATTAAAATATTACAATACATATTACGAACAAATTTAATTTGCATTCCTTCCAAAACGTTGCCATATATTTTTGATCAAATCAGCTCGCAATGCCATATGTTTTCGGGAGTCTCGAACTCGATCTCTGTTATGCAGATATCTGTTAATACCCACGATACTATCGGTGGAATACCGAAAACCCGACTCGTTTGAACTTTCACTGATGTTTTGAGGTCACTCATGGATAAATTCGTTTATATCCACCAACTGTTCGTAAGAGTCACGTTCGTCCTCCACGATCATCTTGTGCAAGATTATGCATGCAGTCATAATTTTACCGAGAATATCTGGACTCCATGCTAGCGATGGCCTTTTCACGATGGCGAATCTTGCTTGAAGCACTCCAAACGCATGTTCCACATCTTTCCTTGCTGCTTCCTGAAATTGGGCAAACAATCTATCTTTAGGTGTCTGAGGAAGAAGGATTGATTGTATAAATCCTGCCCATTTAGGATAATTGCCATCTGTGAGATAGTAACCCATATCATACGGGTTGTCATTCACTTCATATCTAACAGGTGGTGCATGCCCCTCCATAATGTGATCGAAAACTGGAGAACGTTGGAGGACATTGATATCGTTACACGATCCTGGGATCCCGAAAAATGAATGCCAAATCCATAGGTCGTAAGATCCAACAGCTTCCAGAACAAGTGTCGGTTTTCCACTTCGGCCTTGATATTTCCCCTTCCAAGCAGCTGGACAATTCTTCCATTCCCAATGCATACAATCGAGGCTGCCCATCATGCCTGGAAACCCTCGTAACTCACCAACTTGGAGCAGTCTTGTTAGGTCTGCTGGAGTAGGCGTTCGTAGATATTCAGCACCAAAATTACTAATGACACCTTCACAGAATTTTTGGAGAGACATTCTTGTTGTTGCTTCGCTGAGACGTAAGTACTCGTCCACCTCGTCTGCCGCTACACCATATACTAACATTCGGAGCGCTGCAGTACATTTTTTGATACGTGATATGCTAAGTCGACCCACAGCATCTGCTCGTTGCTGGAAGAAGATATCGGTAGCCTCGAGCGTGTTTGCAATTCGAAGGAAAACATTCTTCTACATTCGAAACCTTCTTCTGAAAATACGATCACCATACACCGGACCGACAATAAAATAATCTGCAATTAGACGATTATAACCAACTATCCTATCTCTGTCCGGGTTAGAAGTCTGTCTCCTCCTCCTGCGTGGAGGTTGCATATTAAGGTAAGAGGAGAGGTACTCCACAACTACGTTGGTTGTTTGGTCTATTGCCTCATCTAGGGCATCAGATGATGAAGATGAGGAGTTGGAGTTAGAAGAATTGTCACTGGTCATACTTGTCACTTGGGGTTTCAGGAGGACTTGTGGTTTAAGGTTCATTTTACAAGAACCTCCTATTTGTAACATTAATTCCTATCTGGGACAGGGTTAAATCCATATCGTTCATCTTTGTCGGTGGATTCTAGATCGTTGAAGGTTTTAAAACGAATCTTAATTATTCACATCACATGCGTTGTCAGAAGCATCTTATGTGTTCACATCTCTTGTGTTGTCAGACGAATCTTAACTGTTAATGTCTCATGCGTTGTCGGAAGCATATTAAATTATTCACGTCTCATACGTTGTCGGGCGAATCTTAATTGTTAATGTCTCAGGCGTTGTCCGAAGCATCTTAACTATTCACGTCTCATGTGTTATCGGACGAATCTTAATTGTTCACGTTTCATGCATTGTCGGACGAATCTTAACTGTTCATGTTTCATACGTTGTCGGAAGCATCTTATGTGTTCACATTTGAAAGGTGAAAATGAATCGTTTCATGTCTATCTCTGAAGAATGTTATATAAACAAACACTTCTGACTTCATTTCCTACAAATCGACTTAAGCCACCAGCGCAACTTACACCAAAATGTCTTCGCCTGACCAGAATCGTGAGTTACATCGTGGACGAGGAACCCCTCGGCCACTATTTCCCAGTGGTTATGGACATGTTCCACATCCGAACCCCTACCAATTTGACCCTTACAACCATCCAAGTTCTTCACAAAATCCACCACCGCAATATTTTCCACCACCGCAATATTTCCCACAACAACACTCTTTACCACCACCACAATATTTCCAACCACAACAATCTTTACCACCACAACAATATGACAACCCATTACCCCCTTATGAAATATATGCCAACTTACTTAGTGGACAAACCACTACGAACTTCCCAAATAATATTTCCGATGATGAGAGTCAAAACGACGACCACCCATCTGCCCAACCAACACAACGCACGTTGTCTCGATCGCCAGCGCGATCACCACAATTACACAAGGTGAAGGTCTGGTCCACGTTGGATGACGAAGCGTTGATCTCGTCTTACATGCAAGTTAGTATGGATGTTGCTGTAGGTACCTCACAGAAAGCCGGAGCTTTGTGGGGGTAGAGTGGCACGCGTGTACGAGCAGGCCGTTTGCTTGAACATTAAGATAGTCCCACGCCTCTCGGACTCCTTAAAAGGTCGTTGGAGGAGGTTTGCACCACTAGTAATGAAGTGGGGCGGTTGTTACGATGAAGTTCTACGAAGGCAAAGGAGCGGATACAACCATGGAGATGTTGTTCGTGACGCGCATAAAATTTACGAATCCACTGTCGGTTCTAAGTTCACATTCCTCCATGCATGGGAAATGTTACGCAAGTACCCAAAGTGGGAGTCGTTCATAAAACCCGGTGCGGGAAAGACAACACGTGCACGCCCACAAATAAATGAACGGGAGGAAATAGATAGTACTCTGACAACAAGAAGCTGGAGCAAGAGAAAGAGCACAGAAGGCTCTTCGACTCGGTCACCTCCGTCAGACAAAGCAACACCAGATGAAATCCCACAACAACCCTTTCAGCGCCCAGAAGGGGTAAAAAAGGCAAAGAAGAAGGGAAAAGGCCTAGCACCAAATCAACTGGACCACCGGGTTGCAGAGCTCTCTTCGAGACTTGAAATGTTTCACAAGTTAGTGGTGAAAAATCGGAGCGAAAACATATGTTGAAGCTAGCCAGGGGAAAATAGCATTGATGAACACATTGTTTAGTAAGTCGAAGCGCACAAAAGTGAAGGAGCAGACATTTACAAAGTTGCTGGATTGGGCCGAGAAAATGGACATCTTTAATTTTCTTTGAATGTCTAAAATTTAGTTTACTTATGTATTTCGTTTTTCTTCGGGTTTAAGTTAATTTACAATTATGTACTTTGCTTAAGTAAATTTCCTTCGTATTTTCAATTATGGAAGTAGTAGTTGTGTTATGTACTTGGTTATTGATCGTATTAAGTTAATTTATTTTTCTTTATTTGGGTTACAATTGACTCATACTTATGATTTTCACTTCGACAGGTCAGACGGGTCAACCAGTGAGGTGGCAGGGGTTTCAAAGGGGCAGCGCCCCCGAGAAACCAGACGCAATGTATTTTGGACTTGATGATTTTCCATTAATTTTGTATTAGTATACTTAATTTAATCGATTTTTTACTAATTTTCATTATTTATTTTAATATTCAGAAATAAGATCTAATTATATAAAAACATATACATATCATTTAACAAATATAAAAAACATATTTTAAAACATTTAATAAACAAAACAAAAAACAAAAATAATAATTCAACCAACCCGGGTTGGCCATGTGGCCAACCCGGGGGCGAATTTTGGATCGGGTCCCCGACCAAGGTCGGGGACCCGACCTGACTTTTCCCCCGTTAAGGGGGGCTGGGGTCGGGTTGAATCCCGACCCGACCCCAAAGAGCACCCGTTAAGGGTGCTCTTAGGGTGTCAGGCAGAGTGTACACTCCACAATCAATTGCAACTTGTACCACCTTTTCGTCCTATTTGTACAAAACACTGATAGGAAGGAAATGGACATGATTCGTCCACAGATAGTCAGTAATCATATTCAATATTTTAAGTATATGAATATCATTTTTTTCATATTAAGATGAATACAGATATTAGAATGTATCATATCCAATTAGTTATTTGCTTTCGTTCTTTTCTTCTTGAAAGGTCTCTTGGTCATTTATTTGACCAATCCGATAGTGCTACAAGATTGTATCATTCACGTGAGTTATCTTAGTTTCTCTTTCGTTATTGTTTGTTTGAGTTTGTTCATTATTTATTTCAAGCAAATAGAAATCATTCCATATGAATGTATTTGCATAGAAAATTCCATTCTTCGATATAGACAAGCAAGAATTAAAATATTTATTAAAATTTATCCATATCCAAAACTTGATACAGAATAGTTCTTGCTAATCGAAGGTACATAACAAACATTCTACAAAGCATAAATTTAAATCACTAGACTATTGAAGTTTCATAGAATCTTGTACAATCACAGCGATGCTTGTACTATTTCTAATCTTCAATATCATCTCGTTCCCAACAAGTTCCTTCCTATCCTTCAATAGCTGCACATCAAAATTATGTGAGCACAAGATCCGATAACCATTACCAAATCAAGGATAGAGGTGATTAAATTTATCTCAATAACAAACATACCTATGGCGTTTCTCGGGCGCCTACGTTCAATCATCCCATTTTCAAGGTCTTCCTTGTACTTGGGGCAATTAGGTCGGATGTGTCCTTTTTCACCGCAGTGAAAGCACTCCGTGTTGGGAGTTGGAGATTTGTAAGATTTCTCCCTTGAGGCACTCCCATGAGCACCTCCTACTCCCTAGCTCTTTATTGACGTATCTTTGGTAAATTTGCCTTTACCTTTGTTGATCTTTTTGCTCATCTCATGGACGGCAAGGACGTGATTGTCCTGACCTTTGCCCATGTCAACTTCAGCCGTTTTGAGAGCGTTGTGAAGCTCCTCAAGACTCACCCCTTTTTCACGCACATGATAGTGCATCACAAAGTCCTTGAAGGACGGGGCTAGAGAGCCAAGAATCAGATCTTCGGCAATGTCCTCGGGCATTGGAGAAGAGAGCTTCGACAATTTCTCAAGGTATCCTTGCATCGTGAGAAAATGCATGGATACCGATGTTCCCTCCGCCATATGGCACCTTGTGAGTGCGATGGTGGTCTTATAGCGCTCCTTTCGGGCACTATCCATGAACATCTTGGTTAGAGCCTCCATGGTCTTCTTGGGTTTTGAATCCAAGTATTTCGCTTGAAGCGAGTCACCCATGGAAGCTAGTATAAGACCGTGAACTTGGTTCTCTTGGTCTTCCCACTTGGCTATCGCCTCTTTCTCTTTATCGGTTGCCTTCTCATTTAATTTTGGGATTTCACCATCCAAAATATGAGATAGTTTTTCAAACCTCAACACGATATTGAGATTGAGTTGCCATTTCATGAAGTTTGAGCCATCATTTTGCAAAGGGTTCTTTTCGATCATAGATCGCACAATTGGTTGGATATTTGACATTTCTACAAAATAAATTATATAGGTTTTAATGCCAATTTTATGTTTTAATACATACATACATACATATATATATATCGAATATGATGTAAATACTGCAAATAAAATCTTGCCCGTAAATGCAGTAATCCAAGATCCCATCAATTGTAATATAGACTAGCTAAGGGCTATCGAATACATTACAACATCAAGGTAAGAAAAACATTTTCTAATCACAACCCTTTTTGAATTTTAGCAATATTAGCATCTTCAAACTCTTGTGATTCTTGTCGTTTTAATTATGAGGGAATACGACCTATCCTCGTAAGAAAAACTTTTTCCCAAAACCGAGCGAGGGCTCTAGGTAATGTTAAGAAAACTTATTTTCATTTGTTACGAGATACGTTTATCTATTGTATTCACAACTAAACATACTTGGGGTTCACTAGGGTGAAACACACCTCATATATTTAATTGTGGCACAACAACAGACAACCTTTATATCTCCCACTATTCCCAAAGATAGAGGGAGCTATCTCCCGCTAAGGGCGAGCAGAGTATCCCTCGCTCAATGGCTGCTAGTGGATGAAATAAGAAGGAAAAATTAATCTTAATTTTGGTGGACAATTTCATTTATCAACATGTGATTTTGAATTTTAGTTTATCATGCATATTAAAATTTATACACATCCTAACATTCACCATTCATCACATGCATAGCAGAAATTATAAAAACAGAAATTAAACATTCACACAATCCATATCGCGTGAGTTTATATGTTCCCTTTGATCCTTGATCTTCGATCCCTGATCCTCGATCCTCGATCAATGCGCTATTCGGCGACTTCCTCTTGCACTGGAGATGTAGATTTTACAGAAAAATAAACATGCTCCTCACATTCGATAAAACCGACTAGTGCAAGTCCTATGTAAAAACCTCTCATATGCAAATGCAACTATCTAAAATACGGAAATAGAGAGAATTTTGGCTTTTACATACATAAGCCCCTGTATAATCATAATTACATACATTTGTAGTGTCTGATTTGGAACATATAAACTCACAATCCTGCAAAGCAACTCAAGCATCCATGCACGCAATTGCTATAAACTACAGAATCTAATTTATCAATCATCTAGAATTCTCAACAATTCTTTGAAAAATATTTTGAAATCCATTAAAAACATTTTTCATACATCCATAGTTCACAAATTAATTATGAACCGCTGTTCATCCAATTTCCAATGGAAAGATGAATCGCAATTTTTTCGGTTTTGTTGATTATCTTACAAAATAATCGTTTATACTTAAAACGAAATTATTGCAAGTTAGACTTATGTCTAAATCATAATTCTAATAATTATATGTCATGTTTTAAACATTCAAAACATTTAAAACGAATTATTATAAAGAATTATTTCAACAAACATTTAAAGACCGAAAAACCGGTAAAACGAATTGTTTAAATCCTAGATGGTAAACTAGATTTGTTTACAGCCATAAATCATGAGAAAATTGAACCCTAAGCTCTGATACCACTGTTGGATTTCATGTTTAATTATACATATATATTTTCGGAATTTTTATGTATAATAAGGATCAATTACAATTTTCTTTGATTTATTTCATGCGTGCATCGGTTTGTTTTAACATCTAGTTTCAAAACTCTATTAAAACAAACAAGGGCTCCGAAATTCATACCTAGAAGTTCTCAAAAACTTCTTGAAGATTCGGAGACGTTGGGGATGCTTCTCGCCGCGCCGGATGCCTCCGAGTGTTCACCGAAACCCTAAACAAGGTTGGAGAGAAAGGAGCTAGCCAATCGATCTCCAAACAAGCTTAGAATCTAGCTACAAACCCCTTCCTTAGCCTCTGAGATTTCTCCTTCCAAAGACTTAGAAAACTAAGATAATTTTCGTGGGTTTTTGTGGTGAATTAAGAGAGAAAATAATTATTGAATTGTGTAACCCAATTAGGGAGAATAAGGACCTATTTATAGGTTCCAATCTTACTCTTAATCATGGCTATTCTTTAGCCACGTTTTTCTTTACATTTTCTCTCATAAATTAATTCCTTAATGCATTACATGCACCCACAAAACGTTTGACCAAGTTTGGAGCTAATCCAACCATCAATCAAATTAATCTCTTAATAATCAAAGGCAGAAAATCGATCGCTGTTCGGTTTACCGAGTCCCACTCGGTTAACCGAATTTGTCACGATCGTTTAACCGAGTACGTGACGGATGACCGAATCTTAAGGGGAAAAATTCTCCTTAACCGATCGGACTCATTCACGTGTAAGACCGAGTGCTATTCGGTTAACCGAAAATATCGGAACTTGACATTGTTCGGTCGAACGTTTCTGGTTCGGTACACCGTACCAAAGCTCCAGGCACTTTGGTCAAGTTCGGTCAATCAATTACGATTATCCGTTCCATGTTCGGTTGACCGATCCATAGATCCTTCGGTCGACCGAACCTCAACGGATTACCGAACTTCTACCCGATTTTGCCTATTTCAAATTTTGGATTTATTTCCAACAAAATTTGAACTTAAGGGGGTTTTAGCAAATTCACAACTTATGCAATGTATTATCCTATGCAACAATAAATTATTGCACCCCATAATATATGCATCTCATATGAATTTATCATGATTCTAATTATGTTTATATACAACATAATTGATTTTACTTGTTCACCACATGTGTCTTATTTTCTATGAGAAACCCGACACATCATATGAACCAAAAATCAAGCTTCTTGTTTCACGGTTTTTGCGGTGTGACCTATGGGAGGATCTAAACTAAGTTGGCAGTGATATTAAGAGCTTAATATCACAAGCTATAAGCGGTATCTAGCTACACATTATAGCTCCCAATTAGTTAGATGTCTTAATTCCACTCGAACCAAAACCCGATCCATTTAGTGATGGAGTGCACCACTTGTGTCCGTCCCTTGCCTCATGATATTAAGAATACACACAAAGTAGTGTTGTGTCATCTTTGTATTAGTATTCATTTCTTGATCTCTTTAAGCTAGTTATAAATATGTGACTTAACTCAAATCACATTGTGCACATTATAACTTTGCTTTATCAAGGGGCCCACTAATATCATCACTCAATTAAGAGGGGCAATGATAATCTTTTGACTAACTATCTTCTCCAACGAAAGTTATACTTAACCAACCGATGCCTTTACACTACACTGATCGATAGTTCAAGACACTGATCTAATTAAGTATTCCTTAAGTGATTAGATATAAGTCTCATATCAAAGGACCTAAGACACAGTAAAATATTAATGACACAGAAACACATTTCTATAATATTTTACTTATTAGGTCTATTCAGTATACAAAAGTAATATTTTCCTCTTTTGCATACCCGTGTCGTCACTCACTTGTAGAGCTACAATGATCTATGACCAACACGATAATCTTAACTCGGTAATTAATGTCCCATGTTAATTACCATGATTGCGAATATCTTTTGTTTTATGTAAACCAATATCTTTTAGAGCTCTACGGTTAAGGACCAAGAGCCTCTTCCTTAACACTTCTAAAAGACGAATAACATAAACAAGGAACAAAATGATTTCTCATTCAATTCATAATAATTGACATTTAAAAGTAAAACTTTTAGAACACATTCCCTTCAATCTCCCACTTGTTATCAAAGTTTTCTTTCACATACATTCTCAATGCATAAAACATCAATAACTAGGGTAACCTTCCCAAATCACCTATCAAGCCAATCCACATGGACCCTCGGATCCATGGACTCGAAATATATATTTCGTCTCTTAGCTTGGTATGAAGGTTTGTTGAATGGATCAGTTGTGCCACTGTTGTGTCCACCTATTTATTTATTTATTTTGTCTTTCGTTGGTGGTTGAGTTAGCTGTAGTGATATTACTCCTAACTACACTAGCTCATACCTCCACCTTCGATAATGATGACGTATCATCACTCCAACCTCTTATTGTCTAGAATTCCTATAAGAATTGCATCAAAACAGCCCTCGGCTATTTTCTCCTTTGTCTTCCATAAACAAGAACCTTATCTTTAGTCTGGTTAAGGTACTTCAGAATATTCTTGACCGCAATCCTACGATTAGGACTTGCGTTGGATTGGTGACCACTTGTCACGTTTAGAGCATACGAGATATTGAGCCTTGTGCAAGTCATTGTGTACATGGTCCTTCCTTTTGCCGAAGCATAAGGGATACCTTCATGTACTCCAAGTCTTTGTGTGATTGAGCACATTGAGACTTCTTGAGTTGCACACCTATACTCATACTTATTGGCATATTGTCCATATCGGAATTGTTCACCCTGAACATTTCAAAGACCTTGTCAATGTATGCACGTTGACTGAAGCCAATGAGTCTACGGGATGTATCTCAATGTATCTTGATTCTCAAGATAGGTTGAGCCTCATCCTTTTCTTTTCATTGAAATGCCGATTTCAATGAAATTTCTCGTTTGCTAATGCTAAGGTATATGATTGCTCACGAGCAATATGTCATCGACATATGAGATCAGAAGTACTACATGGCTCCCACTAATCTCCTTGTATATACAAGGTACTCCTTTACTTTGAATGAAGTGAATCTTCTTCACCTCTTCGTCAAAGCGTTTGTTCCAACTCCTCGATGCTTGTTTCAATCCACAAATGGATTCTCGAAACTTGCATTTCTTCTCGCTATTATTTGGATCATCAAAACCTTGAGGTTGTACCATGTACATATCCTCCTCCAAGTTCCTGTTTAAGGAACGCCATTTCGATATCCATCTTCCATATCCCACAATTGTGAAATGCGGTAATAGTGAGCATAATCCGAATAGATTTTAATATGACAACTTCTCAAAAATTTCATCAAAGTCAATTTCTTGAATTTGAGTATAACTTTTGCTACAAGCCTTGCTTCGTAGGTTGTCAAGTTACTATCCATGTCTATCTTCCTCCTAAAAGCTCACTTATACCAAATGATATTTTCTCTTGAGGAAGGCTAATCAAGTTTCATACTTGATTATCATACATGGATTCTACTTCGGATTCCATGGCTTTTAACCATAGTTTGGAGTCTTTTCTATTGCTTCTCGGAAGGTCGAGGGATCTTTGGTATCTAGTACCATGATCTCATGAAGTCCCACATACTTATTGGGTTTCTTCCTTTCCCTCATTGACCTTCTTAGTTCTTTTGGTTCTTCTCGTGTCTCTCGAACTTCTTCCACAATTTCTTGAGGAATAGGTTCATGTTCGACTCTCGAACACACACCAGGTGAGGATGATTGAGATTCTCTCACAATTTCTTATAAGGATCTCTCACTCATGCTCCCACTAACCAAATGAATCTCGGCTGGGCCTTCATGATCTTTAATGCAACATTCACATCATGATCTTGTAGAGTATCTTGAGTTTTCTCAAGCTCAACTCTACTCCCACTACTTTTCTCTCTTTTCCAGAAATTCCAGAAAAACATATCTCTCTCTACAATCTTTCGATTGGAGGTGATATATCAAAAGTAGTATCCTCCTGTCATACGAGGACAACCTATATAGAAGCACTTATCCGCTTTTGGTTGAAGCTTGGTCGACATCAATTTCTTGATGTATACCTCACAACCCCAAATCTTGAGAAAGTTGAGCTTAGGTGTCTTTCAACTCCATAGCTCATAAACCATTTTCTCCACGGATTTGGATGAAACATTATTTAGTGAGTTTGTCATTATTTGTAGTGCATAATTCCAAAAGTAAATCGGCAATTTAAATTGACTTATTATTGATCGAACCATGTCGAGCAATATCCTATTCCTACTTTAGGAATGAGTCAAATTAGGTATTCTAAGCACTCACCCCTACGACTTTTCATAGAGACTCGATATTCTTGTTGAGTTGGTTCGCTACTCCATTCTCGAATTCCTTGAACTTGTCAAAGAATTCATTTTTGCTTCCCATTAGACAAATATAGCCATAATGACTATAGTTGTCCGTGAACAAAATGAAGTACCTTAAACCGTCTCTTGCACTTGTACTTATCGGACCACATACATTAGAATGTATCATATCCAATTAGTTATTTGCTTTCGTTCCTTTCTTCTTGAAAGGTCTCTTGGTCATTTATTTGACCAATCCGATAGTGCTACAAGATTGTATCATTCACGTGAGTTATCTTAGTTTCTCTTTCGTTATTGTTTGTTTGAGTTTGTTCATTATTTATTTCAAGCAAATAGAAATCATTCCATATGAATGTATTTGCATAGAAAATTCCATTCTTCGATATAGACAAGCAAGAATTAAAATATTTATTAAAATTTATCCATATCCAAAACTTGATACAGAATAGTTCTTGCTAATCGAAGGTACATAACAAACATTCTACAAAGCATAAATTTAAATCACTAGACTATTGAAGTTTCATAGAATCTTGTACAATCACAGCGATGCTTGTACTATTTCTAATCTTCAATATCATCTCGTTCCCAACGAGTTCCTTCCTATCCTTCAATAGCTGCACATCAAAATTATGTGAGCACAAGATCCGGTAACCATTAACAAATCAAGGATAGAGGTGATTAAATTTATCTCAATAACAAACATACCTATGGCGTTTCTCGGGCGCCTACGTTCAATCATCCCATTTTCAAGGTCTTCCTTGTACTTGGGGCAATTAGGTCGGATGTGTCCTTTTTCACCGCAGTGAAAGCACTCCGTGTTGGGAGTTGGAGATTTGTAAGATTTCTCCCTTGAGGCACTCCCATGAGCACCTCCTACTCCCTTGCTCTTGATTGACGTATCTTTGGTAAATTTGCCTTTACCTTTGTTGATCTTTTTGCTCATCTCATGGACGGCAAGGACGTGATTGTCCTGACCTTTGCCCATGTCAACTTCAGCCGTTTTGAGAGCGTTGTGAAGCTCCTCAAGACTCACCCCTTTTTCACGCACATGATAGTGCATCACAAAGTCCTTGAAGGACGGGGCTAGAGAGCCAAGAATCAGATCTTCGGCAATGTCCTCGGGCATTGGAGAAGAGAGCTTCGACAATTTCTCAAGGTATCCTTGCATCGTGAGAAAATGCATGGATACCGATGTTCCCTCCGCCATATGGCACCTTGTGAGTGCGATGGTGGTCTTATAGCGCTCCTTTCGGGCACTATCCATGAACATCTTGGTTAGAGCCTCCATGGTCTTCTTGGGTTTTGAATCCAAGTATTTCGCTTGAAGCGAGTCACCCATGGAAGCTAGTATAAGACCGTGAACTTGGTTCTCTTGGTCTTCCCACTTGGCTATCGCCTCTTTCTCTTTATCGGTTGCCTTCTCATTTAATTTTGGGATTTCACCATCCAAAATATGAGATAGTTTTTCAAACCTCAACACGATATTGAGATTGAGTTGCCATTTCATGAAGTTTGAGCCATCATTTTGCAAAGGGTTCTTTTCGATCATAGATCGCACAATTGGTTGGATATTTGACATTTCTACAAAATAAATTATATAGGTTTTAATGCCAATTTTATGTTTTAATACATACATACATATATATATCGAATATGATGTAAATACTGCAAATAAAATCTTGCCCGTAAATGCAGTAATCCAAGATCCCATCAATTGTAATATAGACTAGCTAAGGGCTATCGAATACATTACAACATCAAGGTAAGAAAAACATTTTCTAATCACAACCCTTTTTGAATTTTAGCAATATTAGCATCTTCAAACTCTTGTGATTCTTGTCGTTTTAATTATGAGGGAATACGACCTATCCTCGTAAGAAAACCTTTTCCCAAAACCGAGCGAGGGCTCTAGGTAATGTTAAGAAAACTTATTTTCATTTGATACGAGATACGTTTATCTATTGTATTCACAACTAAACATACTTGGAGTTCACTAGGGTGAAACACACCTCATATATTTAATTGTGGCACAACAACAGACAACCTTTATATCTCCCACTATTCCCAAAGATAGAGGGAGCTATCTCCCGCTAAGGGCGAGCAGAGTATCCCTCGATCAATGGCTGCTAGTGGATGAAATAAGAAGGAAAAATTAATCTTAATTTTGTTGGACAATTTCATTTATCAACATGTGATTTTGAATTTTAGTTTATCATGCATATTAAAATTTATACACATCCTAACATTCACCATTCATCACATGCATAACAGAAATTATAAAAACAGAAATTAAACATTCACACAATCCATATCGCGTGAGTTTATATGTTCCCTTTGATCCTTGATCTTCAATCCCTGATCCTCGATCCTCGATCAATGCGCTATTCGGCGACTTCCTCTTGCACTGGAGATGTAGATTTTACAGAAAAATAAACATGCTCCTCACATTCGATAAAACCGACTAGTGCAAGTCCTATGTAAAAACCTCTCATATGCAAATGCAACTATCTAAAAGACGGAAATAGAGAGAATTTTGGCTTTTACATACATAAGCCCCTGTATAATCATAATTACATACATTTGTAGTGTCTGATTTGGAACATATAAACTCACAATCCTGCAAAGCAACTCAAGCATCCATGCACGCAATTGCTATAAACTACAGAATCTAATTTATCAATCATCTAGAATTCTCAACAATTCTTTGAAAAATATTTTGAAATCCATTAAAAACATTTTCATACATCCATAGTTCACAAATTAATTATGAACCGCTGTTCATCCAATTTCCAATGGAAAGATGAATCGCAGTTTTTTCGGTTTTGTTGATTCTCTTACAAAATAATCGTTTATACTTAAAACGAAATTATTGCAAGTTAGACTTATGTCTAAATCATAATTCTAATAATTATATGTCATGTTTTAAACATTCAAAACATTTAAAACGAATTATTATAAAGAATTATTTCAACAAACATTTAAAGACCGAAAAACCGGTAAAACGAATTGTTTAAATCCTAGATGGTAAACTAGATTTGTTTACAGCCATAAATCATGAGAAAATTGAACCCTAAGCTCTGATACCACTGTTGGATTTCATGTTTAATTATACATATATATTTTCGGAATTTTTATGTATAATAAGGATCAATTACAATTTTCTTTGATTTATTTCATGCATGCATCGGTTTGTTTTAACATCTAGTTTCAAAACTCTATTAAAACAAACAAGGGCTCCGAAATTCATACCTAGAAGTTCTCAAAAACTTCTTGAAGATTCGGAGACGTTGGGGATGCTTCTCGCCGCGCCGGATGCCTCTGAGTGTTCACCGAAACCCTAAACAAGGTTGGAGAGAAAGGAGCTAGCCAATCGATCTCCAAACAAGCTTAGAATCTAGCTACAAACCCCTTCCTTAGCCTCTGAGATTTCTCCTTCCAAAGACTTAGAAAACTAAGAGAATTTTCGTGGGTTTTTGTGGTGAATTAAGAGAGAAAATAATTATTGAATTGTGTAACCCAATTAGGGAGAATAAGGACCTATTTATAGGTTCCAATCTTACTCTTAATCATGGCTATTCTTTAGCCACGTTTTTCTTTACATTTTCTCTCATAAATTAATTCCTTAATGCATTACATGCACCCACAAAACGTTTGACCAAGTTTGGAGCTAATCCAACCATCAATCAAATTAATCTCTTAATAATCAAAGGCAGAAAATCGATCGCTGTTCGGTTTACCGAGTCCCACTCGGTTAACCGAATTTGTCACGATCGTTTAACCGAGTACGTGACGGATGACCGAATCTTAAGGGGAAAAATTCTCCTTAACCGATCGGACTCATTCACGTGTAAGACCGAGTGCTATTCGGTTAACCGAAAATATCGGAACTTGACATTGTTCGGTCGAACGTTTCTGGTTCGGTACACCGTACCAAAGCTCCAGGCACTTTGGTCAAGTTCGGTCAATCAATTACGATTATCCGTTCCATGTTCGGTTGACCGATCCATAGATCCTTCGGTCGACCGAACCTCAACGGATTACCGAACTTCTACCCGATTTTGCCTATTTCAAATTTTGGATTTATTTCCAACAAAATTTGAACTTAAGGGGGTTTTAGCAAATTCACAACTTATGCAATGTATTATCCTATGCAACAATAAATTATTGCACCCCATAATATATGCATCTCATATGAATTTATCATGATTCTAATTATGTTTATATACAACATAATTGATTTTACTTGTTCACCACATGTGTCTTATTTTCTATGAGAAACCCGACACATCATATGAACCAAAAATCAAGCTTCTTGTTTCACGGTTTTTGCGGTGTGACCTATGGGAGGATCTAAACTAAGTTGGCAGTGATATTAAGAGCTTAATATCACAAGCTATAAGCGGTATCTAGCTACACATTATAGCTCCCAATTAGTTAGATGTCTTAATTCCACTCGAACCAAAACCCGATCCATTTAGTGATGGAGTGCACCACTTGTGTCCGTCCCTTGCCTCATGATATTAAGAATACACACAAAGTAGTGTTGTGTCATCTTTGTATTAGTATTCATTTCTTGATCTCTTTAAGCTAGTTATAAATATGTGACTTAACTCAAATCACATTGTGCACATTATAACTTTGCTTTATCAAGGGGCCCACTAATATCATCACTCAATTAAGAGGGGCAATGATAATCTTTTGACTAACTATCTTCTCCAACGAAAGTTATACTTAACCAACCGATGCCTTTACACTACACTGATCGATAGTTCAAGACACTGATCTAATTAAGTATTCCTTAAGTGATTAGATATAAGTCTCATATCAAAGGACCTAAGACACAGTAAAATATTAATGACACAGAAACACATTTCTATAATATTTTACTTATTAGGTCTATTCAGTATACAAAAGTAATATTTTCCTCTTTTGCATACCCGTGTCGTCACTCACTTGTAGAGCTACAATGATCTATGACCAACACGACAATCTTAACTCGGTAATTAATGTCCCATGTTAATTACCATGATTGCGAATATCTTTTGTTTTATGTAAACCAATATCTTTTAGAGCTCTACGGTTAAGGACCAAGAGCCTTTTCCTTAACACTTCTAAAAGACGAATAACATAAACAAGGAACAAAATGATTTCTCATTCAATTCATAATAATTGACATTTAAAAGTAAAACTTTTAGAACACATTCCCTTCAATAATGAGAGAAGAGAATGGGAGAAGAAAAAGGAGAGAAGTGAGAGGAGAAGAGAAAAGGAGAAGAGCAAGAGAAGAGAAAGGAATGAGTAAGCTCACAAGGCTACATGGGATGACTCTTCATCACCATCATCATCATCTTCCTCGCAAAGTAAAAGAGAGGTTGCCCATTCATGCTTCATGGCTATTGAAGATAATCAAAGTGAGGTAGACTCTAACTCTTGTTCTATTAGATCATGCTCAACTAAGTCTTATTATTGTGATAGCTCAAATTCTAGTGCAAATGATGAAACATATACACCTGATGAGCTTCAAAATGCATTTAATGACTTAGTTAAACTACATGAGATCATTTGTGACAAAAATAAGAATGCTAGAAAATTGATAAATGATCTCCAAAGCCAAATTGAAACATGCATGAATGAGAAGAATCAGGTGCTAGCTAGACTTGAAAATAATGCATCAACTATTGATAGTTTAAATGCAACACCTAGTGATATTGAACATTTAGATCTTCAACTTGCAATGTGTAATTAAGAAAAGATCTTGAAAGATTCACTAATGGAAGTAAGAACTAAGATGCTTAATATGTTTTTAGGAAGTCAAAGGCAATCCTTGCAAAAACATGGTTTAAGATATAATGATTCATATGTTAAAAACCATGTAATTCATACAACTTTAAATGGAAAGTACTTAGTTGTAAAGCATAACTCTTCAAGTGTGTGGGCTCCTAAAACCAAAATAGTTTGGATTCCCAAAGATAACATTCAAGGACCCAAAGTTGTTTGGGTACCAAAATCTACACTTGTAGGTACTTGATGAGGAGATCGGTGGTGACCGAGCAAGCTTAAGAGTCGAATTCAAAGCCGGTTGCATCACCAAATGGAGCTTAGAATAAATTCAAAGCTTCAAAATGGGTATAAATTTCTATCATCTTAAATTTTGATCAAATTGGTTCTAGTCTAGATATTTAATATGCTTAATTGACATATCATATCTTCATTCATTGCATATCTTGAAATTTGATTAACATCCATTGCTTAGTATCAAATTTGTAAATGGATGTCAAAATGGGGAATTAATACATCACATGACTAGTTGTTATATTTTTCTTAATGTTAAAGGGGGAGAATTAGAATTGAACTTAATCGAAAAATCATATTCATATCGATAGGGGAGTTTATTGAATATTATTTACTTAGAGTAATGAAGTGCAACATTCAGGGGGAGCAACTTCATTACAAGACATCCAAATTCCATGTTAATCTTATATTTTTTGATGGATGTCAAAGGGGGAGAGATAATTAAGGGGGTAACTTGAAATTTGATTATCATTGAACAAAAACTATGCACATCCATATGGGGAGCATTTTTATACATAGTCTACATCTAGAAATTTCAAGTATTAAGATATAGGTTGCCATCACCAAAAAAATGGAGATTGTTGGTTTTTTGGCCTTAATATATGTTTTGATGATTTAATCAACCTAATCTTAATTGTAATTAATGTAGAGTAGATACATATTACATAACATATATATTGTATTGTGCTAACCTCTACAGGTAATCAAGACTCAAGGAAGAAAGGAAATCAAGTCAAGATATGTATTAAAGCTATATTGAAGACATGTAATCTTGTTTTCTTTGAGTCTTAGGAACATTGTGTAATTGAGAATACTTAAGCTAAAATCAACTCACATACACATAAGGTTACTTATAGAAGTCACACACAAAATTTCACATTATTTAGACTTTAATAGATCACCCAAACTAGAACCGGAAAATACTAAACCAAACCAGAACTGCCAGAACCTTTTCGGTCGACCGTTTGTTCCTTTAAATAGTTACTATTTTCTACCATCCTTTCGGACGACCGTCCAAACCTTTTCTGTCGACCGTGTAACAACAAATTTCCGACCATTAGACTTGTCGTATTATACCAACGGTCATATTCGAATTATTCACAAATACCCCAAAATACATAATTGCCTATCGGTCGACTATGGACCTATTCGGGCGACCGAACTTTTATTGTCTCCGATTTGTGCAACTTCCTGGACGTTTTCAGTCGACCGAAGAATTTGGATCGGTCGACCAAACTTGATCATTTTTATCAACCCCGTAGAGCCTGTTGATTTACGGTCGATCGAACCCTATTTGGTGTTTGACCGTTAACTTAAGTGTACCTAAGTTATAGCCTATCGTGGTCGACCGTTCATTTATCGGTCGACCGAACCGAGTTCAAAATTGCCCAACGGTCGACCGTTTTGCCCGATTCGGTCGACCGAACTTACTCGGAATTGAGACTTGCAGGTTGCTGTTTTATGATTCTTAATCAAACCTTACCCAACATAACCCCAACGGATATAACACCTTAGGAGCTTATAAATAGATGTTCCCATGACACAATTACACAACTCTTACACTTCTTATTCTCATATACATCTAAGAGAAAACTCGAAGTCTCTCATTCCCCAAATCATACTCTCCAAGCTTACACTTCCACATCTTTGATTAATTCCACATCCTAAGCTAAGTGTGCTCAAGGTTGATAGTGAAGACGCGAGCGGAGCTCGAGGGAGTTCGAGCGGAGCTTGCAAGAGAGGAAGTAGGCGGGAGGCCGAACCTCGATAAAATACGGTGCCTTCTT
Source organism: Triglochin maritima (assembly GCA_963682175.1). NCBI lineage: Eukaryota > Viridiplantae > Streptophyta > Magnoliopsida > Alismatales > Juncaginaceae > Triglochin > Triglochin maritima. Next base: position 20,197,096 of record OY821779.1, read on the forward strand.
GTTGGTTTGCATTCTCTTCCTTTGCTTGCTAGTTTAGTTTTTATCTCCGCTGCATATACTTGATTACTTAAACTAGTAGGTAATTAACATAAAAGTGATTAGAACTAAGCCCCCATTATGATCTTACAATTACATCATCCCCACATCCCAAATAAAACCACCAAATCCACCACATTTCAATACTAAATCCTCCCAATTCCCACACCAAATCACAAACTTTCCAACACCACCGACAACCCCACCATCTCACCTAGGAACATCGCCCCAGTACCACTGCCCCCGCCGTTCCAACGCAGAACTGGTGCGTCCCAGCTCGATTGGTGGAAAAAAAAACGAGCCAACTTGTTTTCTGCTCTCTCAAGTCAGCAGTCTCCCATGCTGCTTATGAGCCCATTAGGTTCATAATTTGAAAATATGTATATTAAAGTTTTTCTTCTCAACTTCTTCTTCGTAACAATTCTTGAATCGCCTTACTTGGACATCGAAGAAGAAAGTTATGCACAAAATATTAGCGATGTGCCGACTATCCAGTTTCCAAATACAGTCTGTCTTGAGACACTTTTTCACCCTCGTAACATCAGAATTTGGCAAGTCCTAAGAGAAACTAATATGCCCTCCTTTCAATTACCTTTCCAATGGATCTGAAACCATCTTCTGTATTTGGATTTTGACGTTATGAATAAAATAAGTGTCATGTGCTGACAGTCTAGACTTTCCTTATCCAGACTTTCCTATTTGATGTTAATAGACTATGGACGGAATTGTACCGTGGAGGGATTGGTGCGTCCTGCGCGGGACTGATGTGTCGTAGCACGTTTGGTGGAAAAATGATCCAGCTCGTTTGGTTGGAAAAGGCAGCTCATTGGTAGAACACAACTCGGTTTGTTTGGTGAAAATGACCCAACTCGTTTGGTAACAACGACCCAAGACTTCGGCTCGTTTGTTGAAAACAAGTCAACTCGTTTGGTAGAACGACCCAGCTTATTTAATGATTTTTACAACTTGTTTATCTTGATTCAATGTGTCCAGATGTTGTTAATTAAGTTGTCTCATGTAGAATAAATTGTTTCATGTATTAGAGAGAAGAATATATTTTTTAAAACAAACCAAATTGTTAACTGAGTTGCAACGATCCAGCTCGTTTGGTGAAAATAAGTCAACACGTTTAGTGAAAACGATCATGCTCATTGGTGCGTCCCGCGCATGACTACTGCGTCCTAGCTTGTTTGGTGGAAAAATGACTCAGCTCGGTGGAAAAATAACCATGCTCATTTATGTTGTTCTCTCAAATCAAAGTATATGTTGGTCTTAGAGCGCAAACAGAAATGAATCTCATCATCTCTACTACTGTGGGTCTTATGCAATAGTAACTGATGGGCAAGAACACCAGAGAACTGTAATTTGTCCTCCTCAAATAATTATCTGAACAAGGATTTGTTTGCCCTTTCCAGCACCCCAGTCGTACTCCCAAAACTTCTCTCTTATGTCATTCATAGGCTGACTTCCCCATGTATGTCACACAGCCGGGGAAATGATCCTTAGTTGGAATTATTAACTTCGACATCTACAAAAACCAAACAGGAAAAAACACAACCAGTTAAGAAACATGGGGAAATTTTCAAAGGAAAAGGAAATCAAACTCATATCGAGCCCATCGAGCTCGCAGTTGTTCACAATCAAACTAATCCTATCGAGCTCCCATGCAAAATGAATCAAACTAATATCGAACTTATCGAGGTAACAGAAAAAACGGTCTGATGATTTCTATCAAGCACAAGAATCGAGTACCTGTCGAACTACGATCGGACTTATCAAGCATCGTCGGACACACAGGAAAATTGTTCCACTTCCAACCCAGGCCACAAAACTCGGAGCAATACCAATAAATTGAGGTAATTAACTACTTTTTTGATAGAAACAATAACCTGACCTTAAATACAATATCAAAAAACTAAAAAAAGCATAAACAAAATGTGTCCTAAAACTCATCTTCGTCGTCGACTTCAATGGAGTAAGAAATAACATGACCGTAACAAAATTAAAATACAGATATGGATATAGATATGGATATGTGTCCTAAAACATATCCGTATCTGCAACTCAAATACAGATATGGATATAGTAATATGCATAGCTTATCCGTTTGCACCCCTAACAACAAACTTTCCACAATTTTAAAGTACAAAGACTAAAAAAATAGTATGATATCTAAGTATCCCTATTCTTCAGCTACGTATTTGCAAATGTTCTCGCAAAAACAAACGTCCACAAGTTGCAAACCGCCATACGTTTCCAGTACGAAATTATTACATAACACAGTCAACTCCAGTCCAAAGTCAATAGATATTTCTACACGATTGTACATCTCTCTTTAACGGGATGTGACCAAGTTTCAAGCTTGAGCCATCTAGACACGGCATCGCCAATTGATTTTTCTTGACAAAGCAAAAGCGTAAAAGCTTGTCCAACTATTTATTAGCACAAGACAAGCAGATCCTGGTTGTGACTTGTGACGAAGAACTTGGAGTAAGAAATAACATGACCGTAACAAAATTAAAACACATGGAAAGGAAAACAACGGTGTTGTGTGTGTTGTTTTACTATTTCCACGGAGAAGGCCACCAGTTTTTGGCATTTAATCCTCACCTCTAACAATAGGATCCACGTCTTCATTGGGACCAGTTTGTACTAAATATCTTATCTTCCACAACTCCACTGGTTTATAAACAGTCTCAATGGTTGTCTTGGTGTGCGGTATCATGGCAGTTGTGTCTCATTAAAAATTTCAAGTGTTGGTGTGAGATCTTGTTGTTTTTGAACTTGGGTGTGTTTTAGAATTTGAGTTGGAGATGGCTGTTGGAGGTGGTGGTGGGAGAGAGCTTGACCAGACTGCGACGTGGGCGGTCGCTTCGGTTTGTGCTGTGATTGTTATCATCTCGATTGCTTTGGAGAAAGTTCTTCATCATGTTGGACATGTAAGAATCTGAGTTTGAGTCACCCTATTTTTACTTTTTAGAATTGCCCAATTGGCTATAGATTAATGTTGATGAGAAATTGTCCTTAGCTTTGTGTAGGAAAAAATAGCGGTATATATATCTAAAGGTGGACTGACATTATTCGTTGTTGGTTTTGATGTTTCATAAGATATTTTCATAATCCAGTAGGCAGAATGTGCTTCTTCTTGTCAATTTGTCGACTTCATGTTGATGTTTCTTTTACTATTTTTGTCAGTAGGGGTAGGATATATAGAAAAATTTGAGTATGAAGTATGATAGTAAGTAGTATTGCTGATTTCTGCTCCTAAGGACATTTCCCAAGAAAAAAAGGGCAGTCATGCAGAGTGGAAGTACTTGTGATAAGAGGAGTTTCTGCATTATTTTTTTTTGAGTTCTAATTTATTTCCTATATTCTACCTTTTCTGAACGAAGAACTTGGCAGATGTTTCTCTGTTTTTTTCTTTTGGTTTCACTCTTAATAAATTATTTTTCCAGAAAGTTTGGTAGAGAGGTAACCTCAGAAATATGTTAATTTTGTTAACCAGTTTGTTATTTTGTTAACCAGTTTTCTTTCCCTTAATTCTATTTCTTGGTCAGTGGTTTGAAAAGAAAAAGAAGGCATCCATGGTGGAAGCTCTGGAGAAAGTTAAAGCTGGTAAAAAAATTCACCATGTGTTATATTACTTCAATTAATTCAACAAATGTAGAAAATATATTTTGATTTGATACTATTTTTACCCAATGTTTTTGTTTATTGGTATCTGAAATTCCGAATTTTTCTTTTCTTTCTACTATTTAGTTTCATGCTTACATAACATGAATATACTAGTTTTACCTAGGGGTGCACATGGGTTGGGTTCAACCCGAAACCCAACCCGAACCCGACTCGTCGGGTCGGGTTGGGTTGGGTTGGAGAGGGGTTCGGGTCGGGTCGGGTTGGGAAAATCAAAAACCCGAATTTTCGGGTCGGGTTCGGGTTGAGAGGGTCGGGTTGACCCAACCCAACCCGAACCCGATTTTTTTATTTTTTTATTTATTTTTTTTTTCCCAAATAAACCGGTCGACCGAGGGATGTTCAACCCGAACATCACTCGGTCGACCGTTTCCAACCCGAAAATTTCGGGTTTTCAAGCCACCGGTCGACCGTTTAAGCACCGGTCGACCGAACCCGACCAAGTTTGGGAGAAAAATTCCAAATTCGGGTTCAACCCGATCCAACCCGACCCAACCCGAAAATTTCGGGTCGGGTTGGGTTGAACCCAAACCTGTTCGGGTTCGGGTTGGGTTGGGTTTTTTCCCAACCCGAAAATTTCGGGTTGGGTCGGGTTGAGGCCCAAACCCGACCCAACCCGACCCATGTGCACCCCTAGTTTTACCCTCTCTTTTTTCTTAATCAAATCCCACTCAGAGATGCCAATAAACTTCTTTTTGTAGAACTGATGATTCTGGGGTTCATATCATTGTTATTGACTATGTTAACAAACTACATCGCGAAAATCTGCATACCGGAGAAAGTCGCAGACACCATGTTGCCCTGCAGCCTCAAACTGGACAAAGAAAATTCAAAGGAAAATGCAGGAAACCACAGGAGGCTTCTTTGGGATGAACTTCTAACTGTTTCTGCTTCGAACCGCAGATTTCTTGCTGCTGCTGTTGGCCCCTCTTGTCCCAAGGTAAGTAAGATGCTTGCAAAGCGAACATTGGATAATCAGTCTGTTTTGGTTGGAACTACAATTTTGAATTGGTCAAGTGGAAATCATGAATAGGTTTTTTGCCAAATCAACTTGGTTCGACTTTTGTAGTTTACAACTCCACTTCAAATTAATTTGCTTACAAAATTCAATCGAAGCTATAGAAATGACTTCAACCCAGGTCGAACTATACTTTGGTTTAGATTTGATATCCTTGCTTGCTTTTTTATCAAGTAGAAAATCATAAAAGCAAAAGCCAACAAAATAACAAATGAAAATATATGCTAAAATAAGCTCTGATTTTGTTTGAATGTGAGTAGACTTATGGTGTAAGAGAAAATTTGTAGGTCTAGTCTCTGTATTGAATTATATCTTGCATTTCGTGAGCACATATATCATAGCAATTATATTCAAAATAGAAATCGATTTGGTTTAGTTTGGGAAAACGCTCTACCTATTACCCAAATCAAACCAAATTCAATCATGTAACATCCTCAAACATCGGAAAATTTAAACTTTTAAAACACACAATGAACACGATGATATCACTAGAAGACACAGAAATCAGGTGCACCAACATATATATATATCATATATATATGAGTATTTCAAAAGTGTGATTACAACAAATGACTATAAAGAAATATACATGTAATCACTCTGACATCAAACTAAGAGAAATCAGGATTTGGTCGAGGCGTGCCTTTCCTCGGTATCCACCCCCTAACGTCGGTCATGACCTGAAAAGTAAACATGCAACAATGACTGAGTTTTCAGAAAGAAATCTCGTATGCCAATCCCCTAACACATTATGAAACTAGTACAACAAACCTAGCATGCAATTATATACATAGAAGGTAAGAATAACACAAGGCTGGACTCCAGGGCTCTTTCACCCAACCACAGCTACCATGACTAAGACAAGGATTCCAGGGCTCTTTCATCCAACCCCCTATCGCGCGGTCCTTGTCTGTGTTCCAGGGCTCTTTCACCCAACCCGAACGCACTACGGGACTCCAGGGTTTTTTCACCCAACCACCGTACAGACAATCTGGGTTCCAGAGCTTCTTCACCCAACCATAGTTTCACACAAACAGTTACGGGACTCCAGGGCTCTTTCACCCAACCGCCGCAATACCCGTGCTCATTAAGCACACTTGCCGGAAAAACGTCGAAATCAGATGACAACACCAAAAGCACCTCACAAGTGCAAAACAGAGCAACAACGGTTGACCGAACCAAGAGTGTCGGTCGACCGATTCTCTCAAAATACATGCAAGTGCTTCGACTGGCATTCCATCGGTCAAACACTTCCTACCGACCACACGACCAACGGTCGAACCAAAGTCAGGGGTCGGTCGACCGTTTAGAAGGTCACTTCCCAACACCAACAATATTAACGTCTCAATTGTCGAGCGACAAAGGAGGCTCGGTCGATCGAAAACTACCAGAGACTCCTACGTACTCACCAAGTTGCACCGGTCAAACCACATCACACCGGTCGAACAAGGTTTAAGTCAACATATGTCATCGGTTGAACGAAATCAATGAGCGATCGACCGTTTAGAAGGTCTAGGTTCCAACAGACTTAGCTACATGTACGATCTGTCGAACGGTCAAAGGGCAGTTGACCGTTTAGATGGTCAAAGCCCCTAACCGACCCACAACAGTGCATTCAGTCGAACGACAGAGAGGGTACGGTCGACCAAAAACACCTAGAGCTTGCCTAACATGCTTTACCGGTCAACCGCACAAGGCATCGTTCGATCGGTGCAAGGAAAACTCCCCGAATTACACTAACAACGGTCGACCGAATCACCAATCGGTCGACTGAATGTAGCATAAAACTGCAGAACAAGACGTCCGACGAGTCTTTCGGCCTACCGTCGACCACTCAAACACTCACACAATCTAGGTGAGCATGAAAGCAACGTTTGACATATCGTGAAGGTTTAAAGAAACCTTCGAAGAACCACGACAACGCTTCCTCGCAAAAGCTCTACTCCGACAACTTCCCGTGCGAGCAACCGACAATCACCAACACCCGACAACTCGGCAAAACCTCTTTCTCTTCTTCGTCCCCTCCACCACCACGTATCACTGCGAGGGAGACGGGTTTGAGAGAGAGAGAGAGAAGAAATGCGAGTAAGATGGGTTGGCTTAAAAACCTACTCACCTCGCAACCAATCCAAACACACGCCTATCATTGCTTCTCGTCAGAGATCACAACTTCCCGTCGAAGCTACTGAGCTGAGAGATACGAGTGAGTGAGAGAGATACGAGAGAGAAAAAAGAAATGAGAAGGAGATGGGTTTAAGCTTTTATAACCCCTCACCTTAACCCAGACCAATCACTTCCCTCCACCTCAAAACCCTCCACTAATCCTCATCAGCAACTCCTAAACCCGATTAACCAATAATCAAGAGTTAGATTCTAACAAATCCTATTACCCAAGTTTGAAATTTGGTTCAATTTTTTGTTAGTTTGAGTTAATTCAAACCCAAATGCTCACCCAACTTGCTACCATTCATTTTGCGTTCTGACTATAACATGGATTGGCATGATGTATATAAAGTACTAACCTTACTCAATGGTCTCTAGGATAGCATGTTTTCATATCTTGAAACAAGTAAAGTTTGTGCACGTCATGTTTTAACGATCGAATCATCCAGCCATTTTGCTAATTGTAAAGACACATGCACTCACATCCTTTCCCTAACGGTCATAATCCATTCTACATTGGCTCACATGGTTATGAAAAGTCCTGCTCATGCGGGTGGGGAGTGTTGGAAGCAAAGTTGTGCATTCAAAATGAAGAATTTGTAACAATTTTCAATAGAGTTATATCCATTTAAGATAAGCGCTTAAGTTTTAAACAAACAGCGGATCAAACTATTTTGTAGTTTTAACATGAGTGCATTTTATTTACAGGGTAAAGAGCCGCTTGTTTCATTAAACGGCATTCACCAACTTCACATTTTCATATTTTTCTTGGCTGTGTTCCATGTGTTTTCAAGTGCTATGACAATGGGCCTTGGAAGAGCAAAGGTTCGTCACAAGTCTGCAGCATGGTTTCAGTTTTTTTCATTAAAATTGATCTTTGTTCAAATAGTACTCCAGTTTTGATGCAAATGTGGATGCAGATCCGAAGATGGAAGGATTGGGAAAAGGAAACAGAAACATTACAGCATGAATTATCTAATGGTAAACTACTATCATGACAATGGTAGACCATAACATAATATTCATTTTTAAAGTTTGTACACTGAATGGTTGTGAACATGGTAGATCCTCGGCGGTTCAGGTTTGCCCACGAGACATCTTTCGTAAGACAACATATTAGTGTTTGGAACAGAGTCACCATCCTCTTTATCATAGTAAGTTGTATCATAATTATATAGTATTTCATTTAAAGAGGTTAACTATAGTAAACTTTAATATTTTACTTTTGTTGGTAATTTGATGGCAGTCAAGTTTCTTTAGACAATTTTATCGATCCGTACGGAAGGTTGATTACTTGGCCATGCGACATGGATTCATTAGCGTGAGTTTTCTCTTTCAAGAAATGCAATAAATACCATGATTCTTTGTAACTGAACTGGCTTAGTCATTACTTTATGTAGGCCCATTTAGCACGCGACAGTAAATTTAACTTTCAGAAGTACATCAAAAGATCATTGGAGGATGACTTCAAAGTAGTTGTTGGCATAAGGTAAATAATTTATAATACTTGCTGAAGAAGATCCTTACTGAATTATGCCACAAATTAAGTGAAGTACATGTTATAATTTGGCTTTACGTTAGCTAATTTTGATGAATTAATTTCTGCAGTCCGGTTTTGTGGGCTTCTGCTGTGGTTGTGTTGCTTATCAATGTGAAAGGTGAGATACAAACGTTTCACGAAATGCTGTTCGATATCAAGTACAGCTAATCGACCTATCTAACAAACACAAACGTAATTGCTTCAGGGTGGATGGCATTGTTCTGGATCTCTCTTATTCCACCAATTGTGAGAAATCTCTAACACAAATTTGCTAATACTTCAGATATTATCATATTCATATGATTAAGAGAGTATTAAAAGATCTTTGTAATGAAATAGATACTGTTGGCGGTTGGAACAAAGCTGCAAGCTATCATCACAAGAATGGCTCTGGAGATCAATGAAAAACATGTAATTATTCAAGGAGTTCCTTTGGTCAAGCTGAACGACCAACACTTCTGGTTTGGGAAGCCGAGTTTCGTACTTTTCCTCATTCATTTTACTTTGTTTCAGGTCTAGTAAGCTCAGAGCTCTCTATCATATTATCTTTGCTTCATCTTTTACACAAACACCGGAAAAAACCAACTCAAAATTAACTGACTATTTTCATGATTTCTGCAGAACGCATTCCAAATTATTTATTTTCTTTGGATTTGGGTAAGTTTTGTTTGTTCCTTGTCAATCATTGTGATGGTTATGTTTAGTAATTTTGAAGAACCATAATATTTTTATGTATTTATGTGATATCTGCAGCACTCATTCGGGTTACATTCTTGCCTGCACGAGGATAAGAGGATGCTTATTGCCAGGATTTGTGTTGGGTAAGCCTTAAATCTGCCTTCTCTTCCATGTCAATTTATGTTCTCTAAAGTTGTAACGTTCCCGAAAACAGCAGAAAATTCAAATGATAATCAACAGAATTATATAAGAGAGCCAAGGACATTACTAAACATATACACAAATGTGCATCATAATACAGAGTTTCCAAAAGCGTGATTACATAAAAAGGGTAAAGAAAACATTTACAAGTAACCACAATGACCTCAAAAAGAGAAACGAGATGATTCGGTTACTGGTATGCTCATCCTCGGTCACCACCCTTTACTGTTAATCACGGCCTGAAATGCAAACATAAATCGATGTCTGAGTTTTCATAAAGAAAACCTCGTATGCCAAACACCCCTAACATGCATGAATACATTCAAGAACAACAAACAAGTATAACATGGTATACGACAATGGCATAGAAAACCTCTTCCCCACCCAGGGTACTAAAGGACTTCAGTCCAGTCACACAATAAACGGGTCCCACAAGGATACCCATTGTGGTACACGCGGTTTATGAAGGTATGTTCTCACAAGCTGCAAATACCTTAAATGCTCACACAAGTTGCAAAAACTGTTGCTCACACAAGCTGCAAAAACCGTTGCTCACACAAACTCTAAAACGGTTGCTCATACCAGTTGCAAAACTCGTTACTCACACAAGCTGCAAATGGTTGCTTACATAACTTGCAAAAACCGTTTATACCATCACGGTTTATCCATCTGGTACCCAGACCTTTTCACACAACGGTCCCTGGCCAGACATGATCATCGCACCTACCATCACCTCCTGGCACACACACGAGATGAGGACACGAGTTTTTGTGGATAAGGTGGTACTAGCAACAAAACATGAAAACTGAAACTGGGCGACAACGGTCGACCGAACAAGGCAAAGGGTCCGACCATTTCCTTCCAAACCTTGCACGAGTCGAACCGCAACATAGCCGGTCGAACAAACACAACTTAATAGGTCGATCCAAGTCACGAGCGATCGACCATTTAGATGGTCTAAGCTCGGGTACAACTAACTTAACGTCCTAACGATCGAACGACAAAGGTGTCTCATTCGACCGAAACTGACAAGGCCTTAAGCCCCCAACTTTGACAGCCACCGGTCGGACAATTCTAACATCGCGATCGACTGTCTAGCACATAAAAGATTGGTCGATCCTGCACACGTCGGTCGCACACGAGGGAGGTACACTTAACTTGTCGGTCGAACATGATCACAAAGTGATCGATCGTTTATATGGTCTAGGCCTGAACTGACTTAGCTATAGGTGCAACTGGTCGAACGACAAAGGGGGTCTCGTTCGACCGAAAATAACAGAGTCTTCATCAACCCACCAAAATTACACAATCGGTCAACCTCCGATAGACATCGTTTGACCGGTTCTGGGCAGACTCTCACAATTACACTATGACGGTTGACCAAAACTCACGCCGGTCGACCGCTCTCACGCAGCAACTTAGCTACACTTTAGCCCCCGACGAGGCCTCCAGCCTCCGGCGACGAATCCGATTTCTCACACACCTTGGGTGAGTACTTAAATGGAACTTGGCATACCTTTCACGATTGTCGGAACTTCAAATGACGTCGAAGACTTCCGCCTCGCCCACTTGTACCTCCGATGACTCTTCGTACTGCGATCACACCAACCACGAGCACACCACCTCTGGTCACACCTTGCTGAACATCTCTTGCTCACATTCACACCACCCGACGAAATCAGAGAGCTGAGAGAGAGATGAGTTGAGAGGAAATGAGAAGAAAATGAGTATTTTTCACTCTTATAAACCCAACTCATTTCCATCAACCAATCACAAACCTCCTGCTCACCTCACCTTTCCCTCCACTAATCCTCCATTAACCAACGAAAGGATAATTAATCTACTAATTAAGGTTAGATTCTAACAAAAGCAAATTTATTTCAACTCATTTCAATTTTTCCTCACTATAGGTTGTTAAAAAATTGTACTCTATAATCCTTTCTACAACAATGTTCTCATGTAGTGAATATTGGAAGATGTTCTCATCTTAGCGGTTGAGGTTACTTTCATTTAACTTTGTACGTGATAGATAGAATGCATATTTGCTTGGACGACCAGTAACTTGCGGTTGCTCTAGACTTGTGACCATCAGAAAATGTTGCAGCTAGATTTAGTCGACACAACTTAAGCGAAAGAAGTGGAAAACTAATAGTTACACCAAAGACAACAAGCAATTGCCAAACAAATAATTGTTGTACCTAAATTTTAGGATTCGGATTATTCATACGAATATAAGATCCTGAGTTATTTTACTCATCACCAATTGATTTTGAGTTGGATTAACATTTGAATATGACTAAAACGCCAAAAAGGCTCAACGACCAGCCCAACACTTCTACCTATTTACATTTTCACATGTTGGTGTTATGACTTATGAGACACCATATATGTGGGGGAGTGTTGAGAATAGTCTCACATTAGACAATTCTTACCACTTATAACAGCCTGTGTCACTCCATTTATCAGCAACACTCCATTTATCAGCAATTGGTTTTGAATTGGACACACACTTCAATAAACCATGCAAAATAAAGTCTTGGGGCTACATAATAGTCTGCAGCTAGTAGTTATCTCTACTCTTCATTCCCTTTAGAGCATAACCACCTAGGTTTGCCAATTGTGTATGTCATGCCTCCTAAGATCCCAGGGGTAACTCTCAGAACTTTTAAGGGTTTCCAAAGGCCTCAAGTAACCAAAAACAATTACAAATGGATATTTACCATAATACTTTTGCACTTAGCACAAATGATTTACAACTTACGCAACTGATTGAGTAAATCCCAGATGAATTTCAGAACAATTTTCCAACGCTTAATTACTGGCAATAAAAATAATTCTCAGCTGTTAGTTATGTACTCATAGTTTACATTCTTCCCATAGAAATATCCAGACTAAACGGATAAAAATTTGCAGGATTGCCGTACAGTTTTTGTGCAGCTACGTTACACTTCCTCTGTATGCTTTGGTCTCTCAGGTACAAATATTTTCGTACGAAAAATATCTATTGTCTTCATTTTTAAATGTACTCATGTTGAGACATGCTTTTATGTTTCCATGTGAATTACAGTTGGGATCACAAATGAAGAGATCCATATTCGACGAGCACACATCTGAAGCTCTCAAGAAGTGGCAAGAAACCGCCAAGAGAAGGCGTGAGCTTGGAAAATCTCGAACTCCTTCACCCACACGAACCGGTGCCTTCCCAATGCGGTCCCTACACCGGTCCAAAACTAGCATCAATGCAATAGCTCCCAGTGAGGCTCATGTTACCGAGACCGAAATGCTCACTCCTCGGCCCGACGTAGTTGTTCGCGATATAGAAGCGGGGGGATCAACCAAGCTCAGCATACCTGAGGACAAACATGGAAAGGACGAGGACGTAGACGAGTTCTCGTTTGCTAGAGAACCCCGATTGTGATGTTAATTGTTAGATATCGGAGTTACTGGTAGGGGTGTCAGTGAATATTCGAATATCCGACCATCCGTTCGTATCGGTATTCGAATTTGGACATTCGATTCGCGAAAAAATATCCGTAAGACCGTATTCGTATCCGATCCGTAATGTCGCGGAGCGGATATGGTTATTGGTACATCCGATCCGTATAATATCCGATCCGGGGTCGGATATCCGTATTCATATCCGTATTATATATAGTTATTCTTTAAATTAAGATTTTGTTTGCAAAAAAATTGTATTTGTCTTCGTATTTTTGTATAATGTTAAAAATTAAAACAATGATTTGTGATGTTAAAGCAGTCATCATTCTTCATATTTTGTGGTGATGTTAAAACTTAAAAGATTATTAGTTTGTTATATGGATTTGTATTATTGTGTATCATTATATGCTTATATCTTACGTGTAAAAATAAATTTTTAGTGGAATCATTTCCACGTGAATTAGGATATTTAGGTATTATTGTGTCAAAAAATTTGGAACGGATATCCGAATCGGATACGGATTTTTATATCTGGATACGGATAATATCCGTATTCAATCCGTATCCGACGGATTCTCAAATGAATATTCAATTTAATATCCGTCCGGATACGGATCCGGATGTAGCATTTGGTCCGCGGATACGGATATTGGTAGATCCGGTCTATATTCGCTCCGTTGACACCCCTAGTTACCGGTAAGATATTCTCAGCAGTGCCGATCACATTCTTACAAATGGATAACGTCCAAGAGTAGGTGAGATGAAGAAATTGTATATAAAGTCTTTCAGTTTATGGGATGAAATCATTAAGATCAACGACGAAACAAGGTCACGACCTCATTTTACGAGGTTGTCCTCCATTTATTGGGTGTCAACCCCGAAACAAGAGGGATCTTATCCGACAAATAAAAGGGATTACAAGCACGATTACAAGGTCCAAACCTATACATGTCGCTGGCTTCTTTATACATTTGTCCCCATTACTTTCACCTTGTAGTTGTTGGAGATAATCTCGTATACCATATTCGTTATATTTCGTCCATTTTTATTCTGTTTTTTTATATATAATTGTGTTGTTAACATACTCCAGTTCGTTTAAAAGGTTAGAACTCATATCTAAAAGGTCGTCGATATGAACCAATCAATATTGTATTTTTACGGTGAAACACCAAAATTAGAGGTAGTAAGTACAAACCATAAGTATTTAGGCCTTAACATATGAAGAAGATCGAGATTTGACTCGGATCTTAGTTGGGGAGTGGAGATTTGGACGGAAGAAGAAAAAAGAAGAGAATCACAAGTTTGGATGCGGAGAAACCTAATAACTTGTTAGGATTTCCTTTGGATGCATGTATTCAATGTATATAGGGATTACATAGGATGAATTAACCTAAGCAAGCTTAACTTTAACTATTCATTTACACTATAATACATCTGTTAATGATAGTTTAGTGTTACAAATACTAAAAGCTTTTGTAGTGGACCGTTGGCCCACTTGAGTGGTGCACAAGATTTCTTCAATGTGTTGGAGTTAAGTATGGTTGACCAGCTTGTGGACTCGGTCAGCTAATGAACTGGGCCTAGATTCGTTTACTCCCCTTCGAACATGGTCGAGGGAAGAGGCCGGGTTTGCTGCACAAAAGACAGAATTGATCCTTAGCCGTGGAATTGGTGAAAATATCAGCGACCTGCTCAAGGGAGAGAACGTGCTTTATCTCAAGTAACCCCAAAGCAACATGTTCTCGAACATAGTGGCAGTCAAGCTATATGTGCTTAGTGCAGACGTGGAAGGCTGGATTCACACAGATTTAGAGAGCTGCCATGTTCTGAAAAAATAACTTAGGTTATAGTATGAACTGAAATACGAAAGTCATTTAAAACATAACACTACTAGGTTAACTCAATTGTGGTGGTTGCCGTTAAACGGTATTCGGCTTCCACACTCGGAGACTATAGGTTGCTTCTTGGAGCGCTAAGCAATCAACTTTTAGCCAAGGAAAATGCAGAACCCAGTATTGGACCGGCAAGTTGAAGGGCATCCAACGAGCCTGCATCCACAAACCCATACAAATCAAAAGTGGATGCACTAAATATTTCCAAATCATGGTGTAAAGTCCCACTCAAATATCTTAATACATGTTTTAGTAGACTAAAATCGTATGATGTTGGTTCATGCATATGTTGGCAAATGTAATTGATGGGATGGGATATCACTACTAGAAAAAAAGATTTCACCTACGGATAACTATTCGTCGGTGCCACATTTTTCACCTACGGATAACTATTCGTCGGTGCCACATTTTTCGGTGTATGCACAATTCCACTGACGAATTAAATTGATCATCGGTGGAATAATGGATCGACGAATATTTTAATTATCACCGACGGATAAGTTTCGTCAGACTATATTTTCACAACTTTCGTTTGATGAGCAACTTACACCGACTCATAACGTTTGTCGGTATATATTTTTGAAAAATTATACAGTGGGAAATTAAATATTTTGACACAAAAAACAACACCAACATATATAGTTCCATACACCGACAACAATATGTGTCGATCTACACATACGAATATATGGTTTGATCGGTATATATTTCAAAAATAGATCGTTACATAACATTATCCCCACGTCACCCGGGACTGATAAGTGGACATTCACCGACAGCCCACCACGACCCACGCTGCCCCTCAGCCACCACCAACACCCTTACACCTACTATCCACTACCAAACTCCACCACATCCACCATTAACACTACCACAACCACCACCAGACTCCACCACCACAATCTCCACATCGAGATACAACCCATTCCCCAAACCCCACCACCACAATCTCCACATCGAGTACAACCCATTCCCCAAACCCCACCACCACTAACACCCCTACTTTACCAAAATTTTAGAATAAATTCATATTTTTTAGATTAATGTTTTGATTTGTACGATTTATGTCATGATTTTGTATAATTATTTTGATTAAAATTGTGATTAATTGGATTAATTTTGTGGTTTTTTATGATGAAAGTATGTTTAGTTAGATTAATTATGTGATTTTGTATGATTAATTAGAATATTTATGTGAGTTTGTAAGATTCATTAGTTTTTGTATGATTAATTGGGTGTATAAATAATTTTTATTTTAAATATTGAATTTGTTTATGAGTTTGTGTTGCATTGAATTGAATAAGTATGTATTTACTAGAAGATAGGTCGATGACGATGAATGTGAAATGTAATTTATGTCAAAAATATATGTGTTTTTTCTTGTCAATACAGGCATCGATGAGTTTTTATTATTGAAAATATAAGGCAAGTTGTTAGAACCCTAACCCTTGATTTAGGGTTAATCATGGATTAGAAGAGGGTTAGCATGGGGAAGAGGAGATGGAATAGTGATGGTGATAGAAGTTGGGGCCGGTTACTGTTCACGTAGGGGTGTGGCGTGCACTGTAGCTGCGAGCCCGCGAGAGGGGTTTTAAGGGTGCACTTCCTTCTTCTTCTTTTCTTCTCCTTCCATTCCCTCATTCCTTCCTTTCTTGCTGGTGCGCGTGTTGGTGAAGCAGCTGCGGAGGCGTCGGCCGAGGAAGGTGCTCGTGCGGGAGAGGAGCAGCGCGTGATCGAGGTCTACCGGAGGAGAGGCGTAGGAGCTCCGGCACTGTCGACTTCACGCGGGTGAAAGGTATGTCGACTCATTAGTGTGATTTTGTTGTTGCTAACCCTTGTGGGAGGGTTATGTTGGTCGGACGGGGAGGTCGGAGACCTCTTCGGCGTTGTTTCAGTGAAAAACCTCGGCTGGCGCGAGGTTGAAGGCGACCACGGTCGACCGGGCTCTTCGGGCGGGCGACCGAATGTAGTGTTTTTACCCGACTTTAACCTTCACCGGTCGAACGATGCCTTGTGGCGGTCGACCGGTAGTGCATATTGCTGGTGAGTTGGGACTTCCTGTTGTGTTTCGGTCGACCGGTTCCTTGGGTCGTTCGACCATAACTTAAGTGTACTGATCTTCTATGCATGTTTGTTCGACCGTTGTATGTTTGCGTTCGACCAATTATATGACGTAGAATAATAGGTTGACCCTGTCTGTTTTCGGTCGACCGATAGATTTGAATTTGATGTTGACCAGACTCCGGATTTTGACCTCGTTCGGTCGACCAGTTTTAGACCATTGTTCGACCGTTGGGGATTGTGTTTTGAGCGCAGCGGTAGACCGTGTTAGGCGTACGGTCGACCGATTCCTTTCTGGAAACGGTCGACCGAATCACCTTTGTCGGTCGACCGTTTGAGCCCAGGATAGAATTCCTGGTTCCTTTTTGAATGCCAACTTTGTCCACGGAAACCCGTGTCCTCGCCTTGTGCGTGAGCCGGGAGGTGACGGTGGGCGCGCTCCGCGTGCCTGCCCAGGGACCGCCATGTGGAAAAGTGTGGGTGTTCGGGACGCATCACCTCCAATTTTGGACCGTGACTCAGTTGATGGATTGATTTGACTCATTGTAGTATAGCAGGCCTGAGGGTTCGCGGATCCCAATTTTTGATGTTTGTGCGGGCACGCAACTGGCGTTGGGTGAGGTGACTACCGGCCTACGGGCTACGGAGGTCGCTGCCCTGCTTTTATAGCGGCGCAGTTGGTGTTTGCGGCTCGTGGAGCCTGATGACCTGGCAAACTTCGGTCTGGACCCGTCCGATGCTGTGCCGGACGTTGTGATGGACCACCGATGTTGTGTCGGTGATGCCGCCGAGGTTGTGTCGGCGATGATGATTGTTGGGCCGAGGCTGTTCCGGTTATGTTGATTCCTCGACTGGGCACCTATCGAGATGATGTTGTTATACCTTCCGGGCGACGGCCCTGTTGGTCCCTAGTGGCTTCGACCACAGAGATTTGCAGATCTATATTCTATCGGTCCGCAGGCGTGACAGAGGCTCCCTGCCGAACCCTTGAGTAGTGTAGCCACGTGTGGGGGGTGCGATGTCGCGTGCTGTAAGACTGCATGTGCCTGCAGTAGGTCTCCTCGGGAGACCTGATGTTGACTGTCGGACTGATGTCCTGTTTTACCCTTTCGGGGGAACTGTTTTCTCTTCTGTCGATGCCATGACATTCTACTGGTATGATAGGTTCATTTGTGTAATGCTTGCATATAGGTGAGTTGGCATACGGGGTTACCTTCTGGAAACTCAGGCATTGTTGTTATATATTTTTCAGGACCGCAGTAGGTCCAGTTGGGTGGTGATCGGCGGGCACACGCATTTTGGAGTCGGATCCTCTTCTCGGACCACTGAGGTCGACATGATTACGTTTTATCTTCTTTTGTCGTTTTGTTGTAATCATGTATCATTTTGACAAACTCTGATGTAATATGGTGCACCGCTATTTGTTTATGAGAAGTAACAGTCCCGTCTTTGATTATTAGCCTTTATTGTTGTGATTATGAATTTTCAAAATTTCCGCTGTTTCTGGATGTTACACAAGTTCTGCCGAAATTTTAAAAACTAACCATTAATTTAAACGTATTTAGGGTTTGAAGTGGTTTTATTAATTGAAATTGGATTTGGTTAGTCGGATTTGTTGGTTGAATTGTGTTAGATTGGTTTCTTCGATTAGTTAGTTTGATTGACTTCAATTTGTTAGTTGAATTATGGTTGATTGGTTAGTTGATTATGTTAGATTTAGATCAATTGGAGGAACAATGAAGGTGAAAGATCCTTAGGTAGGATGTTGTTGTGATTGGTGGAGATGGCATTTTGGATTATTATGTTCTTTTGTGCTTTAATATTGGTGATGGTTTGGCCTAAAGTATGTTTTGGCTCAGTGGATTAGTGTTTTGTTACAACTTGTTGTGATTGGTGGAGATGTCGAGTGGGAGATGAGTTTGGTAATCGGTGGAGATGAGTTTGGTGATTGGTAGATATTAGTTTGTTGTGATGAATTTGTTGCATGGTGTTGTGATTAGTGTTTTAATTGATAAAGTGGGAGGAGATGAGTTTGTGAAGTCATATGCACTATTTTCTGTACATTTGATTAATGCTGGTTTGATCCAGAAAGTGTTTTAGATTTGTTTTGTTTGTGGATTAGTGTTTTGTGGTATTTTGTTGTGATCGGTGGATATGTGTAGTTGTGGGATGGAGTTTGATAATCAAAAGTATTAACTTTCAAGAGTTTTTTAGTGTATGTGAGGTGTGTTGCATTGAATTGAATAAGTTTGATTATTAGAAGATAGATTGGTCACGATAAATGTGAAATGTAATAAATGTCAAAAGATATGTGTTTTTTCTTGTCAATACAGGTCTTCGAAGATTTTTTTATTGGAAATATAAAGGAGATTTTGCCAAAATTTAAAAAAAAACTTTTAAATGTATATGTATTTATGGTTTAGTTATATTCATTCGGATTGAGTGACATGTGCAAGTTTGATTGAGTTAGTTGGATTTTGTTGGGTCAATTAGTTGAATGTGTTTGATTTGTTCATTGATTTAGTTAGATTGGGTTTATTTGGATTAATTTGGATGAGTTAACTAGATCAACTGGAATACGTCGGATGTGTTAGTTGACAATGAGTTGGATGTGGTAGTTTGGGTAAAGCTTGGATTTAGGATTTGTTGGAAATAAGATTTGTAGTAAGGATGGAAACTTGATATCATCGAATTGTTGATGGTAAAGGTTGAAGCTTTTATATTGGATTTGGTTCAGCAAAATAGTTTTACAATTATTATTCATGTTAGTCAAAATGTTTAACACGTTATTGTTAACATGTTTTTCCGTTTAAATCAATAGAATCATGGCCTTAGACAAAAGTTGAATGTATGACAAGAGAACTAGTCTGACATTTACTGAGAATCTGATGTCATTCTTGAACCTTGATTTTGATCCTCACAACCAATACATTCGTGATGTGAATATCTTATGCCCATGTAAGAAATATTGTAACAACAAGTGGGCGACAAGAGGCGACATCATCGATGATGTCGTCGTAAATGGCTTTGCTCGTAATTACGAGTAGTGGGTTTTTCATGGGGAAAGTATTGCAATTAAGTTTGAGTGTCCAAGTACTCACAACAATGACAACACAACAAATAGAGATTGAGTCAGAAGAGGATGGCGTTGATGACATAGAGGGGATGACACACAACATGGTTTTCAAAGGTGGTAGCGTCATGATCGATTTGTCAAGATCGTGGATCATAAAGTATGCTAAGAAGTTTGTCACCTACATGAAGAACAAAAATCAACCATTGTATCCCGGGTGCAAACCAGAATTGACAAAATTATCATTCGTCATCAAAGCATTTCACAAGACGCGCACAAGTACATGGTACTTCGTTTGATAAGTAGTGTACCAAACAGAATTACTTCTAGACATAGCATGTTTGCCGAAGGATACATATGAGACAAAGAAGTTGGTTGCCAAGTTAAGGTTTTATTACAAAAATATTCATGTTTGCAAGAATGATTGCAAATTGAAATGGAAAGAGAATGAAAACGTCATCATGTTTTGTTTGCTGTGGATCTCATTGGATAACCGTGCAAGGGGAAAATGAAGTACAAACTGAAAATATTGGGGGCCGAAAAGGCATAAGAGTTTTAGTGGCACGCTTGCGACTCCTCCCACTCAAACCAAGACTCCACATGTTATATCTCATTGTTGATATTGCCAAGTCGATGAGATGGCACGCAGAGGAACAACAAAAAGATGGGAAATTGCATCATCCAACTGATTCTAAATGTTGGGCCGAGTTGGACAACAAACATCCCTCTTTTGCTTCAGAAATAAGAAATATGAGGCTAGGTTTGGCATTGGATGAGTTTCAACCATTTAGTCAGACACAACACAATATTTGGCCTATAATGCTCGTACATTATAATCTCCACCGTGGATGAGCATGAACCACCAGTTTTTCTTGATGTCGCTCATCATTCCCGGTCATCCTGGTAACAAGCTAGATGTTGGTTTGCAACCACTTAACGAAGAGCTAAAAGAACTTTGGCGAAAAGGTTCAAATACTTATGGTGCTTATAGTCAGTCATGTTTCACGCTGCAATTTGTCTTGTTCTAGACAATAAATGACTTTCCTGTGTATGCTAATTTGAGTGGTTATATTACTAGAGGGTATATGTCCCTACTATATGAAGATACTCATTCCATTTATATGAAGCATAGTTGAAAGAATTGCTATTTAGGTCGATAAAGATCACCGTTAGAGGAGAAATAATGGAGCATTTGATGGCAAAGAGTAACATAAGGGTCCACCATAATACAAATATGGGGAAAATGTTCTTAAATAATTGCAAAATTATTCTCTGGGTGACAACAATAACTGGACCAAGAGAAGTATATTTTTGAGTTATTGTACTGGAAAGATCTTCTAGTTTGACACATTATTGATGTGATGCACACTGAGCAGAATGTGTGTGACAGTTTGTTGAAGACTATGTTGATAGCAAAGAAAACAAAGATAATAACCAATCCAGATGTGACTAAAAGGAAATTGGTATCAAAAGGGACTTGCATTTGGGTCGTACTGACGACAACAATACAGTATATCCACTTGCATCTTTCTAGATGAGCACTGAAGAGAAGAAAACATTCTGTAGCGTTCTTCAGTCGATGAAGTTGCCAGATGGGTATTCATTGAACATATCGCCCTCTGTTAACACAAAGAAGTGCAAGATAAGTTCAATAAAGAGTCATGATCATCACATATTGTTGCAAGAGTTATTATCCCTCGCCATAAGAAAGAGTCATGAAGTAAAAGAAGTGCGGGACGAAGTCAGTAACCTGAGTCAGGTTTTTTGTAGCGTGTGTTCAAAAGTAAACACCGTTGATGATTTTATGTCAGCTGGAGATGATATTCCGACTGAGTTTTTTCCATGTTATGATGCATCAACCAATTCACCTTGCTTAGGAGGCACGATTGGCAGGTCCAGTGCACTATTGCTAGATGAACAGTTTGAAAGATATATGAATAACTTGAAATCTTTTGTTAGAAATAGAAACAGACCTACAAGATCAATTGCTGAAGGTATTCTGGCAGACAAGTTGACGACCTTTTGCTCTAGATATTTGAACAGTGTAGAGACAATATTTAATAGACCTTCGAGGAATGATATAGGTGAAAGACCATTAGGGTAAGGGTTGAATGATTGTCCTTGTGATCTAGAGAAAGGTCATCATTGGGTGTTGAATAACATTGTCATTATTGATGAATATCAAGAGTAAGTGAACAAAAGTATTATTACTTTGGTCATTTCTTAAATTTGATTATTTCATCGACAACGAAGAAATTTACCTCTTACAAGTACTTTAACTGTTACAATACCTTCATGGGACTAGGACTACGTCGTAATCGAAGACAACAATTGAATGCATGACATAAGAAATTTAGTGATTGGTTTAGGGAGACCGTTAAAAATGAAAATACTCGAAGTGTTGAAATTGAAGCACTTGCTCAAGGTCTAAACATCGTGGCAATGAAACATTCATGATATATCATCAATAGGTTTTGGTTTCGTGCAAATAAATGTGAGTCCAAAGGAAAAACTCAGAATTCTTGAGTGTTTATGAACGCAAGAGAAAGTTACTCAATAACACGAGATAAGAATCCTATCCGTGCACTAGTCGACTACTTTTGTGTATTGCAAGATATAATTGAACTTGACTACTATGATGATATGAAATATGTTTTGTTCAAGTGCAAATAGTATGACGTTCTAGGTTGGGACAAGACAACTAGAAGTGATGAATATGGGTTCATGTTTGGGGAACACAAATAAACTTCTAAAGCTTAAAGAATCATTTGTAGTTGCATCCTAAGTGAAGCAACTATTTTATGTTGTAGATCCCAAAGAAAGAGCAATCGAGGAGCAATGGTTGGTCATTGTGCAATTGTTGCCGAGGGATTTTATAGTATGGAGGACGAAGCATCCAAAATTCTTGAGTACCGTCAAGGAAATCGTGTATAAAATAGAGTCGAATTAGACAATATTAATTTGACAGATTTTGTTAGACCAAATTTAGAACCACTATGATGGAGTAGTGCACAATTTAACATCTACGACAACAAATGTAATGACAAACCAAATATACGCATTATTAGATTTGTAGTTTATAAATTTTACTATGTGATTGTTGATAAGTTAATTAACTTCGGAAATCAGGTATGACTAGACGTCTGATTGATCGTTTTAATTTACCGCAAGTGCACAGTGTCAATGAAGACGTGACAAGTATGGGTCGTACCACAAGGAGTTGTGTGCATTGTTGTTATCACCATACTCGAGTGGGAAGAGAAATAGACAGATAGATTTAGGCTAAGCTAACTAAACTAAACTAAAATAGAAGAAAACAATCTAACCAAACCCCTTGGAGTGGAGGTGCAATAGTGAGGTGTGTCCATGACGGTGTCTGATTGAATCAGTAATAATAACCGCAAGTGCACGACCGCGTTGAAGGGGTGACAAATATGGGTCGATCCACATGGAGGTGTGTCAACTTTGGTTAGTTCAAAGGCGAGTGGGAAACAAGATGGAGAAAAGATTGATTAAACTAATGAGATTAACTACACTACACGAGTAAGCAACAAACAAGATGAAAGTGCGAGAAGAAATGAAACTAAGTGACTAATAGAAGAAGCTAGAAATCAGGAATGGAAAACCCCTAACGGGTGGAGTGTGTGTACACATGAAATAAGTGGTGATGAATGCATTCATTAAGCACAAGTGTAGGTAGTGTTTGCTATGCATAAGAAGTACCTCATGACAAAACCTATCATCCAAATCACTAACCTAGGTGATTAATATGAGCATGACAAGTTTGTTATGAAGAACCTAAACAAGCATGGAATGTACCTAAATATTATGTCAAAGACCATCAAGTTAAGTATTCTCTTTAATTCAAACAAGCATACTAACATTTCTCACATACAACAATGTTTAGCATTCATTCCATCTACATAACATGTATAGACATCAACTCCACCCCCTCCACCCCCAAATGGGGATGGAACTACTCACACATTATTAGACTGACATTCATACTAAGGAAAGAAAACATGCTAATTAATTCTAAGAAAACTAAAACAAACAAAGTTAACTAAGTATGCAAGAATTGAAAAGAGACAATATAAAGAAACTAACAAAACATCTTTTATTACTTACTCAATTACAAGTAGCCTCTTTCCACCAGAGTTTTGCTCCAAGGCTTTACTCCTACTAGAGAGGATGACCACCAAGAGAGGAGATGTATATAAAGGAGGAGGAAGAGTTCTCTTTATAGCCATAGAAAAAGGTAATCCGGGACAATCCCCCAGTATGAGACTAAACGTATACCAAAAATAGACTAATACAACCTAATACATGACCCGCCAAAGTCTTAGCGGATCTAGAGCTGACCCGACCACCAATTGGCGGTCTATGGACTCTGGATCAAGTTTGCATTTTGGGTGTAGTTGTCTGGCTTGCTTTCTTCATGTGTGATGCATCCAAGTCGGTTGTTGGAGCTCAAGCCCAAATCGAATTGGCAAAATACTCCTCATGATGATGTGGAGTTTCTTGATTTGCTCATTGGTCATTTGGGCTTACATTTGAGTCATTCCCTCTTGCATCTCAGTCCTTTTCCTTGCTTTTGAGTCCTTTTTGTGTCTTTTCTCCTCAAACCTGCGTATTCCTAAAACTTAAACATTAAACTCGTTACGTAGCATTGTTTAGGTGAAAGATAACAGATATAAGACACAAATGTATGCATGATATGATGTCAATCAAATACCCCCACACCTAACTTTTGCTAGTCCCGAGTAAAACAAAGAAAGGGAAAAATGAAAGAAGGAAAAATCATTCGTATAACAGGAAAATCCTACTCACTTTCATAGGAATCACGATTGCACTTAGCACCTACAACAAGCCATTACACCTCCTTGTCGCAAAGGAGGAGGAGTGTTGTCTCCTTAGGTTTTCAGCGGATATAACCACAAAATCCAAACATATATGCATTATTCAACCTAGCACTCGGACTCGATGGGCTCATTTTTGTCGATCATTGGATACGGTAATTCTACGAGCCACCTCTATACATGTAATCAGTCCACACACCTAGCCTATGAGTCATTCGTGAAAGTTAATTATGGACTTAAGTGAAAGACATGGACAACCTTAAGTGTAAAGTCCACTAAGGTTCTTATTTGCATTACCATTTTTTCCTTTTCTTTTGTTCTTTTTTTACTAGTTGGTGTGTAATTCTCCCATGGTCAGGTTTCGTGAATCATTGCCTATGAGGACTTACATTATCACGTAAACCTTTCCCCACATATCCACATAGGGCAATTCCTACCACCCGTGTAACAGGAGTTCGGTCGGTGCATCCCAAGTTAGATGACTCGAAAGCACCACGCACAAAGTTCCCTAAGACCTAATTTCCCGAGTGATAGGAGCAGTGCAAGAAAAGAGAACACCTACTCACTTATTTCTTATCTACACATGAACCAAAACCCCTACACTTAATGTCTCAGTACAAGATTTAAAGGGTCATTGACTACAACAAACTTCCTTATATTAACAGACACGAATTATTGACTCACCAGCTTCAGGGTGGACTTCTTTAATTATTTGAGTACTGAAACCCTATGATTACTTGCCCCCCGAGGGAAAACCGGGGTGCATCCTTATGACTCAGTAAGACCTAAAGTCAGTGTGCCAAAATATCCTAAAGTATCAAGTTCAAGATAATTTTGGAAGATTCTTTTTACTTTGCTTCTCAACGG
Source organism: Triglochin maritima (assembly GCA_963682175.1). Classification (NCBI taxonomy): domain Eukaryota; kingdom Viridiplantae; phylum Streptophyta; class Magnoliopsida; order Alismatales; family Juncaginaceae; genus Triglochin; species Triglochin maritima. The sequence goes on from OY821779.1 coordinate 20,222,615, forward strand.
TTTTGCACATGCTAAACACACGTAAAACCTACAAAACATTTTCTTTCGCAAACACATAGAGATTTTGAAAGAAATGTTAAAATTTAAATCGCTAGGCAAGCAAAAGAAGACAAGTCACCCAAGGATCATGGTAAACAGATATATCGATATTAAATGCAGCACACTAACATTATCTTAACAATGCACACAAAAGAAAATGAAAGAACGTAAAAGAAAATGAGACAGACTTGACTATGTACACACGTAAAACAGCCCCACACACCTACATCATGCATTGTCTTCAATGAATGTGAGCATGATACTACATGGATTTATGCATGAAAAAGAAAGATCTCACCAACATGAATCGCCAAGGGACGTTCATGGTTATGTTGATGGACACAAACTTGAATTCCCTCAAAACCTGTGAGATGCTAAAGAAGGGATACAAATATGTGAAAGAAATGGGGCCCAAATAAACAAGGGTTGAGGCCCACAACAATCAATGATCACTGAAGGAGTCTTTTGTCTTTTTCTTTTTTTTTCTTTTTTTTCAAATTTAGCTTTATGCAAACATGAAAGCTCAACCATTCATGCAGGAACATGAATGGTTGAGTGTGAGAGAGGTTCATGAAGGGACATGACCTCCTCGACTTCAGCTGGTGCCCCCTCCAAGTAAGGTTTGAGGCGTTGTCCATTAACTTTGAACACGTCCTCATTCCCTGGATTTAGGATGTCAACCGCTCCATGAGGAAATGCGGTTTGGACAATAAAAGGGCTAGACCCTGGCCGTAAACATCCTTCACATAATCATGCGATCGTGAAACATCTTGGCTCGAGACATATGAATTTTGGCATTTTCATACGCTCTTCCAGTTCCACAATGTCGAGTTTACGCTGCACCCCTGCTTGATAGAGATCCATTGAATAAGTTCTTAATCGCCCAGAAAGCACGATGTTCGAGCTCGACTAGTAGGTGGTAAGCATTGTCGTACACTACTCAATATGGGGACATACCTAAATTGGTCTTATACGGGGCGCGGAAAGACCACACCGCGTCATTTAACTTGGTCGGCCAATCCTTCCTAGAAGAATTAACCGTCTTCTCAAGGATTTGCTTTAATTGACGGTTAGAGACTTTGACATGCCCACAAGTTTGCGGATGATATGAGGTCGCAAGCTTGTGGGTGATCGAATACTTCCTCATAAGCGTTTCAAAGGAGCGATTACAGAAGTGACCCCTATTGCTAATTATGGTACTAGGAGTACCAAATCGCGCAAGAATGTCGTTTAAGAATTTAGTGACCACCTTGTTGTCATTGGTCTTTATGGGGATAGCGTCAACCCACTTAGACAAATAATCAACGACCACCAGAATGTAAACATTCCCGAACGAATTCAGGAAAAGGACCCATAAAGTTGATGCCCCACACATCGAAGTTGTTAACGACAAAGACATTTTGCAAAGGTATCATATCACGTTGACTAATCCTGCCAAGGTGCTGGCACCTATCTTTGAAAAGAGAAGGCCAGTAGAATCCATATTGGAGCACTTTGGCGATAGTTTTCTTTGCTCCAAATGCCTAGGGCCAGTAGAATAGGAAGTGTCCATATGCCCCAGAGTGGAAAAATTGGAGCACACTTTGGAACTCGCTATTTGGAACGCACCGCCTGAAAATTTGGTCAGAAAAGTATTTGAATACATAGGGGTCGTCCCAGTGAATGAATCTGACATAAGATCTAAATTTAGTTTGGTCAGATTTTGACCAACCCACAGGAAGTTGCTCGGTCACGAGGTAGTGCACAATGTTGGAAAACCAAGGGTTATCTTCGATCGTGAACAACTGCTCATCAAAAAAATTGTCATTAATAATTTGGTCTTGTGGGTTGGTCGTCTCAAGACGAGACAGGTGATCCGCTACAACATTTTCACACTTTTTTTGTCACGAATCTCGAGATCAAATTCTTATAACAAAAATATCCATCTCAAGAGTCGAGATTTCGCATCTATCTTCGCCATGAGGTGCTTGATGGTTGTGTGATCAGAATAGATAATTACGTAGGAGCCAATCAAGTATGACCTAAATTTCTCCAAAGCTATTATGATCGATAAGAATGTTCTCAGTCACAGTGTAGTTCAATTGGGCATCATTGAGTGTTCTACTGGCATAGTAGATCACATGAGGTAATTTGTCTAATCGTTGCCCAAGCACTGCTCCCACTGCGAAGTCAAATGCATCACACATTAACTCGAAGGGTTCAATCCACACCGGTGCCTTAATTATGGGAGCTGAAGTCAGCTCTTTCTTCACGGTGAAAAAAGTATGGTGGCAATCCGGTGTGAACTAAAAAATGTCATCCTTAGCCATCAAGGCAATGAGAGGTCGAGCAATTTTGCCAAAATCCCGAATGAACAGCCGATAAAATCCAGCATGCCCCAAAAGGGCGCGAATATCCTTTACATTACGTGGCGGTGGGAGATTAGCAATAAGACCCACTTTCGCGGGATCGACCTCAATTCCCCTACTTGAGACCACATGTCCAAGTACAATCTCTCGCTTCACCATTTAGTGACATTTCTACCAATTGATAGTGAGGTTCTTCTCATGGCATCACTTGAGGACAAGGCTCAAGTGACGAAGGCACTCATTGAAGGAAGCGTCAAATATGGAAAAGTCGTCCATGAAAATCTCAAGGAAACACTCTACTGTTTAAATGTTTTATTAATTACCGCAAGTGCACGGCCGCGTTGAAGTGGTTGCAAGTACGGGTCGATCCATAGGGAGGTGAGTAGTCTCTGGTTTGTCAGAAATCAAGTGGAGAATAAAGGGAGAAAATATGTGATTATGCTAAAGCTAAACTACACTAAACTATTAAGTAAGAAATACAAAAGAAAGCAACGAAAGATTGAGAATCAAGAAAAGAAACCCCTAAGAGGTGGAGTGTGTGCACATATAAAGTGAAATAAGTGATGAATGATGCATGTAAGCATGTATGTGTGTGTGTTGTGTGTGTGTTGTCATGCATAGGAAGTGTCTAAATATGTGGCAAAACCTATCAATCTATTCACACAATGTATCAACAATTACTACTTGATTATCATAAGAATAGGCTCAGCATGAGAAGTGTCTAAAGATATAGCAAGACTCATCAAAAATCATAAACTCATGTGAAGAACAAAGGTAAGCATGAGAGGTGTCTAAATGTTATGGCAAAACCCATCAAAATTCTCCAACATGTACATGATTAAAATACATCCAATGAACATACAAAACATGCAAGTCTACACAATCAAACTAAAGAAGAAGGGAAACATTCTAACTAATTTAGCCTAAGATCAAAGAAACAAGACTAAGCTAAGCATGCATAAAAAGAGACAACATGAGAACAAAACAATGAAAATTTATTTTATTAAATGACTCACATTACTAGTAGCATTCTTCTTCACCTTGAGTTTTTGCTGCAAGACTTACTCCAAGTAGAGAGAATGCCACCAAGCAATGGGTGAATACAAAAGGAGAGAAAGAGTTCTATTTATAGGCTTGAAAAAAGGTAACCGGGAACAATCCTCCGGTATGGGACTCATGAAACCTTCCCAGAATACACATAAACCATGTCCTGGAGAAACCGGGTCATATTCGGAGACAAACAGATATGTTCTTTAGTTCTTCAATTCTTCACATGGGGTGCACTCGGTTTGGTTATTGGAGTGTCGGCCCGAATCTAATTGCCAAAATACTCCCCATAATGGTGTGGAGTTTCTTGATTTTCACATTGACCCTTCGGTTTTACATTTGGGTCCCTCTCTTGTGCATCTTAGTCCACAAGTCTTGCAACTTAGTCATTTTTCTTGCTTTTAGGTCCTTTTATGCCTCTTCTCCTCAATCCTATTTATTTCCTGAAACTCAAACATAAAACTCATTATGTAGCATTGTTTAGGTTCAAGATAATGGATATAAGACACAAATGAATGCATGAAATGATGTCAATCATCTACCATATCGGAGAAGATGCTAATCATACACCTTTGGAACATTGCCGGCACATTACATAACCCTAAGCGCATGCGACGGTAGGCAAACATGCCAAAGGAACATGTAAAGGTGGTTTTCTCTTGATCCTTGGGGGCGATGAGAATTTGGTTGTAATCGGAGTATCCATCAACAAAACTATAATACTCATGTACGACCAACCTTTCCAACATCTGATCAATGAATGGCAACGGGAAATGATCTTTCCGCGTTGCCGCATTGAGCTTGCGATAATCAACGCAAACTCGTCAGCCAGTTTACAGGCGTGTTGGGATAAACTCATTATGCTCATTCTCAACAACCGTCACGCCTAACTTCTTGGGAACCACATGGACAGGACTCACCCACGAACTATCAGAGATAGGATAGATTATACCATGATCCAAGCACTTAAGAACCTCCTTTCAGACGGCTTCTTTCAGTACAGGATTCAATCTTCGTTGTGGGTCCCGGCGGGGCCTAGAGTCCAATTCCATGTGTATCCGAAGCTGAACAATATCAGGGCTAATTCCCTTGATGTCCTTCAAGGACCACCCGATAGCGTCTTTGTTTTCAAAGAGCACTTTTTGAGGGCAACCTCTTGATCTTTTGCAAGATCAGAAGCAATAATGAGTGGCAAGGTCTCGTTATCCCCTAAAAAGATATATTTAAGGTTATCGGGGAGCGATTTAAGCTCGACTGAAGGTCGGTCATTGTTGGATTCAGAGTTAATTTCAAATGGCTCAAGGGCCATAGGGTAAGAGGAACAAGCACCTAGATGTGCCTCCTCATCCAGAGGTTCACAGGCGGATTCCTCAAGATCATCTTCACTCTCAACCTGGTCATTAGGCACCTCAATATTATGTCAATGTGAGTCAAACATGCGTAATGACTCGGGCTCATCCGTGTCCTGAATGAAATTGGCTCCGACAGCATCGTCAAAAAGCATGGGTTTCTTACCAAGAATAAAGATGTTAAAATCCATCGTGAGGTTTCGAAAAGACAACCTCATCAAGCCATTACGGCAATTGATCAAAACTTTAAATGTCACAAGAAATGGCCTCCCAAGGATCACTGGAATTTGTCCTTGTAGGTTGGACACAGGTTCAGTATCCAAGATGATGAAATCAACTGGAAATACGGACTCACCCACTTTAATAAGGACATCCTCCACACTCCCTCGTGGAATCTTGACGGATCTGTCAACTAACTGGAGGGTTGTCCTCATTGGTTTAAAATCGCCTATTCCAAGGTTGACATAGACAGAGTAGGGCAGAAGGTTCACAGATGCTCCCAAATCCAATAGAGTTTGAGGAATTGTCACATTACCGATCATGCAAGAGACAATTGGACAACCGGGGTCCTTGTATTTGACTTGCATGGGTTGTGTCAATATCGAGCTCACATTGGGGGCCAAAAATGCCTTTTTGGGAACATTTGTTCTTTTCTTAACGGTACAAAGGTCCTTAAGGAACTTGGCATACAGTGGCATTTGCTGAACAATGTCCAACAACGGGATGTTCACCTTGAATTGCTTAACTACCTCAACGATTTTGTCACAATGCACATCACATTTTTAGTCAACCTATGAGGGAATGGTGCCTTGGGGACATAACTATCATGATGAGGAGTCTCAGAATTAGGTTCCTTGAAAGTCTCACGACCCTCCTCGGAAGAGTCACCAACAGGGTTGACTTTAGGCATTTCCACATTGTTGTCAACAATCCTTCCTGATCTTAAGGTATGGACAATATTTTCATGTTGGGAAGTGTCACTTTCAACATTCTGCACATTCTGCCTAGCCTGAGCAGGTTGACCCCTCGGATTTACCACATGTTGATTTGGTAACTGACCCTTCTCGCGTTCATGGAACTGATGAGCCGACTGGCTAACTTGCATTTCTAAAGCTTTGACTGTACTTTGCACGCTCTGCATGAATGCTTGAATGGTCGGATCACTAGAGGGGTCCATTGGGTTAACCCGCTGGGGTGGTGGAGTTTCTAAAAGAAAACGAACAGACGTGTTTTCTGTCATTCATTTCAGACGAAACCCACCCAAACCCTAGCTGTCCCGCGACCGAATCCTCCTCCGCGGCCGATCTCCGACCGATCTGCACCGTCTCTGGCACCGCAGCGACGTCCCAACCTCTCCTCCCCTTCTCCTGCCCTCTACTCCTTCTTCCTCTGTCTCTCCACATCCTACCAATGTAAGTGTTAAGTTCGTTTTTGTTGGTTTAATTTCGGATTTTTCTTGTAGTAATGATTCTTTTCTATGTTAGTATACTTCTTGTGTCGTTTATTATTGGTGAATGCGACATTTCGATTTTTTGGTTTTAATCTTGAATATATTCATATTTTCGTGATTTATGCTTAAGTTTGTTGATATTTTGTATGTTCTTGAAAGAAATGAAGTCTCTTGCTAGCTTGAACTAGTTAAGCTTTGATCGAAATCTTTTGGACTCGTAATTTACTAGACATTGTAAATTAGAACTAAGGAGAGAATTTAGGAACAATGAAGTCTCTTACTTTTGCTAATGAATGATAGAAATGAAGTCTCTTACTTTTGCTAATGAATGAAAGAAATGAAAAAGACATGTTTATAACAACTAAGGAGAGAAATTAGGACCAATGTAAAGAATACATGAACTTTAATTTGTTTTTTGGCATATGGAGAGGATGGAGAAATGAAGATATGGAAGCCGTGAAGTTTTGCCTTCACCAAACCTTTTAATTTACTTGATTATTTGGTTTCATGTCCAATCTATTCATTAACTTTTGTGAGTGTGGTCATGTAAAATTATATCAATTTGAACATTGTCACGAATTGAGACAAAATTAATGTAGGCATGATTTAAGTTAAATGTAAGGGGGTCTAGTCTGTAGATTGTTATCCCCAATTTCTTAGGAGTTTCGATGATCTTAAAAGAAAGAGTCATAAAAGTAAAAAAAATTGTGGGAGTATTTTATTTGTGGGAGTATTTCTTACAATTTTTATTTAGTACGTACAGTTTCTTTGTGGGAGTATTTTCAATTCTAAATTTTAAATGTTTATTTAGTTACATGTTTATTTAGTTAAATGCTTATTTATGCTTAAGATATTCTTTTATTTAGACAATTTTTAATGTTTAACTCATCAGCCCCATTAAACAACTTGACCTTTAATAACTCAAAGCAAACGATTAGATAATATTTGCTAAGTCATTCATCATATAAGATTTGCATTCATCGTATTTATTATTTATTTACGATTTCCGTCGTAGATTGCTGGCGTAAGGTACGTACTATCTTTCACTCATCATTCATTAGAAAGCACGCATTAGTTAGTAGGACTTGCATTGTAACAAGAGTGAGGTGAGTGTTTGTTTGGTGTGTTGTTTGTTAGATTAAGGTATGAAAAACACTTAGGGGACCGTCACCTATAGGAGATGAGGTGGGGGATTTCATCACCCTTTCCTTAGCCCAAAAACCACTTAATAAAAGAGCCTTAATAAAATCAATTAGACGTTGGCCCCTAGGATTTTCGGACGCATTAAGGAGAGGAAACCGTTTAAGACCGTTATGGCCTGAATGTCGTTGCCCATCTAGTCTCCCTGAGATTTTAGGAACCTCTGGGTTCTTGATTTCCTACAGATTAGTGGTCCTCGATGTTTAAGACTATTTTGGCCTAAACGTCGTTGCCCATCTAGTCTCCCTGAGATATTAGGGACCTCCGGGTTTTTGATTTCCTACAGACTAGTGGTCCTCGGTGGGTCCTCAAAGTTAGGCGTTGATTGACATCATTTCATGCTCATATTTGTATCTTATATCCATTATCTTACACCTAAGCATTGCTACGTAACGAGTTTTATGGTTAGTTTTCAGGAATAAAGAGGTTTGAAAAGAAGAGCCATGAAAGGACCCAAAAGCGGGAAAAAGGACTTAATTGTGAGACCTGGGGACTAAGATGCAAGGGAGAAGGACCTGATCGTAAGACCGAAGGACCTAAGAGCAAACCAGGAAATTCCACACCATCATGGGGAGTATTTTGGCAATTCGATTCGGGTCGGAGCTCCAACAAACCAAGTAGATGCATCCAGGACCAACAAAGACCACCAGCAAAGCCCACAACAAATCCCAGATGAATCCAAAGCTTATAGACCGCCAATTGGCGGTCTTGGACCGCTAATTGGCGGTCCATATAACTCTGGACCCGCTAAGATTGGTGGAGAACTTGTATTAGTGTATTCTTAGGCTATTTTTGGTATTGGTTTAGTCCCACATCGGGGGATTGTCCCGGATTAGCTTTTTCCATGCTTATAAATAGAACTCTTCACCTTCCATTGTAATCACCCATTGTTTGGTGGCATTCTCTCTACTAAGGAGTGAGCCTTGAAGCAATAACTCAAGGTGGAGAAGAATGCTACCTTCAATGTGAGTCATTGTTAATAAAAGTTTATTTGTTTCTTTTAATCTTGTTTTGTTATGTTGCTTGTTTTGTGTGGGTTGCTTTACTTTGTTTAATCTCTTGTTTAGTCATTTTAGTATCTTAGTTAAATGTTTTCTTTACTTAGTCTAATCAGTAGTGTAATGAGTAGTGAGTAGTTCCATCCCCATTTGGGGGGTGGAGAAATATGTGATATAATCATGTAGTGTATTAAGTTTGTGTTATCTTTATCCCTTGAGCTTTATATGATTTCCATAACCATCTAATGGGTTTTCACTCTTATCTTTGATATGCTAATGCTCTTGAATGAAACTTAGCTTATGCTTTGATTAGTGGACCTATTTTATGGGGAATGATAAGGTTAGGATATGGATGAAGTTAATATTGGAAACACAATTTGTAGTGTATGTGCTCTTGTTGCCTTTACCTTAGCTAATGTCTTGTATGTTTTAATGATGTAGTGAAATCTTAATTCATGTAGAGGCATAGTAGGGTATAGTCTTTATACTTGAGTTCATGTAGCTTCATTCCAATTATTGTCTTGTATGTTTTAATGATGTAGTCTTATCTTAATTCATGTAGAGGCAAAGTTGGATGTAGTTTTATGATTTCATGCACTACATGTTGTGAGGAGCTTAATGAACACACACACTTCTTTATGTTCACATTATTTCTCTACCCCCTTTGGGGTTTAGTTTTCTTGCTTTTCTTCCATTTCCTTTTTGCATCTTAGTGTAGTTTAGTGTAACCAACCTTTCTCTCCTTCTTTTTACCTCTCACCTTCGAACAAACCAATCGTCGACACACCTCCCAGTGGACGACCCGTATTTGCCACCACTTCAACGCGGCCGTGCACTTGCGGTTAAATATAAAACGAGAGCAATCAAGTTTTTGGCGCCGTTGCCGGGGAGGTGCTCTGTCCAGACATTGGTTTGGACGATTCGAGGGGTTTTTAATTTTTTGTTTCCAGTGTTTCTTAGTTTCAGGGAACCAGCACATCAAGGGGAGGCTACTGAAGAAGTTTGAGGAAGAGAAACCAGAAAAGGACCGCCAATCAGCGGTTGGAAACCGCCAATTGGCGGCCTGGTAAGGGTTTCCTGCTTCCAAATTTTTTGTGGTAGTTAGTTCTGTAATTGGTATTATCTGGGAGTCCAATTTTGCATGCTGAGACTTCGTGTTTGCTCCCAGATCATTAATCACTCCCCCTTTAATCAACTTGGACTATAAAACTCAAAGCAAAAGATTAGACTCTTTGCCATCTAGGTCATGCATCATATGTAGACCTTGCATGCATCTTTCTTTTCTTTGCTTTACATTTTGTCGTTGATTGCTGGAGCGAGGTACGCATTCCTTATCACTCATTCACGCATTAGGACATTCATTAGTGAGTAAGGTTTGCATCGAAACAAGAGTGAGGTGAGTGCTTGTTTGGTGAGTTGCTTGCTAGCCTAAGATTTCAAAACATCTTTAAGGGGCATCACCTATAGTCTTCAAAGATAAGGTGGGGGATTTCATCACCCCTCCCTTAGCCCCAAAAAGCACACTCAAGTAAAGCCTTAACTAAAAGCAAGTAGAAATTGGCCCTAGGATTTTGGACGCACCAGGAGAGTAATCTAGTTGAGAACGCCATGACCTGATCGGCGTTGCCTACCTTGTCGATAGTAGGAGGTATTGGATCTCCAGATCTGGTATCACTTGCTGGGCATTGTGGTCCTCGTTGTAGGGAGGTGAGGCGTGTCGAGGCTAGTGACCTCGAAGTTAGGCGTCGTCTAGCCTAAGGACCCATTGCCTTACATTGTTTGAGCCATGCTTGCTAGTTAGGCTTCTACCTTCACCTTGTACCCTCGCTAGCTCTAGGGATTCTTCCCTTCTCCTCTGAGTCATCTTCTTCTCACCTTCTTCTACGTTATAGTCTCCTCCCCTTTGCACTCTCTGCTAGCGTTTTAGGGTCGAGTCGAGCACTTTTTGCGAGCTTAGTCTCGTGGTGGTGAGAGTGGTCGACTCGAGAGTTGTTTGTTGAGATGGATGGTTACATGGGCGATCATTCATATCATTGTTGGGACCAGGATGATTCTCCCTGGTATTCCGGACCCATGCAACCTGGGGTGGCTCAGACGAACACCCCGTACGGTTGGGATGATCTTCATTATGTGACTGAGCAATCTTCATATAGGGGTGATATGAGAGAGGCACCGACGGCTAGATATCCATCTAGTTATGTTGGATCATACTCTGGGCAACAAACTTTGGCCTCTTTCATGCATGTGGTAGATGACATGGGTGCACCGGTGGCTCCAGTAGCCGTACCATGTGACTGTTGTGGGTTGAGTGGTCATGTTATAGGGGAATGTCCTTATATTGCCCCTGAGCCTGAGTATGAGCACACATTTTCCCAAAATGCTCATTATGACCATTACGCATCCGCGTACAACCCGAGAGGGATGGATTCGTGGGGAGACAATTCGTATTCAAATTCTTATACATCATTTCCACCCCAGTATCCTCCTCCCGAATACCCAGAATTCTACCAACACCCCACTTCAAATCATTGGACTCATTCTCAGCCCATCAACACCCAACCCCAAAATTTCCCAAGATCTGACTTGGACCTCCTCGTTGACCGCATACAAAATCTGACACTTCAAGTGAGTCAACTGACGCAACAATTAAGTGAGGAGAGTAACTTTTCGTGTCAACATGAGGATTCATCTTTTGATATCGAACCACCACCACATACACAAATTCAAAGCACAATCTTTCAAAGTCAAACTCGGAGTCAGTCTGAGGGACTTGGGGTTTCAATTCACGATCACTTAGTGGAGGATTCGATTCAAATTGAAAATAACTTGGACCAGCTTCATTATGAGTCGGCACAGGATTGTGCCTTATATTTTTGTCCCGTGGCCCTTGAGCCACATGATCTTCATGTTGTACCTCCTAAGGACTCACCTCTGGTGGAGCAAGAGTTCCCTAGTCCCCTCAATTTCAAACAACCTGGTGAAAGTTTGTCTCTCACTATTGTTCCTGATCATCTTGGAAATGATGGAACATCAAACAACTACATTGCTCATGAGGGTATTAGGAGTTCCTTGGAGAATACCTTGGGTATGAGACCCACTGTTTGTTCGCCTGGTGTGTCGGACATGCCTAACGAGGTTCTTGACCTCGTTCCGACACACCAGCCTGTTGGTTGGAGAGTTTGGATTGACGATCATAACTTCAGCAGCGCAACGGGAGAAACTCTTCTTCCGTTGCCCCTCATTTCCCAAACTCTTGAGAAGTTCAAGCTCTTTCAGTTTGATCCTTTGAATGAGATGCCTTTGCGTCCAATTCACGAACCTCTCATTTCATCTGGTGCTCTTTGTGAAGGGGGCCCACACATGAGTATTCTGGCCCCGCGTGGTGTCATGTTCCCTTTCCAAGTGCATTGACCCACTTTTGAGGTTCCCATTTGATGTCTTTTGACAAATGAAGATGGGAACTTATGCTTGTACATAGTTATATATATAAAAAAAAGAAAAAAAAGTACAATAAAAGACTCCTTCAGTGAGCATCGATTGTTGTGAGCCCCAACCCTTGTGTATTTAGGCTCCATTTCTTTCACGTATTTGTATCCTTTCTTTAGCATCTCACAGGTTTTGAGGGAATTCGGGTTTGTGTCCATCAACATGACCTTGAACTTCCCTTTGTACTTCATGTTGGTGAGATCTCTCCTTTTTCATGCATAAATCTATGTAGTATCTTGCTCACATTCATTGAGGACAATGCATGAAGTAGGTGTGGGGGGTGTTTTACGTGTGTACATAGTCGAGTCTTTTCTTTTGATTTTGTTTTCTTTTGTTTGCATTTTTAGGGTCATGTTAGTGTGCTGCATTTAATATCGATATATCTGCTTGCCATGATCCTTGGGTGACTTGTCTTGTTTTGCTTGTCTAGTGCCTTAAAATTTTCACATTTCTTTCAAAATCTTCACGTGTTTGCGAAAGAAAATGTTTTGTGGGTTTTGCGTGTGTTTAGCATGTGCAAAACCGTTGAGAGGCAAAGTAAAAAGAAAGCTCCCAAAATTGTCTTGAACTTGATGCATTAGGATATCTAGTACTGTGGCTTTAGGATTTATCGAGTCGTTAGGATGCACCCCAGTTTTCCCTTGGGGGTGAGTAATCATATGGTTTCAGTGCTCAAACATTCAAAGAAGTCCACCCTGAACCTAGTGAGTCAATAATTCGTGTTTGTTAATTTAGGAAGTTTGTTGTAATCAAGGACCCTTTAAATCTTGTTGTGAGACATTAAGTGTAGGGGTTTTGGTTCATGTGTAGATAAGAAATAAGTGAGTAGGTGTTCTCTCTTCTCGCACGGCTCCTATCACTCGGGAAAGTAGGTCTGAGGGGACTTTGTGCCTGGTGCTTTCGAGTCATCTGACTTGGGATGCGCCGACCGAACTCCCGTTACACGAGTGGTAGGGATTGCCCTATGTGGAGATTTTGGGAAAGGTGTACGTGATAGTGTAAGTCCTCATGGGCAATGATGCACGAAACCTGACCCTGGGAGAATGAAGCTCCAACTAATAAAAAGAAAAAAAGGAAAAAATGTGTGAAAAGAAACAAAAAGAAAAAAAAATGGTAATGCAAATAAGAACCTTAATGGACCTTACACTTTGTATCACTTGAGGATATTGAGGTTGTCCATGTCTTTCACTTAATTCCTTATTTAACTTGCACGAATGGTTTATTAGGCTAGGTGTGGACGTATTACCTATATAGAGTCGGCCCGTAGGATTAGCGCGTCCATTGATCGACAAAATATTTCCAACGAGTCGAGATCTAGATTGAATAATGCATCTTGTTCGGATTTTGTGGGTATATCCGCTGAAAACCCTCAGGAGACAACACTCCTCCTCCTTGGCAACAAAGAGGTTTAACGGCTTGTTGCACGTGCTAAGTGCAACCGTGATTCCTACGAAAGTGAGTTAGGATTTCTTGTTTCTCGTTTGCATTTCTCTTTCTTTGTTTTGCTCGGGACTAGCAAAAACTTAGGTGTGGGGGTATTTGATTGACATCATTTCATGCTCATATTTGTATCTTATATCCATTATCTTACACCTAAGCAATACTACGTGACGAGTTTTATGTTTAGTTTTCAAGAATAAAGAGGTTTGAAGAGAAGAGCCATGAAAGGACCCAAAACAGGAAAAAGGACTTAATTGTGAGACCTGGGGACTAAGATGCAAGGGAGAAGGACCTGATCGTAAGATCGAAGGACCTAAGAGCAAACCAGGAAACTCCACACCATCATGGGGAGTATTTTGGCAATTCGATTCGGGTCGGAGCTCCAACAAACCAAGTAGATGCATCCAGGACCAGCAAAGACCACCAACAAAGCCCACAACAAATCCCAAATGAATCCAAAGCTTATAGACCGCCAATTGGCGGTCCATATAACTCTGGACCCGCTAAGATTGGTGGAGAACTTGTATTAGTGTATTCTTAGGCTATTTTTGGTATTGGTTTAGTCCCACATCGGGGGATTGTCCCGGATTAGCTTTTTCCATGCTTATAAATAGAACTCTTCACCTTCCATTGTAATCACCCATTGTTTGGTGGCATTCTCTCTACTAAGGAGTGAGCCTTGAAGCAATAACTCAAGGTGGAGAAGAATGCTACCTTTAATGTGAGTCATTGTTAATAAAAGTTTATTTGTTTCTTTTAATCTTGTTTTGTTATGTTGCTTGTTTTGTGTGGGTTGCTTTACTTTGTTTAATCTCTTGTTTAGTCATTTTAGTATCTTAGTTAAATGTTTTCTTTACTTAGTCTAATCAGTAGTGTAATGAGTAGTGAGTAGTTCCATCCCCATTTGGGGGGTGGAGAAATATGTGATATAATCATGTAGTGTATTAAGTTTGTGTTATCTTTATCCCTTGAGCTTTATATGATTTCCATAACCATCTAATGGGTTTTCACTCTTATCTTTGATATGCTAATGCTCTTGAATGAAGCTTAGCTTATGCTTTGATTAGTGGACCTATTTTATGGGGAATGATAAGGTTAGGATATGGATGAAGTTAATATTGGAAACACAATTTGTAGTGTATGTGCTCTTGTTGCCTTTACCTTAGCTAATGTCTTGTATGTTTTAATGATGTAGTGAAATCTTAATTCATGTAGAGGCATAGTAGGGTATAGTCTTTATACTTGAGTTCATGTAGCTTCATTCCAATTATTGTCTTGTATGTTTTAATGATGTAGTCTTATCTTAATTCATGTAGAGGCAAAGTTGGATGTAGTTTTATGATTTCATGCACTACATGCTGTGAGGAGCTTAATGAACACACACACTTCTTTATGTTTACATTATTTCTCTACCCCCTTTGGGGTTTAGTTTTCTTGCTTTTCTTCCATTTCCTTTTTGCATCTTAGTGTAGTTTAGTGTAACCAACCTTTCTCTCCTTCTTTTTACCTCTCGCCTTCAAACAAACCAATCGTCGACACACCTCCCAGTGGACGACCCGTATTTGCCACCGCTTCAACGAGGCCGTGCACTTGCGGTTAAATATAAAACGAGAGCAATCAGGCGTCGTCTATTACTAAGGACCTATAGTGGACTTTAGGCTTGTTTTGGCCTTGATTGCTTAGTTAGGTTTCTAACCTTCCTTATTCCCACGTTAGATTTAGGACCTCATCTCCTCTCCTCTGAGTCATTCTTTTCTCATCTTAATGTCTCTGAATCTTCTCATCTACGAACACATTCTTTTAAATTGAAATTTTATTTATTTTCTCCAATAATAACTATCATTTTTGTTAATGTTTAGATTGAAATGGATCGAGAGTGATTGTTTCAAACCGATTAAGTGATGAGTATGAGAACGGAGTGAATATGTTCTTAGAGGTTGCCAAAAAACATTCCAAGAAAATGAAAGAAAGCAACATGGCATATTGTTCATGCAATAAGTGTCATAATATGTGAGTGCTGACTTTTCAGAAAATGAAAGATCATTTGTTTGAGAAAGGTTTCGACCCAAATTACAGACGGTGGATATGACACGACGAAAATGAATCATATAGTCATTCCATGAATGATGGAGAAGACGTTAGTGTGGTAGATCACTTAGAGGAAATGGTTCAGGATATGGCTGAAAAGTTTTCGTCCAACCCCGATTTAGTTGGTAATTTGTTGAGTGACAATGAGAAGCCATTGTATAAGAATTGTACCAAATTCACTAGATTGTTAGCAGAGTTGAAGTTGTACAATTTAAAAGCTGGAAATGGTTGGTCCGATGTGAGTTTCACATCAATGTTGAAGTTATTGAAAGAGATGCTTCCAGATGATAATGAGTTGCCAGATAGAACTTACGATGCTAAGAAAGTGTTGTGTCCTATGGGAATGGAATATAGGAAGATACACGCATGCCGGAACGATTGTATATTGTATAGGGGTGAGTTTGAAAACTTACATTCTTGTCCCAGGTGTAATGTGTCAAGATACAAAATGAAACGTAGTGGACCAAACCACAATGAAGAGGCTGATGAGATGAAAATCAAAGGACCTCCTGCTAAGATTTTGTGGTATCTTCTGATAATCCCAAGGCTTAAACGTTTGTTTGCGGGTAAGGAGGATTCCAAGAACATGACATGACATGCTGATCGTGAGAAACCAAATGATCAGTTGCTACGTCACCCTGCAGATTCACCTCAGTGGAAAAAAATAGATTTCAACTTTCTTGTGTTTGGTGAAGAACCCAGGAATGTACGACTTGGACTCTGTACTGACGGAATGAATCATTTCTGTAGTTTGAGTAGCATTCATAGTTCTTGGCCCGTTCTGCTTGTAATTTACAATCTGCCTTCGTGGTTATGCATGAAACGCAAATATATCATGTTGTTCTTAATGATTTCTGGTCCGAAACAACCTGGAAACGACATCGATGTGTATTTAAGACCTTTAATTGATGACCTAAAGAGATTGTGGGATGACAGAGAGTCAGTTTTTGATGAACATACATGTTCTTTGCAACTAGTTAATGGTTCTAAGACTGTCTATCTTGGTCATCGGAGATTTTTGCCGAACTCTCATCCTTATCATAGGTTGAAGAAGGCATTTAACGGAAAACTGGAGTTTCAGAATACGCCAGTTGAAATCAGCGTCGAAAAGGTGTACGAACGTGTAATGAACATTGAATGTGAATTTGGAAAACCGTACAAACAAGCAAATGACAAAAGTAGTTGGAAAAAAAGATCCATATTTTTTGATCTCCCTTATTGGAAAACTTTAGAAGTTAGACATTGTATTGATGTGATGCACGGAGAGAAAAACGTTTGTGATAGTCTTGTTGGCACTCTGTTGAAAATACCTGGTAAAACCAAAGATGAATATAATGCAAGACTTGATCTTGTTGATACTGATATACGAGCAATGTTGGCACCAGAGAAGAAAGGAGATCGGAATTACTTACCTCCAGCTAGTTATACATTGTCTAGAAAGGAGAAAAAGAATTCTCTGTCAGTGTTTGCACGATGTAAGGGTTCCATAAGGTTATTCTTCAAATATCAGTAGTCTTGTTGTTATGAAGGATTTGAAACTTGTGGGGATGAAGTCTCACGATTGTCAAACTTTAATGCATCAGGTGTTACCTGTAGCACTGAGATCCATATTACCGAAAGATGTTAGACATGCAATAATAAAGTTGTGTTCCTTTTTCAATAAGATTTGCAGTAAAGTGGTCGATCCCGTGCAGTTAGATAAGTTATAGAATGAAATTGTGATGACATTATGTCAGTTGGAGATGTTTCTCCCCCGTCTTTTTTCGACATTATGATTCATCTAGTTATTCATTTGGTTAGAGAAGTTAAATTGTGTGGACCAGTTTTTTTAAGGTGGATGTATCCTTTCGAGCGTTATATGAAAGTGTTGAAAGGTTATTGCAAAATCGTCAAAGATCAGATGCTAGTATTGTTGAAGGATATATAGCTGAGGAGGTTATCAAGTTTTGCACTGGATACCTAGCAAACACCAAAACTGTTGGACTTCCGAAGAATCGTCATGATAAACGTGCCGATGGTAAAGGGACACGTGGGATGAAAATGTTAAATCCAAATGGCGAGGACTTAATGACAGCATATTTTTATGTGTTGTGCAATTCGAATGAAGTTCAACCTTACCTAAATGAACACATGACGTTTCTAAAGGAAAGAAATCCTTTGTGGAGTGATCAACAAGTAATTAATAGTCACAATAAGAATTTCATCTCTTGGTTCAAAAATCTGGCTTACAAGCGTGATGTTTCTGAGACAATACAATGGTTGGCCTACGGTCCGCATTCTGTTGTTATAAGTTATAGTGGTTATGATATCAATGGGTATTCTTTCTACACGGTTTGTGAAGATGCGAAAAGTGTTGTTCAGAACAGTGGCGTCACCTTAATAGTTTGCATGTGTCTAGTTCTAAAGACAAGAATCCTGTATACGCTGACATGTCCTATTACGTCATAATTGAAGACATATGGGAGCTAGACTTTGTTAAATTCAAAGTACCTATATTTAGATGCAAGTGAGCTGATAATAAAAGTGGAGTTCGAGTGGACGACTATGGGTTCACTTTAATTGATTTTTCAAAAAAAAGGTATAAAGGAGAACCTTTTATTCTCGCTTCCCAAGCGAAACAAGTCTTCTATGTGGCTGATCCATGTGATAAGAAATGTGCAGTAATTCTGGAAGGGAAGAAAAAAAATTGTATCAGATGATAGTCTGATCGAGTATGAAGAGACACCACCTTTCTCTAAGCAAGCACCAGAAGTGAACTCAGTAGATGAAGAAATAAATGTTGAGACTTATATGTTTAGAGATGAATACGGTGAAGGTATATGGATTGAAAATCCATTAAGAAAAAAAATTAAAGGTGGAAATTTTCTGTTGTAACTCATTGTAATAGACATTTAATGTCTTGACCTTATTTAATGACTTGAATTTATCTTTTATAGTATCATGGCTCCGAAAAAGAAACTCATTCCCTCAGAGTCTGAAGGCTCAAAGACATACAGTACACGAGGTCCTTGTCTCATGAAAGAATTCGTGGGGAGAAGAAATAGAGACGGTAGAGTTCCAATCCTGTTTGATGACCGTCTAGAGCCGTTAGGCATGTTGTCTGATAATTGGAAAAGTTTTCTGGGTAACTTAGCGAGGGCCAAAGTTGACATTTGTTTCTCGAGTTGGGACGATGTAGATGAGAAGTTGAAGGACACAATATGGGATAACGTGCAGGTAATGATTCCATTATAGATTTCTATAGTTTAGTCGAAATTTTGATATATATAAAGTTAACGTATTGTAGGAATCTTTTGAGTTCCAATCCACTGACAAGTTGAAGAAAACATGGATGACATACATGTAAGTTTGTTGGAGGGATTTCAAAACAAATTTAACGAACAAGTACATATTCGGAGACTACCAGGATAGAAATTCATGCGATGTCTATAACTTTATCACTCCGAATCAATGGGATCTATTCAGAAAATCCAGAGATAGCCCAGAGTTTGAGGTAACTGAGTTTAATTTAGAATATAGTAACTGAGTTTCAAAACAAACTTTTTAGTTATTGTTTTTAGTGACAATCTAATAAACTTGATTTTAGGTCATCCGAGCCAAAAACCAAAAGATTAGATCTTCTAACAAGTATACACATCGTATGTCTCGAGCGGGGTACCAAAAGTTAGAAGCACAAATGATGGCTGAAAAAATTGCTCAGAAGAAACAAGAGGCAATTGACTCTGGTATGAGTGAGGAGCAAGCAAGTAAGCTATCTCCTCCTTCTCCCGTAGCTCGTTGTGATTCTTGGAAGAGAGCGAGAGTAAACTCCAGAGGGGAGTACGTCACAGACGAGTCGCAAGCGATTAACTCGAAGATAGTAAGTTGCATCACTTATATATATGTTATTAATTCAGAATCATTAATTTTATATTTTTCAATTGTTAGTAAATATTGTTTTAAACTTAGGACTCTCTGAAGTTGAGAGAATCTCAAGGAGAATTTGCTTCCGTTGGTCAGAATGATATTCTACGCGAGGCCTTGGGAAACGACGAACACCCCGGTCGTGTGCGGGGGTAGGGAGTAGAGTTGGACTTCGACAATATTATGGAAAGACTCAATGGTCTACTTCATTGACTGGTCATTCCAAATGCCAGCAAGAGATCGCAGATTTGAAGAATACGTTTCAACTTGTTTTGCAGAGATTGGATCGTGATTTGCCTACTTCTCCTACCCGGCGTAAGACCGGTTCTTCCTCTGAGACTACTCCTCCAGTGCCGCCAGTGTTTCACCCTGATCGACAATATGATTTCGTGTCTCATTCTTGAGAATTGGCCCTCGTCGGTGGTCCATCGTTTGGAAAGTACCTGGGAGTTGGAGGGGGATAAAGGGTTGCCTCCGGCTTTGTACGTCACCAAAGAGTATATCATGTAGTTCTCGGCGATGGATTCATTGTGTATCATGATTATCGACGTGCAAGTGAAGTAAGTGCTTTTTTGAATACAATGAAAAGTATTGAATAATTTTATGAAAACTGTAATAAAGTATAATTTTTATACTTGTAGACATCTTTATGACGCCAGAAGGTCAGTCTTTCCCAACGATCAAGTATTTGGATTTATCAGTCCATCTACATATATATACGGGAATGACGATAAATCGGGTCAGCTTGGGATATTCTTGAAAGAAGAAGACAAAAGATATTATCTCCTCCCTTATCATGAGAGGTAAACTTTGTAATTCAAAGTGGAATTTTATTTTGTAATAAGCTTCTAATTATATATATAACATGGCTCATTGGATGCTTGTCGTTGTATGCCCCACGACTAATTCGACATATTGGTTTGATCCGTTGGGGTCGAATAAACCAAGGGACTCAATAAAGAAACTTCTAAATTTGTAAGTTCGTTTTAGTCGTGGAAAAGTAATTCGTGGATTTTTATTAGTATTATTGAATGAAATTTTAACATGTGCTACTCAGGGCAATTAAGGTTTACAGAGCTTTGGGTGGCAGGAGAACAACCACAAAAGCAGTAATAACATGGCATGGAATGAGAGTACGTTCTCTCCATTTTTTGTTAATTAAGTTAGGAACATAAATTTAGCGAATTTCTATGTTTGTAGTATCGGAAGCAGGTTGGAAATACGAAATGTGGTTACTACGCGATGAGATACATGGAGGAAATCGACTTGGCAACTCAAGATGTATGTCTATCCGAGGTAATGTAGATCGTTATTCAATTGTATAGTTGTAGTTTCAATATTTAGTTATTAACATTCACACTTGTATTTTTTGATAGGTCTTCCCAAAAAGTAGTGATCACCCTTTTCGCAACAGGAGCTCGATGAAACTCGCGACCGATGGGCTCGCTATTTTATCAGAAACATGTTGATGAACTAAGAGGTTCTCCTGTCACTAACACCTTTTGTAATTTAGTTAACAAGTGCACTTGTATTACAAACCTACAATTTATGCCTTAATATAATTGCCTTAATTTTAGAATGAATTAATTGCAAGTGTGTTGAACGTCAATTGTGTATGCTTGTATGTTTCTTTTTGTGCATGTATGGTTGTATGTTTGTGTTTGTGCAAGTTGGCAAATGTGTGTTTGTGCTTGTATGTATATGTGGATGAAAGTGTGAGCATCTGTGAACGAATTTGGTGCATGTTGTATGTACACGAATACGATGACTGAAAACAAGTTTGCAGGATGCTATTTTTTTTGTCCAGGTTTAGGAATAGACGTCAGATATTTATACTAGCCGACGTCTATTCCTTTGAAAAAAAAGCATAAACGTCGGCTTTATTTATAATCCGACGTCTATTCTTTAAGAATAGACGTCGTCTGTTAGTTCACCGACGTCTATACCTAAATAATATACGTCGGTTAGATATAAAGGTTGACGTCTATTCTTAAAGAATAGACGTCGGCCGTATGTAGAAACTGATGTCTATTCCTAAAGAATAGACGTCGGATATTGGACGTCTGACGTCTAGTATAGACGACGCACGCATAGACGTCGGATCTGGGAGTGCTTATATCCGACGTATATACCCCCGTACATCCGACGTATATGCCCTTTTCTGTTGTAGTGGAAAAATAATAGATCATGTGTTAGTGGTTAGCCCATGATGTGGGTGTTGGGAGACCCTATAAATAGGTCTCCTCTCCCTCCTTGTTTTAATTAATGCAAAAACTTCTCTCTCCATAACCACCATATTAATCCATCCGAAAATTCCTTAATTACTTCAAGATTTTGGAGATTAAATTCTCAGGGAGCACAAATGGGTTATTAGCTAGATTCTAACGTTGATTTAGAGATTGAATTGGATGTTCTCTTTTCTCTCTAATATTGTTTAGAGTTTGGTGAACACTTGGAAGCGAATCAGCGAGCGATTCGACGAGCGACGTAACTCCAGATCGTTATAAAGGTTTTAAAGAAACTTTGGGTATGATCCTCTTATATTTGTTTTAACATATATTGATCATATGATATTAGAATAAATATAAGCCAATGTACATGAAATTGTTGAAAATATGGAAATCGATCATGTATGCATGTATTAAAATTTTAAAATATACACATACATAGGGGCACAAAATCCAACAGAAGCTAGTGTGGAATCTAAGTGTGAAACACATACAAATACATGATATACAAGACTAGGATAGGTTAGCATGAAGTTAAGACCAATTTTATGGATTCTCAAGTATGCAATAAGTACCTAGTATGACCATTAAAGAATCAATCAATCCTAAGAATAACCTTAGTTCATTCAAGCAACATAAACCAAATCAAGCAACCATTTATTTCAAGTCAATTCCATCATATAATAGAACCCATCACAAGCAACATGTCAAAAATAGATCTAGCATGAAACAAGTACCTAGTGTGGCTATTATCTCATCTAAAACAAGATTAACATGCTACAAGTTTTAGATCTAACATTAAGCACATGAAAATGACACATACTAAGGACCCCATCATACACTTCACCATCAACTACATTGCCTTCAACCCCAAATAGGGTGGATCTACTCACTAATCATCACTACAAACATGGAAATGGAGAGAATAAGACTAAACATGACATAAAACTCTAACTAGAAAAGTAAAACAAAATCAAAAACTAATTGGATAGAAAGAAAGTTAATGACAAGATGAACATGAATCCAACCTTATATTAAAGAAAATGTGAGATTACAACCTTCATCCACTTCCTCTACTTGCAGCCAAATTAGGTAAAAACTAACCTACTCTAATGGTGGAAGTGGAGAAGTAGTGGAAAGGAAGAAGAAACCATGCTATTTATAGAAAAAGTGTGGTGTAGATGATTCTGGGAGCAATCTAACGATTGAAATTGATTTGTCTAAGTTCTGGTGCACTATACTAATCTGACTCTAGCCATGGTAGAAATTTACGCACAATTAGACTTAACTCATCCTCCCTTGTGGATGGTTCGGGTCTGATCCACCCCATTTTTCTCAAGCAATTTAAGTGTTGTATTTTTCACATGGCGGTGCACTCCCGGTTCGCTGGTTTGATCCCATTTGTCTTTAATTGCCAAATACTCCTCAAGATCATGGTATTATAAGTTTTTTGCGCCTAAAATATTTATCGTGCGTTCAGGTCCCTCTAGATTTCATCCATGTCCTTCCTGATTTGTAGATGGGTCCTTGTGCATGAACAAACATGTCCACTTTGCTTCATTTGAGTCTTTTCTTCTTGCATTTCACACATTTTTTCTTCCTTTCTATTCCTTATTACCTAACACCTGAAACACCACAAACAAACACTCGAGTAGCACAAAATTGGGGTAAAATAAAAGATATATAACATGAATGTGTTGTATGATATGCTACTAATCAACGTCAGTCTTCACCTCTAAGACCCACTCTCCTGCTACTTTATTAAGTCTTACTCATCCTTATGCTCGATTTTGTGTTTTCTTGATGTATGATCGTTGTGTGATTTTATGCTTTGTTTTGGAAAAGTTTCCTTTTTTGGGCGAGTTAATGTGACTCGTGGGCGGGTACGACCCTTCAGGCAGTTTTGCAATTGGTTGACTTAATCAGGCCGATCGGGTGCAATTTGTGTGTGTGTGGTTTGGCTTGGGCTTTGAGGAGGAATTTAGGGTTGAGATGTGAAGGTTGGGTGATGTGGTTGTCATGTCAGCAAGAGGAGATCCTTTAGTGATTTTGCAAAGATTTGAATTTCTATCTATATGGTATGTTTTAATTTGGCCTTTATTGCATTAAACCTTTGCCTTTTGTGTTTGTTTCCTTGCAACACAAACACTACCCAGCCCCCAGCCATCCCCACACCCCTTCCCTTCTCTTCTCCACGCCACCACCTCTGTCCACCAGCACCACCTTCATCTCTGGCCTGCTGCTGGCTGATCTACGGCGACTTTTAAGCAAGCTAGTGCAATTCTTGGGCGGCAAGAAGAGGGGTCTTGGCTGATCTCCGGCTAGCTTAGGCGTCTTTTTGCTGATCAGGTATGACTCTAGCCGTTAGTATAGGAAGTAGTCTTGGGTGTTGGGTGAAGATCTGCACAACACCAGGGCCTGGTCGGTTTTGATGTCTAGGGTTGCACATCTTGAGTTCTACCCGATAGGGTGGTCTGTGGTGCAAGATCGGGATTTCAGTAGCTGGCCGGCATTCCCCCCATTGGCACGTCACCATCTCATTGTTTTTATTGGTGGTTTGTCGAAGAAACCAGAGGGGAGGAGGTTGGGCCATGGGGAGGGTGTCGGGTGGGGTTGTTGCATGCATATTTTGTGATTTGCAACCCTACTCGTGTGATTTGATCTTGAGATCTTTTGGTAGTTTTGTGAACGTGTTTTAACTTTCTGTAGTATTCTTTTCTCCTGGATGTGTTACTAATTTGAGAGTTCTCTTTCTAGTATGATTTTATGATTTATTATGCTAGTGGTTCGTAGATCATCTCTGATTTCAGATTATGTGTTCTGCGTTTAGCAATTCTGTCTAGATTTCCTTGCATGAGATGTTTGCTGATTTAGATTTTATATTCATGTATGGTTTCATTATTTCATTCAGACATTAGTTACATGAATTTTTACTGGGTTAGATCACCTAATCGTAAGTCATCACTGATTTCAGATCTTATATCTATGCGTGATCTAGCTAATATGTCTAAATACTATGGCATGATTCAATCTGATTTTAGCTAGTAATATTTGATACACGTATATGTTGGCTTTTTGGCCTTAATCTTATGTTTTGATGATTTAATCAACCTAATCTTAATTAGAGTAGCACACACTATGCATTTCATATATATTGTATTGTGCTAACCTCTACAGGTGATCAAGACTCAAGAAAGATGGAAATGAAGTAAAGACATGTAATTAAAGCTTATCGAAGACTTGTAATCTTAATTTCTTTTGAGTCTTAGGAACAAAGTGTAATTGAGCATACTTGAGCTAAAATCAACTTAATCACACGCTAGGTTCCTTATAGAAGTCACACACGAAATTTCACATAATTTGGACTTCAATAGATCACCCAAACTTAGATCGGAAAACAATAAATCTGAACCCTAACTGTCTGCCCACATTCGGTCGACCGCAACATGCCGTTCGGTCGACCGGATGATCAAGTAATCCAGTTTGTATTTTCCTGTCTAGTTTCGGTCGACCGCACCATATCTTTCGGTCGACCGGTTGAACTTACTGTTCCAACCGTTATTCTTGTCGTATATGCCCAACAGTCGTATTCGTATTAAAACTATATACACCTCCATATACTTAACCAAACGGTCGAACCATGTGCCAAGTTCGGTCGACCGTTTAACCTTGTCAAGAATTCCTTGCTATCGGTCGATACGATTTCGGTCAACCGATCCAAATTTCCCTCTACCGAAACGCACATTCGGTCGGCCGGTAACCCTGTTCTGTCGACCGTGTATTTAATAGACTTAAGTGTTCAGTCGACCTATTCATATTTCGGTCGACCGTATCCTTATCAAACCCAAGCGTTCGGTCGACCGTTTCACTTTTCGGTCGACCGTTTTTGGACAGATTTGCAGCCCAAATTTTCTGCTTTGTGTGCTTTGCACAAAATCCAATCAAATCTTGTCCCAACAGATCTATCCTCTCTAATGCTTATAAATAGAGTTGTAAAACACATTTTAACAGAACTCTCCCACTACAAACTTGTCCCAAACTTTAGAGAGAATCCCAAACACTCAAAGCTACAAACCTTCCACACTTAGTGATCATTTCTTAATCTTACTCAAGTGTGCTCAAGATTTAGAGAGTGTTGCTCCACTCAAGTTCTCATTTGTTGTCAAAAGAGTAAAAGCTCCGGTGAAAGCCTGAAGCACCCTTCTCGGATTGTGAGAAGAAGATTCCAAGCTCGGCGAGGGTTGTTCGCGAGTTTGACGGTTGTAAAGGCGTTCTCTCCCGGCCCGGAACGGGGAGTGGTTAGTGAAGTCGTGAGCGGAGCTCGGTGATCCGAGCGGAGCTTGCAAGAGAGGACTAGGACCCGGGTTTTGAATCCAAGTATTTCGCTTGAAGCGAGTCACCCATGGATGCTAGCATAAGACCATGAACTTGGTTCTCTTGGTCTTCCCACTTGGCTATCGCCTCTTTCTCATTATCGGTTGCCTTCTCATTCAATTTCGGGATTTCACCATCCAAAATATGAGATAGTTTTTCAAACCTCAACACGATATTAAGATTGAGTTGCCATTTCATGAAGTTTGAGCCATCATTTTGCAAAGGATTCTTTTTGATCATAGATCGCACAATTGGTTGGATATTAGTCATTTCTAAAAAATAAATTATACATGATTTTAATGTCAATTTTATGTTTTAAAATACATACATATATATCGAATATAAATGTAAATACTGCAAATAAAATTTTGCCCGTAAATGCAGTAATCCAAGATCCCATCAATTGTAATATAGACTAGCTAAGGGCTATCGAATACATTACAATATCAAGGTAAGAAAAACTCTTTCTAATCACAACCTTTTTGAATTTTAGCAATATTAGCATCTTCAAACTCTTGTGATTCTTGTCGTTTTAATTATGAGGCAATACGACCTATCCTCGTAAGAAAAACTTTTTCCCAAAACCGAGCGAGGGTTCTAGGTAATGTTAAGAAAACTTATCTTCATTTGATACGAGATACGTTTATCCATTCTATTCACAACTAAACATACTTGGGGTTCACTAGGGTGAAACACACCTCATATATTTAATTGTGGCACAACAACAGACAACCATTATATCTCCCACTATTCCCAAAGATGGAGGGAGCTATCTCCCGCTAAGGGCGAGCAGAGTATCCCTCGATCAATGGCTGCTAGTGGATGAAATAAGAAGGAAATTTATTCTTAATTTTTGTTTGGACAATTTAACATGTGATTTAGAATTTTAGGTTATCATGCATATTATTAATCATACACATCCTAACATTCAACACATTCATCACATGCATAGCAAGATAAAAACAGAAATTAAACATTCACACAATCCACATCGTGTGAGTTTATATGTTCCCTTCGATCCTCGATCCCTGATCTTCGATCCTCGATCTATGCGCTACAGCGGCGACTTCCTCTTGCACCGGAGATGTAGATTTTACAGAAAATAAACATGCTCCTCACATTCGATAAAAACTGACTAGTGCAAGTCCTATGCAAAAACCTCTCATATGCAAATGCAACTATCTAAAAGACGGAAAGAGAGAGAGTTTTGGCTTTTACATACATAAGCCCCTGTATTATAACAATTATAAACATTCATAGGTGCTGATTTGGAACATATAAACTCACAATTCCTGCAAAAACAACTCGAGCATCCATGCACGCAATATCGCTATAAACTATCCAACCTAGTTTATCAAGCATCTAGAATCCCAAACAATTCTTTGAAAAACATTTTGAAATCCATTAAAAACGTTTTTCATGCATCTATTATTCAAAATTAATTTTGAATCGCTGTCCATCCAATTTCCAATGGAAAGATGAACCGCAGTTTTTTCGGTTTTGTTGATTCTCTTACAAAATAATCGTTTATACTTAAAACGAAATTATTGCAAGTTAGAAAAATGTCTAAATCTTAATTCTAATAATTACATGGCATGTTTTAAAACACTTAAAACATTCAGAATGAATTATTATGGAGAATTACATCAACAAACATTCATAGACCGAAAAAACCGGTAAATCGAATTGTTTAAATCTTAGATGGTAAACTAAATTCGTTTACAACCTTAAATCATGAGAAAATTGAACCCTATGCTCTGATACCACTGTAGGATTTCATGTTTAATTGTACATATTTATTTTCGAAATTTTTATGCACAATAAGGATCAATTTACAATTTTCTATGATTTATTTCATGCATGCATCAATTTGTTTCAATAACTAGTTTCAAAACTTTATTAAAATAAATATGGGCTCCGAAATTCATACCTAGAAGTTCTCTAAAACTTCTTGAAGATTCGGAGACGTTGGGGATGCTCCTCGCTGCGCCGGATGCCTCCGAGTATTCACCAAACTCTAAACAAGATCGGGGAGAGGGAAGCTAGTCTCTCAATCTCCGATAGGGTTTAGAATCTAATTACTAACCCCTCTTTAATTCCCTTGAGAAGATGATCTCTTAAGAACTAAAACTAAACTTAAGAATTAAGGGATTTTCGTGGAGAATTATGGAGAGAGTTTTTTGCATGAGAAAACAATGAATTAAATTAAGGAGGTAATGAGATAAACTTGTATTTATAAGTTCTCTCCAAATTACCTATTCATGTGCAACCTCTTGCCCATAATTTCATGCAAACTTCCATCTAACCATCCATTATTTAATAATAAATAATCTTAGCCACGAATTAAATCAATTATGGACCAATTCCATGCATGATCTAGTTAATTCTTAAATTAATTCTGCTGAAAACCGTCTGGACGGGTAGACCGTTTGGAGGTTCGGTCGACCGCTCGAACCATGTTTCGGTCGACCGTTCAATAACTCGGTCGACCGTTCGTAATAGGAATTATTCCATCTCGATGTTCGGTCGACCGACCGATTACTTTCGGTCGACCGTTCGAACAGATGAAAATTCCCTGCTATCGGTCGAGACATGTCCGGTCGACCGTGCCCGATCGGTCGACCGTTTACTGCTAACCGGTCGACCGTTTGAGCACTGTTCTGCAGACTTGTCAAATTTCGGTTTAACCCCTACAAAATTTGACATTTCAGGATTAGTAGTAAATTCACAACTTATGTAACATATTATCCTATGTAATGATCAATCATTACACCCCATAATATTTACATCACATATGAATTTAATTTAGATTCTAATTATGTTATTAATCACAACATAATTTTGATTTTGCTTGTTCACCCCATGTGTCATATTTTCTACATGAAACCCGACACATCTTATGAACTCAAAATCCCCATTTCTTGTTTCCCAGTTTTGTGGTGTGGCCTATGGGAGGATCTAAACTAAGTTGGCAGTGATATTAAGAGCTTAATATCACAAGCTATAAGCGGTATCTAGCTACACATTATAGCTCCCAATTAGTTAGATGTCTTAATTCCACTCGAACCAAAACCCGATCCAGTTAGTGATGGAGTGCACCACTTTTGTCCGTCCCTTGCCTCATGATATTAAGAATACACACGAAGTAATATTGTGTCATCTTTGTATTAGTATTCATTTCTTGATCTCTTTAAGCTAGTTATAAATATGTGACTTAACTCAAATCACATTGTGCACATTACAACTTTGCTTTATCAAGGGCCCACTAATATCATCACTCAATTAAGAGGGGCAATGATAATCTTTTGACTAACTATCTTCTCCAACGAAAGTTATGCTTAACCAACTAATGCCTTTACACTACACTCATCGATAGCTTAAGACACTAGTCTAACTAAGCACTCCTTAAGCGATCGGATATAAGTCTCATATCAAAGGACCAAGGACACAGTAAAATATTAATGACACAGAAACACATTTCTATAATATTTTACTTGTTAGGTCAATTCGGTATACAAAAGTACTATTTTCCTCTTTTGTGTACCCGTGTTGTCACTCACTTGTAGAGCTACAATGATCTATGACCAACACGACAATCTTAACTCGGTAATAAATGTCCCATGTTCATTACCATGATTGCGAATATCTTTTGTTTTATGTAAACCAATATCTTTTAGAGCTCTACGGTTAAGGACCAAGAGCCTCTTCCTTAACACTTCCAAAAGACGAATAACATAAACAAGGAACAAAACGATTTCTCATTCAATTCATAATAATTGACATTTAAAAGTAAAACTTTTAGAACACATTCCCTTCAGTTATGGGCTCCAACCCCTGTGTATTTGGGTCTAATTGTTTCACGTATTTGTCTCCCTTCTTAAGTATCTCACAGGTTTGAGGGAAATTCGGGTTTGTCTCCATCAACATAACTACAAAAATTTCCTTGTGCTTTAAAGTTTAGTGAGATCTTAACTTTTTCATGCAAAAATACATGTAGTATCATGCTTGCATTCATTGACGACAATGCATGAAATAAGGGGGGGGGGGGGTATTTTACGTGTGTACATAGTCTAGTCTTTTACCTTTTTTGTTTGTATTGTTAGGGTCATGATAGCGTGTTGCATTTAATATGGACATATTTTTTTG
This sequence comes from Triglochin maritima, assembly GCA_963682175.1. NCBI lineage: Eukaryota > Viridiplantae > Streptophyta > Magnoliopsida > Alismatales > Juncaginaceae > Triglochin > Triglochin maritima. The sequence continues at coordinate 20,252,711 of OY821779.1, forward strand.
TCATGATCCTTGGGTGACTTGTCTTCTTTTGCTTTCCTAGTGCTTTAAAATTGTCACATTTCTTTCAAAATCTTCATGTGTTTGCGAAAGCAAAATGTTTTGTGAGTTTTACGTGTGTTTAGCATGTGCATAACCGTTGAGAGGCAAAGTAAAAGGAAGCTCCCAAAATTGACTTGAACATGATGCATTAGGATATCAAGTACACTGACTGTAGGTCTTATCTAGTCGTAAGGATGTTCCCCGATTTTCCCTCGGGGAGAGAGTAATCATAGGATTTCAATACTCAAATAAATAAAGAAGTTCACCCTCAACCTAGTGAGTCAAATGATTCATGTTTGTTAGTATAAGGAAGTTTGTTGTAGTCTGTGACCCTTAAACTCTTGTTGTGAAACCTTAAGTATAGGGGTTTTGGTTCACATGTAGATAAGAAATGAGTAGAGTGTTCTCTCCTCTCACGGCTCCTATCACTCGGGAAATTAGGTCTGAGGGGACTTAGTGCCTAGAGTTTTCGAGTCATCTGACTTGGGAGATTTGGGAGAAGGTGTACGTAATATTGTAAGTCCTCATAGGCAACGATTCACAAAACCCGACCCTAAGAGAATTAAACACCAACTAGTAAAAAAACAAAAAAATCGTAATACAAATAAGAACCTTAATGGACTTTACACTTTGTATCACTTGAGGATGTTAAGTTGCTCATGTCTTTCACTTAAGTCCTTAATTAACTTGCACGAATGATTCATTAGTCTAGGTGTGTGGACTGGATACATATATAGAGTCGGCCCTCAGGATTAACGTGTCCAATTATCGATAAAAGTAGGTTCGACGAGTCATGTTGCTAGGTTGAATAATGCATCAATGTTCGGATTTTGTGGGTATATCCGCTAAAAACCGTCACATTGGCAACAATGAGGTTTGATGACTTGTTATACGTGCTAAGTGCAACCGTGATTCCTACGAAAGTGAGTTAGGATTTCTTGTTTTTTATATGCTTTTCCTTTCTTTCATATTTTCTCTTTCTTTATTTTACTCAGGACTAGCAAAAGGTAAGTGTGGGGGTATTTGATTAGTAGCATATCATACATTGCATTCATAGCATATCATTTATTTCATCCTAATTTTGTGCTACTCGAGTGTTTGTTTGATGTGTTTCATGGTTTAGGCAATAAAGAAGAGAAATGAAGAGAAAATGACTTAAATACAAGAATAATGGGTTGATTTGGAAGGTTTTGGACCTGTTTGTAATGTCAAGGACTATATTGTAACTCAGGAAGGACCCAAGTGAAAACCCAGAGGGACTTAAGTGTAAAGAAAAATATGTTTGTTGCACAAGTCCAGAATCTCCTGAACATGAGGAGTAATTCGATAATTAAACCCAAATGGGCACGAACCAACAGCTCCGGACGCACCCTACGTGTTTATTATGTTAACCAAAGTTGTGGTTACAATTTGGAGGCGATTGAAAAAAAAAGATCCGCTAGTGGTGGATCCAGTTAAGAGTTTGACTCTCAAATTTTGGTCGCAAGTCTGATTGTTGTGTAAGAGCATTCCAGGACCTCCAGATCTAATTTACAGTCGTCTGATTATGCCCGGATCGATCCAAACCCTCTAATCTTCTATAAATAGACTTGTAATGTCTCCTCTCCCTCTTCTTCTTCCGTCCTCCATTAGTTTAAGTTTAATTTCCTATTTTCCGTAGTGTAATAGGGGGAAAAGAAGAAGAATTTTGTAATCTTTTCATTTCATTCAAGTGTTAGTTTTGTTCTGTACATTCATGTCTTTGCTTTGATGCCATTTCTTTTGTGTTTGTTTTCCTTCATCTTGTTTCCTGAATTTTGCATTATGGTTTTGGGTTGTTTTTATGCCTTCTTTAGTTTAGAGATGACTAGAGAATAGTCCATCCCCATTGGGGGGTGGAGAAGTTTTTTTTAATGTTGTGATTATGTGATGTATTAGTGTGTGTTAATCCTACCTTTGAACCTCACATGAGTTCCATAACCATCTAATAAGATTTTCACTATTATCTTTGATGTGCTAATGCTCTTGAGTGAAGCTTAGCACATGCTTAGATTAGTGGGCCTATTTTATTGGATACTATGAGGTTGTTGACTTTTTGGCCTTAATCTATGTTTTGATGATTTAATCAACCTAATCTTAATTGTAATCAATGTAGAGTAGCATACATATTCCATAGCATATATATTGCTTTGTGCTAACTTCTACAGCTGATCAAGACTCAAGGAAGAAAGAAAATCAAGTCAAGACATGTATTAAAGCTATATTGAAGACATGTAATCTTGTTTTCTTTGAGTCTTAGGAATATTGTGTAATTGAGCATACTTGAACTAAAATCAACTCACATACACACTAGGTTCCTTACAGAAGTCAAACACAAAATTTCACATAATTTGGACTTCAATAGATCACCCAAACATAGACCGGAAAATACTTAACCAAAACTAGGACTGTCTGCCCACATTCGGTCGACCGATACAAACCGTTCGGTTGATCGAGTGATCAATTATCCAGTTAGTGTTTTCTACCATCCGTTCGGTCGACCGTCCACACCTTGTCGGTCGACCATGTAACACAAATTTCCGACCGTTAGAATTGTCGTTCTATACCAACGGTCGTATTCGAATTATTCACAAAATATCCCAAAATACATTTTGCCTATTGGTCGACCGTGGACCGGTTCAGTCGATCGAACCTTGAATTTCTCCACAAATACAACTGCCTAGAAGTTTCCGGTCGACTGAAGACTTTGGCTCGGTCGATCGAACTTGATCATTTTCACCAACCCAGTAGAGCATGTTAGTTTACGGTCGACCGAACCCTATTCAATGTTCTACCGTTAACTTAAGTGTACCTGAGTTATAGTCTGCTCCAATCGACCACACTTGTATCGGTCGACCAAACTGTGGTCAAAATTGCCAAACTGTCGATCGTCCTGCCCGATCTGGTCGACTGAACTTATGCTGAAATGCATCTTGCAGATTCCTATTTTGTGTTTCTTACACAAACTCTTACCCAATTAACCCCAATGGCTATAACACTTTAGGAGTTTATAAATAGGTGTTCCTATGAAACAATCACACAACTCTTACACTTCCTATTGTCATATACACCTAAGAGAAAATCTCAAGTCTCCCATTCCCCAAATCTACTCTCCAAACTTACAATTCCACACTTTAGTATCAATTCCACATCCTAAGCTAAGTGTGCTCAAGTTAGAGAGTGTGTTCCACTCAACATTGTTGTTCAATGAAGCAAGGACATCGGTGAAAGCCCAAAGTGCTCCTCTCAGATTGTGAGAGAAGAAAGTCAAGCTTGCGAGGGTGTTCGCGGAGCTTGTTTTGTAAAAGGCTTAATCTCGGCCCGGAACGAGGCTGATAGTGAAGATGTGAGCGGAGGTCGAGGGAGATCGAGCAAAGCTTGCAAGAGAGGAAGTAGGCGGGAGGTCGGACCTCTATAAAAATCCAGTGTCATCTTTGTGATTTTCTTTACTTGCTTGTTTTTGTTTTATTTCCGTGGCATATTCTTGATTGATTAAACAAGTAGGTAATAAGATTAAAAGTGATTAGAACTTGAGACCCTTACGATCCTATAGAGGTGAGAATAAGGATGGAGTGGAAGAAGAAAACATAACATATGGTAGCATGTGCTCTTGTTCGCACACTTTAATTAATGTCTTGTATGTTTTAATGATTGTGTAAATCTTATTTCATGTGGAGATATAGTGTGGGGTTTGGTCTTTATGCATGAGTTTATTTAGCTTCATTTCAATAATTGTCTTGTATGTTTTAATGATGATTCTTTATCTTATTTCATGTGGAGGCCAAATTGGATTTGGTTTTATGGTTTTCACCTGCTAGATGTTGTGACGAGCACAAATGAACACACACTTACATATATTTTCGTATTCGCATTCTTTCTCTACCTCCTACGGGGTTTAGTTGTATTGTTTGTTTTCTGATTTCATACGCATTGTAGTGTAATTCTAATCTCATTTTTCCTTTCATTTCCCACTCAAGTATGGTGGATTTCGACTCGCACACGCTCCCTATGGACTCGGCCTTGTAATAGGGACATAAAAATTTGTGGAAGCGTTTTACCACATTGGTGAATATGTTTGTGGTAATAACGTCTTAATTAGTTAAGGTATGCAAAAAACAATTGTATGATTAAATGGATATTATTTGTGGAAGTGTTGTACCACATTGGTGAAATTTCTTATGTATCAAATCATGTATTTTATGCTAAAAATTTCTTAGTTTCTATGATCTTTTAATTTCAAATACTGAATAGCAATTCATCGCCAGAAAACTACTTAAATCACCCGTGTGAATTACCATTTTGTCATTCTCTCATTTCTACTTATATAACTCTTCATTTCACTCTCCTACCACCACTCTTTCTTCATCTTCCTCTCATAATCATCAAGAAGAATGTCTCGGAGGACAGGAAAAGAACCAGCGGATGCCCTGGCATACTCGAATCTTGTAAAATGTCCCATTTATTTTAAGTTTTTTTAAATAGTTTTTTTTCGGGTGTGGTGTCCGCGGGAGCCCCCCGAAGGGGTGACGCCCCTACCTTTTTATTTATAAGAAATAATTAGTATTAATTGATAATTAGTTAAAAATAATTGATAAATTTGTTAATTTAGATGTTTAAATCCATTTAACAACATTTTATTCCAAAAATTTAATTAATAGTCATCGGGTTACCGTAGAGGAAGAGGAAAATCCATACCGCTACGCGTTGTACATGCTTACCAAGAGGATTCAGCATTTCGTCGTCAACGTAGACGGGGTATATTTGCTTCGGTTAGGAGGGAGAGAGATAGTTTACGTCGTCGTCAGACACATGAGGAATCTTTCGATGATGAGGAGGATTCGGATGGGGTGGAGAGTGACGACGAGAGTGACGATGGGGTCGGGTATGGGTTCGAGCCGCAGGAGGAGGCGAGACAACAATATGGTGGAGGACGGGGGCGACATGGTAGTTCTTCTTCTATTGAGTGGGTCATTCGGAAGGGTCGCGGTGGTCGGTTTGTGACTAGTAATTCGAGTTCGTGCGCTGCAGACGCCCGAGCTCAGAAGAAGAAGAAGAAGAGGGTTGAGGAAGATTCTTGGATCATGACCGGTGTGATGCCTGGTGGTCATTTAGATGACAACGTCATTCCGAGTTTCGGAGGCCACATCTCCAGACGCATTTGGGAGGGCGATGATCGGAAGGTTCTAAAGTGTCATAATTGGCACAAAGTCTGTACTACATTGCATGGTTGACATTCAGTTATGAGTGATGATATCACAGGGACCATTACTGATAGTGGATTGGGTCACTTGCCTTACAACATGTTCCCCTGCCTTGACATGTCATTGATTTCTGGGTTTGTGGAGCGGTGGCAGCCTGACACCAACTCTTTCCACTTGCCTTTCGGAGAGATGACGATCATGTTGCATGACGTCTTCCAGATTCTGCGCATTCTTGTTGAGGGTCGTATGGTCAATGCTCAGGCATCGTCGCCTGAGGTGAAGAGTTATGTATTAGAGTTGCTCAAGGTCAGCGTCGATGGTCTTGGGAGGGATAGCTCATTTTGGAGTGGCGGTGGTGTTAGCATTGACGTTGTTAACGACTGTTGCAGACGGGGACGACCACCACAGACTGATGATACGTAGTCGACTGCCTCCTCTTCTTACTGCTCGGCTACGTCTTGTTTGTCGACAATAGTGGTTGCAGAGTCAGACCACATTACCTATTGGAGGCTAGGGACCTAGATACCATAGGTCAGTACTCATGGAGGTCGATGACGTTGGCATATTTGTATCGCCAGTTGGGGATAATGAACCGTGCTGATTGTTCTGGAATTGTTGGTTGTCTTATGCTACTGTAGGCTTGGATATATGAGTATTTTCCTCCTTTCCGCCTGCATCGGGAGCGGAAAATCATTGAGTCGACCCTTCCTCGTTCGCATATGTGGGCTGTCCAGACTGAGGATAGGAGCGAGGGGCGACTCCATTGCATTCCTAGACGGCTAGATCGGATGATTGCATAGCAGGTATAAAACTAGATATCATTCACGTTTATTTAAATTTTATTTTAATTATTATTAACGTGTAAACGTTTAGGTGGAGTGGTTGCCCTATGGTCCTGAGCCTGCTGTAGCTGTGTCGAGCACTTTATTGATGGGCGTTATCCGTTATCGGGATATCACAGAGCCTTATTAGCTTGATCGTGTCTTGTGTCAATTAAGGTACGTTCAGGTGATCCCGGTTGACATCTCGACGCCAGAGCATGCAGTGCAGTCTGCAATTGTGATGATGTACGACATCAGGCACAGTGCTTCGAGAGTGGAATCAGTTTGGAGGACATTTCCGAGAGGAGGCCGACTTCACATGGGCACTATAGGAGGTACTGGGAATCCCTCAGCTAATTCTAAGCGAATGAAATGTCTATAACTCCCTAAATGAGCAATGATCAACTCTCTGCATGGCTTCGTCATGGTAGACGGACTCTCCCAAGGTAGCACTGTAATACACGGTACAACAAACCATCCGTTCCCACTGAGAAATACATAACTGCACACTTGTAAAATTGGCAATCGGGAACAAGTCGCACCAAGCCTCCATAGAGTGATCCTCGCCACAAGGTCCCTCACCCCAATCAATTCACTGACGAGCCTGTACTCAAAAATGGGATGCACCTCTATCTTATTAGAAATCGCACGATAGACGTACAACCAATTGTCTTGACCACCATGGAAAACATCGGCAACACATCAAAATCCACAGTTGCCATCAGTACGTACCTCATTCTACCTCTCCTGAAATGGTAAAATGATTCCTGGCGGTCTATGAACATATGGGAAGTTATTGACGTCAATCCGTCCGGACACTACAAGATGGAAAAATAGCAAAGTTATATATAATAACTGGAAGAACATATTTACTAAATAAAACAAACAACAAAGTAATAATAATAACAACAAACATATCGTCATACCAGATCCTTCACCATTGTTTACGGACGATCGAGACGAACTAGAAAACCGACCACGACCCCTGCTCCGACTACTGGAAGATCGACCACGACCTCACTTAGCATACTCAAAGGCACTCGGGTCCCGACGTGTCGACTTTTCCTTTGGTCGACCTCGTACCTTAGTATTTTTTGCGGGCTCTTGATAGTTTGACTGATCGGGGTGTAACTGTGCGTATAAAATACAAGAGGCACTACAAATTACTGCAGGGTCGCTCCTCGAAATCTCATCAACGAGGTTCCGAAAATGCTCAATGTTTTGTGCTGACTGGTCCACAAACTCTGGCATCTGGACTCCTTCTCCAATGACTAGTGTTTCCCAGAATGGATGAATCTGCTCTAAATAAATTTCTTCACCTAACTCAATGCAACCGTGCATGGTACATGCACAAAGAATCCCATGTGATGTCAGAAAAGCGCACCCACAGCGATATTCAACTTAATTGCTTAAGTCTTTCATTTTCTTCAACTCCTGACTCAATAATGACAAGCAGTGATGCGAAACTCGACCATTTATATGCTGATACAAAGCATTTATGTAGTTAGTCAAATGTCAACGTCTCGACTCTTCAAGAAAGTTCCGAATATTCGTCAGCTGCATTTCATCCGCGTTTACGCGGTCGAAAAGAGTGTCCAGAGCTGCAGTCGATGTAGTGATCCACCCTTTCAGAGCCGAATGAACGCTTTCAACCCTACAGTTCGTAGTGTTGCCAAAATGGACTTTGTTCGTCCAATCCAACACAAAATTTTCTTTATGCACCAACCACGTGTCTTCCAGATACTCCGTGATAGCTGGGCAAGAGTGAAAAGTGTCTTTTAGATCACGGACAACTCTGTCATACTCGGTTTGTGAAGCAGAAAGCATGACTTTCCTCCAATTTCAACACTTCAAATTCTCTGCAAGCTACTTGTTCTTGCCGAATACGTGGTATGCGTAGTTGTACACATCTTTGTTGATATGCTAGGTGCAAAGTAAATGAGCAGACTCAAGAAAAACCTCTCTCACTGGTTGCATAAGCCCTAACTCCCGGTCCGTTATTATTGCAGTCGGGCTGACAATACCTAATAACAGATCTCGCAATTTCTCCAACACCCACCGGTAACTAAAGTCAGTCTCATCCTTCATAATCGCATAGCCGACAAGGAAGTTCATATTTGTTGGTGTCACACCAACCATCTCGAACAAATGAATCTTATACTTGTTTGTTTTGTATGTTGAATCTATGCAGATTACAAAAAGGTAAGTGCGCAACAGCTGAACTGACGCCGTATGTGCCAAAAATGCGCGAGTGATGACATTAGTTTCTTCATCCGCCATAATCTAATGTAAGTACTGATACTGCACTGCCTGATGCAGAAACTGCTGAGCGGGATTCCTGTCTTTAGATTTCGTCCTCCTCGTGTACTCTCTGAAGTTATAAATGTGTCTCTGATTGGGATTATCCTCCGGGAATTTCTCATTTACTGCCAACAAGATGTTACGTGGTTTTGCTTGTGCCTCAGTCATATCACGAACAATTTTCTTGGCCCTAGGACTAAGATCGATGATCTGTCGGTGACCCTCTGGATAAACTGCAAGTCTGTGGTTGTGCTGCTCATGAGTACTATTAGAAACTATGTGACCCATTCATCACGCTCCCGTCACTCGATCACCTTTATCAAAAAACGACAACCGCAACTCTTTCTTTTCGTGTTCTTCCGTATTGCAATATCCATATCATGAGAACTCATTTCATTTCTGTGATCACATCTCAGATAATAATCCATCCGATTATCTGCTTTTGATTTATATGATGATATTACCAAAAAAAACTCGGCTCCGATGGCAACTTGTTTCGTCCATTTACTCGCGTCATCGATTGTTGAAAATACTTGTGTACTTAAAAAGGCTCACTGCAATCTAATCCAACCCCACCGAAATCTTGCAACGGAGCCTGAAATAATTTAAAATAACACATCATAAATAAATTAAAATAAAAAATTGGGCGTCTGGCTAGGATGCCGCCTCCAAGGAGAGGGCGTAGCCTTGGGGAGGGGCAGCTTAGACAGACGCCCGAGACTAAATTTTTTTTCCTCGGCTCACCTCACCGGATCCAGATGCTTCTTCGCCAGACATTTTCGTGGTGTTGGTACTGGAGAAGTGAGGAAAACTTAGGCATAAACCTTATTTTAAGAGACGGGACGAAATGAGTATTGAATGAATTATGAAGGGCAAAATAATTGTTGTGGCGATTTATATAATTTTAGGGCTACAAATAGTAGTTACCTTTAAATATGAACAACTAATAACACATTATATTGAAAAACGCCCCCAAAAAAGTGACTGAAATATAACGAATGTAATTATATTCAAATCGACCAACTTGATAAGAGTATTAAATAACAATCTTCAAAATGATATTAGATATTCCGTTCTTTGGTCGACCCACGTAGATACTTGAATTAAACCTTAATAGAGTTAGTCAAGTTCAAAAAAAAACTAACTCAACCGACCAAATTGGTTCAAGTTGGGTCTGTTTTTTATTTTACCCGACCAGCCGATCCAATGTGCACCCTTTATTTCCGAGTCATTAGATTTTGAGATCATAAACGACCTATTTGCAGCAATATTATGATTCTAGCGGAATGAAGTCTGAGTTAAGAGTTTTTTAACGTGCTTATGTAAGAAATTTGTACGTGGGAGGCTGATAGCACATTGAATGGTAAAAGATCTGTATTTTGGAATTTTGCAATCATTATGCTTTGGTGGAGATCCTTGATGTAAATGATAATCACTATACCCGTGAACATTAGGATTAAAGAAATCAAAATTTATTGGAAAAACATTAAGTTTTGTAATTATAAGTCTCAAGAAGTATTTTGCTTGCATTTAATTTTTTTTATAATAAACTCATTCCAGACATATTCATTCTCCTGCATAAATAATAAAAACTAAAATAATGAAAAAAAACATCAAGGAATGGATCGAATTTTTTAGTTGTGTTATGTTGATGAAAACACTGGTGGAATTCGAATGTACAATCTTTGGTTGAGGTTACACTAAGATAACTAATTAAGCCATAAAAAGTTGTTAGATTGTGCCAAATTGTTTGCCTATACATAACCTTGAGGTCATTTGCAAATGTGGGAAATGTCGAGGTCGTTAGGGAAGACCAACACGATAAGAGCTTGTACATTCCTTTAGGAATTTATGTTTTTACTATTAGTAACATTTTAAAGCTATTTATAAGATAATGAACCATACTTATAAATTAGATAAGTTTCATATAACGTCCAAAGAACACAAGCTTTATAATAACCACCTATTTAGGAACATGGTTATGAATTATGATCATTGAGCTGGAAAAAAACAAACAGAATCATCTAATACCCCAAAATAGGACAACTAAAACACACATAACCCCCAAAATAAGTAGCAATTAATTTAAGACTCACTTATCCAACTGTTTTTGGACATCATGCAACGTATTCTCATCCTCTGCGTGCATGGTTGTGTTCAGTGGTGAAAACTGACGGATTGATCACACCAATATGGGAGGAGTAGAGGGTGGTGGTGGTGGAGGCAATGTCAGGGAACTCGATCAAACACCCACGTGGGCCGTCGCGTCGGTTTGCATCGTCATCATTCTCATCTCTTTTGCCCTTGAAAATGCCTTACATCGCCTAGGACAGGTTCAAAATTCGCTTTTGCTGTTTCAATGTTCGCCTTTTGCTGTTAAAATTTGGTCTTCATTTCAAAACTTATTATTGATTAAGTGTGAAATTTAAGATCTTGAACTCAAAGAATGTTATTTGATTCTTCAATGTGGTGCTATTCCCAACATTACGGTTATATGCAGATGTATGATGCCAATTTATTGGGACTTGAGGGTTGTGAACCATATTAAAGATGAGTTTTCATCTTTAAAAGCAATTGGTGTTGACGGATATTTTAGAGGTGGTAGGAAATTGAAGGGAACAACCATAATGTCTGTGAACATATAGGCATGTCTTGGGTGTGTTTTAGGATGTAGTCGTGCAACCTTCATATGGAAAAGCACTATCAGGTGCCAGCTTAGCTAACTCAGCTTGGTAGTGAAAAAAATCTGAATGAATCACAAGAATAATATATGGTGTCCAATACCATGCCCAAAACTCACTGCAATAGTTGAATTGTGGAAAATCGCATGTACAACTCATGTTTGTTTTTCTGTACTTAATTATGTGGCATATTTATTGAAAGTTTCTTTCGGAGATTGGTTATGGTTGGACAAAGAATTTGTGCATACTTACAATACTTAGCAGAAGTCAAGTACTTACACCACCTCACCTTATGCATATTCAAGAGTAGTACATGCACCTTTTTTATTAATAATGCTTATTTATTAGCTACTTTCGTAGATTTTGTTTTCCTTTAATTTTTTTTGTTTGCAACGGATTACTAGTGCATTAAATGTCTCTTACATTATGAAATATATAACGGTTGTTAAAGTTCCTTCTTTGAGTTACTACTGGTTTCAATATGCATTTAAACTTGTGCTGAAATGATGTTTCTAATTTGTACTTCAGTTGCTCTCCAAGAAAAAGAAGGCAGCCCTGTTTGAAGCTCTAGAGAAGGTCAAAGATGGTACACTCACAAACATTATGAGTTATACCATTTACGCAGTTAATCTTATTCCAGACGCATCGTATTTGCATTATTGTGCTAATCGATGTTGAAGAAAATTGGGCAGACAACCAAATTCTAACATTTGGAATGCTTTTGCAGAGTTGATGATTCTTGGTTTTATTTCTTTGTTGCTGACCTTTGGGCAAAGCTACATTTCGAGAGTATGCATCCCTGAGAAAGTGGCCGACACGATGATGCCCTGTCGCCTAAAGGGTGAAACCGAGGGCAAACCACTAGAGAATGTTGGTCATTTATTGAATGAGTACAGTTACTTACCTCCACTAACCAGAAGAGTTTTAGCGGATAGTGGTGGTGGACATCCTTGTTCTGCAGTACGAATTTATTGAAAGCACATTTCTTTTGTTGTGAATTTAAAATTGTGCTTTTAGATGCATAAATTTGTGCATGCAGGCCTAATACATTTTGAAGTTAGAAATGGAATTTCTAGTAAATACGTTTTATTGATCGAAAGTGATTAGAAATGTCCATCATATGTCAATATCTTTCAAAGTGGACAACCAAAAGAGAATTTTGACTGAATGAAAAGATAAATTTTCCAGTGATCTAGATATACCTTTTGTCGTAATGTTCATGAAGCTACTTCGTTTAGTACTTAAGGACGGATGCAAAATGGAATTAATTTTCTGGATGGAAAATTGTGGAATGATATTGTACATGCTTACTAACTGGGTTCTCCTCAATTGTATTTTTTATAGTCAAGACCAGAGATTCAATCCCAACATATACAATCACATGTCTGAGATTTAAAATGGGATTGGATAAAGAGTACATAAAATAAAATAAAATTGTATATGCTTTGAAATTTGCCAAGATATAATAATGCAATGATGTTTATAGAAACAGATGGACATGGAAGCGTTCTTCTGATCAAGAAGACCAATAGTTGTTACAGTATCAATAAAATACGATTACTATTTTAATCGATATTTACAAAATTGTCAAAGGCATATTGAGCTAAATTTGAAAAGTCAATTGACTTAAACTGCAGTATCAAAGAAGAGGGAAAAAATTCTCAAGGTGTCTGATATATGTCATGCTATCTGAGTCATATGACTCATATGAGTGAGTAATTTTTATTTCAAAATATAAGTTCTATAATAGGAGCTGGGAATCAGTCCTGATATTTTCAAAGACTGTATGCTTTTTAAAATTTTACATGCGTTACGTCAGGTAATATTTTTAATTGTCTATTTACAGGGAAAAGTTTCACTAGTCTCAACAAATGGGCTACACCAACTGCATATCTTTGTATTTTTCCTCGCTGTTTTTCACGTCATATTCAGTATTACGACAATGGTCCTCGGGAGAGCAAAGGTAGTGAACAAATCCGCGAAGTAGTTAATTATAAATTATTTGAGGTCTTGTATTTAATCATGTCGAGTTAACCTTTTTGGTGCAGATTAGGGGGTGGAAGGAGTGGGAGAAGGAGGCCGTTTCCCAGGATTATGAGTTCTCTAGTGGTACGATTTTATAAGTTTTTGTACTACTTGTGTGTAGATTTATTTCATGAGTTTGAGTTGTCAATCATGCAGATCCTTCAAGATTCAGATTTACTCATGAAACTTCTTTCGTGAGGCAGCATACCAGCTCGTGGAATAAGATTTGGATTTTGTTTTATATTGTAAGGATTCCTGGCTTATGTTTTTGTTGCATAATTGCATTAATTCATTTCGGTGTTAATTACATGCTTTCTTTGATTTGTACATGACGCCTTAAGATTCAGAAATTACAGTTTTATTGAATTGTGAAGCTTCTAGGATCAAACAAATCGTTATATATTTGTCATTGCAGGTAAGCCTTTTCAGACAGTTTTTTAGGTCCGTCCGCAAGGCTGACTATGTGGCTATGCGCCATGGATTCATAAGCGTAAGTTCTCTGAATTATTTACTTGATCAGTCAAACTGTGGTAGTAGATAAAATGGTTAGCTTTCCAGGTTCATTTAGCTCCTGGCAGTAAATTTGACTTCCAAAAGTACATAAAGAGGTCGTTGGAGGATGACTTCAAGGTTGTCGTGGGCATCAGGTAAACAATAACATCGAAATTACGTTTTCATTTGAATACCTTTTGAGATCCCAAACTTTCTTTGTAATTTAATCAAATGCTATGAACATCAGATGCTCTCACTTTTCTACCTTGGTCATTAACTCAAACTTGTCAGTAGATAACATGCTAACATGGTTTTTACGTCTAAAGAACCACTAGCGATGTTTCATTGCTCAGATGACACACTAAATATTTTTTGGTAACGATATTTACACTATCGCCCCACTAAAAGAATACAAGTCTAAACGTCTTATAACTTCATTTCAGTAGAAAGATATTTGGCAACTGCCATTAATAACCTGTTAACTCAACAGATCATCTCAGGTTCAGATTTATAGAACCCTTTAATGAGCCGGTTCTATTTAGGTCAACACTTTGTAATGGTTAGGACCTGCATAACCCAAGCCAGGTTCAACCCAACCCGACCTGTTTTCCACGTCTACTCTGGTAATGGTCCAATCCGATGGCATGTTAAACAACTAGAACTAACCTGTAACATCCCGAAACAGCGGAAAATTTAAAAATTCATAAACAAGACACAGGAACTCAATAATCAAGACGGGACTGTTACTTCTCATAAACAAATAGCGGTGCACCAAATTTACATCAGAGTTTGTCAAAATAATACATGATTACAACAAAATGACAACAGACGATAAAACGTAATCATGCCGACCTCAGTGGTCCGAGAAGAGGATCCGACTCCAAAATGCGCGTGCCCGCAGATCACCACCCCACTGGACCTACTGCGGTCCTGAAAAAGATGCAACAACAATGCCTGAGTTTCCAGAAGGAAACCCCGTATGCCAACTCACCTACATGCATGCATTACATAATGAACCTATCATACTAGTATCATGTCATGACATCGACAGAAAGGAAAACAGTTCCCCCGAAGGGTAAAACAGGACATCAGTCCGACAATCAACAACGAGTCTCCCGAGGAGACCTACTGCAAGCACATGCAGCCTTACAGCACGCGACATCGCACCCCCCACACGCAGCTACACTACTCAAGGGTTCGGCAGGGAGCCTCTGTCACGCCTGCGCGCCGATAGAATACAGATCTGCAAACCTCAGTGGTCGGAGCCACAGGGACCAACGGGGCCGTCGCCCGGAAGGTATAACAACAACATCTCGGTAGGTGCCCAGCCGAGGAAAACAACATAGCCGGCACAGCCTCGGCTCAACAATCATCATCGCCGGCACAACCTCGGCGGCATCACCGGCACAGCATCGGTGGTCCATCACAACAGTCCGGCACAGCATCGGACAGATCCAGACCGAAGTCTGCCAGGTCATCCGGCTCCTCGAGCCGCAAACACCAACCGCGCCACTATAAAAGCAGGGCAGCGACCTCCGTAGCCCGTGGGCCGGTAGTCACCTCACCCAACGCCAGTTGCGTGCCCGCACAACATCAACACTGGGATCCGCGATCCCTCAGGCTTGCTATACTACAAAGTGCCAACAATCATCTCAAAAGTCACGGTCCATACATGGAGGTGACGCGTCCCGAACACCCACACTCTTCCCAACGGCGGTCCCTGGGCAGGCACGCATCACGCGCCCACCGTCACCTCCCGGCTCACGCACAAGGCGAGGACACGGGTTTCCGTGGACAAAGTTGGCGTTCAAAATGGGAACCAGGAATTCTGTCCTGTGCCCAAACGGTCGACCGGAAGAGGTGATTCGGTCGACCGGTTCCAGAAAGGAATCGGTCGACCGTACTCCTAAAACGGTCTACCGCTGCGCTCAAAACAGAACCCCCCAACGGTCGAACAAAGGTCTAAAACCGGTCGACCGAACGAGGTCAAAATCCGGAGTCTGGTCAACATTAAATTCAACTCTATCGGTCGACCGACTCAGGGGTCTCGGTCGACCGAAAACAGACAGGGTCAACCTATTATTCTAAGTCATATAATCGGTCGAACGCAAACCTCCAACGGTTGAACAACAAACGATCGGTCGAACGCAAACCTCCAACGGTCGAACAACAAACGATCGGTCGAACGAGAACAGGTAGAAAAATCCCAACTCACCAGCAATAATGCACTACCGGTCAACCGCCCCAAGGCATCGTTCGATCGGTGAAGGTTAAAGTCGTGCAAACAGTGCTAAAACGGTCGACCGCCCGAAGGATCCGGTCGACCGTTGGTCGTCTTCAACCTCGCGCCAGCCGAGGTTTTACGAAGAAACGCGTCGCCGGAGAGGTCTCCGACCTCCCCCGACTCGACCAACGCATCCCTCACATGAGGGTCAACAAACAAATCACACTAAGGAGCGGCATACCTCAAATGAAGACGACGAAATGCCGGAGCAAGCTCACGCCTCCGTCCTCCTCACGCGCGTCCTCCTCCCCGCGACGACCTCCTCACGCCGGAACCTCCGAGCCTTCTTCCTCCTCTGGTCGCCGGACAGAAAATGGAGAGGGAGTGAGAGAGTGCAAGTAAGGGAAAGAGAGAGAGAGAGAGAGATATACTTAAATAACCCTACACCCCATCACCTCAGCCTCACCCTACACCATCACCCTACACCCCAACCCATACTTCCCATCACATCCACCACTCCTTCCTCCATCCCTATGCAAACCCCTCTTCTAACCCAAATTAACCCTAATCCGGGTTTTGGGTTCTAACAATCCACCCAACTTAAAAGGATTTCGTCCCGAAATCAAGCAACTACTCACCGAAAAGCTCTGGATACTGCCTTCTGACATCCTCCTCGATCTCCCAAGTGGCCTCGCGCTCACTGTGATGCTGCCACCTGACCTTCACCATCGGAATGGTCCTCCTCCTGAGCTGATGATCCATGCGATCGACAATCTCAACTGGTCTCTCCTCGAGCGACAAGTCCTGCTGAATCTCTGGCACTGCTATCTCAATAACGTGCGACGGATCAGCCACATACTTCCTCAGTGTTGAACGTTTTAATTTAAACCGCAAGTGCACGGCCGCGATGAAGCGGTGGCAAGTACGGGTCGTCCTTAGGGAGGTGAGCAGCCTCTTGTTTGCACGAAATCAAGTGGAGAAAATAATGGAGAAGAGAGTTGGTTACGCTACTCTACACTAAACTACGCTAAGAAGTACGAAATGCGAAACAAAGAAATAAACGATCAAATAAAAATTAAGCTAAGAACAAAATAGAAGTGCTGGAATTTCAGGAATGGAAAACCCCTAAGGGGTGGAGTGAGTGCACACAAGCAAAGAGGTGGGTGTAGAATACATTCTTTAAGCACATGAAGGTGGTGTTTATCAAGCATAGGAAGTGTCTAAATGTTATGGCAAAACCTATCAATTTATTCACCAACTTGGTTGATTAACATTTACATATGCAAGTTGTTTATTTCAGAACCTAAACAAGCATGAGAGGTGTCTAATCATTTTGGCAAAACTCATCAAGTTATAAATTCTATCCTAAACAAGCAAGCATACATTCATGTTTAATCAACACATCAAAAATAAAGCATTCATCACATTCTCTAATGCATGTATGTACATCTACTCCACCCCCCAAAGGGGATGAAACTACTCACTAAACATTACACTAATTATTAAACTAAGGAAAGAAAGCATATTAAAACTAAGCTAGAATTAAAAGACGATTAAACTAAAACATGCACAAACAATAAAAGGAGCATAAAACAAACAATGAAAGAAACACAAAACTTTATTGATAAAATGACTCACATTAAAAGTAGCATCCTCCTACTTTAGTGTGTGCTTCAAGGCCTCACTTCTAGTAGGAAGAATAGCCACTTAAAATATGGAGTGATTACAATAGGAGGTGAAGAGTTCTATTTATAGCCATGGAAAAAGCTAATCCGGGACAATCCCCCGATGTGGGACTAAACAGATACCACAAATAGCCTAAACATCCTCTAATACATGTGCGGGAGAAATTTTAGCGCATTTGGGCCAAAAGTGACCGCCAATTAGCGGTCTTGGACCGCTAATTAGCGGTCTACAGTGTCCGGATCGCTCTGGAATTTCTTGTGGGCTTTTCTGGAAGGCTTTGTTGGTATTTGATGCATCTATTTTGCATGTTGGAGCTCCGACCCGAATAGAATTGCCAAAATACTCCCCATGATGGTGAGGAGTATTCTGTTTTGCTCTTAGGTCCTTCTGTCTTGCAATCAGGTACTTCTTCCTTGCATCTTGGTCCCCAGATCTCATAATTCAGTCATTTTTCCAACTTTTGGGTCCTTTTATGCTTCATCTCTTCAAACCTATTTATTCCTGAAAACTAAACATAAAACTCGTGACATAGCATTGTTTAGGTGAAAGATAATGGATATAAGATACAAATATGAGCATGAAATGATGTCAATCGAATACCCCCACACCTAACTTTTGCTAGTCCCGAGCAAAACAAAGAAAGAGAAAAGCATGCGAAAAACAAGAAATCCTAACTCACTTTCGTAGGAATCACGGTTGCACTTAGCACGTGCAACAAGCCGTTAAACCTCCTTGTCGCCAAGGAGGAGGAGTGTTGTCTCCTGAGGGTTTTCAGCGGATATACCCACAAAATCCGAACAAGATGCATTAATCAATCTAGCTACACGACTCGTTGGACTCATTTTGTCGATCATGGGACGCGGTAATACTACGGGTCGACTCTATGAATGTAATCGGTCCACACACCTAGCCTAATGAGTTATTCGTGAAAGTTAGTTAAGGACTTAAGTGAAAGACATGGGCAACCTTAACTTCTGAAGGTGATACAATGTGTAAAGTCCATTTTGGTTCTTATTTGACTCTTCTTTTTTTTCTTCTTTTTTTCATTTTTTTTCTTCATTGGAGCATTTTATTGGTTGGTGTTTGATTCTCCCAGGGTCAGGTTTCGTGCATCATTGCCTATGAGGACTTATACTATCACGTACACCTTCCCCCAAATCTCCACATAGGGCGATCCCTACCACCCATGTAACGGGAGTTCGGTCGGCGCATCCCAAGTCAGATGACTCGAAAGCACCAGGCACAAAGTCCCCTCAGACCTACTTTCCCGAGTGATAGGAGCCGTGCGAGAAGAGAGAACACCACTTATTTATCTATATGGGAACCAAAACCCCTACACTTAAGTTTCACAAAAAGAGATTAAGGGCCCTCGACTACGACAAACTTCCTTATACTCACAAACACGAATTATTTGACTCACTAGGTTCAGGGTGGACTTCTTTAAATGTTTGAGTACTGAAACCCTATGATTACACGCCCCCTGAGGGAAAACCAGGGTGCATCCTAACGACTCGATAAGACCTAAAGCCAATAAACTAGAAATCCTAATGCATCAAGTTCAAGACAATTTTGGGAGCTTTCTTTTTACTTTGCCTCTCAACGGTTTTGCACATGCTAAACACACGCAAAACCCACAAAAACATTTTCTTTCGACAACACATGAAGATTTTGAAAGAAATGTGAAAACTTTAAAGCACTCGGCAAGCAAAAGAAGACAAGTCACCCAAGGATCATGGCAAGCAGATATATCAATGTTAAATGCGGCACACTAACATGACCCTAGCAGTACAAACAAAAGAAAATAAAACCAAAGGAAAAAGACTCGACTATGTACACACGTAAAACACCCCCCACACCTACTTCATGCATTGTCCTCAATGAATGTGAACAAGATACTACATGGATACATGCATGAAAAAGGAAAGATCTCACCAACATGAAGTACAAAGGGACGTTCAGGGTCATGTTGATGGACACAAACCCAAATTCCC
This sequence comes from Triglochin maritima, assembly GCA_963682175.1. NCBI lineage: Eukaryota > Viridiplantae > Streptophyta > Magnoliopsida > Alismatales > Juncaginaceae > Triglochin > Triglochin maritima. The sequence goes on from OY821779.1 coordinate 20,272,190, forward strand.
TCAAAACCTGTGAGAGCTGAAGAAGGGAGATAAATACGTGAAGAGATTGGGCCCAAGTACACAAGGGTTGGGGCCCACAACAATCGATGCTCACTGAAGGAGTCTTTTATTACACACATCTTCTTCTTTTTTTGTTTTTTTTTGTTTTTTTCTTTTTTTTTAAGATATATACATCAACCAAGATATTCTCATAATCATTTGGTCAAGGAACATCAAATGAGCACATCAAGTTTTGAGGACCAGAGACTTGCCGAGATGGGCAAACTCCACTGGTACTCTGAGGTGTCATGAGGGGTGACAGGTCAAAGCTGAAAGGCTCGAACCCCTCATGATATTGGTCGGGTGTGGGCAACAAAGAATGAAGTTGTGTTGCCTCACTAGGGTTTAATTGCTCATCGAAGAAAACCCTCCAACCAATAGGCGGGTGCATCAGAATGAGTTCCTCAAGCTCATTCGATGGATGCAGCAGACCTGCATCACTAAGAATGGGGCTTCTCCCCAAGTCATCCAACAAGGACCTCCCACCATCATTTAGATCATCAAGCATAAGCTCGGTCATAGGTGGGTCCTTGTTGGAGTCAATATGAAGCTTAAATGGCTCAATGGCCATGGGACATGAGGTAGAGACACCTTCTGATATAGGCATATGATGAGGTGTCTCACTCTCACTAGTACTCTCAACTGAATCATGCAACGAACACTCCCTTTCGACATTCATGTTCGAGGCCAGCTCACTCTGTTGCATTGCAAAGACAGGCAACGAGTCTTCGCTGGGCCCACGAACATTCTCAATGGGTTGCATTGGGGTTAGGGGTGTTCGTTGATTCTGTGGTGCTTTCTCCAATTGGTGGATGAGATTTAGATTTAAAGGTTCATCCATGGGTTCCTGTTGCCTACCAGAGTTGAACACATGAAACTCGGCACTCATGTTACCGAATGAGAGCTTCATGAGACCATTTCTACAATTAATCAAGGCATTGGAGGTTGCCAGAAATGGTCTACCCAAAATCAAAGGTATTTGAGAGTGGGTGTTCGCAACAGGATTGGTATCGAGGACAACAAAATCGACTGGAAATATAAAATCTCCAACTTTGATAAGCACGTCCTCGATAATCCCCATGGGAATACGAATGGATCTATCCGCCAGTTGGAGGGTGATCTTAGTTGGTTTCAATTCTCCCAAGTTCAACTGTTGATAAACAGAGAATGGGAGGAGGTTGACCGCTGATCCTAAATCAAGCAAAACATTGCTCAATCTAGTGTCCCCTATCGTACACTGAATAGTAGGACACCCCGGGTCCTTGTATTTTGTGTAGGTAGGATTGGACAAAAGTGAGCTGATATTTGCAGCCAAGAATGCTTTCTTAGGAACATTGGTCTTCCTCTTGGTTGTGCAGAGATCCTTCAACACTTTGGCATATTGAGGTATTTGTTGGATGACATCCAACAAGGGGATGTTAACCTTTACTTGCTTAAACACCTCTACTATCTTGTCCATGTTGTCACTCTGCTTTTTGTTTAACCTACTTGGATAGGGAGCTTTTGGTAGGTAGGTTTTCTGCTGTGCCTGAGAAGAAAGCTTTGGTGTATTACCCTCACCCTCAGCTTCTTCTTCACCACCATTCCCACGGAGGGGCTGCATAGATGGTGGTGGGTGTGGCAAGGAAATGTGATTGTCAACCTGTTTTCCATTCCTTAAGGTCACAATGGAATTGACATGGTGAACAGGTTCCTCCACATGGTTCACTTGCCTCCCCCGAGGGACCACATTCTCATTTTGCATTTGTTGTTGTTGGTACATGCGGGGGTTAGCCTCAGGCTGGCTAGGAAAAGACCCTCTCTCTCTCTCATGTACAGACTGAGCCAATTGGCCCATCTGAAGCTCTAGAGATTTCATGGTCTGCTGATTTGAAGTGAGAACTTGACTTGTGGTAGACATAAAATTTTTCATTGAGTTTTCAAGTCCACGAGTCAAGGTCTCAAGCGAATTGAATCGGGTTTCCATATTATTGTAATTTAGGAAACCCGATTGATTGGTAGTTTGTGCTTGGGATGGCTGATAGGAATGTGCATGCATGGGAGGTTGGTGTGATTGGTAAGGTGGTCTAGAGGAGTTTGAAGGACCACCCGGGGCATTATTTTGGTTCCATGAAAAATTGGGGTGGTTCCTCCATCCAGGGTTATAAGATGATGAGTATGGGTCATTCCTAGATCTATCATAGATGGCGTTGACACGCTCCATCTCAGGAGGAATGGACTCGCACTCGCTCTCTACATGACCTATCCTACCACATGAATGACAAGGAACTGGACCAGATGTGGACATGTGAGGTGCACTTTGTCGGTTTTGGAGCTCAATCGAATCCATACGGCGCATTAAGGCCGCCATGCGTGTCTCGGTGGCCGTAGTGGTATCGATAGCAAATGCGGCACCCGATCTAGTCGAGTTTGCATTCGCGATCCTCGCTCCTATACTAGATGATGCAGGTGGTTCCCTCACACTCTCCCACTGCATGGTTTTCTCAGCGAGGTCTTCTAGGAAGGCCCATGCCTTCCTTTCATCCTTTCCCAAGAACTCTCCTTGACACATGGACTCAAGGAGCGTTCTGGACGGGATGTGAAGACCCTCATACACAATCTGACAAAGACGCCACAACTCAATGCCATGGTGAGGGCACGAGGATAGTAGCTCTTTGAACCTCTCAAGATATGCATGAAATGGTTTGGTCTCATGTTGATAGAACGAATTGATTTCGTTCCTCAATTTTTGAGTCTGATGATTAGGAAAGTACTTCTTGAGGAATGCAGATTGAAACTCATCCCAAGTCCTAAAGGAATTCGCCTGGTTGCTGTACAACCACTTCTTGGCGTCATCCTTTAGTGCAAAAGGAACGAGCCTAAGATGGATGGAGTCTGTGCTAAGTTGTTGCAGCTTGAACATAGCACAGACCTCCTCAAATTCCCTGAGAAAGATATAGGGGTCACCTTTCCCAGTGAAATGAGGGAGCATGGAAATGAATTGAGGCTTAACCTCAAAATGGTTCCCATTAGCCTCTGGCAATACGATGCATGAGGGTAGAGCTGTACGGTTCGGGTAGCATCGATCACGTAGAGGTATGAGAACGACAACTGGAAGCACTGGTCGAACAGGTTGGTCCAGCAACTGCTCCTCCTCACGGAAATTAGCAGCCATTGAACCCGGACTGCGTGCGACACGAGAGGAGGGAGGTGTCGAGAAATCGATGACCGAAGCCAGATTGACAACGCTCCTCGTCAAACGACCACTCTCGTCTCGTGTCCACGAAAACATGCACAAAGGTGCACACACACAAAACAAAACTTTTTTTTTTAACAAAGAATGTGCGTAGAGGAGAAGACGAGGGAACACAGGAGAGAAAGAATGACTCAGGAGAGAAGGGAAGAAGTCCTTATGCTACGGCGGATGGGTACAGGTAGAAGCACACAAGCAAACAAGGCTCAAGCAATCCTAAGGTCGCTATAGGTCCTTACAGCTAGACGATGCCTAACTGCGAGGTCACACGGCCTCAACACGCCTCACCTCCCTACAACGAGGACCACAAAGCCCAGCAAGTGAGACAAGATCCGGGGATCTCTTCTCTCCTACTATCGACAAAGTGGGCAACGCCGATCAGGTCATGACGGTCGGGACCGGATCACTCTCCTAATGCGTCCGAATTCCTTAAGGCCAATGTCTACTTGATTTTAAAATTAGGCTCTTGATTAGTGTGGTTTTTGGAGCGAAGGAAAGGGTGATGAAATCCCCCACCTTATCTTTTACGGGACAGCCCCTCCTTAGTAGCATTTTGGAGTCCTAAATCTAGCAATCAACTCTCCAAACAACGCTCAACTCACACTTGTTGCAATGCACTTCCTACTAACTAATGCATGTTCATACGAAATGCATGAATGAGAGTAGAAGGTGCGTACCTCACGGCAGCTCTCAGCAACAGAAAATAAAGCTAAGATAAAAGACAATCTAAATGCCTAAGTCACATACATGATGCATGACCTAAACAAGAATGAATGCCTAATCTTTTGCTTTGAGTTTTAGGGTCCAAGTTGCTTAAAGGAGGTTTGATTATTGATCTGGGAACGAACTATAAGTCAAAACATGCGCAATTGAGTCCCAGATAACTAGATCATTTAGAGCAACAACAGCAAGAAATTAAAAGATGAACAGAGCTCACCAGACCGCTGATTGGCGGTCTGAAGTGCTCAGGTCGTCTGGAAATTTCTCTAGTAGCCTCCACTTGCTATTCCCAGTCTCCTGAAACAAATAAAAACTACAACACACAAATTAAATCCACTCGAATCGTCCAAACAAGAGTCTGGACTGGCACCTCCCCGACAATGGCGCCAAAAACTTGTTGAACGTTTTAATTTAAACCGCAAGTGCACGGCCGCGATGAAGCGGTGGCAAGTACGGGTCGTCCTTAGGGAGGTGAGCAGCCTCTTGTTTGCACGAAATCAAGTGGAGAAAATAATGGAGAAGAGAGTTGGTTACGCTACTCTACACTAAACTACGCTAAGAAGTACGAAATGCGAAACAAAGAAATAAACGATCAAATAAAAATTAAGCTAAGAACAAAATAGAAGTGCTGGAATTTCAGGAATGGAAAACCCCTAAGGGGTGGAGTGAGTGCACACAAGCAAAGAGGTGGGTGTAGAATACATTCTTTAAGCACATGAAGGTGGTGTTTATCAAGCATAGGAAGTGTCTAAATGTTATGGCAAAACCTATCAATTTATTCACCAACTTGGTTGATTAACATTTACATATGCAAGTTGTTTATTTCAGAACCTAAACAAGCATGAGAGGTGTCTAATCATTTTGGCAAAACTCATCAAGTTATAAATTCTATCCTAAACAAGCAAGCATACATTCATGTTTAATCAACACATCAAAAATAAAGCATTCATCCCATTCTCTAATGCATGTATGTACATCTACTCCACCCCCCAAAGGGGATGAAACTACTCACTAAACATTACACTAATTATTAAACTAAGGAAAGAAAGCATATTAAAACTAAGCTAGAATTAAAAGACGATTAAACTAAAACATGCACAAACAATAAAAGGAGCATAAAACAAACAATGAAAGAAACACAAAACTTTATTGATAAAATGACTCACATTAAAAGTAGCATCCTTCTACTTTAGTGTGTGCTTCAAGGCCTCACTTCTAGTAGGAAGAATAGCCACTTAAAATATGGAGTGATTACAATAGGAGGTGAAGAGTTCTATTTATAGCCATGGAAAAAGCTAATCTGGGACAATCCCCCATGTGGGACTAAACAGATACCACAAATAGCCTAAACATCCTCTAATACATGTGCGGGAGAAATTTGAGCGCATTTGGGCCAAAAGTGACCGCCAATTAGCGGTCTTGGACCGCTAATTAGCGGTCTACAGTGTCCGGATCGCTCTGGAATTTCTTGTGGGCTTTTCTGGAAGGCTTTGTTGGTATTTGATGCATCTATTTTGCATGTTGGAGCTCCGACCCGAATAGAATTGCCAAAATACTCCCCATGATGGTGAGGAGTATTCTGTTTTGCTCTTAGGTCCTTCTGTCTTGCAATCAGGTCCTTCTTCCTTGCATCTTGGTCCCCAGATCTCACAATTCAGTCCTTTTTCCAACTTTTGGGTCCTTTTATGCTTCATCTCTTCAAACCTATTTATTCCTGAAAACTAAACATAAAACTCGTGACATAGCATTGTTTAGGTGAAAGATAATGGATATAAGATACAAATATGAGCATGAAATGATGTCAATCACTCAGCATCGACACATGGAAGACATTATGCAGACCTGAAAACTGCGGCGGCAATGCAATCCTGTAGGCAACCTCTCCAACTCGGTCGAGGATCTCAAACGGCCCAACATACCTCGGACTGAGCTTCCCCTTCTTCCCAAACCTCATCACACCTCTGGCTGGGGAAATCTTCAGAAACACATGGTCGCCCACCTCGAAACTCAACTCACGTCTGCGGCGATCAGCATAACTCTTCTGCCTGCTCTGTGCTGTGGCCAGCCTCCTCCTGATCACATCAACCTTCTCTGAGTACATCTGCACAATCTCTGGCCCCACTAACTGCCTCTCGCCCACATCACTCCAGCATACCGGTGATCTGCAAGGCCTCCCGTACAACGCCTCGTACGGTGTCATCCCAATACTCGAGTGGTAGCTGTTGTTGTAGGCGAACTCTATCAGCGGCAGGTGCTCATCCCAGTGCCCTGCCCAGTCCAGTGTGCATGCTCTCAGCATATCCTCCAAGGTCTGAATCGTCCTCTCTGACTGACCATCCGTCTGCGGGTGGAACGTTGTGCTGAATCTCAAACGCGTCCCCAAAGCCTGCTGCAGACTCCCCCAAAATCTGGAAGTGAAGCGAGGATCTCGATCGGAGATGATGCTCACTGGCACTCCATGCAACCTGACTATCTCTCCACGTACAACTTAGCCAGACCCTCCAAAGGTAGCGTGGTCCTGATCGCTAAGAAATGCGCCGACTTGGTCAGTCGATCGACTATCACCCAAATCGCGTCATGGAATCTCCTCGTCTTCGGCAAACCCGTGACAAAATCCATCGTCACGTGCTCCCACTTCCACTCAGGAAGCTCAATACACTGCATCGGTCCTGCTGGCCTCTGATGCTCAATCTTCACCTGCTGGCAGACCAAGCATCGCTCCACAAACTCTGCAATGTCCCTCTTCATTTCCCTTTCCACCAGAAGTTCCGCTGCAGGTCCTTATACATCTTCGTGCTCCCCGGATGAATGGTGTATCTAGCTCTGTGTGCCTCCTCCATGATGTCATCTCTCATCCCATCAACCTTCGGCACCCAGATCCGACTCCTGAACCTCAGACCACCATCAACCCCCACACTGAAATCTGATCCATCTCTGGAAGCCAATTGTAGCAGACCAGCTAACTCCTCATCCCCCTGCTGAGCCTGAACCAACCGTGAGACAGTCTGCGGCTCCACCCGAAGCCCAGCAATCACTGCTCCCTCTATACCCTCTGTGAACGGTCTCCACTCTGACAAAGCCTCGAGTAGCCTCCACTCCTGGATGCACAGACTCGCAACTGAAACCTCCACCTTCCTGCTCAGCGCATCTGCCACCGAATTCGCCTTCCCCGGATGATAGGAAATGGTGAAGTCGTAGTCCTTAATGAACTCGAGCCATCTGCGCTGCCTCATATTCAGCTCCTTCTGCGAGAACAAATACTTCAGACTCTGATGATCTGTGAAGACCTCGAACTGCTCGCCATACAGATAGTGCCGCCAGGTCTTCAACGCATGAACTACCGCCGCCAACTCCAGATCATGAGTAGGGTAGTTCTTCTCGTGCACCTTCAGCTGCCTCGAAGCGTACGCGACTACCTTCCCATGCTGCATCAGAACACAACCCAAGCCTATCCCTGATGCATCGTTGTAAATCACGTAGCCTCCACTGCCACTCGGTAGCGTCAGAATAGGTGCTGTCGTCAATCGCCTCTTCAGCTCCTGAAAGCTGTCCTCGCACTTCTGGGACCAAACGAACTTGACGCCCTTCTGCGTCAATGCTGTCAGCGGCGATGCAAGTCTGGAGAAATCCTGGATAAACCGCTTGTAATACCCTGCCAGACCTATAAAGCTCCTGATCTCCGTCACGCTCGTCGGGGCTCTCCACTGAGTCACTGCCTCGACCTTCGCCGGATCCACTGAAATCCCATCTGCTGACACAATATGCCCCAGAAAAGCCACCTGATCCAACCAAAACTCACACTTCGTGTACTTGGCATAAAGCTACTGATCCCTCAGAATGCCCAGCACAATCCTCAGGTGCTCTCGATGCTGCTCCCTGTCAGGCGAGTATACTAAGATGTCGTCTACGAATACAACGACAAATCTGTCGAGGTACGGCTGGAAGGTCCTATTCATCAGATCCATGAATGCTGCAGGCGCATTCGTCAGTCCAAATGGCATCACCAAGAACTCGTAGTGGCCGTACCGCGTCCTGAAGGCTGTCTTCTGAACATCTGCCTCCCTGATCCACAACTGGTGATAACCCGAACGCAGATCGATCTTCGAGAACACTCTAGCTGTCTGCAACTGATCGAACAAATCATCAATCCTGGGCAAAGGGTACCGGTTCCGAACGGTAACCTTATTCAGCATCCTGTAGTCGATGCACATCCGCAATGATCCATCCTTCTTCACGAAGAGCACAGGCGCTCCCCATGGAGAAACACTCGGTCGAATGAACCCGGACTCCATCAACTCCTGGAACTGCTTCTTCAACTCTGTCAACTCAGCAGGTGCCATCCGATAAGGTGCCTTCGACTGAGGTGTCGTACCCGCAACCAACTCGATGCTGAACTCGATCTCTCGGTGCGGCGGTAATGTTGGAATCTCTGCTGGAAAAACATCTGGGAACTCCTGCACTACCTCTATATCCTCCAGCCTCCTCGTCTCAGGATCAGGAACTACCAGCGTGGCCACAAACGCCCTGCATCCCTGCTGTATCAGTCTCTGTGCCTTAACTGCAGACACAATCAGACGACCCCCTCTGCTCCTCGCACCTCTGATCAGAACGTCTGGCAAGCCCTCCATCGGAATCAGGATCTTCTTCTCACGGCAAAAGACTCGCACGTCGTACTGTGACAGCCAGTCCATCCCCAGTATGACGTCGAAGTCCACCATCGGTAACAAGACCAGATCTGCCAGAAAATCGTGGTCTCCCGAAGCAACTGTGGTGCCGGGGAAAAAGCTCCCCACAGTGCCCACCTCACCCATGGACGTGCTGACCTCCAAAACATCAGTCAGCAGCACAGGGGTCCGACCCAACTCGCCAGCAAACTTCTCCGAAATGAAGGAGTGAGTGGCGCCGCAATCAAACAACACACGCGCTACAGAACCAGAAACTGAAAGCGTACCTTCCACGACGGTGTTGGAGTCCCTCGCCTCCTCAGCCTGGATAGTGAAGACTCGCCCGGTCCTCCTGCTCTGGCCCGGTGGAACAACTGACCGGCTGCCTCCGCCTCTGCCTACTGCTGGTGGTCCTGGCCTCCTGCTCGGCTCTCCCTGCCTCTGAGGACAATCACGGACAAAATGTCCCATCTGGCCGCAACCCATACACGCTCCAGTCCGACGGGGACACTCCTGCCCTGGATGGAACCTCCCGCAGTAAGTGCACGCTCCTGACTGACGTGCTCCTCCTCCATCGGACCTGGGCCTCTTGCCCGTGTTCCCTGCTCCACGACCAGCTACTCTGCTGCCGGTGCTCACTGGCGCCTTCCGCGCCTCCTGAATACACTCCCTCTAGTCCTGCTCAATGATCGTAGCATGCTTCACCGCATCTGCAAGGGTCCACGACATGCTGTTGATCACCCGAGATCGAAGCGGCTGTCTCAGTCCCTTCACGAACTTCCTCGCCCGCTGCTCTGGGGTCACACAAATCTCAGGGCAGTAACGCTCCAAAGCGTTGAACCTGCTGATGTAGCTCGTCAGTGTCATGTCCTTCTGCTCCAGCGACATGAACTCCTCCCTCTTCTGATCCCTGACATGCTGGGGGAAGTACTGCTCATGAAACACCTCCAAGAACTCCTACCAGCTCACATCCACTCGATCATCAAACAACACCGTGGACGTAGATCTCCACCAGTTGGCGGCCTCGCCATCGAACACATAGGTGGTCAGCTCCACCATCCTCTCAGGTGCTACTCCAATAGCGCGGAAGATCTTCTCCATCCGGAAGATCCAGTCCTCCGCAACCTCTGGGGCCCTCCAGCCATCAAAAGTCGGCGGGTGCTGACGCATGAACCGATCGTGCTCAGCTCCCACTCCGCCCTGGGCGCTCTGAGCTGCCTGACGCTCCAGAAACTCGCCCAACATGTCTCAATGAGCACCAGATGTGTCGTCACTGGGATCACGATCGCGTGGAGAACTCCTCACGCGCCTAGGTGCCATCTGACAGAAGAAACAATCACAACTTCAGCCATGTATGCATGCCAAAAATATAAAATGCATGAGTCCTATTACTACAAGGGTGATTTCATTGGGAACCGCATATGAATCGACCGCTCTGATACCAAGTTGTAATATCCCGAAACAGCGGAAAATTTAAAAATTCATAAACAAGACACAGGAACTCAATAATCAAGACGGGACTGTTACTTCTCATAAACAAATAGCGGTGCACCAAATTTACATCAGAGTTTGTCAAAATAATACATGATTACAACAAAATGACAACAGACGATAAAACGTAATCATGCCGACCTCAGTGGTCCGAGAAGAGGATCCGACTCCAAAATGCGCGTGCCCGCAGATCACCACCCCACTGGACCTACTGCGGTCCTGAAAAAGATGCAACAACAATGCCTGAGTTTCCAGAAGGAAACCCCGTATGCCAACTCACCTACATGCATGCATTACATAATGAACCTATCATACTAGTATCATGTCATGACATCGACAGAAAGGAAAACAGTTCCCCCGAAGGGTAAAACAGGACATCAGTCCGACAATCAACAACGAGTCTCCCGAGGAGACCTACTGCAGGCACATGCAGCCTTACAGCACGCGACATCGCACCCCCCACACGCAGCTACACTACTCAAGGGTTCGGCAGGGAGCCTCTGTCACGCCTGCGCGCCGATAGAATACAGATCTGCAAATCTCAGTGGTCGGAGCCACAGGGACCAACGGGGCCGTCGCCCGGAAGGTATAACTAGGGGTGCACATGGGTTGGGTTCAACCCGAAACCCAACCCGAACCCGACTGGTCGGGTCGGGTTGGGTCGGGTTGGGAGGCGTTCGGGTCGGGTTGGGAAAATCAAAAACCCGAATTTTCTGGCCGGGTTTGGGTTGAGGGGGTCGGGTTGACCCAACCCAACCCCAACCCGATTTTTATTTTTTTTTATTTTTTTATTTTTTATTTTTTTTTATTTTTTCCCAAATAAACCGGTCGACCGAACATCACTCGGTCGACCGTTTCCAACCCGAAAATTTCGGGTGTTCAAGCCACCGGTCGACCGTTTAAGCACCGGTCGACCGAACCCGACCAAGTTTGGGAGAAAATTTCCGAATTCGGGTTCAACCCGATCCAACCCGACCCAACCCGAAAATTTCGGGTCGGGTTGGGTTGAACCTAAACCGGTTCGGGTTCGGGTTGGGTTGGGTTTTTTCCCAACCCGAAAATTTCGGGTTGGGTCGGGTTGAGGCCCAAACCCGACCCATGTGCACCCCTAGGTATAACAACAACATCTCGGTAGGTGCCCAGCCGAGGAAAACAACATAGCCGGCACAGCCTCGGCTCAACAATCATCATCGCCGGCACAACCTCGGCGGCATCACCGGCACAGCATCGGTGGTCCATCACAACAGTCCGGCACAGCATCGGACAGATCCAGACCGAAGTCTGCCAGGTCATCCGGCTCCTCGAGCCGCAAACACCAACCGCGCCGCTATAAAAGTAGGGCAGCGACCTCCGTAGCCCGTGGGCCGGTAGTCACCTCACCCAACGCCAGTTGCGTGCCCGCACAACATCAACACTGGGATCCGCGATCCCTCAGGCCTGCTATACTACAAAGTGACAACAATCATCTCAAAAGTCACGGTCCATACATGGAGGTGACGCGTCCCGAACACCCACACTCTTCCCAACGGCGGTCCCTGGGCAGGCACGCATCACGCGCCCACCGTCACCTCCCGGCTCACGCACAAGGCGAGGACACGGGTTTCCGTGGACAAAGTTGGCGTTCAAAATGGGAACCAGGAATTCTGTCCTGGGCCCAAACGGTCGACCGAAAGAGGCGATTCGGTCGACCGGTTCCAGAAATGAATCGGTCGACCGTACTCCTAAAACGGTCTACCGCTGCGCTCAAAACAGAACCCCCCAACGGTCGAACAAAGGTCTAAAACCGGTCGACCGAACGAGGTCAAAATCCGGAGTCTGGTCAACATTAAATTCAACTCTATCGGTCAACCGACTCAGGGGTCTCGGTCGACCGAAAACAGACAGGGTCAACCTATTATTCTAAGTCATATAATCGGTCGAACGCAAACCTCCAATGGTCGAACAACAAACGATCGGTCGAATGCAAACCTCCAACGGTCGAACAACAAACGATCGGTCGAACGACAACAGGTAGAAAAATCCCAACTCACCAGCAATAATGCACTACCGGTCGACCGCCCCAAGGCATCGTTCGACCGGTGAAGGTTAAAGTCGGGCAAACAGTGCTAAAACGGTCGACCGCCCGAAGGATCCGGTCGACCGTTGGTCGTCTTCAACCTCGCGTCAGCCGAGGTTTTACGAAGAAACGCGTCGCCGGAGAGGTCTCCGACCTCCCCCGACTCGACCAACGCATCCCTCACATGAGGGTCAACAAACAAACCACACTAAGGAATGGCATACCTCAAATGAAGACGACGAAACGCCGGAGCAAGCTCACGCCTCCGTCCTCCTCACGCGCGTCCTCCTCCCTGCGACGACCTCCTCACGCCGGAACCTCCGAGCCTTCTTCCTCCTCTGGTCGCCGGACAGAAAATGGAGAGGGAGTGAGAGAGTGCAAGTAAGGGAAAGAGAGAGAGAGATATATATACTTAAATAACCCTACACCCCATCACCTCACCCTCACCCTACACCATCACCCTACACCCCAACCCATACTTCCCATCACATCCACCACTCCTTCCTCCATCCCTATGCAAACCCCTCTTCTAACCCAAATTAACCCTAATCCGGGTTTTGGGTTCTAACATAACCGATTATATGGCTTGTCAAAATTCACAGAATTTGTCTTAATTTTGGTCACCACCTTCTTTCGTCTATTAATTTACCTTATATTTTTATTCTTATTTTTTGGGAAATATGTATATTTCTTTGGTTTTCTTTAACATCCTTTTGTGGTTTTGTTGCAGTCCGGTTCTCTGGGCTTCTGCTGTGATTTTTTTGCTTCTTAATGTTTAAGGTGAGAGACTCCAGTCAATTAAGGGTTCAATATTTTTTTTCATCTAATGAAAAATTTAGCTGGGCTAACATTGTTGTCTGTTGACATGGTTATTTTACATATTTCCAGGATGGTATACAATGTTCTGGGTCTCGCTCATGCCTCTAATTGTGAGCCAAATTCATGAAAATTAAATGCTTCAGTGCTTCCCCATAATTTTGCCTGTAATTGAGTCTATAAGTGGATTGTGTAGATAATATTGGCAGTTGGAACTAAACTTCAAGCTATCATCACAACTACAGCTCTTGAAATCAAAGAGAGACATGTAGTGGTTCAAGGAATGCCACTAGTTCAGCTCAGTGACCAGCACTTCTGGTTCGGTCGGCCGGGTCTAGTTCTATTTCTTATCCATTTCACCTTGTTTCAGGTGAAACTTATTCAGTTACTACACATTAACAATTAGAATTTTGAAATAGTGCAATTGGAGAGGGTAGTCATGACATGAGTAGCTGAAAATGTCTTGTTTTATCCTTTTATGCAGAATGCATTTCAAATAATTTAATTCCTATGGATTTGGGTATGAATTTTTTCTTCCTTAAAGTTTGTTTCTGGCTTTATTTCCACAACAAATACAGTAACTTTCTTTTATTACAGTATGAGTTTGGGATACACTCCTGTTTCCATGAGAATTTTACCGTCATTATTGCAAGAATCTGTCTTGGGTAAGAACAATTTCCATTGTAAATTCATTATCTAAAACTTATCTTGCAGCAATAAAGTTCTGCTTTTTTTACTTCTTTTGTAGTATAGGAGTTCAGGTCCTATGTAGTTATGTTACACTACCACTCTATGCGCTTGTGTCTCAAGTATGTCTATGCTTTTCGAATCTCATGTCAATGTTTTATGGCAAGCCTAGGAAAAAAAACATAGTATCCACTTGACTGGGCATTTCTTTCAAAACTTTCAGATGGGATCAAACATGAAGAAGTCGATTTTCGACGAGCAAACATCCAAAGCTCTGAAAAAATGGCATCATGCAGTTAAAAAGAAGCAAGTAAAACCATCAACACATTCTCCATCTAAAAGCCCAGGCACGAGTCCGCCCAGTTCCCCGAGCAAAGCCCTTCAAGAATTACAGAATTTGAAGCATCCGGTGAGCCAAGAAGGGCCATCGAGGGGTAAAATTGCAGATGAAAAGAAAGTAGGTACAACTGAAGGATCTGCTGCTTCTCATTTAGAGAGAGGACAACCTAAACAGAATCAACTGATGTTGTTATAATCACACAATGACAATTTGAATATGAGGTGTAACTAACTAGTTATAATTGTGCTATCCCTGTAAAGTCCCCGAAACAACGGAAAAAATTAAACTTTGAAAGATATTCAAAAGACATCAAATCGCACAAGAACGCTACCAACAATATATACTGTAGGATTTCGTGTCCCTGTGTATGTGTATATTTTTTAAATTTTATACATGCATACAAGATCGATATTCATATTTTCATTGATTTCATGTACATTATTTTGTCTATTATAATATCATGCAAATCTACATATATTAAAATAAACAAAGAAAAAATGATCATACCCAAAAGTTCTCTAAAACCTTTACGAAGATCCGAAGATACGTTGCCCATCGAATCGTCTGTCAATTCACATCTAAGTGTTGACCAAACTCTAAACAAGATTAGAGAAAAAGGAGCTAGTCAATCAAGCTCTAATTAAGCTTAGAATTTAGCTAATAACCTCTCTAAAGCTTCACGAGAATTAATCTCCAAAAGCTCTAACTAATTAAGAGAAATTCGGATGGATTAGTGGAGGGATTAGGGAGAGAGAGAATTTGCATTAACCTTAAAACAAGAAGTGTGAGAGGTCATATTTATAGTCTCCCAAATCACCCATATCATGAACTATTCTTTAGCCACAATCCTTTTTTTCTTCTTAAACCAATCACAATCTGCCACATAATCATCCTAAAAAATGTTTGACCACAGCTGGAATTAATCCAGCCCATGATCTACATTATTCTCTTAATAATTCTGGCCAAACCATGTCAAACGGTCGACCGAAATAACCCACCGGTCGACCGATTGTTAATTAAACGTGGTTTTGGTTGGACCATGAAACCCTTCGGTCGACCCATCACACGCTCCCAAAGGTACTGTGATATTTTGGTCGAACCAGACACATAAACGGTTGACCGAATCTACACGAGATATAACTACTGGTCGTTTTCGGTCGAACAATGTCTCATGTCGATTAATCGATTGCCACCAAGAAAAATTCGTTGAAGTTCCTGGTGGTTTTCGGTCGAACCACAACTTCACCGGTCGATCGATTAATAACAAAAGATTTCCTGGAATATTTCGGTCGACCAACACGTCATATCCGGTCGACCGTTTCTCACATGTAACAGCTACTGTGGAATTTCGGTCGACCGGTCTCTGAAAACGTTCGACGGTTTGTCCAATTTTTGCCTTTATTAAATTTGGATTTATTTCCAACAAAATTTGATTCTTGGGGTTTTAGCAAATTCATATATTATGTAATATATTATCTTATGAAATATTAAACTATTACACCCCATAATACATATACTTTATATGAATTTTTTCATGATTCAAATTATATCAATTTTTATGACATATTGATTTTATTGATTCACCACATGTGTCTCATTTCTCATGAAACCCGACACATCATATGAACTCAAAATTAAGCTTCTTGTTTTCCAGTTTTGTGATGTGATCTATAGGAGGATCTAAGCTAAATTGACATTGATATTAAACACTTAATACCAAAAACTATAAGCAGTATCTAACTACATATTATAGTTACCCAATTAACATAGATGTCTTGTTCCACTCAAACTAAACACGATACATTTAGTGATGTAAGTGCACCATTTGTGTCTATCTATTGCCTCATGATATTAAGAACATATACAAAGTAGAAATGCGTCATCTTTGTATTATATATTTATTTATTGATCTCTTAAGCTAGTTATAAATATGTAACTTCACTCAAGTCACATTGTGCACATTATAATTTCGCTTTATCAAGGGCCCAGTAATATCATCACTCAAGTAAAGAGGGGCAACAATAATCTTTTGACGAACTATCTTTTTCCAGCATAAGTCATGTTTAACCAACTATTGCCTTTATCACTATACTATATGATAGCTTTTGACAATAATCAAATTAAACACTCTTTATGTGAAACGATATAAGTCTCATATCTTAAGATCCAAGACACAGTGAAAACATTAATGACACATAACACAATTCCATAATGTTTCACTTGCTAGGTTTATTCAATATATAAAAGCAATCATTTTCCTGTTTTACATACTCGTGTCGTTAAATACATGTAGAGTGATTGACATCTTATCATGCATATCTTTGTGTCTTATATCAATTATCTTTCACCCAAACAATGCTATGTAATGAGTTTAATATTTAGGTTTCAGGAATAAGTAGGTTTGAGAAGGAGAGACTCTAAAACAACTTCAAAGCAAGAAAATGACTAAGTTACAAGACTTATGGACTAAGATGCAAGACATGGGAACCCGAATGCAAAACCAAAGGACCAATGAGCAAATGAAGAAACTCCACACCACCATGAGGAGTATTTTGGCAATTCTATTCGGGTCGGAGATCCAGCAACCGAATTAGACGCATCAAACATAAACAAAGACATCCAGAAAAGTCTATACGAAAGCCCAACGTGATCCAAACCCTGTTGACCGCTGATTGGCGGTCCGGGTTGCTCCGGATGCGTTGCGGTTTAGTCGGGTCTTGTATTAGAGTATTTAGTCTATTTCTGGTATATGTTTAGTCTCATACCGGGGGATTGTCCCAGATTACCTTTTTCTATGGCTATAAATAAAACTCTTCCTCCTCCTTTGTATCTCATCTCTCTCTTAGTGGTCATCCTCTCTACTAGGAGTAAAAGCCTTGAAGCAAAAATCCTGGTGGAAAAAGGCTACTTGTAATTGAGTGAGTAATAATAGATGTTTTGTTAAGTTTTCTTCATATTGTCTTGTCTTTTTCAATTCTTGCATACTTAGTTAACTTGTTGTTTTAGTCTTCTTATAATTAGTTTAAGCATGTTTTCTTTCTTTAGTATAAATGTTATTTTAAATATGGGTGAGTAGTTCCATCCCCTTTGGGGTGGAGTAGATGTGTATACATGTTATGTAGATGGTATGAATGCTAGACAGTATTGTTTGCGAGAAATGTTAGTATGCTTGTTCGAATTAATAAGAACTTTTACTTGATGGTTTCTGTCATAATGTTTAGGTACATTTCATGCTTGTTTATGTTCTTAATAACAAACTTGTCATGCTCATATTAATCACCTAGATAGTGCTTTAAATGATAGGTCTTGCCATTAAGTACTTCTTATGCATTAACAAACACTAACTACACTTGAGCTTATTGTATGCATTCACCACACTTATTTCATGTCTACACACACTCCACCCATTAGGGGGTTTTCCCATTCTTGAGATTTATCTTTCTTTTTAGTAGTTGCTTAGCTTAGTTTAGTTCATTTCGTGCTTTCATTTCCTCCTTGCTAGTTTACTAGTTTAGTTTAGTTTAGTTTAGTTTAATCAATCCTTTCTCTCCTTTCTTTCCCACTCGCCTTCGAATAAACTAAAGTCGACACACCTCCCTATGGATCAACCCGTATTTGTCAGCGCTTCAACGTGGTTGTGCACTTGCGGTTAATTAAAACATTCAATCATAGAGCTACAATAATTGATGACCAACATGACAATCTTATCTCGATAATTAATGTTCCATGTCAATTACCATGATTGTGAATAACTTTTGATTTATGTAAACCATTATCTTTTAGAGCTCTGCGGTAAAGGACCAAGAGCATCTTCCTTAACTCTTCCAAAAGACTAATACAAAATCAAGGAACAAAATGCTTTCACATTCAATTCATAATAATTGACATATAAAAGAAACTTTTAGAACACATTACTTTCATATACATCAAGAGGTGCACCAAGTTTCAAGACTATGATTACATCAAAAGCTATAGTAAACATATACAAATCATATCAACCTCGAAAAGGAAAACTTGAGGATCTGATGCGTGGCGTGCTCCTCCTCAGTCACCACCCCTACCGCCGCTCACGGCCAGCAATGCAAACATGAATGCACGAGTTTCCATAACGAAATCTCATATCTCAAACTCCCCTAACATGCATGAAAACATGACAATGAACTGGTATACAAAACAACAGTAAAAAAACATCAACCTCAAGCTGAGCACCAAGGACCTCTGTCCCAACCCACAAATCACATGTGCACACATGACACTCACCGCCACATGTGGACGGGCTACAATATATAATGCATATACAATACGAGTGCCTCACACAAGCTGCTACACCCCTTACCGGAACATTGTCAATGAAACCTCTACCACATATGGACGGACTGCTCACAAAAACTGCTAAACTGTTGCCACACAGGCAAACCCATATATATATATATATATATATATATATCGCTATTAGACCGACATGCCCTTTCCGTTGCCCAAAAAAGGACGGTGGACCCGTTGCCCTCAAAGCCGATCACACACCACACAACCATAAAGCACAAACAGGGCAACAACGGTCGACTGAACACGGCACCACGGCCGACCGGTTCCCTAAAGAACACAACACAGTTCAATCACAACAAAAGTCAGTCGAACACAAACGAAGCAATCAGTCGAACCAAGGTCATGAGCGGTTGACCGTTTGGATGGTCAACATTCGGATCCAACCAACTAAACTACCAATCGGTCGAACAACAAAGGTCACCCATTCGACGAAAATAACAGAGTCTTCTACTCTTCAAATTCAACCCCTACCGATCGAACTAAAATTCATGGGCGGTTGACCGTTTAGATGGTCTACGCCAAACTATCAATAAATAAACCATCCCATTGATCGAACGACAAAGGGGATCCGGTCGATCGAAACCAAGGACATCCTAAGTTTTCTCTATGTCAGCACCAGTCAAACCAACATATAACCGGTCGAACAAACAATAAGTTCACTTAAGTTATTGGTCGAACTAATCACTTGACGGTCGATCATTTAGAAGGTCTAGGCCCCAACCGACTTAGCTACAGGTACAATCGGTCAAACATGTCATAAGACGGTTGACCGTTTAGATGGTCTATGCCCCAACCACTTACCTACAGTGCAACTGGTCGAACGACAAAGTATTAGAGTCTTCTACTCTCGCCAAAATATGCATAATCGGTTGATCGCCCAAAGACATTGTTCGACCAGTGCGAGACAGAAACTTACAATTGCACTAAGAGCGGTCGACCGAAACACATGCCGGTCAACCGTTATCCTGCAGCAACCTTGCTGCACTAGGATCTTCGCCAAGGCCCCCGGCCTCCGACGACCGATCTGACCATCTCACACTCCTTGGGTGAGTACCAATAAGAAACTTGGTATACATTTTTGTGAGTCGAAGCTTCTGAACGTCGACGACGATCACCCTCACGTTGATCGAGTTTGCTACTCCGGCGAACTCCTCACGCGAACAACGATCTCAACACCTTTGCCGACTCCAACCACAACTCCTTTGCTTGCCGGTCACCGCACGTTGTTGACACTTCAGAGGGAGAGAGAGAGAGAGAGAGATGAGTGTGAGAGGGTGAAAGATGAGTGAGAGAGTGAAGAGAGAAGAGATGAGTGTGTTACCTTAAATACACCTCACTCTTTCAACCACCAACCAAAAGTCTCCACCTCATCGTCACAAATCCCTCTCTAAACACCCATTAACCAAGCCAAAACGTGATTAAGCCACTAACAAGGATTAGGATCTATCCCTGCAAGTCATTTAGTGGAAATCCTTCAGATTGTACATTGTCTTTATTTTTGAAAGTTGGTTTGTGATTAATATGAAATTAAACAGAGTTTAAGAGCTGGTAGCCACAAGTCCAGAAACCCCAAAAAGTGACCAATCATATAATATAGGACATGATTTATAAACCCAAAAATCCTATGAATCCCAGCGTGGTTGAAATGTTCTCTTCTGAATGCAAAGTTTGTTTAAGTTACCTCATTTAGAATGAAACAGTGCAAAAAAAGCATATCCAAACAAGTTTGTGGTTAGGAGATTTTTGGCATCATAATGTGCTTCAACCGACACAGACTTCAAGAAAACCAACGTTCCGGAAGGTAGACATCCTCACCTAAGACATCTTCGGATTCAGAGAGTCTGTATCTGATGTTTAGCCTCGTCACTTGCCTCAAGAGCGTCCATCATTATCTTTGGTGATGATATTGGATTTGAGTGGAAGAATGGAGTTGATGAGAATGGTGAACAATGGATTGTATTATGAGTACGAGAATGAAAAAAGGCACACAGGTTGCAAGGAACGATAAATCGATCTATTCTACTATAACTTACACTAATAAAAGAAACTTGGTCAAATGAAAAGTAATTTTACTTTCATTTCCGTTGTTAGAATTCTAGATCACACAAGGAACACTCACGAGGAAAGGCTCTCATTTATGCTCAAATGAGATGAAAGCTTATGTATTTATAGACTGAGTTTATGGGATTACAACTTGAAGAGCATCTTTCCACTTAAACACTTCCAAAGTCCACATCGTGTCTTCAATTCTTTGACTTTAGCAAAAGAAAAAAAAGAAAAATCTTAAGATGACATACATTTTAATATCTGAAGTGAATCCCAAACAGTGTACAATTCTAAAACGAGGAACCCATGTCTCTCGCAATGACACTCTTTTTCTCAAGAACCCTAAAAAGTTTTCCAACTTGAAATTCAATCTTATCATAGCCAGATAATTACAACTCATTGTTTACGAGACTTACCATGGGAATGTCGACCCCTCTAACGCTCACGATTTACGACAGTGGTGATTCGCTAATGGAGAAAGATTGGGGAAGCACAACATACAAAGGGAGCAAAGATTGCAGAGCTGAGGGTGTTAATTGGGTTAGCAAGAATATTGGTATATCTGGCAATTGGGGCGACTGTGTATCGGACATGGATGGAGCATAACCGCAAAGTCTTTGAGGGGTAAGAGAGTGATTGGGCCCAGGTGGTGGCGTATATAGCCGACGTCATGCGAATTAAAGGAGATGCCTTCGACATGGACACCATGGCCTGCAATGAGTTTATGGCAACATGAGCATAGCGAGCTGTGGAGAAATGCGGAACCCCTTAATACCTGATGAACTAACAAACTGAGTATTGGTACATGAACTAACTAAGGGATTGACCGCTGCAGCTAGTACTCGGGATGCGTTAACCTGACTGCGATATTCTTGCTCTCGAAGGTTTTTTTTGTAGCTTAGATAACCTTACTTGTAGCATAGTCCATAGTTATTTATTTTCTTTTCTACCACCTTCAGGTAGGCGGTCGCCTAGGCGAATAGGCGATGCCTATGCGACCACCCGCACACCCTTGTGTGCAGTTTGTGTTCACGCCTAGGCGACCATGTGTTGTGCACAACAACGAGGCCCTTCTTCTTCCCTCATGTTGGTTGGGTTAGGGTTTGGGGGAGAGATGACATATTATATATAAAGTGGTTGTTTTGGTGTGATGAAATCTTGGTCGTTCGTTTTTTTACATCCCTCTCATATCCCTCATGAATACCTAGTGAGCCAGTGATTTAAGTGTCTTTTTTAAATCTAAACATGTAAGGTTTATTTTCTATATTTTATTTGTTTTCCCCTAATTTTCTCTTTTTTAATTAAAACAAAAAATGGGTCGCCCCAATCGCATAGGCGTTACCTTAACCTTGCTTTTCTAGGAGTTGTATACTCTAAATTAGGTTGTATATTTACAAAAAAATACAATACTGGAGGCCTAACCTCCCTTTTACTTGCAAAAAAAAATAGATAATCCAGATATGTTGAGTTTCTTGGGAGATAAGATGAACCATGCTTAAAAAGAAGGGGGCTATTATTCATCGCCAGAAAACTACTTAAATCGCCCCAAAAATTATCTTTTTTCCCTTAACAAATCAATTAATACTCATTTCATCCCGTGTCTTTAAACAAGGTTTTTGACTCAGTTTTACTCACATTCCTAGTACCAACACCACGAAATTGTCTGGCGAAGCACCTGGATCTGGCGAGGCAATGGAGGCAGATTTTTTTCCGACTCGGTCGTCTGGCTAAGACGCCTCCACCTTGGTTGAGGCGTCTTATCGAGGCGCCTCCACCAACGTGGAGGTGTGTCGCGCAGACGCCCCGTTTTTTTTAGTTTTTTTTAATTTTCTGTTGAATTAATTTTATCTAGGTTCCGTTGCAAGATTTCGGTGGTGATGGAGTAGATTACAGTGAGTTTTTTGATAGTAAACAAATATTTACAACAATCAAGGAAGCTTGTAAATGGGCGAAACAAGTTGCAATATGAGCAAGATTTTTTTTTGGTTATATCATCATACAAACCAAAAGCAGATAACCGGATAGATTGTTACCTAAGATGTGATCTCAGACATGAAATGAGTTCTCGTGATACGAGTATTGCACTGCGGAAGAACAAAAAAAGAAGTTGTGGTTGTCTTTTTTTGGTAAAAGTAGTCGAGCGACGGGATCATGATGGATGAGTTGTTGTTTCTAATAGCACCTATGGGCAACACAATCACGCACTTGCAGTTTATTCAGAGGGTCACCGACAGGTCAACGACCTTAGTGCTGGGACCAAGCAAATTGTTCGTGACATGACAGAGGCACAAGCAAGACCACGTAACATTTTGTTGGCAGTAAAGGAGAAATTCCCGGATGATAATCCCAATCAAAGACACATTTATAACTTCAGAGAGTACATGAAGAGGACGAAATCTGAATACAGGAATCCAGCTCAGCAGTTTCTCAGTCAGACAGTGCAGTATAACTATTTGCATTGGATTGTGGCAGATGAAGAAACTAATGTCTTCACTTACACATTTTTGGCACATCCGACTTCAGTTCAGTTGTTGCGTACATACCCTTTCGTAATCTGCATGGATTCGATGTAAAAGATGAACAAGTACAAGATGCATTTGTTTGAGATGATTGAGGTTACTCCAACAAACATGAATTTGCTCGTCGGATATGCGATTTTGAAGGATGAGACTGAGTCTAGTTACCAGTGGGTGTTCGAGAGGTTGCGAGATCTGTTATTAAATATTGTTAGCCCGACTGCAATAATAACGGACCTGGAGATGGGTCTGAAGTGACCAGTGGCAGAGGTTTTCCTGAGTCTGCTCATTTACTTTGCACCTGACATATCAACAAAGACATGTACAACTATGCATACCATGCATTCGGCAAGAGCAAGCATCTTGTGTTGGCTTTTTGGCCTTAATCTTATGTTTTGATGATTTAATCAACCGAATCTTAATTAGAGTAGCACACTATGCATTGCATATATATTGTATTGTGCTAACCTCTACAGGTGATCAAGACTCAAGAAAGATGGAAATGAAGTCAAGACGTGTAATTAAAGCTAAATCGAAGACATGTAATCTTGATTTCTTTTGAGTCTTAGGAACAAAGTGTTATTGAGCATACTTGAGCTAAAATCAACTTAATCACACACTAGGTTCCTTATAGAAGTCACACACGAAATTTCACATAATTTGGACTTCAGTAGATCACCCAAACTTAGACCGGAAAACACCTAAACCTGAACCCCACTGTCTGCCCACATTCGGTCGACCGATGCAGGCCGTTCGGTCGACCGGATGATCAATTCTATTGTTTGTGTGTTTCACTGCCCTTATTCGGTCGACCGTGTTTTACCTTTCGGTCGACCGTCAGATTATATTTTCCCGACCGTTACTTTTGTCGTATATACCCAACGGTCGTATTCGTATTAAACCAAAAATACCCCAAATGTATTTCATGTATCGGTCGACCGAGGACCACGATCGGTCGACCGTTGGTTCATCTCTTGACAAACCCAAAATGCCTGTCCATAATCGGTCGACCGGCAAAACCAGTTTCGGTTGACCGTTCACACATTTGTTTGTCACCCCAAAAGTGCCTGGACGAAATCGGTCGACCGAACCCTATCTTGTGTTCGACCGATGACTTAAGTGAACCTAAGTCGTAGAGTTGGGCGGTTGACCGTTGCTTAACCGGTCGACCGAACTGAGTGTAAAACTGCCTAACGGTCGACCGATTGTCCCGATCCGGTCGACCGAATTCAGCCAGAATTGGGTTCTAAACTTTCTGTTTTGTGTAATCACACATCAACTCATACCCAATCAATCCCAACGACTCTATTCTCTCTAATGCCTATATAAGGAGTTGTAAAACACATTTTAACACATCTCTCCAACACCTATTTGTCCCCAACATTAGAGAGAAAGCTAAACACACTCAAAAGCTCAAACCTTCCACTAGGGGTGAGCTTCGGTCCAGGACCGGACCGAACCGGACCGAACCGAAACCCGAATTTTCGGGAAGTCCGGACCGAAGACCGGACCGAATAGGTTCGGTTCGGTCCGGTCCGGTCCGGTCCGGGTCGGTCCAAAACCCGAATTTTCCCCTTAAATTTTCGGTCAGGTCCGGACCGAAGACCGAATTTCCAAAATTTTGTGGACCGAAGACCGGACCGAAAAAATTCGGTCCGGACCGAAAAATTCGGTTCGGTCCGGGTGCCCGGACCGGATCGAATTTTGCTCACCCCTACCTTCCACACTTAGTGATCAATTCCATATTCTACTCAAGTGTGCTCAAAGTTTAGAGAGTGTTGTTCCACTCAACCATTGTGAAAGAAGCAAGGGTCTTGGTGAAAGCCCAAGACACGAGTATAAACTTCGGTGAGAGCCCGAAGTGATCCTCTCGGATTGTGAGAGGAGGAGCCAAGCTCGGCGAGGGTTGTTCGCGAGCTTGAAGACTTGTAAAGGCGTTCTCTCCCGGCCCGGAACGGGGAGTGGTTAGTGAAGTCGTGAGCGGAGCTCGGTGATCCGAGCGGAGCTTACAAGAGAGGACTAGGACCCGGGTGGGATGCCGAACCTCTATAAAATCCCCGTGTGATTGTGGTTTGCATTTTCTATTCCCTACTTGCTTGTATTTGTTTTAAATTCCGCTGCATCATCTTTTGACTTGCAAGTAGAGTTTGTTTAGGATTAAACTTGTTAATTAGCCTTAATTGTGGACCCATAACCCACACGATCCTACATTTGGTATCAGAGTATTGTTCGTTAATTTTGTTCTTAATCGATAAATTAACATGGCTCTTAATGCATCCACACCAAATGAATCATGTAAACCACCATATTTTGATGGAAATAACTTTAGCTCATGGAAATTTAAAATGTCTTCATTTATTAAATCCATGAATGCAAACTTGTGGTTTATGATTCAAACTCCATATGAATCACCTAGATATCATATTAGTAAATGGAGTTTAGAAGATGAGAAAAATGCATCCCTAAATGCAAAAGCTATGAATGTCTTATTTTGTGCATTAGGAGATGAACATTTTAATCTTGTTTGCTCATGTGATAGTGCTCATCATATATGGCAAACATTAGAAAAGAATTTTGAAGGAGATTCACCAACCGGGAAGAAGGGAGAAGCCACTCCAATGGATGTAGCTCAAGTTAGATGTGAAGAAATCAATTCAACATCTTGTTCAACATCAAGCTCATCCGATGGAGAAAGTGAAGATGAGGTATCTTCTAGTCACTCTTCAAGTTGTAGTTCAAGTGGAAAATCATCACATTCACATAAACTACAAAATGCATTTCTGAAAATGGTAGAAAAATGTAAAGAGCTTCATGAATCAAATAAATTAGCAAACAAGAAAATAGATGAGCTTAAATGTCAAAATGCATCTATGTTAGATGATAAAGTTGATTTGCTTGCTAAAATTGATGCTCTTACTTTAGAAAATGCATGCTTGAAGAATGAGTGCTTAAATGATAAATCTACCTCATCTAATGCAATTGAAAGTCATATGCTTGATAATGACAAAATTGACTTGCTAAAGAAACTAAATGAATCATATCTTGAAAGCAAGAAAATTCTAAATGACTTGAATTGCATGAACGATAAAGTTGTTAACTTGGAGATTCACTTGCATAAAATGAATAAAAAGCATGCTTCAATGATTCAAAATTTTAATTGCTTGAATGACTCTCTTAAGACTAACAACAGTGAACTTATTGCTAAAAATGAAATGTTAACTCATAAATTGCATAAGTTCACTCATGGCAAACAAAATAACTATTATGTAAAGAACATTCCGGTTCAAATAATTGTTAAACATAATTATGCCATGAAAAAGAAAGTAAGTGTAGAGGTACCTAAATCAACTTGGATTTGGGTGCCAAAAGCTAAATTGAATGGACCCAAACAAAAATGGGTACCAAAATCTACACTTGTAGGTACTTGAGGAGGAGATTGGTGGTGACCGGAAGAGCCAAAGCGTCATATTCGAATTCGGTTGCATCACCAAGTCAAGATTGGAGCTAATCAATATTCAAGTTTGGTATAAAATTTCTATCTTTGAAATTTCTGAAAATTTAGCTCTAATCGAGTCTATATGCTTAATTGTCATATCTTTAGAGTTTAATTCATTGCAAATCATATACCCCATTCATTGCAAATCACATTCCACATCCATTGATTTTAAATGTCAAATTTTAAATGGATGTTAGAATAAGGCTTAAGTTGAAACTTAAATGAACTTAACTTGAATCATACTCATTGTTTCCATTTAGCCTTATTGATAGGGGGAGCTTAAATGATATATCTTTTATTAGAGTAATGAAGTGCTAAACTTAGGGGGAGCTACTTCATTACAAGACATCCAAACTCTATGCTTAAAATCTTAATTAATTGTTGTTTTTTATGGATGTCAGAGGGGGAGAGATAATTAAGGGGGTAACTTGAAAAACTTGATAAAATTTGAACAAGAACTATGCACATCCATAGGGGGAGCATTTATATGCATAGTTTACATATACAATTTTCAAGTATTAAGATATCGGTTGTCATCATCAAAAAGGGGGAGATTGTTGGCTTTTTGGCCTTAATCTTATGTTTTGATGATTTAATCAACCGAATCTTAATTAGAGTAGGACACACTATGCATTGCATATATATTGTATTGTGCTAACCTCTACAGGTGATCAAGACTCAAGAAAGATGGAAATGAAGTCAAGACATGTAATTAAAGCTAAATCGAAGACATGTAATCTTGATTTCTTTTGAGTCTTAGGAACAAAGTATTAGTGAGCATACTTGAGCTAAAATCAACTTAATCACACACTAGGTTCCTTATAGAAGTCACACACGAAATTTCACATAATTTGGACTTCAATAGATCACCCAAAGTTAGACCGGAAAACACCTAAACCTGAACCCCACTGTCTGCCCACATTCGGTCGACCGATGCAGGCCGTTCGGTCGACCGGATGATCAATTCTATTGTTTGTGTGTTTCACTGCCCTTATTCGGTCGACCGTGTTTTACCTTTCGGTCGACCGTCAGATTATATTTTCCCGACCGTTACTTTTGTCGTATATACCCAACGGTCGTATTCGTATTAAACCAAAAATACCCCAAATGTATTTCATGTATCGGTCGACCGAGGACCACGATCGGTCGACCGTTGGTTCATCTCTTGACAAACCCAAAATGCCTGTCCATAATCGGTCGACCGGCAAAACCAGTTTCGGTCGACCGTTCACACATTTGTTTGTCACCCCAAAAGTGCCTGGACGAAATCGGTCGACCGAACCCTATCTTGTGTTCGACCGATAACTTAAGTGAACCTAAGTCGTAGAGTTGGGCGGTTGACCGTTGCTTAACCGGTCGACCGAACTGAGTGTAAAACTGCCTAACGGTCGACCGATTGTCCCGATCCGGTCGACCGAATTCAGCCAGAATTGGGTTCTGAACTTTCTGTTTTGTGTAATCACACATCAACTCATACCCAATCAATCCCAACGACTCTATTCTCTCTAATGCCTATATAAGGAGTTGTAAAACACATTTTAACACATCTCTCCAACACCTATTTGTCCCCAACATTAGAGAGAAAGCTAAACACACTCAAAAGCTCAAACCTTCCACACTTAGTGATCAATTCCATATTCTACTCAAGTGTGCTCAAAGTTTAGAGAGTGTTGTTCCACTCAACCATTGTGAAAGAAGCAAGGGTCTTGGTGAAAGCCCAAGACACGAGTATAGACTTCGGTGAGAGCCCGAAGTGATCCTCTCGGATTGTGAGAGGAGGAGCCAAGCTCGGCGAGGGTTGTTCGCGAGCTTGAAGACTTGTAAAGGCGTTCTCTCCCGGCCCGGAACGGGGAGTGGTTAGTGAAGTCGTGAGCGGAGCTCGGTGATCCGAGCGGAGCTTACAAGAGAGGACTAGGACCCGGGTGGGGTGCCGAACCTCTATAAAATCCCCGTGTGATTGTGGTTTGCATTTTCTATTCCCTACTTGCTTGTATTTGTTTTAAATTCCGCTGCATCATCTTTTGACTTGCAAGTAGAGTTTGTTTAGGATTAAACTTGTTAATTAGCCTTAATTGTGGACCCATAACCTTCACGATCCTACATCTTGCAGAGAGTTTTAGGCGTGGAAAGTGGAGGAGAGTCATGCTTTCTGATTCACAGACGGATTATGATAGAGCAGTCCGTAATCTAAAAGATTCTTTCAAGTCCTTTCCAGTGCTCACGGAGTGTGTGGAAGATACGTGGTTGGTGCATAAAGAAAAAATTGTGTTGAATTGGACGAATAAAGTTCTTCATTTCGGCAACACTACGAACTGCAGGGTTGAAAGTGCACATTCGGCTCTGAAAGAGTGGATCACTACATCGACTGCCGCTCTCGACACTCTTTTCGACCGCGTGAACTCGGCTATTGAAATGCAACTGACGAATATTCGGAACTTTCTTGAAAATTCAAGACGTCGAAATTTGGCAAACTACATAAGTCCTTTGTTTCAGCATATAAATGACCGAGTTTCGCATCGCTGTTTGTCGTTATTGACTAAGGAGTTGAAGAGAATGCAGAACTTAAGTAATGAAGTTGAATATCGTTGCGGGTGTGCTTTTCTGACATCACATGAGATTCCTTGTGCCTGTACCATGTACGAGTGTTTTGCGTCAGGTGATAAAATTTATTTAGCGCAGATTCATCCATTCTAGAAAACACTTGTCATTGGAGAAGGAGTTCAGATGTCAGAGTTTGTGGATCAATCAGCACAAGACATCGAGCATTTTCGGAAGCTCGTTGATGAGATTTCGGAGAGCGACCCTGCAGTAATTCGTAGTGCCTCTCGTATTTTATACAAACAGTTACACCCCGATCAGTCGAACTATGGAGAACCCGCAGAAAATATTAAGGTACGAGGTCGACCTAGGAGAAAGTCGAGACGTCAGGATCCGAGTGCCTTCGAGTATGCTGAGCGAGGTCGTGGTCAGTCTGGCAGTAGTGGGAGCAGGGGTCGTGGTCGGTCTTCCAATTCATCTCGATCGTCCGTGAACACGGGCACAAGATCTCGTATGATGATATCTTTGTTGTTATTTAATATATATCATTAATCTAGATAGGGTTGAATAGATTATCTCCTAATTTTGTTGTTTTAATGAATTGCTATTTCTCTATCTTATAGTGTCCGGACGGATTGACGTGGATAACTTCCCATATGTTGATAGACTGTCAGGAATCATTTTACCATTTCTGGAGAGGTGGAATGACGTACGTGCTGATGGCAACTATGGATTTCAATATGTTGTCGATGTCTTCCATGGTGGTCAAGACAACTGGTCGTACGCCCGTCGTGCGATTTCTGATGAGATATGTGCACATCCTATTTATGAGAGTATCTATTTCGGTAATGTGGTACAAGCTCGTCCACAAATTGATTGGGGCGGGGGAGCTTGTGACGAGGATCATTATATAGAGGTTTGGGCCGACTTGTTTCCGATTGCTAATTTTTACAAGTGTGCGGTCATGTATTTCTCAATGGGAACGGATGGTTCGTTGTTCCCGTGTCTTACTGTGCTACCTTGGGAGAGTTCGTCTGCCATGACGAGGCCTGTCAGAGTGTTGGTCATTGCTCATTTAGGGAGTTACAGACATTTTATTCGTTTGGAATTAACTGATGATTTCCCAGTACCTCCTATAGCGACCTTATGGTATCAAATGCGAGATGAGAGTGTTGTTGGATGAGAGGATCGATGCGAAAGTAGGACGACGTATTGGAACCAGTTACGTAGTACATTTTGATTGTAATTTGTAATGCATTTATAATGTATAATATATCGTGTATTTGTACTTATATCGTGCTGTTCTTTTACCAGATTTTAAATTTAAGTATTAAAAATATGATATCTAAAGAAATAAGTAGAAGATATGTTCGTGACAAATAAGTATTAAAAATACAATAGTCAAATAATTAAGTAGAAGATATGTTCGTAAGAAATAAATAATAAGAGTACACAGATAAGCATAAGCAAATACCAACAAATATAGTAACAGTGCAACATATAAAAAAAAAAAGTAAGAGCAAGTCAACTAGAGCTCAGCATCCGAATCATGGTCCGAAATGCCCAACTGGCTGTTCCAATCCTCGATGAGGCGATCCCAATCTGTACATGCAAGTCTCGTATCCTCAGTCGGCATCCTGTCTCTCCGTCGCAAGAACGGCTGCGTATACCATATCGCCCTACTCATCCACTATATGTAACATAAAAATTAGCGTACATTAACAATAAAAACAAAATATAAATTACAATTACCAATAAAATTAGATAAACTTACCACATCAGCACATATCCTATCCAGTGGTCTCTCCGGTCTCGGAATGATACCGTGTACGATAGGTGGATGTGAGCACCTACCGAACCACTGCAAATAATCTGCATCACAAGTGGAGGGCTCGCGGCTACGACTCAGATCGTCCAGGTGAAGTCATCCTACTCTCGGAAATGTCCTCCAAACCGATTCCGCGAACGAAACACTATGCCTGACGTCGTACGTCGTCGCAATCGTAGACCGTACTGCATGCTCGGGCGTCGGGATGTCAACCGGGATCATCTGAACGTAACCTAACTGACGTAACACGCGATCAGGTAAATAAGTCTCTGTGATATCCCTATAATGAATAACGTCCATAAATGTAGTCCTTGGCACAGCTACAACAGGCTCAGGATCATACAACAACCACTCCACCTAAATGTTTATACGTTAATAATAATAAAGTTGAAATTTAAATAAGCGTGAATGATATATACATTATATACCTGCGATGCAGTCATCTGATCTAGCCGTCTACGAATAGAAAGAAGTCGACCATCGCTCTTATCCTCGGCCCGGACAACCCACATACGCGAACGAGGATGACCACACTCAATAATCTTCCACTCCCGATGCGGGCGGAAAGCAGGAAAATACTCATAGATACAAGTCTGCAGCAGTGTAAGACAACCCGTAATCCCAGAACAATCAGCACGACTCGATATACCCAGCTGGTGATACATATATGCCAACGTCGTCGACCCCATAAGTATTGACCAATGGTATCTGGCTCCCTCGCCTCCAATAGGTCGCTTGGTCCGACTATGGAACCGCTCTTGTCGACAAACAAGACGCAGCCTAGCAGTAAGAAGAGGTAGGTAGTCATCTGCGTATCCTCAGTCCGTGGTGGTCGCCCCCGTCTGCAACAGTCGTCTACGACCTCGATACTAACACCACCGCCACTCCAAAATGAGTTATCCCGCCCAAAACCCTCGAGGCTGACACCCAACAACTCTGATACAAATAACTTCAGCTAAGACATCGGCGCCTGCGCACTGACCATACGATCCTCAACAGGAATGTGCAGAATCTGAAAGACGTCATGCAACATGATCGTCATCTTTCCGAACGACAAGTGGAAAGTCTTGGTGTCAGGCTGCCACCGCTCCACGAAAGCCGACATCAACGACATGTCAATGCAGGAAAACATGTTGTACGGCAAGTGACCCAATCCACTGTCACTAACGGTCGCCGTCATATCATTAGTCATAACTGAACGCCAAGCCTGCAATGTCGTACAGACTCTGTGCCGATTATGGCACTTCAAAACCATCCGATTCTCGCCATCCCAGATGCGTCTGGCGATGTGGCCTCCGAAACTCATAATGACGCTGCCATCTAGAGAACCACCGGGCATCATATCCGTCACGATCCAATACTCGTCATCACCCCTCTTCTTCTTTTGAGCTCGGGCGTCTGCAATGTACGAACTCGAATCACCGGTCACAAACCGACCACCTCGACCCTTCCTAATGACCCACTCAGCCGAAGGACTACAATGTCGCCCCCGTCCTCGACCGTACTGCTGTATCGCCTCCTCCTGTGGCTCCAAGCCATACCGGCCCCCATCGTCACTCTCGTCGTGACTCCTGAACTCATCTGAATCATCCTCGTCGTCGAAAGAATCCTCAGGTGTCTGATGACGACGTAAAAGATATCTCTCTCCTAACTGAAGCAGAAATACCCCGTCTACGTGGATGACGAGGACCTGACTCGTCTACTATACTACGTACCGCGCGTAAGGGAATTGATTTCCCTTTTGCTCCACGGTAACTCGATGACTATTAATTCAATTTTAAAAATAAAATTTTGTTAATGAATTTACTAAAATAATTAAACTAATTATTAACTTAATAATCAATTTATTTAGCAATTACCACAATTTATAATCAATAATCCTTTACTAAAATCGTACACAACTAATTATTAACTTAATAATCAATTTATTTAGCAATTATCATAAATTTTAATCAATAATTCCTTACTAAAATAATTAAAGTAATTATTAACTTAATAGTCAATTTATTTAGTAATTATCACAAATTATAATCAATAAAGGATTTACTAAACTAATTTAATTCATTATTAACATAATATTCAATTTATTTTAAAATTATCACAATTTATAATCAATTTAAATAATTTAAATAAAAAAATTTGGGCTCTACTGGAGACGCCCCATCGTTCGGGGAGGCGTCTGCGGGAGACGGCCGACTCAATTTTTTTTAAATAAAATAAAATAAACAAGACAATTTACCATATTTGAGTAATCTGGGGCGTTCGTTGGTTCTTTTCTGGGCATACGAGACATTTTTTCTGGTGAATATAAGAGTAATATGAAGGGAGAGTGATGTTAGGAGAGTGAAATGAAGAGTTATATAAGTAGAAATGGTAGAAAGTTAAAATGGTAATTTGTACGGACGATTTAAGTAGTTTTACGACGATAAATAAGAAAAAGAAACCAGCTCAAGTTTAAAGTGGATGTTTTCGTGTAGTGGTTAATTTATAATTTAACCCTCTTTATTTTAATCAATAAATGAGAATTCTTGAATAATCCCTGCGGCTTCGGCCCTCCCTCCCCAAATCGAAATCCAAATAGAAAACCCTAACCCTCTCTCTCCATCTCCCTCGCGAGCTCTTCCCATTCTCCCCAAACCTAGCTTTCCGAGGTCGAGAATGTTCACGGAGAAACCGGATTGGGTCCGGCACGAGGGAATCCACATCTTCTCCATCGACATACAGCCCCCTTCCGGCCTCCGCTTCGCCACCGCCGGCGGCGACCACAAGGTACCGATCGCCTTTCGACAGCACACTTGGATTTTCGTTTCATTTATCGAATCGTATCATGTGTCATGGTTGGTTAGCTCAGAAAGTGCCGTTTTTTTGTTTGAAACCCTAATTTGAAACGCTAAACCGGGTTGGTTAGCTTAGAAGAATTCAGCAAGACACCACCATATCAGGATCACTAAACAGGATGATTGGAATTAAGTTACTGCATTTGGAATTGAGTTAAGCAAGTTATACGAGCTTTTTCTTAGCTATGGTGTGATTGGTACTTAGGAAGGTGGGTGAGGTCTAGAATTCACCTCCATGATTTCCCTTCATTTAAAGTGGAAGTTGTGGAACTCACTCTTAGTACATATTTTTAAGTCCGAGAAGACCTTCTAGAACTTGACTTCCGGATTTTTCAAAATTTCCTAGATTACCAATCACTCAGAAGTCCTTTGAGAACTCAAGTTTCCCACTTCTTGGAAGTCCTCTAACCTAAAGTACCAATCACACCCTAAACAAAATACTAAGGTTGGTGCAGTCTGAAAATTGGACAAACTGATTAATGTGGTGGTTTACATTGTGGTTTCCAAGAAGTGGACCATAAAGCAGCCCTGCCTCTCCATCTTTTTGCATCAAACTCATGTTTTCTGGAACTATTCAAAGGATATGCCATTTAGGTCGAACCCTAGTTTAACACTAGTTTTATATCATGTCTTGTCAGATGGTCAATTCACATAGTATCATTTTAATCTTCAAAACCCTAATCTTAGAACTTAATTGATGGTTTTAACTGTTAACACTTGTTTTTTTGTTCCAAATCTTATCATACGTTGTGGTTGGTTAGCTCAAAAGGTGCCACTTTTTTTAAATAACCTTATTTTTAACATTTAATGTTTTATATCATAATATGGTTTATTTACTTCAACCCTAGTTTTAACATTTCACATATCATATCATACTATCCTGTTTATATGGTTTGTCAGTTGTCAAGGGACCACTTTTTTTATTATCTTCGATTGCTTAGTTCACTTATGAACCTGATTTCAATACCGTCATTTCAAATCATGTCATATGTCATGGTTAGTTATGTCACATGGTATCGCTTCTTTCAAATCCTATTATGAAACGTTTAACGTTTTGTATCATGTGGATGGTTCAGAAGGTGCCACTTGTATTATTTGGAACCCTAGTTTAGCACTTTAAATTCATATTATGCCTTGTCATATAGTTGGTCAATCCACAAGGTACCACATTTTTTGTAATTTTAGCACTTCATATGTTATGTCATTGTCATCAACGTTATCCTAACCCCTCAATGAAGGCTCCCACCTAGGCAGGGTAAGAGGGGTTGGATCGACGCAATCAATCCCACTCATTAGATAGCTTGTTTCCAACTTGCCCATTGATGCTAGTTGGAAATGTCTGTTATATCACAATAAATGAGAACTGCATACAATTCACATTGTCAATTTGATTAAGTCCATGATAATCAAAATCACCGACTCGTTGGAATTAGACACGTCATATTATGTCATAATTTTGAGTTAATTCACAAGGTGCCACTTTTTCTTCAAAATCCTATGTTAAGACTTCCGGATTTCATTTTATCACATCATATGGTTGGTAATTCACAAGGTCCGGATATGGAATGCGAAGTCCTTGGGAAAACAACAACACCAACAATCGGTTGGAGTTGGTGATGGTGATGTTAATGCCCATTCCCAACATCTACTTGCCACCCTTCGCGACCACTTTGGTTCTGTTAATTGTGTAAGGTGGGCCAAGCATGGCCGCTATATTGCTTCTGCCTCTGATGACCGTGTGATACTTATCCATGAGAGGAAGCCCGGGGTTGGAACCACCGAGTTTGGAAGCGGGGAGCCCCCAGATGTTGAGAATTGGAAGGTCATCATCACCCTTAGGGGTCACACAGCTGATGTGGTGCGTTTTTTTATTGTTTTCTTTTACATTTATTCTTTTTGAATATAATCTTGCATTACTTAAAGGGCAAAGTTTAAATCTCATAAAGAGTTTTGTCAACCATCTCTCACCTATGCTACTTGCGTTTAGAAGAGGTGGTGGACCAATACAATTCAGCATTTCTAACGACATTGATTGATCATATATTGGTTGATTGTTTGAAGTAGGTGGATCTTAGTTGGTCTCCAGATGATTCAAGTCTAGCTAGCAGTAGTTTGGATAACACAATTCACATTTGGAACCTCGGATCTGCAATGTGTACTGCCGTCTTGAGAGGGCACTCCAGTTTTGTCAAAGGGGTGGCTTGGGATCCTATTGGTTCTTTTATAGCTAGTCAGTCGGATGACAAAACTGTCATCATTTGGCGAACCAGTGATTGGACCCTTGCTCATAAAACCGAAGGACATTGGTCCAAATCTGTATGTTGTGTCTTCTTTCTTTTTATGTGGTTTGTTTTTGTGTTATTTTCTATAAATCATTTTTAATGGGACAATTTTTTTCTCCTGTTTCAGGTGGGATCTACATTTTTCAGACGACTTGGATGGTCGCCCTGTGGCCATTTCATTACGACGACCCACGGGTATCAGAAGCCAAGGCACTCTGCCCCCGTTCTTGAAAGAGGAGAATGGTCGGCTACGTTTGACTTTTTGGGGCATAATGCTCCTGTTGTCGTCGTCAAATTTAACCATTCTATGTTTAGAAAGAACGTTCCCAATGGTCAGGATGCAAAAGCCATCGCCTCTACGGGTACTGGGTGGAGTAATGGTTCTTCAAAGTCTACATCGAAAGAGTTCCAACCCTATAATGTGATTGCCATTGGAAGTCAAGATCGTACAATAACAGTGTGGACAACTGCAAGCGCTCGACCGCTGATTGTGGCCAAGCATTATTTTACACAGAGCGTTGTCGATTTATCCTGGTAGAGTTAGTATGACTGATTTAATTAACCACCTTTCATTTTCTCTCAGTAAATATTAATTAAGCATGTTTTCATACTCTGTGTTGTCCTGCAGTCTAACACACATTTATGTGTATTTATATATCCCTCTAAGCAGGAGTCCAGATGGGTATTCTCTTTTTGCCTGCTCGTTAGATGGGACAATAGCTATTTTTGATTTTGAAGTGAAAGAGTTAGGAGACAGGCTCTCCGATGCTGAACTGGATGAGCTAAAAAGGAGTCGTTATGGTGATGTCAGGGGGCGACAAGCCAACAACTTAGCCGAGAGTCCTGCACAATTGTTGCTAGAAGCAACATCTGTTAAACAATCAGCTAGCAAGAAACCACCTTTGCCTCAGCAGACTCAGACCCCCATCTCTTCAGCCACAGATGCTGGAAAGGTGACTAATCAACTAGCCATAAAGTCTCTTGATACTCAAGTCGACGACGAAAAGAAGAATGGAACAGCCAATGAAGGAGCGAATAAGGTTGCTCCTGTTCGTATGTCTAGCCCTGTGAAACAAAGAGAGTACAGACGGCCCGATGGAAGGAAACGGATAATTCCGGAAGCAGTTGGAGTTGCAAATGTAGGACAGAGCCAGATACAGGATTTTCTTATTTCAGATGCAGATCACCAAAAGGACAATAATACGCTTGTTCCTGCAGATTACGGAAAGAAAGATAATTATAAAAGACCATTTGGTGAGTATGCAGAAACAAACCATCTTGCACGGAGAACTGGCCAATATGATTCTGTATCACGCTCTGGACTAACTGCAAGGGCCAACATTAATGAGAGCCTTGTCATCGAGAAAACCGCCTACAGCACTAGCAATGATGGAAAAATTAATTTGGAACATTCCAGTTCTGCTGGAATCTCTGGTTCCAGAGCTTCACATGAGCTCCTTTCCATACGTGTCCAGAGCAACAAAGAAGGAGAAGATTGTGTGCCTATTTGCTTGGAAGCTAAGCCTATCGAGCGGCCCTTAAGTGACATGGCTGGCATGGGGAATGCATCATTTGGTAAGGAAACTGAGATAATTTGTAAAAAGGGAAATGAAATTCTTTGGTCCGACAAGATGTCAACCCAAGTTACAGTTCTGGCTGGGAATGCCAATTTTTGGGCGGTTGGCTGTGCTGATGGATGTTTACAGGTACAAAATTCAGTTCTTTTATGTGTTTTCTTTCGTATAACCTATTCACTACAAAATTTGTGGATTTCGTATACAATTTCTGATACTTGGCATTTTCACATCAAAACAAGTATAATGCTTACCCTACAACAACAACAACAAAGCCTAAAATACCAAACTAGTAGGGGTAGGTGGAACAAGTTTAATGCTTACTCTACAATTACAGAATAACAAAAGTTATCCACGGACCTGGTAACTTATAATTTGGTAAACAGCATCTTTGAAATGCAGCTGGTTCTTTGTTAATGACTAACGAGGAAACATTACCTTAGACCTCTTTTTTTCTTTCTCCCTTGACTGATTTTTTTAAGAGCCAACCTTCTCCAGAGTGTTTGCTTGTATTTTCCTGGGGTATTGAAAAAGAGCTTGGAAGCTTAAGGGAGATTATGAATTGGCTGCAGAGTTCAATGTTTATTCTTTGTAAGCATAATCTAGCAAGCAATTGTATGTAGTAATTGTATATTTATTATTGTTGTTTTCAAAGGTTTACACAAAATGTGGGAGGCGAGCGATGCCAACCATGATGACAGGATCTGGTACTATATTTATAGATTGTGATGAGTGCTGGAAGCTGCTTGTTGTTACGAGGAGGGGACTGTTATATGTTTGGGATCTCTTTAATAGGAAATGCCTTCTACACGATTCTCTGTCCTCTTTAGTTACTTTAAGGGATGAGTCTTCAACCAAAGATGCAGGTGTGGCTTTACAAATTTATGATTTGTATGTTTGTAACATGACATCATTCTCTTGCCATGCTTCGACAACTATTCTTGAAGTGTTTTTTGCATTAATATTTAGAAGCTTTGTACTGTTATCATCAGGTAGAATAAAGGTTATATCAGCAAGATTTTCAAGATCTGGTTCCCCTCTTGTTGTCCTTGCAACTAGACATGCATTTATCTTCGACATGGGTTTGATGTGTTGGTTGAGAATAGCTGACGACTGCTTTCCTGCATCGAATTTTGCAAGTTCTTTAAACCTGGGGTCTACTCGAAGTGGTGAACTAGCAAACTTGCAGATTGATGTTGGAAAGTTCACGGCAAGAAGGCCAAGTTGGAGCAGGTATACAAACGCTCATCATCTTTTTTTTTGTCTTCATGCATTTCCGCTAGTCATTTGGATTTTAATTATGGTCTTGTACATCTAGGGTGACTGATGATGTGGTGCAAACACGTGCTCATTTAGAGACCCAGTTGGCATCGTCATTGGCTCTGGAGTCACCTAACGAATATCGTCAATGCCTTCTTTCCTACATACGTTTTTTGGCAAGGTTAGTACTTTTTTGTTGAATTCATCAAAATGCATATACATACAGACCGGGCAAATAAATACCAAATACGAAAAAGTTCTATGACAGGTACTACATGTGGTGATCTGAATATCTTTGTGTATGGTGAACGTAATAAACATGGTTAAATCGAATTTCAGAAATAACTAAATAAACCATAGGGTTTTTAAAAGTAGTATATTTTTGGTTATCAGGGAAGCAGACGAGTCTAGACTGCGCGAAGTTTGCGAAAGCTTTCTTGGTCCTCCAACAGGGATGATTGAATCATTATCTTCCGAGGCAAACAATCCGGCATGGGACCCTTCTGTGTTGGTAAGTTTGTTCTTTGTTGTTGGCTTGTTTTCCATGTTGCCCCTAAACTTAATGCCTTCTTAATTCTTATTCCTATTTGTTGTGTTCTGCAGGGTATGAAAAAACACAAACTTCTGAAGGAAGACATTTTACCTGCGATGGCGTCAAATAGGAAGGTCCAAAGATTGTTGAACGAATTCATGGATATTCTCTCGCAATACGAGAACAAGGATTCAAATAACAAAGAAACAGCCGATGGTGATGATTCTTCTGGTTCACTTAGACCTGGCCCACCGGCTGAGGTACTGATTAAAATTTGACCACAATTAACGTGAAAACTGTATACGGTTTCTGTAGTATCTACCTTTGTGGTTTTTTCTTCATTAGTCAGTGGCAAAGAGCATAGGAGATAGGGTGAGCTTCCCTCTGATGCTGTCTCTCTCTACTTTGTTATATGTAACAAAATTTCTTGTATGAAAAGAAAGTATTAACATTTTCATTTGATTACTTTGTATTGACCCACATTAATTGATTAAGAATGTGTGGATGTCTTTTGGAATGAAACAACGCCAGTACTACAAGGAACTTTTTATTTACCTAGAGGAAAAAATCCACCATAAGATGAACAAATTGAACGTTACGAAACCATGCAGTAGGTAACCACTAATCATTAGAATAATTTGTTTAAAAAGTTCATTTTCATGATATAGATTTTCTTTCGAGGGAGTCAAATCATTCCATACGGATGGTGCATTTGAGCTGAGCCTAAGCTAGCACTAAATGGATAAAGAAATGAAAATTTGACTTTCTATGTCTTAATTGTAACTTTTGAAAAACCCTAATTTTAACATCTTATGAAAAATATACTTATCTATCTACTTCTTTCCAAAATACCCCAGCCTAAATCAACCATTCCCCTCTCTCCATTTCTTTTTAAATAAGCAAATGATCCTCTTAGTCGCTTTGTTTCCAACAGTTGCAAACCGCTCTCTGATTGATCGTTTTATATTTAACCGCAAGTGCACGACCGCGTTGAAGCGGTGGCAAATACGGGTCGTCCACTGGGAGGTGTGTCGACACTTGGTTTGTGCGAAGGCGAGAGGTAAAGAAAGGGAAGAAAGGTTGGTTACACTAAACTACACTACAATGCTAAACTAGAATGCAAAAGGAAATGAAGATAAGCAATAAAACTAAACCCCAAAGGGGGTAGAGAAATAATGTGAACATAAAGAAGTGTGTGTGTTCATTAAGCTCCTCACAACATGTAGTGCATGAAATCATAAAACTACATCCAACTTTGCCTCTACATGAATTAAGATAAGACTACATCATTAAAACATACAAGACAATAATTGGAATGAAGCTACATGAACTCAAGTATTAAGACTATACCCTACTATGCCTCTACATGAATTAAGATTTCACTACATCATTAAAACATACAAGACATTAGCTAAGGTAAAGGCAACAAGAGCACATACATTACAAATTGTGTTTCCAATATTAACTTCATCCACATCCTAACCTTATCATTCCCCATAAAATAGGTCCACTAATCAAAGCATAAGCTAAGCTTCATTCAAGAGCATTAGCATATCAAAGATAAGAGTGGAGACCCATTAGATGGTTATGGAAATCATATAAATCTCAATGGATAAAAATAACACACACTTAATACACTACATAATTATATCACATATTTCTCCACCCCCCAAATGGGGATGAAACTACTCACTACTCATTACACTACTGATTAGACTAAGTAAAGAAAACATTTAACTAAGATACTAAAATTACTAAACAAGAAATTAAACAAAGTAAAACAACCCACACAAAACAAACAACATAACAAAACAAGATTAAAAGAAGCAAATAAACTTTTATTAACAATGACTCACATTGAAGGTAGCATCCTTCTCCACCTTGAGTTATTGCTTCAAGGCTCACTCCTTAGTAGAGAGAATGCCACCAAACAATGGGTAATTACAATGGAAGGTGAAGAGTTCTATTTATAAGCATGGAAAAAGCTAATCGGGGACAATCCCCCGATGTGGGACTAAACCAATACCAAAAATAGCCTAAACGAACATTAATACAAGTCCAGGAGAAATTTCGACGGATCCTGAGCAATATAGACCGCCAATTAGCGGTCCAAAATTGTCGGATCGTGTTGGAATTTGTTGTGGGCTTTGCTTTCTGGTATTGTTGGTCTTTGATGCGGTTACTCGACTTGTTGGAGCTCCGACCCGAATAGAATTGGTAAAATACTCCCCATGATGGTGTGGAGTATTCTGTTTTGCTCTTAGGTCCTTCTGTCTTACATTCAGGTCCTTCTCCCTTGCATCTTGGTCCCTAGATCTCACCATTCAGTCCTTTTTCCCAGCTTTTGGGTACTTTCATGGCTCTTCTCTTCAAACCTCTTTATTCCTGAAAACTAAACATAAAACTCGTCACGTAGCATTGCTTAGGTGTAAGATAATGGATATAAGATACAAATATGAGCATGAAATGATGTCAATCACTCTCGCATGTTCATTTTGTCTTCTTGTTTTTTCTTCTCTCTCGTTCGCACATCCCTTCGCTCTTGTACACTGCCCGTCATTCGAGCTCAGCGACATGTCTTGCCGAATATCTCCTACTTTGAAGCCGGCAACGAAGGTCGATTTTAGGACACAATTTGTATATGTTTCTTTTTACTTCTTGATATAGTTTTATAAGGTCATGTTATTGTTTCTATCGAAAATGTAGTTGATTTCATCCATTTATTGGTATTCATCTGAGTTTTGTCGCATGAGTTGGAAGTGGAACCATTCTGTGTTTCCGACGAGGCTCGATAGGTACTCGATATATGCGAACGATGTAAATCATGTCGTTTTTTCTTTCACCTCGATAGGTTCGATAGATCTGGTTGATGGAAATCAGATCGTTTTTCCTTTGAGTTTGATAGGTTCGATATTAGTTCGATTCGTTTTGCACGTGAGCTCGATTGGATCAGTTTGGCCGTGAAGAACTGCCGACTCAATGAGCTCAATATGAGCTCGATTCCATTTTCCCCAAGTTTTTTAATTGGTTGTTGTTTTTCTTGTTTTGTTTTTTCAGATGTCGAAGTTAATATTTCCAACTAAGGATCATTTCCCTGGCCGTGTGACATACAGAGAAGTTCGGGAGTATGGGTTGATGGAAATGGCAAAGGAATCCTCGTTCAGACAATTTTTTGAGGCAGGCGAATTACAGTTCTTCGGTGTCCTCTCCCATCAATTACTATTGCACAAGATTCCCAGTAGGAGAGATGACGATGTTCATTTCTTCTTGGACCCTAAGACCTACAGATTTAGTAAATATGAGTTTCCCTGGTCACTGGTTAGAACTTCAATAGTGTACTGTTAGTGGTTGAGTTGCAGGAGCACTGTACGAGTGACCGACTAATCAGGGGTTACTTCAATGGACAACCTAAAATTCAGATATTCACATTGGGGCGACATTCAAAAACTATACAAATACCAATGATGTCTTCAAGTTGGGATTATGCCTCCCGATTGAAGGTGTTCTATATGCCCGAGAGGGCAAGCTATCCGTATGGACAGATATGGTCAAGAAGGTCGAGGACCTAGACTTCTTCTTTGAGTATCGATTGAAGTCGTCTTATTAGAAGCTGCTAACATCATGTAAAAAAGACATGATTAAGCAGAAAGAATTGTATGAGAATAAAAATGAAGTAAAGGGCAACAAAAAGAGACCAAATATAGTATATATTGGGCGTACGAGGCCCTTGCATTACAGTATTCGGCGTACGAGGCCTACAACAGTTTGCCTCCCAGTATGCGACACCGATTCCCCAGAACGCTCAGCTAGACGAGCAACGAGAAAAACACCCCGCTAAAGACTGAGGTTGCACACATGTTTTCTTCAAAATGAAACGTAAGATCGTCTTCACTGTTGTTAAATCATGTTTTTTATTTACTGGAGTACTTATTTTGCTCAATAGTCTCGATAGGAG
Source organism: Triglochin maritima (assembly GCA_963682175.1). Lineage (NCBI taxonomy): Eukaryota > Viridiplantae > Streptophyta > Magnoliopsida > Alismatales > Juncaginaceae > Triglochin > Triglochin maritima. The sequence continues at coordinate 20,315,425 of OY821779.1, forward strand.
TTCGATAGACCTCGGTAGTTAAGATTTGTTGTTAGTTACTGAAGTATTTAGTTTGCTCAATGTGTTCGATATAAACTCGATAGTTAAAGTTTGATTTATTTTTATGGATTGCTTAGTTTGGTAATGGGGTCGATAAGAACTCGATATTAATTGTTTTGTTTTTATTTATCCGAGTATGTTGCTCGCTTGATAGGATCGATATGTGTTCGACAGATCTCAATAATTTAGATAAGTTGTTAGTTACTGATTGACATCATATCATACATATATTTGTCTTATATTTTTTATTTTTAGCCTAAGCAATGCTACGTAACAAGTTTTTATTTATGTTTGAGGAATAACCAGGTTTTAGAAGAAGAGATTCAAAAATCACTTAAAAACAAGGAAAAAAACTGAATTGCAGGACTTATAGACTGAGATGCAAGAAAGAAAGACCCGGATGTAAACCAAAAGGACCAATGAGCTAATAAATAAGCTCCACAACATCATGAGGAGTACTTTGACAATTAGATCCGGGCCCAAACGTCAACAACCAAATCGGGTTTATCAAACATCAAGTAATCAAGCCAGACACGAGCCACCGAAATCCAGACTCGATCAAAGAAATCCAGACCGCTAATTGGCCGCTCCAGACCACCAATCAGCGGTCCAGATGGCTTCAAAGGATTCATGCCTTATTTAGGTGGTGGATTATGTTGTTTTATGTCCATTTACAATATGCGTTTAGTTCCATACTGAGGGATTGTCCTAGGTTACCTTTTTCATGTGTGCACTACCTATACTTGTGCTCTATTGAATGCATTCATCACCACTTATTTCATGTGTACACACACTCCGCCCCTTAGGGGTTTTCATTCCTGATTTCTAGCTTTCTTTTATTGGTCACTTAGTTTAGTTTTAATTAATCTCGTGCTTTCATCTTCTTTGTTTATTTCGTGCTAATTTAGCGTAGTTTAGTGTAACCAATTTCTTCTCCCCTCCTTTTCCCACTTGCCTTCGAACAAACCATAGTCGACACACCTCCCTGTGGATCTACCTGCATTTTCCACGTCTTCACCGACGCCGTGCACTTGCGGTATTTAAAACGAACATATAATGTTTTTGGCACCGTTGTCGGGGAGGTGCTTTGTCTAGACGCTGGTTTGGACGATTCGAGTGGGTTTAATTTTTTGTTTGTAGTTCTTTATTTCCGGAGGCTCTAAAGATCAAGGGACATCACCGGGAGAAATTTGGAGGGGGACAATAATACATACCGCCAATCAACGGTGGTGGACCGCCAACTGACGGTCTGGTGAGCTCAATTTGCTTTCTACGTTCTTCTGGTTGTTTCTACATTCAATATAGTGATCTAAGGCTCAATTTTGCATGTTTTGACATGTAGTTGGCCCCCAGATTCATAATCAATCCCCTTTAATCAATTTGACCACTAAAATCCAAAGCAAAAGATTATGCATTCTTGATTGTTTAGGTCATGCATCATATACTTGACTTAGGCACGCAGTTTGTCTTTATTTTAGCTTTACTTTCAGTTGTTGAGCGCTTGCGTAAGGTACCCATTTCCTACTCTCATTCATGCATTTTGTATTACCATGCATTTGTTAATAGGAATTGCATTGAAACAAGTGTGAGTAGAGCGTTTGTTTGGAGAGGTGATTTCTAGATTAAGGCTCCAAAACACTATTAAGGAGGGGTTGTCCCATACATGATAAGGTGGGGGGATTTCATTACCCTTTTCTTAGCCCCAAAAATCACACTAATCAAAGCCTTAATTCTAAAAGCAAGTAAACATTGACCCCTAAGGATTTCAAACGCACTAGGAGAGTGATCTAGTTGAGACCGTCATGACCTGATCGACGTCGCCTGCCTTGTCGATAGTAGATGGTATTGGATCTCCAGATCTATTATCATTTGTTGGGCATTGTGGTCTTCGTTGTAAGGAGGTGAGGCATGTCGAGACTAGTGATCTCAAAGTTAGGCGTCGTCTAGCCTAAGGACCTATAACCATAAGTCGTTTGAGCCTTGTTCTTCTACGTTCTCCCACTACCCACACTAGCTCTAGAGATTTTTCCTTTCTCATCTCAGTCTTCTCCTCCTCAAATTCTTCGTCATAGTCTCCTCCTCTGATTACACCTTCTGTTGTGTGTTGTTTTAGAGTCGAGTTGAGCATTTTATGCGAGGTTGGGCTCGTTCTGGTGAGAGTGCTCGACTTGAGATAATGCATTTGTCTGAGATGTATGAGCTAGGTGTTCGCCCATCTCCGCCTCATGCTCCTTTGGAGCATGATGCCGAGTCATCTCATGGTGATGGGGGAGACAGGGTTCCATACATGGATTACCTCGATCTGCTCCCATCACCACGTAGACCTCCTTCTCCGACTCAGGAGGAAAGGGATTTGGTTAGGATCGAGTTCTTGGTGTAAGACCCGCTCTCCTACTACACTATTAAGTCTTATTTCATCTTTATACTTATTTATGTGTTATATTTATGCTTGATGTATTTTTGTGATTTTATGCTTTGTTTCGGGAAAGTTTCCTTTCGGGGAAAAGTTTCCTTTTTGGGCGAGTCAAATCGACTCACAAGCGGATGCGATTCATCGGGCAACTTGTAACCGATTCACTCAATCGGGTGCGAGTTGTTTGTATAAATTGATTTGGCTAGTTGTTAGGGGTGTGTGAGGCATGATGAGTGGCCATGTGAGGTGGCTCCATGTCATCAAATGAAGATCTGATTTTGCAAGGAAAAGGATGGGAGAATCAAGGGGAGATTTTGGTGCACATGTTGGTGTTGCATTTTGGTAAGTTTCACTTTGGATTTGATTTCCTCTTAGCTTGTGCGATGATTTCGTGGGGTCCAGGGCTGAGTGGGCTGGGGGAGGATGGTGTGGCATCCTAGTCAGCAAGGGGGAATCCATGTTGGTGTGCAAACTTTTGAAATATCATGTTTAAGGCATGTTTTAATGGGAGGATATTTGCAATCACTAGTTTTTTTTGCAAAGCAAAAGGGAGGCTTAGCCTCGAATTTTATAAACTAAGTAAAGTTTACAACCTACAAAATTGAGTACAAAACTGAACCATAATGAATGCGGGTGTATGCCACATGCATACCCGGCCTCTACCCTACATTACACAATATATTATGTCGGCATTGTGGGCTTTCGTGACTATACAAATGAGGACCAACAACAACTATGTCCACATGAGCTGGGATCGGTGTTCTTCCTCGTCACTCTTTGCAAGCTTTTTTACTTTGTCCCAAAGGCAGCGAACCATGTTCTTGATGACAGCCACAATATGCGTTGGTTGTTGCTTTTCTCCGTCAAAAATCCTTTGGTTTCGTTCGAGCTAGCACTCATGTATCATGGCTTGGAAGACCCATCTCCGTACCACAATATCAAGCCGGCTTCCTCCTATGTGTGATACAAGTATAGCTTCAGCCTCTAAAGAGTGTGCCACCCTGTGGTTGAGCTTTAAAAGATGCAAGATTTCTGCCCACACCTTTATGTATTCACACCCCAAAACAAATGCTCAATATCTTCCTCGCCTCCCTCGCATAGGCTGCACCCCGAGTGTAGCGTTGCTCCCCATTTGTTCATCAAGCTCTTTGAGTAGACGTCCTCATAGTGCTCTCCAAGTCGTGATGGCATGCTTTGGGATGACATAGTTGTGCCAAACCATTACAACCCAAGCTACCTTTCTCCCCGACGTCTTGACCCATCTCCATACTTCTTTGATGCCAAGTGCCTCTCCCACTCCGTCCACTCGCTTAGGCTGGTCCATGCCTCCATGAATTCTCGTATTCAATATTCGTTGGTGGACTTCCTCCATAAAGGTGCAGCGTGGTAGGGGGAGGTTCCACATTCCATCTTTAATGAAGTACGGCACTTTCGTGTCCCACGACACTCCTAATTCATAGTGTAGCCGCTCCCCCCAACTTTCGTTTTGAAACGGTTCACTACACCAAGGGTATTGGAAGAACCGGATGTCTTCTCCATTTCCCACCTCATATTGGATGTGCTTTCTAGCAATGTCTCAGACTCGGAGTATCCCTTTCCATGCCCATGAGGAGGTGGATGGGGGCCGTGCAAGCCAAATGGATCGAGTCCTCAAGTACTTTTGGTGTATACACTTCACCCAAAGTGCATTGCCTTCCGCCACCACAAGCCAAAATAAGCAGAGGAGGCCTACATCATTCCACTCCGACAAGCGCTTCAGACCAAGGCCTCCTTCCTCCTTTGGTAGACACACGTCTTTCCAGGCTACTGCTACCCACTTCTTTGGGCCTCCCCAGATGAAGTGACACATTAGGCTCTCGATCTCCTTTAACACTTTTCGAGGAAGTAGGAACACAGACGTCCAATATATGCTAAGGGAGACGAGTACACTTCTCACGAACTCCACTTGACCAGCCATTGTTAAGAAGTTCTGCTGCCAAGTACTAAGCCTTGCTTTCACCTTGTTTATCAACGACACACAGTGGGTCCTCCCCATCCTCCCGGAGAACAATGGCAGCCCAAGGTAGGTCACCGGGAACTCCTTTCTCTCCATGCCAAGATGGGCCGCAATCTAGGACCCTTGTGGCACTCCGCTTCCCATGAAAATTTGGCTCTTCGATGCACTAAAGCTCAGCCCCGAGCAAGCTTTAAACTCCTCAAGTACACCTCGGATAGCTCTTGCATTTTCCTTTGTTGCCTTAGCAAATAGAAGAACGTCATCAGCAAAGAGAAGGTGTGAAACAGGAACATCTCCACACAATAGTGGCTGGATACGTCCTGCCATGACCTCCTTCTTTACCATCTCGCTCAAGACCTCCATGCAAAGCACAAACAAGTAGGGGGCCAAGGGGTCAACTTGTCTCAAGCCGTTGCTGGCCACAAAGGATGCTGAAGTTGCACCATTGACCGTCACCACGAACGAGGCTTTTACACAACTCATGATAAGCCTCCTCCACTTAATGGGGAAGCCAAATCTGGTCAGCACTTCATGTAGGAAGACCCAAGAGACGGAATCGTAGGCTTTCCGAATGTCTAGTTTAATGTACATTCGGCCCATTCCTTTGTCTAGATGGAGGTTATGGCATAATTCATGGGCAAGGAAGATATTGTCCCCAATTCTCCTGCCTTTAACGAAGGCACTTTGACTCTCCCCAATGAGGCGTGGCAGCAGCTCCTTCAAGCGATTCGCAAGCACTTTTGATGTGAACCTATATGTCATGTTGCACAAAGCAATGGGTCGGTAATCCTCCACCAAAAGCGGTGCTTTCTTCTTAGGGATAATCGTAATTGATGTGGCATTCCATTTGGCTAGCACCTTTCCACTTTCTAGACAGGAACTCATGGCATTAAACATGTCCCTTTTGATTATTTCCCAAGTGTCTTTGAAAAACTTTGCATTAAAGCCATCCGGTCCCGGTGCTTTATCTACATTTGCGTTTAGCACTACCATTTCTAGCTCCTTCATCTCAAGAGGTCGTGTTAGCTCCGTCCCCTCCGCCGGTAGGATTTGTGGTAGGATGACGGAAGGAGGGAGGGGTTTCACCTGCAATTCATGAGCAAACAAGTTAGCATAAAACGCCGGAAAGCGTCCCGGGTCTCTCCTTCCTCCTCCACAAAAGTGGAACCCTCACCCACTCGTCTCACTTGGTTGGTGGCCCTCCTCACTCTAAGGTGCGCACAAATTTTTTTAGTGTTTCGGTCCCCCTCCTTCAGCCACTTGACTCTTGATTTTTGTCGAATAATGGACTCCTCCCGAGCAAGAATCCGAGCAAGGCCATCCTTTGCTTCTCCCTCAGCAATGATAAGCGCAACATCATGTGGGTTAGCTACCCTACTCCTCCGAGCTTCCTCAAGAGTAGCCCGGGCCCCTCCCACCTTTTGGTTCACGTTCCCAAACTTAGAGGTGCTTCACTGGATAAGCCTCTTCTTGACTTCATGCAGCTTTCCCACCATCCTAAACATAGGTGTGCCTCTCACATACTTGGTCCAAGATTGTCCCACAATACGCCAAAACTCCTCATGCTCAGCCCAATGGTTTTTGAAGCGGAACATCTTTTTCTTTTGTCTTTCGTTTCCCTCCGTCTTCATGATGAGCATGGTGTGGTCACTTAGGTCCTTCTCACCAGCAAGGTAATAGGATTTCGGGAACATCTCGAGCCATGCATTGTTGATTACAATCCAGTCAATCCGTGTCTCGATACAAGCACTACCCTCAGAAGAATTTGACCAAGTGAACTCGCTGTCGGTAGAAGGCATCTCAAGGAGTTGGAGTGCATCAATACACTCGTTAAATTCTGACATGGCAACCTCGTTTCCAGCAGCACCTCCCCGTTTCTCGCTCAGCTTGCGGATGCAATTGAAATCACCCCCCACTATCCATGGTCTTGAATCATTTGGAGCCACTTGTAGAAGGTCATTCCACAATACTCTCCTATCCACATGCCCATTTTCCCCGTAGATCGCTGTGATATCAAACTCGCTTCCATCTCCTTTCAAGCTGGCCCAAAAGTGTACCAATTGTGACGTTTCAAAGGTGACCCTCATGTCCACTTTTTGGTCATTCCAAAGCACTATAATCCGCCCGAGTCTACTATCAAACTATTTGACATCCATGCATGGGGCAAAGTGGCTCTTTTCAATCGTTCAATCCTCTTGTACTTGACCTTATGCTCCATCACACACACCACATCCGGGTTTACTTCCTTTATTCGACCCCTTAATTAGTGCACGATCGGGTCCATTTGCGCCATGCACATTCCAAAATAGGATATTCATGGATTTAAAGGTGCGGGGTGACCCCCTTTACCTCCACAAGAGATTATTTTGCTGGTTATCTTTCTCCCGGATCGCCTTAGTGGTGGTAGTGGCGAGTTGCCTATCTTCTTGCTTGTCCCCCTTTCACCACTTGTCCCCAAATCCAGCCCAACTCCTAGTATCTCAAATCTCCCCCCACAATGTGTTTCTGAATTTAGTCTAGGTCCCTTAGCATGTGCCACTGTTGGTGGAGATATCCAATTCAGATCCTCTTAGACCAAAGACGCGAGTCCGCTTTGCTCATTTCTGCCTTCCCTCTGCTCATGCCCTTGACGCCCAACAAGTTCCTCCATTGTCGTGGCTCTCTCCCCACTTCTTTGCTCTGCCTCACATGCCCTTGGTTCAGCCTCACATAGCACTTCCCCATTTAAATTTTGTATCTCCATTCCATGCACTAAATTTGACTCACCTTTCCCATTCCCCTCACTTTGAGGAGCCTTCACTAAGTGTCCCTCATGCCCTTGATGCCGACCAATTAAACCAAGTGGTGTGGCCCCCCTTCTAACAAAAATCTCGTCCCCACTCCATGACTCAACCTCAATCACCACTTCCCCATCACGTGATGGCTCCTCTTCATGCACCCCATGCCCATCACGTTTTTCACTATCTTGCCTTTGAAGGGCCTCCACTAATTGTGTCCCATGTAAACCCTCATGGCCCCTTGTTATGTCCTTTGCACAAGAGAATTCCCTCTTCTCATTGGCCCAAGTGAAAGTAGAGCACTCAAACTCCTCCTCATTGGATGATCCCGAAATGGGTGTAACACTTTTCCCACCCACTTCCACTTGCTTCTTTTGGCTCCCCTAGTCTTCCTTCCTTTTGCACCCTTTTCATCCTCGCTGGAATTCGTTTGGGAGGAGGGGTACCTTTGCCACATGGTGTGGCTGCATTGGTTTCTTCCAAGGAGCAAATACTTGTCTTATTTTGTCCATTTCCTCCCAAAGCTGCCACATCACACCCATTCCCACATGGCCACTCCACATTTGCTCCTATTGCCACCTCAGCTGCCCCAACCTCCACCTCATCATCCCTTCCACCCTCTCCTCCCTTCCCTCCCTCACCACCAGCCCCTTCCCTCTCTACGTGAGCCTCTCTCACCCTCACCAAACCGTCTACCCTATCCCCACTCCCACACCCACTCCCACTCGCCTCTCCCCCCACTCTCTCATCACAACCTTCATGTCTCCCCCCTTACCACGAGTAACCACCACCAATTTTTCAGCAACTTGAAGTTGGGGAGTAAGCACCTTTGAGGGTAGCTTCCGTCATGGACATTTCTCCTCCTCGTGACCAAACTCAAGACAATCCTTACAATAACGGGGGTGCCACTCATATTCCACGAAAACTCTATGTGTTGCACCATCCTCCACTTGAACATCTACCCAACTATGGTTTGAGAAATCAGGACTTACCTCAATGCACACCCGAGCAAAAGCTAATCTCCGTCCATAAGCCGTGTTGTCATCCATGTAGAGTGGTCTCCCGAGGACACTTGCAATATTACTCAACGTTCTTTGCGACCAAAATCGAAGGTCAAGCTCCGGCAAACGAACCCATATAGGAACCGTTGTGATATGTGCCTTCTCCAAGGTCATCTCCGGGAGCCATTCTTGAACCACAAGTGGAGCTCCTCTAACAAAATATGGTCCTCCTTGGAGGACTTTCTTCCTATCTTCTCCAAGAGAAAAACGAAATAACAAGAACCCTTGCCCCCTCCTAATGACTTCCAAGCCTCCAGTAAGAGCCCATAGCTTTTGGAGGTGCTTCTCCAACGTTGGTAGATGAGGTATGAACCCAATGAAATGACCTACCAAAACCGTATCCCATCTTTTCAGTGCCTCCACTACTTCCATCTTTGAGCAAACAGCCACCTTCTCCCCTCCTTTAACAACAGGTTGGATGAAGGCTAGGGTCGTGGATGCCCTTGGCTTTGCTGAGAAGAGGTCTGACCACTTCATTAGGGGAGTTACAACACTCCGTAGAGGTGGCACAACAGCAAGCCCTTCCAAAGCTGCGGAAGAGCTTTCCTTTGAGACGGAATGGAGATCCTTTGTTGTGCCACAATCTCCATCTTGTTGTTGCAAACGTGTAGAGCTAGTCTTTGTCTCCATTTTGGTGAAGAAATCAAGCAATTTGGTGAAGAAATGGGGTCGGAAACCCTAGAGGAGCCAAGGCTCCCGATGCACACCAGAAACTCTCTCTCCTTTCATCTCCCCTATCTCTCTCTTTCTCTCTCTTCATGCAATCACTAGTTTCCTTTTTCTCTTCTTGCTTGTAACAAAAACCCCCTCTACCCTAGCCGTCCCTTCATGTTCCCCACCTCCTTCCACACGAAATTCAACCCTTCTCCTCCCTCTCCCACGTTCTGACCAGCAACAACTCCGGGCAGCCAAGTGTGCAGCACGCAAGAAGGCTAGGCGTGTAGAAGGTTGCATCAACTCCTCTCCGACGATCTTCTAGCAGCAGCAACTTCCAACTCAGGTATGCTTCTGGCCCTGTAGTGTAAGGGGTAGTAAGGGGTGTTGGATGGAGTTGAGTCCAGCACTAGTGGCTGGTCGGTCTGAGGTTTGGGGTTGCACAAGTGGAGATTTGCCCGATAGGGTGGACTGTGGTGCACTCTTTGAATTTCAGAGGCTAGCTGGGCGTCCCTCTCATCATCACGACCGTCACCTCATGCTTTTCCTCAGTGGTTTGAGGAAGAAACTGGACGGAAGGAGGCTGGGATGTGGGGAGCACGTCAGGAAGGGTATTAGCATGCATACATGCGTGCGGTGCAACTCTCCCTTTTATCGTTGAGTTTGTGAGAAATTGATGATTGGTTGATGGTGTTCTAACTTCCTATAATATGTGGTTTTCTAAGAGATATTACTGATTGTAGACCACATGATCTTGCATGATTTCATGACTTGTTATGTTGTTAGTTCGTGAGACATTTCTAACTTCAGATTTTATATCCAAGCGTGATCTAGCTAATAGGTCCATATAATGTTGCACGACTCATTCCGATTTTGATCATATGACTTGCATATTTTTGTGGCCATGATTAGACCATGATTAGATGAGTTTCCCATGATATGTTGCGTGTTATAAGACGTATGTGCATGCAGATATTATTCCATGATTCATTGGTTGACGATAGATCATATGTCCATGCATAACTGAGCAATTATATTCAGACGATGTCCCATGATTTTGTTGCTGATTATAGATCTTATGTTCTTGCTTCATTTTGTGATTATATTCAGATGATATTCCAGGATTTTCTTGCTGATTATAGATCACATGTCCATGTATTGCTTAGTGATTATATCCAGAAAATTGTCCATGATTTGTTGGCTGATTATAGCTCATATGACCATGCGTTATCTCATGATTATGTTCAGATAATCCCTGTGATTGGTGGCTGATTAAAGATCATATTTTCATGCATTATCTCGTGATTCTGTTCATATAATATCGGATCAAGTCCTAAGTTTCCCATGCATATATGTTCTGAAGTTAGTATTCATACCATTGAATGGTTGTAGTAGTTATCTGTGGCATCTCTCACTGTTGCGCTTGATCTATCATTCATGTCATGTATATATGTTACTGTCGTGGGGTATTATGGTTGATTATGCATGGCACTTAGGAAATCAGACCCTATGACATCCTTACCATGACCAGTAGATGACTCGTTTAGTTGTTTACCTTGAATTTGCCGATTCGGTAATGTTTGTTTGTTGTTGTGAGTTTCGTTTGTTCCTGATCGGTATGTCTGATTTTCGAGTTGGTTCGGGGCTGTTAGGAGGGTATCCAGATACTCCTCCTTGAGCTCGTTCCATACACTGTAGTTGCATTAGATTTTTAGATGCTTTAGTAGCTTGGATTGCATTTAATTTGATTAATAATTCTGGGCACGTTCTATTTTCTGGGCCGACGGGCCACGAGTGAGTCCTCTAGCTCCAGAGGCCATTCGCATAAGACCTTCACATTGGGAGGTCAGGCATAAGATAAGTCCTGGGCAGGCGCGCTGCCATTCTGTCTCAGGGTTGGTGTTCCCAAGTTTGCGATGACACCATGTAGGTCACTTGTCGCGAATTGGGACACTTATCCGATGCACCGCTTTGTGTCGAGCGGTGGGTCACTGTCGAGTGACGTCTTTGACCAGTGAGGTGGGTGTATTAGTTCCTTGCGAGGAACGTGTCGGGTGTGCCCGACCGGCACGACTTATGGAGTCGTAGCCTTCTGTTGCATTTGATGCTTTTATGTTTTGTTCTGACCAGCATGGTTGGTATTCTGGTTCCCTTGGAGGGATTTCTGCGGGTGTTACCCGATTGGCATGACTGGTGTAGTTGTAGCCTTCTGATTCATTATGTGCTTTTCTGTTTCTGTTACGGATGCTTTTGTCTTTGATAGATTGTATGCATTCTTCCATATAACTCTGATTGGGCCAGGGACATACTGGGTTTTCTTAATTGAAAACTCACGCATTTGTTAATGCGGTGCTTGCATGTACTTAGGTTTCCGCAGGGCAGACTGGACGAGTAGTCGAAGATTTTGTACACGAGGGGCACGTCGACCAGATTCTTCAGTTTGTCTTTTGCTTCCGCATTATTTATGATGTATTTCCCTTTCGAACTCGATGTAATGCATTTTACCTTGTTACAATTTATGGATAATCTCTCACTTTTCAGTTATATTTTATGTTAGTCTATCCATGTATGATCACTCTACGTTTTGTCGAGTCGTTGTTTGGTTTGTCTTTTGTAACTCCTTCGGTCGTCGCGGAGGTCTCTGATCGTGACACTTGTAGTCTTTCCCAGTGTGCGTACCCTCAAGATCGGGGGCGTTACACTTGGTGCACCACCACCTTTAACTCGACAGGATAGACCAATGCCTATATGGGAGTGGACCCATCCTGTTTGGGTGGTGCAACCTTCTTACATAGTTCTCCCGCCGGCTCGTGGGAACGACTATGAATTGAAATCTCAATATGTGAGCATGCTTCCTACCTTCAATGCCAATAAGGAGGATCTGTATATTTTTATACGTGAATTAGAGGAGGTATGCTTCATGTTTAAGCTTCAACAACTTGAGGAGAATTCAGTCCGGTTGAGGATGATTTCTTTCGCATTGAAGGATAACGCAATGAAATGGATGTACAACATTTCGAAGAGCTCTATTCGGTCTTGGGATGACTTTGTAACTGTCTTTCTGAAGAGATTTTACTTCAAAAGAAAACTCAACAGATACGACACTAGATACATCAATTGTATCAGACGGAGACCGAATCTTTTCATGCTTTCTTTGAGAGGTTGAAATACCTTCTCCACCAGTGCCCTCATCATGGACTTGATCTATGACAGCTATCTGCATCTGCATATTGTTGGAGTTGATGTGTCATGGTGATTTCTAAATGAAACCCATCAATGACGCATGGGACACTTTTGAATTATGGCTGAACGTACCTTTGAGTGAGACACCAAACGAGATCCACCAGCCGCCACGTCTTCTGGTCGAGCTAGATCATATCAAGTTGAGTCAATTATCGCGTCCGAGGCGAAAATGACTACTCTCCTGCGTAGGATTGAGTGTTTAGAGTTAGACCGAGCTCTTGTAGCTCAGGTCGCTACTCCCGTGTGTAGTAGGTGTGGACTTACATGACATGATGACTTGGAATGTGTGTACGCTCGAAGGGATACTGAGGATGCAAATGCGATGTATCAACAGAGGCCTCGTAGTGACCCATACAATCACTCCTACAACTAGGGATGACGTAAACACCCTAACTTCTCTTGGGGGCCTAGTGGGGGCCACGGTCAGAGCTCGCACACTCAACCTCAACCTACACCTTATCACCCTCCACACCCATCAACGACCTACCAACCCCTACATCAAAGGTCTCAGCACCATAATTACCAACCTCCTCAGGCCTCATCATCGGGGTATTCTAACCAAACTCCACTACCCCAGTGGGTTGACCTAAAGGACCCCTCTACTGATCAACCCTTCAAGAGTTCATGCAGAGCATGCAAAGTACAATCAAAGCTTTGGAAATGAAAGTTAGCCAGTTGGCTCATTAGTTCCATGATTGACATCATTTCATGCTTATACTTGTATCTTATATCCATTATCTTTCACCTAAACAATGCTACGAGACGAGTTTTATGTTTAAATTTCAGAAATTAATAGGTTTGAAGAGAAGAGGCATAAAAGGACCTAAAAGCATGAAAAAGGACTGAGTTGAGAGACTCAAGGACTAAGATTCAAGATCGAAGGACCTGAATGTAAGATCGAAGGACCAATGAGTAAACAAGAATACTTCACACCATCATGGGGAGTAGTTTGACAATTCTATTTGAGTCGGAGCTCCAACAAGCGAAGTCGATGCATCAAAGACAAACAAAGCCTTCCAGAAAAGCCCACAAGAAAATCCAGAGCGATCCGAACACTGTAGACCGCCAATTGGCGGTCCAAGACTTCTAATTGGCGGTCACTTTTGGTCCTGATCCGCTAATATTTATGTGGAGCGTGTATGATTGTGTATTTAGTCTATTTCTGGTATTTGTGTAGTCCCATACCTGGGGATTATCCCAGATTACATTTTCTCTGGCTATAAATTGAACTCTTCACCTTCTATTGTAATTACCCATTTCTTGGTGGCATTCTCTCTACTTGGAGTAAGCCTTGGAGCAAAATCTCAAGGTGGAGAAGAATGCTACCTTCCATGTGAGTCATCTAATAAAATAATTTTTCCATTGTTTTGTTCTTATGTTGTTTCTTTATGCATGCTTAGCTTAGTTTTATCTCTTTGATTCTAGGCTAAAGTAGTTAGAATGTTTATTTTCTTCTTTAGTTTAATTGTTAGAGTAATGTGTAGTGAGTATATCCATCCCCCTTTGAGGGTGGAGATGATGTTCATACACGCATTAAAGAATGGATATGAATGCTTTATATTTTGATTGTGTTGATAAATGTGAATGTATGCTTGCTTGTTACAGTAGAATACTACACTTGATGGGTTTTGCCACACATCTTAGACACCTCCCATGCTTGTTTAGGTTCTGAAATAACTAGCTTGTGTATATGAATGTTAATCAACTAGGTTAGTGAATGGATTGATAGGTTTTGCCATAACCTTTAGACACTTCCTATGCATGAAAACACTACTACATTTGTGCCTATAGAATGCATTCGTCACCATCTTTTTAGATGTGTGCACACACTCCACCCCGTAGGGGTTTTCCATTTCTGATTTCCAGCTTTCAATTTCCCTCGTTTTCGTTTTCCTTGTTTGATGCTTACTCGTTTAGTGTAGTTAGTCTAGTTTAGTGTAATAACAACTTCTTCCCCTCTTTTTCCACTTGCCTTCGAACAAACCAGAGTCTACACACCTCCTTGTGGATCGACCCATATTTGTCACCACTTCAACGCGGCCGTGCACTTGCGTTTAATTAAAACGTATCAAACATTCCATGAACATGAGAATGGTTAGTTGCTGAGTCAACTTGTGGTAAATTCCAGGGGTCAACCTGCTCAGGCTAGACAAAATGTGCACAGTGTTGAAGATGAGCCTTTCCAACATGCAAATGTTGTCCATACCTTAAGATCGGGAAGGGTTGTTGACAACAATTTGGAAATGCCTGAATCCAACCCTATTGGTGACTCTTCCGAGGAGGGTCGTGAGTCTTTCAAGGAACCCAATTATGAGACTCCTCCTCATTAAAGTTATGTTCCCAAGACACCATTCCCTCATAGGTTGACTAAAAAATGCAATGAGCATTGGGACAAAATCGTTGAGGTACTTAGGCAAGTCAAGGTGAACATTCCATTGTTGGACGTTGTTTAGCAAATGCCACCATATGCCAAGTTTCTTAAGGACCTTTCTACCATTAAGAGGAGAACAAATGTTCCCAAAAAGGCATTCTGGCCGTCAATGTGAGTTCGATATTGACACAACCCATGCAAGTCAAATACAAGGACCCCGGCTGTCCAACAGTTTCTTGCATGATCAGTAACATGACAATCATCAAACTCTATTAGATTTGGGAGCATCTGTGAACCTCCTGCCTCACTCTGTCTATGTCAACCTTGGAATAGGCGATCTTAAGCCAACAAGGACAACCCTCTAGTTGGCTGATACATCCGTCAAGATTCCACGAGGAAGTGTGGAGGATGTCCTTATTAAAGTGGGTGAGTTCGTATTCCCAGTGGATTTCATCATCTTGGATATTGAACCTGTGTCAAACCTACAAGGACAAATTCCAGTGATCCTTGGGAGGCAATTTCTTGCAACATCTAATGCTTTGATTAATTGTCGCAATGGCTTGATGAGGTTGTCTTTTGGAAACCTCACGGTGGATTTCAACATCTTTAATCTTGGTAAGAAACCCGGGCTCTTCAACGATGCTGTCGGAGCCAATTTCATTCAGAACACGGTTGAGCTCGAGTCATTGGGCATGTTCGACTCACATCGACATATTATTGAGGTGCCTAATGACCAGGTTGCGATTGAAGATGATTTTCCAGAATCCGCCTGTGAACTTATGGATAAGGAGGCACATTTGGGTGCTTGCTCCTCTTACCTTATGGCCCTTAAGCCACTTGAAATTAACTATGAATCCAACAAGGACCCACATCCGATCGAGGTTAAACCGCTCCCTGATAAGCTTAAATATATCTTTTTAGGGGATAATGAGACATTGCCACTCATTATTGCTTTTGATCTTGCAAAAGAGCAAGACACTGCCCTCAAAAAAGTGCTCCTTGAAAACAAAGAGGCTATCGGGTGGTCCTTGAAGGACATCAAGGGAATTAGCCCTGATATTGTCCAGCATTGGATCCACATGGATGAGAATTCTAGGCCCCGCTACGACCCACAACGAAGATTGAATCCCGTACTGAAAGAAGCCGTCCAGAAAGAGGTTCTCAAGTGCTTGGATCATGGTATAATCTATCTTATCTCTCATAGTTCGTGGGTGAGTGATGTCTATGTGGTTCCCAAGAAGTCAGGCGTGACAGTTGTTGAGAATGAGCATAATGAGCTTATACCAACACGTCTTCAAACTCGCTGGCGACTTTGTTTTGACTATCGCAAGCTCAATGTGACAACGCGGAAAGATGATTTCCCTTTGCCATTCATTGATCAGATGTTGGAAAGGTTTGGTGGACATGAGTATTATTGTTTTCTTGATGGATACTCTCGTTACAACCAATTTCTCATCGCCCCCGAGGATCAAGAGAAAACCACATTTACATGTCCCTTTGGCACGTTTGCCTATCGTTGCATGCCCTTTGGGTTATCTAATGCACTGTCAATGTTTCAAAGGTACATGATCGAGATCTTCTCCAATATGGTAGAGCATTTCCTTGAGATTTTCATGGATGACTTTTCCATATTTGGT
Organism: Triglochin maritima; assembly: GCA_963682175.1. Lineage (NCBI taxonomy): Eukaryota > Viridiplantae > Streptophyta > Magnoliopsida > Alismatales > Juncaginaceae > Triglochin > Triglochin maritima. The sequence continues at coordinate 20,331,616 of OY821779.1, forward strand.
GCTTCCTTCGATTAGTGCCTTCATCACTTGAGCCTTGTCCTCAAGCGATGCTGGGAGAAGAACCTCGCTCTCAATTGGGAGAACTGTCACTTCATGGTGAAGCGAGGTATTGTACTTTGGACATCTGGTCTCAAGTAGGGGAATTGAGGTCGATCCCGCCAAAGTGGGTCATATTGCTAATCTCCTATCTCCGCGTAATGTAAAGGATATCCGCGTCTTTTTGGGGCATGCTGGATTCTATAGGCGGTTCATTAGGGATTTTAGCTAAATTGCTCGACCTCACACCGCCTTGTTGGCCAAAGATGCCATTTTTGAGTTCACACTGGATTTCCACCATGCTTTTTTGACCTTGAAGAAAAAGTTGACTTCAACTCCCATAATTAAGGCACCGATGTAGACTGAACCCTTCGAAATTATGTGTGATGCATCTGACTTCGCTGTGGGAGCAGTGCTTGGGAAACGATTGGACAAATTGCCTCAAGTGATATACTATGCTAGTAGAACACTCAATGATTCCCAATTGAACTATACTGTGACTGAGAAAGAATTCTTAGCAATCATATTTGCATTGGAAAATTCCGGTTGTACTTGATTGGCGCCCACATGATTATCTTTTCTGATCACACAACCATTAAGCACCTCATGACAAAGAATGATGCAAAATCTCAACTCTTGAGATGGATCTTGTTGTTACAAGAAGTTGATATCGAGATTCGAGATAAAAAAGGTGTGAAAATGTTGTAGCTGACCACCTATCTCATCCCGAGACGACCAACCCACTTGACCAAATTATTAATGACAAATTTCGTGACGAGCAATTGTTCACAATCAAAGATAAGCCTTGGTTTGCCGACATCGTGAACTACCTCGTGACCGAGAAACTTCTTGTGGGTTGGTTAAAATCTGACCAAACCAAATTTAGATCTCATGTCATATTCTTTCACTGGGACTACCCATACCTATTCAAATACTGCTCTGACCAAATTTTCAGGCGGTGCGTCCCAAATAACGAGTTCCAAAGTGTGCTCCAATTTTGCCACTCTGAGGCATGTGGAGGACACTTTAAAGCAAAGAAAACTACCGCCAAGGTGCTCCAATCTGGATTCTACTGGCCTTCTTATTTCAAAGATGCTTATGAATTTTGTAAGCAATGTGATAGGTGCTAGCGCCTTGGCAGGATTAGTCGACATTATATGATGCCTTTGCAAAATGTCATTGTCGTCGACATCTTCGATGTGTTGGGCATCAAACTTATGAGTCCTTTCCTGAATTCATTCAGAAATGTTTACATTCTAGTGACCGTTGACTATGTGTCTAAGTGGGTGGAGGATATCCCCACAAAGACCAATGACAACAAGGTGGTCACCAAATTCTTAAGGGACATGTTTGCTCGATTTGGTACTCCTCGTACCATAATCAGCGACAGGGGTACCCACTTCTGCAATCGCTCCTTTGAAGTGATTATGGGGAAGTATTCGATCACCCACAAGCTTGCAACCCTATACCATCTGCAAACTAGTGGGCATGTCGAAGTCTCTAACCGTCAATTAAAGCAAATCCTTGAGAAGTCGATTAATTCCTTGAGGAAGGATTGGTTGACTAAATTGAATGACGCATTGTGGGCTTTCCGCACCGCATATAAGACCAATTTCGGTATGTCCCCATATCAGGTAGTGTACGACAAAGCTTTCCACCACCAGTCGAGCTCGAGCATTGTGCTTTCTGGGCGATTAAGAACCTGGATATGGATCTTGATCAAGTAGGGGTGCAACGTAAACTCGACATTGTGGAACTGGAAGAGCTACGCAATGATGCGTACGAAAATGCCGAGATTCATAAGTCCCGAGCCAAGATGTTTCACGATCGCATGATTATGCAAAAGGTGTTTATGACCAGGCAGAAGGTGTTGCTCTACAATTCCCAGCTTCATCTGTTTTCGGGTAATCTCCGCAGTCGCTGGTCTAGTCCTTTTGTTGGGCAAACTGTATTTCCTCATGGAGCAATTGACATCTTGAACCCAGGGAATGGGAATATGTTCAAAGTTGATGGACAATGTCTCAAACCTTTCTTGGAGGGGGCACCAGTTGAAGTTGAGGAGGTCATGTTCCTTCATGAACCTCTCTCGCACTCAACCATTCATGTCCTGCATGAATGATTGAGATTTCATGTTTATACATAGTTATATTTGAAAAGAAAATAAACAAAAAAAGGAAAAAAGAAAGAAGACTCCATGAGTGAGCAGTGATTGTTGTGGGCCCCAACCATTGTGTATTTGGGCCCATTTCTTTCACTGATTTGTCCTCCGTCTTAAGTATTTCATAGGTTTTGAGGGGAATTCGGGTTTGTATACATCAACATAACCATGAACTTCACTTTGTGCTTCACGTTGGTGAGATCTTTTCTTTTTCATGCAATATCCAAGTAATATCATGTTCCCATTCATTGAGGACAATGCATGGAGTAAGTGTGGGGGTGTTTTACGTATGTATATAGTCAAGTCTTTCTCTTTTTGTTTTTGTTTTCTTTTGTGTGCATTGTTAGGGTCATGTTAGTGTATTATATTTAATATCGATATATCTGTTTGCCATGATCCTTGGGTGACTTGTCTTCTTTTGCTTGCCTAGTTCTTTAAAATTTTCATTTATTTCAAAAAGCTTCATGTGTTTGCGAAAGAAAATATTTTGCGGGTTTTGCGTGTGTTTAGCATGTGCGAAACCGTTGAGAGGCAAAGTAAAAAGGAAGCTCTTAAATTGTCTTGAACATGATGCATTAGGATATTTAGTACACCGACTTTAGGTCTTATCGAGTTGTAAGGATGCACCCCAATTTTCCCTCGGGGGGAGAGTAATCATAGGGTTTCATTACTCAAACATTTAAAGAACTACACCAAGAACCTAGTGAGTCAATAATTCATGTCTGTTAATAGAAGGAAGTTTGTTGTAGTCGAGGACCCTTTAAATCTTGCTGTGAGACATTAAGTGTAGGGTTTTGGTTCATGTGTAGATAAGAAATAAGTGAGTAGGTGTTCTCTCTTCTGGCACGGATCCTATCACTCGGGAAATGAAGTCTGATGGGACTTTGTGCCTGTTGCTTTCGAGTCATCTGACTTGGGATGCAGCGAACGAACTCCCGCTACACAGGTGGTAGGGATCGCCCTATGTGGAGATGTGGGGGAAAGATGTACATGATAGTGTAAGTCCTCGTAGGAAATGATGCATGAATCCTGACCATGGGAGAATTACACACCAACTAGTAAAAACTAAATTGAAAAAAAGAAGAAGAAAAAGAAAAGAAAAGAAAAGAAAAGAAATGACAATGCAAATAAGAACTTAAATGGACTTTACACTTTGTATCACTTGAGGATGTTAAGGGTGCCCATGTCTTTCACTTAAGTCCTTAACTAACTTACACGAGTGATTCGTTAGGCAAGGTGTGTGGACTCAATACATATGGAAAGTCCCGTTGTATTATCGTATCTAATGATCGACAAAAATGAGTCCATAGAGTCGTATGTTGGTTGAATAATGCATCCATGTTCGGATTTTGTGGGTATATCCGCTAAAAACCCTTAGGAGACAACACTCCTCCTCCTTGGAAACAAGGGGGTTTAATGGCTTGTTGCACATGCTAAGTGCAACCGTGATTCAAACGAAAGTGAGTTATGATTTCCCTGTTTTACGAATGATTTTTCCTTTCTTTCAATTTTTTCTTTCTTTGTTTTGCTCGGGAGTAGCAAAAGTTAGGTGTGGGGGTATTTGATTGACATCATATCATGGATATATTCATGTCTTATATCCTTTATTTTTAGCCTAAACAATGCTACGTAACGAGTTTTATGTTTAAGTTTCAAGAGTAAACAAGTTTAAGAAGAAGAGACTCAAAAAGGACTTAAAAGTAAGGAAAACGACTGAATTACAAGACTTATGGACTGAGATGCAAGAGAGAGGGACCCAGATGTAAATCAAAAGGACCAATAAGCAAATCAAGAATCTTCACACCATTATGATGAGTATTTCGGCAATTATATCTGGGCCCAAACGTCAACAACCAAATCGGGTTCATCAAACATCAAGTAATCAAGTCAGAAACGACCCACCAAAATCCCGACTCGATCAAAGACATCCAGACTGCCAATTGGCGGCTCTAGACCACCAATTGGTGGCGCCATACCACCAATTGGCGGTTCCAGACCACCAATCAGCGGTCTAGATGGCTTCAAAGGATTCATGTCTTAGTTGGGTGGTGGATTATGTTGTTTTATGTCCATTTATAGTATGTGTTTAGTCATATACCGGGGGATTGTCCCGAGTTACCTTTTTTCATGGCTATAAATAGAACTTTTCCTCCTCCTTTGTAATTCATCTCCTCTCTTGGCGGCCATTCTCTCTAGTTGGAGTAAAGCCTTGGAGCAAAACTCTAGTAGAAAGATGCTACTTGTAATGTGAGTATTCTTGTTTGAATTAAAAAGAATGCTTAACTTGATGGTTTCTGCCATATCCATTAGGTACACCCCATGCTTATTTAGGTTCTTAATAACAAACTTGTTCATGCTCATATTAATCACTTTGGTTAGTGATTTGGATGATAAGTCTTGTCATTAGGTACTTCTTATGCATAACAACAGTCTCTATACTTATGCTCTATTGAATGCATTCATAACAACTTATTTCATGTGTACACACACTCCACCCCTTAGGGGTTTCCATTCCTGATTTCCAGCTTGCTTTTATTAGTCACTTAGTTTAGTTTTATTTCGTCTCGTGCTTTCATCCTCTGTTTATTTTGTGCTAGTTTAGCGTAGTTTAGTTTAGTTTAATAAATTTGTTCTCCCCTCCTTTTCCCACTTGCATTCGAACGAACCATAGTCGACACACCTCCCTGTGGATCGACCTGTATTTTCCACATCATCACCGATGTCGTGCGATTGTGGTATTTAAAATGAACAATCAATTACCAGATTATTTAGTGGGCTCGATCAACTCACTAGGAACATGATAGACCTTGATAGTTTAGATTTGTTGATAGTTACTGAACCTAACACCATGTTTTATATTCCTCGCAGTTGATTGTGTACACATTTTTGTTGCCCCGTATATCAAAGGCTGAATATTACAACAACCTTACAGAGGGTGATGACCCCCTACCACCCGGGCTCGAGGAGGATGTTGATGAGGGTGATGATGAGGTTGCCAAGAGATTGGCTAAGGCTGCCAAGGAGGCGAACATTTTTGCAAATGATGCCTTAGAGGAGGAAACCACTATTCCCACCTCTACCGGAGTTGCAACCCTATCCAATCTAGCCAGCCAAACCCTGGCTAAGGTTGCATCCCATTCTTACTAGCTTCTGTAGAAAGGTTGGAGAGGGTGGAAGCAACACAATTGTTGATGGTAGCAAATCAATCGTCAATGGAAGTGACACAACTGTCGATGGAAGCAAAGCAACTATTGATGGAAGGTCAACATAAGAGCGTCATAGAGAATTGGTGTTCCATGATAGACCAGATGGCTATGATGGTGGCTCTGTTAGAAGCACCTTCGAGACCACTAATTGACAAGAACCAGTTCCCCATGGTGGACCAGTTGGCTAAGATCTTGTCTTTGATAGAGGCACGTTTGAGACCACCGTCTGATGAGAATCAGTCGTCCAATGATGAAGATGAACTACTCGATGGTTAACTACCTGAAGTGGATCTGTCCACCCCGTTGAGGAAGAGGTTTCCCCAAAAGATCTTCATGATATCTACACCAAGAAACTGTGGCCTTCGTACCAAGTTCAAGAGCCTTTAGTGCTCGACCCTTTGAAGAAGCTGACCATAAAACAATTAAAGACATTCGGATTGTGGATGTTGGGGTCGATCCCCAATGACAAGACCGTTTCGATGAAGACGCAGCATTACGGACCAGTGTGGTTCATGGGAATTAAGTGTCCCAGATTTTGGATCGGCGACGACGTAAGTATTTCAAATAATTCAAAATTTTGAAGATAGTATTTATGACTTTCTACGTGTTGTTGTTTTTAAAGCATGTTGACGTGGCGCAACATCTGTTGAGGAGGCGTATCAGTAGCTTCCCAAGACAATACCACCAAAAGCTACGGTTATGAACACTTTTTTCAGTGACTGGGTTCCAGCCAAGGACAAACAATACTTTGCCAATCCAAGTAAGTTCACTTCGGATCTCACATGTCTGCAGTTTCTGAATGGAAATGAGGATGAGCTCATGCCTTCTTGGAAGGGAATGAAGTATGTGTATTGGTGCTAGGTCTACAAGTAGTTACATTGGTTTGCGGTCGAGCTGTCAATTGTCGACTGGAAGCTGATCGATAGCAATCAAACGATCATTCTGTAGGAAGAGATGGAAATTGTAATGAGGCCGGGGTGTCGTTGTCTTCCTACACTGATGAAGGATTCCTCGATCTTAAAGGATCAACCTAAGTTGAAGTCCATAGAAGGATGAAAAGCACCGGAGTTTGATTGACATCGTCTGGAAAAGGATGAGGTCCCCCAAACCCAGACCAAATGAACTTCCTTTCCTGATGAATTCAGTTGTTTTTAACTCTCTTGTATCCCCTATGTTTACGGCTAAAGTAGTTACTTTTGCAACGGAGATTGTGGCATTTTCGCCAACAAGTATGCAGAGCATCGTCTGTTGAATCTTTCCCTCACCATAATAACAAACAAAAACATGTAGACTTTCAAGGATAAATGGACTATCGACATTTTCTATCAGATTGTCAGACCTTGACGTTGAACAACTTTGTGTTTTGTATTTTATTTTATAAAATAATTACAGAAATCGAACAATTATGATGTATCACTGTATTTTCCCTTTCATTTTGTATTTTATAAAACAATGACAGAAATAAAATGATTATGAGGTTGTGGGATTGGCCACTAAGAAATGGGTAGATTACTAGGGTGGAGGAAGAGTTCTATTTATAGGTATGAAAAAGGAATCTGGGACAATCCCCTAATGTGGGACTAATGAAACATTCTCAGAATAGACATAAACACATAACCCATATTTGGGTGAAACCGGGTCGGATTCTGAGAAAAACGGACCACCAATTGACGGTCACTTTTTCCTAGATCCGACCTATTTCTTAATATCTTCTTTAGTTCTTCAATTCTTCACATGGGGTGCACTTGGATTGGTTATTGGAGTTTAGTCCCAGATCTAATTGCCAAAAAACTCCTCATGATGGTGGAGTTTCTTGATTTGCTTATTGGTCATTTTGGTTTACATCTGGGTCCTTCGCTCTTGCATATCAGTCCATAAATCTCACAATTCAGTCTTTTTTCTTGCTTTCTGGTCCTTTTTGTGTCTCTTCTTGTCACTTGTTTTATTCCTGAAACTTAAACATAAAACTTGTTACGTAGCATTGCTTAGGTTAAAAATACAGGATATAAGATACAAATATATGCATGATATAATGTCAATCACTTATCCCTCATAGCCCTCGATCTAGTAATGATGTTTCCCCTCGGGCGCAAGTGGCTAGTGTCGGTGGTGCACTCATACACCCCACTCAGCCCACTCGAATTCTTCTCCCCACAACCCCTCGTTTCTTGTCCACCTTGCATGTCACATGCTTGTCCTCTAAACTCATCTTTGCTCCCACTTAACAATTCTCAAACCATATTTTCCTCCCTTGGAGCAAAAGAAACACCTTTAGAACCCACCCCGGCAGATTTTGTTTGGGCTCCACTCCAAACTGCTATCCACTCATGATTGGCTCCCCTCTTGTGGTCACAAAGTTCCTTGCTGGAACATTTTGTGCAACAACCTTTGTCCCCCCCCCCCCCCCCCCCCCCCCCCCCAAAGGAGGGAAGTCTTCCATGGTTGATGCATTGAAACAATCCCATGTGGCTCCACTGGCATGCTCAGCTGTGATTGGTTCTTCTTCTAACAATGCATGTTGCTTTTTCGTTGGTCAGCCCTCACCAACTCCGTTCTAAGGCTCCCCATTTCCGTTGGAGACTCCACCTCCATTATGGTCTCCACTTCTGTTGTTCCTCCAAGCCATCATCTCCGTCACGCTCGGCTTTCTCTTGCACCACTTGTTCTGGGTCCTCTCCACCTCTCTTCTCCATAATCATGACTCCATTTCCCATCTCATTCTCTTCCGGACTAGTGGTGTTGTGGTTCTTAGCCCCTCCTCTCTGGCCTACTTGCACCCATTCTTGGGACTTAGGTGTAGATTTTACGGTACATTCCCAGCCAACATATCCTTCTCCCTTGGCCTTCGTGGGCAGTGGGCTAGAGTGTGCCCGAACTCTAAGCATGTCTCGTAATGCCCTGCTTTCCACTCATACTCGATGTCTACCTTCGCCGAACGCCCCCTTCAATTTGAATCTCCACGAAGTTAGGATACTTGAATGCTACTTCAACCTCTACACAAACTCTTGCGAAAGATAGCCTCCTTCCCGAAGCCGTATTATCATCCATGTATAATGGTTCCGCTAGAATACTAGCGATTGTGCTCAAAATTCTGGTAACAAAAAACGAAGGTCAAACTTCGGCAGACTTATCCAAATCGGAATGGATGATATTCTACTCCTCTCCATAACCATTTTAGGCATCCATTTCTGGACCACTAAGGGGGTTCCCCTCACAAACCAAGCTCCCCATTCAAGCACATGTTTCCAGTCTTCCTCTAGTGTGAACCTAAAAAGTAAGAACCACTTCCAGCGGCGAATCACCTCTACTCCCCCCCCCCAATGTAACTTTCAAAGTTTGTGGAGGTACCTTTAAATGGTTGGTAAATGGGGTTTGAAATCCATAAAATAACCAAATAGAACCTTCTCCCAAGATTTTAACGCATCCACCACTCGTTGCTTGGTGCACATCGCTACCTTGACTCCATCTTTTAGCTCCGACTGGATGAACTCAAAAGTTGTCTTGGCCTTTGTGTTGACACCAGCACTAAATATCTCGGACCATTTCTTAGGTTTTGGCCCCTCCCCATTAGTTGACGGACCCAACTCAGATCTTCCTATAGCCACATTTCCGTGAACACTTGGAGGAAATTCTGAGGTGATCCGAGTGCGACACGACTTCCGGAAATTAAAAGGGTTTGACAATCCTTTAGGTATAATCAACTTATCTATTTCAATATTAATTAGTATACAAAATATATATCGAAATACAATTAGAAAGTTGTATATATAAAATTATTGAAAAATATAAGGATGTTGATTGCACGTATAATTTTTTAAAATTATATACATAAGCATCGGACAAAATCCAACAACCAGTTGCACAAGATGTTTAGCTAGACGTGCAATGAGAAAAACATCACGTAGAAGGTTGATGTTGCCCGTCTGTTTTCTGCAAAAGAAGCGTAATTTCTTCTTCATTGTTGTGAATTCCTGGTTTTAAATGTTGTACATTAGTTTGCTCGATAGGCTTGATAGGATTTTGATAGTCCTCGATAGGTTAGATTTCTTAGAAATTCAACCTTAACAATATGCGTTAAATCTTGGGGCATCAATTACCGTCGAGAAACCATCAAGCCTATCGAGCACCCTGAACCTTAAAAATCACCCATAGAATTGTTGGTTTAGTCATGTTCACATCGAAAACCAATGAGCTACGATCGAGGTTGTATCAACATAGGAGGACAGGAAAGATTTGAATGAACATCAACCATGTAGGATGAATCTATGTCGAGCTCGTATCAAGCCTATCGAGCAAAATACCTTACGCATTCAACGTTAATAACATGCGTTAAGTCACAGAGCATCAGTCATCATCGAGCAATCATCAAGCCTATCGATGTACAAGGTCAGGACAAACCAAAACGAACATCAACCTCGTAGAAGGACAACCATCGGTCTATGGCGAGCTCAAATCGAGCATATAGATAACAACAATAAAGAATTCGACCTTAAAAATGTTCATTAAGTCATGAAGCATCGATCATCGTCGAGCTACGATCGAGGTAGACGGATGCGACAGTTATGAATGAACACCAACCTCGTAGGAGAAAAATCATCGATCTATGTCTAGCTCAAATCGAGCTTATCGAGAAAAATATTAAAGAATTCAACCTTAAGAATGCTCGTTAAGTCATGAAGCATCGATCATCGTCAAGCTACCATCACGCTCGTATTGAGGTAGAAGGACAAGACATATTTGAACGAACATCAACCTCGTACTAGAACAATCATCGATCTATGTCGAGTTGAAACCGAGCCTATCAAGAACAACATTAAAGAATTCGACCTTAAGAATGTAAACTTGTGCTACTTCGAGCTACTGTCAAGATTACATAGAGCCTATCAAGCACACTAAAAAAATTCAACAGTAAAGAATTAAACCTTAAAAATATAAACTCAATCATCATCGAGCTACCATCAAGATTGCATAGATCCTATCGATCACAACATTAGTAGAAGGTAAACTTTATAGTCTAACTTTACATCCCCTCTTATTGTGTCCACTTCCACTGCATCTACTGCACTTGCTCTATTTGACCACAACTTCCCCTAGAGATGGTAGACATTTTTCTTTATCCTTCCTACTTTTTTCTTCTTCAGACGACCAATTGGATTTTTTTCAACATGCACTTTCACTTGAATATTTTTTATGTCATCGGGAGCAGTTTATTCATCGTCGTTACCATAAGGGTAAATTATTTCTTTATATGTCTCCTTCAATGACTCAGTGGCATAAAATGGGGAACACAGAGTATAGATATTGACCCCTCAATCTAGAGCTGCAATAACCACATGAACACAAGGTATTCCAAGGATTTGAAACATGCCACAGGAACACTCGTTTGTCATCAAATTAGCGTCACCGTCACCGTCACCGTCCTAATGTAATTCATAAAATTCAAATTGATTAAGGTTATGGACTGTGCAGAACCTTTCTTTGTCAACTATGCCAGATAGATCACGCTCCATGAGGGGTGACAATTTGGTTATGCTCGCCTCACTTGTAAATCACAAAGCCATGTTTGGAGTGTGAACCGAATGTACTCCACAAAAGTCATGACTGGTAATGTCCTTGCCTCCCTGGTTTTGTTGTTTAGGCTTTCAACATAATTGTTGGTCATTAAATTGTACCATTCTAGGAACGTAAGAACGAGTTCACTTATCAAAACCAATATCTTCAAGATATTCTGATAGGGGAGGACCAATTTCTTTTATAGTGTCAAAGTGCTTGGGAAATCTGACTTTCAGAATGCATACGCTGCGCACCACATCTTTTCATGACAGTGATCCGTCTTGAACTTTTCAACCACACTCATACAGATGTGGTTGTAGCATGCACCATGATGGGCATCTGGAATTACCGTCTCCAAAGCATGAATAATGCTAGCATGCATGTCTGATATAAAATCTAGGTTCTCGATGTCCCTAATGGCTTCCTTCCATGTATTCATGAAATAGGTCCAAGAGTTGTCATTCTCACTGTCTACTAGTGCAAACACAATAGGAAACAAGTGGTCGTTTGCATCCAATGCAACGACACATAACATGTGCCCACTGTATCTGGTCTTCAAGAATATGCCATCGACACATATCATAGGAAGACACCATCTAAATCCCCTTCTTGAAGCTCCAAGAGAGAAGAAGCAATATGGGAAGTGGTTATTTTCTATGAGAAAATGAGTTATTGTGCCTGGATTCTTTTGTTCCAACATGTACAGGTACGCAGATAACTTTGAATAAGATTCCTCAACTGTCCCCCTTACATTCGTAAGTGCCTTCTCTTTGCATCTCCACGCCTTTTCGTAACTCATATTTATGTCATATTGTTCTTTTATATACTCCATTATGTGTTTTGCCAAGTATGTAGTACCGTCACTGTCATATTTGTTCTTGATTAGGTGACCAACTACCCAAGCTGCTGCTTGTAAATGGACTTTCTGTCTGAGTTCCAATGTGTAGTAATGTACATTGTCGAAGATAGTAAGCTCAAACATGGGTGAAGGCACTTGTTTTTCCGCTCAATCTCCAACCACAATTAAGATCCTTCGAGGTAATATACCACACCTCTTAACCATACTTCTTCACTACAAAGTCAAAATTATTCTTCATTATGAGCACCTTTGGTTTTCAATTCACCCACCTTTGAAAGTCTTACCAAGGCGAATTTCTCCAGTTGATTCACTGGCAAAGGTCATATGAGTGTGGCAGAATCCAATATATATTCTCTTGTTAACATTGGAGCACTCCAACTTCTGTTACATTCTTGTGAAATGAATTGACAACTCCGTCCTATGTTATTTTCCATTATACTTGGATGACTACTGCTTCTCCCAGGTATTTGGTTTCCTGAAATTCCGGGTTGTGGGTGTATTACTATTGGGGTTGTGAGTGTGGAAGTGACAAGTCTCCTCTACTATCTCCTTCGGAATCTTCTTCCCAATTTCCGTCTTTGTTGCTTAAGTTCACAGCAGGATTGGTATTCACATAAGGCTCGTACTCATTCAATTGGTGGGGGACATCAACTTCAGGAACAACTGTCTCACCTCCGGTGGCTATGAGATATGTTTGAGGAACAGAAGTTCCAACCTGACTCCTAACCTCTTTATTAAAGTTGTTACTGGGTGATGGTTCTACATGTACATTCTTCTTAACCAAAGCACAAATAAAGGGATCCTATACTGCAATATTTTAGAGATGAAGAAACAAACATGAGAATCTTCTGTGATTTCAACATGTTTATATGGATGCCCGACCATGTGTTTTGTAAGGGGCCTCCAGGGTGAGATCATACTTCAACTTTTCAACATAACGCCTTGTGAAAAATTTCACGCAGTTGCAGGTACATTACATCCTTTTCTATCGTGATCCCTTTACTCTTGCCATCCTTGAAAAGCCAATCTCTACTATATATTTCCCAAATACCAATGTACGCAGAGAATACGTTAACAATCGAACCTGATACGAGAAAAAACAAAAAAGGGTCAAAACTGTGGAATCCAGAATATAAATCATAACCCATCGAGCTTCTATCGAACCGATATTGAGTGCAATCGAACCATAACCAAGTATAACTATCAAGCATACACATTGACCCGCACTATCAATCGCGTACCATCAAGTCCACTCGAACTCGATCGAACTCTAATTCTTTTTAACTATCGAGCAAATTTATCACGTATCCTCAAGTACCGTCTGCCAATCGTCTTCAACCATTAGAATTTGTCATTCATTGAGCTCTATTGAGCCCGATCGAGCATAACTACCCCACAAAAGAAAGATTCAAACAAAACTCGAACAAACCAACAAAAGACATCAACACATTGATAGATCAGTTCGAAAATGGAAAGAAAATGCAATAAAGTAACACCCACATCAATTTTTTACAATTTCACTTATCCATTCTCTTTGTTAATCGGTTTCTCCTTCAAGAACACTAAAACAACTTATGCATTCCAGTGGGGGTCTGACATGCTTAGTGGAGGACGATCTTAGGCCGATATTGGATATTGTAACGCCCCTGATCCGCACTCGGGACACAACAATAAACACAACACGAAAAGGAAGCGAAAAATAGACATTAACTAAAATAACCAACTCAAGGCCTTAATTAAAATATATAATAAGGTCAAGTCAAGGAACAATGCGAAAGGAAAATACAAGCACTTTAAATCCTACTACATAACTACTGAGAAGAGTAGGAAAAAAATACATGACAACTAGGCTCAACAGATCCAGTTCAGGCGTCCCAAGCCCAAGTCGCCTCCAGTCACCTATCGCGCCCCACCTGCACACGAATAGGCACGCCTGAGTCTCAAATCAAGACCCAGTACACCACCCCAACCCAACACTGAACAAGGTCTAGCCATCTCTGATGGCTCACATTGGTCAAGGTAGTCACGCACCTAGTGAGGTCGAGCGCGCACCTCGACCCCCACCGTGCATCCTACCCACAAGGCAACACTCAACCCACTCTCACGGCATAACTATCACACATCCCAAGGCGACCACACGCCTTGCCAGGCCGAATGTGCACCCTCGACTAGACCGTGCATCCGGCCCACAAAGCAATGCCCTACTCCAACCACGCGACCGAGCCCATGAGCAACGCTTCCAAACGGTCACCTGTCACAATGTTGGTGAGCTGACCAGTTCCGCATCAAGCTTCGGAAGTTGACAACACGCCCGAGCCCGTGAGCAATGCTCCCTAACGGTCACTTGTCACAATGTGGGTGGACCTCTCTGAACCACACAACTAGGGAAACACCCTAACATCTAGTTATACGTGTCTCACACGTCATCTCCACTAGACCACACACCCGAGTCCGTGAGCAACGCTCTAACGGCTTCTCGTAACAATGTGGGTGGACAATCAGTTCCATGAACCTCTCACATTCTCATAGTCTCAATAGGCAATGGGGTAAATGCAATTTACCCCAACAACATAGGTCCACAACCCCGACAAGTTATAGAGAAAAAATAAAGAATAAACAAGACTATAAAATCATATAAGCAACATAGTGAAATTATAGCTCAAAGTCCACAAATCAACGTATATGGGTACAAGTGTAATTTGCCTAAAGTTTCCTTATATTTCAAAATTCTGAAAAGTTTAGTAGAAAATAGTAAATTACCCAATGATAATTCCTTTATTCAAATGCAATAGAATTCAGAGTTTTTCCAACAATTAATCCAATTGTTAATCAATTAAACCAATACAATTCAATCCACGGTTTATTCTGCAATTAATCAAGTTATTAATCTATTCAATTAAATACTCATAAATTCTAAGTTTATTCAGCAAATTTCCCAATTACTAACATAGTTAAACAAAACCATTGAATTCAAGGTTTTGTTGCAAATAACCAAAACTTTTATCAACCCACCCAATTACAACTAACATGCATCACTATTATGCAAAAATTACCAATCCATACACCTCCACCCGACAACCCAAATCCACCCAAGTCCGGTCGTCATATTCTGGCCCTCCGGCCGCACCGTCACCATCAAAAAACCGCCGCTAGGTGCAAAGGTCGAAGGACACTGACTCCACGAGGTGGCACAACTCATGCGGCCGCACACACAACTCCAATGCACGCGTTTACGCATCCGACGCAACTCCGACCTGCCTCCCCGACACCCCCACCCACTACCTCGACCTCCTTACTCTATACGCGAGGGAGGGATGGCGTACCTCGAAGAAGAAGAACACCGAGGAAGGGGACATTTCCCCTCCGCACCGACGCGCGAACGCCGAGCTCGCCCGAGGTGGTCGCCTGAGTCGCCAGGGCTGAGGAGGAAGGAAAGAGGGTGAGGGAAAGATGGGTTGGGGTTTAGGGTTAGGGAAGAGAGGTGAGATATAGAGAGTTGGGTTTGAGTTCTTATAATCACCCTACCAAAAGAAATTTTGTCCACGAAATAAAGATAAGCTACGCACCGAAAAGCTCTAGGTACTTCTCCTGCACATCTGCCTCAATCTCCCACGTGGCCTCTCGCGGTGTGTGGTACTGCCATCAAACCTTTACCATTAGGATGACCCTCTTACGCAACTGGTGCTTCATCCAATCAACTACGTCCACTTGTCGCTCCTCCAACGACAAATCCGACTGCACCCCAGGCATATCCACCTCCAACACGTGCGAAGGATCAACAACGCACTTCCTCAGCATCGAAACATGAAAAACATTGTGCAGTCCCAAAAAATGAGGTGGCAAGGCAATCTGATAAGCAGCAACACCAACAAGTTCCAGAATCTCGAACGACCCTATGTATCTCGGACTCAACTTCCCTCTGTGCCCAAATTTCATGACTCCCTTAACGGGGGAGATCCTCAGGAACACATGATCCCCCACAGCAAAAGCCAACTCTCGCCGATGCTTGTTTGCATAACTCTTCTTCCAACTCTGCGTTGTGGCCAATCTCTGCCAGATGATATCCAGCCTTTGCACACTACTGGATGATCTCTGGCACAATTAGATGTCTCTCGTCCACCTCGCCCCAACACGAGGGTGATCTACACGGTCATCTGTACAATGCCTCATTAGGTGTCATCCATATACTGGCATGGAAGCTGTTGTTGTAAGCGAACTCAATCAGCGGTAAATAGTCATCCCAACTACCTGCCTAGTCCAAGGCACACACTCTCAACATGTCGCTTGAGTGTCTATATGGTCCTCTCTGACTAACCATCCATCTGAGGGTGAAAAGCAGTACTAAACTTCAACTTCGTCCCCAATGCCTCTGAAGCGACCCCCAAAAACTTAACGTGAACCGCGTGTCTCGATCTGAGATGATGGATATTGATACTCCGTGCAACCTGACTATCTCATCAACATATAACTGTGCCAAGCTACTCAGCAGCAACGTCATCCGTATCACCAGAAAGTGCGCTGACTTGGTTAGTTGGTCCATAATCACCCAGATCGCGCGTCATGGGAACGTCTCGTCTTATGCAATCCCGTAACGAAATCCATGGTCATGTGCACCCATTTCCACTCTGGAAGCTCAATCCTCTGCAATAATCCAGCAGGCCTCTGGTGCTCGATCTTCAGCTGCTGACAGACCAGACACGATGACACAAACTCCGTGATATCCCTCTTCATGCCCCGCCACTAGTAATGTCTCTGCAGATTCCTATACATCTTCATGCTCCCAGGATGGATCGTGTATCAAGCACGATGATCTTCCTCCATGAATTCTCTCCGCAGGTCAACTGTCACGATGCATAAGCCACTACCTTCCCACGCTGCATCAGCACGCACCCCAAACTCGTACCGGATTCATCACTGTAGACCACAAAACCGCCACTACTCCTGCCAAACTAGGAAGGGTTAGAACGGGCACGATCGTCACCGCCTCTTCAACTCCTGGAAGTTGTCATCGCACTTCTACGACCAGACAAACCTCACACCCTTCCTCGTAACGCTGTCAATG
The DNA here is from genome assembly GCA_963682175.1 of Triglochin maritima. Taxonomy (NCBI): domain Eukaryota; kingdom Viridiplantae; phylum Streptophyta; class Magnoliopsida; order Alismatales; family Juncaginaceae; genus Triglochin; species Triglochin maritima. Next base: position 20,348,490 of record OY821779.1, read on the forward strand.
GAGAAGCAATCTTTGGGAAGTCCTGAATAAAATGGTTGTAATAACCTGCCAGTCCCACAAAGCTTCTTACCTCTGTCATTGATGTGGGTGCCCGCCACTGTGTCACTGCCTCAATCTTCGTCGGATCCTTTGAAATGCCATCCTTTGACACGATGTGCCCAAGGAACACCTTGCTATCGAGCCAAAACTCACACTTTGAGTACTTGGCATACAATTGTTGCTCCCTCAATACCCGTAGTACAGTTTGCAAATGCTCTCTATGTGTCTCATGATCCGACGAATAGACCAGGATATCATCCACGAACATGATCACGAACTGATCCAAGAACGACTTAAAAGCTATATTCATCAAATCCATGAACACTGCAGAAATTCAAGCTCTAGTTAAAACTCATTACTTCATAGACATCAAGTATGATAAAGCTTGGTACGCCTGGAAGAAAGCATTGGAAAAAGTATACGGAGTTGATGAAACATCTTATCGTAATTTAAGACACTTTATGTCTAATATTTGCACCACCAACCCTGGCACTGTAGTCGAGATTCAGACTCAGAGGATAAATCAAAACATTGAGACTTTTTAGAGGATTTTCTGGTCATTAGCGGCATCAATTGAAGGTTTCCAGTATTGTAGACCTATGTTGAGCAATGAAGGGACTCATTTTTTGGCAAGTTTGAGGCTACTCTTTTGGTTACTATGTGTACCGACGCGAACTCTGGTTTGTTTCCTTTGGCATTTGTGGTTGTTGAAAAAGAATCAGGAAACTCGTGGCAGTGGTTCTTAAGTATTTTGTCCTCTAGAGTATGCATATGGGATGGATTGTGTATTATTAGTGACAATCTTTCAGGTCTTACAAATATTGTGAAGAAATTTTCCCTCCTAGAGTGAGGTCACCTTCATAGGTTCTGTTTGAGACACATGAGTGCAAATATGGCAAGACATGCTCTGTGCAGGAATGTGGAATTGCAAAATAATTTTTGGCATGCTGGTGTCTCTTTTGATAAAAATATATTTGAAGAGCATATGAAGAATATCGAGATTCATCACCCCAATGGCTTCAAGTATGTTAAGATCGAGAGAACATTTTGTATGGGGCACTAAGTCATGATTATGGCCGCCGTATTGGTATAATGATCACAAACTTGTCATAAATCTTTAACAATGTGTTAAAGCGTGTACGTGGCTTACCACTTTGTCTTCTTATTATGTTGACTTATCTGCGATTGAATAGATATTTTGACAATAGAAGAGATGAAGGGAAGACTATGATATTGGCCTATCCTAAAAGATCAACGATGATGTCACAAACCAACGACAGTTGGCTACACAACTTTGTGTGACTAGGCATAGTCATAACATATTCAGTGCCGAAAGAAACCAATCTCGTAGCTATCATGTCATTTTGACGGAGACGTGCCCAACATAGTAGTGCAGGTTCATAGATCCACACCACATCCCATGGTCACATGTGTTGGCCTTATGCAGCAACCACCATGTTCACATTCAGACTTCGAAAATCGTCATGGAATTCCTAACCACCCAAGCACATAGGAAAGCATATGCACCGATCTTCTTTCCAATACTAAACGAAAGGTTTGGCCAAAGGAAGGACCTATAACATTAATAGCATCTTCTGTCGTAAGACAAAGTGGACGACCAAAAATAAAAGGAATCAGAAACAACATGGACGAACAAAGTGGTCAAGGAATACAATGTGGGCGATGTCGTAAGTTAAGTCACAACAGGAAGACATGTAAAGAGAATATTTAGTGTGTTTATTTCGTATGGTTTATTTTATCCGAATTTGTAATGCCCCCGATCCCGTGGGTACGCACACTGGGAAAGAATACTAGTGTCACGATCAGAGACCTCCACGATGACCAAAGGAGTTACAAAAGACGAACCAAACAAGACGACTCGACAAGACATAAAGGACATACAGAGATATTAACTTACAGGAATAATAAAGCAATAAAATATCCATATATGAAAGTTCAACAACAATATCCAAGTCTCAAAGGAATTACAATAACAGTATCCCTAGTTAGAACGGACATGTGGAAGTAAGATAGAATCAAGACTCTGGTCGATGTATCCCTAGTGTACAAAATCTTCCACACTCGTCCAGTCTGCCCTGTGGGAACCTAAGTACCTGCAAGCACCACATTAACAAATGCGTGAGTTTTCAATTAAGAAAACTCAGTATGCTCCTGGCCAAAACAAGATTTTATAGAATTATGCATGGAGTCTAATTAAGACAAAAGCATCCAAAACAGAACAGAAAACACCAAGTGCAACAAAAGGCTACGACTCCATAAGCTGTGCCGGTCGGGCGCACCCGAACCCATTCCTTGAGAGGAGCCCAAACACTAGCCTCGCTGGTCAAAGGCGGTCACTCAACAGTGACCCACCACTCGGCACAAAGCGGTGCGCCGGATAAGTGTCCCAATTCGTGGCAAGTGACCTACATGGTGCCATCACGAACATGGGAATACCTACCCTGAGACAAAATGGCAGCGCGCCTGCCCAGGACTTATCTTACGCCTGGCCTCCCAACGTGAAGGTCTTATGCGAATGGCCTCTGGAGCTAGAGGACCCACTCGTGGCCCGTCGGCCCAGAAAACAGAATGTGCCTAGAATTATTAATCAGATTAAATGCAATGCAAGCTATTTAAGCATCTAAAGTCTAATGCAGCTACAAGCTACGGAACGAGCTCAAGGAAGAGTATCCGGATACCCTCCTAACAGCCCCAAACAAAACAAAATCAGAACATCCCAACAAGAACCAAACCAAAATCAGCAAGCAAACATACCCAGATTGGCAATTCAAGGTAAACAACACATTGAGTCATCTACGGGTCATGATAAGGATGTCATAAGGTCTGATATCCTAAGGGTCCTACATGATCACTACATAACCACACAACAATAAATTACATCATAAGCTTACATATGTGAAATGAAGATAAAACATGTTATATAGCAAGATATCACAAATAACGCCATGAACATTACATTACATGAACATTCCATTTCAGACATATGCACATTACCTCTTACCACTCTAAACAAGATCAGCAAAGATATGGCCGTGTATAAGCATGTTGCAGTAACATGACTTAATGAAATATGCTTGTGATCTCACAGTCCAGACGGATCTGTAGGTATATACATAAAACACACACGCATACGTGGTTCTACTATACTATAAATTAAATGGTGAGTTGCATAGATCATGGATGAGTTCTAATTTGCCTTCATGCTAGCGTATACCAATGTAAATCAGTAGCGGTTTATGAAAATCAGATCATATATAAGACGTCATTACTGCTGGACGAAATCACCTCGATTACCAAATTAAGAAATTAACACAACTCCATTCTACCGATTGCTTTAACATCTAGATTGAAATATGTCACTTATACTCAGATGGGGTGTATTAGAGTGATTACCAATCAGAGCATATACATGGTTTAGTCTTTACTGGAATGAAATCATGACAAACTTATCTTAACATTCAAAGTGATACATGCAACATTATTCGAACCTAAAAGCTAGACCACGTTTAGATGCGAGGTCTGAAATCCAAGATGATTCACAACTATAACCAGTCACGAAATTATGCAAGCTCATGTCATCTAAGATAAGTAACATATCATAGGAAATCGCATATCATAGGTATTAAGAACACCATCAACAAAAATCGTCAATCATCATAACTCAGGACAGGGGAAAGTTGCACCACACGCAAGCATGCATGCAAGCACCCTTCCCGACGTTCTCCCCACAGCCCAGCCTCCACCCTTCCGGTTTCTTCCTCAAAACTCTGAGGAAAAACATGAGGTGAGGGGCGTGATGATGTGCGGGAAGCCCAGCCAGCCTCTGAAATTCAGAGAGTGCACCACAGTCCACCCTATCGGTAGAACTCCACTTGTGCAACTCCAAACCTCAGACCGACCAGCCCACTAGTGCTGGACTAAACTACATCCAATACCCCCTACTTTCCATTGCACTAAAGGTCCAGGAGCATACCTGATCAGCAAGGAAGATTGCCCGAGCTTTTCTGGAGATTCTGCCCACCAACTCCTCTTCTAGCCGCACAAGGCTGCACTAGACGTAGCTCCCAACTCGCCGGAGATCAGCCCACCAATCAGCTGGAGAGGAAGGAATGAGTGGTCTGGAGTGATGTGTGTTTGGAAGGAAAAGGGAGGAAGAGGACGGCTGGGAGGGCCTTATAGGTTGCATACAACTCTCCAACTTCCTAGCTATCAAGTCACTTCAAGACTTGCCAAAAATGGCACCAGCAAGGACACCCAAAAGCCTCCTTTGAAAGATGCGTGTAACTCCCAAGCTCCCTTCCAATTCCACGCCACCTCCAACCTGGCTCAGTCCAAAGCCGTCTTTACACTCACCATGGCCCAAAATGAGTCGATCAAGTCAACCCACCACGCACTAGCCCGATGTCTCTCACCCGATCGACCAATGAGAAATCCAATCAAATCAGCTCAAACTAACATGCCAGGACACAATTTAATATTCTAAGAACTAAATTATGTGTAACATAGGAGAGTCGATATTATATTAATATTATAACGGGAAAGCGGGTCTTACAGAATTTCCCTTCTAACCCTATGTAGGGAAAAAATATTTTGTGGTGATCATGACTTAATTAAGAAGTTTTCTTTTATGAAATTGCCTACTTTCAAATAAAACATGAAACCAAACCTTTCGGGTGAGTTGAAAACAAACACAAGCAAAATGAACTGCAGGGAGTCTGTCTTTCTGCTAAAACAACACCCGTAGTGCCGTTTTTAGTGGCATAAAAATGGGAATGGTGTTGGCATTTTCTTTTAATAAAAATGGTACCACTAGTGACGTTTTATTAAAAGAAAACGGAAACACAATTACTGCCATTTTTAGTTGAATAAAAACAGCATCAATCCAGCCATTTTATTAAAAGAAAACGGCAACACCAGTGTCGTTTGTAGGATCATGTATGACCCTAATTATGTAACCAAATTAGTCTAATCTCTACTAAATAAGTAGCGAAAGCATTTTAAAGGCAAGTAGAGAAAAGACAAGCAAACCATTAGAAAACACGACAATTTTTATAGAGGTTCGACCTCCCACCTACTTCTCCTCTTGCAAGCTCCACTCGACTCTGCGAGCTCCAGGCCGAGATTAAGCCTTTATAAAGCAAGCTTTGTGAACATCCTCACGAGCTCGGTTTCTTCCTCACACAATCCGAGAGGGATGCTTCACGCTTTCACGAAAACCTCTACTTCTTTTGACAACAAATGTGAGTGGATCAACACTCTCTAACTTGAGCATACTTTAAGTATGATTTGTAATTGATCAAAGATGTGGAGGTTTAACCTTTGAATGTAGGATTTTGGATTTCTTGATTGGGAGAAGTCTCTCTAGTATATAGAGCAATTGGAAGTGTGAGAGTTGTGTAAATAAGGTATATGAACCTCTATTTATAATCTTCTAAAGTTTTATATCTGTTGGGAAAGAATTGATTGAATTGTGTGTAAGATACACAAAATAGATATTGAAGTTATGCAATTCTTTTGCACAACAGTCAATTGAATCGGGAAGAACGATAGACCATTTCTTTAAGAATAAAGAAAATTTTGAACAAAATAGAGAATGGTCGATCAAATTAGGTTATGACTAAAGTCATCAGTCGAACCAGGACAGGGGTCGGTCGATCGATCTAGGGGTTTTGGCCAGGGCAAATTCTAATCGGTCGAACGAAAGGTGGGATAAATGTTTCAACCAAAAATATGAAGTTTTGGGCACAATGAAAGTCTTCATCCCATCGACCATTCGATGGTCAACGATCAACTGGGGGCCAATTTTATTTTAGGGGTTAGGTAAGTTTAATGAATACGACCGTTGTAGAATACGACAAAGGTAACGGTCATCCGAAAAATACAGGAATGGTTGACGAAAGGTCAAGGGAGGTTGACTGGTTGAACCTAGAGAATTCACTTAGAGAATATCTTATAAACGGTCGAACAGAGAACTCATTCGGTCAACCATTTGGCATAGGCAGTTTAGGTTTAGTGATTTTCTGACTAAGATTTGGGTCACCTATTGAAGTCCAATAAATGTAAAATTTGGTGTGTGACTTCTACAAGGAACCTAGTGTGTATATGAGTAAGTTTTAACTCTTGTATGCTCAAGACTATATAGATTCCTAAGACTTAAATAAAAGGTAAAATTACATGTCTTCAATAAGCTGGATTACAAGTCTTGATTTAATTTCATTCTTCCTTGAGTCTTGATCCGCTATAGATGTTAGTACAAAACAATATATCTTCTACGCATTATGTGTGCTACTCTACATTTGGTTGTGATTAAGATTAGGTTGATTAAATCATCAAAATACGGATTAAGGAGAAAAAGCCAACATTCTCCCCCTTTTTGATGATGGCAACCTATATCTTAATACTTGAAATTTAAATATTTAAACCATGCATATATGTTGCCCCCCTATGAATGTACATAGTTTTTGTTCAATTATTTCAATTTCAAATTTCTTGTCCCCCTTTGACATCAATCAAAATTTAAACGGTATGATCATGAGATGTCTAATTTCCTCTCCCCTCATCTAATGTAATGAATTTGATCCCCCTTAATTTTGTAATTCATTACTCCATATAAATGATATTCATTAAGCACCCCGTATCAATATGAATAGGTATATCAATTAAGCACAATTTTTATGTTTTCTCCCCTTCGACATCCATTAAAATTTGACAATTAAGCATGAGATGTGATTCTCTCTCCTTTTGACATCAATCAAATATGGACATACAAGCATATGATGTTAATCTCCCATTTTTACATCCATTAACAGTTTGACAATTAAGCATGGGATGTAATTCTCAAAAGGATGATATGACAATTAAGAATCTAAATTCATATTGGAACCAAATCTATATGCTTAGGAGGATTAAAGATTGTTACCCAGCTCACATTCTTCAATTGTTGTTCCGATTCTCCTTTCGATAGTGCAACGGACTTGATATTCGACTTTCATGCTTTGCCAGTCACTACCGATCTCCCATCTTCTTTTAAGTACCTACAAGTGTAGATTTAGGTACCCAAACAACTTTGGGTCCTTGAATGTTAGTTTTAGAAACCTAAACCACTTTGATTTTGGGGCCCATACACTTGAGGAACTTCGATTAACAAAAAATTACTTTCCATTCAAAGTAGTGTAAGAAACATGATTTTTAACATATCAAGCATTATATCCTAAACCATGTTTATCTAATGATTGCCTTTGACTACCTAGAAGCATGTCAAGCATTTTTGTTCCTTTTTTGAACTTTTCTAGATTTTTTCTAAGCTGAGCATTACATACCTTAAGATCTAGTTGTTCATCATTAATGGATGTTGCATTTAGACTACCAAGTTTTAATGCATGTTTTTCATGTCTAGCAATCACCTCATTCTTCTCATTCATGATAATTTCAATTTGGCATTGGAGATCATTTATTAGCTTTCTAACATTCTTGTTCTTTTCACAAATGATCTCACATTGAGTAACTAATTCATTAAATTCATTTTGAAGCTCATCAAAATTATATGTTTCTTGTTTAGAGCATGAGCTATCACTAGAATATGATTTAGTTGAGCATGAATTAGATCTAGTAGAACAAGAGTTTGAAGCTACCTCTCGTTATTCATCATCAATAGCCATGAAGCATGTGTGGGCAACCTCCCTTCTACTTTGTAGAGAAGATGATGAGGATGAAGAATCATCCCATGTTGCTTTGTGAGCTTCTTTCTTCTTCTCTTTTCTCTTGCTCTTCTCATTTTCTCTTCTTCTCTCATTTTTCTTCTCATTTTCACTATTCTCCTTCTCCATTTATTTTTCCTTCTTCTCACTTCTTCTTCCTCTTCTTTCTCTCATTTCTTCCTTATCTTTCTTGAGGTATTTGAAGAAGTCTTGGACAGGACCTTAATCTCCTCATCTTCTACTCTCATCCTTGGTTCATCAAAATTTGCATGTAATGCCAAGGTTGATTTCATCTTGGAGGCTTCTTTCTCCTTCCATGACTTATTTGGAGTTCATAAGACATGAGATTTCCAATTAGCTCCTCCATCTTTAGTTGGGAAAATTCATGTGCTTCTTCAATTGCAGAGACCTTGTCTTCCCATTCATCGTCGAGTGACCGGAGGAACTTTCGAGCCATTTCTCCGTTACTAATTTTTCTTCCAAGAACACAAAGAGAGTTAAATATAATGGTGAATCGAGTGTCCATCTTGGTTATGTTCTCACCGGGTTGCATAGTGAAAACTTCATATTTATGCATGAGGAGACTAATTCTAATTTCTTTGGTCTTACTATCACCCTCATGATGCATTTGAAGTCTTTGCCACATCTCATATGTATAATCACAACCTCTAATTCTATTATATTCACCCACATTGAAGCCACAATAAAGAATGTTCATGATAGTTGAATTCATTTCATATTCCTTCATTTTAGCTCTAGTTAAGGTGGTTAACTCTTCTTCCTTAGGGGGTGTCTAGGGGTTTTGAAGAAACATCCAATACTTAAGTCATTAGAAATCAAGAATTTTTTCATTCTATTCTTCCAATAATCATAATCTGATCCATTTAGTAAAGGTGGTCTAGTTGTTCACAATCCCTCTACATGATTAGATGATGTTGATGTCATGCTAAAATACGGTTAAGTATATGAAATTTAGCACCTATGCTCTAATACTAAATGTAGGATCGTGTATGACCCTAATTATCTAAGTAGTCTAATCTCTACTAAATAAGCAGCAAAAACAATTTAACGACATGTAGATAAAAGACAAGCAAACCACAAGAAGACTCGACGATTTTTATAGAGGTTTGGCCTCCCGCCTACTTTCTCTTTTGCAAGCTTCGCTCGACTCCATGAACTCCTCCAACGTCTTCACTATCCAATCTCGTTCTGGACCAAAATTAAGCATTTACAAAGCAAGCTCCGTGAACACCCTCGTGAGCTTGGTTTCTTCCTCTCACCATCTGAGAGAATGCTTTGGCTTTTACTGAAACCTCTACTTCTTTTGATAGCAAATGTGAGTGGATCAACAATCTCTAACTTGAGCACACTTTGAGTATGATTTGTAATTGATCAAAGATGTGAAGGTTTAAGCTTTGAGTGTAGGATTTGGGATTTCTTGATTGGGAGAAGTCTATCTAGTATATGAAGCAATTAGAAGTATGAGAGTTGTGTAAATAAGGTGTATGAACCTCTATTTATAAGCTCCTAAAGTTTTATAGCCGTTGGGAAAGAATTAATTGAATTGTCTGTAAGATACACAAAACAAAAATTGTAGTTTTGCAATTCTGTCCCACAACAGTCAACCATTTCTTTAAGAATAATGAAACATTAGAATGAACTAGAGAATGGTTGAACCAATTAGGCTATGACTTAAGTCATCGGTTGAACCCGGACAGGGGTTGGTCGACTGATCTAGGGGTTTTGGCCAGGGTAAATTGTAATCGATCGAACAAAATGTGCGATAAATGTTTCGACCAAAAACATGAAGTTTTGGGTACAAGAAAAATCTTCATCCGGTAAACCGTTCTAAGGTCAATGTTTGACCGGTGGCCAATTGTATTTTAGGGGTTATGTAAGTTTATACGAATACGACCATTGTACAATACGACAAAGGTAACGGTCATCTGAAAAATACAGGAATGGTCGACTGAAAGGTAAAGGGCGATCAACCGGTTGAACCTAGAGAATTCACTTAGAGAATTTGTTATAAACGGTCGAACAAAGAGCTCATTTGGTCGACCATTTGGCAGATGCAATTTAGGTTTAGTGATTTTCCGACTAAGGTTTGGGTGACCTATCGAAATCCAATAGATTGAAATTTTGTGTGTGACTTCTACAAGGAACCTAGTGTGTATGCGAGTAAGTTTTAACTCTTGTATGCTCAAGATTACATAGATTTCTAAGACTTAAACAAAAGGTAAAATTACATGTCTTCAATAAGCTGGATTACGTCTTGACCTGGTTTCATTTTTCCTTGAGTCTTATCACATGTAGATGTTAACACAAAACAATATATCTTCTATGCATTTTGTGTGCAACTCTACATTTGGTTGTGATTAAGAATAGATTAATTAAATCATGAAAACACTGATTAAGGCCAAAAATGTTGGATCGTGTGGGTTATGGGTCCACAATACTAATCACAATTAATCCTAATTACCTACTTCTTTGAACTTTCAAAGATATGCAGCGTAATTAAACTAACAAATAAGAAAGTAAAGACTAGAAATGCAAACCACGATGGACACGAGGGTTTTACAGAGGTTCAGCCACCGTCTACGCCCTCTCTTGCAAGCTCCGCTCGACACTTCGAGCTCCGCTCACGACTTCACTATCCACTCCACGTTCCGGGCCGGGAGAGAACACCTTTTACAAAACAAGCACCGCAAACACCCTCCCTTGCTTGACTTTCTTCTCTCACAATCCGAGAGGAATACTTCCGGCTTTCACCGAAGTCTTTGCTTCTTCACAAACAAAAACTTGAGTGGAACACACTCTCTAACTTGAGCACACTTAGCTTATTATGTGGAATTGATGCTAAGGTGTGGAAGTGTAGGCTTGGAGTGTTGGATTGGGGAAATTTGAGCTTGGGAGTTTCTCTCTAATGTATTGGACAACTAGTAGTGGGAGAGTTGTGTTAAAATGTGTTTACAACTCTATTTATAAGCATTAGAGAGAATAGAGCCGTTGGGGTTGATTGGGTATAAGTTGGTGGAAGATACACAAAACAGAAACTCGCAGGACCCAATTATGAGTTAATTCGGTCGACCGGATCGGGCTGAACGGTCGACCGTTAGGCAGTTTTGAACTCAGTTTGGTCGACCGGTTAGGTAACGGTCGAGCTCCCAACGCTACGAGTCAGGTACACTTAAGAGATCGGTCGAACTCCGAAAAGGGTTCGGTCGACCAATTTGCACCAGGTACTATGGGGTTGACAAACAATGATCAATTCGGTCGATCGAGCTAAGGTCTAGCGGTCGACCGATTTTTTCCAGGAGGTTCGGGTTTGTCAAGAGACAGATATTCGGTCGACCGAATAAGGTTCTCGGTCGACCGATACATGAAATGTATTTGGGGTATTTTTGGTTAATGCGAATACGACTGTTGGGTATAATACGACAAAATAAATGGTCGGAAAAATAAGTTCATACGATCGAAAGGGCATATACGGTCGACTGAAACCGGGCAGTGAAAACACAAACAGGATAATTGATCCCCCGGTCGACTGAAAGTGGGCAGGCAGTTTCGGTTCAGGTTTAGTGTTTTCCGGTCTAAGTTTGGGTGATCTATTGAATTCCAAATTATGTGAAATTTCGTGTGTGACTTCTATAGGGAACCTAGTGTGTGTTTGAGTTGATTTTAGCTCAAGTATGCTCAATTTACACAAGTTCAGAAGACTCAAAGAAAATACAAAATACATGTCTTCAAAAGAGCTTGATTACATGTCTTGACTTGATTTCCTTTCTTCCTTGAGTCTTGATCACCTGTAGAGGTTAGAACAAAGCAATATATATATGCAATGCAACATGTGTGCTACTCTACATGATCATAATTAAGATTAGGTTGATTAAATCATCAAAACATAGATTAAGGCCAAAAAGCCAACAATTTCCCCTTTTTGATGATGGCAACCTATATCTTACCTATATCTTAATACATGGAGTTTTTATAAGTAAACTATGCATATAAATGCTCACCCTATGGATGTGCATAGTTTTTGTTTAATTTGACTCAAATTCCAAGTTTTACTCCCTTAATTATCTCTCCCCCTTTGACATCCATCAAAAAAATGATATTTATATAAGAAAATTTATACGATTGAAGTTCAATGTGGATGTCTTGTAATGAAGTTGCTCCCCCTAAATTTTGCACTTCATTACTCAAAGAAAATGATATTCAATAAGCTCCCCCTATCGATATGAATACGATTTTTCAATTAAGTTCAATTCTTAATTCTCCCATATTAACATCAAGCAAATACTACAATTTAGCATGTGATGTTTTCATTTCCCCTTTTTACATCCATTTAGATAATTTGACTCTAAAACTATGGATGTTATTCAAACATTTAGGATTTGCAATGAATGGGTAAATGATATGTCAATTGAGCATGTATCCTAGACTAGAACCAATTTTATCGAACAATTTAGAGGATGTGAAAATATACCAACTTGAAGCTTGAATTGGTTCTACCCTTCATTCGGTGATGCACCCAGCTTTCAATTTGACTCTTAAGCTCGCCCGGTCACCACCGATTTCTTCCTTAAGCACCTACAAGTGTAGATTTAGGTACCCAAACAACTTTGGGTCCTTGAATGTTAGCTTTGGGAACCCAAACCATTTTGGTTTTAGGAGCCCACACATTTGAGGAAGTATGCTTTACAACTAAGTGCTTTCCATTTAAAGTTGTATAAGATGCATGGTTATTCAATTTGGCATTAAATCCTAAACCATGTTTTTGCAAAGATTGTCTTTGACTTCCTAATAGCATGTTAAGCATCTTAGTTCCATGTGTGAACCTTTCTAAATATTTTCTTAATTGCACATTGCAAGCTTGAAGATCTAGTTGTTCACAATCTATAGGTGTTGCTTTTAATTTATCAAGATTCGTTGCATTATTTTCAAGTCTAGCAACCACCTCATTTTTCTCATTTGTGCATGTTTCAATTTGGCTTTGGAGATCTTTGATTAACTTTCTAGCACTTTTATTCTTTTCACAAATGATCTCATATTATTTAACTAAGTCATGGAATGCATTTTGAAGCTCATCATGTGTATAATTTTCATTATTTGCACTAGAGTTTGAGCTATCACTATAATATGACTTAGTTGAGCATGAATTATTAGAACAAGAGTTAGATTCTACCTCACTTTGATCTTCAATAGCCATGAAGCATGAGTGAGCCACCTCTCTTCTACTTTGCAAGGAAGACGAAGATGATGATGGTGATGAAGAGTCATCCCATGTAGCCTTGTGTGCTTCCTCCTTCCTTTCTCTTCTCTTGCTCTTCTCCTTTTCTCTTCTCCTCTCCCTTCTCTCCTTTTTCTTCTCCCCTTCTCTCCTCTCATTCTCACTCTCTTCCTTCTCCTTCTTCTTTTCTCTCTTTTCACTTCTTCTACCTCTTCTTTCATTCTTTTCTTCTTTATCCTTCTTGAGGTATTTGAAGAAGTCTTTGGCTAGGACTTCAATGTCCTCATCTTCTACACTCCTCCTTGGTTGGTCAATATTTGCATGTAATCCCAAGATTGGTTTGTTCTTGGAGGCTTCCTTCTCCTTTCGATGGTTAATTTGGAGCTCATAAGCCATGAGATTTCCAATTAACTCCTCCATCTTGAGTTGGGAAAGGCCGTGTGCTTCTTCAATTGCGACCACCTTATCTTCCCAATCGTGACTTAGAGATCAGAGGAATTTCCTTGTCATCTCTCCTTCATTTAATCTTCTTCCAAGAACCAAAAGACAGTTAGTGATATTGGTGAAGCGAGTGTTCATTTCGCTTATGTTTTCACCGATTTGCATAGAAAAAATTTCATATTTATGCATGAGGAGACTAATGCGGATTTCCTTAGTTTTGCTATCCCCCTCATGATGCATTTGCAATCTATGCCATATTTCATATGCACTTACACAACCCCTAATCCTATTATATTCACCCTCATTAAGGCCACAATACAAGATGTTCATAATTTTCGAATTCATTTCGATTTCTTTCATTTTGGGTCTTGTAAGTGAATCCAATTCATCTTCATTTGGGGGTGTGTATGGATTTTGAAGAAACATCCAATACTTAAGGTCATTAGAAATTTGGAAAATCTTCATCCTATTTTTCCAATAATCATAATTTGACCCATTTAGCAAAGGACGTCGAGTTGTGCATAATCCTTCTATGTGATTAGATGAAGTAGAGGCCATGCTAAAAATACGATTAAGTATGAGAATTAGCTAACCTGGCTCTGATACCAAATGTTGGATCGTGTGGGTTATGGGTCCACAATACTAATCACAATTAATCCTAATTACCTACTTGTTTGAACTTTCAAAGATATGCAGCAGACTTAAACTAACAAACAAGCAAATAAAGACTAGAAATGCAAACCACGATGGACACGGGGGTTTTACAGAGGTTCGGCCACCGCCTACGTCCTCTCTTGCAAGCTCCGCTCGACACTTCGAGCTCCGCTCATGACTTCACTATCCACTCCCCGTTCCGGGCCGAGAGAGAACGCCTTTTACAAAACAAGCACCGCGAACACCCTCGCTTGCTTGACTTTCTTCTCTCACAATCCGAGAGGAACACTTCGGGCTTTCACCGAAGTCCTTGCTTCTTCACAAACGAAAACTTGAGTGGAACACACTCTCTAACTTGATCACACTTAGCTTATGATGTGGAATTGATGCTAAGGTGTGGAAATGTAGGCTTGGAGTGTTGGATTGGGGAAATTTGACTTTGGGAGTTTCTCTCTAATGTATTGGACAAGTAGTAGTGGAAGAGATTTTTAAAAATGTGTTTTACAACTCTTTATATAGGCATTAGAGAGCATAGATCCATTGTGGTTGATTGGGTGAGTGTTGGTTTAGGATACACAAAACAGAAACTCGCAGGACCCAATTCCAATCTCATAGAACAAGCATGCAACACATTTCAACTAAATTTAACACACAATGAAACCTTAAATTAGTCCACATTTTAACATGAAATTGTCTTAACACACAATTAAATCGTAGTCTGAATGCATTAAACCACAATTTAATTACAACTAAGGTGGAGAGAATACTTTAACGGGAATTTTGGTCTGCCTACATTATTGTGGGACCTTCGAAAGCCGACAACGGTACACCCGAGTTATCCCACCAACATCATCTTCGGCAGCCCCATCGTCATCACCTGTTTCGACTTCAAGAGCTTGGAATGTGTGCTTTCACCGACGTGAAATGATGAACCTTCACCCTAAAAGAATGTGGTACTACGTGATTCTTGAGTCAGTATTCCTCCATCGGAAGCAGACACCCCTGTGAAAATGAAATTATCCTCTTCATCAAGTGACACTCCTATTTTGGGAAATTTTCCTCAGAATCTTGACGATCTGGTTTGGAGCTTAGACCTTCTGAAAACTTCAATGATGGATCTACATTCTTGAAGCACGCCATCATTTCCTTGATATTTTTCTTCAATTTTGACATTATTGGCCACATGGGATTGTGTGCAGAATGTATCCCTTCAAGCTGGTTAATATTTTCATGCAACCCGTGTAATCCATAATTTGCAAAAAATACGACAATTAGGAGCAAGATATACAAATGAAAACCTTAAGTAAAAAATTAAAAAACTAAATTCCTTACGAAACAACGATCCCTAGCAGTTGCATGCCTATAGTTTGATAATTCTGCATCCTCAATTCTTCTCGTCAACCATCGCATGATAATCTTCCAATACCACTCCATATAAATACGTCTACAACTAGTTGAGTCTTCTGGTAGTGAAAGTGCCTCCATCTGCACAAACTCTCAACGATGTGACCATGCTTGAATGTATAATTGCTGCTCTTGCAACCAGTTTACTCAAGGCTTTCCCTGAGCCTTCTTCATCGTGCAGATCTCCATTAATTCTGGAATATGTTGCCGCATTACAAACTGACACATCACCTTCTCCAGCATGTGCAGCGGCAACTCCAAAACAAACCATCCATGTTCTACTTATCCACACATCATGTCCATGCCTACAATCCATAGGTAATGCCATCATATCTACATCTTCGTAAGGGTCCAAGAAACTTGATTTTCTTCTTGATCGTTCAACTCATTTCTTTAAAATTCAATCTGAGCCGTCTTCAGATTGTTGACCCACGACCTTGGAGTCCGCCAACATGAACCTAAAGGACACAATGGAAGTTACACACCGGGACTTCTAGATGGTCGTTCGACATGAAGATGTTCCCAACACCAAATCTGTAACAATGTAAGGAAACCAACTACTTATTTCCTTTTTTCAGACAAGCCTGATCTAAATAGTTGTAAGTATAGCCAACTATGCAGCTCCCCAACTGTAGTTTCCACATTCGAAGAGATTCTCCAACAAGAGTAAATATCTAAGGTGGACTTTGTTTCCACTCTTATCGCCTACTATCCTGAATCCTAATTGAAACAAAATGTAGGCTCTCGTGTGTTGCAACACCTACCCATATGTTGCATCTGGCACCACAACACGATAATTCTGATGCAACCACTGCACCATCAGGTATCCCCCTTTCACTGCAATCGCCGTCTACCCAACAAGTTCATGCAAATATCAGACCAATCATGATCTAAAGTCGTACAAACTGCCAGACCGTCAACATGGAGACTAGTAAGAATAACTACATCTTGTAGCGAGGTCATCATCTCTCCGTGTCTAAAATGGAAGGTGTAAGTCTCAGACCTCCACCTCTCCACCACAACATGGATCAGATTCCAATCTAGTTGCACTTGTTGCAAACAAGATACTGTAGCAAATCTAGCAATCTCTAACAAATCTCATACCCCATCATCTTCCACATTCCACGTGTTTAACTGCATGTCGTGCTCGATACACTTAATATCCGTCAATTGCTCCTGAAAAAGATAATTAATTACTTAAGGTCTAAAATAAACCAATACACAAAGTTTTTCATTTGATAATCAAAATACTTAAATTTTTGAGAATCGAAGATGATCTATGATCTTTCTGTAGTATTAGGACTGAAGGGTCCACAGGACTGGGAGAATCATGTGAAGTAGACATTTTTTCAATTGTTGAAAGAGAATTAACTAAATAACATGAGTTAGTCTTGGGTTTAAATAAAACAATCCAAACCAATTTCATACCAAAAAAATTCTATATTTCTTACTTATATACTTTGTATAAAGAAATCTCAAAGTACATGCGAAATTGGTGTTGTTGCAAATCAAATATTGAATTGTAAGCAATTTATCTCTACGTAACCAGCATATAACTGAGTCAAATTGTAAAAATCAAACTCAATAATACAAACATAAAATATATGAAAAAATTATAACATTATATAATTATTTAGAGTTTAATACATTATTCACAGTCAACCCAATTTCAAACACTATATAATTATTTAGAGTTTAATATGTTATTCTCAATCAACCCAATTACAAACCAAAACAATCTAAACATAAATTACATTATTCACAATCAACCCAATTTCAAACATTATATAAATATTTAGAGTTCAATACATTATTCTCAATCAACCCAATTTCAAACCAAATCAATCTAAAGTAATCAACCAAACACCAATCAATCCACATAAATCCAAACAAATCTACAGAAATCCAATCCACACAAATCCAAACCAATCCAATCCATACAAATACAAACTGATCAAGTAAAAAATTAACAAAAAATAAACTAAATATACCTTAAAACAAATGAAACACGTGGAACTAGAACCGAGAGCTCAAAAATTGCCGGAGAGAACGAGGAAAGGAGCAAACCCGTTTTGGGATGAAGTAGAGAAAAGAGGGCCAGAATGTCGTGTTTTACCCTAGGCAAAAATGACATCTCGGATGTCGTTTTTACAAACCTTAAAAACGACATCCATGATATCATTTTCCCTAAGGGTAAAAATGGTACCTATGGTGTCATTTTTAAGGTACATAGTTTGTCAATTAAATTTCTCACGTACATATTCTTCCAAAAAAATTTGTGATTATTTCAAAAAAAAACCTATAAAATATCCATTATTTTGCTTAGCCATTATGGCATAATATATAATTTTGATAACAATCTGCCAAGAGCAGGCTAAGACATAGTTGTCCGAGGAGGAGACGCGTCGAATTAGACTAGTTTCAACAAATTCTCTTTGACACTTCTCACGTTCGAGCCTGCATTCCTCCAAAAGGTGCTAGCGCACCACCACCTCGTCATCCATTCCTTCTTTATCTGCCTCATTTCCTCATCCGAGGGTGTCTGGTTAGTGATGTATGTAAACTTAAATTTTAAATCTTTGATTTTAAAAAAATATTTTTCAAGATGAATGACAATCCAATAAAAATAATGTATTTTAAAAATAGGTTATTGTACATATTAATGTGTTTGACTAAATAACACACTTTTCGAAAAATCAAAGTTTTTAAGAGAAAAAGGGTTATAATAATCAAAGGTTTCAAAAAACGTAGATTTATATCGTCTTATTCATGATTATTAATTTAAACACCCTCAATAAGTACAATCTCCCCATTGCGCTCAGAAAATTACATTTGTTTTAAAACTTTTTTTAATAATATAGTTTCTCTAAAGAATCATATAGTAATCTAGGCTATCAAAACAGAATATAATTACCGATTGTAGCCAAGGGATACGGTGAATATCTTCAAGGGATAATTATAGTTGAAGCTACTAATTTATATGGATTGAAACCTAACCCCACCAACCCAGCGATCCTAACCCCAATGCAAAGTTGTGGATAGGAAACCAAACCACCACAAAACATGCGGCCTCACTTCATTTCCCACCAAAACAAAACGATCCTCTTCCGATACTCTATGGATTCCATAACGGCCACCACACCTCCCCTAAACATACGTCCTTCCTCCTCTTCTTCTCTTTTGATCTCGGAAGTCAAAGCGGCACCGGAAAGGCTCCCATTGGCGCAGACGTCGAGGAGAGAGATGGCCTTGGTCTCGGTAGTGGTGCCGCTCGGCCTCTCTCTCCTACCGCGGACTTCGGAGGCGCGCGAGAGGAGGAGCCGTAAGGTCATCCCTCCTGAGGATTACATCACTACTCGTAAGTTCTCGGTAATTATTTTGGTCATTTTCAAAAGTAAAAGTTACTGTGTACTACATACATCTGCCTGATTGTTTGGTTTTTAACAATACGATGAAGTGGACCCATAAAACTCACATGACATCAGACCTTAGTCTAACGCGTTTTGGACATACTAGACTGCTAAATGTCGTCCGTAAATTACTTAAATCGTCCATGTCAATTATCATTTTGTCATTCTCTCATTTTTACTTATTTCTGTTCCCAACATGCTTTCTTTTCATACTACAATAAAAAATAACCATGATTAATAAAATCAGAATACGAGGGTGGAAACCCCTGCGGGTGACACTAGCCCCCGCAAAGCGAGCGAGCAGAGGAAGCGCGCTTTGCAGACTTTTTTTATTTCGACACTCTATTATTGTACTCCGGATATTGATCTGTTTACCTGTTTATTTACGTTTGTGTTTCCCCCCCACCATCACCATCGAAATCTTGCAACAGAACCTGAAATAATTTGAATCATCCTAGCCGGACGCCCCAATTTGTTTTTTCACGGGACATAATGAGTATTAAATGGATTGTGAAGAACAAAATGATAATTGAGACGGATGATTTAAGTAAAAATCGGACGACGAATAGTAATTCCATGGATATATGGTATGTTAGATATATATTATCTTCGATATATATTTCGCTTATATATTCATACATTATGTTCACATACAAACTAATATGTGATAACATGGGTATCAGACCCTTGTGGGATCGAGTCCATTAATGTATGTGATATATATATGTATATATATATATATATATATATATATATATATATATATAGAGAGAGAGAGAGAGAGAGAAACGGGGTTGTTGGATCTTATATAGCTAACTTAGCTGTGTCACTCAAAATTAAGATATTTTAAAGTTGATTTTTTGAAATCAAACTTAATCACATGTATTGTTAAGCTATAACATATTAAAATTTTAAGTCAATCAAAGTTAATTTCACCGTTGATCTAAAATGCTCATATTTTGGTGAATTTATTGAATTATGAAGTGTTCGAATCAAGGTCTACAATGATCTATTTGATCTGAAATTTTCACCACATATTCCTTATATATGGTACATCACACTCATAAATTTTCGTAGAAAAAACTGAACAGAAGTAGCTGAAAATGCAATACCACAGCCAACCCATTATATATATATATATATATATATATATATATATATATATATATATATATATATATATATATATATATCATCTCCAACATTGTCCTATGCTGAAGGTTACATAGGTGGATATTTGAAATATGATCTCTTACGATGTTAATAGCAAGCAAGCTTAATTTCTCACACTAACTCAAAATCGCATCACCTCCAACAACTCATTGCTTATCTACATGTAGACATAAAAAATAATCCTAGTTACAATTTATCTATCATAGGGAACATGCACGTTGGTAAATTGATAGTCTGCATCTAGGGTTGTAAATGGGTTGAGTCGGGTTTGGGGCAGGTTAGGGTCGCCCCGCACCCAACCGTCACGGTTTGGAGGGTTGCGGGTTAGGTTCGAGACGGGTCAGGGTCAACGCGCACCCGACCTGCCAGGATTTGGCGAGTTACGGGTTTGGCGAGAAACCTGCCCCACCTCCTTAGTGGGCTGCTGAGAGGTTGACAGGTTGGTGGGTTTTCATATTTCAAAAATATTAAAATACTGAAAATTCAAAAAAAACTAAATAAACAATATATTTTAGTAAACTATGAATTTATATTTGGGTTAGGATTTGGGAGGCTTAGATTAAGTTTTAATTTGAAGGCTTGGAAACTAATAATAACTTAAATAATAAGTTTAGGCATAAGTTACATTTATATATTTATATTTGTATATAATATTTTTAATATTTATTATTATTTTATTTTAGCAGATTGGCAGATTAATGGGTTTGGGTTTTTGCTCGACCCTAATCCGACCAACTAAGGAAGCGAGTTGTTGGGTTAGTAGATTTGATTTTCTAAACGGATTGTAAATTGCAATCCTAACTCTGATCCACCGGGTCAAGCTTTGTGGGTTGGCGAGTTTGACGCTCCTCATTTACACCTCTATCTGCAACAATGCTAACAAGAGTTTTTTCTTCTACCCTACAAAGAGATGGTCTAGCAACTACATTTTACAGAAAAGATGTCCTATTTTATTATTAAGATAAAATTTCATCTAAGATTCTCGATCAGGTTCGATTTTCGACTTGGGGTGTCATCCTTGCTCAAATTCAACTATCACCACTGACCTATAGCATAATCGATTAACTAATATATAATCATTTGGATCAATTTTGACGGCTATACATAGATGTGAGCTCGAGAAAACACATTTAGGTAATCACAGATTAGTTTAGAATTCTCACATTGATTTGAACTTGATGCAAACTCAAATTAGCTCATTTTAGAAGTGAGCAGTGACCCATAGCTTGTTAAGGTTGCGTTTGGATGCGGTATTTCTAAATTCCTTGGATGCGGGTTAAAAGCCCCCCGTTAGTGGTGCTCTAAAAGGTCATGTGTTTTTTGTTATTCTGGGTTTGATATCTCTAACAGTTACCTATTCTTTAAATGAAGTTGAACAAAAACTCTGACATGAAACTTCAACAACATTCCAATTGGAACTAAAAGTTGATAATACATACACTTGTGTTATGTATCTATAAGAACCTAAAAAAAGTACTAATGTTCTTAATCAAATTATTGTTAAATGGGTACATCAGTACATGTTCGTTTGTTTGGTTGTTACCGGTCATCTAATTGGAAGTGGAATAAGCATGAACGAGTTCAGGTCAGGTTGGACTCGAGCCAACCCGGTTCGATTGGCAACCACATTCCCTGCGGATGAACTTGGACCAAATTTGGTGTAATTTGTCAAATATAGTTCCAAAGACAGTAGTCAAATACGGACAAATAACATGTGGGATCCGAACATTGAAAATTCAGTTTGTAATAGCTCTTCTTTAATGCTTCATTTATTTGTGCACATATAATTATAGAAATCATGAAACTTTAGGATGTTGTTTTCTTGTATTTTCGAAAAAATATTGCGAAATTTGAACTTGACTAATGTGGTACTAGGTAGTTAGTATTACTGGAACAGATGCTCAAAAAACAAATTAAAGTTTTGATGTCTTGAATGTTATCCAACATCCTACATATTTTTGATATTCTGTCTTCAGATGCATAAATGACGCCCTTTAAAATTTGCAATTTTGGCATTGTAAAGCATTGTGAAACTAGTAATAGCTGCTCTCTTTTGGCCTTCCCTATATAAAATACATAACTATATCAAACTTTCCCCTCTAGAAACTCGATTATCACCTCCATTTGATGAATGAGGTTCAGGCAAAGGCTATGTCCTGCGAAATATTTCTCCATTATCCCTTAATTAACTGGATCGTTACCTTTTCCCTTCCTGAAGCAATCTTAGATGGTGTTGGATGTTCAATAAATTACTTTTATGTGTAATGAAAATCTGGAACCCTTTTTTCCATCACATGAAAATGGAGTAAATTATTTTGTGCAACCATACCCTGAAAATGCGTCTCTCTGTTTTTGACTGGTAAAATTTTAACATGCAATCAGCTGATGGACTGAAATACTATGATCTTGTTGAGGGCAAAGGGCCAAGAGCTGATAAGGGCTCAACTGTACAGGTCCAACTGTTTGAAATTTGATGACACTTTTCTGCTGTTACATTGCAATTCTCAATAGAATGAAACAAAATATGTTGATCTTAATATGAATAGTTACTAATGCTTTGCAGGTTCATTTTGATTGTGTCTACCGTGGTATCACAGCAGTCTCAAGTCGCGAGTCTAAACTTTTAGCAGGCAATCGCAGCATTGCACAAGTAATTTCTAACATATCAAGATGCCCACTTGTTCTCATTACAACCTTGTATTAGCTTAAAAATTTGCTTAGTTACATTATCACCAATTGGAAGACTTTTTGATGTGTCAGTGTCAACAAAATAATTGGTGCTTTACCTTAGTACATTATATAGCTTTCAAGGAGGCAAAGAAGAATATGGTTTGTATAAATTTAGAGAAGCAAATGATAGCCTTTTAGAAAATGTTGTAAAAGATAAAACAAGTGATACCAATCATGTTGGAATAACGCTAGGCAAGACATTGGTGGTTAGTATCACTAATAGCACCTAACTAAATTCCCAATAAATTGGGAACTTAAAACATGCAGTTTTCATTCAATAGCTTCTGCTTGAAGTTAAATTTACTTGCACGTTTTTGCAACAACACTGGAGTAGAAGGAGCTCACACTGATCCCATTGGCCTAAAGACGTTTTAGATGGTTGATGTCTTAAGTTCCCATGCAATGCTTAAGCTTTGCTAATTATTCTTAATTAAAGTCGTGCTATTGAAAAATTAGATGATTCAGCCAAAATGTTAGATGGGAAAGACTTTGTATTAAATATTTAGGTCATGATAGATGGCTACTAGATTTTAATATAATTTTTTATTTATTCAATTGAGACTGTAGGATGCTAGATTTCTAATATGTTAAAATAAAAGGTGCTAATTTTTTTCTGTGTTGATGGCTGAAAATATTGTAACTTTGTAAGGTTTTACTTTGGTAGTAGTGTGTAACACAGATTCACTGGGAAACTAAATGAGTTTATAACTGAAAAGCAAAAACCAATTCTAAGGTCCTCTTGTCGAATCTAACATAAATGTGTTATCTTTGAGTTGTTGAGTCCAAACAACCACAAATAACTGCTGTAATTATTAAATGGAACAGTTTTTCTTTCTTAGGATGCCTCCAATTTTATGAGTAATCATTAAGTCAACCTTGTAGAAGGTGTTTCTACATTTTGTTATCTTTTAGTTTTCCCCTTCAAAATCGATGAGCATGTTTTTACGTTTTCTAGAAAATTTCATAGTACACAATGAAACCATGATACAACTCGTTAATGGTATCTTCCAATCAAATCATTAATTTCATATATTATTGTTGCTATCAAAAGCATGTCAAAATATCCTACAGTAAATACAGAATTTCTCATGAATGTTGTAATATTTTTCTTCATACCAAGATTAATACCATCTCTCATTTACTATATGCTCAACAAGCTCTTTCGACATCCAATTAGCCTTATGAATTCAAAGTTGGAGCAACACCGGGAAAAGAAAGAAAACGTGAATTTGTAGACAATCCAAACGGGCTTTTCTCTGCTCAAGCTGCACCCAAGCCTCCTCCAGCAATGTACTCTGTAGTTGAAGGCATGTGTGTTGGCGGAAAGGTGAATCGAACTGTTTCTGTTATTTTCTTGGATTATCTATTCATCTTCTTTCTTTTCCTTAGACATTGTTTTTTTTTGGATATTATTAACCGTAGAAAGGCGTAGGTTAAACTTCAGTCCTTAGTTAAACTTCAGTCTTATGCTGCAATCTTTAACTGTCACGTGTTGCGTTTAATGTTGTGTTGCAGCGGACGGTAATCGTCCCTCCAGAGGTTGGGTATGGACAGAAGGGAATGAATGAAATCCCGGTAACTGCCTCTACTAGACATCCTTAATTCATAACTCCTTAATTATTCAGAGTTCTTCTGAAAATCAAAACTTGTGAGACAAAATCTCATTAGTTCCTTTACATTCAAGTTGAGTTGTGCTCATTTTGCAGCCTGGAGCCCAATTCAATCTAAATGTAGAGCTCCTGCAAGTGATCTCACCATCTGACAAATAAGTAATTCAGTTTGGAAAGGAGATGAATCCTCGTTGATATTTCATTGTCAAGTGATTCACTTGAAAATTCATGTTGGTTGGAGGGAAATAGGTACAGTAGGGCTTACGTCTTGGCTTTGTTTATTAGTGCCATATAATGGAAGTGCCATTTTTGAAATAATAAATTGTTCCTGAGACATGACAAACTATTTTCACTCTACAAATTTTACTTACGTTCTCCATCAGAGTAATATGTTGAATATATTCAAGTGGAATTTTTGTGGTGATAGGAAGAGAACCTTTTTTTTGTTAATTAACTCTTTCTTTATATATCAAATGTCATGTAATACACCCTATATATATAGCACCTACTACATCCAAATACTTAATGGACTTTAACACTAATTAAACCAAGGTAGTAAATACATTTAATTGACTCATAACCTCTTGGTTTAGGAAACCAAAAGAGGGACAACATTTTTCATCCGTCGAAGACAAACAGTCTTTGGCCAAATTATCTTGTTCTACCAAGATATTTTGCACATTTGCGTTTAGTTTCTTTTCTTTTCAACATCCTCCCTCAAACTCAAATGTCTTCCATCCTTCACTCCGAGTGCTCTTTTGCAATTGCCGAATGGTGTCGTTGGAAGAGGCTTCGTGAATATGTCAGCTACTTGATCATGGCTCGTGACGTGATTTATTTTCACGTCTCATTCCTTCACATGTTCTCGTATGAAATAAAATGATACGTCAATATGCTTGCTCCGTTTGTGGTGCACCAGATTCTTTGCTAATTCAATTGTCGATTTGTTGTCGACTCGTATCTCGGTTGCCTTGTATTGCAGAGGTTCTAGTTCCTGCAACAAGTTTCTCAACCATATCGCATGCATGATGCTACCATGTACTCTGCTTCAGAAGTTGACAATGTCACAATCGGTTGCTTCTTCGAGAGCCATGTGAAAGTCGTGTCTCCCATGAAAAATACATATCCCGATGTACTTTTCCGGTCATCCACATCTCCGCACCAGTCATTATCGGAGTAGCCAACAAGAGAAAATTTGTTAGTTTGCAAATAGAATAACCCAAGTGTTACCATACCTTGATATAACGAAGAATCCGCATAATGGTTTTCCAATGAGTATGTCTCGGCTCCTCTATGAATCGGCACTGTATGCGATGTCCGGTCTCGTGCATGTGGGATATTGTAAGCTTCCAACCAGACTTCTATACTTGTTAGGATCAACCCTTTCTACTCCATCAAATCGGGAGAGTTTTGCACCGAGCTCCATTGGTGTTCCGATTGGCTTGCTTTCCTCCATTTTGTATTTCTTCAAGATGTCTCTTGCAAACACCTCTTGAGAGACGAAAATTCCCGACTCTTCTTGTCTAACTTCAAGACCTAGAAAATATTTCATCAAGCCCAAATCTGTCATCTTGAATTCTCGAGTCATGCCCGCTTGAATTCTTCTATCATTTCCTCACTATTCCCCATGAATATGAGATCATCAACATACAAGGAAACAAACAACAAGTTACCTGTTTTCTTCTTTACATACAATGCATGCTCATATGGACATTGCATGAATCCATCTCCCTTGAAGTAGGTATCAATACGAGTGTTCGTTGCTCGAGGTGCTTGCTTCAATCCGTAGAGTGCTTTCTTCAATTTCAGCCCCTTTTCCTCCTTGTCGGCTTTCACATAACCGGGGGTCGTTCCACATACACTTCTTCTTCTAACATGCCATTTAAAAATGCCGACTTGACATCTATTTGATAAATTTTCCATTTAAATTGAGCCGCCTGGTATATGAGAAGCTGGATCATTTCCATCCTCGCAACCGGAACAAAGACCTCGTCATAGTCAATCCCCACTTCTGTCGATAGCCCTTTGCTACCAAATGTGACTTCTACCTTTCAATCTCACCTTGGGCATTCATCTTCTTCTTGTACACCCATTTTACTCCTATGGGTCTGTGTCCCTTCGGTAGTTCCACCAAATCCCAAGTCTTGTTCTTCTCGATAGCTTCTATTTCATCATCCATCGCAACTCACCTCTTCTTCGAATGTGATGTTTTCAGCATCTGCCAAAAGAGATACCACGTGCACCTCGCTTGTCACATCATATAAGTCTTGCAAATTCGTCATTTTTGGTTGTCTCGGCTCTTCATCATCATCGGATGTCAAGATGCTTGTTGGTGCAACTATGTGCATAGAGGTCAATGATTCTCCTTCCTCCTCCACATGTATCATCTCCCTTTGATTGTTCCAATCCCATGCACTTTCTCCATGTACATGGACATCTCGGCATACCACCACTTTTTTTTCAATCGGGTCAAAGAGCTTGAAACCTTTCGTTCGGCATGTGTTCATAAGCCACACTACCGAATACCTTTAGGTGTAACATTGTTTACTTTTGCGTACTCAAAGCTTCTTGTGGTGTTTTATCCGTCAAGTTTGCATGTGGACATCGGTTTGTACATAACTGACACATTACACTGCTTTGGCCCAAAATTCCTTTGGCATGTCTTTACTTTTTCTCATCGACTGAACTATGCCGAGAATAGTTTGGTTCTTCCTCTTGGCCACCCTATTTTGTTGAGGCGAGAAAGGAGCAGTCGAGAATCTCTTGATTCTTTGCTCCTCACAATAATTATTGAAAGCGAATGATGTGTACTCCCCTCCTCGATCTGCTCTCAATGCCTTGATGTAGAGCCCAATCATCTTTTGAACCAACACCTTGAACTTTTTGAATACTATGAGCGTTTCAGATTTCTCCTTCAAAAACTAAACCCAAGCCCTCCTTGTAAAATCATCAAGAAAGAAATAAAGTACCTTTTTTCACGGAGCGACTTGTGCGTAATCGGGCCACATATGTCGGTATGCACCAACTCGATAGGATTTTTTTGCTTGACTGTTGGCCCTCCTTGGAAAGGTGTTCCTTGCATGCTTGCCGAGTACACATCCCTCTAATGCGTTTCACTTATGAAGCAGGGTGTATGGTCGGTCCGTGACCCAACAATTACCGGTGTAGTCCATGTCCGGTAGCCCATGCACCATGTCCTTCTTTGCTAACGTCCTTAGGCCACCATAGTGTAGGTGTTTGTACCGCAAGTGTCACAACCAAGCCTAGTCCTCCATGTTGACTTGCAAACACGTTCCTTGTACACTTCTCAAGTTGAGTTTGAACATGTGGTTTTTTGCCATCTCCACGCGAGCAACCAATCAATCTCTTTTCTCCTTTAAGTACAACGTCTAGTACGTCTTTCAAAAAACGGAATAGCCTTTCTCCAATAGTTACCCCATGCAAGGAATGTTTCTTTTCATGTTGGGCACATAATATCTATCCTCGATAGAATCTTCTTTGCCATCTCTAAGAGAAAAGGGGATTTTCCCTCATCTTTTTACTTGGACCTTCGATGTGTCTCTGAACGATACGTATCCGACTTCTATCTCTTCTATTCCTACAAAGAGATGCTTGTGCCCGCACATGTGGTTGCTCGCACCGGTGTCAAGGTACCACACGGTGTGTCCATCTACATAATGTCTTTGTAGGCCATCAAGAGAATATCGTTGTCTTCCTCATCCTCTTACGCAACTAGATTTGCATTTTTGATCTACTTTTTTATCAGACCAATACCCTTTTACATAGTGCACATATTTCCCGCAATTGTAGCAATCAATATTTGCTCGATTCGACCGACCACCTCTCCCACGACCGCGTCCTCGGTGATGCTTGTCTTGTTGACCAGGTTGACCCTCTTTTTCAGGGTTGTTGTTACCACGACCTCGACCTCCAGGATGACCTGATCCATGCCCACCACGGCCACGTCCCCTTCCTCGGTTATGTTGTGTGTACATCGCCTTTTCGTCTTTGATAGTTGCTTTGGCTTGTAGAGCCTCCTCGAGCGATTCATGTTTCTTCTTCTTTTTACGTTGTTCATGTGTCTCGAGAGAACCTATGAGGTCATCGACAATCATTTCTTCTAAGTTCTTTGATTCCTCAATTGCACATACAATGTTCTCAAAATTCTCAGTCAAGGATTGTAGAATTTTCTCCACAATCCTTGCATCAGTTAGAGGCTCTCTGTTGCGCTTGAGTTGATTTGTTACCATTGGCACACATGTGATATAATCCGATACTCCTTCCGAGTCCTTCATTTTCATGGCTTCCGACTCACCTCGTAGAGTGTGAAGATGAACTTGTTTTACCATGTTGGGACTGTTGAAGGCCTTTTGCAAAGTATCCCACCCCTCTATCGAGGTTGCCGCACTGGAAATCTTCTCGAATCCTGACTCATCTACTGCATGGAACATTAGGTTTTGGGTCATCTTGTCCTTCATCCGTGTCTCGTTCACGCCTTCAAATGATTTACCGGCAAGTTATTTGTTTCCTCCGGCTCCGTATAGCTGCTTTCAACAACTTCCCATATGTCTTGTGCACCGAGCAACATACGCATCTGTATGTTCCAATTGTTGTAGTTCGACTTTGAGAGTCGTGGTAACGTAATGTGCCCTAGCGATGTACTGTCGGAACAACGTCATCGGCTTTGGTACCAATTTGTTGAATATATTCAAGTGGAAATTTTATAGTGATTGGAAGAGAACTTTCTTTGTTAATCAACTCTTTCTCTATATATCAAATGTCATGTAATACACCCTATGTATATAGCACCTATTACATCCAAATACTTAACAGACTTTAACACTAATTAAAGCAAGGTAGTAATACATTTAATTGACTCATAATCTCCATCGGTTTAGGAAACCAAAAGACAGGCAACAGTTTTCATCCGTGGAAGACAAACAATCTTTGGCCAAATTATCTTGTTTTTTTACCAAGATATTTTGCACATTTGAGTTTAGTTTCTTTTCTTTCAACATAATCAAGATACATTCTTTCCTGAGGTATAATACCTCGATCTTCTTATTTACTTTTTTTATGCTTTCTATGATCATATGTATTCCTAAAAGATACCTAAATGTTACATGTTTAGTGCGATAAAGAAATATTAGTACTTCCGCCAAGCTAAAGGTGAACATAGTCGTACAGGGCTCATTTTGTTTTTTATGGGTCACTTGTGCAAAACGTAAAAATCGTGATGTGATTCAAAAATCGTAATTTGATGTCTTTGGTCGTACTATTATATCACGTGTTGTAACGTTCATGTTATTTTCAACAGAGTCATGTTCGTACTTATCAAAAAAAGGAAATAGTCATGTTCATATATATCACGTACCTCTTTACTTGAAACACTTAGAATTCATATTGTTAAGTCCTAACCTAATATTAGTGGTTAATCTTGGTTAGGAGGAAATTAGGAAAATTGGATTCTTGGTTGAAAGTTGGATTAGTGTTTAGTTTGCTTTGTTTGAGAAGAAGTTAAGAAAGGTGGATTATTAGTTTTGATTTAAGTGGCTTTGACTTGGGAGTGTTGATTTGTTGGCCTTTTAATCTTAATTTTGATAATTAACAAACTAATATTATGTACATCTTCAAGTAGAACATCATATTGTCAAATTGCATAGATATTGTGTATTCCTAACAATGTAGGTGATCAAACCAAGAGACTAATCAACTTCAAGATCAAAGCTCAAGACTTGTAATCAAAGCTCAAGGACTTCATATGTAATTTTCTATTTATTTGAGTTATAGATCAAATGTACATTTGATGCACAAAGGATAAACCCGTCTCTGTCGGTCGACCGTTTGCCTCTCGGTCTACCGAACATGTTCCCAACGGATGACCGAGTTTCCCTCGGTGAACCGTGTTCTTAGAGTCAGTAAGGAATTGATCCTCCTGGAATCATTGTTTCGGTGTACCGACCCATACCCGGTCAACCGTCTCCTTAGAATCAATAACCACATGATCTTCCTGGAAACCATGTGTCGGCTTACCGACCTCTACCCGGTCAATCGTTTCCTTATCCCAGTAGCTTCGAAATTTCTCTGGATATCTCTATTCGGTGTACCAAAAGAGTATCAGTCATCCGAATATCACTTGTGTCTTTGGCCTAAACGACTTCATCTTATTGGCCCACGTGGCACAAACTAACTCCAACAGACTTATCTTTTGTCGTTTAGCAACAACCTTTGAAACGTCCATATTGTTCTACAGATTTCCCTTCGGATTACGGAAGACTTGTTGTCAATCAAAACGTAACGGCTATTTTTCCACATAATATTTTAGCCGTTATCGATAAACCAATTTCCCAGGCAATGTCAGCAGAAAACCCGCACATGTATCGGTCAACCAACCTTGCCACGGTATACCGATGAAGATCACCAAGTCACAACAATTCTTTACTGTCCAATTGGAACGGTGAACCGAAGTGTTCTCGGTCAACCGAATTTAATTGCTCGATATTAGGAAACACTTACTGGAAATTGGTGAACGGTTATCCGACCCATAGTCGGTCAACCGAGTTATTCAATCTGACCAATTAACCCACATTTTGTCGGACGACCGTTGGTGTCCCGGTCGACCGAATTCGTCCTGAATTCTGCCCGAACTTTAGTCACATTTGTTTCTTATTGGTCCAAACCTCACAAACTTACCATAACGGCTCTATTTATTTTGAAGGCTAAATAAGTTTCACTGAAGAGACACATTTACACATCTTCTTGCCAAAAATCAATCCTACTCTTGTGCTCTCAATCTCCAAGCCTTCAAATCTCCACCAACTCTAAAACTTCCATTAAATTCACTCCAAGCTTAATTTCAATCCTTGAGTGCATTCAAGTTAGAGTTCAACAACCACATTCAATTTCTATTGTGTTGTAAAGCTTCGAGGAAGCACCCTCTCAGGTTGTGAGAGGAGATCCGAGCAAGGTGAGGGTGTTCGCAAGGCTCCGATTGTAAGAGGGTTTATCTTCGACCCGAAACAAAGATAACAGTGAATTCTCAAGTAGGGATCGGAGGAGCGATCGGAACTTGAGGAGAGGACTAGATCACGGTGGTATGATCGAACCTCCATAAATCTCTGGAGTCATTTTGCGGTTTGCAATATTTCTCTTATTATTTTAATTGTACAATTGTTTAAGAAAATTAGGAGATAATCTATTCACCCCTCTCTAGATTAGTGATCGATCGACTTACAGGGAGGTATGGTCGCCATAGGAGGTATGAGTTGGAGGAATGTGATGGAGTGTGGAGCATGGGAGGCCATGTCTGCCATGGTTTGTGTATGTGTTTTGAAAGGAAAACACACACCTCTCTGTTATTTCCCTCTCAACCTCAACTCGTCCCACCACACCATCTCCCTCTCCTCCTTGCCGAAGGTGACCTGAGGTTTCCAGAAGCTTGTTGGAGTTGTTGGCCGGAGGTAGAGAAGAAGTAATGTGGCACGTACTAGTAAGGCATGATCGGCGTGGAGCGTGACGTAAAGAGGCGACCATAGTTTCTTGGCTGTCAGAGGTGCATGGCTGCAAGGAGGGTGACTTCTGGAGACGATCGGAGCTTCGACGAACGTGTTAAAGGTATGTCAAGTTCATTTATTTTGCTCACACAAAGCGTGTGAGGGTGTTGTCTCGTCGTCGGATGGCCGGAGGCCTCACCTACGACAAGGGTTGGCTGGAGGACGGGGCACGAGCTGGCAAGGCTAGGCAACGCCCAAGTGTAGCCCAAACGTGCCAAGCATTGCCTAGGTACGCAGGCACGCAGATGTGGAGGCTGAAGCGCATGGAAGCGAGGAACGAGCGTGTAGGCGTGGGCGATCGAGCACGTTGGCACGGAGGCGAGACCCTAGTGCATGGGCGCGAGCAAGACGCAAGCACGTTGCACGAAGGCGAGTCGACACCATTGAAGCAAAAGCTTTGTTTAGAACTATTTTCTCGAAAACCCTTGTCCTCGGTTTGTGGTTGAGCAGGGAGGTGATAGTAGGTGCGTGATCGTGCCTGCCCAGGAACCGCCGAGCGAGAATGTGTAGCCAAGTGTCAAACTATTTTCTCGAAAATCCGTGTCCTCTTCGTGCATGAGCTAGGA
Organism: Triglochin maritima; assembly: GCA_963682175.1. Taxonomy (NCBI): domain Eukaryota; kingdom Viridiplantae; phylum Streptophyta; class Magnoliopsida; order Alismatales; family Juncaginaceae; genus Triglochin; species Triglochin maritima. The sequence continues at coordinate 20,381,021 of OY821779.1, forward strand.
GCTGACGGTATGGGCACTGATTGTGCCTACCCAGGACCGCCGAACGAAAGAGTGTGGATGTTTGGTACACGTGCCACATTGTGTGGATAAGCTTTAGTTTGGTATATCACATCTCATTGGCTCACCCTATGTAGTAGACTTGAGGGATCGCAGATCCCAATGCATTGTTGTTACGCAGCTCTACAAAGCGAGATGACCGTCCGACCCTTGTGTCGGTGGAGATGGCCATTTGGACTTGTTCCGGCGAGGATGACCGTCTGGGCTATGGCACGACTCTGCAGGTATGGTCGACCAGAGCAACGACTCTGGCGGGAGTTGTGGTCTGAGGACCACGAGATCATATATGTATCTATGACTCGGAAATGCGTGCGACCCTCACTGAACCTGTCATGATTAATGTAGTCGCGGGTGGGGGTGTGTCACGTACTCTTCGTAAGACCACGTGTGCCTGCGGTGGGTGCCCTCAGGTGACCCAATGTTGTTAGTGGGACTGTTGTCCATTTTGCCTATGTTGGGGAATGTTTCCTTGTTGTACCATCATACTATGTGATACCAGTATGTTAGGTTCATTGTATTGTACATTCATATTTTAGATGGACTTGGTATACAAAGTTTTCATTATGAAAACTCAAGCATTTTATCATGTGGCATTTCAGGGCTTCGTTAGGTGTGGAGTGGGTGGCGACTGAGGATGAGTAGACCGTGGACAAAATCCTCTTGTCTTGTATCCTAGGTTGTTGTTAAATGTATTATGTACTTTCCTGTCTTCGTTGTAACCAAACTTTGAACCCTCTTGTAATGGTGCACCATATGATGATTATTATGAGTAATTTCCCCGTTCTTTCTGGATTTATGTTTCTTCAATTATCGTTTTAAATTTTCTACTTTTCGGGGGTGTTACACATATGGTATATAAACACTAGTGCAGAATAAGGAATAAGCATCTCCCAATACACGTAGGTCTCCCATACATTTGACGTCTATATATATATGTTGCGTTTACTAGTAGTCGACGTCTATACTCACATATAGACAACAGTTTTTTTAATAACCAACGTCTATACGTCGTTTAAATAATGTTAAAAAATAAAAAAGGAACCAAGATTTTAAACTCACAAACCTTCAAAGGTGAAACTCACTTAAACTAACATGACTCATGTAATTCTAACTCCAATCCAAAATTTGATCAGAATAGGCATCGATTATGCCAATTGGCCGATGCCTATTCTCCATAAAAGGGTATACGTGTTGGTATTCAAATTATCTGATGCCTATACTATATGCTTATAGATGTCGCATGGTCTTTATGATCGATGTCTATATCCCCATAAAGGAGTATAGACATCGTGTGGGCTCTGTAGCCGATGTCTATAGGTCAAAATAAAACCCCAAACTTGACCCCATTCGCCCCCAAACCCCAAAATCTCCTTGACCTCCACTAACCCTTCCGAACCCAAAACCCTGGACACCATGACAAATATCTGACCAAACCTTAGCCACCCCAGCCTCCACGACCTCGACACCTCCTCCACCACTGCAGCCTCTGCGTCCTCGAATCACCTCCGCCACTGCAGCTCCCGGACTCGATTCCCACAAAAAGGTCGACACATTTTGATGTTGCATTGGTTTCCATATTTTGCTCGGTAAGGGTTTGGGTGAAAGTCGGTACATGCTCATGGCTTGTTCAATTCTCCACCTATTGAAGCATATTTCCAGAGTAGGGTTGGGTGATTGTTGTTTTATATGTTGTGTCACATTTGGCAACTGATATTCATTTGGTGAAGTTGAATTTTTTGTTTGTTGTCTTGATTTCTCTCCCGGATCTTATGTTGTATGTCAAATTTTCTTTTAAAAAATTGTCTAGATTAGAGTAGAGGTGATATGAATATGTCATTTTGGATGTGTGTTGATGGTTTGAATATATGAATATGTCAAATATTTGTACTTTCCTTGTAAGTACGTTGTGAAATGTTTGGTGTTTAAATGAGAGTTGAGATATATTGTAAGATGTATTGATGTTTATCATATTTGTAGCTTTTGTGTTCCTGAAGATTTAAGCATTGTATGGCTAATGTCAAAAAACAACAAAAAACAAGTGGAAATCAAAATGTTTGTCAATTGGAATGCTAAGATGGACTTACTTTTGATCAAAACGAATTTGCAACTCTTGGTATAAGTTGTGAATACAATTGAAGATCAAGATAAATATATTTTTGTTATGAAATCCAAAGGTCTTGGATGATTCACTTTCTCCCCCCATTACTCCATCAACCTCTCACATTCTCATTTGTAAACTCTTGTAACATACACCCTTTCATTTGCCCCCTTTAGCCTATAAATAGGAGACCATTGTAATACTTTGTGTATTGAAATACAAACAATTATTCTCCCTAAATCTTCATCTTCTTTGTTCCATATCTTTTCATTTTATAAAACGTTATCAAAACGAATCTCTGTCAGTCAAGAGAACTCAATCTCTTCTAAGGTCCTTCTGATCTTGATCTTATGCATATTTAGCGTATATATATGTTATTTGATATATTGACATATTTCACACGATTTATAGCTAAATTAGTTTCTTCATTACCATTCCTCGCATCGTTTTGCTTCCACACGATATGATTTGATCAATGGTTTCTGATTGACATCATTTCATGCATATCTTTGTGTCTTATATCCATTATCTTTCACCCACACAATGCTACGTAACGAGTTTAATGTTTAGTTTTCAGGAATAAGTAGGTTTGAGAAGGAGAGACTCTAAAAGGACTTAAAAGGAGGAAAAAGGACTGAGTTGAGAGACTCGAGGACTAAGATGCAAGATTGAAGGACCTGAATGCAAAATAGAAGGACCAACGAGCAAACAAGAATACTCCACACCATCATGGGGAGTTTTTTGGCAATTCTAATCAGTTCGGAGCTCCAACAAGTGAAATAGATGCATCAAAGACCAAAAAATACATCCAGAAAAACCCAGAAGCAAATCCAAAGCGATCTGAACACTGTCGACCGCTAATTGGCGGTCACTTTTAGTCCGGATCCGCTAAGATTTATGTGGGGCGTGTATTAGTGTGTATTTAGTCTATTTCTGGTATTTGTTTAGTCCCATACTGGGGGATTGTCCCGGATTACCTTTCTCGATGACTATAAATAGAACTCTCCCTCCTCTCTTGTACCCCAATCTCTCTCTTGGTGGCCATCCTCTCTACTAGGAGTTAAAGCCTTGAATCAAAAACCCTGGTGGAGATAGGCTACTTGTAATTGAGTGAGTAATAATAGATGTTTTCCTTTAGTTATGTTGTGTCTTTCTTAGTTTAATTTCCTTTCATATGCTTGTATGCTTCTTTAGTTTTATATCCTTTTAGTTTCTTTAATATTTCTTGCTTGCTTAGTTTAGTTTCATTTCAGTAAAATGTTTCATTTTAATGTAGGTTGTAGTGTAATGATAAGTGAGTAGTTCCATCCCCATTTGGGGGGGGGGGGGGGTGGAGAAATGTGAGATATGATCATGTGGTGTATTAAGTGTGTGTTATCTTAATCCCTTGAGCCTTATATGATTTTCATAACCATCTAATGGGATTTCACTCTTGTCTTTGATATGCTAATGCTCTTGAATGAAGCTTAGCTTATGCTTAGATTAGTGAACCCATTTTATGGGGAATGATAATGTGAGGATATGGATGGAATTGATGAAGGAAACATGATTTGTAGTTGCATGTACTCTTGTTGTCTTTAGCTTGGTTAATGCCTTGTATGTTTTAATGATAATGTGCTATCTTATTTCATGTGGAGGCATAGTAGGGTCTAGTCTTTATACATGAGTTCATTTAGCTTCATTCCAATTATTGTCTTGTATGTTTTAATGATATTGTGTTATCTTAATTCATGTGTAGGCAAAGTTGGATGTAGTTTTATGATTTCATGCACTACATATTGTGATGAGCTTAATTGAACACACACACATACACATATCTTTGTATTCACACTCTTTTCTCTATCCGCTTTGGGGTTTAGTTTGATTGCTTATTTTCCATTTACTTTCGCATTGTAGTGTAGTGTAGATCATAACTCCTTTCTCTCCTTTCTTTCCCACTCGCCTTCGCACAAACTAAAGTCGACACACCTCCCTGTGGATCGACCCGTATTTACCACCGCTTCAACGCGGCCATGCACTTGAGGTTATAATTAAAACAAATCAATCAGTTTCTCGTGAGACACAATATGATATCGTTTGTTAGTTTGGGATTTTATTTTAAATTTTACCATTGATGCTTACGGATTTTGTATATATATCAATGGATCATCAATATGAATTATGGCAAACCACCTAAAAAGAAATATATTCTATATTAAATTTGACCTAGACAAGTTACTCTTGCATATTAAATTATCTTCAATTTTTCATGTAATACTAATGTCATTTAGTTATCTCTAAATGTCATAAGGAGTAATATTGTAAGAAAAAAATTCAATAAATTTTAAGATAAATATCACACTTTTTCATTATTTTTAGTGTCATGCATTAATGTGTGACTTTGAAAATCAGCAACGTTAGATTTCGAAATCTCTTTAATTTGCTATAAATGATTTATACAATGACATTAAGTCATAACATCTCGTATCAAAGTGGAGTATCTTGGCCTTGATTATTTTATTTGAAAAGATCCTATATTATTTTCACTGACCGTCTTTTGGGCTAATTTTGTTGTACTATTTATCCATACATGTTTTCCAAAAATTACATAGTATAATATAAGCTATGCATCCATAATCTTTAGACCAACACTTGGAATTTGCAACGAGGGTATTAGATGAATTTCGGAAAGACAAAATCTTTACCCATATGTAATTTATTAATGTGTGACACTTATTTCAAATGGCACGACTTAGTTGCTATATTTTGCATATCTCTTGACACATTTTGGTTATTAGCAATTCGTATATATTTACGACATGTGATATGATTATGTGTATGTTTGTATTCATATCCATGATTTGTTCCGAAATTATCACAAATTGATATACCACTATCATTGTGCTAGATTAATGCTTGTATTAGATATTACAACAAGTGATTATATAACACGACAATTCACGTTGGGTCATTACTAGTAATCGTTGGAAAATCTTGATGTACAAACTATATTCTAGCCTTGAAGGCTAAATCTTTAATATAAACTCCAAATCATGTTTTAATGTGCAAACAAAATGACTTTTCATTACATGCTCGATCATGGATAAGAATGACGCTTATCATGGATTATGGATGTTGAACCCAACTCATTGCCTTTTAAAATATCAATGACTAGAGAAAGAAGCATCAAATCAAGATAAATGGAGGTTGTGATTTTCTTTTGCTATCCTATTTGTTAAAATTATTTTAAAAGTACTATGATTTAATCTCATATCTGTTTTTGTGGTTGGACAAAACATCGACTTGTTGATCAAAATTTCATGATTTCTCGATCCAATGAAGCATGAAAAGAAATATTTACATATTTAATAGTGCTTTTAAAATTAAATGATATATCTCATGCAACTTTGTATCGATTCACTTGCTCAGTATAAGTTATATGAATTCTTAGTATCATGTTCATCAAAAGAGTATTTGTAAAGTGGTTCAAGTATGTGATTTTTACTTGTTGTTATGAGCATTCATCTCGTGAGCACATAATATCCATCTTGATAGATGTATATATAGTACAATGTGCTACATTATAGTGGAATTTGAATCACCATGTTACAAGTTATCAATGTTTTTGAAAATGATATGCATTTGCCCAGAAGGCAAATATCTTAATATTCATAAAATGCTACTATACCAAGATTTAGAGATTATTCATTTAAAAAGGCTTATGAAATTTTATGATAATCCCTGAAGGATTCATATGACCATCTAAACGACGTGTAAATAGCTAATTGAGTAAAAATGCACGTCGATCTCTAAATAAAACCCTATGACTAGAAGTTCATAGATATATAGAGATTAGTAGTAAAAGAAAAAAAAGAATTGTTCACTTTACAAATTAATGACCCAATACTTTTTTGGATTATGCATCACCAATGATTGAAGGTCATGAGAGTTGTTGGAAAATCACGATACCTTTCTTGTTTTATTTTTTGGTGTGTCGGAAGCACACATTACAAAGTATCGTGAAAACAAGGGCATAAACATGCACGAAATTTTGTGCAAATAAGAAGTATGAAATAAAGATGACATCAAAGAGACGAAACATACCCAGAAGTGCCTAAATAAAATCATCTCTTATATTAATTATGGATGTCATCATTGGTATTGTTTTTGTAAAGCTTTAGATAATTTTGTTGACTTCTATGATGACCAAAATGAGGTCAAATTTGACGACCGATTTGCACAATAAAATGAGAGTCCCTCTATTTTTAAAATATCTCTCAATATTGATCATTATGGGATCTTAAAATTTATACATGATACATTAATGTGCATATATACCTGCTAATATTATTCATTAATTTTTATGGTTGATATACATCATGTTATGAATCTTCCCCTACTTTACTTGTACAATAATGAATAAATTGTTTCCCTCCTGCAATTTAAAGCTCATGAAGGGCTAAGTTTTATTGTCTAATCCAATAATCATATATAGAGGAAGTACATTTTTTGGCATTAGGAGGAGAAGCTAGAAGCTTAAAGAATGTCAAGAAAGTGTACTATATTGAACCTGAAGTTCATAAGAGAATATACGTACAAGTATGATTGAACCTGAAGTGCATTAGAGAATATACGTACAAGTATGATTGAACCTGAAGTTCATAAAATCATTATCTTGCAATATCTAGCAAGTAATTGTCATACGTTTTTATTGATCACAAAAGAGTGACTAAGTCTTATATTACTAGACATAAACCGCAAAATATAAAGTGGAGATCTCCTCATATATGATAAAATATATTTGAGCTCAACCAACGCCAAAAGCGTGGACCATAACATACCTTTTGTGGAAATGAAATAAAAGTTAATCACTCTCATTGCACCTCCTGAAGAGGTTATTTCTGAAGAATATAAACCTGTAAAAAAATGCAGCTGCTAAACAAAAGATTAATGAAATTACGGGGATACAGAACAATCATATCCTAAAATTTTGGGAAACAATGAGGATTTGATTATTATTGACGTATAACTATGAGATAGGGATAGAGGAAGACGAAAAAACAGAACATTTTTCAAAAAGAGATAAGAAATGGAAGACCAAAATAATTAAGAATAAAAATCGTTGAATTTTTTCATTCTATTGATTCTCTCCCAATTGGTTGGATCATAGGTGCAATGATTTACTTCACAGGCGAGGTCTTTGGTTCAAGTCCAGGATGGCCCAACTGCGCCACGGAAAAGAAAAGAATAATAAAACTTGCAATCAACTATATATGTTGATACGAGAGATATGAAATAATTATTAAAATTATTGTCGACAATTCATTCGCCTTCTCAATAGCTTGCTATATCAAGAGAAAAATTGGATCCAAAACCGATGATATTATAAGAATGTCAGAAGCATTAGTATTTGATATAAACAAAAGAAGGCGAACAATATAGAATAAACTCACTGAATAAATATATTATTTGGACTTGTAGTCCTTATTTCTGAAATTATATCCCTGAAGGATACAAATAGAAATCACAATAACAATGTGATACATTATAAAGTGAGAAGTAATATAAAAGTATTCGCAGGACCCAACATCCAATGTGATGTTACTCATTCTCTCGTAATATTGATAATACATTCTGTTACATGATCAATATGATATGCATATAAGATATGTTGTGACTTCAACGTTTTATAAGTCATTTAATATTGATACTTATATGAGAGTCCCTGAAGGACAAACATGACAAAGTATATTATATAATAAACAAGAATCAAAAGATGCATTATACAAAGATCACTATATGAAGAAACAAGTAAGAATGTGCATAAACCTCTTCAATCAAAGTCATCTCGAAGAATGATACGAAGTTGATCTTAGCCGTCCATATGTTTCACCGAATAACAAAATTTACTATTATTTATTATATGCATATGACTTGATTCATAGGGCCTCCAATAGAGTTTTTGAAAAACTGTGAAATATTTAAATGACGGATTTTTAAATAAATGACTAGAGATAAACCAAATGTTTTTCGACCTGAAGTTCGAATATTCACCAGAAGAGAATTGGTACAATGATTTAATTGTAGAAAGGGAATATTGAAGAAAAATATTCTACTAAATGCTCATCTTGAAAGCACGTTAACAAATGACATCTATTGTATATTGACAAAGATCCAATTCTTACAAGACCTGAAGTTCCTTATCATGTTCACAGTAAATGTTTTTTTGAAAATATTTTATATGATGTTCAAGGATCTACAAATTTCTAGTCATGCGATAAAGATTTATATTAGTGATGTTTCCTACATGTCCAATACACATCAATCATTATCACAAATCTTAGTGTCATTACGTGGAGTCATTACACCTTTATGTATGTTGGTGAATCAGTTATTGATTCTTACATTCTCATATCGCTATGACATCAATATAATTATGAGACATCTTTAAATTGTCCATAACTAATATCTTTTGAGGTAACATATTTATATTTTGCAAAAGTTACCACAATTTGTGTTACTCCCAGCATATTATTTGAGAAAAATTACGCAAACATATTTCACAATCTTATTATCTAAGTGGAATATAGTAAATGTCCATTAAATCCATATTTGTTTATTGAATCCCCATGCACTTTTGTGTTTAAGAACATTGTAAAATATATTCGTAAGTTTGATAAACTACGAATCAAGGGGAGTGGATTCATATTTATCGTTCCCGAAGGACGGATATCCCTGAAGGATAAATCCCAGAAGGGTTGTAGTTGCACTCTTTTTCCCTTTTTTGTCCTAAAAGGTTTTATTAGATAAAGGCTTTTAATGAGGCAGTTTGTGCAATTTTGTTAGCGTATGTTATGCACTCTTTTCCTTAGCTACTTTTTCCACAGGGTTTTGTCGCAAAGTTTTTAACGAGATATAAACATAACACGTATTATCTAAAGGAGTGTTATAAACTCATGTTGAATTGAGGGGGAGAATTATACGGTGCACTTTTTTTCCTTCACCAAGTTTGGTCCCACTGAATTTTACTTGGCACGGTTTTTAATGAGGTAGACCAATCAAGTGACAACTGATCAGATCCAATCAAGCGAGAATTTGGAGGATTTATTTACAAAGTTATTGCCCACCAATGTCTTTAAGAAGTTTGTCTTCAAAATTGGTGTTCGTCGTTTGAAGAATGTATGTTAAAGTGAGGGGGAGTATTATAGGCGCTGCACTCTTTTTTTCCTTCACCAAGTTTTTATCCCATCGGGTTTTTCTTGGTAATGTTTTTAACAAGGCAGTATCCCGAACGTGTAAAGGTGATCCTCCAAGGGGCAGTGTTATGAAATCCAAAGGTCTTGGATGATTCACCTTCTCCTCCCATAACTTCATCAACCTCTCACATTCTCATTTGTATACTCTTGTAACATACACCCTTTCATTTGCCTCCTTTAGCCTATAAATAGGAGACCATTGTAATACTTTGTGTATTGAAATACAAACAATTTTTCTCCCTAAATCTTCATCTTCTTTGTTCCATATCTTTTCATTTACAACAATTTTGTAATAATTCATGCAAATGGTGTTTGGTAATAATCTTTCGATTTTGGACATATTCATTTTAGGTTGGACAATATTACGATGTTTGGACATATTAATTTTAGGTTGGACAATATTATGATGTTTGAACATGTTAATTTTGGTTATATTACGATTTTGGACATATCAATTTTGTTTGTATATTTTCTATGTCAATTTGTCTTTTCAAAAATTGTTGAAGGACAATTAATTAAATTTTTATAAGAGTTTAGATGATGCCCTATGCAACTTGTTATATTTTGTTTTAATAATACTTCTGCATGAACATCTTTGTCTGTAGTTAATTATTTACATATTGTTTCATGTTTACAAAATATTATACAACATTTGCTAAATTACATATTATTTACATATTGTCTGTAGATATGCTGGTAGTATGATAGTAACTCATCGACCCTTAAGCAACTTGGCCTTTAGTGATAATATAACAAAAGATTACATAATATTTGCTAAGTCATTCATCATATCAGACTTTCCATGCATGTAATCATCGTATTTATTTTTCTTTTATGTTTTCTATCGTAGATTGTTGGTGTATAATGTAATCTCTTTCACTCATTATTCATTAGAAAGCACACATCAGTTGGTAGGATAGAATTGAAATAAGAGAGTGAGTGATTGTTTGGGGGTGTTGTTTGTTAGATTAAGGTATGAAAAACACCTAGGAAGCAATCACCTATAGGAGATGAGGTGCGGGATTTCATCACTCTTTTCTTATCCCAAAAACCACATAATAAAAAAGCCTTCATAAATCAATTTAGACGTTGGCCCCTAGGATTTTCGGACGCATTAAGGAGAGAAAACCGTTTAAGACCGTTATGGCCTGAACATCGTTGCCCATCTAGTCTCCCTAAGATTTTAGGAACATCCGGGTTCTTGATTTCCTACATATTAGTGGTCCTCTATGAGACCTCAAATTTAGGCGTCGTCTAGTGCTAAGGACCTATAGTGGACTTTAATTTTTTTTTTGCCTTGATTGCTTAGTTAAGTTTCTAACCTTCCTTATTCACTTGTTAGATTAAGGACTTCATCTCCTCTTTCTGAGTCATTCTTTTCTCATCTTCATGTCTCCAGATCTTCTCATCTACGAATACCTTCTTTTAAATTGAAATTTTATTTCTTCACTTCAATAATAACTATCATTTTTCTTAGTGTTTAGATTGAAACGGATCAAGATTGGATTCTTTCAAACTGATTGAGTGATGAGTATGAGAACATAGTGAATATGTTCTTAGAAGTTTCCAAAAATCTTTCACAGAATAGGAAAGATAGAGACATGGCGTATTGTCCATGCAGTAAGTGTCCTAATATGTCAATGCTGACTTTTCAGAAAATAAAAGATCTTTTGTTTCAGAAACATTTCGACAGAAGTTACAGACGGTAGATATGACACGACAAAAATGAATCATTTAGTTCCAAGAATGACGGGACAATGTAAGTGTGGGAGATCAGTTAGAGAACATGGTTCAAGATATAGCTGAAAATGTTTCGTCCAACCCCGATTTACTTGGTAGTTTGTTGAGTGACAATGAGAAACCATTGTATAAGGGTTGCACCAAATTTACTATATTGACAATGGTGTTGAAATTGTACAATTTTAAAGGAGGCAATGGTTAGACAGATGCCAGTTTGACATAATTGTTGAAGTTATTGGAAGAGATGCTTCGAGATGATAATGAACTGCTGGATAAAACATATGATGCTAAGAAAGTGTTGTGTGCTATGGGAATGGAATATAGGAAGATACATGCATGTCCGAATGATTGTATATTATATAGGGGTGGGTTTGAAAACTTACATTCCTATCCCAGGTGTCATGTTTCACGATACAAAATGAAGACTGAAACATAATGTAGATGGTGATGATTTGAAAATCAAAGAACCTCCTGCTAAAGTTTTATGGTATCTTCCAATAATACCAAGGCTTAAACGTTTGTTTGCATGTAAGGAGGATTCTAAAATCTTGACGTGGCATGTTTATCATGAGAAACCAAATGATCAGTTGTCATGTCATCCTGCAGATTCACCTCAATGTATAAGATGAAATTTATTGAAATTTTTTATCGTAATTACAATAGAATATAAATTTTACTCTTGTAGACACCTTTATGATGCCAGAAGGTCAGTCTTTCCTGATGATAAAGTATTTCAATTTCTATGTACATCTACTTTTATACATAGTGACGATAATTCGGGTGAGCTTGCGGATATTATGAAAAAATAGGGCAAAAATATATATTATATGGCCCCTTATATTGAGAGGTAACTTTGTTAATTGAAAGTAATAATTAGAATTTGATTTTGTAATAAATTTCTAATTATATATATAATCAGAGCTTTGGTTGCTTGTCGTTCTCTGTCCCAAAGCTAATTTTGCATATTGGTTTGATCCTTTGGGGTTGACTACACCAAGGTCCTCCTTAAAGAATTTTTTTTGACTGTAAGTTCATTTTAATCATCGTATTTGTAATTCGTGTATTATTATTATCGATTTCATATTGAAAAACTGGTGTTACTTAGGACAACAAAATGTTGGGTAGATAAAGACTACCAAAAATACAGGCGTAACCTGGCATGCATTGAGACTAAGTTTCTCCCTTTTTTGTTAATTTTTTAATGTACTTGAACACATATTTAGGGAATTTATATCTTTGTAGTACCGCTAGCATACTGGAAATACCGAATGAAGGTACTACGTTATGAGATACATGCAGGAAATCATCGGGATTGTACCTTAAAATATATAGATATTTGAGATAATATAGATCATTTTCAGTGGTTTAATTATAATTTCATTATTTACATATTTATATTGTGTACTTGTATTTTCATAGATCTTCCAAAAGAATAGTGATCCTTATTCGCAGCACGAGCTCGATGATAATTGCGAGCAATGGGCTCGCTACTTTATTGGCAATATGTTGTTGAAGTAATATGTTCTACTGTCACGATTGCAATTTTATTGAACCACTTTCTTTGTATTACCAACATGTTATTGAACTACATTACTTGACTATAATTTTTATTTTAATATGATCGAATATCTTAGTGAATGATTGTATTTAAGAATTTGTGAAATATAAATGTGGGTGAATGGAATTAGTTGAATTCGTGTATGATTGTGCATGATGAAAGATTGTGAATGAAATTTGTGCAGGATGAAGGTGTTGTTGTGCAAGATGAATGTTGTGAATGAAATTTGTGCAAGATGATGATGTTGATTGCATTCAGCATTTAATTTTTTTTAATTTGGGAAGGATATAGACGCCAGCTGTGAGCATGATGGCTGATGGCAAGTCTTTTTTGAAGGATATAGACGTCGGTTACTCTGATGGCCGATGCCTATTCACCAAGAAACGATGTCAGTTGTGGGGATAACTGATGCGTATTACCTTAAAATAGACGTCGGCTGTGGAAAGAACCGACACTTATTTCCTTAGAATAAACGTCGTCTGTTCGGATAACCGACGCGTATTCTCTTAGAATAGACACCAGCAGTGGGGATAATCGATGTATGTTCCCTTAGAATAGATGTCGGCCTTTGGTGACCGACGTCTAGGTATAGACGCCCCATAGATAGACGTCAGTTTATGAAATACCAACAACCGACGTATAGGAGTCGTATATCCGACGTATATTTCCTATTCTGCACTAGTGAAATCAGATGTTCAGATTTATCATATCAGTATATAAAGACTCAATAGGGTTAAATTTTGTAAATTTGAGCTTAGGACGCATTGTAAAATTATTTTAAAATGTCAAGCATCAGCAAGGCAAATTTTGCAAAGAAAATAACCAAATGTTGGACAAAATGGAATAAGTTCTTATATATAGCTAATACATGGAATTTGTTTCATAGAGACATTAGCTGTGTCAATAGAACAAAGTTTACAAACACAAGCACAAGTGGTGTGATGGAGGTGGAAAGCAACCATATGACTTCCATTTCCACGTTCACGTTGATGGAATAGACAAGACTTTATGAAACTGTCTAAAGAAATAAGGTCTATCTATTTTAGTAAGCTAATGGTTGTAGAAGAAATACGAAAATTATAAAGTGGCCCCTCTACTCATTTAACTTAAGTGAGCTCCCTAATGATTCACCATCTGTTTTACATCCAATGGTAGATGTAAATCTATGTTATTTTTAGATAAAAATGGAAAAATTGGAAAACCAATCACCCCTCCTCCCCCTCACGATTCTCACACAAAACCAACCAATTCTTGAATGCAAACCCTAGTTTTGATTCCTCTTTATTGTCTTAATCTTTTTCACATCTTCAGAGTACCATTTTATATCGTCGGAGATTTCTTCTCTTCTCATCAGGGTTCTCCTCTCTCCTCTCCACATATTTGATTTCCAAAATCACCCTTGTGGAGCACATTCTTGGTAACTCCGACAAATCAATGAAGATATCATCACACCTCGATGGAGATGGCAACCACAGGTGAATGGTTATCGACTGAAACCATAGTATTGATTTTAACTCAAGATTCAAAATTGATTATTTTTTACAAAATTTCACCACTCTATGGCTTTTAATTCTCTTTTTGCACAAGCATCCAGTCCTATTGTTTGTTTATCGGCTTGCTTTGGAAGGCATGGGGGTTTTAAAGTGTGTGTGCTGATTGCTTGTCTTCTTTGGTGTTTGTTTTTTTTGGCTTTTTTGAGGAAGTGTGTTTTAATGGAGAAAGTGGAGGCTATGGTCCAGTGGATTTGATTTTTAATGTTTATTTTGTTATTCTAGTTCACATTTTGTTTGTGTTTTTGCTGGCAAAAGTGTTTGATTTTGGTTTAAGTGTGTAACTGAAGTTGTGTTTAGCTTGTATGTGTTAATTCGGCTTGGATGGAGGAGGTGAAGACTACAGTTAGGTGGAATCGATTTATTTATTTATTGTTGTTTTTAACTTTTTTTTATTGTTAAGTTTTTGTAGTTTTCTTTTACTGTCGATGAAGATTAGTTATCGTGCAGATCACAATCAGTAATAGTTATGCTTGTGGGAAGGCTGTAAGTCTTCAACTAGGATGGTCAGAGTCAATTATTGTTATTTTATGTATTTTTTGTTTGTTCATTTGTGTGCTTAATTTGGGGGTTTAGAGGTTTTCGAATATGTAATTTTGAATTTAGTTTGGTCTATTGTGGGGGTGATGACAAAATTCATTTTTCGATGCTGATGTTAATAACGTTTGATGAGTTTTGATAGTGGTTGTATAAGTCAATCATGTTTGATGTAAAAATAACAGGAGCAGTGTGGTGTCGTTATGTTGTTCAGGTGTGACAAAAGTCAAGTTGGTAGGAGACGACAACGATCGGATTGCAGTGGTGGGGGACGAGGTGACCACGATCACATTTACGTCATTGAGGAAGAAATTCTGCTGGGCTTATCTTGTCAATGGATTCCAAGTGAATAATCATCCACATAGTAGTGTGGCCAGTACCTCATCATTCACCAACTCTGTCTTCGTCTTAAGTGTTAAATCAGGTTTGATTTGTAAAAAATAATGTCTCAAGTCGGGAGTTTGGCGATTAGTCTCCAAATTTGTGTTGTACACTAAAGTAGATAATTGAAGTTTGCTGTGTGTTTATGTGTGTAATAATTATATTATATTATGGCTAACAACAATATAGTACGACTAACAACATTATATTACGGTTGTGAATGTAATATTAATTTCGTTATGAACATCGATTCATGTTATACATGTTGCAGTCATCCACCATTATTTGAGTAATGTTGTTACAAATAATTACATTATATTAAGGCTAACAACAATATATTACAGCTAATAACATTATATTACATTGTACAAAAAATCACATACCTTTGAAATTAAACCAATTAAACAGACCTAAAGTAGTGGAAGAAAAGCCCAAGGGAAAAGGCATAATACAAGTAGTAAAAAAATGATTCCACCATGGAATACAAATGTAAAGGGTGCAACAAAGCTGTGAAAAATTAAGCTGGCAAATTTTTGGAGACACACTTAGTAGGGTGCGAAAATAAACTACTCCATGGAGATTTTGGAAATGAATACATGTATAACATGTATCGATGTTCGTAACAAAATTAATATTATGTTCACAACCGTAATATAATATTGTTAGCCATACTATATTGTTAGCCATAATATAATGTAATTATTACACACATACACGCACAACAAACTTCATTTATCTAGGTTTGTGTACAACACAAATTTTGGAGACTAATCACCAAACTCCCAATTTGAGGTGTTATGTTTTACAAATCAAACTTGATTTAAGACTTAATACATAGATAAAGTTGGCGGAT
Organism: Triglochin maritima; assembly: GCA_963682175.1. Classification (NCBI taxonomy): domain Eukaryota; kingdom Viridiplantae; phylum Streptophyta; class Magnoliopsida; order Alismatales; family Juncaginaceae; genus Triglochin; species Triglochin maritima. The sequence continues at coordinate 20,397,030 of OY821779.1, forward strand.
GATGAGGTATTGGCCACACTACTAAGTGGATGATCATTCACTTGGAATACATTGACATGATCAGCCCAGCCAAATTTCTTCCTCAAGGACAGTGTCAATGCGATCGTGTCCACCCCATCCCCCACCACTGTGATCCCATCGTTGTTGTCTCCTTCCAACTTTACTTTTGTCACACCTGAACAACATAACAACACCACACTACTCCTGTTATTATGACATCAAACATAATTGGCTTATACAACCGCTAGCAAAGTTCATCAAACGTTAATAACATCAGAATCGAAAAATGATTTTTTTCATCACCGCCACAATCGACCAAACTAAACTCAAAATTACATATTCCAAAACCTCTAAACCCCAAAATTAAGCACACAAACCAACAAACAAAAAATACATAAAATAACAATATTTGCCTCTGACCATCCTAGTTCAAGACATACAACATTCCCACAAGCATAACCATTAGTGCTTGCAATATGCACCATAACTAATCTTCATCGGGAGGGAAAAAAACTGCAAAAACTTAAAACAAAACAATTTAAAAACAGAAATATACTTGAACTATAATTTTTGAACAACAATAAATATATAAATGGATTCCACCTAACTGTAGTCTTCACTTCCTCCGTGCAAGAAAAATTTCAAACTAACAAATACAAGCTAAACGCAACTTCAATTACACACTTAAACCAAAACGAACCACTTTTGCCAGCAAAAACACAAAAAAATGTTACAAAAATAACAAAATAAACATTAAAAATCAAATCCACCACACCATAGCCTCTACTTTCTCCATTCAAACACCCACACTTCCCCAAAAAATCCAAAAAAAGCAAACACCGAAGAAGACAAGCAATTGGCACACACACTCCAAAACCCCATGCCTTCCAAAGCAAGCTGATAAACAAACAATAGGACTGGATGCTTGTGCAAAAAGAGAATTGAAATCCATAGAGTGGTGAAATTTTGTAAAACAATCAATTTTGAATCTAAAGTTAAAATCAATAATAAAGTTTTAGTTGATAACCATTCCCCTAGGGTTGCCGTCTCCATCGAAGTGTGATGATATCTCCATTGATTTGTCAGAGTTACCAAGAATGTGCTCCACAAGGGCATTTTGGAAATCAAAACTCTAGAGAGGAGAGAGGAGAACCCAGACGAGAAGACAATAAATCTCCGATGATATAAAATGGGTACTCTGAAGATGTGGAAAAGATTGAGGCAAGAAAGCGGAACAAAAATAGGGTTTGCATTCATGAATTGGTGGGTTTTGGGTGAGAATCGTTAGAGGGTGAGGGAGAAGGGGTGATTGGTTTTCCAATTTTATCCTTTTTCTATCTAAAATAACATAGTTTTAAATCTACCGTTGTATGTAAAAAATGGTGGATGATTAGGGAGCTCACTTAAGCTAAATGAGCCCAGGATTTTGTCCATGCAGAAATTCGGCTAGGCTGATCTTGTCATTGGATTCGAAGTGAATGATCATCCACTTAGCAGTGTGGCCAATACCTCATCATTCGCCAACTCTGTCTTCGTATTAAGTGTTAAATCAAGTTTGATTTGTAAAACATAACGTCTCAAGTTGGGAGTTTGGCGATTAGTCTCCAAAATTTGTGTTGTACACTAAACTTGATAATTGAAGTTTGTTGTGTGTGTATGTGTGTAATGATTACATTATATTATGGCTAACAACAATATAGCATGTCTAACAACATTATATTGTGGTTGTGAACGTAATAGTAATTTTGTTACGAACATCGATACACGTTATACATGTTGCAGTCATCCACCATTATTTGAGTAATGTTGTTAAAAATAATTACGTTATATTACAACTAACAACAATATTGTACGACTAACAAAATTATATTACGGTTCTGAACGTAATCTTAATTTTGTGACGAACATCGATACATGTTACACATATTGCAGTCATCCACCATTATTTGAGAAATATTATTACAAATAATTACAGCTAATAACATTATATTACGGCTAACAACATTATATCACACTGTAGAAAAAATCACATACCATTGAAATTAAACCAATTAAGTAGACCTAAAGTAGAGGAAGAGAAGCCCAAGGGAAATGGTGTAATACAAGTAGTAAAAAGAAGTAATGATTCCACCATGGAATAGGGGTGTAAAGGATGCAACAAAGATGTGAAAAAAGGATTGCAGACCGATTTGTTGCTGATACCCCTTTTTCCACTCTAAAAAACAACGAAATTCAAACTCCATTTTTCCACTATAATAATTTGAAGAAGAATGGGAAGAAGGGAAACAAATCAAATTCAAACTCCATTTTTCCTACTCAAAAAAAGAAAATCCAAAACCAAACCAAATCACCAAATCCAATCCCAAACAAAATAATCACAAAACCCACCAAATTTCTCTAAAAACGAAATCCAAAACCAAACCAAACCAACGAAACCAATACACAAAACCAATCGAATGTCTTTAGATCCAACAACCATTGGAGTTCCCAACGGAGGCAGCGTAGTGGAGGGCATTGGAGGAGTCGGAGGGGGAGGGGAGAGGAGGAAGGTGAGGACGGAGCTGTAAGGTAGAAGAGTGGACGAGGAAATTGGGTTTCGTGGAAGAAAATGGAGAAGAGGATGAGTGGGAGAGACTGGTAAAATTACTAGAATATCCTCACTTAATGTAAATGACTCACAACCCTTCAAATTGAGATCAACAGTTAGATCATTGGGAGCTCATTTAAACAAAAGTGAGCCATATATATATATGTATATATACATACAAGTGGTCTATCCACTTGTAGTGTCTTAAATATAGAAACGTCCTATGAAAATAGACAAGATGTGATCCTAACTGAAAGTCTTGTTGTGCAACATGTTCATGAACACAAAGTTATCTCATTGCTTGCATAACCAATAGTTTCCCAATAGACATAATCTTTCGCTACACAAGGTCATTTAAGTGTACCCTATTGTAAATGATTGATTTTATGCATTTAATAGAAAGTCATACATAACCCGCTAATTTTCAAGGAATGATGGACGTGGGAGTGATCCCACGATGTTTGTATCGTACCAGAAGTTGAAGTTAAACTCAAACCATTCCTTGGTCAAGAGTTTAACATAGTAGAAGACGCGTACAATTTCTACAAATATTATGGTAATGCAAGGGGTTTCAATGTTCGTAAAGGATCAAGCAAGGACTGTGAAGGAACAAATTTAAAGTCAAAGGAATTGATTCTAAAATTATTATTTGTTCAAAAGAAGGCTCATACACAAGGACTTGTACTAATTAAAGTCATACAGTTGAAGACACATAAACTAGTAGAAAGAGAAAAGGTGGAATATCAAGATGTAAATGTTTTGCTTAACTGAAGATCAAATTTGATCAAGGAAAGAATAATTGGTTTATATTGAATTTTGTCAAAACCACAACCATGCAATGACAAGCCCAAGTAAAAGACAATACATGCGCAACAAAAGAAGCATTCCAGAAATGACAAGAAGTATGTTGCATTCTATGAACGAGGCAAGCATACCGATAGTTAAACAACTAGCACTGCCAAGAAAAGAGAGTGGATGATAACAAAATATGGGATTTACCTATAATGACATATTGAATATGAACAAATCAGATAGAGTTGAAAAGGAAGGATATGATGTAGATTTAGTTATTAAGCACTGGAAGCCAAGAAAATGGAAGTCTTTCTACTTAGCTTAGCAAAAAGATTAAGACAACATATTGAGTCACTTATTTTCGGCTGATGGAACATGTCAGCTTAATTTTGAACTCTTTCGAGAGGTTGTTACATTTGACACCACCTACAATTCAAATAGGTATTTGATCAATGATTTTTGGATCATTTTGTGGCGTGAATCACCAAAGAAACAATGTTCTTTGGAATGAGCTTACTAATTGATGAAACCAAATCATCTTTGAATTGGGTTTTTTGGAATTCAGAAATTGTTTGGGTGACATATCTCTGGCCATAGTAAAATACCAGGATCTGCCATCAATGCCTCCTTAGAAAAAGTTTATCCAAAAAAAGTACATCGTTTCTGCACTTGGTATATCATGGATTAGTTGCTAGAGAAAATTGGAAGGGTAGAGAACAAGGGTAATGTAGTTCAAGCCATTCACAAAAGTGTATGGCATTTAAATGACATTCAACATTTCGAAGTTAGTTGGAAAGCAATCATGGTAGAGAATGAGCTTCAAAATCATAATTGGTTGAAGGAAATGTTTGCAATCACGGAGCAATGGGTGCCAGCATACATGCAAACCATCTTCTTTGTTGGTATGAAGCAACACAACAAAGTGAATCCATGGATGCAATTTTGAAGACACACATCACAAAGTAAAACTCAAATTTTGAATTTATGAGCAGGTAAATAATGTGCAATGTATTCAAATTCCATAGTATTAAATATCTACAAATTTTGAAACCATAATTTTATTATATTTCAACACAATCCCTTTTCAATAAAATTCAGGTTTAAATTAGCTCTCAAGCATGAAAGGGAAATTGAGAATAGATAGGACTACAATGACATGCAAACAAAGGCACAACTTCTTACTTCCTCGAAGCTTGAAGCCTAAATGGAAGATATTTACACGATAAGCATTTTCGACATCTTCCAAGATAAGTTGAAGAGAAGTCTAATGTGCAACGTGGTTGTTCACAAAGAAGAAGAAAAATAGTGATTTACCAAACTACCAAAATAGTTGAAGATTATGGAAGTGTAAAAGTGATATTCAAAGGCGAAGTGTAACGTCCCCGAAATAACGGAAAATTTAAACTTTATCAACAAGGGATCACACAAACTAAAACCCACATGCGTGGGAACATTACTAATAAAATATTCAAAAGGGGCACCATATTACATCAGAGTTGTCAAACGGTACGACTACATCAAGTACAAGGAGGTGTAAATACAAGAAGTCATACAACCTAGGAAAATACGATAGAGGATCCGATCCTAGAGTGCCTCATCCTACTGCGGTCCTGAAAGCAAATATAACAACAATGCCTGAGTTTCATAAGGAAACCCCTTATACCACGCTCGCCTATATGCATGCCGAAGTACAATGAAAGAACCTATCATACTAGTGTAGCATGACATGATATAATGCAATAAAACATTCTCTCTAAGGGTAAAAAGGACATCTGTCCCACAATCCATCATCGGGTCCCTCACGGAGACCTACCGTAGGCACATACGATCTTACGGAGAGTACACAACACATCCCACACGCAACTACACTAATCATGAGGTTCAATAAGGGGCGCCTGGACTTCCGCGTCAGTAGAATTAGCTGAATTTCAAGGTCAACACCTCACCAATGGAGTCTTCACTCGGGTCGGTCAACTCACCTGGTTGTGCCACAGTCAAGCTACCTGCCAAAATACATCGTCAGACAGTCACCACCGCCATCAAGGTGGCGCGGTCCTCTTTGCCGCCACTCAATCGCGTAGAGGAATCGTGAACTGGCAGTCTCACAGCACAGGATACCAACACTGCCACCATAAAAGTCGTGTGGGTCACATCATTGCCCTCAAGGCCAATCAATCGTATTGATAGCATGTAGGCTAGCCGATTGACTCATTCAGACCAAAGTCCGCAGGGTGATCCCACTCCGTAGAGGTCTACTATTCTAATAAGAGTAAACGCAAGCTCTAAGCTATGCCACAATCTATAAGGTAGAGGTGGCACGTCCCAAGTATCCACACCCTTCCACTCGATGATCCCTATGCAGACACAATCATCACATCCACCGTCACCTCCTGGCCCATGCATTAGGCGAGGACACAAGCTTTCGTGGATAGACTTGACACTCCGTAAGGGAAAGGATTAACTCCTAAGCATAAACGGTCGAGCGAAAAATTCAAACCGGTCGACCACTCCTCAAGGATAGTGAGACGCTCGAACAGACGCCTACAATGATTGAACCCTGGCTCAAGGCTTAAGCCCTAAACAGTCAAACAAAATCACATGGGCGGTCGACCGTTTATATGGCAACACCCAGATGAAGACTACATCATCAAGGCAACGGTCGGACAACTCAGGGGACCCATTCGACCCAAATCTTGGTCTCTCCTACATTCATTATTGATCGAACCATAAATAAATTGGTCAAACCAACATTCAGTATACTTAAGTTACCAGTCAGATGAAAGTCTATAGTGGTGGACCGTTTAGATGGTCAACTGATTGACATCATATCATGCATATATTTCTGTCTTATATCCATTATCTTTCACCTAATGAATGCTACATAAGGAGTTTTATGTTTGCGTTTCAGGAATAAACAAGATCGAGGAGTATTGGCATAAAAGGACCTAAAAGCAAGAAAAAAGACTGAGTTGTGAGACTTGGGGACAAAGATGCAAGGGAGAAGGACCCGAATGTAACTCTAAAGGACCAACGAGCAAATGAGGAAACTCCACACCATCACGAGGAGTATTTTGGAAATTACATTCGGGCCGACACTCCAATAACCTATCTGAGTGCACCCCATGTGACGAATTGAAGACATAAAGAACATATCCGAAAATAGGTCGGATCAGGGAAAAAGTGACCGCCAATTGGCGGTCCAAGACCGACAATTAGCGGTCCGTTTGTCTCTGAATCCAATTCGGTTTCTCCAGGATATGGGTTATGTGTTTATGTGTATTTTGGGAAGGTTTTATTAGTCCCACATCGGGGGATTGTCCCCGATTACCTTTTTCTATGACTATAAATAGAACTCCTCCTCTTTTTGTATTCACCCATTGCTTGGTGGTATTCTCTCTAGTTGGAGTAAGCCTTGGAGCAAAAACTCGAGGTAGAGAAGAATGATACTAGTAATGTGAGTCATTTAATAAAATAATTTTTCATTGTTTTGTTCTCATGTTGTTTTTATGCATGCTTAGCTTAGTCTTATTTCTTTGATCTTATGCTAAATTAGTTAGAATGTCTCCTTTCTTCTTTAGTTTAATTGGTAGAATAATGTGTAGTGAGTAGATCCATCCCCTTTGGGTTCATATATATTGTGAAGTTTGGATGTTTGATGAATTTTTGATTGTGTAGACTTGCATGTTTTGTATGTTCATTGGGGGTATTTTAATCATCTACATGTTGGGAAATTTTGATGGGGTTTTCCATAAGATTTAGACACTTCTCATGCTTTGTTTTCTCATGTTTATTGACTGAAATTTCCTGTTGAATATGCGACATGTTAGTTATGTGTTTGTATTTGTGTTTGCTTGCATGATTGATTGAAGAAACTTTGTTTTGATGGGTTTTGCCATAACATTTAGACACCTCCCATGCTTGCCTTTGTTCTTCACATGAGTTTATTGTTTTTGATGAGTCTTGTCATATCTTTAGATACTTCTTATGCTGAGCGTAATCTTATGTTAATCAAGTAATAATTGTCGATATGTTGTGTACATGGATTGATAGGTTTTGACATATCTTTAGACACTTCGTATGCATGAAGACACACAACACACACACATACATGCTTATAAGCATCTTTCATCACTTATTTCACTTCATATGTGCACACACTCCACCCCTTAGGGGTTTCTCTTTCTGATTTCCAATCTTTCGTGCCTTCTTTCGCATTTCGTACTTATTAGTTTAGTGTAGTTTAGCTTTAGTGTAATCTACAACTCTTTTCCCCTTTTTCTCCATCTGATTTCGGTCATACCAGAGGTTGCTCACCTCCCTACGGACGACCCATACTTGCCCCGTCTACACCAACAACTGTGCACTTGTGGTCTAAATTTAAAACGAACAAACATCAACGCTCGGTCCAGACCTAAATAACAAGGCAACAGTCGAATTTACCATACCTGTTAATTTAGCCGGGTATGGGTACGAGTAAGGGTATACCCGTCCCGTACCCGACCCGTTTATAGGTCAGGTAAATGGGTATCATTTATTACAAAAATCCTTACAATGTCATAAATTAGAAATCACAAACAAACGCATACAATTAATTGTAACAAAAATAGAAAATGCAAAGCATAAACAATCTCAAGGATGCAATGACATTCCAAAGGGCTTAATAACCACCACAAATTTGATTCCTACTAAAGCATGAGGTAACAAAAATTCAAAAAAAACAAAAAAAAATTCACAAACAATTACATCAAGTCCTGCTTGCTGGCTATCGATTCAATGAATGAGAATGGGAATGGGTTGATTCTCATCTAAATCAAAAGATATACCTGATCCAAACTGTAATTGATCGATTGATAGATGAATTTCTACTTCCACACCATAACCAGAAACCACTAACAACAATCCAAAATGCCCATTGCGAAAAGCAATCACGAACCTCCGGCCTCGGAGAGGATCTTGCTGAGGCGGTTGGGGCTTCCTGAACTTCAGGTTGTAAAACCTCCTGGCAACCATGGAGTACTTGGGGAAAGGCATGGAAGTACTCGAAGAACTCTTATTCTTATTGTTGTTGGTGGTGTTGACTTGGTTAAGGTTGAAGATGAAGGCGAGGAAGGCGGGTGGATGAGGGAGAAGAGGCACAGTGGAGAGGGGTTGGGTCGAGGGAGAGGAAGGTGGAGAGGAGGCAAGGGTGGCGGGTGAGTTGGCCAGAGACGAGGAGGTACGTGTGGGCTTGTTTGAGGTGGTGGGAGTGGAGGTGGGTAGAGAAAAGGATGTTGTTAGTAGGAGGTCGCGGATGGGAGGTGGTGGCAGGTGGCGACGCTGTGACCGAAGGACGGAATGGGTTTGGGTTGGTGGTAAGGAGGATAGGATAGGGTTATTTTTTGTTTTATTTTTTATTTTTGTATTTTTTATTATTAGGTATTTAAGATAAATATAATATATATACGTTAATAGTGTTGGATGACGGGAGGAGGACGGGGAGCTACTGATCAACCCACCACAGGAGAATGCCTGTCACCTTGGCTACAGGGACCGCTGATTGGCGGTCCCCAACCGTCAATTGGCGGTCTAAAAGGCGCGCCTCGTGCGCTGCCTTTGACCACCCTGATCTTCATGCATTTTGCCTTCAATGGACTCCACTAGATCCATGCTTGATCTATGCAACTGGGGGGTACGAAAGAAAGAATGTGGCTCTCTCTTTCTACTCACATCCTCACTCTTTTTTCATACAATTTTGTTGCTCAACTTGTAATGCTTGTAATCTATTGTTGTTGTATTGTTGTTCTATTACAAATGGTGAATTCTAGTGCACTTACATGACCCTACAACTTCCAAATATAAAGACTACATAAACATGAACATTCAAGATCGTTACACCCTCTACTTAAATTGCATACATAATTAGGACGAAAATTACACAAAAATGAAAAGACTCTTGTCTCTTCCACTCCCTCAACCTTTTGTCTTCTCATGTGTTGACTCTTCACCCCCTTGATGAGTCATCAAGCAATGATGATGTGGCGGGTGACTAGGACACCACATAGGGTTAGGTCGCCACTTAGGATTAAGTTCAATTCTCAATACTCCTCCTTGAACTTAATCCTCTTCCATCCACCATCCCAACATGATTTCTCAACTTCACATACAAGCGGATTGGCAATGCTTTTGTTTTGTGTGAGAAGACACACCATGTGCAACTCACTCGTCGTCTCGTAGATTTCACGAAGTATCTTCAATTTCCTTGGTCTCATCTCGTCATGTTTGTGAGATGGAACCGTTTCATGATCAGTGGGGTTGGCTATCTCCTCTTCTTGTTATTCATTTGGCACTTGTGGAATCTCCTCTTTGGACTCCCATGTTACCTCCTCGTTAACCTGTACATCACGACTAATGACAATTTTGTTGTTAGTCGGATCGAGAAGCCTATAAGCTTTCGATCGTTCATCATAGCCAACAAATACAAGCTTGATGCTCCTATCATCAAGTTTTATCCTTCTTTCTTTTGGTACATGTGGATATGCTGTGCTTCCAAACACCTTCATATGTGCTACGGTTGGCTTGTAGCCACTCCACGCTTTTTGTGGAGTTACTCCCTCCAAGCTTGCAGTTTTGCAATGATTCAACGTGTACACTGCACAGGCCACTGCTTCGGCCCATAGCTCTTTTGACACGTTCTTGCTTTTCAACATACTTCGAATGATGTCCATGATGGTTCTATTCTTCCTTTCAGCTACACCATTTTGTTGTCGTGAGTATGGAGCCGTCAAATGACGTTTTATGCCATTCTCCTCACAAAAGTTGTTGAACTCGGTTGATGTGAACTCGCCTCCTCGATAAGACCTTAATGTCTTGATGTTGTTGCCACTTTGTTTCTCCACATATGCCTTGAACTTCTTGAACATGCGAAATGCCTCAGATTTCTCCTTCAAGAAGTACACCCACGTTTTCGTGAAAAGTCATCAATAAACGTTAAGAAATAACGATTCTTACTAATCGAGTGTTGAGTGATCGGTCCACATATGTCGGTATGCACCAACTCTAGCACCTTCTTTATTCTATGTTCATCTTGCTTTGGAAAACTCTTCCTTGGTAATTTTCCAACCATGCAACCTTCACAAAATCCATTTTGGGATTCGATCATCGGTAGACCATGCACCATTCCCTTTTGCGCCATTTCTTTGATCCCGCCGAAATTCAAGTGTCCAAGTCGCATATGCCACAACCAATCTCCCTCAATGCCTGCTTTCAAGCATCTAGCACGAGCACAGGTTAGATTCAATTTAAACATTTGATTTTTGGACATTTCTACCTTTGCAATCAGATGTCCATCTTGTCCTCGCACGGTCATGTGTCGATCCTTCATCAAGATCGTGAACCCTTTCTCTAGGAGTTGTCCCATGCTTAATATGTTCGTCTTCATATCGGGCACAAAGAACACATTGGAGATAAGCTTTTGAGATCCATCCTTTACTTGGATCATGATGTGGCCTTTCCCTTCCACGCGCACCTTTGATGCATCTCCAAACGAAACGTGCCCATGTACTCCTTCCTCCAAATGTGCGAACATGTGTCTATTTCCGCACATGGGGTCGCTTGCTCCCGTATCGAGATACCAAACTCCTTCTTGTTCGGCTTCCACTCCTTTGTCGGCAAGCAAGACTACATCCTCATCACAAGCATTCTCCTCCACGGCCACAAGGTTGGAGTTTTCTTCCACCCTTTTCTTCGACCAACACTCGCTTGCGTAGTGTCCATGCTTCCCACAATTGAAGCACTCAATCACCTTCTTCGATCCGCGATCACCACGGACACGGCTGGAGCTCTCCTCCACCTTCTTTTGCGACCAACATTCTTTCGCAAAATGACCACGCTTCCCACACTTGAAGCATTCGACCTCCTTCTTTCTTGGATGGCCTCCATAATCACGACCGCTTCCATGATCTACGTTGCGAGGTTTCTCCTCCTTAAGCGACATCTTCGCTTGCAACGTCTCCTCTAAGACATCTTGTCTCTTCTTCTTCTTTCTTTGCTTGTGTGCCTCCAACAAGCTTGTTAGGTCGTCGACGGTCATCTTCTCGAGGTCCTTTGATTCCTCGATTGCGCACACCACATTCTCGAAGTCCTCGGTGAGAGAACGCAACACCTTCTCCACCACTCTTCCTTCGGTCAGTGCCTCCCCATTTCTATTTAACTTGTTCGCCACCATGCGAACTCTCGTCACGAAATCGGCAACACCTTCCGATTCCTTCATTTTTAACGCCTCGAACTCGCCTCGAAGTATTTGGAGGCACACTTGCCTCACTCGATCAGCACCCTTGTAGCTCCTCTCAAGGGTGTCCCATGCCTCCTTCGACGTCTTCGCTTCAGGGATCTTTTCAAAGCCACTCTCATCCACCGCTTGGAAGAGAAGGAAGAGAGCACTCTTATCTTTGGCTCTTCTCTCCTTTTGTGCTTTGATTTGTTCGACGGTTTCTTCTCCCGTCTCGGCCTCCTCCTCGAAGCCGCTCTCCACAAGATCCCAAGCATCATGCGCACCCAACAGCGCACGCATTTGGATACTCCAATTGTTGTAGTTGCCTTTCGACAATCGAGGCAACGACGCATGACCAAACGAGGTCATTCCTGAGCTTCCCATCGGACGAGGCTCTGATACCAGATGTTGGATGACGGGAGGAGGACGGGGAGCTACTGATCAACCCACCACAGGAGAATGCCCGTCTCCTGGGCTACAGGGACCGCTGATTGGCGGTCCCCAACCGCCAATTGGCAGTCTAAAAGGCGCGCCTCGTGCGCTGCCTTTGACCACCCTGATCTTCATGCATTTTGCATTCAATGTACTCCACTAGATCCATGCTTGATCTATGCAACTGGGGGGCACGAAAGAAAGAAGGTGGCTCTCTCTTTCTACTCACATCCTCACTCTTTTTTCATACAATTTCGTGGCTCAACTTGTAATGCTTGTAATCTATTGTTGTTGTATTGTTGTTCTATTACAAATGGTGAATTCTAGTGCTTTATATAGGCACTTACATGACCCTACAACTTCCAAATATAAAGACTACATAAACATGATCATTCAAGATCATTACACCCTCTACTTAAATTGCATACATAATTAGGACGAAAATTACACAAAAATGAAAAGACTCTTGTCTCTTCCAATCCCTCAACCTTTTGTCTTCTCATGTGTTGACTCTTCACCCCCTTATGAGTTATCAAGCAATGATGATGTGGCGGGTGACTAGGACGCGACATAGGGTTAGGTCGCCACCTAGGATTAAGTTCAATTCTCAATAAGTAGCTATACAGGTATATGGGTACAGATAACATATATACCCATACCCAACGTGTTAATCAAGCGGGTAAACTGGTACGAAATTTTGTACTCGTACCCAACCGGGGTGGGTAACCAGGTATATGGGTATTACCCTCTCCGTTTACAACCCTACCTCCCATGCTAGCCCACAACGCCTCATACCCACCTATCACCTCAAGCACACCCTCTCCATACCCTTTCAAGTCAAACTCCACCTAATCCGAGTGAAACCCTTAATCTAGGCTTAGGATTTAACACGAAGAGACTGTGCCAATATCTGATTGTCATTTAATGGAGTTTCAGGGCATTGCTTGTCAGCACACTCTCGTAGTTTTTAAACACCTCGGACAAAAACAGTTGTTAACCATCAACATTTTACCTAGGTGGGAAAAGGAATCGAAGCAGGGTTCAGTGTGAAGGAGGTTGCAAACAACAAGACAACAATTGGGGATAAAGTCACACAGGTAATGAGATTGTGCAACAACTAGGTAACCTTTGCATGCAAGCATGAACAAAGTTTTGATTTGGTGAATTAAAAATTAGAAGATACAATGGTCTGAGCAAACAATGTAGTCAAAGAGTTGAGAGAAACTCAAGCTCAGATCTCCAGCACGTACATGTTGAAAATAAATACAAATTCATCAACCTAATAAGGCCAAAACTAAAGAAAGTGGAAAAAGTGGAATACCAAAGCAAGGAAGCAACGACATGAAATCAGTGGTTGAAAAAAAGAAGAAATAAACGTTTAAGAGTTTGTGGATCATGTTTGCAAATGACAAGCCATAACTCACGAACATGTCATGCTAAAAAAGAGTGAAAGGTAGACATTGTTAGCAAATGATATTATTTAGGGGGTGCTTGGTTGACTATCTAGGAATGGAATGAGAATCTCATACCAGGTTGGAATGTATATCATTCTCATTCTTGATTTTCAGTGTTTGGTTTATATCATGAATGGATTCTTTCTCTGTTTCATGTTGTTTGGTTTATCCCAGGAATGGAATTATCTGTTTTCTTTTTTGTTTATTATTTCAACTTAAAATATGTATTCAATAGTCGAAATATTAACATCCTATGAATATATATTTACCATTTATATTTAACATGCAATATGTATTATTTTTATATTAAATAGAAAAATTACCATTAATATTTGCTCAAATTTATTCGCATTTAAAAATTGCACAAACATATTTGACTAACATCCATCTTGGCATAATTTTATAGGACATATGTACAATATACATACAAGGAAAAATGGAACATGTTATAACATTAGAAAATGCCACAAATAGAACATGTTATTACACTAGGAATGGGAAATGTCACCAATAGAACATGTTATTACATTAGGGAAAGCTACAAATGGAAATAACCGATAAACTTTATTGTTCTTACATAAAACACCACAACACAAATACTATATATTTCTAGTGGACCTAACTCTCCCATTGTTGAACAAACTTTGTGTATGGTTATTCTGGAAATTAGTCCAATCATCTGAACATTCAATGCAAGTAATGTACTCTACTTTGTCGTCTGAATCATCGCTTTCTTCATCATCATTATCAGAATTCTCGTTGATATTATAATTAGTTGGCATATGTTTTTGAATAAGGTTATGTAGTAGCACACTTGTTTGGACTATGTGACCTCGAACACATATTGGAAAAAATGAAGGTTATCTAATACGAAGATCCTACCTGGAGAGAAGAATTAGAGAATTCAGGTGAAGTCAAATATAATCCATTGACACTAAATTAGCAATTGAGAATCCTTTAATCTTGTTATAATTTTTATAAACAATATTATTTTCAGCATTTTAGCAATTTTTAATGCAACTCTCGTGTGTTGTAGGTTGTCGTGATACTTGAAATGTCTTAACTAAAAAAATTATGGGACTACATTGATATACAATTATTATACTAAAAGATGAAAATATTTTTTTATTACTGATTCAATCTATTAAACTATAATACATTATTAGGTTGGAAGAGATTGTTCAACAAACATTAATTTTTACTCTTCCATAAACAAACTTTAATGATGAAAGAATGTGGGAGAGCACGAGACTGTGAAAGTGCAGATAAAGGGAAAAAAGGTGACAAAATTTTTGCATTAAAAATTCTGAAAATATCCTTTTATACGCATAATCATCCATATAGTCTTAATCTACCTTCTAAATTAAGATGAGGGGTGGATATACTCAAGATAGGAAATTAAGCCCCGACTCACTAGAGAATTATTGTGGTGTGTGTATATAGACTCCTGATACACATACGCGATGCGTCTGGGGCGCACTCCACGTCACCATCCATGTCATCATTTGCGTTTTTATTTTATTATTTAAAAATATGATTTTTGATAAATTATGAGACGATTGATTTCCCTATCATTAGACACATTAAATCCCAAGACGGGACACAAATCTGTCTCTCGTGGGACCCACATCAGTCCCTCGTGGGATACACATCTGTCCCCATGTGAGACACATACATGTCCTGCATGGGACACATACCCGTCTCGTCTGAGACACACCAGTCCCGTGTGGGACACACGTCTATGTATCTTGGAATGTTAATGGAAACTAACAGACAACTGAATTATCACCTTATCAAATTTGGAAACAAATTAAATATTTAATAAAAACCTCTACGTGCACGCAGCCTGAAGGAATTATGTCCCTCCAAGTCAGGAGCGTCATAAAAGGCATGTTAAAAGGAGTTCGTGAATCATTTTTCATATATATATATATATATGACCGTTAAAAGGGATCCACTACAATAAAATTTTGTTGGCACACGGTTGCACTTGACGATAAATCAAATCTAAACTCCAAATTGAAAATCCGAAGCATAGATCTTGATCTACAACATAAGTAGACTAAGGATGTCAAAAATCATAAAATTTTAGTAATCGTTTCATTTATGATCTAGAAATTGGATTATTTAATGAATGTAGTCTGCTTATTTTTACATTTCTAAATATTATGTAAAATGTGTTCCAATTGTTTTTATTTTCAACATTCGTAATCTACATATGTTGTAAATCAAGATCTACTGTTTGGATTTTAAATTTGGAGTTTAGATTTGATTTTATCGTCTATCGCAACCGTGTGTGAACAAAATTTAAGAGTAGTGGATCCCTCCTCTCTCTCTCTAATAAAATGTGGATATATGAAAAAATGTGGATGTATGAGTGATAATAGGCAATTAACTTGGTTGTGTCTAGGCCTAACAATCATGTCGTTCTGTACTTTTGTGTAGGTAGTTTCAGAAGACACGAACACGATGCAAATTTTTTTTGTATCCTATAATAGGAGCACGACTGGAACCAACACGAAAATCAAACAACAATTTTTTTTTTTAATTTCCAATATTTTCTCTAAAATATTTTCTTTAGAGCATACTACCATGGTTAAAGATTGTTAACTGGATGAGATAAAACTGTGAATGGTTTTAGTTTTGTAGAGTGGATTGAATGTTGAGAATCAAAATAAAGCAATATGGGACCAAATATTTAGAATAATATCTTTGAACATCCGAGATATACAGAAGTGAATTTCGGCATAATGGTATTCATTTGTGTCATGTCAGTTTCGACGCAAGTTTGATTATGCTCGGCGACATTTTTTTCAAATTTCTACAAAAGAGGGGGGGGGGGGGGGGGTTCGGATCTGGGTCTACACAGACCATTCCAATCACGTTAAACCAATGCAAAATTGGAAAACTTGGGTTAAATATAATGTTATAATTAATTGGTCTCATCCAAGTACTTTTTCGGTTCATGGATTTGAAACACGAAAACGACACGATTTTTTGTGTGTACCCGAAACACAAAATTCTAAAACTAAAATGGGGATTTTTCGTGTTTCTTGTCAAATTGCTAGACTTAGCTCTGTCATTTAAAATTAAGACATTTTAAAGTAGAATTTTGTAAAATCAAACTGAATCACATGTATTACTATCCCTTAAGTTAAAACATGTTAAAATTTTAGGTTACAATTTCACCGTTGATCTAAAATGATCATATTTGAAAGACTGAAAATTACTTTATTTCAAAGTATTCGGATCAAGGTCTACGATGGTCCATTTGATCTGAAATTTTTACCACAATTTTCATATATATGGTATATCTACTCATGAATTTTCAGTGAAAAAAACTTATCGGAAGTGACTTAAAATAAGTTGTCAGAGCCAAGATGACTATAGGTAGGGTTGTAAATGGGATGAGTTTGACCCGCCACCCCACCCCGCCTAATGCGGGTTGTGGACGGACAAATAAAGCTACTCGCCAACCTGCCACCCGCACACCTCGTATAATAAGCAGGGCGGGTTGCAAGAGCATAACCAAATAAGTCATGTATACCCGCATTTGCCTTGTATGTATGTTTGATCTCTTGTATTTATCTTTGATCATTTTGTATCTAGCTTTCAAAGCATACATCGATTGAATTATTTTCTTGATTTTCGGTATTAGCTATGATTAGAATGGAAAATGGCAAGGAAAATTGATTGATTTTTTGTATTTAGTTTTGATCAAAGAATAACCCGCTTTTAAGCAGGGCGGGTAGCAATTTTTTTTGCCCCACCCTACCCCGCCCCACTTACCCGCTTAACTATAAGGGCTCATACAACCCCATTAGCCATATATATATGCGGAGGGGTCACTGCCCTTAAATTTTGTTGACACACTAGGGCACTTGACGATAAAATCAAATATAACCTCCAAATTAGGGGTGTAAACAGGGCGGGGTATGGTCATACCCATATCCATAGCTGTCTAACTAAATGGGTATGGGTATATACCTGTTTAAATGTTGTTGTACCCATACCCGCCTCATACCCATTTAATAAACGAGTATGAGGCGGGTATAACGGGTATGTACCAAAGTATTTTCCAATCCCACAACCATACTATAGATTAAATCAAAATGCAATCATAAAAAGACACTAACCACATCAACAAAACCAGCTTTTAACATCAAAATCCTACAAAACCATTGGAGATTGAGTTCATAATCACACACCAAAAAACCCACAAAACAACCAATTTTCTCGCAAACGAGATTCAAAAAAACATTTTGCTAACAAATGCAACTTGGAAGAATGTAATCGCCAGATAAGAAAAATTTAAACCAAAAAGATGCTAAATTTACAATTTACGAGATTAGGAATTAAGCCAAAATGATGAGAAATCATAAATTTTCTCACAAACAAAACTCGAAACAACCATTTTTGCAACAACAAAAACCCAACCTCAAGAATCTAATCACTACTAATTAAATAATTAAACAGGTAAATGGTTAAACGGGTATGGGTAGATGTATACTCTACGCGCCCCATTTATTAAATGGGTAAGGCAGGTATGGGTAAATGGGTACAAAAGTCGTACGCGTACCCGCTTGTTAAAAGAGCAGGTAACAGGTAATACCTGCCTTGTTACACCCTACTCCAAATTGAAAATCCAAATCATAGATCTTGATCAACCATGAAAATCATAAAATTTGGAACATGTTTTGCCTAATATTTAGAAATGTAAAAGTGAACATACTGCATTCATTAAAAAAGTCATTTTTTGGATCTTATCTGAAATGATTACTGAATTTTATAATTTTCAGCATCTTTAGTCTACATATGTTATAGATCAAGATCTACAGTTTGAATTTTCAATCTAGAGTTTAGATTTAATTTTATTGTCAAGCACGCGCGTGTGTTAACAAAATTTAAGGGTCGTGGATCCCTCCTATATATATGTTCTGCATGTGAGTTTTCTAACAACGTCAACCTCACCCGAGGTTAAATGAGATTGTCCAATATGGACAATTGGGTTTTGATTCAAAGGTTAATAGCTAATGTAAGTGGATATAACCATATTTGGTAGGTTGCATTATTGTTACGCGCAATCAATTTTCGTGCGAATTGTAAAACAACTCATGTATGTTGGTAATTACAAAAAACTAACTGAATATGTATCAATGAAACATACCAAATATGCTTACATTTATGCAATTACACTAGCTATTAACCTAATTGTCTAGATTGGGCAACCTCATTTAACCACCGGTGAGATTGATGTCGTTGGAATATATGTGTATATGAGGCCAATGAGGCTATAGGAGCTCCTATCAAAAGTAAGACATTTTAAAGTTAATTTTTTAATCAATCTTAATCACATGTATCGTTAATTTCTTATTGCTTAAGCTATAATATGTTAAAATTTTAGGTCAATCTAAAATACTCATATTTGAACATCTGAAATTTACTGAATTTCGAAGTATCCGGATCGAGTTCTAAGACAATCCATTTGATCTGAATTTTTATGACATGTTCCTTACATATAATATATCCCATCCATAAATTTTCAAAGAAAAAAATTAACCGGAATTGGCTAAAAATGTGGTATTACAACTAAGTTGTAGACCTTATACAACCACGATGGTTGTATCCCTACAAGAAATGAGAATTGTTGTGAAGATTATTTTGAAACACCCAAGTTCCAAAACTTTACCAAATGATATGCTAAACACCATCCTTTTGCCCCTTTACAAGATTTGTTATTATAATTGAATAAATTCGACTTGAAGATGACGTATTATAAGTACAACGAAGTATGAAAATAATTTTATATATTCTTTTTTGAAGTTGCTATCAAAATAAAAAGATAGTGTAACTTCAACTGCACCCTCACAACCACTACCTGAAAATCAAGATTGACGAGTGCTACAAAAATAAGTCGCGACGCAATATGTACGCTGATGTTTGTTTTCATATCTGTCCGTGTAGATTGGAATCGATGGTAACACATATACGTCATTGAACATTGGCCTATACCAACGGATATTGGCCGTTGGTGTATATTTTCGAGAAAACAATCCGTGGGAAAATAAAATTTATCAAGCAAAACCTACTCCGATGGTTCGGTTTTACTTTCACTTATGGATAATGTCTGTCAGTGTGGTGTTTTTAGAAACCACACCGACCAAACCATAACTGTCGGAGTAGAGTTTGAAAAAGAATCATTACGCACGTATTACATTTAAGAACACTGAAGGATACACTATCGTAGACCGACAGATATATCTGTCTTACATTTAGTAAGGATATCACCGACGGATACTCTCAGCAACACTGACGAACATATAACATCGGTTTAGGGTTATATCTGTAACCCGTCGACGAAAACTCTTCATTTCTCGCACAAACGACACTTCACCCTAATCGCCGTCTCCACCGCCGTTTGCCTTCGCTCCGTGCCATCTTGCCGACACCGCTGCCACCACCGACTTCGCTCTCTGGTAACCCTTCTCCCTTTCTCTAAAATCAATGCCCCAACCGACCACACCTCCCCCAACTGCCCTCACTGTCGTTCCGCCAGTCTGACCCCTCCAAATCAGCACCCCACCCCAGCCCCCACCGCTTGTCCCACCCACCATCACCTGTAGTCCCACCAAACTACTTCCACTGGCGTCCACCAATTCTCCTAGCCCCACCCTCCACCGACGTCCACCACCCCTGACCCCACCCACGACCACCTCCACAGCCAGCAACCTATTTTGTTGAATTATTATAATTTTTTAAAATCAATTTATGAATGTAATTGTTATTTGTAGGATTAAATTGTTGATTTGTATGATAATTACTTTAAATCAGTTTAAATTGGTAGGATTAAAGTGGTGATTAAACTAATGATTTGTATGAAAGCTATATTTAAGAAGCAAACTAAAAAAGAAAAATAAGCAAGCAATAACCCATCTTTAGCACGCGTAAAGACAAAATTTTACAATTTTTCATGTACAAGCTATTTTAAAATTAAAAAGGCTATTACAATTAAGAAGCTGCTATAAATTTTTTGCATCTTTCTTGTAAAAGCTATTATAAATTAAAAAAGCTTTTATACAATTAAAAAACTATTACAATTAAAAGGCTATTAAGTATTTGCATTCTACATTTTATGAAGCATGTATACATGTCATATGTCATTGTGGTTTAGGGATATTAGATTTGCAGGGTGCTGTCACTTTCCATTCCAAACTAACGTATTTTTTTTCACACTTGTTTTTTTTATTTTTAATTTATGCATGGTGAAACTATTTTGGGTGTGGGAGATTCGATCCGGAGTAGTCAAATTGTTACAGAAAATGTGAAATTTGCTACTGATGGTTTTATAGTTAGTACTAAAATTGCGACTATCAAATCAATTTTTTATTCTGACAACTAATTTTTTGACAAGTTGGTACTGAAATTGCGAGTATTAAATTAATTGTTACAGCAATTAAGCAATACCTTATAAATATTAGTGCCAAAACTTTCAAATTTATTTTATTTTTGTATCAATTTGTATGATTGGAGAACACATTATAATGGTCGTCATTGTTTCGGGTTGAATGTTGTACATAGGTCAAGTCTATTTTCATAAACGAAAGAAGCAAAAATTATATTAACTGGTACTATTAAATAACTCATTGCAACTAAAATTTCTGATATATATATGGCTAGTGTTCTCTTGTTTGTCATTGA
Source organism: Triglochin maritima (assembly GCA_963682175.1). Classification (NCBI taxonomy): domain Eukaryota; kingdom Viridiplantae; phylum Streptophyta; class Magnoliopsida; order Alismatales; family Juncaginaceae; genus Triglochin; species Triglochin maritima. The sequence goes on from OY821779.1 coordinate 20,418,241, forward strand.
TAATTAAAATGATTTGGAATGGTGATTAAGTAATTTAATACTGATTTTAAATGGAGTGAATCGTTTTGAGTGTTTTGTGATTCGATTTCGGTATGAAAACATTTTTCATATTAGGTGTATTAATGTGTTTGGATTTGCGAATATTTTCCTTGTCAACCATATTTCTGATCATGATACCATTTATCTTCAATTTCATATAAACGTTCTAGCTCAACCAAAGTTCGAACCTTGAGTATGCGACCCTATGTGACCAAATATGTCAGGATCACATACTCAGTTGTGCGGTCGCATATGAGGCTGCACAACTGTAAAATACATTTTTTTTAAAATCTTACATGAGAAAAATAACAAAAAATTGATAAAAGGGAAAATCAGAAAAAAAAAATTAGGTAAAATATGAGAAACATCAATGGGATAAGAAACAATATATATAATTCCTAAGGTGATTTAACTTCAACAAAATATCCAGTTCCTCGGTGTCATTGCCTCACAGGAAGCTTGTACCGCCCACCCAACCATTAGGTATATTTTCATTGAATAAGGAGAGAATGAGTGTAGAATGAATTAGAGAAAGAGAGGTGTCAAGAATAGAATCGATCGGGTGGGTATTTATAGGGTGAAATACGGGGGGAAATGCACACTAGTGCAGAAACACCTATAGATGTCGACCCATAGACATCAACTATTTATGCAGCCAACGTCTATTGAGACATACAGATGTCGATTGATGGAAACTGCATGGAAATCGACGTCTATACGCCACCCATTGTTAGACCCTCACCCTCTCATTCCTCTCTCCTCATCTTCTTCAAATTCCTAGCACCCAAATTCCTACCCCTCACGTTCTCTTCTCTTCTATTTTTCCCTCCAAACTCCAGCGACGAGAGTGGGGGAGGTGTCCCCTTCTCCGGTTTTCTTCTCCCGTCGTTTCTGGTTCGAGGTACTCCACCCGTCTATTTTATTTTGGGTACCACAAGGTCGTGGGACGAGAGGAAGATGGTGGGAGTGACCGCCGACCGCCAGGGACCAGATTCCGGCAGCCGTCAGGCTGGATTTGGGTTGGTCGGTGGCTGTGTTGGAGGAAGATGGGTTGGGGTAAATTGGGAATAAACCCCGGATTTGGATAATATGTGGTGGAATATAAAAGTTGGGTTATTTGTATAAAAAACTTTGAATGATTTGAATATTTGATGGGATAAGTTAATTTGAGTAATTACAAAATAAATTAAGTAACTTACTTGTATTTGTTTTGCTATTTAACTATTGGATCAATTTCAGAATAAATCCGAAAGTTATCAGTTTTTGGATAAATCGTCAATAAGTCGATAAATTGTATTGGAATCTCTTTATTTAATTGTGTTTGCTTAATTAATAAATAAATGAGATAATTACTGGAAGAACCCTGGATTTATTGGTATTTAAAAAATGAATATTCGGCCTAATTGCTGAATAAACCTTGGAATTCCTGTAATTATGGAAAAATGATTTGATTTAGGGAAAATTGCCCCATTTCCTTGGAGTTCCAATATATATGTAGAAAATTCTATTAATTGGTAAATTTATAATTTTTCCCGAGTTTACATTTATTGCTCAATATTTTGTAGATGCTTTAGTAAAGCTTGTGTTATGATTTGTTGACGTCACGTGACTCGTAAGTTTAAGGTAAATTGCGGTTACACTTGCCTTGTGAGACTGCGAGATTTTGAGAGGTTCAGGGAACTGATCTTTCACGCACGTTGTGACGAGATGCTATTGGAGCGTTGCTCACGGACTTAGACATGTGGTCGGGTAGTGAGGATGACGTGTGAGGTACGTATGACTAGATGTTAGGGTGTTTGATTGACATCATTTCATGCTTACATTTGTATCTTATATCCATTATCTTTCACCTAAATAATATTATGTGACGAGTTTTATGTTTGAATTTCAGAAATAAATAGTTTTGAAAAGATGAATCATAAAAGGACCCAAAAGTAGGGAAAAAAGACTGAATTGTGAGACATGGGGACTAAGTTGCAAGGGAGAAGGACCTGAACGTAAGACTAAAGGACCAAAGAGTAAAATAGAAAACTCCACACCTTCATTGGGAGTATTTTGGAAATTAGATTTGGGTCGGAGCTCCAATAAACAAAGAATATGCATCAAAGACTGACAAAGAAATCCAGAAAAGCCCACAACAAATACCAGCCGAATCCAAAGCTTATGGACCACCAATTGGCGGTCTGGGACCGCTAATTGGCAGTCTGGATCTCTCTGGATCCGCTAAAACTTTGCGGGCACATGTATTAGAGGGTGTTTATTCTATTTCTGGTATTTATTTAGTCCTATACCGGGGATTGTCCCAGATTACCTTTTTCTGTGGCTATAAATAGAACTCTTCAACTTCTATTGTAATCACTTCACATTTTGAGTGGCTATTCTTCCTAGTGAAGTGAGGCCTTGAAGCAAACACTAAAGTAGGAGGATGCGACTTGAATTGTGAGTCATTTTTAATAAAAGGTTCTTTTTTATGTTATTTGTTTCATGTTGCTTGTTTTACTTAGTTTAATTTCATTAGTTTTAGTAGCTTAGTTAATATGCTTTCCTTGCTTAGTTTAATAATTAGTCTAATGTGTAGTGAGTAGTCCATCCTCTTTGGGGGGTGGAGTTGATGTTCATACATGCAAAAGAGAATAGAATGAATGCTTTATATACAATGTATTGATAAAACATGAATTTATGCTTGCTTGTTTAGGATAGAATTTATGACTTGATGAGTTTTACCAAAATGATTAGATACCTCTCATGCTTGTTTAGGTTCTGAAATAACCAGCTTGTTTATGTAAATGTTAATGAACTAGGTTAGTGAATGGATTGATAGGTTTTGCCATAACATTTAGACACTTCCTATGCATGAAAACACTACCTTTATTTGTGCTTAAATAATGTGTTCAACACCCACCTCTTTCCATGTGTGCACTCACTCCACCCCTTAGGGGTTTTCCATTTCTGAATTCCAGCACACTTATTTCGTTCTTAGTTAAGTTTTAGTTCATCGTTTGTTGTTCGTATAAGCATACATTACTTCGTAGTGTAGTATAGCGTAGATTAGGATAATCAAACTCTCTTCCCTATTTTTGCCACTTGATTTCGTGCAAACAAGAGGCTGCTCACCTCCCTGTGGACGACCCGTATTTGCCACGTCTTCACCGACGCCGTGCACTTGCAGTTTAATTAAAACGTTCAACAAGGTTTTGGCACCGTTGCCGGGGAGGTGCCAGTCCAGACTCTTGTTTGGACGATTCGAGTGGATTTAATTTGTCTTTTGTAGTTTTTCTTTGTTTCAGGAGACTTGGAGTTGCAAGGGGAGGCATCTGGAGAAGTTGGGAGCTAAACTGGGAACTTTGGACCGCCAATCAGCGGTCTGGTGAGATATGTTTTCCCTCTCCTTTCTTTGCCTTGTTGCCATAATTGATTTAGGAATTTGGGACACAATTGTGCATGTTCTGACTTTTAGATTGCTCCCAGATTAATAATCAACTTCCTTTATGCAACTTGGACCCTAAAACCCAAAGCAAAAGATTAGGCATTCTTTCTTGTTTAGGTCATGCATCATGTATGCGACTTAGGCACGTAGATTGTCTTTTATTTTAGCTTTATTTTCAGTTGTTAAGTGCTGACGTGAGGTACGCACCTTCTACTCTCATTCATGCATTTTGTATGAACATGTATTAGTTAGTAGGAAGTGCATTGAAACAAGTGTGAGTTGAGCGTTTGTTTGGAGAGTTGATTGTTAGATTAAGACTCCAAAATGCTACTAAGGAGGGGCTGTCCCATAAAAGATAAGGTGGGGGATTTCATCACCCTTTCCTTCGCCCCACAAACCACACTAATCAAGAGCCTAATTTTTAAAATCAAGTAGACATTGGCCCTAAGGATCTCGGACGCACTAAGAGAGTGATCCGGTCACGACCGTTATGGCGTGATCGGCGTTGCCCACTTTGTCGATAGTAGGAGAGACGAGATCTCTGGATCTTGGCTCAATTGCTCGGCTTTGTGGTCCTCGTCGTAGGGAGGTGAGGCGTGTCGAGGTCGTGTGACCTCGCAGTTAGGCGTCGTCTAGCTGTAAGGACCTATAGCGACCTTAGGATTGCGTGACCCTTGTTTACTTGTGTGCTTCTACCTTCACCCATCCGCCGTAGTATAAGGACTACTTCCCTTCTCTCCTGAGTCATTCTTTCTCTCATGTGTTCCCTCGTCTTCTCCTCTACGCACATTCTTCATTAAAAAAAGTTTTGGTTTGTGTGTGTGTGATTGACATCATTTCCTGCTTATATTTGTATCTTATATCCATTATCTTACACCTAAGCAATGCTATGTGACGAGTTTTATGTTTGAATTTCAGAAATAAAGAGGTTTGAAGAGAAGAGGCATGAAATGACCCAAAAGTAGGGAAAAAAGACTTAATTGTGAGACATGGGACTAAGATTCAAGGGAGAACGACCTGGACGTAAGACCAAAGGACCTAAGAGCAAAACAGAAAACTCCACACCATCATGGGGAGTAATTTTGGCAATTCGATTTTGGTCGGAGCTCCAACAAGCGAAGAGATGCATCTAAGACCAACAAATATATCAAGGAAAGCCCAAAAAAAAATTTAGCCAGATCCGGATCCTGTAGACCGCCAATTGGCGGTCCGGATCTTCCCGGATCTCCTAAGATTTCTGGAGCGTATGTATTAGTGTTTGTTTAGGCTATTTTTGGTATTTGTTTAGTCCCATACCCGGGGATTGTCCCGGATTACCTTTTTCTATGGCTACAAATAGAACTCCTCCTCCATTGTAAACTACCCATTGCTTGGTGGCATTCTCTCTACTAAGGAGTAAGCCTTGAAGCAAAACTCAAGGTGGAGAAGAATGCTACCTTCAATGTGAGTCATTGTAAATAAAATAATTGTTCTTTGTTTCTTTTAATCTTGTCTTTTAATTTTAGCATGTTTCTTTGGTTTATGTTCCTTTCAATTACCTTCTTTAATATTCCTTTCTTGCTTAGTTGAATTTCCTTTCAGTATAATGTCTCATTTTGTTAATGTAGATAGTGTAATGATTAGTGAGTAGTTCCATTCCCTTTGGGGGTGGAGTAGATGTATGTACATGTTATGTAGGTGGTATGAATGCTAGATATTATTGTTTGTGAGAGATATTAGTATGCTTGCTTGAATTAATAAGAACAATACTTGATGGTTTCTGCCATAGTTAGGTACACTCCATGCTCCTTATGTTCTTAATAACAATCTTGTATTGCTCATATTAATCACCTAGGTTAGTGTTGTAAATGATAGGTCTTGCCATGAGGTACTTCTTATGCATTAACAAACACTAACCACACTTGAGCTTCGTGTATGCATTCACCACACTTATTTCATGTGCACACACACTCCACCCCTTAGGGGTTTTTCATTCCTAAGTTTTATTTTCCTTTAGTAGTTGCTTAGTTTAGTTTGTTTTGTGATTTCATTTCATGCTTTCTAGTTTCCTAGTTTAGATTAGTGTAGTTTAGTGTAAGCAATCTTTCTCTCCTTTCTTTACCACTCGCCTTCGAACAAACCAAAAGTCGACACACCTCCCTGTGGATCGACCCGTATTTGCCACTGATTGATTCGTTTTATATTAAACCGCAAGTGCACGACCGCGTTGAAGCGGTGACAAATACGGGTTGATCCACAGGGAGGTGTGTCGACTTTTGGTTTGTTCGAAGGCGAGTGGGAAAGAAAGGAGAGAGAGATTGATTACATTAAACTATACTAATCTAAACTAGTAAACTAGAAAAGAGGAAATGAAATTGTAAAACAAACTAAACTAAGCAACTAATCAAGGAAGATAGAACTCAAGAATGGAAAACCCCTAAGGGGTGGAGTGTGTGTACACATGAAATAAGTGTGGTGAATGCATGTAATAAGCTGAAGTGTAGTTAGTGTTTGTTAATGCATAAGAAGTACCTAATGGCAAGACCTATCATTCAAAGCACTAACCTAGGTGATTAATATGAGCATGACAAGTTTGTTATTAAGACACTTAGACAAGCATGGAGTGTACCTAAGACTATGGCAGAAGCCATCAACTAAGTATTCTTTTTAATCAAACAAGTATACTAACATTTCTCACATACACAAAAGTTTAAAATTCATTCCATCTTCATAACATGTATAAACATTACTCCACCCCCCAAAGGGGGATGAAACTACTCACTACTCATTACACTACAAACTATATTAACAAAATGAAACATTCTAATGAAAGACAATTAAACTAAGCAAACAAGAAATATTAAAGAAGCTGAAAAGAAATTAAACTAAAGAAGCATGCAAGAATTAAAAGACAAGACAATATTAAAAGAAACTAAGAACAATTATTTTATTAACAATGACTCACATCGAATGTACCATTCTTCTCCACCTTGAGTTTTGCTACAAGGCTTACTCCTTAGTAGAGAGAATACCACCAAGCAATGGGTGAATACAAAAGGAGGAGGAGGAGTTCTATTTATAGCCATAGAAAAAGGTAATCCGAGATAATCCCCCGGTAGGGGACTAAACAGATACCACAAATAGCCTAAACAAACTCTAATACACGCGCTCCAGAAATCTTAGCAGATCTGGGAAGATCCGGACCGCCAATTATCGGTCTACAAGATTCAGATCGAGTTGGTTTTCATTTTGGGCTTTTCATGATGTATTTGTTGGTCTTGGATGCCTCTACTTTGCTTGTTGGAGCTCCGACCCGAATCGAATTGCCAAAATACTCCCCATGATGATGTGGAGTTTTCTGTTTTGCTCTTTGGTCCTTCGGTCTTACATTTAGGTCCTTCTCCCTTGCATCTGAGTCATCGAGTCTCTCAACTCAATCATTTTCCTTGCTATTAAGTCCATTTATAGTCTCTCCTTCTCAAACCTACTTATTCCTGAAAACTAAACATAAAACTCATTACATAGCATTGTTTGGGGTGAATGATAATGGCTATAAGACACAAAGATATGCATGAAATGATGCCAATCAAATACCCCCACATCTAACTTTTGCAAGTCTCGAGCAAAACAAAGAAAGAGAAAAATAAAAGAAAGGAAAAGCATACAAAAATAGGGAAATCCTAACTCACTTTCGTAGGAATCACGGTTGCACTTAACACGTGCAACAAGCCGTTAAACCTCCTTGTCGCCAAGGAGGAGGAGTGTTGTTTACTGAGGGTTTTAAGCGGATATACCCATAAAATCCGAACAAGATGTATTATTCAATCTAAACACTCGACTCGTTGGACATATTTTGTCGATCCTTGGACGCGGTAATCCTACGGGCCGACTCTATAAAGGTAATCAGTCAACACACCTAAACTAATGAAACATTCGTGCAAGTTACATAAGGAATTAAGTAAAAGACATGGACAACCTCAACATCCTCAAGTGCTACAAAGTGTAAAGTCCATTAAGGTTCTTATTTGCGTTACCATTTTTTTTCTTTTCTTTTTATTAGTTGGAGTTTAATTCTCCGAGGGTCAGGTTTCGTGCATCATTGCCCATGAGGACTTAGACTATCACGTACACCTTTCCCCAAATCTCCAAATAGGGCAATCCCTACCACCAGTGTAACGGGAGTTCGGTCGGCGCATCCCAAGTCAGATGACTCGAAAACACCAGGCACAAAGTCCCGTCGGACCTACTTTCCCGAGTGATAGGAGCCGTACGAGAAGAGAGAACACCTACTCATTTATTTCTTATCTACACATGAACCAAAACCCCTACACTTAATGTCTCACAACAAGATTTAAAGGGTCCTTGACTATAACATATTCCCTTAAATTAACAGACACGAATTATTGACTCACTAGGTTCAGGGTGGACTTCTTTAAATGTTTGAGCACTGAAGCCCAATGATTACTCACACCCGAGGGAAAACTGGGGTGCATCCTAACGACTAGATAAATCTTAAAGCCACTGTACTAGATATCCTAATGCATCAAGTTCAAGAGAATTTTGGGAGCTTTCTTTTTACTTTGTCTCTCAACGGTTTTGCACATGCTAAACACACACAAAACCCACAAAACATTTTCTTTCGCAAAAACATGAAGATTTTGAAATAAATGTGAAAATTTTGAAGCACTAGGCAAGCAAAAGAAGACAAGTCACCCAAGGATCATGACAAACAAATATATTGATATTAAATCAAGCACACTAACATGACCCTAACAATGCACACAATAGAAAATAAAATCAAAGAAAAAATACTCGACTATGTACACACGTAAAACACCCCCCCACACCTACTTCATGCATTGTCCTCAATGAATCTGAGCAAAATACTATATGAATTTATGCATGAAAAAGGAAAGATCTCACCAATATGAAGCGCAAAAGGAAGTTAAAGGTTATGTTGATGGACAAAAACCCGAATTCCCTTAAAACCTGTGAGATGCTAAAGAAGGGATACAAATACGTGAAAGAAATGGGGCCCAAATACACAAGTGTTGGGGCCCACAACAAACGATGCTCACTGAAGGAGTCTTCACTCTTTTTATTTATTTTTTTCTTTTTTAAAGAAAACTATGTACAAACATAAGTTCCCATCTTCATTTGTCAAAAGACATGAAATGGGAACCTCAAAAGTGGGTCAATGCACTTGGAAAGGGAACATGACACCACGCGGGGCCAAAATACTCATGTTTGGGCCCCGCTCACAAAGAGCACAAGATGAAAAGAGAGGTTCATGAATTAGAAGCAAAGGCGTCTCATTCAAAGGATCAAACTGAAAGAGCTTGAACCTCACAAGAGTTTGCGATATAAGGGGCAACAGAAGAAGAGTTTCTCCCGTTGCAGTACAGAAGTTATGATCGTCAATCCAAACTCTCCAATCAAAAGGCTGGTGGGTCGGAACAAGGTCAAGAACCTCGGTAGGCATGTCCGACTCACCAGTTGAATAAAAAGTGGGTCTCTTACCCAAGGTATCCTCCAAGGAATTCCTAATACCCTCATTAGAAATATAGTTGTTTGATGTTCCATCATTTCCAAGATGATCAGGAACAATAGTGAGAGGCAAACTCTCATCAGGTTGTTTTAAATTGAGGGTACTAGGGAGCTCTTGCTCCACCAGAGGTGAGTCCTTGAGAGGCACAACATGAAGATCATGTGGCTCAAGGGCCACTGGACAAAAGGATAAGGCACAATCTTGTGCTGACTCATAATGAAATTGGTCCATGTTTTCCTCAATTGGAATCGAATCCTCCACCAAGTGATCGTGAATTGAAACCCCAAGTCCCTCAGACTGACTAGGAGTTTGACTTTGAAAGATTGTGCTTTGAATTTGTGGATGTGGTGGTGGTTCGATATCAAAAGATGAATCCTCATGTTGACAAGAAAAGTTACTCTCTTCACGTTCACGTAATTGCTGCGTCATTTGACTCACTTGCATTTCCATAGTTTGCAAGGAATTCAAGTTGGACTTCAATAACTTTTTAGTGCTTTCCATGAATGTTTGAAGGCTTTGTTCTAATGCATCGGAATGTATCAAATCCAATAAGCCACTCGTCCTTGGACCTTTCTTCTTGAAAGGCCTTTTGGTCATTTTTCCCATTAAACATGGTTCGCACGTCTCCAATGATTTAAAATCAAGTAGACCAAGAAGGTTAGCTTCTTGCAATTTCTTGATGCGCTTTTCATTTATGTGACCAAGTCGATAGTGCCACAAGAGAGTATCATTCTCGTGAGTGGCCTTAAGTCTTTTGTCATCGATATTAAAGATTTGTTTATTATTCAATTCAAGCAAATAGAGACCATTCCTTATGAATGCATTTGCATAGAAAACACCATTCTTTGATATAGACAAGCAAGAATTTGAAATATATATTAAAATTATCCATATCTAAACATGATACAGAAATAGTGTTCTTGCTAATCGAATGCACATAATAAACATTCTTTAGACATAAATTTAAACCACTACATAATTGAAGCACCACAGAACCTTGTGCAACTGCAGAAAACGTTTGCACCATTTCTGACCTTCAATTCTACCTCGTTCCTTACGAGTTCCTTCCTATCCATTAGAAACTATGTGAGCACAAGATCCAGTATCAATTACTCAATCCTGGACAGAGGTGGCTAAATTTATTTCAATAACAAATATACCTTTGGCCTTTTTGGGGCGCCGACGTTCAATCACTCCATTGTCAAGGTCTTCCTTGTACTTGGGGCAATTTGGCCGGATGTGTCCTTTTTCACCACAGTGAAAGCACTCCGTATTGGGAGTTGGAGATTTCTGAGATTTCCCCCTTGAGGCACTCACACGGGCACCTCCTACTCCCTTGCTCTTGATTGAACCACTTTTGGTAGATTTGCCTTTTCCTTTACCAATCTTTTGACTCCTCCCATGGACGGCAAGGACATGCTTGTCCCTACCCTTGCCCATGTCAACTTCAGCAGTTTTGAGAGCGTTGTGCATATCCTCCAGACTCACCCCTTTCTCACGCACGTGATAGTGCATCACAAAGTCCTTGAAGGACGGGGCTAGAGAGCCACGAATCATATCTTTAGCAATGTCCTCGAGCATTGGTGAAGAGAGCTTTGCCAACTTCTCAATGTACCCTTGCATCGTGAGAAAATGCATGGATACCGATGTTCCCTCCGCCATATGGCACCTTGTGAGTGCAATGGTGGTCTTATAACGCTCCTTTCGGGCACTATCCATGAACATCTTAGACAAAGCCTCCATGGTATTCATGGGTTTTGAATCTAAGTATTTTGCTTGAAGCGAGTCACCCATGGATGCTAGCATGAGACCGTGAACTTGGTTCTCTTGGTCTTCCCACTTGGCTTTAGCCTCTTTCTCTTCATCGGTTAATATCTCATTCCATTTTGGGATTGGACCTTCCAAAATGTGAGTCAGTTTCTCAAACTTTAACAAGATGTTGAGTTTGAGTTGCCAACTTATGAAGTTTGAGTCATCATTTGCTAAAGGGTGTTTTCCAACATGGATCATACGATAGGTTGGATGTTTGACATTTTTCTACAAAAAAAATCATACAGGATTTTAATGCCAATTTTATGTTTATCATACATACATACAAATCTAAATGCTGCAAATAAAATTTTGCCCATAAATGCAACAATACAAGATCCCATCAATTGTAATATAGACTAGCTAAGGGTTATCGAATACATTACAATATCAAGGTAAGAAAAATATTTTCTAATCACAACATTTTGAATTTTAGCAACATTAGCATCTTCAAACTCTTGTGATTCTTGTCGGTTTAATTATGAGGGAATGCGACGTTTCCTCGTTAAGAAAAACTTTTTCCCAAAACCGAGCGAGGGCTCTAGGTAATGTTAAGAAAACTTATTTTCATTTGATACGAGATACGGTTATCCATTGTATTCACAACTAAGCATACTTAGGGTTCACTAGGGTGAAACGCACCTCATATATCTAATCGTGGCACAATAATAGACAACCATTATATCTCCGACTATTCCCAAAGATGGAGGGATCTATCTCCCGCTAAGGTCGAGCAGAGTATCCCTCGATCGATGGCTGCTAGTGGATGAAATAAGAAGGAAAATTACTCTTAATTTTGTTGGAAAATTTCATATATTAACATGTGATTCGGAATTTTAGGTTATCATGCACATTATCATTCATACACATCCTAACATTCAATCATATTCATCACATGCATAGCAGAAATTAAACCATTCACACAATCCACATCGTGTGAGTTTATATGTTCCCTTTGATCCTTGATCCTTGATCCCTGATCCTCGATCCTCGATCGATGCGCTACAGCGGTGACTTCAACTTGCACCGGAGATGTAGATTTTACAGAAAATAAACATGCTCCTAACATTCGATAAAAACCGACTAGTGCAAGTCCTATGTAAAACCTCTCACATGCAATGCAATTATCTAAAGATAGAAAGAGAGAATTTGGCTTTTACATATAAATAAGCTCCTGTATAATAATAATTATAAACATTCATAGGTGCTGAGTTGGAACATATAAACTCACAATTCCTGCAAAGACAACTCGAGCATCCATGCACACAATATTGCTATAAACTTTGCAACCTAGTTTATCAATCATCTAGAATCTCAAACAATTCTTTGAAAAACATTTTGAAATCCATTAAAAACGTTTGTCATCCATCCACAAGTTCAAAAAAAAATTTGAACCGCTGTTCATCCAATTTCCTAAAAGGAAAAATGAACCGCAGTTTTTCGGTTTTGTTGATTTTTTACAAAACAATCGATTATTCTTAAAACGAAATTATTGCAAGTTAGACTTATGTTTAAATCATAATTCTAATAATTACATGGCATGTTTTAAACCACTTAAAACATTCAAAACGAATTATTACAAAGAATTATTCCAACAAAACATTTTAAAGACCGAATAACGGAAAATCGAATTGTTCGAACCCTAGATGGTAAACTAAATTTGTTTATAGTTTCAAATCATTAGAAAATTGAACCCTAAGCTCTGATACCACTGTAGGATTTCTAGTTTAATTGAACATATATATTTTCGGAATTTTTATGCACAATAAGGATCAATTACAATTTTTCTATGATTTGTCTCATGCATGCATCGGTTTGTTTCAATAACTAGTTTCAAAACTTTATTAAAACAAACATGGGCTCTGAATTTCATACCTAGAAGTTCTCTAAAACTTCTTGATGATTCGGAGACGTTGAGGATGACAATCGTCGCTTCCCGTTGCGTCGGATGCCTCCGAGTATTCACCAAACCCTTAACAAGGTCGGAGAGAAAGAAGCTAGTCAATCAATTTCCGAACTAGCTTAGAATCTAGCTACAAACCCCTTCCTTATTCTCTGAGATTTCTCCTGCCAAAGACTTAGAAAAACTAAGAGAATTTTCGTGGCCTTTTGTGGTGAATTAGGAGAGAAAACAATTAGAAAAACATCTAACTTAATTAAGGAGAATAAGGACCTTTTTATAGGCTCCAATCTTACTCTCAATCATGGCTATTCTTAAGCCATGTTTTCTTGACATTTTCTCTCACAAACTAATTCCATAATGTATTACATGCATCCACAAAACGTTTGACCAAGTTTCGAGCTAATCCAACCATTGATCAAATTAATCTCTTAATTATCAAAGGCAGAAAATCGATCGGGCTTCGGTTTACCGAGACATACTCGGTTAACCGAATATGTCACATTCGTATTACTGTGCACTAGACGGATGACCGATTCTTAAGGAGAAAATTTCTCCTTAACCGATCGGACGAATTCACGTCTAAAACCGAATGCCATTCGGTTAACCGAAAATATCGGAACTGGACATTGTTCGGTCGACCGTTTCTGGTTCGGTATACCGAACCAGAGTTCCAGGCACTTTGGTCAAGTTCGGTCAATCAACTCTGACCTTCCGTTCCAGGTTCGGTTGACCGATCCACAGAACCTTCGGTCGACCGAACCATAAATGGATTACCAAACTTTTACCCGATTTTGCATTTTCAAATTTTGGATTTATTTCCAACAAAATTTGAACTTTAGGGGGTTTTAGCAAATTCACAACTTATGCAATATATTATCCTATGCAATAATAAATTATTGCACCCCATAATATATGCATCGCATATGAATTTATCATGATTCTAATTATGTTATATACAACATAATTGATTTTACTTGTTCACCACATGTGTCATATTTTCTATAAGAAACCCAACACATCATATGAACGAAAAATCAAGCTTCTTCTTTCCCGATTTTTGCAGTGTGACCTATGGGAGGATCTAGACTAAGTTGATAGTGATATTAAGAGCTTAATATCACAAGCTATAAGCGGTATCTAGCTACACATTATAGCTCCCAATTAGTTAGATGTCTCAATTCCACTCCAACCAAAACCCCATCCATTTAGTGGAGTGCACCACTTGTGTCCGTCCATTGCCTCATGATATTAAGAATACACACAAAGTAGTATTGTGTCATCTTTGTATTAGTATTCATTTCTTGATCTCTTTAAGCTAGTTATAAATATGTGACTTAACTCAAATCACATTGTGCACATTACAACTTTGCTTTATCAAGGGGCCCACTAATATCATTACTCAATTAAGAGGGGCAATGATAATCTTTTGACTAACTATATTCTCCAACAAAAGTCATACTTAACCAACCAATTCCTTTACACTACACTTATCGATAGCTTAAGACACTAGTCTAATCCAGCATTTCTTAAGTGATCGGATGTAAGTCTCATATCAAAGGACCAAGAACACAGTAAAATATTAATGACACAGAAAACACATTTCTATAATATTTTACTTATTAGGTCCATTCGGTATACAAAAGTAATATTTTCCTCTTTTGCGTACCCGTGTTGTCACTCATTTGCAGAGCTACAATGATCTATGACCAACACGACAATCTTAACTCGGTAATTAATGTCCCATGTTATTTACCATGATTGCGAATATCTTTTGTTTTATGTAAACCAATATCTTTTAGAGCTCTACGGTTAAGGACCAAGAGCCTCTTCCTTAACACTTCTAAAAGACAAATAACATAAACAAGGAACAAAATGATTTCTCATTCAATTCATAATAGTTGACATTTAAAAGTAAAACTTTTAGAACACATTCCTTTCACCTTCAACTATCGAAAAGGTAGGCAATGCCGATCAGGCCATGACGGTCTCAACTAGATCACTCTCCTAGTGTGTCCAAAATCCTTAGGGCCAATGTCTACTTGATTTTAGAATTAAGGCTTTCTTAAGAGTGATTTTTGGCGCCAAGGAAAGGGTGATGAAATACCCCACATTATCTTTTATGGGACAGCTCCTCCTTAGTAACGATTTGATCTTAAATCTAGCAATCAACACTCCAATCAAACGCTCAACTCACTCTTGTCCCGATGCACCTTACTAACTAATGCATGATCGAAGCATGCATGAATGAGAGATTTGGGTGGACGTACCACACGCCAGCAATGAATAACAAAAATGTAAAGAAAAGAAAAGACAAATGCGTGCAAGGTCTACAAATGATGCATGACCTAGATGACAAGAAGTCTAATCTTTTGCTTTGAGTTGTATGGTCCAAGTTGATTAATGGGGATTGATTGTTAATCTGGGAGCTAACTACAGGTTAAAACATGCAAAATAGAACTCCCAGACCACTAATATGAAAGAATAAACTACTAGAACAAAATTTGGGAAGAACACAACTCACCAGGCCGCCAATTGGCAGTTTTAGACCGCTGATTTGTGGTCCCTTTTGCGCAATTGTTTCCCCAGTTTCTCAGGTAGCCTCCCCTTGCTTCTTACAACCCCTGTAACAAACCAAAACTAAAAATGAAAAATTAAAACCACTCGAATCGTCCAAACCAAAGTCTGGACAGATCACCTCCCCGGCAACGGCGCCAAAAAACTTGATTGATTCGTTTTATATTAAACCACAAGTGCACGGCCACATTGAAGTGGTGGCAAATACGGGTCGATCCACAGGGAGGTGTGTCGACTTTTGGTTTGTTTGAAGGCGAGTGGGAAAGAAAGGAGAGAGAAATTGATTACACTAAACTATACTAATCTAAACTAGTAAACTAGAAAGGAGGAAATGAAATCGTAAAACAAACTAAACTAAGCAACTAATCAAGGAAGATAGAACTCAAGAATGGAAAACCCCTAAGGGGTGGAGTGTGTGTACACATGAAATAAGTGTGGTGAATGCATGCAATAAGCTCAAGTGTAGTTAGTGTTTGTTAATGCATAAGAAGTACCTAATGACAAGACCTATCATTCAAAGCACTAACCTAAGTGTTTAATGTGAGCATGACAAGTTTGTTATTAAGACAGTTAGACAAGCATGGAGTGTACCTAAGACTATGGCAGAAACCATCAAGTAAGTATTCTTTTTAATCAAACAAGTATACTAACTTTTCTCACATACACAAAAGTTTAGCATTCATTCCATCTTCATAATATGTATAAACATTACTCCACCCCCCAAAGGGGGATGAAACTACTCACTACTCATTACACTACAAACTAGATTAACAAAATGAAACATTCTAATGAAAGATAATTAAACTAAGAAAACAAGAAATATTAAAGAAGCTGAAAAGAAATTAAACTAAAGAAACATGCAAGAATTAAAAGACAATACAATATTAAAAGAAACTAAGAACAATTATTTTAGTAACAATGACTTACATTGAAGGTAGCATTGTTCTGCACCTTGAGTTTTTCTTCAAGGCTTACTCCTTAGTAGAGAGAATGCCACCAAGCAATGGGTGAATACAAAAGGAGGAGGAGGAGTTCTATTTATAGCCATAGAAAAAGGTAATCCGGGACAATCCCCTGGTAGGGGACTAAACAGATACCACAAATAGCCTAAACAAACTCTAATACACGCGCTCCAGAAATCTTAGCGGATCCGGGAAGATCGGGACCGCCAATTGGCGGTTTACAAGTGTTGAACGTTTTAATTAAACCGCAAGTGCACGACGTCGGTGAAGACGTGGCAAATACGGGTCGTCCACATGTAGGTGAACAACCTCTTGTTTATTAGAAATCAAGTGGCGAAAAATGGAGAAGATAGTTTGATTATCCTACTCTACGCTACACTACACTACGAAGTACGAAATGCAAAAGAAAGCAACAAACGATGAACTACCAAACTAAACTAAGAACTAAATAAGTGCTGGAATTCAGAAATAGAAAGCCCCTAAGGGGTGGAGTGAGTGTACACATGCAAAGAGGTGGGTGTTGAACACATTCTTTAAGCACAAATAAAGGTAGTGTTATCATGCATAGGAAGTGTCTAAATGTTATGGAAAAACCTATCAATCCATTCACTAACCTAGTTGATTAACATTTACATAAACAAGCTGGTTATTTCAGAACCTAAACAAGCATGAGAGAGGTATCTAATCATTTTGGATAAACATGTGTAGAAGGGTTAGTGGTGTGAATGTTGGAGGAACAAAGACTGATGCATTGCATACATTGCATCATATGTCTTTCATTTAGATTACTTTTACATCAATAAATGCTACTAAGGTATGTGTTTAGTCTTATTTACAGAATACAGGGACCTGAATGCAATTTACCCACATTCCGAGCATAAACGTGTGCAAAAGATTCATTTCTATCATAAAGACCGAATTCAAGTTTATCGGGTTTCAATTGGAAATGCATCCAAGCATAAAAGCATTCAAGGAGCTAATCACAAAAAGGTCAAGGGCTTAATTGCAAAAATGCCAAGGACCTAATTGCAAAAGAAAAGGATCAAGATATTTTGTTGGAAAAGTCAAAAGAAAAATCAACTATAAATCTCCAACAATGGAAGGAATTAATCCGGAGCTCAAGACAATGGAAAGAAATCATCCAGACACGCAAATAAAGATCAAATCATACCATAAACGCGTGACAAAAATCCTGATTAAATCCGACCAACGTGGGAGGCGAATCCGCCGCACAATACACATGATGTGCGGCGATTCCGCCGCCCATTGGTTGATCCGTGTGTCCCAATTTCGTCCACTCGTGTATGGACACGTGTACTATCCAATTCTATACCTAAGTCCCTTGTAGCAACTATAAATAGACCCGAGAACGATGTAAATAGGGTCCTTAGTTGTTGTTCTTATTTGTGTACCTTAGTTTTATTAATAAAATTCTGTTCTTTTAATTCTTGTTTTAGTTTTCTTTTAATGTCTCAAGGACCCCTTCTTCTTCCTCCCTCCATGAGTTTCTAACTCTCTCCAAAGGGTGGAGGTGATGGAATTAGGGTTAGAGAATGATGAATGCATGTTATTATTTTAAGTTCATGATTAGTGTATTTTGATTACTTGAGTTTATGTTAAGTCATTTATCTTGTAATGCTTCATAACTAACATGATTTACAATAAGTTTCAGTAATTCTCTACTCTAAACCTAAGTCTAAACCTCCACCCCACGGATTTCTCTCTTTGTTCTTGTTTTAATTTTAATTGCTTTTGTTTCGTACTTTAGATAATTAAATCAAAAATACCAAAAACCCAATTTATTTATTCTTCCCTTCTTCCCCTAATCGAAAACCACACAAATAACAGAATCTCTCCCTCCTTGTGTTCGACCCGTACTTGCCACGTCTTCATAGACGCCGTGCACTTGCGGTATAAATTTAATTC
The DNA here is from genome assembly GCA_963682175.1 of Triglochin maritima. Classification (NCBI taxonomy): domain Eukaryota; kingdom Viridiplantae; phylum Streptophyta; class Magnoliopsida; order Alismatales; family Juncaginaceae; genus Triglochin; species Triglochin maritima. The sequence goes on from OY821779.1 coordinate 20,436,408, forward strand.
TCATCAAGTTTTTGGCGCCGTTGCCGGGGAGGCGACGCAGATTTTGTGTTTTTTTTGTGTTTTCGATTTTATCCTGTCTACCTTGTGCGCGATCTAAGTATTTGAATTTGTGTAGCAGGAGACAACAGAGCGCGCGGCGAAATCCGGGAGCGTTCTGAGACACTTGGGCGGCGGAATCGCCGCATCTACAAGGTAACTTGCGGCGGAATCGCCGCACCAGTGTGGGTTCTGGTCTTCAAATTTCTGGGGCGTCGTCGACATCTCTGGGTGGTCGCATTGAGCTACTGGAATCTCCGAGAGCGGGCGGCGAACCCGACTGAGCATTGCGGAGGTAACTTTTCTTGCCTTTCTCGTAAAATCTGACTAGTTGAAAAGTTTCCTTTCGTAGAATTGCACGTGTTAGGGTTACAATTCCATAATTGGCAATAATTCAACTCTGACCTAAAATTGGCAAGATTAGAAAGACCTTAGTGCATGCATCATATAATGTTTTGCTTGCATTATTCTTGCTAAATTCTTGCAAATTAATACTTGTTGAAGATTGCTGGAGGCAAGGTACGTATCGAGGTTTTTATCGATTGCATTAGAGCATATAATTTAGTTGCATACAACCTTGCAATTGCCCCCATTAAAAGGACCATTGTTTGACTATCTTTGCTAGATTTAAGTTAAACTATCTTAAGGGCAACTCCGTAGGAAAAGATACGGTGGGGAATTCATCACCCTCCCGTAGCCCACAAACCACAATCCTGAAGTGTCGCCTAAGCCTAAAATTTAAAATCAATTAGACATTGGCCCCTAAGGACTCGGACTCAATTAAGGAGGAGATTGGTTTGACTTGCTATGACCTGAAGCTAATTGAATTCAATTTGGTGTCTAGAAAGTGTTTTTGTGTCGACGAAAGTCTTCCAAGCGACGTGGTTGTCTAATTGGCACCGACTCTGTCGGAAGCGCCCCCACTAGCTATACACTAACTGGCCAACTTGGTTTGATTGGTGAGGGAGGTGAATCAAGCAAACTAATTCGACTCAACCTGTTAGGAGTCGTCTAGATCTAAGTGACACTAGGTCTAGGATTGTTTTGACCGTGCTTGTTCAGGAAATTTCTGACCAACCCTAATTTTTATCCTTTAGAGTTAAGTTTCCCTTCTCGTCTGAGTCTTCTTTCCCTTCTCATCCCTACCTTTCTATTGTTTGTTTCTTTTAAAAAAAAAATAAAAAAAAAAAATATTTTTTAAAATTCAAAAAAATTCAAAAAAAAAAAACGAAAAAAAGAGTAATTAATTCTTGAAATTAAATTTGGAATTTAAATTTCGAATTTGAATTCAAAAATTGATTCAACCCGGTGCACTCAGATTTGGATTCGGGACTTGAGTAATCGACTCTCACGAGTTCATCTAGATTCCAGTCTGGAACTTAACCCCAATCCACCTGTTGCACCACCTCACCCGGATCTAATGGGTGAGAACGTAGTGGACCCGCCTATTGCGCAACCTATAACTCTGAGGGATCGGTGCTACCCAACGATGGCTGCTCAGCCATCGTGCATCGTTATGCCCACCATACCGGGTCGCGACTTCGAACTTAAGGCACAATACATGAGTATGTTGCCTAAGTTCACCTCTAGGGAAGATCCATATCTCTTCCTTAGAGAATTTGAGGAAATCTGCTCTCTTATGCAATACCAGCATATTCCTGAAGAGGCAGTGCGTCTGAAATTTGTGCCTCTAGCACTTAAGGACGACGCTAAGAAATGGCTATATAGTCTAGCCGAAAGATCTATTAGAAGTTGGGCTGAATTTGTTCAAGTTTTCTTAAAAAAATATTTTCCCAACCATAAGACTATGAAGATTAGGAATGAAATTGTTGCATTCGTTCAGTCTGAGAGCGAGCCGTTCTATTCCTATCTTGAGAGATTTAAGAGCGTCTTGACCCAATGCCCTCATCACGGAATTCCGAAGTGGCAATTATGCCAAATTATTTATGAGGGATTGACACCCACATCTAGGGTTATGCTAGAATCTGTGAGCCAAGGGAATTTTATGTCCAAAAATGAAAATGATGCCTGGACTTTTCTTGAGGATTTAGCTGAAAATAGTATGCAATGGGACAATGCTAGAACACCCATCAACCCGAGTATTGGATATAGAATAGCGAGTCAACCCCGACCAGGTGTCTTAGCTATAGACTCCAACATAGCGGCCGAGGCAAAACTAGCTACCCTAATGCGTAGAATGGAAAGTCTAGAACTGCAAAACCAAACCCGACAAGCATCCCCTACCCCTTGCTCCAGATGTGGTCAGACTGGTCATTTAATGGAGGACTGTGTGAACCTGGAACATGTCAATGCCACATTTAACAATTCTAGAAATGATCCTTACGCATCAACCTATAACCCATGTTGGCGTAATCATCCCAATTTTTCGTGGAACCAACAAGGACAACCTCCTAGACAACAACCAACCCCATATAATCAAAATAATACATCATCTGGGGGTAATAATGGAAATCATGAGGTTAGGTTGACAAAATTAGAAAATTTGATGACAACTTTTATACAAACAACCAACCAATCATTCCAAAGGCTAGAGACACAGGTCAGCCAATTAGCACAGATAATAGGTGAAAGAGAAAAGGGCCAATTTCCAAGTCAACCTGAGGTGAACCCCAGAACTAATAATCAATATCAATCTTATCAACCACCTTCAGGAAATAACAACCCTAGACCGGTTCAAATGGTTAATGAGGAAGGACCGTTCCAACAAATCAATGCTGTAGTATCATTACGGTCCGGAAGACAAATTGACAATAATGTGGTAAACCCTAGAATGACTAATCAGTCCAGCCATCAAGCACCCACATATGACTTGACCACTGAACCCGACGTCCAAATTGAAAAGCCCAATCCACCTACCCAACCTGAACCTGTAGCTCAGCCTGAACCTGAGCGAGTCTATGTGCCTAAAGCCCCATTTCCCAATAGACTCAAAAAGAACTCTAGTGCACAAATAGAGAAAATCTTGGAAGTATTTAAGCAAGTTAAGGTAAACATTCCACTCTTAGACATGATTCAACAAATACCTGCTTATGCTAAATTCTTAAAAGATTTGTGCACTAAAAAGAGAAAAACAAACGTACCAAAGAAGGCATTCTTAACTGCAAACATAAGTTTTATTTTGTCCAACACATCTCCTATAAAATATAAGGATCCTGGATGTCCAACAATTTCATGTGCAATAGGAGATACTTTTATCAACAAAGCCCTTCTAGACCTTGGTGCTAGTGTTAACCTACTCCCATACTCTGTCTATGAGCAAATGAACCTTGGTCCATTAAAACCCTCTAGGACAACCCTTCAATTTGCTGATTGCTCTATTAAGAAACCAAGAGGTGTAGTAGAGGATGTTTTGATCAAGGTTGGTGACTTCATTTACCCAGTGGATTTTGTCGTACTAGATACCGCACCTGTTGTAAATCCTAATCGACAAATCCCTGTAATTCTAGGCAGACCCTTTTTAGCCACCTCGGAAGCATTAATAAACTGTCGAAATGGGCTCATGCAATTATCTTTCGGGAACTTAAAAGCAGAATTTAATATCTTCCATATTGATAATGAGCCAGAAATAATATGCAACCCAAGTGATGTTGTGATGAGAGCACGTATTTATCAGAATTCTGAATCAAATAAATCATCACATAAGCAAAAAGGAAGTAAGAAAAGAGGGAGTGATTCATTTACTCAACCACCATCACTCGAGCAAATAAGCGAACCAATTCAAGTGAGAAGAGTGGAATCTTTTCCTCAAGTCAACATGGGGAACAATTCAACTGGATACATGCACCAATATGGTGTCATTCAATCCAGTTCTGATTACGGTTGACTCTGAGCAAACTCAACCCCTCTACTGCAAGCCGACTCAGGTAATAAGTGCATTTATTTTATCTATGCATACATTGAGGACAATGCATGATTTAGGTGTGGGGGGGCGTTTAACTATGTATATATCTATTTGCTTGTTTTCTTCTTTAAAAAAAAAAAAAAAAAAATCAATGTTTCATAACATAGCTTAAGATTGAACTGCTAAAACCCGTGTACAAATTGCATTGAGTTTTTGTTCCTTATTATGTAGTTCTGCTTGTAGAAATTGTGACATAAATCTAAGTTCCAAAGAAATAACCCATTGCCCTTTAAGACATGTATGCACTTAAATTGGATGAATCAAATCTTTGAAGTGGTTGATAAAAAGCAGAGGTTGAGGAAAATATACCGGGAAGTGTGGACTTCTAATAGCAATTAAGCCTTGAGGAAAATAAAAATAAAAATAAAAGGAATAAAGTGAGGAAAACACATTCTGCAAAATGATTACAAAAGCCCAAGCCTTTGAGTCACTGGTCCGTAGGGGTATCTTGAAACCCGGTAACTTGAGTCTACCAGCTCGGGATTATCGACCAAACTCGCTACACGAATGCAAAAGGGTAAAAGTGTCAAAAAGCAAATGTGTTGAATCACGGAAAAAAAAAGAAAAAAATAATACTCAAGGCCCAAAGCTAAAAGAATGATCCATGCCATGGTTGATCCGAATGATACTTCACCACCAAAGGAGGCGTGCAAAATAATTCAAGTGATAAACATGTGTAGAAGGGTTAGTGGTGTGAATGTTGGAGGAACAAAGACCAAGTCATATTTTTAATGAGTTAGAATTGTATAATGAGCATGCAAGAATTCTCAGTAAGATATATAAGGTTGAGGTAGGGATATTGAGAACTATTAATGAAATGTTGATTTAGGATTTTGTGGGTATATCCGCTGAAAACCCTCAGGAGACAACACTCCTCCTCCTTGGAAACAAAGAGGTTTAAAGGCTTGTTGCACATGCTAAGTGCAACCGTGATTCCTACGAAAGTGAGTTAGGATTTCCCTGCTTTCATTTTCTTATATTCTGTTTTGCTAGGGACTAGCAAAATCTAGGTGTGGGGGTATTTGATGCATTGCATACATTGCATCATATGTCTTTCATTTAGATTACTTTTACATCAATAAATGCTACTAAGGTATGTGTTTAGTCTTATTTACAGAATACAGGGACCTGAATGCAATTTACCCACATTCCGAGCATAAACGTGTGCAAAAGATTCATTTCTATCATAAAGACCGAATTCAAGTTTATCGGGTTTCAATTGGAAATGCATCCAAGCATAAAAGCATTCAAGGAGCTAATCACAAAAAGGTCAAGGGCTTAATTGCAAAAATGCCAAGGACCTAATTGCAAAAGAAAAGGATCAAGATATTTTGTTGGAAAAGTCAAAAGAAAAATCAACTATAAATCTCCAACAATGGAAGGAATTAATCCGGAGCTCAAGACAATGGAAAGAAATCATCCAGACACGCAAATAAAGATCAAATCATACCATAAACGCGTGACAAAAATCCTGATTAAATCCGACCAACGTGGGAGGCGAATCCGCCGCACAATACACATGATGTGCGGCGATTCCGCCGCCCATTGGTTGATCCGTGTGTCCCAATTTCGTCCACTCGTGTATGGACACGTGTACTATCCAATTCTATACCTAAGTCCCTTGTAGCAACTATAAATAGACCCGAGAACGATGTAAATAGGGTCCTTAGTTGTTGTTCTTATTTGTGTACCTTAGTTTTATTAATAAAATTCTGTTCTTTTAATTCTTGTTTTAGTTTTCTTTTAATGTCTCAAGGACCCCTTCTTCTTCCTCCCTCCATGAGTTTCTAACTCTCTCCAAAGGGTGGAGGTGATGGAATTAGGGTTAGAGAATGATGAATGCATGTTATTATTTTAAGTTCATGATTAGTGTATTTTGATTACTTGAGTTTATGTTAAGTCATTTATCTTGTAATGCTTCATAACTAACATGATTTACAATAAGTTTCAGTAATTCTCTACTCTAAACCTAAGTCTAAACCTCCACCCCACGGATTTCTCTCTTTGTTCTTGTTTTAATTTTAATTGCTTTTGTTTCGTACTTTAGATAATTAAATCAAAAATACCAAAAACCCAATTTATTTATTCTTCCCTTCTTCCCCTAATCGAAAACCACACAAATAACAGAATCTCTCCCTCCTTGTGTTCGACCCGTACTTGCCACGTCTTCATAGACGCCGTGCACTTGCGGTATAAATTTAATTCTCATCAAAGACCAAGTCATATTTGTAATGAGTTAGATTTATATAATGAGCATGCAAGAATTCTTAGTGAGATGTATAAGGTTGAGGTAGGGATATTGAGAACTATTAATTAAATATTGATTTAGGACTTTGTGGGTATATCCGCTGAAAACCCTCAGGAGACAATACTCCTCCTCTTTGGCAACAAAGAGGTTTAACGGCTTGTTGCACATGCTAAGTGCAACCGTGATTCCTACGAAAGTGAGTTAGGATTTCCCTGTTTTCATTTCTCTTATGTTCTGTTTTGCTAGGGACTACCAAAATCTAGGTGTGGGGGTATTTGATGCATTGCATACATTGCATCATATGTCTTTCATTTAGATTGATTTTATATCAATAAATGCTACTAAGGTATGTGCTTAGTCCTATTTACAGAATACATGGACCTGAATGCAAATTACCCACATCCCGAGCATAAACGCATGCAAAAGACTCATTCTATCATAATGACCAAGCTCAAGATTATCGGGTTACAAATGCAAATGTAACCAAGCATAAAAGCATTCAAGATCTAATTACAAAAAGAACAAGGACTTAAGCACAAAAGTAGTCGGGGACATAATTGCAAGAAGCCAAAGACCTAATTGCAATTCACGAGTTATTATGGAGAATCCGGATTGAATCTGACTTGATTATGCGGCGTTTCCGCCGCACAACACCTACAACCTGCGGCGATTCCGCCTCCCCCTTAGCAATCCGTGTGCTCCAATTTTGTCCAGTCGTCTCTGGACACGTGTACTTCCCAATTTTATACTTAGGTCCCTTGTAGCAACTATAAATAGCCCCGAGAATGATGTTAAAAGGGTCCTTAGTCCCTTAGCTTATGTTCTAGTTTTTTTATTCCTTAGTTTAATAAATTTCTGTTGTTTTATTTCTTGTTTTTAGTTTTCCTTTGTAATTCCTCTAGGACCCCTTCTCCCTCCTCCCATCCATGAGTTTCTAACTCTTTCCAAAGGGTGGAGGTGACGGATTTAGGGTGAAGAGTAGATGAATAAATGTTATTATTTTAATTTCGTGATTAGTATATTTTGATTACTTGAGTTTATGTTAAATCATTTATCATGTAATGCTTCATAAGTAACATGATTTATTATAAGTTTCTGAATTCTCTAATCTAAACCCTAAATCTAAACCTCCACCCAACGGAATTCACCTCTTTGTTCTTGTTTTAGTTTTATTTGTTCTTGTTTCTTGCTTTAGATAATAAAAACCAAAAATCTGAAAAACCCAATTTATTCTTCTCTCCTTATTCCCCCAATCGAAATCACACTAATAATAAATCTCTCCCTCCTTGTGTTTGACCCGTACTTGGCACGTCTTCATTGACGTCGTGCACTTGCGGTATAAATTTAATTCTCATCACAAGTGAACCATGTGGAGGAACCTGTTGACCATGTCAATTCCATTGTAACCTTAAGGAATCAAAAGCAGGTTGACAATCACATTTCCAAAAGGAGAGTTCGTTGCATGATTCAGCTGAGATTACTAGTGAGAGTGAGACACCTCATCATATGCATATACCAGAAGGTGTCTCTATCTCATGTCCCTTGGACATTGAGCCGTTTGAGCTTCATCTTGACTCCAACAACGACCCACCTACAACCGAGGTTATGCTTGATGATATAAATGATGGTGGGACGTCCTTGATGGATGACTTTGGGAGAAGCCCCATTCTTAGTGATGCAGGTTTGCTGCATCCATCGAATGAGCGTGAGGAACTCATTTCGATGCACCCACCTATTGGTTGGAGGGTTTTGTTTGATGATCAACTAAACCTAGTGAGGCAACACAACTCCACTCATTCATGTTGCCTATACCCAACCAATATCATGAGGGGTTCGAGCCTTTCAGCTTTGACATTTCACCCCTCATGACACCTCCGAGTACCAGTGAAGTTTGCCCATCTAGGCAAGTCTCTGGTCCTCTTAACTCTATATTCCCATTTGATGTTCCTTGACCAAATGATTATGAGAATATCTTTGTTGATGTATATACCTTGTAAAAAAAGTGTGTACTAAAAGACTCCATGAGCGAGCATTGATTGTTGTGGGCCCCAAACCTTGTGTATTTGGGCCCCATTTCTTCACGTATTTGTCTCCCTTCTTCAGTATCTCAGAGGTTTTGAAGGAATTCGGGTTTGTATCCATCAACATAACCATGAACTTCCTTTTGCATTATATGTTGGTTAGATCTTTCATTTTTCATGCATAAATCCATGTAGTATCTTGCTCACATTCATTGAGGACAATAAATGAATTAAGTGTGTGGGGGGGGGGGGTTCACGTTTGTACATAGTTTGTGTCTTTTTGTTTTTTTTATTTTCATTTTCTTTTGGTTGTACTGCTAAGGCCATGTTAGTGTGGCGCATTTAACTTTGATATATCAGCTTGTCATGATCCTTGGGTGACTTATCTTCTTTTGCTTGCCTAGTGCTTTAAAATTTTCACATTTCTTTCAAAATCTTCATGTGTTTGCGAAATAAAATGTTTTTGTAGGTTTTGCGTGTGTTTAGCATGTGCAAAACCATTGAGAGGCAAAGTAAAAAGAAAGGTCCCAAAATTGTCTTGAACATGATGCATTAGGATGTCTAGTTTACTGGCTTTAGGTCTTATCTAGTCATTAGGATGCACCCTGGTTTTCCCTCGGGGGGGCGTGTAATCATAGGGTCTCAGCACTCAAACATTTAAAGAAATCCACCCTGAACCTAGTGAGTCAAATAATTCGTGTCTGTTAGTATAAGGAAGTTTGTCGTAGTCAATGACCCTTAATCTCTTTTTGTGAAACTTAAGTGTGGGGGTTTTGGTTCCCATGTAGATAAATAAATGAGTAGGTGTTCTCTCTTCTCGCACGGCTCCTATCGCTCGGGAAAGTAGGTCTGAGGGGACTTTGTGTCTGGTCCTTTCGAGTCATCTGACTTGGGATGCACCGACCGAACTCCCGCTACACGGGTGGTAGGGATCGCCCTAGGTGGAGATTTGGGGGAAGGTGTACGTGATAGTGTAAGTCCTCATAGGCAATGATGCACGAAACCTGACACTGGGAGAATCAAACACCAACCAATAAAATGCTCTAAAGAAAAAAAGAAAAAAGAAAAAAAGAAAGAAAAAAGAGTCAAATAAGAACCAAAATGGACTTTACACATTGTATCACATTCAGAAGTTAAGGTTGCCCATGTCATTTACTTAAGTCCTTAACAAACTTTCACGAATAATTCATTAGGCTAGGTGTGTAGACCAATTACATATATAGAGTCGACCAATAGTATTACCGCGTCCCATGATCGACAAAATAAGTCCAACGAGTCGTGTAGCTAGATTGATTAATGCATCTTTGTTCAGATTTTGTGGGTGTATCTGCTGAAAACCCTCAGGAGACAACACTCCTCCTCCTTGGCGACAAGGAGGTTTAACGGCTTGTTGCACGTGCTGAGTGCAACCGTGATTCCTACGAAACTGAGTTATGATTTCTTGTTTTTCGTATGCTTATCTCTTTCTTTGTTTTGCTAGGGACTAACAAAAGTTAGGTGTGGGGGTATTTGATTGACATCATTTAATGCTTACATTTGTATCTTATATCCATTATCTTTTACCTAAACAATGCTATGTGACGAGTTTTATGTTTGAATTTCAGAAATAAATAGATTTGAAGAGATGAAGCATAAAAGGACCAAAAAGCAGGGAAAAAAGACTGAATTGTGAGACCCGGGGACTAAGATGCAAGGGAGAAGGACCTGAACGTAAGACCAAAGGACCAAAGAGTAAAACAGAAAACTCCACACCATCATGGGGAGTATTTTGGCAATTAGATTCGGGTCGGAGCTCCAATAAACACGGTATATGCATCAAAGACCGACAAAGAAATCCAGAAAAGCCCACAACAAATTCCAACCGGATCCAAAGCTTATGGACCGCCAATTGGCAATATGGGACCGCTAATTGACTGTCTGGATCTCTCTGGATCCGCTAAAACTTCGCGGGCACATGTATTAGAGGGTGTTTATTCTATTTCTGGTATTTGTTTAGTCCCATACCGGGGGATTGTCCCGGATTACCTTTTTCTATGGCTATAAATAGAACGCTTCACCTTCTATTGTAATCACTTCACATTTTGAGTGGCTATTCTTCCTAGTGAAGTGAGGCCTTGAAGCAAACACTAAAGTAGGAGGATGTTACTTGAATTGTGAGTCAGTTTTAATAAAAGTTTCTTTGTTATGTTATTTGTTTCATGTTGCTTGTTTTACTTAGTTTAATTTAATTTCATTAGTTTTAGTAGCTTAGTTAATATGCTTTCCTTGCTTAGTTTAATAATTAGTCTAATGTGTAGTGAGTAGTCCATCCCCTTTGGGGGGTGGAGTTGATGTTCATACATGCAAAAGAGAATGGAATGAATGTTTTATATATAATGTGTTGATAAAACATGAATGTATGCTTGCTTGTTTAGGATAGAACTTATGACTTGATGAGTTTTGCCAAAATGATTAGACACCTCTCATGCTTGTTTAGGTTCTGAAATAACCAGATTGTGTATGTAAATGTTAGTCAACTAGGTTAGTGAATGGATTGATAGGTTTTGCCATAACATTTAGACACTTCCTATGCATGAAAACACTACCTTTATTTGTGCTTAAAGAATGTGTTCAACACCCACCTCTTTGCATGTGTGCACTCACTCCACCTCTTAGGGGTTTTCCATTTCTAAATTCCAGCACACTTATTTCATTCTTAGTTAAGTTTTAGTTCATCGTTTGTTGTTCATTTATGCATGCGTTACTTCGTAGCATAGTATTACGTAGATTAGGATAATCAAACTCTCTTCCCTATTTTTGCCACTTGATTTCGTGCAAACGAGAGGCTGCTCACCTCCCTGTGGATGACCCGTATTTGCCACATCTTGCGGTTTAATTAAAACGTTCAACTATGTTTCTCTTGTTTGGGTGGTCCGGAGGGTTTCCATTGTTGTGACTAGTGACCGCTGAAGCTGGGCTCGCGGGCTCAGGCACTGTGGTTGGACACTTGGAGCCGTGTTTTCCCCCTGTGTTGTTGCGGTTCGAAAGGGTCAACCCACATTGTGACGAGTGACGTTTGGGAGTGTTGCTCACGGGCTCGGGCATGTGGTCGGCTTCCAAAGCTAGATGCGGAACTGGTCAGCTCACCAGCGTTGTGATGGGTGGTCGTTAAGGAGCATTGCTCACGGGCTCGGGCGTGTGGTTGGAGTAGGGCATTGCCTTATGGGCCGGATGCACGGTCTTGTCAAGGGTGCACGCTCGGCATGGCTGGGACTCGTAGTCGCTTTGGGATGTGTGATAGTTCTGCCGTGAGAGCGGTTGAGTGTTGCCTTGTGGATCGGATGTGGGGTGGGGTCGACGTGCACTCTCTACTTTGTTGGACGCGTTGTCGCCTTGGGACACAAGACCAGTGTGAGCCGTCACTCCCATTACAGGGGTGGTCTCTCTTCTTGCACGACTCCTATCACTCGGGAAATTAGGTCCGAGGGGACTTTGTGCCTAGTGCTTTAGAGTCATCTGACTTGGGATGCACTGACCGAACTCCCGTTACAGGGGTGGTAGGGATTACCCTATGTGGAGATGTGGGGAAATGTGTACGTGATAATGTAAGTCCTCATAGGCAATGATGCACGAAACTTGACCCTGGGAGAATCAAACACCAACTAGACAGAAATAAAAGAAGAAGAAAAAAGAAAAGAAAAAAGGTAATGCAAATAAGAACCTTAATGAGTTTTACACTTTGTATCACTAGAGGAAATTAAGGTTGTCAATGTCTTTCACTTAAGTCCTTAATTAACTTGCATGAATGATTTATTAGGCTAGGTGTGTGGACTGGATACATATATAGAGTCGGCCCGTAGAATTACCGCATGCTGTGATCAATAACAATGGGTTCATCAAATCGAGTTTCTAGATTGAATAATGCATCTATGTTCGGATTTTGTGGGTATATCCGCTGAAAACCCTCAGTAGACAACACTCCTCCTCCTTGGCGACAAGGACGTTTAATGGTTTGTTGCACATGCTAAGTGCAACCGTGATTCCTACGAAAGTGAGTTAGGATTTCCCTGTTTTTCGTATGCTTTTTCCTGTCTTTCATTTTTCTCTTTCTTTGTTTTGCTCGGGACTAGCAAAAGTTAGGTGTGGGGTATTTGATTGACATCATATCATGCATATATTTGTGTCTTATATCCATTATCTTGAACCTAAACAATGGTACGTAACGAGTTTTATGTTTGAGTTTCAGGAATAAACGGGATTGAGGAGAAGAGGCATAAATGGACATAAAAGCAACAAAAAGAACTAAGTTGCAAGACTTATGAACTAAGACGCACAAGAGAGAGATCTGAATGTATAACCAAAGCACCATTGAGCAAATGAAGGAACTTCACACTATCATGAGGAGTATTTTGGGAATTCGATTTGGGCCTGAGCTCCAACAACCGACTTGAATGCATCACACATGAAGAAATCGAGCCAGACAACCACACACCTAAACCTGACCTCATCCAAAGCATACAGACCGCAAATTGGCGGTCCAAGACAGCTGATTGGGAGTCTATTTTGCTCCAGATCCGATAAGTTTTAGTCGGGTCATGTATTAGGGTGTTTTATGTCTATGTTTGGTGGTGTATTAGTCCCATATCGGGGAATTGTCCCCGATTGCCTTTTTCTATGGCTATAAATAGAACTCCTCCTCCATTGTATTCTACCCATTGCTTGGTGGCATTCTCTCTACTTGGAGTAAAAGCCTTGAAGCAAAAACTCAAGGTGGAGAATAAGGCCAGTTACAATGTGAGTCATCTTAATAAAATAATTTTTCATAGTTTCTTTTAATATTGTCTTGTCTATTAATTCTTGCATGCTTCTTTAGTTTAATTTCCTTTAAATTACTCTTGTTGCCTTTACCTTGGTTAATGCGTTGTATGTTTAAATGATTATGTAAATCTTATTTCATGTGGAGGCATAATGGGGTTTGGTCTTTATACATGAGTTCATTTAGCTTCATTCCAATTATTGTCTTGTATGTTTTAATAAAATTGTTATCTTATTTCATGTGGAGGCAAAGTTGGATTTAGTTTTATGATTTTTATGCACTACATGTTGTGATGATCACAATTGAACACATACACATACATATATTTTTGTATTTACATTCTTTCTCTACCCCCTATGGGGTTTAGTTTTATTCCTAATTTTTCAATTCCTTTCACATTTTAGTGTAGTTTCGATCATAACTCATTTCTCTCCTTTCTTTCCCACTCGCCTTCGAACTAACCATAGTCGACACACCTCCCTGTGGATCGACCCATATTGCCACCGCTTCAATGCGGCCGTGCACTTGCGGTTGTTTTAAAACGTTCAATGAACAGCCGCAGCGACCTCGACCGCTCGACCGAACCCCTCCACCACGACCAAGTCCACCGTAGTGACTATTCTCTGACCAAAGCCACCGCAGCAACCTCGATAGCCATCGCCTTGCTCCCCACCGAACCCTAGACACCTCCACCACGACCAATTTCGGACCAAACAATAGCCCCCTCCACCACGACAAACCCCTTGACTTCCTCGATCGCAGCCTCCATGACCTTGACCGTCTCCTCCACTTCTGCGACCTCCGTCACCGCACCCTCCACCTCCGTTACAACTGTAGCCTCCGATCTCCGTCGTCGAGACCTCCGACTTCCATTGGTTTGTGTTTTTGGTTTTTGTTAGATTTGATGATAGTTGTAATCTGATTTTTTTTGTGTAGTAATTGTTTTGAGTGATTGTCAGTTTAGTAAGGGATTTATGCATTTGGAGATTTGTTTTGGATTCATGTTATATAAACCCAAATTAACAATAATTTATTTTATATTTTTGTGAAATATGATGGCTAATGTCTTGACATCTGAATCTCTTTTTTGTGGTTGATTTTGAATGCTTATGTGAACATGTTGAATGTCAAAAACTGAATGTATATGTTCACCCAACGAGAGAAGGGGAGGGAAATGGTCGGCTTAAGATCAACTTGAGGGTCTTTTAAAGCATTTACTTGGCCATAAACTTGGGTTTAATATTTGGTGTTAATGCTTAAACAAACCTCACACAAACCTGTTATGTAAAATGCATAAAAAACAAATTACATTTTGAGTTTCTGGATTCCTAAAAGTGCACACTTCTACACCCGAATTGTTATCAATTTTGACATGATTTGAGATGTTGTGGAAGAGAGTCTTCGAGTTTCTATCAAAGTTTCTTGGCCAAACTAAAGTTGATAAATGATTCATTGCAATATGATAGATGAACTTATGTTCATGTTTCTCATATTTTTACTATACCCAAGTAAATTTAAATTATACACGATAAAACCAAAAGTTTGTAATGTGAATGTGATGTAGTGGAGAATATTATACATTTTTCTTGTCAATCTCAGGATTTGAACAATTTTTACATATCAAATTTTTAAGGGAGGCTCTGCAAAAATTTCAATAAAATTTTAATCCCAATTGTTATTAATAAGATGATATTTTGTGTTTAACATGTTTTTCCGTCAATCCAAGTAATTGAAAATAATAATTGATTTTAATATTTTAAATGTTTATTGCCTTGCTTCTTTGAATTTTCAATATTATTTACATATTGTATGTTAATAAACTGGTATTATGATAATAACTCATCGACCCCCTTAAGCAACTTGGCCTTTAATAACCTAAAGCAAAAGATTAGACAATATTTTCTAAGTCATTCATCATATAGAATTTCCATTCATCGTATTTATTATTTATTTTACAATTTCTGTCGTAGATTGCTGACGTAAGGTATGTAATCTCTTTCACTCATCATTCATTAGAAAGCACGCATTAGTTAGTAGGACTTGCATTGGAACAAGAGTGAGGTGAGTGTTTGTTTGGTGTGTTGTTTGTTAGATTAAGGTATAAAAATACTTAGGGGCAATCACTTATAGGAGATGAGGTGGGGGATTTCATCACCCTTTCCTTGACTCAAAAACTACTTAATAAAAGAGCCTTAAAAATAAATTAGACGTTGGTCCCTAGGATTTCCGGACACATTAAGGAGAGGAAACTGTTTAAGACCGTTATGGCCTGAACGTCGTTTCCCATCTAGTTTCCCTAAAATTTTAGGAACCTCCGGATTCTTGACTTCCTATAGACTAGTGGTCCTCGATGTTTAAGACAATTTCGGCTTGAACTTTTTTGCCCATCTAGTCTCCCTGAGATTTTAGGGACCTCTAGGTGCTTGATTTCCTACAGACTAGTGATCCTCGTTTGAGATACCACTAGTGCAGAATAGGCTTTACTCATCGCCCAATAGACGTCGGCCGTTATAACAGCCGACGTCTAGAAGGGAGAGCATAGCATAGACGTCGGTCTTTACTACGACCGACGTCTATGTGGTAATATAGACGTCGGCTATTGTATTACCATGTTTATTCGACGTCTATTGGGTATAATGTCGACAAATAGATGTTGGGTATTCGTTTAACGTGTGTGGCCGACGTCTATAGTGTATAGACATCGACCTATAGACGTCGGATACTATAAATATCTGACGTCTATAATCCCTACATATAGATATCGGGGTAGAGACGTCAGACATTTATAATATCCGACGTCTATAGGTCTAAAAGAAAATGAACAGATGCGTTTTGCTGTCATTCATTTCAGACAAAAACCCACCCAAACCCTAGCCGTCCCGCGACCGAATCCTCCTCCGCGACCGATGTGCACCGTCTTCGGCACCGCAACGACGTCCCAACCTCTCCTCCCCTTCTCCGGACCTCTTCTCCTTCTTCCTCCGTCTCTCCACATCCTACCAATGTAAGTGTTAAGTTCGTTTTTGTTGGTTTATTTTCGGATTTTTCTTGTAGTAATGATTCTTTTCTATGTTAGTATAGTTCTCATGTCGTTTATTGTTGATGAATGCGACATTTCAATTTTTTAGTTTGAATCTTGAATATATTGGTATTTTCGTGATTTATGCTTAAGTTTGTTGATATTTTGTATGTTCTTGAATGAAATGAAGTCTCTTGCTAGCTTGAACTGGTTTAGCTTTGATTGAAATCTTTTGGACTCGTAATTTACTAGAAATTGTAATTAGGACAACTAAGGACAGAAGTTAGGACCAATGAAGTCTCTTACTTTTGCTAATGAATAATAGAAATGAAGTCTCTTACTTTTGCTAATGAATGAAAGAAATGAAAAAGACATGTTTATAACAACTAAGGAGAGAAATTAGGACCAATGTAAAGAATACGTGAACTTTAATTTGTTTTTTGGCATATGGAGAGGATGGAAAAATGGAGATATGGAAGTCGTGAAGTTTTGCCATCACCAAACCTTTTAATTTACTTGATCATTTGGTTTCATGTCCAATCTATTCATTAACTTTTGTGAGTGTGGTCTTGTAAAATTATATCAATTTGTTCCAATTTGAACATTGTCACGAATTGAGACAAAATTAATGTAGGCATGATTTAAGTTAAATGCAAAGGTGTCTAGTGTTGAACGTTTTAATTAAACCACAAGTGCACGACCGCGATGAAGCGGTGGCAAGTACGGGTCGTTCTCAGGGAGGTGAGCAGCCTCTTGTTTATCAGAAATCAAGTGGCAAAAATTGGGGGAGAAAGATTGATTATGCTACTCTACACTAAACTACGTTAAGAAGTATGAAATGCGAACGAAAGAAACAAACAATGAAATGACAACTAAGCTACGAACAAACAAAGAATGCTGGAATACAGATATGGGAAAACCCCTAAGGGGTGGAGTGAGTGCACACAAGCAAAGAGGTGGGTGTTGAACACATTCTTTAAGCACAAATTAAGGTGGTGTTATCATGCATAGGAAGTGTCTAAATGTTGTGGCAAAACCTATCAATCTATTCACTAACTTAGTTGATTAACATTTACATATTCAAGATGTTCATTTCAGAACCTAAACAAGCATGAAAGGTGTCTAATCATTTTGGCAAAACTCATCAAGTTATAAATTCTATCCTAAACAAGCTAGCATACATTCATGTTTTATCAACACATTGCAAATAAAGCATTCAATCCATTCTCATTTGCATGTATGTACATCTACTACACCCCCCAAAGGGGATGGAACTACTCACTAAACATTACACTAATTATTAAACTAAACAAAGAAAGCAGATTAACTAAGCTAATAAAACTAATGAAATGAGATTAAGCAAAGCAAAACAAGAAACATAAAACAAACAACATAATAAAGAAAACTTGTATTAAAATGACTCACATTAAAAGTACCATCATCCTACTTTAGTGTGTGCTTCAACGCCTCACTTCTAGTAGGAAGAATAGCCACTTCAAATATGGAGTGATTACAATGGAAGGTGAAGAGTTCTATTTATAGCCATGGAAAAAGGCAAACCGGGACAATCCCCCGATGTGGGACTAGACAGATACCAAAAATAGCCTAAACATCCTCTAATACATGTGTTGGAGAAATGTCAGCGGATTTGGGCCAAAATGGACCGCCAATTAGCGGTCTATATGGTTCAGATCCTGCTCATTTTTGATGTGGGCTTTTCATTGTTTATGTGATGGTCTTGGATTCATTCACATGGTTTGTTGGAGCTCCGACCCGAATCGAATTGCTAAAATACTCCCCATGATGATGTGGAGTATTCTGTTTTGCTATTAGGTCATTCTGTCTTACATTCAGGTTATTCTCCCTTGCATCTTAGTCCCCATATCTCACAATTCAGTCTTTTTTCCCAGCTTTTGGGTTCTTTTATGCTTCATCTCTTCAAACCTATTTATTCCTGAAAACTAAACATAAAACTCGTAACATAACATTGTTTAGGTGAAAGATAATGGATATAAGATACAAATATAAGCATGAAATGATGTGAATCATCTAGTCTGTAGATTGTTATCCCCAATTTCTTTGGAGTTTCGATGATCTTAAAAGAAAAAGTCATAAAAGTAAAAAACAAATTGTGGGAGCACTACTACAGAAAAGGTCATATACGTTGGATGTTAAGGCCTATACACGTCGGATATCAGCACCCTAACATCCGACGTGTATTCGCACGACGTCTATTCTTAGACGTCAGACTTATAGACATCCGACGTCTATTGTCCAAGGAATAGACGTCGGACGTATAGACATCCGACGTCTATTGTCCAGTCCAAGGAATAGACGTCGGATATTCAAGACATCCGACGTCTATTGTCTAGTCTCAGGAATAGACGTCGGATATTCAAGACATCCGACGTCTATTGTCCAGTCCAAGGAATAGACGTCGGATATTCAAGAAATCCGACGTCTATTCCTGAACATTGACAAAAAAAAAAATAGCATCCTGCACAAACACAAACATACAAGCATATATAGACAATCATTCATTCATTCATTACAAAGAAATGTACAACACAAGTCTTCAGTTGCCACGTCGAGACTTCCCTCCATGTATCTCATCACGTAGTGTGGGCTGAAAGGAAAGGAAAAGGAAAAGGAAAAAGTTGTTAGTTAGTGTATTAATTAGGATTTTAGCTAGGTAAGGAGGAGACACCTTGAGGAGTTTGTTGACAATTTTGCAGACCAAGGTCTTGGGGAAACCAAGCAGACGCATGGCATCGACGACGACGTTAATCCTCTTTAAATCTACCTGCAGACAGAGGAAGGTAGGTTTATAGATGATTTACGCTGCCGTCGACGCCATACAATTACTTGTACATCATTGTTCGGCCATATCGATGTAAATAAAATGCTGAGCAGACCGTATCGCCTTCACATACGCCGTGTGAATGTTTTTATGTATCTAATTATTCAAACATAATTAGAAAAGTGAACACATCATTGTTAAAGGAAATAAACTACAAATGAACAAAAATAAAGCTTTACTTACATGGAATCTGACGTCCCCATAGTGGACCTGTAGTGGCGGAGGAGATCGCGGGATGGATCGGAGAAATCAGATGGGATGGATCGGAGGAATCAGACGGGATGGATCGAGGAATCGGATCGCGACGGCTAGGGTTTCGTATTTTCTGTCTGGAAAGAGTGAAAGAAAACACAACTATCTGATTTCTTTTAAAGACATATAGACGTCGGATATTGCATATCGCCGACGTCTATTCCCCGACGTCTATTGAATATAGACATCGTATTATAACAGACGACGTCTATTCCCCGACGTCTATTGGGTATAGACGTCGGAGTTATATGCGGCCGACGTTTATTCGATCTTCTCTATATTAGACGTCGGCCTTTGTAACAGCCGACGTCTATTAGGCGACGAGTATTCCCAATTCTGCAGTAGTGGAGTATTTTATTTGTGGGAGTATTTCTAACAATTTTTATTTAGTACGTACAATTTCTTTGTGGAGGTATTTCAATTCTAAATTTTAAATGTTTATTTAGTTACATGTTTATTTAGTTAAATGCTTATTTATGCTTAAGATATTCTTTTATTTAGACAAATTTTAATGTTTTACTCATCAACCCCCTTAAACAACTTGGCCTTTAATAACCCAAAGCAAAAGATTAGATAAAATTTGCTAAGTCATTCATCATATAAGATTTGCATTCATCGTATTTATTATTTATTTACGATTTCTGTCGTAGATTGATGGCGTAAGGTATGTAATCTCTTTCACTCATCATTCATTAGAAAGCACGCATTAGTTAGTAGGACTTGCATTGTAACAAGGGTGAGGTGAGTGTTTGTTTGGTGTGTTGTTTGTCAGATTAAGGTATGAAAAACACTTAGGGGGAAGTCACCTATAGGAAATGAGGTGGGGGATTTCATCACCCTTTCCTTAACCCAAAAACCACTTAATAAAAGAGCCTTAATAAAATCAATTAGACGTTGGCCCTTAGGAGTTTCAGACGCATTAACGAGAGGAAACCGTTTAAGACCGTTATGGCCTGAATGTCGTTGCTCATCCAGTCTCCCTGAGATTTTAGGAACCTCCGGATTCTTGACTTCCTATAGACTAGTGGTCCTCGATGTTTAAGACCATTTCGGCTTGAACTTTTTTTCCCATCTAGTCTCCCTGAGATTTTAGGGACCTCTAGGTGCTTGATTTCCTATAGACTAGTGATCCTCGTTTGAGATACCACTAGTGCAGAATAGGCTTTACTCATCGGCCAATAGACGTCGGCCGTTATAACAGCCGACGTCTAGAAGGGAGAGCATAGCATAGACGTCGGTCTTTACTACGACCGACGTCTATGTGGTAATATAGACGTCGGCTATTGTATTGCTGTGTTTATTCGACGTCTATTGGGTATAATGTCGACAAATAGATGTTGGGTATTCGTTTAACGTGTGTGGCCGACGTCTATAGTGTATAGACGTCGACCTATAAACGTCGGATATTATAAATATCTGACGTCTATAATCCTAAGGGCCTACAGACTAGTGGTCATCGGTGGGACCTCGAAGTTAGGC
The DNA here is from genome assembly GCA_963682175.1 of Triglochin maritima. NCBI lineage: Eukaryota > Viridiplantae > Streptophyta > Magnoliopsida > Alismatales > Juncaginaceae > Triglochin > Triglochin maritima. The sequence goes on from OY821779.1 coordinate 20,457,040, forward strand.
GTCGTTTATTACTAAGGAACTATAGTGGACTTTAGGCTTGTTTTGGCCTTGATTGCTTAGTTAGGTTTCTAACCTTCCTTATTCCCACGCTAGATTAAGGACATCATCTCCTCTCCTCTGAGTCATTCTTTTCTTATCTTAATGTCTATAAATCTTCTCATCTACGAACACATTCTTTTAAATTGAAATTTTATTTATTTTCTCCAATAATAACTATCATTTTTGTTAATGTTTAGATTGAAATGGATCGAGAGTGGACTGTTTCAAACAGATTGAGTGATGAGTATGACAACGGAGTGAATATGTTCTTAGAGGTTGCCAAAAGCATTCCAATAAAATGAAAGAAAGCGACATGGCGTATTGTCCGTGCAATAAGTTGGAGGGGGATAAAGGGTTGCCTCCGGCTTTGTACGTCGCCAAAGAGGATATCATGCAGTTCTTGGCGATGGATTCGTTATATATCATGATTATCGACGTGCAAGTGAAGTAAGTGTTTTTTTGTATACAATGAAAAGTATTTAATAATTTTATCGAAATTGTAATAAAGTATAACTTTTTTACTTGTAGACATCTTTATGATGTCAGAAGGTCAGTCTTTCCCAACGATCAAGTATTTGGATTTATCAGTCCATCTACATATATATACGGGAATGACGATAAATCGGGTCAGCTTGGGACATTCTTTCGAGAAGAAGATAAAAGATATTATCTGCTCCCTTATCATGAGAGGTAACCTTGTAATTCAAAGTGGAATTTTATTTTGTAATAAGCTTCTAATTATATATATAACAAGGCTAATTGGATGCTTGTCGTTGTATGCCCCACGACTAATTCGACATATTGGTTTGATCCGTTAGGGTCGAATAAACCAAGGGACTCAATAAAGAAATTTCTAAATTTGTAAGTTCGTTTTAGTCGTGGAAAAAGTAATTCGTGGATTTTTATTAGTATTATTGAATGAAATTTAAACTTGTGCTACTCAGTGCAATTAAGGTTTACAGAGCTTTGGGTGGCAGGAAAACAACCACAAAAGCAGGAATAACATGGTATGGAATGAGAGTACGTTCTCTCCATTTTTTGTTAATTAAGTTAGGAACACAAATTTAGCAAATTTCTATGTTTGTAGTACCGGAAGCAGGTTGGAAATAAGGAATGTGGTTACTACGTGATGAGATACATGGAGCAAATCCTCGAATTGGCAACTCAAGACGTATGCCTATCCAAGGTAATGTAGATCGTTATTCAATCGTATAGTTGTAGTTTCAATATTTAGTTATTAACATCCACACTTGTATTTTTTTGATAGGTCTTCCAAAAAAGTAGTGATCCCTTCTCGCAACAGGAGCTCGATGAAACTCGCGACCGATGGGCTCGCTATTTTTTGTAATTTAGTTAACAAGTGCACTTGTATTGCAAACCTTCAATTTATGCCTTAATATAATCGCCTTAATTTTAGAATGAATTAATTTCAAGTGTGTTGAATGTCAATTGTGTATGGTTGTATGTTTGTGTTTGTGCAAGTTGGCAAATGTGTGTTTGTGCTTGTATGTACATGTGGATGAAAGTGTAAGCATATGTGAATGAATTTGGTGCAAGTTGTATGTACACGAATACGATGACTAAAAACAAGTTTGCAGGATGCTTTTTTTTGTCCAGGTTTAGGAATAGACGTCAGATATTTTTACTAGCCGACGTCTATTCCTCTGAAGAAAAGAATAAACTTTGGCTTTATTTATAATCCGACATCTATTCTTTAAGAATAGACGTCGTCTGTTAGTTCACCGACGTCTATACCTAAATAATAGACGTCGGTTAGATATAAAGGCCGACGTCTATTCTTAAAGAATAGACGTCGGCCGCATGTAGAAGCCGACGTCTATTCCTAAAGAATATTGGACGTCCGATGTCTATGTATAGATGATGCACGCATAGACGTCGGATATGGGAGTGCTTATATCTGACGTATATACCCCCGTACATCCAACGTATATGTCATTTTCTGTAGTAGTGTACACAGAGGAAATCCTCGAAATTGCATATCAAAATGTATCCCTATCCGAGGTAATATAGATCGCTATTCAGTTGTATAATTATAGTTTCATTATTTAGATATTAATATTTTTTCCTTGTATTTTTTATAGGACTACCCAAAGAATAGTGATCTCTACTCGCAACAGGAGCTTGATGATACTCACGACCAATGGACTCATTATTTTATCAGAAACATGTTGTTGAACTAAGAGAGAATCATATCCCTAAGACTTGTTTTGTAATTTATTTAACAAGTGAACTTGTATTACAAACATACAATGTTATGCCTTAATATAATTGCCTCATTTTTAGAATGAATGCCAAGTGTTTGTGTATGAATGCCAATGTGTTGAATGATTATGTGTATGCTTGTATTTATGTGTTTGTGTATGTATGCTTGTATGTATTTTTTGATGAAAGGGTGTATGTGTTTGTGTTTGTGAATGAATTTGGTCAAGGATGAATGCGTTTGCTATGTAGTGTTTTTGGTGAAAGATGATTGCTATTTTTTTGTCCAGGTTTAGGAATAGACGTCGGTCGTTTATATTAGCCAACGTCTAAGCTTTTCAAAAAATGGTATAGACGTCGGCTGTTATATACGACCGACGTCTATACCAAGACAATAGATGTCAGTTAGGCTAGACAATCGACGTCTATTGTTTAGGCATAGACGTCGGTTGTATATAACAGTCGACGTCTATACCTAACTAATAGACGTCGACTATTAAGCAACCGACATCTATGTATATACGATGTATAGATAGACATTGGGTCAAACGAGTCTTATATCCGACGTATATACCCCCGTATATCTGACATATATTCCATTTTCTACAGTAGTGACATTTCCCCCTTTAAATTTAAATATCCAAACGTTATATAGGGCAAATTTGCATTGTCCCCACACAAGCTGCACACAAGCCACACAGGTCGTAACCTGATTAAACGTTTCAAATAACCGCAAGTGCACGACCGTCGGTGAAGATGGGGCAAGTACGGGTCGATTCACAGGGAGGTGTGTCGACTCTGGTTCTTTCAAAGGCAAGTGGGAGAAAATATGTCAATACACTAAACTAAACATCGAATGAACAAACAATAAAACTAAACCCCATAGGGGGTAGAGAAAGAATGTGAATACGAAAATATGTGTATGTGTGTATTCATTTGTGCTCGTCACAACATGTAGTACATGAAAACCATAAAACAAAATCTAACTTTGCCTCCACATGAAATAAGATAAAACATTATCATTAAAACATACAAGACAATAATTGGAATGAAGCTAAATGACCTCATGCATAAAGACCAAACCCCACTATGTCTCCACATGAAATAAGATTTACACAATCATTAAAACATAAAAGACATTAATTAAGGTGAGGCCAACAAGAGCACATGCTACCACATGTCATGTTTTCTTCATCCACTCCATCCTTATCCTCACTTCATCAGTCCCACTAATCTAAACATGTGCTAATCTTCTGTTCAAGAGCATTAGCACATCAAAGGTAAGAGTAAATCTCATTAGCTAGTTATGGAAATCATGTAAGTCTCGAAGGATTAAGATTAACACACACACACACCTAATACATCACATAATCACATCACCTTCTTCTCCACCCCCAAATGGGGATGGAATCACTCACTACTCGTTAAACTACAAACTACATTAAGAAAATGAAACATTCTAATTACTTCTACTAAGACAAAACAAAATTAAGCTTAGCAAGCAAGAATTAAAAGAGAAGATAACATTAAAACAAACTATGAATAATTATTTTATTTACATGACTCACATTACTAGTAGCATTCTTTTCCACCTTGAGTTTTGATCCAAGGCTTACTCCAAGTAGAGAGAATTCCACCAAGCAATGAGTGAATACAAAAGGAGAGGAAGACTTCTATTTACAGGCATGGCAAAAGGTAATCAGGGACGATCCCCCGGTATGGGACTAATTTCATACTATAAATGGACATAAAACAACATAGTACACCACCCGACCAAAGCATGTGGCATTTGGACACATTTGGACCGCTGATTGGCGGTCTATAAGTGTCTGATCGAGTCTGGATTTTGGTGGCTCGGTTCTGACTTGATTTCGTGATGTTTGATGAACCCGATTTGGTTGTTGATGGTTAGGCCCGGATCTAATTGCAAAATACTCCTCGTAATGGTGTGAAGCTTCTTGATTTCCTCATTAGTCATTTTGGTTTTACATCTCAGTCATTCTCTCTTGCACCTCAGTCCATAAGTGTTGCAACTCAGTCATTTTCCTTGCTTTTAAGTCTTTTTTGTGTCTCTTCTTCTCACTTGTTTTATTCCTGAAAGTTAAACATAAAACTCGTTATGTAGCAATACTTAGGTTAAAAATAAAGGATATAAGACACAAATAAATGCATGATATGATGTCAATCAAATACCCCCACACCTAACTTTTGCTAGTCCCGAGCAAAAGAAAGAAAGATAAAAGTGAAAGAAAGGAAAAACATACAAAAAACAGGGAAATCCTAACTCACTTTCGTAGGAAGCATGGTTGGACTTAGCACGTGCAACAAGCCGTTAAACCTCCTTGTCACCAAGGAGGGGGAGTTTTGTCTCCTGAAGGTTTTCAGCGATTATACCCACCAAATCCAAAAATTGATGCATCATTCAATCTAGAAACTCGACTCGATGGACTCATTTTTGTCAATCATTGGACACAGTAATCCTACGGACCGACTCTATATATGTATCCAGTCCACACACCTTGCCTAATGAATTATTTGTGCAAGTTAATTAAGGACTTAAGTGAAAGACATAGACAACCTTAACATCCTAAAGCGATACAAAGTGTAAAGTCCATTAAAGTTCTTATTTGCATTACCATTTTTTTGTTCTTTTTATTCTTACTAAATGGTGTGTAATTCTCCCAGGGTCAGGTTGTGCGTCATTGCCTATGAGGACTTACACTATCACGTACACCTTTCCTCACATCTCCACATAGGGCAATCGCTACCAGCCGTGTAACGGGAGTTTGGTTGGTGCATCCCAAGTCAGATGACTCGAAAGCACCAAGCACAAAGTCCCCTCAGACCTAATTTCCCGAGTGATAGGAGACGTGCGAGAAGAGAGAACATATACTCACTTATTTATTATCTACACATGAATCAAAACCCCTACACTTAATGTCTCACAACATGAGTTAAAGGGTCCTTGATTACAACAAAGTTCCTTATATTAACATACACGAATTATTTGACTACTAGGTTCAGGTTGGACTTCTTTAATATTTGAGTATAAAATCACTATGATTACACGCCCCCCGAGGGAAGAGCAAGGTGCATCCATACGACTAGATAAAACCTATAGCCGGTATACTAAATATCTTGATGCATCATGTTCAAGACAATTTTGGGAGCTTTCTTTTTTACTTTGCCTCTCAACGGTTTTGCACATTCTAAACACTCGTAAAACCCACAAAACATTTTATTTCGCAAACACATGAAGATTTTGAAAGAAATGTCAAATTTTAAAGCATCAGGCAAGCAAAAGAAGGCAAGTCACCTAAGGATCATGGTAGGCACATATATCAATATTAAATGCAGCATACTAACATGACCCTACAAATACAAACAAAAGAAAAGAAAAGAAAACAAAAGGAGAAATACTCGACTATGTACACACGTAAAACACCCCAACACTTACTTCATGCATTGTCCTCAATTAATGTGAGTACGATACTACATGGATATATGCATGAAAAAGACAAAATCTCACCAACGTGGAGCACAAGGAGATTTTCATGGTCATGTTGATTGACACAAACTCGAATTTCCTCAAAACCTGTGAGATGCTAAAGAAAGTATACAAATACCTGAAAGAAATAAGGGCCAAATACATAGGGGTTGGAGCCCACAACAAGATGTGCTCACTCATGGAGTCTTTTTTTCTTTATTTTTTACTATTTTTTGAAATATAACTATGTACAAAAATAAGTTTCCATTTCATTTGGCAAATGACATCAAATGGGAACCACAAAAGTGGATCAATGAATTTGGAATGGGAACATGACACTACGCCGGGCCAAAATACTCATATGTGGGGGACCTCACAAAGAGCACGAGATGAAAGGAGAGGTTCATGAATTGGACGCCAAAACGTCTGATTCAAAGGATCCAACTGAAAGAGCTCAAACCTCTCAAGAGTTTGGGAAATATTGTGCAAAGGAAGAAAAGTTTCTCCCATTGCGCTACTGAAGACCGTCAATCCAAACTCTCCAACCAATAGGCCCGTGGGTCGGAATGATGTCAAAAACCTCATTATGCATGTTTGACTCACCAAGCGAACATAAAATGGGTCCCTTATCCAAGCTATTCTCTAAGGAACTCCCAATACCCTCTTTGGCAATGTAGTTGTTTGATGTCCCATCATTTTCAAGTTGATCAAGAACAATAGTGATAAGAAAACTCTCATCAGGTCGTATGAAATTAAGGGTACTAGGGAGCTCTTGCTCACCCACAGGGGAGTCCTTAAGAGGCACAACAATAAGATCATGTGGCTCAAGGGCCACGAGACAAAAAGAAAAGGCACAATCATGTGCCGACTCATAAAGAAGTTGGTCCATGTTATTCTCAATTTGAATCGAATACTCCACCAAGTGATCGTGCATTGAAACCCCAAGTCCCTCAGTCTGACTAGGAGTTTGACTTTGAAAGATTGTGCTTTTAATCTATGGATGTGGTGGTGGTTCGATATAAGAAGATAAATCCTCATGTTGACAAGAAAAGTTACCCTCCTCATGTTCACGTAATTGCTGCGTCATTTGGCTCACTTGCTTTGCCATATTTTGTATGGATTGTTGAGTGGTTTCCATGAACATAAGGAACATTTGTTTCAAGGAATCAGGTATGTAGACAATTGTGAGGCTCAAGTCAGAGTTTTGAATTTTTTGGGTTGGGTGTTGATGGGCTGAGAATGATGCCAATGATTTAGAGTATGGTGCAACTAGAATTCTGGGTATTTGGGAGGAGGATACTCAGGTGGAAATGATATATAAGAATTTGAATAAGAATTGTCTCCCCATGAATCCATCCCTCTCAGGTTGTATGCGAATGCGTAAGGGTCACATTAAGCATTTTGGGAAATTGTGTGCTCATACTCATGCTTTGGGGGAACATAAGCACATTCCCCAAAAACATGACCACTCAACCAACAATAGTCACACGGTACAACTACAAGAGCTACCGGTGCACTCATGTCATCTACCACATGCATGAAAGAGGCCAAAGCTTCTTGTAATATATCCGTTTGTTGACCAACATATGATCCGACGTAACTCGATGGTGGTCTAGCAGTCGGTGCCTCTTTCATATTACCCCAACTTGAAGAGTGCTCAGTCACACAATCAAGATTGTCCCAACCATACAAGGTGTCTGTCTGAGGCACCCCGGGATGCATGGGTCTAGAGTACCAGGGAGAATAGTCCTGGTCCCAACAATAATATGGATGGTCGCCCATGTAACCATCCATCTCGCCAAAGAACACTCGAGTCGACCACTCTCACCACCACGACGCCAAGCTCGCAAAAAGTGCGCAACTCGACCCTAAAACGCTAACAAAGAGTGTCAAGGGGAGGAGACTAGAACGTAGAAGAATGTGAGAAGAATATGACTCAGAGGAGAAGGGAACATCCTTAAAAACTAGTGTGGGTAAAGCGTGAGGGTAGAAGCCTAGTCTAGTAAACACGGATCAAGCAGCGTACGGTCACTATAGGTACTTACAGTTAGACGACGCCTAACTGCGAGGTCACACAGCCTCAACACATCTCACCTCCCTACGATGAAGACCACAGAGCCCAGCAAGTGAGCCAAGATCCGGAGATCTCGTCTCTCCTACTATCGACAAAGTGGGTGACGCCGATCAGGCTATGACGGTAGTGACGGGATCACTCTCCTAATGTGCCCGACTCCTAGGGCCAATCTCTACCTACTTTTAGATTAAGACTTGACTTTAGTGTGCTTTTTGGGACTAAGGGATCGGTGTTGAAATCGCCCACCTTATCTTTGAAGACTATAGGTGATGCCCCTTAAAGATGTTGTGAAATCTTAGGCTAGCAAGCAACTCACCAAACAAGCACTCCTCACTCTTGTTCCAATGCATCTTACAAACTAATGCATGCTCTAACCATGCATGAATGAGAGGATGGGTGCATGCACCTTACGTCAGCAATCGACAATAGGAATTTAAAGCAATTGAAAGACAATGTGCATGTGAGGTCTACAAGTAATGCATGACCTAGATGACAATTAGTCTAATCTTTTGCTTTGATTTTTATGGTCCAAGTTGTCTTAAAAGGAGGAATTGATTGATCTGGGAGCAAACTCCAAGTCACAATATGCACAATTGAGCTCCCAGGCCGCTAGATTGGAATAAAAAACAACCAAAAGAAAATTTGGAGCAAAAGAAGCTCACCAGGCTGCCAATTGGCAGTCCAAATAGCTGTCCTTTTCTCCAAATTTTTCCTGGTCCCTCCCCTGGATGCCGAGATATACCTGAAACAAACAAAAAACTAAAAACAAAAGATAAACCACTCGAATTGTCCAAACCAGAGTTTGGACAGAGTACCTCCCCGGCAACGACGTCAAATTTGATTGAATCAGTTAAAATACTGCAAGTGCACGACCGTCGGTGAAGACGAGGCAAGTACATGTCGATCCACAGGGAGGTGTGTCAACTCTGGTTCTTCCGAAGGCAAGTGGGAAAATGTTAGGAGAAAATGTGTGATCACACTAAACTAAACTACGAATGAACAAACAATAAAACTAAACCCCATAGGGGTAGAGAAAGAATGTGAATACGAAAATATGTGCATGTGTGTGTATTCATTTGTGATCCTCAAAACATGTAGTACATCAAAACCATAAAACCAAATCCAACTTTTCGTCCACATGAAATAAGATAAAATATTATCATTAAAATATACAAGACAATAATTGGAATGAAGCTAAATGGACTCAATCATAAAGACCAAACACCACTATATCTCCACATGAAATAAGATTTACACAATCATTAAAACTTACAAGACATTAATTAAGGTGAGGCCAATAAGACCACATGCTACCACATGTCATATTTTCTTCATCCACTCCATCATTATCCTCATCTCATCATTACCCATAAAACAAGCCCATTAATCTAAGCATGTGTTAAGCTTCATTCAAGAGCATTAGCACATCAAAGATAAGAGTGAAATCTTATTAGATGGTTATGGAATCATGTAAGTCTCAAAGGATTAAGATTAACACACACATAACTAAATACATCACATAATCACATCACCTTCTTGTACACCCCAAAATGGGTATGGAATTACTCACTACTCATTAAACTATAAACTACATTAAGAAACTGAAACATTCTAATTACTTCTACTAAGACAAAACAAAATTAGGGTAAGCAAGCAAGAATTAAAAGAGAAGACAACATTAAAACAAACTATGAAGAATTATTTTATTTACATGACTCACATTACAAGTAGCATTCTTCTCCACCTTGAGTTTTGCTTCAAGGCTTACTCCAGGTAGAGAGAATGTCACTAAGCAATTGGTGAATACAAAAGGAGAGAAAGAGTTCTATTTATAGGCACGGAAAAAGGTAATCTGGGAAAATCTCCCAGTATGGGACTAATTGCATACTATAAATGGACATAAAACAAGATAGTACACCACCCAACCAAAGCATGTGGCACTTGGAGTGATCGAGTCTGGATTTTGGTGGCTCGGTTCTGGCTTGATTTCGTGATGTTTGATGAACCTGATTTGGTTGTTGATGGTTAGGCCCGGATCTAATTACCAAAATACTCATTATAATAGTGTTGAGATTCTTGATTTCCTTAGTAGTCATTTGGGTTTTACATCTGGGTTCTTCTCTCTTGCACCTCAGTCCATAAGAATTGCAACTCAGTCTTTTTCCTTGTTTTGAAGTCCATTTTGTGTTTCTTCTTCTTCTCACTTGTTACGTAGCATTGTTTAGGTTAAAAATGGAGCATATAACACACAAATATATGTATGATATGATGTCAATCATACCTTGTGAGGTGCGACTATCCAGGGTAGCATATGCGCCCCCCAGAATTTAAGCTGCATAGTGCAGCCACATATTGAGTATGCGAACGTTCTTTGGAACATTGAGGTCAACAAACACCTGACATTTTTTTCTTTTTTATTATGAATGGAGTGTTTCAACTAAACTTGATACTGAGTACAACAAAGAATTGAACTTTTAGTTTTGCCTCAAGTTCGCATCATGTGGTTGAAATATTGAAATTGGGTTTCTTTTCTTGTTTCTGAAACATATTTTTGATTTTCAGACATAGGATGTAAGTAGAAATTGCCTGATATATGTTTTTGATCCAGATTCAAGTCAATTAATTCAAGCAAAGAAATGTTTTTTTCGTACTTTGTTACATGGAGAGATTACGTTCTAAAGTTACAATTTTCGGAAATGAGAACAAGATATTTCTTGACACACTGATTAGGTATGAGAACAAGATCTTTCTTGACACGACACAATTTTCTAAGTGGCACGAGATGTATTAATTTTCTGTGTTTTTTTTTACCATTTGAGGTATTTAGAGTTAGGTGGTGTCTTTTGAAGTTGTTTGTTGCTTTGGTTGTTGCTTTAGACTTTGCCTGAAATCGTAGTAATTTCTTGAAAGCAAGTTATTTGAATTTTAAATAGGCCTTCTTGTTGTTTGTCAACCTTTGATATTCCTAATCACAAAAGTTTTTGCTGCAGGTGGGGTCAAAATGAAAAGTCGAGAGTTACTCAAGAATCAAAATGTTAAATATTATAGTTGTGGTTTCATTATGGAACCCCATTATCTTATTTGACGTTTTGATTCTTGAATAGTTCTCGACTTTTCATTTTGAATATTATCTTATTAATGGGACGCGTCCTTCTAGCATTGAGGGAGAAGGCAATGAATCTTATGCCTCTTTAGCATTGGGGGATAAGAAGAGCACGATATGCTTCCGTACTTTTTTTGAAACCTCGAATGGAACATGTTAGGTTTTTGGATTTAATCTATGTTTTGATGATTTAATTAGCTTAATCTTAATTACATCAAATGTAGAGTAGCACACATTATGCATAACATATATATTATTTGTGTTAACTTCTACAAGTGATCAAGACTCCAGGAAGAAAGAAAATCAAGTCAACACATGTAATAAAATTCATTTGAAGACATGTAATCTTGATTTATTTTGAGTCTTAGGAACATCGTGTAATTGAGCATACTTGAGATAAAATCAACTTTAACACACAATAGGTTCATTGTAGAAGTCACACACAAAATTTCACTACATTTGGACATCAATATATCACCCAAACTAGAACTGGAAAACACTTAAACCAAACACGGTCTGCCAGTGCCAATTCAGTTGACCGGAACGAGTTCTTCGTTCGACCGATTGGGTCCGTTAATATTGTTAGCTTAAGTGCTGAACCGGTTGACCGTTGCAAGCCTTTTGTTCGACCGTCTACATGTGTCAAGTAACCGTTAGACTTGTCGTATTCTACAACGGTCGGATTTCCCAAAGCCCGAGATGTACCAAACTTTCGATCGACTCCATTTACCTATTGGTCGAGCGATCAAACAATCTTTGGTCGCCCTGAACACTCTGGATGTTTCCGGTCGAACGTCTCCTAGAATTAGGTTGACTGAAACTCATTTTCTCCTTGAACCCAGAAGTGCTTGAAAGTTTTCGGTCGAACATACATTTTCCTTAGTTCGACTGATCCATCCTTTACCAGTCCAAAACCCCTAGAACGGTCGACCGATCCCCAATTTAGTTTGACCGTTCACTTAAATGAACGTAAGTTATAGCCAGATTTGACCAACCGGTATGCCCGATTCGGTCGACCGATTTTGTTCTGAAATGTGACCTGCACTTCACTGTTTTGTGTTTCTTACACAACAATTTATTATACTTGTCCCAACCCACTTAGAGCTTCTAAATAGAGTTGCCAAACCTTGTTTAGACAACTCTCCCACTACTATTTGTTTTATAGACTAGAGAGAAACTCGCAAGCTCCAAAATCCCTATTCCTACACTCTAAGCTTAAATTCCACACATTTGATCATAACCAAACAATACTCAAAGTATGCTAAAAAGTTGGAGAGTGTTATTCCACTCATTTATTGTTCAAGAAGAATGATTTTTGGTGAAAGCCCGAAGTGTTCCCTCTCAGGTTGTGAGAGGAAGAAAGTCAAGCTCGCGAGGGTGTTTGCGGCGCTTGTGGTGTAAAATGTTTGGACTCGGCCCGCAACGAGATTAGATAGTGAAGACGTTAGCGGAGATCGAGCAGAGCTTGCAAGAGAGGAAGTAGGCGGGAGTCCGAACCTCTATAAAATCACCTTGTCTTCATCTTGTGGTTTGCATATTTCCTTCCCTACTAGCTTGTTTGTTTTAATTTCCGTTGCATATTTGATTGAGCAAGTAGAGGTTAATTAACCATAAAATCGATTAGAAGGAATCCATCGTCAAGGCGAGGGGGCACAAGGAGACCCGAAAGTAGGGCCATAGTGGAGGTTGGGGTTGAGAATCACATTGGGGAAGAGGGTGTAGTCGGCACTGCGCACAGTGAGGAGGGCCACTAGGAGGGTCACGTCTGCAATTGAGTGGGAGAATAGGAGCAATGAAGGAGGGGAAGTGGGGTACAAATGGGTGTGGTTGGGATTAATCTATGAAAATTGTGAAAAAATTGTTAGTTCGAACTTATTTTGTTGGTTCTCACTGGATAATTCTGTCATATATATTGGTATATAATTGTTAGAGAATAGTCTCACATCATTTAAAATTGGGATTTTCTCCTGGATTATAATTTGTAGGATCTCTAAACTCATTACCAATTGGTTTTGAGTTAGATATTCATAGTTCAATATGGTGTCAGAGCCTGAAATGTCTAACAGACGGCTTGACACATCCACCATTGTTGTTATCCACGCGTAGACATGTAGAAAAATATATATTCCGGTCACACGTGCGGGAAAGTGTTAGATAATAGTCTTACATCGGTTAAACTTTCTCCAGGATTATAAGTTGTAAGATTCGTCCACTCATCATCAATTGGTCTTGAATTAGATATTCATACTTCAATATTAATGTGCCATTACTTTTCACTTAATGATTAGGAAGCTCAGTTCATTTCTTCCACGTGTGTTTTATTCATATGAAAACGTTATTTTCGTTTCTAGATTATTAAATGAAATGTATGTTAGTGGGCAGGCAAAGATCAAAATTGGTGCAAGAGACTAAATTCGTTTATCAATTAATTCCACTGAGTTGCTTTTATATGATTATCTTTTCTAGGTCCACACCGAACATACCATCCAATAACACCCGGTGGTTGACTTAAAAAAGCAGTAGATTTGGACTTCATCTGAAATAAACTTTCTAATAGTGGTAGATGGCTAGATGCTGGATCTTTGCCCTTCTACATCATACTTTCACCCTTTTTTGCTCTTATCAAAATAATCACTAAATAAATAGCTAGTGCCAGAATATTCTGTTTGCAGTGGCTTTTGTGGCCCTTTATTTGCAAGAATGATTTGAACAAGACACCACACGTAATCATTTCCCACAATTAGGCTTAATGACAACGAACTTTTATATTCTGAATATATATAATAACATAAGAGGGGAAGTGGAGAACAACAATCGAATGTAAGTTTCTCTTCTTTGTATAGTAGATTTAAGAACAGAAAAAATAGAATATGGGATAAATTTAATAACAGTATACAACTCAAACCATCTGTCTGACAAAATTTGTTTGTATTACACAAGATATTTAAATATTTAATAAGAGGATTAATAATTACGTATATTTGGAATTGGAACAACATTACTTCTCTTCTATTTTTTTCCTCTTTTCTCCTACTATATTGTATATCTATTTTCCCTAATTATTATCAAGACTTGCTGATTGACATCATTTGATGCTTATATTTGTACCTTATATCCATTATCTTACACCTAAGCAATACTACGTGACGAGTTTTATGTTTGATTTTCAGAAATAAAGAGGTTTGAAGAGAAGATCCATGAAAGGACCCAAAAGCAGGAAAAAAGACTTAATTGTGAGACCTTGGGACCAAGATGGAAGAGAGAAGGACCTGAACGTAAGACAGGAGGACCTAAGAGCAAAATAGGAAACTCCACACCATCATGGGGAGTATTTTGTCAATTCGATTCGGGTCGGAGCTCCACTAAACCAAGTAGATGCATCCAAGACCAAGAAACACTCCAAGCAAAGCCCACAACAAAAACCAACGCGATCTGAAGTTTATAGACCGCTAATTGGCGGTCCATATGGCCCCAGATCCGCTAAACTTTCTCCTGGACTTGTATTATTATGTGTTTAGGCTATTTTTGGTATTGATTTAGTCCCACATCGGGGGATTGTCCCGGATTAGCTTATTCCATGCTTATAAATAGAACTCTTCACCTCCCATTGTATCCATCTCTCTCTTTGGTGGCATCTTCCCTACTAAGAGTGAAGCCTTGAAGCAAAACTCTGGTGGAGGAAGAGCTGCTTGTAATTTGAGTGAGTTAATAATAGATGTTTTCTTTAGCCTGTTAATTCTTGCTTAGTTGATTTCCTTTTATGTGTTTGCTTTGTTGCTTGTTTTTGTTTTATGCTTCTTTAATATTTCTTGATTGATTAGTATAGTTTCATTTCAGTATTATGCTTGTTTTTGTTAATATAGTTAGTGTAATGAGTAATGAGTAGTTCCATCCCCATTTAGGGGGGGTGGAGAAATGATGTGAATATAAAGATGTGTGTGTGGTGTGTGTGTAATTAAGTTCCTCACAACATGTAGTGCATGAAATCATAAAATTACATCCAACTTTGCCTCCACATGAATTAAGATTTCACTACATCATTAAAACATACAAAACAATAATTGGAATGAAGCGAAATGAACTCAAGTATAAAGACTAGACCCTACTATGCCTCCACATGAATTAAGATAAGACTACATCATTAAAACATACAAGACATTAGCTAAGGTAAAGGCAACAAGAGTTCATACACTACGACTTGTGTTTCCAATATTAATTCCTATCCATATCCTAACCTTATCATTCCCCATAAAATAGATCCACTAATCAAAGCATAAGCTAAGCTTCATTCAAGAGCATTAGCATATCAAAGATAAGAGTGGAGACCCATTAGATGGTTATGGAAATCATTTAAAGCTCAAGGGATTAAGATAACACACACTTAATACACTACATGATTATATCACATATTTCTCCACCCCCCCTAAATGGGGATGGAACTACTCACTACTCATTACACTAACTATATTAACAAAAGCAAGCATAATACTGAAATGAAACTATACTAATCAAGCAAGAAATATTAAAGAAGCATAAAACAAAACAAGCAACAAAGCAAACACATAAAAGGAAATCAACTAAGCAAGAATTAACAAGCTAAAGAAAACATCTATTATTAACTCACTCAAATTACAAGTAGCTCTTCCTCCACCAGAGTTTTGCTTCAAGGCTTCACTCTTAGTAGGGAAGATGCCACCAAAGAGAGAGATGGATACAATGGGAGGTGAAGAGTTCTATTTATAAGCATGGAAAAGCTAATCCGGGACAATCCCTCGATGTGGGACTAAACCAATACCAAAAATAGCCTAAACACATAATAATACAAGTCCAGGAGAAAGCTTAGCGGATCTGGGGCCATATGGTCCGCCAATTAGCGGTCCAAGACCGCCAATTGGCGGTCTATAAACTTCAGATTGCGTTGGTTTTTGTTGTGGGCTTTGCTTGGAGTGTTTCGTGGTCTTGGATGCATCTACTTGGTTTAGTGGAGCTCCGACCCGAATCGAATTGACAAAATACTCCCCATGATGGTGTGGAGTTTCCTGTTTTGCTCTTAGGTCCTCCTGTCTTACGTTCAGGTCCTTCTCCCTTGCATCTTGGTCCCCAGGTCTCACAATTAAGTCCTTTTTCCTGCTTTTGGGTCCTTTCATGGCTCTTCTCTTCATACCTCTTTATTTCTGAAAATCAAACATAAAACTCGTCACGTAGCATTGCTTAGGTGTAAGATAATAGATATAAGGTACAAATATAAGCATCAAATGATGTCAATCAAATACCCCCACACCTAAGTTTTTGCTAGTCCCGAGCAAAACAAAGAAAGAGAAAAGCAAATAAAATACAAGAAATCCTAACTCACTTTCGTAGGAATCACGGTTCACTTAGCACGTGCAACAAGCCGTTAAACCTCCTTGTTGCCAAGGAGGAGTGTTGTCTCCTGAGGGTTTTCAGCGGATATACCCACAAAATCCGAACAAGATGAATTATTCAATCTAGACACTCGACTCGTTGGAAATATTTTGTCGATCATTGGACGCGGTAATGCTACGGGCCGACTCTATATAGGTGATCAGTCCACACCTCTACCCTAATGAACCATTCGTGAAAGTTAAATAAGGAATTAAGTGAAAGACATGGACAACCTCAACATCCTCAAGTGCTATAAAGTGTGACGTCCGTTAAGGTTCTTATTTGCATTATCATATTTTTTTTCTTTTTGTTTCTTTTCACATTTTTGTTTCTTTTTCTATTTATTAGTTGGAGCTTCATTCTCCCAGGGTCAGGTTTCGTGCATCATTGCCCATGAGGACTTACACTGTCACGTACACCTTTCCCCAAATCTCCACATAGGGCAATCCCTACCACCCGTGTAACGAGAGTTCGGTCGGCGCATCCCAAGTCAGATGACTCGAAAGCACCAGGCACAAAGTTCCTTCAGACCTACTTTCCCGAGTGATAGGAACGTACGAGAAGAGAGAACACCTACTCACTTATTTCTTATCTACACATGAACCAAAACCCCTACACTTATGTCTCACAACAAGATTTAGAGGGTCCTTGACTACAACAAACTTCCTTAAGTTAACAAACACGAATTATTGACTCAATAGGTTCAGGGTGGACTTCCTTAAATGTTTGAGCATTGAAACCCTATGATTACTCACCCCCAAAGGAAAACTGGGGTGCATCCTAACAACTCGATAAATCCTAAAGCCACAGTACTACATATCCTAATGCATCAAGTTCAAAACAATTTTGGGAGCTTTCTTTTTACTTTGCCTCTCAACGGTTTTGCACATGCTAAACACACGCAAAAACCCACAAAACATTTTCTTTCGCAAACACATGAATATTTTGAAAGAAATGTGAAAATTTTGAAGCACTCGGCAAGCAAAAGAAGACAAGTCACCCAGGGATCATGGCAAGCAGATATATCGATATTAAATGCAGCACACTAACATGACCCTAACAATGTACACAAAAGAAAAGAAAAAACAAAGGAAAAGACTCGACAATGTACACACGTAAAACACCCCCCCACACCTACTTCATGCATTGTCCTCAATGAATGTGAGCAAAATACTACATGGATGTATGCATGAAACAGAATAGATCTCACCAACGTGAAGTACACAAGGAAGTTCATGGCTATGTTGATGGACACAACCCAACTTCCCTCAAAACCTGTGAGATGCTAAAGAAGGGATACAAATACGTGAAAGAAATGGGGCCCAAATACTCAAGGGTTGGGGCCCACTACAATCGATGCTCACTGAAGGAGTCTTCTTTTTTTTTCTTTTTTTTTGAACTATGCACAACAATGGGCTCCCATCTTCATATATCAAGGGACATCAAATGGGAACCCGCCATCTCTCGAGCCAGAAATGCACCTGTATGGGCTCACAACATACAAAACAGAATTGCTTGACCACCTGACACCCTTATTAGCATTGTGGTCGTTCGATGCCTCTCGAGAGTTATCAAAAGAGGAGGCATGAATGAGAGGTGAACCTCTACCAGGTTGAAGGGTATCAGGTGGTTGATTCTTAACCCACATGGGGTCCTCAGCAGATACAGAATAAAGAGCACGTGGCCTAGAGGCCATAAAAATGGTATCCGGTGGCTCAAAATCTACGTGATCAAAAGGATGTGGCTCAAGGGCCACGAGATCAGAAGCATGTGGCTCAAGGGCCACAAGATCAGAAGGATGTGGCTCAAGGGCCACAAGATCAGAAGGATGTGGCTCAACGGCCACAAGATCAGAAGAATGTGGCTCAAGGGCCACAAGATCAGAAGAATGTGGCTCAAGGGCCACGAGATCAAAAGGAGATGGCACTGAGGCCACATGATCAGAACATAAGGCACCTTCTTGTGCCAGCCCAGGTGAAACATCTTCACCACCTTCAGGAGCTTCATCGAACAATTCTCTGAAGTACTTGAAGGTGCCCTCAACTTCAATATCATCCAAACCCTGGATAAGGTTGACCCCAACAGGGTCAGTGAAGGCACCTGGCTTCTGGCCGATAGTGAAGATGTTGAAATCCGTGCATTGACTACCATAAGTCAAGCGCATCAGACCATTGCGACAATTGATCAATGCATTGGAAGTCGCAAGAAATGGTCGCCCCACAATGACAGGAATTTGTCCAAGTGGGTTTGGCACAGGTTCAGTATCCAAGACAAAGAAGTCGACCGGAACAATGAACTCTCCCACTTTGATCAGCACATCTTCTACCACACCCCTCGGTTTCTTCATAGACCTATCAGCCAATTGAAGAGTAGTCTTTGTTTGTTTGATGTCACCAAGACCGAGGTGGACGTAGACAGAATATGGCAGAAGATTAATAGATGCAGCAAGATCCAATAAGGCCCGATGTATGGACACATCACCAATCACACAAGAGATAGTAGGACAGCCAGGGTCATTGTACTTGACTTGCATGGGTTGTGCCAACAAGGAACTCACGTTAGCCGCAAGAAAAGCTTTCTTGGGAACATGAATTTTTCTCTTTTTGGTGAATAAGTCCTTGAGAACCTTGGCATAAGGTGGCATTTGCTGAATCACCTCCAACAGAGGGATGTTCACCTTAACTTGCCTAAACATTTCAAGTATCTTGTCATGCTAATCAGAGGTTTTCTTTTTAAGGCGCTTAGGGAATGTCGCCTTTGGGGCATAAGGATGCGAAGGCACCCCAGAATTCAGGTCCAAAGAAACATGAGTGGGGACCTCAGAATCTGGTTCCTTCGACACAAGAGAAGACAAGGGGACCTCAGGGTTCAACCCCTTTGTCGAAGGAAATGTAGAAAGAACCTCAGGATCTGGCTCCTTCCTGGAAGTATTTGTGGAGGGAGCCTCAGGATCCGGCTCCCTCAAAGATGGTGATGACAAAGAAGGTACCCCAATGTGGTTATCCACCTCCTTAACCGACCTCAAACTATGAATCACATTAATATGATGGGTCGGTTCAGAGGTGGCATGAGGTAAAGGTGTCCTTCCTTGAGAATGGGTACCCCGAGGATTCACCTCAGGTTGACTGGGGAATTGACCTTTCTCGCGTTCATGGAGTTGATGAGCGAACTGGCTAACCTGCATTTCCAAAGCCTTGACTGTACTTTGCAACGCTTGAAAGGTCGGATCACAAGAAGGGTCCTTAGGGTCAACCCGCTAGGGTGGTGGAGTCTGGTTGGAATAACCCGACGATGAGGCATGAGCAGGTTGGTAATTTTGGTGTTGAGACCATTGATGTGGGGGTTGGTAGGTTGCCGATGGGCGTGGAGGTTGATAAGGTGGAGGTTGATCGTGCGAGCTCTGACCGTGGCCTCCACTAGACCCCCAAGAGAAGTTAGGATGGTTACGCCATCCCGGGTTGTAGGAATGACTGTACGGGTCATTTCGGGGCCTTTGTTGATACATCGCATTTGCATGCTCAGTATCCCTTGGAGCGTAAGCGCACTCCAAGTCATCATGTCCCGACAGTCCACACCTAGTACACCCGGGAGTAGCGACCTGAGCTACAGGAGCTCGGTCCATCTCCAAACTCTCTATCCTACGCATGAGAGCAACCATTTTCGCCTCAGACGCGATCGATGAGTCAACTTGATAAGATCCAGCTCGACCAGAAGACCTGGCGGCTGGTGGCTCTCACATGGTATCCCACTCGAAGGTACGTTCAGCCATGGACTCAAAAGTATCCCATGCCTCTTCGATGGGTTTCATTTGGAAGTCACCTGACACATCGACTCAAACAATGTGCGGGTGTTGTAGTTGATGCCCTCATAAACAATTTGGCACAGCTGCCATAGCTCAAATCCATGATGAGGGCACTGCTGGAGAAGGTCCTTGATCCTCTCAAAGAAACTATGAAACGATTCGGTCTCGGTCTGATACATTTGATGTATCTGGTGCCGTATCTGTTGAGTTTTCCTTTGAGGGAAAAATCTCTTCAGAAAGACGGTCACAAAGTCATCCCATGACCGAATCGAGCTCGCCGGGAGGCTATACATCAATTTCTTCGCATTATCCTTCAATGCGAAAGAAATCATCCTCAACCGGACTGAATCCTCGTCAAGCTGTTGAAGCTTGAACATGGAGCATACTTCCTCGAATTCGCGTATAAAGATATACGGATCCTCCTTATTGGCAGTAAAGGTTGGAAGTATGCTCACATATTGAGGTTTCAGCTCATAGTTGTTCCCGCGAGCAGGGGGAACAACTATGCAAGAAGGCCGCGCGGCCCGAACAGGATGGGTCCGCTCCCACAAAGTCATCGGTCTATCATGTCGAGCTAAAGGTGGTGGTGCACCAAGAACTCGATCCTGACCGAATCTCCCTTCCTCTCGAGACAGAGGAGGAGGAGAAGGAGGTCTACGTGGTGGTGGGAACGGACCGAGGTACTCCATGTATGGAACCCGGTCTCCCTCGCCACCACGAGATGACTCGTCCTCTTGCTCCAAAGGAGCACGAGGCGGAGATGGTCGATCACCAAGATCTTCCATCTCAGAAATAAGCACTCTCTCGAGTCGAGCGCTCTCACCAGAACGAGCCCAACCTCGCATAAAATGCTCGACTCGACTCTAAACAACACACAACAGAAGGTGTACTAGAGGAGGAGACTATACGTAGAGAATAGATGAGGAGAGGACTCAGGTGAGGAGGGAAGAATCCCTAGAGCTAGCGTGGGTAGAGGGATCTGGAAGAAGCCTAACTAGCAAGCATGGCTCAAACAATGTAAGGCAATGGGTCCATAGGCTAGACGACGCCTAACTTCGTGGTCACTAGCCTCGACACGTCTGACCTCCCTACAACGAGGACCACAATGCCCAGCAAGTGATACCAGATCCGGAGATCCAGTACCTCCTACTATCGACAAGGTAGGCAATGCCGATCAGGTCATGACGGTCTCAACTAGATTACTCTCCTAGTGCGCCCGCAATCCTAGGGCCAATGTCTACTTGCTTTTAGTTAAGGCTTTATTAAGAGTGGTTTTTGGGGCCAAGGGAAGGGTGATGAAATCCCCCACCTTATCTTTTATGGGACAACCCCTCCTTAGTAGCGATTTAATCCTAGATCTAGCAATCAATCGCTCCAATCAAACGCTCTCTCACTCTTGTCTTGATGCACCTTACTAACTAATGCATGATCGAAACATGCATGAATGAGAGATTTGGGTGCACGTACCTCACTCCAGCAATCAACAACAAAATGTAAAGGAAAGAAAAGACTAATGCATGCAAGGTCTACACATGATGCATGACCTAGATGGCAAGGAGTGTAATCTTTTGCTTTGAGTTTTATGGTCCAAGTTGATTAATGGGGGAGTGATTAGTGCTCTGGGAGCAAAAGAGAAGTCACAGCATGCAAAATATGGCTCCTAGATAACACAAATTAAAGCACTAACTACCAGAACAAATTTTGAAGCAGGAAACCCTCACCAGGCCGCCAATTGGCGGTCTCCAACCGCTGATTGGCGGTCCTTTTTGAGCTTCTGGTCCTCAAACTTGTCCAGTAGCCTCTCCTTGCTCCAATGGTTCCCTGAAACTAAGAAAAACTGGAAACAAAAAATCAAAAACCCCTCGAATCGTCCAAACCATGGTCTGGACAGAGCACCTCCCCGGCAACGGCGCCAAAAACTTGATTGATCATTTTATATTTAACCGCAAGTGCACGACCGCATTGAAGCGGTGGCAAATACGGGTTGTCCTTTGGGAGGTGTGTCGACACTTGGTTTGTGCGAAGGCGAGAGGTAAAGAAAGGGAAGAAAGGTTGGTTACACTAAACTACACTAAGGTGCAAATAGAAATGGAAGACAAGCAAGAAAACTAAACCCCAAAGGGGGTAGAGAAATGATGTGAATATAAAGATGTGTGTGTGGTGTGTGTGTGTAATTAAGCTCCTCACAACATGTAGTGCATGAAATCATAAAACGACATCCAACTTTGCCTCCACATGAATTAAGATTTCACTACATCATTAAAACATACAAGACAATAATTTGAATGAAGCAAAATGAACTCAAGTATAAAGACTAGACCCTACTATGCCTCCACATGAATTAAGATAAGACTACATCATTAAAACATACAAGACATTAGCTAAGGTAAAGGCAACAAGAGTTCATACACTACAATTTGTGTTTCCTGATTGACATCATTTCATGCTCATATTTGTATCTTATATCCATTATCTTTCACCTAAACAATGCTATGTCACGAGTTTTATGTTTAGTTTTCAGGAATAAATAGGTTTGAAGAGATGAAACATAAAAGGACCCAAAAGCTGGGAAAAAGGACTGGATTGTGAGATCTGGGGACCAAGATGCAAGGGAGAAGGACCTGATTGCAAGACAGAAGGACCAAAGAGCAAAACAGAATACTCCACACCATCATGGGGAATATTTTACCAATTCAATTCGGGTCAGAGCTCCAACAAGCCAAGTAACCGCATCAAAGACCAACAATACCAGAAAGAAAAGCCCAAAACAAAAAGGAGCAGGATCTGAACCATATAGACCGCTAATTGGCGGTCCAAGACCGCTAATTGGCGGTCCAAGACCGCTAATTGGCGGTCCATTTTGGCCCAAATCCGCTCAAATTTCTCCAGCACATGTATTAGAGGATGTTTAGGCTATTTTTGGTATCTGTTTAGTCCCACATCGGGGGATTGTCCCGGTTTGCCTTTTTCCATGGCTATAAATAGAACTCTTCACCTTCCATTGTAATCACTCCATATTTATAGTGGCTATTCTTCCTACTAGAAGTGAGGCCTTGAAGCACACACTAAAGTAGGAGGATGCTACTTTTAATGTGAGTCATTTTATCAATAAAGTTTTGTGTTTCTTTCATTGTTTGTTTTATGCTTCTTTTATTGTTTATGCATGTTTTAGTTTAATCGTCTTTTAATTCTAGCTTAGTTTTAATATGCTTTTTTTCCATAGTTTAATAACTAGTGTAATGTTTAGTGAGTAGTTCCATCCCCTTTGGGGGGTGGAGTAGATGTACATACATGCATTAGAGAATGGGATGAATGCTTTAATTTCAATGTGTTGATTAAACATGAATGTATGCTTGCTTGTTTAGGATAGAATTTATAACTTGATGAGTTTTGCCAAAATGATTAGACACCTCTCATGCTTGTTTAGGTTCTGAAATAAACAACTTGCATATGTAAATGTTAATCAACTAAGTTGGTGAATAGATTGATAGGTTTTGCCATAACATTTAGACACTTCCTATGCTTGACAAACACCACCTTCATGTGCTTAAAGAATGTATTCTACACCCACCTCTTTACATGTGTGCACTCTTTCCACCCCTTAGGGGTTTTCCCATTTCTGTATTCCAGCATTCTTCCTTTGTCCTTAGTTTAGTTGTTATTCCATCGTTTGTTTGTTTCGTTCGCATTTCATACTTCTTAGTGTAGCGTAGTCTAGATTAGCATAAACAACTTTCTTCCCCCTATTTTTGCCACTTGATTTCTGATAAACAATAGGCTGCTCACCTCCCTGAGGACGACCCGTACCTGCCACCGCTTCATCGCGGCCGTGCACTTGCGGTTTAATTAAAACGTTCAACAAGTTTTTGGCACCATTGCCGGGGAGGTGCCAGTCCAGACTCTTGTATGGATGATTCGAGTGGATTTAATTTGTGTTGTGTAGTTTGTCCTTGTTTCAGGAGACTTGGAGTCATCAGGAGGAACGCCTGGAGAAGTTTTGAGTGAATCGGAGCATTTAAGACCGCCAATCAGCGGCCTGAGACCGCCAATTGGCGGTCTGGTAAGCTCGGTTTTGTCTCGTATTTCTTTGGTTGGTTTTCATAATTGATGTAGTGATCTGGGATTTAATTTGGCATGTTTTGACTTATAGTTTGTTCCCAGATCCATAATCAACCTCCTTTAAGCAACTTGGACCCTAAAACTCAAAGCAAAAGATTAGGCATTCTTGTTGTTTAGGTCATGCATCATGTATGTGACTTAGGCATTTAGATGGTCTTTTATCTTAGCTTTATTTTCTGTTGCTGAGAGCTGGCGTGAGGTACGCACCTTCTACTCTCATTCATGCATTTCGTATGAACATGCATTAGTTAGAAGTGCATTGAAACAAGTGTGAGTTGAGCGTTTGGTTTGGAGAGTTGATTGCTAGATTTGGACTCCAAAACGCTACTAAGGAGGGGCTGTCCCATAAAAGATAAGGTGGGGGATTTCATCACCCTTTCCTTTGCCCCACAAACCACACTAATAAAGAGCCTAATTTTAAAATCAAGTAGACATTGGCCTTAAGGAATTCAGACGCATTAGGAGAGTGATCCGGTCCCGACCGTCATGACCTGATCGGCGTTGCCCACTTTGTCGATAGTAGGAGAGACGAGATCCCCGGATCTTGGCTCACTTGCTGACCTTAGGATTGTTTGAGCCTTGTTTGCTTGTGTGCTTCTACCTGTACCCATCCGCCGTAGCTTAAGGACTTCTTCCCTTCTCTCCTGAGTCATTCTTTCTCTCCTGTGTTCCCCCGTCTTCTCCTCTACGCACATTCTTTGTTAGAAAAAAAAAGTTTTGTTTTGTGTGTGTGCACCTTTGTGCATGCTTTCGTGGACACGAGACGAGAGTGGTCGTTTGACGAGGAGCGTTGTCAATCTGGCTTCGGTCATCGATTTCTCGACACCTCCCTCCTCTCGTGTCGCACGCAGTCCGGGTCCAATGGCTGCTAATTTCCGTGAGGAGGAGCAGTTGCTGGACCCACCTGCTCCACCAGTGCTTCCAGTTGTCGTTCCCATACCTCTTCGTGATCGATGCTACCCGAGCCGTACAGCTCTACCCTCATGCATCGTATCACCAGAGGCTAATGGGAACCATTTTGAGGTTAAGCCTCAATTCATTTCCATGCTCCCTCATTTCACTGGGAAAGGTGACCCCTATATCTTTCTCAGGGAATTTGAGGAGGTCTGTGCTATGTTCAAGTTGCAACAACTTAGCACAGACTCCATCCATCTTATGCTCGTTCCTTTTGCACTAAAGGATGACGCCAAGAAGTGGTTGTACAGCAACCAGGCGAATTCCTTTAGGACTTGGGATGAGTTTCAATCTGCATTCCTCAAGAAGTACTTTCCTAATCATCGGACTCAAAAATTGAGGAACGAAATCAATTCGTTCTATCAACATGAGACCGAACCATTTCATGCATAACTTGAGAGGTTCAAAGAGCTACTATCCTCGTGCCCTCACCATGGCATTGAGTTGTGGCGTCTTTGTCAGATTGTGTATGAGGGTCTTCAAATCCCATCCAGAACGCTCCTTGAGTCCATGTGTCAAGGAGAGTTCTTGGGAAAGGATGAAAGGGAGGCATGGGCTTTCCTAGAAGACCTTGCTGAGAAAACCATGCAATGGGAGAGTGTGAGGGAACCACCTGCATCATCTAGTATAGGAGCGAGGATCGCGAATGCAAACTCAACTAGATCGGGTTCCGCATTTGCTATCGATACCACTACGGCCACCGAGGCACGCATGGCGGCCTTAATGCGCCGTATGGATTCGATTGAGCTCCAAAACCAACAAACTGCACCTCATATGTCCACATTTGGTCCAGTTCCCTGTCATTCATGTGGTAGGATAGGTCATGTAGAAAGCGAGTGTGAGTCCATTCCTCCTGAGATGGAGCGTGTCAACGTCGTCTATGATAGAGCCAGGAATGACTCATACTCATCATCTTATAATCATGGATGGAGGAACCACCCCAATTTTTCATGGAACCAAACTCCTCTAGACCACCTTACCAATCACACCAACCTCCCATGCATGCGCATTCCTATCAGCCACCCCAAGCACAAACCACCAATCAATCGGGTTTCCCAAATTCCAATAATATGGAAACCCGATTCAATTCGCTTGAGACCTTGACTCGTGGACTTGAAAACTCAATGAAAATTTTTATATCAACCACGAGTCAAGTTCTCACTTCAAATCAGCAGACCATCAAATCTCTAGAGCTTCAGATGGGCCAATTGGCTCAGTCTGTACATGAGAGAGAGAGGGTCTTTTCCTAGCCAGCTTGAGGCTAACCCCCGCATGTACCAACAACAACAAATGCAAAATGAGAATGTGGTACCTCGGGGGAGGCAAGTGAACCATGTGGAGGAACCTGTTCACCATGTCAATTCCATTGTGACCTTAAGGAATGGAAAATAGGTTGACAATCACATTTACTTGCCACAACAACCACCATCTATGCAGCCCCTCAGTGGGAATGGTGGTGAAGAAGAAGCTGAGAGTGAGGGTAATACACCAAAGCTTTCTTCTCAGGCACAACAGAAAATCTACCTGCCAAAAACTCCCTATCCAAGTAGGTTAAACAAAAAGCAGAGTGACAACATGGACAAGATTGTAGAGGTGTTTAAGCAAGTAAAGGTTAACATCCCCTTGTTGGATGTCATCAAACAAATACCTCAATATGCCAAAGTGCTGAAGGATCTCTGCACAACCAAGAGGAAGACCAATGTTCCTAAGAAAGCATTCTTGGCTGCAAATATCAGTTCACTTTTGTCCAATCCTACCTACACAAAATACAAGGACCCTGGGTGTCCTACTATTCAGTGTACGATAGGGGACACTAGATTGAGTAATGTTTTGCTTGATTTAGGATCAGCGGTCAACCTCCTCCCATTCTCTGTTTATCAACAGTTGAACTTGGGAGAATTGAAACCAACTGAGATCACCCTCCAATTAGCGGATAGATCCATTCGTATTCCCATGGGGATTATCGAGGACGTGTTATCAAAGTTGGAGATTTTATATTTCCAGTCGATTTTGTTGTCCTCGATACCAATCCTGTTGCGAACACCCACTCTCAAATACCTTTGATTTTGGGTAGACCATTTCTGGCAACCTCCAATGCCTTGATTAATTGTAGAAATGGTCTCATGAAGCTCTCATTCGGTAACATGAGTGCCGAGTTTCATGTGTTCAACTCTGGTAAGCAACAGGAACCCATCGATGAACCTTTAAATCTAAATCTCATCCGCCAATTGGAGAAAGCACCACAAAATCAACGAACACCCCTAACCCCAATGCAACCCGTTGAGAATGTTTGTGGGCCCAGCGAAAACTCATTGCCTGTCTTCGCAATGCAACAGAGTGAGCTGGCCTCGAACATGAATGTCCAAAGGGAGTGTTCGTTGCATGATTCAGTTGAGAGTACTAGTGAGAGTGAGACACCTCATCATATGCCTATACCAGAAGGTGTCTCTACCTCATGTCCCAAGGCCATTGAGCCATTTGTTCTTCATATTGACTCCAATAAGGACCCACCTATGACCGAGCTTATGCTTGATGATCTAAATGATGGTGGGAGGTCCTTGTTGGATGACTTAGGGAGAAGCCCCATTCTTCGCGATGCAGGTCTGCTGCATCCATCGAATGAGCCTGAGGAACTCATTCCGATGCACCCGCCTATTGGTTGGAGGGTTTTCTTCGATGAGCAATTAAACCCTAGTGAGGCAACAGAACTTCATTCTTTGTTGCCCACACCCAACCAATATCATGAGGGGTTCGAGCCTTTCAGCTTTGACCTTTCACCTCTCATGACACCTCAGAGTACCAGTGGAGTTTGCCCATCTCGGCAAGTCTCTGGTCCTCCTGACTTGATGTTCTCATTTGATGTTCCTTGACCAAATGATTATGAGAATATCTTGGTTGATGTATATATCTTAAAAAAAAGAAAAAGAAAAAAAAGTGTGTAATAAAAGACTCCTTCAGTGAGCATCGATTGTTGTGGGCCCCAACCCTTGTGTACTTGGGCCCAATCTCTTCACGTATTTATCTCCCTTCTTCAGCTTCTCACAGGTTTTCAGGGAATTTGGGTTTGTGTCCATCAACATGACCCTGAACGTCCCTTTGTACTTCATGTTGGTGAGATCTTTCCTTTTTCATGCATGTATCCATGTAGTATCTTGTTCACATTCATTGAGGACAATGTATGACTTAGGTGTGGGGGGGGGGTGTTTTCACGTTTGTACATAGTTTGTGTTTTGTTTTGATTTTTTTTTGCTTTCTTTTGGTTGTACTGCTAGGATCATGTTAGTGTGCCGCATTTAACCTTTATATACCTGCTTGCCATGATCCTTGGGTGACTTGTCTTCTTTTGCTTGCCTAGTGCTTTAAAATTTTCACATTTCTTTCAAAATCTTCATGTGTTTGTGAAGGAAAATGTTTTTGTAGGTTTTGCGTGTGTTTAACATGTGCAAAACCGTTGAGAGGCAAAGTAAAAAGAAAGCTCCCAAAATTGTCTTGAACTTGATGCATTAAGATTTCTAGTTTACTGGCTTTAGGTCTTATCGAGTCGTTAGGATGCACCCCGGTTTTCCCTCGGGGGGCGTGTAATCATAGGGTTTCAGCACTCAAACATTTAAAGAAGTCCACCCTGAACCTAGTGAGTCAAATAATTCGTGTTTGTGAGTATAAGGAAGTTTGTCGTAGTCGAGGGCCCTTAATCTCTTTTTGTGAAACTTAAGTGTAGGGGTTTTGGTTTCCATATAGATAAATAAGTGGTGTTCTCTCTTCTAGCACGGCTCCTATCACTCGGGAAAGTAGGTCTGAGGGGACTTTGTGCCTGGTGCTTTCGAGTCATCTGACTTGGGATGCACCGACCGAACTCCCGTTACACGGGTGGTAGGGATCGCCCTATGTGGAGATTTGGGGGAAGGTGTACGTGATAGTGTAAGTCCTCATAGGCAATGATGCACAAAACCTGACCCTGGGAGAATCAAACACCAACCAATAAAATGCTCCAAAGAAAATGAAAAAAAAGAAGAAAAAAAAAGAGTCAAATAAGAACCAAAATGGACTTTACACATTGTATCACATTCAGAAGTTAAGGTTGCCCATGTCTTTCACTTAAGTCCTTAACTAACTCTCACGAATAACTCATTAGGCTAGGTGTGTGGACCGATTACATATATAGAGTCGACCCGTAGTATTACCGCATCCCATGATCGACAAAATGAGTCCAACGAGTCGTGTAGCTAGATTGATTAATGCATCTTGTTCGGATTTTGTGGGTATATCCGCTGAAAACCCTCAGGAGACAACACTTCTCCTCCTTGGCAACAGGGAGGTTTAACGGCTTGTTGCACGTGCTAAGTGCAACCGTGATTCCTACGAAAGTGAGTTAGGATTTCTTGTTTTTCGCATGCTTTTCTCTTTCTTTGTTTTGCTCGGGACTAGGAAAAGTTAGGTGTGGGGGTATTTGATTGACATCATTTCATGCTCATATTTGTATCTTATATCCATTATCTTTCACCTAAACAATGCTATGTCACGAGTTTTATGTTTAGTTTTCAGGAATAAATAGGTTTGAAGAGATGAAACATAAAAGGACCCAAAAGCTGGGAAAAAGGACTGGATTGTGAGATCTGGGGACCAAGATGCAAGGGAGAAGGACCTGATTGCAAGACAGAAGGACCTAAGAGCAAAACAGAACACTCCACACCAACATGGGGAATATTTTACCAATTCGATTCGGGTCAGAGCTCCAACAAGTCAAGTAACCGCATCAAAGACCAACAATACCAGAAAGAAAAGCCCAAAACAAAAATGAGCAGGATCTGAACCATATAGACCACTAATTGGCGGTCCATTTTGGCCCAAATCCGTTCAAATTTCTCCAGCACATGTATTAGAGGATGTTTATGCTATTTTTGGTATCTGTTTAGTCCCACATCGGGGGATTGTCCCGGTTTGCCTTTTTCCATGGCTATAAATAGAACTCTTCACCTTCCATTGTAATCACTCCATATTTATAGTGGCTATTCTTCCTACTAGAAGCGAGGCCTTGAAGCACACACTAAAGTAGGAGGATGCTACTTTTAATGTGAGTCATTTTATCAATAAAGTTTTGTGTTTCTTTCATTGTTTGTTTTATGCTTCTTTTATTGTTTATGCATGTTTTAGTTTAATCGTCTTTTAATTCTAGCTTAGTTTTAATATGCTTTCTTTCCATAGTTTAATAATTAGTGTAATGTTTAGTGAGTAGTTTCATCCCCTTTGGGGGGTGGAGTAGATGTACATACATGCATTAGAGAATGAGATGAATGCTTTAATTTCAATGTGTTGATTAAACATGAATGTATGCTTGCTTGTTTAGGATAGAATTTATAACTTGATGAGTTTTGCCAAAATGATTAGACACCTCTCATGCTTGTTTAGGTTCTGAAATAAACAACTTGCATATGTAAATGTTAATCAACTAAGTTGGTGAATAGATTGATAGGTTTTGCCATAACATTTAGACACTTCCTATGCTTGATAAACACCACCTTCATGTGCTTAAAGAATGTATTCTACACCCACCTCTTTGCATGTGTGCACTCACTCCACCCCTTAGGGGTTTTCCCATTTCTGTATTCCAGCATTCTTCCTTTGTTCTTAGTTTAGTTGTTATTCCATCGTTTGTTTGTTTCGTTCGCATTTCATACTTCTTAGTGTAGCGTAGTCTAGATTAGCAAAAACAACTTTCTTCCCCCTATTTTTGCCACTTGATTTCTGATAAACAAGCGGCTGCTCACCTCCCTGAGGACGACCCGTACTTGCCACCGCTTCATCGCGGTCGTGCACTTGCGGTTTAATTAAAACGTTCAACATTTCCAATATTAATTCCTATCCATATCCTAACCTTATCATTCCCCATAAAATAGATCCACTAATCAAAGCATAAGCTAAGCTTCATTCAAGAGCATTAGCATATCAAAGATAAGAGTGGAGACTCATTAGATGGTTATGGAAATCATTTAAACCTCAAGGGATTAAGATAACACACACTTAATACACTACATGATTATATCACATATTTCTCCACCCCCCCTAAATGGGGATGGAACTACTCACTACTCATTACTAGGGGTGTAAGCGGGGCGGGGCGGGGTGGGTTTTTGGTCCACCGCTACCCGCCCCGCATAAGTTTGGACTAGGTGAGGCGGGGCGGGTTTGGCGGGTTTTTTAAATTTTTTTGATTTTTTCTAAGAAAAATAAAAGAACATCAAAACTTGAAAAATAGTAATTACTCATTGTATTTTTTGGGAAATTGGATGTCTGTTGAGTGAAAAATTAGACATTTGGTTAGTGTTGACTAATGATTTGGTAAGGTGGGTTAATGGTTATGAGTAAAATTGAAACATTAAAATGATTTTCGTATATAAAAAATTAATAATATATTTGATTAGGCGGGTTGCGGGTTATGCGGGGCGGGTTGCAAGACAACCGCATCCCGCCTCGCGTATTAGGCGGGTTATGCGGGTGGCGGGTTAGCGGGTTGGCGGGTAACATTTTTTTGTCCGCTACCCGCATTAGGCGGGGCGGGGCGGGGTGGGTAAAATATTACCCATTTACAACCCTACTCATTACACTAAGGGGGTGTTTGGTTGGGGGTACCTGGAATGGAATGGAATGGATTTCATTCCATTCTGGTGTTTGGTTTGTCTATTTTGGGCCCAGAATTAGAATCCATTCCAGCCCATACCTAGGAATTAGAACCTTACCTACCTACCATAGAATGAGAATCCATTCCAGCCTGGTATGAGATTCTCATTCCATTCCATTCCATCTCAGCCAACCAAACACCCCCTAACTATATTAACAAAAGCAAGCATAATACTGAAATGAAACTATACTAATCAAGCAAGAAATATTAAAGAAGCATAAAACAAAACAAGCAACAAAGCAAACACATAAAAGGAAATCAACTAAGCAAGAATTAACAAGCCAAAGAAAATATCTATTATTAACTCACTCAAATTACAAGCAGCTCTTCCTCCACCAGAGTTTTGCTTCAAGGCTTCACTCTTAGTAGGGAAGATGCCATCAAAGAGAGAGATGGATACAATGGGAGGTGAAGAGTTCTATTTATAAGCATGGAAAAAGCTAATCCGGGACAATTCCCCGATATGGGATAAATTTAATAACAATATACAACTCAAACCATCTGTCTGACAAAATTTGTTTGTATTACACAAGATATTTAAATATTTAATAAGAGGATTAATAATTACGTATATTTGGAATTGGAACAACATTACTTCTCTTCTATTTTTTTTTCTCTTTTCTCCTACTATATTGTATATCTATTTTCCCTAATTATTATCAAGACTTGCCAATATGCTCACTTCATTGTAGATGATGTAAAGTTCTTATCATATATAGCATGAATGTTTTCTAATAGATAAATTTTGGTTGGGATACTATGCCTATTTTTGGTATCTCCATGAAGTTGATGTTGTGAAGATTCTTCCTTCTCCAACCGACATTCTTATCTAACCCACAAGTAAGCGTGTGGAGAAACGTATTATATAACTTCAATTATTCATACTATAATGGATGATGTCTAGTTGCCTACCTAGCTTCGTTGCCAAAATTATTGGCATTTCACCTTTTGGATGAAGAATGAAGATTGAAGAACCTTTTGTGGCATTTCATGAGGTCATCAAATGGTTTTTAGTAAAACGTTTTCAACTATTGGTCGTGTCACTAGTGCAGAAAAGCTCACATACGTCAAATATACAAAGATATAGATGTCGGATTTCGGCAATCCAAGTACCCGACGTATATTTCCCCGTCGCCTAGCCCTGTTGTATAGACGTTGGATATATACGATCGACGTCTATGATACATTTAATTAACCCAAAAAATACATTACAGCCGATATCATGCATTCAACCCTTACATTAATCAAGCTCAAGCTGCCCAAGTGCCCCAAGTGTCAATCTTTTGACCAATAACCACGAACATCAAGCCTAGGTGCCGCAACTCGTTCGCGTTCAGTAGTAAAGGAGTGGTGGAGTACATCAACCACACCAACAAAAATAAATTTTCTGATGTAGGACTAAACTGTTACGCCTTATAGATGGCAGATATATAGGGTGACCAACGTCTATACATACAATACCACCTATAGACGTCGGTCACGCTATACATCTGACGTCTATACATTTGAATAACAATAATAATAAAGAATTACATCCTATAGACGTCGCCTACCCTATACAACCGGCGTCTATACATGGGTAAATAGTAAAACAAATTGCAACCATCTTAAGCCAAAGTTGTCCAAGTGCCGATCTTTTGACCATTATATATATATATATATATATATATCTCACTTGAATTTTGTAGTGTGGTACCTAACTCCCATTTAGAAGTAAAGGAGTGGTGGAGTACACCAACTCCACCAACAACAAAAATTCTCCAATGTGGGACTAAACTTCTACACATACGGCCATAATTCACATTACTTTCTACGAAGTACAAAATTGCATAAATTCTACTGCAATATAAATTCACATAAATTCTTATACGAAATAAATCGCCAAAAAAACAAAAAATGTGTTCCTTATTTCAGGAGGTATAGACGATGGTTGTACTACAAAAATGACGTTTATACAAACCTATAGACGTCGGATGTTTTAATATCCTACGTCTATACCTATAGACGTCAGATGTTTTGATATCCGACGTCTATTGGGTGACGTTTATTATGCATTTTGCACTAGTGTGTATGTTGCATCAATTGACATTGGTGCTTTCATTGCCTCCTCCCTCAACGCCAGAAGACGTAAGATTCCCCAATTTTGCCAATACCTCCACCGCTCGCGACAACCGATTCTCCATCCCCAATGTCAACCTCAATTTTCTTCTCAATTCTTGTACCATATCGAATTGAAGCCGTACTTTCCCAACAACTTAACAACGTTGTTCCACCACCAACCAACACACAATCGTCCACAACATCTCAAGACCATCATAAACATGACCTCTCATCCATTGATTGTGAAACACAAGTTTCCCAATCGTAATCCTTTTCTTCAGTACTGAATCTTGTTAAATACGACTAGAATAAAATCCTCGCTTTTCCACACGTACCACTCCCAACCCTCTCTATCACACATTTGCTATTGCCACCTTCGTTAGTGACAAAGTTGTATCCCCTCAGGCCATCCATAACAACATTTGTATAAATACTATCACAGTGTTCTCTCTTTACTATGTCATCTGTGTTAGGACCTAAGTGCTTATTAAAGTTCTATGTGTAATTAGACAACTAATTGGGTGTTCGTATGGTAAGGGGAAGTTGGGGTGTGAGTGAAATTTTTACTACCCTTTACACGTGCTTTGGTGTGAGAGAGGGGAGTGAATGTGGTGTAGGTGGTGATATATAGGTGGTGTTGGTGAGAAGAGGAGATTGGACAAAGTTATTCACAGAATGAAGAGAGAGAGATATGAGAGAAGACAGAAGAAGAAGAAGAGGAGGACGAGGAGAAGTCTAAAAGAAAAGAGTCGAACTGCATCGAGTCGGGTCACCGAGGGTGCAACAAGGTGAAGTGGTGATCGCTATCGACGTTGGAGATTCGTCGATTGTAAAAGGTATGCCAAGTTCAATTAGAAGTTCACACAAGGTGTGCGAATGTTTGTGGGTGTCTCCGAAGGTCGGAGACCTCATTGGTGGGGACGTGCAGAAGGTTGTTGTAGGTTAACGGTCGACCCACATTAGTGTTGGTCGACTAGATTGTAGTGTAATTGTGAGGTTTTGCATCGTATCGGTCGAACGATGTCTACGGGCGGTCAACCAGTAGTGCATAATTTAGCGAGAGGAAGAAGACTCTGTTATTTTTTAGCAGACAGAATCCTTTTTGCCGTTACACTATTTGCATTTAAGTAAGTCGGTCCGGACCTAGACCTTCTAAACGATCGACTACCTTAAATCCAGTTCGGTCGTTTACTTAAGTGAACTTATTTAATGTTTGACCAGTTTGACTGTGGGTTCGACTGGATGTGTGTTGGTAAAAACGTAGGAAGACTTTATTATTTTTCGGTCAGACGATACCCTTTCGTCGTTCGACCGTTGCTTTGAATTATTTAATGTTTTATTAGCATAGACCTTCCAAACGGTCGACCGCCCATGACCTTTGATTCGATAGATTGGTAGTTGTGTTTGTTCGACCAGTTGGGTGGGGCAGTTAGTACATTTGCCTAGTTCAATTTCGGAACGGTCGACCACTTGGCCTTTTTCGGTCGACTGTTGGTGCACATATTTGATTTCTTACCTAATTGCATTTTTTCACCTTGTTGCAGTATATACCCTATGTAGTAGCATGTTGGATTGCAGATCCAAATGCCTGGCATTGCATGTTCCCAGCTCAGTGGAGTTGGATGCTGTCTGAGGTCTATTCAGACACGTAGCTGACTGAGTCATAGCCAGGTGAATGTTTCATCTTGTGTAAGCACCCGTGCGATCTTGACAGAGATGGAGATTACTATCTAACGATGTATTCTGGTAGGTAGCTTGGTTGTGGCACATCTAGGTGAGTTCACTGTCTTGAGCTATGGCTCTGGCGATGTGGGGTTGACCACGAGATCATATCTATATTTATGACGTGGATGTGCGTGCGAACCTCACCGAACCCTCATGTTCAGTATTCACTGCTAGAAAGTTAGACTACCACATCGACCCTAGCACATCAGACTTTACTAAACCGATGTGGCAGAGAGTTTACCACATTGGCTCTTAAACGACCGACGTGGACTGGTCCATTTTCTAGCACCCTACCACGTCGGTCATAGAACGCGACGTGGTAGGCGATCTTCCACGTCAGCGTTTACACTGACTGATGTGGAAGGGTTCATTTATGATTTTTAAGAACAATTCATACACTACCTCGTTGGCTCTGCAGACCGACGTGGTAGGGCATCCTATCACGTTGGGGAATAACTAATCTGACGTGGTAGTATAACCCTACCACGTCGGCCCATAACTAATCCGACGTGGTAGGGTTTTCATATTCTCAAACCCAGGCCTTCGAGAAACATAAAACCCTTCGTCCCGCCGTCCAGGGCATTCCTCTTCACTTACTCGCGCGATCTCTCCTTACTTCTCGAGCATTCATCTTCCCTTACTTCCTACGAGCGACTTCTCCCTCCACCAACGCCGAAGTGTAAGTCTTGTTTATTGCTTTTCATTTGTAGGGTATTTCGGCAATATTTCTTTTGTTGGTTGGTAGAAAAATATTTGTTTGCTCCAAAACTTCTTTCATGTCAAGTTATTTGGCTATAAACATACATATGGAAATGCATTACGAGTTTCGTGTGTTTCATTGGTGAATAACATACATATATATGGAAGGCAAAAATTGGAGTTCGAGTATATGTCTTCCACATCAGTGTTCAATTTATCCAACGTTCTAGGGGGTCTCTCACGTCGGTGTTAAATTAATTCAACGTGGTAGAGTATTCGAAAAAACATCTGCCTCAGAATTCTGATTGGTTTTGTTTGAGATTCATTCTGCCAGCAAATGGTCACTTCTAAAAAAAGTTTCAAAAATATAAGAGATTTTAGTAGCTAAGTAATTTTTTTATCCTTTATCCAGTTCATAGTCATAAACCATATTCAAAATGCCTCCAACCTTGGATCAAGATCTCATTCTTCTTTCAGGTTAATGGCTCCCAGCAAGAAAAAGCACCTTCAAAATGCCGATGAATCCTCGACTTAGTTTCTTTCACGGGGAGCAACTCTTATGTTAGAGTTTCAACAAAAAGTAAAACGTGAAGGTCCATTGCCTTTGGACTTTGATCATCTATTAGAGTCGATCGGAGAGAATAAAATTTATTGGCCTAGTTATTTGGGTACTGTCGCTAGAACCAAGGTTGATATTTGTATTGAAAATTGGTCACAAGTTGATTATTCTCTAAAAGAACAAATTTGGGAGGATATAACGGTATGTATTTATTTTTTTGATTTATTTAAAATTTCCTCTCTTATTGCTTCTAAAGTGTGTTTTTGTTGTAGGCTAAATTCAATTTTGAATCCACTAAAGCGTTGAAGAAGTGGATTTCCTATGTTGGTAACCGGTGGAAAGACTTTAAAACAAAGCTCACGTACATGTTTATCTTTGTGGAATATAAGGACCGTGACCCTTCTGCTACTTACAGTTCCATTTAGTCCGCGACATGGGCTGAGTTCAAGACAACCAGACTTTCTCCAGAATTTTTGGTATTATATACACAATCTTTTTTATATGTAGAATTTTTTAATTTTAATTTGATAATTAATCCATTATATTCTTTTTCAGGAAATACGAGATTAGAACCAGAAACGACAATGTAGTAACAAGTTTCAGCATAGATTGTCTAGAGGGGATCACCGCAAACTTGAGGAGACTATGATGACGGAAAAAAATTCCAAGGAAAATTAAGTTGTGCAAGCGGGTATGAGTGAAGAGCAGGCAAATAATTTGTCACGTCCATATCTGATATCTAGAGAAGAAAAAATGGAAGCAAGCACGTATTACTGCAGAAGGCAGTTACATTAATGAGGAGTCTAAACTAGTTGCCTCCAAGATTGTAAGTTAACTTTAATTTTTATGTTTTGTGTATGTATCTGGTTATTAATTAATGATAAAATTTAAAATTAATTATGTATAGGATGAACTTTCAATGAAAGATTCCCAATGAGAATTTGTTTTAGTTGGAAAAATGATATATTGTCCACAGCCTTGGGAAAGCAAGACCATCCTGGGCGAATACGCGGTGTAGGTAGTCAAATAGGACTACGTTAATATTTTGGGTCATCATCATCCTCACGAAGTCATTCCAAGTTGATCTCGTGATATGCGACGAGAAGATTCATCGCCTGGAAAACCTGGTGAAGAGTTTGTATAAACACCTTGGAGTTTCCACCGATATTGCCACAGATGTACCAAGCCCCTGTACTGCTTCCAGTGTACAACCTATACAAGTGTTCCCCCAAGAAGTATCTGAGCCGGACACTCTTGGCCATTTTGAGGTAAAATTGAAAACTATAAGTATTTATTTTTCGCTTTGCATTGCAGTACATGTGATAAATTTGTCTTGAACTTTATAGGATGGAGCCCAATGTGAACTCTTTGTGAATGATCCAGATATGCAAGTTGTAGCATATGGGATGGTGTACACCCTAAAGTTGCATCATGGTGAATGAATTCAATCCAAGAATTTGAAGGTGACTTTGGATAAATCTGTTTGTGGTGATGCACTCCTACCAATTCCTGAATCTGAAGTTCAGACGGTGGGCAATGATGTAGGATGGGTGTTGCAATGGCTTCGTTCATTAATTAAATAAATGCAAAGGTATCAACTTTAAATTTAAAAATTGCCTAAATGGTTGATATATAGTAATCATGTAAAGAAGTTCTAACAATATAGTTTTTTTAATTTCAAAATCTTGAAGGTTCAACATCCAAGAAATCTGAAACTGAAATTGTATTTGACGAGAGACAATTTCCTCTGTAAAATGTTATACAATTTCATACAGCCTAAGGATGAGGATTCTTATGTTCAAAGTGTGATGAATAAAGAAATTGTAGGAAAAATGACCGACAATGGCATCAGATCTACATTCTATGTCATAATATTCGATGTCATGCATTTTTTTAGGATGGAAAAGTTGTGTATAACAATCATCCAAGTTCAAATCAAGTATGTAATTTTGTCCTTTTTATATTAATTATGAAAATTACAAATTCTTTGATATTAGTTATGACATATTTCTTTTTGAATAGGCTTCTCTACGAATTGCCTCGTGGAAACAAAATTGGTTATTTGTGTCCCACAATATTTATGTTTCAAGGCAATTCAAGCAAAGACAATAGACCGCAAAAATTGCTATGATTATGTTTGATATGACTGTTGTGAATTACTTGTTTGATAGATATGAATGTTTGATTGTTACTGCAGGGTTTGAGTCTGAAATAGAGGTATCAAACAAATAATAAAATTAAACATATGAAAAGAAATACCCTACAACGTTGGCTTTTATGCAGCACCGACGTTGTAGGATTTTTTTATTATTTTAACAACCCTACCATGTCGGGTATACAAAAATGCTCACGCGATAGATGTCGTACTACCACGTCGGTTCTATAAAACAATCGACGTGGTAGGTTATATTTTGATTATTATTTTTATTTTAGGGAAAGACCCTACCACGTTAGTCGTATAAGACGACCGACGTGGTAGGATTTTGAGAATCCCACTTGTGCGTCGATTTATCACGTCGGTTTCGATTAAAACTATGCCCGACGTTGTAGAGCACACTACCATGTCGGTTTTAACGACCGACGTGACAGAGTACACCTTTATAACGTCTTCCACGTACCACGTCGGTGGTGGATGCCAGTCAACCCAACGTTGTACTCCTTAATATCCGACGTCGTAGTACTTTTTTTTCCAGGAGTGAGTATAGCTGCAAGTGGGGATTAGTAGCATTCCTCCTCCATAAGACCACGTGTGCCCGTGGGGGATCTAATGTTTGTGTTTGGGATTGATGTCCTTCATGACCCCTGGATAGGGAAGAGTTTACTATTGCATTTTATTTGCCATGTTCTAGTAGTATCATACGTTCATTACACAGTAATTTTCATATGCATGTAGGTGCACTTGGTATACCATATTTTCTTATGGAAACTCAGACGTTATTATTACATTTGTATTTTAGGACCTCAGTAGGTACTAGGTGAGGTAGGGACGGAGGACGAGCGCGCACCAGGACCGGATCCTCCAGTCTGCCTTTTTAGGTCGTCATGATTACTTGTATTTATACATTCTTGTACTTTGATGTAATCATCCTTCAGCAAACTCGTGTATATTGGTGTACCTTTTGAGGTTATATGTAAGTAGCATCCTCGTGTGAATTGTTGTTAATTTTCTTTTAATATCGTTTACAAATGTCGGCTGTTTCGATAACCTTACGATTTGTTTCATTTCACAACATTTATTATCATTTTATACTTTCTCATCTTCTCCATCTCATCATTTTTTTTAAAAAATCCTTGATTGATCACTTGAATGATTAGAAAGCGCAGTTCAATTCTTCCACGTGTGTTTCATTCATATAAAAACTTTATGTTC
The DNA here is from genome assembly GCA_963682175.1 of Triglochin maritima. Lineage (NCBI taxonomy): Eukaryota > Viridiplantae > Streptophyta > Magnoliopsida > Alismatales > Juncaginaceae > Triglochin > Triglochin maritima. The sequence goes on from OY821779.1 coordinate 20,497,370, forward strand.
GTTTCTCAAATATCAAATGGAATGTATATCAGGGGGTAGGCAAAGATCAAAACCGGTGCAAGAGACCAAATTGGTCGATCAATTAATTCCACTCCGTTGCTTTTATATGGGTATCTTGTCTAGCAGGCCCGGCCCATAGCAGGAGCAGGGTGAGTTCCTGCTCTGGGCCTCATTCTGAAGGGGCCTCAAAAAAAATTTATTGATGCATATGGGCTTATTGGGTTGCAAAGAGGATTAGTTTTAACACATAAATAATACATAAACATTGATAAATTTACCTCAAAGAATGATAGGATGACAAATTTTCAAGTGATATTGCACTAAGTTAGTGAAATTTTTATTATTTAAACTAGAAGAACAAAAGTTTTCAAATTTAAGAGTCTCATTGTTGATTTTCGCACAGTGCATCGAAAAATCCCGAGACGGCCACACCCAACGCCCATCCAATAACACCCGGTGGTTGACTTAAAAAAGCAGTAGATTGGACTTCAGATATATCTCAGATAAACTTTCTAATGGTGGTAGATGCTGGATCTTTGCCCTTCTGCACGGAAAACAACAAGATCTTCAGCCCTTTCTTGTTCTTATCAAAATGATCACTAAATAAATAGCTAGTGCCAGAATTTTCTGTTTGTAGTGGCTTTTGTGGCCCTTTATTTGCAAGAATGATTTGAACAAGACAACACATGTAATCATTCCCCACGATTACGCTTAATGACAACGATCGTTTATATTCTGACTTTATCTCGAGTCTCGACTATATATATAGTAACATAAGAAGGGAAGTGGAGAAAAACAATCGAATGTATGTTTCTCTTCTTTGTATAGTAAACTTAAATACATAAAATATAGAATATGGGATAAATTTAATAACAGTATACAATTCAAACCATCTTTCTTGTCAATTTTGTATTTATTACCCAAGACACCTAAATATTTAATAAGATGATTAAATTATTATGTATATTTGGAATGGGAACAACATTATTTCTCTTCTGTTTTTTTCTCTTTTCTCGAACTAGATTATCTATTTTCCCTCATTTCTATCAAGACTTGCCAATATGCTCACTCCATTGACCACGTTAGGTTCTTGTCATATATAGCATGAGAGCTTTCCAACAGATAAGTTTAGGTTGGAATCCTATACCTATTTTTGGTGTCTCCACGAAGTTGATGTTGTGAAGATTTTTCCTTCTCCAACCGACCTTCTGATCCCACCCACAAGTAAGCTTGTGGAGAAACATATTATAGACACTTCAATTATCCATGTTATAATGGATGATGCCTAGTTGCCTACCTGCCTTTGTTGCCAAAATTATTGCCATTTGATCTTTTGTATGAAGAATGAATATCGAGGAACCTTTTGTGGCATTTCATGAGGTCATCAAAAGGTTTTTCAGTAAAACGTTTTCAATTATTGGTATTGTATGTTGTCTCAACCCATTATTTTTCGCAATAGTGAAATTTACAAGTTTGAATGTGATTCCCTCTTTCAACTTATGCGGATTTGATATGACTCCATTGTTTTCTAATTTTAAATTTAAAAATTGCTTCAGCACGGTCGTGCACTTACAGTTTTGAATTTACAATCGTAACATTCCAAGTACAGGTCGTCCATGAGGAGTGAGTGTGGACCGTCATTGACTATACATGAGTGGGGAAAGAAAATAATTAAAAATTGAGTATACCAAAACCAACTAATACTACGTGAATCGATGAAGGAAATCTAATATTACTAGTCCCGCAAGAGGTGGAGAATGTTGGTTTTTTTGCCTTAATCGATGTTTGGATGATTTAATCAACATAATCTTAATTGTAATCAATATAGAGTACACACATATTGCATAGCATATAGTTGCACATGCAAAACACACTCATATGACCGAATTCACTTAGTTCATAGAGTATATGAAGAACCACGTCCGGAAAAAGCACTATAATGAAGAACATCACGTTATAAATAGACCTCGAGTATGCTAGGGGCCTATGTATTTGATGACCCCTGCGGATTTTACCCTACCTACACCAGGAGTCAATCCACTTGTGCTAACTTCTACAGGTGATCAAGACTCAAGGAAGAAAGGATTCAAGTCAAGACATGTAATCAAGCTCTTTGAAGACATGTAATTTGCATTTCTTTTGAGTCATAGGTACTTTGTGTAATTGAGCATACTTGAGCTCAAATCAGCTCAAAGACACACTAGGTTCCCTATAGAAGTCACACACAAAATTTCACATCATTTGGACTTCAATAGATCACCCAAACTTAGACCGGAAAACACCAAAACAAAACCTGAATTGTCTGACCACATTGGTCGACCGACCCAAACTGTTCGGTCGACCGAGTGATCAATTATCCTATAGTGTTTTCACTGCCCACATTCGGTCGATCGTGCATACCTTTTCGGTCGACCAAATCTACACAATTTTCCGACCGTTAGACTTGTCGTATTATACCAACGGTCGTATTCGAATTATTCACAAATACCCCAAAACACATAATTGCCTATCGATTGACCGTAGACGTGTCTGGTCGACCGAAGACTTTGGAATGGTCGACCGAACTTGATCATTTTCGCCAACCCCGTAGAGCCTGTTAGTTTTCGGTCAACTGAACCATATTCGGTGTTCGACCGTTAACTTAAGTGTACCTAAGTTATAGCCTGATCCAGTCAACCATTCTTTTATCAGTCAATGGAACCGAGTTCAAAACTGCCCAAGTTATGTCTGATTCGGTCGACCTAACTTATTCAGAATTGCATTCTGCAGGTTTCTATTTTGTGTATCTTACACAAATACTTACCCAATTAACTCCAACGGCTATAATACTTTAGGAGCTTATAAATAGGTGCTCCTATAACAGAATTAAACAACTCTCCCACTCCATATTGTCCAATACATTAGAGAAAAGTTCCAAACACTCCAAGCCTCAAACCTTCCACACCTTAGTCTTAAATCCTATTCTCACTCAAGTGTGCTCAAGATTAGAGAGTGTTGTTCCACTCAAACATTATCAACGTAGCAAGGGTCATGGTGAAAGCCCAAGACAAGAGTATAGACTTCAGTGAGAAGCCGAAGTGATCCTCTCAGATTGTGAGAGGAGGAACGAAGCTAGGCGAGGGTTGTTCACGAGCTTGAAGACTTGTAAAGGCGTTCTCTCCCGGCCCGGAACGGGGAGTGGTTAGTGAACTCATGAGTGGAGCTCGGTGATCGGAGCGGAGCTTGCAAGAGAGGACTAGGACACGGGTGGGGTGCCGAACCTCTTTAAAATCCCCCGTCTCCATTGTGGTTTGCGCATTCTCCTCTTTACTTGCTTGTTTGTTTTTCACCCAACCCCTATCACGCGGTCCTTGCTCGGACTCCAGGGCTCTTTCACCTAACAGGCGGTCGAACAGGTCAACGGGCGGTCGACCGTTTAGATGGTCAACGCCTCTAACCGACCTACAATAGTGCATTCGGTTGAACGGGAAAAAGGCCCGGTCGACCAAAAACTACCAGGGCTTGCCTCTAACGCACCACCGGTCGACCGCTCGGGGGCATCGTTCGACCGGCGTGAGGTAAAAACCCAAAATCTCACTAGAAACGGTCGAATGTTGCCCCAGCTGGTCGACCGTTCTAGCAGACAAATCTGTTCACGATTACCGGCGACGAGGCTTTCGGCATATCGTCGACTTCTCCATCACACACAAACAAAAGTGCATATCAAACACAAATTCGACATACCGTGAAGGTTGGAAGAAACCTTTGAAGAACCTCGATGGTGCTTCCACGAGCACTTTTCTCCAAAACACATTCCTCCGACGAATTTCTCTCTCGATCGACGATCACACCACCTCGTCGTTCCTAAACAACCTTCTTGCCTTTGTCAATCCCCACACCAACCACAACAACTAAGAGATAGACGGATTTGAGAGAGAGAAAATAAAATGCAAGTGAGATGGGTTTAGCTTTTAAACCAACTCACCTCCACCAACCAAACGTACGTCGATCACCTTTCCTCGCCGGAGCAACGGAGCTGAGAGAGAGAGAAAAGAATGAGAAAGGGATGGGGATTGGTTATGCTTATAAATCTTCACCTAAACCCAAGTCAATCCCATCCCTCCACCTCACCTCCTCACCTTCTCCCCTTAAAGCAAACCATCAACCAGCTAAACATCAATTAGCACCTAATTAGGATTAGGATATCATAATCCATCCTTCTAAAAAGAATTTCATCTCCCAGACAAGCCCACTCGGCCCACTCGGATAATCCCAGACAAAATGCCCAGGCTTGCCACACCCTTGACAAACCCCTGAACGACCCCAACACTCTCCAGAGTGAACTCGACCACAACTCCTGCACACCTCCGGTTGTTGTGTCCCACCTCCTCCAATTTGAGGCATTTTGCCCGGATTTCCTGCTACTGGAGCTCCTTAACGTCTACTGACCTTCCCTAGTGATCTCCTGGTATTCCTGATCTATGATCGTGGCGAACCTCTCAACATTAGCCAAGGTCTGTAGCATATTGTACATCACCTGAGTACGGAGATGCTTCCTGAGCCCCGTACAAACTTCCTCGCCTGCTGCATAGGCGTCACACAGATCTCCGGACAGTAACGCTCCAGTGCGTTGAACATTAGGGTGTACTCTGCATGGGTCATCTCTCCCTGCTTGAGGGTCATGAACTCCTCCCTCCTCCCATCTGTGACATGCACTGGGAAATACTGCTCATTGAACTCATGCGAAAAGTCTTCCCAGTTCATGTCACTCCTGCCTTCAAAAACCACTGCAGAAGTGGTCCTCCACCAGTTGGAAGTGTCTCCACCCAACACGTAGGCTGCCATGCCCGCCTACCTCTCAGGAGGGCACTCGATTTCCTGGAAAATCTCCTGGATCTTCAAGACCTTGTCCTCAGCAGCCTCAGCATCGCCTCTGCCATCAAAGGTAGGCGGGTGTTGTCTCATAAAGTGGTCGAGCATTGCACCTGCCGCTCCTGGCTCTCCTCTTCCCAACTGGCAATCCAACATCCCACCCAGTCGCTCAACTGTGTCATAGAGCATCTATCGTTCCTCTACCCAGTCTGTGGCCCCAGTATCATCGTTGCTGCTAGGGTCTGGTGGGGGAGGTCTCACACGTCTCAGAGGCATCTACACACACAAAAGACAAAACAAATATCAAAAATCATGAATGCATGCTCTAATGCAAAATTCTAATACTCTAATACTTCTAGGTGTGGTTTCTTTGGATAAGTGTTCCGGAATCGACTGCTCTGATACCAAATTGTAACATTCTCAAACAGTGGAAAATTTTAAACTTTTAAATATTCAGTAAACCCGAGGATATTACTCAAGATACAAGGAAAGAGGTGCACCAACATATATAATATATATATCCGAGTATTTCAAAAGCGTGATTACATCAAAAGGCTATACAAAAATACAAGTAATCACTCTAACCTCAAAATGAGAGAAAGCAAGATCTGTTTGTGGCGCCTCTACTCGGTCGCCACCCTGTGATGTCGGTTATGGCATGAAAGGTAAACATGCAACAATGCCTGAGTTTCCAGAAGGAAACCTCGTATGCCAAAACCCCTAACACATATATGAAACTGAAAGGACAACCTAGCATGGAATTCTAACCACAAAGAAAAACGTAAACATCAGACTGGGCTTTAGGGATTTTTCATCCAACCGCGGCTACCACGATAAGACCAGGGTTGTAGGGCTCTTTCACCCAACCCAAATGCTCTAAGGGCTCCAAGTCTTTTTCACCCAACCCCTATCACGCGGTCCTTGCTCGGACTCACAGGCTCTTTCACCCAATCCGAACACACTACGAGCCTCCAGAACTTTTTCACCCAACCACCGTACAGACTAGTTGGGCTCCAGGGTTTTTTCACCCAACCGCAGCTTCACACAAACAATTACGGTGCTCCAGGGCCTTTTCACCTAACCACCGCAACACTCGTGCTCACCAAGCACACCTGCCGGAAGAACACCGACTCCAGAACTCACCTCACAAGAACAACACAACAAACGCACCTCACATTTGTAAAATAGGGCAAGAACGGTCGAACCAAAGTCAGGGACCGGTCGACCGTTTAGAAGGTCACCTCCCAGGTTCAACCAAACAAATGACCAAACGATCGAACCAAACACCTCAGGCGGTCAACCGCTACACCGCAACACCAAGAATATGCTTGTCCTAACGATAAAATGGCAAAGGGGGCCCGATCCACCGAAAACTACCAGGGACTCCTACATTCTCACCGAATCACACCGTTCGAACCACAGCACACCGGTGAAATGAGGTTTAAGTCAGCATAAGTCATCCGTCTAACGATATCAACAAGAAGTCGACCATTTAGATGGTCTAGGCTCCAACCGACTTAGCTACATGTACGATTGGTCGATCGGGTTGTCGGGAAATCGATCGTTTAGATGGTCAACGCCTTTAACCGACCTACAACAGTGCATTCGGTCAAACGGCAAAGGGGCCAGTCAACCAAAAACTACCAGGGCTTGCCTCTAACACATTACCGGTCGACCGCCCAGAGGCATCGTTCGACCGGCGTGAGGTAAAAACCCAAAATCTCACTAGAAACCGTCGACCGGTCCAGCAGACAAATCTGCTGCGCGATTACCTACGACGAGCCTTTCAGCCTACCATCGACTTCCCAATCTCACACAAACATAAGTGCGTATTAAACACAAGTTCGACATACCGTGAAGGTTTGAAGAAACCTTTGAAGAACCTCGACGATGCTTCCACGAGGACTTTTCTCCAAAACACTTTCACCGATGAATTTCTCTCTCGATCGACGATCACACCACCTCGTCGATCCTCAGCAACCTCCTTGCGTTCGTCGATCCCCACACCAACCACAATAACAGAGAGATAGATGGATTTAAGAGAGAGAAAGTAAAATGCAAGTGAGATGGGTTTAGCTGGAGTTGCCACTTCATGCCGGAGCAACGAGGCTGACAGAGAGAGAAAATAATGATAAGGGGATGGGGATGGGTTATGCTTATAAGTCCTCACCTAAACCCAAGCCAATCCCATGCCTCCACCTCATCTCCACACCTTCTGCCCTCAAAGCGAACCATCAACCACCTAAACATCGATTAGAACCTAATTAGGATTAGGATATCACATGGAAGGTTCTGGATACACTAGTGCAGAAAAGGGAATATACGTTAGATATATGGTGTATATACGTATGCTATAGGGCTCCCCTAACCCGACATCTATCTATGTGTCGTATATACCTATATGTGGGTTGCTCAATAACCGACGTCTATTCGCTAGGTATATACGTCAGATGTTCACCCCAACCGACGTCTATACCTTGAGAATAGCCATCGGTTCTATCTAGTAACCGACGTCTGTTCTTTAGGTATAGACGTCGGTTGTACCTAATAGCCGACGTCTATTCCTTTTTTGAAGGGGACAACCGACGTCTATACCCTTACCAGATTAAAATAAATACAAATGTAGCAATCATAGATTCCTGCATAACAAACACATTCAACCTGCAGAAGAAATTCATTCACAAACACAAATACATACACAAACAAAATCATTCAACCACGAGCATACATACACAAACATTGACATTCATTCACAAAGATGTTTGATTATATTAAAGATCACATTGTATGTTGGTAACACAAGTAAGCATGTACAAAGAAAGTGTTATTAACGTAAGAACCTCTTAGTTCATTAACATGTTTCTGATAAAAAAAAGAGCCCATTGGTCGTGAGTATCATCAAGCTCCTGTTGTGAGTAGAGATCGCTATTCTTTTGGATGTCCTATAAAAGTACAAGTAAAAAATATTAATATCTAAATAATGTAACTATATTTATACAACCGAATAACAATTTATATTACCTCGGATAGGGATACGTTTTGAGATGCAATTTCGAGGATTTCCTCCATGTATCTCATCATGTAGTAACCACATTCCGTATTTCCAGTTTGCTTACGGTACACAAAAATATAAATTTGCTCGTAGTTAACTTAATTAACTTAATTAACAAAAATGGTAGGAAGAACTTCGTAGTTAACTTAATTAACTTAGTTAACTTAATTAAGAACCTCGTAGTTAACTTAATTAACAAAAATGGTAGGAAGAACTTACTCCCATTCCATTCCATGTTTCTCCCATTTTTGGGGTTGTTCTCCTGCCACCTAACACTTTGTGAATCTTCATTGTACTGAGTAGCACAAGTTATTCAACATGAATTTGATAATACTAATAAAAATACACGGATTACAAATATTACGATTGATTGACATCATATCATGCATATATTTGTGTCTTATATCCATTATCTTGAACCTAAACAATGCTACGTAACTAGTTTTATGTTTGAGTTTTAGGAATAAACATGATTGAGGAAAAGAGGCATAAAAGGACCTAGAAGCAAGGAAAAGGACCGAGTTTCAAGACTTGGGGATTGAGATGCAAGAGGGAAGGACCCGGATGTAAGCCCAAAGGACCAAGGAGCAAATCAAGAAACTCCACACCATCATGAGGAGTATTTTGGCAATTCGATTCGGTCCTTAGCTCCAAAAACCTACCCAGATGCATCAAACATAAAGACATGAACCAGACAACCACACACCAAAACTAGGACGGATCCAGACAATATAGACCGCCAATTGGTGGTCCAAGACCGCTGATTGGCGGTCCAAGACTGCTGATTGGCGGTTTAGTCTGGATCCGCTAAGACTTTGGCGGGTCATGTATTAGGTTGTGTTTAGTCTATTTTTTGTCTACATTTAGTCCCATACCGGGGGATTGTCCTGGATTACCTTTTTCTATGGCTATAAATAGAACTCCTCCTCCTCATTTGTAATCACCCATTGCTTGGTGGCATTCTCTATACTTGGAGTAAAAGCCTTGAAGCAAAAACTCAAGGTGGAGAAGAATGCCACTTACAATGTGAGTCATGTTAATAAAATAATTTTTCTTAGTTTCTTTTAATATTGTCTTGTCTTTTAAATCTTGCATACTTCTTTAGTTTATTTCCTTTCATTTAGCTTCTTTTATATTTCTTGTTTGCTTAGTTTAATTGCCTTTCATTAGAATGTTTTGTTTTGTTAATGTAGTTTGTAGTGTAATGATTAGTAAGTAGTTTCATCCCCTTTGGGGGTGGAGTAGATGTTTATACATGTTATGTAGATGGAATGAATACTAAACATTGTTGTATGTGAGAAATGTTAGTATGTTTGTTTGAATTAATGAGAACACTTAACTTGATGGTTTCTGCCATAATGTTTAGGTACATTCCATGCTTGCTTAGGTTAGTGCTTTGAATGATATTAATCACATAGGTTAGTGCTTTGAATGATAGGTCTTGCCATGAGGTACTTTGATGAGAATTTTATTTATACCGCAAGTGCACGACGTCAATGAAGACGTGGCAAGTACGGGTCGAACACAAGGAGGGAGAGATATTGTTAATTTTGTGATTTTCGATTAAGGAAAGAAAGAGAGATAAATAAGGTTGGTTTGAAATTTTTGGATTTTTAATTTCTAAAGCACGAACAACAAAAACAAAATAAGAATAAAGCAAATATGGATGAGAGTCCAGCGGGTGGGGGTTTAGATATCGGGTTTTGTTTAGAGAAATCTGAAACTTATAATAAATTACATTAGTTATAAAGCATTACATGATAAATGACTTAACATAAACTCAAGTAATGAAAATATACTAACACGAAATTAAAATAATAATATCATTCTTCTTCTTGTCACCCTATATCCGTCACTCCCACCCTTTAGAGAGAGTTAGAAACTAATGGATGGAGGGAAGGAGAAGGGGTCCTAGAGAAACTACGAAAGAAAACTAAAAACACGAAATAAACCAACAGAATTTTATTCCTAAAGAATGGAATAAAATAAGTTCTCTCTACAACATCGTTTCGGGGCTATTTATAGCCGATACAAGGGACCCAAGTATGAAAAAGGAAAGTACACGCGTCATGACACGACTGGACCAAATCCGGGGGTACGGATCGAAAGGGTGAGGTGTTTTCGCCACAAATTACATGTTATGGGCGGCGGAATCGCAGCAATTTTGGCTCAGATTTAATCCTGATTTTTCCTGTGTGTTTATGGTATGATTTAAATGTCCTCTGCGCGTCCGGATTGATTTCTTTCCTTTCTTTTGAGCTCCGAATTAATTCTTCATATATTTGGAGATCCAAATTGATTTTTCTCTAGAAATTCTCCAAAATAATATTTTGGTACTTGTAATTTGCAGTCGGGTCCTCGGTTTTTTGCAATTAAGTCCCTGGCTACCTTTGTACTTAGGTCCTTGGCCTTTTTGTAATTAGGTCTTTCAATGCTTTTATGCTTGGATGAACTTCAATTTGAACCCCGATAATCTTGAACTTGGTCTTCATGACAAAAATGAGTCTCTTGCAAGCGTTTATGCTCGGGATATGGGTAATTTGCATTCAGGTCCCTGTATTCTGTAAATAAGACTAAACACATACCTTAGTAGCATTTATTGATATAAAATTAATCTAAATGAAAGACATATGATGCAATGTATGCAATGCATCAAATACCCCCACACCTAGATTTTGCTAGTCCCTAGCAAAACAAAATATAAGAAAAATGAAAACCGAGAATTCCTAACTCACTTTCGTAGGAATCACGGTTGCACTTAGCATGTGCAACAAGCCTTTAAACCCCTAAGTTTCCTTAGAGGACGAGTTTTGTCTCGTGAGGGTTTTCAGTTGACACACCCACAAAGTCTTAATTCAACATTCTATTAATAACTCTCAATATCTCCACCTCAACCTTATACATCTTACTTAGAATTCTTGCATGCTCATTATATAAATCTAACTTATAAAAAAATCTGACTTGGTCTTCATTCCTCCAATATTCACACCACTAACCCTTCTACACAATTTCATCACTTCAATTATTTTGCACGCCTCCTCTGGTGGTGAAGTATCATTCGGATCAACCATGGCATGGATCATTCTTTTAGCTTTGGGCCTTGAGTATCTTAAAGTATTATTTTTTCATAATTCAACACATTTGCTTTTTTGACACTTTTACCCTTTTTGCATTCGTATAGAGAGTTTGGTCGATAATCCTGAGCTGGCAGACTCAAGTTACCGTGTTTCAAGATACTCCTACGGACCAGTGACTCGAAGTCTTGGGTTTTGTAATCATTTTGCAAAATATGCTTTACTCACTTTATTCCTTTATTTTTTTCTTTTATTTTCCTCAAGGCTTAATTGCTTTTAGAAGTCCACACTTCCCGGTATATTTTCCTCAACCTCTGCTTTTTATCAACCACTTCAAAGATTCGATTCATCCAATTTAAGTGCATACATGTCTTAAAGGGTAATGGGTTATTTCTTTGGAACTTAAATTTATGTCATAATTTCTATAAGCAGAACTATATAATAAGGAACAAAAACTCAATGCAATTTGTACACGAGTTTTGGCAGTTCAATCTCAAGCTATGTCATGGAGCATTGATTTTTTTTTTGAAGAATATATAGATAGATAGATAGATAAACACCCCCTCCCCACACCTAAATCATGCATTGTCCTCAATGTATGCAAAGATAAAGCAAATGCACTTATTACCTGAGTCAACTTGCGGTAGAGGGATTGAATTTGCTCAGAGTCAACCATAGTCAGAACTGGATTGAATGTCACCATGTTGGTGCATGTATCCAGTTGAATTGTTCCCCATGTTGCCCTGAGAGTCCTGAGGTAAAGATTCCACACCCCTCACATGTGTTGGTTCTCTTATTTGCTCGAGTGATGGTGGTTGGGTAGATGAATTACTCCCTTTTTTCTCACTTTCTTTTTGATTTTGTGATGATTTATTTGATTCAGAAATCTTATAGATACGTGATCTCATCACAACATCACTTTGATTGCATACTATTTCTGGTTCACTATCAACATGAAAGATATTAAATTCAGCTTTTCAGATTCCAAAAGATAGTTGCATGAGCCCATTTCGACTATTTATCAAAGCTTCAGAAGTGGCTAAAAAGGGTCTTCCTAGTATTACAGTGATTTGTTTCTTAGGATTGACAACAGGTTCAGTGTCTAGAACGACAAAATCTACTGGGTAAATGAAATCACCAACCTTAATCAAAACATCCTCTACTATACCTCTTGGTTTCTTAACAGAGCAATCAGCAAATTAAAGGGTTGTCTTAGAGGGTTTTAGTGGACCAAGGTTTAGTTGCTCATAGACAGAGAACGGGAGTAGCTTAACACTAGCACCAAGGTCTAAAAGGGCTTTGTTGATAAAAGTATCTCCTATCGCAAATGAAATTGTGGGACACCCAGGGTCCTTATACTTTATAGGAGACGAGTTTGACAGAATAGAGCTTATGTTTGTAGTTAAGAATGCCTTCTTTGGTACGTTTGTTTTTCTCTTCTTAGTGCACAGATCCTTTAAGAATTTAGCATAAGCAGGTATTTGTTGAATCATATCTAGGAGTGGAATATTCACCTTAACTTGCTTAAAAACTTCCAAGATTTTCTCCATTTGTGCACTTGAGCTCTTCTTTAGTCTATTGGGGAATGAGGCTTTTGGAACATAGATTCGTTCAAGTTGAGCTATAGGTTCAAGTTGAGTAGGTGGGTTGGGCTTTTCAAATTGGACTTCAGGTTCAATGGTCAGGTCACATGAGGTGCTTGACGGCTAGATTGATTAGGAGCGCTAGGATTTACCACATTGTTATCAACTTGTTTTCCGGACCGTAATGATACTACTGCATTTATTTGTTGGAACGGTCCTTCCTCATTAACCATTTGAACCAGTCTAGAGTTGTTACTTCCTAGAGGCGGTTGATAGGGCTGATATTTATTATTAGGTCTTGGATTAACCTAAGGTTGACTTGGAAACTGACCCTTTTCTCTTTCACCTACAATTTGTGCTAGTTGGCTGACTTGTGTTTCTAGCCTTTGGAAGGATTGGGTGGTTGTTTGCATAAAGGTCTTAACCATATTTTCCAAGCTTGTCAACCTAACATCATAGTCTCCATTGTTACTAAACCCAGATGATGTATTATTTTGGTTATACGGGTTTGGTTGTTGTCTAGGAGGTTGACCTTGTTGGCTCCATGAAAAATTGGGATGATTACGCCAACCCGGGTTATAGGTTGATGCGTATGGGTCATTTCTAGAATGGTTAAATGTGGAATTAACTTGTTCCAAGTCCACACAATCCTCCATTATATGACCAGTTTGACCACATCTAGAGCAAGGGATAGAAGAAGCTTGATTCACTAGGGGTCGGGTTTTTAGCTCTAGACTTTCCATTCTACGCATAAGGGTAGCTACTTTTGCTTCAGCAGCTACAGTAGCATCTACAGCTAAGACACCTGGTTTGGGTTGACTTGCTATTCTAGATCCAATACTCGAGTTATTCAGTGCTCTAGCATTGTCTCATTGCATACTATTTTCGGTTAAATCCTCAAGAAAAGTCCAAGCATCATTCTCATTTTTGGACATGAAGTTTCCTTGGCTTACAGATTCTACCATAACCCTAGATGTAGGTGTCAATCCCTCATAAATAATTTGTCACAATTGCCATCTTGGAATTCCATGATGAGGGCATTGGGTCAACATGCTCTTAAATCTTTCTAAATAGGAATAGAACGACTCGCTCTCAGATTGAACGAATGCAACCATTTCATTCCTAATCCTAATAGTCTTATGGTTGGGGAAATATTTCTTTAAGAACACTTGAACAAACTCGGTCCAACTTCTAATAGATCTTTCGGCTAGACTATATAGCCATTTCTTAGCGTCGTTCTTCAGTGCTAGAGGCACGAATTTAAGACGCACTGCCTCCTCAGAGATATGCTGGTATTGCATAAGGGAGCAGATTTCCTCAAATTCTCTAAGGAAGAGATATGGGTCTTCCTTAGAGTTGAACTTGGGCAACATACTCATGTATTGTGCGTTTAGTTCGAAGTCACAACCCGGTATGGTGGGCATAACGATGCATGATGGCTGAGCAGCCATCGTTGGGTAGCACCGATCGCTTAGAGTCATAGGTGGGTCCACTACATTCTCACCCATTGGATCCGGGTGAGGTGGTGCAACAGGTGGATTGGGGCTAAACTCTAGACTGGAATCTAAATGAACTCGTGAGAGTCGATTGCTCAAGTCCCGAACCCAAATCTAAGTGCACCAGTTTGAATCAATTTTTGAATTCAAATTTGAAATTTAAATTCGAAATTCAATTTCAAGAATCAATTACTTTTTTTTATAATTTTTTTTAAATTGGAAACAAACAATAGAAAAGGGGGAAAGATGAGAAAGGAATCCTAATCTAGAGAATTGAGATGAGAAGAGAAAAAAGACTCAGGTGAGAAGGGAAACTTAACTCTAAAAGATAGATGAGAGGGTCGGTCAGAAGCTTCCTAAATAAGCACGGTTCAAACAATCCTAGACCTAATGTCGCTTAAATCTAGACGACTCCTAACTGGTTGAGTCGAATTGGTTCGCTTGATTCACCTCCCTCACTAATCAAACCATATTGGCCTGGCAGTGTATAGCTAGTGGGGGCGCTTCTGACAGAGTCGGTGCCAATTAGACAACCACTTCGCTTGGAAGACTTACCTCAACACAAAAATACTTTCTAGACACCAAATTAAATTCGATCAGCTTCAAGTCATAGCAAGTCAAACCAATCTTCTCCTTAATTGAGTCTGAATCCTTAGGGGCCAATGTCTAATTGATTTTAATTTAAGGCTTGGGTGACACTTTAGGATTGTGATTTGTGGGCCACGGAGGGGTGATGAAATCCCCACCGTATCTTTTCCTACGGAGTTTCCCTTAAGATAGTTTAACTTAAATCTAGCACAGATAGTCAAACATTGGTCTTTAATTGGGGGACAATTGCAAGGTTGTATGCAAACTAAATTATATGCTTAAATGCAATCGATAAAAACCGCGCACGTACCTTGCCTCCAGCACTCTTCAACAAAATTAATTTGCAAGAATTTAGCAAGAATAATGCAAACAAAACACTATATGATGCATGCACTAAGTCCTTCTAATTTTTCCACTTTTTAAGTCAGAGTTGAATTATTGTCAATTATGGAATTTGAGCCTAACACGTGCAGTTCTACGAAAAGGAAATTTTCTGAAAATAGAAATTACGAGGACAAAGGCAACAAAGGTTACCTATGCACGCTCAGTCGGGTTCACCGCCCGCTCTCGAAAATTTCCAGTTGCACTACGCGTACACCCAGAGATGGAGACGACCCCAGAAAATTTTGAAGCCCAGATGCTTCTGACGTGCGGCGGATCCGCCGCAGATTGTTCTTTGGATACGGCGATTTCGCCGCCCTTCGTGCTCTAATTGTGCTCGGATTTCGCCACGCACTCCGTTGACTCCTGAAACGCAAACCCAAATAGTTAGATCACGTACACGATAAACAGAATAGAATCGAAATCACTAAAAATAAACAAAATCTTCGTCGCCTCCCCTGCAACGGCGCCAAAAACTCAATGAGAATTTTATTTATACCGCAAGTGCACTGATTGACATCATTTCATGCTTATATTTGTATCTTATATCCATTATCTTTCACCTAAACAATGCTATGTCACGAGTTTTATGTTTAGTTTTCAGGAATAAATAGGTTTGAAGAGATGAAGCATAAAAGGACCCAAAAGCTAGGAAAAAGGATTGAATTGTGAGATCTGGGGACCAAGATGCAAGGAAGAAGGACCTGATTGCAAGACAGAAGGACCTAAGAGCAAAACAGAATACTCCACACCATCATGGGGAGTATTTTACCAATTCGATTCGGGTCGGAGCTCCAACAAGTCAAGTAACCGCATCAAAGACCAACAATACCAGAAAGAAAAGCCCACAACAAATTCCAACACGATCCGAAGTTTATGGACCGCCAATTGGCGGTCTTGGACCGCTAATTGGCAGTCCATATTACTCAGGATCCGCCCAAATTTCTCCTGGACTTGTATTAATGTTTGTTTAGGCTATTTTTGGTATTGGTTTAGTCCCACATCGGGGGATTGTCCCGGATTAGGTTTTTCCATGGCTATAAATAGAACTCTTCACCTCCTATTGTAATGACTCCATATTTTAAGTGGCTATTCTTCCTACTAGAAGTGAGGCCTTGAAGCACACACTAAAGTAGGAGGATGCTACTTTTAATGTGAGTCATTTTAATACAACTTTTCTTTATTATGTTGTTTGTTTTATGTGTCTTGTTTTGCTTTGCTTAATCTCATTTCATTAGTTTTATTAGCTTAGTTAATATGCTTTCTTTGTTTAGTTTAATAATTAGTGTAATGTTTAGTGAGTAGTTCCATCCCCTTTGGGGGGTGGAGTAGGTGTACATACATGCAAATGAGAATGGATTGAATGCTTT
The DNA here is from genome assembly GCA_963682175.1 of Triglochin maritima. Lineage (NCBI taxonomy): Eukaryota > Viridiplantae > Streptophyta > Magnoliopsida > Alismatales > Juncaginaceae > Triglochin > Triglochin maritima. The sequence continues at coordinate 20,513,765 of OY821779.1, forward strand.
ATTTCCATTGTGTTGATAAAACATCAATGTATGCTTGCTTGTTTAGGATAGAATTTATAACTTGATGAGTTTTGCCAAAATGATTAGACACCTCTCATGTTTGTTTAGGTTCTGAAATAAACATCTTGCATATGTAAATGTTAATTAACTAAGTTGGTGAATAGATTGATAGGTTTTGCCACAACATTTAGACACTTCCTATGCATGATAACACCACCTTTATTTGTGCTTAAAGAATGTGTTCAACACCCACCTCTTTGCTTGTGTGCACTCACTCCACCCCTTAGGGGTTTTCCCATTTCTATATTTCAGCATTCTTCTTTTGTTCTTAGCTTAGTTGTCATTTCATTGTTTGTTTCTTTCGTTCGCATTTCATACTTCTTAGCGTAGTTTAGTGTAGAGTAGCATAATCAATCTTTCTCCCCCAATTTTTTGCCACTTGATTTCTGATAAACAAGAGGTTGCTCACCTCCCTGAGGATGACCCGTACTTGCCACCGCTTCACCGCGGCCGTGCACTTGCGGTTTTAATTAAAACGTTCAACAAGTTTTTGGCGCCATTGCCGGGGAGGTGCCAGTCCAGACTCTTGTTTGGACGATTCGAGTGGATTTAATTTTTGATTTGTAGTTTTGCTTTGTTTCAGGAGACTTGGAGTCGAAAGGAGAGGCATCTGGAAAAATTTGGAGGAAAGCTGGGCAGTTTGGACCGCCAATCAGCGGCCTGAGACCGCCAATTAGCGGTCTGGTAAGCTGCTTTTGCCTTCTTATTTCTTTGTCGTGTTGCCATAATTGATCTAGTAATCTGGGACTCAATTTTGCATGTTCTGACTCTTAGATTGTTCCCAGATTAATAATCAACTTCCCTTAAGCAACTTGGACCCTAAAACTCAAAGCAAAAGATTAGGCATTCTTTTTGTTTAGCTCATGCATCATGTATGGGACTTAGGCATTTAGATTGTCTTTTATCTTAGCTTTATTTTCTGTTGCTGAGAGCTGGCGTGAGGTACGCACCTTCTACTCTCATTCATGCATTTCGTATGAACATGCATTAGTTAGTAGGAAGTGCATTGCAACAAGTGTGAGTTGAGCGTTTGTTTGGAGAGTTGATTGCTAGATTAGGACTCCAAAACGCTACTAAGGAGGGATTGTCCCATAAAAGATAAGGTGGGGGATTTCATCACCCTTTCCTTCGCCCCAAAAACCACACTAATCAAGAGCCTAATTTTAAAATCAAGTAGACATTGGCCTTAAGGAATTCGGACGCATTAGGAGAGTGATCCGGTCCCGACCGTCATGACCTGATCGGCGTTGCCCACTTTGTCGATAGTAGGAGAGACGAGATCCCCGGATCTTGGCTCACTTGCTGGGCTTTGTGGTCCTCGTCGTAGGGAGGTGAGGCGTGTTGAGGCCGTGTGACCTCGCAGTTAGGCGTCGTCTAGCTGTAAGGACCTATAGCGACCTTAGGATTGCTTGAGCCTTGTTTGCTTGTGTGCTTCTACCTGTACCCATCCACCGTAGCATAATGACTTATGCCCTTCTCTCCTGAGTCATTCTTTCTCTCCTGTGTTCCCTCATCTTCTTCTCTACGTACATTCTTTGTTAAAAAAAATTTTGGTGTGTGTGCACCTTTGTGCATGCTTTCGTGGACACGAGACGAGAGTGGTCGTTTGACGAGGAGCGTTGTCAATCCGGCTTCGGTCATCGATTTCTCGACACCTTCCTCCTCTGGTGTCGCACATAGTTTGGGTTCAATGGCTGCTAATTTCCGTGAGGAGGAGCAGTTGCTGGACCCACCTGAGCGTCATGTTGTCGTTCCCATAGCTCTACGTGATCGATGCTACCCGAGCCGTACTGCTCTACCTTCATGCATCGTATTGCCAGAGGCTAATGGGAACCATTTTGAGGTTAAGCCTCAGTTTATCTCCATGCTCCCTCATATCACTGGGAAAGATGACCCCTATATCTTTCTCAGGGAATTTGAGGAGGTTTGTGCTATGTTTAAGCTGCAACAACTTAGCACAGACTCCATCCATCTTAGGCTTGTCCCCTTTGCGCTGAAGGATGACGCCAAGAAGTGGTTGTACAGCAACCAGGCGAATGCCTTTAGGACTTGGGATGAGTTTCAATCTGCATTCCTCAAGAAGTACTTCCCAAATCATCGGACTCAAAAATTGAGGAGCGAAATCAATTCGTTCTATCAACTTGAGACCGAGACATTTCATGCATATCTAGAGAGGTTCAAGGAGCTACTATCCTCATGCCCTCACCATGGCATTGAGTTGTGGCGCCTTTGTCAGATTGTGTACGAGGGTCTTCACATCCCGTCAAGAACGCTCATTGAGTCCATGTGTCAAGGAGAGTTCTTGGGAAAGATGAAAGGGAGGCATGTGCTTTCCTAGAAGACCTTGCTGAGAAAACCATGCAATGGGAGAGTGTAAGGGAACTACCTGCATCATCTAGTATAGGAGCGAGGATCGCGAATGCAAACTCGACTAGATCGGGTATCACATTTGCTATCGATACCACTACGTCCACCGAGGCACGCATGGCGGCCTGAATGCGCCGTATGGATTCGATTGATCTCCAAAACCAACAAAGTGCACCTCACATGTCCACATCTGGTCGAATTCCCTGTCATTCATGTGGTAGGATAGGTCATGTAGAAAGCGAGTGTGAGTCCATTCCTCCTGAGATGGAGCGTGTCAACGTCGTCTATGATAGAGCCAGGAATGACCCATACTCATCATCTTATAATCATGGATGGAGGAACCACCCCAATTTTTCATGGAACCAAACTAATGCCCCGGGTGGTCCTCCAAACTCCTCTAGACCACCTTACCAATCACACCAACCTCCCATGCATGCGCATTCCTATCAGCCACCCCAAGCGCAAACCACCAATCAATCGGGTTTCCCAAATTCCAATAATATGGAAACCCGATTCAATTCGCTTGAGACCTTGACTCGTGGACTTGAAAACTCAATGAAAAATTTTATGTCAACCACGAGTCAAGTTCTCACTTCAAATCAGCAGACCATCAAATCTCTAGAGCTTCAGATGGGCCAATTGGCTCAGTCTGTACATGAGAGAGAGAGGGTCTTTTCCTAGCCAGCCTGAGGCTAACCCCCGCATGTACCAACAACAACAAATGCAAAATGAGAATGTGGTACCTCGGGGGAGGCAAGTGAACCATGTGGAGGAACCTGTTCACCATGTCAATTCCATTGTGACCTTAAGGAATGGAAAACAGGTTGACAATCACATTTCCTTGCCACAACAACCACCATCTATGCAGCCCCTCAGTGGGAATGGTGGTGAAGAAGAGGCTGAGGGTGAGGGTAATACACCAAGGCTTCCTTCTCAGGCACCGCAGAAAACCTACCTGCAAAAAGCTCCCTATCCAAGTAGGTTAACCAAAAAGTAGAGTGACAACATGGACAAGATATTAGAGGTGTTTAAGCAAGTAAAGGTTAACATCCCCTTGTTGGATGTCATCCAACAAATACCTCAATATGCCAAAGTGTTGAAGGATCTCTGCACAACCAAGAGGATGACCAATGTTCCTAAGAAAGCATTCTTGGCTGCAAATATCAGCTCACTTTTGTCCAATCCCACCTACACAAAATACAAGGACCCTGGGTGTACGATGTGTTTAGGTACATTCCATGCTTGCTTAGGTTCTTAATAACAAACTTGTCATGCTCATATTAATCACATAGGTTAGTGCTTTGAATGATAGGTCTTGCCATGAGGTACTTAGATGAGAATTTTATTTATACCGCAAGTGCACGACGTCAATGAAGACGTGGCAAGTACGGGTCGAACACAAGGAGGGAGATATATTGTTAATTTTGTGATTTTCGATTAAGGAAAGAAAGAGAGATAAATAAGGTTGGTTTGAGATTTTTGGATTTTTAATTTCTAAAGCACGAACAACAAAAACAAAATAAGAATAAAGCAAATATGGATGAGAGTCCAGCGGGTGGGGGTTTAGATATCAGGTTTTGTTTAGAGAAATTTGAAACTTATAATAAATCACATTAGTTATAAAGCATTACATGATAAATGACTTAACATAAACTCATGTAATCAAAATATACTAACACGAAATTAAAATAATAACATCATTCTTCTTCTCATCACCCAAAATGCGTCACTCCCACCCTTTGGAGAGAGTTAGAAACTCATGGATGGAAGGAAGGAGAAGGGGTCCTAGAGAAACTACGAAAGAAAACTAAAAACACGAAATAAACCAACAGAATTTTATTGCTAAAGAATGGAATAAAACAAGTTCTCTCTACAACATCGTTTCAGGGCTATTTATAGCCGATACAAGGGACCCAAGTATGAAAAAGGAAAGTACACGCGTCATGACACGACTGGACAAAATCCGGGGGTACGGATCGAAAGGGTGAGGTATTTTCGCCACAAATTACATGTAATGGGCGGCGGAATCGCCGCAATTTCGGCTCAGATTTAATCCTGATTTTTCCTGTGTGTTTATGGTATGATTTAAATGTCCTTTGCGCGTCCGGATTGATTTCTTTCCTTTCTTTTGAGCTTCGAATTAATTCTTCATGTATTTGGAGATACAAATTGATTTTTCGTTAGAACTTCTCCAAAATAATATTTTGGTACTTGTAATTTGCAGTCGGGTCCTCGGCTTTTTGCAATTTAGTCCCTGGCTACTTTTGTGCTTAGGTCCTTGACCTTTTTGTACTTAGGTCTTTGAATACTTTTATGCTTGGATGGACTTCAATTTGAACCCCGATAATCTTGAACTTGGTCTTCATGACACAAAATGAGTATCTTGCAAGCGTTTATGCTCGGGATATGGGTAATTTCCATTCAGGTCCCTGTATTCTGTAAATAAGACTAAACACATACCTTAGTAGCATTTATTGATATAAAATTAATCTAAATGAAAGACATATGATGCAATGTATGCAATGCATCAAATACCCTCACACCTAGATTTTGCTAGTCCCTAGCAAAACAAAATATAAGAAAAATGAAAAAAAGGAAATCATAACTCACTTTCGTAGGTATCACGGTTGCACTTAACATGTGCAACAAGCTTTAAACCCCTAAGTTTCCTTAGAGGACGAGTTTTGTCTCGTGAGGGTTTTCAGTTGAAACACCCACAAAGTCTTAATTCAACATTCCATTAATAACTCTCAATATCTCCACCTCAACCTTATACATCTTACTTAGAATTCTTGCATGCTCATTATATAAATCTAACTCATAAAAAAAATCTGACTTGGTCTTCATTCCTCCAATATTCAAACCACTAACCCTTCTACACATGTCATCACTTCAATTATTTTGCACGCCTCCTCTTGGTCTTCATTCTTTTAGCTTTGGGCCTTGAGTATCTTAAAGTATTTTTTTTCGTAATTCAACACATTTGCTTTTTTGACAGTTTTACCCTTTTTGCATTCATGTAGAGAGTTTGGTCGATAATCCCGAGCTGGTAGACTCAAGTTACCGGGTTGCTCCTCACTCATACCAGAGTCAATTTCCTCTTGTTTCTTTAGGGCAATTTTTTCAGCCATCATTTGTGCTTCTAACTTTTGGTACCCCGCTCGAGACATACGATGCGTATACTTGTTAGAAGATCTAATCTCTTGTTTTTTTACTCGGAGGGCCTAAAACCAATTTTATTAAATTATCATTTAAAACAATAACTTAATAAGTTCATATTCTAAATTAAACTCAGTTACCTCAAACTTCAGGCTATCTCTTGATTTTCTGAATTGCTCCCATTTTTCAGATTGATAAAGTTATAGATATCACATGGATTTCTGTCGTGGTAGTATCCGAATATGTACATGTTTGTTAAATTTGTTTTGAAGTCCCTCCAACATGTCAACCACTTTTTCTTCAACTTGTCAGTGGATTGGAACTCAAAAGTTGCCTATAACACGTTAACATTTTTAATTTATATATCTCAAAAGTTCGACGAAAACTAAAGAATATTATAATTGACTCATTACCTGCATGTCATCTCAAGATAACTTTTCCAGTTATCAGACAGCATGCCTATCGGCTCAAGACAGTCATCAAACTGAATTGGAACTATACTTGTAATATCCATAATCCACTTTAAGACTAATCATGTTTTGGCTTTGATTAGGTGCTTAATTGGTTGGATTATGATGGAGGGCTGGGATTGATTTGGTTTGGATGAGATGAGATGAAGGGTGGAGATTGGAAGAGAAGGGTTTAAGGTGTGGTGAGTGATTCTCTCTCTCCCTCTCTCTCGCGTTTTCTCTCTCTCACCGCTCAAACTCTCTCTCTCTCTCTCTGATCAGACCTCCGGTGCGTGGAGGAGCTCGAGCCGTGCGGTTCTGAAGGCGAGGCAAGGATCGGACGTTCGTCGGTGAGGGTAGATCGTCGTTCGGTTGGTTTTCACCGGAGGAGGTGATTTGTGAGGAAAAGCTCGCCGTCGAGTCTTCGAAGGCTTCTTCAAGTCTTCAAGGTATGTCAAGCTTTACTTTGATGCTCACTTATGCTTTGGTGGGTGTTGGGGTGGTCGACGGTAGGCCGGAGGGCTCGTCGGACCCGTGCAGCAGCGTTCTGCACTGTAATCGGTCGACCGGTGGCATGGTTCGGTCGACCGGTTGTAGAGAAATTTGGGCGAAATCCCTTGTACCGGTCGAACGATACCATGATGGTGGACGACCGGTAGTGCATTTTGAGCAAGGAGTGGAGGCTCTGCGTGTTTTCGGTCGAACGGGACCCCTTTGCCGGTCGACCGAAAGCACTGTTGTAAGTCGGTTTGGGGCGTTAACCATCCAAACGGTCGACCGCCTTGTTGACTCGTTCGACCGGCGATTAAAAATAACTTAAGTTGGTTCGACCGTGAGCTGTTCCGGTCGACCGGTGCACTATGCAGATTTTGGGGTTTGGTACTGGTCGTTTTCGGTCGACCGGTGAGTTTGGGTCGTTCGACCGTTGGTGCATATTACTGTGGCACGAGTTTTTACTGGTCGAATTCGGTCGAACGGGACCCCTTTGCCGTTCGACCGATTGACAGTTTTGTTGGTTGGGCCAGTCCTGCTGAGAGGATTCGGTCGACCGGTTGGGAGATTTTGTTCGACCGTTTGGTACGGTTTTTGTGTGTTCTTGTGTTGTGAAGCCAGCTCGAGATGGTAACGGATCTCCGGCCCTAGTGGGGTGACCGGTGCCGGCCTGAGAGTGGTTCACGGGTGTTGTCGGGCCAGCCCAAGAAGGCAACGGATCTGCGGCCCTAGTGGGGTGACCGGTGCCGGCCTGAGGGTGGTTCGCGTGTGGGGCCAGCTCAAGATGGAAACGGATCTCCGGCCCTAGAGGGGTGACGGTGCCGGCCTGAGAGTGGTCTTCTGGACAGCTCTAGATGGCAGCGGTACAGAGGATACCGACCTGAGAGTAATCCGGCGGTGCCTGGGGCACATATGTGTGTTGACCGAGGATATTTCCGGTCGTGGTGCCTGGGGCACGTGTGTTGTCGCCGAGGGAGTTTCCGGCTGAGGTGCCTGGTGCACGTGTGTGAGGGTTGGGCTGGAGGACCCGTGGGACCCGTCACTGTTTGGTGTCTACTGTGGTAGGGAGAGAGTTCCTGAGGACCCAGTGAGACGTTGTTGGTCTATCGCATTTCATATCATACATGCTTTAGATATGTAGTCATTTATTGTTATAGAGGTTTGGCATACGGGGTTTCCTCTCGGGAAACTCAGGCATATTCATGTTTTATGTCAAGTCGTAGGCAGCATTAGGAGGTGGTGACCGCGGAGGAGCGCCTTCGGGACCAGATCCTGCTTTCCCTGTTTTGGAGGTCCGAGTGATTACATGTATATTTTTCCTTAGCTTTTGTTGTAATCACACTTTTGTAAACTCTCAGATATATATTGTATATATGTTGGTGCACCAGTTCGCCTTTTTCGTTGGTAATATCCTCGTGTTGTGTTTTGTTAAAATTTAAATTTCTTCCGCTTTTGAGGATGTTACAATACTGTCTCTATGTCTTCTCCCCACGAATTCGTTCATGAGGCAAGGACCTCGTCTACAGTAAGTCTTTTAAACCTCAGACTCTGACGGAGTGGGTTGATTTTTCGGAGCCATAATACTATAAAAGGTAAAATCAAGACAATAAAAAGTAAAATTAAGACATCCACTGGTTTTAATTATAATGTATTACAAGACATTTTAAACCTTTACGATTTCTTTTTTCTTAATGGATTTTCAATCCATATACCTTCCATGTGGTCATCTCTAAGCATACAAGTCAATCTCAACAAGTATTTCATCATCTAGTGAGTTTAAATCGGGTGCTTGCATAGAGAAAGTTGGTGTCTCTTGATACTCGATGAGACTATCATCTGATATAATTTTTTCTTCCCTTCCAGAATTACAAACATTTTCTTATCACGTGGACCAGCCACATAGAAGACTTGTTTCACTTGGGAAGCCACAATAAAAGGTTCTCCTTAAAATCAATAAAGTGAACCCCAAGTCAACCACTCGAACTCCAATTTTATTATTAGCCCACTTGCATCTACATACAGGTACCTTGAATTTAACAAAGTCTAGGTCTCATATGTCTTCAATTACACCATAATAGGACATCAGCACATACATGATTCTTGTCTTTAGAACTATACACATGTAAAGACTCTACTATTAAAGTGACCCTACTATTCTGAACAACACTTTTGGCATCTTAACAAACTATGTAGAATGAATTTCCGTTGATATCATAGCCACTGTGACTTGTAACAACACAATGTGGATCGCAGGTCAGCCATTGTATTGTCTCCGAAACATCACGCTTATAAACCACCTTTTTGAACCATGAGATGAAATTCTTATTGTGACTATTAATTACTTATTGATCACTCCATACAAGATTTCTTTCCTTTAGAAGCTCTATGTGTTCATTTAGGTAAGGTTGAACTTTATTAGAATTGCACAACACATATAAATATGCTGACATTAAGTACTTGCCCTTTGCATTTAACATTTTCATCTCACGTGTCCCTTTACCATAGGAACGTTCATTATAAGATTGTTCGGAAGTCCAATACTTTTGGTGTTTGCTAGGTATCCCGTGCAAAACTGGATAACCTCCTTAGCTATGTATCCTTCAACAATACTAGCATCTGGCCTTTGATGATTTTTACAATAACATTCCAACACTTTCATATAACACTAGAAAGGATACATCCAACTTAAAAAAACTGGTCCACACAATTTAATTTCTCAAACTAAATGAATAACTAGATGAACCATAATGTCAAAAAAGTAGGTGGAAAGAACATCTCCAACTGACATAATGTCACTACAATTTCATTCTGCAACTTATCTAACTGCATAGAATCGACCACTTTATTGCAAATCTTGTTGAAAAAGGAACACAACTTTATTATTGCATGTCTAACATGTTTCGATAATATGGATCTCAATGCTACAGATAACAACTGCTGCATTAAAGTGTGACAATCGGGAGACTTCATCCCCACAAGTTTCAAATCCTTTATAACAACAAGACTGCTGATATTTGAAGAATAACCTTGTGGAACCCTTATATCGTGCAAACACTGACAAAGAAAGCTTTTCTCCTTTCTACACAATGTATAACTAGTTGGAGGTAAGTAGTTCCAGTCTCCTTTCTTCTCTAGCGTCAGCATTGCTCGCATACCAAGGTCAACAAGAACAAGTCTAGCATTATATTCATCTTTTTTTACCTGGTATGTTCAACAGAGTACCAACAAGACTATCCCAAAAAAATTCTTTACATGCATCACATCAATATAATGTCTAACTTCTAAAAATTTTCTAGAAGGGAGATAAAAAATATGGATCATCTTTCCAAGGACTTTTGTCATTTCCTCATTTGTACGATTTTCTGAATTCACATTCAACGTTCATTACACGTTCAAACACCTTTTCGATACTGATTTCAACTCGTGGATTCTAAAACTCTTGTTTTTCGTTAAATGCCTTCTTCAACCTACGATAAGGATGAGAGTTTGACAAAAATCTCTGATAACCAAGATAGACTATCTTAGAACTATTAACCAGTTGCAAGGTCATGTAACCATAATTAGACAAGCTTTATGACCTTTGACAAAATATCCAAAAAGATTACCATAAGCTGGAAAGTAATTAATCGAGCAAAAAATCATAACCCGCATTACAAATGACTGCTGACGACAAGCATCAAAAACTGGCTCTCTGTCATCCCACAATCTCTGTAGGTCATCAATTAATGGTCTTAAATACACATATATGTCGTTTCCAGGCTGCTTCGGACGAGAAATCATTAAGGACAAGAAAAATTTTGCGTTTCATAAATAACCACAGGGGCATATTGTAAATTACAAACAGAACAAGCTAAGAACTGTGAATATGCAAACTACCAAAAGGATTCATTCCATCCGTACAAAGTCAAAGTCGTACATTCCTGGATTCTTCACTAAACACAGGAAAGTCGTAATCTACTTTTTTCTATTGACGTAATTCTGGAGGATGATGTATCAACTGATCATTTGGTTTCTCACGATCAGCATGTCATGTTATGTTTTTGGAATCCTCCTAAGCTGCAAACAAACATTTAAGCCTTGGTATTATAGGAAGATACCACAAAATTTTAGCAGGAGATCCTTTGATTTTCATCTCATCATCTACGTTGTGGTTCGGTCCACTGCGTTTCATTTTGTAGTGTGAAACATTACACCTTAGACAAGAATTTAAGTTTTCAAACTCACCCCTATACAATATACAATCATTCGGACACGCATGTATCTTCCTATATTCCATTCTCATAGGACACAACACTTTCTTAGCATCATAAATTCTATCCGGAAATTCATTATGCTCTGGAAGCGTCTCTTTCAATAGCTTCAATAGTGATGTGAAACTGACATTAGTCAAACTATTTCCTAGTTTTAAATTGTACAACTTCAACACCGCTAACAATCTAGTAAATTTGGTGCAACCCTTATACAACGACTTCTCATTGTCACTCAAAAAACTAGCAAGTAAATCGTGGTTGGACAAAAACTTTTCAGCTATATCCCGAACCATTTCCTCTAAGTGATCTCCCGCACTAACATTGTCCTCGTCATTCTTGGAACAACTAAATGATTCATTTTCTTCATAACATATCCACCATCTGTAACTTGTGTCAAAACCTTTCTCAAATAGATGATCTTTTATTTGCCAAAAAGTCAGCACTGACATATTGTGACACTTACTGCATGGACAATACCCCATGCCTCTGTCATTTGTATTCTTTGAATGATTTTTGGCAACCTCTAAGAACATATTCGCTCCATTCTCATATTCATCACTCAATCGGTTTGAAAGAATCCACTATCGATCCATTTCAATCTAAACATTAAGAAAAATGATAGTTATTATTGAAGACAATAAATAAAATTTCAATTTAAAAGATGTTCGTAGATGAGAAGTTTCGGAGACATGAAGATAAGAAAAGAATGACTCAGGGGAGAGGACATGAACTCCTTAATCTAGTGTGGGAATAAGGAAGGTTAGAAACCTAACTAAGCAATTAAGGCCAAAGTAAGCCTAAAGTCCACTATAGGTCCTTAGTACTAGACGATGCCTAACTTCGAGGTACCACCGAGGACCACTAGTCTGTAGGAAATCAAGAACCCAGAGGTTCCTAAAATCTCAAGGAGACTAGATGAGGAACGACATTAAGGCTAAAACGGTCTTAAACATCGAGGACCACTAGTCTGTAGGAAATCAAGAACCAAGAGGTTCCTACAATCTCAGGGAGACTAGATTGGCAACAACGTTTAGGCCATAACGGTCTTAAACGGTTTTCTCTCCTCAATGCGTTCGGAAATCCTAAGCGCCAACGGCCAAATTGATTTTATTAAGGCTCTTTTATTAAGTGATTTTTGGGTCAAGGAAAGGGTGATGAAATCCTCCACGTCATCTCTTATAGGTGACTGCCCCTAGGTGTTTTCATACCTTAATCTAACAAACAACACACCAAACAAACACTAACCTCACTCCTCTTGCAATGCAAGTCCTACTAACTAATGTGTGTTTTCTAATGAATGATGAGTAAAAGCGATTACGTACCTTAGAAAATACGATGAATGGAAAGTCATATATGATGAATGACTTAGAAAATATTGTCTAATCTTTTGTTATAGGTTATTAAATGCCAAGTTGCTTAAGAGGGTCGATGAGTTATTAGAAACTAAACATTTAACTAAACAAAATAAGTTTTTTACATGATCTAAGTTACAATTTTTTTAATATAAAGTCTAAATTATAATTTTAATACAATTACTTGGATTATAATTTTAAGATGGAAAAACATGTTAAACATAAAATATCATGTTATTAATAACAATTTGGATTATAATTTTATTAAAATTTTGGCAGAACCTCCCCTAAAATTTGCTATGTAAAAATCTTCAAATCCTGGAATTAACAAGAAAAATATATAATATTCTTCACTAATATATATGAGAATTAATATGACATACATAAGTGAAAATGTATCACTCAAATTTCTCTTCCATACCAATCAAACTCCAACCTTACATACACAACAAATTTCTCTACCATTACCAAACCACACCACCAATTCACAACCAAGAAACTCACCCAAACTCTAATATCACTTCAGTATCAAATACTTAACCATACACAACTAAAGCTAATTTTCCCTACTATCTAACCATAGACAACCAAATAGATCACATACTCAAACCATCAAACTGAACGAACCTCTCCTCTAAAAAACACAAACACAATAAACCAATCCATCCACCACCAAAACTTCCACTACCTTAATTCCCACTCCAACTCCCAACACATCCGAAAGCCGCATTCCATCACACACAACGAAACCAAATTTTCAATAAAACCAAGTGACCCAACATAGAAACTTTAACCCAAACCCTAATTGCAACCTAAAATCCCAGTAATTTGAACCTAAAATCGGGAATATAAAATCGGAACACAAATTGGAAATCTGAAATCGGAACCTAAAATCCATCTAAAACATAGAAAATGGAGAAAGTGAGAGCTACCCTAACATCTAGGTTGTCAAGGGCACGAAGAAGGTCGCGGTTTACGATGTCGCAAGGAAGGTTGGAGGTCGCGGTTATCATGGCGATGCAAAGGTCATGGCGATCGCGGGCACAGTGGAGGTTGTGGAGGTCGTTGCGGTGGGTTTGGTCGGAGAATGGTCGTAGAGGGTTTGGTTTGTTCGGAGCCGCGATTGTCTTGGGTTTTGTCGGGGTGAATTGTTTCGTTGGAATAAAAGAAAAAAACCTAACTAAAGGCTCATAGAACTCGATTGTAGACTTCACCCAACATCTATACCCCAATCTATAGAGAATAAACGTCGAGGTATAGATGTCAGTTTCCATGGGTATTACTATACCCGATGTCTAAAGGACCAAATAGACGTCAATTGTTTATTTGGTCTAAAGGACCAAATAGACGTTGATTATTTATTTGGTCTAAAGGACCAAATAGACGTCGATTGATTCTAGGAAAGCCCATGCCTCCCTTTCATGCTTTCCCAAGAACTCTCCTGGACACATGGACTCAAGGAGCGCTCAGGACGGGATGTGAAGACCCCCGTAGACAATCTGACAAAGCTGCCACAACTAGATGTCATGGTGAGGGCATGAGGATAGTAGCTCCTTGAACCTCTCTAACTATGCATGAAATTATTCGGTCTCATGTTGATAAAACAAATTGATTTCCTTCCACACTTTTTGAGTCCGATGATTTGTGATTAAACATTTTAAATAACCACAAGTGCACGCCCGTCGGTGAAGACGGGGCAAATACAAGTCGATCCACAGGGAGGTGTGTCGACTTTGGTTAATTTGAAGGCGAGTGGGAAACAAGATGGGATAAAAAGTTGATTACACTACACTAGACTACGAATGAACAAACAATAAAACTAAACCCCATGGAGTGGAGGTGTGTAGGTATGTGTGTGTGAGTAAGTCTTCTTTTCAATTAGAAACAAGTGTAGTTTGTGTGGCATCGAAGTAGAAGCTAGTGTAGAATCTAAGTGTAGGATACACAACACTACATGGCAAACCATGAACATGCATATCTCACATAAAGTTGAGGTTGATTTTAGATTCTCAAGCATGCAATAAGTACCTAGTGTGGCCATTAGAGCATCAATCAATCCTACATACAACCTAAATCATTCATGTAAATGTGCACCAAACATGGATCCATACATAACAACCAATTCCCATGAAATCATAACAAGCAACAAGATAAACTCTAAAGCTAGCATGAGATAAGTACCTAGTGTGGACATTATCCCATCTAATACAAGTTTAAGCATGCTACAAGTATAGATCTATATTAAGCATATGAAATGACACAAATAAAAGAACTCATCACTATCACATAGTCTACATTACCTCCATCCCATATGGGTATGGAACTACTCACTACTAATTAAGAAGATAAAACGAAATTAAACTAAGCATGCATGAGTTGAAAGAGACAATATAAAACAAACTAAGAAAATTATTTTATTGACAAGACTCACATTACAAGTAGCATTCTTCTCCACTTGAGATTTGCTCCAAGGCTTACTCTAAGTAGAGACAATGACACCAAGTAATGTTGTACGTAGTATACATAGGAGGAGGAAGAGTTCTTTTATAGCCATAAAAAAAGGTAACCGGGGACAATCCCCCAGTATGTGACTAAGTGCATACCAGATATATCATAAAACACCCTAATACACATTCGGTAGAAGACGGGTCGGATCCAGAGACAAATGGATCGCCAATTGGCGGTCTGGATCTCTTGGATCCATCCTAGTTTCGTCTGACTTGTTTGTAACTTGGTTTCTTCTCCTGGAGTGCACCCTAATAGGTTGTGGGAGTTGCGACTCGAATCCAATTGCCTAAATACTCCTCAAGATGGTGTGGAGTGCTTGATTTTGCTAATTAGTCCTTTTGGGTTTACATCTAGGTCTTTCTCTCTTGCATCTTAGTCATTTTCCTTGCTTTTAAGTCCTTTTTGAATCTCTTCTTCTCAAACATGTTTATTCTTGAAACATAAAACTCGTTACGTAGCATTACTTAGGCTAAAAATAAAGGATATAAGACATAAATATATGCATGATATGATGTCAATCAATTTGGAAAGTACTTCTTGAGGAATGCAAATTGGAATTCATCCCAAGTCCTGAAGGCATTCACCTGGTTTTTGTACAACCACTTCTTGGCATCATCCTGTAGTGCAAAGGGGACAAGCCTAAGATGGATGGAGTCTGTGCTAAGTTGTTGCAGCTTGAACATAGCACATACCTCCTCAAATTCCCTGAAAAAATATTGGGTCACCCTTCCTAGTGAAGTGAGGGAGCATGGAGATAAATTGAGGCTTAACCTCAAAGTTGTTCCCATTCGCCTCTCGCAATACGATGCAAGAAGGTAGAGCAAAAGGAATCGGATAGCATCGTAGGCGGAGGGTGATGGGAGCCTGGGAAACCAATTGATGAGGTTGTGGAGGTCCAAAACCTGAGTCGCCCTCGTGTGGTTGACGACTGGTCATGGTCCTAGGACTATGTAGGACACGGGACGAGGATGCGTTCGAAAGGTCAACAATCGAGGATAGATAGATGTCGGATCTCGTCAAACGACCCTCAACATCTTGTGACCACACTGGCATGCACAACAGTTGAACACCCACACGAGTCAGACGAAAAAGAAAGAATTTTTTAACAACTAAAGCAGAATATGCGTAGAGTAGAAGAAGGGGGGACACAGATGAGAGGGAATGACTCAGGAGATAAGGGAAGAAGTCCTGATGCTACAGCGGGTAGGTACTAGTAGAAACACACAAGCGAACTAGGGTCAAACAACCTAAGGTCGTTATAGGTCCTTATAGCTAGACGACGCCTAATTACAAGGTCATGCGGCCTCAACACACCTCATCTCCCTACAATGAGGACCACAAAGCCCAGCAAGTGATCCAAGATCCAGAGATCTCGTGTCTCCTACTATTGACAGAGTGGACGACGCCGATCAGGCCATGACAGTTGCGACTGGATCACTCTCCTAATGCACCCGAGATCCTTAGAGTTCAAGGGTGATTTTTTAGGCGAAGGAAAGGGTGATGAAATACTCCACCTTATCTTATATGGGACAACCCCTCCTAGTAGAATTTTGGAGTCCAAATCTAGAAATCAACTCTCCAAACAAACACTCAACTCATACTTGTTGCAATGCAATTCCTACTAACTAATGCATGATCATACACAATGCATGAATGAGAGTAAGAAATGTGTACAGCACACCAGCGCTCAACACCTGAAAGTAAAGCTAAAATGAAAGACAATCTACGTGCCTAAGTCAAGTACATGATGCATGACCTAAGAAAGCAAGAAGGCCTAATCTTTTGCTTTGGGTTTTAGTGACCAAATTGATTAAAAGGGGATTGATTATTGATCTGGGGCAAACTACTACAATAAACATGCCAAATTAAGCCACAGACCACTATATCAGATGTAAAATCAAACCAAAGAAAGAAGGAGGAAATTGGAGCTTACCAGACCTCTGGTTGGCGCTCTCAGGACGCTGATTGGCAGTCCAATTAGCTATATTCTCCTCCAAACATCCCCTAGTGACTTCCCTTAAGCCTCAGAGTCTCCTGAAATAAAGAAAACTAGAAAACAAAAATTAAATCCACTCAAATCGTCCAAATCAGAGTCTGGACTGAGCACCTCCCCGGTAACGGTGCCAAAAAACTTGTTTAAACGTTTTAAATACCACAAGTGCATGACATTGGTGAACACGCGGAAAGTACGGGTCGATCCACAGGGAGGTGAGTCGCCTCTGGTTTATCCGAAATCAAGTGGCGAAAAAGGGGAAAGAGATTTGATTATGCTAAGCTAAACTACACTAAACTAGTATGTAAGAAATACGAAAGAAGGCAACTAAAGATTGGAAATCAGGGAGAGAAACCCCTAAGGAGTGGAGTGTGTGCACATATGAAGTAAAATAAGTGATGAATGATGCCTCAATGTGTGTGTCTGTCATGTGTGTGTTTTCGTGCATTGAAAGTGTCTAAAGTTGTGACAAAACCTATCAATCTATTCACACAACGTATCGACAATTACTACTTGATTACGATGAGATTAGGGTCAGCATGAGAAGTGTCTAAAGATATGGCAAGACTCATCAAAAATCATAAACTCTTGTGAAGAACAAAGTAACTAAGGGAGGTGTCTAAATCTTAATGCAAACCCATCAAAACAAAGTTTCTTTAATCAATCAAGCAAACAACCACAAATACAAACACTTAACTAACATGTAACATATTCAATAGGAAATTTCAGTCAATAAACATGAGGAAACTAAGCATGTCAAGTGTCTAAATCTTGTGGTAAAAAACCCATCGAAAATCCTTCACCATGTAGATGATTAAAATACCCCCAATAAACATACAAACTTGAAAGTTTATACAATCCAAATTCATCAGACATCCAAACATCACAACATATATGTACATCATCTCCACCCCCTAAAGGGGGATGGAACTACTCACTAATCATTCACCTAACTATTATGTTAAGAGAGGAAAACATATTACCTAAGTCTACTAAGATTAATGAATGAAATTAAGTTAAGCATGCAAGAAGATAAAAGAGACAACATTAAACTAACAAAAAATTCTTTTATTAAATGACTCACATTACAAGTAGCATCTCACTACTTGAGTTTTGGCTTCAAGGCTTGACTATAAGTAGACGGATTGACCACTAAGCAATAGGTAAATACAAAGGAGAATGAATAGTTCTATTTATAGGCATGAAAAAAGGTAACCCGAGACAATCCCCGGTATGGGACTAAAACAACCTAATCTAACACCCGACTGAAGCATGTGTCATTTAGGGCCAAATGGATCCCCAATTTGCGGTTTGGGGCAGCCAATTGGCGGTCTAGATGAGCTTGATCGGTTCTGGTTTTTGGTGGCTTGATTCTGGCTTCATCTCTTCATGTTTTGTGAACCCGATTTGGTTGTTGATGTTTAGACCCAGATCTAATTGCCAAAATACTACTCATGATGGTGTGGAGCTTCTTGATTTGCTCATTGGTCATTTTGGTTTACATCTGGGTCCTTCTCCCTTGCATCTCAGTCCACAAATCTTTCAATTCAGTCCTTTTTCTTGCTTTTAAGTTCTTTTTGTGTCTCTTCTTCTCACTTGTTTTAATCCTGAAACTTAAACATAAAATTTGTTATGCAGGATTACTTAGGTTAAGAATAAAGGATATAAGACACAATTATATGCATGATATGATGTCAATCAGTATAGAAAATAAAATCTAATCAAGACAATAATGTAAATAACAACAACCAACCTTTGATTAGTGAAAGAAAAATACAAATTGTGGTTTTCTCCTCTCCTTTACTACTCTACTATGAAAGAAATAAACCTACTCTATGGGAGGAGAAAGAGGAAGAAAAAGAAGAAAATGGAAGGGTTACAAGTTTATTTATAGAAGATAGGAAGGTCTGCATTAATCTAGGCATAATCGGACAGCTACAAATAAGATCTGGATGGGCCAGAATTCTCCAAAGCTAAAACCTAACCCGCTGGAGAACTTCAGAAGTCAATCTCACAATGGATCTGCTATTTCAGGATTGTTCGGATGATATTTATCCAAAATTTGGATAGCAACTTAAGTTCACCGATTAAGCACGTCGGGTGCGCACGGATCCGTTGATTCGAACCGGTTTTGTCTTAATTGTAGAATTATTCCTCGGGTTCATAACATTATAGACTTTTGCGACCAATATATTTTAATTACAATCAAGTTGCTCTAGGATTCACTTAGGTCCTTCTTGAGTTGCAATCCGGTCTTCGGACAGTACAAATAGGTCCATAAGGCTACCAAATCAGTCATTTCTTCATGAATTTAACTCAAGTAGCAAAAATATGGGGTGAAAAAAGGATATATAGCATGAATGTGTTTTATGATATGCTACTAATCAACTCTCTTGCAAGCCCCCTCGATCACAATGAGCCCCGCTCACTACTTTACTAATATGATTTCCGTTCCAGGACGAGATCAAGCCTTTTACAATTCAATCTCACGAACAAGCTCGCTGAACTTGATTCTCCCTCTCACAACCCAATAGGGTGGCTTCCTCCAGACATGATACGACTCTTTTGATTCATGCAAATATGGGAATCACTAATCAACACCTTAGACTTGAGCACACTTGAGTAGGATAGGATTTGGGGCAAGTGGTGAGTTTAGGCTTGAGTGTGTGTAGTTGATGTTTGAGGATGAGGAAAGTTTTATCTCTAGGAATGGATCAATTGGAGGTCTAAGAGATATGTAAAACTATGCTTTTAAATCTATTTAGAGGATCTAAGATCCATATAGCCGTTGAGGCTAAAGACAAAACAATGTAGAAGGCAACCGATAAAAAAGGTAAAATTCAAATTCTGTCGGAGCCCAAAATTGTCGACCGTTTTAGCATTACGTTTGGCCATTCACTTTAGTTTTTAAGAAACAGTTGAACATATTACAACTACCGGTCAAACGAACACAATGTAAACTAGGTTTTGTTAAGAGCAAACGAGTGTTTCAGTTTACCATATGGGTTATAATGCTCGAATGGATTCAGGAAAAGTAATTGCCAGTTTCTGGTCTAATTTGGTCAACTCTCAGAGTGTTTCGGTTGACTGGTGATCTTGAGTCTAAATTGGGTAAGGGCATGACATTCAAAATAGATTTTTAGGTAAAATCGAAGTTTTATCGGAGCTGGAAATAGTCTACCATTTTAGCATTCCATTTGACCGTTCACTTAAGTTTTTAAGAAATGGTAGAACATAATTCAATTACCAGTCAAAGGAACACAATGTAAACTAGTTTTTGTCAAGAGAAATATGACTTGTGGTTGACCTTTTGGTTTATAATGGTCGAACGAATTCAAGAAAAGTTACTTTCCAATTTTGGGTCTAATATGGCCGACCTCTAAGAGTGTTTCGGTCGACCGGTGATCATGAGTCTAAACTCGGTAAGGGCACAATATCCAAAATATTTGTTTGGAGAATAACGATAAGAAAATGTGTTCAAATATAAATTTGAAAACTATGCAAAGGTTAGATAAACTGGCAAAATCGATCGACCCTTAGACCAAAGATGAGTTATCTACAAACGATCAGACGAAAGTAAAAAATTAGTCAAAAGCTGCCTACAAACTGTCATACGAAAGTAAAAAATTAGTCAAAAGCTGCCTACAAACTGTTAGACGAAAGTAAAAAATGGTCAGACTACTTTTCACAAGCTGAC
Organism: Triglochin maritima; assembly: GCA_963682175.1. Classification (NCBI taxonomy): domain Eukaryota; kingdom Viridiplantae; phylum Streptophyta; class Magnoliopsida; order Alismatales; family Juncaginaceae; genus Triglochin; species Triglochin maritima. The sequence continues at coordinate 20,534,092 of OY821779.1, forward strand.
TGAAGTTGGTTTGGTGGTTTGAGTGATCTATTGAAGTCCAAATAAAGTGGGATTTAGTGTGTGATTTATAAATGGAACCTATAGTGAATGTGAATTGATACGTCACCAAATATGGTCAAGTTTACATAAGTTTTCAAAGACTTAAATAAAGATAAAATTACACATCTTCAAAAGATTGATTACATGTTGAATTCTTTTCTCATTGAGTTTTGATCACTATTAAGATAGAAGTATGCACCAAACAAGTATATGTGCGATGCCTGGAATGTGTTTGACCCAATTTGGTTGTGATTAAGATTGATTTTATTAAATCATCAAAATTAACATGATTAAGGCCAAAACCAACAAAAAAAAGATCGCATGCCAAATCCATAGATCTTGAGATGGTGAAGTTGAGTTTTGTTGTATGCAATGTTGAAGAAAAATCTCAGCTTCATGATCATCGACTTCCACTTAAACCTTTCCCTTATCATCTTCTGCCTGACAATTACTAGAACTCCCTAAATACCCTTGAAAATTTTGGTAGTTCTGGGGACGATTTGGTGGAGGAAATGGTAGTTGGGAAGAACATTGTTGTGAAGTTGAAAATGAGAACATATTTAGAAAATAATTGAAATACGGGTTTGATCCCATGTTACTTTGTATTGCCATTTGAAAATTTTGACATGAATGAAGACTAGGATCATATGGAAATTTTTGGGATAAATTTGGTTGCGAGTTTCTATTTGTTGGACAACGTGGATTATTCTCAAAATTCCATTTGAAGTAAATCATCAGAAGATTGAGACAAGAAGATGAAAAATTAAGAGAGGTAAAAGTTTGTGAAGATGTGTGAGGTTGTAACAAACTAAATGTGTATTTATAGAGTTTGAGAAATAGAGTTGATGAGAAATAGACACGTTGAAATGGTAAAACTGAGAGTATTATCTTTGAAAAAGTGAAAGATAAGAATAAAATCATTGGCAAAATATGATCTAAGAACGTGAGAATCTAACTTTTGGAAGAGTGAAAGTTAGGAATATATTCGTTTGAAACCAAATCGTTGTCCCATTTTAATTAACCACCAATAATTTGGAATTTTGAAATCGCAAACTTTATATAACAATATGGGTGTTTATTTGTAGATTTTGAAGAAGAAAATTTTGGGGGATTTGTTTGAAATTTTATATTTTATATTTTACAAGATAAAGAGATTACAAAACTTCTCCTTATTTTTACTGAATTGCTAAACGTCGCCCCAAAATTACTTAAATCGCCCGTGCGAATTACCGTTTTGCCCTTCTCTCATTTCTACTTATATATATCTTCATTTCACTGTCCTACCACCACTTTCTCTTCATCTTTCGCTCATAATCATCAAGAAGAATATCTCGGATGCCAGGAAATGAGTCAGCGGACACCTGGTGTACTCGAATCTGGTAAAATTTCCCTTTTATTTTTATTTTTTTTAAAATAATAATTTGGGGTGGGATTCCGCCGGAGCCCTCCCCCCTCCCCCCACCGCAGACGCCCCTCCCATAGTTTTATTTTTTTTATAAGTAATAATTAGTGTTAATTTATAATTAGTTCAAAATAATTAATAAATTTGTTAACTTACATGCTCAAATCCATTTAACATTTTATTTATCAAAATTTAATTAATAGTCATCGGGTTACCTTAGAGGAAGAGGAAAAATTCATACATTTACGCGTTGTACATTGTTGAACGTTTTAATTAAACCGCAACTGCACGGCGTCGGTGAAGATGTGGTAAATACGGGTCGTCCATGGGGAGGTGGGCAGGCTTTTGTTTATCAGAAATCATGTGGCGAAAAATGGAGAAGAGAGTTTGATTATCCTACTCTACGCTACACTACACTACGAAGTACGAAATGCGAATGAAAGAAATAAACGATGAACTACCAAACTAAACTAAGAACTAAATAAGTGATGGAATTCAGAAATAGAAAACCCCTAAGGGGTGGAGTAAGTGCACACATGCAAAGAGGTGGGTGTTGAATACATTCTTTAAGAACAAATAAAGGTGGTGTTATCATGCATAGGAAGTGTCTAAATGTTATGGCCAAACCTATCAAACCATTCACCAAACTAGTTGATTAACATTTACATATACAAGTTGTTTATTTCAGAACCTAAACAAACATGAGAGGTGTCTAATCATTTTGGCAAAACTCATCAAGTTATTAATTCTATCCTAAACAAGCAAGCATACATTCATGTTTTATCAACACATTGTAAATAAAGAATTCATTTCATTCTCATTTGCATGTATGAACATCTACTCCACCCCCCAAAGGGGATGAAACTACTCACTACACATTAGACTAATGATTAAATCAAGCAAGGAAAGCATATTAACTAAGCTACCAAAATTAATGAAATGAAATTAAACAAAGTAAAACAAGCAACATGAAACAAACAACATAATTAAGAAACTTTTATAAAAATGACTCACAATTCAAGTAGCATCCTCCTACTTTAGTGTGTGCTTCAAGGCCTCACTTCTAGTAGGAAGAATAGCCACTCAAAATGTGAAGTGATTACATTAGAAAGTGAAGAGTTCTATTTATAGCCATAGAAAAAGGCAATCCAGGACAATCCCCCGATGCGAGACTAAACAAATACAAAAAATAGCCTAAACAAACACTAATACATATGCTTCAGAAATCGTAGCATATCCGGGAAGAACCGGACCGCCAATGGGCAGTCTACAGGATCCGGATCTCGCTCATTTTTGTTTTGGGCTTTCCTTGATATATTTGCTGGTCTTGGATGCATCTACTTCGCTTGTCGGAGCTCCACCCGAATCGAATTTCCAAAATACTCCCCATGATGGTGTGGAGTTTTCTGTTTGGCTCTTAGGTCCTTCGGTCTTACGTTCAGGTCCTTCTCACTTGCATCTCAGTCCCCAGATCTCACAATTCAATCCTTTTTCCCAGCTTTTGGGTCATTTTATGCTTCATCTCTTCAAACCTATTTATTTTTGAAATTCAAACATAGAACTCGTAACATAGCATTGTTTAGGTGATAGATAATGGATATAAGATACAAATATAAGAATGAAATGATGTCAATCATACTTGCTTACGAAGAGGAATCAGCACCTCGTCATCCACGTACACATGGTATATCTGCTTCGGTTAGGAGGGAGATGGATAGTTTATGTTGTAGGATTTCATGTTTAATTATACATATATATTTTCGAAAATTTTATGTATAATAAGGATCAATTACAATTTTCTTTGATTTATTTCATGCGTGCATCGGTTTGTTTTAACATCTAGTTTCAAAACTCTATTAAAACAAACAAGGGCTCCAAAATTCATACCTAGAAGTTCTCGAAAACTTCTTGAAGATTCGGAGACGTTGGGGATGCTTCTCGCCGCGCCGGATGCCTCCGAGTATTCACCAAACTCTAAACAAGATCGGAGAGAGGGAAGCTAGTCTCTCGATCTCCGATAGGGTTAAGAATCTAATTACTAACCCCTCTTTAATTCCCTTGAGAAGATGATCTCTTAAGAACTAAAACTAAACTTAAGAATTAAGGGATTTTCGTGGAGAATTATGGAGAGAGAATTTTGCTCAAGAAAATAATGAATGAATTAATTAGGTAATGAGATGAACTTGTATTTATAAGTTCTCTCCAAATTACCTATTCATGTGCAACCCCTTGCCCATGATCTCATGCAAAATTCCATCTAACCATCCATTATTTATTAATAAATAATATTAGCCACGAATTAAATCAATTATGGACCAATTCCATGCATGATCTAATTAATTCTTAAATTAAATATGCACAAAACCGTCTGGACCGGTCGACCGTTTCAAGGTTCGGTCGACCGCTCGAACCATGTTTCGGTCGACCGTTCTATAACTCGGACGACCGTTCGTAACACGAACTATTCCATCGCAATGTTCGGTCGACCGACCGATCACATTCGGTCGACCGTTCGAACATATGAAAATTCCCTGTTATCGGTCGACACACGTCCGGTCGACCACGCCCGATCGGTCGACCGTTTACTGCTATCCGGTCGACCGTTTGAGCACTGTTCTGCAGACTTGTCCAATTTCGGTTTAACCCCTACAAAATTTGACATTTCGGGATTAGTAGTAAATTCACAACTTATGTAACATATTATCCTATGTAATGATCAATCATTACATCCCATAATATTTACATCACATATGAATTTAATTTAGATTCTAATTATGTTATAAATCACAACATAATTTTGATTTTGCTTGTTCACCCCATGTGTCATATTTTCTACATGAAACCCGACACATCTTATGAACTCAAAATCCCCATTTCTTGTTTCCCAGTTTTGTGGTGTGACCTATGGGAGGATCTAAACTAAGTTGGCAATGATATTAAGAGCTTAATATCACAAGCTATAAGCGGTATCTAGCTACACATTATAGCTCCCAATTAGTTAGATGTCTTAATTCCACTCGAACCAAAACCCGATCCAATTAGTGATGGAGTGCACCACTTGTGTCCGTCCCTTGCCTCATGATATTAAGAATACACACAGAGTAGTATTGTGTCATCTTTGTATTAGTATTCATTTCTTGATCTCTTTAAGCTAGTTATAAATATGTGACTTTACTCAAATCATATTGTGCACGTTATAACTTTGCTTTATCAAGGGGCCCACTAATATCATCACTCAATTAAGAGGGGCAATGATAGTCTTTTGACTAACTATCTTCTCCAGCAAAAGTTGTACTTAACCAACCAATGCCTTTACACTACACTGATCGATAGTTCAAGACACTGATCTAATTAAGTATTCCTTAAGTGATTAGATATAAGTCTCATATCAAAGGACCAAAGACACAGTAAAATATTAATGACACAGAAACACATTTCTATAATATTTTACTTATTAGGTCTATTCAGTATACAAAAGTAATATTTTCCTCTTTTGCATACCCGTGTTGTCACTCACTTGTAGAGCTATAATGATCTATGACCAACACTACAATCTTAACTCGGTAATTAATGTTCCATGTTAATTACCATGATCGCGAATATCTTTCGTTTCATGTAAACCAATATCTTTTAGAGCTCTACGGTTAAGGACCAAGAGCCTCTTCTTTAACACTTCTAAAAAACGAATAACATAAACAAGGAACAAAATGATTTTATCATTCAATTCATAATAATTGACATTTAAAAGTAAACTTTTAGAACACATTCCCTTCAATCTCCCACTTGTTATTAAAGTTTTCTTTCTCATACATACTCAATGCATAAAACAATAATAACTAGGGTAAACCCCATTACACATCAATCATGAAGCCAATCTACATGGTTCCTCAATCCCATGGACTCGAAATGCATTTCGCCCTTGGCTTGGGATAAGGGTTTTGTGAATGGATCAGCTGTGTTGCTATTGGTGTCCACCCATAACAGATTTATTTTGCCTTCGTCGATGAGGTTACGTGTCACGAAGTACTTACGATCCATGTACTTCACTTTGTGGTGTGATCTAGGATCCTTGATTTGTGAGATAGATGCACTATTATCGCAAAATAGCTCGATGGGTCCCTCGCTCGTGGGAACTACTCCAAGCTCTTCAAGGAACTTCTTGATCCACACTCCTTCCTTGCTCGCTTCAGCGACAGCCATTACTTCTGAAGCAGTGGTTGAATCAGCCGTAGTGGTTTGCTTCCAGCTACGCCAACTCACAGCTCCACCATTCAGAAGAAAGACGTATCCTGATTGCGACCTTCTATCGTCTGGATCACTCATGAAACTCGCATCCGAGTAACCTTCAGCTATCAATTACCTTTGTCCTCCATAAACAAGAATCTTATCCTTAGTCCGGTTAAGGTACTTCAGGATATTCTTGACCGCAGTCCAATGCTCAGGACCTGCGGTGGATTGGTGACGACTTGTCATGCTTAGAGCATACGAGACATCTGGTCTTGTGCAAGTCATCGCGTACATGATCGACCCAATTGCCGAAGCATAAGGGACATCCTTCATGTACTCTAAGTCCTTACGTGATTGCGCACGTTGAGACTTCTTGAGTTGCACACCCATACTCATTGGCACACTGCCTTTTTTGGAGTTGTTCATCTTGAACCTTTCCAAGACCTTGTCAATGTATGCACGTTGACTGAGGCCAATGAGTCTACGGGGTCTATCTCGATATATCTTGATTCCCAAGATGTATTGAGCCTCACCTATGTCTTTCATCGAAAATGCAGATTTCAATGAACTTCTCGTTTGCTCAAGCAAAGAAATATGATTACCCATAAGCAATATGTCATCGACATATAAGATTAGGAATACTACATGGCTCCCACTAACCTTCTTGTATACACAAGGTTCTTCCTTACTTTGAATGAAGTGAAGCTTCTTCACTTCCTCATCAAAGCGTTTGTTCCAACTCCTTGATGCTTGCTTCAATCCATAGATGGATCTTTGAAGCTTGCATACCTTCTCGCTATTCTTTGGATCTTCAAAACCTTGAGGTTGTACCATGTACACATCCTCCTCCAAGTTCCCATTCAGGAACGCTGTTTTGATATCCATTTGCCATATTTCATAATCGTGAAATGCGGCAATAGCGAGCATGATCCGAATAGACTTGAACATGGCAACCGGTGAAAAAGTTTCATCATAGTCAATTCCTTGAACTTGAGTGAAACCCTTCGCTACAAGCCTCGCTTTGTAGGTTGTCAAGTTCCCATCCATGTCCATCTTCCTCTTAAAAACCCATTTATTATGAATGGCCTTTTTCCCTTGAGGAAGGTCAACCAAGTCCCATACTTGATTATCATACATGGATTCTATTTCGGATTCCATGGCCTTAAGCCATAGCTTGGAGTCTTCCCTTTCCATTTTTCTCTTGGAAGGTTAAGGGATCATTGGTATCTAGTACCATGATTTCATGAAGTCCCAGATACAAATCGGGTTTCTTCCTTTCCCTTGTTGACCTTCTAAGTTCTTTTAGTTCTTCTCGTGTCTCTCGAACTTCTTCCACAATTTCTTGAGGAGTAGGTTCACGTTCAACCCTTGAACGTACACTTGGTGGGGATGATTGAGATTCTCTCACAATTTCTTGTGATGGTCTCTCGCTCATGCTCCCACTAACCAAAGAAATCTCGGTTGGGCCTTCATGATCTTGAATGTCATCATTCATGTCATGATCTTGTAGAGTATCTTGAGTTTCCTCAAGCACAACCCTACTCCCACTACTTTTTACCCTTTCCAGAAATTCCTTTTCCAGAAATGTGGCATCCCTCTCCACAATCACTCGATTGGAGGTGATATGCCAAAAGTAGTATCCTCTTGTCTCACGAGGATAACCAATAAAGAAGCACTTATCCGCTTTTGGTTGAAGTTTGGTCGACATCAATCTCTTGACGTAAGCCTCACAACCCCAAATCTTGAGAAAACTGAGCTTAGGTGTTTTATCACTCCATAGCTCATAAGGAGTTTTCTCCACGGATTTGGATGGAACATTATTTAGTGTGTAAGCCGCAGTTTGTAGTGCATAACTCCAAAAGTAAAGAGGTAATTCCGCATGACTCATCATTGACCGAACCATGTCGAGCAATGTCCTATTCCTCCTTTCGGATACCCCATTCCACGGAGGTGTACCGGGAGGGGTGAGTTGAGGTACAATACCAAACTCCTTTAGGTATGAGTCAAATTCGGCACTTAAGTACGAACCTCCACGATCCGTTCGTAGAGACTTGATTTTCTTGTCGAGTTGGTTCTCTACTTCATTCTTGAATTCTTTGAACTTGTCAAAGGATTCACTTTTGTTTCTCATTAGATAAACATAGCCATAATGACTATAATCATCCGTGAACGTAATGAAGTACCTGAAACCATCTCGTGCACTGGTACTCATTGGACCACATACATCAGAATGTATCAAATCCAATAAGCCACTCGCCCTTGGGCCTTTCTTCTTGAAAGGTTTTTTGGTCATTTTTCCCATTATACATGGTTGACACGTCTCCAATGATTTAAAATCAAGTAGACCAAGGAGGTTAGCTTCTTGCAATTTCTTGATGCGCTTTTCATTTATGTGACCAAGACGATAGTGCCACAAGAGAGTATCATTCTCGTGAGTGGTCTTAAGTCTTTTGTTATTGATATTAAAGATTTGTTTATCATTCAATTCAAGCAAATAGAGACCATTCCTTATGAATGCATTTGCATAGAAAACACCATTCTTCGATATAGACAAGCAAGAATTTGAAATTTTTATATTGAAATTATCCATATCTAAACATGATACAGAAATAATGTTCTTGCTAATCGAAGGCACATAATAAACATTCTTTAGACATAAATTTAAACCACTACATAATTGAAGCACCACAGAACCTTGTGCAACCGCAGACACGTTCGCACCATTTCCGACCTTCAATTCTACCTCGTTCCTTACGAGTTCCTTCCTATCCATGAGTAGCTGCACATTAGAAACTATGTGAGCACAAGATCCGGTATCAATTACCCAATCCTGGACAGAGGTGGCTAAATTTATTTCAATAACAAATATAGCTTTAGCCTTTTTAGGGCACCGACGTTCAATCACTCCGTTGTCAAGGTCTTCCTTGTACTTGGGGCAATTTGGCCGGATGTGTCCTTTTTTACCGCAGTGAAAGCACTCTGTATTGGGAGTTGGAGATTTCTGAGATTTCCCCCTCGAGGCACTCGCACGAGCACCTCCTACTCCCTTGCTCTTGATTGAACCACTTTTGGTAGATTTACCCTTTCCTTTACCAATCGTTTGGCCCCTCCCATGGACGGCAAGGACTTGCTTGTCCCTACCCTTGCCCATGTCAACTTCAGCAGTTTTGAGAGCATTGTGAATCTCCTCAAGACTCACCCCTTTTTCACGCACGTGATAGTGCATCACAAAGTCCTTAAAGGACGGGGCTAGAGAGCCAAGAATCATATCTTCAGCAATGTCATCGGGCATTGGTGAAGAGAGCTTTGCCAACTTCTCAAGGTATCCTTGCATCGTGGGAAAATGCATAGATACCGATGTTCCCTCCGCCATATGGCACCTTGTGAGTGCGATGGTCGTCTTATATCGCTCCTTTCGGGCACTATCCATGAACATATTTGATAAAGCCTCCATGGTCTTCTTGGGTTTTGAATCCAAGTATTTCGCTTTGAGCGAGTCACCCATGGATGCTAGCATGAGACCGTGAACCTGGTTCTCTTGGTCTTCCCACTTGGCTTTAGCCTCTTTCTCTTCATCGGTTAATCTCTCATTCCATTTTGGGATTGGACCTTCCAAAATGTGAGATAGTTTCTCAAACTTTAACACGATGTTGAGTTTGAGTTGCCAACTAATAAAGTTTGAGCCGTCATTTGCTAAAAGGTGTTTTTCTATCATGGATCGTACGATAGGTTGGATGTTCGACATTTTTCTACAAAATAAATCATACACGTTTTAATGCCAATTTTATGTTTTAATACACATGCATACATATATCGAATATATAAATGTAAATGTTGCAAATAAAAATTTTGCCCATAAATGCAACAATCCAAGATCCCATCAATTGTAATATAGACTAGCTAAGGGCTATCGAATACATTACAATATCAAGGTAAGAAAACATTTTTCTAATCACAACCTTATTGAATTTTAGCAACATTTAGCATCTTCAAACTCTTGTGACTCTTGTTGTTTTAATTATGAGGGAATACGACCTATCCTCGTAAGAAAAACTTTTTCCCAAAACCGAGCGAGGACTCTAGGTAATGTTAAGAAAACTTATTTTCATTTGATACGAGATACGTTTATCTATTGTATTCACAACTAAACATACTTGGGGTTCACTAGGGTGAAACACACCTCATATATTTAATTGTGGCACAACAACAGACAACCTTTATATCTCCCACTATTCCCAAAGATAGAGGGAGCTATCTCCCGCTAAGGGCGAGCAGAGTATCCCTCGATCAATGACTGCTAGTGGATGAAATAAGAAGGAAAACTATTCTTAATTTTTGTTGGACAATTTTAACATGTGATTTAGAATTTTAGGTTATCATGCATATTAATATTCATACACATCCTAACATTCACCACATTCATCACATGCATAGCAGAAATTAAAAACAGAAATTAAACATTTACACAATCCACATCGTGTGAGTTTATATGTTCCCTTCGATCCTTGATCCTCGATCCCCGATCCTCGATCCTCGATCGATGCGCTACAGCGGAGACTTCCTCTTGCACCGGAGATGTAGATTTTACAGAAAATAAACATGCTCCTCACATTCGATAAAAACCGACTAGTGCAAGTCCTATGTAAAAACCTCTCATATGCATATGCAATTTATCTAAAAGATGGAAATAGAGAATTTGGCTTTTACATACATAAACCCCTGTATTATAACAATTATAAACATTCATAGCTTCTGATATGGAACATACAAACTCACAATTCCTGCAAAACAACTCGAGCATCCATGCACGCAATATCGCTATAAACTATCCAACCTAGTTTATCAAGCATCTAGAATCCCAAACAATTCTTTGAAAAACATTTTGAAATCCATTAGAAACGTTTTTCATTCAACCATAGTTCAAAAATAATTTTGAACCGCTGTCCATCCAATTTCCTAAAAGGAAAGATGAACCGCAGTTTTTCGGTTTTGTTGATTCTCTTACAAAATAATCGTTTATACTTAAAACGAAATTATTGCAAGTTAGACAAATGTCTAAATCATAATTCTAATAATTACATGTCATGTTTTAAACATTCAAAACATTTAAAACGAATTATTATAAAGAATTATTTCAACAAACATTTAAAGACTGAAAAACCGGTAAAACGAATTGTTTAAATCCTAGATGGTAAACTAAATTTGTTTACAACCATAAATCATAAGAAAATTGAACCCTAAGCTCTGATACCACTGTAGGATTTCATGTTTAATTATACATATATATTTTCGAAATTTTTATGTATAATAAGGATCAATTACAATTTTCTTTGATTTATTTCATGCATGCATCGGTTTGTTTTAACATCTAGTTTCAAAACTCTATTAAAACAAACAAGGGCTCCGAAATTCATACCTACAAGTTCTCGAAAACATCTAGAAGATTCGGAGACGTTGGGGATGCTTCTCGCCGCGCCGGATGCCTCCGAGTATTCACCAAACTCTAAACAAGATCGGAGAGAGGGAAGCTAGTCTCTCGATCTCCGATAGGGTTTAGAATCTAATTACTAACCCCTTTTTAATTCCCTTGAGAAGATGATCTCTTAAGAACTAAAACTAAACTTAAGAATTAAGGGATTTTCGTGGAGAATTATGGAGAGAGAATTTTGCTCAAGAAAATAATGAATTAATTAATTAGGTAATGAGATGAACTTGTATTTATAAGTTCTCTCCAAATTACCTATTCATGTGCAACCCCTTGCCCATGATCTCATGCAAAATTCCATCTAACCATCCATTATTTATTAATAAATAATATTAGCCACAAATTAAATCAATTATGGACCAATTCCATGCATGATCTAATTAATTCTTAAATTAATTCTGCACAAAACCGTCTGGACCGGTCGACCGTTTCAAGGTTCGGTCGACCGCTCGAACCATGTTTCGGTCGACCGTTCTATAACTCGGTCGACCGTTCGTAACACGAACTATTCCATCGCAATGTTCGGTCGACCGACCGATCACATTCGGTCGACCGTTCGAACAGATGAAAATTCCCTGTTATCGGTCGACACACGTCCGGTCGACCACGCCCGATCGGTCGACCGTTTACTGCTATCCGGTCGACCGTTTGAGCACTGTTCTGCAGACTTGTCCAATTTCGGTTTAACCCCTACAAAATTTGACATTTCGGGATTAATAGTAAATTCACAACTTATGTAACATATTATCCTATGTAATGATCAATCATTACATCCCATAATATTTACATCACATATGAATTTAATTTAGATTCTAATTATGTTATAAATCACAACATAATTTTGATTTTGCTTGTTCACCCCATGTGTCATATTTTCTACATGAAACCCGACACATCTTATGAACTCAAAATCCCCATTTCCTGTTTCCCAGTTTTGTGGTGTGACCTATGGGAGGATCTAAACTAAGTTGACACTGATATTAAGAGCTTAATATCACAAGCTATAAGCAGTATCTAGCTACACATTATAGCTCCCAATTAGTTAGATGTCTTAATTCCACTCGAACCAAAACCCGATCCAATTAGTGATGGAGTGCACCACTTGTGTCCGTCCCTTGCCTCATGATATTAAGAATACACACAAAGTAGTATTGTGTCATCTTTGTATTAGTATTCATTTCTTGATCTCTTTAAGCTAGTTATAAATATGTGACCAACACTTTTGCATACCCGTGTTGTCACTCACTTGTAGAGCTACAATGATCTATGACCAACACTACAATCTTAACTCGGTAATTAATGTTCCATGTTAATTACCATGATCACGAATATCTTTTGTTTTATGTAAACCAATATCTTTTAGAGCTCTACGGTTAAGGACCAAGAGCCTCTTCCTTAACACTTCTAAAAGACGAATAACATAAACAAGGAACAAAATGATTTTTTCATTCAATTCATAATAATTTACATTTAAAAGTAAAACTTTTAGAACACATTCCCTTCAATCTCCCACTTGTTATTAAAGTTTTCTTTCTCATACATACTCAATGCATAAAACAATAATAACTAGGGTAAACCCCATTACACATCAATCATCAAGCCAATCTACATGGTTCCTCAATCCCATGGACTCGAAATGCATTTCGCCCTTGGCTTGGGATAAGGGTTTTGTGAATGGATCAGCTGTGTTGTTGTTGGTGTCCACCCATAACAGAGAATTCAGCACTTGAGGTACAATACCAAATTCCTTTAGGTATGAGTCAAATTCGGCACTTAAGTACAATACCAAACTCCTTTTTCTTCTTTTTTTAAAATCGACAGTTCTTTGCGTACGACGGTTCCATTCCAAATTCAAGATTAGACAGCACGCCGACTGTACTGTGGCGACGATTCGGGTGTCGAGGAAGAAAACGAAAAGACCCATTGAAAAGGAAAGTCCATCTTTCTGTCTGCACCTATGAACGGAGAAAGTTGAAAAATAGTTCCTCTCGGTGTGTTTCACAACAAAACGAGAATGGATTCGCCGAGTAATGTTGTCACTCCCGAAGTTGTGGCTGAGCAGGTGGGTAGATTTAGGTTTTTGATCGGGGCTGGATATGTTATTTATGAACTTTCGTTCATTTTTTGTTTGTTTTAGGGAATCACCTACTACTTTCAGGAAACGAAGTGTGGTTGGACGGCGATTCAAAAGCAGTTCGGTAGGATGAAGGACGTCGAGAAGGAGGTTTTCCGGGGGACCGCTTTCGGTCACTTCCTACATTTTCCTAGCATTCCAACGGACAATGAAATATTGGGTTGGTTCGTCGAACACTACGACGCGAAGGAGGTGGGGCTGAGAATAGGATCAGGGGTAGTCCCCCTTACAGCTGAAGACGTTGCCCTAATTCTGGGGCTAAGAGTGCGTGGAAGATAGTTGTTATGGAACCCACGGGTGTACAGAAGCGAGATGAGGTAAACCTTGACAACACTCAACTATTAGGTCATCTGACTGCAACTAGTGTGATGGGCGACCCCGAGGAGTACGTCCGACTCCTTATTTGTTTCATCTTCAACCATTTTTTGTTCTTCGATGGAACACTTTGAACCAAAATGTGGTTCACGAAGCATTTGAGGGACATCAACACATCAACAGATATGCATGGGCACGTGCAGTTCACGCAGCCCTAGTTCGGGGTCTGGAGGAAGCCAGCTTAGAATTGCAGGAAAGGAGATCGGTCGGGAACTTCATTATGAAGCAGGGCTGCCTCGATGGTTGTGTAGTAATACTACAAGTAAGCAATTTTGTCCGGAATACGTTTTTTGTCTGTCCGGAATCATTTGTGTGTCTATCCGGAATACAATGTCTGTCTGTCTGGAATAAGTAGTTTGGTCTGTCCGGAATAAGATGTTCTGTCAGTCCGGAATATGTTGTGGGAATGTCCAGAATAAGTTGTGAGTCTGTCCGGAATAGGATGACTGTTTGTCCGGAATACGATGTATGTCTGTCCGGAATAAGTAGTTTGGTCTATCCAGAATAAGATGTTCTGTCTGTCTGGAATACGTTGTGGAAATGTCCAAAATAAGTTGTGAGTCTGTCAAGAATAGGATAATTGTTTGTCCGGAATAGGTGTGAGTGCAGATTGAGTTGGGTTTCTGTCTGGAATTCGTTGTGTGTCTGTCTCGAATCAGTTGTGTGTCTGTCCGGAATAAGTAGTCCAGTCTGTCCGGAATAAGTAGTGTAGTTTATGTGAAGTCCTTATTAACATTTAATATTTCCCATTTGAAGGTGTGGCTTTGTGAGAAATTCAAATTGGGGGAGCCCAGACGAGCATATCCACGGATGAAAAGTTGGACGGAAATGTTTGGGAAACGTTTAACCCTGAGGAAATGGGAGGAACGTGGAATCACCTTAGCTGAAATTTACAACGGCAAATTCGACCTGAAGGGGCCTCCATCACTAACTGAAAGGGAGCTGGAACTAATTAGTTCCGATCAAAATCCAGCTCAAGAATCGCACAAAGCAAACTTTTTTGCCTCAAAGGGGTCAGCTTCAACATGCACTCTGCCAAGGCTACAACTTAGAGACTGCAGCATTCCATGTGACCCGCCGCTACAAGAGTTGGAAATGAGTGAGGTGAAAACGAAATGCTGCAAGCCGAAGAAGCCTTTAAGAAGGTGACTGAAGAGGTTAACAAACTGGAGGAAGAACTGAGGATGTCCCACGAAGAGTGTCGGAGGCTGAGCAAAAAGAGAGTGTGTCTCTACGAGGAACGGGGGTATGTGAAACTCACTTTGGGGAGAAGACCCAATATGTAAATATAGTGGAGTATCGGGAGGCAGAAAAGAGGAAAAGGGAAGAGAAGAGGAGAAGAAAAAAAGAGGAAGAGGAAAGACAAGGAGGAATAGAAGAAAAAAGAGGAGGACAAGGAAGAAGAAAGGAAGAAAGTGGAGAAGCAGAAGGAAGAATAGAGGAAGAGGGAGGAGAAGAAGATAGAGGAGGAGAAGGAAGAAGGGAGGAAGAGGGAGGAGAAGAAGAGAGAGGAGGAGAAGAAAGAAGAGAGGAAGAGGGAGGAGAAGAAGAGACAGGAGGAGAAGGAAGAAGAGAGGAAGGGGGAGGAGAAGAAGAGAGAGGAGGAGAAGGAAGAAGAGAGGGAGGAGAAGAAGAGAGAGGAGGAGAAGGAGGAAGAGAGGAAGAGCGAAGTGTTGAACGTTTTAATTATACCGCAAGTGCACGGCGTCGGTGAAGACGTGGCAAATACGGGTCGTCCACAGGGAGGTGAGCAGCCTCTCGTTTGCACGAAATCAAGTGGCAACAAAGAGGGAAGAGAGTTTGATTATACTAATCTATCCTACACTAAACTAGGAAGTAACACATGCACAAGCAAACAACAAGCGATGAACTAAGAGACTGAACTAAGAACTTGATAAGTATACTGGAATCAGTAAGAGAGAGACCCCTTAGGGGGTGGAGTGACTACACATACACAATAAGGAGGTAAGAATGTTTTCCTATAGGCACAAGTGGAGGTATTGTTTTCATGTATGGGAGGTGTCTACTTATCATGGCAAAACTCATCAATTAAATCACTAACCTCTTTGATTAACATTCATAAACACAAGCTGGTTATTGAAGAAACTAAACAAGCATGGGAGGTGTCTTAAAACTTGTGGCAAAACTCATCTAGTGAAGTGTTCTATTCTAACAAGCAAGCATGCATTCATATTAATCAACATATTTCAAAATAAAATATTCTTCCTTTCTTAATTGCATATATAAGTATCATCTCCACCCCCAAAACGGGATTGGTTTTACTCACTAAACATTAAACTAACTATTACACTAAGATAAGAAGACATATTAACTAAGCTAGATTTAATAAAAGACAATTAAACAAAACATGCAAGAACAATAAAAGAAGCACAAAACAAAGAAAACTTTATTGATTTAAGACTCACAATACTATTAGCATCTCCCCACTTAAGTTTCTTGCTTCAAGGCTTTCACTTCAATTAGGGAGAATGGCCACAAAGCATGGAGTGATTACAATAGAAGGTGAAGAGTTCTATTTATAGCCATAGAAAAAGGTAATCCGGGACAATCCCCCGGTATGGGACTAAACAGATACCAAAAATAGACTAAATACGCTCTAATACACAACCCACAAAAATCTAAGCGGATCCAGAGCAACACGGACCGCCAATTAGCGGTCCCAGATCGCCAATTGGAGGTCTACAGGATCCGGATCGGCCTCGGCATTCGTCTGGGCTTTCCATGATGGTATTGTTTGTCTTTGATGCATCTACTTCACTTGTTGGAGCTCCGACCCGAATAGAATTGCCAAAATACTCCCCATGATGGTGTGGAGTATTTTTGTTTGCTCATTGGTCCTTCGATCTTTCATTCAGGTCCTTTGATCTTGCATCTTAGTCCTCGAGTCTTTCAACTCAATCATTTTTCATGCTTCTGGGTCCTTTTATTCTTCTTCTCTTCAAACCTCTTTATTTCTGAAATTCAAACATAAAACTGGTCACGTAGCATTGTTTAGATGAAAGATGATGGATATAAGATGCAAATGTAACCATGAAACGATGTCAATCAAATACCCCCACACCTAACTTTTGCTAGTCCCGAGCAAAACAAAAAAAAAGAAAAGCATACGAAAAACAAGAAATCATAACTCACTTTCGTAGGAATCACGGTTGCACTTAGCATGTGCAACAAGCCATTAAACCTCCTTGTCACCAGGGAGGACGAGTGTTGTCTCCTGAGGGTTTTCAGCGGATACACCCACAAAATCCGAACAAAGATGCACTAATCAATCTAGCTACACGACTCGATGGCTCATTTTGTCGATCATTGGACGCGGTAATGCTATGGGCCGACTCTATATAAGTAATCAATCCACACACCTAGCCTAATGAATCATTCATGAAAGTTAGTTAAGGACTTAAGTGAAAGACATGGGCAACCTTAACTTCTGAAAGTGATACAATGTTTAAAGTCCATTAAGGTTCTTATTTGACTCTTTTTTTTCTTTTTTTCTTTTTTTTCATTCTTTGGAGCATTTTATTGGTTGGTGTTTGATTCTCCTAGGGTCGGGTTTCGTGCATCATTTCCTATGAGGACTTACACTATCACGTACACCTTCCCCCAAATCTCCACATAGGGCGATGCCTACCACCCGTGTAATGGTAGTTCGGTCGGTGCATCCCAAGTCAGATGACTCGAGAGCACTAGGCACAAAGTCCCCTCAGACCTACTTTCTCGAGTGATAGGAGCCGTGCGAGAAGAGAGAACACCACTTATTCACTTATCTACATGGGAACCAAAACCCCTACACTTACAGTTTCACAAAAAGAGTTTAAGGGCCCTTGACTACGACAAACTTCCTTATACTAACACACACGAATTATTGACTCACTAGGTTCAGGGTGGACTTCTTTAAATGTGTGAGTACTGAAACCCAATGATTACACGCCCCCGAGGGAAAACCGGGGTGCATCCTAAGGACTCGATAAGACCTAAAGCCAGTAAACTAGACCTCCTAATGCATCATGTTCAAGACAATTTTGGGAGCTTTCGTTTTACTTTGCCTCTCAACGGTTCTGCACATGCTAAACACACTCAAAACCCACAACATTTTCTTTCGCAAACACATGAAGATTTTGAAAGAAATGTGAAAATTTTAAAGCACTAGGCAAGCAAAAGAAGACAAGTCACCCAAGGATTATGGCAAGCAGATATATCAATATTAAATGCAGCACACTAACATGACCCTACCAGTACAAACAAAAGAAAAGGAAATAAAAACAAAAAACACACAACTATGTACATACGTGAAACACCCCCCCCACACACACACCTAATCCATGCATTGTCCTCAATATATGGAAAAATGGTGCCAATGCATGGATAGGGTGTACCGGACTAATGACGGCGGCCAGAGGTGCCCGAAGAGGCACCTCTCTCAAGAGCCGACAATTTCCTATAGATCTTCCGGTTTTGCTTGGCTAAGATGACGTTTTGCTGCTCGACCGCAATCTCAGAAATGTCGGTGTTAAAGAGTGTTCCTGAACTCACAGACGAGCTTGAGGAACTGGCTCTAACATCCTCTTCCATGTAGTCAGGCACCCATGCCTCAGGAAGGCAATGGCGAAATGACGGGGTCATCTTCGCTACCTCGAGGTCGGTGCCTTGGCGCCTCAGAATGCGCTCAAATCGTGGGATGTCCAACATGCCACACAATTTGGTAACCAGAGTAGGCAAACAATGTATTTCTTTCAGCTTAGCGTTCACCAAAACGTCGAACAATGTTCGACAAATGCAGTGAGGTGAACCATCCATCAGACTATACACGATTCGCAAACTAGGTATGAAAAATGTGGAGGTCCGCTCTTGGCCCAACACATTTCTACACACCCACCTGGCTACAATGTGTACATTGGAGTAAATGTGCGCATTAGGTACTCCGCCATGCAATGATATAGGTTCCCCGCGCCCAAGCATAGATCTGTAAAAATTAATGTTGTGGGTAGGCGCGACCTCATCGACTAAGGGGATCCCAGTCGCGTCGGAAATAAATTGGGGTGTTACGGTGTGCTTCACCCCTCTGAGAGTGACACTAAACTCGAGTGATCTGGTCCGGTCACACTCGAGTTTAGTGAAGAACTCATGTATGAGAGGCTCTACGTACATGGTTTCGTCGCCCTCATACAACAAATGGTACCACCCTTTAGCTATGATTCGATCGTAGAAGGGTTCTCCGAAATCACGAATCAGGGAGTCAAAATTGAGTTCTGGAATAAAATGGTGGCTGGACATACCTGCACCTACCTTGGCGAGCTTTAACGGTGGAGCACACGACGGCGAAGAAGAACATAGCGCGAGAGGGATGGAGACCACCGCACGCTGACACCAGCAGCAAAACAGAAACCCCACCAACGAAAACCATAGAACACACAAAATTACGCGACCCGACGAAGATAAAACGCAACCCGAGCACAACAGGACATTGATTAGTGGTGCAAAACCGCTGATTAGCGGTCTGTTCATGCGACTGGAGGGTGGGATTTGGGTGGCGGCAAAAGCAAATGGGGAAGATGCGTTTTTTCTCTGGAAAGAATGGGTAGGGCAAGGAAAATCACGCGTTTTGACAAAAGGCAAGGGAAAATATCCAAAAGGCCTTCCAATTTTTTTCTTTTCTTAATTTTTTCAATTTTTTTCAATACAATGATATGTACAAACAAAAGAATGGATGGATCACATCAAGTGACCACATCCGTGGGGAGTTCGTGTAAAGACACGACTTCCTGCTCGACCTCTGTCGTGGTCCCTTCCAAGTACGGTTTGAGGCGTTGTCCACTAACTTTGAACACGTCCCCATTCCTTGGATTTTGAATCTAACCCGTCCCATGATGGGTGACAGTTAAAACAATAAAGGGCCCTGAACAACGATTCCAAAGTTTCCCCGGAAACAAGTGAGGCGAGAATTATTCAACAAGACCTTTTGTCCCACCTCGAAGGTTTTGATTCAAACCAAACGGTCGTGAAAATTTTAGTGCGGGACTCGCAGATCTTGTCATTCTCATAAGCTTCATTTCTCAACTCCTCCAACTCGTTGAGGTCTAACTTGTGATTGGCATCGAAAACATCAAGACTCATGTTAAGATGTTTGATTGCCCATAATGCCCGGTGCTGAAACTCGACCGGAAGATGGAAAGCTTTACCATAAACCAATAGGTAGGAGGACATGCCAAGGTTGGTTTTAAATGCAATGTGGAAAGCCCACAATGCATCATTAAGCTTGACCGACCAATCTTTCCTTGAAGTGTTAACGTTTTCTCAAGAATTTGCTTGAGTTGACGGTTGGAAATTTCCACCTGGCCACAGGTTTGAGGATGATAAGGTGTGGCCAACTTGTGCGTAATGGAGTATTTCCTCAGCACTGCCTCAAGGGATTGGTTCACAAAGTGTGTCCCCCAATCACTTATGATAGAACAAGGTGTCCCAAACCTCGCAAAGATGTGTTCTTTAAGAAATTTGATCACAACCTTGCGATCGTTAGTGCGAGTGGGGATTGCTTCAACCCACTTTGACACATAATCGACCGCCACAAGGATGTAAGTGTGACCATGGGACACGGGGAAAGGAATGATGAAGTCAATTCCCCAAACATCAAAGATGTTGACCACTAAGATAGGATTGAGTGGCATCATATCACGTCTGCCAATGCGGTCCACACGTTGGCACCTATCGCATGCTTTGCAAAATGCAAAAGCGTCTAGGAACAACGTGGGCCAGTAAAAACCGCATTGGAGTACTTTGGCAGTGGTTTTCTTGGCACAGAAGTGCCCACCACATGCCTCCGTATGGCAAAAGGACAAGACACTCTGAATCTCGTCGTCAGGAATGCACCTCCTTATGATTTGATCGGCACAATATTTAAATAAGTAGGGATCATCCCAATAGAAGTGCTTGACTAACGACTTGAATTTCGTTGTCTCACTGTGTCTCCAATGAGCCAGCACCTCCCCGGTTGCTAAATAGTTCACAATGTTAGCGAACGAGGGGTGAGACTATTGCCATAAGGTTCTCATCAGGGAAGAACTCGTTCACCGGTGGATCCGATGAAAGATCAACTGGGATGCGAGAGAGGTGATCAGCCACGACATTCTCGCATCCCTTCTTGTCCCGTATTTCAAGGTTGAACTCTTGTAACAAAAAGATCCAACGCAGGAGATGGGGTTTCGCATCCTTTTTAGACAAAAGGTAGCGGAGAGCTGAGTGATCAGTGTAGATGATGACATGTAACCCAATGAGGTACTGGCGGAATTTTTCCAACGCAAATATGATCGCGAGGAACTCTTTCTCAGTAACGGAGTAGTTGAGTTGGGCGTCATTGAGAGTACGACTTGCATAGTAGATCACATGAGGCAATTTGTCGACTTTCTGACCCAAAACCGCTCCTATCGCGTAATCAGATGCATCACACATCAGCTCGAACGGTAGAGTCCACACCGGTGCCTTAATAATAGGAGCGGAGGTCAACTCACGCTTCAGAAACTCATACGCAGTCATCAACTCGGGTGTGAACTCAAAAGAGGTACCTTTAGCAAGCAAGCTCGTCAAGGGGCGAGCTATTTTGCTGAAATCCTTAATAAATTGCCGATAAAAACCGGCGTGTCCAAGGAATGAACGGATTTCTTTTACCGAGGTGGGTGGCGTAAGCTTAGAAATAAACTCAATTTTTGCCCTATCCACCTCGATACCATCAGGACATACCACGTGACCCTACACGATGCCTTTTGTAACCATGAAATGACACTTTCCCAATGAAGGGCTAACTTCGTTTCCAAACACCTTTTGAGAACAAGGCTCAGGTGGTGCAACCACTCATCAAAGGAGGTGCCATGAATTGAGAAATCATCCATGAAGATCTCAAGGAAGTTCTTGACCATATCGGAAAAGATACTTAACATGCAACGTTGGAATGTTGTCGGTGCATTAGATAGTCCAAAACGCATCCGTCTATAAGAAAATGTCCCAAAAGGACAAGTGAACGTGGTTTTCTCCTGGTCTTCGAGGGCAACTGGGATTTGATTGTACCCCGAATAACCCTCAAGGAAATAGTAATAGGCGTGCCCAGCGAGTCTCTCCAACCTCTGGTCGATGAAAGGTAGAGGGAAGTGGTCCTTACGCGTGACCGCGTTCAACTTCCTATAGTCAATACAAACTCGCCACCCAGTTTGAAGTCGTGTGGGTACAAGCTCATTGTTGTCATTCTGGACAACAGTGATACCCGACTTCTTGGGCACAACCTGGACAGGACTTACCCAAGTACTGTCCGAAATGGGGAAAATGATGCCATGATCTAAACACTTGATGATGTCTTTCTTAACTACTTCTGTCATGGCTGGATTTAAACGCCTCTGTGGGTCGCGACGTAGTCGTGCCTCATCCTCCATAAAGATGTGGTGTTGCACGACGTCGGGACTTATCCCTTTAATGTCCTTCAAGGACCACCCAATGGCTGATTTATGCTCCTTTAGGACTTGAATCAGACGTTCTTCCTGATCACTAGTGAACATCGATGAAATAATCACCGGAAATGACCTGTTGGGACCGAGAAAAACGTGTTTCAGTTCCTTAGGGAGTTCTTTAAGCTCAACTGTGGGTGGTTCCTCAAGGCGAGGCGTGATATCTAGCTCGAGATGTAAGATAGGAGGAGCTTGCATGTACTGAACAACATGCACATCATTGCTCAACTCGCCCCCATCCTCTTCATGATCGGAATCGTCCATGATGTAAGCACTTAGATTTTCATGAATCAGGGGGTACTCTTCTTCTATTTCTTCTTCCAGGTCCCGGATAAGATTAACTTCCATGGGGTCCTCGATAGATGTCGGATTCCTAGACATATTAAACACATGGAATGTCACGGTCAAGTTCCCGAACGACAATCTCATGAGTCCAGTGTGACAATTGATCAAAGCATTCGACGTCGCCAAAAAAGGTCTACCCAAAATCAATGGAATCTGAGAGTGGGTAGTCTTGATTGGTTCGGTCTCAAGGACGACAAAGTCAACAGGAAATATGAAATCACCGACCTTGATTAGGACATCTTCGTTGACCCCCAACGGGACTTTGATCGAACGATCAGCCAACTGCAAAGTTGTTTTCGTAAGCTTGAGGTTGCCTAGGCTTAATCGTTGATACACAGAAGCTGGTAAGAGGTTAACCGCCGACCCTAGATCTAGCAACACATTATTAATGCGAGAGTCCCCAATGATACATGAAATTGTTGGACTACCTGGGTCCTTCAATTTTACGTATGTAGGGTTCGAAATGATCGAGCCCACATTAGCCGCCAAAAAGTCTTTGCTATGGACGTTGATTTTCCTCTTAGTTGTACAGAGATCCTTTAGGAATTTTGCATAGGGAGGTATTTGTTGAATCATGTCTAACAAAGGAATGTTGACATTCACTTTCTTAAATATCTCCAGCATTTTATCCACATTGTCACTTTGTTTCTTAGACAACCTACTAGGATAAGGAGCTTTTGGTAGGTATGTCTTGGGCGGAGCCCGAAGGAAGCGTTGGTGTATTACTCTCACCCTCGGCCTCTTTCTCACCATCATTCCCACAAGGGGGCTGCACAGATGGATTTACAGACAAGGAAACGTGGTTGTTGACCTGCTTCCCATTTCTCAGGGTCACAATGACATTAACATGGTCCACAAGTTCGTCCACGTAGTTCACTTGCCCCCCCCCTTTGGTTTTGAACTTTCATTTTGCATGTTCGAGTGTTGTTGAGCACGGGGGTTAGCCACAGGTTGGCTAGGCAGGCTCCCTCTCTCTCTCATTTACAGACTGAGCCAACTGACCCATCTGAAGCTCGATACATTTGATGGTCTGCTGATTCGAAGTGAGAACTTGACTCGTGGATGACATAAAGTTTTTTACGGAGTTCTTGGCGTCATCCTTCAGCGCAAAGGGGACAAGTCTAAGATGGATGGAGTCTGTGCTAAGTTGTTGCAGCTTGAACATAGCACAGACCTCCTCAAATTCCCTAAAAAGATATAGGGGGTCACATTTCCCAGTGAAGTGAGGGAGCATGGAAATAAACTAAGGCTTAACCTCAAAATGGTTCCCATTTGCCTCTGGCAATACGATGCATGAGGGCAGAGCAGTACGGCTCGGGTAGCATCGATCACGGAGAAGTATGGGAACGACAACAGGAAGAATAGGTCAAACAGGTGGCTCCAGCAACTGCTCCTCCTCATGGAAATTAGCAGCCATTGAACCCGGCCTGTGTGCGACACGAGAGGAGGAAGGCGTCGACAAATCGACTACCGAAGTAGGGTTAACAACGCGCCTCGTCAAACGACCACTCTCGTCTCGTGCCCACGAAAGCATGCACAAAGGTGCACACACACAAACCAAAACACTTTTTTTAAACAAAGAATATGCGTAGAGGAGAAGATGGGAGGACACAGGAGTGGAAGAATGACTCAGGAGAGAAGGGCAGAAATCCTTATGCTACGGCAGGCGGGTACAGGTAGAAGCACATAAGCAAACAAGGCTCAAATAGTCCTAAGGTCGCAATAGGTCCTTACAGCTAGACGACGCCTAACTGCGTGGTCACACGGTCTCAACACGCCTCACCTCCCTACGACGAGGACCACAAAGCCCAGAAAGTGAGTCAAGATCCGGAGATCTCGTCTCTCCTAGTATCGACAGAGTGGGCAACGCCAATCAGGCCATGACGGTCGGAACCAGATCACTCTCCTAATGCGCCCGAAATCCTTAGGGTCAATGTCTACTTGATTTTAAAATTAGGCTCTTGATTAGTGTGATTTTTGGGGCGAAGGAAAGGATGATGAAATCCCCCACCTTATCTTATATGGGACAACCCCTCCTTAGTAGCGTTTTGGAGTCCTAAATCTAGCAATCAACTCTCCAAACAAACGCTCAACTCACACTTGTTGCAATGCACTTCCTAGTAACTAATGCATGTTCATACGAAATGCATGAATGAGAGAAGAAAATGCGTACCTCACGCCAGCACTCAGCAACTGAAAGTAAAGCTAAAAGAAAAGACAATCTACGTGCCTATGTTGAGCACATGATGCATGACCTAAACAAGAAATGATGCCTAATCTTTTGCTTTGGGTTTTAAGGTCCAAGTTGCTTAAAGGGAGATTGATTATTGATCTGGGAACAAACTATAAGTCAATACATGCCAAATCGAGTCCCAGATCACTATATCAGATAATACAACAAGCCCAAGAAATTACAAGAGCAACAAAGCTTACCAGACCGCCAATTGGCGGTCTTGGGCAGCTGATTGGCGGTCTAAAGCTTCCTGTTTACCTTAAAATTTCTCCAGATGTCGTCACTTGATCTCCAGAGCTTCCTGAATCAAAGAAAACTACAAACAAACAAATTAAATCCACTCGAATCGTCCAAATTTCTCCAGATTGGCGGTCTAAATCCACTCCAGTGCACTGCTTGGATTAGGGTCTCTGGAAACCCAGCAAGAGAGTACCACATTAACTATGTTGATCTTAAACATAACCACGTCATGCTTGAGGACGATCAAATGCTTTCCCCCGACAAAAATGATCCGTCCCTGATGCCGCCAGAGCACGCATATCGTGCAATGATTCTGCTGGGATATCGGCTGCTAAGACCATGCAATCTTTTGTGGTCGAGGATGGAAGTCATGACAAATTGACTTTCAACGAGCAGGACCTAAGGTGTGTGTTATTTTCTGTGTAACTTAATTGAAGTTAAACATTTTGCCCGGTCTTAAACATTGCTTTGTGCAGGAACGTTGGAAACGAAGTTCGAAATTTGAAGATGGGATCGGGCGATGCACAAGCTCTTCAGAATTATTTCATCAGGATGCAGAAAATTGATTCCACGTTTTTTTATGTAATGGATATGGATGACGAAGGAAGACTACGAAACGTGTTCTGGGCTGATTGTCGTTCTAGAGTTGCGTACTCATACTATGGAGACGAAATATGTTTCGACACAACCTACTGTTGGCTTTTTGGCCTTAATCTATGTTTTGATGATTTAATTAACCTAATCTTAATTATGATGATGTAGAGTAGCATACATATTGCATTGCATATATATTGTATTGTGCTAACCTCTACAGGTGATCAAGACTCAAGAAAGAAGGAAATGAAGTCAAGACATGTAATTAAAGCTAAATCGAAGACATGTAATCTTGATTTATTTTGAGTCTTAGGAACATGTGTAAATTGAGCATACAAGAGTTAAAAACATATCACAAACACAATAGGTTCCCTATAGAAGTCACACAAGAAATTTCACATCATTTGGACTTCATTAGATCACCCAAACCTTAGTCGGAAATCACTTATAAACTTAAACCCAGATTTCCTGTGTGAACCGGTCGACCGAACCAGTTCTCAGTTCGACCGGTTTATAACAGACTCTCCACAGTGATTTTACCGAACTCTACCGGTCGACCGGTTCTACCTTTTCGGTCGACCGATCCCGGATTTTAATATGGCCGTTTTTCTTGTCGTATTCCTATAACGGTCGTATTCGTATAAAACAAACTTAACCCCAAAATACATTCGGTAACCGGTCGAACGAAGACCTTGTTTCGGTCGACCGGTTGAACACATTTTCAGAAACCAAATTCCCTGCTATCGGTCGATACATTTCTCGTTCGACCGATTGACCTTTGTCTCAACCGAATCCCCTTTTTCGGTCGACCGGTCCATACTTTGGTTCGACCGATTCACTTAAGTAGAGTTAAGTTCTAGCTCGTTTGTCCGACCGAATATTCTTTTGTTCGACCGTTCTCCTTGAAATCAAGTGAACGGTCGACCGGTTTAGTAGTTTCGGTCGACCGGTTCTGGACAGATTTGCAGCCCGATTTTCTGCTTTGTGTATCTTGCACAAAACCCAATCAAATCTATCCCCAACGGCTAGAAAACCTTAGGAGCTTATAAATAGAGGATCAAGACTTGTTGTTAACACAACTCTCCAACTCCAATTGTCCCAATACATTAGAGAGAAACCTCAATCCTCAAAGCTCCCAATTCTACACTCTTTAAGCCTAAACTTCACACACTTGATCAATTACTCATCCTACTCAAAGTGTGCTCAATTAGAGAGTGAATCCCACTCAGTTACAAGTGTTGTCAAAAGAAGCAAGGACTTCGGTGAAAGCCCGAAGTGTCCCTCTCGGATTGTGAGAGGAAGAATTCAAGCAAGCGAGGGTTGTTCGCGTTGCTTGTGGTGTAAAGGCGTTCTCTCCCGGCCCGGAACGGGGAGTGGTTAGTGAAGACGTAGGCGGAGCTCGCGGAGTCGAGCGGAGCTTACAAGAGAGGACTAGGACCCGGGTGGGGTGCCGAACCTCTATAAAAACCGACGCGTCTTTTGTGGTTTGCATTGTCTTTCTTTCTCTACTTGTTTGTTTATTCCGCTGCGCATTTGTTTGCTTAATCAAGTAGAAAATTAGGGATTAGATTAAAAGTGATTAGTGGACCCATAACCCACACGATCCTACATTTGGTATCAGAGCCTTGTTAAGCTAAATTTCATTACTTTACCGTAATTTTAGCATGGCTTCAACATCTAATCACTTAGAGGGTTTATGCACCACAAGGCCTCCTTTGCTTAATGGGTCAAATTATGATTATTGGAAAAATAGAATGAAAATCTTTTTAATATCAAATGACCTTAAGTATTGGAAGTTTATTCAAAATCCATACATACCCCCAAATGAAGATGATTTAGATTCTCTATCTAGGGCTCAAATGAAAGAAATTGAAATGAATTCAAAAATTATGAATATTCTTTATTGTGGCCTTAATGAGGGAGAATACAATAGAATTAGGGGATGTGAAAGTGCAAATGAAATATGGCATAGGTTACAAATGCATCATGAGGGTGATAGCAAAACCAAAGAAACTAGGATAAGTCTCCTCATGCATAAATATGAAATATTTTCTATGCAAATCGGTGAGAACATAAGCGACATGAACACTCGCTTCACCGATATCACTAACTCTCTTTTGGTTCTTGGAAGAAGATTAAATGAAGGAGAGATGACAAGGAAATTCCTCCGGTCGTTAAGCCACGATTGGGAAGATAAAGTGGTTGCAATTGAAGAAGCACACGATCTTTCCCAACTCAAAATGGAGGAATTAATTGGAAACTTGATGGCTTATGAACTTCAAATCAATCATCGGAAGGAGAATGAAGCCACCAAGAAGATATCTACCTTGGCATTACATGCAAATCTTGATGAGCCAAGGAGAGTGGAAGAAGAGGACATTGAGGTCTTAGCCAAAGATTTCTTTAAATACCTCAAGAGAGATAAGGGAGAAAAGAATGAAAGAAGAGGTAGAAGAAGTGAGAAAAGAGAAAAAGAAAAAGAGAGGGAGGAGAGTGAAAATGAGAGGAGAGAAGGGGAGAAGAAAAAGGAGAGAAGGGAGAGGAGAAAAGAAAAGGAGAAAAGTAAGAGAAAAGAGAAGAGGTTGGAAGCTCACAAGGCTACTTGGGACGATTCATCGTCTTCATCGTCATCCAAATCAACCACACCTTCATCAACAAAGGAATATGCACATATGTGCTACATGGCAATTCAAGATGAAGGAAGTAAGGTATCCTCTAACTCTTACTCTAGTAGATCACATTCTTGCTCATCTAAATCATATGCTAGTGATAGTTCATGTTCTAAAGAAGAAACTTATTCTTATGATGAACTTCAAAATGCATTCCATGATTTAGTTAAACAATATGAGATCATATGTGATAAAAACAAGAATGCTAGAAAGTTAATCAAAGATCTTCAAAGCCAAATTGATACATGCATAAATGAGAAGAATGAGGTGATTGCTAAATTTGAAAAGAACGCATCAAATCTTGAAAAATTAAGAGCAACACCTATAGATTGTGATCAACTAAATCTTCAAGCTTCTAACTTGCAATTGAGAAAAGATTTAGAAAGATTCACTAATGGAACTCATATGCTTAACATGCTATTAGGTAGTCAAAGGCAAACTTTGCAAAAACATGGTTTAGGTTACAATTTTAAATTGAAAAACCATGTATCTCACACTACTCTAAATGGTAAGCATATGTTCATTAACCATAGTTCCTCAAGTGTGTGGGCACCCAAAACCAAAATGGTTTGGATCCCAAGAGCTAATGTTCAAGGACCCAAAGTAGGTTGGGTACCAAAATCTACACTTGTAGGTACTTGAGGAGGAGATTGGTGGTGACCGGGTGAGCCAAAGCGTCGAATTCGAACCCGGTTGCATCACCAAATCAAGATTGGAGCTATTCAAGATTCAAGTTTGGTATAAATTTCTATCTTTGAAATTTTCTGAAAATTAGCTCTAATCTAGTTTCACATGCTTAATTGACATATCATATAGTTCAATTCATTGAAAATCATTTATCCCCATTCACTGCAAATCATTTACCACATTCATTGATTTTAAATGTCAAATTTTTTAAATGGATGTTAGAATAAGGCTTAAGTTGAAACTTAAATGAACTTAATTTCATCATACTCATTGTTTCCATTTAGCCTTATTGATAGGGGGAGCTTAAATGTTATATCTTTTAGAGTAATGAAGTGCAAAATTTAGGGGGAGCAACTTCATTACAAGACATCCAAATTCTAAGCTTAAAGTCTTAAATAATTATTATTTTTGATGGATGTCAAAGGGGGAGAGATAATTAAGGGGGTAACTTGGAATTTGGCATAAAATTGAACAAAAACTATGCACATCCATAGGGGGAGCATTAATATGCATAGTTTACATATACAAATTCCATGTATTTAGATAGAATTAAGATATAGGTTGCCATCATCAAAAAGGGGGAGATTGTTGGCTTTTTGGCCTTAATCTATGTTTTGATGATTTAATTAACCTAATCTTAATTATGATGATGTAGAGTAGCATACATATTGCATTGCATATATATTGTATTGTGCTAACCTCTACAGGTGATCAAGACTCAAGAAAGAAGGAAATGAAGTCAAGACATGTAATTAAAGCTAAATCGAAGACATGTAATCTTGATTTATTTTGAGTCTTAGGAACATGTGTAAATTGAGCATACAAGAGTTAAAAACATATCACAAACACAATAGGTTCCCTATAGAAGTCACACAAGAAATTTCACATCATTTGGACTTCATTAGATCACCCAAACCTTAGTCGGAAATCACTTATAAACTTAAACCCAGATTTCCTGTGTGAACCGGTCGACCGAACCAGTTCTCAGTTCGACCGGTTTATAACAGACTCTCCACAGTGATTTTACCGAACTCTACCGGTCGACCGGTTCTACCTTTTCGGTCGACCGATCCCGGATTTTAATATGGCCGTTTTTCTTGTCGTATTCCTATAACGGTCGTATTCGTATAAAACAAACTTAACCCCAAAATACATTCGGTAACCGGTCGAACGAAGACCTTGTTTCGGTCGACCGGTTGAACACATTTTCAGAAACCAAATTCCCTGCTATCGGTCGATACATTTCTCGTTCGACCGATTGACCTTTGTCTCAACCGAATCCCCTTTTTCGGTCGACCGGTCCATACTTTGGTTCGACCGATTCACTTAAGTAGAGTTAAGTTCTAGCTCGTTTGTCCGACCGAATATTCTTTTGTTCGACCGTTCTCCTTGAAATCAAGTGAACGGTCGACCGGTTTAGTAGTTTCGGTCGACCGGTTCTGGACAGATTTGCAGCCCGATTTTCTGCTTTGTGTATCTTGCACAAAACCCAATCAAATCTATCCCCAACGGCTAGAAAACCTTAGGAGCTTATAAATAGAGGATCAAGACTTGTTGTTAATACAACTCTCCAACTCCAATTGTCCCAATACATTAGAGAGAAACCTCAATCCTCAAAGCTCCCAATTCTACACTCTTTAAGCCTAAACTTCACACACTTGATCAATTACTCATCCTACTCAAAGTGTGCTCAATTAGAGAGTGAATCCCACTCAGTTACAAGTGTTGTCAAAAGAAGCAAGGACTTCGGTGAAAGCCCGAAGTGTCCCTCTCGGATTGTGAGAGGAAGAATTCAAGCAAGCGAGGGTTGTTCGCGTTGCTTGTGGTGTAAAGGCGTTCTCTCCCGGCCCGGAACGGGGAGTGGTTAGTGAAGACGTAGGCGGAGCTCGCGGAGTCGAGCGGAGCTTACAAGAGAGGACTAGGACCCGGGTGGGGTGCCGAACCTCTATAAAAACCGACGCGTCTTTTGTGGTTTGCATTGTCTTTCTTTCTCTACTTGTTTGTTTATTCCGCTGCGCATTTGTTTGCTTAATCAAGTAGAAAATTAGGGATTAGATTAAAAGTGATTAGTGGACCCATAACCCACACGATCCTACACCTACATTACCAACAAATACGACATGCCTTTTGCCCCATTTGTAGGAGTAAATCACCATTTCGAATCGGTTTTGCTCGGTTGCGCTTTGCTGCCTTCTGATACCACTGAAAATTATATCTGGTTGTTCCAAACTTGGTTGTCCTGCATGAACGCTACGTATATACTTAGGGTCAGTCCGGTTTAAGTCTTGTGCATGTCCGGTTTAAGTTGTATGTATGCCCAGAATAAGTTGTGGTTCTGTCCAGACGAAGGGAATAAGTTGCGTGTCTTTCCGGAATAAGGTGGGTGTCTGTCCGGAATAAGTTGTATGTCTGTCCGGTTTAAGTTTTGAGTTTCTCCAGAATAAGTTGTGGTTATCTCCAGACTAAGTGGTGTGTATGTCCGGAATAAGTTGCGTGTCAGTCCCGAATAAGTTCAGGAAGGCAAACTGTAATTAACCATAATTATAATCATCAATTTGAGTTGCGGAACCGCTTCTCACAATTCCACAATCACAGGATGTTATTTGAGTGGGTATCGACCAATTAATTAGGAATGTTAAGATTGTCAATAATCAAATAATATACATTTTTATGTTTAAGTACTAATGATGTCTTCAACAATTGTTTTCTAGTAAAAAATTTACAAAATAGAAAATAACAATACCACTTAGATTGATGTCACAATCTTATCGTTTATTAATCATGTGTTTCTCATGAATGCTATATTTACATATTTTGGAAGTGCACGTTGCTTGTTTTATATGTGGTATATAAGACTAAGATTAGGTTTAAGATTATATTTTAAATAAATTATTTAATAAAAAAAATATCATTCTTATTTTTAACATTTTTCCAAACTTGAATACATTAAAATTTAAACATCTTTAAAAAAATTACAACCATAAAACACTATATATTAGTTAAATATATTTTGTTCTTACAACTCAAATTCCAACATCCAAACACAAAGAAGATGGTTTGGGACGATGATACTTTAAATAAATTATTTAATTAAAAAATTTGAAAATATCATTCTTATTTTTAATATTATTCCAAATCTGAATATATTAAAATTCAAATATCCAAAATAAATTTTTACAACCATAAAACATGACACATCAGTTAAATTTATTTGATTCTTACAACTGAAATTTCAATATCCAAACACAAAACAAATGGTTTGGGGAGATTTATTGGTTATGTTCGTTTTTAAGTTTAAAATCAATAAAATCTAGAAAAATAGAGAGAGCAAAAAATAGTGTATAAGTATTACCTAAAATTATAATAAAATATTTTTTGGTAATAATTGTTACTATTTATGCTCATTGTTATTTTCGTTCTTGGAATTGCAGGTTTTATATTTATTATTCATTCTAGGACTCTTATGTATGAATGACCTTGATGAATAAGTTTCCAATAAATGTTAATTTATTTTAAATTTTCATTCCATTTTTAGTCAATAAACGAACTCGACAATATCAAAATGAGATATAACATGTCAATAAGCATAATTGTACTAGAAAAGTAAGATAACACATCATAATAAGAAAGGTCAAATCTCAAACATCCACGATACCTAACTAAAATCTATGGAATGTTCATTTTTCAACTAAAAATTCATCAAACTTACACGACAAGATTATAGCTTATCTTCCAAATATAATTGTTCAAAAGAGCTTCAAAGTTCCCTATCTGAATCAAATTGACTCTAAACTCATTTTTTGTCAAAATATTATCTTAACTCCTCCTAAATCCCAAATTAAACCATAGTTAAATAATTATACTACCAACTTCAAGATACTACACTAAAATCTATAACATTGAATAAACAAAATTGAAAACTTCAATATACTACACTTAAATCTATAGGATTGAATAAAAAAAATTGGGATATTTTTTTTTGTTCGAAAATGTGGGAGGCCCACCTGCCCCCTACGTGGACCCGCATCCCACTTCCACCCATGACCAAATTAGACGGATGCACGTTAGTAGTGAAATTCACATTAATTGATAAAATTATTAATGACCAAATAATAAAATATATTGATGTTTCAATACTATTCGATGCCTTCAACAATCATTTTCAAGTAAAATGAAAATTAGAAAATGAAAAATTAACATCACCACTGAGAAGGTGGAGTTGTCGTGTGATCTCCCGCCACTCCACTCCACACCAGTTCCAGAACCCCAACCAATCTCAAGCACTTGTCCAAATTAATGTCTATATATGAATTATAACCAACACCACACCTCCTTCAACTCCTAAACTAAGTTCTCTCTTTCTCTCTCTACCAATGTCATTAATGTCGACACCCCGGAGATTGCTCGATAATAACAACACTACGACCCGGTCCTCCCCCGACTCCCTCGACGCGGACGTGATCGTCATCCTGGTAGCCCTCCTGCTGGCTCTAATCTGCATCATCGGCCTCGCCCTCGTCCTCCGCTGCGCCTGGATCCGCCGCTCCACACCCCCCAACAAGGGCGTCAAGAAGGAAGTCCTCCGGTCAATCCCCAAGCTCGTCTTCCACCCCTCCCTCGCCCTCCCCTCCGACTGCCCCATTTGCCTCTCCGACTTCGAGGACGGCGACCAGATCAGGCTCCTCCCCCAGCTACGAAATTAATGCATGCCTCTAGCACTACTCCTAAGGGTGGTTCTTTAGACGAAGACACAGGAATCGACCGCTCTGATACCAAGTTGTAACGTCCCGAAACAGCGGAAGATTTAAAATTTCGAAATAACGAATAAAACTGACAACTCAAGGCGGGAACGTCACTAATATATAAATATAGAAATCCGGGTGCACCCAAAATACATGGAGTTTACAAAAGGTGTACAACTACAATCCAGATGAAAGAAATGAAAATACAAGTAGTCGTACGATCTCGCAAATGCCGAAGAGGATCCGACTCCAAAGCGCTCCGTCCTCGGTCACCACCCACCGGACCTACTGCGATCCTGAAAAAGATGCAACAACAATGCCTGAGTTTCCAGAAGGAAACCCCGTATACCAACTCACCTATATGCATGCATCACATAATGAACCTATCATACTAGTAGCATGTCATGGCATCAACAGATATGGAAAACAGTTCCCCCGAAGGGTAAAACAGGACATCAGTCCGACAATCAATCATCGGGTCTCCCGAAGAGACCTACTGCAGGCACATGCAGTCTAGTAGCCCGCGACATCGCACCCCCCACACGCAGCTACACTACACAAGGGTTCGGCAGGGAGCCTCTGTCACGTCTACGCGCCGATAGAAACAGATCTGTAAATCTCAGTGGTCGGGGCCACAGGGACCAACGGGGCCGTCGCCCGGAAGGTATAACAACATCATCTCGGTAGGTGCCCAGCCGAGGAAAACAACAAGCCGGCACAGCCTCGGCCCAACAATCATCATCGCCGGCACAACCTCGGCGGCATCACCGGCACAGCATCGGTGGTCCATCACAACGTCCGGCACAGCATCGGACGGGTCCAGACCGAAGTCTGCCAGGTCAACGGGCTCCACGAGCCGCGAACACCAACCGCGCCGCTATAAAAGCAGGGCAGCGACCTCCGTAGCCCCAAGGGCCGGTAGTCACCTCACCCAACGCCAGTTGCGTGCCCGCACAACATCAACACTGGGATCCGCGATCCCTCAGGCCTGCTATACTACAAAGTGCCAACAATCATCTCAAAAGTCACGGTCCATACATGGAGGTGACGCGTCCCGAACACCCACACTCTTCCCAACGGCGGTCCCTGGGCAGGCACGCATCACGCGCCCACCGTCACCTCCCGGCTCACGCACAAGGCGAGGACACGGGTTTCCGTGGACAAAGTTGGCGTTCAAAAGGGGAACCAGGAATTCTGTCCTGGGCCCAAACGGTCGACCGGAAGAGGTGATTCGGTCGACCGGTTCCAGGAAGGAATCAGTCGACCGTACTCCTAAAACGGTCTACCGCTGCGCTCAAAACAGAACCCCCAACGGTCGAACAAGGGTCTAAAACCGGTCGACCGAACGAGGTCAAAATCCGGAGTCTGGTCAACATTAAATTCCACTCTATCGGTCGACCGACTCAGGGGTCTCGGTCGACCGAAAACAGACAGGGTCAACCTAGTATTCTACGTCATCAAACGGTCGAACGTAAACATACTACCAGTCGAACAAACATGCAATCGGTCGAACGCAATATAAATCGGTCGAACAAACATGCAATACTAACAGGTACACTTAAGTTCCGGTCGAACACAACAAGGACCGGTCGACCGATAACAGGTAGAAAATCCCAACTCACCAGCAATAATGCACTACCGGTCGACCGCCCCAAGGCATCGTTCGACCGGTGAAGGTTAAAGTCGGGCAAACAGTGCTAAAACGGTCGACCGCCCTAAGGACCCGGTCGACCGTTGGTCGTCTTCAACCTCGCGCCAGCCGAGGATTTACGAAGAACGCGTCGCCGGAGAGGTCCTCGACCTCCCCCGACCGACCAACAACACCCTTCCACAAGGGTGAGCAACAAAATCACACTAATGAGCGGCATACCTTTCACCCGCGTGAAGTCGACAGTGCCGGAGCTCCTACGCCTCGCCTCCGGTAGACCTCGATCACGCGCCGCGCCTCTCCCGCACGCGCACCTTCCTCCGTTGCCGGTGACGCCTCCTCTGGTACAGCCGAAAAGAGGAAGAGTGAGAA
Organism: Triglochin maritima; assembly: GCA_963682175.1. Lineage (NCBI taxonomy): Eukaryota > Viridiplantae > Streptophyta > Magnoliopsida > Alismatales > Juncaginaceae > Triglochin > Triglochin maritima. The sequence continues at coordinate 20,569,791 of OY821779.1, forward strand.
CCAAGGTGAGTGAGGAAGAAGAGTTGGAGAAGAAGAATGGAGGAGAGAAGGTTTTTGCTTTTAAAACAAAACCCAACCCAAGGCAACACTCCCCACCATCCCCTACACTCCTAGCCCATACCTCCCTTACCTCCCATACCCTCTCACATCAACCCCACCTAATCCGGGTTTAACCCTCTAATCACGGTTTGGGTTCTAACAATCCACCCAACTTAAAAGGATTTCGTCCCGAAATCAAAGCAAACACTCACCGAAAAGCTCTGGATACTGCCTTCTGACATCCTCCTCAATCTCCCAAGTGGCCTCGCGCTCGCTGTGATGCTGCCACCTGACCTTCACCATCGGAATGGTCCTCCTCCTGAGCTGGTGATCCATGCGATCAACAATCTCGACCGGCCTCTCCTCGAGCGACAAGTCCTGCTGAATCTCTGGCACTGCTATCTCAATAACGTGCGACGGATCTGCCACATACTTCCTCAGCATAGACACATGGAAGACATTGTGCAGACCAGAAAACTGCGGCGGCAACGCAATCCGGTAGGCAACCTCTCCAACCCGGTCGAGGATCTCAAACGGTCCAACATACCTCGGACTGAGCTTCCCCTTCTTCCCAAACCTCATCACACCTCTGGCTGGGGAAATCTTCAGAAACACATGGTCGCCTACCTCGAAACTCAACTCACGTCTGCGTCGATCAGCATAACTCTTCTGCCTGCTCTGTGCTGTGGCCAGTCTCCTCCTGATCACATCAACCTTCTCTGAGTACATCTGCACAATCTCTGGCCCCACTAACTGCCTCTCGCCCACATCACTCCAGCATACCGGTGATCTGCAAGGCCTCCCGTACAGCGCCTCGTACGGCGCCATCCCAATACTCGAGTGGTAGCTGTTGTTGTAGGCGAACTCTATCAGCGGCAGGTGCTCATCCCAGTGCCCTGCCCAGTCCAGTGTGCATGCTCTCAGCATATCCTCCAAGGTCTGAATCGTCCTCTCTGACTGACCATCGGTCTGCGGATGGAACGCTGTACTGAATCTCAGACGCGTCCCCAAAGCCTGCTGCAGACTCCCCCAAAATCTGGAAGTGAATCGAGGATCTCGATCGGAGATGATGCTCACTGGCACTCCATGCATCCTGACTATCTCCTCCACGTACAACTTAGCTAGACCCTCCAAAGGCAACGTGGTCCGGATCGCTAAGAAATGCGCCGACTTGGTCAGTCGATCGACTATCACCCAAATCGCGTCGTGGAATCTCCTCGTCTTCGGCAATCCCGTGACAAAATCCATCGTCACGTGCTCCCACTTCCACTCAGGAAGCTCAATACACTGCATCGGTCCTGCTGGCCTCTGATGCTCAATCTTCACCTGCTGGCAGACCAAGCATCGCTCCACAAACTCTGCAATATCCTTCTTCATGCCCTTCCACCAGAAGTTCCGCTGCAGGTCCTTATACATCTTCGTGCTCCCCGGATGAATGGTGTATCTAGCTCTGTGTGCCTCCTCCATGATGTCATCTCTCAGCCCATCAACCTTCGGCACCCAAATCCGACTCCTGAACCTCAGACCACCATCAACCCCCACACTGAAATCTGATCCATCTCTGGAAGCCAACTGTAGCAGACCAGCTAACTCCTCATCCCCCTGCTGAGCCTGAACCAACCGTGAGACAGTCTGCGGCTCCACCCGAAGCCCAGCAATCACTGCTCCCTCTGAGCCCTCTGTGAACGGTCTCCACTCTGACAAAGCCTCGAGTAACCTCCACTCCTGGATGCACAGACTCGCAACTGAAACCTCCACCTTCCTGCTCAGCGCATCTGCAACCGAATTCGCCTTCCCCGGATGATAGGAAATGGTGAAGTCGTAGTCCTTAATGAACTCGAGCCATCTGCGCTGCCTCATATTCAGCTCCTTCTGCGAGAACAAGTACTTCAGACTCTGATGGTCGGTGAAGACCTCGAACTGCTCGCCATACAGATAGTGCCGCCAGGTCTTCAACGCGTGAACTACTGCTGCTAACTCCAGATCGTGAGTAGGGTAGTTCTTCTCGTGCACCTTCAGCTGCCTCGAAGCGTACGCGACCACCTTCCCATGCTGCATCAGAACACAACCCAAGCCTATCCCGGATGCATCGCTGTAAATCACGTAGCCTCCACTGCCACTCGGTAGCGTCAGAATAGGTGCTGTCGTCAATCGCCTCTTCAGCTCCTGAAAGCTGTCCTCGCACTTCTGGGACCAAACGAACTTGACGCCTTTCTGCGTCAATGCTGTCAGCGGCGATGCAAGTCTGGAGAAATCCTGGATAAAGCGCCTGTAATACCCTGCCAGTCCAACGAAACTCCTGATCTCCGTCACGCTCGTCGGGGCTCTCCACTGAGTCACTGCCTCGACCTTCGCCGGATCCACTGAAATCCCATCCGCTGACACAATATGCCCCAGAAAAGCCACCTGATCCAACCAAAACTCGCACTTCGTGTACTTGGCATATAGCTGCTGATCCCTCAAGATGCCAAGCACAATCCTCAGGTGCTCTCGATGCTGCTCCCGGTCAGGCGAGTATATCAAAATGTCGTCTACGAATACAACGACAAATCTGTCGAGGTACGGCTGGAAGGTCCTATTCATCAGATCCATGAATGCTGCAGGCGCATTCGTCAGTCCAAATGGCATCACCAAGAACTCGTAGTGGCCGTACCGCGTCCTGAAGGCTGTCTTCTGAACATCTGCCTCCCTGATCCGCAACTGATGATAACCCGAACGCAGATCGATCTTTGAGAACACTCTCGCCGTCTGCAACTGATCAAACACATCATCAATCCTGGGCAAAGGGTACCGGTTCCGAACGGTAACCTTATTCAGCATCCTGTAGTCGATGCACATCCGCAACGATCCATCCTTCTTCTTCACGAAGAGCACAGGCGCTCCCCATGGAGAAACACTCGGTCGAATGAACCCGGACTCCATCAACTCCTGCAACTGCTTCTTCAGCTCTGTCAACTCTGCAGGTGCCATACGATACGGTGCCTTCGACTGAGGTGTCGTACCCGCTACCAGCTCGATGCCGAACTCGATCTCTCGGTGCGGCGGTAACGCTGGAATCTCCGCTGGAAACACATCCGGGAACTCCTGCACAATCTCTATGTCCTCCAGCCTCCTCGTCTCAGGATCAGGAACTACCAGCGTGGCCACAAACGCTCTGCCTCCCTGCTGTATCAGTCTCTGTGCCTTAACCGCAGACACAATCAGACGACCCCCTCTGCTCCTCGCACCTCTGATCAGAACATCTGGCAAACCCTCCATCGGAATCAGGATCTTCTTCTCACGGCAAAAGACCCGCACGTCGTACTGGGACAGCCAGTCCATCCCCAGTATGACGTCGAAGTCTACCATCGGTAACAAGACCAGATCTGCCGGAAAATCGTGGTCTCCCGAAGCAACTGTGGTGCCGGGGAAAAAGCTCCCCACAGTGCCCACCTCACCCATGGGCGTGCTGACCTCCAAAACATCAGTCAGCAGCACAGGGGTCCGACCCAACTCGCCAGCAAACTTCTCCGAGATGAAGGAGTGAGTGGCGCCGCAATCAAACAACACACGCGCTACTGAACCAGAAACTGAAAGCGTACCTTCCACGACGGTGTTGGAGTCCCTCGCCTCCTCAGCCTGGATAGTGAAGACTCGCCCGGTCCTCCTGCTCTGGCCCGGTGCAACAACTGATCGACTGCCTCCGCCTCTGCCTACTGCTGGTGGTCCCGGCCTCCTGCTCGGCTCACCCTGCCTCTGAGGACAATCACGGACAAAATGTCCCATCTGACCGCATCCCATACAAGCTCCAGTCCGACGGGGACACTCCTGTCCTGGATGGAACCTCCCGCAGTAAGTGCACGCTCCAGACTGACGTGCTCCTCCTCCATCAAACCTGGGCCTCTTGCCCGGGTTCCCTGCTCCACGACCAGCTACTCTGCTGCCGGTGTTCACTGGCGCCTTCCGCGCCTCCTGAATACACTCCCTCTGGTCCTGCTCTATGATCGTAGCATGCTTCACCGCATCTGCAAGGGTCCGCGGCATACTGTTGATCACCCGAGAACGAAGCGGCTGCCTCAGTCCCTTCACGAACTTCCTCGCCCGCTGCTCTGGGATCACACAAATCTCAGGGCAGTAACGCTCCAAAGCGTTGAACCTGCTGATGTAGCTCGTCAGTGTCATGTCCTTCTGCTCTAGCGACATGAACTCCTCCCTCTTCTGATCCCTGACATGCTGGGGGAAGTACTGCTCATGAAACACCTCCAAGAACTCCTCCCAGCTCACGTCCACACGATCATCAAACAACACTGTGGACGTAGATCTCCACCAGTTGGCGGCCTCGCCATCGAACACGTAGGTGGCCAGCTCCACCATCCTCTCAGGTACTACACCAATAGCGCGGAAGATCTTCTCCATCCGGAAGACCCAGTCCTCTGCAACCTCTGGGGCCCTCCTGCCATCAAAAGTCGGCGGGTGCTGACGCATGAACCGATCGTGCTCAGCTCCCACCCCGCTCTGAGCGCTCTGAGCAGCCTGACGCTCCAGAAACTCGCCCAGCCTGTCCCACTGAGCACCTGAAGTGTCGTCACTGGGATCACGATCGCGTGGAGAACTCCTCACGCGCCTAGGTGCCATCTGTCACCACAACAATCAACAGATAAGCAACAATGCATGCATGAGCTACGAAATTAATGCATGCCTCTAGCACTACTCCTAAGGGTGGTTCTTTAGACGAAGACACAGGAATCGACCGCTCTGATACCAAGTTGTAACGTCCCGAAACAGCGGAAGATTTAAAATTTCGAAATAACGAATAAAACTGACAACTCAAGGCGGGAACGTCACTAATATATAAATATAGAAATCCGGGTGCACCCAAAATACATGGAGTTTACAAAAGGTGTACAACTACAATCCAGATGAAAGAAATGAAAATACAAGTAGTCGTACGATCTCGCAAATGCCGAAGAGGATCCGACTCCAAAGCGCTCCGTCCTCGGTCACCACCCACCGGACCTACTGCGATCCTGAAAAAGATGCAACAACAATGCCTGAGTTTCCAGAAGGAAACCCCGTATACCAACTCACCTATATGCATGCATCACATAATGAACCTATCATACTAGTAGCATGTCATGGCATCAACAGATATGGAAAACAGTTCCCCCGAAGGGTAAAACAGGACATCAGTCCGACAATCAATCATCGGGTCTCCCGAAGAGACCTACTGCAGGCACATGCAGTCTAGTAGCCCGCGACATCGCACCCCCACACGCAGCTACACTACACAAGGGTTCGGCAGGGAGCCTCTGTCACGTCTACGCGCCGATAGAAACAGATCTGTAAATCTCAGTGGTCGGGGCCACAGGGACCAACGGGGCCGTCGCCCGGAAGGTATAACAACATCATCTCGGTAGGTGCCCAGCCGAGGAAAACAACAAGCCGGCACAGCCTCGGCCCAACAATCATCATCGCCGGCACAACCTCGGCGGCATCACCGGCACAGCATCGGTGGTCCATCACAACGTCCGGCACAGCATCGGACGGGTCCAGACCGAAGTCTGCCAGGTCAACGGGCTCCACGAGCCGCGAACACCAACCGCGCCGCTATAAAAGCAGGGCAGCGACCTCCGTAGCCCCAAGGGCCGGTAGTCACCTCACCCAACGCCAGTTGCGTGCCCGCACAACATCAACACTGGGATCCGCGATCCCTCAGGCCTGCTATACTACAAAGTGCCAACAATCATCTCAAAAGTCACGGTCCATACATGGAGGTGACGCGTCCCGAACACCCACACTCTTCCCAACGGCGGTCCCTGGGCAGGCACGCATCACGCGCCCACCGTCACCTCCCGGCTCACGCACAAGGCGAGGACACGGGTTTCCGTGGACAAAGTTGGCGTTCAAAAGGGGAACCAGGAATTCTGTCCTGGGCCCAAACGGTCGACCGGAAGAGGTGATTCGGTCGACCGGTTCCAGGAAGGAATCGGTCGACCGTACTCCTAAAACGGTCTACCGCTGCGCTCAAAACAGAACCCCCAACGGTCGAACAAGGGTCTAAAACCGGTCGACCGAACGAGGTCAAAATCCGGAGTCTGGTCAACATTAAATTCCACTCTATCGGTCGACCGACTCAGGGGTCTCGGTCGACCGAAAACAGACAGGGTCAACCTAGTATTCTACGTCATCAAACGGTCGAACGTAAACATACTACCAGTCGAACAAACATGCAATCGGTCGAACGCAATATAAATCGGTCGAACAAACATGCAATACTAACAGGTACACTTAAGTTCCGGTCGAACACAACAAGGACCGGTCGACCGATAACAGGTAGAAAATCCCAACTCACCAGCAATAATGCACTACCGGTCGACCGCCCCAAGGCATCGTTCGACCGGTGAAGGTTAAAGTCGGGCAAACAGTGCTAAAACGGTCGACCGCCCTAAGGACCCGGTCGACCGTTGGTCGTCTTCAACCTCGCGCCAGCCGAGGATTTACGAAGAACGCGTCGCCGGAGAGGTCCTCGACCTCCCCCGACCGACCAACAACACCCTTCCACAAGGGTGAGCAACAAAATCACACTAATGAGCGGCATACCTTTCACCCGCGTGAAGTCGACAGTGCCGGAGCTCCTACGCCTCGCCTCCGGTAGACCTCGATCACGCGCCGCGCCTCTCCCGCACGCGCACCTTCCTCCGTTGCCGGTGACGCCTCCTCTGGTGCAGCCGAAAAGAGGAAGAGTGAGAACCAAGGTGAGTGAGGAAGAAGAGTTGGAGAAGAAGAATGGAGGAGAGAAGGTTTTTGCTTTTAAAACAAAACCCAACCCAAGGCAACACTCCCCACCATCCCCTACACTCCTAGCCCATACCTCCCTTACCTCCCATACCCTCTCACATCAACCCCACCTAATCCGGGTTTAACCCTCTAATCACGGTTTGGGTTCTAACAGCTAAGGCCAGGGAGGATTCCAACAGGGGTTCCTCCTCCTTCTTGCCTTAGTTATTTATTTTTGAGTTTTGATTTTTTGTTCTATTTCCTATCTTTGATTTGTCCTACACGAGCTTAATTATGAGATATGTACGTAGAATTTTAAAGAATTATTACAATATATATATATATGGAGTTCAGTTTTAGGATTAATAAATTCAAGATTAGAGAAATGCAATTTGTGGGTTTGTTGGTTACTTATTGTATAATCTTCTACTTTTCTGTCAGACATATAATTTCTTTGCCAACACCCCCCCCCCCCAAACTAAAATTGTAGTGATAAGTGTTGAAATTCAGATTTTATATTGAAAACACGAGAAAAGAATGACAATAACAAGTTGCTTTACAGATTAATCTCAAGCAACAACTTGATTGTTTGTTACATTACATGATTAGATGAGTTCAATTCGACAATGTTCTACACAAAAATGATAAGAAGTCTTAATTTTGTCCACTTGGTTACCGTCGGACTTTGAGTCGGCAAGAAACGTATACCGAGGAATTTAAGAAATTGAGGAGACCGTACGGTTTCTCTAAATCCATTGGCTTGAGTCAAGGGAGGCCATAGATTATGGTTGGTTGGTGATATTATAACACAAATTTAGTAAATGGACGGCTTCGATTTTTTGGTTGTCAAAAATAGACAATCGTTGTGTGGGACTAATTATCAATATTTGGATACGTGGTTCTGTCCTTCTCGTCCATACATGTGGGAGGGATTGAGGGTGTTGGAGTACTGTTGGTCTTGCGTGGTCAATTTTTTTCTTTGTGGTAAGTTTAGTTAGCAAAGGTGTGGTTTTTGTGGGCATTTGTCGGACATTTAGTTTCGTGACAAACCAATATAAACTCATGTATCTCTCGAATGGAATTGAATATTGTTAACTAACGACCCCCGTTTCTCAATCTATGAAGTGTATATTATATGTATTACGTTTGATACTTATACTGCAAAATGATTGAGCTTACAACTGTAGATTCGAGCCAATCATGTCTAATAACGTTTTATTAACAAATGATAAGATTATATAAAAAAAGGCATAGGCGATGTTTATCTCAGCGGTCACTAGTGCAGAATAGGCTTGTCCCAAAATAGACGTCGGCCGTTATAATCACCGACGTCTAGTTGGGAGAGGACCGAATGGACGTCGGTCCTTAGCGAGGCCGACGTCTATTGTGTACTATAGACGTCGGGTGTAGGAATACCAGGTTTAGCCGACGTCTATAGGGTATAGACGTTGACCTATAGACGTCGGTTGTTTGAGTACCTTGTGAATCCGACGTCTATAGGGTATAGACGTCGCCCTATTGACATCGTATATAATATACGACCGACGTCGGGTGTGGGAATAACACATTTAACCGACGTCTATAGTGTATAGACGTCGACCTTTAGACGTCGGTGTTTTAGTACCTTGTGAGTCCGACGTCTATAGGGTGTAGACGTCGGCCTATAGATGTCGGACGTAATGTAAGACCGACGTCTATAGTCTATCCACATAGACGTCGAGGTATAGACGTCGTCGTTATATAACATTCGACATCTATATGTCTTAAAGAAATCGGACATACGCATTTTCTTTCATTCATTTCAGACGAAACCCACCCAAACCCTAGCCGGCCCGCGACCGAACTCTCCTCCGCGACCGATCTTCGACCGATCCGCACCGTCTCCGGCACCGCAGCGAGCTCCCAAGCTCTCCTCCACTTCTCCGGCCCTCTTCTCCTTCTTCCTCCGTCTTCCTCCGTCTTTCTCCACATGTAAGTTTTAAGTTTGTTTTTTGTTGTTTAAGTTCGTCTTCCTCCGTCCTCCGTTTTTCTCCACATATTATTTCTAAGTTAGCCTTCATCTCGTGTCGTTTGCATCCGTCACCGCACCATCTCGTGTCGTTTACAGCCGTCACCGCACCATCTCGTGTCACCGAACCACAAAGAGCTCCTCCGGCATCACATCTTTCCCCTCCTCTGGTTCGTGCTTAACCACCTGTACAAAAATCATATTGTTTGATTTGGTTCTCATGGTGTTCGGATATGTTTAGATATGTTTAGATTGTGGTGTTTAGAAAGATTCTTTAACCTGTAAAAATATTTGATATGTTTAGATATGTTTAGATATGTTAAGAAAGAGTGAAGATCCCATGAAAACATACACTACTTATATAGAGATATTGGTGAAGAATTTTCAACAAAGTTTATTGGTGAAAACAAAGTTTGGTTGACTAGAATGGAGTGTGATTGTGTGAATGTTTAATTCATTTGATTTGACTCATTCATTGGATTGATTTGGTTTGGATTGAGTTGGGTTGGTTGGATGATTTAAATGAGTATATATGACTTGGATTGGTTTGGTTTGCTATCTTAGATTTGTAATGTAATGTGAATGTGATGTAATGACTTGGATTGGATTGGTTTGGTTTGGTTTGATTTCAGGATTTTAAGAATTTTACATATCAAATTTTAAGTGGAGGTTCTGCCAAAATTTCAATAAAATTTTATTCCCAATTATTATTAATAACATGATAGTTTGTGTTTAAAATGTTTTTCTGTCAATCCAAGTAATTATTTTTAATACTTGCTTTTAATATTTTAAATGTTTATTGCCTTAATTTTTTGAATTTTTAATATTATGATAATAACTCATTGCCCCCTTAAACAACTTGGCCTTTAATAACCCAAAGCAAAAGATTAGACAATATTTGCTAAGTCATTCATCATATAGGATTTGCATGCATTGTATTTTTCTATTATTTACGATTTCTGTCGTAGATTGCTGGCCTAAGGTACATACTATCTTTCACTCATCATTCATTACAAAGCACGCATTAGTTAGTAGGACTTGCATTGGAACAAGAGTGAGGTGAGTGTTTGTTTGGTGTGTTGTTTGTTAGATTAAGGTATGAAAAACACTTAGGGGGCAGTCACCTATAGGAGATGAGGTAGGGGATTTCATCACCCTTTCCTTGGCCCAGAAACCACTTAATAAAAGAGCCTTAATAAAATCAATTAGACGTTGGCCCCTAGGATTTTCGGACGCATTAAGGAGAGGAAACCGTTTAAGACCGTTATGGCCTGAATGTCGTTGCCCATCTAGTCTCCCTGAGATTTTAGGAACCTCCGGGTTCTTGATTTCCTATAGATTAGTGGTCCTCGATGTTTAAGACCGTTTCGGCCTGAACGTCGTTGCCCATCTAGTCTCCCTGAGATATTACGGACCTCCGGGTTCTTCATTTCCTACAGACTAGTGGTCCTCGGTGGGACCTCGAAGTTAGGCGTCGTCTATTACTAAGGACCTATAGGGGACTTTAGGCTTGTTTTGGCATTGATTGCTTAGTTAGATTTCTAACGTTCCTTATTCCACGCTAGATTAAGGACTTCATCTCTTCTCCTCTGAGTCATTCTTTTCTCATCTTAATGTCTCTGAATCTTCTCATCTACGAACACATTCTTTTAAATTGAAATTTTATTTCTTTTCTACAATAATAACTATCATTTTTGCCTCTGTTTAGATTGAAATGGATCGAGAGTGGATTGTTTCAAACAGATTGAGTGATGAGTATGAGAACGGAGTGAATATGTTCTTAGAGGTTGCCAAAAAACATTCTAAGAAAATGAAAGACAGCGACATGGCGTATTGTCCATGCAATAAGTGTCATAATATGTCAGTGTTGGCTTTTCGGAAAATGAAAGATCATTTGTTTGAGAAAGGTTTCGACCCAAATTACAGACGGTGGATATGGCACGGTCAAAATGAATCATTTAGTCATTCGAAGAATAATGGAGAAGACGTTAGTGTGGAAGATCACTTAGAGGAAATGATTCAGGATATGGCTGAAAAGTTTTCGTCCAACCCCGATTTACTTGGTAATTTGTTGAGTGACAATGAGAATCCATTGTATAAGAATTGTACCAAATTCACTAGATTGTCAGCGGTGTTGAAGTTGTACAATTTGAAAGCTGGAAATGGTTGGTCTGATGTGAGTTTCACATCAATGTTGAAGTTAGTGAAAGAGATGCTTCCAGATGGTAATGAGTTGCCAGATAGAACTTATGATGCAAAGAAAGTGTTGTGCCCTATGAGAATGGAATATAGGAAGATACACGCATGCCCGAACAATTGTATATTGTATAGGGGTGAGTTTGAAAACTTACATTCCTATCCCAGGTGTAATGTTTCAAGATACAAAATGACACGTAGTGGACCAAACCACAATGAAGAGGCCGATGAGATGAAAATCAAAGGACCTCCTGCTAAGATTTTGTGGTGTCTTCAGATAATACCAAGGCTTAAACGTTTGTTTGCGGGTAAAGAGGATTCCAAGAACATGACATGGCATGCTGATCGTGAGAAACCAAATGATCAGTTGCTACGTCACCCTGCAGATTCACCTCAGTGGAAAAAAATAGATTTCGACTTTCCTGTGTTTGGTGAAGAATCCAGGAATGTACAACTTGGACTCTGTACTGACGGAATGAATCATTTCGGTAGTTTGAGTAGCATTCACAGTTCTTGGCCCGTTCTGCTTGTAATTTACAATCTGCCCCCGTGGTTATGCATGAAACGCAAATATATCATGTTGTCCTTAATGATTTGTGGTCCGAAACAACCTGGAAACGACATCTATGTGTATTTAAGACCTTTAATTGATGACCTAAAGAGATTGTGGGATGACGGAGAGTCAGTTTTTGATTCTTATCGTCAGGAGTCGTTCGTAATGCGGGCAATGATATTTTGAACGATTAATGACTTTCCAACTTATGGTAATCTGTCTGGATATTCAGTCAAAGGTCATAAAGCATGTTCTTTGCAACTAGTTAGTGGTTCTAAGACTGTCTATCTCGGTCATCCGAGATTTTTGCCGAACTCCCATCCTTATCGTAGGTTGAAGAAGGCATTTAACGGAAAATAGGAGTTTCAGAATCCGGCAGTTGAAATCAGCGTCGAAAAGGTGTATGAACGTGTAAGGAACATTGAATGTGAATTTGGAAAACCGTACAAACGAGCAAACGACAAAAGTAGTTGGAAAAAAGATCCATATTTTTTGATCTCCCTTACTGGAAAACTTTAGAAGTTAGACATTGTATTGATGTAATGCACGTAGAGAAAAATGTTTGTGATAGTCTTGTTGGCACTCGGTTGAATATAGCTGGTAAAACCAAAGATGGATATAATGCAAGACTTGATCTTGTTGATATTGGTATACGAGCAATGTTGGCACCAGAGAAGAAACGAGATCGGAATTACTTACCTCCAGCTAGTTATACATTGTCTAGAAAGGAGAAAAGAATTCTCTGTCAGTGTTTGCACGATGTAAGGGTTCCACAAGGTTATTCTTCAAATATCAGTAGTCTTGTTGTTATGAAGGATTTGAAACTTGTGGGGATGAAGTCTCACCATTGTCACACTTTAATGCAGCAGTTGTTACCTGTAGCACTGAGATCCATATTACTGAAAGATATTAGACATGCAATAATAAAGTTGTGTTCCTTTTTCAATAAGATTTGCAGTAAAGTGGTCGATCCTGTGCAGTTAGATAAGTTACAGAATGAAATTGTGGTCACATTATGTCAGTTGGAGATGTTTTTCCCCCTACTCTTTTCGACATTATGATTCATCTTGTTATTCATTTGGTTAGAGAAGTTAAATTATGCGGACCAGTTTTTTTAAGGTGGATGTATCCTTTCGAGCGTTATATGAAAGTGTTGAAAGGTAATTGCAAAAATCGTGAAAGACCAGATGCTAGTATTGTTGAAGGATACATAGCTGAGGAGGTTATCGAGTTTTGCACTGGATACCTAGCAAACACCAAAACTGTTGGACTTCCGAAGAATCGTCATGATAAACGTGCCGATGGTAAGGGACACGTGGGTTGAAAATGTTAAATCCAAATGGCGACGACTTAATGACAGCATATTTTTATGTGTTGTGCAATTCGAATGAAGTTCAACCTTACCGAAATGAACACATGAAGTTTCTAAAGGAAAGAAATCCTTTGTGGAGTGATCAACAAGTAATTAATAGTCACAATAAGAATTTCATCTCTTGGTTCAAAAATCTAACATACAAGCGTGATGTTTCTGAGACAATACAGTGGTTGGCTTACGGTCCGCATTCTGTTGTTATAAGTTACAGTGGTTATGATATCAATGGATATTCTTTCTACACAGATTGTGAAGATGCGAAAAGTGCTGTTCAGAACAGTGGCGTCACCTTAATAGCAGAGTCTTTGCATGTGTCTAGTTCTAAAGACAAGAATCATGTGTACGCCGACATGTCCTATTACGGTGTAATTGAAGACATATGGGAGCTAGACTTTGTTAAATTCAAAGTACCTATATTTAGATGCAAGTGGGCTGATAATAAAAAAGGAGTTCGAGTGGATGACTAAGGCTTCACTTTAATTGATTTTTCAAAAAAAGGTATAAAGGAGAACCTTTTATTCTAGCTTCCCAAGCGAAACAAGTCTTCTATGTGGCTGATCCATGTGATAAGAAATGTGCAATAATTTTGGAAGGGAAGAAAAAAAATTGTATCAGATGATAGCCTGATCGAGTATGTACACGAATACGATGACTAAAAACAATTTCGTCGGATGCTATTTTTTTGTCCAGGTTTAGGAATAGACGACGGCTGTTTTAATTAGCCGACGTTTATTCCTCTGAAGAAAGGAATAGACGTCGGCTGTAGTATGAATCTGACGTATATTCATTAGGAATGGGCGTCGAATGTTAGTTCACCAACGTCTATGACTAAAGAATATACGTCGTCTGTTATATCACCGACGTCTATCACTAAAGAATAGACGTCGGGTGTTGTATGGACCGACGTCTATGCGTTAACGAATAAACGTCAGCTTCTACGTATAGCTGACGTATATTCTTTAGGTATAGACGTTGGCTATACGATAGCCGACGTCTATGTATAGACGACACACACATAGACGTCGGATAGGGGAGTGCTTATATCCGACGTATATAGCCCCGTACATCTGACGTATATTTCCTTTTCTATAGTAGTGGGTCGATGTGTATCTCAGTGGTCTTTGGGTCGGACTCTCTACTGGAGAAGAATTCCCATGTGTTAATATTGGAAAATAAAAAAAAGAAAATATTGAATGGCTTGACAGTTGAATGACAAATGGGAATGAGAACTTATATTTATGGATCTGGTTTATGATTACACTTGCTTGAGTATCAAGTTACATAAGTTTGGAGTTCAAGTTACAAAAACTTGTGGAACCCTTAATCTAAGTAGGCCTAATACAAAACTCCATGTTGACCCCATTGGGCATAGAAGTAAATATTAAGGTACATCATTGAATGACCTCTTAAGGGAGATCATTTAATGACCTTTTAAGGGGCCTTGTGGTCTAAAATTCCGCCGCGAGGGAAGGGGGTAGCAGCCAGAATGAGCTTGGACTAGAGATAATTGAAGTGGTAAATGCATAGAGGCTTAGTTGGAAGATCTGCTAGTTGGTCTTGTGTGGATCCAAACGGGAGATCTAGCTGCTTGGTCACAACTAGAGTTGTAAATGGTAACCGATTATCTAAGTATTTGATTCAAAAATTACAATTTGGTTGGTATTTGGTAAAGAAGTTTTTACAGAATAACTTTTTGGTATTTGGTATTTGGATACGAAATTGGATACGAAATGGTTCAAGTATTTGGTATTTGGTATTTGGATATGAAATTGGTTTTATTTTTTTTCCCGTTTTCAAATTCGGATACGAATTCGGATATAGGTCAAACCATATCCGAATATCCGGAAATACCAATTTTAGCATCCAATATGTGGTTATTAATATTTGTATTGTGAGTTAATAAAAAATAAAGTTATTTCCTTTGTAAATATAAACATAATATATATACAAAAGTGTTGAGAATTCCAAAGGTTTTGTGGATGATTCACCTTCCTTAACCCCCAATAGCTTAAGTAGATTTTACTCTTATTAATATGGTGTAATTTCATTTATTTTGGTTGTAACCCGTAGTACATCCTCACCCTATATATAGGGGACTATTGTACATATTTGGTGATAAGAAAATGAAATACATATCTATCTTCTCTCCAATATTTTCTTCTTTAGATTGTTTGTTTTACAACACGTTATCAGCACGATAGTTTCTTGTATGATCGACCGGAGCATGAGCTGATTATAATCTTAGTAATTTCCCAACAAAAAAGGTTATTGTTTTGAGATTTTATATATTTCAGGGTTTTCTCATGCATGCTTTTGTTTATGCACGTAATTGATGATTTCTGAATTGTGTTGACAATTAGTCATGACACACATCAATATTTTATTTGGAATATTTCTTGCTCACAATATTATTCATGTTATATGTAAATCTACAATTGTACTTTAGCATTTTCTATTCTTGATTCCCTTAATGAAAAAGAGAGAGTTAATTGAGACTTTATAATTTATGTATTTTTTAAAGGTTTCTTCACATGTCTCAATAACTCAAGAAATCCGTTTTCAGTTTGCTCGTTGTAGATCCACGAGTTTATGAGTACATGTACATCTTATTTGAACCTTAATTTGAACAATATTCAAGGCAGGTATTTCAAATCATTGTTTTGCCTAGCTTTAGTTCTTCACTTGTTGTATATCAATATATGTCGTCAAAGATCAATTTTATCGGTGCATGGTTTCAAATCTCAGTTTTCTTTAGTTTTGGTGCCTCTGGTGCTTAATATATTGGTATTACAATATTATAATATAATCTCAGAGTTCTTAAGTTTACAAATGAGAAAACTTCCTAATTCTTCTTTGATGTTGTCTTTCTACAATCGAACTCTGATTTGAGTGTTTAAAACTCGATTTTATGGTTACAACGTGGTCATTGAATTATATACATGTGGGCTGCTTAAATATATGTTCCCAAAAAGAAATATTATTAATTGCAATTGACATTAAACGGATTTCATTATTATATTAATCAAAATATGGAAGGATGATATTTTTTAGAGCCTTTGAAACTTGATTTGAAATATGGCTCGCTGTAAATGATATTTGGGGTTAAGGTTCTTATAAATCTAAAATATTTATAATGTGCTAAAAATGGGGGAAATGAGTTCTACCTCATGTGGCTTTTTATAGATTCACTTGCTTGATATTTACAATGTATATGAGTTTAAAAGGGGGTAATAAGTTGCATAGACCAATTATACTTAATGATTGTATGTTATGACTTTTAACTTTATACTTGACATCTTAGATAAGAATGACGTCTTATCATGGATTATGCATGTTGAACCCAACCCATTCTCTTTCAAAATTTCAATGACTAGAGAGAAAAAAGGCATCAAATCAAGATAAAGAGGAGGTTGTAATTTTCTTTTACTATCCTATTTGTTAAAATGATATAAAAGTATTATGATTTAATCTCATGTCTATTTTTGTGGTTGGACAAAACATCAAGTTATTGATCAAAATTCCATGATTTCTCGATCCAATGAAACATGAAAATAAATAGTTACATATTTAGTAGTGCTTCTAAAATTGAATGATATATATCTCATGCAATTTGTATTGATTCACTTGCTTAGTATAAGTTATATGAATTCTTAGTATCATGTTGATTAAAAGAGTATTTGTAAAGTGGTTCAAGCATGCGATTATTACTTGTTAATTTTCATGCATCACATGCTCATTCACAACTATTACAAGCATTCATCTCGTGAGTACATAATTTTCATTTTGATAGATGTATATATATAATAAAATGTACTATATTATAGTGGAATTCAAATTACCAAGTTACAAGTGATCATTTTTATTGAAAATGATATGTATTGGCCCAGAAGGCGAATATCTTGTGATCATTGTTATTGAAAATGAAATGCATTTGCCCAGAAGGCGAATATCTTAATATTCATAAAATGCTACTATACAAAGATTTAGAGATTATTCATTTAAAGAGGGTTAGGAAATTCTATGATAATCCCTGAAGGATTCATATGACCATCTAAACGACGTGCAAATAGCTAATTGAGTAAAAATACACGTCGATCTCTAAATCAAACCCTATGACCAGAAGTTCATAGATATATAGAGATTAGTAGTAAAAGAAGAAGAAAAATTATTGATCACTTTACAAATTAATGACCCAATACTCTTTTGGGTTATGCATCATCGATTATTGAAGGTTATGAGAGTTGTTGGAAAATCACGATACCTTTCTTGTTTTTTTTGGTGTGCCGGAAGTACACACTACAAAGTATCGTGAAAAAGAGAGCATAAGCAGTGGACTAAATTTTGTGCAAATAAGAAGTATGAAATAAAGATGGCATCAACGAGACGAAACATGCCCAGAAGTGCCTAAATAAAATCATATCTTATATTAATTATGGATGTCATCATTGGTATTGTTTTTGTGAAGCTTTAGATAATTTTGTTGACTACTATCACGACCAAAATGAGGTCAAATTTGTCAACTGATTTGCACAATAAAATGAGAGTCATTCTGTTTTTTTAAAATATCTCTCAATATTGATCATTATGGAATCTTCAAATTTATACATGATATATTAATGTGCATATATATGTACTAATATTATTCATTAATTTTTATGGTTGATATACATCATGTAATGAATCTTCCCCTATTTTACTTGTACAATAATGAATAAATTGTTTCCCTCCTGCGATTTAAAGCTCCTCAAGAGCTAAGTTTTATTGTCCAATCCAATAATTATATATATATGATGTACATTTTCTGACATTAGGGGGAGAAGCTAGAAGCTTAAAGAATGTCAAGAAAATGTACTATATTGAACTTGAAGTTCATAAAAGAATATATGTACAAGTATGATTGAACCTGAAGTTCATAAAATCATTATCTTGCAATATCTAGCAAGTAATTGTCATACATTTTTATTGATCACAAAAGAACGACTAAGACTTATATTACTAGACATAAATCACATAATATAAAGTGGAGATCTCCACATGATGAAATATATTTGAGTTCAACCAACGCTAGAAGCGTGGACCATAACATATATTATTTGTGGAAATGAAATAAAAGTTAGTCACTCTCATTGCACCTCCTGAAGAGGTTATTCCTGAAGAATATAAACCCATAAAAAAATGCAGCTGCTAAAAAAAGATTAATGAAAATTACGGTGATACAAAACGGTCAAATCCTAAAATTTTGGGAAACGATGAGGATTTGATTATTATTGACGTAAAACTTGCAATCAACTATATATGTTGATACGAGAGATATTAAATAGTTATTAAAATTATTGTCGACAATTCATTCGCCTTCTTAATAGCATGCTATCTCAAGAAAAGAAAAATGGATCCAAAACCTATGATATTATAAGAATGCCAAAAGCATTCGTATTTGATATAAACAAAAGAAGGCGAACAATATAATAAACTCGCTGAATAAATATATTATTTGGACCTATTGTCCTGATTTCTGAAATTATATCCCTGAAGGATAAAAAATAGAAATCAGAAAAACATGTGATACATTATAAAGCGAGGAGTAACATAAGGGTATTCGCAGGACCCAACATCCATCGTGATGTTACTCATTCTCTCGTAATATTGATAATACGTTCTGTTACATGATCAATATGATATGCATATAAGATATGTCATAAGTCACTTAATATTTGTACTAATATGAGAGTCCCTGAAGGACTAATATGACAAAATATATTATATGATGACAAGAATCAAAAGATGCACTATACAATTTTTGAAAAGATCACTACATGAAGAAACAAGTAAGAGTGTGCATATAACCTCTTCAATCAAAGTCATCATGAAGAATGATGCGAAGTTGATTTTAGTCGTCCATATGTTTCATCCAATAACAAAAGTTATTGTTATTTATTATATTTATAACATGCTTGATGTCGTAGGACCTCCAACAGAGTTTTTGAAAACTCATGAAATATTTAATGGACTATTTTTTTGAATAAATGACCTGAGAAAACTCAATTATTTTTCGACCTGAAGTTCGAACATTCTCTGGAAGAGAATTTGTACAATGATTCAATTGTAGAAAGTGAATATTGTAGAAAAAATATATTCTACTTAATACTCACATTGAAATGACACTAAAAAAGGACATCTATTGTATATCAACAAAGATCCAATTGTATTAGGACCTGAAGTTCCTTATCAAAATGTCATGAACATTTTCTTATAACTTGAAACCTAATAAGGTTCACAGTAAATGTTTTATCTAAGCATAATGTTCATCTGAAAATATTTAGATGACGTTCAAGGATCTACCAATTCTAGTCATGCGATAAAGATCTACGTTAGCAATGTTTCTTATATGTCCGATCCACATCAATTACTATCACAAAATTTTGGTGTCATTGCGTGGAGTCATTACAATTTTATGCAAGTTGGTGAATCAGTTATTGATTCTTACATTCTTGTATCGCTATGACATTAATATAATTACGAGACATCTTTAAATTGTCCATAAGTAATATCTTTTGAGGTAACATATTCATATTTTGCAAAAGTTACCACAATTTGTATTACTCCCACCATATTATTTGATAAAAATTGCGCAAACATATTTCACAATCTTATTATCTAAGTGAAATATAATAAATATTCATTAAATCCCTTAAACTATCATGTATTTGTTTATTGAATCCCCATTCAATTTTATGTTTAAGGACTTCGTAAAATATATTCGTAAGTTTGGTAAACTACGAATAAGGGGAAGCGAACTTGTATTTATCGTCCCTGAAGGACGGATATCCATGAAGGATAAAGCCCGGAAGACTTGTAGTTGCTCTCTTTTTCCCTTTTTCCAATTTTTTTCCTAAACAGTTTTATTGGTTAAAGGTTTTCAACGAGGCAGCTTGTGCAATTTTGTTAGCGTATTTTATGCACTCTTTTCCTTAGCTACTTTTTCCCACAGGGTTTTGTAGTAAGGTTTTTAACTAGACATAAACATAACGCATATTATCTAAGGGAGTGTTATAAATGTATGTTGAATTGAGGCGGAAAATTATACGGTGCACTCTTTTTCCTTCACCAAGTTTTTGTCCCACAGGGTTTTACTTGGTAAGGTCTTAATGAGGCAGACCGATCAAGTGACAATTGATCAGATCCAATCAAGCGAGAATTTGGCAGATTTATTTACAAAGTCATTGCCCACCAAAGTCCTTAAGAAGTTTGTCTTCAAAATTGGTGTTCAATGTATGTTGAAGTGGGGGGAAGCATCATACGCGTTGCACTCTTTTTTCCTTCACCAAGTTTTATCCCTACGGGCTTTTCTTGGTAAGGTTTTTAACGAGGCAGCATCCTTAGCGTATAAAGGTGATCATCCAAGGGGGAGTGTTGAGAATTCCAAAGGTTTTGTGGATGATTCACCTTCCTTAACCCCCAATAGCTTAAGTAGATTTTACTCTTATTAATATGGTGTAATTTCATTTATTTTGGTTGTAACCCCTACTACATCCTCACCCTATATATAGGGGACTATTGTACATATTTGGTGATAAGAAAATGAAATACATATCTCTCTTCTCTCCAATATTTTCTTCTTTAGATTCTTTGTTTTACAACAAAAAGCATATTATAATATAATTCTCTTAAAATAACTTTCCAAAATATTTTAGATTATACACCAAAAGATATATATTAAAATATGTTATTTGAATTCGAACATTATCCAAATTCGAAAGTTCTCATATTCAAATATGAAATTGGTAAGCTATAAAAATTTGAATTTGAATTCAGATTTGTTATGCTTAATGGAATTCGGATACAGGTTATACCAAATTCGAAAATATCCATTTACATCCCTAGTCACAACCCTTTTTTCATGGATTTTCACTCATTTCATTTTTTAATTATCTTTCTATATTTGGTGCTGCGTTGACCTTTCGAGAATCTGTGCACCTTACAACTTCCAAAGGAGGAATGACTCGTCTATGTTATATCAATCATGATGTTTATCATTGTTGCAAAAAAAAAAACCTACAGAATGATAATAAATATGGTAGCTTGATTCAGAATTTCATTTAATATGTTATGGGTTAGGCCTTTGTGGAACATCTAACATATGTTTTACGTGATAATAACCCATTTTGGAGAATTTATAAAAATGTTTATGCTCATATCTAGGAGAATTATGATTTAAGGTGATTTAAGGTTATATTCATGTTTTGATCTCGTATCAAGAGACTCATTGGCAGTTTGAGACCTCATGCCAGGAGGGGTTTCCATTTATTGTGTTTGGACCAGGACGATGTGGATTATCTGATCTTTATATGCATAGTTTAAATCCATTTCAATGAATTTATAAGACATTTCGAGCTCGTGTATATCAATGAGCCATATGATTTTGAGGTGGTATTGGTATTTTTATTTCCAATATGTATTTTGGTATTTTGATCTCGTGCTGAGAGACCACACGAACTGTCTGTCCTCCTATCCGAGATAAAAGCATTATGAATTTGAAGTGGTATTGGTATTTTATTTGCAATATGTATCAATATTAATTTGGATCTCGTATCAAGAGACCGCTTGGACATGGTCTATCCTCTTATCTAGGAAGAAGACATTTCAGGTTTTTTGTAACGTCTCTGAAAACTACAAGGGAAATTTTAAATATGAAAACTCATGAATTGAGACCAGAGAAACACAGTGACATTATTCATAACTCAAAAGGTGCACCATTGTATAGGAGTTTCCAAAAGTATGATTACATCAAAAGAAAGTACAAATACAAGTAATCATAACAACCTAAGGAATAAGACAAGAGGATCTGGTTCTGGTGGGCTCGTCCTCACTCGCCACCCACTCAACACCTAAGGAGGTCCTAAAATGCAAACATGAAACATTAATACCTGAGTTTCCATAAGGAAACCTTGTATACTAAATTCACCTACATGTATATGAATATATAGTGCAAAGAACCTATCATACTAGCATATCATGACATACAAGAGTGCAAAACATAAAACCTTGTCCTTCCAGGGTACTAAAAGACATAAATCCTACCAACAACATCTGGTCCCACAAGGGTCCCTACCGCGGGCAGATGCGGTCTTCGGAGGTATGCTTACACAAGGTGAACAATCAGTTACTCTCACAAGCTGGTATCTTGGTTGCTCACACAAGCTGAAACATTGGTTGCTCACACAAGCTGAAACACGATCCATCAATACTATGGGACACATACACCAAGTATCCACACCTTTCCACACGGTGATCCTTGGGTAGGCACGATCATCACACCTACCGTCATCTCCCAGTACACGCACGAGGTGAGGACACGGGTTTCCGTAGATAAGGTGACATCATCAAAGGAAACATGAAATTCAATACTAGGCACCAACGGCCGACCGAAAATGGCAAAGTGGCCGACCGCTCCTCTTCAAATCAGAAGAGGGTTCGAACTGCCACCCAGCCGGTCGAACGAGTCATACTTAAAAATGGTCGTACAAAGGTAATCGAGCGATCAACCATTTAGCAGGTCTAAGCCAGGAAAACATAAAATAAATTAAAGCAATAGTCGAATGGCAAAGATGTCCCGTCCGACTGAAAATAGCAGGGTCTTCCCTTATTCCACAAAATCATAACAGGACGAACAACACACGAACCAGTCACACACTAGGGTAGTACACTTAAGTTAACGGTTGAACTCTAGGTCTAGGGTGGTTGACCGTTTGGAAGGTCTAGGCCCGAACCGACTTATTTTATGATGCAACCGGTCCAACACAAGGCATACCCGTCTGACCAAAATAACATAGTCTTCTACTTCCTGCCAAATATACGCAATTGGTCGACCGCTGGCAGGCATCATCCGACCGGTGTGGTGCAAAATCTAGCAATTACACTACGACCGGTCGACCACCAAGAACATTGGTCGACCATTTCTCTATAGAAACCTAGCTGCACCTCATCACCGATGAGGACTCGGGCCTCTGGTGATGAACCAAACCCCTCACACACCTCGTGTGAGTAACTTAATTGAACTTGGCATACCTTTCATGCTCGTCGAAGCTTCCAAACATCGCTGACGTTCTCCACTTCACTTTCTTACACTCCGGCAATCCCCACAGCGAGTTCCACGCCAATCCCGTTCACAATCTCTGTCGACCATGCCTTGCCAAGCTCTCCCTTTGATCGCCGTTCATCGCCACTTGCCAGATTAAGAGAGAGAGAGAGAGAGAGAGTTGGGAGAGTGAGAGTGAGAAGTAAAGGAGAAGAGAAACGTTTTCTCCTAATAAACCCTCACCCCTAAAACCACCAACCAGCACTCAACATCTCACCCCACACCAAACACATCAACCCATTTCTCCTCAAATTGCCAAAGAACCCATTAACCTAACTAAGCATGATTAGTCCTCCTAATTTGGTTTAGGTCCTAACACTTTTAACTATGAGAGTTATCATTTTGAAGTGGTATTGGTATTTTATTCTTTCCACCAGGGAGGAATACAAGATCTCCACCTACTTGTACGACTGGCATAGATGTCCACGCACGTACATGCATGGGATGATACACTCAAAGTTTCTTTACATACTGTATGATTGATATCAGAAATTAAAAAAACAAGTGCATGGTTGCATTGAAGCAGTGACAAGTACGGGTCGATCCATAGGGAGCTAGAGCGAGTTGTTGTCGACCATACTGAAGTGAGAAAAGAAAATGAAGAGTGAGTGTACGTATCGACACTAAATTACGCTAATTAGAATTTCTAAAATAAATATGACTAATCTCATAGGAGGTAGAGAATGCGTACAACAATGTAGATATGTGAAGTGTGTGTGTAAAATTATGCTCTCATGACATGAATTAATATGGAAATCTATCATAGTCATAATCCTTAGTGTGTTTGCACATGAATTAAGATTTATCATCATTATTAAAACATACAAGATACTACTCAAGATAAGACTAAAGATAACCACATGCTCACATGTCAATCTTGTTTCTTTATCCACAATTCAATCGTATCCTCACCTCATCATTCCCCATTAAGTGGGTCCACTAGCCAAAGCATGTACTAAGCATCCATTAGGATCATTAACACATCAAAGGAGAGAGTGAGAAGCTCATCAAATTGGCTATAGAAATCATTTAAAGCCCCAAGATTAAGATTGAAGACGTACCCACTAATCTAACTATATTCACACTTTACATCATTCTCCAACCCCAATGTGGATGGACTATAAACTAATCCTATTAAAACAATGAAAGCAACAAAACAAGAATATAAAATGAAATCTAAATATAACTAAGGAAATGGAATATAAAGACAAGAACACGGAAATAAAGCTTGGTTAATGAAGAAGATTACAAATGATGATTTTCTCCACTCCACCACTACTCTACTATGCTAGAAATAAACCTACTCAAAGGAAGAGAGGGAAAAAAGGGAAGGAAGGGTTACAAGTCCATTTATAGAGGATTGGAAGGTTTGGATGAAATTCGATGGTTGTAATCAGAAATGGATGGTCCGGAATTCTCTTACCCTCATACGTGACTCACTCCAGAAATATGAGCGTCAAGAACCAAACTCTATCCTCTAGTGGAAGATTTAGATCCACCAATAGTGGCTCCGTTGGCTATGATTCGCCCAAGCATTCAACAGTGATTGATACGTTTTAATTAACCGTAAGTGCACGACCACGTTGAAGCGGTGGCAAATACGGGTCGATCCACAGGGAGGTGTGTCGACTTCAGTTTGTACGAAGGTGAGTGGGAAAGAAAGGATATAAAGGAGTTATGATCAAAGACTACACTACAATGCAAAAGTAAATAGACAATAAGCAATAAAACTAAACCCCAAAGGGGGTAGAGAAAAGAGTGTGAATACAAAGATATGTGTATGTGTGTGTGTTCAATTAAGCTCATCACAATATGTAGTGCATGAAAATCATAAAACTACATCCAACTTTGTCTCCACATGAAATAAGATAAGATCATATCATTAAAACATACAAGACAATAATTGGAACGAAGCTAAATGAACTCATGTATAAAGACTAGACCTTACTATGCCTCCACATGAAATAAGATAATACAATATCATTAAAACATACAAGACATTAACCAAGGTAAAGGCAACAAGAGTACATGCAACTACAAATTGTGTTTCCAATATTAATTCCATCCATATCCTCACCTTATTATTCCCCATAAAATAGGTCCACTAGTCTAAGCATATGCTAAGCTTCATTCAAGAGCATTAGCATATCAAAGACAAGAGTGAAATCCGATAAGATGGTTATGGAAATCATGTAAGGTTCAACGGATTAAGATAACACACACCTAATACATCACATTATTGATATCACATATTTCTCCACCCCCCAAATGGGGATGGAACTACTCACTACTCATTACACTAACTACATTAACAAAATGAAACATTATACTGAAACGAAATTCAACTAAGCAAGAAAGGAATATTAAAGAAGCTAATTGAAATGAACATAAAACTAAAGAAACATGCAAGAATTAAAAGACAATATTAAAAGAAATTAAGAGTAATTATTTTATTTACATGACTCACATTACAAGTGGCATTCTCCTCCTCCTTGAGTTTTTGCTTCAAGGGTTTTACTCCAAGTATAGAGAATGCCACCAAGCAATGGGTGATTACAATAGAAGGTGAAGAGTTCTATTTATAGCCATAGAAAAAGGTAATCCGGGACAATCCCCCGAAATGGGACTAAACAAATACCAGAAATAGACAACATACACACTAATATGCGACCCACCAAAATCTTAGCGGATTCGGGCCAAAATAGACCACCAATTAGTGGTCTTGGACCGCCAATTGGCGGTCTATATGGTTCGGATCCCGCTGGATTTTCTTCTGGGCTTTTCTTGATGTCTTTGGTGGTCTTTGATGCATCTACGTTACTTGCGGGAGCTCCGACCCGAATGGAATTGTCAAAATACTCCCCATGATGGTGTGAAGTATTCTTGTTTACTCATTGGTCCTTCAATCTTACATTCAGGTCCTTCGATCTTGCATCTTAGTCCTTGAGTCTCTCAACTCAATCCTTTTTCATGCTTTTAGGTCCTTTTATGACTCTTCTCTTCAAACCTATTTATTTCTGAAATTCAAACATAAAACTAGTCACGTAGCATTGTTTAGGTGAAAGATAATGAATATAAGATACAAATATAAGCATGAAATGATGTCAATCAAATACCCTCACACCTAAGTTTTTGCTAGTCCCGAGCAAAACAAAGAAAGAGAAAAACAAACGAGAAACAAGAAATCCTAACTCACTTTCCTAGGAATCACGGTTGCACTTAGCACGTGCAACAAGCCGTTAAACCTCATTGTCGCCAAGGAGGAGGAGTGTTGTCTCCTGAGGATTTTCAGCGGATATACCCACAAAATCCGAACAATATGCATTATTCAATCTAGACACTCGACTCGTTGGACAAATTTTGTCGATCAATGGACGCGGTAATCCTACGGGCCGACTCTATATAGGTAATCAGTCCACACACCTAGCCTAATGAATCATTCGTGTAAGTTAAATAAGGAATTAAGTGAAAGACATGGACAACCTCAACCTCCTCAAGTGATACAAAGTGTAAAGTCCATTAAGGTTCTTATTTGCATTTTTTTTTCTTTTCTTTTTATTAGTTTAAGCTTCATTCTCCCAAGGTCATGTTTCGTGCATCATTGCCCATTAGGACTTACACTATCACGTACACCTTCCCCAAATCTCCACATAGGGCAATCCCTACCACCCGTGTAATGGGAGTTAGGTCGGTGCATCCCAAGTCAGATGACTCGAAAGCACCAGGCACAAAGTCCCCTCAGACCTACTTTCCCGAGTGATAGGAGTCGTGCGAGAAGAGAGAACACCTACTCACTTATTTATTATCTCTACATGAACCAAAACCCCTACACTTAATGTCTCACAACAAGATTTGAAGTGTCATTGACTACAACAAACTTCCTTAAATTAACAGAAACAAATTATTGACTCACTAGGTTCAGGGTGACCTTCTTTAAATGTTTGAGCACTGAAACCCTATGATTACTCGCCCCCGAGGGAAAACTGGGGTGCATCGTAACGACTAGATAAGTCCTAAAGCCACTGTACTAGATATCCTAATGCATCAAGTTCAAGATAATTTTGGGAGCTTTCTTTTTACTTTGCCTCTCAATGGTTGTGCACATGCTAAACAAACGCAAAACCCACAACACATGAAGATTTTGAAAGAAATGTGGAAATTTTTAAGCACTTGGCAACCAAAAGAAGACAAGTCACCCAAGGATCATGGCAAGCATATATATCGATATTAAATGCAAGACACTAACATGACCCTAACAATGCATACAAAAGAAAAACAAAATCAAAAGAAAAGACTCGACTATGTACACAAGTAAAACACCCCCCCTCACCTACTTCATGCATTGTCCTCAATGAATGCGACCAAGATACTACATGGATTTATGCATAAAAAAGGAAAGATCTCACCAACATGAAGCGTAAAAGGAAGTTTGTGGTTATGTTGACAGACACAAACCCGAATTCCCGCCAAACCTATGAGATGCTAAAGAAAGGTGTACGTGAAAGAAATGGGGCCCAAATACACAAGGGTTGGGGCCCATAACAATCAATGCTCGCTATGGAGTTTTTTTTTTGAATATAACTATGTACAAACATAAGTTCCCATCTTCATTTATCAAAATACATCAAATGGGAACCTCAAAAGTGGGTCAATGCACTTGGAAAGGGAACATGACACCACGTGGGGCCAAAATACTCATGTTTGGGCCTCCCTCACAAAGAGCACAAGATGAAAGGAGAGGTTCATGAATTGGACACAAAGGCGTCTCATTCAAAGGATCAAATTGAAAAAGTTTGAACCTCTCAAGAGTTTCGGAAATATGGGGCAACAGAAGAAGAGTTTCTCCCGTTGCGGTGCTGAAGTTATTATCGTCAATCCAAACTCTCCAACCAACGGGCTGGTGGGTCGGAACGAGGTCAAGAACCTCGTTAGGCATGTCCGACGCACCAGGCGAACAAAAAGTAGGTCTCTTACCCAAGGTATCCTCCAAGGAACTCCTAATACCCTCATTAGCAATGTAGTTGTTTGATGTTCCATCATTTCGAGGATGATCAGGAACAATAGTGAGAGGCAAACTCTCATCAGGTTGTTTGAAATTGAGGGTACTAGGAAGCTCCTGCTCCACCAGAGGTGAGTCCTTAAGAGGCACAACATGAAGATCATGTGGCTTAAGGGCCATGGGACAAAAAGATAAGGCACAATCCTATGGCGACTCATAATGAAATTGGTCCATGTTTTTCTCAATTGGAATCGAATCCTCCACCAAGTGATCGTAAATTGAAACCCCAAGTCCTTCAGACTGACTAGGAGTTTGATTTTGAAATATTGTGCTTTGAATTTATGGATGTGGTGGTGGTTCGATATCAGAAGATAAATCCTCATGTTGACAAGAAAGGTTACCCTCCTCACGTTCACGGAATTGTTGTGTCATTTGACTCACTTGCATTTCCATAGTTTGGAAGGAATTCAAGTTGGACTTCAATAAATTTTGAGTGGTTTCCATGAACGTTTGGAGGGTTTGTTCTAAGGAATCAAGTCTGGGGTCAACTGTGAGGTCTAAGTCAGAGCTTGGGAAATTTTGGGGTTGGGTATTGATGGGCTGAGAGTGAGGCCAATGATTTGGAGTAGGGTGTGGGTAGAATTCTGGGTATTTGGAAGGAGGATATTGGGGTGGTAATGATGTATAAGAATTTGAAGAAGAATTATCTCCCCACGAATCCATCCCTCTCGGGTTGTACACGGATGTGTAATGGTCATATTGAGCATTTTGGGAAAAGGTATGCTCATACTTAGGCTCTGGGGGAACATAAGGACATTCCCCAATAACATGACCACTCAACCCACAACAGTCGCACGGTACGGCTACTAGAGCCACCGGTGTGTGCACTCATGTCGTCTACTGCACGCATGAAAGAGGCTAAAGTTTCTTGCAATGTCTCAGTTTGATGACCAACATATGATCCAACATAACTAGATGGTGGTCTAACAGTTGGTGCCTCTCTCATATTACCCCAATATGAAGAATGCTCAGTCACGCAATTAAGATTGTCCCAACCATACGGGGTGTTTGTCTGAGGCACCCCAGGATGCATGGGTCCGGAGTACCAGGGAGAATTGTCCTGGTCCCAACAATGATATGGATGGTCGCCCATGTAACCATCCATCTCAACAAAAACTCTCGAGTCGATCACTCTCACCACCACGAGGCTAAGCTCATAAAAAGTGCTCGACTCGACCCTAAAACGCTACCAGAGAGTGTAAAGGGAGGAGACTAGAACGTAGAAGTAGGTGAGAAGAAGATGACTTAGAGGAGAAGGGAAGAATCCCTAAAGCTAGCGTGGGTAAAGGGTGAGGATAGAAGCCTAGTCTAGCAAATATGGCTCAAACAAGCTTAGGCTGGCTATGGGTCCTTACAGCTAGACGATGCCTAACTGCGAGTTCGCACGGCCTTAACACGCCTCACCTCCCTACGACGAAGACCACGATGCCCAGCAAGTGAGCCAAGATCCAGAGATCTCGTCTCTCCTACTATTGACAAAGTGGGCGACGCTGATCAGGCTATGACGGTCGTGACCGGATCACTCTCCTAATGCGCCCGAGTCCTAATGGCCAATGTCTACTTGCTTTTAGATTAAGACTTTTACTTGAGTGCACTTTTTGGGGCTAAGGGAGGGGTGATGAAATCCCCCACCATATCTTTGAAGACTATAGGTGATGCCCCTTAAAAGTGTTTTGAAATCTTAGGCTAACAAGCAACTCACTACAAGCACTCACCTCACTCTTGTTTCAATACAATTCCTACTAACTAATGCATGGTCATATAAAATGAAGCAATGAGAGTAGGAAATGCGTACCTCACGCCAGCACTCATCAATTGAATGTAAGCTAAAATAAAAGACAACTACATGCCTAAGTCAAGTATATGATGCATGACCTAAACAAGTCAAGAATGCCTAATCTTTTGCTTTGGATTTTAAGGTCCAAGTGGATTAATGGGGGAGTGATTAATGATCTGGGAGAAAACTATAAGTCAAAACATGCTAAATTGGGCACCCAGACAACTAAATTGAAACAACAAACAACCACAACAAAAATTGGAGCAAATGAAGCTCACCAGGCCGCCAGTTGGCGGTCACTTTGGTGTGCTTATTCCCCCAATTTCTCCAGTAGCCTCCCCTAGATGCCGAGATATCCCTGAAATAAATAGAAACTAAAAACAAAATATTAAACCCACTCGAATCGTCCAAACCAAAGTCTGGACAGAGCACCTCCCCGGCAACGACGCCAAAAACTTGATTGATACGTTTTAATTAACCGCAAATGCAAGGCCGCGTTGAAGCGGTGGCAAATACGGGTCGATCCACAGGGAGGTGTGTCGACTTCAGTTTGTGCGAAGGCGAGTGGGAAAGAAAGGAGATAAAGGAGTTATGATCTACACTACACTACAATGCGAAAGTAAATGGACAATAAGCAATAAAACTAAACCCCAAAAGGGGTAGAGAAAAGAGTGTGAATACAAAGATATGTGTATGTGTGTGTGTTCAATTAAGCTCATAACAATATCTAGTGCATGAAAATCATAAAACTACATCCAACTTTGCCTCCACATGAAATAAGATAAGATCATATCATTAAAACATACAAGACAATAATTGGAATGAAGCTAAATGAACTCATGTATAAAGACTAGACCCTACTATGCGTCCACATGAAATAAGATAACACAATATCATTAAAACATACAAGACATTAACCAAGGTAAAGGCAACAAGAGTACATGAAACTACAAATTGTGTTTCCAATATTAATTCCTTCCATATCCTCACTTTATTATTCCGCATAAAATAGGTCCACTAGTCTAAGCATATGATAAGCTTCATTCAAGAGCATTATCATATCAAAGACAAGAGTCAAATCCCATTAGATGGTTATGGAAATCATGTAAGGTTCAACGGATTAAGATAACACACACCTAATATATCACATTATTGATATCACATATTTCTCCACCCCCAAATGGGGATGGAACTACTCACTACTCATTACACTAACTACATTAACAAAATGAAGCATTATACTGAAAGGAAATTCAACTAAGCAAGAAAGGAATATTAAAGAACCTAATTGAAATGAACATAAACTAAAGAAACATGGAAGAATTAAAAGACAAGATTAAAAGAAATTAAGAGTAATTATTTTATTTACATGACTCACATTACAAGTGGCATTCTTCTCCACCTTGAGTTTTTGCTTCAAGGCTTTTACTCCAAGTAGAGAGAATTCCACCAAGCAATGGGTGATTACAATAGAAGGTAAAGAGTTCTATTTATATCCATAGAAAAAGGTAATCCGGGACAATCCCCCGATATGGGACTAAAAAAATACCAGAAATAGACTAAGTACACACTAATACGCGACCCACCAAAATCTTAGAGGATTTGGGCCATAATAGACCGCCAATTGCGGTCTTGGACCGCCAATTGGCGGTCTATATGGTTTGGATCCCGCTGGATTTTCTTCTGGGCTTTTCTGGATGTCTTTGGTGGTGTTTGATGCATCCACTTTGCTTGCTGGAGCTTCGACCCGAATAGAATCGCCAAAATACTCACCATGATGGTGTGAAGTATTCTTGTTTGCTCATTGGTCCTTCAATCTTACATTCAGGTCCTTCGATCTTGCATCTTAGTCCTTGAGTCTCTCAACTCAATCCTTTTTCATGCTTTTAGGTCCTTTTATGACTCTTCTCTTTAAACCTATTTATTTCTGAAATTCAAACATAAAACTCGTCACGTAACATTGTTTAGGTGAAAGATAATAGATATAAGATACAAATATAAGCATGAAATGATGTCAATCAAACAGCAACATAAGTTCACATATGTAGCACATGGGTTGCACCCTTAGTACATTGGCTTGAGTCGATGTGGTTTGCATTTTAGAATTTCTCCATAGAGTCTTGAGATTATGTATTTTTTGTAACCAAGATATTTCTTTTACTATCAGATCCCTATGGGTTTCCAATCAGGTATGTGGCAATTACAAACATGTCAAAAATCTTCCAACTCAGTCCTCTTTGCATTTATGTCATTTTTTTCTTCCTTTCTCTATAAAACACATACAACAAAATTCGAGTAGCACAAATATAGGATAAAATAAAAGACTTATAATATGAATATATTGCATGATATGCTATTAATCACAATATTAGTATGAACCAAATCCACAAACTTGCTAAAACTTATGTCAGAAGAGGATTACTCAAATTGGATTTCAAAAAGAATAAATTTTGTGATGCTTCTTAACTTGGAAAATAATTTTAAAATTCTTTTAAATTGGTCAACTTGAAGATATTGAGAGTTCCTTAGAGGATACCTTGGGTAAGAGACTCACTTTCTGTTCATCTGGTGAGTCGGGCAGGCATAATGAGGTTGTTGGCCTCGTTCCGGCGCACCAGCCTGTTGGTTGGAAAGTTTGGATTGACGATCATAACTTCAGTACTGCAATGGGGGAAACTCTTCTTCCATTGTGCAATATTTCCCAAACTCTTGAGAGGTTCGAGCTTTTTCAGTTTGATCCTTTGAATCAGACCCCTTTGCGTCTACTTCATGAACCTCTTCCATTATTTTGTGCACTTTGTGAGGGGGCCCACATGAGTATTTTGGCCCCGCGTGATGTCATGCTCGCATTCCAAGTGCATTGACCAACGTTTGAGGTTCTCATTTGATGTCCTTTGACAAATGACGATGAGAACTTATTTTTGTACATAGTTATATGAAAAAAAAGTAGAAAAAAAACAAAAAAAAAAACAAAAACATTCCAAGAGTGAGCGTAGGTCATTGTGGGCTCCAACCCTTGTGTATTTGTACCACATTTGTTTCACGTATTTGTCTCCCTTCTTAAGTATGTCACACGTTTTTAGGGAAATTCGGGTTCGGGTCCATCAACATGACCACAAAAATTTCCTTGTGCTTCAAAGTTTGGTGAGATCTTAACTTTTTCATGCAAAAATATAGGTAGTATCACGCTTCCATACATTACGGCAATGCATGAAGTAAGTGTGGGGGGTGTTTTACATTTGTATATATGTGGAGTGAAGTCTTTTTCACTTTGTTTTCTATTTTCTTTTGTGTGTATTGTTAGGATCATGTTAGTGTGCTGCAATTTACGTTGATATATCTGCTATACCATGATCCTTGGGTGACTTGCCCAGTGCCTTAAAATTTTCATTTCTTTCTAAATCTTCACGTGTTTGCGAAAGAAAAATGTTTTGTGGATTCTGCATGTGTTTAGCATGTACAAAACCGTTGAGAGGCAAAGTAAAAGGAAGCTCCTAAAATTGATTTGAACATGATGCATTAGGATATCTAGTAGACCGGCTTTAGGTCTTATCTAGTCGTAAGGATGCACCCCGGTTTTCCCTCAGGGGGAGAGTAATCATAGGGTTTCAATACTCAAATAATAAAGAAGTCCACCCTGAACCTGGTGAGTCAAATAATTTGTGTCTGTTAGTATAAGAAAATTTGTTGTAGTCAGGGACCCTTAAACTCTTGTTGTGAAACTTTAAGTGTAGTGGTTTTGGTTCGGGTGTAGATAAGAAATAAGTGAGTAGGGTGTTCTCTCTTCTTGTATGGCTCCCATCATTCGGGAAATAAGGTATGAGGGGACTTAGTGTATGGTGCTTTCGAATCATCTGAGTTGGGATGCACCGACCGAGCTCCCATTACACGGGTGGTAGGGATCGTCCTATGTGGAGATTTGGGAAAAGATGTCCGTGATAGTGTAAGTCTTCATAGGCAATGATGCACGAAACTTGACCATGGGAGAATTAAACACCTACTAGAAAAAGATAAAAAAAGATAAAAGAAAAAGGAAAAAAAGAAAAAAATGATAATACAAATAAGAACCTTAATGGACTTTACATGTTGTATCACGTGAGGATGTTAAGGTTGACGATGTCATTCACTTAAGTCATTAATTAACTTGCACGAATGGTTCCCTAGGCTAGGTGTGTTGACTGGATACACATATAGAGTCGGCCCGTAGGATTAGCGTGTCCAATGATCGACAAAAGTAGGTCCGGTGAGTCATGTTGCTAGGTTGAATAATGCATCAATATTTGGATTTTGTGGGTATATCCGCTGAAAACCCTCAGGAAACACTCATCTTCCTCCTTGGCGACAAGGAGGTTTAATGACTTGTTGCATTTGCTAAGTGCAACCGTGATTCCTACGAAAGTGAGTTAGGATTTCTTATTAATTATATCTTTTTTCTTTTTTTCATATTTTCTCTTTCTTTGTTTTTCTCGGGACTAGCAAAAGTTAAGTGTGAGGGTATTTGATTAGAAGAATATTAGACATTGCATTCATGCTATATATGTCTTAGTTTTTGATCTTTATGTTGATGTTTTTCTTTGATGCAATTTCTTTTATGTTGTTGTTTGCTTAATCTTGTTTTGTTCATTTCCGTTATGTTTTGGATTTTTTTATGATTTCTTTAGTTTAGAGATGAGTAGAGAGTATTTCATCCCCATTGGGGGGTGGAGAAGATTGTGTTGTGATTATGTGATGTATTAGTGTGTGTGTGTTAATCCTACCTTTGAACCTCACATGAGTTCCATAACAATCTAATGAGATTTTCACTCTTATATTTGATGTGCTAATGCTCTTGAGTGAAGCTTAACACATGCTTAGATTAGTGAGTCTATTTCATGGGGAATGATGAGGTGAGGATAAGGATGGAGTAGAAGAACGAAACATGACATGTGGTAGCATGTACTCTTGTTGGCCTCACCTTAATTAATGTCTTGTATGTTTTAATGATTGTGTAAAGCTTATTTCATGTGGAGACATAGAGGGGTTTGGTCTTTATATATGAGTTCATTTAGCTTCATTTCAATTATTGTCTTGTATGTTTTAATGATAATGTTTTATCGTATTTCATGTGGAAGCAAAGTTGGATTTGGTTTTATGGTTTTCACGTACTAGATTTTGTGACGAGCTCAAATGAACACATGCATACACATATTATCGTATTCGCATTCTTTCTCTAGCCCTATGGGGTTTTGTTTTATTGCTTGTTTCCTAATTTCCTTACGCAATGTAGTGTAATTCCAACATCATTTCTCTCTTCTTTTCCCACTCGAGTATGATGGATTTCGATCAGTTACTGCTTCAAAACCATTGAGGACACCCAAACTCCGCATAAGTTAATGGTGTGTCGCACAACATTCAAACTCGCCATCAAAATTGTTCTAAAAATCCTAGACATCCTAAAGTAACATCGGCATCTACAACCAATCTTTTCTCCAGCTTTGTGGAAGTGTCGAGTATGTGGTGCAAGGTGCAACTTATGTGAATCAGCCAACGACATCCTAAGAAAGGTATCAATAGAAAAACCTCAATTCGATCCAAAAGGAATAAACCTCTCCAACATCCTCTCGTACAATATTCATCCGAAATCAGGACACTTGAACAAGTTGAGCCTGCTAGCACTCAATTCTCTCATCAAACTCTACATCAAGGAGAGAACCATTGGCCACTTTTAATCGCAATGATGGTTTATATCCCGAGACTACAAAGACCTCTTTTATTCGATCTCGATGACCCCTTACCAATCTCAAATCTAAATGAATACATCAGAAAGAAACAAACAAACAAGTGAGAGATATGCAAACCACAAGTAGGTCGGGGATTTTTATTGAGGTTCAGCACCCCCAACAAGGTCCCATTCCTCACTTGCAAGCCATGCTTGATCACCACGAGTACACCTGACGACTTAACTAATCCAATTTCTGTTCTGGGTCAAGATCAAGCCTTTTCAATCCAAACTCGCGAAATATCGTCAAACTTGATTCTTCCTCTCAAAATCTGAGAGGGTCTCTTCCTCCTAAAGCGATACAACTTTTTGAGGATTCTAGCCAATGGGAATAGAATCACAACACATTCTAACACTTAAGCACACTTGTGTAGGATAGGCTTTAGGAAAACACAAGTGAGAAATATAGGCTTGAGTGTGTTGAATGGAGTATTAAAGTGGGGAAGGTTTCTCTCTAAGTAATGGATCAATAAAGAGTGTAAAATATGTATTAAACTATGGTTTGAACACATACTTATAAGCTCTAAGATCCATATAGCCATTGAGGCTAAATACAAAACAAGTTAAAGGCAACCAATCAAAAGATGAAAAACAGAAGTTCTATCAAGCCAGAAATAGTCCATTGATAGGACAATACATTTGATCGTTCAATTAATTTGCCAAGTTAGCAGTTAGATGAATGTGCATATCGGTCGAACCAACACCATATAAACTGGGAATTTATATAGTGGACACTGAGGGAACGGTCTACCGTTGCCATAAACGATCAAACGAAAATAAGAAAAGTTGCTACCCATTTTTGGGTCTGCTTTTGTCTACCGCTATGAGTGGTCCGGTTGACCGGTGTCCTGAAGACCAAAGTAGATGATGGTACGATCTTCAAGATATTCATTGAGGGATAATGACAAGAAAACAACGTGAAAAGGAAATTTGAAAACCAAAGAATGGTCAACCTAAACTAAAGGAACGATCAACCATTCAACCAAAGATTTGTTGTTTACAAATGATCGGACAAAGCCATTTTGGCAGTCAACAGTTTAGTACAGACAGACTAAAGTTGAGTTTAGTGGTTTTCCTGGTAAAGTTTGGGTTATCTATTGAATTTCAAATATTGTATGATTTTGTGTGTGACTTCTAGATGAAACCTAGAGCGAATGTGGATAGATTTCCCAATATGTATACTCAAGTTTACGAAGATTCCTAACAACTTGAATTAGAAGTGTGCACAATATAAGTATATGTGCAATGCATGGAATGTGTTTGACCCTATTTGATTATGATTAAGATTAGATTGATTAAATCATCAAAGTTAAAATGAGTAAGACCTAAAACACAAAATCCCCCTTTTCATGATGGCAAACCTATATCTTAATACTTGGAAATTGAAATTGTATTCTGCCCAAATCAATGTGCATAGTATGAATCAATTTATGCTCAATTTCAATTTCTCTCCATCTTTTGACACCAATCAAATACAAACATATAAAGCATGAGATGCAAGTGATGGTGTGTTTCTCCCCCTCAATCAAACAATTTTCTCCCCTTAATCAAATGATGATATTCAATATGCTCCTCCTACTATTAAGACTTATATGCATTATGCTCAATTAGGACTAAAAGCATGATATAAAAATAAGCATTCAATTTTCTAGATTAGAACCATTTCAATATGAACAAGAGGATTGGAAAATATTACCCAAATTTTTTATCCTCGATATGGCATTGGGTTTCAAACTCCTTTCGATAGTGGATTTGACTTTATGAATTTGTTATGAATGTTAACTTGAAGCTTTAGTTTGTTCTTTTCTTGTTTAAGTCGATCACTACTTATAAGTGAATTTTCGTACCCAAACTACCTTGGGTCCACGCACTAGTGCAAAGTAGTCTTCACTCTTCGCCTAATAGACGTCGGCCATTATAAAGGCCGACTTCTATTGGGTCGAAGAGAGTATAGACGTCGGCCTGACAACCAACCGACGTCTATAGCGTCATATATACGTCGGTTGTTCGAATACCCATTTAAACCGATGTCTATATCCCGACGTTTATCCCACAAGCCTATAGACGTCGGACATATAGTACAACCGACGTCTATACCCGCATGCATATAGACGTCGACTGTACTATATGTCTGACGTCTATAGGTTTTATAGGTTACATTTTCTGTCATTCATTCCAGACAAAAACCCCAACCGAACCCTAGCCACAAATCCGATCTCCTCCGCGACTGATCTCTGACCAAGCCTCCGTGACGTCACCAGCGTTCTTCGGCACCACAGAGACCTCCTCCAGCATCGCAGTGACGTCGGGAGATCTGCTACCACATCCGCGTCGTGTGGCCTCCACAACAACCTCTGGTAACCACATTGTCGACTTGTAAAATTTCGACCGTTGGAGTATTTTTTTTGTTGTTCAAATATGCGAACCGATCACATCTAAGTGAGAAAGTTGGTTGTCTAAGCTACATTTTACCTCACGGTGATTAGGATGTAA
The DNA here is from genome assembly GCA_963682175.1 of Triglochin maritima. Lineage (NCBI taxonomy): Eukaryota > Viridiplantae > Streptophyta > Magnoliopsida > Alismatales > Juncaginaceae > Triglochin > Triglochin maritima. Next base: position 20,607,937 of record OY821779.1, read on the forward strand.
TTGGTTTGTAGTGAGTGAAGGGTAGTCTCGAACTCTAATTTCTTGACTTGTCATGGTTTTAAGTTTGTTGGAACACTAATTCAAGTTTTTTTTGCAAACCAATCATATAAAAGTTATTTTAATGGTCAAGTTCTCCTACGTTTTTTAATTTTTTCCTACAAACCAGTCACATATTTGCACTTTCAGTAGAAACAAGAGCTTTTTTATTAGTTAGATTTTATTTTGCACATTTGATTTTAGATGATATTTGGAGTTCGTATGGATTATTAGATTTTCAATGTCTTGGAACATGTATTGTAAATTGCGTTTCTGAAAAACTGGAGTAATGAATTGATATAACAACCAGATTTTAGATTTGCTTCACCTTCAAGGATAGAGAAGAACTTAATGTGCACGAAATAGTATTTTTTGTTCTTCTCTTTCTCATAGTGGACTATATAGTGAAACTAAAGACTTGTTATTTGTTAAGCTAAATCCTTAATAGGACCTTTAGATATAATGGTTCTTAGTTTGAAAGGATGTACTTGTTAATCCCAGGATTTGAAGATTTTTAGATCTTGTAATGTTATAAAATTTTCTTCTTAATCCCAGGATTTGGAGATTTTTACATAGCAAATGTTAGGAGAGGTTCTGTCAAAATTTCAAAAAAAATATAATCTCAATTGTTATTAATAACATGATATTTTAAAATAATAACTTAGATTTTATATTAAAAGGACTATAACTTAGATCATGTGAAAAACTTATGTTCAATTATTTTAGTGAGTTCATATATTTATTTATGTTTATTAATGTTTAGCTTAGTTAAATGTTTATTTATGCTGAAAACAACTTATTTTGTTTAGTTAAATGTTTATTTATGTTTAGTTTCTAATAACTCATCGACCCCCTTCAGCAACTTGGCCTTTAATAACATAAAAGAAAAAGATTAGACAATATTTGCTAAGTCATTCATCATATAGGATTTCCATTCATCGTATCTATTATTTATTTTACGATTCCTGACGTAGATTGCTACTGTAAGGTACGTAATCTCTTTCACTCATCATTCATTAGAAAGCACGCATTAGTTAGTTGGACTTGCATTGGAACAAGAGTGAGGTGAATGTTTGTTTGGAGTGTTGTTTGTTAGATTAAGGTATGAAAAACACTTAGGGTGCAGTCACCTATAGGAGATGAGGTGGGGGATTTCATCACCCTTCCCTTGGCCCAAAAACCACTTAATAAAAAGCCTTAATAAAATCAATTAGACGTTAGCCCCTAGGATTTCCGGACGCATTAATGAGAGGAAACCGTTTAAGACCGTTATGGCCTTAACGCCGTTGCCCATCTAGTCTCCCTGAGATTTTGGGGACCTCCGGGTTCTTGATTTCTTACCGACTAGTGGTCCTCGGTGGGACCTCGAAGTTAGGCGTCGTCTAGTACTAAGGACATATAGTGGACTTTAGGCTTGCTTTGGCCTTGATTGCTTAGTTAGGTTTCTAACCTTCCTTATTCCCACACTAGATTAAGGACTTCGTCTCCTCTCTCCTGAGTCATTCTTTTCTCATCTTAATGTCTCCGGATCTTCTCATCTACGAACACATTCTTTTAAATTGAAATTTTATTTATTTCCTTCAATAACAACTATCATTTTTGTTAATGTTTAGATTGAAATGGATCAAGAGTGGATTGTTTCAAACCGATTGAGTGATGAGTATGAGAATGGAGTGAATATGTTCTTAGAGGTTGCCAAAAAACATTCAAAAAATACGAATGACAACGACATGGTGTATGGCAGTGCTGAATTTTCGGAAAATAAAATATCAGTGCTGACTTTTTGGAAAATAAAATATCATTTGTTTGAGAAAGGTTTCAACAAGTTACAGATGGTGGATATGGCACGGCAAAAATGAATCATTTAGTTTTTGCAAGAATGATGGAGACAATGTTAATGTTGAAGATCACTTAGAGGAAATGGTTCAGGATATGGCTGAAAAGTTTTCGTCCAACCCTGATTTAGTTGGTAGTTTGCTGAGTGACAATGAGAAGCCGTTGTATAAGAGTTGTACCAAATTCACTAGATTGTCAACGGTGTTGAAGTTGTACAATTTAAAAGTAGGAAATTGTTGGACCGATGTTAGTTTCATATCATTGTTGAAGCCATTGAAAGAGATGCTTCCAGACGATAATGAGTTACTACATAGAACTTATGATGCTAAGAAAGTATTGTGTCCTATGAGAATGGAATATAGGAAGATACATGCATGCCCGAACGATTGTATATTGTATAGGGGTGAGTTTGAAAACTTACATTCTTGTCCCAAGTGTAATGTTCAACGATACAAAATGAATTGCAGTGGACAAACAACAATGTAGAGGTTGATGAGATGAAAATATAAGGACCTCCTGCTAAGATTTTGTGGTATCTTCCTATAATACCAAGACTTAAGCATTTGTTCGTGGGTAAGGAGGATTCCAAGAACATGACATGACATGCTGATCGTGAGAAACAAAATGATCAGTTGCTACGTCATCCTGCAGATTCACCTATGTGGAAAAAGTAGATTTTGACTTTCCTCTGTTTAGGGAAGAATCCAGGAATGTACGACTTGGACTTTGTACGAACGGAATGAATCCTTTCAGTAGCTTGAGTAGCATTCACAGTTCTTGGCCTGTTCTGCTTGTAATTTACAATCTGCCCCCGTGGTTATGGGTGAAACGCAAATATATTATGTTGTCCTTAATGATTTCTGGTCCGAAACAACCTGGAAACGACATCGATGTGTATTAAGACCTTTAATTGATGACCTAAAGAGATTGTGGGATGACAAAGAGCTAGTTTTAGATTCTTATCGTCAAGAGTCGTTTGTAATGCGGGCAATGATATTTTGCACGATTAATGACTTTCCAGCTTATGGTAATCTGTATGGATATTCAGTCAAAGGTCATAAAGCTTGTCCAATTTGTGAAGAGAATACATGCTCATTGCAAGTAGTTAATGGTTCTAAGACAATGTATCTTGGTCATCGGAGATTTTTGCCGAACTCCCACCCTTATCGTAGGTTGAAGAAGCCATTTAACGGAAAATAGGAGTTTCAGAATCCACCAGTTGAAATTAGCGTCGAGAAGGTGTATGAACGTGTAATGAAAGTGGAATGTGAATTAGGAAAACTGTACAAACGAGCAAATGACATAAGTCTTTGGAAAAAAAGATCCATATTTTTTGATCTCTCTTACTGGAAAACTTAAGAAGTTAGACATTGTATTGATGTGATGCACGTAGAGAAAAATGTTTGTGATAGTCTTGTTGGCACTTTGTTGAACATACCTGGTAAAACAAAAGAAGGATATAATGCAAGACTTGATCTTGTTGACCTTTGTATACGAGAAATGTTCGCACCGGAGAAGAAAGGAGACCGGAATTACTTACCTTCAGCTAGTTATACATTGTGTAGAAAGGAGAGAAAAATTCTCTTTCAGTGTTTGCACGATGTAAGGGTTCCACAAGGTTATTCTTCAAATATCAGTAGTCTTGTTGTTATGAAGGATTTGAAAATTGTGGGGATGAAGTGTCACGATTGTCACACTTTAATGCAGCAGTTGTTACCTATAGCGTTGAGATCCATATTACCGAAAGATTTTAGACATGCAATAATAAAGTTGTGTTCATTTTTCAATAGGATTTGCAGTAAAGTGGTCGATCCCATGCAGTTAGATAAGTTGCAAAATTAAATTATTGTGACATTATGTCAGTTAGAAATGTTCTTTCCACCTGCTTTTTTCGACATTATGATTCATCTAGTATTCATTTGGTTAGAGAAGTAAAATTGTGTGGACCAGTTTTTTAAGCTGGATGTATCCTTTCGAGCGTTACATGAAAGTGTTGAAAGGTTATTGCTGAAATCGTCAAAGGGCAGATGCTAGTATGTTGAAGGATACATAGCTAAGGAGGTTATCGAGTTTTGCACTAGATACCTAGCAAACACAAAAAGTGTTGGACTTCCGAAGAATCATCATGATGAACGTGCCTATTGTAAAGAGACACGTGGGATAAAAATATTAAATCCAAATGGAAAGTAATTAATGACAGCATATTTTTTAGGTGTTGTGGAATTCTAATGAAGTTCAACCTTACTTAAATGAACACATGAAGTTTCTAAAGGAAAGAAATACTTTGTGGAGTGATCAACAAGTATTAAATAGTCACAATAAAAATTTCATCTCTTGGTTCAAAAATGTGTCTTACAAACGTGATGTTTCTGAGACCATATAGTGGTTGCCCTATGGTCCACATTCTGCTGTTATAAGTTACAGTGACTATGATATCAATGGCTATTCATTCTACACAGTCTGTGAAGATTTCAAAAATGTTGTTCAGAATAGTGGTGTCACCTTAATAGCAGAGTCTTTGCATGTGTCTAGTTCTAAAGACAAGAATCCTATGTACGCCGACATGTCCTATTACGGTGTAATTGAAGACATATGGGAGCTAGACTTTGTTAAATTCAAAGTACTTGTATTTAGATGCAAGTGGGCTGATAATAAAAGTGGAGTTCAAGTAGATGACTTGGGGTTCACTTTAATTGATTTTTCAAAAGAAGTATATAAAGGAGAACCTTTTATTCTCGCTTCCCAAGCGAACAAGTCTTCTATGTGGCTGATCCATGTGACAAGAAATGACAGTAATTTTGGAAGGGAAGAAAAAATTATATCTGATGATAATCTGATCGAGTATGAAGAGACATCACCTTTCTCTAAGCAAGTACCTGAGTTGAACTCAGCAGACGAGGAAATAATTGTTGAAACTTGTATATTTAGAGATGACCACGGTGAAGGTATATGGATTGAAAATCCATTAAGGAAAAAAAGTAAAGGTGCAAATTTTCTTGTAATACATTGTAAGAACCATTTAATGTCTTGATTTCTAATTGTTAATGTATTGACTGATACTTTTATAGTATCATGGCTCCAAAAAAGAAACCCACTCCATCAGAGTTTGAAGGTTCGAAGACATACAGTTCACGAGGTCCTTGTCTCATCAAAGAATTCGTGGGGAGAAGAAATAGAGACGATAGAGTTCCAATCCAGTTTGATGACCGTCTTGAGCCGATAGGCATGCTGTCTGATAATTGGAAAAGTTATCTGGGTATCCTAGCAAGGACCAAAGTTGACATTTGTTTGTCGAGTTGGGCCAATGTAGATGAAAAGTTGAAGGACACAATATGGGATGATGTGCAGGTAATTATCCATTATAGAATTTTGTAGTTTTATTCGAACTTTTGAGATATACAAAGTTGTTAACGTGTTGTAGGCAACTTTTGAGTTCCAATCCACTGACAAGTTGAAGAGAAAGTGGATGACATACATGTCGGTTCGTTGGAGGGACTTCAAAATAAATTTAACGAACAAGTACATATTCGGAGACTACCAAGATAGAAATCCATGTGATATCTATAACTTTATCACTCTGAATCAATTGGAGCAATTCAGAAAATCTAGAGATAGCCCGGAGTTTGAGGTAACTAAGTTTGATTTAGAATATGAGCTTATTAAGTTATTGTTTTAAATGACAATCTAATAAACTTGGTTATAGGTCATCCGGGCAAAAACCAAAATATTAGATCTTCTAACAAGTATACGCATCGTATGTCTCGAGCGGGCTAGCAAAAGTGAGAAGCACAAATGATGATTGAAAAAATTGCTCTGAAGAAACAAGAGGCAATTGACTTCGGTATGAGTGAGGAGCAAGCAAGTAACTTGTCTCCTCCTTCTCCTATAGCTCGTTGTGATTCTTGGAAGAGAAAAAGAGTAAAATCCAGAGGGGAGTACGTCATAGACGAGCCGCGAGCAATCAGCTCGAAGATAGTAAGTTGTATCACTTGTATATGTTATTAATTCACATTCAGTAATTTTATATTTTTCAATTGTTGGTATTTCTTTTTAACTTTAGGACTCTCTGAAGTTGAGAGAATCTCAAAGAGAATTTGCTTCTGATGGTCAAAATGATATTCTACGCGAGGCCTTGGGAAACGACGAACACCCCAGTCGTGTGTGTGTGTGGGGGGGGGGGGGTAAGGAGTAGGTTGGACTGCGATAATATTATGGAAAGACTCAATGGTCTACTTCGTCGAGAGGTCAAAACAAATGCCAGCAACAGATCGTAGATTTGAAGAATACGTTGCAACTTGGTTTAGAGAGATTGGATTGTGATTCGCTTACTTCTTCTACCTGTCGTAGAACCACTTCTTCCTCGGAGACCACTCCTCCAGTGCAGACCCGATCGACAATATGATTTTGTGGCTCGTTCTCGAGAATTAGTCCTCGTAGGTGGACCCTCGTTTGGAAAGTTCGAGGATGGATCTAGATGTGCTCTATTAGTCGAAGACCCTGATCGAAGACACGGGAAAGTTTATAACATCTCCAGACACCACTTCATAGTGGTGGGAGAGGGAGAAGTAAAGGTTGCAGTGGGGAGTTGCTTACATGCTGGTGCTTTGGTGCCAATTCCGGAAGAAGAGATTGTTACCCTCGGCGATGCTATCAGTGGGTTCATGAGGTGGCCTAGTTATTTAGTAGAGTTAAATGGCACACATGAGGTATACTTTAATTTGGAAAGACTTTAAATTTCAAATTTGTTAACAATTGTATTTTTAATGGTTGCATATATATAGTTGTGAGGTGTCAAGCCCCAGAGCAAAGGGTCAAACAACCAACCACCGATCAACATCAATTTGCTTCCAAGTAGGTGCAACATATTGTATTAGTGTATGGTAGGTAGAGAATCATAATCCTTAAGTACTCGGGATTTGGAGGAGGGGGTTAAAGGGTTGCCTTCGGCTTTGTACATCACCAAAGAGGATGTGATGCAGTTCTTGGCGATGGATTCATTGTGCATCATGATTATCGACGTGCAAGTGAAGTAAGTGTTTTATTTAAAATAGGATGAAATGTATGACTAATTTTATCGTAACTGTAATAAAATGTAATTTTTACTCTTGTAGACACCTTTATGACGCCAGAAGGTCAGTCTTTCCCGATGATCAAGTATTTGGATTTATCAGTCCATCTACCTATATATACGGGAATGACGATAAATTGGGTCAGCTTGGGACTCTCATGAAAGAAGAAGACAAAAGATATTTTCTACTCCCTTATCATGACAGGTAACCTTGTTAATTCAAAGTGGAATTTTATTTTGTAATAAACTTCTAATTATATATATAAATAGGGCTCATTGGATGCTTGTCGTTGTATGTCCTGCGACTAATTCGGCATATTGGTTTGATTTGTTGGGGTCAAATAAACCAAGGGACTCCATAAAGAAACTTGTAATTCTATAAGTTCAATCTAATCATTGTGTTTCAAATCCATGGATTTTTATGGGTATTATTGAATTCATGCTCAATAACTTGTGCTACGCAGGGCAATGAAGGTTTACAGAGCATTAGGTGGCAGGAGAACAACCCCAAAAGTGGTAGTAACATGGTATGGAATGAGAGTAAGTTATTTCTCTCATTTTTGTTAATTAAGTTAGGAACATATATTTAGCGAATTTCTATTTTTGTAGTATCGGAAGCAGACTAGATATACGGAATGTGGTTATTACGTGATGAGATACATGGACGAAATCCTCGAATTGGCAACTTAAGATGTATGCCTATCCGAGGTAATATAGATCATTATTCAGTTGTATAATTGTAGTTTCATTATCTAGATTTAATATTTTTAAGTTGTATTTTTATCGGTCTTCAAAAAGAATAGCGATCCCTACTCGCAACAGGAGCTTGATAATACTCGCGACGGATGGGCTTGATATTTTATTAGAAACATGTTGATGAACTAAAAGGTTCTGATGTCACTAACACTTCTTTTCTAATTTAGTTTACAACTTCACTTCTATTACAAACATACAATGTTATGCCTTAATAAAATTGCCTCACTTTTAGAATGAATGTCAACTGTGTATGTATGAATTAATGTCAAGTGTGTTGAATGATTATGTATGCTTCTACGTATGTGTGTGTGTATGCTTCTATGTATATATGTGGATAAAAGTGTGTATGTACTTGTGTTTGTGAACGAATTTGGTGCAGGATGAATGTGTTAACTATGCAGTATTTTTGGTGTAGGCATGTTTGCTTTTATTTTTTTGTCCAGGTTTAGGAATAGACGTCGATTGTTTGTATTAGCCGACGTCTATTCCTCTGAAAAAAATGTATAGACATTGGATTTATATATGGCTGACGTCTATACGTTAGGTATAGACGTTGGATGTATAGAACATCCGACGTCTATTCTTTAGGTATAGACGTTGTCCCTTTATATACGGTCGACGTCTATACCTAAAAAATAGATGTCAGATGTTACGCGACCGACGTCTAGGTATATACGACGTATACATAGATGTCGGATATGGGGCGGCCTATATCCGACGTATATACCCCTGTATATTACATTTTCGGCAGTAGTGATGAGTGATACTGTTTGGTACCCAAGCCATTTTGGAATTTGGAGCCCAAATACTTGAGAAACTTTACTTGACAAAGAAATGCCTTCCATTTAAAGTGGTATGAACTACGTGGTTTTTGAAGTTTACATTGTATCCCAAACCATGTTTATTTAAGGATTGTTTTTTACTTCCTAAAAGCATGTCAAATATTTTCTTTCCTTTGGTGAAATTCTCTAGATCTTTTCTTAATTGAATATTGCATTCCTTAAGATCTACAAATTCAACATCAATAAGTGTTGCTTTTAGACTATCAAGTTCTAATGCAAGTTTATCATGTCAAGCAAGCACCTCATTCTTTTCATTCATGATATATTTAATTTTGCATTGAAGATCATCTACTTGCTTCCTAACGGGTTTATTCTTTTCACGAATGACCTCATATTCACCAACCAACTCATGAAATGTATTTTGTATCACATCAAAAGAATATGAATCGCTATTAGAACTAGAGCTAAAACTATAGCTAGAGCAAAATGAATGGAATGGGTTCTAAAAGTTTACTTTTAGTCTTTTATTATGAATTGAATGTATCAACATTTTGTTCCTTGATTAATGTATTCGTCTTTTAGAAGTGTTAAGGAAGAGACTCTTGATCCTTAACCGTAGAGCTCTAAAAGATAATGATTTATATAAATCAAAACATAATTCTCAATCATGGTGATTAACATGTGACATTGATTATCGAGTTAAGATTGTCGTGTTGGTTAAATGATATTGTAGCTCTACAAGTATTTAACAACATGAGTATATGAAATAGAAAATGTATTCTTTCATATATTAAATTGACCTAACAAATGAAATATTATGGAATTATGTTTGTATCATTAATGTCTCATTGTGTCTTTGAATCCTAAGATATGAAATCTATATATATTCTCATGAGAAATGTATAATTTGATAATTATCAAAAGCTATCATTGAGTATATTGATAAATATAATAGTTGGTTATACATGGCTTGTGTTGAAAAATATGATATGTCAAAAGATTATTATTGCGGGATATTTCCCCTTTTGACTTGAGTGATGATATTGCTAGGCCCCTTGATAAAGCAAAGTGATAATGTGCACAATGTAACTTATGTATAGTTACATATTTATAACTTATGTAACTTATAAGAGCAAAACAGAAAACTCCACACCATCATGGGGAGTATTTTGACAATACGATTCGGGTCAGAGCTCCAATAAACGAAGTAGATGCATCCAAGACCAACAAATACATCAAAAACAAGCCCACAACAAAAATGAGCCCGATCCAAAACTAATAGACCGCCAATTGGCGGTATATTTGGCTCCGGATCCGCTCATCTTTGGCGGGTACGTGTATTAGTGTATTTTTAGTCTATTTTTGGTATTCGTTTAGTCCCACATCGGGGGATTGTCCCGGATTAGCTTTTTCCATGCTTATAAATAGAACTCTTCACCTTCCATTGTAGATATCTCTCTCTTGGTGGCCTTCTTCCCTACTAAGAGTGAAGCCTTGAAGCAAAACTCTGGTGGAGGAAGGGCTGCTTGTAATTTGGAGTGAGTAATAATAGAAGTTTTGTAGTAATTGTTGTTTGCTTTAGTTTTTACATTGCTTAGTTAATTTCAATTTACATGTCTTGCATGTTTCTTTAGTCTGATGTTCTTTTAGTCTCTTTAATGTTTCTTGCTTGCTTAGATTAATTTCATTATAGTATTATGTTTCATTTTGTTAATGGAGTTAGTGTAATGAGTAGTGAGTAGATCCAATCCCCATTTGGGGGGGGGGGGGGGTGGAGAAATATGTGATATAATCATGTAGTGTATTAAGTGTGTGTTATCTTAATCCCTTGAGCTTTATATGATTTCCATAACCATCTAATGAGTTTCCACACTTATCTTTGATATGCTAATGCTCTTGAATGAAGCTTAGCCTATGCTTTGATTAGTGGACCTATTTTATGGGGAATGATAAGGTTAGGATATGGATGGAATTAATATTGGAAACACAAGTTGTAGTGTATGTACTCTTGTTGCCTTTACCTTGATTAATGTCTTGTATGTTTTAATGATATAGTCTTATCTTAATTCATGTGGAGGCATAGTAGGGTCTAGTCTTTATACATTAGTTCATTTAGCTTCATTCCAATTATTGTCTTGTATGTTTTAATGATGTGATCTAATCTTAATTCATGTGGAGGTGAAGTTGGATTTAGTTTTATGATTTCATGCACTACATATTGTGAGGAGCTTAATGAACACACAAACACACACACACACACACTTCTTTATGTTCACATTATTTCTCTACCTCCTTCGGGGTTTAGTTTTATTGCTTATCTTTCATTTCCTTTTGCATCTTAGTGTAGTTTAGTGTAATCAACATTTCTCTCCTTTCTTTACCACTTGCCTTTGCATAAACCAAACGTCGACACACCTCCCAGTGGACGACCCATATTTGTCACCGCTTCAATGCGGCTGTGCACTTGCGGTTAATATAAAACGATCAATCAAGTTTTTGACGCCGTTGCCGGGGAGGTGCTCTGTCCAGACCTTGGTTTGGACGATTCGAGTGGTTTTTAATTTTTTGTTTCCAGTTTTTCTTAGTTTCAGGTATCCTAGAGCTCACGAGGAGGCTACTGGAGGAGTTGGAGCACCTAAACATCAAAAGGGACGGCCAATCAGCAGTCAGAGACCGCCAATTGGCAGCCTGGTGAGGTCTTCTTGCTTCAATTTTTCTTTTAGTAGTTGTGTTCTTCATTTTCATTATCTGGGAGCCCTATTTTGCATGCTGTGACTTCTAATTTGCTCCCAGATCATTAAGCAATCCCCATTAATCAACTTTGCCTTAAAATCCAAAGCAAAAGATTAGACATTCTTATTTGTTTAGGTCACGCATCATAAACTTGACTTAGGCATATAGTTGTCTTTTCTTTTAGCTTTATTTCTAGTTGTTGAGCGCTGGCGTGAGGTACGCATTTCCTACACTCATTCATGCATCTTGTACGCCCATGCATTAGTTAGTAGGAATTGCATCAGGACAAGAGTGAGTTGAGCGTTTGATTGGAGCGATTGATTGCTAGATTTAGGATCAAAATGCTACTAAGGAAGGGTTGTCCCATAAAAGATAAGGTGGGGGATTTCATCACCCTTTCCTTAGCCCCAAAAATCACTCTTAATCAAGCCTTAACTAAAAGCAAGTAGACATTGGCCCTAAGGATTGCGGACGCACTAGGAGAGTAATCTAGTTGAGACCGTCATGACCTGATCGGCGTTGCCTACCTTGCCGATAGTAGGAGGTACTTGATCTCCGGATCTGGTATCACTTGCTGGGCATTGTGGTCCTCATTGTAGGGAGGTGAGGCGTGTCGAGGCTAGTGACCTCGAAGTTAGGCGTCGTCTAGCCAAAGGACCCATAGCCTTAAGTTGTTTGAGCCGTGCTTGCTAGTTAGGCTTCTACCTGATCCCACTACCCACGTTAGATCTAAGGATTCTTCCCTCCTCATCTGAGTCCTCTCCTCATCTATTCTCTACGTGTAGTCTCCTCCTCTGAGTACACCTTCTTTTGCGTGTTGTTTAGAGTCGAGTCGAGCATTTTTATGCGAGGTTGGGCTCGTTCTGGTGAGAGCACTCGACTAGAGAGAGTGCATATTTCTGAGATGGACGGTCTTGGTGATCGACCGTCTCCGCCTCGTGCTCCTTTGGAATAAGAGGCCGAGTCGCCTCGTGGTGGCGAGGGAGACCGGGTTCCATACATGGATTACCTTGGTCCACTCCCACCACCACATAGACCTCCTTCTCCTCCTCCTCTGACTCGAGAGGAAGGAAGATTCGGTTAGGATCAAGTTCTTGGTGCACCACCACCTTTCGCTCGACAGGATAGACCGATGACTTTGTGGGAGCGGACCCATCCTGTTCGGGCCGCGCAGCCTTCTTGCATAGTTCTTCCCCCTGCTCGCGGGAACAACTATGAGCTGAAACCTCAATATGTGAGCATGCTTCCAACCTTTACTGCCAATAAGGAGGATCCATATATTTTTATACGCGAATTCGAGGAAGTATGCTCCATGTTCAAGCTTCAACAGCTTGACGAGGATTTAGTCCGGTTGAGGATGATTTCTTTCGCGTTGAAGGATAACGCGAAGAAATGGATGTACAACCTCCCGGCAAGCTCCATTCGGTCTTGGGATGACTTTGTGACCGTATTTCTGAAGAGATTTTTCCCTCAAAGGAAAACTCAACAGATACAGCACCAGATACATCAAATGTATCTGACTGAGACCGAATCTTTTCATGCTTTCTTTGAGAGATTCAAGGACCTTCTCCAGCAGTGCCCTCATCATGGACTTGAGCTATGGCAGTTGTGCCAAATTGTTTATGAGGGCATCAACTACAACACCCGCACATTATTGGAGTCGATGTGTCAGGGTGACTTCCAAATGAAACCCATCGAGGAGGCATGGGATACTTTTGAGTCTATGGCTGAACGTACCTTCGAGTGGGATACCATGAGAGAGGCACCAGCCGCCAGGTCTTCTGGTCGAGCTGGATCTTATCAAGTTGAGTCATTGATCGCGTCTGAGGCGAAAATGGCTACTCTCATGCGTAGGATTGAGAGTTTAGAGTTGGACCGAGCTCCTGTAGCTCAGGTCGCTACTCCCGGGTGTGGTAGGTGTGGAGTTACGGGCTATGATGACTTGGAATGCGCTTACGCTCCAAGGGATACTGAGCATGTAAATGCGATGTATCAACAGAGGCCCCGTAACGACCCGTACAGTCACTCCTACAACCCGGGATGGCGTAACCATCCTAACTTCTCTTGGGGCCTAGTGGGGGTAACAGTCAGAGCTTGCACGCTCAACCTCAACCTCCACCTTATCAACCTCCACGCCCATCGGCGACCTACCAACCCCAACATCAAAGGTCTCAACACCATAATTACCAACCTGCTCATGCCTCATCGTCGGGTTATTCGAACCAGACTCCACCACCCCAGCGGGTTGACCCCAAGGACCCTTCTTGTGATCCGACCCTTCACGCGTTGCAAAGTACAGTCAAGGCTTTGGAAATGCAAGTTATCCAGTTGGCTCATCAATTCCATGAACGCGAGAAGGGTCAGTTCCCGAGTCAACCCGAGGTGAATCCTCGGGGTACCCATTCTCAAGGAAGGACACCTTTACCTCATGCTACCTCTGAACCAACCCATCATATTAATGTGATTCATACTTTGAGGTCTGGTAAGGAGGTGGACAACCACATTGGGGTGCCTTCTTTGTCATCACCACCTTTGAGGGAGTCGGATCCTGAGGTTCGTCCACCAATACTTCCAGGAAGGAGCCAGATCCTGAGGTTCTTTCTACATTTCCTTCGACAAAAGGGCCGAACCCTGAGGTCCCCTTGTCTCCTCTTGTGTCGAAGGAATCAGATTCTGAGGTCCCCACTCATGTTTCTTTGGACCAGAATTCTGGGGTTCCTTCGCACCCTTATGCCCGGAAGGCGCCATTCCCTGAGCGCCTTAAAAAGAAAACCTCAGATCAGCATGACAAGATGCTTGAGATGTTTAGGCAAGTTAAGGTGAACATCCCTCTACTGGAGGTGATTCAATAAATGCCACCTTATGCCAAGGTTCTCAAGGACTTATGCACCAAGAAGAGAAAAACTCATGTTCCAAAGAAAGCTTTTCTTGCGGCTAACGTGAGTTCTTTGATGGCACAATCCATGCAAGTCAAGTACAAGGACCCTGACTGTCCTACTATCTCTTGTGTGATTGGTGATGTGTCCATACCTCGAGCCTTATTGGACCTTGGTGCATCTGTTAATCTTCTGCCATATTCTGTCTACGTCCACCTCGGTCTTGGAGACCTAAAACAAACAAAGACGACTCTTCAATTGGCTGATAGGTTTATGAAGAAATCGGGGGGTGTGGTGGAAGATATGCTGATCAAAGTGGGAGAGTTCATTTATCCAGTCGATTTCTTTGTCTTGGATACTGAACCTGTGCCAAACCCACTTGGACAGATTCCTGTCATTCTGGGGCGACCATTCCTTGCGACTTCCAATGCATTGATCAATTGTCGCAATGGTCTGATGCGCTTGACTTATGGTAGTCAATGTGCTGATTTCAACATCTTCACCATCGGCAAGAAGCCAGGTGCGTTCAATGACCCTGTTGGGGTTAACCTTATCCAGGGTTTGGATGAAATTGAAGTTGAGGGCACCTTCAAGTACTTCAGAGAATTGTTCAATGAAGATCCTGAAGGTGGTGAAGATGTTTCACCTGGGCTGGCACAAGAAGGTGCCTTATGTTCTGATCATGTGGCCTCAGTGCCACCTCCTTTTGATCTTGTGGCCCTTGAGCCACATTCTTCTGATCTTGTGGCCCTTGAGCCACATCCTTTTGATCACGTTGTCCTTGAGCCACAACCTTTCGATCATGTGGTTTTTGAGCCACAAGATACCATTTTTATGGCCTCTGGGCCACATGATCTTCATTCTGTATCTGCTGAGGACCCCATGTGGGTTAAGAATCAACCACCTGATACCCTTCAACCTGATAGAGGTTCGCCTCTTCTCATTCATGCCTCTGATCTTGCTCACTCTCAAGAGGCATCAAACGACCACAACGCTTATAAGGGTATCAGGTGGTCAAGCAATTCTAATTTGTATGTCGCGAGCCCATGCATGTGCATTTTTGGCTCGAGAGATGGCGGGTTCGCATTTGATGTCCCTTGACATATGAAGATGGGAGCCCATTTTTTGTACATAGTTATAAAAAAATACAATAAAAGACTCCTTCAGTGAGCATCGATTGTTGTGGGCTCCAACCCTTGAGTATTTGGGCCCCCTTTCTTTCACGTATTTGGTCTCCCTTTTTAAGTATCTCCCAGGTTTTGAGGGGAATTTGGGTTGTGTCCATCAACATGACCTTGAACTTCCCTTTGTACTTCATGTTGGTGAGATCTCTCCTTTTTCATGCATACATCCATGTAGTATCTTGCTCGCATTCATTGAGGACAATGCATGAAGTAGGTGTGGGGGGGTGTTTTACGTTTGTACATAGTCGAGTCTTTTATTTGGATTTTGTTTTCTTTTGGGTGTATTGATAGGGTCATGTTAGTGTGCTGCATTTAATATCGATATATCTGCTTGTCATGATCCTTGGGTGACTTGTCATCTTTTGCTTGCCTAGTGCTTTAAAATTTTCACATTTATTTCAAAATCTTCATGTGTTTGCAAAAGAAAATGTTTTGTGGTTTTGCGTGTGTTTAGCATGTGCAAAACCGTTGAGAGACAAAGTAAAAAGAAAGCTCCCAAAATTGTCTTGAACTTGATGCATTAGGATATCTAGTACAGTGGCTTTAGGATTTATCGAGTCCTTAGGATGCACCCCAGTTTTCCCTTGGGGGTGAGTAATTATAGGGTTTCAGTGCTCAAACATCTAAAGAAGTCCACCCTGAACCTAATGAGTCAATAATTCGTGTCTGTTAACTTAAGGAAGTTTGTTGTTGTCAAGGACCCTTTAAATCTTGTTGTGAGACATTAAGTGTAGGGGTTTTGGTTCATGTGTAGATAAGAGAATTAGTGAGTAGGTGTTCTCTCTTCTCGCACGGCTCCTATCACTCGGAAAGCTAGGTCTGAGGGGACTTTGTGCCTGGTGCTTTCGAGTCATCTAACTTGGGATGTGCCGACCGAACTCTCGTTACACGGGTGGTAGGGTTTGCCCTATGTGGAGATTTGGGGAAAGGCGTACGTGCTAGTGTAAGTCCTCATGGGCAATGATGCACGAAACATGACCGTGGGAGAATGAAGCGCAAACTAATAATAAAAAAGAAAAAAAAAATGAGAAGAGAAAAAAAATGCAAATAAGAACCTTAATGGACTTTACACTTTGTATCACTTGAGGAGGTTGAGGTTGACCATGTCTTTCACTTAATTCCTTATTTAACTTGCATGAATGATTCATTAGGCTAGGTGTGTGGACTGATTACCTATATAGAGTCGGCCCATAGGATTACCGCGTCCATTGATCGACAAGATTTGTCCAACGAGTCGAGTGTCTAGATTGAATAATGCATCTTGTTCGGATTTTGTGGGTATATCCGCTGAAAACTCTCAGGAGACAACACTCCTCCTCCTTGGCGACAAGGAGGTATAACGGCTTGTTGCACGTGCTAAGTGCAACCGTGATTCCTAGGAAAGTGAGTTAGGATTTCTTGTTTCTTGTTTGTTTTTCTCTTTCTTTGTTTTGCTCGGGACTAGGAAAAACTTAGGTGTGGGGGTATTTGATTGACATGATTTCATGCTTATATTTGTATCATATATCCATTATCTTACGCCTAAGCAATGCTACGTGACAAGTTTTATTTTTGAATTTCAGAAATAAAGAGGTTTGAAGAGAAGAACCATGAAAGGACCCAAAAGCAGGAAAAAAGACTTAATTGTGAGACCTGGGGACTGAGATGCAAGGGAGAAGGACCTGAACATAAGACCGAAGGACCTAAGAGCAAAACAGAAAACTCCACACCATCATGGGGAGTATTTTGACAATTCGATTCGGGTCGGAGCTCCAATAAATGAAGTAGATGCATCCAAGACCAACAAATACATCAAAACAAGCCCACAACAAAAATGAGCCCTATCCAAAACTAATAGACCGCCAATTGGCGGTCTGTTTGGCTCCGGATCCGCTCATCTTTGGCGGGCACGTGTATTAGTGTATTCTTAGTCTATTTTTGGTGTTTGTTTTGTCCCACATCGGGGGATTGTCACGGATTAGCTTTTTCCATGCTTATAAATAGAACTCTTCACCTTCCATTGTAGATATCTCTCTCTTGGTGGTCTTCTTCCCTACTAAGAGTGAAGTCTTGAAGCAAAACTCTGGTGGAGGAAGGGCTGCTTGTAATTTGGAGTGAGTAATAATAGACGTTTTGTAGTAATTGTTGTTTGCTTTAGTTTTTACATTGCTTAGTTAATTTCAATTTACATGTCTTGCATGTTTCTTTAGACTCATGTTCTTTTAGTCTCTTTAATGTTTCTTGCTTGCTTAGATTAATTTCATTTCAGTATTATGTTTCATTTTGTTAATGTAGTTAGTGTAATGAGTAGTGAGTAGATACATCCCCATTGGGGGGTGGAGAAATATGTGATATAATCATGTAGTGTATTAATTGTGTGTTATCTTAATCCCTTGAGCTTTATATTATTTCCATAACCATCTAATGGGTTTCTACTCTTATCTTTGATATGCTAATGCTCTTGAATGAAGCTTAGCCTATTCTTTGATTAGTGGACCTATTTTATGGGGAATGATAAGGTTAGGATATGGATGGAATTAATATTGGAAACACAAGTTGTAGTGTATGTACTCTTGTTGCCTTTACCTTGGTTAATGTCTTGTATGTTTTAATGATATAGTCTTATCTTAATTCATGTGGAGGCATAGTAGGGTCTAGTCTTTATACATGAGTTCATTTAGCTTCATTCCAATTATTGTCTTGTATGTTTTAATGATGTGATCTAATCTTAATTCATGTGGAGGCAAAGTTGGATTTAGTTTTATGATTTCATGCACTACATATTGTGAGGAGCTTAATGGACACACACACACACACTTCTTTATGTTCACATTATTTCTCTACCCCCTTTGGGGTTTAGTTTTATTGCTTATCTTTCATTTCCTTTTGCATCTTAGTGTAGTTTAGTGTAATCAACCTTTCTCTCCTTTCTTTACCACTCGCCTTCGCACAAACCAAACGTCGACACACCTCCCAGTGGACGACCCGTATTTGCCACCGCTTCAACGCGGCCGTGCACTTGCGGTTAATATAAAACGATCAATCACGAGGCAATCCAACATGCAACACGACTTCTGATTGGTATTTTTTTGATAATCCTCTAGGTATGATCCAGTCTATGTATTTCAATATTAAACAGTATGAAAACATATTGAAATACAATTAGGAAATTTTGTACATAAAATTGTTAAAAAATATGAAAACCAATCATAATTGCTTGTAAAAAATTAAAAATATAAATACAAGTATAGGGCACGAAATCCAACACAAGTTCGAGAGGATACCTCACTTTCTTCATCTACTAATGCTATAAAGCACATATAGGCAATTTTTCTTGGTGTTGAGGATGAAGAGGATGATGTATCATCCAATGTAGCATTGTGAGCTTCTTCCTCTTCCTTTTTTCTTTTTCTTTTTCTTTGGCTCTTCGTTTCCTTTTCCTTTCCCTTCTCACTTTGTTTCTCCTTTTTCTCATTTTCACTTTTCTTATTCTCCTCAATTTTTCTCCTTCTTTTGTTTTGTTTTGTTTTCTCTTCTCATTCTCATTCTAATTCTAATTCTCTCTTTATTTCTTTATTTTTTTCTGTTTGTCTCTCTTGAAAATTTTGAAGAAATCTTATGTTAGGACATTGATATACTCATATTTTTCTTTTCCTGGTTCATCAGAATTGACTATTGAATGTAACACCAAGGATGATTTTTTCAAGGATGCTTCTTTTTCCTTTCAGTCTATCATTTGTAGCTCATACGTTACGAAGTTGCCAATTAGTCTTCCACCTTTCCTTAGGAGAGATCTTGTCCTTATTCAATTACTATCACCTTCTCCTACCATTCATCGGTGAGTGACCAAATAAATTTCCTCAGCATGTCCCCTCATTAAATTTCTATCGAGAACTTTGAGAGACTTAGTAATCTTGGTGCAGTGAGTGTTAATCTCGCTTATGTTCTTAGCGGGTTCCATAGTGAAAAGTTTATATTTGTGCATGAGGTGGCTAATTCTTGTATCTTTTGTTTTACTATCTTTGTTATGATGCACTTGTAATCTATGTCATATGTCATATCCCTCTCACAACCTCTAATATGCTTATATTCTCCCTCATTTAAGTTACAATAAAGAATGTTCGTGATGTGTGAGTCGACTTCTTTCATTTTGTCTCCAGTAAAGGTGACTAATTCATCTTCCTTAGAGGGTGTGAATGGAGTTTGATGGAATATCGAATACTTTGGATCACTACATTGCCAAAAAAGTTATCATTCTATTCTTCCACTAATCATAGTTTGATCCATTAAGCAAATGTGGATAAACCATTGCTGGGCCATGCTAAAGTAAGGAAAATAAGGGCCAGTCAGACAAATACTCAAGATATGTAACAAGCTTTGACTAATAAATGTAATTCTTATTCATTGTGTCCATATGAAATCATGTGCACTTGAGCATTTCGATATAAATCATATCCCAACTCGATGACCAATTTGTAATTGAAAGATCAAACTTCACCCTTAGTAAAACTTAAAGTCCTAACTATTTTTCATCCATTGGAAGTCTTAAACTTGTCCGGACAATCAAATGTTCTCTTGACTTTGATTTTGTTTGAACAACATTTCAAGCAACCACCTCTTTATCAGGCAACCAATGTTCTCAAATATGTATAAAGTAGACGTAAGTACGAAGATCACTTTGATCTAATCCGAATAATTGATTGCTTGTTGGATATGATGGTTTGTCCTTTAGAAGTCTCAACACAAATCTTACTGGATATTTCAAATGGGCTACCGATCTCCAATCAGATGACTAATTCTACATCCTTATTGAGACTTTTAGATAGATTTTATACTTTGATTAAGACTCAATCTTTATTGAACATTCTTAATTAGATATTCAATCCTGGATCAGATAACCCAAACTTAATTTTGACTGAGTGAACATTTAAAATTCAAACAAGTGACACTAGTGCAGAATTGGCTTTACTCGTCGCACAATAGACGTCGGCTGTTACAACAGCCGACGTCTATTGTGGAGAGGACAGAATAGACGTCGGCTGAAATGGAAGCCGACGTCTATGTGACACTATAGACGTCGGGTTTTGGAATAACACGTTTAGCCGACGTCTATAGTGTATAGACGTCGACCTTTAGACGTCGGTGTTTTAGTACCTTGTGAATCCGACGTCTATAGGGTATAGACGTCGGCCTATAGACGTCGGACGTAATGTAAGACCGACGTCTATAGTCTATCCACATAGACGTCGAGGTATAGACGTCGGTGTTATGGAATATCCGACGTATATAGGTCTTAAAGAAATCGGACAGACGCGTTTTCTTTCATTCTTTTCAGTCGAAACCCACCCAAACCCTAGCCGTCCCGCGACCGAACTCTCCTCCGCGACCATCCTCCGACCGATCCGCACCGTCTCCGGCACCGCAGCGAGCTCCCAAGCGCTCCTCCACTTCTCCGGCCCTCTTCTCCTTCTTCCTCCGTCTTCCTCCGTCTCTCTCCACATGTAGGTTTTAAGTTCGTTTTTTCTTGTTTTAAGTTCATCTTTCTCCACATATTCTCTCTAACTTAGCCTCCTCCGCATGTAGCTTCATCGTGTCGTTTACAGCCGTCTCCTCCGCGACGTCTTCGGGAAACACAAAGAGCTCCTCCGGCAATACAACTTTTCCCTCCTCTGGTTCGTCCTAAATTTTAGATTCTTAATTTAGGATTAGTTTAGACCAAGAATCCAACGCCAAATTAGGGTTAGTGCAAATATTGGTTAGATATCGATTCAATGTGGATGTACACTCTTGACATGTAGACGTGATAAACAACTTCTTCTCGGAGTTTTTTTGCATGTGTGTTATGTGTTGATATTTGATAAACATATTCATTGGATTGATTTAGTTTGGATTGAGTTGGGTTGGTTGGATGATTTAACCAAACTTTGTTTTCATTGGATTGATTTGGTTTGGATTATGTTAAGAATTTGGTTTGGATTGAGTAGAGAAATACATAATGTGAATGTGATTAGATAACTAGATATTAGGATTTGAATAAAATTTAAGTGGATAACTAGATGTGAATGTGATTAGATACCTAGATATTAGGATTTTCTTGTTGATTTCAGGATTTGAAGAATTTTACATATTAAATTTTAAGTGGAGGTTCTGCCAAAATTTCAATAAAATTTTATTCCCAATTATTATTAATAACATGATAGTTTGTGTTTCAAATGTTTTTCTGTCAATTCATGTAATTAGTTTTAATACTTGATTTTAATATTTTAAATGTTTATTGCCTTAATTTATTGAATTTTTAATATTATGATAATAACTCATTGCCCCCCTTAAACAACTTGGCCTTTAATAACCCAAAGCAAAAGATTAGACAATATTTGTTAAGTCATTCATCATATAGGATTTGCATGCATTGTATTTTCTATTATTTACGCTTTCTGTCGTAGATTGCTGGCGTAAGGTACGTACTATCTTTCACTCATCATTCATTAGAAAGCACGCATTAGTTAGTAGGACTTGCATTGTAACAAGAGTGAGGTGAGTGTTTGTTTGGTGTGTTGTTTGTTAGATTAAGGTATGAAAAACACTTAGGGGGCAGTCACCTATAGGAGATGAGGTGGGGGATTTCATCACCCTTTCCTTGGCCCAAAAACCACTTAATAAAAGAGCCTTAATAAAATCAATTAGACGTTGGCCCCTAGGATTTTCGGACGCATTAAGGAGAGGAAACCGTTTAAGACCGTTATGGCCTGAATGTCGTTGCCCATCTAGTCTCCCTGAGATTTTAGGAACCTCCGGGTTCTTGATTTCCTATAGATTAGTGGTCCTCGATGTTTAAGACCCTTTCGGCCTGAACGTCGTTGCCCATCTAGTCTCCCTGAGATATTAGGGACCTCCGGGTTCTTGATTTCCTACAGACTAGTGGTCCTCGGTGGGACCTCGAAGTTAGGCGTCGTCTATTACTAAGGACCTATAGTGGACTTTAGGTTTGTTTTGGCCTTGATTGTTTAGTTAGATTTCTAACCTTCCTTATTCCACGCTAGATTAAGGACTTCATCTCTTCTCCTCTGAGTCATTCTTTTCTCATCTTAATGTCTCCGAATCTTCTCATCTACGTACACATTCTTTTAAATTGAAATTTTATTTATGTTCTGCAATAATAACTATCATTTTTGCCTCTGTTTAGATTGAAATGGATCGAGAGTGGATAGTTTCAAACAGATTGAGTGATGAATATGAGAACGGAGTGAATATGTTCTTAGAGGTTGCCAAAAAACATTCTAAGAAAATGAAAGACAGCGACATGGCGTATTGTCCGTGCAATAAGTGTCATAATATGTCAGTGTTGACTTTTCGGAAAATGAAAGATCATTTGTTTGAGAAAGGTTTCGACCCAAATTACAGACGGTGGATATGGCACGGCGAAAATGAATCATGTAGTCGTTCCAAGAATGATGGAGAAGATGTTAGTGTGGAAGATCACTTAGAGGAAATGGTTCAGGATATGGCTGAAAAGTTTTCGTCCAACCCCGATTTACTTGGTAATTTGTTGAGTGACAATGAGAAGCCGTTGTATAAGAATTGTACCAAATTCACTAGATTGTCAGCGGTGTTGAAGTTGTACAATTTAAAAGCTGGAAATGGTTGGTCCGATGTGAGTTTCACATCAATGTTGAAGTTAGTGAAAGAGATGCTTCCAGATGACAATGAGTTGCCAGATAGAACTTATGATGCAAAGAAAGTGTTGTGCCCTATGGGAATGGAATATAGGAAGATACACGCATGCCCGAACGATTGTATATTGTATAGGGGTGAGTTTGAAAACTTACATTCTTGTCCCAGGTGTAATGTGTCAAGATACAAAATGAAACGTAGTGGACCAAACCACAATGAAGAGGCTGATGAGATGAAAATCAAAGGACCTCCTGCTAAGATTTTGTGGTATCTTCCGATAATACCAAGGCTTAAACGTTTGTTTGCGGGTAAAGAGGATTCCAAGAACATGACATGGCATGCTGATCGTGAGAAACCAAATGATCAGTTGCTACGTCACCCTACAGATTCACCTCAGTGGAAAAAAATAAATGTCAGCGTCGAAAAGGTGTATGAACGTGTAAGGAACATTGAATGTGAATTTGGAAAACCGTACAAACGAGCAAACGACAAAAGTAGTTGGAAAAAAAGATCAATATTTTTTGATCTCCCTTACTGGAAAACTTTAGAAGTTAGACATTGTATTGATGTGATGCACGTAGAGAAAAATGTTTGTGATAGTCTTGTTGGCACTCTGTTGAACATACCTGGTAAAACCAAAGATGGATATAATGCAAGACTTGATCTTGTTGATATTGGTATACGAGCAATGTTGGCACCAGAGAAGAAAGGAGATCGGAATTACTTACCTCCAGCTAGTTATACATTGTCTAGAAAGGAGAAAAAAATTCTCTGTCAGTGTTTGCACGATGTAAGGGTTCCACAAGGTTATTCTTCAAATATCAGTAATCTTGTTGTTATGAAGGATTTGAAACTTGTGGGGATGAAGTCTCACGATTGTCATACTTTAATGCAGCAGTTGTTACCTGTAGCACTGAGATCCATATTACCGAAAGATGTTAGACAAGCAATAATAAAGTTGTGTTCGTTTTCAATAAGATTTGCAGTAAGGTGGTCGATCCTGTGCAGTTAGACAAGTTACAGAATGAAATTGTGGTCACATTATGTCAGTTGGAGATGTTCTTCCCCCCGGCTTTTTTCGACATTATGATTCATCTTGTTATTCATTTGGTTAGAGAAGTTAAATTGTGCGGACCAGTTTTCTTAAGGTGGATGTATCCTTTTGAGCGTTATATGAAAGTGTTGAAAGGTTATTGCAAAAATCGTCAAAGACCAGATGCTAGTATTGTTGAAGGATACATAGCTGAGGAGGTTATCGAGTTTTGCACTGGATACCTAGCAAACACCAAAACTGTTGGACTTCCGAAGAATCGTCATGATAATCGTGTCGATGGTAAAGGGACACGAGGGATGAAAATGTTAAATCCAAATGGCGATGACTTAATGACAGCATATTTTTATGTGTTGTGCAATTCGAATGAAGTTCAACCATACCTAAATGAACACATGAAGTTTCTAAAGGAAAGAAATCCTTTGTGGAGTGATCAACAAGTAATTAATAGTCACAATAAGAATTTCATCTCTTGGTTCAAAAATCTAGCATACAAGCGTGATGTTTCTGAGACAATACAGTGGTTGGGTTACGGTCCGCATTCTGTTGTTATAAGTTACAGTGGTTATGATATCAATGGATATTCTTTCTACACAGTTTGTGAAGATGCGAAAAGTGCTGTTCAGAACAGTGGCGTCACCTTAATAGCAGAGTCTTTGCATGTGTCTAGTTCTAAAGACAAGAATCCTGTATACGCCGACATGTCCTATTACGGTGTAATTGAAGATATATGGGAGCTAGACTTTGTTAAATTCAAAGTACCTATATTTAGATGCAAGTGGGCTGATAATAAAACAGGAGTTCGAGTGGATGACTATGGCTTCACTTTAATAGATTTTTCAAAACAAGGGTATAAAGGAGAACCTTTTATTCTAGCTTCCCAAGCGAAACAAGTCTTCTATGTGGCTGATTCGTGTGATAAGAAATGGGCAGTAATTTTGGAAGGGAAGAAAAAAATTGTATCAGATGATAGTCTGATCGAGTATGAAGAAACACCACCTTTCTCTAAGCAAGCACCTGAATTGAACTCAGTAGATGAAGAAATAAATGTTGAGACTTGTATGTTTAGAGATGACCACGATGAAGGTATATGGATTGAAAATCCATTAAGGAAAAAAAAATAGTAAAGGTGCAAATTTTCTGTTGTAACACATTGTAATAGACATTTAATCCATGTCTTTACCTTATTTAATTACTTGAATTTATATTTTATAGTATAATGGCTCCGAAAAAGAAACCCACTTCCTCCGAGTCTGAAGGTTCGAAGACATACAGTACACGAGGTCCTTGTCTCATGAAAGAATTCGTGGGCAGAAGAACTAGAGACGGTAGAATTCCAATCCAGTTTGATGACCGTCTTGAGCCCTTAGGCATGTTGTCTGATAATTGGAAAAGTTTTCTGGGTAGCTTAGCGAGGGCCAAAGTTGACATTTGTTTATCTAGTTGGGCTGATGTAGATGAGAAGTTGAAGGACACAATATGGGATAATGTGCAGGTAATGGTTCCATTATAGATTTCTATAGTTTTAGTTGAACTTTTGATATATATAAAGTTAACGTGTTGTAGGAATCTTTTGAGTTCCAATCCACTGACAAGTTGAAGAAGAAGTGGATGACATACATGTCAGTTCGTTGGAGGGATTTCAAAACAAATTTAACGAACAAGTACATATTCGGAGAATACCAGGATAGAAATCCATGCGATGTCTATAACTTTATCACTCCGAATCAATGGGAGCTATTCAGAAAATCCAGAGATAGCCCGGAGTTTGAGGTATACTGAGTTTAATTTATAATATAGTAACTGAGTTTCAAAACAAACTTGTTAGTTATTGATTTTAGTGACAATCTAATAAACTTGATTTTAGGCCATCCGAGCAAAAAACCAAAAGATTAGATCTTCTAACAAGTATACCCATCGTATGTCTCGAGCGGGGTACCACAAGTTGGAAGCACAAATGATGGCTGAAAAAATTGCTCAGAAGAGACAGGAGGCAATTGACTCCGGTATGAGTGAGGAGCAAGCAAGTAACCTATCTCCTCCTTCTCCCATAGCTCGTTGTGATTCTTGGAAGAGAGCGAGAGTAAACTCCAGAGGGGAGTACGTCACAGACGAGTCGCAAGCTATCGGCTCGAAGATAGTAAGTTGCATCATTTATATATATGTTATTAATTCAGAATCATTAATTTTATATTGCTCAAATGATAGTAAATATTGTTTTAAACTTAGGACTCTCTGAAGTTGAGAGAATCTCAAGGCGAATTTGCTTCCGATGGTCGGAATGATATTCTACGCGAGGCCTTGGGAAACGACGAACACCCCGGTCGTGTGCGAGGGGTAGGGAGTAGAGTTGGACTTCGACAATATTTTGGGAAGACTCAACGGTCTACTTCGACGACTAGTCATACCAAATGCCAGCAGGAGATTGCAGATTTGAAGAAGTCTTTGCAGCTTCTTTCGGAGAGATTGGATCGTGCTTTGCCTACTTCTCCTACCCGTCGTAAGACCGGTTCTTCCACGGAGACTACTCCAGTTCCGCCAGTGTTCCACCATCATCGACATGATGATTTCGTGTCTCATTCTCGAGAATTGGCCCTCGTCGACGGTCCCTCGTTTGGAAAGTTCGTGGATGGATCTAGATGTGCTTTATTTGTCGAAGACCCTGATCGAAGATTGGTGGGACACGGGAAAGTTTATAACATCTCCAGACACCACTTCACAGAGGTAGGAGAGGGAGAATTGAAGGTTGCAGTTGAGAGTTGCTTAGATCCTGGTGTTTTTGTGCCATTTCCGGAAGAAGAGATTGTTACTCTCGGCGATGCTATCGGTGGGTTCGTGCGTTGGCATAGTTATTTAGTAGAGCTAAACGACAAACATGAGGTATAGTTTAACTTTGAAAGACTTTAAACTTCAATTTTGTTAACAATTGTATTTTAACGGTTCTATACATCTTTGTAAGGTGTCAAGCCCCCGGAGCAAAGGGTCAAACAACCAATCTCCGATCAACATTAATTCGCTTCCAAGTAGGTGCAAAATGTTGTATCAATGTATGGTAGGTAGGGAGGCACAATCGTTAAGTACCTTGGAGTTGGAGGGGGATAAAGGGTTGCCTCCGGCTTTGTACGTCACCAAAGAGGATATCATGCAGTTCATGGCGATGGATTCGTTGTGTATCATGATTATCGACGTGCAAGTGAAGTAAGTGTTCTTTTGTATACAATGAAAAGTATTGAATAATTTTATCAAAACTATAATAAATTATAATTTTTATACTTGTAGACATCTTTACGACGCCAGAAGGTCAATCTTTCCCGAGGATCAAGTATTTGGATTTATCAGTCCATCTACATATATATACGGGAATGACGATAAATCGGGTCAACTAGGGACATTCTTTAAAGAAGAAGACAAGAAATATTATCTGCTCCCTTATCATGAGTGGTAAACTTTGTAATTCAAAGTGAAATTTTATTTTGTAATAAACTTCTAATTATATATATAACACAGGGCTCATTGGATGCTTGTCGTTGTATGCCCAACGACTAATTCGGCATATTGGTTTGATCCGTTGGGGTCGAATAAACCAAGGGACTCAATAAAGAAACTTCTAAATATGTAAGTTCGTTTAGTCGTGAATAAAGTAATTCGTGGATTTTTATTAGTATTATTGATTGATATTTTAACTTGTGCTACTCAGGGCAATTAAGGTTTACAGAGCTTTAGGTGGTAGGAGAACAACCACAAAATCAGGAATAACATGGCATGGAATGAGAGTACGTTCTATCCCATTTTTGTTAATTAAGTTAGGAACAAATATTTAGCGAATTCCTATGTTTGTAGTACCGGAAGCAGGTTGGAGATACGGAATGCGGTTACTACGTAATGAGATACATGGAGGAAATCCTCGATGTGGCAACTCAAGACGTATGTCTAACCGAGGTAATGTAGATCGTTATTCAATTGTATATTCAATTGTAGTTTCAATATTTAGTTATTAATATTCAACACACTTGTAATTTTTTGATAGGTTTTCCCAAAAAGTAGTGATCCATTCTCGCAACAAGAGCTCGATGAAACTCGCGACCGATGGGCTCGCTATTTCATCAGAAACATGCTGACGAACTAAGAGGTTCTACTGCCAATGGTATTTTTTGTAATTTAGTTAACAAGTGCACTTGTATTACAAACCTACACTTTATGCCTTAATATAATCGCCTTAATTTTAGAATGAATTAATTGCAAGTGTGTTGAATGTCAATTGTGTGGTTGTATTTTTGTGTTTGTGTTTGTGCATGTATGCTTGTGGATGTATGTGGATGTATGCTTGTGAGTCAATTGTATGGATGCTTGTGGATGTATGTGGATGTATGCTTGTGAATGTCAATTGTATGTGGGATGTATATGGATGTATGTGGATGAAATTTATAGGTGAACGAATTTGGTGCAGTTGTATGTACACGACGACGATGACTAAAAACAATTTCGTCGGATCCTATTTATTTTTTTTTGTCCAGGTTTGGGAATAGACGTCGGCTGTTTATATAAGCCGACGTCTAATCCTCTGAAGAAAAGAATAGACGTCGGCTTTCTATGTAAGCCGACGTCTATCCCTAAAGTATAGGCGTCGTATATTATTGACCCGACGTCTATCCCTAAAGTATAGGCGTCGTATGTTTATTAACCGACGTCTATACATTAAAGAATACACGTCGGCGTCTAATTACAGCCGACGTCTATTCGTTAGGTATAGACGTCGGCTATACGATGGCCGACGTCTATGTATAGACGACGCACACATATACGTCGGATGGGGGTGTGCTTATATCCGACGTGTATATGCCCTTATATCCGACGAATATTCCCTTTTCTGTAGTAGTGTGATCACCGATTGGAGATCAATTCTGGCAGTTTCTCTGTGCGATATATGAATTGTTTGAATCCCATATTCCTCACCAACTCCCAGCTACCTCCAAATGGAAAGTTGAGCTTGAGAGGTTATAAATATGGTCTCATACCATTGTTTTACGTCTCTCTTGCACTCCCTACTCTCATACTTTTTAGAGAAAACTCAAACTCTCAAGCTGTCATTTTCTACATTAATATACACTTCAATTTCACCAGTTGTGTTATTATCTCAAAATCATATCCAAGTGGTCAAGTATAAAGGTGTTTTATGATTAGAAGTCTCACAATTTTGAATCATTTAAAATCTTGAAATAAATAAATATATATATTAAAATAAATAATAATAAAAATTGTTGTAAAACTAGGGCTTCACCAATGCAAGAGATGGACAATTTGGGGAGAAAAAATGGCCTCTCCTTTTAAAGGAGATCCACACATTTTATATTCATTTATAATGAGATTTATACAAAGATAACGGTAGGAGTTACATGGAGATAATGGAGACTACGAGAGTTACAATACTACACAATGAGTATGTTACATACAAAAGTCTAATATAACATCCATCGAGAGGCAACTTATCCACTTCCTTGAAATTCCGTAACACTCGTGTTCGGATGTTCACCTTTTCTTGCATATTCTTTCGCTTGTCTCGATAAAACCCATGCTATGAAAACCCTGCGAGACAAATACTTGGTGAAGCAAAAAAGAATACAAGGCATATAACTCTCCCCCTCTTTTCAATATATATATTTATAACACTCTCTTGGAGAATATTGTTATGTTCATGTAACTTGTTACAAAACCCAGTAGGAAAAATTAGCTAAGGGAAGAAAGAGTACATGTCGTATGCTATTAATATTGCACAAGCTGCCAAAACTCTAAATCAATAAAAAACCTGTGGGACAAAAATTGAAAAAGGAAAAAAAGGTACACGTCTTATGAGCTTTATCCTTTAGGGATATTCATCATTAGGGATGATAATTACAAATCCGCTCCCCTGGTTTGTAGTTCACCAAAACCTACAAATATATTTTACAAAGATTTAATCATAGAGGCACATAGGGTTCAGCAAATGAATATGTCACCTCAAAAATATTATTGGTGGGAAATCTAAAGTCATCTCATATTTGTATTGATGACCTAATGATTTGAGAATTTAAGGACCAAGAATTGCTTCACTAATCCTGCATAGAATCTGTAATGCCTCCATAAAACCACATAAAATAGTACGTGACTTCAGTTGATATGTACAAACATACAGTAGGCATCACCAATGTAAATCTTTAGCTCATGACTCAAACAAAAGAAGATTGATAGATCCATAAAGAGGTAAGGAATAATCTGTCGAGCGTCATATTTAAATGTTTTGAAGAAACATTATATATAGATAAATTAGTCAGTCTAAGTGCTACAAAGTTTGATTTGATTTGATTGAAGTTTTATGACATTGTAGTAAAGGAACTTCAGGTCCTAATCCAGCCTCTTGGATCTTTGTCTAAATAGAATATGTGAATTATTATTCGTATGCTTATACGGTGAGCATTTTTGTAGAATATTTCTTCTTCAATATTCTATTTTTATAATTGACTAGTTGTAACAATTCTCTTCAGGAGAATGTTGATACAGTAGGTTGAAAAATAATTGACTTTTCTCTATTTGTTTATTTCCAAATTCATCCTTTAAATATTTCATAGGTTTTCAATCTCTTCAAGTGTTATTATGACATTTAGGTCAACAACATACAACAAAAATTGTAAATTTTGATGTTGGGTAAAACATATGGACTAATAAGATTACTTTTCATATCATATTTCGAGATGACTTTAACAAGGGAAATTATGGACGCATTCTCCTTTGTTTCTTCATTACTAGTCTTTTCAAAAATTGTTTAGTGGGTCTCTTGGTTTATGTCATTATAATTTGTTTTCCCATGTTAGTCCTTCAGGGATTCTTATATAAATATCAATGTCAAGTGACTTCTAAAATTTGTAGTCTAAACATATATTATATGCACATCTATATTCACGTTTACAATGATCACACAACATAATTAATATTATACATTTCGAGAGAACGAGTAAAATCATGTTGGACATTTGATCTTGTGAATACCCTTGTGCTACTACAAACTTTATAATGTATCATCATATTATGGTAATGAGATTTGTATTTATATCCTTCAGGGAACAATTTCAGAAATCAGGACTACAGGTCCAAATAATATATTTATTAAGTGAGTTTAGTTCTAATTTTTTGTGTTTAGCGGCCACATTTATTTTACCGGGTTTGCATTCTTCAGGAATAACCTCTTTAGGTTGCATATGGAGTCACTCAATTTTATTTTGACATCCATAGATACACATTTTTTGGTCAAAGGCGGAGAAAGCTTGAAGAGCTTCCCTTCATTTGCTTCACGGATATGCTTCTAGCGTCTGTTGAGCTCAAATATATCTTATCATGTGGATATATTCACTTCATATGATGCAAGTTTGCTAGATATTGCAAGTTAATCATTTTATGAACTTCAAGTTTAATCATACTTGTACACATATTCTTTTATGCATTTCAGGTTCAATTTAGTACATTTTCTTAACATTTTTAAACTTCAGTTTTCTCCTCCTAATGCAAAAATGTGCCTGTATATATAATTATTGGATTGGACAATAAAACACATTGTCGTTCAGGGACTTCCAATATTTTATTATTATCAGGATTATGGATCCTACTAAATTGTCCAATTTCATTTGAGGTTGAGGCCATTTAGTTAAAAACCTTGCAGAGGTGGTAATCAAAAAAATTATTGTAAAAGAAATCTCAAATGAGAAATATTTTATTCAATATCATATAAGTAAGATAGATGAATACTGGTAATAGGATATAGATCTAACATGAAAAATGATTATTTGATAAATAATATCAGGAAATATGCACGTTAATATATCATGTCTAAATTTTGTAAGGCATAAATATAAGTAGTGAAATTAAAATGCTGGTAATATTGATCATTCTAAGATATGACATTTATCAATATTGAGAGATGTATAGTCAACAGAGGGACTTTCATTTTATTGAGCAAATCAAGAATAAACTCAATCTTATTTTTTCAATTGGTAGAAGTCAACTACGTGACCCAACACGCCACAAAATAAGTACCAATGTTCACATCCATAACAAATATAAGTGATAGTTTTATTTAGGCACTTATGAGCCTGTTTAGTCTAGTTAACTTTTTTGAGAGTCATTTCGATTTCTTTTCTTTTAATTTGCACAATTTCTCATCCACGGCTCATAGTCTCGGGCACACAATCAAATATACGAGGAAAGATGTGGTTTTTTACTGCATACTAATACTGGAGTATCAAGTTTTTAACTAGCAAGGTGGACAAAATATTTTTCCTTTAAAACTCAGCTCTCTGTGGTCTTCGGCCGTAAGGTTAGATTTGAGCATCATTGCAGTAAGCTACGAAATTTTACTTAACTAGACATTACCACATTATTTTGATGGTCCTAAGAATCCTGCAGGGTTGATATGAAATTTCATAACCCCTTTAACTAAAGAAAAATGATTTGTTGACGCGGTGCGTCCGGGACGTCGTCTGACGTGGTCAATCCAGTCAGCAAAAACCAAAGATTAATTAAATCATATATTATTTATTTATTTTGTGTCACATCACACGCACGCTAAACTATCTCCTCAAAACCTTCCATTATCCCCCAAAATCTTTCATTCTCCATCATTTTCTCCCGGTGGAAGGCGGGATCGGTAAAAGAGATGCCGAGGGAGACGACACGGGAGTGAGTCTGGAGGAGGTGGGACGCCGACGATGTTGGTTAGGACGTCACGACGTAGTTGGACAGCGAGGAGGAGGAGGAGGAGGAAGTGGTCGGCGTTGGAGTCTGTCTCTAGGCGAGGATGAGGAGGAATGTGGTTCTTTTGGTTTGTGTGGTGTTTTTTTGCGAAAGTTTGGTTTTCGTGGCTCATTTGGGTTTTTTGTGTTGAGTATTTGCGGAAAAGTTTGTTTCTTTGTGGTTGATTTTAAGTTTTTGGTTTTGTTATGTGATGTATCGATCTTGGTTTTTTGATGTTATTTTGAAAAGTTTATTTCTTTGTGGTGTTCTTGTTTAAAGTTGGTTTGTCTTTGATATTAATTTTTGGGTGTTTCTGATTTATTTTCATGGTATTGGGTTTGATTTTGTGTTATTGAAAATTACAAACGCAGGTGATAAAAATGACAAACTTAAAAAGGAAAAACAACAACTTAAAAAGGAAAAATAGGAACTTAAAAAGTAAAAAACAACTTAAAAATGAACAAACATAACTTATAAAGGATGAAGCAATACTTAAATAGGAAAAACAACAACTTAAAAATGATGAAACATTACCTAAAAATGAACAAACATAACTTAAAAAGGACCAAACAAAACTTAAAAAAAACAACTTAAAAAGGAACAAACGACAAATTAAAAAGGAACACACATAACTTAAAAAAGAACAAACATAACTTAAAAAGGATGAAGCATTATTTAAAAAGCAAAAACATCAATACTTATGTTAAAAATGACAAAACCATACCTAAAAACTACAAACCGGTACTTAAAAGGATAAACTCTTATGTTAAAAAGGATAGACGTAGATGTTAAAATGAACAGACTTATATGTTTAAAATGACAAAAAATGAACTCTTCATTTTACCTTTGTATCCGAAGATCGCATGGAGAAACAAAAGTTGCGTTGGGAAAAGTAAAAGTTGCATGGGAAAACCAAACGTTGCAGTGAGAAAGTAATGTTGCATTGGGAAACTAAATGTTGCATGTGACACAAACATGTTATTAAATGAATTTCTCTGCTGACTAGATTTCTGACTCATGACCACGTTAGGCGCGTCTCGGACGCCCGCGTCTGTATATCAAGACCCCTAATTATGAATTCAATATTTATTAAAGTCTTCGCCTTCTGGGCTGAAGTACTTCTTTTTCAATAGTAGCACGATTGCTGTAAAGACTTACTTGCATAACATGATAACTCAAAATCATGCTATACAATTATAAATTTGCAATAAATCACACGTACGTGCTCCATATATGATTGTATGCATGTAATGATTGATAATCGTAACATTTGCAAATGTGATGCATCAAAATATCATTGAAATTTTACATGGCATAATATGATAGCATAATGAGATGCATCAAATATTATTGAAACTTGTATTTCGTCACAAAAATAACATGGCATGAAATGGAAGCATTTTTTTCAATCCACAAGTTAAAAGCAATAATCTTATGCTTATAATATTTCACGAGTACACTTTCATAGGAAAATACATTTTTGCATGATTCCAAAAAATATCTAACCTTTGCAAGGATTACTAATTACTTTGATTTCATTATATGTCAGCTGAATACCAAGAAATATTAATCAATAAATCAGAACTAAAATTATAAACTCACAAGTTGTACAACCGAAGAATTATAATATGAAAAACAAAATCTACCATAATTAATCATAATGAATACCATACCGTTCATGTATCAAAAGAGCTTCACTTATATGCACATGGTGAAATTCAGCTAGTATTTACATATGAATCATCTTCATAAATCAATAGATCCCACTATTATTGATACATTAATTTGATATTCCGAAAAATTAGGCATATATACTTGTAAATCACGAAATAATTAATTATCATTCTAATGAAATATTGTAATCTCATGTTGGTTTCATGAAAACAGAATAGATAGTGACGAGATTAAAATTAACAGAGATCAAACCAAACATATGAAATAGAATTGCAAAGAATCTGTATATCATAGGCAAGACGGAAAAAAATTGTGAGTTATGAAAGTATTATACACAACAAGATTATATCTATTACGATTACATAAAGAGTCAAAATAAATAATAATAAAATTTTAATATTAAGTAATCATCCGTCCATAAATCCCATAAGTTTTCTATGTTATTGAATTAAAACCAAACTGAATAGAACCGTTCCAAGTTTATTAACAACAATCAGAACACGACTAGCTACCAAATGTGGGGCAATTAACTCCCACGTAAACAAACATTTTGAAAAATTCAAATTACTTTTAAGAAATTTTTATAGCCATTCCAGATTTCCAAAATGAATTCTTAAACTTATCTAGTAACAATAAAACATAAAGTGACGGTTCCCACGCACGTTCTGCCTCCACTCTTGCACCTTTTCTCTATCTTAATCAAATTAGTGAAAAATAGAATATCAGGGAAACCGATCTGATTTTTTTGAATGCACAGAATAAGAAAAGGCCCAAGTTAAGTAAATAATGACGAAAACCTTCTAACACCGTAACAAGATTTGATCATATGAAAGGTTCATGAGAAAACGAAAATGCAAGAATCAATGACATAAAACCAATTTGAAAAAGAATTGTAATGTAAAAGATTCCGTGTCATAAGTTCGTCTCAAAACTGTTGAAAATAAAAGGAAACTTCTCTATTTGGCTAATATCTCTTCATAGCCGTTACCTGAATCACTCCCACAAAATCAGCAAACCCGATCAAGTATACAAGGAAACACAGTTGGGACCCCCGCTCCAAACATACAAGGAAAGACCTCTAACGGACATATTTTATATTGTAATATATATACACATTTTCTCTGTAATTCAAATATACACAAATAATAAAACTTTTCTCTCCCACGTCTCAAAATCAACATGGTATCGAGCGATAAATCCGACCTCAGACTCCCCCGGAGTTCATCACCGGTCTTCACCTCACATAAGGGGGTTGATGGCCAATATGGCCGACATTCAGACCCTAGAAACAAAACCATGACAGACAACACCAGAAACCAAACCGACGTGAATTGTTCCTCGCGTCTCACCTCAACACTCTTCAATGGCACAAACTACCTCTCATGGGCTCGCACGGTCACGCTCTCCGTCAACAGCAGGGGGAGAGTAGGCCACATCACGGGGAAAACAAAAAAAACCCGAAGGCATTGGGACAGAAAGCCAGCAAGAGCAATGGCAAAACATGGATCACCTGGTCATGTCATGGGTGATCAGATCCATGCAACCAACCATTGGGGAGTTCTTCCTCTACAAAGACAGTGCACAGGAGCTGTGGGAGGCCATCCATGAGCACTACGGGAAGGCACAAAACTTCGCGCATGTCTTCAAAATCAAGCAAGAAATAGCACAACCTCGTCAAAATCAAAGAGACATCACAGAGTATCTCGAGACTCTCAGAAAAGTGTGGGACAAGTTAGGGGTGTATGAACCCCCGACTACCGACGCTAAGGTGATCCAACAACGCACGAAACAAGATCGCATCTACCAATTCCTGGTGGGCCTAGATGCGAGCTACGAAACTTTACGAAGCCAAGTGCTCATGGCACCTGAACTCCCGTCCCTTGCTGCAGTCATCGCGATGATCCAATGCGTGAAAACTCGATGGAGGACCACCACTCATCCACAAGGACATATCCAATCTGAAACCTAAGGTGAAAACCATGCATTTCTCGTTGGAAAACATCAGAACCAGAACTCAAACCACAACAACAAAAAAAGATACGGAAATCGAAAGGACGAGCACTACGAAAACTGCAAAAATCTAGACATAATAATAACAACTGCTGGTTTCTCTATCCACACCTCCGACCACCAAAAGATAGCAACAAAAGAGGAGGGGAAGGGAGAAACAACATGAGATTATCAGACGTCGGTGGCTAAAACACCACCATGGGAGGTGGCGGCCACCAGACTAACCCTAACACTTTTTTTCTCGCAGAGCACATATGGAAACAACGGAGGCGGATCACGTAGCTTTTATACTGTGGGAGATCCAAACTTAAACCCGGATCCGACCGAGTTACACACGGGCTTCGTGGGCTCCACTGGCATGGGCTTGAACTCAAATAAAGGAGGAGGACCAAATGGAGACACATGCCAACGCAACCAGCTTGTGGCAAAATTAAACAGCTTCTTGCAAAACTCCCCTCACCCTTCAGGTAATTATGCAGGTATGAGAAACTCTTTAGAAATTACACTACTTTATTTTCTGAAAATAACTCTATCAATAAATAATGGATTGTTGACTCAGGTGCCACCGACCATATGACCGGAAATCCCACTCTATTAACTAACATCAAAAATAATTTAGAACTTCTTGACAAATTTGTAACTGTTGCAAATGGAAATCAGGTAGAAATTAAAGGAATAGGTGATATGAAATTATTAAACCAAATGGCTAAATATGTTCTTTATGTACCATGTTTTGACTCTAACTTGCTTTCTGTGGCCAAACTCACAAAAAATTAAATTGCAATATTATCTTTACTCTTTTTGATGTTCTCTTCCAGGATCGTGTCACAGGAAAGACGATTGGTAGAGGGACCCTTATCAATAATTTATATGTTCTAGACTCCAATAACAAAGTTTTGCATGTCTAAAAAGGAACAAAACATGAACTTTGGCACAGGCGGATGGGACACCCGTCTCATTTAGTTTTAAAAACCTTATTTTCTTTTATTGATTCTGAAATAGTGTGTCATGTCTGTAGCCTGTCAAACAAACGAGATTACCATTTCATTTATCCACTAATGAAGCAGGTCGACCGCTCGAGATAATCCACTCCGACATCGGAAGTCCTGCTCCAATCGAATCCTATAATGGATTCAAATACTTTATTACCTTCATTGACGATTTCTCTCGTACCACATGGATTTACTTGCTTAGATTAAAATCTGATGCTTTCAATGTTTTTTGTGGATTTGTTACGTTTGTAGAAAATATGTATGATTTCAAAATTAAAATTCTTAGATCAGACAACAGTTCTGAATACACTAGTAACAGTTTTCAAAATCTTTTGAAACAAAAGGGAATTTTTCATCAAACCACCTGCATTAATACACCTGAACAAAATGGTGTATCTGAAAGAAAAAATCGACATTTGATGAATATTACAAGATCCCTTCTCTTTCAACATCATGTTCCAAAAGTTTTCTGGTCTGATGCTATTTTAACTGCTGCTTATCTTATTAATAGTCTACCTAGTCCTCGACTTCAAAATAAACAACCATTAGAAATTCTGAACGGGAGAAAAATGACTCTCGACCACCTAAAGGTTTTTGGTTGTGTTGCCTTTGTTCACAGGAAAAGGATGGATAAGCTTG
Organism: Triglochin maritima; assembly: GCA_963682175.1. Lineage (NCBI taxonomy): Eukaryota > Viridiplantae > Streptophyta > Magnoliopsida > Alismatales > Juncaginaceae > Triglochin > Triglochin maritima. Next base: position 20,645,981 of record OY821779.1, read on the forward strand.
ATTTCAGTTCTCATAAATGTATTTTCTTAGGATATTCCTTGAAGAAGAAGGGGTAGTGATTGATCTCATTTTATATTAACCGCAAGTGCACGGCCGCGTTGAGGCGGTGGCAAATATGGGTCGTCCACTGGGAGGTGTGTCGACGATTGGTTTGTTCGAAGGCGAGAGGTGAAAGAAGGAGAGAAAGATGTATTACACTACACTACACTAAGGTGCAAAATGGAAATGAAGATAAGCAATAAAACTAAGCCCCATAGGGGGTAGAGAAATAATGTGAACAAAAAGAAGTGTGTGTGTGTGTGTTCATTAAGCTCCTCACAACATGTAGTGCATGAAATCATAAAACTACATCCAACTTTGCCTCCACATGAATTAAGATAAGACTACATCATTAAAACATACAAGACAACAATTGGAATGAAGTTACATGAACTCAAGTATAAAGACTAGACCCTACTATGCCTCCACATGAATTAAGATAAGACTACATCATTAAAACAAACAAGACATTAGCTAAGGTAAAGGCAACAAGAGCACATACACTACAATTTGTGTTTCCAATATTAACTTCATCCATATCCTAACCTTATCATTCCCCATAAATAGGTCCACTAATCAAAGCATAAGCTAAGCTTCATTCAAGAGCATTAGCATATCAAAGATAAGAGTGAAAACTCATTTGATGGTTATGGAAATCATATAAAGCTCAAGGGATAAATATAACACACACTTAATACACTACATGATTATATCACATATTTGTCCACCCCCCAAATGGGGATGGAACTACTCACACATATTTAAACTAACTACTCTAATAAAATGAAGCATTATACTGAAATGAAACTACACTAATCAAGCAAGAAACATTTAAAGAGCATAAAACAAAACAAACAAGCAAGCATGCATAAGAAAGGAAATTAAACTAAGAAAGAAACAACACAATTAAAGGAAACATCTATTATTAACTCACTCAATTACAAGTAGCTCTTCCTCCACTAGAGTTTTGCTTCAAGGCTTCACTCTTAGTAGGGAAGATGGCCACCAAAGCGAGAGAGATGGATACAATGGGAGGTGAAGAGTTCTATTTATAAGCATGGAAAAAGCTAATCCGGGATAATTCCCCGATGTGGGACTAAACCAATACCAAAAATAGCCTAAAAACACATTAATACAAGTCCAGGAGAAAGCTTAGCGGATCTGGGCTTATCCAGACCGCCAATTGGCGGCCTATAAGCTTCAGATCCCATTGGATCTTCTTGTGGGCTTTGCTTGGAGTGTTTCTTGGTCATGGATGCATCTAACTTGTTTAGTGGAGCTTCGACCCGAATCGAATTGACAAAATACTCCCCATGATGGTGTGGAGTTTCCTGTTTTGCTCTTAGGTCCTTCTGTCTTACGATCAGGTCCTTCTCTCTTGCATCTTGGTCCCAGGTCTCACAATTAAGTCCTTTTTCCTGCTTTTGGGTCCTTTCTTGGCTCTTCTCTTCAAACCTCTTTATTTCTGAAAACTAAACATAAAACTCGTCACGTAGCATTGCTTAGGTGTAAGATAATGGATATAAGATACAAATATAAGCATGAAATGATGTCAATCAAATACCCCCACACCTAAGTTTTTGCTAGTCCCGAGCAAAACAAAGAAAGAGAAAAGCAAACGAAAAACAAGAAATCCTAACTCACTTTCGTAGGAATCACGGTTGCACTTAGCACATGCAACAAGCCGTTAAACCTCCTTGTTGCCAAGGAGGAGGAGTGTTGTCTCCTGAGGGTTTTCAGCGGATATACCCACAAAATCCGAACAAGATGCATTATTCAATCAAGACACTCGACTCGTTGGACTCATATTGTCGATCATTGGACGCGGTAATCCTACAGGCCGACTCTATAAAGGTAATCAGTCCACACCTAGCCTAATGAACCATTCGTGCAAGTTAAATAAGGAATTAAGTGAAAGAAATGGACAACCTCAAGATCCTCAAGTGATACAAAGTGTAAGGTCCATTAAGGTTCTTATTTGCATTACCCTTTTTTTCTTTTTGTTTCTTTTCACATTTTTTTTCTTCTTTTCTTTTTCTTAGTTGGAGCTTCATTCTCCCAGGGTCAGGTTTCGTGCATCATTGCCCATGAGGACTTACACTATCACGTACACCTTTCCCCAAATCTCCACATAGGGCAATCACTACCACCTGTGTAACGGGAGTTCGGTCGGTGCATCCCAAGTCAGATGACTCGAAAGCACCAGGCACAAAGTCCCCTCACACCTACTTTCCCGAGTGATAGGAGCCGTGAGAGAAGAGAGAACACCTACTCACTTATTTCTTATCTACACATGAACCAAAACCCCTACACTAATGTCTCACAACAAGATTAAGAGGGTCCTTGACTACAACAAACTTCCTAAATTAACAAACACGAAGTATTGACTCACTAGGTTCAGGGTGGACTTCTTTGAATGTTTGAGCACTGAAACCCTATGATTACTCACCCCCAAGGGAAAACTGGGGTGCATCCTAACGACTCGATAAATCCTAAAGCCACAGTACTAGATATCCTAATGCATCAAGTTCAAGACAATTTTGGGAGCTTTCTTTTTACTTTGCCTCTCAACGGTTTTGCACATGCTAAACACACGCAAAACCCACAAAACATTTTCTTTCGCAAACACATGAAAATTTTGAAAGAAATGTGGAAATTTTAAAGCACTAGGCAAGCAAAAAAAGACAAGTCACCCAAGGATCATGGCAAGCAGATATATCGATATTAAATGCAGCACACTAACATGACCCTAAAAAGGCAAACAAAAGAAAACAAAATCAAAAGAAAAGACTCGACTATGTACACACGTAAAACACCCCCCCACACCTACTTCATGCATTGTCCTCAATGAATGCGAGCAAGATACTACATGGAGTTATGCATGAAAAACGAAAGATCTCACCAACGTGAAGTACCCAGGGAAGTTTCGGGCTATGTTGATGGACACAACCCAAATTCCCTCAAAACCTGTGAGATGCTACGGAAGGGATACAAATACTTGAAAGAATTGGGGCCCAAATACTCAAGGGTTGGGGCCCACAACAATCGATGCTCACTGAAGGAGTCCTTTTTTTTAACGATGTACAACAATGGGCTCCCATCTTCATATGTCAAGGGACATCAAATGGGAACCCGCCATCACTCGAGCCAAAAATGCACATGCATGGGCTCGCGACATATAAATCAGAATTGTTCGACCACCTGATACCCTTATAAGCATTGTGGTCGTTTGATGCCTCTTGAGAGTGAGCAAGATAGGAGGCATGAATGAGAGGTGAACCTCTATCAGGTTGAAGGGTATCAGGTGGTTGATTCTTAACCCACATGGGGTCCTCAGCAGATACAGAATGAAAATCATGTGGCCCAGAGGCCATAAATATGGTATCTTGTGGCTCAAAAGCCACATGATCGAAAGGATGTGGCTCAAGGGCCACGTGATCAAAAAGAAGTGGCTCAAGGGCCACAAGATCAGAAGAATGTGGCTCAAGGGCCACAAGATCAAAAGGAGGTGGCACTGAGGTCACATGATCAGAACATAAGGCACCTTCTTGTGCCAGCCCAGGTGAAACATCTTCACCACCTTCAGGAGCTTCATCGAACAATTCTCTGAAGTACTTGAAGGTGCCCTCATCTTCCATTTCATCCAAACACTGGATAAGGTTGACCCCAACATGGTCATTGAAGGCACCTGGCTTCTTGCCGATGGTGAAGATGTTGAAATCAGCGCATTGACTACCATAAGTCAAGCGCATCAGACCATTGCGACAATTGATCAATGCATTGGAAGTCGCAAGGAATGGTCGCCCCAGAATGACAGGAATTTGCCCAAGTGGGTTTGGCACAGGTTCAGTATTTAAGACAAAGAAGTCGACTGGATAAATGAACTCTCCCACTTTGATCAGCACATCTTCCACCACACCCCTCGGTTTCTTCATAGACCTATCAGCCAATTGAAGAGTGGTCTTTGTTTGTTTGAGGTCTCCAAGACCGAGGTGGACGTAGACAGAATATGGAAGAAGATTAACAGATGCACCAAGGTCCAATAAGGCTCGATGTATGGGCACATCACCAATCACACAAGAGATAGTAGGACAGCCAGGGTCCTTGTACTTGACTTGCATGGGTTGTGCCAACAAAGAACTCACATTAGCCACAAGAAAAGCTTTCTTTGGAACATGAGTTTTTGTTTTCTTGGTGCATAAGTCCTTGAGAACCTTGGCATAAGGTGGCATTTGCTGAATCACCTCCAACAGAGGGATGTTCACCTTAACTTGCCTAAACATCTCAAGCATTTTGTCATGCTGATCAGAGGTTTTCTTTTTAAGGCGCTCAGGGAATGGCGCCTTCGGGGCATAAGGATGCGAAGGAACCCCAAAATTCCGGTCCAAAGAAACATGAGTGGGGACCTCAGAATCTGGTTCCTTCGACACAAGAGGAGACAAGGGGACCTCAGTGTTTGGCCCCTTTGTCGAAGGAAATGTAGAAAGAACCTCAGGATCTGGCTCCTTCCTGGAAGTATTTGTGGAGGGAGCCTCAGGATCCGGCTCCCTCAAAGATGGTGATGACAAAGAAGGCACCCCAATGTGGGTTTCCACCTCCTTACCAGACCTGAAAGTATGAATCACATTAATATGATGGGTCGGTTCAGAGGTAGCATGAGGTAACGGTGTCCTTCCTTGAGAATGGGTACCCCGAGGATTCACCTCGGGTTGACTCGGTAATTGGCCCTTCTCGCGTTCATGGAGTTGATTAGCCAACTGGCTAACTTGCATTTCCAAAGCCTTGACTGTACTTTGTATGCTCTGCATGAACGCTTGAAGGGTCGGATCACAAGAAGGGTCCTTAGGGTCAACCCGCTGGGGTGGTGGAGTCTGGTTGGTGTTGAGACCTTTGATGTGGGGGTTGGTAGGTCGCCGATGGGCGTGGAGGTTGATAAGGTGGAGGTTGAGGTTGAGCGTGCGAGATCTGACCATTACCCCCACTAGGCCCCCAAGAGAAGATAGGATGGTTACGCCATCCCAGGTTGTAGGAGTGACTGTACGGGTCGTTACGGGGCCTCTATTGATACATCACATTTGCATGCTCAGTATCCCTTGGAGCGTATGCGCATTCCAAGTCATCAAGGCCCGTAAGTCCACACCTACCACACCCGAGAGTAGCGACCTGAGCTACAGGAGCTCGGTCAACCTCTAAACTCTCAATCCTACGCATGAGAGCAGCCATTTTCGCCTCAGACGCGATTGATGACTCGACTTGATAAGATCCAGCTCGACCAGAAGACCTGGCAGCTGGTGGCTCTCTCATAGTATCCCACTCGAAGGTACGTTCAGCCATGGACTCGAAAGTATCCCATGCCTCCTCGATGGGTTTCATTTGGAAGTCACCCTGACACATCGACTCCAACAATGTGCGGGTGTTGTAGTTGATGCCCTCATAAACAATTTGGCACAGCTGCCATAACTCAAATCCATGATGAGGGCACTGTTGGAGAAGGTCATTGAACCTCTCAAAGAAACCATGAAACGATTCGGTCTCGGTCTGATACATTTGATGTATCTGGTGCCGTATCTGTTGAGTCTTCCATTGAGGGAAAAATCTCTTCAGAAAGACGGTCACAAAGTCATCCCATGACCGAATCGAGCTCGCCGGGAGGCTATACATCCATTTCTTCGCATTATCCTTCAATGCGAAAGAAATCATCCTCAACCGGACTGAATCCTCGTCAAGCTGTTGAAGCTTGAACATAAAGCATACTTCCTCGAATTCGTGTATAAAGATATACGGATCCTACTTATTGGCAGTAAAGGTTGGAAGCATGCTCACATATTGAGGTTTCAGCTCATAGTTGTTCCCGCGAGCAGGGGAACAACTATGCAAGAAGGTTGCGCGGCCCGAACAGGATGGGTCTGCTCCGACAAAGTCATCGGTCTATCATGTCGAGCTAAAGGTGGTGGTGCACCAAGAACTCGATCCTGACTGAATCTCCCTTCCTCTCGAGTCAGAGGAGGAGGAGAAGGAGGTCTACGTGGTGGCGGAAGCGGACTGAGGTATTCCATGTATGGAACCCGGTGCCCCTCGCCACCACGAGACGACTCGGCCTCTTGCTCCAAAGGAGCACGAGGCGGAGATGGTCGATCACCAAGACCGTCCATCTCAGAAGAATGCACTCTCTTGAGTCGAGCGCTCTCACCAGAACGAGCCCGACCTCGCATAAAATGCTCGACTCGACTCTAAAATAACACACAACAGAAGGTGTACTAGAGGAGGAGACTATACATAGAGAATAGATGAGGAGAGGACTCAGGTGAGGAGGGAAGAATCCCTAGAGCTAGCATGGGTGAAGGGATCAGGTAGAAGCCTAACTAGCAAGCACGGCTCAAACAATGTAAGGCAATGGGTCCTTAAGCTAGACGACGCCTAACTTCGAGGTCACTAGCCTCGACACGCCTCACCTCCCTACAACGAGGACCACAATGCCCAGCAAGTGATACCAGATCCGGAGATCCAGTACCTCCTACTATCGACAAGGTAGGCAACGCCGATCAGGTCATGACGGTCTCAACTAGATTACTCTCCTAGTGCGCCCGCAATCCTAGGGCCAATGTCTACTTGCTTTTAGTTAAGGCTTTATTAAGAGTGGTTTTTGGGGCCAAGGAAAGGGTGATGAAATCCCCCACCTTATCTTTTATGGGACAACCCCTCCTTAATAGCGTTTTGATCCTAAATCTAGCAATCAATCGCTCCAATCAAACGCTCAATTCACTCTTGTCTTGATGCAATTCCTACTAACTAATGCATGGGCATACAAGATGCATGAATGAGTGTAGGAAATGCGTACCTCACGCCAGCACTCAACAACTGAAAATAAAGCTAAAAGAAAAGACAACTATATGCCTAAGTCAATACATGATGCGTGACCTAAACAAATAAGAACGTCTAGTCTTTTGCTTTGGATTTTAAGGCCATGTTGATTAATGGGGGAGTGATTAATGATCTGGGAGAAAACAAAAAGTCACAGCATGCAAAATAGGGTTCACCAGGCCGCCAATTGGCGGTCTCCAACCGCTGATTGGCGGTCATTTTAGGTCTTCTGTTACTCAATTTTGTCCAGCAGCCTCCCCTTGATCTGATGGTTCCCCGAAACTAAGAAAACTGGAAACAAAAAAATTAAAAACCCCTTGAATCGTCCACACCAACGTCTGGACAGAGCACCTCCCCGGCAACGGCGCCAAAAACTTGATTGATCTCGTTTTATATTAACCGCAAGTGCACGGCCGCGTTGAAGCGGTGGCAAATACGGGTCGTCCACTGGGAGGTGTGTCGACGATCGGTTTGTTCGAAGGCGAGAGGTGAAAGAAGGAGAGAAAGATGTATTACACTACACTACACTAAGGTGCAAAATGGAAATGAAGATAAGCAATAAAACTAAGCCCCATAGGGGGTACAGAAATAATGTGAACATAAAGAAGTGTGTGTGTGTGTTCATTAAGCTCCTCACAACATGTAGTGCATGAAATCATAAAACTACATCCAACTTTGCCTCCACCTGAATTAAGATAAGACTACATCATTAAAACATACAAGACAACAATTGGAATGAAGTTACATGAACTCAAGTATAAAGACTAGACCCTACTATGCCTCCACATGAATTAAGATAAGACTACATCATTAAAACATACAAGACATTAGCTAAGGTAAAGGCAACAAGAGCACATACACTACAATTTGTGTTTCCAATATTAACTTCATCCATATCCTAACCTTATCATTCCCCATAAAATAGGTCCACTAATCAAAGCATAAGCTAAGCTTCATTCAAGAGCATTAGCATATCAAAGATAAGAGTGAAAACCCATTAGATGGTTATGGAAATCATATAAAGCTCAAGGGATAAATATAACACACACTTAACACACTACATGATTATATCACATATTTCTCCACCCCCCAAATGGGGATGGAACTACTCACACATATTTAAACTAACTACTCTAATAAAATGAAGCATTATACTGAAATGAAACTACACTAATCAAGCAAGAAACATTTAAAGAGCATAAAACATAACAAACAAGCAAGCATGCATATGAAAGGAAATTAAACTAAGAAAGAAACAACACAATTAAAGGAAACATCTATTATTAACTCACTCAATTACAAGTAGCTCTTCCTCCACTAGAGTTTTGCTTCAAGGCTTCACTCTTAGTAGGGAAGATGGCCACCAAAGAGAGAGAGATGGATACAATGGGAGGTGAAGAGTTCTATTTATAAGCATGGAAAAAGCTAATCCGGGACAATCCCCCGAAGTGTGACTAAACCAATACCAAAAATAGCCTAAACACACATTAATACAAGTCCAGGAGAAAGCTTAGCGGATCTGGGCTTATCCAGACCGCCAATTGGCGGCCTATAAGCTTCAGATCCCATTGGATCTTCTTGTGGGCTTTGCTTGGAGTGTTTCTTGGTCATGGATGCATCTAACTTGTTTAGTGGAGCTCCGACCCGAATCGAATTGACAAAATACTCCCTATGATGGTGTGGAGTTTCCTGTTTTGCTCTTAGGTCCTACTGTCTTACGATCAGGTCCTTCTCCCTTGCATCTTGGTTTCCAGGTCTCACAATTAAGTCATTTTTCCTGCTTTTGGGTCCTTTCTTGGCTCTTCTCTTCAAACCTCTTTATTTCTGAAAACTAAACATAAAACTCATCTCGTAGCGTTGGTTAGGTGTAAGATAATGGATATAAGATGCAAATATAAGCATGAAATGATGTCAATCAGGTAGAAATGTTATGACCCCCAAAATTGTAAATTTTAAGTTTCTCGGGATTTACAATTTGTTGAACATGTTCCCTACTTCAAAGATGATGGAGAATCACCCTCACCAATCACCGCAACGACACCAACACACATTATACGTCTTCCGGTCAACAAGATTCACAACACTCCTGAACAAGAGATCATCACCATCACAAATCCCGAAGAAGAACCTCAGGACGAACCAGAGGCCCAAGGAGGAGAAGCAATGCCGCAACGACGGTCCAACCGTCCTACTCGACCTCCTTATTTGCATAATTACATTACCTCTTACATAACTTATCCCATCCAGGACCACTTGTCCTACAAACAAATAAAAATAACCATAAAGCCTTCATAACGGAAATAAATAGCCACATATAGCCTACCAACTATCATGAAGCCATTAGAAATCCTAAGTGGCTCAATGCCATGAAGGATGAAATTAATGCCTTAGAATCTAACAAAACTTGGATCATTGTTCCTCTACAACCCTGAATCAAACCTGAAGGATGCAAGTGGATCTACAAAATTAAATATAATAGCAATGGTACTATAGAAAGATATAAGACTCGTCTCGTGGCCAAAGGCTACACTCAAACCTATGGCTTAGACTACTTAGAAGCTTGTGCTCCTGTAGCTAAAATGAACACAGTTCGTGTTCTTCTATTCATAGCCGTAAATAAACGATGGAATATTTTCCAAATGGATGTTAAGAATGATTTTCTTCAAGGAAATCTTGAATAAGAAGTATACGTGACACCTCCACCATGTATCAATTCTGCTCCGAATCAGGTATGCAAACTGCATAAGTCAATCTACGGATTAAAACAATCGCCTCGCGCATGGTATGCAAAACTAAGCCTCTCTCTTCTTTCTTATGGTTTTCTTAAAAGTTCTGCAGATGCTTCCATGTTTGTCAAGAATTATAATAACATCACTACTCTAGTCAATCTATGTTGATAACATAATCATCACAGGAGACTGTGACAATGAAATAAACTTAGTTAAAAAATATTTAAAAACAAACTTTGACATAAAAGACCTTGGTTTTCTAAAATATTTTCTAGGAATAGAATTTGGTTACTCAAAAAAGGGATTATTTATGTCTCAAAGAAAATATGTCCTCGGCCTACTTCATGAAACCGGTAAAATGGGATCCAAACCTGTCAACACTCCTATCGAGACTAATTGCAAAATTGGTCCGACAGAAGGAGAACTGGTTAAAGATATATGTCAATTTCAAAGACTTGTTGGAAAACTAATCTATCTCACTGCTACCAGACCTGATATCACATATGTTGTAAGCACCGTTAGTCAATTCATGCATGATCCACATACTCACCACTTAGAAATAATTCATTTGTTATCTAAAAAAACCCCTGGGCAAAGAATATGGATGGGGAAAAATAATTCTAATGATATTATCGGTTACTCGGATGCAGATTGGGCAGGGAGTCATGATCGAAGATCTACTACTGGGTTCTGCACATTCGTAGGTTGAAACTTGGTAACATGGAGGAGCAAAAAGAAAAATATTGTGGCTAGATCCAGCGCTGAAGCTGAATGTCGTGTCATGGCCTCAACTACAAGCAAGCTCATATGGCTCAAACAACTTCTTTAGGACATGAGGCAACCATATACCAAACCAATGCAAATGTTCTGTGACAACAATGCTTCCCGCCACATAGCATCAAATCCAGTCATTCACGAAAGGACTAAACAAATCGAGGTGGACTGTCACTTAATCCATGAGAAGATCTAATCAAACGAGACAGAAGTTCCTTACGTTCCAAGCAAAGACCAACTTGCTGACATCTTCACCAAAGGACTAGACCACAAACAATTTCAACAAATTCTACTCAAGTTAGGCTCCTTCAATCTTTACCAGGATCCAATTTGAGGGGGCGTGTTGAAAATAAAAGGAAACTTCTCTATTTGGCTCAAAGAATATCTCACAATAGTCGTTACCCGAATCACTCCCACAAAATCTGCAAACCCGATCAAGCATACAAGGAAACACAGTTGGGACCCCTACTCCAAGCATACAAGGAAAGACCTCTAACATACATATGTTATATTGTAATATATATACACATTTTCTCTGTAATTCAAATATACACAAATAATAAAACTTTTCTCTCCAACGTATCAAAATCAACAAGAACCTTCAATAACTTTAATCTGAATCATGACCCAAATAGTAAAAGTAAAACATGTCTATGAATATATATCCAAAACGTAGCACACGAGAAAGGATTTTCAAGAAGGTTGTACATTGAAGACCAAAAGGTAGAGTGCTTACCTTAGTTTGTGTTTACCATGTGAACAGTTGATCTCAAGGATAAGGAAAAAATGACTTCCGTAATCAATCCACACTAACATCAATTGTAGAAGAAAGCAAACGTGGTAATAATGTGTTGTAAAACTTCTAATGGAATTTGGGGCAAAAAAGTGATCTCTCCTTATAGAAGGATATCCACACATCTTTATATTGATTTGTTATAAGAGTTACACAAAGAGATTATGAGAAGTTACAACATTACATAATGACTATCCTACAATACAAAAGTTTAATATGACATCCAATGGGAGGTGACTCATCCACATTTTTGCAATTTCATAACAAAAATAGCGAAAAAATTAAATGGAATTGAGAGAGGAGTGTGAGACAGAGGATGAGAGAGATTAGAGAGGTGGAAAGAGTGGAAAGGTAAAGGAAGAGAGAGTAGAAAGGAGATAAGGTGAGGGAAAAAATCTGGCAATATTTTTTCTTAAATAAGTTATTTGAAGGTTTTGTAAAATTTTGGTTTTCTTAGTTTGTTCAGGGATTGTTCAACAAATTTCATAATTTAAATTAGTTTCATTTAATTAAAGAATTATAACAGAAAAGATAACATAGTGGTATGATTTAAAAAGCAAAATAGCATCAACCTAACCAATCAAACTTTTGAATGTAACCACAATAAATAGTCGAAAAGTAGTGGAATAAAACTAAGGTACATTCTAGGGGAATGTATTAGAAATGGTGCGAGAAGAAGATAAGTGTATTATTTATTGATTATTGTTGTTTGCTAATACATGAGGGATACTTATACATTGAGTTATATCCGTTATACATTTATTGTGGGGTTGGATCTCCCAAGAGGTGCCTCTTAATGGAGAGTCGTTGTGCATTGAAGGTATGTTCTTTAACACGCTCCCTCAAGTTGTGTCTGGAAAGGGTTGACAGATCCCAACTTGAAGAGAAGGTTGGAGAAGGTTCTACGATCAAGTGCTTTGGTGAAGATATCTGCGAGTTGTTCTTTGCTTGAGACATAGGGAACTTCTATTTGTTTTGACTGTATTTTTTCTCTGATGAAATGACAGTCAACTGCTATATGCTTGGTCCTTTCGTGGAAGACCGGATTTGTGGCAATGTGTCGTGCTGCATTGTTATCACAGAACATTTTTGTTATTTCCTGAGTTGTGATATTCATGTCTTTGAGGAGTTGTTTGAGCCAGATTAATTCGCTGGTGGTGGATGCCATCCCTCGATATTCAACTTCTGCACTAGATCGTGCAACGCCATTTTGCTTCTTACTTCGCCATGTTACCAAGTTGCCTCCTACAAAGGTGCAAAAATCGGTAGTTGATCTTCGATCATGGCTTCCAGCCCAATCTGCATCGGAATATCCAATTATTGAGTTAGAGTTATTAGGTTTCATTAAAAGTCATTGTCCAGGGGTTCCTTTAAGGTAGCATAAGATTATGTTTACCAGATCTAAGTGATGAGTGTGAGGGGCATGCATGAATTGGCTTATTTGACTAACAGCATAAGTAATGTCGGGTCGAGTAACAGTGAGATAGATGAGCTTTCCTACTAATCTTTGGAATTGTCTAATATTAGTTAGAGGGGTGCCATCTGTTGGTCCTAGTTTTTTGTTGATTTCTATTGGAGTAGTTATGGGTTTTGATCCTAGTTTCCCAGTTTCTTTGAGTAGGTCTAGGGTGTATTTTCGTTGGGAAAGAAACAGACCTTTCTTGGAGTGTGCAATTTCTATTCCTAAAAAGTATCTCATAAACCCTAAGTCTTTGATGTCAAACTTAGATTTTAGATATTCCTTGACTAAGGTGATTTTGTGGTCATTATTCCCGGTTATAATAATGTCATCCACATAGATGAGAACGATGATAGTGGTATTATGACTATTTTTTTTGTAAACATTGATGCATCAGCAGAACTTTTAATGAATCCATAACTAATAAGAGAGAGACTAAGTTTGGCATACCATGTTCGAGGTGATTGTTTTAGTCCATATATAGACTTATGAAGCTTGCATACCTGATTTGGATGTGTGGTGTAGCCAGGTGGTGGAGTCATATAAACTTCTTCTTCAAGGTTTCCCTGTAGAAAAGCATTTTTAACATCCATTTGGAAGAGATTCCAACCTTGATTAACTGCAATTGATAGGAGGACTCGAACAATGTTCATTTTGGCTACGAGAGCAAAGGTTTCTAGATAGTCAAGACCATAGGTTTGAGTGTAGCCTTTAGCTACAAGACGGGCTTTATATATTTCTATGTTGCCATTGCTATGATATTTGATTTTGTAGACCCATCTGCAACCGACCGGCTTTATGTTAGGTTGTAGAGGAACTAGAGTCCAAGTTTGATTGGATTCTAAGGCACGTAACTCATCTTTCATGGCTTTCTTCCAATTTTGGTTTCCTATAGCCTCTTGATATGTTGTTGGTTCCTTATTTTGATCTAGCTTTCCTAAGAAGGCCTGATGGTTGGATGAGAATTGGTGATAGGATAAGTGATTCTGAATAGGATACGTGACGTGTGAAAGAATATAGTCATTAAATCTAGGGGGAGGTCGTGAAGGACGAGAGGATCTTCTCGGAAGTTCTTCTTCTTCTCCATCTCCTCCCTCCCTTTGTTCTTCTCTGTCTTCTCCCTCCCTTTGTTCTTCTCCGTCTTCTCCCTCCCTTTGTTCGTTTTCTTACTCGAGAATGGGTGAGGCAGCGGATATCTCTTGAGGAAAGTTTGGTAGAACAAAGGAAGAGGAGGAGTTTTCAGGGATGGAACTTTTAAAGAAGGGTTCAGTTTCAAAGAAGGAAACGTCTCTGGAGACATAGAATTTCCTATTTTCTGGATCATAACATTTGTATCCTTTCTTCTTGAAGGAATATCCTAAGAAAATGCATTTAACCGAGGTGTAGTCAAGTTTGTGTTCACGTTTTTTGTGAACAAAACATGTACACCCAAAGACTTTAAGATGATTAATACTAATTTCTTTATCGTACAAGAGTTCTAAAGGTTTTCTATTATTAATTGTAGGAATAGGAATGCGATTAATTATATAAGCAGCAGTGAGAACAGCATCAGACCAGAAATGTGTTGGAACATTATTCTGAAAAATAAGAGATCGGGTAACATTTAAAAGGTGTCAATTTTTTCGTTCTGAAAGCCCATTTTGTTGTGGTGTATTTATACAAGATGTTTGATGAAGAATACCTTTTTGTTTTAAAAGGTTTTGAAACATATTGCTCATATATTCGGAGCCATTATCAGATCGAAAATTTTTAATCTTTGCATCAAACATATTTTCAATAAAACGTAAAAATTCACAAAACATTGGATAAGCATCAGATTTATGTTTTAATAAGTAAATCCAGGTGGTTCTAGAAAAATCATCAATAAAACTAATAAAATATCGAAAACCATTGTAGGATTCTTTGGGAGCAGGTCCCCAAATATCGGAGTGAATAATGGTAAATGGAACATAAGTTTTTGTGCTGGAATTTGAAAACGGTAATCGGGTTTGTTTAGCAAAACGACACACATCACATAGTAAATTAGATTTAAAATATGGAAAAAGACTTTTTAGCACATTTGATGAGGGATGACCCATCCGCTTATGCCAGAGAAGGTGATTATCAAGAGTTTGGGTATGATATGCCCTTTTGTTTGTTTCAAGGACATATAAACCATTTGTGAGGATGCCTTTCCCAATCATCCTCCCTGTGGTACGATCCTGAAAAAACACATTATTAGGGGAAAAAATCACATTACAATCGAGTTCAGTAGTAATTTTGGCAACTGAAATTAGGTTAGCATAAAGATTAGGAATATACAAAATATTGTCACATGTGTTATTAATCAAGTTTGCTTTTCCTATTCCTTGAATTTGAATTTTATCTCCATTTGCAACGGTAACAAAATTATTTAACAATCTTAAATTTTGGTTAATGTTACTAAGAAGTTTTGGATTACCGGTCATATGATTTGTAGCACCGGTATCAACAATCCAATTTTCATTTGATTTAGTAAATAAGCTAGAGACATTAGCAAAAACAGGATTCTGTTTCAGACCTGAGTAATTACCTGAAGCAGGAGGGTTGTTTTGCAATAAAACATTAAGCTGGTCCACCTGGTTGCTTAACTGGATCGGGTTAATGGATCCATTGGTGGACCCGAGAAACTCGGATCTGGAAGATCCGGGATCTGAGCGGGTATGGGTTGGCGGGCGGAGCGGGTCAGCGGATCCGGAGGCGTTAATATAAAACACGTTCTTTTCAGCGGAATCCGAAGGGTTAGGGTTTTGCGAGAAGTTGATTCGACGGTCGCCGCTCCCGTTGTGTTGTGCGATGCTGCCGGCGATTCCCTCCACCAGATTAGCCTTCCCATTTCTTTCGTTTCTTGGTGGTCGAAGATGTGGGTAGAGGAACCAACAATTATTTTTGTTGTGCCCAGTTTTCTTGCAGTTTTCGCAGTTCTCTTCCTTGCGATCTCCGAACCTTTTTTTTCCGTTCTGGTTTTGATTTTTTCCAGCAAAAAAGACATGGTTTTCTGCTTCAGTGGTTGTTGGGGTCCCTTGCGGATGAGTCATGGTTCGCCTTCGTGTTTCTTCGCGAAGGACCATGGCGGTGACTCAAGCAAGGGAAGGGAGTTCTGGTGCCATCATCACCTGACTCCTGATGTTTTCGTAGGTTGTGTCTAGACCTACCAGGAACTGGTAGATCTGGTCTTGTTCTGCTCTTTGTTGGATTATTTTGATTTCGGTAGCTGGGGGTTCGTAAACCCCTAACTCATCCCAAGCCCTTCTGAGAGTACCAAGGTACTCAGTGACTCCGCGGCTATTTTGGCGAGTTTGTGAAACTTCCTGCTTTATTTTGAAGATATGTGCGAAGTTCTGAGCCTTTCCATAGTGCTCTCGAACCGCTTCCCAGAGGTCTTTTGCACTTTCTTTGTAGATGAATATTTCAGCAATGTTGGCCTCCATGGACGCCAGGAGCCAGGACATTACCTGGTGGTCCATGGTTTGCCACTCATCTTGGTCTTTGTCTGATGCGTCGGTTTCTGGCTTTTGTGTTTTCCCGGTGATGTGGCCTAATCTCCCCTGGCCGCTGACGGAGAGAGAAGCGGCACGCGCCCATGATAGATAGTTGTTGGTATTGAGGAGCGTTGTGACAAGGCGATGGGGGTTGCTTTCTGGTTGGTTTCTTCTGTTGCCGTCCGACATTTTTTGGGTTTGGATGAGGGTTTCGATCGACCTTCAACCCCCTTGATGAGGTGAGGCCGATGATGAACTCCGGGGGGGGGGGGGGGGGGGGGGAGTCTGAGGCTAGTTTTGAGTGGATCAGTGCTCTGATACCATATTAGAAATGGTGCGGGAAGAAGATAAGTGTATTATTTCTTGATTATTGTTGTTTGCTAATACATGAGGGATACTTATACATTGAGTTATATCCGTTATACATTTATTGTGGGGTTGGATCTCCCAAGAGGTGCCTCTTAATGGAGAGCCGTTGTGCATTGAAGGTATGTTCTTTAACAGAATGTAAGCAAAAAAAAACCATTTATTTTTACTTAAATTCTCCCACATTGATGTCCAATTCAAGGTATCAAATGAACCAGAAATATTGGAATGAGACGTGATCTCGTTTTATATAAGTGAGACTTCTAATTAGTTTCTATCAAATTGGAATGAGACGTGATCAGACTATCAAATTGAAAATCCTACTGTTGGAGTGAATTTGTTATCTAGATAAAACTTATGTTTCATAATTGAAATGGTTCTGAAACATATAATACGTTATATCGTCATTTGAGTCAAAATCGTACGTGTGATGCAAATTTATATTGAAATTCTGCTGCTGAACAGTTTAACAAGACTATTGAGTAACATGTTGACTTTGTTGAACAACTTTACTAATTTGTTGAACAAGAATGTGATGTAGTTGAATAAGCGTGTTATTTAGTTTCAAAACAAATGAAGTTCATTTTAATAAAATGAGTTCATGTCTCATTTTATCATTTTTGCCAAACGAATAGAAGGTTTTGGTTCTAGATATGTACAACTTCAGTGTCACCACATGAAATACCGAATCTACGTGTGAAAATGATGGTCTTGATGGAATATGAGCCAGGTCCTTATCATTACTGCAATATTAATAGTATAGCTGATGGTAGTAGCTGTTTATATGCAATCATTAGTGGTCCTTGGAGGACTTGACTTCGGTGGATGACATGAGCTAAATCTTCCCTGACGGGTTGATTTTTGGGATATTGACATTTCATGTTCTTTAGATATACCAAATCATCTGTCATTAATTTCTACCAATTATGTATGTCATATTACACAATGCAAATATTGAACACTTCATTTGATGTACATCTCCTTAAGACCGTGACTCATATGCTCAACCTAGACTCCCAATAAAGAAAATAGGAAACTTTTTGATAAATGGGCAAAATATGGAACTCCAAAACCTATCATCTTCAATTGCATCTACCTCGAAACTCAGAATTCCAGGAAATTTGGGATCACTTCAATAAGTATTATGTTTTCAACTGAAGAAATTTAATTCTAATATTTTGTTGGTTTCTGCTTAACTGCATAATATAATTTGGACCTCCAAAACCTATCATGTTGATGAATTTGAATTGCAAAAAACAATAATAAATTGATTACGACATTCACTTACTAAAGTAGTAATTTCACTGAGGGGACTTAGTGTAACGTCCTCGAACAGCGGAAAATTTAAACTTTTTAAATTGTAAATCAACAACCAAAATAAATCACTGAGGACATTACCAAAGATAAACACAAGGTGCACAAACGTATATATCAATATACAGATCTGAGTTTACAAAAAGGATGATTACATCAAAAGCTATAAGATAAAATATACAAATGTAATCACAACAACCTCAAACGAGAGGAAAGCAGGATCAGGTCCCAGCAGCTCTCCTCCGCAGGCACCACCCTTTAACGCCGCTCACGGCCTGAAAGCAGACATAAAATATGCCTGAGTTTCCAGAAGCAAACCTGTATGCCAAACCCTAACACATATATGAACAATAAGGAAAGATGCAATGAACAATGAATAGCACAACCGACACAACCGCTAAGTTCTTGGGACCTCTCTCCCAGCCATAGTCAAACGACAACCCGGGTCTCAAGGGTCCTCTCACCCCAACCCCACCAACACTCGTGCACACAAGGCACCGTCGGTCCAAATCACGACCACACAACCGGGTCTCAAGGGTCCTCTCACCCCAACCCCACCAACACTCGTGCACACAAGGCACCGCCGGTCCAAATCATGGCCACATAACCGGGTTTCAAGGGTCCTCTCACCCCAACCCTACCAACACTCGTGCACCCAAGGCACCGCCGGTCCAAATCACGACCACACAACCGGGTCTCAAGGGTCCTCTCACCCCAACCCCACCAACACTCGTGCACCCAAGGCACCGCCACAAGATATCTGGCCGACAGTCCGTGTTGTTGTCCACTGGGGCCGGAGAGACTAGTTGCCTTCAATCAAACACTCATACCACTATCGGGCGACAATCCGTGTCGTTGCCCAAAGGGCCGGAGAGACGAGCCACCTTCAAGCGTACAAGCACACCACTATTGGGCGACAGTCCGTGCCATTGCCCAAGGGGGGCGGAGATACGAGCCGCCGTCAAGTGTACTCATAAAACCACGAATCCACCGAAAACAGGCAAAAAACGGTCGAACGAAATCCGTTTAACGGTCGACTGATCCTCACCTAGAGAACTGGCTCAACCGAAAAACCTGTCAATCAGTCGAATGGCAAAGGGGACCCGGTCGACCAAAAAGCACCAGTAAGAAATTCATTTTCGCAAACCACGAAAAAATGGTCGGACGACCCCAAACTTCCGGTCGACCGAAAACTTCCAGTACAACCCACCAACCATCCATACTACACGGTCGACCGAAACAACACTTCTGGTTGACCGGACATTAAGTTAACTTAAGTCGTCAGTCGGACGAGTAAAACAAGCGGTTGACCGTTTGGATGGTCAACGCCCCAACCGACCTACGACAGTACTCTCGGTCGACCGACAAAGGGGACCCGGTCGACCAAAAAGCACCAGAGCATCTATCTCCCGCTAGAAATGCACAACCGGTCGACCACCACGAAGGTATCGTTCGACCGGTGCGAGGGATATCGCCCAAAATACACTATAACCGGTCGACCGAACCGAGAACACCGGTCGACCGATTTTAGTGCAGAAACTGTTGTGCCGGTCTGATGAGCCAAAACGGCCTACCGTCGACCGCTCCCACCCCCACACTAATAATAAGTGAGCGTAAAAGCAAGTTTGACATACCTTAAGGCTTGAATCAGCCTTAGAAGAAACAACGACGAGCGTTTCCTCGATTTAGCACAACTCTGACGAACTTCCTTTACTCCGATCTCCTTGACAACTCTGGCGATGACCCAGCGAGTCCCGAACTACACGACCCGGAGAATGTCTGCTCCACCTCGCCTCAGTGAACTGCGGATCAAGAGAGAGAGAGAGACTTGAGCGTGAGAGAGAGAGAGAGAGAGAGAGAGAGAGAGAGAGAGAGATAAAACCCACCAACACTTATACCTCCCCTCTCATCTCCACCATCCACCTCATCACCACCTAATCAATCCCAGCCCTCTATCCTAATCCACCCCTAAACACAATTAAAACATAAGTAAGGGTTAAGATATTACACTTAGTTATGATTCATGATATGTAATATAAGGCAGTTAGTCTCGTTAAAGGATTTTCTCTGAATCATTAAAAACTTTCACTAAATCTCATGCAAGCCAGTTGTTTTGTACTCCCATTTATGAAAAGAAAAATATTATTAGTTAAATATTAAACTTAACATCGTCTAACACGTGTTAATGACGTTAAACAATATGTATATCACCATAAATATGCACGCAATTTAAATTATGAGCATATTTATGTTTAAAAAATAATCTGAGGATAGATTAATAGAAAACCAGTTTTGTT
The DNA here is from genome assembly GCA_963682175.1 of Triglochin maritima. Taxonomy (NCBI): domain Eukaryota; kingdom Viridiplantae; phylum Streptophyta; class Magnoliopsida; order Alismatales; family Juncaginaceae; genus Triglochin; species Triglochin maritima. The sequence continues at coordinate 20,666,113 of OY821779.1, forward strand.
ATTTTACATTAATATGCAAGAATAGAAACACCTTGAACAACGATAAAATGTAGTGTAAAACTAGAAATAATCATTTAAATACCTAAAAAAATTCAATGTGTTTTTCGAGGTTATAATGTTCAAAATACTTGGACCACACAAAGGTTGTTTGGATAAGCACCTTTTACGCGATCAAAATTGGTAACCTTCGCACGTCCTCCATTCAACTACGAATATGTCACCTACATATTTGTGAACGAAATTTGTTCTGTAGCTATATATGATTGGTTTGATGAAGTGGACATCCACACCCAATTATAAGAGTCACCAAGGATCTCAATGTTGATAAAAACCGTACCTCAATTAATTAGGTTAAACATATGGCTAGATTATAATCTATACCGGCTTTACAGATGCAAATCTGTTTAAAACTGAACAATGTATATTTTAAGGAAAATTACGTACGTATCTCGTGGATCCCAAATATGGATCAGATTTATCTATATTCGCTTAGATGTACGGACGAAAATTACAGTGACCTATTAGCAATATAGATTGGAGCAGGTCCCACGGGTTCGGCCACATGCTTTGGTATTTGTGAACATACTGCCCATTAAAATCAAAGTATAGGTGAGGAATATTTCACTAAACTATTATGGAATACGCTTTAAATTGAAGAATTTTCAAGTCTTGCTAAATCTAAAAATGCAACTCTCTGTTGCTGATGTTCGATCATTAGTCTTGGATATTCCAAAATAAAAGATATACCACTTAGACTTGCCCTTAGCAGATCTCTTATAGAGTGTACTGACTTATTATTTTGTTTAACAGGAGATTATCTTTTCAACAAACGGTTAAATAGCTACCAAACCTTAAGTGAAAATGATGCAACTCAAGTTTCCAGGAATCCATAAAGCTCAAGATCAGTAGGCAATAGGCACCAGAGATTAATTATATAATGTTAGAAAAAAATATCCTACAGGCGCATTACAAGACACAATTAGACTCATATGCTAAGAATTAATAAATCATCAGCAACATGTTTCTCCAGAAGTAAGATAACATATTCGAGAAAAGTTGCATCACAAGTCAACTTTATCGGACCATCCCGAGCCAACCCAAACTCATCTTGTGAACGTTGAAGAAGCTCTTTGAATATGTTGGTCTTCAAGTTCTCTAGTGGGACCTCGAACCTAACACCATCAGAGGTTTTCACAGCAAAGTATCCCTTCTTGGCCACCTTTGTTGGTGTCTTCAAAGCTCCCTTGGAAGAAGAAGAAGAAGAAATATGGGACGCCGTGGACGACGAAGATGATGACATGGGAACTATCCCCTTTATCGTATTTGGAACGATAAGACTCTTGCATTTCCTTACCATCATAATGAGGCACATCGGTATATGGAAATCTTCTGGAGAAATTATGTGAAAATCTTAGGGTGGTACATCGTTTATATATAGTTCTTCCAAGATAGAAATTGTCAGAGAAAGAGTAGGTAGGAGATGTGGTGCAACTATAGATCATAGGTTTGTTGGTTGGGTGTTTCAAAGAAGATCTTTCGATGGAAGGTGGGGGACAACAGGGTGTACATAAATGGGAGATCAAGAGGAGGTGATGAACAACACAACAGCTTGGGTGATGTTGACCAAGGCATGCAATCGTGTTCATGCAGCTGTAGCAATACATGTATGTCGTTGTCCAATATCCAGGTATTAATGTCCCAAGAACAAGACGGTGATAGAGCTCCTGCGACCGTGTGAAGGATCTTTCAATTAGTTATGAGTTAAATAATGTAATATTGGTATCAGTATTGCTATTCTATATATTTTGGTGACGTTAACTGTACACCTTAAATTTCCAACCAGCCTAACCAGGGTTGGTTCAGAAATGCATGATGCAGAAGCCCGGTAGTGAACCATTGCATAGTGCATAAGCTGTTAGATCCCAAACCCATGCTTAGGGTTAATGATGATTAGGAGAAGGCTTTGCATGGGAAGATGGAGAGGCACAGTGGTTGCATAGGAATGGAGGAGAATAGGTGGTGTAGGGTGATGGAGTGGGGGCCGGTTACTGTTGACGAGAGGAGAGGGTTGGGTTTAAGTTGTTGTTTATGCTCTCTCTCTCTCTTTGGATCTCTCTCTCACTCTCATTCTCTTCCATTTCTGGCGCAGAAGAGGAGGAGGCTCCGGTGTGAAGCGTCTGGAGGCGATCGTGCGAGGAGGTGCGGAGACGGCGTGCGCGAGCGGAGCTCCGGCCTATTTCGTCGTTCTCTTGAGGTATGCCGCTCCTTAGTGTGATTTTGTTGTTAACCCTCGTGGGAGGGTTGTGTTGGTCGGTCGGGGGAGGTCGGAGACCTCTCCGGCCACAAGTTTTGGTGAAAAACCTCGGCTGGCGCGAGGTTGAAGACGACCAACGGTCGACCGGGCCCTTCGGGCGGTCGACCGATGTGGTGTATTTTTGACTGCCTGTTGTGTTTCGGTCGACCGGTTCCTTGGGTCGGTCGACCGGAACTTAAGTGTACTGGACCTTTTATGCATGTTTGAGATCAACCGTTATATGACTTAGAAGTAATAGGATGCCCTGGTAGTTTTCGGTCAACCGAGACCCTTGAGTCGGTCGACCGATAATTTTGATTTGATGTGGACCAGACTCCGGATTTTGACCTCGTATCGGTCGACCGGTTTTAGACTTTCGGTAGACCGTTGGGACTTAAGTTTCGCGCAAATAGTTCGACGGATCCAGACTTTCGATCGACCGTTTTTGCACAGGACTGAATTCCTGGTTCCCTTTTTGAATGCCAACTCTGTCCACGGAAACCCGTGTCCTCTCCTTATGCGTGAGCCGGGAGGTGACGGTGTGCGCGTTCCGCGTGCCTGCCCAGGGACCGCCGTGTGGATGTTCGGGACGCGTCACCTCCATGTATGGATCGTGACTAATATGATGGATTGATTGGACTCATTGTAGAGTAGCAGGCATGAGGGATCGCGGATCCCAATGTATGATGATTGTGCGAGCACGCAACTGTCGTTGGGTGAGGTAACTACCGGCCTATATGGCGATGGAGGTCGCTGCCCTGCTTTTATAGCGGTGGCGTTAGTGTTTGCGACTCATGGAGCCTGATGACCTGGCAGACTTTGGTCTGGACACGTATGATGTTGTGCCAGACGTATTGTTGGACCACCGATGCTGTGCCGGTGATGCCGGCGATGCTATTCCGGCGATGATGATTGATGGGCTGATGTTGTTCCGGCTATGTTGTATGATGGGCCGTTGTTTTCCTCAGCTAGGCACATACTGAGATGATGATTGATGGACCGACCGAGCGACGGCTCCGTTGGTGTGGTTTCGACCACGAGTTACAAATTTGTTTCTTATGGCGCGGACCTAGCGGATGCCCCTTGCCGAACCCCATGTTTAGTGTAGCCGCGTGTGGGGGTGTCGGTCTTGCTCCGTTAGACCGTATGTGCCTACGGTAGGTCTCCTCGGGAGACCCGATGATGATTGTCGGACTGAGGTCCTGTGTTACCCTTCGGGGGACTGTTTTCGTTACTGTTGATGACATGACATGCTACTAGTATGATAGGTTCATTTGTACTACTGCATGCATATAGGTGGGCTTGGCATACGGGGTTTCCTTATGGAAACTCAGGCATTGTTGTTGCATCTTTTTCAGGACCGCAGTAGGTCCAGTTGGGTGGTGATCATCGGGCGCGCTATCTTGGGATCGGATCCTCTATTCGGACCACTGAGGTCGACATGATTACGTTTATCTTCCTTTTGTTGTTCTGTTGTAATCATGTACCGTTTTGACATACTCTGATGTAATATGGTGCACCGCTTATATGTTTTATGAGAAGTAACAGTCCCGTCTTTGATTATTGGTCTCTCATGTCTTGATTATAAATTTTTAAATTTCCGCTGTTTCGGGATGTTACAATTTGGTATCAGAGCGGTCGATTCCTATGCGGTTCCCAATGAAATCACCATTGTAGTAATAGGACACATGATTTTATCTTTTGGCATGCATTCATGGGACGCACCGAGTTTTGATGGCAGGAGTGCTCCAGAGGTGGCGGAGGACTGTGTCTTCAAGATGCAGAAGATCTTTCAAGCGATTGGAGTTGCACCTGAGAGGAGGGTGGATCTGGCCACCTATGTGTTTGATGGCGACGCAGCCAACTGGTGGAGGACTGCATCCACGGTTGTGTTTAAGGATCGTGAGGATGTCAGCTGGGAGGAGTTCTTAGAGGTGTTCCATGAGCAGTACTTTCCCCAGCACGTCAGGGATCGGAAGAGGGAGGAGTTCATGTCGCTGGAGCAGAGGGAGATGACTCGGGCGAGTTACATCAGCAGGTTTAACGCTTTGGAGCATTACTGCCCAGAGATTTGTGTGACCTCAGAGCAGCGGGCGAGGAAGTTCGTGAAGGGACTGAGGCAGCCGCACCGATCACGTGTGATCAACAGCATGTTGCAGACCCTTGCTGATGCAGTGAAGCATGCTACCATCATCGAGCAGGACCAGAGGGAGTGTCTTCAGGAGGCGAGGAAGGCACCAGTGAGCACCGGTAGCCGAGCTGTCGGTCGTGGAGCAGGGAACCCGGGCAAGAGGCCCAGGTTCGATGGTGGAGGAGCACGTCAGTCTGGAGCGTGCACTTTCTGTGGGAGGTTTAACCCTGGTCAGGAGTGCTTCAAGCGCTCAGGAGCATGCATGGTGTGCGGGCAGTTGGGTCACTTCGTTCGGGAGTACCCGAATAGGCAGTGAGAACCTAGCAGGAGGTTTGGGTCACCAGTAGCAGGGAAGAGCGGAGGCAGCCGATCCGTTGTTTCACCAGGACAGGGCAGGAAGACCGGGCGAGTCTTCACTATTCAGGCTGAGGAGGCGAGGAACTCCAACACCGTGGTGGAAGGTACACTTTCTGTTTCTGGTTTGGTAGCGCATGTGTTGTTTGATTGCGGCGCCACTCACTCCTTCATTTCGGAGAAGTTTGCTGGCGAGTTGGGTCAGACCCCTGTGCTGCTGACTGATGTTTTGGAGGTCGGCACACCCAAAACCACAAACGTCCAACCACAAACGTCCAAGGGCTCGAGGTCTTTTTCAACCACCCCCTACACGCGGTCCCTGCTCAGGCTCCAGGCCTTTTGCAGTCAACCTGAACGCACTACGGAGCTCCAGGTCTTTTTCAACCAACCCCGCAAAGACTAGCTGGGCTCCAGGTCTTTTTCAACCAACCGCAGCTCTCACACAGTTACGGGGCTCCAGGTCGTTTTCAACTAACCACCGCAACACTCGTGCACCCTAGCACACTCGCCGGAAAAATATCGGCACCACGACTCGCCCCACACGGACGACCACAACAACCGCACCTCCATAGTGCAAAACTGGACACAAACGGTCGACCGAACCAAAAGTCCCGGTCGACCGAATCAAGCAAATATAGGGCAATCACATCGACCGACACTCCATCGGTCGACCGATTCCCACCACCCGCACTCGTTTGGTCGACCCAAAGTCAAGGGACGGTCGACCATTTAAATGGTCAACTCCCAGGTTCAACGAACAAAACGACCAATCGGTCGAACGGCAAAGGGGCCCTGTTCGACCGAAAGTTACCAGGGAAAAATCCCACAATCCACAACGAATTTGTTCAAACCTTCGAACACTCTCGGTCGACCGAATTCCACCAGGGACTGATCCCTCACTCGCACCATGAATCCGGTCGAACGCCCGAGCACTCTCGGTCGACCGAATTCCACCAGAGCGTTCCCCCACCCTCAGCACCAAGTCCGGTCGACCGAAACAACCTTCGGCCGAACCGACCACTATTCTCACTTAAGTCACGGTCGACCCAAAGTCAACGAGCGGTCGACCGTTTAGGTGGTAAACGCCCCCAACCGACCTATGACAGTGCACACGGTCGAACGACAAAGGGGACCCGTTCGACCGAAACTCACCAGGCTTACCTCCCACGCACAATCGGTCGACCGCCCCTGGGGCATCGTTCGACCAATGTGAGGCAGAACCCGAATTCTCTTCACGAACGGTGGACCGTTTGCACCAACCGGTCAACCGATCAAGCAGTGAAATCTGCTGCACGTTTACTTGCGACCAGCCGGAAGGCCTACCGTCGACTTCCAAATACTCACACAACTTAAGTGAGCGAGCTTGACATACCAGAAGGTTTGAAGAAACCTTTGAAGAACCATGACGACGCCTCCACGAGCACGCCTCCCAAAATCACGATCCGTCGACGATTCTCGCGACCAAACCACGATCAACACCTCCTCGACGATCCAGACTCGCGATTCCACCTCCGTCAACCTCCACCACCCAACCGGAGCAACCCAGACCACCGAAATGAGTTAGGTCGAGGGAGAGGATCCAAGCAAAAGGGACGGAATAGCACACAACCCAAGTCACCTCCACCCACTAACCGGAGCCGACCACCTCTCGCCGGAGATCAACTATTCTTCCTCGTCGGAGATCAACCTACGGGAGAGGGAACGTGAGAGAGAGAGAGAGACGAGGGAGAGGTGAGAGTGAGAGAGAGACGAAAAATCTCACCTAAATATCTCCTCCTCCTCCAATCTCAACCATCCATCTCAAAACCAAATCATCCCATCCCTTCATCCATTTCCACCCTCCATCTATCATCTTCCAATCCCAGCCGTCCATCTCCCCCTAATCACCACCTAAACAACATTAAGGCACAATTAGGATTAGGATCTCACAATCCTCCCTCCTAAAAGAATTTCGTCCTCGAAATTAAAACTGAAGCTCACCAAACAACTCCGGGAACTCCTTCCGGACCTCCTCCTCAATCTCCCAAGTGGCCTCTCGCTCGCTGTGGTGCTGCCATCTGACCTTCACCATAGGAATGGTCCTCCTCCTCAACTGATGTTCCATCCGATCCACAATCTCAACCGGTCTCTCCTCAAGAGACAAATCCTAACGGATTTCTGGAACCTCTAACTGAATCACATGAGAAGGATCTGCTACGTACTTCCTCAACATCGAAACGTGGAAGATGTTGTGAAGACCCGAAAACTGTGGCGGCAACGCAACTCTATAGGCAACCTCTCCAACCCGATCGAGAATCTCAAACGGTCCGACATACCTCGGACTGAGCTTCCCCTTCTTCCCGAACCTCATCACTCATCGAGATGGTGAAATCTTCAGGAAGACATGGTCACCTACCTCAAATCTCAACTCCTGCCTATGCCTATCAGCGTAGAACTTCTGCCTACTCTAAGCTGTCGTTAGTCTCTACCTGATCACATCTACCTTCTCAACATACATCTGCACAATCTCAGGACCAACTAGTTGTCTCTCTCCTACATCACTCCAGCATACCGGTGATCTACACGGTCTCTCGTACAGAGCCTCGTACGGTGCCATCCCAATGCTCGAATGGTAGATGTTGTTGTTGTAGGCGAACTCGATCAACGGCAAATGCTCGTCCCAATGACCTGCCCAATCCAGAGTACATGCTCGCAACATATCCTCTAGCGTCTGGATGGTCCTCTCAGACTGACCGTCTGTCTGCGAATGAAATGTCATACTGAACTTCAACCGAGTCCCCATGCTCTGCTGCAAACTCCCCCAGAATCTGGAAGTGAACCTCGGATCTCGATCCGAAATAATACTCACGGGCACCCCGTGCAGTCTGACGATCTCCTCAATATAAAACTTAGCTAGACCCTCCAGAGGTAAAGTGGTTTGAATAGCTAAGAAGTGCGCCAACTTGGTCAGTCGATCGACTATAACCCAAATCGCGTCATTAGAATCCTCTCGTCCTCGGTAGCCTGGTGACAAAATCCATCATCACGTGCTCCCACTTCCACTCTGGAAGCTCGATCCTCTGCATGAGTCCTGCAGGTCTCTGGTGCTCAATCTTCACCTGCTGACAAATCAGACATCTGTCAATGAACTCTACAATCTCCGTCTTCATCTTTTTTCACCAGAAATTCCTCTGAAGATCTCTATACATCTTCATGCTGCCTGGGTAGATCGAATAACGGGATCTGTGCGCCTACTCCAGAATGTCCTTCCTCAGATCTCCTCCCTTCGGCACCCAAACACGACCTCTGAACCTCAGCCCACCATCAACTCCAATACTAAAGTCTGACCCATCTCTGGCGGCTAACTGTAATAACCCGGCTGACTCATCATCAGCACTCTGAGCCTGAACAATACTCGAGACCAACTGGGGCTCCACTCTCAGCCCGACAACCACCGCACCTCGCGACTCATCGGTGAACGGTCTCCATTCGCTCAACGCCTCAAGCAGCTTCCACTCCTCGATACAAAGACTTGCTGCGGTAACCTCCACCTTCCTGCTCAAAGCATCAGCAACCGAATTTGCCTTCCCTGGATGGTACGAGATGGTGAAATCATAATCCTTAATCAGCTCGAGCCATCTCCGTTACCTCATATTCAGCTCCTTCTCAGAAAACAGATACTTCAGGCTCTGATGATCTGTGAAAACCTCGAACTGCTCGCCATACAAGTAATGCCTCCAAGTCTTCAAAGCGTGCACGACTACCGCCAACTCCAAATCATGAGTGCGGTAGTTCCTCTCGTGCACCTTCAGCTGCCTCGAAGCATATGCAACCACCTGCCCGTGCTGCATGAGTACGCATCCCAGCCCAACGCCTGACGCGTCACTGTAAATCACAAATCCACCACTGCCACTGGGAAGTGTCAGAACTGGAGCAGTTGTCAGCCGACTCTTCAGTTCCTGGAAACTGTCCTCACACTTCTGGGACCACACAAACTTGACGCCCTTCCGCGTCAGAGCCGTCAACGGCGAAGCCAACCTGGAGAAATCATGAATAAAGTGACGATAAGAACCTGCCAGCCCCACAAAACTCATGATCTCTGCCACACTAGTAGGGGCTTTCTACTGCGTCACGACCTCAACCTTCGCTGGATCCACTGAGATCCCAGCTCCGGATACGATGTCTCCCAGAAAGGCGACACTGCTCAGCCAGAACTCGCATTTCGAAAGCTTGGCATACAACTGATGGTCCCTCAAAATGCCAAGTACAACTCTCAAGTGCTCTCGATGCTGCTCCACATATGGTGAATAGACCAAAATGTCGTCCACAAATACAATCACAAACCGGTCGAGGTACTGACTGAACGTCCTGTTCATCAAATCCATAAATGCAGCAGGCGCGTTCATCAACCCAAACAGCATCACCAAAAACTCGTAATGCCCGTACCTCGTCCTGAACGCTGTCTTCTGCGCATCTGCCACTCTGATCCTCAACTGATGATAACCGGATCGCAGATCAATCTTCGAGAAGACCTTCACTGACTGCAACTGGTGAAACAGGTTCTCGATCCTGGGCAAAGGATACCGATTCCTAATGGTAACCTTGTTCAGCATCCTGTAGTCAATACACATCCGCAGCGATCCATCTTTCTTCTTCACGAAGAGTAATGGCGCTCCCCAAGGTGAGACACTGGGGCGGATAAACCCCGTATCCATCAGATCCTGCAACTTCGTCTTCAGCTCCGCCATCTCGGCAGGTGCCATCCGATACGGCGCCTTCGACTGCGACGTAGTCTCAGCCACTAAATCAATCCCAAACTCGATCTCCCTCTGAGGCGGCAACCCGGAGACATCATCAGCAATGACCTCGGGAAACTCCTAAACTATCTCATTGTCCTCCAATCTCCTCGCCTCTGGATCTGGAACTACCAGAGTGGCCACGAAAACTCTGCAACCCTGCTGCAACAACTTATGTGCCCTCAATGCTGATACGACTACTCTGCCTCCTCTGTCCTTCGTCCCCCTTATCAGCACATCAGGTAGACCCTTCCTCGGAATCAGAATCGTCTTCTCCCGGCACAACACTCGCACATCATACTGGGATAGCCATTCCATCCCTAGTATGACGTCGAAGTCCTCCATCGGCAACAAGATCAGGTCAACCGGAAACTCCTGATCTTCCGAAACAATCGTGGTGCTGGGGAGGAAGCTCCCCACGATGCCCACCAGACCCAAGGGTGTGCTGACTTCCAACGTGGCAGTCAACATCGCAGGGGTATGGCCCAACACGCTTGCAAATTGCTCCGAAATGAACGAGTGTGTGGCCCCACAGTCAAACAACACTCTCGCACTCAACCCAGCAATAAAGAGCGTACCTTCCACCACCGTACTGGCGTCTCTCGCCTCATCCGCCTGGATTGTAAAGACCCGTCCAGCCCTCTGACCCTACTGCGACGACGCAAAAGGTCGGCGACCTCCGCCTCTGCCTGCTGCTGGCGGCCCTGCTTGCATGCTGGGCCCGCCTGGCCCGCTCGGACAATCTTGCACAAAGTGACCTGACTTGCCACACCCGTGACAAACGCCACGACCCCAACACTCTTTGGAGTGAACTCTGCCACAACCTCTGCACGCCTCAGGCTGGTGTGATCCACCTCCTCCGATCCGGGGCCCCTTGCCCGGGTTCCCTGCTAGTGGAGCACTCGGACGTCCACTGACCTTCCCCGGTGCTCTTCTGGCCTCAACATAATTCTGTTGGTAATTCTGATCAATGATCGTGCCAAATCTCACGACATCGGCCAGCGTCTGTGGCATACTGTATGTCACCTGAGTACGGAGGTGCTTCCTCAGCCCCCATATAAACTTCCTCGCCCTATGTAGCGGCGTCACATAGATCTTCGGATAGTAACGCTCTAGCGCGTTGAAACTCCGGGTATACTCGGCCAGGGTCGCCTCTCCCTGCTCGAGGGTCATAAACTCCTCTCTCCTCCCATCTCTGACATGCTCTGGAAAATACTGCTCGTTGAACTCCCGCAGGAATTCCTCCCAGCTAATCTCACTCCTGCCCTCAAACACCACTGCAGATGTGGTCCTCCACCAGTTGGACGCGTCACCACCCAACACATACGCTGCCAAGCCTTCCTGCCTCTCAGGAGGGCACACAATCGCCTGAAGGATCTCCTAAATCTTCAGGACCCAGTCCTCCGCAGCCTCAGACTCTCGTCTACCATCGAAGGTAGGCGGGTGCGGTGTCATAAAGCGGTCGAGCATCGTTCCTGCCGCTGCTGGCTCTGCTCTGCCAGACTGGCGATCCAACATCGCTCCCAGTCGCCCTACCGTGTCATAGAGCATCCGCTGCTCCTTTGCCCAGTTTGTGCCCCCAGTCTCACCGTTGGTGCTACGGTCCCGTGGGGAGGTCTCACGCGTCTCGGAGGCATCTATACACAAGAAACAACACACATCAAAACCATGAATGCAGAACTAATGCAGACTCTAAAACTCTGAGGGTGGTTTCTTTGGATGAGGACACTGGAACCGACCGCTCTGATACCAAGTTGTAACATCCTCAATGATTGATCGTTTTATATTTAACCGCAAGTGCACGACCGCGTTGAAGCGGTGGCAAGTACGGGTCGTCCACTGGGAGGTGTGTCGACACTTGGTTTGTGCGAAGGCGAGAGGTAAAGAAAGGGAAGAAAGGTTGGTTACACGAAACCACACTACAAAGCTGAAATGAAATGGAGAAGAAACGATAAAACTAAACCCCAAAGGGGGTAGAGAAATAATGTGAACATAAAGAAGTGTATGTGTGTGTTCATTAAGCTCTTCACAACATGTAGTGCATGAAATCATAAAACTACATCCAACTTTCCCTCCACATGAATTAAGATTTCACTACATCATTAAAACATCCAAGACAATAGTTGGAATGAAGCTACATGAACTCAAGTATAAAGACTAGACCCTACTATGCCTCCACATGAATTAAGATAAGACTACATCATTAAAACATACAAGACATTAGCTAAGGTAAAGGCAACAAGAGCTCATACACTACAACTTGTGTTTCCAATATTAACTTCATCCATATCCTAACCTTATCATTCCCCATAAAATAGGTCCACTAATCAAAGCATAAACTAAGCTTCATTCAAGAGCATTAGCATATCAAAGATAAGAGTGGAGACCCATTAGATGGCTATGGAAATCATATAAAGCTCAAGGGATAAAAATAACACACACTTAATACACTACATGATTATATCACATATTTCTCCACCCCCCAAATGGGGATGGAACTACTCACTACTCATTACACTACTGATTAGACTAAGTAAAGAAAACATTTAACTAAGATACTAAAATTACTAAACAAGAGATTAAACAAAGTAAAGCAACCCACACAAAACAAGCAACATAACAAAACAAGATTAAAAGAAACAAATAAACTTTTATTAGCAATGACTCACATTGAAGGCAACATTCTTCTCCACCTTGAGTTATTGCTTCAAGGCTCACTCCTTAGTAGAGAGAATGCCACCAAACAATGGGTACAATGGGAGGTGAAGAGTTCTATTTATAAGCATGGAAAAAGCTAATCCGGGACAATCCCCCGATGTGGGACTAAATCAACACCACAAATAGACTAAGAATACACTAATACACATTCTCCACGAAACTTAGTGGATCCAGATCAATATGGACCGCCAATTAGCGGTCCAAGACCGCCAATTGGCGGTCTATAAGTTCTGGATTCATCTGGGCTTTGTTGTGGGCTTTGCTGGTGGTCTTTGTTGGTCCTGGATGCATCTACTTGGTTTGTTGGAGCTCCGACCCGAATCGAATTGCCAAAATACTCCCCATGATGGTGTGAAGTTTCCTGGTTTGCTCTTAGGTCCTTTGGTCTTACGATCAGGTCCTTCTCCCTTGCATCTTAGTCCCCAGGTCTCACAATTAAGTCATTTTTCCTGCTTTTGGGTCCTTTCATGGCTCTTCTCTTCAAACCTCTTTATTCCTGAAAACTAAACATAAAACTCGTCACGTAGCATTGCTTAGGTGTAAGATAATGGATATAAGATACAAATATAAGCATAAAATGATGTCAATCAAATACCCCCACACCTAAGTTTTTGCTAGTCCCGAGCAAAACAAAGAAAGAGAAAAGCAAACGAAAAACAAGAAATCCTAACTCACTTTCGTAGGAATCACGGTTGCACTTAGCACGTGCAACAAGTCGTTAAACCTCCTTGTTGCCAAGGAGGAGGAGTGTTGTCTCCTGAGGGTTTTCAGCGGATACACCCACAAAATCCGAACAAGATGCATTATTCAATCTAGACCTCGACTCGTTGGAAATATTTTGTCGATCAATGGACGCGGTAATCCTACGGGCCGACTCTATATAGGTAATCAGTCCACACCTAGCCTAATAAACCATTCGTGCAAGTTAAATAAGGAATTAAGTAAAAGACATGGACAACCTCAAGATCCTCAAGTGATACAAAGTGTAAGGTCCATTAAGGTTCTTATTTGCATTACCATTTTTTTTCTTTTTGTTTCTTTTCACACATTTTTTTTTCTTTTTATTAGTTGGAGCTTCATTCTCCCAGGGTCAGGTTTCGTGCATCATTGCCCATGAGGACTTACACTATCACGTACACCTTTCCCCAAATCTCCACATAGGGCAATCCCTACCACCCGTGTAACGGGAGTTCGGTCGGCGCATCCCAAGTCAGATGACTCGAAAGCACCAGGCAAAAGTCCCCTCAGACCTACTTTCCCGAGTGATAGGAGCCGTGCGAGAAGAGAGAACATCTACTCACTTATTTCTTATCTACACATGAACCAAAACCCCTACACTAATGTCTCACAACAAGATTAAGAGGGTCCTTGACTACAACAAACTACCTAAATTAACAAACACGAATTATTGACTCACTAGGTTCAGGGTGGACTTCTTTGAATGTTTGAGCACTGAAACCCTATGATTACTCACCCCCAAAGGAAAACTGGGGTGCATCCTAACGACTCGATAAATCCTAAAGCCACGTACTAGATATCCTAATGCATCAAGTTCAAGACAATTTTGGGAGCTTTCTTTTTACTTTGACTCTCAACGGTTTTGCACATGCTAAACACACGCAAAACCCACAAAACATTTTCTTTCGAAAACACATGAAGATTTTGAAAGAAATGTGAAAATTTTGAAGCTCTAGGCAAGCAAAAGAAGACAAGTCACCCAAGGATCATGGCAAACAGATATATCGATATTAAATGCAGCACACTATCATGACCCTAACAATGCAAACAAAAGAAAACAAAATCAAAGAAAAAAAAGACTCAACTATGTACACACGTAAAACACCCCCCACACCTACTTCATGCATTGTCCTCAATGAATGCAAGCAAGATACTACATGGATTTATGCATGAAAAAAGAGAGATCTCACCAACGTGAAGTACAAAGGGAAGTTCAAGGTCATGTTGATGGACACAAACCCGAATTCCCTCAAAACCTGTGAGATGCTAAAGAAAGGATACAAATACGTGAAAGAAATGGAGCCCAAATACACAATGGTTGGGGCTCACAACAATCGATGCTCACTGAAGGAGTCTTTTATTTCTATTTTTTTTCTTTTTTTTTAACTATGTACAACAATAGGCTTCCATCTTCATATGTCAAGGGACATCAAATGGGAACCCACCATCTCTCGAGCAAGAAATGCGCATGCATGGGCTCGCAACATACACAACAGAATTGCTCGACCACCTGACACCCTTATAAGCATTGTGGTCGGTTGATGCCTCTTTAGGGTTAGCAAAAGAGGAGGCATGAACGAGAGGTGAACCTCTATCAGGTATAAGGGTATCAGGTGGTTGAATCTTAACCCACATGGGGTCCTCAGCAGATACAGAATGTGGCCGAGAGGCCATAAAAATAGTATCTTGTGGCTCAAAGGCCACGTGCTCAAAAGGATGTGGCTCAAGGGCCACGTGGTGAAAAAGAAGTGGCTCAAGTGCCACATGATCAGAAGAATGTGGCTCAAGGGCCACAAGATCAGAAGAATGTGGCTCAAGGGCCACATGATCAGAAGAATGTGGCTCAAGGGCCACGTGATCAAAACATAAGGCACCTTCTTGTGCCAGCCCGGGTGAAACATCTTCACCACCTTCAGGATCTTCATCGAACAATTCTCTGAAGTACTTGAAGGTGCCCTCAACTTCAATCTCATCCAGGACCTGGATAAGGTTGACCTCAACAGGGTCATTGAAGGCACCTGGCTTCTTGCCAATGGTGAAGATGTTGAAATCAGCGCATTGACTACCATAAGTCAAGCGCATCAGACCATTGCGACAATTGATCAAGGCATTGGAAGTCGCAAGAAATGGTCGCCCCAGAATGACAGGAATTTGTCCAAGTGGGTTTGGCACAGGTTCAGTATCCAAGACAAAGAAGTCGACTGGATAAATGAACTCTCCCACTTTGATCAGCACATCTTCCACCACACCCCTCGGTTTCTTCATAGACCTATCAGCCAATTGAAGAGTGGTCTTTGTTTGTTTGAGGTCTCCAAGACCGAGGTGGACGTAGACAGAATATTGCAGAAGATTAACAGATGCACCATGGTCCAATAAGGCCCGATGTATGGACACATCACCAATCACACAAGAGATAGTAGGACAGCCAGGGTCATTGTACTTGACTTGCATGGGTTGTGCCAACAAGGAACTCACGTTAGCCGCAAGAAAAGCTTTCTTGGGAACATGAGTTTTTCTCTTCTTGGTGCATAAGTCCTTGAGAACCTTGGCATAAGGTGGCATTTGCTGAATCACCTCCAAAAGAGGGATATTCACCTTAACCTGCCGAAACATCTCAAGCATCTTGTCATGCTGATCAGATGTTTTCTTTTTAAGGCGCTCAGGGAATGGCGCCTTTGGGGCATAAGGATGCGAAGGCACCCCAGAATTCAGGTCTAAAGAAACATGAGTGGGGACCTCAGAATCTGGTTCCTTCGACACAAGGGGAGACAAGGGGACCTCAGGGTTCGGCCCCTTTGTCGAAGGAAATGTAGAAAGAACCTCAGGATCTGGCTCCTTCCTGGAAGTATTTGTGGAGGGAGCCTCAGGATCCGGCTCCCTCAAAGATGGTGATGACAAAGAAGGTACTCCAATGTGGTTATCCACCTCCTTACCAGACCTCAAAGTATGAATCACATTAATATGATGGGTCGGTTCAGAGGTGGCATGAGGTAAAGGTGTCCTTCCTTGAGAATGGGTACCCCGAGGATTCACCTCAGGTTGACTCGGGAACTGACCTTTCTCGCGTTCATGGAGTTGATGAGCCAACTGGCTAACCTGCATTTCCAAAGCCTTGACTGTACTTTGCAATGCTTGAAAGGTCGGATCACAAGAAGGGTCCTTAGGGTCAACCCGCTGGGGTGGTGGAGTCTGGTTGGAATAACCCGACGATGAGGCATGAGCAGGTTGGTAATTTTGTTGCTGCGACCTTTGATGTGGGGGTTGGTAGGTCACCGATGGGCATGGAGGTTGATACGGTGGAGGTTGAGGTTGAGCGTGCGAGCTCTGACCGTGGCCTCCACTAGACCCCCAAGAGAAGTTAGGATGGTTACGCCATCCCGGGTTATAGGAATGACTGTACGGGTCGTTTCGGGGCCTTTGTTGATACATCACATTTGCATGCTCAGTATCCCTTGGAAAGTAAGCGCACTCCAAGTCATCATGTCCCAACAGTCCACACCTAGTACACCCAGGAGTAGCGACCTGAGCTACAGGAGCTCGGTCCATCTCCAAACTCTCAATCCTACGCATGAGAGCAGCCATTTTCGCCTCAGACGCGATCGATGAGTCAACTTGATAAGATCCAGCTCGACCAGAAGACCTGGTGGCTGGTGGCTCTCTCATGGTATCCCACTCGAAGGTACGTTCAGCCATGGATTCAAAAGTGTCCCATGCCTCCTCGATGGGTTTCATTTGGAAGTCAACCTGACACATCGACTCCAACAATGTGCGGGTGTTGTAGTTGATGCCCTCATAAACAATCTGGCACAGCTGCCATAGCTCAAGTCCATGATGAGGGCATTGCTGGAGAAGGTCCTTGAACCTGTCAAAGAAACCATGAAAAGATTCGGTCTCGGTCAGATACATTTGATGTATCTGGTGCCGTATCTGTTGAGTTTTCCTTTGAGGGAAAAATCTCTTCAGAAAGACGGTCACAAAGTCATCCCAAGACCGAATCGAGCTCGCCGGGAGGCTATACATCCATTTCTTCGCATTATCCTTCAATGCGAACGAAATCATCCTCAACCGGACAGAATCCTCGTCAAGCTGTTGAAGCTTGAACATGGAGCATACTTCCTCGAATTCGCGTATAAAAATATACGGATCCTCCTTATTGGCAGTAAAGGTTGGAAGCATGCTCACATACTGAGGTTTCAGCTCATAGTTGTTCCCGCGAGCAGGGGGAACAACTATGCAAGAAGGTTGCGCGGCCCGAACAGGATGGGTCCGCTCCCACAACGTCATCGGCCTATCCTGTCGAGCTAAAGGTGGTGGTGCACCTAGAACTCAATCCTGACCGAATCTCCCTTCCTCTCGAGTCAGAGGATGAGGAGAAGGAGGTCTACGTGGTGGTGGGAATGGACCGAGGTAGTCCATGTATGGAACCCGGTCTCCCTCGCCACCACGAGACGACTCGCCCTCTTGCTCCAAAGGAGCACGAGGCGGAGATGGTCGATCACCAAGATCTTCCATCTCAGAAATAAGCACTCTCTCGAGTCGAGCGCTCTCACCAGAACGTGCCCAACCTCGCATAAAAATGCTCGACTCGACTCTAACAAACACACAACAGAAGGTGTACTAGAGGAGGAGACTAAACTTAGAGAATAGATGAGGAGATGACTCAGGTGAGGAGGGAAGAATTCCTAGAGCTAGCGTGGGTAGTGGGATCAGGAAGAAGCCTAACTAGCAAGCACGGCTCAAACAATGTAAGGCAATGGGTCCTTAGGCTAGACGACGCCTAACTTCGAGGTCACTAGCCTCGACACGTCTCACCTCCCTACAACGAGGACCACAATGCCAGCAAGTGATACCAGATCCGGAGATCCAGTACCTCCTACTATCGACAAGGTAGGCAACGCTGATCAGGTCATGACGGTCTCGACTAGATTACTCTCCTAGTGCGTCCGAATTCCTTAGGGCCAATGTCTACTTGCTTTTAGTTAACGCTTTATTAAGAGTGGTTTTTGGGGCCAAGGAAAGGGTGATGAAATCCCCCACCTTATCTTTTATGGGACAACCCCTCCTTTGTAGCGATTTGATCCTAGATCTAGCAATCAATCGCTCCAATCAAACGCTCTCTCACTCTTGTCCTGATGCAAATCCTACTAACTAATGCATGGGCATACGAGATGCGTGAATGAGTGTAGGAAATGCGTACCTTACGCCAGCACTCAACAACTGAAATTAAAGCTAAAACAAAAGACAACTATATGCTCAAGTCAATACATGATGCGTGACCTAAACAAATAAGAACGTCTAGTCTTTTGCTTTGGATTTTAGGGCCAAGTTGATTAATGGGGGAGTTATTAATGATCTAGGAGCAAACCAGAAGTCAAAGCATGCAAAATAGAGCTCCCAGATAACCAAAGAGAAGAAAACAACTACCAGAAAAAATTTCAAGGCAAGATGACCTCACCAGGCCGCCAGTTGGCGGTTCCAAACCGCCAATTGGCGGTCAAGTTGAAGCTTCTCCCCTTCAAACTTGTCCAGTAGGCTCCCCTTGATCTGCTGGTTCCCTGAAACTAAGACAAACTGGAAACAAAAAATTAAAAACCCTTCGAATCGTCCAAACCAAGGTCTGGACAGAGCACCTCCCCGGCAACGGCGCCAAAAACTTGATTGATCATTTTATATTTAACCGCAAGTGCACGCCGCGTTGAAGCGCTGGCAAGTACGGGTCGTCCACTGGGAGGTGTGTCGACACTTGGTTTGTGCGAAGGCGAGAGGTAAAGAAAGGGAAGAAAGGTTGGTTACACTAAACCACACTACAAAGCTGAAATGAAATGGAGAAGAAACGATAAAACTAAACCCCAAAGGGGGTAGAGAAATAATGTGAACATAAAGAAGTGTATGTGTGTGTGTTCATTAAGCTCTTCACAACATGTAGTGCATGAAATCATAAAACTACATCCAACTTTCCCTCCACATGAATTAAGATTTCACTACATCATTAAAACATCCAAGACAATAGTTGGAATGAAGCTACATGAACTCAAGTATAAAGACTAGACCCTACTATGCGTCCACATGAATTAAGATAAGACTACATCATTAAAACATACAAGACATTAGCTAAGGTAAAGGCAACAAGAGCTCATACACTACAACTTGTGTTTCCAATATTAACTTCATCCATATCCTAACCTTATCATTCCCCATAAAATAGGTCCACTAATCAAAGCATAAACTAAGCTTCATTCAAGAGCATTAGCATATCAAAGATAAGAGTGGAGACCCATTAGATGGTTATGGAAATCATATAAAGTTCAAGGGATAAAAATAACACACACTTAATACACTACATGATTATATCACATATTTCTCCACCCCCCAAATGGGGATGGAACTACTCACTACTCATTACACTACTGATTAGACTAAGTAAAGAAAACATTTAACTAAGATACTAAAATTACTAAACAAGAGATTAAACAAAGTAAAGCAACCCACACAAAACAAGCAACACAACAAAACAAGATTAAAAGAAACAAATAAACTTTTATTAACAATGACTCACAATGAAGGCAGCATTCTTCTCCACCTTGAGTTATTGCTTCAAGGCTCACTCCTTAGTAGAGAGAATGCCACCAAACAATGGGTACAATGGGAGGTGAAGAGTTCTATTTATAAGCATGGAAAAAGCTAACCCGGGACAATCCCCCGATGTGGAACTAAACCAACACCACAAATAGACTAAGAATACACTAATACACATTCTCCACGAAACTTAGTGGATCCAGATCAATATGGACCGCCAATTAGCGGTCCAAGACCGCCAATTGGCGGTCTATAAGTTCTGGATTCATCTGGGCTTTGTTGTGGGCTTTGCTGGTGGTCTTTGTTGGTCCTGGATGCATCTACTTGGTTTGTTGGAGCTCCGACCCGAATCGAATTGCCAAAATACTCCCCATGATGGTGTGGAGTTTCCTGGTTTTCTCTTAGGTCCTTTGGTCTTACGATCAGGTCCTTCTCCCTTGCATCTTAGTCCCCAGGTCTCACAATTAAGTCCTTTTTCCTGCTTTTGGGTCCTTTCATGGCTCTTCTCTTCAAACCTCTTTATTCCTGAAAACTAAACATAAAACTCGTCACGTAGCAATGCTTAGGTGTAAGATAATGGATATAAGATACAAATATAAGCATGAAATGATGTCAATCACTCAACACAATGGAAAATTTTAAATTTTAATAACACACAATCAACAGAGGATATTATGCAATAAAGAATACAGGTGCACCAACATATATATAATATATATATGAACATCAGAGTATTTCAAAAGTTGTGATTACATCAAAAGACTATACAACGAAAGTAGTAATCACTCGACCTCAACTGAGAGAAAGCTGGATCCGGTAGCGGTGCTCCTCTCCTCGGTCACCACCCCCTATCGCCGATCACGGCCTGAAAGTAAACATGCAACAATCCCTGAGTTTCCAGAAGGAAACCCCGTATGCCAAACTCTACAATGCATGAAATGAAAGGCACCCTAGCATGCAATTCTACTAAACAAGAAAAGCATCTCAACAGGCGGGGCTCTAGGGCTTTTTCACCCAACCACAACGCACACACACTCGTCGCTAAGCTGGGCTCCAGGTCTTTTTCAACCAACCGCAGCTACCACGACACGACCAAGGGCTCCAGGTCTTTTTCAATCAACCCCAAACATCCAAGGGCTCCAGGTCTTTTTCAACCAACCCCTACATGCGAACCCTGCTAAGGCTCCAGGCCTTTTTCAGCCAACCTGAACGCATTACGGAGCTCCAGGTCTTTTTCAACCAACCCCGCACAGACTAGCTGGGCTCCAGGTCTTTTTCAACCAACCGCAACTCTCACACAGTTACGGGGCTCCAGGTCCTTTTCAACCAACCACCGCAAGGCTCGTGCACCCTAGCACACTCGCTGGAAGAACATCGGCACCACGACTCACCCCACACGGACGACCACAACAACTGCACCTCCATAGTACAAAACTGGACACAAACGGTCGACCGAACCAAAAGTCCTGGTCGACCGAATCAAGCAAATACAAGGCATCGCATCGACCGACACTCCATCGGTCGACTGATTCCCACCAACCGCACTCGTTCGGTCGAACCAAAGTCAAGGGACGGTCGACCGTTTAGATGGTCAACTCCCAGGTTCAACGAACAAAACGACCAATCGGTCGAGCGACAAAGGGGCCCCGTTCGACCGAAAGTCACCAGGGACAAATCCCACAATCCACAACGAATTCGGTCGAACCCCCGAACACTCTCGGTCGACCGAATTCCACCAGGGACTGATCCCTCACTCGCACCACGAATCCGGCCGAACGCCGGAGCACTCTCGGTCGACCGAATTCCACCAGAGCGTTCCCCCACGCTCAGCAACAAGTCCGGTCGACCGAAACCACCTTCGGTCGAACCGACCACTATTCTCACTTAAGTCACGGTCGACCCAAAGTCAACGAGCGGTCGACCGTTTAGGTGGTTGATTGATTCGTTTTATATTAAACCGCAAGTGCACGACCACGTTGAAGCGGTGGCAAATACGGGTCGATCCACAGGGAGGTGTGTCGACTTTTGCTTTGTTCGAAGGTGAGTGGTAAATAAAGGAGAGAATGGTTGGTTACTGATGCATTGCATACATTGCATCATATGACTTTCATTTAGATTAATTTTATATCAATAAATGCTACTAAGATAGGTGTTTAGTCTTATTTACAGAATACATGGACCTGAATGCAAATTACCCATATCCCGAGCATAAACACGTGCAAGAACCTCTTTTCTATTATAAATACCAAGTTCAAGATTATCGGGGTTCAAATTGAGGTCCATCCAAGCATAAAAGCATTCAAAGACCCAATTACAAAAACGCTAGGGACTTAAGCACAAAAGTAGTCATGGACTTAATTGCAAAAAGTCGAGGACCCGACTGCAAATTACGAGTACCAAAATATTATTTTGGAGAAGTTCTAAAGAAAAATCAAATTTGGATCTCCAAATATATGAAGAAATTAATTCGGAGCTCAAAAGAAAGGAAAGAAATCAATCCGGACGCGCAAAGGACAGCTAAAACATACCATAAGCACACAGGAAAAATCCGGATCGATTCTGAGCCAGAAAGGTGGCGATTCCGCCGCACCCCATGTACAAAATGCGGCGGATTAGCCGCACAAAAGTTGATCCGTGCTCTCAAATTTTTACCAATGCTGTATTGACGCGTGTACTTTCCTTTTATGTATTGGGATCCCCGGTTGAGGCTATAAATAAGGCCGAATCATGTATTGAAACAATCTTCTCCCCTCCCCTTCCCTTTAGCAATAAAATTCTGTTCGTTTATTTCGTGTTTTTAGTTTTCTTTCGTAGTTTCTCTAGGACCCCTTCTCCTTCCCTCCATCCATGAGTTTCTAACTCTCTCCAAAGGGTGGGGGTGATGGATTTAGGGTGATGAGAAAAAGAATTATGTTATTATTTTAATTTCGTGTTAGTATATTTTGATTACTTGAGTTTATGTTGAGTCATTTATCATGTAATTCTTTATAACTAATGTGATTTATTATAAGTTTCAGATTTCTCTAAACAAAACCCGATATCTAAACGCCCACCCGCTGGACTCTCATCCATATTTGCTTTCTTCTTAGTCTTTTTGTTGTTCTTGCTTTAGAAAATTGAAAATCCAAAAATCTCAAACCAACCTTATTCCTCTCTCTCTTTCTTTCCTTAATCGAAAATCACAAAATAACAAAGTTTTCTCCCTCCTTGTGTTCGACCCATAATTGCCACGTCTTCATCGACGCCGTGCACTTGCGGTATAAATAAAATTCTCATCAAATTTTTGGCACGGTTAGCGGGGAGGCGACGAAGATTTTGTTATTTTTAGTGATTTCGATTCTATTCTGTTTATCGTGTGCGCGATCTAACTATTTGGGTTTGCGTTTCAGGAGACAACGGAGTGCGCGGCGAAATCCGGGCACAGTTGGAGCATGAAGAGCGGCGAAATCGCCGTACCCAAAGAACAACCCGCGGCGGATCCGCCGCACGTCTGGAGCATCTGGGCTTCAAAATTTTCTGGGGTCATCTCCATCTCTGGGTGGATGCGTAGAGCAACTGGAAATTTTCGTGAGTGGGCGGCGAACCTGTCTTAGCGTTGCGTAGGTAACTTTTGTTTCCTTTTGCGCAATTTTAGATTTTTGGAAAGTTTCCTTTTTGTAGAACTGCCCGTGTTAGGCTAAAATTCCATAATTGGCAATAATTCAACTCTGACCTAAAAATTGGCAAACTTAGAAAGACTTAGTGCATGCATCATATAGTGTTTTGTTTGCATTATTCTTGCTAAATTCTTGCAAATTATTTTTTGTTGAAGAGTGCTGGAGGCAAGGTACGTGCACGGTTTTTATCGATTGCATTTAAGCATATAATTTAGTTTGCATACAACCTTGCAATTGTCCCCCACTAAAGACCAATGTTTGACTATATTTGCTAGATTTAAGTTAAACTATCTTAAGGGCAACTCCGTAGGAAAAGATACGGTGGGGATTTCATCACCCTTCCGTGGCCCACAAATCACAATCCCAAAGTGTCACCCAAGCCTTAAATTAAAATCAATTAGACATTGGCCCCTAAGGATTCGAACTCAATTAACGAGAAGATTGGTTTGACTTGCTATGACTTGAAGCTGATCGAATTTAATTTCGTGTCTAGAAAGTGTTTCTGTATTGATGTAAGTCTTCCAAGCGAAGTGGTTGTCTTATTGGCACCGACTCTGTCGGAAGCGCCCCCACTAGCTATACACTGCCTGGCCAATTTGGTTTGATTAGTGAGGGAGGTGAATCAAGCGAACCAATTCAACTCAACCAGTTAGGAGTCGTCTAGATTTAAGCTACATTAGGTCTAGGATTGTTTGAACCGTGCTTGTTTAGGAAACTTCTGACCAACCCTCTCATCTATCTTTTAGTGTTAAGTTTCCCTTCTCATCTGAGTCTTCTTTCTCTTCTCATCTCAATTCTCTAGATTAGGATTCCTTTCTCATCTTCCCCCCTTCTATTGTTTGTTTCCATTTTTGAATTTTTTTTTAAAAAAATTTAAAATATATATATATATATATATATATATATATATATATATAAAGTAATTGATTCTTGAAATTGAATTTGGAATTTAAATTTCAAAATTGAATTCAAAAATTGATTCAAACCGGTGCACTCAGATTTGGGTTCGGGACTTGAGCAATCGACTCTCACGAGTTCATCTAGATTCAAGTCTAGAGCTTAGCCCCAATCCACCTGTTGCACCACCTCACCCGGATCCAATGGGTGAGAATGTAGTGGACCCGCCTAGGACTCTGAGGGATCGGTGCTACCCAACGATGGCTGCTCAGCAATCGTGCATCGTTATGCCCATCATACCGCGTCGCGACTTCGAACTAAAGGCACAATACATGAGTATGTTGCCCAAGTTCACCTCTAAGGAAGACCTATATCTCTTCCTTAGAGAATTTGAGGAAATCTGCTCCCTTATGCAATACCAGCATATCTCTGAGGAGGCAGTGCGTCTTAAATTTGTGCCTCTAGCACTGAAGGACGACACTAAGAAATGGCTATATAGTCTAGCCGAAAAATCAATTAGGAGTTGGGCCGAGTTTGTTCAAGTGTTCTTAAAGAAATATTTCCCCAACCATAAGACTATTAGGATTAGGAATGAAATTGTTGTATTCGTTCAATCTGAGAGCGAGCCGTTCTATACCTATTTAGAAAGATGTAAGAACCTGTTGACCCAATGCCCTCATCATGGAATTCCAAGATGACAATTGTGCCAAATTATTTATGAGGGATTGACACCTACATCTAGGGTTATGTTAGAATCTGTAAGCAAAGGAAACTTTATGTCCAAAAATGAGAATGATGCTTGGACTTTTCTCGAGGATTTAGCCGAAAATAGTATGCAATGGGACAATGCTAGAGCACCGATTAACCCGAGTATTGGATCTAGAATAGCAAGTCAACCCAAATCAGGTGTCTTAGCTGTAGATGCTATTGTAGCTGCTGAAGCAAAACTAGCTACCCTTATGCGTAGAATGGAAAGTCTAGAGCTAAAAACCCGACCCCTAGTGAATCAAGCATCTTCTATCCCTTGCTCTAGATGTGGTCAAACTGGTCATATAATGGAGGATTGTGCACATATTTCTGCGGACTTGGAACAAGTTAATGCCGCATTTAACCATTCTAGAAATGACCCATACACATCAACCTATAACCCGGGTTGGCGTAATCATCCCAATTTTTCATGGAACCAACAAGGTCAACCTCTTAGACAACAGCCAAACCCGTATAACCAAAATAATACATCAGCTGGGTTTAGTAACAATGGAGATTATGATGTTGGATTGACAAGCTTGGAAAATTTGGTTAAGACTTTTATGCAAACAACCACCCAATCCTTCCAAAAGCTAGAAACACAAGTCAGCCAACTAGCACAAATTGTAGGTGAAAGAGAAAAGGGTCAGTTTCCAAGTCAACCTGAGGTGAATCCACGACCTAATAATCAATATCAGCCTTATCAACCACCTCTAGGAAGTAACAACCCGAGACCGGTTCAAATGATTCATGAGGAGGGACCGTTCCAACAAATAAATGCAGTTGTATCATTACGGTCTGGAAAACAAGTTGATAACAATGTGGTAAATCCTAGGGCTCCTAATCAATCTAGCCGTCAAACACCCACATGTGACCTGACCATTGAACCTGAAGTCCAATTTTGAAAAGCCCAACCCACCTAGTCAACCTGACCCTATATCTCAACCTGAGTGAGTTTATGTTCCGAAAGCCCCATTCCCCAATAGACTCAATAAGAGCTCAAGTGCACAAATGGAGAAAATCTTGGAAGCATTTAAGCAAGTTAAGGTGAATATTCCACTCCTAGATATGATTCAACAAATACATGCTTATGCTAAATTCTTAAAGGATCTGTGCACTAAGAAGAGAAAAACGAACGTACCAAAGAAGGCATTCTTGACTGTAAACATAAGCTCTATTCTGTCCAACTCATCTCCTATAAAGTATAAGGACCCTGGGTGTCCCACAATTTCATGTGCGATAGGAGATACTTTTATCAACAAAGCCCTTTTAGACCTTGGTGCTAGTGTTAACTTACTCCCGTTCTCTGTCTATGAGCAACTAAACCTTGGTCCACTAAAATCCTCTAAGACAACCCTTCAATTTGCGGATTGCTCTGTTAAGAAACCAAGAGGTATAGTAGAGGATGTTTTGATTAAGGTTGGTGACTTCATTTACCCAGTGGATTTTGTCGTTCGAGACACTGAACCTGTTGTCAATCCTAAGAGACAAATCCCTATAATACTAGACAGACCCTTTTTAGCCACTTCTGAATCTTTCATAAATTGTCGAAATGGGCTCATGCAACTATCTTTTGGAAACTTAAACGCTGAATTTAATATCTTTCATGTTGATAGTGAACCAGAAATAGTGTGCAATCAAAGTGATGTTGTGATGAGATCGCGTATCTATAAGATTTCTGATTCAAATAAATCATCACAAAATCAAAAAGAAAGTGAGAAAAAAGGGAGTAATTCATCTACCCAACCACCATCACTCGAGCAAATAAGAGAACCAACACATGTGAGGGGTGTGGAATCTTTACCTCAGGACTCTCAGGGCAACATGGGGAACAATTCAACTGGATACATGCACCAGCATGGTGACATTCAATCCAGTTCTGACTATGGTTGACTCTGAGCAAATTCAATCCCTCTACCGCAAGTTGACTGAGGTAATAAGTGCATTTGCTTTATCTTTGCATACATTGAGGACAATGCATGATTTAGGTGTGGGGGTGTTTATCTATCTATCTATCTATATATTCTTAAAAAAAATTATTCAATGCTCCATGACATAGCTTAAGATTGAACTGCCAAAACCCGTGTACAAATTGCATTGAGTTTTTGTTCCTTATTATATAGTTCTGCTTGTAAAAACTATGACATAAATCTAAGTTCCAAAGAAATAACCCATTACCCTTTAAGACATGTATGCACTTAAATTGGATGAATCAAATCTTTGAAGTGGTTGATAAAAAGCAGAGATTGAGGAAAATATACCGGGAAGTGTGGACTTCTGATAGCAATTAAGCATTGAGGAAAATAAAAGTAAAAATAAAAAAATAGAAAAGTAAAGGAATAAAGTGAGGAAAGCACATTTTGCAAAATGATTACAAAAACCCAAGCCTTCGAGTCACTGGTCCGTAGGAGTATCTTAAAACCCGGTAACTTCAGTCTGCCAGCTCGGGATTATGGACCAAACTCGCTACACGAATGCAAAAGGGTAAAAGTGTCAAAAAAAGCAAATGTGTTGAATCACGGGGAAAAAAAATACTTTAAGATACTCAAGGCCCAAAGTTAAAAGAATGATCCATGCCATGGTTAATCCGAATGATACTTCACAACCAGAGGATGCGTGCAAAATAATTTAAGTGATAACATGTGTAGAAGGGTTAGTGGTGTGAATAGTGGAGGAAAGAAGACCAAGTCAGATGTTTTATGAGTTAGATTTATATAATGAGCATGCAAGAATTCTAAGTGAGATGTATAAGGTTGAGGTGCAGATATTGAGAGTTATTAATAAAATGCTGAATTAAGACTTTGTGGGTGTGTCAACTGAAAACCCTCATGAGACAAAACTCGTCCTCTAAGGAAACTTAGGGGTTTAAAGGCTTGTTGCACATGCTAAGTGCAACCGTGATTCCTACGAAAGTGAGTTAGGAATTCCCTGCTTTCATTTTTCTTATATTTTGTTTTGCTAGGGACTAGCAAAATCTAGGTGTGGGGGTATTTGATGCATTGCATACATTGCATCATATGTCTTTCATTTAGATTAATTTTATATCAATAAATGCTACTAAGGTATGTGTTTAGTCTTATTTACAGAATACAGGGACCTGAATTCAAATTACCCATATCCCGAGCATAAACACGTGCAAGAGACTCATTTCTATCATAAAGACCAAGTTCAAGATTATCGGGGTTCAAATTGAAGTCCATCCAAGCATAAAAGCATTCAAAGACCTAATTACAAAAATGCCAGGGACTTAAGCACAAAAGTAGTCAGGGACTTAATTGCAAAAAGCCGAGGACCCGACTGCAAATTACGAGTACCAAAATATTATTTTGGAGAAGTTCTAAAGAAAAATCCAATTTGGATCTCCAAATATATGAAGAAATTAATTCGGAGCTCAAAAGAAAGGAAAGAAATCAATCCGGACGAGCAAAGGACAGCTAAAACATACCATAAACACACAGGAGAAATCCGATTCGATTCTGAGCCAGAAAGGTGGCGATTCCGCTGCACCCCATGTACAAAATGCGGCGGATTAGCCGCACAAAAGTTGATCCGTGCGCTCAAATTTTTACCAATGCTGTATTGACGCGTGTACATTCCTTTTATGTATTGGGATCCCCGGTTGAGGCTATAAATAAGGCCGAATCATGTATTGAAACAATCTTCTCCCCTCCCCTTCCCTTTAGCAATAAAATTATGTTCGTTTATTTCGTGTTTTTAGTTTTCTTTCGTACTTTCTCTTGGACCCCTTCTTCTTCCCTCCATCCATGAGTTTCTAACTCTCTCCAAAGGGTGGAGGTGATGGATTTAGGGTGATGAGAAGAAAAATTATGTTTATGTTGAGTCATTTATCATGTAATATTTTATAACTAATGTGATTTATTATAAGTTTCAGATTTCTCTAAACAAAACCCGATATCTAAACCCCCACCCGCTGGACTCTCATCCATCTTTGCTTTCTTCTTAGTTTTTTTGTTGTTCTTGCTTTAGAAAATTGAAAATCCAAAAATCTCAAACCAACCTTATTTCCCTCTCTTTCTTTCCTTAATCGAAAATCACAAAAATAACAAAGTTTTCTCCCTCCTTGTCTTCGACCGATACTTGCCGCGTCTTCATCGACGTCGTGCACTTGCGGTATAAATAAGATTCTCATCAGTTACACTAACTACACTAAGATGCAAAAGGAAATGAAGATAAGCAATAAAACTAAACCCCATAGGGGGTAGAGAAGTGATGTGAATATAAAGATGTGTGTGTGTGTGTGCGTGTGTCCAATTATGCTCCTCAAAACATGTAGTGCATGAAATCATAAACCAAATCCAACTTTGCCTCCACATGACTTAAGATAAGACTACATCATTAAAACATACAAGACAATAATTGGAATGAAGCTAAATGAACTCATGTATAAAGACTAGACCCTACTATGCCTCCACATGATTTAAGATAACCCAATATCATTAAAACTTACAAGACCTTAACTAAGGTAAAGGCAACAAGAGTACATACACTACAACTTGGGTTTCCAATATTAATTCCATCCATATCCTAACCTTATGATTCCCCATAAAATAGGTCCACTAATCAAAGCATAAGCTAAGCTTCATTCAAGAGAATTAGCATATCAAAGATAAGAGTGAAAACCCATTAGATGGTTATGGAAATCATATAAAGCTCAAGGGATTAAGATAACACACACTTAATACACTACATGATTATATCACATACTTCTCCACCCCCAAATGGGGATGGAACTACTCACCACTCATTACACTAACTATATTAACAAAATGAAGCATAATACTGAAATGAAACTCTACTAAGCAAGCAAGAAATACTAAATAAACTTAAAAGGAAAGGAAAAATTAAACAAGCATGCAGAAATTAAAAGACAAGATTAAAAGAAACTAGAACAATTATTTTATTAACAATGACTCACATTGAAGGTAGCATTCTTCTCCACCTTGAGTTTTTGCTTCAAGGCTCACTCCTTAGTAGAGAGAATACCACCAAGCAATGAGTAGTTTACAATAGAAGGTCAAGAGTTCTATTTATAGCCAAAGAAAAAGGCAATCCGGGACAATCCCCCGATGTGGGACTAAACAAATACCCGAAATGGACTAAATACACTCTAATACGCGACCCACCAAAATAGTAGAGGATTTGGGCCAAAACAGACCGCCAATTAGCGTCTTGGACCGCTAATTGGCGGTCTATATAGTCCGGATCACGCTGGATTTTATTCTGGGCTTTTCTGGATGTCTTTGTTGGTTTTGGATGCATCTACTTCACTTGTTGGAGCTCCGACCCGAATAGAATTGCCAAAATAATCCCCATGATGGTCCTTCGGTCTTACGTTTAGGTACTTCTCCCTAACATCTTAGTCCCCAGGTCTCACAATTAAGTCATTTTTCCCGCTTTTGGGTCCTTTCATGGCTCTTCTCTTCAAACCTCTTTATTTCTGAAATTCAAACATAAAACTCGTCACGTAGCATTGCTTAGGTGTAAGATAATGGATATAAGATACAAATATAAGCATGAAATGATGTCAATCAAATACCCCCACACCTAAGTTTTTGCTAGTCCCGAGCAAAACAAAGAAAGAGAAAAGCAAACGAGAAACAAGAAATCCTAACTTACTTTCGTAGGAATCATGGTTGCACTTAGCACGTGCAACAAGCCGTTAAACCTCCTTGTTGCCAAGGAGGAGGAGTGTTGTCTCCTGAGGGTTTTCAGCGGATATACCCACAAAATCCGAACAAGATGCATTATTCAATCTAGACACTCGACTCGTTGGACAAATGTTGTCGACCATTGGGCGCGGTAATCCTACGGGCCAACTCTATATAGGTAATCAGTCCACACACCTAATCTAATGAACCATTCGTACAAGTTAAATAAGGAATTAAGTGAAAGACATGGACAACCTCAACATCCTCAAGCGATACAAAGTGTAAAGTCCATTAAGGTTCTTATTTGCATTTTTTTTCTTTTTGTTTTTTTCCTCAAATTTTTTCTTTTCTTTTTATTAGTTTGAGCTTCATTCTCCCAGGGTCAGGTTTCGTACATCATTGCCCATGAGGACTTACACTATCACGTACACCTTTCCCCAAATCTCCGCATAGGGCAATCCCTACCACCCGTGTAACGAGAGTTCGGTCGGCGCATCCCAAGTCAGATGACTTGAAAGCACTAGGCACAAAGTCCCCTCAGACCTACTTTCCCGAGTGATAGGAGCCGTGCGAGAAGAGAGAACACCTACTCACTTAGTTCTTATCTACGCATGAACCAAAACCCCTGCACTTAATGTCTCACAACAAGATTTAATGGGTCCTTCACAACAACAAACTTCCTTAAGTTAACAGACACGAATTATTGACTCATTAGGTTCAGGGTGGACTTCTTTAAATATTTGAGCACTGAAACCCTATGATTACTCACCCCAAGGGAAAACTGAGGTGCATCCTAACGACTCGATAAATCCTAAAGCCACTGTACTAGATATCCTAATGCATCAAGTTCAAGACAATTTTGGGAGCTTTCTTTTTACTTTGCCTCTCAACGGTTTTGCACATGCTAAACACACACAAAACCCACAAACATTTTCTTTCGCAAACACATGAAGATTTTGAAAGAAATGTAAAATTTTATAGCACTAGGCAAGCAAAAGAAGACAAGTCACCCAAGGATCATGGCAAGCAGATATATCGATATTAAATGCAGCACACTAAAATGACCCTAACCATGCAAACAAAAGAAAAGAAAATCAAAAGAAAAGACTCAACTATGTACACACGTAAAACACCCCCCACACCTACTTCATGCACTGTTCTCAATGAATGTGAGCAAAATACTACATGAATTTATGCATGAAAAAGGAAAGATCTCACCAACGTGAAGTACACAGGGAAGTTTCTGGCTATGTTGATGGACACAACCCAAATTCCCTCAAAACCTGTGAGATGCTAAGGAAGGGATACAAATACGTGAAAGAATTGGGGCCCAAATACTGAAAGGTTGGGGCCCACAACAATTGATGCTCACTGAAGGAGTCCTTTATTGTACTTTTGTTTTGTTTTTATTTTGTTTTTTTTAAATATAACTATGTACAAACATAAGTTCCCATCTTCATTTGTCAAAAGACATCAAATGGGAACCTCAAAAGTGGGTCAATGCACTTGGAAAGGGAACATGACACCACGCGGGGCCAGAATACTCATGCGTGGGCACCCTTCACAAATAGCACAAGATGAAATGAGAGGTTCATGAATTGGACGCAAAGGCGTCTCATTTAAAGGATCAAACTGAAAGAGCTTGAACCTCTCAAGAGTTTGGGAAATAAGGGGCAACGGAAGAAGAGTTCTCCCGTTGCGCTGCTGAAGTTATGATCGTCAATCCAAACTCTCCAACCAACAGGCTGGTGCGTCGGAACGAGGTCAAGAACCTCGTTACGCATGTCCGACACACCAGGCAAACAAAAGGTGGGTCTCATACCCAAGGTATCCTCCAAGGAACTCGTAATACCCTCATGAACAATGTAGTTGTTTGATGTTCCATCATTTCCAAGGTGATCAGGAACAATAGTGAGAGGCAAACTCTCATCAGGTCGTATGAGATTAAGGGTACTAGGGAGCTCTTGCTCCACCAAAGGTGAGTCCCTAGGAGGTACAACAATAAGATCATGTGGCTCAAGGGCCACGGGACAAAAAGGTAAGGCATAATCCTGTGCCGACTCATAATAGAACTGGTTCATGCTATTCTCAGATGGAATCGAATCCTCCACCAAGTGATCGTGAATTGAATCCCCAAGTCCCTCAGACTGAGTAGGAGTTTGTCTTTAAAAGATTGTGCTTTGAATTTGTGTATGTGGTGGTGGTTCGATATCAAAATATGAATCCTCGTGTTGACAAGAAAAGTTACTCTCCCCACATTCACGTAATTGCTGCGACATTTGACTCACTTGCAGTGCCATATTTTGTATGGACTGTTGAGTGGTTTCCATGAACGTAAGGAAAGTTTGTCTCAAGGAATCAGGTACGCGGTCAACTATGAGGTCTAAGTCCAAATTTGAGAAATTTTGGGGTTGGGTGTTGATGGGTTGAGAATGAGTCCAATGATTTGGAGTGGGGTGTTGGTAGACTTCTGGGTATTCGGGAGGAGGATACTGGGGTGAAAATGATGTATAAGAATTTGAATAAGAATCGTCTCCCAACGAATCCATCCCTCTCGGGTTGTACGTGGATGCGTAATGGTCATATTGAGCATTTTGGGAAAATGTGTGCTCATACTCAGGCTCAGGGGCAACATAAGGACATTCCCCGATAACATGACCACTCAACCCACAATAGTAACACAGTACGACTACTGGAGCCACCTGTGCACTCATGTCATCTACCACATGCATGAAAGAGGCCAAAGGTTCTTGTAATGTCTCAGTTTGATGACCAACATATGATCCGACGTAACTAGATGGTGGTCTAGCAGTCGGTGCCTCTCTCATACTACCCCAATATGAAGAATGCTCAGTCACACAATTAAGATTATCCCAACCATACGGGGTGTTTGTCTGAGGTACCCCAGGATGCATGGGTTGGGAGTACCAGGGAGAATTGTCCTGGTCCCAACAATGATATGGATGGTCGCCCATGTAACCATCAGTCTCAACAAAAACTCTCGAGTCGACCACTCTCACCACCACGAGGCTAAGCTCGCAAAAAGTGCTCGACTCGACCCTAAAACACTAACAAAGAGTGTAAAGGAGAGGAGAATATAATGTAGAAGAAGGTGAGAAGAAGATGACTCAGAGGAGAAGGGAAGAATCCTAGAGCTAGCGTGGGTATTGGGATCCGGTAGAAGCCTAACTAGCAAGCACTACTCAAACAATGTAAGGCAATGGGTCCTTAGGCTAGACGACGCCTAACTTCGAGGTCACTAGCCTCGACACGCCTCACCTCCCTACAACGAAGACCACACTGCAAAACAAGTGATACCAGATCCGGAGATCCAGTACCTCCTACTATCGACAAGGTAGGCAACGCCGATCAGGCCATGACGGTCTCAACTAGATTACTCTCCTAGTGTGTCCGAAATCCTAGGGCCAATGTCTACTTGCTTTTAGTTAAGGCTTGATTAAGAGTGATTTTTGGGGCAAAGTAAAGGGTGATGAAATCCCCCACCTTATATTTTATGGGACAGCCCCTCCTTAGTAGCGTTTTGATCCTAAATCTAGTAATCAACGCTCCAATCAAACGCTCAACTCACTCTTGTCCTGATGCAATTCCTACTAACTAATGCATGGGCATACAAGATGCATGAATGAGTGTAGGAAATGTGTACCTCATGCCAGCGCTCAACAACTGAAGATAAAGCTAAAAGAAAAGACGACTATATGCCTAAGTCAAGTACATGATGCGTGACCTAAACAAGTAAGAATGTCTAGTCTTTTGCTTTGGATTTTAAGGCCAAGTTGATTAATGGGGGGTGATTAATGATCTGGGAGCAAACTAGAAGTCACAGCATGCAACATAGGGCTCCCAGATAACGCAAATGAAGAACACAACTACCAGAAGAACTTTGGAACACAACTACCAGGCCGCCAATTGGCGGTCCCTTTTCATGTTCAGCTGCTCCAACTCCTCCACTAGCCGCCCCGTCTCAACTCTACGATCCCTGAAACTAAGAAAAACTGGAAACAAAAAATTAAAAACCACTCGAATCGTCCAAACCAAAGTCTTGACAGAGCACCTCCCCGGAAACGGTGCCAAAAACTTGATTGATTCGTTTTATATTAAACCGCAAGTGCACGGCCGCGTTGAAGTGGTGGCAAATACGGGTCGATCCACAGGGAGGTGTGTCGACTTTTGGTTTGTTCGAAGGCGAGTGGTAAAGAAAGGAGAGAATGGTTGGTTACACTAAACTACACTAAGATGCAAAAGGAAATGAAGATAAGCAATAAAACTAAACCCCATAGGGGTTAGAGAAATGATGTGAATATTAAGATGTGTGTGTGTGTGTTCAATTATGCTCCTCACAACATGTAGTGCATGAAATCATAAAACTAAATCCAACTTTGCCTCCACATGAATTAAGATAAGACTACATCATTAAAACATACAAGACAATAATTGGAATGAAGCTAAATGAACTCATGTATAAAGACTAGACCCTACTATGCCTCCACATGATTTAAGATAACCCAATATCATTAAAGCATACAAGACATTAACTGAGGTAAAGGCAACAAGAGTACATACACTACAACATGTGTTTCCAATATTAATTCCATCCATATCCTAACCTTATCATTCTCCATAAAATAGGTCCACTAATCAAAGCATAAGCTAAGCTTCATTCAAGAGCATTAGCATATCAAAGATAAGAGTGAAAACCCATTAGATGGTTATGGAAATCATATAAAAGTCAAGGGATTAAGATAACACACACTTAATACACTACATGATTATATCACATATTTCTCCACCCCCAAATGGGGATGGAACTACTCACTACTCATTACACTAACTATATTAACAAAATGAAGCATAATACTGAAATGAAACTATACTAAGCAAGCAAGAAATACTAAATAAACTTAAAAGGAAAGGAAAAACTAAACAAGCATGAACAAATTAAAAGACAATATTAAAAGAAACTAGAACAATTATTTTATTAACAATGACTCACATTGAAGGTAGAATTCTTCTCCAACTTGAGTTTTTGCTTCAAGGCTCACTCCTTAGTAGAGAGAATGCCACCAAGCAATGGGTAGTTTACAATAGAAGGTGAAGAGTTCTATTTATAGCCAAAGAAAAAGGCAATCCGGGACAATCCCCCGATGGTGGGACTAAACAAATACCAGAAATGGACTAAATACACACTAATACGCGACCTACCAAAATAGTAGAGGATTTGGGCCAAAACAGACCGCCAATTCGCGGTCCTGGACCGCTAATTGGCGGTCTATATAGTCCGGATCACGCTGGATTTTATTTTGGGCTTTTCTGGATGTCTTTATTGGTTTTTGATGCATCTACTTCACTTGCTGGAGCTCCGACCCGAATAGAATTGCCAAAATAATCCCCATGATGGTGTGGAGTTTTCTGTTTTTCTCTTTGTTCCTTCGGTCTTACGTTCAGGTCCTTCTCCCTTGCATCTTAGTCCCCGGGTCTCACAATTAAGTCATTTTTCCCGCTTTTGGGTCCTTTCATGGCTCTTCTCTTCAAACCTCTTTATTTCTGAAATTCAAACATAAAACTCGTCACGTAGCATTGCTTAGGTGTAAGATAATGGATAAAAGATACAAATATAAGCATGAAATGATGTCAATCAGTGGTCAACGCCCCAACCGACCTATGACAGTGCACACGGTCGAACGACAAAGGGGACCCGTTCGACCGAAACTCACCAGGCTTGCCTCCCACGCACAATCGGTCGACCGCCCTTGTGGCATCGTTCGACCGATGTGAGGCAGAACCCGAAATCTCTTCACGAACGGTCGACCGTTTGCACCAACCGATCGACCGATCAGGGAGTGAAATCTGCTGCACGTTTACTTGCGACGAGCCGGAAGGCCTACCGTCGACTTCCAAATACTCACACTACTTAAGTGAGCGAGCTTGACATACCGGAACGTTTGAAGAAACCTTTGAAGAACCACGATGACGCCTCCACGAGCACGCCTCCCAAAATCACGATCCGTCGACGATCCTCGCGACCAAACAACGATCAACACCTCCTCGACGATCCACACTCGCGATTCCACCTCCGTCAACCTACACCACCCAAGTGGAGCAACCAAGACCACCGAAACGAGTTAGGTCGAGGGAGAGGATCCAAGCAAAAGGGACGGAATAGCACACAACCCAACTCACCTCCACCCACCAACCGGAGCCGACCACCTCTCGCAGGAGCTCAACTTACGGGAGAGGGAACGTGAGAGAGAGAGAGACGAGGGAGAGGTGAGAGTGAGAGAGAGAGGGAAAATCTCACCTAAATATCTCCTCCTCCAATCTCAACCATCCATCTCAAAACCAAATCATCCCATCCCTTCATCCATCTCCACTCCATCTCCACCCTCCATCCATCAACTTCCAATCCCAATCGTCCATCTCCATCTCCCCCCTAATCACCACCTAAACAACATTAAGGCACAATTAGGATCTCACAGTGTAAGTCGGGGGAGAGTTGTGGGGTTTATAAGAAAGGAGGGAAGACGACTGTGCTTGTTTTCGAGAGCAAAATGACGATGTTCGTTGGAGGGAGTGCGGTTTTACTGTGTTGGACGATGGAAAATGACACCATACTTTCACATATTTACATACATGCCACAAGCTAGATAAAATTATACTAAGGGTTCGTATTTATTTAAGTTAACTTGTTATTCTTAATTTGGTTTTGTACACTTGTCAAAAAGCGGTCCCACCCCCTAGGTAACCTTGACATAGTTTTGACGATATGAACATTAATCTCCCATTACCATTACCTAACGTTATTTAGTTTCCTAATGATTCAATTAACTTTGACCCTAATCAAAATGAGTTTTGGGAGGTTTATGACTCAATAACGGTGACCAACGGTAATAGATCTAAGAGCACAAAAACAATTCGTAACTTTTACACGTGTACTAAATTAAATTCACGATACTTAAATACATTGTTCCAATAATACTACATACAAGTGTACGCAAGGAAATAACCCTCTCAAATATTTCATTAGAAGTACTTGGCTATTCTTTTAGCTAATGCAATCTAATAACCCTTATTAGGACATTGAGTAATATACACGATCCGCAAACTATATTAAAAATGTTTGGTCTTGTGCGCGCAATTCATCAAATATTTTAGGCAGCCAACAATTTGTGCACATAAAGGTCGTGAAGCACTAAGTCTAGTTTGGAGATTGCATTAATGTTGCACTCATCAATTTACAATTGTAAGACCCAAGTTCATAATAAATAATATTCATAGTTCTCGATAAAATCAGACCACCGAACCAACTACTTCATGATTAAAACGCAAGTCTGACCTTTGGTTCTTTTGTAATTCACATCAGAAGTTAGACGTTAGAATTTAGAAGCAAGACAATTGTTGCCCTTCACTTTTATATTAAATGGTTATCAACTGAGGCTCTATTTATTTGAGGGTCATTGACTTTTACTGACCCAAAAAAGAATACCAAATGTCACATTTGTCTTTATTATTTTGTCATAATTACAAATCATACGCATCTCCTTCCCAACATTGCTAATTCTCCCAACATCTTACCCCACTCAAACCAACCTACCTAAGATTCATTTCCATCATGTAAGTTTTATTTTGGTCTCTTTTTTGGTTTTATCTCTTCATTTTTGAACAATTTCATGATTATTTTCGGTTATCTCTAGTGGGTTTGGATCACCACAGATTTGGCTCAAACAAGCTAGCTTGTTGCCACAAACGAGCTGACTCATTGTTCCAAACAAGTTGAATCATTTTGTCCCAACATACTCGCTCAGTTGACCAAACAAGTTGGCTCGTTTGGTCCAAACAAGTTGGCTCGTTGGTCCGAATAAGCTGGTTCGTTTGGTCCAAACAAGTTGGGTCGTTGTTCCAAACAGTTAGTCGAGACACAATTGTCCCACTCCGAATGAGTTTGTCTTTCTCGGTCGACCAAAGAAGCCAACTTGTTTAGTCCAAACCAGCTGGCTCGTTTGGTCCAAACAAGCTTAGTGATTCCTAATAGTTGGTTCACGACCCAAGTGTCCAGCTTGGGACCAATCGGGAGTTCGGGAAGCAAGTGTGTGTCACTTGGAACGTAAGTGTCTCGCTCCAAATGAGTCTGTCCCGCTCGGGATGCTAGCGTCATGCTCTCGACAAGTCGCTAGTGTTCTTCTCCATACGTGTGTATCCCACTCCGTACGAGTCTGTCCCGTTCGGGTTGAAACGACCTCGGTCATTGCAAATTCATTAAGAATCTGGGTCGTTTCAAAAAAATATTCGACTTTCTTAGGTCTTTTTTATCTTTAAAATGTTTTATAATAATTAATACTCTTCTGTGATTTTAATGCAGTCTTGTACTAAGTTTTTGATTATGTTTTGGTAAGAATCAAGTTAAACTCTACACATTATGGAGGAATACGATAGATGTTTAATCAGTGGATTTCGTTCGATCATATTGCCAATACTTAGGTTATAATCTAAAGTTCTCTTATGAAGTGTCGGAAGTTGATGATAGTATTGTTATTCTTGTTACAGACGTCGATGTTCATATACTCTTGTTAAGCTCTGATACCAAATGTTGGATCGTGTGGGTCACTAATTCTAATCACTTTTATCCCTAATTACCTACTTGTTTAATGATCAAAGATATGCACAGCGGAATTTAAACAAACAAGCAAGTAAGGAAGGAAAATGCAAACCACAAGGAACACATGGTTTTTTTATAGAGGTTCGGCCTCCCGCCTACATCCTCTCTTGCAAGCTCCGCTCGACACTTCGAGCTCCTCTCGCGTCTTCACTAACCACTCCCCGTTCCGGGCCGGGAGAGAAGGCTTTTACAAGACTTCAAGCTCGCAAACAACCCTCGCCGAGCTTGGCTCCTCCTCTCACAATTCGAGAGGATCACTTCCAACTCTCACCGAAGTGTATACTCATGTCTTGGACTTTCACCAAGACCATTGCTTCCTTTGCACAACAAATGAGTGGAACAACACTCTCTAAACTTGAGCACACTTGAGTAGGATTGGATTTATGACTAAAGTGTGGAAGGTTTGAGGCTTTGAGTGTGTTGGGTTTCTCTCTAATGTATTGGACAAGTATGTGTGGGAGAGTTGTGTTAAAAAGTGTTTTACAACTCTATTTATAAGCATTAGAGAGAATATAGCCATTGGGGTTGATTGGGTATAAGTTGGTGTAAGATACACAAAATAGAAACTTGCAGGACCCAATTCTGGATGAGTTCGGTCAACCGGATGGGGCTGAACGATCGACCGTTAGGCAGTTTTCAACTCAGTTCGGTCGACCGATTTAGGAATGTTCGACCGCCCAACGCTAAGACTTAGGTACACTTAAGTGATCGGTCGAACACCGCAAAGGGTTCAGTCGATCAATTCACAACAGGTTCTAAGGCGTTGACAAACAATGTTCTATTCGGTCGACCGAACAAAGGTCTAACGGTCGATCGAATTCCAGCAGGAGATTTGGGTTTGTCAAGAGACAGATATTCAGTCGACCGAACAAGGTCCATGGTCGATCGATACAAGAAGTGTATTTGGGGTGTTTTGGGTTAATACGAATACGACCGTTGTGTATATACGACAAAACAAACGGTCTGAAAATACTTGGGACTCGGTCGACCGAAAAGGTCTGAACGGTCGACCAAACTTAGGCAGTTAAACACTAACAGATTAATTGATCACTCGGTCGACCGAATGGTCTGTTTCGGTCGACCGAATGTGGGCAGACTGTTTGGGTTCAGGTTTAGTGTTTTCCGGTCTAAGTTTGGGTGATCTATTGAAGTCCAAATTATGAGAAATTTCGTGTGTGACTTCTATAGAGAACCAAGTGTGTGTGACTAGTTTTTAGTTCAAGTATGCTCAATTACACAAAGTTCCAAAGACTCAACGAAATACAAAATACATGTCTTCAAATAAGCTTGATTACATATCTTGACTTGATTTCATTTCTTCCTTGAGTCTTGATCACCTATGGAGGTTAGCACAAAGCAATATATATGCAATGCAATATGTGTGCTACTCTACACGATCACAATTAAGATTAGGTTGATTAAATCATCAAAACATAGATTAAGGCTAAAAAGCCAACAATCACCCTTTTTTTGATAATGACAACCTATATCTTAACTATATCTTAATAGATGGATTTTTATATGTAAACTATGCATATTAATGCTCCCCCTATGGATGTGCATAGATTTTGTTCATTTAGTACTCAAATTCTAAGTTACCCCCTTAATTATCTCTCCCCCTTTGACATCCATCAAAAAATGATATTTATAAAAAAATTATACGATTTAAGTTCAATGTGGATGTCTTGTAATGAAGTCACTTCCCCTAAAATTTGCATTTCGTTACTCTAAGAAAATGATATTCAATAAGCTCCCCCTATCAATATGAATATGATTTTTCAATTAAGTTCAATTTTATTTCTCCCCTATTAACATCAAGCAAATATGACAATTATAGCCTGTGATGTTGTTTACATTTCCCCATTTGACATCCATTTAAAAAAATTGACTCTAAAACTACGGATGTTATTCAAATATTTATGATTTGCAATGAATGGGTAAATGATATGTTAATTAAGCATATAACCTAGACTAGAACCAATTTGATTGAAAAATTTAGAGGATAAGTAAATTTTACCAACTTGAAGCCTGAATTGGTTGTATCCTTCATTCGGTGATGCAACCGGCTTTGAATTCAACTCTTAAGCTCGCCCTGTCACCACCGATTCCTTCCTCAAGCACCTATAAGTGTAGATTTAGGAACCCAAACAACTTTGGGTCCTTGAATGTTAGCTTTGGGAACCCAAACCATTTTGGTTTTAGGATCCCACACACTTGAGGAACTATGCTTTACAACTAAGTGCTTTCCATTTAAAG
This sequence comes from Triglochin maritima, assembly GCA_963682175.1. Taxonomy (NCBI): domain Eukaryota; kingdom Viridiplantae; phylum Streptophyta; class Magnoliopsida; order Alismatales; family Juncaginaceae; genus Triglochin; species Triglochin maritima. The sequence continues at coordinate 20,707,594 of OY821779.1, forward strand.
TTGTATAAGATGATGGTTTTTCAATTTAGCATTGTATCCTAAACCATGTTTTTTCAAAGATTGTCTTTGACTTCGTAATAACACGTTAATCATCTTAGTTTCATGTGTGAACTTTTCTAGATCTTTTCTTAATTGCACATTGCAAGCATGAACATCTAATTGTTCAAAATCTATAGGTGTTGCTTTTAATTTATCAAGATTTGATGCATTATTTTCAAATTTAGCAAGCACCTCATTTTTCTCATTCATGCATGTTTCAATTTGACTTTGGAGATCTTGGATTAGCTTTCTAGCACTTTTGTTCTTTTCACAAATGATCTCATATTGTTTAACTAAGTCATGAAATGCATTCTGAAGCTCAACATGTGTATAGGTTTCTTCATTAACACTAGAATGTGAGCTATCACTATAATATGACTTAGTTGAGCATGAATTACTAGAACAAGAGTTAGATTCTACCTCACTTTGATCATCTTCAATAGCCATCAAGCATGAGTGAGCTACCTCTCTTCTACTTTGCAAGGAAGACGACAATGATGATGGTGATGAAGAATCATCCCACGTAGCCTTGTGGGCTACTTCCTTCCTTTCTATTCTCTTGTTCTTGCTCTGCTCCTTTTCTCTTCTCCTCTCCCTTCTCTCCTTTTTCTTCTCCCCTTCTCTTCTCTCATTTTCACTCTCCTCCTTCTCTTTTTCTTTTTCTCTTTCTCACTTCTTCTACCTCTTCTTTCATTCTTTTCTCACTTATCCTTCTTGAGGTATTTGAAGAAGTCTTTGGCTAGGACTTCAATGTCCACATCTTCTGCACTCCTTCTTGGTTGGTCAATATTTGCGTGTAATGACAAGAAAGCTTTGTTCCTTGAAGCTTTCTTCTCCTCTCGATGGTTGATTTGGAGTTCATACACCATCAAGTTTCCAATTAATTCCTCCATCTTCAGTTGGGAAAGATCGTGTGCTTCTTCAATTGCAACCACCTTATCTTCCCAATCGTGGCTTAGCGACAAGAAGAATTTCCTTGTCATCTCTACTTCATTTAATTTTCTTCCAAGAACCAAAAGAGAGTTAGTAATATCGGTGAAGCGAGTGTTCATTTCGCTTATGTTTTCACCGATTTGCATAGAAAAAATCTCATATTTATGCATGAGGAGACTAATGCGGGTTTCTTTAGTTTTGCTATCCCCCTCATGATGCATTTGTAGTCTATGCCATATTTCATATGCACTTACACAACCCCCTAATCCTATTATATTCACCCTCATTAAGGCCACAAACAAGATGTTCACGATTTTCGAATTCATTTCGATTTCTTTCATTTTGGGTCTTGTAAGTGAATCTAATTCATCTTTATTTGGGGGTGTGTATTGATTTTGAAGAAACATCCAATACTTAAGGTCATTAGAAATTAGGAAAATTTTCATCATATTCTTCCAATAATCATAATTTGACCCATTTAGCAAAGGAGGTCTAATAGTGCATAATCCATCTATGTGATTAGATGATGTAGAAGTCATGCTAAAAATATGATTAAGTATGTGATTTAGCTCACAAGGCTCTGATACCAAATGTTGGATCGTGTGGGTCGCTAATTCTAATCACTTTTATCCCTAGTTACCTACTTGTTTAACGATCAAAGATATGCGCAGCGGAATTTAAACAAACAAGCAAGTAAGGAAGGAAAATGCAAACCACAAGGAACACGGGTTTTTTACAGAGGTTCGGCCTCCCGCCTACGTCCTCTCTTGCAAGCTCCGTGATTGACATCATTTCATGCTCATATTTGTATCTTATATCCATTATCTTACACCTAAGCAATGCTACGTGACGAGTTTTATGTTTAGTTTTCAGGAATAAAGAGGTTTGAAGAGAAGAGCCATGAAAGGACCCAAAAGCTGGGAAAAAGGACTGAATGGTGAGATCTAGGGACCAAGATGCAAGGGAGAAGGACCTGAATGTAAGACAGAAGGACCTAAGAGCAAAACAGAATACTCCACACCATCATGGGGAGTATTTTACCAATTCTATTCGGGTCGGAGCTCCAACAAGTCGAGTAACCGCATCAAAGACCAACAATACCAGAAAGCAAAGCCCACAACAAATTCCAACACGATCCGACAATTTTGGACCGCCAATTGGCGGTCTTGGACCGCTAATTGGCGGTCCATATTGCTCAGGATCCGTCGAAATTTCTCCTGGACTTGTATTAATGTTCGTTTAGGCTATTTTTGGTATTGGTTTAGTCCCACATCGGGGGATTGTCCCCGATTAGCTTTTTCCATGCTTATAAATAGAACTCTTCACCTTCCATTGTAATTACCCATTGTTTGGTGGCATTCTCTCTACTAAGGAGTGAGCCTTGAAGCAATAACTCAAGGTGGAGAAGGATGCTACCTTCAATGTGAGTCATTGTTAATAAAAGTTTATTTGTTTGTTTTAATCTTGTCTTGTTATGTTGCTTGTTTTGTGTGGTTTGTTTTACTTTGCTTAATTTCTTGTTTAGTAATTTCAGTATCTTAGTTAAATGTTTTCTTTGCTTAGTCTAATCAGTAGTGTAATGAGTAGTGAGTAGTTCCATCCCCATTTGGGGGGTGGAGAAATATGTGATATAATCATGTAGTGTATTAAGTGTGTTATTTTTATCCCTTGAGCTTTATATGATTTCCATAACCATCTAATGGGTCTCCACTCTTATCTTTGATATGCTAATGCTCTTGAATGAAGCTTAGCTTATGCTTTGATTAGTGGAGCTATTTTATGGGGAATGATAAAGTTAGGATATGGATGAAGCTAATATTGGAAACACAATTTGTAGTGTATGTACTCTTGTTGCCTTTTCCTTAGCTAATGTCTTGTATGTTTTAATGATGTAGTCATCTTAATTCATGTAGAGGCATAGTAGGGTCTAGTCTTTATACTTGAGTTCATGTAGCTTCATTCCAATCATTGTCTTGTATGTTTTAATGATGTAGTCTTATCTTAATTCATGTAGAGGCAAGATTGGATGTAGTTTTATGATTTCATGCACCACATGTTGTGAGGAGCTTAATTGAACACACACACACACACATCTTTATTTTCACATCAGTTCTCTACCCCCTTTGGGGTTTAGTTTTATTGCTTATCTTCATTTCCTTTGCATTTCATTTCAGCTTTGTAGTGTAGTTTAGTGTAACCAATCCTTTTCTCCTTTCTTTACCCCTTGCCTTCGCACGAACCAAGTGTCGACACACCTCCCAGTGGACGACCCGTATTTGCCACCGCTTCAACGCGGCCGTGCACTTGCGGTAGAAATATAAAACGATCAATCACTCCGCTCGACACTTCGAGCTCCGCTCGCGTCTTCACTAACTACTCCCCGTTCCGGGCCGGGAGAGAACGCCTTTACAGGTCTTAAAGCTCGCGAACAACCCTCGCCGAGCTTGGCTCCTCCTCTCATAATCTGAGAGGATCACTTTGGGCCCTCACCGAAGTCTATACTCGTGTCTTGGACTTTCACCAAGACCCTTGCTCCCTTTGCACAACAAATGAGTGGAACAACACTCTCTAAACTTGAGCACACTTGAGTAGGATTGGATTTATGACTAAAGTGTGGAAGGTTTGAGGCTTTGAGTGTGTTGGGTTTCTCTCTAATGTATTGGACAAGTATGTGTGGGAGAGTTGTGTTAAAAAGTGTTTTACAACTCTATTTATAAGCATTAGAGAGAATATAGCCATTGGGGTTGATTGGGTATAAGTTGGTGTAAGATACATAAAATAGAAACTCGCAGGACCCAATTCTGGATGAGTTTGGTCGACCGGATCGGGCTGAACGATCGACCGTTAGGCAGTTTTGAACTCAGTTCGGTCGACCGATTAAGGAACGATCGACCGCCCAACGCTAAGACTTATGTACACTTAAGTGATTGGTCCAACACCGCAAAGGGTTCAGTCGACCGATTCACAACAAGTTCTAAGGGGTTGACAAACAATGTTCTATTCTGTCGACCGAACAAAGGTCTAACGGTCGACCGAATTCCAGCAGGAGATTCGGGTTTGTCAAGAGACAGATAATCGGTCGACCGAACAAGGTCCTCGGTCGACCGATACAAGAAATGTATTTGGGGTATTTTTGGTTAATACGAATATGACCGTTGGGTATATAGGACAAAACAAGCAGTCGGAAAATACTTGGGACTCGGTCGACCGAAAAGGTCTGAATGGTCGACCGAACTTAGGCAGTTAAACACTAACAAATTAATTGATCACTCGGTCGACCGAACGGTCTATTTCGGTCGACCGAATGTGGGCCGACTGTTTGGGTTCAGGTTTAGTGTTTTCCGGTCTAAGTTTGGGTGCTCTATTGAAGTCCAAATTATGTGAAATTTCGTGTGTGACATCTATAGGGAACCTAGTGTGTGTTTGACTAGTTTTTAGTTCAAGTATGCTCAATTACAAAAAGTTCCTAAGACTCAAGGATATACAAAATACATGTCTTTAAATAAGCTTGATTACATGTCTTGACTTGATTTTTTTCGTCCTTGAGTCTTGATCACCTGTAGAGGTTAGCACAAAGCAATATATATGCAATGCAATATGCGTGCTACTCTACATGATCACAATTAAGATTAGGTTGATTAAATCATCAAAACATAGATTAAGGCCAAAAAGCCAACACTTAGATGGTATTGAGAGTAGCTTGAGGGTGTCGTGTGGTTGTCCTCCTACCCCACTGGCGGAGTAGATTGACGGTGAGCCAACTCCACCCTCGACCTAACACGACATGACTGACTACGGGACACCAATGCCATCTGATTAGTAGCATATCATGCATTATATTCATGCTATATATCCTTTATTTTACCCTAATATTGTGCTACTCGAGTTGTTGTCGTAGTGTTTCAGGTGTTAGGTAATAAAGAGGAGAATGGAAGAAAAAGGACCTGAATGCAACAAGAATGTACTGCATTGAAGACTTCTGGACCCATTTCTAATGCACAAGGACATGATCGCAAATCAGGAAGGACCCAAGTTAACATCCGGAGGGACCTGATTGTGAAATGTAAAGTATTGTGACACATGACTTGAACAAGATCAATATTTTGCCAATTAAACTCAAATTGGTTCAAGACAGTGGACCAGAGATTCATCCAACGTGCACAATAAAACATGAAAGCACCTACAAGAAATTGGGACCGATCGGGTGCAAATGATCCACTACTGGTGGATCATTTTGCTCCAATGGATCCCAAATTTCTCTCGTGGCTCGGACTTGATTAATTGGTTGCGCCAGAGTATAGAGAAAGTTATGACAGCCGTAGGATTGCTCCCAGATTTCTTCTATAAATACCATTGTAATCCCTCCTCTCCACCTCTTCTTCCTCGTTCCCCCAGTAGAGTAGGTTTTAGTCCTGTTTTAGTAGTGTAATAAGGGGTTGGAGAGGAGCAAACTTTGTCTTTTATTTTCTTAATCTAGTTTAGTTCTTGTTTATTGTGTTGATGTTTTCCTTATGCAATTTCTTTTATATTGTTGTTTGTTTAATCTAGTCATGGATTTATGTTCTTTTCATACTTTCTTTAGTGTAGAGATGAGTAGAGAGTAGTCCATCCCCATGGGGGGGGTGGTGTGGAGAGGAAGGTGATTTGATTATGTGGTGTGGATTAGTGTGTGTTAATCTTAATCCTTTGATCCTTACATAATTTTAATAATCATCTAATGGGATTTCACTCTTATATTTGATGTGCTAATGCTCTTGAATGAAGCTTAGCACATGCTTAGATTAGAGGGCATATTTTATGGGGAATGATGAGGTTAGGATAAGGATGGAGTGGAAGAAGGAAACAAGACATGTGCATGCATGTGCTCATGATGACTTCATCTAAATTAATGTCTTGTATGTTTTAATGATTGTGATAAATCTTATTTCATGTGGAGACATAATTGGATTTGATTCATGATGCATGTGGACATATTAGCTTCATTTCAAGTATTGTCTTGCATGTTTTAATGATAATGTCTTATCTTATTTCATATGGAGGCAAAGTTGGAATTGCGTTTTATGGATTTAATGTATGACATATTTTGATGAGAACAAATAAACACACACACTACACACATTTTGGTATTCACATTCTTTCTCTACCCCCTAGGGGATTAGTTTTATTGATCATTCTTTCCGATTTCCCACACATTGTAGCTTAATTTCGATCACATCTCTATCTTCTTCTCCCCCACTCAAGTATCGTGAACCCGACTCACACGCGCTCCCTGTGGACCGATCCATATTTGCCACTGCTTAAACGCGGTCGTACACTTGTGGTATTTTAACTGATTCAATCAAAAATTTGCGTCGTTGCTGGGGAGCGTCATTTTCGTAGTCGAGTTCACCATTTTGGTGGGGTTTTTCTTTGTTTTGTTTTCGTTTTCTTTTCTCTTTTGGTGACTAGAAGAAAAACCAAGTGGATAGGGGAACCTAAAGAGGCAAAGAAGAGCACTGGTAAAGTCTGGGGACCAGAATCGCCAGAACATCCGCCAGTAGTGGATTTGGATCCACCATTGGTGGATTGGGTGAGGCAATTTCAAGTTTTGTTCCTACAATATCTACTTCTATTGTTTTCTAGTTATTTCCTATCACTGTTGATGCCATGCATGCTCTGGTTTAGTGTTAAAAATTAATTTGGCTTGCATGACCCCTTGTTAAGAAAACATGGACTCTAAAACTCAAAGCAAAAGATTAGAATAATTGCCATCTTGGTCATGCATCATTTGTAGACCTTCCACTCACTTGTCTTTTCTTTTCCTTACATCCTTGTTGTCTATTGCTGGTGTGAGATACGTGCACCCATTCTCTCATTCATGCATGGTAGGACATGCATTAGTTAGTAAGGTGCAATGTAACAAGAGTGAGTTGAGTGCTTGTTTGGTGAGTTGCTTGCTAGCCTAACTTTTCAAAATATTTTTAGGGGGCACCACCTATAGTCTTAAAAATAAGGTGGGGAATTTCGTCACCCCTCCCTTAGCTCCACAAACCACACTCAAGTAGAAATTGGCCACTAGGACTCGGGCGCATTGGGAGAGTGATCCGGTCACAACCGTCATGGCATGATCGGCCTTGCCCACTTTGTCTATAGTAGGAGAGACGAGATCTCTGGATTTTGGCTCACTTGCTGGGCTTTGCGATCTTCGTCATAGGGAGGTGAGGCATGTTGAGGTTGTGTGACATCGCAGTTAGGTGTCGTCTAGCTGTAAGGACTCATAAGCGGCCTAAGCTTGTTTGAGTCGTGATTGCTAGACTGGGCTTCTACCATCACCCTCTACCCATGCTAGTTTAGGAATTCTTCCCTTGTCCTTGAAGTCATCTTCTTCTCACTTACTTCTACGTTGTAATCTCCTCCCCCTTTTACACTATCTGTTAGCGTTTTAGGGTCGAGTGGAGCCCTTTTTACGAGCTTGGCCTCGTGGTGGTGAGAGTGGTCGACTCTAGAGTTCTTTGTCGAGATGGGTGGTTACATGGGCGACCATCCATATCATTGTTCGGACTAGGACTATTCTCCTTGGTACTCCAGACCCATGCATCCAGGGGTACCTCAGAGAGACACCCTGTATGGTTGGGAGAATCTTGATTGTGTGACTAAGCAGTCTTCAAATTGGAGTAATATGAGAGAGGCAATGACTGCTAGACCACCATCGAGTTACGTTGGATCATAAGTTGGTCAACAAACTGAGACATTACTAGAACATTTCGCCTCTTTCATTATTTAATCGTTTTAAATACCGTAAGTGCAAGGCCGCGTTGAAGCGGTGGCAAGTACGGGTCGATCCTCAGAGATGTGAGTAGCCTCTATTTTTTCAGAAATCAAGTGGCAACAAAAAGGGAGAAGAGTTTGTCTATGCTAATCCACACTACACTAAACTACTAAGAAGAAAAATGCAAAGTAAAGAAACTAACAATTACTTCGAATCAAAACTAAAAGAATGTAAAACTAAGCTGGAGTCAAGAAGAGAAAGACCCCTATGGTTGGAGTGTGTGCACACATGTAAAAAGATGGTGAAGAATGCATTCTATAGGCACAAATGTAGGTAGTGTTTTTATGCATAGGAAGTGTCTCAAGGTTATGGCAAAACCTATCAATCCATTCACTAACCTAGTTGATTAACATTCATATACACAAGCTGGTTATTTCAGAACCTAAACAAGCATGGGAGGTACCTAAGATGTGTGGAAAAACCCATCAAGTGTAGTATTCTATTCTAACAAGAAAGCATACATTCACATTTATCAACACAATCAAAATATAAAGCATTCATATCCATTCTTTAATGCATGTATGAACATCGACTCCACCCCCAAAGGGGGATGGATCTACTCACTACACATTACTCTAACAACTAAACTAAAGAAGAAAAGAAACATTCTAACTACTTTAGCCTAGAATCAAAGAAATAAAACTAAACTAAGCTAAGCATGCATAAAGAAACAACATAAAAACAAAACAATCGAAAAATTATTTTATTAGATGACTCACATTGAAGGTAGCATTCTTCTCCACCTTGAGATTTTGCTCCAAGGCTTACTCCACGTAGAGAGAACACCACCAAGCAATAGGTAAATATAATAGAAGGTGAAGAGTTCTATTTATAGCCATACAAAAAGGTAATCCGGGACAATCCCCCGGTATGGGACTAAACAAATACTAGAAATAGGCTAAATACACACTAATACACGCCCCACATAAATCTTAGCGGGTCTGGACCAAAAGTGACCGCAAATTAGCGGTCTTGGACCGCTAATTAGCGGTCTACAGAGTTTGGATCGCTCTGCATTTTCTTGTGGGCTTTTCTGGAAGTCTATGATTGTCTTTGATGCATCTACTTTGCTTGTTGGAGCTCCGACCCGAATAGAATAGTCAAAATACTCCCCATGATGGTGTGAAGTATTCTTGTTTGCTCATTGGTCCTTCGATCTTACGTTCAGGTCCTTCGATCTTGAATCTTAGTCCTTGAGTCTTTCAACTCAGTCCTTTTATGCCTCTTCTCTTCAAACCAATTTATTTATGAAATTCAAACATAAAACTCGTCACGTAGCATTGTTTAGGTGAAAGATAATTGATATAAGATACAAATATAAGCATGAAATGGTATCAATCAAATACCCCCACACCCAATTTTTGCTAGTCCCGAGCAAAACAAAGAAAGAGAAAAACATACGAAAAACAAGAAATCCTAACTCACTTTTGTAGGAATCACGGTTGCACTTAGCACGTGCAACAAGCCGTTAATCCTCCTTGTCACCAAGGAGGAGGAGTGTTGTCTCCTGAGGGTTTTCGGCGGATACACCCACAAAATCCGAACAAAGATGCATTATTCAATCTAGCTAGACGACTCATTGGCTCATTTTGTCGATCATTGGATGCGGTAATGCTACGGGTCAACTTTATATATGTAATCAGTCCACACACCTAGCCTAATGAATCATTCGTGAAGGTTAATTAAGGAGTTAAGTGAAAGACATGGGCAACCTTAACTTCTGAAAGTGATACATTGTGTAACGTCCATTAAGGTTCTTATTTGACTTCTTTTTTTCTTTTTCTTTGGAGCATTATATTGGTTGGTATTTGATTTTCTCAGGGTCAGGTTTCGTGCATCATTTCCTATGAGGACTTACACTATCACGTACACCTTCCCCCAAATCTCCACATAAGGCGATCCCTACCACCCGCGTAACGGGATTTCGGTCGGTTCATCCTAAGTCAGATGACTCGAGAGCACCAGGAACAAAGTCCCCTCAGACCTACTTTCCCGAGTGATAGGAGTCGTGCGAGAAAAGAGAACACCACTTATTCACTTATCCACATGGGAACCAAAACCTTACACTTACAATTTCACAAAAAGAGTTTAAGGACCATTGACTACGACAAACTTCCTTATACTAACACACATGAATTATTGACTCACTAGGTTCAGGGTGGACTTCTTTAAATGTTTGAGTACTGAAACCCTATGATTACACGCGCCCCCAAGGGAAAACCAGGGTGCATCCTAATGACTCGATAAGACCTAAAGCCGGTACACTAGGTATCCTAATGCATCAAGTTCAAGACAATTTTGGGAGCTTTCTTTTTACTTTGCCTCTCAACGGTTTTTCACATTCCAAACACACGCAAAACCCACTAAAACATTTTCTTTCACAAACACATGAAGATTTTGAACGAAATGTGAAAATTTTAAAGTACTAGGCAAGCAAAAGAAGACAAGTCACCCAAGGATCATGGCAAGCAGATATATCAATATTAAATGCAGCACACTAACATGACCCTAGAAGTACAAACAAAAGAAAACAAAATCAAAGGAAAATGACTCAACTATGTACACACGTAAAGCACCCCCCACACCTACTTCATGCATTGTCCTCAACGAATGTGAGCATGATACTACATGGATTTATGCATGAAAAAGGGAAGATCTCACCAACATGAAGCGCAACAGGAAGTTCATGGTTATAGTGATGGACACAAACCCAAATTCCCTCAAAACCTGTGAGATGCTGAAGAAGGGAGACAAATACGTGAAGAAATGGTGCCCAAGCACACAAGGGTTGGGGCCCACAACAATCAATGCTCGCTCATGGAGTCTTTTATTAATTGACTTTTTTTGAATAAAATTATGTACAAAAATAAGTTCCCATCTTCATTTGTCAAAGGACATCAAATGGGAATCTCGAAAGTGGGTCAATGCACTTGGAATGGGAACATCACACCACGCGGGGCCAGAATACTCATGTTTGGGCCCCCCTCACAAAGAGCACAAGATGAAATGAGAGGTTCAGGAATTAGACGCAACAATGTCTTATTCAAAGGATCAAATTGAAAGAACTTGAATCTCTCAAGAGTTTGGGAAATATGGGGCAACGGAAGAAGAGTTTCTCCCATTGCAGTACTGAAGTTATGATCATCAATCCAAACTCTCCAACCAACTGGCTGGTGGGTCGGAACGAGGTCAAGAACCTTGTTATCCATATCCGACTCACCAGGAAAACAAAATGTGGGTCTCATACCCAAGGTATCCTCCAAGGAACTCCTAATACCCTCATTGGCGATGTAATTATTTAATTCTCCATCATTTCCAAGATGATCAGGAACAATAGTGAGAGGCAAACTCTCATCAGGTCGTTTGAAATTAAGGGTACTAGGGAGCTCTTGCTCCACCAGAGGTGAGTCCTTAAACGACACAACATGAAGATTATGTGGCTCAAGGGCCATGTGACAAAAAGATAAGGCACAATCCTGTGCCGACTCATAATGAAGTTGATCCATATTATTCTCAATTTGAATCGAATCCTCCACTAAGTGATCGTGAATTGAAACCCCAAGTCCCTCAGACTGACTAGGAGTTTGACCATGAAAGATTGTGCTTTGCATTTGTGAATGTGGTGGTGGTTCGATATCAAAAGATGAATCGTCATGTTGACAAGAAATGTCACCCTCCTCACATTTACTTAATTGTTGTGTAATTGACTCACATACATTTCCATAGTTTGGAGGGAATCGTGATTGGACTTCAACACATTTTGAGTGATTTCCATGAATGTTTGGAGGGCTTGTTCTAAAGAATCAAGTTTGGGGTCAACTGTGAGGTTCATGTCAGAATTTGGGAAATAGATGGGTTGTGTGGTGATCGGCTGAGAATGAGTCCAATGATTGGTCGTGGGGTGTTGGTAGAATTCAGGATATTCAGAAGGAGGATATTGGGGTGGGAATGATGTATAAGAATTTGAATAAGAATTGTCTCCCCACGAATCCATCCCTCTTGGGTTGTATGCAGAGGCGTAATGGTCATATTGAGCATTTTGGGAAAAGGTATGCTCATACTCAGGCTCTGGGGGAACATAAGAACATTCCCCGATAACATGAGCACTCAACCCACACCAGTCACATGGTACGGCTACTGGAGCCACTGGTGCACTCATGTCATCTACCACATGCATGAAAGTGGCCAAAGGTTATTGCAATATCGCAGTTGGAGAACCAGCATACGATCCGACGTAACTAATGGTGGTCTAGCAGTCGGTGCCTCTCTCATATTACCCCAATATGAAGATTGCTAAGGTCACACAATGAAGATTGTGCCAACCATACGGGGTGTTTGTCTGAGGCACCCCAGGATGCATGGGTCTGGAGTACCATAGAGAATTGTCCTGGTCCCAACAATGATATGGATGGTCGCCCATGTAACCATCCATCTCGACAAAGAACTCTCGAGTCGATCACTCTCACCACCACGAGGCCAAGCTCGCCAAAAGTGCTCGACTCGACCCTAAAACGCTAACAGAGAGTGTAAAGGGGAGGAGACTAGAACGTAGAAGTAGGTGAGAAGAAGATGACTCAGAGGAGAATGGAAGAATCGCTAGAGCTAGCATGGGTAATGGGGAAGGTAGAAGCCTAATCTAGCTAGCACGACTCAAACAATGTAAGGCAATGGGTCCTTAGACTAGACGACGCCTAACTTCGAGGCCACTAGCCTCGACACACCTCACCTCCCTACAACGAAGACCACAATGCCCAGCAAGTGATACCAGATCTGGAGATCCAGTACCTCCTACTATCGACAAGGTAGGCAACGCCGATCAGGCCATGACAGTCTCACCTAGATTACTGTCCTAGTGCGTCCAAAATACTTAGGGCCAATGTCTACTTTCTTTTAGAATTAAGACTTTATTAAGAGTGATTTTTGGGGCCAAGGAAAGGGTGATGAAATCCCCCAACTTATCTTTTATGGGACAACCCCTCCTTAGTAGTGTTTTGATCTTAAATCTAGGAATCAACACTCCAATCAAACGCTCAACTCACTCTTGTCCCGATGTACCTTACTAACTAATGCATGCTTGAACCATGCATAAATGAGAGAATGGGTGCATGTACCTCACACCAGCAATCAACAACAAAAATGTAAAGCAAAGAAAAGACAAATGAGTGCAAGGTCTACAAATGATGCATGACCTAGATGACAATCAATCTATTCTTTTGGTTTGAGTTTTAAGGTCCAAGTTGATTAAAGGGACTTGATTGTTAATATGGGAGCAAACTACAAGTCAAAGCATTTCAGTTTGAGCCCCCAGATGACATAGTAAATGTAGAAACAACCACAAAAAATAAGAGGAATTTTGGTGCTCACCAGGCCGCCAATTGGCTGTCCAGAACCGCTGATTGGCGGTCTGTTTGGTCCAGCTCCACTCCCGGCTTCTCCTGGCAATGTCTTTTGATCTTTGGAAGCTCCTGAAAGAAACTAAAACTACAAACAAAAAATTAAAACCACTTGAATCGTCCAAACCAGAGTCTGAACTGGTACCTCCCCGGCAACGGCGCCAAAAACTTGTTTAATCGTTTAAAATACCGCAAGTGCACGGCTGCATTGAAGTGGTGGCACGTATTGGTCGATCCTCAGGGAGGTGAGTAGCCTCTGGTTTTTCAAAAATCAAGTGGCAACAAAAAGGGAGAAGAGTTTGTCTATGCTAATCGACACTACACTAAACTACTAAGAAGAAAAATGCAAAGTAAAGCAACTAACGATTACTTCGAATCAAAACTAAAAGAATATAAAACTAAGCTGGAATCAAGAAGAGAAAGACCCCTAGGGGTGGAGTGGGTGCACACATGTAAAAAGATGGTGAAGAATGCATTGTATAGGCACAAATGTAGGTAGTGTTTTCATGCATAGGAAGTGTCTAAAGGTTATGGCAAAACCTATCAATCCATTCACTAACCTAGTTGATTAACATTCATATACACAAGCTGGTTATTTCAGAACCTAAACAAGCATGGGAGGTGTTTAAGATGTGTGGCAAAACCCATCAAGTGTAGTATTCTACTCTAACAAGCAAGCATACATTCACATTTATCAACACAATCAAAATATAAAGCATTCATATCCATTCTTTAATGCATGTATGAACATCATCTCCACCCCCAAAGGGGGATGGATCTACTCACTACACATTACTCTAACAATTAAACTAAGGAAGAAACGAAACATTCTAACTAAATACACACTCATAAATGCCCCACATAAATCTTAGCAGATCCGGACCAAAAGTGACCGCCAATTAGTGGTCTTGGACCGCTAATTAGCGGTCTACAGTGTTCAGAGCAGTGTGGATTTTCTTGTGGGCTTTTCTGGAAGGCTATTATTGTCTTTGATGCATCTACTTTGCTTGTTGGAGCTCCGACCCGAATTGAATTGTCAAAATACTCCCCATGATGGTGTGAAGTATTCTTGTTTGCTTATTGGTCATTTGATCTTACGTTCAGGTCCTTCTATCTTGCATCTTAGTCCTTGAGTCTCTCAACTCAGTCATTTTAATGCTTTTAGGTCCTTTTATGCCTCTTCTCTTCAAACCTATTTATTTCTGAAATTCAAACTTAAAACTCGTCATGTAGCATTGTTTAGGTTAAAGATAATTGATATAAGATACAAATATAAGCATGAAATGGTGTCAATCATTCATGGATATGGTAGACGATTTGAGTGCACTGGTAGCTCCTGTAGCTGTACCTTGTGACTATTGCAGGTTAAATGGACATGTTTTTGGGGAATGTCATTATGTTCCCTAGAGCCTGAGTATGAGCACACTTTTTCTCAAAATGCTCAATGTGACCCTTATGCATCCGCGTACAACTCGAGAGGGATGGATTCGTGGGGAGACAATTCTTTTTCAAATTCTTATACATCATTTCCACCCCAATTCCTTCCTCCTGAATACCCAGAATTCTACCAAACACCCTACTCCAATTCATTAGAGTCATTCTCAGTCCATCAACACCCAACCCCAGAATTTTCCAAGCTCTAACTTGAGCCTTACAATTGACCACATACCTGATTCCGTGAAACAAACTTTCCTTATGTTCATGGAAACCACTCAACAGTCCATACAAAATATGACAATGCAAGTGAGTCAAATGTGTTGGCTTTTTGACCTTAATCTATATTAATTTTGATGATTAATTAAACTAATCTTAATCAGTCAACATAATCAATCAAAGTGAGCAAACATGATTACATGCATTGCAAACATACTTGTATACATGCAATCATCTTAATAGGTTGATCAAGACAATCAAGGAAAGGAGCATTGGGACAAAGACATCAAGACTCACGACTTGTAATCAAAGCTTTGGACCAAGATATGTAATTCTGAATTTGTTGAGTCCATAAGGTTTAATGTAAACTTGAGCACCAGGATTCTGTCCCGTCCATCATCAGTAAACCGAACCCCTATCGGTCAACCAAATCCTGTCTAGTTTGGTCCACCAAACACCTTTCGGATACCCGAATACTTTCCACCAGTAAAACTTAGGTGTTCTTTGGAATTGCCCGAACGAAAGACCGAATCACCTTCGGCCGACCGAATAGCCCTGGACCGGTTTTGGACTTTGCTCCAACGGTCTTATTCGAATCGAGTCCCTAGAGCCCAATTGACTTGTCCCACTTCGGACGACAGAATACCTATCGGTATACCGATTCCTTATTGACTTTAGGTGCACAACGATTATTTACACGTGACACTTGACCGTTGTACCCAACCACTATTTAAGCTATAACTGTAAGCACAAAACCCGTACTAACTTTGGTCTACCGAAGTGTACACGCTCAACCAAACATGAGTATATCAGAGCCCAACTAATTCTACTGTCTACCTTGGAACGGTGAACTGAATGGACTTCGGTTAACCAAACTTAATTAGGGATAAATAGATAAAAGCTACTGGAGGTTGGTGAACAGTGATCCGATACATAATCGGTCAACCGAATTCTTAAATTAGATCAATTCTTTGGACTACCGTTGGTTAACGGTCGACCAAAGATGAATCGATTTCTGCATGAGCTTAAGTCAAATATTGCATTCCTATTGGTCCATTTCCCCACCAACTCCCAAATGGCTAGTTGAGCCTGAAGTCTTATAAATAGGACCTCATTTGTTGGTTTTGGATCTATTGAACACTTCCTATCTATCGAATACTCAAAGCCAAATCCTATCCTTTCCTTTTAGCCTCTTTAATATTTTTTGCTTGCTTAGATTAATTTCATTTTAGTACAATATTTCATTTTGTTAATGTAGTTAGTGTAATGATTAGTGAGTAGTTCCATCCCCATTTGGGGGGTGGAGAAATATGTGATGTGATTATGTGATGTATTAGGTGTGTGTTATCTTAATCCCTTGAGCCTTATATGATTTCCATAACCATCTAATGGGATTTCACTCTTGTCTTTTATATGCTAATGCTCTTGAATGAAGCTTAGCATATGCTTAGACTAGTGAACCTATTTTATGGGGAATGATGTGGTAAGGATAAGGATGGAATTAATATAGGAAACTTGACTTGTAGTGTATGTGCTATTGTTGCCTTTACCTTGGTTAATGCCTTGTATGTTTTAATGATATTGGGTTATCTTATTTCATGTGGAGGCATAGTAGGGTCTAGTCTTTATACGTGAGTTCATTTAGCTTCATTCCAATTATTGTCTTGTATGTTTTAATGATATGATCTTATCTTATTTCATGTGGAGGCAAAGTTGGATTTAGTTTTATGATTTTCATACACTACATGTTGTGAGGAGCATAATTGAACACACACACACATCTTTATATTCACATTATTTCTCTACCCCCTATGGGATTTAGTTTTATTGCTTATCTTCCATTTCCTTTTTGCATTGTAGTGTAGTTTAGTGTAACCAACCTTTCTCTCCTTTCTTTTCCACTCGCCTTCGCACAAACCAAAAGTCGACACCCTCCCTGTGGATCGACCCGTATTTGCCACCGCTTCAACGTGGTCGTGCACTTGCGGTTAATATAAAACGTTCAATCAAGCTCCCTCTCGGATTGTGAATGAAGACACGAGCGAGGCAAGGTTGTTCGCGAGGCTCGGAGTTGTAAACGGTGTTGATCTCGGCCCGGAACGGAGATCGGTTAGTGGAACCGTAAGCGAGGCTCGGGGGATCGAGCGAGGCTTGCAAGAAGGACTAGGACCCGGGTGTGGGTGCCGAACCTCTCTATACTCTGGTGTCGTCGATTTTGTGGTTTGCACATCTTATCTCTTAATCCTTCGATTATTATTTTTAATTCCGCATTTATCTAGAGATTAGAGGGCCATGGATCCTAACAAAATGACGCAGCAATTACATGAACGTGAGGAGGCTAACTTTTCTTGTCAACATGAGGATTTATCTTCTGATATTGAACCATGACAACATCTACAGATTCAAAGCACAATCTTTAAAAGTCAAACTCTTAGTCAGTCTGAGGGACTTAAGGCTTAAATTCACGATCATATGGTGGGGGATTCGATCCAAATTGAGAATAGCATGGACTGGTTTCATTATGACTCGACACAAGATTGTGCCTTACCTTTTTGTTCTGTGGCCCTTGAGCCACATGATCTTGTTTCGTGCGTCTTAGGGAATCACCTATGGTGGAGCAAGAGCTCCCTAGTACCCTTAATTTAATATGAGCTGATGAGAGTTTGCCTGTCACTATTGTTCCTGATAATTTTGGAAATAATGGGACATCAAACAATTACATCCCCAATAAGGGTATTGGGAGTGCCTTTGGGTAAGAGACCCACCTTCTGTTCTTCTGGTAAGTCGGACATACATAACGAGGATCTTGACCTCGTTTCGACCCACCAGCCTATTGGTTGGAGAGTTTGGATTGGCGATTAGAACTTCAATTCTGCAATGAGAGAAACTCTTCTTTCGTTGCACATTATGTCTCAAACTCTTGAGAGGTTCAAGCTCTTTCAGTTTGATCCTATGAATGAGACGCCTTTGCGTCTAATTCATGAACCTCTCCTTTCATCTTGTGCTCTTTGTGAGTGGCCCCACACATGAGTATTCTGGCCTCACGTGGTGTCATGTTCCCATTCCAAGTGCATTGACTATCTTTTGAGGTTCCCATTTGATGTCCTTTGACAAATGAAGATGGGAACTTATTTTTGTACATAGTTATATTTCACAAAAAAAATACAATAAAAGACTCCAAGAGTGAGCATTGATTGTTCTGGGAACCTTGTGTAGTTGGGCCCCATTTCTTTCACGTATTTGTCTCTCTTCTTAAGTATCTCACAGGTGTTGAGGGAAATTCGGGTTTATGTTCATCAACATGACCATGAAACTTTCCTTGTGCTTGACGTTGGTGATATCTTTTCTTTTTCATGCATAAGTTCATGTAGTGCCATGCTCACATTCATTGAGGACAATGCATGAAATAAGTGTGGGCGGGTGTTTTACGTGTGTACATAGTCAAGTCTTTCTCCTTTTGTTTCATTTTCTTTTGTTTGTATTGTTAGGGTCATGTTAGTGTGTTGCATGTAATATCGCTATGTCTGCTTGCCACGATCCTTGGATGACTTGTCTTTTATTGCTTACCTAGTGCTTTAAAATTTTTATTTCTTTCAAAAATCTTCATGTATTTGCGAATTAAATGTTTTGTGGGTTTTGCGTGTGTTTAGAATGTGCAAAACCGTTGAGAGGCAAAGTAAAAGGAAACTCCCAAAATTGTCTTGAACTTGATGCATTAGTATATCTAGTATAGTGGCTTTAGGTCTTATCTAGTCATTAGGATGCACCCCGGTTTTCCCTGGGGGAGAGTAATCATAGGGTTTCAGTACTCAAATAAATAAAGAAGTTTGTGTTGAATAATTCGTGTCTGTTAATATAATGAAGTTTGTGTTGGCTTTTTGGCCTTAATCTATGTTTTGACGATTTAATCAACCTAATCTTAAATGTAATCCATGTAGAGTAGCACACATATTGCATCGCATATATATATTGCTACGTGCTAACTTCTACATGTGATCAAGACTCAAGGAAGAAAGAAAATCAAGTCAAGACATGTAATCAAGCTCTATTGAAGACATGTAATTTGTATTTTTTTGAGTCTTAGGAACATTGTGTAATTGAGCATACTTGAGCTAAAAACTACTCAAACACACACTAGGTTTCCTATAGAAGTCACACACAAAATTTCATATAATTTGCGCTTCAATATATCACCCAAACTTAGACTGGAAAACACTAAACCAAAACCTGAACAGTCTGCCCACATTCGGTTGACCGAAAAACCGTTCGGTCGACCGGGTGATCAATTATCCTATTAGTGTTTGTCTGCTCAATTTCGGGTGACCGTCCAGACCTTTTCGGTCGACCGTGTAACACAAAATTCCGACCGTTAGAATTGTCGTATTATACCCAACGATCGTATTCGTACTTTTCCAAATACCCCAAAAATGTATTTTCCTATCGGTCGATCGAGGACGTTGTTCGGTCGACCGAACTTATGTTTCTTGACAAACCCAAAGTACCTGTCGGTTTTTGGTTGAGCGTGGAGCTTGTTTCGGTCGACCAAATTTGATCTTGTTTGTCAACCCCGTAAAGCCTGTTATAAATCGGTCGATCGAACCTATCTCGGTCTTCGACCGATAACTTAAGTGTAGCTAGAATATAGCCTTGGGCGGTCGACCGTTCCTTTACCGGTCGACCTAACGGTGTCCCAAACTGCCAACGGTCGACCGAACTTATCGATCCGGTCGACCGAACTTATGCAGAAATGCATCCTGCAAGTTTCTATTTTGTGTATCTTCCACAATCTTTTACCAAACTTGTCCCAACGGCTATAATTCACTTAAAGCTTATAAATAGGTGTTCCTTTGACACAATTACACATCTCTTACACTTCCATTTGTCAAATACACCTAAGAGAAACTCCCAAGTCTCCCATTCCCCAAACCTACTCTCCAAGCTTAAACTTCCACATCGTAGCATCAATTCCACATCCTAAGCTAAAGTGTGCTCAAGTTAGCGAGTGTGATCAACTCAAGATCTCAGTTGTAAAGAAGCAAGAACTTCGGTGAAAGTCCGAAGTGTTCCTCTCGGATTGTGAGAGAAGAAAGTCAAGCTCACGAGGGTGTTCGTGGAGCTTGTTTTGTAAAAGGCTTAATCTCGGCCCGGAACGAGGTTGATAGTTAAGACGCGAGTGGAGCTTGCAAGAGAGGAAGTAGGCGGGAGGCCGAACCTCAAAAAAAAATTGGTGTCGTCATTGTGGTTTGCCTTACTTGCTTGTTTTTGTTTAAATTCCACTGCACATTTTGATTGCTTAAACAAGTTGGTAATTAGCTTAAAAGTGATTAGAATTAGAGACCCACACGATCCTAGAGTTTGTTGTAGTCAAGGATCCTTAAACTCCTATTGTGAGACATCAAGTGTAGGGGTTTTGGTTCATGTGTAGATAAGAAATAAGTGAGTAGGTGTTCTCTCTGCTTGCATGACTCCTATCACTCGAAAAATTAGGTCCGATGGGACTTTGTGCCTGGTTCTTTCAAGTCATCTGACTTGGGATGCACCGACCGAACTCCTGTTACACGGGTGGTAGGGATCGCCCTATGTGGAGATGTGGGGAAATGTGTACGTGATAGTGTAAGTTTGCATAGGAAACGATGCACAAAACCTGACCTTGGGAGAATTACATACCAACTTAAAAAAAAGAAAAAAATGGTAATGCAAATAAAAACGTTAATGGAATTTACACTTTGTATTACTTGAGGATGATAAGGTTGTCCATGTCTTTCACTTAACTCCTTAATTAACTTGCACGAATGGTTGATTAGGCTAGGTGTTTGGCCTAGATACATATTGATTGGTACGTTTTAATTAACCGCAAGTGCACGACCGTGTTGAAGCGGTGGCAAATACGGATTGATTCACAAGGAGGTGTGTAGACTTCTGTTTGTTCAAAGGCAAGTAGGAAAATAGGGGAAGAAGTTGTGATTACACTAAACTAGACTAACTACACTGAACGAGTAAGCATCAAATAAGGAAAATGAAAGCAATGGAAATTGAAAGCTGCAAATCAGAAATGGAAAACCCCTAAGGGGTGGAGTGTGTGCACACATGTAAAAAGATGGTGAAGAATGCATTTTATAGGCACAAATGTAGGTAGTCTTTTCATGCATAGGAAGTGTCTAAAGGTTATGGCAAAACCTATCAATCCATTCACTAACCTAGTTGATTAACATTCATATACACAAGCTGATTATTTCAGAACCTAAACAAGCATGGGAGGTGTCTAAGATGTGTGGCAAATCCCATCAAGTGTAGTATTCTACTCTAACAAGCAAGCATACATTCACATTTGTCAACACAATCAAAATATAAAGCATTCATATCCATTCTTTAATGCATGTATGAACATCATCTCCACCCCCAAAGGGGGATGGATCTACTCACTACACATTACTGTAACAATTAAACTAAAGAAGAAAAGAAAAATTCTAATTACTTTAGCCTAGAATCAAAGAAATAAAACTAAGCTAAGCATGCATAAAGAAACAACATAAGAACAAAACAATGGAAAAATTATTTTATTAGATGACTCACATTGAAGGTGGCATTCTTCTATACCTTGAGATTTTGCTCCAAGGCTGACTCCAAGTAGAGAGAATGCCCCCAAGAAATGGGTAATTACAATAGAAGGTGAAGAGTTCTATTTATAGCCATAGAAAAAGGTAATCCGGGACAATCCCCCGGTATGAGACTAAACAAATACCAAAAATAGACTAGATACACACTAATACAGGCTCCACATAAATCTTAGAGGATACGGATCAAAAGTGACCGCCAATTAGCGGTCGACAGTGTTCGGATCGCTCTGGATTGTCTTGTGGGCTTTTCTGGAAGGCTTTGTTTGTCTTTGATGCATCTACTTCGCTTGTTGGAGCTCCGACCCGAATAGAATTGCCAAAATACTCCCCATGATGGTGTGATGTATTCTTGTTTGGTCATTGGTCCTTCGATCTTACATTCAGGTCCTTCGATCTTGCATCTTAATCCTTGAGTCTCTCAACTCAGTCCTTTTTCATGATTTTAGGTCCTTTTATGCCTCTAGGTTGATTATTGCATCAATGTTTGGATTTTGTGGGTATATCCTCTGAAAACCCTCAAGAGACACAACTCCTCCTCTTTGGCGACAAGGAGGTTTAATGGCTTGTTGCACGTGCTAAATGCAACCGTGATAATTGCTCATGGCGTGTGCATGCAATCAAATCCTCTCATTCTGGTCATTTTCTCAAAAAAGAACTTGTGAAAGAACATACTTGTGGTGGCGGGGGAGTTGCAAAAACAGGTCATTCAGAACATCAAAGAGTTTTTTGCTGACATCGTAGCACCTATGTTGAAGCGACGACCAATGTATCACCCATGTGAAATGATAACAAATATATCTCGTGAACTTGGGGTGCAAATACCATACATTTGAGCTTGACAAGGTAAAAAGTTAGCGACGAATAAATTATATGGAGATGAAAGTAAGTCTTTTGACAAAAATGGTATCGAGAGGCTTCACCTAACAGTGGACCAGGGCTTCACCTAACGTGCACAATAAAACATGAAAGCTCATGGAAGAAATTGGGACTGATCGGGCGCAAATGATCCACCACTGGCGGATCATTTTGCTCCAATGGATCCCAATTTCTCTCGTGGCTCGAACTTGAGTAATTAGGTGCTCCAGTGTGTAACGAAAGTTATGCTAGCCGTCGGATTGCTCCCAGATCCATCCAAACTCTTATTTCATCTATAAATACCATTGTAATCCCTCCACCTCTTCTTCCTCGTTCCCCTATTAGAGTAGGTTTTAGTTTTCCATTTTAGTAGTATAATGAGGGGGTTGGAGAGGAGAAAACTTTGTTTTTTATTTTCTTAATCTAGTTTAGTTCATGTTTATTGTGTTGATGTTTTCCTTTGATGCAATCTCTTTTATGTTGTCGTTTGTTTAAACTAGTCTTGGGTTTATGTTCTTTTCATGCTTTCTTTAGTGTAGAGATGAGTAGAGAGTAGTCCATCCCCATTGTGGGTCGAGAGGAAGGTGATTTGATCATGTGATGGATTAGTGTGTGTTAATATTAATCCTTTGAACCTTACATGATTTTCATAACCATCTTTAATTGGATTTCACTCTTATCTTCGATGTGCAAATGCTCCTGAATGAAGCTTAGCACATGCTTAGATTAGTGGGCCTATTTTATGGGGAATGATGATGTTAGTATAAGGATGGAGTGGAAGAAGGAAACAAGACATGTGCATGCATGTGCTCATGTTGGCTTTATCTAAATTAATGTCTTGTATGTTTTAATGATTGTGATAAATCTTATTTCATGTGGATACATAGTTGGATTTGAGTCATGATGCATGTGAACATATTAGTTTCATTTCAATTATTGTCTTATATATTTTAATGATAATGTATTATCTTTTTTCATGTGGAGCAAAGTTGGAATTGAGTTTTATGGATTTAATGTATGACATGTTTTGATGAGCACAAGTAAACACACACACTACACACTTTTTTCGTATTCGCATTCTTTCTCTACCCCCCCGAGGGGTTTAGTTTTATTGATCGTTTTTTTCTGATTTCCCATGCATTGTAGTTTAATTTCAATCACATCTCTCTCTTCTTCTCCCCCACTCGAGTATCGTGAATCCGACTCACACTCGCTCCCTGTGGATCAACCCGTATTTCTATCGCTTCAACGCGGTCGTGCAGTTGCGATATTTTAACTGATTCAAGCACCATCAAAAGACATACCTTTGATAGTTCGCGTATCTGATCTTTGGTCGTGTCCTCTGCCCGTGCTCCAACGTCACCATCAGTCGTCGTCGTCAACTGCCACCGGTAGGGTTTTGAATGTTAAAGGTTTGGTTTTTCTAGACCAACCATTTAAATAGATGATACCCACAACAAAAATAAGGAAACTCATAAATGTTAATTAAATCCCTAATTTCAAATTTGATTGAATATGTTTTAAATTAGTTTCCAATCCAAGAAATCCATTTCCTTACAACAATCCTCCTAAAAGAAAATTTCATCCTCAAAATTTCTATACTAAAACTTACCAAAAAGCTCCGGATAGTCTCTTGATACATCCTCTTCGATCACCCAAATTGCTTCCTCCACGCTACGGTGTTGCCATTTCACCTCCACCATCGGTATCGTATTGTCCTCTGACAAAGGTGGTGCTCCATCCAATTCACGATTTCCAATGGGTTGTCCTCCATGGACAAGTCCTCATGGCTAACCCAGGTCACCTCAAACCAGTTTTGCTGGTAATATATTTAAGAACATGTTCTCCCCAGTTCTCTTCTCCTTCGATCCACATATCTCTTTTGTCAACTTTGCGTTGTTATTAACCTCTTCTCTGTCAAATCGACCTTCTCAGTATACTATTAGATAATCTCGGGTCCGACCAGTTGTCTCTCCCCCACATCGCTCCAAGACATGGGTGATCGACACGGTCGTCCATACAAAGCTTCATAAGGTGCCATCCCAATGCATGCATGATAACTATTTTTGTACGCAAACGCGATCAACGGCAAATGGTCATCGAATTCCATGTTAAGTCCAATGTGGTTGCCTCAACATGTCCTCCAACATTTGGATGGTCCTCTCTGACTGTCCATTAGTCTAAGGATGAAATGCTATATATACTAAACTTCAACTTCGATCCCAAAACTTTCTGCAGTACTTCCCAGAACTTGGAAGTGAAATGAGGGGTCCCTATCTAACATGATGGATATTGGCACCCTATGCAGTCTCATGATCTCCTCCATGTACAACTTCAATATGGTTTCCAATGACAAGTTTGTTTGGATGGCAAAGAAGTGGGCAGACATGGTCAACCTGTCGATAATCACCCATACCGCATCATGGAAGCTTTTGTCCTGGGCAAGCCTATCACGAAATCCATTGTCACTTGCTCCCATTTCCACTATGGAAGATTTATCTTCTGCATCACTCTAGTTGGCCTTTGTTGTTCTATCTTCACCTGCTGACAGACCAAACACAGAGGCAAATTCGGTGATGTCTTTCTTCATGCATTTCCACTAAAAGTTCCTATGCAAATCCTTGAACATTTCTGTGCTACACTGATGTATCACGTAGTGGGACTTATGGGCTTCTTCCATGATCTCTTTCCTCAAACCATCAACACATGGCACACATAATCTATCCTGAAATGCAAACCTCCATTAGCGGCAATGTTGAAGTCTGCGTTCTCCTTTGCCGAAGCTTGAAGTAGCCTAGACAATTTTGGGTATTCTCCTCGTTTTTACAGTATCGTCGAGTACACTTGGTTCGACTCTCAGGCTTGCAACCATTATGTTCCTCTTCTACTCAACAAATGGTTTCTAATGCACGATTCAACCAACTTCCATTCTTGAACCAACATACTAGCCACCGAGCGTTCCCATTTCCGACTTAAGGTATCTTCTAAAGGTGAAAGGAAATGGTGAAGTCATAATCGTTCAAGAACTCCAAACACCTTCTCTGTCTCATGTTCAACGCCTTTTGTGAAAAAGGTTATCTTAGGCTCTTATGATTAGTGAAAAATTCAAATCCTTACATTTCTGGGTCCAATAAACTAAGCTCCTTTATGAGTCAAGTTCGTCACAGAGATGCTATCTTTGAGAAGTCCTGAATAAACCTCCGGTAGTAACCAGCAAGTCCAATTTCTGAAGCCTTCTTTGGTGCGTCCCACTGCATCATTGCCTCTGCCTTAGCTGAGTCCCTAGCAGGGACCATCCTTTGCAGGACATCGCCCATCCCTAGCAGGGCAGGGACCATGCCGGAAAGGGATGGAAACGTTTGGATTGCCAGCACATGCCACTTGTTTTATTCATAACATCCACATCTAAATACGGAATTTGATGATTCTATATCCGTTGGAATGACAATTGAAAGGTGCACATATTCGTTTCTCATACAATTCGCCAAATTCCGATGATACGAGGGTGTAACATCCCAAAAAATGGAAAATTTAAACAAATCTCAAGACAACAAGACCAGAATAATAGGGGGCATTACTCAATAAAATTCTTCAAAGTGCACCATTACACGGGAGTTTAAAATGAGGTTACATATAATAGAAGGGGTAAAAAATATTGATTAAGATAACAACCTACAAATTAAGACTAGAGGATCTAGTCCTGGTGTGCTCGTCCTCAGAGGTCGCCCGCTCAGTGCCACTCAAGGCCTGAAATGCAAACATGAAACAATGCTAGAGTTTTCATAACCAAAACCCCGTATACCAAGTCCACCTACATGCATATAAATGTATAGTGCAAAGAACCTATCATACTAGTATAGATGGCATACAATAATGCAAACGTAAGACCTTCCCCATCTAGGGGTAACAAGGGACAATGGTCCCACCAACAACATCAGGTCCCCCAAGGGTACCTACCGCGGGCACACACGGTGATACAATGGTACGCGACTAATCCCCCACTCGCAACTATACTATCATGAGGGTTTAGTAAGTGTCACATGTACATCCATGTCATAGATACAGATATGATATTGTGGACAATGCCACACTGCTTGGGTCGGTCAACTCGCCTACCTGTGCCACAGCTCAGCTACCTGCCCGAATAAATCATTGGTGAGTCATCTCGCTTGGTGGAGCTAGGTCACCACACAATGCAATGCATTGGGATGCACGATCCCTCAGGTCTACTACATAGGGGGGTCATGAAATGCAATAAGTCATACCCTGCCAAAATATACAATCGTCACGTGCAACAAGTATCCACACTTTTCCATATGGCGGTCCCTGGACAGGTACGATCATCCCACCCACGTCACCTCTCGGCAGACGCATGAGGTAAGGACACAGGTTTCCACATAAAAAGGTGACACTATCAAAGAAACAAGAAAAAACAGTATTGGGCCCCAATGGTTGAGTGGAAATGGCAAAGTGGTCGAACATGTGGAAGGTCTACGCCGGGGTCCAACAAATTAACAAGACACCGGTCGGATAGCAAAGCGGTCCCATCCGAACAAAAATAACATTGACTTCTCAAGCTTCCAAACTAACTACATCTGGTCGACCTATGGCATAAGCCGGTAAAATGCAAGACAATACACTTAAGTTAACGGTGGAACATGGTCTATGGCGGTCGACCATTTAGATGGTCTTGGCCCGAAGTAAACTAAACCACATTGTAATGGTGGAACGGCGACGAGGTCTCGTCCGACCAAAAATAACAAACTCTATCATGCCCAACAATTATTCATAAACGGTCGACCGTCGACAGGCATCGTTCTACCGGTATGGGGAAAACTCAGCAACTAAACTACAACTGGTCGACCCCCAACAATATTGGTCAATCGTTTCCAGACAGATGCCTAAACTATCCTCGTCTTCGACGTGTCCTTCATCCTCTACGGAGGAGCAAAACCTCAGACACCTTGTGTGAACAATCTAAAGGAACTTGGCATACCTTTCTGCAATCGTTGGAGTTCCGATAATTCCGGCAACCAACCTTCGACAGTTCCATGTCCGGTCCTTCTAATGCCGCCTCACTCGCAATTCCAACGCAGTAGCCACGAGCACCTCCGACCATGCCTCCGTCACCTGCGAGAAAAGGGAGTGAGGGGGAGAGTTGAGTGAGAGTGAGAGGAAGAGGAAGAGTGAAGGGTTTGTGTTTCTGTAAAACACAAAACCCCAACAACCACCAACCCAACCCATACCTCCACACCTCCTCCATACCTCCAACAACTCCCACCCTTACCTCCCAAGTCAAATCCCCAATTAGCCTAAGCCAAACACCCCAAAGTAAGTTTAGCTCCCAAATAGGTTTAGATCACATTCCACCATCCTTAAAGAAATTTCGTCCTCGAAATTTGAAACGGGCAACTCACTGAAAAGCTCCGGGTACTGGTTCCAAACTTCCTCCTCGATCTCCAAGGTGGCCTCCCGATCACCATTGTGCTGCCATTGCACCTTCAACATTAGGGTAGTCCTCCTCCTGAGTTGATGCTCCATGCTATCCAAAATCTCCACGGGACTCTCCTCTAGTGATAAGTCATGATGGATCTCTGGGACCTCTATATCGATGACGTGGGACGGGTCTACCACATACTTCCTCCGTCTCGATAGGTGGAAGACATTGTGAAAACCCAAAAACTACAATGGCAACACAATCCTGTAGGCAACCTCTCCAACGTGGTCAAGGATATCGAACGGTCCGGCATACCTCAGACTGAGCTTCCCCTTCTTCTTGAACCTCATTACTCCCTGAGATGTGAAGATCTTGAGAAACACATGGTCACTGACCTTGAAGCTTAACTTCTGTCTATACTTATTAACATTGCTCTTCTACCTGCTCTTCGTTGATGTCAACCTCTTCTTGATCACATCAACCTTTTGCATACATCTGGACCTTTTCAGGTCCGACTATCTACCTCCCGCTCACATCACTCCAGCAAACAGGTGATCTGTAGGGCCTCTCGTACAATGCTTCATATGATGCCATCCCAATACTCGCATGGAAGCTGTTGTTGTAGCCAGACTCGATTAGCGGAAAGTGATCATCCCAGTGTCCTGCCCAATCTAGAGTGCAAGCTCTCAACATATCCTCTAATGTATCGATGGTCCTCTCGGACTGACCGTCTGTCAGCGGGTGAAAGGTTGTACTGAACATCAATCGCGTCCCGAAGGCCTTCTACAAACTCCCCAAAAATCTGAATGTAAACATGGGCTCTCGATCAGAGTTGATGCTCACAGGCACTCCATGCAGTTTCACTATCACCTCGATGTACAACTTAGTTATACCCTCCAAAGGCCACACGGTCTTGATTGCTAAGAAGTGTGCCGACTTGGTCAGACGGTCGACGATGACCCCAATCGTGTCATGAAATCTCCTCAACTTTGGCAGTCCCGTGACAAAGTCCAATGTCACATGCTCCCTATTCCACTATGGAAGCACAATCCTCTGCATTGGTGCTGCTGGTCATTGGTGCTCAATCTTCACCCGCTGACAAACTAAGCATCTGGACACAAACTTTACTATGTCCCGCTAAATTCCCTTCCACTAGAAATTCTGTTGCTGGACTTTGAACATCTTCGTGATCCACAGGTGGATAAGTATAGGGCTCTATGTGACTCCTTCATGATTTTCATTCTCAGATCCTCCATCTCCAACACCCAGAGATGGTTCTTGAACCTTAGACCCCCATCTACCCCTATACTGAAATCTTGTCCTTCCTTAGTAGCCAACTGCACCAAGCTGGGTACCTCATCAACTCCATTCTGGGCCTACATGATCCTCAATACAATATGAGGCTGCACTCTCAGTCTGGCAATCACAACCCCCTTTGATACTTCAGTGAATGACCTCCACTCTGCCAAAGTCTCAATCAGCTTCCACTCGTGAATGCACAGGTTGGCAACTAAATCTCTACGTTCCTATTTAGTTGTAGTCCTTGATGAACTCGAGTCATCTGCACTACCTCATATTCAGCTCCTTCTATGAAACAGATACTTCAAACTTTGGTGGTCGGTGAAGACCTCAAACCGCTAACTGTACAAATAATGTCTCCTGGTCTTCAGAGCGTGAACTACCACCGCCAGCTCGAAGCCATGTATGGTAGTTCCTCTTGTGTGTCTTCAGTTTCCTTAATGCATACACCACGACCTTCTCATGTGCATGAGCGCGCAACCCAAGCCGATCACTGATGCGTCACCGTAGATCACATATCCACCACTGCCACTCGGAAGAGTCAGAATCTGTGTAGTCCTTAGTTGTCTCGTCAAGTCCTGCAAATTATCCTCGTACTTCTGGGACTAAACAAACTTAACTACTGATTAGTAGCATATCATTCATCATAGTCATGCTATATATCCTTTATTTTACCCTAATATTGTGCTATTCGAGTTGTTGTTTGTAGTGTTTCAGGAATTAGGTAATAAAGAAGAGGAAGGGATCAAAAATGACCTAAATGTAACAAGTATGGACTGATTTGGAAGGTTCTAGACCTATTTGTAATGCAAAAGGACTGGATCGCAAACCATGAAGGACCCAAGTGCAAACCCGGAGGGACCTGATCGTGGAGTGTGAAATATGGTGACACAACTTGAATCAATTTAGTATTTTGCCAATTAAACTCCATGTGATTCAAGCCAGAAGACTAGGACTTCACCCCCACGTGTCAAATGAAGAAATAAAGTGGGACACAAAATTTCAACCCGATTGGACTCTTTTGATCCGCCAGTGGCGGATTTGGATCCACCACTATCGGATCAAAATGCTCCAATTCGGTTGAAATTTTGGTCGTTGTTCGGGATGTTGGGTCGGAGCATTCTTGGACTATCAGATGTGATTTAGAGCTGTCTGATTATTCCCAGATTGATTCTAACAATGTATTAGTCTATATATACCATTGTAATACCTCCAATCCCTTTTCTTCTTGCTTCTCCATTAGTTTTAGGTTTTATTTTTCTGCTGCTTAGTGTAGTTGGAGGAGAAGAAACATATTTTGTAATCCTTTCATTTCAATCAATAGTGAGTTGTACTCTTCAACGCGTGAACTACCGCCACCAACTCCAAGTCATGTGTATGGTGGTTCTTCTCGTGTGCCTTCAGCTGCCCTAATGCATACACCACCACCTTCTCGTGTGCATGAGCACGCAGCCCAAGCTGATCCTTGATGCGTCACCGTAGAGTCACAATCGGCTCAGTCGTCAGTCTTCTCTTAAACTTCTGCAAATTGTCCTCGTACTTCTGGGACTAAACCAACTTAACTCCCTTATATGTCAGCACTGTCAAAGGAAAAGAAAGCTTGGAGAAGTCCTTGATGAACCGACGATAGTATCATGTAAGTCCCACAAAACTCCTGATCTCAGTCACACTTGTCGGGGCCATCCACTGCGTCACTACCTCCACCTTCGCTGGGTCCACCGAGATCATGTCCTTAGACATTATGTGTCCCAGAAATGCTACCTCATCCAGCCAAAATTCACACTTCGAGTACTTGGCATGTGGTCCGTCGAGACTCCAAGTATTGACCTCAGATGCTCTCTGTGCCGGTTTCATTCCGGAGAGTAGACCGAGATGTCGTCCACAAAGATGATGATGAAACTATTGAGCTACGACTTGAATGTTTTGTTCATCAGGTGTATGAATGTTGTAGGTGCATTCGTCAGTAAGAACAACATCACTAGAAACATATATTGTCCGTACCAAGTCCTAAAAGTTGTCTTCTGCACGTCCTCCTCCTTCATTCTCAAATGATAATAGCTTGATAGCAGATCGATCTCGGAGAAAACCATCGCGGCGTATAACTGATCACAGAGGTCCTCGATCTTGGGTAAAAGGTATCAGTTCCTGACGGTAACTTTATTCAACATCTTGTAGGCAATACACATCCGCAACGACCCATCCTTCTTCTTCTTCACAAAAAGCACTTGTGGTCATATGAATTTAGAATCCAGCGATTCCTATAACTCCTTCTTTGGCACAGCCAGCTCTGCAGGTGTCATCTGATACGGAGCCTTTGACTGCGGAGTAGTACCAACTACCAACTCCATGCCAAACTTGATATGGAAAGTCGTGCACAATTTCTATGTTCTCCAATCTCGTTGTCTCTGATGTGGAATTACCAAAGTTGCCAAGAACACCCTGCAACCTAGGTGCATCAACTTCTGTGCCTTCACTGTAGCGATGATGATTCGGCCTCCTCTGGTCTTCGTTCCCTTGATCAGCAAATCATGTTGGTGTTTCCTAGGGATAAGAATATTCTTCTCACGGCATATACTTGAACGTCATACTGTACAACCAGTCCATCCCCAGTATGACATTGAAGTCCTCTATCAAGCAAGACCAGATCTGTCCAAAAATCATGGTCTCCCAGAACCATTGTGGTGTCGTGGAAGAAGCTCCCCACAAGACTTCTAAACTGGTAGTCAGTTGCATGGGTACGACCCAAAATGCTTGCAAACTTATCCAAGATGAATGAGTGCATGGCACCACAGTCAAAGAGGATGCTAGCTACATCACCACCAATGTAAAGTGTACCTTCCACCATGGTGTTGGCGTCCCACACCTCCTCAGCCCGGATGGTGAAGACCTGTCCAACTCTCCTTTCTTTCTCTGATGGTGCAATAGGTTGGCTAACTCCCCTCTCCCTGCAATCGGTGGTACTGGGCTCCCCCTGACTGCTGGGGCACTCTCAGATATAGTGCACATGCTGACCACAACCCAAACAAACCCCAGGACAAAAAAGCACTCCCGTCCGGGGTGAACTCTGTCTCAAGCTCTGCACGCCTCTGGTCGGCGTGCCCCATCTCTTTCAATCTGTGGCCTCTTGCTCGAATTTCTTGTGAAACGGCCAGCTACACATCCCTGAACATTCCCCTGCAGCTTCTTGGCCTTCTGATAGTTCTCCTGATAATCCTTATCCAGAATAGTCGTGCACTTCACGACATCTGCCAAGGTCTAAGACTGCTAATGAGCACATGAGATCTGAGCTGCTTCCAAAGTCCTCGCGTGAACTTCGTCACCCTCTGCATAAGGGTCACATATATATCTGGATAGTAGCACTCCAGAGTGTTGAACCTATTGACGTAGCCTCTCGCATCAACTCCTTCTGCTCTAGGGCTAGGAAGTCCTAACGTTTCACTTCTCTGACATTTTGCGGGAAATACTTCATATTAAACTCCTCCAGAAATTCCTCTCAACTCACGTCCTCTCTGTCGCTGAACACCACCGTGGGCGTGGTTCTCCATAAGTTGGATGTTGAACCGCCAAACACATTGGTGGTCAGATCCACCTTCATCTCTGGGAAGCATCCGATCAATCGGAATATTCTTTAGATCTTGAAGACCTTGTCCTCAGCTGCTTCAAAGTCAACTTTACCCTCGAAAGTAAGCAGATGCTGGTGCATGGATCTCTCGTGCATCCCGCCCACCACTGTTTGCTCAGTACGGGCTGCCTAGTGCTCTAGGAACTCACCCAGCCTCTCTAGTGTCCCATAGAGTGTCCGTCGCTCTTCGTCCCATGCCACAATGTCAGACGCTTCATTGGTACTATGGTCGCGTGGTAGGGGTCTCACATGTTTTGGAGGCATCTAGCACAGCCACGAAGGAAGGAGAATCAATTCACTATGCATGCATGATCTACTAGAAGAAATGTATGATTCTATAGAACTACGTCTAAGGCTGGAATCTTTGGATGAGTACACTGGAACCGACCTGCTTTGATACCAAGCTGTAACATCCCAAAAAAGTGGAAAATTTAAACATATCTCAAGACAATAAGACTAGAATAACAGGGGCAGTTCAATAAACTTCTTCAAGGTGCACCATTACACGGGAGTTTCAAAATGAGGTTATATCTAATACAAGGAGTACAAAATACTGATAAAGATAACAAACTACGAATTAGGACTAGAGGATTCGGTCCTGGTGTGCTCGTTCTTGGTGGCCCCTGCTTAATGCCACTCAAGGCCTGAAATGAAAACGTGAAATAATGCCTGAGTTTTCATAACAAAAACCTTGCATACCAAGTCCACCTACATGCATATGAATGTGTAGTGCAAAGAACCTGTCATACTAGTATACATGGCATACCCCACACTTACCTTTTGCTAGTCCCGAGAAAAATAGCGAAACAAAACACAAAGAAGGGCAAAACAAACTGAAAACAAGATATATCCTAACTCACTTTCGTAGGAATCGCGATTGCACTTAGCACGTGAAACAAGCCGTCAAACCTCCATATCGTCAAGGAGGAGTGTTGTCTCCTGAGGGTTTTCAGCGGATACACCCACAAAATTCGAACATTGATGCATTATTCAACCTAACCACTCAACTCGTCGGACCCACTTTTGTCCATCATTGGACACGGTAATTCTACGGACCCACTCTATATTTGTATTCAGTCCACATACCTAGCCTAATGAACCATTCATGCAAGTTAGTGAAGGACTTAAGTGAAAGACATGGGCACCCATAAGATGCTCAAATGATACGAAGTGTAAAGTCCATTAAGGATCTTATTTGTATTGCCATCTCTCTTCTTTCTTTTTTTGTTCTTTTCTTCATCTTCTTCTTCTTCTTCTTTTTATTTTTTTACTAGTTGGTGTTTAATTCTCCCAGGGTCAGGTTTTGTGCATCATTACCTATGAGGACTTACACTATCACGTACACCTTCCCCCAAATCTCTACAAAGGGTGATCCCTACAAAAACGGGGGTTCACCTCATGCATCCCATTTCACATGACTCGAACGCACCAGACACAAAGTCCCCACGGACCTAGTTTCCCGAGTGATAGGAGCTGTGCGAGAAGAGAAAACACCCTACTCACTTATTTCTTTTCTACACATGAACAAAAACCCCTACGCTTATAGTTTCACTACAGGACTATGACAAACGTCCTTATACCAACAAACATGAATTATTTGACTCATTAGGTTCAGCGTGGACTTTTTTATTTGTTTAAGTGTTGAAACCCTATGATTACTCTCGCCCTGAGGGAAACCGGGTTGTATCCGAACGACTACATAAGACCTGAAGTTGGTGTACTAGATGTCCTAATGTATCATGTTCAAGTCAATTTAGGGAGATGCTCTTTTGATTGCCTCAAAATGGTTTTGCACATGCTATACACACAAAACCCACAAAACATTTTCTTTCGCAAACCCATGAAGGTTTTGAAAGAAATGGATGATATAAAGCACTAGACAAGCAAAAGAAGACAAGTCACTCAAGGATCATGGCAAGCAGATATATCGATATTAAATGTGACATACTATCATGAACATAACAATACAAACAAAAGAAAACAAAGGAAAGGGGAAAGACATGACTATATACACACGTAAAGCACCCCCACACTTACTTCATGCATTATCCTTAATGAATGTGCGTATGATACTACATGGATTTATGCATGAAAAGGAAAATATCTTACCAACGTGAAGTGTAAAAGGAAGTTCATGGTTATGTCGATGGACATATACCCGAATGCTCAAAAACCTGTGAGATACTTAGATTGGGAGACAAATATGTGAAACAAATAGAGCCCAAATACACTAGGGTTGGGGCCCACAACAACCAATGCTCACTTGTGGAGTCTTTTGTTCCTTTTTTTCTTTTTCTGTTTGTTATAAGCAAGATATATACATCAACAAAGATATTGTCATAATCATTTGGTCAAGGAACATTGAATGAGAACAATGAGTCACACGGACCAGAGATCTGCCGTGATAGGCCTGCTTCTTTAGTATTCTGAGGTATCATGAGGGGTGAAAGTTCAAAACTGAAAGACTCGAATGATTGGAGTTGTGTTGGCAACGTGAATGATTGGAGTTGTGTTGCTTCACTTGGGGTTAGTTTCTCATTTAACAAAACCTTCCAACCAATAGGCTGGTGCATCAGAATGAGTTCCATAGGCTCATTTGTGTGATGTGACACACCTGTCTTACTATGTATGGGGCTTCTCCCAAGTCGTCCAGTAAGGACCACCCAACATCCTTTATATTGTCAATCAGAAGTTCAGTCACAGGTGGGTCCTTGTTGGAGTCAAGATGAAGCTTATGAGGTTCAACGACCACAAGACTATGAGCAAAGACACCTTCTGGTATGGGCATATGATGAGGTATGTCCCCCACTAATAGTCTCCACTGAATCATCCAACAAATACTCGCTTTGTGTATTCATGTTTGATGCCATCTCACTCTGTTGCACTGCAAAGATAGGCAATGAGTTGACACTGGGCACACAAACATTCTGAATGGGTTGCGTTGGTGTTGGGAGTGTTTGTTGATTTTGTGGTGTTTTCTCTAATTGGCGGAAGAGGTTGAGATTTAAAGGTTGGTCCAAGGTCTCTTGATGTCTACCAGAGTTGAACACATGAAACTCGACACTCATGTTACCGAATGATAGCTGCATGAGACCATTTCTACAATTAATCAAGACATTCGGGGTTGCCAAAAATGGTCTACCCAAAATCAAAGGTATTTGAGAGTGGGTGTTCGCAACAGGGTTGATATCATGATGACAAAATCTATTGGAAATATAAATCTCTAACTTTGATGAGCACGTCCTAAATAATCCCCCCTTTGGGACACAAATGGATCTATCCGCCAATTTGAAATGGGAGGAGGTTGACCGCAGATCCTAAATCAAGTAATACGTTACTCATGCTAGTGTCCCTATCATACACTGAATAGTAGGACAGCCAGGGTCATTGTACTTTGTGTATGTGAGATTGGAAAAAAGTGAGCTCACACTCACAACTAAGAATGCTTTCTTAGGAACATTGGTCTTCCTCTAAGTTGTGCAGAGATACTCCAACACTTGGCATATTGAGGTATTTGTTGGATGACATCCAACAACGGATGTTAACTTTCACTTGTTTGAAGACCTCTAATATCTTATCCATTGTTTCACTCTGCTTTTTGGTTAACCTATTAGGATAAGAAGCTTTTGACAGGTAAATTTTCTATGGTGCCTGAGAAGGGGACATTGGTGTATTACCCTCACCCTCAGCCTCTTTGTCACCAACATTCCCATCGAAGGGCTACACAAATGATGGTCATGGCAAGGAAACATGATTGTTGACCTACTTTCCATTCCTTAAGGTTACAATGGCATTGACATGGTGAACAAGTTCCTCCACATGCTTCACTAGCGCCCCTATGGTACCAAACTCTCATTTTGCATGTGTGGCTAGGAAACGCTCCTGGTTCTCTTACGTTTATAGATTAGGCCAATTGGCCCACTCGAAGCTCAAGAGATTTCAGGGATTTCTTAGTGGAATCGAGATCCTCCAGAGTGGTTGTGAGGGCTTGACCCTGGTTAGATATGAAAATCTTGATCAAGTTCTCAAGTGACTCGAACCCGGTTTCAATATTGTTTCCACTGGGGAACCCTTGTGGGCTAACGGGTTGAACCTGAGTAGGATGGGTCTGAGATGGATGCATGGATGATGAATGCATGTTGTGTTTGTAAGGTTGTGGTTGGGGGGTGTAAATAGTTAGGAGCACCACCTTGACCATTATTTTTTCTCCAAGAGAAGTTTGGGTGGTTCCTCCAACCTGGGTTATATGATGAAGAATATGGGTCATTCTGGGGTGGTAGTTAATGACATTGACCTGCTCCATTTCTGGAGCCATGTAGCCACACTTCTCGCTCACATGACCGATCATACCACACCAACGACATGAAACATAACTACATGCAGGTGCTTGGGAAACTTTTTGTTTGATTCTGGAGCTCCATCGAGTCCATATAATGCGTCTAGGCTGCATAGCGTGCCTCATTGGCCGTATCGGAATCCTTAGAAAAAATCGGACCTACTTTCACTTTGTTGGAATTTGCAATCCTCGCTCCTATGCTACTATGTGATGCAGGTGGTTCCCTAATACATTCCTATTGCATGGAATATTCAGAAAGGTCTTCGAGAAAAGCCCATGCGTCCCTCTCTTCCTTTCCCAAGAAATCTCTTCGACACATGGATTCAAGAAACATTCAAGATGAAGTGCTCAGACCTTCATACACAATTTTACAAAGGCAACACAACTCAATGCCATGGTGAGAGCACGAGGAAAGTAGCTCCTTAAACTTCTCAAGAGTATGTATGGAATGTTTCAGACCCGAGTTGATAGCAAGAATTGATTTCTTGTCTCAACTTTTGAGTCCGATGATGAGGAAAATACTTTTTGAGAAATGCATATTGAAACTGGTCCCATTTTACGAAGGTGCTTGTTTGGTTTCTATACAACCACTTCTTGGCGTCATCTTTCAGAGCGAAAAGGATGAGTCGAAGATGGATGGAGTCTGTGCTCAGCTGTTGTAGCTTAAACATAGCATAGACGTCCTCATATTCTCAGAGAAAGAGATAGGGATCTGAAGGGAATGTGTTCTAAAAGTGAATTATTTTATATGTCAAATATTATGAATTGAATGTGCAAACATTTTGTTCTTTGATTAATGTATTCGTCTTTTGGAAGTGTTGAGGAATAGACTATTGGTCCTTAACTGTAGAGCACTAAAAGATAATGGTTTACATAAATCAAAAGTTATTCACAATCATGGTAATTGACATGGAACAATAATTACCGAGATAAGATTGTTGTGTTGGTTAAAGAGTATTGTAGCTCTACACATATTTAACGACACAAGTATATAAAAGAGGAAAATGGTTAATTTTATATATTGAGTAGACCTAGCAAGTGAAACATTATGGAATTGTATTATGTGCCATTAATGTTTCACTGTATCTTGAATCCTAAGATATGAGACCTATGTCTTTTCAGATAGGAAATGCTTAATTTGATTATTGTCAAAAGTTGTGAATGAGTATAGTGATAAAGGCAAAGTTGGTTAAACATGACTTACATTGGAAAAGATAGTTCGTCAAAAGATTATCATTGCCCCTCTGTACCTGAGTGATGATATTAGTGGGCCCCATGATAAAGCAAAACTATAATGTGCACAATGTGACTTGTGTTAAGTTACATATTTATAATTAGCTTAAGAGATCAAGAAATGAATATATAATACAAAGGTGACACATTTCTACTTTATATAGTATTCTTAATATCATGGGGCAAGGGATAGACACAAGTGATGTTCCTACATCACTAAATGGATCGTGTTTAGTTCGAGTAAACAAGGTATCTTTGTTATTTGGGTAACTATAATGTGTAGCTAGATACCGCTTATAGTTTATGTTATTAAATATTTAATGTCATTGCTAACAAAACTTAGATCCTCCTATAGGTCACACTACAAAACTAGGAAACAAGAAGCTTGATTTTATGTTCATATGATGTATCGAATTTCATGTGAAATAGTATGCATGTGGTGAATCGATAAAATCAATATGTCGTGAGAAATGACAGAGTTAGACTCACAAATAAATTCATATGAGATGTATGTATTATGGGGGGTGATGTTCTGACATTATATGTGATAATAAATTCCATGATATGTGAATTTGCTAAAAACCCCATGATTATTTTACAGGGAATCGACAAAACAAAAGAGACAAATAAGTTTATTTTTCCTTAAAGGTTTCCTTTTGGAAATTTGAATAAACTTCGGTTCAAATATTTTGTATTTTGAACTATGGAGGCATAAATCATTTTTAATGGATTTCAAATTATTTTGGAATTGTTTGATTAAACGATGAAGGATAAACTAAATCGTGTAATATATAGTGTATGTACATGCGTTGCACTAATTTCTTTTGCAAGGACAAGTGAGTTTGTTTGTTCCGACGAAGCCATGTGTGAATGAATGATGTGCATGTTGTTATTATTATTATTCAATCATATGGTCTTATGTATATGTGAAAGCCAATTATTTATGTATATGCATGCATATGAGAGGATTTTTACATCGGACTTGCACTAGACAATTTTCAAAATTGTGAGATGCATGTTTATATTTTGCAATATTTACATCCACGGTGCAATAATAAGTTGCGGAGAAGGTGCAAAGGTCAAGGACACCGGAACATATAAACTCACACCAATATGTGTGTGTATGGATTTAATATATGTTTGTGTGCTGCGCATGTATGTGATTGTATGAAAGAATGTTAGGATGTGTATAGATATTAAATAAGGTGCAAGAAGAAGTTGCGGAGAAGGCGCAAAGGTCAAAGACACAGAAACATATAAACTCACACCAATATGTGTGTGTATGGATTTAATTTATGTTTGTGTGCTTGGCATGTATGTGATTGTATGAAAGAATATTAGGATGTGTATAGATATTAAATATGCATGATTACCTAAATTCTAAAATCATATATAAATGTTTAATTGTCCAGCCAAAAGTTAAGAATAATTTTCTTTATTATTTCATCCACTAGTAGTCATTGATCAAGGGATATTCTGCTCTCCCTTAACGGGAGATAACCTCCTCCATCTTTGGAAATAGTGGGAGATACAAGGTTATCTGTTGTTGTGCCATAAATAGATGCACGAGATGAGATTCACCCTTAGCAGACATTGAGTGTAATTATTTTTGAATACAATGGATAAACGTATCTCGTATCAAATGAAATAAGATTTCTTAGCAAGACCTGGAGCCCTGTCTCGGTTTGAGAAAAATTGTTTTCCTCGCTCGGTCAAATTCCCTTTTAATTAAAATGACAATAGTCATAAGAGTTTTAAAATGCAAAACTTTGCAAAATATCAAAATGGTTATGATTAGAAAAAAATTCTTACCTTGATTTTATAATATATTCGATACCCTTAGCTAGTTTATATTATAATTGATAGGATCTTGAATTACTGTATTTATATGGACATATTTATTTATTTGTAGTATTGATTTTCAAGCATAAAATTGACATTAAAACCCATATAATTTATTTTGTAGAAATGTCGAATATCCAACCTATTGTGCGATCTATGATTGAAAACATCATTTAACAAATGATGGCACCAACTTCATAAGCACGCAACTCAAGCTCAACATCGTGTTAAGGTTTGAGAAACTATCTAAGATTTTGGATAGTGAAATCCCAAAATTGAGTGCAACAACAACCAATGTTGAGAAGGAAGCTAAAGCCAAGTGGGAAGACCAAGAGAACCAAGTTCACGGTCTAATGTTTACTTCCATGGGTCACTCGCTTCAAACGAAATACTTGGATTCAAAACCCAAAAAGACCATGGAAGCTTTAACTAAGATGTTCATGGACAGTGTTACAAAAGAAAGCTATAAGACCACCATAGCACTCACAAGGTGCCACATGGCGGAGGGAACATCGGTATCCATGTATTTTCTCACTATACAAGGATACCTTGAGAAGTTAGCGAAACTCTCCTCCCCGATGCCCAATGACATTACAGAAGATTTGATTCTTGGCTCTCTAGCCCCATCCACAAGGATTTCGTTATGCACTATCATGTATGTGAGAAAGGGGTGAGTCATAAGGAGCTTCACTACACTCTCAAAATGCATGAAATTGACATGGGCAAGGGTCGAGACAAGAATGTCCTAGCCATCCATGGTGGGAGCAGGAAGATCACCAAAGCGAATGTCAAAAAAAAATTGGCCAAAAAGGCATTGAAGGGAAGTGGAGTAGGAGGGGCTCATGCAAGTACCTCGGGGGGGGGGGGGGGAGTTCTTCAAACTCTCCTACTCGTAATACAGAGTGTTACCACTGCGATTGAAAATGACACATCCGCCCGAATTTCCCCAAGTACAAGGAGATCTTGACAACGGGATGATTGAGCGAAAATGCCGCCCAAAAGGATAAAGGTATATTTGTTAATGAAATATATTTAGTCACCTCTATCCATGATTGGGTAATTGATACCGGATCTTGTGCTCACATAATTTCTAAGGTGCAACAACTAAAATATAGGAAGGAACTCTCGAAAAACAAGATGATTTTGAATGTTCAAAATTGTGCAAGCTTTGCTGCAATTGCACACGGTTCCGTGGAGCTTCAATAATCTAGTGGTTTAAATTTATGTTTAAAAATGACTATTATGTGCCTTCGATTAGCAAGAATACTATTTCTGTATCATGTTTGGATATGGATAACATTAATATAAATATTTCAAACTCTTGCTTGTCTATATCGAAGAATGTAATTTTCTATGCAAATGCTTTCATAAGAAATTGACTCTATTTGCTTGAATTAAACAATATACAAATTTTCAACATCAATAACAAAAGGCTCAAGACAACTCACGTGAATGATACACTCTTCTGACACTATCATCTTGGTCACATAAATGAAAAATGTATCAAGAAATTGCAAGAAGCTAACCTTCTTGGTCAACGTAATTTTAAATCATTGGAGACATGCAAACCTTGCCTAATGGGCAAACTGACTGTTTAAACATTTTATTAATTACAGCAAGTGCTCGGCCGCGATGAAGCGGTGGCAAGTATGGGTGAATCCACTGAGAAGTGAGTAGACTCTGGTTTGTCAGAAAGCAAGTGACGAATAAAGGGAGAAGAGATTTGCTTATGATAAGCTAAACTACACTAAACTAGTAAGTAAGAAATGCGAAAGAAAGCACCGAAAGATTGGAAATCAAAAGAGGAACCCGCTAAGGGGTGGAGTGTGTGCACATATGAAGTGAAATAAGTGATGAATGATGAATGATGCATGTAAGCATGTATGTGTGTGTGTGTTTTCATGCATAGGAAGTGTCTAAAGATGTGGCAAAACCTATCAATCCATTCACACAACATATCGGCAATTATTTCTTAATTGTCATAGGATTAGGCTAAGCATGAGAAGTGTCTAAAGATATGGCAAGACACATCAAAAACCATGAACTCATGCGAAGAAAAAGCTAGGCATGGGAGGTGTCTAAATGTTATGGCAAAACCCATCAAAACAAAGTTTCTTCAAACAATCAAGCAAGCAACCACAAATACAAACACTTAACTAACATGTAACATATTCAACAAGAAATTTCAGTCAATAAACATGAGGAAACTAAGCATGGTAAGTGTCTAAATCTTATGGCAAAACCCATAAAAATCCCCCAACATGTAGATAATTAAAATAGGCCCAATCAACATATAAACATGCATGTATACACAATCCAAAATTCATCAAACATCCAAACATCACTACATATATGTACATCATCTCCACCCCCCCCCCCCCCCCCAAAAGGGATGAAACTACTCACAAATCATTAAGAAAAGAAACAAAACAAAATTAAACTAAGCATGCAAGAATTGAAAGAGACAATATGAAACTAACTAAGAAAATAATTTTATTAACATGACTCACATTAAAAGTGGCATTCTTCTCCACCTTGAGATTTTGCTCCAAGGCTTACTCTAAGTAGAGAGAATGTCACCAAGCAATGGGTGAATACAAAAGGGGAGGAAGAGTTCTATTTATAGGCATAAAAAAGGTAATCCAGGACAATCCCACTGTATGGGACTAATAGCATATTATAAATGGACATAATGTTGGCTTTTTGGCCTTAATCCGTATTTTAATGATGTAATTCAACCTAATCTTAATTAGGACATGTAGATTAGCACATGTACTATAATCGTATACATGTCGTATTGTGCTAACATCTACAGGTGATCAAGACTCAAGAAAGAAGAAAACTCAAGTCAAGACATGTAATCAAGCTAGGATTGAAGACATGTAATTTTACCTTTCTTTGAGTATTAGGAACTTATGTGAATTGAGCATAACTTAAGCTAATATGCATGAATTCACACACTAGGTTCCTTGTAGGAGTCACACACAAAATATCATATCATTTGGACTCCATTAGATCACCTAAACACCTAAAACATTGGTCGCCAGTCTGCCTGAGTTCGGTCGACCGTTCACCTTTCGGTCGACCAGTTATACACAATATTTGTTATACCAGACCAATCCGTTCAACCGATCATACTTCTATTAACCGTTTACCCAGACTTGTTCGGTCGACCGGTAGACCTTCGGTCGACCGTTTCGTTTGCTATTTCTGGTAAAAATACGACCGTTATATTTGTCGTATTATACAACGGTCGTATACACATTTTTCTCTTAATACACCCACAAATACTTTTGAACTGGTCGAACAAAATACCTTGTTTGGTCGACCGTTCAATTAGGGAAAATCTACCTGCTATCGGTCGACACAAGTTTAGTTCAACCGATCGAGTTTTCCCTCTACCGAACCCTGAAGTTCGGTCGACCGGTACCTGTTTGGTCGACCGGTACCTATTAGAACTTAAGTGTTAGGTCGACCAGTACCAATGTTCGGTCAACCGATCCATTAACTTACTCAAGGGTTCGGTCGACCGTTACACCTTTCGGTCGACCGTTTATGGATAGATTTCTGAATCCGATTTTCTGCTTTGTGTGCTTTGCACAAACCCCAATCAAATCTTGTCCAAACGGCTAGAAATCTTTAGGAGCTTATAAATAGAGGTTCACACTTAGTTTTCCACAAGATTTCACAACTCCAAAGTGTCAAACCTATAGTGAGATTTTCCACAACCTCAAAGATCCAAATTAGCTAGCCAAAGCCTAATTTCCACATCATTCATCACTCAAACATCTAGCAATTGTTGTGCTCAATTAGAGAGTGAGTTCCACTCAAGGTTACCTCTGTTGTAAAGTGAGCAAGGGTCTTGGTGAAAGCCCAAGACAAGAAGCAAGGATTTCGGTGAAAGCCCGAAGTGTTCCTCTCGGATTGTGAGAGGTGGTGCGAAGCTCGGCGAGGGTTGTTCGCGAGTTTGAAGAATTGTAAAAGGCGTTGCTCCCGACCCGGAACGGGGAGGCATATTGAAGACGCAAGAAGAGCTCGAACGGAGATTCGAGAGGGGCTTGCAAGAGAGGACGTAGGCGCGGCCGAACCTCTATAAAACCGACGTGTCTACTTGTGGTTTGCATTACTTTCCTACTCGTGTTTCTTTTGTTTTTAATTTCCGCTGCATTTCTTTGATCGATCAACCAAGTAGTCAATTAGGGTTTAATTGTGATTAGTCTTAATTGTGGACCCATAGACACACACGATCCCACACATAAAACAACCTAATACACCACATGACCAAAGAATGTGGCATGTCTTGGACCACCAATTAGCTGTCTATATGTGTCTGATCGAGTCTGGATTTTGGTGGCTCGGTTCTGGCTTGATTTCTTGGTGTTTTATGAACCCGATTTGGTTG
Organism: Triglochin maritima; assembly: GCA_963682175.1. Classification (NCBI taxonomy): domain Eukaryota; kingdom Viridiplantae; phylum Streptophyta; class Magnoliopsida; order Alismatales; family Juncaginaceae; genus Triglochin; species Triglochin maritima. The sequence goes on from OY821779.1 coordinate 20,752,063, forward strand.
TTGATGGTTGGGCCTGGATTTAATTGCCAAAATACTCATTAAGGTGTGGAGCTTCTTGATTTGCTCATTGATCCTTTTGGTTTTACATCCGGGTCCTTCTCTCTTTCATCTCAGTCCATAAGTCTTACAACTTAGTCCTTTTTCTTGCTTTTAGGTCCTTTTATGACTCTTCTCCTCAAACTTGTTTATTCCTGAAACTCAAACATAAAACTCGTTACGTAGCATTGTTTAGGTTCAAGACAATGGATATAAGACACAAATGAATGCATGAAATGATGTCAATCAAATACCCCCACACCTAACTTTTGCTAGTCCCGAGCAAAGCAAAGAATGGGAAAAATGAAAGAAAGGAAAAAACATACGTAAAACAGGGAAGTCCTAACTCACTTTTGTAGGAATCATGATTTCACTTAGCATGTACAACAAGCCGTTAAACCACTTTGTCGCCAAGGAAGAGGTGTGTTGTCTCCTGAAGGTTTTTAGCTGATATACCCACAAAATCCAAACATAGATGCTCCATTCAATCTAGAAACTCGACTCAATGGACTAATTTTTGTCAATCATTGGACACAGTAATCCTACGGTCTGATTCTATATATGTATCCAGTCCACACACCTAGCCTAATGAATCAATTTCAAAAACTTGTTTAAACGTTTTATTAATTACCGCAAGTGCACGACCGCAATCAAGTGGTGGCAAGTACAGGTCGATCCACGGGGAGGTGAGTATCCTCTGATTTGTCAAAAATCAAGTGTCAAAAAAAGAGGAAAGAGTTTTGGTAATGCTAAGCTAAACTACACTAAACTTGTAAGTAAGAAATGCGATAGAAAGCAACGAAAGATTGGAAATCAAAAGAGAAACCCGCTAAGGGGTGGAGTGTGTGCACATATGAAGTGAAATAAGTGATGAATGATGCATGTAAGCATGTATGTGTGTGTGTCGTGTGTGTGTTTTCATGCATAGGAAGTGTCTAAAGATGTGGCAAGACCTATCAATCCATTCACACAACATACCGGCAATTACTTCTTAATTGTCATAAGATTAGGCTAAGCATGAGAAGTGTCTAAAGATATGGGAAGACTCATCAAAAGCTATGAACTCATGTGAAGAACAAAGCTAAGCATGGGAGGTGTCTAAATGTTATGGCAAAACCCATCAAAACAAAGTTTCTTCAAACAATCAAGCAAACAACCACAAATACAAATTAGCATATTCAACAGGAAATGTCAGTCATTTAACATCAGGAAACTAAGCATGGGAAGTGTCTAAATCTTATGACAAAACCCATCAAAATCCGCAAACATGTAGATGATTAAAATACCCCCAATGAACATACAAACATGCAAGTCTACACAATCAAAAATTCATCAAACATCCAAACGTCACGACATATATGTACATCATCTCCACCCCCAAAGGGGGATGGAACTACTCTTTAATCATTAAGAAAAGAAAACATAACGAAATTAAACTAAGCATGCAAGAATTGAAAGAGACAATAGGAAACTAACTTAAAAAATATTTTATTAACATAACTCACATTACAAGTAACATTCTTCTCCACTTGAGTTTTGCTTCAAGGTTTACTCCAAGTAGAGAGAATGCCACTAAGCAATGGGTGAACACAAAAGGAGAGGAAAAGTTATATTTATAGGCATGGAAAAAGGTAATCCGGGACAATCCACCGGTATTGGACTAATTGCAAACTATAAATGGACATAAAACAACATAATACACCACCCGACCAAAGCATGTCGCATTTGGACACATTTGGACCGCTGATTGGTGGTCTTGGACTGCCGATTGGAGGTATATATGTGTCTGATCGAGTCTGGATTTTGGTGGCTCAGTTTTGGCTTGATTTCATGGTGTTTGATGAACCTGATTTGGTTTTAGATTTTTCGGGCCGAATTGAATTGCCAAAATACTCCTCATTAAGGTGTGGAGCTTCTTGATTTATTTCTTTAGTCCTTTTGGTTTTACATCCGGGTACTTATCTCTTGCACCTCAATCTATAAGTCTTGCAACTCAATCCTTTTCCTTACTTTTAAGTCCTTTTTGTGTCTCTTCTTCTCACTTGTTTTATTTCTGAAACTTAAACATAAAACTCGTTACATAGCATTGTTTAGGCTAAAAATAAAGTATATAAGACACAAATATATGGATGATATGATGTCCATCAAATACCCCCACACCTAACTTTTGCTAGTTCCGAGCAAAACAAAGAAAGAGAGAAATGAAAGAAAGGAAAAATCATTCGCAAAATAGGAAAATCCTAACTCACTTTCGTAGGAATCACGATTGCACTTGGCATGTGCAACAAGCCATTAAACCTCCTTGTCGTTCAAGGAGAAGGAGTGCTGTCTCTTGAGGGTATTCAGCGAATACACCCACAAAATCTGAACAAAGATGCATTATTCAACCTAGTAACACAACTCGATGGGCTTATTTTCGTTGATCATCGGACACGGTAATTCTACGGGCCGCTGATTGGCATCATTTCATGCATATCTTTCTGTCTTATATACATTAGCTTTCACCCTAAAAAATTCTATGTAACGAGTTTTATGTTTAGCTTTCAGGAATAAGTAGGTTTAGGAAGGAGAGACTATAAATAGCAAGGAAAATGACTGAATTGCGAGACCTGGGGACTAAGATGCAAGGGAGAAGGACCTGAATGTAAGACCGAAGGACCAAACAGCAAAACAGAAAACTCCACACCATCTTGGGGAGTATTTTGGCAATTCTATTCGGGTTGGAGCTCCAACAAGTGAAGTCGATGCATCAAAGACCAACCAAGACATCCAAAAAGCCCAGAATAAAATCCAGCGTGATCCGGACCATATAGACCACCAATTGGCGGTCCAAGACCGCTAATTTGCGGTCTGTTTTGGCCCAAATCCGCTAAGATTTTGGTGGGTTGCGTATTAGTGTGTATTTAGTCCATTTCTGGTATTTTTTTAGTCCCACATCGGTGGATTGTCCCGGATTACCTTTTTCTATGGCTATAAATAGAACTCTTCACCTTCCATTGTAATTACCCATTGCTTGGTAGCATTCTCTCTACTAAGGAGTAAGCCTTGAAGCAAAACTCAAGGTGGAGAAGAATGCTACCTTCAATGTGAGTCATTGTTAATAAAATAATTGTTCTTAGTTTCTTTTAATCTTGTCTTTTAATTCTTTCATGTTTCTTTAGTTTATGTTTCTTGCAATTAGCTTCTTTAATGTTCCTTTCTTGCTCAGTTGAATTTCTTTTCAGTATAATATTTCATTTTGTTAATTTAGTTAGTTTAATTGTGAGAGAGTAGTTCCATCCCCTTTAGGGTGGAGTAGAGGTATGTACATGTTATGTAGGTGGTATGAATGCTAGATATTATTGTTGTGAGAGATATTAGTATGCTTGCTTGAATTAATAAGAACTTTACTTGATGGTTTCTGCCATAGTTAGGTACACTCCATGCTCGTTATGTTCTTAATAACAACCTTGCATTGCTCATATTAATCACCTAGGTTAGTGTTGTAAATGATAGGTCTTGCCATGAGGTTCTTCTTATGCATTAACAAACACTAACCACACTTGAGCTTATTGTATGCATTCACCACACTTATTTCATGTGCACACACACACTCCACCCCTTAGGCATTTTCCATTCCTGAATTTTATCTCCTTTCATTAGTTGCTTAGTTTAGTTTGTTTTGTCATTTCATTTCATGCTTTCTACTTCCCTAGTTTAGATTAGTGTAATCAATCTTTCTCTCCATTCTTTACCACTCGCCTTCGAACAAACCAAAAGTCGACACACCTCCCTGTGGATCGACTCGTATTTGCCACCGCTTCAACGCGGCCGTGCACTTGCGGTTTAATATAAAACGAATCAATCAAGTTTTTGGCGCCGTTGCCGGGGAGGTGCTCCGTCCAGACCTTGGTTTGGACGATTCGAGTGGTTTTAATTTTTTGTTTGTAGTTTTTTCTTACTTTCAGGGATCTTAGAGCTCACGGGGAGGCTACTGGAGGAGTTGGAGCACAAAAGCTTCAACAGGGACCGCCAATTGGCGGCCTGGTGAGCGTTTCTTGCTCTCAGTTTTCTTCTGGTAGTTGATTCTTTCATTGTAGTTATCTGGGAGCCCTATTTTGCATGCTGACTTCTAGTTTGCTCCCAGATCATTAAACAAATCCCCATTAATCAACTTGGCCTTAAAATCCAAAGCAAAAGATTAGACATTCTTACTTGTTTAGGTCACGCATCATGTACTTGACTTAGGCACGTAGTTGTCTTTTCTTTTAGCTTTATTTTCAGTTGTTGAGCGCTGGCGTGAGGTACACATTTCCTACACTCATTCATGCATCTTGTATGCCCATGCATTAGTTAGTAGGAATTGCATCATGACAAGAGTGAGTTGAGCGTTTGATTGGAGCGTTGATTGCTAGATATAGGATCAAAACGCTAATAAGGAGGGGTTGTCCCGTAAAAGATAAGGTGGGGGATTTCATCACCCTTTTCCTTCGCCCCAAAAATCACTCTTAATCAACCCTTAACTAAAAGCAAGTAGACATTGGCCTTAGGATTTCGGACGCACTAGGAGAGTAATCTAGTTGAGACCGTCATGGCCTGATCGGCGTTGCCTACCTTGTCGATAGTAGGAGGTACTGGATCTCCGGATCTGGTATCACTTGCTGGGCATTGTGGTCTTCGTTGTAGGGAGGTGAGGCGTGTCGAGGCTAGTGACCTCGAAGTTAGGTGTCGTCTAGCCTAAGGACCCATTGCCTTACATTGTTTGAGTTGTGCTTGCAAGTTAAGCTTCTACCTTCACCCTTTACCAACGCTAGCTTTAGGGATTCTTCTCTTCTCCTCTGAGTCATCTTCTTCTCACCTACTTCTACGTTCTAGTCTCCTCCCCTTTACACTCTTTGGTAGCGTTTTAGGGTCGAGTCGAACACTTTTTGCGAGTTTAGCCTCGTGGTGGTGAGAGTGGTTGACTCTAGAGTTCTCTGTTGAGATTGATGGTTACATGGGCGACCATCCATATCATTGTTGTGACCAGGACAATTCATCCTGGTATTCCGGACCCATGCAACCTGGGGTGGCTCAGACGAACACCCTGTATGGTTGGGGTAATCTTCATTTTGTGACTGAGCAATCTTCATATAGGGGTGATATGAGAGAGCCACCGATTGCTAGATCTCCATCTAGTTACGTCGGATCATATATTGGTCATCAAACTGAGACATTTCAAGAAACTTTGGCCTCTTTCATGCGTGCGGTAGACGACAAGAGTGCACCAGTGGCTCCAGTAGCCGTATCGTGCGACTGTTGTGGGTTGAGTGGTTACGTTAATGGGGAATGTCCTTATGTTCCCCCAGAGCCTGAGTATGAGCATACCTTTTCCCAAAATGCTCCATATGACAATTACGCATCCGTGTACAACCTGAGAGGGATGGATTCGTGGGGAAACAATTCTTATTCAAATTCTTATACTTTATTTTCACCCCAGTATCCTCCTCTCGAATACCCAAATTTATACCAACACCCCACTTCAAATCATTGGACTCATTCTCATCCCATCAACACCCAACCCCAAAATTTCCCAGGCTCGGACTTGGACCTCATAGTTGACCGCATACCTGATTCCTTGAAACAAACTTTCCTTACGTTCATGGAAACCACTCAACAGTCCATACAAAATATGGCACTGCAAGTAAGTCAAATGACGCAGCAATTACGTGAATGTGAGGAGAGTAACTTTTCTTGTCAACATGAGGATGCATCTTTTGATATCGAACCACCACCATATCCACAAATTCAAAGCACAATCTTTCAAAGTCAAACTCCTAGTCAGTCTGAGGGACTTGGGGTTTTAATTCACGTTCACTTAGTGGAGGATTCGATTCAAATTGAGAAAAACATGGACCAAGTTCATTATGAGTCGGCACAAGATTGTGCCTTATCTTTTTGTCATGTGGCCCTTGAGCCACATGATCTTCTGTTGTGACTCTTAAGGACTCACTTCTGGTGGAGCAAGAGCTCCCTAGTACCCTCAATTTCAAACAACCTGATGAGAGTTTACCTCTCATTATTGTTCACGATCAACATGGAAATGATGGAACATCAAACAACTACATTGCTAATGAGGGTATTAGGAGTTCCTTGGAGGATATGGGTAAGAGACCCACTTTTTGTTCGCCTGGGGAGTCGGACATGCCTAACGAGGTTCTTGACCTCGTTCCGACGCACCAGCCTGTTGGTTGGAGAGTTTGGATTGACGATCACAACTTCAGCACCACAACGGGAGAAACTCTTCTTCCGTTGCCCCATATTTCCCAAACTCTTGAGAGGTTCAAGCTCTTTCAGTTTGATCCTTTGAATGAGACGCCTTTGCGTCCAATTCATGAACCTCTCATTTCATCTTGTGCTCTTTGTGAAGGGGGCCCACGCATGAGTATTCTGGCCCTGCGTTGTGTCATGTTCCCTTTCCAAGTGCATTGACCCACTCTTGAAGTTCCCATTTGATGTCTTTTGACAAATGAAGATGAGAACTTATGTTTGTACATAATTATATTAAAAAAAATACAATAAAAGACTCCTTCAGTGAGCATCGAATGTTGTGGGCTCCAACCCTTGAGTATTTTGGGCCCTATTTCTTTCGCGTAGTTGTATCCCTTCTTTGGCATCTCACAAGTTTTGAGGGAATTTGACTTGTGTACATCAACATAGACATGCACTTCTCTTTGTACTTCACGTTGGTGAGATCTTCCATGTTTCATTGCATAATACCATGTAGTATCTTGCTTGCATTCATTGAGCACAATGCATAAGTAGGTGTGGGGGGTGTTTTACGTGTGTACATAGTCGAGTCTTTTCTTTTGATTTCGTTTTCTTTTGTTTTCATTGTTAGGGTCATGTTAGTGTGCTGCATTTAATATCGATATATCTGCTTGTCATGATCCTTGGGTGACTTGTCTTCTTTTGCATGCCTAGTGCTTTAAAATTTTCACATTTCTTTCAAAATCTTCATCTGTTTGTGAAAGAAAATATTTTAATGGGTTTTGTGTGTGTTTAGCATGTGCAAAACCGTTGAGAGGCAAAGTAAAAAGAAAGCTCCCAAAAGTGTCTTGAACTTGATGCACCCCGGTTTTCCCTCGGGGGTTTAGTAATCATAGGGTTTTAGTGCTCAAACATTTAAAGAAGTCCACCCTGCACCTAGTGAGTCAATAATTAGTGTTTGTTAATTTGAGGAAGTTTGTTGTAGTCAAGGACCCTTGAAATCTTGTTGTGAGACATTAAGTGTAGGGGTTTTGGTTCATGTGTAGATAAGAAATAAGTGATTAGGTGTTCTCTCTTCTCGCACGGCTCCTATCACTCGGGAAAGTAGGTCTGAGGGGTTTTTTTGCATGCTGCTTTCGAGTCATCTGACTTGGGATGCGTCGACCGAACTCTCGTTACACGGGTGGTAGGGATTGCCCTATGTGGAGATGAGGGGAAAGGTGTACGTGATAGTGTAAGTCCTCATGGGCAATGATGCACGAAACCTGACCCTGGGAGAATGACGCTCCAACTAATAATATAAAAAAGTAGAAAACAAAAAAAATGAGAAAAGAAAAAAAAGGAAAAAAATGGTAATGCAAATAAGAACCTTAATGGACCTTACACTTTGTATCACTTGAGGATGTTGAGGTTGTCCATGTCTTTCACTTAATTCCTTATTCAACTTGCACGAATGGTTCATTAGGCTAGGTGTGTGGACTGATTACCTATATAGAGTCGGCCCGTAGGATTACCGCGTCCAATGATCGACAAAATTTGTCCATCGAGTCGAGTGTCTAGATTGAATAATGCATCTTGTTCGGATTTTGTGGGTATATCCGCTGAAAATCCTCAGGAGACAACACTCCTCCTCCTTGGCAACAAGGAGGTTTAACGGCTTGTTGCACGTGCTAAGTGCAACCGTGATTCCTACGAAAGTGAGTTAGGATTTATTGTTTCTCGTTTGTTTTTATCTTTCTTTGTATTGCTCGGGACTAGCAAAAATTTAGGTGTGGGGCTATTTGATTGGTGATTGATCATTTTATATTAACCGCAAGTGCACGGCCGCGTTGAAGCGGTGGCAAATACGGGTCGTCCACTGGGAGGTGTGTCGACGTTTGGTTTGTGCGAAGGAGAGTGGTAAATAAAGGAGAGAAAGGTTGGTTACACTAAACTACACTAAGGTGCAAATGGAAATGGAAGAGAAGCAAGATAACTAAACCCCAAAGGGGGTAGAGAAATAATGTGAACATAAAGAAGTGTGTGTGTGTGTTCATTAAGCTCCTCACAACATGTAGTACATGAAATCGTAAAACTACATCCAACTTTGCCTCCACATGAATTAAGATAACACTACATCATTAAAACATACAAGACAATAATTGGAATGAAGCTAAATGAACTCATGTATAATGACTAGACCCTACTATGCCTCCGCATGAATTAAGATAATACTACGTCATTAAAACATACAAGACATTAACTAAGGTAAAGGCAACAAGAGTACATACACTACAAATTGTGTTTCCAATATTAATTCCATCCATATTCTAACCTTATTATTCCCCATAAAATAGGTCCACTAATCAAAGCATAGGCTAAGTTTCATTCAAGAGCATTAGCATATCAAAGATAAGATTGGAGACCCATTAGATGGTTATGGAAATCATATAAATCTCAAGGGATTAAGATAACACACACTTATTACACTACATGATTATATCACATATTTCTCCACCCCCAAATGGGGATGGAAGTACTCACACATATTTAAAGTAACTACTCTAACAAAATGAAGCATTATACTGAAAATAAAACTACACTAATCAAACAAGAAATATTAAAGAAGCATAAAAGGAAAGGAAAGACTAAACAAACATGCACAAATTAAAAGACAAGATTAAAAGAAACTAGAAGAATTATTTTATTAACAAATGACTCACATTGAAGGTAGCATTCTTCTCCACCTTGAGTTTTTGCTTCAAGGCTAACTCCTTAGTAGAGAGCATGCCACCAAGCAATGGGTAATTACAATGGAAGGTGAAGAGTTCTATTTATAGGCATAGAAAAAACCTAATCCGGGACAATCCCCCGATGTGGGACTAAACCAATACCAAAAATGGACTAAGAATACACTAATACACGTGCCCCACAAATTTGAGAGGATCCAGAATGATTTGGACCGCCAATTAGCGGTCCAAGACCGCCAATTGGCGGTCTATTGGATCTGGATTCATCTGGGATTTGTTGTGGGCTTTGCTGGTGGTCTTTGTTGGTCTTTGATGCATCTACTTTGTTTATTGCAGCTTCGACCCGAATCGAATTGCCAAAATACTCCCCATGATGGTGTGGGGTTTCCTGTTTTGCTCTTAGGTCCTTCGTTCGGTCTTACGATCAGGTCCTTCTCCCTTGCAACTCAGTCCCTAGGTCTCACAATTAAGTCTTTTTTCCTGCTTTTGGGTCCTTTCATGGCTCTTCTCTTCAAACCTCTTTATTCCTGAAAACTAAACATAAAACTCATCACGTAGCATTGCTTAGGTGTAAGATAATGGATAGAAGATACAAATATGAGCATGAAATGATGTCAATCAAATACCCCCACACCTAAGTTTTTGCTAGGCCCGAGCAAAACAAAGAAAGAGAAAAGCAAACGAGAAAAAAGAAATCCTAACTCACTTTCGTAGGAATCACGATTGCACTTAGCACGTGCAACAAGCCATTAAACCTCTTTGTTGCCAAGGAGGAGGAGTGTTGTCTCTTAAAGGTTTTCAGCGGATATACCCACAAAATCCGAACAAGATGCATTATTCAATCTAGACACTCGACTCGTTGGAAATATTTTGTCGATCAATGGACGCGATAATCCTACAGGCCGACTCTATATAGGTAATCAGTCCAAACCTAGCCTAATGAACCATTCGTGCAAGTTAAATAAGGAATTTAAGTGAAAGACATGGACAACCTCAACATCCTCAAGTGATACAAAGTGTAAAGTCTATTAAGGTTCTTATTTGCATTTTTTTTCTTTTCGTTTCTTTTCTTATTTTTTTCTTCTTTTCTTTTTGTTAGTTACAGCTTCATTCTCCCAGGGTCAGGTTTCGTGCATCATTGCCCATGAGGACTTACACTATCACGTACACCTTTCCCCAAATCTCCACATAGGGCAATCCCTACCACCCGTGTAACGGGAGTTCGGTCAGCGCATCCCAAGTCAGATGACTCGAAAGCACCAGGTACGAAGTCCCTTCAGACCTACTTTCCCGAGTGATAGGAGCCGTGCGAGAAGAGAGAACACATACTCACTTATTTCTTATCTACACATGAACCAAAACCCCTACACTTAATGTCTCACAACGAGATTTAAAGGTTCCTTGACTACATGAAACTTCCATAAGTTAACAGACACGAATTATTGACTCACTAGGTTCAGGGTGGACTTCATTAAATGTTTGAGCACTGAAACCCTATGATTACTCACCCCCAAAGGAAAACTAGGGTGCATCCTAACGACTCGATAAATCCTAAAGCCACTGTACTAGATATCTTAATGCATCAAGTTTAAGACATTTTCTTTCGCAAACACATGAATATTTTGAAAGAAATGTGAAAATTTTAAAGCACTAGGCAAACAAAAGAAGACAAGTCACCCAAGGATCATGGCAAGCAGATATATCGATATTAAATGCAGCACACTAACATGACCCTATCAATACACACAAAAGAAAACAAAAATCAAAAGAAAGGACTCAACTATGTACACACGTAAAACACCCCCCCACACCTACTTCATGCATTGTCCTCAATGAATGTGAGCAAAAGACTACATGGATTTATGCATGAAAAAGGAAAGATCTCACCAACATGAAGCGCAAAAAGGAAGTTTGTGGTTATGTTGATGGACACAACCCAAATTCCCCTCAAAACCTCTGAGATACTTAAAAAAAAGGAGACCAAATACGCGAAAGAAAGGGGGCCCAAATACTCAAGGGTTGGAGCCCACAACAATCAATGCTCGCTCATGGAGTTTTTTTATTGTACTTTTTTTGTTTATTTATTTATTTATATATAACTATGTACAAACATAAGTTCCCATCTTCATTTGTCAAAAGACAACAAATGGGAACCTCAAGAGTGGGTCAATGCACTTTGAAAGGGAACATGACACCACGCGGGGCCAGAATACGCATGCGTGGGCCCCCTTCACAAAGAGCACCAGATGAAATGACAGGTTCATGAATTGGACGCAAAGGCGTCTCATTCAAAGGATCAAAATGAAAGAGCTTGAACCTCTCAGGAATTTGGGAAATGAGGGGCAACGGAAGAAGAGTTTCTCCCGTTGCGCTGCTGAAGTTATGATCGTCAATCCAAACTCTCCAACCAATAGGCTGGTGCATCGGAACGAGGTCAAGAACCTCGTTAGGCATGTCCGACACACCAGGCGAAAAAAAGTGGGGCTCATACCCAAGGTATCCTCCAAGGAACTTCTAATACCCTCATGAGCTATGTAGTTGTTTGATGTTCCATCATTTCCAAGATGATCAGGAACAATAGTGAGAGGCAAACTCTCATCAGGTTATTTGAAATTGAGGGGACTAGGGAGCTCTTGCTCCACAAGAGGTGAGTCCTTAGGAGGTACAACAATAAGATCATGTGGCTTGATTGACATCATTTCATGCTTATATTTGTACCTTATATCCATTATCTTACACCTAAGCAATGCTACGTGACGAGTTTTATGTATAGTTTTCAGGAATAAAGAGGTTTGAAGAGAAGAGCCATGAAAGGACCCAAAAGTCGGAAAAATGACTTAATTGTGAGACCTAGGGACTGAGATGCAAGGGAGAAGGACCTGATCGTAAGACCGAAGGACCTAAGAGCAAAACAGGAAACTCGACACCATCATGGGGGGTATTTTGGCAATTCGATTCGGGTCGGAGCTCCAATAACGAAGTTGATGCATCAAAGACCCACAAAGACCACCAGCAAAGCCCACAACCAAAACCAACTCGATATGGATCATATAGACCACCAATTGGCGGTCTTGGACCGCTAATTGGCGGTCGATATTGCTCCAGATCCGCTCAGATTTGTGCTGGGCTTGTATTAGTGTATTCTTAGTCTATTTTTGGTATTGGTTTAGTCCCACATTGGGGGATTGTCCCGGATTAGCTTTTTCCATGCTTATAAATAGAACTCTTCACCTTCCATTGTAATTACCCATTGTTTGGTGGCATTCTCTCTACTAAGGAGTGAGCCTTGAAGCAATAACTCAAGGTGGAGAAGAATGCTACCTTCAATGTGAGTCATTGTTAATAAAAGTTTATTTGTTTCTTTTAATCTTATCTTGTTATGTTGCTTGTTTTGTGTGGGTTGTTTTACTTTGTTTAATTTCTTGTTTAGTAATTTTAGTATCTTAGTTAAATGTTTTCTTTACTTAGTCTAATCAGTAGTGTAATGAGTAGTGAGTAGTTCCATCCCCAATTGGGGGGTGGAGAAATATGTGATATAATCATGTAGTGTATTAAGTGTGTGTTATCTTTATCCCTTGAGCTTTATATGATTTCCATAACCATCTAATGGGTTTTCACTCTTATCTTTGATATGCTAATGCTCTTGAATGAAGCTTAGCTTATGCTTTGATTAGTGGACCTATTTTATGGGGAATGATAAGGTTAGGATATGGATGAAGTTATTATTGGAAACACAAGTTGTAGTGTATGTGCTCTTGTTGCCTTTACCTTAGTTAATGTCTTGTATGTTTTAATGATGTAGTCTTATCTTAATTCATGTGGAGGCATAGTAGGGTCTAGTCTTTATACTTGAGTTCATGTAGCTTTATTCCAACTATTGTCTTGTATGTTTTAATGATGTAGTCTTATCTTAATTCATGTGGAGGCAAAGTTGGATGTAGTTTTATGATTTCATGCACTAAATTTTGTGAGGAGCTTAATGAACACACACAGACACTTCTTTATGTTCACATTATTTCTCTACCCACTTTGGGGTTTAGTTTCATTGCTTGTCTTCATTTCCATTTGCACCTTAGTGTAGTTTAGTATAACCAACCTTTCTCTCCTTCTTTTTACCTCTCGCCTTTGAACAAACCAATTTTCGACACACCTCCCAGTGGACGACCCGTATTTGCCACCGCTTCAACGTGGCCGTGCAGTTGCGGTTTAAATATAAAACGAGATCAATCAAGTTTTTGGCGCCGTTGTCGGGGAGGTGCTCTGTCCAGACGTTGGTTTGGGCGATTTGAGGGGTTTTAAATTTTTTGTTTTTAGTTTTAACATGTTTCAGGTAACCTAAGTATCCAGGGAAGAGATTAGAGGAATTGGAGAGCAAAACGAAGCAAAACGGACCGCCAATCAGCGGTCTTGGACCGCCAATTGGCGGCCTGGTGAGCCTCAATTGTTCTCAAATTTGTTCCAGTTGTTATATTGTTCATGTTAGTTATCTGGGAGCACAATTGTGCATGCTGTGACTTCTAATTTGCTCCCAGATTTAATTTCAATCCCCTTTAATCAACTTGGACCACAAAACTCAAAGCAAAAGATTAGACTTCTTGCCATCTAGGTCATGCATCATTTGTAGACCTTGCATGCATTTGTCTTTTTTTTCTTTACATTTTGTTGTTGATTGCTGGCGTGAGGTACGTGCACCCCAATCTCTCATTCATGCATGTTTCGATCATGCATTAGTTAGTAAGGTGCATCGCGACAAGAGTGAGTTGAGCGTTTTGATTGGAGCGATTGATTGCTAGATCTAGGATCAAAACGCTACTAAGGAGGGGTAATGTAGTCGTAATAAAGTCTTAACTAAAAGAAAGTAGACATTGGCCCTAAGGAATTCGGACGCACTAGGAGAGTAATCTAGTCGAGACCGTCATGACCTGATCGGCGTTGCCTACCTTGTCGATAGTAGGAGGTACTGGATCTCCGGATCTGGTATCACTTGCTGGGCATTGTGGTCCTCCTCGTTTTAGGGAGGTGAGGCGTGTCGAGGCTAGTGACCTCGAAGTTAGGCGTCGTCTAGCTTAAGGACCCATTGCCTTACATTGTTTGAGCCGTGCTTGCTAGCTAGGCTTCTTCCTGATCCCGTTACCCACGCTAGCTTTAGGGATTCTTCCCTTCTCCTCTGAGTCATCTTCTTCTCACCTTCCTCTACGTTATAGTCTCCTCCCCTTTACACTCTCTGGTAGCGTTTTTAGGGTCGAGACGAGCACTTTTTACGAGTTTAGTCTCGTGGTGGTGAGAGTGGTCGACTCTAGAGTTCTTTGTGGAGATGGATGGTTACATGGGCGACCATCCATATGATTGTTGGGACCAGGACAATTCGTCCTGGTATTCCGGACCCATGCAATCGGGGGTGGCTCAGACGAACACCCCGTATGGTTGGGATAATCCTCATTGTGTGACTGAGCAATCTTCATATTGGGGTAGTATAAGAGAGGCACCGACTGCTAGACCACCATCTAGTTACGTCGGATCATATGTTGGTCAACAAACTGAGACATTACAACAAACATTGGCCTCTTTCATGCGTATGGCAGACGGCATGAGTGCACCGGTGGCTCCAGTAGTCGTACCGTGCGACTGTTGTGGGTTGAGTGGTCATGTTATCGGGGAATGTCCTTCTGTTCCCCCTGAGCCTGAGTATGAGCATACCTTTTCCCCAAATGCTCAGTATGACCATTACGCATCCACGTACAACCCGAGAGGGATGGATTCGTGGGGAGACAATTCGTATTCAAATTCTTATACATCATTTCCACCCCAGTATCCTCCTCCCGAATACCCAGAATTCTACCAACACCCCACTTCAAATCATTGGACTCATTCTCAGCCCATCAACACCCAACCCCAAAATTTCCCAAGCCTTGACTTGGACCTCACTGTTGACCCCAAATTTGATTCCTTAAAACAAACCCTCCAAACATTCATGGAAACCCCTCAAACTTTATTGAAGTCCAACTTGAATTCCTTGCAAAATATGGAAATGCAAGTGAGTCAAATGACACAATAATTCCATGAACGTGAGGAGGATAATCTTTCTTGTCAACATGAGGATTCATCTTTTGATATCGAACCACCACCACATCCCCAAATTCAAGGCACAATCTTTCAAAGTCAAACTCCTAGTCAATCTGAGGGACTTGGGGTTTCAATTCACGATCACTTGGTGGAGGATTCGATTCCAACTGAGAATAGCTTGGACCAGTTCTATTATGAGTCGGCACAGGATTGTGCCTTACCTTTTTGTCCCGTGGCCCTTGAGCCACATGATCTTATTGTTGCACCTCCTAAGGACTCACCTTTGGTGGAGCAAGAGCTCCCTAGTACCCTTAATCTCATACGACCTGATGAGAGTTTGCCTCTCACTATTGTTCCTGATCATCTTGGAAATGATGGAACATTAAACAACTACATTGCTCATGAGGGTATTAGGAGTTCCGTGGAGGATACCTTGGGTATGAGACCCATTTCTTGTTTGCCTGGTGTGTCAGACATGCCTAACGAGGTTCTTGACCTCGTTCCGACGCACCAGCTTGTTGGTTGGAGAGTTTGGATTGACGATCATAACTTCAGCAGCGCAACGGGAGAAACTCTTCTTCCGTTGCCCCTCATTTCCCAAACTCTTGAGAGGTTCAAGCTCTTTAAATTTTATCCTTTAGATGAGACGCCTTTGCATCCAATTCATGAACCTCTCATTTCATCTGGTGCTCTTTGTGAAGGGGGCCCACGCATGCGTATTCTAACCCCGCGTGGTGTCATGTTCCCTTTCCAAGTGCATTGACTCACTCTTGAGGTTCCCATTTGATGTCTTTTGACAAATGAAGATGGGAACTTATATTTGTACATAGTTATAAATAAAAAAAAGAGAAGAAAAAAAAGTACAATAAAAGACTCCTTCAGTGAGCATCGATTGTTGTCAGCCCCAACCCTTGTGTATTTGGCTCCATTTCTTTCACGTATTTGTATCCTTTCTTTAGCATCTCACAAGTTTTGAGGGAATTCGGGTTTGTGTCCATCAACATGACCTTGAACTTCCCTTTGTACTTCATGTTGGTGAGATCTCTCCTTTTTCATGCATAAATCCATGTAGTATCTTGCTCACATTCATTGAGGACAATGCATGAAGTAGGTGTGGGGCGTGTGTTTTACGTGTGTACATAGTCGAGTCTTTTCTTTTGATTTTGTTTTCTTTTGTTTGCATTTTAAGGGTCATGTTAGTGTGCTGCATTTAATATCGATATATCTGCTTGCCATGATCCTTGGGTGACTTGTCTTCTTTTACTTGCCTAGCGCTTAAAAAATTTCACATTTCTTTCAAAATTTTCATGTGTTTGCGAAAGAAAATGTTTTGTGGGTTTTGCGTGTGTTTAGCATGTGCAAAACCGTTGAGAGGCAAAGTAAAAAGAAATCTCCCAAAATGGTCTTGAACTTGATGCATTAGGATATCTAGTACTGTGGCTTTAGGATTTATCGAGTCATTAGGATGCACCCCAGTTTTCCCTTGGGGGTGAGTAATCATAGGGTTTCAGTGCTCAAACATTCAAAGAAGTCCACCCTGAACCTAGTGAGTCAATAATTCGTGTTTGTTAATTTAGGAAGTTTGTTGTAGTCAAGGACCCTCTTAATCTTGTTGTGAGACATTAGTGTAGGGGTTTTGGTTCATGTGTAGATAAGAAATAAGTAAGTAGGTGTTCTCTCTTCTCGCACGACTCCTACACTCGGGAAAGTAGGTCTGAGGGGACTTTGTGCCTGGTGCTTTCGAGTCATCTGACTTGGGATGCGCCGACCGAACTCCCGTTACACGGGTGGTAGGGATTGCCCTATGTGGATATTTGGGGAAAGGTGTACGTGATAGTGTAAGTCCACATGGGCAATGATGCACGAAACCTGACCCTGGGAGAATGAAGCTCCAACTATGTAAAAGAAAAGAAAAAAAAGTGAAAAGAAACAAAAAGAAAAAAAAATGGTAATGCAAATAAGAACCTTAATGGACCGTACACTTTGTATCACTTGAGGATGTTGAGGTTGTCCATGTCTTTCACTTAATTCCTTATTTAACTTGCACGAATGGTTCATTAGGTTGGGTGTGTGGACTGATTACCTATATAGAGTCGGCCCGTAGGATTACCGCGTCCATTGATCGACAAAATTTGTCCAACGAGTCGAGTGTCTAGATTGAATAATGCATCTTGTTCGGATTTTGTGGGTATATCCGCTGAAAACCCTCAGGAGACAACACTCCTCCTCCTTGGCAACAAGGAGGTTTAACGGCTTGTTGCACGTGCTAAGTGCAACCGTGATTCCTACGAAAGTGAGTTAGAATTTCTTGTTTTTCGTTTGCTTTTCTCTTTCTTTGTTTTGCTCGGGACTAGCAAAAACTTAGGTGTGGGGGTATTTGATTGACATCATTTCATGCTTATATTTGTACCTTATATCCATTATCTTACACCTAAGCAATGCTATGTGACGATTTTTATGTTTAGTTTTCAGGAATAAAGAGGTTTGAAGAGAAGAGCCATGAAAGGACCCAAAAGCAGGAAAACAGTCTTAATTGTGAGACCTAGGGACTGAGATGCAGCGGAGAAGGACCTGATCGTAAGACCGAAGGACCTAAGAGCAAAACAGGAAACTCCACACCATCATGGGGAGTATTTTGGCAATTTGATTCGGGTCGGAGCTCCAATAAACGAAGTAGATGCATCAAAGACCACCAGGAAAGCCCATAAGCAAAACCAACTCGATATGGATCATATAGACCACCAATTGGCGGTCTTGGCCCGCTAATTGGCGGTCCATATTGCTCCAGATCCGCTAAGATTTGTGTTGGGCTTGTATTAGTCTATTCTTAGTCTATTTTTGGTATTGGTTTAATCCCACATCGGGGGATTATCCCAGATTAGCTTTTTCCATGCTTATAAATAGAACTCTTCACCTTCCATTGTAATTACCCATTGTTTGGTGGCATTCTCTCTACTAAGGAGTGAGCCTTGAAGCAATAACTCAAGGTGGAGAAGAATGCTACCTTCAATGTGAGTCATTGTTAATAAAAGTTTATTTGTTTCTTTTAATCTTATCTTGTTATGTTGCTTGTTTTGTGTGGGTTGCTTTACTTTGTTTAATTTCTTGTTTAGTAATTTTAGTATCTTAGTTAAATGTTTTCTTTACTTAGTATAATCAGTAGTGTAATGAGTAGTGAGTAGTTTCATCCCCAATTGGGCGGTGGAGAAATATGTGATATAATCATGTAGTGTATTAAGTGTGTGTTATCTTTATCCCTTGAGCTTTATATGATTTCCATAACCATCTAATGGGTTTTCACTCTTATCTTTGATATGCTAATGCTCTTGAATGAAGCTTAGCTTATGCTTTGATTAGTGGACCTATTTTATGGGGAATGATAAGATTAGGATATGAATGAAGTTATTATTGGAAACACAAGTTGTAGTGTATGTGCTCTTGTTGCCTTTACCTTAGCTAATGTCTTGTATGTTTTAATGATGTAGTCTTATCTTAATTCATGTGGAGGCATAGTAGGGTCTAGTCTTTATACTTGAGTTCGTGTAGCTTTATTCGAACTATTGTCTTGTATGTTTTAATGTAGTCTTATCTTAATTCATGTGGAGGCAAAGTTGGATGTAGTTTTATGATTTCATGCACTACATGTTGTGAGGAGCTTAATGAACACACACACACACACTTCTTTATGTTCATATTATTTCTCTACCCACTTTGGGGTTTAGTTTTATTGCTTGTCTTCATTTCCATTTGCACCTTAGTGTAGTTTAGTATAACCAACCTTTCTCTCCTTCTTTTTACCTCTCGCCTTTGAACAAACCAATTGTCGACACACCTCCCAGTGGACGACCCGTATTTGCCACCGCTTCAACGCGGCCGTGCACTTGCGGTTTAAATATAAAACGAGATCAATCAAGTTTTTGTCTTCTCCACCTTGAGTTATTGCTTCAAGGCTCACTCCTTAGTTGAGAGAATGCCACCTTCAATGTGAGTCATTGTTAATAAAAGTTTCTTTGTTTCTTTTAATCTTGTCTTGTTATGTCTTTTAATTTGTGCATGTTTGTTTAGTCTTTCATTTTCTTTAAGCTTCTTTAATAATTCTTGCTTTCTTAGTTAACTTTCATTTCAATATTATGCTCTCTTTTGTTAATATAGTTAGTGTAATGACTAGTGAGTAGTTCCATCCCCTTTGGGGGTGGAGTAGATGTTTGTACATGTTATGTAGGTGGTATGAATGCTTAATATGAATGTTTTGTGTTGATATTGGTATGCTTGCTTGAATTATTAAGAACCTTACTTGATGGTTTCTGCCATAGCTTAGGTACATTCCATGCTTGTCTAAGTGTCTTAATGACAACCTTGCATTGCTCATATTATGCACATAAGTTAGTGTTGTAATGATAGGTCTTGCCATAGTTAGGTACTTCTTATGCATTAACAACACTAACTACTTGAGCTTCTTGTATGCATTTCATATCACACTTATTTCATGTGCACACACACACACACTCCACCCCTTAGGGGTTTTCATTCCTGTGATTTTATCTTTTGCATTAGTTGATTAGCTTAGTTGTTTAGTTCATTTTAGCTTGTTTGTTTACTAGTTTAGCATTTTAGTGTAGTTTAGTGTAATACATCCTTCTTCCTTTTCTTTACCTCTCGCCTTCGCACAAACCAAGTGTCGACACACCTCCCAGTGGACAACCCGTATTTGCCACCGCTTCAACGCGGCTGTGCACTTGCGGTTAATATAAAACGAGATCAATCATGGCTCAAGGGCCACGGGACAAGAAGATAAGGCACAATCCTGTGCCGACTCATAAAGAAGCTGGTCCATAGTATTCTCAATTGGAATCGAATCCTCCACCAATTGATCGTGAATTGAAACCCCAAGTCCCTCAGACTGACTTGGAGTTTGACTTTGAAAGATTGTGCTTTGAATTTGTGGATGAGGTAGTGGTTCGATTTCAGAAGATAAATCCTCATGTTGACAAGAAAAATTACCCTCCTCAAGTTCACGTAATTGCTGTGTCATTTGACTCACTTGCATTTTCATAGTTTGCAAGTAATAATTCAAGTTGGACTTCAATAAATTTTGAGTGGTTTCCATGAACGTTTGGAGAGTTTGTTTCAAGGAATCAGGTATGCGATCAACTATGAGGTCGAAGTCAGAGTTTGGGAAATTTTGGGGTTGGGTGTTGATGGGCTGAGAATGAGTCCAATGATTTGAAGTGGGGTGTTGGTAGAATTCTGGGTATTCGGGAGGAGGATACTGGGGTGGAAATGATGTATAAGAATTTGATTACGAATTGTCTCCCCACGAATCCATCCCTCTCGGGTTGTACGCGGAAGCGTAATGGTTATATTGAGCATTTGTGGAAAAGGTATGCTCATACTCAGGCTCTGGGGGAACATAATGACATTCCCCGAAATCATGACCACTCAACCCACAATAGTGACACGGTACGGCTACTAGAGCCACTGGTGCACTCATGTCTTCTACCACATGCATGAAAGAGGCCAAAGGTTCTTGCAATGTCTCAGTTTGATGACCAACATATGATCCGACGTAACTAGATGGTGGTCTAGCAGTCGGTGCATCTCTCATGTTACCCCTATATGAAGATTATCCCAACCATACGGGGTGTTCGTCTGAGCCACCCCCGGGTGCATGGCTCCGGAATACCAGGAAGAATTGTCCTGGTCCCGAAAATGATATGGATGGTCACCCATGTAACCATCCATCTCAACAAACAACTCTCGAGTCGACCACTCTCACCACCACGAGACTAAGCTCGCAAAAAGTGCTCGACTCGACCCTAAAACGCTACCAGAGAGTGTAAGGGGAGGAGACTAAAACGTAGAAGTAGGTGAGAAAAAGATGACTCAGAGGAGAAGGGAAGAATCCCTAAAGCTAGCGTGGGTGAAGGGATCAGGTAGAAGCCTAACTAGCAAGCACGGCTCAATCAATGTAAGGCAATGGGTCCTTAGGCTAGACGACGCCTAACTTCGAGGTCACTAGCCTCGACACGCCTCACCTCCCTACAACGAGGACCACAATGCCCAGCAAGTGATACCAGATCCGGAGATCCAGTACCTCCTATTATCGACAAGGTAGGCAACGCTGATCAGGTCATGGCGGTCTCAACTAGATTACTCTCCTAGTGCGTCCAAAATCCTAGGGCCAATGTCTACTTGCTTTTAGTTAAGGCTTGATTACGAGTGATTTTTGGGGCCAAGGAAAGGGTGATGAAATCCCCCACCTTATCTTTTATGGGACAACCCCTCCTTAGTAGCGTTTTGATCCTAAATCTAGCAATCAATCGCTCCAATCAAATGCTTACTCACTCTTGTCCTGATGCAATTCCTACTAACTAATGCATGGGCATACGAGATGCATGAATGAGTGTAGGAAATTGCGTACCTCACGCCAGCGCTCAACAACTGAAAATAAAGCTAAAAGAAAAGACAACTATATGCCTAAGTCAATACATGATGCGTGACCTAAACAAGTAAGAACGTCTCATCTTTTGCTTTGGATTTTAGGGACAAGTTGATTAATGGGGGAGTGATTAATGATCTGGGAGCAAACTAGAAGTCACAGCATGCAAAATAGGGCTCCCAGATAACGAAAGTGAAGCAATAAACCAGCAGAAGAAAAATGAAAGCAGGAAGACCTCACCAGGCCGCCAATTGGCGGTCCCAGACCGCTAATTGGCGGTCCCTTTTGAAGTGTTGGTGCTCCAACTCTTCCAGTAGCCTCCCCGTGAGCTCTAGGATCCCTGACACTAAGAAAAACTGGAAACAAAAAAATTAAAAACCCCTCGAATCGTCCAAACCAATGTCTGGACAGAGCACCTCCCCGGCAACGGTGCCAAAAACTTGATTGATCATTTTATATTAACCGCAAGTGCACGGCCGAGTGGTATATAAAGGAGAGAAAGGTTGGTTACACTAAAATACACTAAGGTGCAAATGGAAATGGAAGAGAAGCAAGAAAACTAAATCCCAAAGGGGGTAGAGAAATAATGTGAACATAAAGAAGTGTGTGTGTGTGTGTTCATTAAGCTCCTCACAACATGTAGTGCATGAAATCATAAAACTACATCCAACTTTGCCTCCACATGAATTAAGATAAGACTACATCATTAAAACATACAAGACAATAATTGGAATGAAGCTAAATGAACTCATGTATAAAGACTAGACCCTACTATGCCTCCGCATGAATTAAGATAAGACTACATCATTAAAACATACAAGACATTAACTAAGGTAAAGGCAACAAGAGTACATACACTACAAATTGTGTTTCCAATATTAATTCCATCCATATCCTAACATTATCAATCCCCATAAAATAGGTCCACTAGTCAAAGCATAGGCTAAGCTTCATTCAAGAGCATTAGCATATCAAAGATAAGAGTGGAGACCCATTAGATGGTTATGGAAATCATATAAAGCTCAAGGGATTAAGATAACACACACTTAATACACTACGTGATTATATCACATATTTCTCCACCCCCCAAATGGGATGGAACGACTCACACATATTTAAACTAACTACTCTAACAAAATGAAGCATTATACTGAAAATAAAACTACACTAATCAAGCAAGAAATATTAAAGAAGCATAAAAGGAAAGGAAAGACTAAACAAACATGCACAAATTAAAAGACAAGATTAAAAGAAACTAGAAGAATTATTTTATTAACAAATGACTCACATTGAAGGTAGCATTCTTCTCCACCTTGAGTTTTTGCTTCAAGGCTCACTCCTTAGTAGAGAGAATGCCACCAAGCAATGGGTAATTACAATAGAAGGTGAAGAGTTCTATTTATAGGCATAGAAAAAGCTAATCCGGGACAATCCCCCGATGTGGGACTAAACGAATACCAAAAATGGACTAAGAATACACTAATACACGTGCCCCACAAATCTGAGAGGATCCAGAATGATTTGGACCGCCAATTAGCGGTCCAAGACCGCCAATTGGCGGTCTATTAGATCTGGATTCATCTGGGATTTGTTGTGGGCTTTGCTGGTGGTCTTTGTTGGTCTTTGATGCATCTACTTTGTTTATTGGAGTTCCGACCCGAATCGAATTGCCAAAATACTCCCCATGATGGTGTGGCGTTTCCTGTTTTGCTCTTAGGTCCTTCGTTCGGTCTTACGATCAGGTCCTTCTCCCTTGCATCTCAGTCCTTAGGTCTCACAATTAAGTCCTTTTTCCTGCTTTTGGGTCCTTTCATGGCTCTTCTTTTCAAACCTCTTTATTCCTGAAAACTAAACATAAAACTCGTCACGATGCATTGCTTAGGTGTAAGATAATGGATAGAAGATACAAATATGAGCATGAAATGATGTCAATCAATTGGCATCATTTAATGCATATCTTTGTGTCTTATATCCATTATCTTTCACCCTAAACAATGCTATTTTACGAGTTTTATGTTTAATTTTCAGGAATAAGTAGGTTTGAGAAGGAGAGACTATAAATAGCAAGGAAAATGACTAAATTGTGAGACCTGTGCACTAAGATGCAAGGGAGAAGGACCTCAACTTAAGACCGAAGGACCAAAGAGCAAAACAGAAAACTCCACACCATCTTGGGGAGTATTTTTGCAATTCTATTCGGGTCGGAGCACCAACAAGTGAACTCGATGCATCAAAGACCAACAAAGACATCCAGAAAAGCCCAGAATAAAATCCAGCGTGATCCAGACCATATAGACCGCTAATTGACGGTCTGTTTTGGCCCAAATCCGCTAAGATTTTGGTGGGTCGCGTATTAGTGTGTAGTTAGTCCATTTCTGGTATTTGTTTAGTCCCACATCGGGGGATTGTCCCGGATTACCTTTTTCTATGGCTATAAATAGAACTCTTCACCTTCCATTGTAATTACCCATTGCTTGGTAGCATTCTCTCTACTAAGGAGTAAGCCTTGAAGCAAAACTCAAGGTGGAGAAGAATGCTACCTTCAATGTGAGTCATTGTTAATAAAATAATTGTTCTTAGTTTCTTTTAATCTTGTCTTTTAATTCTTTCATGTTTCTTTTGTTTATGTTTCTTGCAATTAGCTTCTTTAATGTTCCTTTCTTGCTCAGTTGAATTTCTTTTCAGTATAATATTTCATTTTGTTAATTTAGTTAGTTTAATTGTGAGAGAGTAGTTCCATCCCCTTTAGGGTGGAGTAGAGGTATGTACATGTTATGTAGGTGGTATGAATGCTAGATATTATTGTTGTGAGAGATATTAGTATGCTTGCTTGAATTAACAAGAACTTTACTTGATGGTTTCTGTCATAGTTAGGTACACTCCATGCTCGTTATGTTCTTAATAACAACCTTGCATTGCTCATATTAATCACCTAGGTTAGTGTTGTAAATGATAGGTCTTGCCATGAGGTTCTTCTTATGCATTAACAAACACTAACCACACTTGAGCTTATTGTATGCATTCACCACACTTATTTCATGTGCACATACACTCCACCCCTTAGGGGTTTTCCATTCCTGAGTTTTATCTCCTTTCATTAGTTGCTTAGTTTAGTTTGTTTTGTCATTTCATTTCATGCTTTCTAGTTCCCTAGTTTAGATTAGTGTAATCAATCTTTATCTCCATTCTTTACCACTCGCCTTCGAACAAACCAAAAGTCGACACACCTCCCTGTGGATCGACCCGTATTTGCCACCGCTTCAACGCGGTCGTGCACTTACGGTTTAATATAAAACGAATCAATCAGCCGCCTCTATATAAGTAATCAATCCCTACACCTAGCCTAATGAACCATTCGTGCAAGTTAGTTAAGGACATAAGTGACAGACATTGGCAACCTTAACATCCTCAAGTGATACAGGTGTTAAAGTCCATTAAGGTTCTTATTTGTCTTTCTTTTGTTTCTCTTTTTTTATTCATTTTTTTTTCTTTCTGGAGCATTATGGATTACACTAGTTGTTGTTTGCTTCTTCCAGGGTCGGGTTTCGTGCATCATTGCTTAGGAGGACTTACACTATCACATACACCTTCCCCCAAATCTCCACATAGGGCGATCCCTTCCACCCGTGTACCGGAAGTTCGGTCGGTGCATCCCAAGTCAGATGACTCGAAAGCACCAGGTACTAAGTTCCCTCAGACCTAATTTCCCGAGTGGTAGGAGTCGTGCGAAAAGAGAGAACACCACTTTTTTATCTACATAGGAACCAAAACCCCTACACTTAAAGTTTCACAACAAAATTTCAAGGGTCCCTGACTACGACAAACTTCCTTATAGTAACAGACACGAATTATTTGACTCACTAGGTTCAAGGTGGACTTCTTTAGTTGTTTGAGTACTGAAACCCTATGAATACTCGCCCTCGAGGGAAAACCGGGGTAAATCCTTATGACTATATAAGACCTAAAGCCGGTATACTAGATATCCTAATGCATCATGTTCAAGACAATTTTGGGAGCTTTCTTTTTACTTTTCCTCTCAACGGTTTTGTACATGCTAAATACACGCAAAACCCACAAAACATTTTCTTTCCCAAAACATGAAGATTTTGAAAGAAATGTGAAAATTTTAAAGCACTAGGCAAGCAAAAGAAGACAAGTTACCCAAGGATCACGGCATGTAGATATAATATTACTAAATGCAGCACACTAACATGACCCTAGAAATGTAAACAAAAGAAAACGAAATAAAAAAAGACACACAAAATATGTACAAACGTGAAAACACCCCCCACACATATTCCCTGCATTGTCCCCAATGTATGCGAGCATGATACTACATGCATTTATGCATGAAAAAGAAAAGATCTCACCAACATGAAGCGCAAAGGGAAGTTCATGGTTATGTTGATGGACACAAACCCGAATTCCCTCAAAACATGTGAGCTGCTAAAGAAGGGATACAAATACGTGAAAGAAATGGGGCGCAAATAGACAAAGGTTGGAGCCCACAACAATCAATGCTCCTGGTGGAGTATTTTAATTTATTTTTTTGAAATATAACTATGTACAAAAATAAGTTCCCATCTTCATTTGTCGAAGGACATGAAATGGAAACCTCAAAAGTGGGTCAGTGCACTTGGAATGGGAATATGACACCACGCGGGGCCAGAATACTCATGTGTGGGCCCCCTCACAAAGAGCACAAGATGAAAGGAGAGGTTCATGAATTGGACACAAAGGCGTCAAAGGTATCCTCTAAAAGGATCAAACTAATAGAGCTTGAACCTCTCAAGAGTTTGGGACATATTGTGCAACAAAAGAAGAGTTTCTCCCATCGCAGAACTGAAGTTATGATCATCAATCCAAACTCTCCAACCAACAACCTGGTGGGTGAGAACGAAGTGAAGAACCTCGTTAGTCATGTCCGACTCACCTGGCAAACAGAAAGTGGGTCTCTTACCCAAGGTATCCTCTAAGGAACTCTCAATACCCTCATTAGCGATGTGATTGTTTGATGTCCCATCATTTCCAAGATGATTAGGAACAATAGTGAGAGGCAAACTCTCATCAGGTTGTATGATATTAAGGGTACTAGGTGTTGGCTTTTTGGCCTTAATCTATGTTTTGATGATTTAATCAACCTAATGTTAATTGTGATCATGTAGACTAGCACATGAGTTGCATTGCATATATATTGTTTTGTGCTAACCTCTACAGGTGATCAAGACTCAAGGAAGAAAGGAAATCAAGTCAAGACATGTAATCAAGCTCATTTGAAGACATGTAATTTGTATTTCTTTGAGTCTTAGGAACTTTGTGTAATTGAGCTTACTTGAGCTAAAAACTACTCAAACACACACTAGGTTCCCTATAGAAGTCACACACAAAATTTCATATAATTTGGACTTCAATAGATCAGCCAAACTTAGACCGAAAAACACTAAACCAAACTTGAACAGTCCGCCCACATTCGGTCGACCGTAACAGACCGTTCGGTCGACCGAGTGATCATATATCCTGTTAGTGTTTAACTGCCCGAGTTCGGTCAACTGTCCCGACCTTTTCAGTCGACCGAGTATCAACATATTTCCGACCGTTTATTTTGTCGTATATACCCAACGGTCGTATTCGTATTATCTCCAAATACCCGAAATACATTTTGTGTATCAGTCGACCGAGGACCTTGTTCGGTCGACCAAACTTAAGAAGACTTGACAAACCCGAACTGCTTGTTAGTTTTCAGTCGACCGAGGAACTTGTTTCAGTCGACCCAATATGATCTTGTTTGTCAACCCCAAAGGGCATGGTGTAACTCGGTCGACCGAACCTATCTCGGTTTTCGACATATCACTTAAGTGTACCCAGATTGTAGCCTTTGGCGGTCGACCATTCCTTAACCGGTCGACCGAACCTTAATCTAAATTGCCAAACGGTCGACCGAACATCCTGATCCGGTCGACCGAACTTACTCAGAATTGGGTCCTGTCAGTTTCTATTTTGTGTATCTTACACAATCTTTACCCAATTCATCCCCAACGGCTATAATACCTTAGGAGCTTATAAATAGGTTTTACCTTGACACAATCAGATATCTCTTACACTTCCATTTGTCAAATACACCTAGGAGAAACTCCCAAGTCTTCCATTCCCCAAATCCTACACTCCAAGCTTAAACTTCCACATCTTAGCATCAATTCCACATCCTAAGCTAAGTGTGCTCAAGTTAAAGAGTGTGTTCCACTCAAGATCTTAGTTGTAAAGAAGCAAGGACTTCGGTGAAAACCCGAAGTGTTCCTCTCAGATTGTGAGAGAAGAAAGTTGATTGATATCATTTCATGCTTATATTTGTATCTTATATCCATTATCTTACACCTAAGCAATGCTACGTGATGTGTTTTATGTTTGAATTTCAGAAATAAAGAGGTTTGAAGAGAAGAGCCATGAAAGGACCCAAAAGCATGAAAAAGGACTTAATTGTGAGACCTAGGGACTAAGATGCAAGGGAGAAGGACCTGAACGTAAGACCAAAGGAGCTAAGAGCAAAACAGAAAACTCCACACCATCATGGGGAGTATTTTGGCAATTCGATTCGGGTTGGAGCTCCAACAAGTGAAGTAGATGCATCCAAGACCAACAAATACATCAAGCAAAGCCCAACATTAAAACCAAACGGATCTGGAACTTATAGACCGCCAATTGGCGGTCTAGATAGCTCTGGATCCGCTTAGCTTTTGGGAGCACGTGTATTAGTGTATGCTTAGTCTATTTTTGGTATTTGTTTAGTCCCACATCGGCGGATGGTCCCGGATTAGCTTTGTCCATGCTTATAAATAGAACTCTTCACCTTCCATTGTATCCATCTCTCTCTTGGTGGCCTTCTTCCCTACTAAAAGTGAAGCCTTGAAGCAAAACTCTGGTGGAGGAATGGCTGCTAGTAATTTGGAGGGAGTAATAATAGAAGTTTTGTAGTTAATTGTTGTTTGCTTTAGTTTTTACATTGCTTAGTTAATTTCAATTTACATGTCTTGCATGTTTCTTTAGTCTCATGTTGTTTTAGTCTTTCTAATGTTTCTTGCATGCTTAGATTAATTTCAATTCAGTATTATGTTTCATTTTGTTAATGTAGTTAGTGTAATGAGTAGTGAGTAGATCCATCCCCATTTCGGGGGTGGAGAAATATGTGATATAATCATGTAGTGTATTAAGTGTGTGTTATCTTAATACGTTGAGCTTTTAATTTTTTGTTTCCTATTTTTGTTAGTTTCAGGGATCCTAGAGTTCACGGGGAGGCTACTAGAGGAGTTGGAGCACCTAAACATCAAAAGGGACCGCCATTCAGCGGTCTGAGACCGCCAATTGGCGGCCTGGTGAGGTCTTCTTGCTTCCATTTTTCTTCTGGTAGTTGTTTGCTTCATTTTCATTATCTGGGAGCCCTATTTTGCATGTTGTGACTTCTAGTTTTCTCCCAGATCATTAATCACTCCCCCATTAATCAACTTGGCATTAAAATCTAAAGCAAAAGACTAGACGTTCTTACTTGTTTAGGTCACGCATCATGTACTTGACTTAGGCATATAGTCGTCTTTTCTTTTAGCTTTATTTTCAGTTGTCGAGCGCTGGCGTGAGGTACGCATTTCCTACACTCATTCGTGCATCTTGTATGCCCATGCATTAGTTAGTAGGATTTGCATCAGGACAAGAGTG
This sequence comes from Triglochin maritima, assembly GCA_963682175.1. Lineage (NCBI taxonomy): Eukaryota > Viridiplantae > Streptophyta > Magnoliopsida > Alismatales > Juncaginaceae > Triglochin > Triglochin maritima. Next base: position 20,781,262 of record OY821779.1, read on the forward strand.
AGTTGAGCATTTGATTGGAGCGATTGATTGCTAGATTTAGGATCAAAACGCTACTAAGGAGGGGCTGTCCCATAAAAGATAAGGTGGGGGAATTCATCACCCTTTCCTTGGCCCCAAAAATCACTCTTAATCAAGCCTCAACTAAAAGTAAGTAGACATTGGCCCTAAGGATTGCGGAGGCACTAGGAGAGTAATCTAGTTGAGACTGTCAAGACCTTATCGACGTTGCCTACCTTGTCGATTGTAGGAGGTACTGGATCTCCGGATCTGGTATCACTTGCTGGGCATTGTGGTCCTTGTTGTATGGAGGTGAGGCGTGTCGAGGCTAGTGACCTTGAAGTTAGGCGTTGTCTAGCCTAAGGACCAATACCCTTAAGTTGTTTGAGCTGTGCTTGCAAGTTAGGCTTCTACCTGATCCCACTACCCACGTTAGATCTAAGGATTCTTCCCTCCTCATCTGAGTCCTCTCCTTATCTATTCTCTACGTGTAGTCTCCTCCTCTGAGTACACCTTCTATTGCATGTTGTTTAGAGTCGAGTCGAACATTTTTATGCGTGGTTGGGCTCGTTCTGGTGAGAGCGCTCGACTAGAGAGAGTGCATATTTCTGAGATGGATGGTCTTGGTGATCGACCATCTGGGCCTCGTGCTCCTTTGGAGCAAGAGGCCGAGTCGTCTTGTGGTGGTGAGGGACACCGGGTTCCATACATGGATTACCTCGGTCCGCTCCCACCACCACGTAGACCTCCTTCTCCTCCTCCTCTGACTCGAGAGGAAGGAAGATTCGGTCAGGATCGAGTTCTTGGTGCACCACCACCTTTAGCTCGACATAATAGACCGATGACTTTGTGGGAGCGGACCCATCCTGTTCGTGCTGTGCAGCCTTCTTGCATAGTTTTTCCCCCTGCTCGCGGGAACAACTATGAGTTGAAACCTCAATATGTGAGCATGCTTCCAACCTTTACTGCCAATAAGGAGGATCCGTATATTTTTATATGCGAATTCGAGGATGTATGCTCCATGTTCAAGCTTCAACAGCTTGACGAGGATTCAGTCCGGTTGAGGATGATTTATTTCGCGTTGAAGGATAATGCGAAGAAATGGATGTACAGCCTCCTGGCGAGCTCCATTCGGTCTTGGGATGACTTTGTGACCGTATTTCTGAAGAGATTTTTCCCTCAAAGGAAAACTCAACAGATACGGCACCAGATACATCAAATGTATCAGACTGAGACCGAATCATTTCATGCTTTCTTTGAGAGGTTCAAGGACCTTCTCCAGCAGTGCCCTCATCATGGACTTGAGCTATGGCAGCTGTGCCAAATTGTTTATGAGGGCATTAACTACAACACCCGCACATTGGTTGAGTTGATGTGTCAGGGTGACTTCCAAATGAAACCCATCGAGGAGGCATGGTATACTTTTGAGTCTATGGCTGAACGTACCTTTGAGTGGGATACCATGAGAGAGCCACCAGCCGCCAGGTCTTCTGGTCGAGCTGGATCTTATCAAGTTGAGTCATCGATCGCGTCTGAGGCAAAAATGGCTGCTCTCATGCGTAGGATTGAGAGTTTAGAGTTGGACCGAGCTCCTGTAGCTCAGGTCGCTACTCCCGGGTGTGGTAGGTGTGGACTTACGGGCCATGATGACTTGGAATGCGCTTACGCTCCAAGGGATACTGAGCATGCAAATGCGATGTATCAACAGAGGCCCCGTAATGACCTGTACAGTCACTCCTACAACTCGGGATGGCGTAACCATCCTAACTTCTCTTGGGGGCCTATTGGGTTTAACGGTCAGAGCTCGCACGCTCAACCTCAACCTTATCAACCTCCACGCCCATCGGCGACCTACCAACATCCACATCAAAGGTCTCAGAACCATAATTACCAACTTCCTCATGCCTCATCGTCGGGTTATTCCAACCAGACTCCACCACCCCAGCGGGTTGACCCCAAGGACCCTTCTTGTGATCCGACCCTTCAAGCATTGCAAAGTACAGTCAAGGCTTTGGAAATGCAAGTTAGCTACTTGGCGCATCAACTCCATGAACGCGAGAAGGGCCAGTTCCCGAGTCAACCTGAGGTGAATCCTCGGGGTACCCATTCTCAAGGAAGGCCACCTGTACCTCATGCTACCTCTGAACCCACCCATCACATTAATGAGATTCATACTTTGAGGTCTGGTAAGGAGGTAGATAACCACATTGAGGTGCCTTCCTTGTCGTCACCATCTCTTGGTGTCACCAGACCTGTGGTGATACCTGCATCTCTGAGGGAGCCGGATCCTGAGGTTCCCTCCACTAATACTTCCAGGAAGGAGCTTGATCCTAAGGTTCCTTCTACATTTTCTTCGACAATGGGGCCGAACCCTGAGGTCCCCTTGTTTCCTTTTGTGTCAAAGGAATCAGATTCTGAGGTTCCCACTCATGCTTCTTTGGACCAGAATTTTGATGTTCCTTCGCACCCTTATGCCCTGATGGCGCCATTCCCTGAGCGCCTTAAAAAGAAAACCTCTGATCAGCATGACAAGATGCTTGAGATGTTTCGGCAAGTTAAGGTGAACATCCCTCTATTGGAGGTGATTCAGCAAATGCCACCTTATGCCAAAGTTCTCAAGGACTTATGCACCAAGAAGAGAAAAACTCATGTTCCAAAGAAAGCTTTTCTTGCAGCTAACGTGAGTTCTTTGTTGGCACAACCCATGCAAGTCAACTACAAGGACCCTGGCTGTCCTACTATCTCTTGTGTGATTGGTGATGTGCCCATACATCGAGCCTTATTGGACCTTGGTGCATCTGTTAATCTTCTACCATATTCTGTCTACATCCACCTCGGTCTTGGAGACCTCAAACAAACAAAAACCACTCTTCAATTGGCTGATGGGTCTATGAAGAAACCGAAGGGTGTGGTGGAAGATGTGCTGATCAAAGTGGGAGAGTTCATTTATCCAGTCGACTTCTTTGTCTTGGATACTGAACCTGTGCCAAACCCACTTGGACAAATTCCTGTCATTCTGGGGCAACCATTCATTGCGACTTCCAATGCATTGATCAATTGTCGCAATGGTCTGATGTGCTTGACTTATGGTAGTCAATGCGCTGATTTCAACATCTTCACCATCGGCAAGAAGCCAGGTGCCTTCAATGACCCTGTTGGGGTCAACCTTACCCAGGGTTTGGATGAAATTGAAGTTGAGGGCACCTTCAAGTACTTCAGAGAATTGTTCAATGAAGATCTTGAAGGTGGTGAAGATGTTTCACCTGGGCTGGCACAAGAAGGTGCCTTATGTTCTGATCATGTGGCCTCAGTGACACCTCCTTTTGATCTTGTGGCCCTTGAGCCACATTCTTCTGATCTTGTGGCCCTTGAGCCACATCCTTTTGATCACGTGGCCCTTGAGCCACAACCTTAAGATTATGTGGCTTTTGAGCCACAAGATACCATTTTTATGGCCTCTGGGCCACATGATCTTCATTCTGTATCTGCTGAGGACCCCATGTGGGTTAAGAATCAACCACCTGATACCCTTCAACCTGATAGAGGTTCACCTCTCATTCATGCCTCCTATCTTCCTCACTCTCAAGAGGCATCAAACCACCACAACGCTTATAAGGGTATCAGGTGGGCAAGCAATTCTGATTTGTAAGTCGCGAGCCCATGCATGTGCATTTTTGGCTCGAGAGATGGCGGGTTCCCATTTGATGCCCCCATGACCACGGCTTCCACCTCCTTCATTTCTAGCTTCCATGTGAGCATCTCCCCGTCTCGTTGTCCCACTTGAGGTAGGACTGCAAAATGTGTATTAGATTGGACCTAAAAAGAGTTAGCAAGCAAATTAGAGTAATAATGCCTAAACACCTCCCTAATCTCACCCTCCTCAAAAAGGTGGCCCTCCTCATAAACTCTCCTAACATTATTGGTGGCTCTCCTCACTCGTAAGGAAGCATGAAAGAACCAACTATTCCAGTCCCCCTCTCTCAACCATTTAACTCTTGATTTTTGTCTCACAATGGATTCCTCCCACACCAACACCCGAGCTAACTCTCCCTTAGCGGCACTTTCCTCAGCAAGCAAACAAGTATCACTCGGTCTATCCCTCCTTTACAATCTAATCCGTGCAAGATTTGTTTGAGCATTCACCACTCGCTTCTCTACATTCCCAAACTCCTTGTCACTCCATAATTTAAGCGCTTGTTTAACCTCATCTAACTTTGTTGTCAAGCGATACATCAGTTTCCCCTCAACATACACCCCCCATGCATCCTCAACAACCTTCACGAAACCCTCATTCTTCACCCAAAAATTGGAGAACCAGAACATTCGTTTCTTCTAATGCTCCAAAACCTCCGTGACAATGTTCAACATGGCATGATCACTTAGATGACGGTCCCCCACCACATAGAATGATGCCAAGAATGGCACCAGCCAAGCATGTGACATCAATATGGGATCAATCCGAGTCTCAATGCATGCTTCCCCTTCTGAGGAATTCGTCCAAGTAAACTCTCCTCTGGTAGAAGGAACCTCAAGCAACTGTAACGAATCCACACACTCATTATACTCCTCTATTGCAGCCTAATTCAGCCCCGCACCTCCTTGCTTCTCCCCACCATGCCTTATGTAATTGAAATTGCCTCCCACCAGCCATGGGATACTCAAATCAGGGGCCGCACTCCCTAGGTCCTCCAAAAGTGCCCTACGATCCATGTGCCCATTTTCCCCATAAACTGCCATAATATCAATATACCTCCGATCTTTCTTCACACACCCCTCCAAGTGGAGAAGTTGTGTTGCCTCAAAAGTAACCTTGAGATCAACACATTCTCATTCCATAGAAATAGGATTCTCCCCGAGTCTCTAATCATTCTGTTCGATGGCCACGCATATGGCAAAATTGCCTTCTTGAACCGCTCTGTCTTCTTCAACTTCACCTAATTCTCCATTAGGCAAACAACATCTACTTTTGCCTCCACAATGTGACCCTGAATCATGTGTGCACGACCGGGTCTACTTGCGTCACGCATATTACAAAATTGGACATTCATGGTGTTGAGTCATGGGACCACGACCCCTTACCCCCACGAGCTTTTTGTTGCACCGATCCTTTCTCTCTAACCACTTGGATTGCCTCGGGCTGAGGTGAGGGGATTCACTATCCACAAATCGCTTAGACCTCCTCGGGTTGAGGTGGAACGGATTCAAGCCTTCCTTCCCATTCTTTTCGGGTACACCAACCCTTTACATAACCATCACACTAATCTCACTCCCTCCCTCAATATCCCCCAAACTACCCTCCTTCCCTCCAAGAGCCTCAAATCTTCCACCATTGCCCATCCTCCTACCTTCCACACCCCCTATCTCCACCTCCCTCTCCACCTTCTTAGGTGATAGTCATCCGTAATTGTCCCCAAGCACCATGGCCATTCCCATCTTGATCGCCTCCTCTCCTATCCCTTGCCAAGGCCCACACTACAATCCCTCACAGCCTTCTTGCGGATCATATGTACATCTCTCCTCCCACGCACCTCACGAGACACACAACTCTCAAGTCCCTTGCAATGCCTATTCCCATGCACCAATCCCTTCTCACGTAAAGGGGTCCTTTGTTCCCCACTTCAAGCTGGTCCTCACTCTCCAAAGAATTCCTCCCCCCACTGTCCATCTTTCCACTTGTCACCTTTCCACTAGCCCCACTACTTGCATGCTTTTCACTAAAGCTGATTTTGTCTCCTCCCTTGTCCTTTGTTCCTATCCCATCTTCTAGTTGCATCCTAAGAACTTCTCCTCCCTTATCCTCTGCCAACCACTCCCCCTTCTTTCCACTTGGCAACCTCTCACATACCACTTCAAAGTTTGGAGCACACTCCTCTTCTTTCCCCCCTTTCCTTTTTCACTCCACCTTTCCACGTGTATCCCTCTTGCCACTTGGCACATCCTCAATGGCTTCCTCCTCCACATCATCACATACCTTCCTAGCCACGTCATGATCTTCCTCAACATTGGCACCTCCATTCGTCTCTGACTCCTCCACCACCACCACCACCCGACACACCTCCTCCTCCTTAGGACCTTCCCCCAACCCAACTACCTCCCTCTCACCCCCCATAATCCTACCTCCTCTACCGTTGTCTATGTCCACACTCGCTCCCTTCCCTCCTTTTCCCACCACATGTCGGTGACCCACCACCACCCATTCCAACGCCTTAGCCTTTCCATATCCGATAGTAGGTGGTGGTCCTTTCCTCAGACACCTCTCCACTTTATGCCCCAACTCCTTGCACTTACTACAAAATGCCGGCCTCCATTCGTATTTGATTGATCTCGTTTTAAATTAACCGCAAGCGCACGGCCGCGTTGAAGCGGTGGCAAATACGGGTCGTCCACTGGGAGGTGTGTCGACGCTTGGTTTGTGCGAAGGCGAGTGGTAAATAAAGGAGAGAAAGGTTGGATACACTAAACTACACTAAGGTGCAAATGGAAATGGAAGAGAAGCAAGAAACTAAACCCCACAGGGGGTAGAGAAATAATGTGAACATAAAGAAGTGTGTGTGTGTGTGTGTTTGTTCATTAAGCTCCTCACAACATGTTGTGCATGAAATCATAAAACTACATCCAACTTTGCCTCCACATGAATTAAGATAAGACTACATCATTAAAACATACCAGACAATAATTGAAATGAAGCTAAATGAACTCAAGTATAAAGACTAGACCTTACTATGCCTCCACATGAATTAAGATAAGACTATATCATTAAAACATACAAGACATTAACCATGGTAAAGACAACAAGAGTACATACACTACAACTTGTGTTTCCAATATTAATTCCATCCATATCCTAACCTTATCATTCCCAATAAAATAGGTCCACTAATCAAAGCATAGGCTAAGCTTCATTCAAGAGCATTAGCATATCAAAGATAAGAGTGGAGACCCATTAGATGGTTATGGAAATCATATAAAGCTCAAGGGATTAAGACAACACACACATAATACACTACAAGATTATATCACATATTTCTCCACCCCCAAATGGGGATGGAACTACTCACACATATTTAAACTAACTACTCTAACAAAATGAAGCATTATACTGAAATGAAACTACACTAATCAAGCAAGAAATATTAAAGAAGCATAAAACAAAACAAACAAGCAAGCATGCATATGAAAGGAAATTAAACTAAAAGAGAAAGAACACAATTAAAGGAAAACATCTATTATTAACTCACTCAATTACAAGTAGCCCTTCCTCCACCAGAGTTTTGCTTCAAGACTTCACTCTTAGTAGGGAAGATGGCCACCAAAGAGAGAGATGCATACAGTGGAAGGTGAAGAGTTCTATTTATAAGCATGGAAAAAGCTAATCCTGGACAATCCCACAATGTGGGACTAAACCAATACCAAAAATAGCCTAAACAAACATTAATACAAGTCCAGGAGAAATCTTAGCGGATCTGGGATGATCCAGACCGCCAATTGGTGTTCTATAATGCTCAGATCCGTCTGCTTTTTGTGTTGGGCTTTGCTTGAAGTATTTCTTGGTCTTGGATGCATCTACTTGGTTTGTTGGAGCTCCGGCCCGAATCGAATTGCCAAAATACTCCCCATGATGGTGTGGAGTTTTCTGTTTTGCTCTTAGGTCCTTCGGTCTTACGATCAGGTCCTTCTCCCTTGCATCTTAGTCCCCAGGTCTCACAATTAAGTCCTTTTTACTGCTTTTGGGTCCTTTCATGGCTCTTCTCTTCAAACCTCTTTATTCTTGAAAACTAAACATAAACTCATCATGTAGCATTGCTTAGGTGTAAGATAATGGATATAAGATACAAATATGAGCATGAAATGATGTCAATCAAATACCCCCACACCTAAGTTTTTGCTAGTCCCGAGCAAAACAATGAAAGAGAAAAGCAAACGAGAAAAAAGAAATCCTAACTCACTTTCGTAGGAATCACGGTTGCACTTAGCATGTGCAACAAGCCGTTAAACCTCTTTGTTGCCAAGGAGGAGGAGTGTTGTCTCCTGAGGGTTTTCAGCAGATATACCCACAAAATCCGAACAAGATGCATTATTCAATCTAGACACTCGACTTGTTGGAAATATTTTGTCGATCATTGGACGCGGTAATCCTACGGGCCGACTCTATATAGGTAATCAGTCCACACACCTAACCTAATGAACCATTCGTGCAAGTTAAATAAGGAATTAAGTGAAAGACATGAACAACCTTAACATCCTCAAGTGATACAAAGTGTAAAGTCCATTAAGGTTCTTATTTGCATTACCAATTTTTTTTCTTTTTGTTTCTTTTCTCATTTTTTTTTCTTTTTATTAGTTGGAGCTTCATTCTCCCAGGGTCAGGTTTCGTGCATCATTGCCCATGAGGACTTACACTATCACGTACACCTTTCCCCAAATCTCCACATAGGGCAATCCCTACCACCCGTGTAATGGGAGTTCGGTCGGTGCATACCAAGTCAGATGACTCGAAAGCACCAGGCACAAAGTCCCCTCAGACCTACTTTCCTAAGTGATAGGAGCCGTGCGAGAAGAGAGAACACATACTCACTTATTTTTAATCTACACATGAACCAAAACCCCTACACTTAATGTCTCACAACAAGATTTAAAAGGTCCTTGACTACAACAAATTTCCTTAAGTTAACAAACACGAATTAGTTACTCACTAGGTTCAGGGTGGAATTCTTTAAATGTTTGAGCACTGAAACCCAATGATTACTCACCCCAAGGGAAACTGGGGTGCATCCTAACGGCTCGATAAATCCTAAAACCACAGTACTAGATATCCTAATGCATCAAGTTCAAGACATTTTTTGGAGCTTTCTTTTTACTTTGCCTCTCAATGGTTTTGCACATGCTAAACACACACAAAACCCACAAAACATTTTCTTTCGCAAACACATGAAGATTTTGAAAGAAATGTGAAAATTTTGAAGCACTAGGCAAGCAAAAGAAGACAAGTCAACCAAGGATCATGACAAGCAGATATATCGATATTAAATGCAGCACACTAACATGACCCTAATAATGCACACAAAAGAAAATAAAATCAAAGGAAAAAGACTCAACTATGTACACACGTAAAACACCCCCCCACACCTACTTCATGCATTGTCCTCAATGAATGTGAGCAAGATACTACATGGATTTATGCATGAAAAAGGAGAGATCTCACCAACATGAAGTACAAAGGGAAGTTCAACGTCATGTTGATGGACACAAACCCGAATTCCCTCAAAACCTGTGAGATGCTAAAGAAAGAATACAAATACGTGAAAGAAATGGAGTCCAAATACACAAGGGTTGGGGCTCACAACAATCGATGCTCACTGAAGGAGTCTTTTATTGTACTTTTTTTTCTTTTTTATAACTATGTACAAAAATGGGCTCCGATCTTCATATGTCAAGGGACATCAAATGGGAACCCGCCATCTCTCGAGCCAAAAATGCACATGCATGGGCTCGCGACATACAAATCAGAATTGCTTGAGCACATGATACCCTTATAAGTGTTGTGGTCGTTTGATGCCTCTTGAGAGTGAGCAAGATAGGAGGCATGAATGAGAGGTGAACCTCTATCAGGTTGAAGGGTATCAGGTGGTTGATTTTTAACCCACATGGGGTCCTCAACAGATACAGAATGAAGATCATGTGGACCAGAGGCCATAAAAATGGTATCTTGTGGCTCAAAAGCTACATGATCGAAAGGATGTGGCTCAACGGCCACATGATAAAAAAGAAGTGGCTCAAGGGCCACATGATCAGAAGAATGTGGCTCAAGGGCCACGAGATCAAAAGGATGTGACTCAAGGGCCACAATATCAGAAGAATGTGGCTCAAGGGCCACAAGATCAAAAGGAGGTGGAATTGAGGCCACATGATTAGAACATAAAGCACCTTCTTGTGCCAGCCCAGGTGAAACATGTTCACCACCTTCAGGATCTTCATCGAACAATTCTCTGAAGTACTTGAAGGTGCCCTCAACTTCAATCTCATCCAAGCCCTAGATAAGGTTGACCCCAACAGGGTCATTGAAGGCACCTGGCTTCTTGCCAATGGTGAAGATGTTGAAATCAGCGCATTGACTACCATAAGTCAAGCGCATCAGACCATTGCGACAATTGATCAAGGCATTGGAAGTCGCAAGAAATGGTCGCCCCAGAATGATAGGAATTTGTCCAAGTGGGTTTGGCACAGGTTCAGTATCCAAGACAAAGAAGTCCACTGGATAAATGAACTCTCCCACTTTGATCAGCACATCTTCCACCACACCCCTCGGTTTCTTCATAGACCTATCAGCCAATTGAAGAGTGGTCTTTGTTTGTTTGAGGTCTCCAAGACCGAGGTGGACGTAGACACAATATGGCAGAAGATTAACAGATGCAGCAAGGTCCAATAAGGCCCGATGTATGGACACATCACCGATCACACAAGAGATAGTAGGACAGCCAGGGTCCTTGTACTTGACTTGCATGGGTTGTGCCAACAAAGAACTCACGTTAGCCGCGAGAAAAGCTTTCTTTGGAACATGAGTTTTTCTCTTCTTGGTGCATAAGTCCTTGAGAACCTTGGCAAAATGTGCCATTTGCTGAATCACCTCCAACAGAGGGATGTTCACCTTAACTTGCCTAAACATCTCAAGCATCTTGTCATGCTGATCAGAGGTTTTCTTTTTTAGGCACTCAGGGAATGGCGCCTTCAGGGCATAAGGATGCGAAGGAACCTCAGAATTCTGGTCCAAAGAAACATGAGTGGAGACCTCAGAATCTGGTTCCTTCGACACAAGAGGAGACAAGGGGACCTCAGGGTTCGACCCCTTTGTCGAAGGAAATGTAGAAAGAACCTCAGGATCTGGCTCCTACCTGGAAGTATTTGTGGAGGGAGCCTCAGGATCCGGCTCCCTCAAAGATGGTGATGACAAAGAAGGCACCCCAATGTGGTTATCCACCTCCTTACCAGACCTCAAAGTATGAATCACATTAATATGATGGGTCGGTTCAGAGGTAGCATGAGGTAAAGGTGTCGTTCCTTTAGAATGGGTACCCCGAGGATTCACCTCAGGTTGACTCGGGAACTGACCCTTCTCACGTTCATGGAGTTGATGAGCCAACTGGCTAACTTGCATTTCCAAAGCCTTGACTGTACTTTGCAACGCTTGAAGGGTCGGATCACAAGAAGGGTCCTTGGGATCAACCCGCTGGGGTGGTGGAGTCTGGTTGGAATAACCCGACGATGAGGCATGAGGAGGTTGGTAATTATGGTTCTGAGTCCTTTGATGTGGAGGTTGGTAAGTCGCCGATGGGCGTGGAGGTTGATAAGGTAGAGGTTGAGCTTGAGCGTGCGAGCTCTGACCATTACCCCCACAAGGCCCCCAAGAGAAGTTAGGATGGTTACGCCATCCCGGGTTGTAGGAGTGACTGTACGGTTCGTTACAGGGCCTCTGTTGATACATCGCATTTGCATGCTCAGTATCCCTTGGAGCGTAACCACATTCCAAGTCATCATGACCCGTAAGTCCACACCTACCACACCCGGGAGTAGCGACCTGAGCTACAGGAGCTCGATCCAACTCTAAACTCTCAATCCTACGCATGAGAGCAGTCATTTTCGCCTCAGACGCGATCGATGACTCAACTTGATAAAATCCAGCTCGGCCAGAAGACCCGGCAGCTGGTGGCTCTCTCATGGTATCCCACTCGAAGGCACGTTCAGTCATAGACTCAAAAGTATCCCATGCCTCCTCGATGGTTTCATTTGGAAGTCACCCTCACACATCGACTACAACAATGTGAGGGTGTTGTAGTTGATGCCCTCATAAAAAATTTGGCACAACTGCCATAACTCAAATCCATGATGAGGACACTGCTGGAGAAGGTCCTTGAACCTCTCAAAGAAACCATGAAACGATTCGGTCTCAGTCTGATACATTTGATGTATCTGGTGCCGTATCTGTTGAGTTTTTTTGAGGGAAAAATCTCTTCAGAAAGACTGTCACAAAGTCATCCCATGACCGAATCTAGCTCGCTGGGAGGGTATACATCCATTTCTTCGCATTATCCTTCAATGCGAAAGAAATCATCCTCAACTGGACTGAATCCTCGTCAAGCTGTTGAAGATTGAACATGGAGCATACTTCCTCGAATTCACGTATAAACATATACGGATCCTCCTTATTGGAAGTAAAGGTTGGAAGCATGCTCACATATTGAGGTTTCAGCTCAGAGTTGTTCCCGCGAGCAGGGGGAACAACTATGCAAGAAGGCTGCGCGGCCCGAACAGGATGGGTCTGCTCCCACAAAGTCATCGGTCTATCCTGTCGAGCTAAAGGTGGTGGTGCACCAAGAACTCGATCCTGACCGAATCTCCCTTCCTCTCGAGTCAGAGGAGGAGGAGAAGGAGGTCTACGTGGTGGCGGAAGCGGACCGAGGTACTCCATGTATGGAACCCGGTCTCCCCCGTCACTGCGAGACGACTCGGCTTCATGCTCCAAAGGAGCACGATGCGGAGATGGTCGATCACCAAGACCGTCAATCTCAGAAGAATGCACTCTCTCGAGTCGAGCGCTATCACCAGAACAAGCCCAACCTCGCATAAAATGCTCGACTCGACTCTAAAATAACACACAACAGAAGGTGTACTAGAGGAGGAGACTATACGTAGAGAATAGATGAGGAGAGGACTCAGGTGAGTAGGGAAGAATCCCTAGAGCTAGTGTGGGTAGTGGAATCAGGTAGAAGCCTAACTAGCAAGCACGGCTCAAACAATGTAAGGCAATGGGTCCTTAGGCTAGACGACGCCTAACTTCATGGTCACTAGCCTCGACATGTCTCACCTCCCTACAACGAAGATCACAATGCCCAGCAAGTGATACCAGATCCGGAGATCCAGTACCTCCTACTATCGACAAGGTAGGCAACGCCGATCAGGCCATGACGGTCTTAACTAGATTACTCTCCTAGGGCCAATGTCTGCTTGCTTTTAGTTAAGGCTTGATTAAGAGTGATTTTTGGGGCCAAGGAAAGGGTGATGAAATCCCCCACCTTATCTTTTATGGGAGAGCCCCTCCTTAATAGCGTTTTGATCATAAATCTAGCAATCAATCGCTCCAATCAAACACTCGCTCAGTTTTGTCCTGATGCAATTCCTACTAACTAATGCACGGGCATACGAGATGAGTGAATGAGTGTAGGAAATTACGTACCTCACGCCAGCACTCAACAACTGAAAATAAGCTAAAAGAAAAGACAACTACATGCCTAAGTCAATACATGATGTGTGACCTAAACAAATAAGAATGTCTAGTCTTTTGCTTTGGATTTTAAGGCCAAGTTGACCTGGGAGTGAACTACAAGTCACAACATGCAAAATGGGGCTCCCAGATAATTCAAATTACATAACTAACTACCAGAACAAAATTGAGAGGAAGACCAGCTCACCAGGATGCCAGTTGGCGGTTCCAGTTTGGAGCTTCTGTTCCTCAAACTTGTCCAGTAGCCTCCCATTGATCTGATGGTTCCTTGAAACTAAGCAAAATTGGAAACAAAAAATTAAAAACCACTCGAATCATCCAAACCAACGTCTGGCAGAGCACCTCCCCGACAACGGTGCCAAAAACTTGATTGATCTCGTTTTATATTAACCGCAAGTGCACGGCCGCGTTGAAGCGGTGGCAAATACGGGTCGTCCACTGGGAGGTGTGTCAACGCTTGGTTTGTGCGAAGGCGAGTGGTAAATAAAGGAGAGAAAGGTTGGATACACTAAACTACACTAAGGTGCAAATGGAAATGGAAGAGAAGCAAGAAACTAAACCCCAGAGGGGGTAGAGAAATAATGTGAACATATAGAAGTGTGTGTGTGTGTGTGTGTTCATTAACCTCCTCACAACATATAGGCTAAGCTTCATTCAAGAGCATTAACATATCAAAGATAAGAGTGGAGACCCATTAGATGGTTATGGAAATTATATAAAGCTCAAGGGATTAAGATAACACACACTTAATACACTACATGATTATATCACATATTTCTGCACCCCCCAAATAGGGATGGAACTACTCACACATATTTAAACTAACTACTCTTACAAAATGAAGCATTATACTGAAATGAAACTACACTAATCAAGCAAGAAATATTAAAGAAGCATAAAACAAAACAAACAAGTAAGCATGCATATGAAAGGAAATTAAACTAAGAGAGAAACAACACAATTAAAGGAAAATATCTATTATTAACTCACTCAATTACAAGTAGCCCTTCCTCCACCAGAGTTTTGCTTCAAGGCTTCACTCTTAGTAGGGAAGATGGCCACCAAAGAGAGAGATGGATACAATGGAAGGTGAAGAGTTCTATTTATAAGCATGGAAAAAGCTAATCCGGGACAATCCCCCGATGTGGGACTAAACCAATACCAAAAATAGCCTAAACAAATATTAATACAAGTCCAGGAAAAATCTTAATGGATTTGGGATGATCCAGACCGCCAATTGGCAGTCTATAAGGCCTAGATCCGTCTGCTTTTTGTGTTGGGCTTTGCTTGAAGCATTTCTTGGTCTTGGATGCATCTACTTGGTTTGTTGGAGCTCCGGCCCGAATCGAATTGCCAAAATACTCCCCATGATGGTGTGGAGTTTTCTGTTTTGCTCTTAGGTCCTTCAGTCTTACGATCAGGTCCTTCTCCCTTGCATCTTAGTCCCCAGGTCTCATAATTAAGTCTTTTTTACTGCTTTTGGGTCCTTTCATGGCTCTTTTCTTCAAACCTCTTTATTTCTGGAAACTAAACATAAAACTCGTCATGTAGCATTGCTTAGGTGTAAGATAATGGATATAAGATACAAATATGAGCATGAAATGATGTCAATCAGTATTCCACAAGAACCCTCTCCATTTCTCCCCACTCTACCCGAACATCTACCCAACTTGGATAGGAGAAATCTAGACTAACCTCAACATAAACTCTTGCTTAAGTAAGTCTCCTCCCCGTGGTGGTATTATCATCATTGTAGAGAGGCTTTCCAAGCACACTCACGATATTGCTCAACATCATAGCCGACCAAAACTTGAGGTCCAACTCCGGTAAACAAATCGAAATAGGCATAATGACTATCCTTGCGCGCTTCATCACAACCTCGGGTGATGAAACTTGCACGACCAAGGGGGCACTTCAAATGAACCAAGACCCTCAATCAAGCACCCATTACCGGTTCTCCCTAAGAGTAAACTGGAATAACAAAAAATCTTGCTTCCGGCGAAGCACTTCCAAACCACCCACTAAACCCCTATAATTTGTGGACGTGTTTCTCCAATGTGGGTAGATGAGGCTTGAAATCAATGAAGTAGCCAAGTAAAACTTTGTCCCACATTTTAAGTTCTTCACACACATCCACCTTGGAATAAACCGCGACCTTCTCTCCCCTATCTCCTCTGTCTCAACAAAGGAGAGTGTTGTTGCCGCCCTTGCTTCGGATTGGAAGAGGTCCGACTACCTCTTTTCACCCAATTGCAAAGAACTAGTTGTAGGAACCATTTTGATGACCAAATCAAGACGTTTGGTGGAAGAAAAGAGGTTTAGACCCTAGGAAACCCTAGGAACCCCCATGCTTTTCCCAGAGCTTCTCTCTCCTAATTTCTTTTTTCTCTAACCTTTCGTAGCTTATATCAACTCGAAATCATATACCTTTTCTACAGCAAATGAGAAGTTCATTGAAATCTGCATTCTCAATGAAAGATATGGGTGTGGCTCAATACATCTTTGGAAAATCAAGATATATATAGAGATAGATCCCGTAGACTCATTGGACTAAGTCAATGTACATACATTTAGAAGGTCTTGGTGACATTCAACATGAACAACTACAAAAAGGTTAATGTGCCAATGAGTATGGGTGTGCAACTCAAGAAGTCTCACGTGTTGAATCATGTAAAGAGTTGGAGTACCAGATAGATATACCTTCTGCTTCAGCAATAAGATCAATCATGTAGGTGATGGCTTGCACAAGACCCGATGTCGTATATGCTTTAACCATGACGAGTCATCACGAATTCAACGCAGATCCTGAGTATTGGACTACGGTCAAGAATATTCTAAGGTACCTTAACCGGACCAAAGATAAGTTTCTTGTTTATGGAGGAGTGTGGTGGAGTCGTGAGTTAGCGTAGGTTGAAGCAAACCACTACTGTCAACTCAACCACCGCTTCCAAAGAAATGGTTGTCGTTGAAGTTAGCTTGGAAGGAGTGTGGATTGAGAAGTTCCTTGAAGAGCTTGGAGTTGTTCCCTCGAGCGAGGGACCCATAGAGTTATTTCACGATAATATTGCATCTATCTCGCAATTCAAGGATCCTAAATCCCATCACAAAGTGAAGTACATGGATCGCAAGTATTTTATCACACGTGACTTCATCGACGAAGGAAAAATAAATTTATTATGGGTGGACACGAATAGCAACACAACTGATCCATTCACCAAACCCTTGTCTCAAGCCAAAGGCGAAATGCATTTCGAGTCCATAGGTATGAAGAACCATGTGTAGTGGCTTGATTAGTGATTTGAGAGGGTTGCCCTAGTTATTATTATTTTATACATTGAGAATGTATATAAAAGAACACTTTGATAACAAGTGGGAGATTGAAGGGATGTGTTCTAAAAGTATTCTTTTATATGTCATTGTTATGAATTGAATGTGCAAACATTTTGTTCCTTGATTAATGTTTTCTTCTTTTGGAAGTGTTGAGAAAGAGGCTCTTGGTCCTTAACAGTAGAACTCTATAAGATAATGGTTTACATAAATGAAAAGTTAATCACAATCATGGTAATTGACATGGAACATTAATTACCGTGATAAGATTGTCATGTTGGTTAAAAAGTATTGTACCGCTACAAATATTTAACGACAAGAGCATATAAAAGCGGAAAATTGTCACTTTTATATATTGAATAGACCTAGCAAGTGAAACATTATGGAATTGTGTCATTCATGTTTCACTGTGTCTTGAATCCTAAGATATGATATTTATGTCTTGTCACATAGGAAGTGTTTAAGTTGATCATTGTCAAAAGCTGTCATTGAGTATAGTGATAAAGGCAATGGTTGGTTAAACATGACTTATGCTGAAAAATATAGTTATTCAAAAGATTACCATTGCGCCTCTTGTTTAATCGTTTTAAATACCGCAATTCCACAACCGCATTGAAGCGGTGGCAAATACGGGTCGATCCACAAGGAGATGTGTAGACTCTGGTTTGTTCGAAGGCAAGTGGGAAAAGATGGGAATAAGTTGTGATTACACTAAACTAGACTAACTACACTAAACGAGTAAGCATCAAACAAGGAAAACGAAAGCGAGGGAAATTGAAAGCTGGAAATCAGAAATGGAAAACCCCTAAGGGGTGGAGTGTGTGCACACATGTAAAAAGATGGTGAAGAATGCATTCTATAGGCACAAATGTAGGTAGTGTTTTCATGCATAGGAAGTGTCTAAAGGTTATGGCAAAACCTATCAATCCATTCACTAACCTAGTTGATTAACATTCATATACACAAGCTAGTTATTTCAGAACCTAAACAAGCATGGGAGGTGTCTAAGATGTGTGACAAAACCCATCAAGTGTAGTATTCTACTCTAAGAAGCAAACATACATTCACATTTATCAATACAATCAAAATATAAAGCATTCATACCCATCTTTTAATGCATGTATGAACATCATCTCTACCCCCCAAATGGGAATGGAACTACTCACTACTCATTATTCTAACAATTAAACTAGAGAAGAAAGGAAACATTCTAACTACTCTAGCCTACAATCAAAGAAATAAAACTAAGCTAAGCATGCATAAAGAAACAACATAAGAACAAAACAATGGAAATTTATTTTATTAAATGAGTCACATCACTAGCAACATTCTTCTCCACCTTGAGATTTTGCTCGAAGGCTTACTCCAAGTAGAGAGAATACCACCAAGCAATGGCTGATTACAATAGAAGGTGAAGAGTTCTATTTATAGCCATAGAAAAAGGTAATCCGGGACAATCCTCCGGTATTGGACTAAAACAATACCAGAAATAGACTAAATACACACTAATACACGCCCCACATAAATCGTAGAGGATCCGGACCAAAGGAGACCGCCAATTGGTGGTCTACATTGTTCTGATTGCTCTGGATGTTCTTCTGGGCTTTTCTGAATGGCTTGCCATCTCTTTGATGCATCTACTTCGCTTGTTGGAGCTCTGACACGAATAGACTAAACACATACCTAATAGATTACATGATCATATCACATATTTCTCCACCCCCCAAATGGGAATGGAACTACTCACTACTCATTACACTCACTACATTTACAAAATGAAACATTATACTGAAAGGAAATTCAACTAACTAAGCAAGAAAGGAATATAAAAGAAACTAATTGAAATGAACATAAAACTAAAGAGACATGCAAAAATTAAAACACAAGATTTAAAGAAACTAAAAACAATTATTTTATTAACAATGACTCACATTGAAGGTAGCATTCTTCTCCACCTTGAGTTTTGCTTCAAGGCTTACTCCAAGTAGAGACAATGCCACCAAGCAATGGGTATAATACAATGGAGGAGGAGTTCTATTTATAACCATAGAAAAAGGTAATACGGGACAATCCCCCGGTATGTGACTAAACAAATACCAGAAATAGACTAAATACACAATAATACACGCCCCACATAAATCATAGCGGATCCGGACCAAAAGTGACCGCAAATTAGCGGTCTACAGTGTTCTGATCACTCTGGATGTTCTTCTGGGCTTTTCTGGATGTATTTGTTGGTCTTTGATGCATCTACTTCACTTGGAGCTCCAACCCGAATAGAATTTCCAAAATACTCCCCATGATGGTGTGGAGTATTCTTGTTTGCTCATTTGTCCTTCTATCTTGCATTCAGGTCCTTCTATCTTGCATCTTAGTCGTCGAGTCTCTCAACTCAGTCCTTTTTCCTCCTTATAGGTCCTTTTAGAGTCTCTCCTTCTCAAACCTACTTATTCCTGAAAACTAAACATTAAACTCGTTACATAGCATTGTTTGGGTGAAAGATAATGGATATAAGACACAAAGATATGGATGAAATGATGTCAATCAAATACCCCCACACCTAACTTTTGCTAGTCTCGAGCAAAACAAAGAAAGAGAAAAATAAACGAAAGGAAAAAGCATACGAAAAACAGGGAAATCCTAACTCACTTTCGTAGGAATCATGGTTGCACTTAGCACGTGAAAGAAGCTGTTAAACCTGTTTTTCGCCAAGGAGGAGTGTAGTCTCCTGAGGGTTTTCAGCAGATATACCACAAAATCCGAATAGATGCATTATTCAATCTAGAAACTCGACTCGATGGACTTATTTTTATCGATCATTGGACGCGGTAATCCTACGGGTCGACTCTATATAGGTAATCAGTCCACACACCTAGCCTAATGAATCATTCGTGAAAGTTAATTAAGGACTTAAGTGAAAGACATGGACAACCTCAACCTCCTCAAGTGATAGAAAGTGTAAAGTCCATTAAGGTTCTTATTTGCATAACCATTTTTTTCTTTTTGTTTTTTTTCTTATTATTATTTTTTTTCTTTTCTTTTTATTAGTTGGAGCTTCATTCTCTGAGGGTCAGGTTTCGTGCATCATTGCCTATGAGCACTTACACTATCACGTACACCTTTCCCTAAATCTCCACATATGGCAATCCCTACGACCCGTGTAACGAGAATTCGGTCGGCGCATCCCAAGTCAAATGACTCGAAAGCACCAGGCACAAAGTCTTCCTCAGACCTACTTTCCCGAGTGATATGAGCCGTGCGAGAAGAGAGAACACCTACTCACTTATTTCTTATCTACACATGAACCAAAACCCCTACACTTAATGTCTCACAACAATATTTAAAAGGTCCTTGACTACTACAAACTTCTTTAAATTAACAAACAGGAATTATTGACTCACTATGTTCAAGGAGGACTTCTTTAAATGTCTGAGCAATGAAACCCTATGATTACTCATTCCAAGGGAAAACTGGGGTGCATCCAAACGAATAGATAAGTCCTAAAGCCACTGTACTAAATATCCTAATGCATCAAGTTCAAGACAATTTTGGGAGCTTTCTTTTTACTTTGCCTGTCAACGGTTTTGCACATGCTAAACACACACAAAACCCACAAAACATTTTCTTTCGCAAACACATGAAGATATTTGAAAGAAATGTGCAAATTTTAAATCACTAGGCAAGCAAAAGAAGACAAGTCACCCAAGGATCATGACAAGCAGATATATCGATATTAAATGCAGCACACTGACATGACCCTATCAATGCACAAAAAAGAAAACAAAATCAAAGGAAAAGACTCGACTTTGTACACACGTAAAACACCCCCCCATACCTACTTCATGCATTGTCGTCAATGAATGTGAGCAAGATACTACATGAATTTATGCAGGAAAAAGGAAAGATCTCACCAATATGAAGCGCAAAAGGAAGTTCAAGGTTATGTTGATAGACAAAAACCCGAATTCCCTCAGAACCTGTGAGATGCTAAAGAAGGGATACAAATATGTGAAAGAAATGGGGCCCAAATACACAAGTGTTGGGGCCCACAACAATCAATGCTCGCTCATGGAGTCTTTTATTGTACTTTTTTTAATATAACTATGTACAAACATAAGTTCCCATCTTCATTTGTCAAAAGACATCAAATGGGAATCTAAAAAGTGGGTCAATGCACTTGTAAAGGGAATATGACACAACGCGGGGCCAAAATACTCATATTTGGGCCCCCTCCACAAAGAGTACAAGATAAAAAGAGAGGTTCATGAATTAGACGCAAAGGAGTCTCATTCAAAGGATCAAACTGAAAGAGCTTGAACCTGTAAAGAGTTTGGGAAATAAGGGGCAACGGAAGAAGACTTTCTCCCATTCCAGTACTCAAGTTATGATCGTCAATCCAAACTCTCCAACCAACAGGCTGGTGCGTCGGAACGAGGTCAAGAACCTCGTTAGGCATGTCCAACTCACCAGGCGAACAAAAAGTGGGTCTCATACCCAAAGTATCCTCCAAGGAACTCCTAATACCCTCATTAGCAATGTAGTTGTTTGATGTTCTATCAATTCCAAGATGATCAGGAACAATAGTGAGAGGCAAACTCTCATCAGGTTGTTTGAAATTGAGGGTAATGGGGAGCTCTTGCTCCACCAGAGGTGAGTCCTTAAGAGGCACAACATGTAGATCATGTGGCTCAGGGGCCACAGGACAAAAAAGTGCGGCACAATCCTGTGCCGACTCATAATGAAGTTGGTCCATTTTATTCTGAATTTGGATCGAATCCCCCACAGTGTGATCGTGAATTGAAACCCCAAGTCCCTCAGACTGACTAGGAGTTTGACTCTGAAAGATTGTGCTTTGAATTTGTGAATGTGGTGGTGGTTCGATATCAAAAGATGAATCATCGTGTTGACAAGAAATGTCACCCTGCTCACGTTTACTTAATTGTTGTGTAATTTGACTCACATACATTTCCATAGTTTGGGGTCAACTGTGAGGTTCATGTCAGAGGTTGGGAAATGGATAGGTTGGGTGGTGATGGGCTGAGAATGAGTCCAATGATTGGTCATGGGGTGTTGGTATAATTCAGGATATTCAGAAGGAGGATACTAGGTGAGAATGATGTATAAGAATTTGAATAAGAATTGTCTCCCCACGAATCCATCCCTCTCGGGTTTTAGGCGGATGCGTAATTGTAATATTGAGCATTTTGGGAAAACGTATGCTCATACGCAGGCTCTGGGGGAACATAAGAACATTCCCCGATAACATGACCACTCAACCCACACCAATCACACAGTACAACTACTGGAGCCACCGGTGCACTCATGTCATCTACGACATGCATGAAAGAGGCCAAAGGTTCTTGCAACGTCTCAATTGGAGAACCAACATACGATCCGACGTACCTAGATGGTGGTCTAGCAGTTGGTGTCTCTCTCATATTACCCAAATATGAAGATTGCTTAGTCAAACAATGAAGATTGTACCAACCATAGAGGGTGTTTGTCTAAGGCACCCCAAGATCCATGGGTCCGGAGTACCAGGGAGAATTGTCCTGGTCCCAACAATGATATGGATGGTCACTCATGTAACCATCCATCTCGACAAAGAACTCTCGAGTCGATCAATCTCACCACCACGAGGCCAAACTCGCAAAAGTGCTCAACCCGACCCTAAAACGCTAACAGAGAGTGTAAAGAGGAGGAGACTAGAACGTAGAAGTAGGTGAGAAGAAGATGACTCAGAGGAGAAGGGAAGAATCCCTAGAGCTAGTGTGGGTAATGGGAGAAGGTAGAAGCCTAATCTAGCAAGCACGGCTTGATTGATCGTTTTATATTAACCGCAAGTGCACGGCCGCGTTGAAGCGGTGGCAAATACGGGTCGTCCACTGGGAGGTGTGTCGACACTTGGTTTGTTCGAAGGCGAGAGGTAAAGAAAGGTAAGAAAGGTTGGTTACACTAAACTACACTAAAATGCAAAAAGGAAATGAAGATAAGCAATAAACTAAGCCCCAAAGGGGGTAGAGAAATAATGTGAACATAAAGAAGTGTGTGTGTGTTCATTAAGCTCCTCACAACATGTAGTACATGAAATCATAAAACTACATCCAACTTTGCCTCTACATGAATTAAGATAAGACTACATCATTAAAACATACAAGACAGTAATTGGAATGAAGCTACATGAACTCAAGTATAAAGACTATACCCTACTATGCCTCTACATGAATTAAGATTTCACTACATCATTAAAACATACAAGACATTAGCTAAGGTAAAGGCAACAAGAGTACATACACTACAAATTGTGTTTCCAATATTAACTTCATCCATATCCTAACCTTATCATTCCCCATAAAGTAGGTCCACTAATAAAAGCATAAGCTAAGCTTCATTCAAAAGCATTAGCATATCAAAGATAACAGTGAAAACCCATTAGATGGTTATGGAAATCATATAAAGCTCAAGGGATAAAGATAACACACACTTACTACACTACATGATTATATCACATATTTCTCCACTCCCCAAATAGGGATGGAACTACTCACTACTCATTACACTACTGATTAGATTAAGTAAAGAAAACATTTAACTAAGATACTAAAATTACTAAACAAGAGATTAAACAAAGTAAAGCAACCCACACAAAACAAGCAACATAACAAAACAAGATTAAAAGAAACAAATAAACTTTTATTAACAATGACTCACATTGAAGGCAACATTCTTCTCCACCTTGAGTATTTGCTTCAAGGCTCACTCCTTAGTAGAGAGAATGCCACCAAACAATGGGTGATTACAATGGAAGGTGAAGGGTTCTATTTATAAGCATGGAAAAAGATAATCGGGGACAATCCCCCGATGTGGGACTAAACCAATACCAAAAATAGACTAAGAATACACTAATACAAGCCCAGCACAAATCTTAGCGGATCTGGAGACATATGGACCGCGAATTAGCGGTCCAAGACCGCCAATTGGCGGTCTATAAGCTTTGGATTCATCTGGGATTTGTTGTTGGCTTTGCTGGTGGTCTTTGTTGGTCCTGGATGCATCTACTTGGTTTGTTGGAGCTCCGACCCGAATCGAATTGCGAAAATACTCCCCATGATGGTGTGGAGTTTCCTGGTTTGCTCTTAGGTCTTTCGGTCTTACGATCAGGTCCTTCTCCCTTGCATCTTAGTCCCCAGGCCTCACAATTAAGTCCTTTTTCCTGCTTTTGGGTCCTTTCATGGCTCTTCCCTTCAAACCTCTTTATTTATGAAAACTAAACATAAAACTCGTCACGTAGCATTGCTTAGGTGTAAGATAATGGATATAAGATACAAATATAAGCATGAAATGATGTCAATCAAATACCGCCACACCTAAGTTTTTGCTAGTCCCGAGCAAAACAAAGAAAGAGAAAAGCAAACAAACAAAAAAAACAAGAAATCCTAACTCACTTTCGTAGGAATCACGGTTGCACTTAGCACGTGCAACAAGCCGTTAAACCTCTTTGTTGCCAAGGAGGAGGAGTGTTGTCTCCTGAGGATTTTCAGCGGATATACCCACAAAATCCGAACAAGATGCATTATTCAATCTAGACCTCGACTAGTTGGAAATATTTTGTCGATCAATGGACGCGGTAATCCTACGGGCCGACTCTATATAGGTAATCAGTCCACACCTAGCCTAATAAACCATTCGTGCAAGTTAAATAAGAACTTAAGTGAAAGACATGGACAACCTCAAGATCCTCAAGTGATACAAAGTGTAAGGTCCATTAAGGTTCTTATTTGCATTACAATATTTTTTTTCTTTTTGTTTCTTTTCACAATTTTTTTTCTTTTTATTAGTTGGAGCTTCGTTCTCCCAGGGTCAGGTTTCGTGCATCATTGCCCATGAGGACTTACACTATCACGTACACCTTTCCCCAAATCTCCACATAGGGCAATCCCTACCACCCGTGTAACGGGAGTTCGGTCGGCGCATCCCAAGTCAGATGACTCGAAAGCACCAGGCACAAAGTCCTCTCAGACCTACTTTCCCGAGTGATAGGAGCCGTGCGAGAAGAGAGAACATCTACTCACTTATTTCTTATCTACACATGAACCAAAACCCTTACACTAATGTCTCACAACAAGATTAAGAGGGTCCTTGACTACAACAAACTTCCTAAATTAACAAACATGAATTATTGACTCACTAGGTTTAGGTTGGACTTCTTTGAATGTTTGAGCACTGAAACCCTATGATTACTCACCCCCAAAGGAAAACAGGGGTGCATCCTAACGACTCGATAAATCCTAAAGCCACGTACTAGATATTCTAATGCATCAAGTTCAAGACAATTTTGGGAGCTTTCTTTTTACTTTGCCTCTCAACGGTTTTGCACATGCTAAACACACGCAAAACCCAAAAAACATTTTCTTTCGAAAACACATGAATATTTTGAAAGAAATTTGAAAATTTTGAAGCACTAGGCAAGCAAAAGAAGACAAGTCACCCAAGGATCATGGCAAGTAGATATATCGATATTAAATGCAGCACACTAACATGACCCTAAAAAGGCAAACAAAAGAAAACAAAATCAAAAGAAAAGACTCGACTATGTACACACGTAAAACACCCCCCACACCTACTTCATGCATTGTCCTCAATGAATGTGAGCAAGATACTACATGGATTTATGCATGAAAAAGGAGAGATCTCACCAACATGAAGTACAAAGGGAAGTTCAAGGTCATGTTGATGGACACAAACCCGAATTCCCTCAAAACCTGTGAGATGCTAAGGAAGGGATACAAATACGTCAAAGAATTGGGGCCCAAACACTCAAGGGTTGGGGCTCACAACAATCGATGCTCACTGAAGGAGTCTTTTATTGTACTTTTTTTTCTTTTTTTCTCTTTTTTTTATATAACTATGTACAAACATAAGTTCCCATCTTCATTTGTCAAAAGACATCAAATGGAAACCTCAAGAGTGGGTCAATGCACTTGGAAAGGGAACATGACACCACGTGGGGCTAGAATACTCATGCGTGGGCCCCTTCACAAAGAGCACCAGATGAAATGAGAGGTTCGTGAATTGGACGCAAAGGCGTCTCATTCAAAGGATCAAACTGAAAGAGCTTGAACCTCTCAATAGTGTGGGAAATGAGGGGCAACGGAAGAAGAGTTTCTCCTGTTGCGCTGCTGAAGTTATGATCGTCAATCAAAACTCTCCAACCAACAGGCTGGTGCGTCGGAACGAGGTCAAGAACCTCGTTAGGAAAATCCGACACACCAGGCGAACAAACAGTGGGTCTCATACCCAAGGTATCCTCCAAGGAACTCCTAATACCCTCATGAGCAATGTAGTTGTTTGATGTTCCATCATTTCCAAGATGATCAGGAACAATAGTGAGAGACAAATTCTCATCAGGTCATATGAGATTAAGGGTACTAGGGAGCTCTTGCTCCACCAAAGGTGAGTCCTTAGGATGTACAAAAATAAGATCATGTGGCTCAAGTGCCACGAGACAAAAAGGTAAGGCACAATCCTGTGCCGACTCATAATAGAATTGGTCCAAGCTATTCTCAATTTGATTCGAATCCTCCACTAAGTGATCGTGAATTGAAACCCCAAGTCCCTCAGACTGACTAGGAGTTTGACTTTGAAAGGTTGTGCTTTGAATTTGTGGATGTGGTGGTGGTTCGATATCAAAAGAAGAATCCTCATGTTGACATGAAATGTCACTCTCCTCACGTTCACGTAATTGCTGCGACATTTGACTCACTTGCAGTGCCATATTTTGTATGGACTGTTGAGTGGTTTCCATGAACCTAAGGAAAGTTTTTTTCAAGGAATCAGGTATGCGGTCAACGATGAGGTCCAAGTCAGAGCTTGGGAAATTTTGAGGTTGGGTGTTGATTGGCTGAGAATGAGTCCAATGATTTGGAGTGGGGTGTTGGTAGAATTCTGGGTATTCGGGAGGAGGATACTTTGGTGGAAATGAAGTATAAGAATTTGAATACGAATTGTCTCCCCACGAATCCATCACTCTCAGATTGTACGCGGATGCGTAATTGTCATAATGAGCATTTTGGGAAAATGTATGCTCATACTCAGGCTCTGGGGGAACATAAGGACATTCCCCGAAATCATGACTACTCAACCCACAATAGTGACACGGTACGGCTACTGGAGCCACCGGTGCACCCATGTCATCTACCACATGCATGAAAGAGGCCAAAGGTTCTTGTAATGTCTCAGTTTGATGACCAACATATGATCTGACGTAACTAGATGGTGGTCTAGCAGTCGGTGCCTCTCTCATGTTACCCCAATATGAAGATTGCTCAGTCACACAATGAGGATTATCCCAACCATACGGGGTGTTAGTCTGAGCCACCCCAGGTTGCATGGGTCCGGAGTACCAGGGAGAATCATCCTGGTCCCAACAATGATATGGATGGTCGCCCATGTAACCATCCATATCAACAAACAACTCTCGAGTCGACCACTCTCACCACCACGAGACTAAGCTCGCAAAAAGTGCTCGACTCGACCCTAAAACGTTACCAGAGAGTGTAAAGGGGAGGAGACTATAACGTAGAAGAAGGTGAGAAGAAGATGACTCAGAGGAGAAGGGAAGAATCCCTAAAGCTAGCGTGGGTAGAGGGATCAGGAAGAAGCCTAACTAGCAAACACAGCTCAAACAATGTAAGGCAATGGGTCCTTAAGCTAGACGACGCCTAACTTCGAGGTCACTAGCCTCGACATGCCTCACCTCCCTACAACGAGGACCACAATGCCCAGCAAGTGATACCAGATCCGGAGATCCAGTACCTCCTACTATCGACAAGGTAGGCAACGCCGATCAGGTCATGACGGTCTCGACTAGATTACTCTCCTAGTGCGTCCGAATTCCTTAGGGCCAATGTCTACTTGCTTTTAGTTAAGGCTTTATTACGAGTGATTTTTGGGGCCAAGGAAAGGGTGATGAAATCCCCCACCTTATCTTTTATGGGACAGCCCCTACTTAGTAGCGATTTGATCCTAGATCTAGCAATCAATCGCTCCAATCAAACGCTCTCTCACTCTTCTCCTGATGCAATTCCTACTAACTAATGCATGGGCATACGAGATGCATGAATGAGTGTAGGAAATGCGTACCTCACGCCAGCACTCAACAACTGAAAATAAAGCTAAAAGAAAAGACAACTATATGCCTAAGTCAATACATGATGCGTGACCTAAACAAGTAAGAACGTCTAGTCTTTTGCTTTTGATTTTAGGGCCAAGTTGATTAATGGGGGAGTGATTAATGATCTGGGAGCAAACCAGAAGTCATAGCATGCAAAATAGGGCTCCCAGATAACACAAATTACAGCACTAACTAACAGTAAAAATTTCAAGGCCAGAAACTCTCACCAGGCCGCCAATTGGCGGTCTGTTTAGCTCTTCTGTTCCCCAAATTTCTGCAGTAGCCTCCCCTTGTTCTGATGGTTCCCTGAAACTAAGACAAACTGAAAACAAAAAATTAAAAACCCCTCGAATCGTCCAAACCAACGTCTGGACAGAGCACCTCCCCGGCAACGGCGCCAAAAACTTGATTGATCGTTTTATATTAACCGCAAGTGCACGGCCGCATTGAAGCGGTGGCAAATACGGGTCGTCCACTGGGAGGTGTGTCGACACTTGGTTTGTTCGAAGGCGAGAGGTAAAGAAAGGGAAGAAATGTTGGTTACACTAAAGTACACTAAGATGCAAAAAAGAAATGAAGATAAGCAATAAACTAAGCCCCAAAGGGGGTAGAGAAATAATGTGAACATAAAGAAGTGTGTGTGTGTTCATTAAGCTCCTCACAACATGTAGTGCATGAAATCATAAAACTACATCCAACTTTGCCTCTACATGAATTAAGATAAGACTACATCATTAAAACATACAAGACAATAATTGGAATGAAGCTACATGAACTCAAGTATAAAGACTATACCCTACTATGCCTCTACATGAATTAAGATTTCACTACATCATTAAAACATACAAGACATTAGCTAAGGTAAAGGCAACAAGAGTACATACACTACAAATTGTGTTTCCAATATTAACTTCATCCATATCCTAACCTTATCATTCCCCATAAAGTAGGTCCACTAATCAAAGCATAAGCTAAGATTCATTCAAGAGCATTAGCATATCAAAGATAAGAGTGAAAACCCATTAGATGGTTATGGAAATCATATAAAGCTCAAGGGATAAAGATAACACACACTTAATACACTACATGATTATATCACATATTTCTCCACTCCCCAAATGGGGATGGAACTACTCACTACTCATTACACTACTGATTAGACTAAGTAAAGAAAACATTTAACTAAGATACTAAAATTACTAAACAAGAGATTAAACAAAGTAAAGCAACCCACACAAAACAAGCAACATAACAAAACAAGATTAAAAGAAACAAATAAACGTTTATTAACAATGACTCACATTGAAGGCAGCATTCTTCTCCACCTTGAGTTATTGCTTCAAGGCTCACTCCTTAGTAGAGAGAATGCCACCAAACAATGGGTGATTACAATGGAAGGTGAAGGATTCTATTTATAAGCATGGAAAAAGCTAATCGGGGACAATCCCCCGATGTGGGACTAAACCAATACCACAAATAGACTAAGAATACACTAATACAAGCCCAGCACAAATCGTAGCGGATCTGGAGACATATGGACCGCCAATTAGCGGTCCAAGACCGCCAATTGGCGGTCTATAAGCTTTGGATTCATCTGGGATTTGTTGTGGGCTTTGCTGGTGGTCTTTGTTGGTCCTGGATGCATCTACTTGGTTTGTTGGAGCTTCGACCCGAATCGAATTGCCAAAATACTCCCCATGATGGTGTGGAGTTTCCTGGTTTGCTCTTAGGTCTTTCGGTCTTACGATTAGGTCATTCTCCCTTGCATCTTAGTCCCCAGGTCTCACAATTAAGTCATTTTTCCTGCTTTTGGGTCCTTTCATGGCTCTTCTCTTCAAACCTCTTTATTTCTGAAAACTAAACATAAAACTCGTCACGTAGCATTGCTTAGGTGTAAGATAATGGTTATAAGATACAAATATAAGCATGAAATGATGTCAATCACGGCTCAAACAACTTAAGGCTATGGGTCCTTAGGCTAGACAACACCTAACTTCGAGGTCACTAGTCTCGACACGCCTCACCTCCCTACAACAAAGACCACAATGCCCAACAAGTGATACCAAATCCGGAGATCTAGTACCTCCTACTATCGACAATGCAGGCGACGTCGATCAGGTCATGACGGTCTCAACTAGATCACTCTCTTAGTGCGTCCGAATTCCTTAGGGTCAGTGTGCTTTTTGGGGCTAAGGGAGGGGTGATGAAATCCCTGTAGGATCGTGTGGGTTATGGGTCCACAATTAAGGCTAATTAACAAATTTAATCCAAAACAAACTCTACTTGCAAGTCAAAAGATGATGCAGCGGAATTTAAAACAAATACAAGCAAGCAGGGAATAGAAAATGCAAACCACAATCACACGGGGGATTTTATAGAGGTTCGGCACCCCAGCCGGGTCCTAGTCCTCTCTTGTAAGCTCCGCTCACGACTTCACTAACCACTCCCCGTTCCGGGCTGGGAGAGAACGACTTTACAAGTCTTCAAGCTCGCAAACAACCCTCGCCGAGCTTGGCTCCTCCTCTCACAATCCGTGAGGATCACTTCGGGCTCTCACCGAAGTCTCTACTCGTGTCTTGGGCTTTCACCAAGACCCTTGCTTCTTTCACAATGGTTGAGTGAAACAACACTCTCTAAAATTGAGCACACTTGAGTAGAATATGGAATTGATCACTAAGTGTGGAAGGTTTGAGCGTTTGAGTGTGTTTAGCTTTCTCTCTAATGTTGGGGACAAATAGGTGTTGGAGAGATGTGTTAAAATGTGTTTTACATCTCTATTTATAAGCTCTAAAAGAGTTATAGCTGTTGGGATTGATTGGGTAAGAGTTGGTGTAGGATACACAAAACAGAAACCTGCAGAACCCAATTCTGCCTAAAAACGGTCGACCGAATTTGGTATTCCGTTCGACCGTTTGGTCAAAATCCAGCATTGACTTAAGTTCACTTAAGTTAACGGTCGAACGGGCTCAGGGGATCGGTCAACCGAATTAGTCCAGGCACTTCTGGGAGACCAAATTGTGTTGGTTCGGTCGACCGTTAGGAAAGTTTCGGTCGACCGGATGTTTGGAAATTTGGGGTATTTGGGAATAATACGAATACGACCGTTGGGTATAATATGACAAAACAAACGGTCTGAAAAAATGTGTAAACGGTCGAACGGAAAGCTTTCAACGGTCGACCGTTTTGGTCCAGGCAGTTCAAGTTTTGTTTAGGTGTTTTCCGGTTCTAGTTTGGATGATCTATTGAAGTCCAAATTATGTGAAATTTTGTGTGTGACTTCTATAGGGAACCTAGTGTGTGGTTGATTAGTTTTTAGCACAAGTATGCTCAATTACACAAGGTTCCTAAATACTCAAAGAAATACAAAATACATGTCTTCAAATGAGCTTGATTACATGTCTTGACTTGATTTCCTTTCTTCCTTGAGTCTTGATCACCTGTAGAGGTTAGCACAAAGCAATATATATATGCAATGCAATATGTGTGCTACTCTACATGATTATAATTAAGATTAGATTGAATAAATCATCAAAACATAGATTAAGGCCAAAAAGCCAACAATCTCCCCCTTTTTGATGATGGCAACCTATATCTTAACTATATCTTAATACATGGAATTTGTATTTGTAAACTATGAATAATAATGCTCCCCCTATTGATGTGCATAGTTTTTGTTCAATTTGATTACAAAATTCCAAGTAACCCCCTTAATTATCTCTCCCCCTTTGACATCCATCAAAAACAAAAATAATATGATTTTAAGCATAGAATTTGGATGTCTTGTAATGAAGTTGCTCCCCCTAAATTTTGCACTTTATTACTCTAATAAAAGATATAACAATTAAGCTCCCCCTATCAATAAGACTAGATGGAAACTATGAGTATGATTCAATTTAAGTTCAATTTAGTTTCAATATAAGCCTTATTCTAACATCCATTCAAAATTTGACACTTATAATCAATGGATGTGATATATGATTTGCAATGAATAGGGTAAAAGATATCTCAATTAAGCATATAAAACCTAGACTAGAACCAATTTGATTGAAAAGGTATAGAGGATAAGAAATTATACCAACTTGAAGCTTGAATTGGTTCCAATCTTATTTGGTGATGCAACCGGATTTGAATTTGACTCTTGAGCTCACCCGGTCACCACCAATCTCCTCCTCAAGCTCCTACAAGTGTAGACTTTGGTACCCATTTTTGCTTGGGTCCATTAAGTTTAGCTTTTGGTACCCAAATCCAAGTTGATTTTGGTACCTCTACACTAGTTTTTCTCTTCATGGCAAAATTATGTTTAACATTAATTTGAATAGGAAAGTTTTTAACATAAAAATTGTTTTTATTGCCATGTGTGAACTTATGCAATTTATTTGACAAATTTTCATTTAAGGCATTAAGTTCATTGTTTTTAGTTGCTAGAGATTCATTTAAGCAATTTAGATTTTTAATCATAGAGTTATGCTTTTCATTCATGTTAAGCATGTGAATCTCTAAGTTTGCAACCTTTTCATTCATGCAATTCAAGTCATGTAATAATTCCTTGCTTTCTAAGTGAGATTTATCAAGTTTAATAAGCAAGTCATTATTGTCAATTTCTAGCATATGACTATCAATTGCATGAGATGAGGTTTTTTTAACATTTAAATTTTCTTCCTTCAAGCATGCATTCTCTAAAGTTAGAACTTCAATTTTAGCAAGCAAATCATTTTTATCATCAAAGATGGATGCATTTTGACACTCAAGATCATGAATTTGCTCATTTGCTAATTTGTTAGTCTTGTGAAGTTCTTTATATTTTTCAAATAATCTTTGAAATGCATTTTGTAGTTCATTAAAATGATGGGCATTATCTTTTGAACTACTACTTGAAGAAGAGCTAGAAGATACCTCATCTTCACTTTCTCCATCGGATGAGCTTGATGATGATGAAGATGTTGAGTTAATCACCACTTTCTTTGCTTGAGCTACATCCTTCGGATTTGCTTCTCCCTTTTTCCCGGTTGGTGAGTCTCCTTCACCAAAATTCTTTTCTAATGTTTGCCATATAGAATGAGCACTATCACATGAGCAAACAAGATTAAAAAGTTCATCTCCTAATGCACAAAATATAACATTCATAACCTTAGCATTTAGGGATGCATTTTTCTCATCTTCTAAACTCCATTTACTAAAATCATATCTAGGTGATTCATATGGAGTTTGAATCATGAACCACATGTTAATTTTCATGGATTTAATAAATGACATCATTTTACTTTTCCATAAAACAAAATTATTTCCATCAAAGTATGGTGGTTTACAAGATTCTAAAGGTGTGGATGCATTAAGAGCCATGTTAATTTATCGGTTAAGAACAAAATTAACGAACGAGGCTCTGATACCAAATGTAGGATCGTGTGGGTTATGGGTCCACAATTAAGGCTAATTAACAAATTTAATCCAAAACAAACTCTACTTGCAAGTCAAAAGATGATGCAGCGGAATTTAAAACAAATACAAGCAAGTAGGGAATAGAAAATGCAAACCACAATCACACGGGGATTTTTATAGAGGTTCGGCACCCCACCCGGGTCCTAGTCCTCTCTTGTAAGCTCCGCTCGGATCACCGAGCTCCGCTCACGACTTCACTAACCACTCCCCGTTCCGGGCCGGGAGAGAACGCCTTTACAAGTCTTCAAGCTCGCGAACAACCCTCGCCGAGCTTGGCTCCTCCTCTCACAATCCGAGAGGATCACTTCGGGCTCTCACGGAAGTCTATACTCGTGTCTTGGGCTTTCACCAAGACCCTTGCTTCTTTCACAATGGTTGAGTGAAACAACACTCTCTAAACTTGAGCACACTTGAGTAGAATATGGAATTGATCACTAAGTGTGGAAGGTTTGAGCTTTTGAGTGTGTTTAGCTTTCTCTCTAATGTTGGGGACAAATAGGTGTTGGAGAGATGTGTTAAAATGTGTTTTACATCTCTATTTATAAGCTCCAAAAGAGTTATAGCCGTTGGGATTGATTGGGTAAGAGTTGGTGTAGGATACACAAAACAGAAACCTGCAGAACCCAATTCTGCCTAAAAACGGTCGACCGAATTTGGTATTCCGTTCGACCGTTTGGTCAAAATCCAGCTTTGACTTAAGTTCACTTAAGTTAACGGTCGAACGGGCTCAGGGGATCGGTCGACCGAATTAGTCCAGGCACTTCTGGGAGACCAAATTGTGTTGGTTCAGTCGACCGTTAGGAAAGTTTCGGTCGACCGGATGTTTGGAAATTTGGGGTATTTGGGAATAATACGAATACGACCGTTGGGTATAATAGGACAAAACAAACGGTCTGAAAAAATGTGTAAACGGTCGAACGGAAAGCTTTCAACGGTCGACCGTTTTGGTCCGGGCAGTTCAAGTTTTGTTTAGGTGTGTTCCGGTTCTAGTTTGGATGATCTATTGAAGTCCAAATTATGTGAAATTTTGTGTGTGACTTCTATAGGGAACCTAGTGTGTGGTTGAATAGTTTTTAGCTCAAGTATGCTCAATTACACAAGGTTCCTAAATACTCAAAGAAATACAAAATACATGTCTTCAAATAAGCTTGATTATATGTCTTGACTTGATTTCCTTTCTTCCTTGAGTCTTGATCACCTGTAGAGGTTAGCACAAAGCAATATATATATGCAATGCAATATGTGTGCTACTCTACATGATTATAATTAAGATTAGATTGAATAAATCATCAAAACATAGATTAAGGCCAAAAAGCCAACAATCCCCACCTTATCTTTGAAGACTATAGGTGATGCCCCTTAAATATATTTTCAAATCTTAGGCTAGCAAGCAACGCAACAAACAAGCACTCACCTCACTCTTGTCCCGATGCACCTTACTAACTAATGCATGCTTTAACCATGCCTGAATGAGAGAATGAGTGCATGTACCTCACACCAGCAATTGACAACTAGAATTTAACGAAAAGAAAAGACAAATGTGTGCAAGGTCTACAAATGATGCATGACCTAGATGGCAAGAAGTCTAATTTTTTGCTTTGAGTTTTATGGTCCAAGTTGTCTTAAAAGGGGAATTGATTAATCTGGGAGCTAACTATAGGTTGAAACATGACAAATTGAACTCCGAGACTACTACACTGAAACAACAAACCACCAGAACAACAATGGGAGAAAAATAAGCTCACCAGGCTGGCAATTGGCGGTATCAGACCGCTGATTGGCGGTCTAAAAGGCCATTCTCGGCTCACAATTTCTCCTGGTGTGTCCCCTTGATGCTCCAATGTCCCTGAAACAAAAAATAAACTAAAAACAAAATATTAAAATCATTCGAATCGTCCAAACCAGAGTCTGGACATAGCACCTCCCCGGCAATGGCGCGAAAAACTTGTTTATTCGTTTTAAAAACCGCAAGTCCACGACCGCGTTGAAGTAGTGGAAAATACAGGTCGATCCACAAGGAGATGTGTAGACTCTGGTTTGTTCGAAGGCATGTGGGAAAAGATGGGAATAAGTTGTGATTACACTAGACTAGACTAACTACACTAAATGAGTAAGCATCAAACAAGGAAAACGAAAGCGAGGGAAATTGAAAGTTGGAAATCAGAAAGAGAAAACCCCTAAGGGATGGAGTGTGTGCACACATGTAAAAAAATGGTGAAGAATGTAGGTAGTGTTTTCATGCATAGGAAGTGTCTAAAAGTTATGGCAAAACCTATCAATCCATTCACTAACCTAGTTGATTAACATTCATATACACAAGCTAGTTATTTCAGAACCTAAACATGCATGGGAGGTGTCTAAGATGTGTAGCAAAACCTATCAAGTGTAGTATTCTACTCTAAGAAGCAAGCATACATTCACATTTATCAATACAATCAAAATATAAAGCATTCATACCCATCTTTTAATGCATGTATGAACATCATCTCTACCCGCCAAATGGGAATGGAACTACTCACTAGTCATTATTCTAACAATTAAACTAGTGAAGAAAGGAAACATTCTAACTACTCTAGCCTACAATCAAAGAAATAAAACTAAGCTAAGCATGCATAAAGAAACAACATAAGAACAAAACAATGAAAAAATTATTTTATTAGATGACTCACATTGAAGGTAGCATGCTTCTCCACCTTGAGATTTTGCTCCAAGGCTTACTCGAAGTTGATAGAATGCCACCAAGCAATGGGTGAATACAATAGAAGGTGAAGAGTTCTATTTATAGCCATAGAAAAAGGTAATCCAGGAAAATCCCCCATTGTGGGACTAAGCAAATACAGTAAATAGACTAAATACACACTAATACACGTCCCACATAAATCTTAGCGGATTCGGACCAAAAGTGACCGCCAATTAGCGGTCTTGGACCACTAATTAGCGGTCTACAGTGTTCAAATCGCTCTGGATTTTGTTCGGGGCTTTTCTGGATGGCCTTGTTTGTCTTTGATGCATCTACCTTGCTTGCTGGAGCTCCGACCCGAATAGAATTGCCAAAATACTCCCCATGATGGTGTGGAGTATTCTTATTTGCTCATTTGTCCTTCTATCTTGCATCCAGGTCCTTCGATCTTGCATCTTAGTCCTCGAGTCTCTCAACTCAGTCATTTTTCCTTCTTTTAGGTCCTTTCATGCCTCTTCCCATCAAACCTCTTTATTTCAGAAATTCAAACATAAAGCTCATTACGTAGCATTACTTAGGTGAAAGATAATGGATATAAGATACAAATGTAAGCATGAAATAATGTCAATCACCTCTTTATTTAAGTGAGGATATTAGTGGGCCCCCTGATAAAGAAAACTTATAATGTGCACAGTGTGACTTGTGTTAAGTTACATATTTATAATTAGCTTGAGAGATCAAGAAATTAATAATATGCACATTTCTACTTTGTATAATATTCTTAATATCATGAGGTAAGGGATAGACACAAGTGATGTTCTTACATCACTAAGAGGATCGTGTTTTAGTTCGAGTGAAGAAGACATCTTTGCTAATTGGGTAACTATAATTTGTAGATAGATACAACGTATAGTTTGTGATATTAAGTGTTTAATATTGTCACCAATATAGCTTAGATCCTCCTATAGGTCACACCACAAAACTCGGAAACAAGAAGCTTGATTTTATGTTCATATGATGTATTGAGTTTCATGTGCAATAGTATACTTGTGTTGAATTGATAAAATCAAAATGTCGTAAGAAATGACAGTTAAGATCA
Source organism: Triglochin maritima (assembly GCA_963682175.1). Taxonomy (NCBI): domain Eukaryota; kingdom Viridiplantae; phylum Streptophyta; class Magnoliopsida; order Alismatales; family Juncaginaceae; genus Triglochin; species Triglochin maritima. Next base: position 20,818,250 of record OY821779.1, read on the forward strand.
TTAAAAATTTCATATAAGATGTATGTATTATGGGGTGTGATGTTCTGACATAATATAACATGATATGTGAATTTGCTAAAAACCCCAAAGATCAAATTTTGTTGGATATAAATCCAAGATTTGACAAAGGCAAAATTGGGTCAAAAGGGTAGACCATTTTGAGATCGGTCGACTGGATTCTTCGAAACGGTCGTCCAGACAATGGTCGGGTTACATGTGGTTTTACCGGAAATTTCCAGCAAAATATCTTGGTGATAGAATGGTCGACGAACGTGTATCAGGAGCATTTTTTATAAAGGGAACGGTCGACCAGACTGAGACGTGGTTCGACCGAAATTTTCGAAGGATTTTTCCTTATGGATATTCGGTCGACCGTCTAGCTCATGGTCTGACCGAACTTGTCAAATTCGTAACCATTCGGTTGACCGAGTGTTGATTTCAGTCGACTGTTTTACACGATTATGCCTTGAACTTTTAAGAGATTAGTGTTAATCATGGATCTGATTTATTCCAATTATGGTCAAACATGTTTGAGGATGATTATGTGTCAATTTGTGATTGGTTTTAGGGAGAGAAGAGCAAGAGATCATGGGTAAGTGGTTTACCTATGATGTGGGTGTTGGGAGAGCTTATATAGAGGTCCCCTCTCCCTCGTTTTAATTCATGCCAAAAAATATTCTCTCTCCCTAACCTCTCCACTAATCCATCTGAATTTCTCTTAGTTTTTCAAGCTTGTGGAGATTAAATTATCAGGGAGCTTTAGAGGGGTTATTAGGTAGATTCTAGGCTTGATTTAGAGATTCAATGCAAGCATGCACAAGAATCGATGGAGCTTTAGTGGTGAACACTCGGAGGCAAATCGATGGACGATTCAATGCGCAACGCAACTCCATATTTTCATTAAGGTTTTAGAGAACAATTGGGTATGACATTCTCTATTTATTTTAATATATATGTAAATTACTATGTATTAAAATAATATATAGAATAATGTATATGAAATCATCAAAAATATGACAACCAATCCTACATGCATGTATAAAATTTGAAAGATATATACGTACATAGGGGCACGAAATCCTGCAGGATCACCCTTACACGAGAAATGAGGGAGCATGGAGATGTACTTAGATTTAACATCAAAGTGGCATTCTGTTGCCTGGGGCACGCGATGCAGGATGGAAGAGTAGTCCGTGCCAGAAAGCATCGGTCATGCAGAGAAACGAGAACTGGTGGCAGAACAGGTGGGTCCAGCAACTACTCCTCATTGTACTGAGCAACAATGTAACCCGGACTGTAGGACACGTGAAAGGGAAGGTGTCGAGAAATCAACTACCAAGGCAGGATTGATGATGCTCCTCGTCAAATGGCAACTCTCGTCTCGTTCCCATGCAAGCATGCACAAAGGTACACAAACGAACGAAACGTAAATTATTTTTTTCAGAACAATAAAAAACTAAGAAGGGGCGTAGTTGAGAAGAATATAGGACACAGAGGAGCAAGGAGAAGCCTTTAAGCTATGGGGTATGGGTGAGGGGAGAAGACAAGAAATCAAACATAGCTTAAACAACTTATGGCTATGGGTCGTTAGGCTAGACGATTCCTAACTTTGAGATCACTACTCTTGACATGCCTATCTCCCTCCAATGAAGACCACAATGCCCTGCAAGTGATATCGGATCAGGAGATCTAGTACCTCCTACTATCGACAAGGAAGGCAATGCCAATCAGGTCATGACGGTCTCAACTGGGTCACTCCCCCAGTGCGTCCAAAATCCTTATGGGCCAATGACGGTGGTTTTTGAGGCTAAGGACGGGTGATGAAATACCCCACCTTATCTTTGTAGACTATATCTAGTGTCCCTTAATTTGATTTTATCCTTAAACTAATAAGTCACCAAACAAACACTCACCTCAGTCTTGTTTTAATGCAAACCTTACTCACTAATAAATGTACTAATGCGTGAATGAGTGTCAAGGAAGGCGTACCTCACTTTAGCAATCAACGACAGAAATTAAAACTAAGAGAAGATGAATAACGTGCTCAAGTCCTTACTAGATGATCCATGACCTAAACATAGCAAATGCGTAATTTTTTGCTTTGCGTTTTAGTGTCCATGTTGATTAAAATGGATTTTTGGGTTAAGAGGTAAAATGGGAGTGGTAAAATAAAACAAACACATCAAGAAATATGCTCCCAGACACCGAACATGAAGTGTGAGCTACAAAAGAAACTACAGGACTAGAAGAAAGTTCAAGACCGCCAATTGGCAGCTATAGACCGCTACGTGGTGGTCTGTTTAGATCCAAATGTGTCTCCCAAGCTCCCACTAAAATATGAAGCTTACTTGATCACCTGGAGAACACTACAACTGAAACAAAAAATTAAAACCAATCAAATCACCAAAACAAAGGTTGGGACAAGGCGCTCTCTGACAATGGCGCCAAAAACTTGTTGATACGTTTTACTATTAACCGCAAGGGCTCGGTCGTCGGTGAAGACGGGTCGATCCACAAGGAGCGTTGCCAACCTTTGAGTGAGCGAAATCAAGTGGGAAATAACAGTGGAAGAAGAGATTATTACACTACTACTAAAAAGATGACTACACTAAGAATGCAAAACAAACTAGATTACGATGCAAATGAAAACTAAGAAATGCAGCAAATGATGTGGAACGAAATATGGAAGAACTACTAAGGGGTGTGGTGTGTGCACATATGAGGTGAGAGATGTGATGAATGACGCATGTAAGCATGTGTGTGTGTCATGTGTGTCTTCATGCATAGGAAGTGTCTAAAGATGTGACAATACTTATCAATTCATTCACACAACATACTAGCAATTACTACTTGATTATCACATGATGAGGCTCAACATGAAAAGTGTCTAAAATAATGGCAAGACTCATAAACACCAGGAACTCATGTGAAGAACAAAGCTAAGCATGTGTGGTGTCTGAAATTTATGGTAAAACTCATCAAAACAAAGTTTCTTCAATCAATCAAGTGATTAAACACTAATACAAACACACGACTAAAATGTAGCATATCCAATACGAACTTTCAGCCAATAAACCTGAGGAAACCAAACATGGGAAGTGTCTAAATCTTATGGCAAACCCCATAAAAAATTCCCCAACATGTAGATGAATAAAACAAACCCGATGAATATACAAACATTGAAGTCTACACAATCTAAATTCGTCAAACACCAAAACGTCAAAACATAAATGTCCATCATCTCCACCCCTCAAAGGGGGATGAAACTACTCACTACACATTAGGCTAATATTTATATTAAAAAGAGTAAACATTCTAACCACTTATACCAAGGTTAATAAAACATAATTAAGCTAAACATGCAAGAATGTAAAAGAAACATATGAAACTAACAAAGATTTCTTTTATTTCAAGACTCGCATTACAAGTAGCATCTCTCCACTTGAGATTTTGCTCCAAGGACTTTTACTCTAAGTAGAGGGAATGACCACCAGGCAAGGAGTATCATACAAAGGAGGAGGAAGAGTTCTATTTATAGTCATCAAAAAAGGCAATTGGGGACAATCCCCCGATGTGCGACTAATGATACTTCTACAAATGGATAAAAGCAATATAATACATGACCACAAGAAGTCGGGTCACATGCTGACCTAACTTTACCACCAATTGGTTGTCTAGGGCCGCCAATTGGCGGTTTTGAGTTTCCACCCAAATCTAATTGTCAAAATACTCCTCATGATGGTGTGGAGTTCTCGATTTGCTAATTGGTCTTTTTGGCTTGCATCCAGGTCCTTCCTCTTGTAGATATGTCCATAAGTCTCATCGATCAGTACATTTTCTCATGTTTTGGTCTTTTTGTGTCATCTTCTTCTTAAACTTGTTTATTCCTGAAATTTAAACATAAAACTTGTTACATTACATTGCTTAGGTTCAAAATAGAGGATATAAGACATGAATATATGCATGATATGATGTTAATCAATGGCATACAATAATGCAGACGTAAGACCTTCCCATCCAAGTTTAATAAGGGACAACGGTTCCATCAACATCATCGGGTTCTTTCAAGGGTACCTACCATGAGCACACATGTTCTTACGGAGCTACACAACTAATCCCCACTTGCAACTATACTATCACGAGGGTTCGGTGAGGGTCGTACGCACATCAACGTCGTAAATACAGATATGATCTTATAGACAATGCTCCACAACCAGAGTTGTCGCTTGGGTCGGTCAACTAGCCTGGTTGTGCCACAGTCAGGCTACCTACCGGAATAAATCGTCGGTTAGTCATCTCCCATCGTACAAGGTCGGTTAACTCACACAAGCTAAAACATCCGCTCACACAAGTTGAAACATCCTTTCCGGAAAGGAGTTGAGGCGGTCATCTGCGCCGCCACACAAGCCAGACGGTCATCTCGCTCCGTGGAGCTATGTAACCATACAATGCAATGCATTGGGATCCATGATCCCTTAAGTCTACTATGTTGGGGGTGTCATTAAATGCAATAAGCCATACACTGCCAAAATATACAATAGTCACGTGCAACAAGTATCCACAGTTTTCCACATGGCGATCCCTGGGCAAGTGTGATCATCACACGCACGTCACCTCCCAGCACACGCACGGGGTGACGACGTAGGTTTCCATGGACAAAAGGTGGCATTATCAAAGTAACAAGGAAAAACAGTACTGGCCCCCAACTGTCGACTAAAAATAGCAAAGTGGTCGAGCGTTTGGAAGGTCTACGCCAGCGTCCAACAAATCAACAAGACACCAGTCAGACAACAAAGGGGTCTCGCCCGACCAAAAATAACAGGGGCTTCTCAAGCCTCCAAACTAACTACATCTGGTCGACCTAAGGAACAAATCGGTCGAATGCAAGACAATACACTTACGTCAACAGTCGAACTGGCTCTACGACGGTCGACTAGTTGGTCTTGGCTTAAAGTAAACTAAACCAATGCAACGGTCGAATGACGATGGGGTCCCATCTGACTGAAAATAATAGATTCTCTCATGGACAACAATTATACACAACTGGTCAACCATGGACAGACATCGTTTGACTTGTGCGGGGCAAAATTTAGCAACGAAACTACTACTGGTCGACCCCCAACGGTATCGATCAACCATTCCCCGATAGATGCTTAATTTTCCCTCGTCTCCAGCAAGGCCTTTGACCTCAAGCGATGAGCAAATCCCCTCACACACCTTGTGTGAACAATCTAATAGAACTTGGCATAGATTTTTGTGATCGTCGGAGTTCCGATCGTCCTGGCAACCAACTTCTGAGCCCCTGAGTTCCTTTGACAGTTACCATCTTCGGTCCTTCTAATGCCAGCTCAACACTCTCAATTCCCACGTCGGCAGCCATGAGCACCTCTGGTCACGGCTCCATCGCCAACGAGAAGAGGGAGTGAGGGGGAGAGTTGAGTGAGTGTGAGAGGAAGAGGGAGAGTGAAGGGGTTGTGTTTCTTTAAAACACAAAACCCCCAACCAAAACCATACCTCCACACCTCCTCCATACCTCCAACCACTTCCACCCTTACTTCCCATGTAAAACCCCCAATTATCCTAAGCCAAACACCCCAAAGCAAGTTTAGCTCCCTAACAGGTTTAGGTCTTAACAGAGGGCGTGTCAAGACAAACCGTATTTCGAAACTGGACAATCGATAGATCATCAATAATTTTTTCATAACTCTCTCTCGGATGTCCAAATAAGGCGATTCAAGACTCATTACAAAGAAGATGTCGAGAAGCAAAAGTTTCATAATTAGGAACCTAATGGGACGACAAAGGGCACGTGGAATATTACTGATTTAAGAGAACAGAAAACTAGTTGGGTCATTTTTTCCAACAAACGGGGTGAGTCTTTTTTTTCCACAAAAAGAGTTGTGACGCACTAGTGTTGCGCGAATTGTTTTGTGACCCAGGTCATTTGGTTAAACAAGCTGGTTCGTTTCTTATACAATCCAAGTTGTTGGTTTATGAAAAGACCCAGGTTATTGGTTTATGAAATGACCTAGGTTGTTTCCGCATGAGGTTATTTTTTTGGTTTGGAGGTCGTGAAGGTATTTTGGACTTAAAAACTTGAGATGCACAAAAAGATTGTGGTATTAAAAAGTACCCAACAGTTATTGGCCTTATAGAACATTTGACCACCGTGCTTTGTCCGTATAATTTATTTCCCCTAAAAAAATCTCCAAGCATGTATACAAAATAGACATATCACCGCATAAAAAAATTCAACACACATGTGTTGTGTTAAAAAATGTATTTAATTGCTAATTAATCAGATGTAAGGATGTTTTGAGGCTATCAGATCACTCACAATATATGCCTGCTATATGCAAAATTACATACAATTGCACGATAAGTAAATGAATCGAGGTTGTTGTCAGTAAACAACCACTGCAGCAATCTACGATTGATCTAAACTGGCCTACTTACATCCTTGAATCGTTAATCCCCTACCTCTCAAGTTAGAACATGGGTGACTCTAACAAGGCTACAATGATCAATTCATTCAGGAAAGTTGTAGTGTCATCTCTACCGTCCACTTCTAATATTATTGTACGAGCTCCCACATAATCGTTTAACTGAGGACAATAACATAGATGTGTGGTCTCCTCAAATAGATTGCTTGCTTGTCGGCGAATGGAGAAAGACAACATCATGAATAGATAATCCCCAAGCCCACAACAACGACAATTGTGAATATCTTATGCCAAACAGGGTTGTATATATGGTATAATATTGCCCATTTTGTAATTTCAACCTCAAACTTTACGAGTTAGAGGCATGGGAAATAACAGATGGAATGGGAAAACTACTAGAAGAAAGTTATGTGTAGGTTGGACTTCGTACATATATATTACATGTTGTAAATAAATTTACAAAAATAAAAATATTTTTAAGGAAAAATACATGTTTTATAACTCCTAATATTTTTTAAACCATATTGGTAAACTTGTAATGATTAGTAGCATATCAAGCATCATATTCATGCTATATATCCTTAATTTTACCCCAATATTGTGCTACTCAAGTATTTGTTGTTATATTTCAAGTACTAGGTAATAAAGAAGAGAAGGGAAGAGATAAAGGACTGAAATGTAAGAAGAAATGACTTAAATGAAGCAAAATAGATCTCTCAGTCATACCCAAGGACCCATCTGCAAGAGGAAAGGACCTGGACGTAGGCCCGGAGGGACCAAATAGAAAACCGAGAAACTCCACACAATCATGAGGAGTATTTTCGTAATTAGATTTGAGACCAAACTCCAATAACCGATCCGAGCGCACCCCACGTGAAGAATTAAAGCATTAAAGAAGATATCCGAAAATCGATCCGATCCAACAAAAAGTGACCGCCCATGAGCGGCCCTAGACCACCATTTGGCAGTCCTTTTGGATCAAAATCCGACCCAGTTTCACGTAGATATGGGTTATATGTTTATATCTATTATGACAATGTTTCATTAGTCCCACACTGAGAGATTGTCCGTAGTTGTCTTTTTATGTCTATAAATAGAACTATTTTTCCTCCTTTTTCATGTCTATTATATCTATTATATATCAATTTAACCTACCAAGACCGCCAAATAGCAGTCTGAGACCGCTAATTGGCGGCCTGGTAAGTTCATTTTGTTCCACAATTTCTTATGTTTGTTGGTAATGATAATGTACTTATCTTGGAGACCAATATTGCATGTCTGGACCTTTATATTGCTCCCAAGTCAATTTATAAACCAATCAATTCCCTTTTTATACAACTTGGACATTAAAAGCCAAATCAAAAGATTAATGGTTTGCCATCTAGGTCATGCATCTTTTCTTTTCTTTATTTTTGTGTTGTTGAGCAGTGACGTGAGGTATGTTCACCTATTCTCTCATTCATGCATGGTTAAAGCATGGATTATTTAGTAATGTACTTTTGAACAAGAGTGAGGTGAGTGCTTGTATGGTTAGTTGCTTGCTAGGGTAAGGTTCAAACATCATTGAGGGGCACCACCTATAATCTTCAAGATAAGGTGAGGGATTTCTTCACCCCTCCTTTAGCCCCATAAACCACACTCAAGTAAACCTTAATATAAAATCAAGTAGACATAGACTCCTAGGATTCTGGCACACTTAGGACACAATCCTATTCTCAACATCATGACCTGAACGTCGTCGTTTGCTTAGTTGCATTAAGACTTTTGGGACCTCCGGATCTTGACTTTCTCATTTGGCTTTGTCACCTTCAGCCGAGGGAGGTGAGGCGTTCGTGAGTGTGGAGAGTCACAATTAGGCATTGTCTACTCTAAGGACCCATAGCCAGCCTAAGCTTGTTTGAGTTGTGTTTACTAGATTAGGCTTCTGCCCTCACCCTTTACCCACGGTAGCTCTAGGGATTCTTCCCTTCACCTTTGAGTCATCTTCTTCTCACATACTTTTACATTCTAGTCTCCTCCCCTTTACACTCTCTATAAGTGTTTTAGGGCCGAGTTGAGCACTTTTTGCGAGCTTGGCCTCGTAGTGGTGAAAGTAGTTGAATCAAGAGTACAGTGTCGAGATGGATGGTCACATGGGCGACCATCCATTTCATTATTAGGACCAGGACTATTCTCCTTGGTATTCCAGACCCATGCATCCTGGGGTTCCTTAGACCAACACCTCGCATATATGGGAGAATCCTAATTATCGTGCTGGGTAATCTTCAGATTGGGGGTAATATGACAGAGGCACCGACTGGTAGACCACCATCTAGTTGTGTTGGATCATATGTTGATCAATAAACTCAGACATTACAAGAAACTTTGGCATCTTCCATGCGTGCGGAAAATGATATGAGTGCCCTGGTGGCTCTAATAGTCGTATTATGTGACTGTTACGGGTGGAGTGGTCACGTTATCGGGGAATGTCCTTATGTTGCCCAGAGCCTGAGTATGAGCATCCCTTTTCCCAAAATACTCAATGTGGCGTTTACGAATCCGCGTGCAATCCAACAGCGATGGATTCATGAGGAGACAATATTTATTCAATTTTTTATACATCATACCCACCTCATTATTCTCCTCCCGAATACTCATATCCCTACCACCCACCACCCATGACTAATCATTGGACTCATTGTCAGCCCATAGACACCCAACCCCAAAAACTCCAAATTCTGACTTGATTGTCATAGTTGACCACGACATGATTTCTTCAAACAAACTCTCCAAACGTTCGTGAAAATCACTCATAATTCCTTGCAAAATGTGGCAACACAAGTGAGTCAGATGACGCAACAATTACGTGAGTGCGAGGAGAGTGATTGTCAACTTGAGTTTTTATCTTCTGATATCGAACAACCACCGCATCAATAAATTCAAAGCACAATTTGTCAAAGCCATACTCCTAGTAAGTTTGAGGAACTTGGGTCTCAATTCACGATAATGTGGTGGGGGATTCAATTCAAATTGAGAATAGCTTGTACTAGTTTCATTATGAGTCGACACAGGATTGTGCGTTATCTTTTTGTCCCGTGGCCCTTGAGCCACATGATCTTAATGTTGTGCCTCTTGAGAACTACCTTTGGTGGAGCAAGAGTAATACCTTTAATTTCATGCAACATGGTTAGAGTTTGCCTCTCACATTAGTTCTTGATAATCTTGAAAATGAACGGACACCAAACAACTACATTGCCAATGAGGGTGTTGGGAGTTCCTTAGAGGATACCATGGGTAAGAACCCACTTTCTATTCGACTGGTGCATTGGGCGCGGATCATGAGGTTGTTGGCCTCGTTCCCGCGCACCAACCTGTTGGTTGGAGGGTTTAGATTGTTGATCATAACTTCAATACTGCAATGGGAGAAACTCTTCTTCTGTTGCTCAATTGTTCCAAAATTCTTAAGAGGTTTGAGCTCTTTCAGTTTGATCCTTTGAACCAGACGCTTTTGCGTCCAATTCATGAACCACTCCCGACATCTTGTACACTTTGTGAGGGGGCCCACGCATGAGTATTTTGGCCCCACGTGGTGTCATGTTCCCATTCCAAGTGCATTGACCCACTTTTAAGGTTCCCATTTGATGTCATTTGACAAATGACGATGGGAACTAATTTTTGTACATATTTATGTTTCAATAAAAGAAGGCAAAAAAGAGGAAAAAGGAAAAAAAATCCAAGAGTGAGCATAGGTTGTTGAGGGCTCCAACCCTTGTGTATTCGGGCCCCATTTGTTTCACGTATTTGTCTCCCCTCTTAATTATCTCATAGGATTGAGGGGAATTTGGGTTTATGTCCATCCACATAACCATGACCTTCCTTTTGCATTTCACGTTGGTGAGATCTACTATTTTTAATGCATAAATATGTGTAGTATCATACTCACATTCATTGAGGACAATGCATACATGAAGTATGGGGTTGTTTTACGTGTATATATAGTTGAGTCTTTTCTTCTATTTTCTTTAGTTTGCTTTTGTTTCCATTTTTGGGTCATGATAGTGTGCTTCAATTTACATTGATATATCTGTTATACCATGATCCGTGGGTGACTTGCTCTATTTTACTTGCCCAGTGCTTCAAATTTTCCATTCTTTCAAAATCTTCATGTCATTGCGAAAGAAAACATTTTGTAGGATTGTGTGTGTTTAGCATGTGCAAAACCATTGAGAGTCAAAGTAAAAGGATGCTCCTAAAATTGACTTGAACATGATGCATTAGGATATCTAGTACACTGCCTTTAGGACTCATCTAGTAGTAAGGATGCACCCCGATTTTCCTTTGGGGGAGAGTAATCATAGGGTTTCAACACTCAAATAAATAAAGAAGACCACCTTGAACCTAGTGAGCAAAATAATTCAAGTCTGTTAGTATAAGGAAGTTTGCTGTAATCAGGGACCCTTAAACTCCTGTGGTGAAACATTAAGTGTAGGGATTTTGGTTCTTGTGTAGATAAGAAATAAGTGAGTATGGTGTTCTCCCATCTCGCAATGCTCTTAACACTCGGGAAATTAGGTCTGAGTGGACTTATTAGTAGTTAGGAAGGTCGCATAAAATCCAGCAAGTAATTCATGCAGGATCAAAATATATATATATATATATATATTGACAACAAACCAATTATGAAAATCATGTAAAATACGGCCCTTAAACATACATTAACATATAATATATTTATATGTACATGCACATAGTGTATGAGAATAGCAAATAAAACATGGCAATAATAACAAGATCTCGATAGATAATACTCATGCACAAGGTATATCTAGGCAGCAATTAAATCATGTAATCATAATAAGATATCGATGGATAATTGATTGACATCATATCATCCATATATTTGTGTGGAGTATTTTGGCAATTAGATTCGGGCCTAAACATCAACTACCAAATCAGGTTCACTAAACATCAAGAAAAAAGACCGAAAAAAGCCATTCAAATTGAAACTCAATCCAACCAATCCAGACCACCAATTTGCTATCCCAAACTGCCAGTTGGCGGTCCAAGTCACTTCAAATGGTTCATGGTTTAGTCGGGTGTTCGATTATGTTGTTTTATGTTCATTTATAGTATGTGTTTAGTCCCATACCGGGGGATTGTGCCCAGTTACCTTTTTCTATGACTATAAATAGAACTCTTCCTCCGACTTTGTATTTACACAATGCTTGGTGGCATTCTCTTTACTTAGAGTAAGCCTTGGAGAAAAACTCAAGTGAAGAAGAATGCTACCTGTAGGTCATGTAAATAAATAAATAAAAATCTTAGTTTGTTTTAATGTTGTTTTCTCTTTTAATTCTTGCATGCTTAGTTTCATTTCATTTTGTCTTTTCTTAATGAGTAGTGAGTAGTTCCATCCCCCTTTGGGGTGAAGATTATGTACATATATGTTGTGAAGTTTGGATGTTTGATGAATTTTTTATTATGTAGACTTGCATGTTTATATATTCATCTGGGGTATTACAACCATCTACATGTTGGGGGATTTGTGATGGGTTTTGTCATAAGATTTAGACACTTCCCACGCTTAGTTTCCTCATATGTATTGACTGAAAATTCCTGTTGAATATGGTACATGTTAGTTATGTGTTTGTGATTGATTGCTTGATTGATTGAAGAAACTTTGTTGTGATGGGTTGTGCCATAAGATTTAGACACCTCCCATGCTTAGGTTTGTTCTTCACATGAGTTTCTTGTTTTTGATTAGTCTTGCCATAACATTTAGACACCTCTCATGCTGAGCCTAGTCTTATGCCAATCAAGTAGTAATTGTTGATACGTTATGTCAATGGATTAATAGGTTTTGCCACATGTTTAGACAGTTCATATGCAAGAAGACACACACATGACACACACACATGACACACACATACATCCTTACTTGCATCATTCATCACTTATTTGACTTCATATGTGCAAACACTCCACTCCTTCGGGGTTTCTTTTCCTGAATTTTATCTTGCTTTCGATTTCCCTCGCTTTCGTTTTCCTTGTTTGATGCTTGTTAGTTTAGTGTAGTTTAGCTAGTGTAATCACACCTACTCGGAAGGAGCAGAGTTGACACACATCCCTGTGGATTGACTTGTACTTGTCACGTCTTCACTGATGTCGTGCACTTGTGGTATTTAAAATGAACACATCAAGTTTTTGGTGCCGTTGCCGGGGAAGTGCTCTATCCACACTCTTATTTGGACAATTCGAGTGGGTTTAATCTTTTGTCTATAGATTTTGATTGTAGCATGGACTTTGCAAAATCAAGGGGAGGCACCAGTAGAAGTTTGGAGGCAAACAGAGAGAAATAGACTGCAAATCAGCGGTGGTGGACCGCTAATTGGTGGCCTGGTGAGCTCAACTTGCTCTCTCCTTTCTTTTGGTTGTTTTTGGTTTCAATATAGAGGTCTGGGGCTCATTTTGGCATGTTGTGACTTGTAGTTTGCCTCCAGATAAATAATCAATCCCCATTTTAAGACAACTTGGACCCTAAAACTCACAGCAAAAGACTAGATTATTTTCCATCTAGGTCATGCATCATTTTTAGACCTTACACGCATCTTGTCTTTCCTTTGCTTTAATTGCTCGTTGTTGATTGTTGGCGTGAGGTACGTGCACCCGTTCTCTCATTCATGCATGGTTAAAGCATGTATTAGTTAGTAAGGTGCATCGGGACATGAGTGAGGTGAGTAATTGATTGGAGAGTTGATTGCTAGCTTAAGTTGAAAACATTACTAAAGGGGGTTGTCCCATACAAGTTAAGGTAGGAGATTTCATCACCCTTTCCTTAGCCCCAAAAATCATTCCTAATCAAAAGACTTAAATCTAAAAGCAAGTAGACATTGGCCACTAGGACTCGGACGTATTAGGAGAGTGATCCGGTCACGACCCTTATGGCCTGATCGGTGACCCACTTTATCGATAGTAGGAGAGACAAGATATCCAGATCTTGGATCACTTGCTGAGGTCAGTGGTCTTTGTCGTGGGGAGGTGAGGCGTGTTGAGGCTATGTGACCTCACAGTTAGGCGACATCTAGCTATAAGGACCTATAATGATCGTAGGTTGTGTGAGCCTTGTTCGCTAGATAGGCTTCTACCTTCTCCCATTACCCACGCTAGATCTAGGGATTCTTTCCTTCTCCTCTGAGTCTTCTTCTTCTCACCTACTTTTACGTTCTAGTCTCCTCCCTTTACACTCTCTTTAGGCATTTTAGGATCGAGTCGAGCACTTTTTGCGAGCTTGGCCTCGTGGTGGTGAAAGTGGTCAACTCGAGAATTCTTTGTCGAGATGGGTGTTTACATGGGCGACCATCCATTTCATTTTTGGGAGTAGGACTATTATCCCTACTATTGCAGACCTATGCATCCTGAGGTACCTCAGACAAACACCCTATTTGGTTGTGACAATCATAATTGTGTTTCTGAGCAATCTTCAGATTTGGGTAATATGAGACAGGCACTGACTGGTAGACCACCATCTAGTTATGTCGGATTATATGCTGGTTAACAAACTGAGACATTACAACAACCTTTGGCCTCTTTCATGCATGTAGTGGACGATATGAGTGCACCAGTGGATCCAGTAGCCGTACCGTGTGACTGTTGTTGGTTGAGTGGTCATGTTATTGGGGAATGTCGTTATGTTCCCCCAGAGCCTGAGTTTGAGTATACCTTTTACCAAAAGGCTCAATGTGACATTTACACATCTGCGTACAACCCAAGAGGGATGGATTCTTTGGGACAATACTTATTCAAATCTTTATACATCATGCCCACCCAATTATTCTCCTCCAAAATATCCATATCCCTACCAGATACCACCCATGACCAATCATTGGACTCATCCTCAACCCATCAACATCCAACCCAGCAATTTCCTAAATTCCAACTTGAGCCTCACAGTTGACCCAAAACTTGATTCCTTAGAACAAACCCTCCAAACGTTCATGGAAACCACTCAAAATATATTGAAGTCCACTCAAAATTCCTTGCAAACTATGGAAATGCAGGTGAGTCAGATGACACAACAAATTAGTGAATGTGAGGTGGGTGGCCTTTCTTGTCAACATGAGGATTCATCTTTTGATATTGAATGATCACAACATCCACAAATTTAATGCACAATCTTTTAGTGTCAAACTCCTAGTCTGTCTAAGGGACTTGGAGTTTCAATTCACGATCACTTGGTGGATGAATTGATTCCAATCAAGAATAGCATCGACCAGCTTCATTATGAGTCGGCATAGGATTGTGCCTTATCTTTTTGTCCCATGGCCCTTCAGCCACATCATCATATTGTTGTGCCTCTTCAGGACTCACCTGTGGTGGAGTAAGAGCTCCCTACTACCCTTCATTTTATATGACCTGATGAGAGTTTGTCTCTTACTATTGTTCCTGATCAACTTGAAAATGATGGGACATTAAACAACTACATAGCCAATGATGGTATTGGGAGTTCCTTAGAGGATACCTTGGGTAAGAGACCCATTTCCTATTCGCCTGGTGAGGCGGACATGCATAACGAGGTTCTTGAGCTCATTCCGACCCACCAACATGTTGGTTGGAGAGTTTGGATTGACGATCAAACTTTACTTCTACGACGGGCTTCTTCCGTAGAACAATATGTCCCAAATTCTTGAGAGGTTCGAACTCTTTCAGTTTGATCCTCTGAATGAGACGCCTTTGCGTCTAACTCATGAACCTCTTGTTACATCTTGTGCTCTTTGTGAGGGGGGACACGTATGAGTATTCTGGCCTCGTGTGGTGTCATGTTTCTATTCCAAGTGTATTAACCCACTTTTGAGGTTCCCATTTGATGTCCTTTGGCAAATGAAGCTGAAAACTTATTTTTATACATAATTATATTTATAAAAAAATAAAAGACTCCACCAGTGATCACTGATTGTTTGGGGCTCCAACCCTTGTGTATTTGGGCCCCATTTGTTTCACGTATTTGTAACCCTTCTTTAGTATTTCACAGGTTTTGAAGGGTATTTGGGTTTATTCCATTAACATAACCATGAACTTCCCTTTACGTTGGTGAGATTTTTTTTCGGGTTTATTACGTTGGTGAGATTTTTTTTCATGCTTGTATCTATGTTGTATCATGCTCACATTCATTAAGGACAATGCATGACATAAGTGTCGGGGTGTTTTACATGTGTATATAGTTGAGTCTTTCTTCTTTTGTTTGCTCTTCTTTTGTTTGCATTGTTAGGGTCATGTTAGTGTGCTACAATTAATATCGATATATATGCTTGCCATGATCCTTGGATGACTTGTCGTCTTTTGCTTGCCTAGTGCTTTAAAAAAAAATCATTAAAAAATCTTCATGTGTTTGCAAAAGAAAATGTTTTGTTGGTTTTGCGTATGTTTGGGATGTGCAAAACCGTTGAGAGGCAAAGTAAAAAGAAGCTCCAAAAATTGTCTTGAACATGATGCATTAGGATATTTAGTACACCGGCTTTAGGTCTTATCGAGTTGTAAGGATGCATCCCAGTTTTCCCTTGGGGGCGTGTAATCATAGGGTTTCAGTACTCAAACAATTGAAGAAATCCATCCTGAACCTAGTGAGTCAAACAATTCGTGTCTGTTATTATAAGGAAGTTTGTCGTAGTCATAGGCCCTTAAAATCTTGTTGTCAAACTTTAAGTGTAGGGGTTTTGGTTCCCATGTAGATAATAAATACGTAAGTAGTGTTCTCTCTTCTCGTATGGCTCCTATCACTCCAGAAATTAGGTCTGAGGGGACTTAGTGCCTGCTGCTTTTGAGTCATCTGACTTGGGATGCACCGACCGAAGTCCCATTGCACGGGTGGTAGGGATCGCCATATGTAGATTTAGGGAATGGTGTATGTGATACTATAAGTCCTCAGAGGCAATGATGCACGAAACATGACCCTGGGAGAATCAAACACCAACTAGACAAAAATTAAATGAAAAAAGGAAGAAAAATAAAAACAAAAACAAAAGAAAAAAAGTAATGCAAATAAGAACCCTAATGGAGTTTACACTTTGTATCACTTGAGGATTATAATGTTGTCCATGTCTTTCACTTAAGTCCTTAATTAACTTGCACGAATGATTCATTAGGCTAGTTGTATGGATTAGATACATCTATAGAGTCGGCTTGTAGTATTACCGTGTGCAATGATCGAAAATGAGTCCATCGAGTTGAGGTTGATTAATGCATTAATGTTTGGATTTTGTGGGTATATCCACTGAAAACTCTCAGGAGACACCACTCCTCATCCTTGGCGATAAGGAGGTATAATGGCTTGTTGCATGTGATAAGTGCAACCGTGATTCCTACGAAAGTGAGTTAGGATTTCCCTGCTTCTCGCATGTTTCACTTTCTTTCATTTTTCTCTTTCCTTGTTTTGTTCGGGACTAGCAAAAGGTAAGTGTGGGGATATTTGCATCATATTCATGCTATATATCCTTTATTTTACCCCAATATTGTGCGACTCGAGTTGTTCTTTGTAGTGTTTCAGGAGTATGGTAATAAAGAAGAGGAATAAAGCAAAAATGACCTAAATATATCAAGTACGGACTGATTTGGAAGATTCTGGACCTATTTGTAATGCACAACGACTGGATCACAAATCTGGAAGGACCACGTGCAAATCAGGAGGGACATGATTATGAAATGCAAAATATGGTGACACGTGACTTGAATCACATCAGTATTTTGCTAATTAAACTCAAACTGATTCGAGCCAGCAGACTAGGACTTCACCCCACATGGCAAATGAACCAATGAAGCGGGATACAAATTTTCAGCCTGACCAGATGCATTTGATCTGCCACTGTCAGATCAAAGTGATCAAAATAGTCTCCAATTTTGGTTGCGGTTCGGCTTGTCGGGTCAGAGGATTGCTGGACTATTAGATGTGATTTAGAGTCGTCTGATTATTCCCAAATTAATCCTAACCATGTATTGGTCTATATATACCATTGTAATCCTTGCTCTCCCACTTCTTCTTGCTTCTCCATCAATTTTAGGTTTATTTTGTTGCTTCTTAGTGTAGTTGAAGGAGAAGAAGCATACTTTGTAATCCTTTCATTTCAATCAAGTGTGAGTTTTATTCTTTAAATACTTGTCTTCCCTTTGATCCAATTTCTTTGATGTTGCGGTTTGTTTAATTTTTTTTGTCATTTCCATTATGGGTTCATGTTATTTTTATGTTTTGTTTAGTGTAGAGATGAGTAGAGTTGTCCATCCCCATTGGGGGTTGGAGAAGAAGGTGATTTGATCATGTGATTGATTAGTGTGTGTGTGTTAATCTTAATCCTTTAACCTTACATGATTTTCATAATCATCTAATGGGATTTAGCTCTTAACTTTAATGTGTTAATGCTCTTGAATGAAGCTTAGCACATGCTTAGACTATTGGGCCTATTTTATGGGGAATGATGAGGTAAGGATAAGGATGGAGTGGAAGAAGGAAACAAGGCATGTGCATGCATGTGCTCATGTTGGCTTTATCCAAATTAATGTCTTGTATGCTTTAATGATGTGACAAATCTTATTTAATGTGGAGACATAATTGGATTGGAGTCATTTTTTATGTGAACATATTAACTTCATTTCAATTATTGTCTTGTATGTTTTAATGATAATTTCTTATCTTATTTCATGTGGAGGCAAATTAAGTTGAATTTGAGTTTTATTGATTTCATGTATGACATGTTTTGATGAGCATATTTGAATAGACACTACACTACACATTTTCATTTCCATGTTCCTTCTCTACCCCCTAAGGGGTCTAGTTTTATTGCTTATTTTCTGATTTCCCACGCATTTCGATCACATCTCTCTCTTCTTCTCCCCCACTCGAGTATCGTGAATCCGACCCGTATTTGACACTGCTTCAACGCGGTCGTGCACTTGTGGTATTTTAACTGATTCAATCAAGAATAAAACACCAGCTAGAAAAAATAAGAAAGAAGAAAAAAGAAGATGGTAATACAAATAAGAACCTTAATGGACTTTACACGTTGTATCACTTTAGGATGTTAAGGTTGCCATTGTCTTTCAGTTAAGTCCTTAATTAAATTGCATGAATGATTCATTAGGCTAGGTGTGTGGACTAAATACCAATATAGAGTCGGCCCGTACAATTACTGTGTCTGATGATAACCGATAATGAGTCCATGAAGTCGTGTTGCTATGTTGAATAATGTATCTATGTTGCCAGACTTATGGACTGAGATGCAAGAGAAAAGGAACCAAATGTAACCCAAAAGGACCAATGAGCAAATCAAAAAGCTCCACACCATCATGCAGACTATTTTGGCAATTAGATTCGTGCCTAAATATCTACAACCAAATCGGGTTCACCAAACATCAAGAAATCAAGCCAGAAACAAGATATTCAAATTCAGATTCGATCCAACCAATCCAGACCACCAATTGGCTATCCCAAACCACCAAGTGGCGGTCCAAATGGTTCATGGTTTAGTTGGGTGTTTGATATTTTTGATTATGTTGTATTATGTCCATTTATAGTCTGCATTTACTCCCATACCAGGGGATTGTCCTCGGTTACCTTTTTCTGTGACTATAAATAGTCTCGTCCTTTGTATTTACCCATTGCTTGGTGGTATTCTCTCTACTTTGAGTAAGCATTGGAGCATAACTCAAGTAGAGAAGAATGATACTTGTAATGTGAGTCATGTAAATAAAATAACATTTCTTAGTTTATTTTAATGTTGCCTCTTCTCTTTCATCCCCCTTTGGGGGTGGATATGTTGTACATATATGTTGTGAAGTTTGGATGTTTGATGAATTTTGATTTTGTAGACTTGCATGTTTATATTTTCATTGGGGATGTTTTAATCATCTACATGTTGGGGGATCTTTTATGGGTTTTCCCATAATCATTTGCATGATTGTGTATACTTGCATGTTTATATGTTCATCGGGGGTGTTTTAATCATCTACATGTTCATCGGGGGTGTTTCTCTTCGTTATTGGCTAAACCTTGAAACCCATCAAACAAACACTCGAGTAGCACAACATTGGGGTGAACTAAAGGATATATAGCATGAATGCAATCTATGATATGCTACTAATCAAATACCCCACACTCACCATCTGCTAGTCCCGAGCAAACAAAGAAAGAGAAAATATGAAAGAAAGGAAAAGCATATAAAATTTTGAACATTGATGCATTATTCAACCTAGCAACATGAATCAATGGGCCTACTTTTGTCGATGAATGTATACGCTAATCCTACTGGTCGATGCTATATATGTTTCCAGTCCATGCACCTAGCCTAATGAATCATCCGTGCAAGTGAATTATGGACTTAAGTGAAAGACATGGGTAACCTTAAATCCTCAAGTGAAACAAAGTGTAAAGTCCATTAAGGTTCTTATTTGCATTACCATCTTTTTTTTGTTTATTTGGTCAGTTTTACTAGTTCGTGTTTAATTCTCTAAGGTCAGGTTTCGTGCATCATTGCATGTGAGGATATACACTATCACGTACACATTTCCCCAAATCTCCACATAGGGTGACCCCTACCACCCGTGTAACTGGAGTTCGGTCGGTGCATCCCAAGTCAAATGACTCGAAAGCACCAGGCACTAAGTCCCATCGAACCTAACTCCCCTAGTGATAGAAGTCCTACGAGAAAAGAGAACACCCTACTCTCATATTTCTTATATACACATAAGGTTTCACAATAGGACTTTATAGGTCCCTGACTACAACAAACTTCTTTATACTAACAGACACGAATTATTTGACTCACTCGGTTCGGGGTGGACAACTTTGTTTATTCAAGTACTGAAACCCTATGTTACTCTGCCCCCGCGGGAAACTCAGGGTGCATCCTTACAACTACATAAGAACTTTATCTGGTGTACTAGATATCCCTAATGCATCATGTTCAAGTTAATTTTGGAAAGTTCTTTTTTACTTTGTCTCTCAATGGTTTTGCACATGCTGAACACACGTGAAACCCACAAAACATTTTCTTTCGTAAACACGTGAATATTTTCAAGCAAATGGAACATTTAAAGCACTAGGAAAGCAAAATCAGATATATCGATATTAAATGCAGCACACTAACATGATTCTAACAATACACACAAAAGAAAACAAAAAACAAAATGAAAAAAATCTTGACTCCATATATATACAAATGTAAAACACCCCCCCCCCCCCACACACACACACAAACTTACTTCTTGCATTGTCCTCAATTTATGCAACGATTATACTACATATATATTCACATTAAAAAGTTAATATCTCACCAAACTTTGATGTTCAAGGAAATTTTTGTCGTCATGTTGATGGTTACAAATCCGAATTCCCTAGCAAACCAGTGAGATACATAAGAACCCAGACAAATATGTGAAACAAATTGGGCCCAAATACACAAGGATTGAGCCCACAACAACCTATGCTCACTTTTGTTGTCTTTTTGTCTCTTTTTTTCTTTTTTTAAAATATAACTGTGTACAAAAATAAGTTCACATCGTCATTTGTCAAAGAACATAAAATGGGAACCCCAAAAGTGGGTCAATGGACTTGGAATGGGAAAATGACACCACACGGAGCCACAATACTAATGTCTACAAAGTGCACAAAATAGTGGGAGAGTTTCATGAATTAGACACAAAGGCACGTGATTCAAAGGATAATGAACGGAAGAAGAGTTTCTCCTATTGCGGTATTGATGTTTTGATCATCAATCCAAACTCTCCAACCAATAGGCTGGTGCGCCATAGTGTGGCCAACAACCTCATTTTCATTACCTGACGCACCAGACAAACCGAAAGTGGGTCTTTTACCCAAAGTATCCTCTAAGGAACTCCCAATACCTTCACTAGCAATGTAGTCATTTGGTGTCCCTTCATTTTCAAGATGATCAGGAACAATAGTGAGAGGCAAACTCTCACCATGTCGTATGAAATTAAGGGTACTAGGGAGCTCTTGCTCTACTACATGTGAGTCCTTAAGAGGCACAACATCAAGATCATGTGGCACAATGACCACAAGACAAAACGATAAGGCACAATCTTGTGCCTACTCATATTAAAACTAGTCCATGTTATTCTCAATTTGAATCGAATCTCCCACCAAGCGATCGTGAATTGAAACCCCAAGTCCCTCAGACTGACAAGGGGTTTGACTATGAAAGATTGTGCTTTGAATTTGTGGATGTGGTGGTAGTTCGATATCAGAAGATAAGTCCTCATGTTGACAAGAAAGGTCACCCTCCTCACGATCACGTAATTGTTGCGTAATCTGACTCACTTTCATTGCCAGATTTTGCATGGAATGTTGAGTGGTTTCCATGAACATAAAGAGAGTTTGTTTAAAGGAATCATGTCTATGGTTAATTGTGATGCTCACGTCATAATTTTAGAGATTTTGGGGTTTGGTGTTGATGGGTTGACAATGAGTCTAATGATTGGTCATGGTGTAGGATCGCGAGGGTCTCTAATTCTAATCACTTTTAAGCTAATTACCTACTTGTTTAAGCAATCAAGTTATGCGCAGCGGAATTTAAACAAACAAGCGAGTAAGGAACGAATAATGCAAACCACAATTGACTCGGGGGTTTTTACAGAGGTTCGGCCATCGCCTACGTCCTCTCTTGCAAGCTCGCTCGACACTTCGAGCTCCGCTCGCGTCTTGACAATCCACTCCCTGTTCCGGGCCAGGAGAGAATGCGTTTTACAAAACAAGCTCGACGAACAACCTCGTGAGCTTGAATTTCTTCTCTCACAATCCGAGAGGAACACTTCGGGCTTTCACCGAAGTCCTTGCTTCTTTACAAATGAAATCTTGAGTGGAACAACACTCTCTAAACTTGAGCACACTTGAGGGAGATTGGATTTTTGACTAAAGTGTGGAAGGTTTGAGGCTTTGAGTGTGTTGGGTTTCTCTCTAATGTATTGGACAAGTATGTGTGGGAGGGTTGTGTTAAAATGTGTTTTACAACTCTATTTATAAGCATTACAGAGAATATAGTTGTTGGCGTTGATTGGGTATAAGTTGGTGTAAGATACACAAAACAGAAACTCGCAGAACCCAATTCTGGATGAGATCGGTCGACCGGATCGGCCTGAACGGTCGACCGTTAGGCAGTTTTGAACTCAGTTTGGTCGACCGATTAAGGAACGGTCGACCGCCCAATGCTAAAATTAGGTACACTAAAGTGATCGGTCTAACACCGAATAGGGTTCGGTCGACCGAATCACACCAGGCACTTTGGGGTTGACAAACAATGTTCTATTCGGTCGACCAAACCAAGGTCTAACGGTGGACCAAATTCCAGCAGGAGATTCGGGTTTGTCAAGAGACAGATATTCGGTCGACCGAAGAAGGTCCTCGGTCGACCGATACATGAAATGTATTTGGGCTATTTTTGGTTAATACGAATACGACCGTTGGGTATATACCAAAAAACAAACGGTCAGAAAATACTTGGGACTCAGTCGACCAAAAAGGTCTAAATGGTCGACCAAACTTAGGCAGTTAAACACTAACAGATTAATTGATCACTCGGTCGATCGAACAGTCTATTTCGGTCGACCGAATGTGGGCAGACAGTTTGGGTTCAGGTTTAGTGTTTTCCGGTCTAAGTTTGGGTGATCTATTGAGGTCCAAATTATGTGAATTTTCGTGTGTGACTTCTATAGGGAACCTAGTGTGTGTTTAAGTATGCTCAATTACACAAAGTTCCTAAGACTTAGAGAAATACAAAATACATGTCTTCAAATAAGCTTGATTACATGTCTTGACTTGATTTCCTTTCTTCCTTGAGTCTTGATCACCTGTAGAGGTTAGCACAAAGCAATATATATGCAATGTAACATGTGTGCAATGTAACCTATTTATATCCTCAAGTCTTTCATCCTAGATTATTCACAATTAAGATTAGGTTGACTAAATCATCAAAACATAGATTAAGGCCAAAAAGCCAACACATGGGTGGTGGCTGGTAGGGATATGGGTATTCAGGAGGAGACTAATGAGTTGGGTATGATGTATAAAAGTTTGAATCAATATTGTCTCCCCAAGAATCCATCCCTCTGGAGTTGTACACGGATGCGTAAAGGTTACATTGTGCATTTTGTAAAAAAAGTATGCTCATACTCAGGCTCTTGGGGAACATATGGACATTCCTCGATTACGTGACCACCCAACCTACAACAGTCACACAAGATGGATACTAGAGCCACCATTGCAGTCATATCTGTTGGCTTTTTGGCCTTAATATAAATTAATTTTGATGATTAATTAAACTAATCTTAATCAATCAACCTAATTAATCAAAGTGAGCAAACACTATTACATGCATTGCCTATATATTTGTATACTTGCAATCATCTTAATAGGTTCATCAAGACAATCAAGAATATGAGCATTGGGACAAGGACATCAAGACTCAAGACTTGAAATCAAGGCTTTGGATCAAGATATGTAACTTTATATTTATTGAGTCCATAGGGTTTTATGTAAACTTGAGCACTATGATTCTGTCCCACCATTCTTCGGTAAATCGAACCTATTTCGGTTCACCAAATCATATCCAGTTCGGTCCACCGAACACCTATCGGATAGCCGAATTCTTCCCACCAGTAAAACTTAGGTGTTCTCTGGAATTCCCCAACGGAAGACCGAACTACCTTCAGTCGACCGAATAACCCTGCACCGGTTTTGGACTTTGCTCCAACAGTCGCTTTCAAATCGAGTCCCTAGAACCCAATTAACTTGACACACTTCGGACGACCGCACACACTTCGGTCTACCGAATCCTTATTGGCTTTAGGAGCCCAACGACTATTTTACACGTGGCACTTAACCCTTATCGATAAACCAATTTCCCATACAATGTCAGTGCAATACCCGCGCTACTTCGGTCTACCGAAGTATACACGGTCAACCGAACTTGACATAATAAGAGCCCAATCAATTCTACTGTCCACCTTGGAACGGTGAACCGAATGTACTTCGGTGAACCGAATTTAATTAGGGCTAAGTAGATAAAAGCTACTGGAGGTTGGTGAACAGTGATCCGATACATAATTGGTCAACCGAGTTTTTAGTTCAGACCATTTCTTCGGACTACCGTTTGGATAACGGTCGACCGAATCTGTCTCGATTTCTTCCCGAGCCTAAGTCACATCTTGCATTCCTATTGGTCCATTCCCCACCAACTCCCAAACGGCTATATGAGCTTGAAGGCTTATAAATAGGACCTCATTTGGTTGCTTTGGACATCTTGAACACTTCCTATCTATCCAATACTCAAAGCCAAATCCTCTCCATCTTCAAGCTCTCAATTCACAACACTCAAGCCTAAACTTCACCACTTGCATATCCAATTCAATATCATATCCAAGTATGATCAAGTATAGAGTGTTAGTTAGATTGTTATTCCAATTCCTTATTAAAGAATCACCAAGTTGTAAAGCTTCGAGGAAGCTCCCTCTCGGATTGTGAGAGGAGACACGAGCGAGGCGAGGTTGTTCGCGAGGCTCGGTGTTGTAAACGACGTTGATCTCAGCCTGGAACCGTAAGCGAGGCTCGGGGGATCGAGCGAGTCTTGCGAGGAGGACTAGGACCCGGGTGTGGGTGCTGAACCTCTCTAAACTCCAGCGTCGTCATTTTTTGTGGTTTGCAATTGTCTCTTCCTTAATGCTTCGATAATTATTTTAATTCCGCATTTATCCATCGATTAGAGGGTCATAGATTCTAACAATATCATCTACCAGATGCATGATAGAAGGCAAAATTTTTAAACATTTTAAATTTAGACCGCAAGTGCACAGCCGTCGGTGAAGACGGGTCAAGTACGGGTCGATCCGCGGGGAGGTGAGTAGCCTCTGATTTGACCGAAATCAAATGGAAAATAAAGGGAGAAGAATTTAGATATGCTAATCTAAGCTACCCTAAACTGGTAAGAAGAAATGTGAAGGAAAGCAACAACTAGTGATTCAAACTAAACCAAAAGAAAACTTAATGTAAAGCTGTAATTCAGGAAGGGAGAGACCCCTAGGGGGTGGAGTGAGTGCACACATGCAAAGAGATTGTGAAGAATGCATTTCAATGGGCATAAATGTAGGTAGTGCTTTCATGTATAGGCGGTGTATAGTGGTCATGGCAAAACCTATCAATCCAATCACTAACCTATTTGATTAATGATTGACATCATATCATGCATACATTTGTGTCTTATATCCGTTATCTTTCACCTAAACAATGCTACGTAACGAGTTTAATATTTAAGTTTCAGGAATAAGCAGGTTTTAGGAGAAGAGGCACAAAAAGGACTCAAAAGAAAGGAAAATGACTGAGTTGCAAGACTTGGGGACTGAGATGCAAGAGGGAAGGACCCAGATGTAAACCCAAAAGACCAATGAGCAAATCAAGAAACTCCACACCATCATGGGGAGTATTTTGGCAATTTGATTAGGTTCTGAGCCCAACAACGTACTTGGATGCATCACACATGAAGACATGAAGCCCGACAACTACACTCCAAACCCAAGATGGATCCAGACAATATAGACTGCCAATTGGCGGTCGTTTTAAACGTTTTAAATTTACACCACAAGTGCACAACCGTCGGTAAAGATGGGGCAAGTACGGGTCGTCCGCAAGGAGGTGAGTAGCCTCTGGTATGACCGAAATCAGATGGCGAAAAAAGGGAGATGAGTTGTAGATTATGCTAAAGCTAAACTACACTAAACTAATAAGTACGAAATGCGAAAGAAAGCACGAAAGATTGGAAATCAGAAAGAGAAACCTCTAAGGGGTGGAGTGTGTGCACATATGAAGTGAAATAAGTGATGAAAGATGCATGTAAGCATGTATGTATGTGTATTGTGTGTGTGTCTTCATGCATAGGAAGTGTCTAAAGATGTGGCAAAACCTATCAGTCCATTCACAAAACGTATCGACAATTACTACTTGATTAACATACGATTAGGCTCAGCATGAGAAATATCTAAAGATTTGGAAAGACTCATCCAAAACCATAAACTCATGTGAAGAACAAAGGTAAGCATGGGAGGTGTCTAAATGTTATGGCAAAATCCATCAAAACAAAGTTTCTTCAATCAATCAAGTAAGCAAACACAAATACAAACACATAACTAACATGTAGCATATTCAACAGGAAACTTCATTCAATAAACATGAGAAAACTAAACATGGGAAGTGTCTAAATGTTATGGCAAAACCAATCAAAATTCCCTAACATGTAGATGATTAAAATACCCCCAATGAACATACAAAACATGCAAGTCTACACAATCAAAAATTCATCAAACATCCAAACTTCACAATATATATGAACATCATCTCCACCTCCCAAAGGGGATGAATCTACTCACTACACATTATTCTAGCAATTAAACTAAAGAAGAAATGAGACATTCTAACTAATGTAGCCTAAGATCAAAGAAAGAAGACTAAGCTAAGCATGCATAAAAAGAAGACAACATGAGAACAAAACAATAAAAAATTATTTTATTAAATGACTCACATTACTAGTAGCATTCTTCTCCACATTAAGTTTTTGCTCCAAGGCTTACTCCAAGTGGAGAGAATGCCACCAAGCAATGGGTGAATCGGGGACAATCCCCCGATGTGGAACTAATAAAACCTTCCCAGAATACACATAAACACATAACCCATGTCCTGGAGAAACCGGGTCGGATTCGGACACAAGTGGACCGCTAATTGGCGGTCACCTTTTCCCGGATCTGACCCATTTTCGGATATGTTCTTTATTTCTTCAATTCTTCATAAGGGGTGCACTTGGATTGGTTATAGGAGTGTCGGCCCGAATCTAATTGCCAAAATACGCCTCATGATGGTGTGGAGTTTCTTCATTTGCTCATTGGTCCTTTGGGGTTACATTCGGGTCCTTCTCCCTTGCATCTTAGTCCCCAAGTTTCACAACACAGTCCTTTTTCTTGCTTTTAGGTCCTTTTATGCCTATTCTCCTCAATCCTGCTTATTCCTGAAACTCAAACATAAAACTCGTTACGTAGCATTGTTTAGGTTCAAGATAATGGATATAAGACACAATTGAATGCATGAAATGATGTCAATCAAATACCCCCACACTTAACTTTTGCTAGTCCCGAGCAAAACAAAGAAAGAGAAAAATGAAAGAAAGGAAAAATCATTCGTTAAATAGGGAAATCCTAACTCACTTTCGTAGGAATCATGGTTGCACTTAGCACGTGCAACAAGCCATTAAACCTCCTTGTCGCCAAGGAGGAGTGTTGTCTCCTGAGGGTTTTCAGCGGATATACCCACAAAATCCGAACATAGATGTATTATTCAACCTAGCAACACGACTCGATGGACTCATTTTTGTCGATCAATGGACACAGCAATCCTACGGGCCGACTCTATATAGGTATTTAGTCCACACACCTAGCCTAATGAATCATTCGTGCAAGTTAATTAAGGACTTAAGTTAAAGACCTCAACATCCTCAAGTGATACAAAGTGTAAAGTCCATTAAGGTTCTTATTTGCATGACCATTTTTTTGTTTATTTTTTCTTCTTTTTTTCTTTGTTAGTTGTTCGAGTGTAATTCTCTCGGGGTTAGGTTTCGTGCATCATTGCCTATGAGGACTTACACTATCATGTACACCTTTCCCCACATCTCCACATAAGGCAATCCTTACCACCGTGTAACAAGAGTTCGATCGGTGCATCCCAAGTCAGATGACTCGAAAGCACCAGGCACAAAGTCCCCTTAGACCTAATTTCCCGAGTTATAGGAGCCGTGCGAGAAGAGAGAACACACCTCACTTATTTCTTATCTACACATGAACCAAAACCCCTACACTTAATGTCTCACAACAAGATTTATAGGGTTCTTGACTACAACAAACTTCCTTATATTAACAAACAGGAATTATTAACTCAATAGGTTCAGGGTGGACTTTGTTAAATGTTTGAGTATTGAAACTCTAAGATTACATGCCCCCCGAGGGAAGACCGGGGTGCATCCTTACGACTCGATAAGACCTAAAGTTGGTATAGAAGATATCCTAATGCATCAAGTTGAAGACAATTTTGGGAGCTTCTTTTTACTTTGCCTCTCAACGGTTTTGCACATGCCAAACAGACGCAAAATCCAGAAAACACTTTCTTTCGCAAACACATGAATATTTTGAAAGAAATGTCAAAATTTTAAAGCACAAGGCAAGCAACAGAAGACAAGTCACCCAAGGATCATGACAAGCAGATATATTGATATTAATTGCAGAACACTAACATGACCCTAACAATACAAACAAAAGAAAACGAAAAGCAAAACAAAAAATACTTGACTGAACATATATACAAACGTAAAGCACCCCCCCCCACACACACTTACTTCAGGCATTGTCCTCAATAAATGTGAGTATGAAACTATATGGAATTATGCATAAGAAAGAAAAGAGCTCACCAACGTGAATCACAATGAGAGTTCATGGTCATGTTGATGGACATAACCTTGAATTCCCAAAAACATGTGAGATACTTAAGAAGGGAGACAAATACGTCAAACAAATGTGGCCCAAACACACAAGGGTTGGGGCCCACAACAATCATTGCTCACTGGTGGAGTCTTTTATTACTTTTTTTTTCTAAAGCAGATATACATCAACAATGATATTCTCATAATCATTTGGTCAAGGAACATCAAATGAGAACAGCGAGTCCTGCGGACCAGAGATTTGCAAAAATGTGCCCACTTCATTGGTACTTTGAGGTGCCATGAGGGCGAAAGGTCAAAGCTGAAAGGCTCAAACCCCTCATGATATTGGTTGGGTGTAGGCAACATGAATGAGTGGAGTTGTGTTTCCTCACTAGGGTTTAGTTGCTCATCGAACAAAACCCTCCAACCAATAGGTGAGTGCATTAGAATGAGTTCCTCAGACTCATTCGAAGGATGCGAAACACTAGTTTCACTATGAATGAGGTTTCTCCCCAAGTCATCCAACAAGGACCACCCAGCCTCCGGTATATTATCATGCATAAGCTCGGTCGTAGGTGGGTCCTTGTTGGAGTCAATATGAAGCTTAAAGGGCTCACTAGCCCTGGTATATGGGGCGACGACACCTTCTAGAATGGGCATATGCTGAGGTGTGTCCCCCTCACTAATGGTCTCAACTGAATCGTGCAACGAACACTCCCTTTGTATATTCATGTTTTATGTCAGCTAACTCTGTTGCATTGCAAAGACAGGAATAAGTTTTCGCTGGGCCCACAACATTCTCAATGGGCTGCATTGGTGTTAGGAATGTTCGTTGATTTTGCGGTGCTTTCTCTAATTGGCGGATGAGATTGAGATTTAAAGGTTGGTCCATGGGCTCCTGTTGCCTGCCAGAGTTAAACACATGAAACTCAACACTCATGTTACCGAATGAGAGCTTCATGAGACCATTTCTACAATTAATCAAGGCATTGGAGGTTGCCAAAAATGGTCTACCCAAAATCAAAGGTATTTGAGAGTGGGTGTTCGCAACAGGATTCGTATCGAGGACAAGAAAATCAACGGGAAATATAAAATCTCCAACATTGATAAACACGTCCTCGATAATCCCCTTTGGAATACCAATGGATCTATCCGCCAATTAGAGGGTGATCTTAGTTGGTTTCAATTCTCCCAAATTCAACTATTGATAAACAAAAAATGGGAGGAGGTTGACCGCCGATCATAAATCAAGCAATACATTACTCATGCTAGTGTCCCCTATCGTACACTGAATAGTAGGACACCCAGGGTCCTTGTATTTTGTGTAGGTAGGATTGGACAAAAGTGAGCTTACATTTACAGCCAAGAATGCTTTCTTAGGAACATTGGTCTTCCTCTTGATGGTGCAGAGATCTTTTAACACTTTTGCATATTGAGGTATTTTTTGGATGACATCCAACAAGGGGATGTTAACCTTCACTTGCTTAAACACCTCTAATATTTTATCCATTGTGTCACTCTACCTTTTGGTTAACTTACTAGGATAGGGAGCTTTTGGCAGGTAGGTTTTCCACGGTGCCTGAGAAGGAGGCGTTGCTGTATTACCCTCCCCCTCTTCTTCACCACCATTCCCACAGAGGGGCTGCACAGATTGACTTACTGGCAAGGGAACGTGCTTGTTGACCTACTTCCCATTTCTCAGGGTCACAATGACATTGACATGGTCCACATGTTC
The DNA here is from genome assembly GCA_963682175.1 of Triglochin maritima. Taxonomy (NCBI): domain Eukaryota; kingdom Viridiplantae; phylum Streptophyta; class Magnoliopsida; order Alismatales; family Juncaginaceae; genus Triglochin; species Triglochin maritima. The sequence continues at coordinate 20,848,915 of OY821779.1, forward strand.
TCCCACGTAGTTCACTTGCCCCCCTGCGGTCTTAAACTTGCATTTTGCATGTTCGAGTGATGTTGAGCACGGGGTTTAACCACAGGTTGGCTCGGCAGAGTCCCTCTCTCTCTCTCTCATATACAGACTGAGTCAATTAGCTCATCTGAAGCTTGAGAGATTTGATGGGCTGCTGATTCGAAGTAAGGACTTGACTCGTGGATGACATAAAGTTTTTTACAGAGTTCTCAAGTCCACGAGTTAAGTTCTCAAGCAAATTAAACCGGGGTTCCAAGTTGTTAGCATTTGGGAAACCTAGTGGGTTGGTGTTTTGACTTTGAGGTGGATGATAAGACCGTGAATGCATGGGAGGTTGGTGTGGTCGGTTAGGTGGTCGAGAGAAGTTTGAAGGACCACCTGGGGCATTGTTATGGTTCTATTAAAAATTAGGGTGGTTCCTCCATCTAGGGTTATATGATGATGAATATGGGTCATTCCTGGATCTATCATAGATGGCATTGACATGTTCCATCTCAGGAGGAATGGATACACACTCGCCCCCTAAATGACGTATCCTACCACATAGATGATAGGGAACTGGACCAAATGCAGACACATGTTACACCTCATGCTGGTTTTGGAGCTCAATCGAATCCATACGTTGCATTAATCCCGCCATGCGCGCCTCAGTGGCCATAGTAGTATCGACAACAAATGCGGCACCCGATCTAGTCGAGTTTGATTTGCGGTCGTTGCTCATACGCTAGATGATGGTGGTGGTTCCCTCACACTCTCCCACTGCATGGTGTTCTCAGTGAGATCTTATAGGAAAGCCCATGCCTCCCGTTCATCCATTTCTAAGAACTCTCCTTGATACATGGACTTAAGGAGCATTCGGGACGGGATGTGAAAACCCTCGTAAACAATCTGACACAGGCGCCACAACTCGATTCCATGGTGAGGGAATGAGGATAGTAGCTCCTTGAACCTCTCTAAGTATGCATGGAATGATTCAGTCTCATGCTGATAAACCAAATTGATTTTGTTCCTCAGTTTTTGAGTCCGATGATTTGGAAAGTACTTCTTAAGGAATGCAGATTGAAACTCATCCCAAGTCCTAAAGGCATTCGCCTTGTTTCTTTACAACCACTTCTTGGCATCATCCTTCAGTGCAAAGGGGAGAAGCCTAAGATGGATGGAGTCTGTGCTAAGTTGCAGCTTGAACATAGCACAAACCTCCTCAAATTCCCTGAGAAAGTTATAGGGGTCACCATTCCCAGTGAAGTGAGGGAGCATGGAAATAAACTGAGGCTTAACCTCAAAGTGGTTCCCATTCACCTCTGGCAATACAATGCATGAGGGTAGAGCGGTATGGCTCGGGTAGCATTGATCACAGAGAGGTATGGGAGCAAGAACAGGAAGAACATGTGGAACAGGTGGGTCCAGCAGCTCCTCCTCCTCACGATAATGAGCAACCATTAAACCCGGACTGTGTGCGACACGAGAGGGGGAAGGCGTCGGGAAATTGACTACCGAAGCAGGATTGACGACACGCCTTGTCAAACAGCCACTCTCGTCTCGTGTCCACACAAGCATGCACAAAGGTGCACACACACAAACCAAAACCTTTTTTTAAAGCAAAGAATGTGCGTAGATGAGAGGACGGGAGGACACAGAAGAGAGAGAATGACTCAGGAGAGAAGGGAAGAAGTCCTTATGCTACAGCAGGTGGGTATAGGTTGAAGCACACAAACAAACAAGGCTCAAACAATCCTAAGGTCGCGATAGGTCCTTACAACTAGACGACGCCTAACTGCGAGGTCACACGACCTCAACACGCCTCACCTCCCTACGACGAGTGAGTCAAGATCCGGAGATCTCGTCTCCCCTACTATCGACAGAGTGGGCAACGCCGATCAGGCCATGACGGTCATGACCGGATCACTCTCCTAATGCGCCCAAGATCCTTAGGGCCAATTTTTTAGGGCGAAGGAAAGGGTGATGAAATCCCCCACCTTAACCTATAACGGACAGCCCCTCCTTAGTAACGTTTTGGAGTCTTAATCTAGTAATCAACTTTACAAAAAAACGCGCAACTCACACTTGTTGCAATGTAATTCCTACTAACTAATGCATGAATGAGAGTAGGAAATTCAGTCAATAAACATGAGAAAACTAAGCATGGGAAGTGTCTAAATCTTATGGCAAAACCCATCAAAATTCCCGAACATGTAGATGATTAAATACATCTAATGAACATACAAAACATGTAAGTCTACACAATAAAAAATTCATCAAACATCCAAACTTCACAATATATATGAACATCATCTCCACCCCCCCCCCAAAGGAGATGGATCTACTCACTACATATTATTCTAGCAATTAAAATATAGAGGAAAGGAGACATTCTAACTAATTTAGCCTAAGATTATAGAAACAAGACTAAGCTAAACATGCATAAAAAGAAGACAACATCAGAAGAAAACAATAAAAAAATATTTTATTAAATGACTCAAATTACTAGTAACATTCTTCTCCACCTTGAGTTTTTGATCCAAGGCTTACTCCAAGTGGAGAGAATGCCACCAAGCAATGGGTGAATACAAAAGGAGGAGGAGTTCTATTTATAGTCATAGAAAAAGATAATCGGGGACAATTCCCCGATGTTACTAGCTGACCAACGTATGTCCGGACGTGGTAAGGGAGGCGATATCACATTGGCCAAGTGCGATATCACGACGGTGTATTGGCTAGTTTTGGTCATACATCGGTCAGCTAGTTTTGGTCAACCCGATGTGATATGTCAAAAATTACGACGTAAAAACCCATTATACAATAGTGTATGCTCTACCAGTCATGGGTAGTGTGCGGAAAAGAAAGTATTCTAAGATGAATAAGCAAATATAAATCAAAGATCATGTATTTAGTGATTAATTTGAATTCTAATTCGAATGATCGATTTGATTATGGTGGGTTGGCAAAAATGTGTAGATTATATGATTTTATTAGTAGTTCTCAAGGTAGTATTGTACATTTTGGTGGTGCGATATCACGTCCGGGGGTTGATCGCACCTTCATAAGGAAGTGTTGAATGTAAAAGATGGTAGTGGTTGGTTGGGGATGTGTGATCAGTCGACTGGGGCTGACAAAGGGGATGTGTGATCGGTCAGGGTTGATCAGTTTGAACATGCCGATGGATCAGGTGTAGCTGACAAAGGGGATGGGGGAAGAAAATGGGGGTTTGCGTGCTTAGCTCGTAATTAGGTTTTTCTGTTTTGTGTAGATGATTTTTGGTTGAATATTAAATATGACACTACACTATTAGAATTTATAAAAAAATTAGAGTTTACCATGTCAGTTAACCTAAATAATGACGTGGTTATTCCTTATATGGACGTAACAAGCTAACCGGACGACTGAACACAATTCACGTAGGATTTTAAGCTGTCGACATGAGCCGCCTAGTATCACCTCGGATTCTCAAATTCCAACGTAGTCAGAACGACATCATACCCTTATTTTCCAATAGTGATATACAAATTACCATAGCATTTTTAAACTCAAAATAAAGACAAATGTCATATCAAAAACAATAAAGTGAAACAGTTAAATAAAAAAACTCTTTATCTAACAATCATTAAAAGTAGAGACAAACCACAAGAATTTCACATTAGTTATGTATAGATCTGGGTAATGGGCCAACCGGTCCGGCTCATTCCAACCTGCCGGCCCGATTGGTTAATGAATATTATTAGCTTTTTGATTGACATCATTTCATGCTTATATTTGTATCTTATATCCATTATCTTTCACCTAAACAATGCTATGTTACGAGTTTTATGTTTAGTTTTCATGAATAAATAGGTTTGAAGTGATGAAGCATAAAAGAACCCAAAAGCTGGGAAAAAGGACTGAATTGTGAGATCTGGGGACCAAGATGCAAGGGAGAAGGACCTGAACGCAAGACAGAATGACCTAAGACCAAAACAGAGAACTGCACACCATCATGAGGAGTATTTTGGCAATTCTATTCGGGTCGGAGCTCCAATAAACGAAGTAGATGCATCCAAGACCACCAATTACACCAAGCAAAGCGCAGAACAAGATTCAACTGGATCCGGACTTTTTAGACCGCCAATTGGCGGTCTGGATCATCCCATATCCGCTAAGCTTTATCCTGGACTTGTATTAATATTTGTTTAGGGTATTTTATGGTATTGGTTTAGTCCCACATCGGGGGATTGTCCCGGATTAGCTTTTTCTATGGCTATAAATAGAAGTCTTCACCTTCCATTGTAATCACTCCATATTTTAAGTGGCTATTCTTCCTACTAGAAGTGAGGCCTTGAAGCACACACTAAAGTAGGAGGATGCTATGTGAAATGTGAGTCATTTTATCAATAAAGTTTTGTGTTTCTTTTATTTGTTTTGTGCTTCTTTTATTGTTTGTGCATGTTTTAGTTTAATCGTCTTTTATTAAATCTACTTAGTTAAAATGTCTTCTTATCTTAGTGTAATAATTAGTGTAATGTGTAGTTAGTAGTTCCATCCCCTTTGGGGGGTGGAGTAGATATTCAAACATGCATCAGAGAATGGAATGAATACTTTATTTTTCAATGTGTTGATAAAACATGAATGTATGCTTGCTTGTTTTGGATAGAATTTATAACTTGATGAGTTTTGCCAAAATGATTAGACACCTCGCATGCTTGTTTAGGTTCTGAAATAAACATCTTGCGTATGTAAATGTTAATCAACTAGGTTGGTGAATAGATTGATAAGTTTTGCCATAACATTTAGACACTTCCTATGCATTATAACACCACCTTAATTTGTGCTTAAAGAATGTGTTCAACACCCACCTCTTTGCATGTGTGCACTCACTCCACCCCTTAGGGGTTTTCCATTTCCTGAATTCCAGCATTTCGTTCTTAGCTTAGTCGTTATTTCATCGGTTTTGTCTTTCTTTCGCATTTACTTCTTCGTAGTTAGCGTAGTTTAGATTAGCATAAACAACTTTCTTCCACCTTATTGTGCCACTTGATTTCTAATAAACAAGAGGCTGCTCACCTCCCTGAGGACAACCGGTACTTGCCACCGCTTCATCGCGGCCGTGCACTTGCGGTTTAATTAAAACGTTCAACACTTTTCAAACCAAACACAATCCAAAGTCGACATAAAAAATCACTAGCTATACTAACTTCAAGAGTCTAGATGCTCTCTACGTGCAATGCAACATGGATTAACCAAAGCGCTGGCAAGGAAACTTCTATACTAATGTTATTAATGAAAAGGATGACTGCATCTTGAGGCATGATTAACACCCAAAATTCGTCGGAGGCCATGATTATGAATCCATTTTGTTTCGACAAAGCGAAAGAATCGCACAAATGTCTACATCTGAACTAGAAGCATTCACCGTCATTAACAATCATTTTCATTCAATTATATATTCTAATTAATAAAGCGGTCAGCGGTCAGCAACAAGGCGAACTGGGCACTTCAGACCGCCAATCAGCTGTCTAAGACCGCTAATCAGCGGTCTAGTGAGATTTGTTCATCTTTTTTTTTCTTTGTGTTGTTTCTATAATTTATCTAGTAATCTGGGACACAATTTTGCATGTTCTGACTCTTAGATTGTTCCCAGATTAATAATCAACTTCCCTTAAGCAACTTGGACCCTAAAACTCAAAGCAAAAGATTAGGCATTCTTTTTGTTTCGGTCATGCATCACGTATGTTACTTAGGCATATAAATTGCCTTTCATTTTAGCTTTATTTTCAGTTGCTGAGTGCTGGCGTGAGGTACGCACCTTCTACTCTCATTCATGGATTTCATATGAACATGCATTAGTCAGTAGGAAGTGCATTGAAACAAGTGTGAGTTGAGCGTTTTGTTTGGAGAGTTGATTGCTAGATTAGGACTCCAAAACGCTACTAAGGAGGGGCTGTCCCATAAAAGATAAGGTGGGGGATTTCATCACCCTTTCCTTCGCCCCAAAAACTACACTAATCAAGAGCCTAATTTTAAAATCAAGTAGACATTGGCCCTAAGGATTTCGGGCGCATTAGGAGAGTGATCCGGTCCCGACCGTCATGACCTGATCAGTGTTGCCCACTTTGTCGATAGTAGGAGAGACGAGATCTCCGGATCTTGGCTCACTTGCTGGGCTTTGTGGTCCTCGTCATAGGGAGGTGAGGTGTGTTGAGGCCGTGTGACCTCGCAGTTAGGCGTCGTCTGGCTGTAAGGACCTATAGCGACCTTAGGATTGCTTGCGCCTTGTTTGCTTGAGTGCTTCTACCTGTACCCATCCGCCGTAGCATAAGGACTTCTTCCCTTCTCTCCTGAGTCATTCTTTCTCTCCTGTGTTCCCCCGTCTTCTCCTCTACGCACATTCTTTGTTAAAAAAAGTTTTGGTTTGTGTGTGTACACCTTTGTGCATGCTTTTGTGGACACGAGACGAGAGTGGTCGTTTGACGAGGCGCGTTGTCAACCCGGCTTCAGTAGTTGACTTCTCAACGCCTTCCTCTTCTCGTGTTGCACTCAGTCTGGGTTCAATGGCTGCTCATTTCCGTGAGGAGGAGCAGTTGCTGGACCCACCTGTGCTTCCTGTTGTGGCTGCCATACCTCTACGTGATTGATGCTACCCGAGACGTACTGCTCTACCCTCATGCATCGTATTGCCAGAGGAAAATGGGAACCATTTTGAGGTTAAGCCTCAGTTTATTTCCATGCTCCCTCACTTCACTGGGAAAGGTGACCCGTATATCTTTCTCAGGGAATTTAAGGAGGTCTGTGCTATGTTCAAGTTGCAACAACTTAGCACAGACTCCATCCATCTTAGGCTTGTCCCCTTTGCGCTGAAGGATGATGCCAAGAAGTGGTTGTACAGCAACTAGGCGAATTCCTTTAGGACTTGGGATGAGTTTCAATCCCGTCCAGAACGCTCCTTGTGTCCTTGTGTCAAGGAGAGTTCTTGGGAAAGGATGAAAAGGAGGCATGGGCTTTCCTAGAAGACCTTGCTGAGAAAACAATGCAATGGGAGAGTGTAAGGGAACCACCTACATCATCTAGTATAGGAGCAAGGATCGCGAATGCAAACTCGACTAGATCGGGTGCCGCATTTGCTATCGATACCACTATGGCCACCGAGGCACGCATGGCGGCTTTAATGCGCCGTATGGATTCGATTGAGCTCCAAAACCAACAAAGTGCACCTCACATGTCCACATCTGGTCGAGTTCCCTGTCATTCATGTGGTAGGATAGGTCATATAGAAAGCGAGTGTGCGTCCATTCTTCCGGAGATGGAATGTGTCAACGCCATCTATGACAGAGCTAGGAATGACCCATACTCATCATCTTATAATCCTGGATGGAGGAACCACCTCAATTTTTCATGGAACCAAAATAATGCCCCGGGTGGTCCATCAACCTCCTCTCGACCACGTAATCAACCACACCAACCTCCCATGCATGCTCATTCATATCAGCAACCCCAAGTTCCAAGCACCAATACACCAGGTTTCCCAAATTCTAACAACTTTGAAACCCGGTTTAATTCGCTTGAGAAATTGACTCGTGGACTTGAGAACTCTATGAAAAATTTTATGTCATCGACAAGTCAAGTTCTCACTTCAAATCAGCAGACCATCAAATCTCTAGAGCTACAGATGGGCCAATTGGCTCAGTCTGTACATGAAAGAGAGAGAGGGTCTTTGCCTAGCCAGCCTGAGGCTAACCCCCGCATGTACCAGCAACAACATATGCAAAATGAAAATTTGGTACCACGGGGGAGGCAAGTGAACCATGTGGAGGAACCTGTTCACCATGTCAATTTCATTGTGACCTTAAGGAATAGAAAACAGGTTGACAATCACATTTCCTTGCCACACCCACCACCATCTATGCAGCCCCTCAGTGGGAATGGTGGTGAAGAAGAGGCTTAGGGTGAGGGTAATACACCAACGCTTCTTTCTTCTTAGGCACCGCAGAAAACCTACCTGCCAAAAGCTCCCTATCCAAGTAGGTTAACCAAAAAGCAGAGTGACACCATGGATAAGATATTAGAGGTATTTAAGCAAGTAAAGGTTAGCATCCCTTTGTTGGATGTCATCCAACAAATACCTCAATATGCCAAAGTGTTGAAGGATCTCTGCACAACCAAGAGGAAGACCAATGTTCCTAAGAAAGCATTCTTGGCTGCAAATGTAAGCTCACTTTTGTCCAATCCCGCCTACACAAAATACAAGGACCCTGGGTGTCCTACTATTCAGTGTACGATAGGGGACACTAAAATGAGCAATGTTTTGCTTGATTTAGGATCGACAGTCAACCTCCTCCCATTTTCTGTTTATCAACAGTTAAATTTGGGAGAATTGAAGCCAACTAAGATCACCCTCCAACTGGAGGATAGATCCATTCGTATTCCAAAGGGGATTATCGAGGACGTGCTTATCAAAGTTGGAGATTTTATATTTCCAGTCGATTTTGTTGTCCTCGATACCGATCCTGTTGCGAACACCCACTCTCAAATACCTTTGATTTTGGGTAGACCATTACTGGCAACTTCCAACGCCTTAATTAATTGTAGAAATGGTCTCATGAAGCTCTCATTGGGTAACATGAGTGCCGAGTTTCATGTGTTCAAGTCTGGTAGGAAACAAGAGCCCATGGATCAACCTTTAAATCTAAATCTCATCCGCCAATTGGAGAAAGCACCACAAAATCAACGAACACCCCTAACCCCAATGCAACCCATTGAGAATGTTTGTGGGGCCAGCGAAAACTCATTGCCTGTCTTTGCAATGCAACAGAGTGAGCTGGCATCAAACATAAATGTCCAAAAGGAGTGTTCGTTGCATGATTCAGTTGAGAGTACTAGTGAGAGTGGGATACCTCATCATATGCCTATACCAGAAGGTGTCTCTACCTCATGTCCCATGGCCATTAAGCCATTTGAGCTTCATATTGACTCCAACAAGGACCCACCTATGACCGAGCTTATGCTTGATGATCTAGATGATGGTGGGTGGTCCTTGTTGGATAACTTGGGGAGAAGCCCCATTCTTAGTGATACAGGTCTGCTGCATCCATCGAATGAGCTTGAGGAACTCATTCCGATGCACCCACCTATTGGTTGGAGGGTTTTGTTCGATGAGCAACTAAACCCTAGTGAGGCAACACAACTTCATTCTTTGTTGCCCACACCCAACCAATATCATGAACGGTTCGAGCCTTTCAGCTTTGACCTTTCACCCCTCATGACACCTCAGAGTACCAGTGAAGTTTTCCCATCTCGGCAAGTCTCTGGTCCTCATGACTTGATGTTCTCATTTGATGTTCCTTGACCAAATGATTATGAGAATATCGTCGTTGCTGTACATATCATGTAAAAAAAAAGACTACATGAGCGAGAATTGATTGTTGTGGGCTCCAACCCTTGAGCATTTGGGCCCAGTTCTTCACGTATTTGTCTCATTTCTTCAGTATCTCGCAGGTTTTGAGGGGAATTTGGGTTGTGTCCATCAACATAACCACGAACTTCCTTTTGCGCTTCATTTTGGTGAGATCTGTCCTTTATCATGCATATTTCCATGTAGTATCTTGTTCACATTCATTGAGGACAATACATGAAGTAGGTGTGGGGGGGTGCTTTACGTGTGTACATAGTCGAGTCTTTTTCTTTTGATTTTTGTTTTCTTTTGTGTGTATTGTTAGGGTCATGTTAGTGTGCCGCATTTAACATTGATATACTTGTTTGCCATGATCCTTGGGTGACTTGTCTTCTTTTGCTTGCCTAGTGCTTTAAAATTTTCACATTTCTTTCAAAATCTTCATGTGTTTGCGAAAGAACATGTTTTTGTAGGTTTTGCGTGTGTTTAGCATGTGCAAAACTGTTGAGAGGCAAAGTAAAAACAAAGCTCCCAAAATTGTCTTGAACTTGATGCATTAGGATATCTAGTTTACTGGCTTTAGGTCTTATCGAGTTGTTAGGATGGACCCCGGTTTTCCCTCGGGGGGCGTGTAACCATAGGGTTTCAGTACTCAAGCATTTAAAGAAGTCCACCCTGAACCTTGTGAGTCAAATAATTCGTGTCTGTTAGTATAAGGAAGTTTGTCGTAGTCAAGGGCCCTTAATCTCTTTTTGTGAAACTTAAGTGTAGGGGTTTTGGTTCCCATGTAGATAAATAAATAAGTGGTGTTCTCTCTTCTCGCACGGCTCCTATCACTCGGGAAAGTAGGTCTGAGGGGCCTTTGTGCCTGGTGCTTTCGAGTCATCTGACTTGGGATGCACCGACCGAACTCCCGTTACAAGGGTGGAAGGGATCGCCCTATATGGAGATTTGGGGGAAGGTGTACGTGATAGTGTAAGTCCTCATAGGCAATGATGCACGAAACATGACCCTGGGAGAATCAAACACCAACCAAAGAAAAAGAAAAAAAAGAAAAAAAAGAAAAAAAGAGAGTCAAATAAGAACCAAAATGGACTTTACACATTGTATTACATTCAGAAGTTAAGGTTGCCCAAGTCTTTCACTTAAGTCCTTAAGTAACTCTCACGAATAACTCATTAGGCCAGGTGTGTGGACCGATTACATATATAGAGTCGACCCGTAGTATTACCGCGTCCCGTGATCGACAAAATGAGTCCAACGAGTCGTGTAGCTAGATTGATTAATGCATCTTGTTCGGATTTTGTGGGTATATCCGCTGAAAACCTTCAGGAGACAACACTCCTCCTCCTTGGCGACATGGAGGTTTAACGGCTTGTTGCACGTGCTAAGTGCAACCGTGATTCCTACGAAAGTGAGTTAGGATTTCTTGTTTTCGTATGCTTTTCACTTTCTTTGTTTTGCTCGGGACTAGCAAAAGTTAGGTGTGGGGGTATTTGATTGACATCATTTCATGCTTATATTTGTATCTTATATCCATTATCTTTCACCTAAACAATGCTATGTTACGAGTTTTATATTTAGTTTTCAGGAATAAATAGGTTTGAAGAGATGAAGCATAAAAGAACCCAAAAGTTGGGAAAAAGGACTGAATTGTGAGATCTGGGGACCAAGATGCAAGGGAGAAGGACCTGAACGCAAGACAGAAGGACCTAAGAGCAAAACAGAGAACTCCAAACCATCATGGGGAGTATTTTGGCAATTCTGTTTGGGTCGGAGCTCCAATAAACGAAGTAGATGCATCCAAGACCACCAAATACACCAAGCAAAGCCCAGAACAAGATTCAACTGGATCCGGACTTTTTAGACCGCCAATTGGCGGTCTGGATCATCCCAGATCCGCTAATCTTTCTCCTGGACTTGTATTAATGTTTGTTTAGGGTATTTATTGTATTGGTTTAGTCCCACATCGGGGGATTGTCCCGAATTAGCTTTTTCTATGGCTATAAATGGAAGTCTTCACCTTCCATTGTAATCACTCCATATTTTAAGTGGATATTCTTCCTACTAGAAGTGAGGCCTTGAAGCACACACTAAAGTAGGAGGATGCTATGTGAAATGTGAGTCATTTTATCAATAAAGTTTTGTGTTTCTTTTATTTGTTTTGTGCTTCTTTTATTGTTTGTGCATGTTTTAGTTTAATCGTCTTTTATTAAATCTACTTAGTTAAAATGTCTTCTTATCTTAGTGTAATAATTAGTGTAATGTGTAGTAAGTAGTTCCATCCCCTTTGGGGGGTGGAGTAGATATTCAAACATGCATCAGAGAATGGAATGAATACTTTATTTTTCAATGTGTTGATAAAACATGAATGTATGCTTGCTTGTTTTGGATAGAATTTATAACTTGATGAGTTTTGCCAAAATGATTAGACACCTCGCATGCTTGTTTAGGTTCTGAAATAAACATCTTGCGTATGTAAATGTTAATCAACTAGGTTGGTGAATAGATTGATAGGTTTTGCCATAACATTTAGACACTTCCTATGCATTATAACACCACCTTAATTTGTGCTTAAAGAATGTGTTCAACACCCACCTCTTTGCATGTGTGCACTCACTCCACCCCTTAGGGGTTTTCCATTTCCTGAATTCCAGCATTTCGTTCTTAGCTTAGTCGTTATTTCATCGGTTTTGTCTTTCTTTCGCATTTACTTCTTCGTAGTTAGCGTAGTTTAGATTAGCATAAACAACTTTCTTCCACCTTATTGTGCCACTTGATTTCTAATAAACAAGAGGCTGCTCACCTCCCTGAGGACAACCCGTACTTGCCACCGCTTCATCGCGGCCGTGCACTTGCGGTTTAATTAAAACGTTCAACAATTTTCAAACCGAACACAATCCAAAGTCGACATAAAAAATCATTAGCTATACTAACTTCAAGAGTCTAGATGCTCTCTACGTGCAATGCAACATGGATTAACCAAAGCGCTGGCAAGGAAACTTCTATACCAATGTTATTAATGAAAAGGATGACTGCATCTTGAGGCATGATTAACACCCCAAATTCGTCGGAGGCCATGGTTATGAATCCATTTTGTTTCGACAAAGCGAAAGAATCGCACAAATGTCTACATCTGAACTAGAAGCATTCACCGTCATTAACAATCATTTTCATTCAATTATATATTCTAATTAATAAACGTCAATGCAGCATATTAAATTTTTGTGGAATATTTGGAGAACATGTTATATCCATAAAACTTGCTAAAATTGACGATTGTGACAATCTCCGTGTGGTACTCTTACGTTGGTGTGGAGGCCATAATGAATGCATTGCAATTACTTTCTACTGCTTGTATTCACCACCACTTGCAATTTCGGTCTCAATAAAAGTACGCTTAATGGTATCAGCCGCGATGCCATGTCCATAAGAAGAAAGTTCTATAAGAAACAAAATAAAAACACCAGGTTATTAAACCGAAATACGTGTCTTAAATGAAAACAAATGTATTGAAAGTAGAATGTGTGAAAAAGGAATTACATAGGGGTTGTGCAGGGTGTGAGTCGAGGGAGAGTTGTGGAGTTTATAGGAAAGAAGGAAAGTCGACAGTGGTTGTCGTTGAAGGGAGTGGGGTTTTATAGAATTGGACGATGGAAAATGACACCAGGCATTCACAAATTTACATATATGCCACAAGCTAAATTGAATTATATGAAGGGTTATTTGCTTGGATGTACTTGTAAGGTAGTAATATTTGAGCAATGACTTTCAGTACTATACGTATTTATTTTAGTGAATTTCTAACACTCAATTTGATTTTGTGCACTTGTCAAAAGGAAGGTCCCTCCCTCGGTAACCTTGATGTAGTTTTGACGACATGAGCATTAATCTTCGATTAACATTACCTAACATTGTTTAGTTTCCTAATGATTCAATAAACTTTCACCCTAATCAAATGAGTTTTGGGAGGTTTATGACTCAATAATGGTGACCAACGACAACAAATCTCAGAGCACAAAAACAATTCGTGAGTTTTACAAGGGTACAAAATGAAATTCGTGATACTTACGTGATTTTTTCCAATATTACTATTTCATATGTGCACACAAGGAAATAACCCTAACGAATATTGCATTAGACGTACTTGTCTATTCTTTCTAATGCAATCTGACAATTATTGGTCTTATGTGTAACGTCCCGAAACAACAAAAAATTAAAAATTTCAAACACAAAGCATCACAGTAATTAAGATCCAAAAGAGCGGGAACGTTACTTATAAAATATCCAAGAGGTGCACCATATATCATCAGAGTTGTCATAAGGTATGACTACATCACGTACAGGAAAGTGCAAATACAAGTAATCATACAACCTAGGAAAATACGATAGATGATCCGATCCCAAAGTGTCCTCGTCCTCAGTCGCCTCCCATCAGAACCGACTGTGGTCCTAAAATACAAATATAATGACAATGTCTGAGTTTCCATAAAGAAGACCTATATATGAAGCTCGCATATATGCATGCTAAAGTATAAATAAAAGAATATATTATACTAGTATAGCATGACAACATAAAATGCAATCAGTAAACGTCTCCCTCCAAGTGTAATAAAGGACATCTGTTCCACGATCCATCAATGGGTCTCCCACAGAGACCTACCGTTGGCACATACGGTCTTACGGAGAGTACACAATGCACCCCATACGTGGCAAGGCAAATCATGGGGTTTGGTGAGGGGTGCCCCCACTTCTGCGTCAGTAGAATCGACTAAATCTCAAGGTCAACATTTCACTGACACAATGCACCCCATACCCCCTTCACATCATCATCACTTCAGCGTACCCACCATCACTTCACCCATACCTCCCCATAAAAACTTGGATTAACCCCCAATTGGGTTTGGGATTTAACATTATGCGCGCAATTGAACAAGTATTTTAGGTAGCAACAATTTGTGCATATAAAAGTCGTGAAGCAATAAATCTAGTTTGGAAAATACATAAATGTTGCACTCATCAATTTGTAATTGTAAGACCCAAACTCCTAATAAATAATATTTATAATGCTGGAATAATAAAATGAGACCATCGTACCAACTACTTCATGATTAAAACTCCGTCTAACATTTGCTTCTCTTGTTCACATCAGAAGATAGAAGCTAGAAGCAAGATAATTGTTGATCTTATAAATACAATCTCGAAGCACGTATAAAAACAAACATATCACCACATATAAGAGTTTAACACACAATTGTTAAACATGTATTTAATTGCTAATTAATTAAATAATATTGATTAGACGTGCCAACCTTAAACCTCAGACCCGACCAGCCAAAGATGTTGGGCAGCCTTCGCCCAACACCCCCTACCTCATCCTATACTATGGCTGGAGGCATACCTGAAGAATAGAAGATGCTGAGCTAAACCGAAATCCGCCAAGACTCCCCTAGCCGCACGCAAGGAGCTCCTCCGGATTTCTTCTACCAAGCTGCTGGAGATGCTCGAGATTTCGGTGGTTGTGTGGAGAGGGGTGGGAGGTAGGGTCGGCTGTCTGGTAGGGTTTCTATTGGTGCAACTTATAAGGAACAACCACCAACAAGGCAAGAGATTATTGGCTTTGATGGCCAATTAAGACTTTCCTTAAAGTCTCCAATTCAAATATTGCAAGATTCTCCTTTGCTGATTTGGGAACTCAGCCACACCAATTCTACTCCAGCCCGACACGCCTCAACCAATGAAACAAATCCACACCCAAGGATTGCACCAGATTGAACCGATTAAGTCGATCGAATGCAACCGCACCCGACGGTCGAACCCGCCCAAAAAGGAAACTTCTACGAAACCAGACATAACCTCAAAACGTAGACAATAAAACACATAACATAAGCGATGAGTAAAAGAATTAATAAACCAAAACAGGGTGGCAGGAGAGCGGGTCTTACAAAAACCCTCTAAGACAACCCTTCAATTTGCGGATTGTTCTATTAAGAAACCAAGAGGTATAGTACAGGATGTTTTGATTAAGGTTGGTGACTTCATTTACCCAGTGGATTTTGTCGTTCTAGACATTGAACCTGTTGTCAATCCTAAGAGACAAATCCCTGTAATACTAGACAGACCCTTTTTAGCCACTTCTGAAGCTTTGATAAATTGTCGAAATGGGCTAATGCAACTATCTTTTGGAAACTTAAAAGCTGAATTTAATATCTTTCATGTTGATAGTGAACCAGAAATAGTATGCAATCAAAGTGATGTTTTGATGAGATCGCGTATCTATAAGATTTCTGAATCAAATAAATCATCACAAAATCAAAAAGAAAGTGAGAAAAAAGGGAGTAATTCATCTACACAACCACCATCACTCAAGCAAATAAGAGAACCAACACATGTGAGGGGTGTGGAATCTTTCCCTCATGACTCTCAGGGCAACATGGGGAACAATTCAACTGGATACATGCACCAACATGGTGACATTCAATCCAGTTCTGACTATGGTTGACTCTGAGCTAATTCAACCCCTCTACCGCAAGTTGACTCAGGTAATAAGTGCATCTGCTTTATCTTTACATACATTGAGGACAATGCATGATTTAGGTGTGGGGGGTGTTTATCTATCTATCTATATATTTTTGAAAAAAAAACAAAAAAAAATCAATGTTTCATGACATAGCTTAAGATTGAACTACCAAAACCCGTGTACAAATTGCATTGAGTTTTTGTTCCTTATTATATAGTTCTACTTGTAGAAATTATGACATAAATCTAAGTTCCAAAGAAATAACTCATTACCCTATTACCCTTTAAGACATGTGTGCACTTAAATTGGATGAATCAAATCTTTGAAGTGGTTGATAAAAAGCAGAGGTTGAGGAAAATATACCGGGAAGTGTGGACGTCTGATAGCAATTAAGCCTTGAGGAAAATAAAAGGGGAATAAAATTGAGGAAAGCACATCTTGCAAAATGATTACAAAAACCCAAGCCTTCGAGTCACTGGTCCGTAGGGGTATCTTGAAACCCGGTAACTTGAGTCTGCCAGCTCGGGATTATCGACCAAACTCGCTACACGAATGCAAAAAAGGTAAAAGTGTCAAAAAAGCAAATGTGTTGAATCACAAAAAAATCTTTAAGATACTCAAGGCCCAAAGTTAAAAGAATGATCCATGACATGGTTGATCCGAATGATACTTCACCACGAGAGGAGGCGTGCAAAATAATTAAGTGATAACATGTGTAGAAGCGTTAATGGTGTAAATATTGGAGCAATGAAGACCAAGTCAGATTTTTTTTATGAGTTAGATTTATATAATGAGCATGCAAGAATCCTAAGTGAGATGTATAAGGTTGAGGTGGAGATATTGAGAGTTATTAATGAAATGTTGAATCAAGACTTTGTGGGTGTGTCAACTGAAAACCCTCACGAGACAAAACTCATCCTCTAAGGAAACTTAGGGGTTTAAAGGCTTGTTGCACATGCTAAGTGCAACCGTGATTCCTACGAAAGTGAGTTAGGATTTCCCTGTTTTCATTTTTCTTATATTTTGTTTTGCTAGGGACTAGCAAAATCTAGGTGTGGGGGTATTTGATGCATTGCATACATTATATCATATGTCTTTCATTTAGATTGATTTTATATCAATAAATGCTACTAAGGTATGTGTTTAGTCTTATTTACAGAATACAGGGACCTGAATGCAAATTACCCATATCCCGAGCATAAACGCATGCAAGAGACTCATTTCTATCATAAAGACCAAGTTCAAGATTATCGGGTTCAAAGTGAAGTCCATCCAAGCATAAAAGCATTCAAAGACCTAATTACAAAAAAGACCAGGGACTTAAGCACAAAAGTAGTCAGGGACTTAATTACCAAAAATCCGAGGACCCGACTGCAAATATTATTTTGGAGAAGTTCTAAAGAAAAATCAATTTGGATCTCCAAATATATGAAGAAATTAATTCAGAGCTCAAAAGAAAGGAAAGAAATCAATCCGGACGCGCAAAGGACAACTAAATCATACCATAAACACACAGGAAAAATCCGGATCAAATCTGACCCAAACTTTCGGCGATTCCGCCGCACATTACATGTAAATTGGGGCAAAATCGCCACACCCCTATCGATCCGTGCCCTCGGATTTTGGCCAGTCGTGTCATGACGCGTGTAGGTTCCTATTCTGTACTAGGGTCCCTTGTATCGGCTATAAATAGCCCCAAGCTTATGTTGTAAAAAAACGTTTTTATTCCATTCTTTAGCAATAAAATTCTGTTGGTTTATTTCGTGTTTTTAGTTTTCTTTCGTAGTTTCTCTAGGACCCCTTCTCCTTCCCTCCATCCATGAGTTTCTAACTCTCTCCAAAGGGTGGGGGTGACGGATTTAGGTGATGAGAAGAAGAATGATGTTATTATTTTAATTTCGTGTAGTATATTTTGATTACTTGAGTTTATGTTGAATCATTTATCATGTAATGCTTTATAACTAATGTGATTTATTATAAGTTTCAGATTTCTCTAAACAAAACTCGATATCTATACCCCTACCCGCTGGACTCTCATCCATATTTGCTTTATTCTTATTTTGTTTTTGTTGTTCGTGCTATAGAAATTAAAAATCCAAAATCTCAAAGCAACCTTATTTATCTCTCTTTCTTTCCTTAATCGAAAATCACAAAATAACAAAGTTTTCTCCCTCCTTGTGTTCGACCCGTACTTGTCGCGTCTTCATCGACGCCGTGCACTTGCGGTATAAATAAAATTCTCATCAGAACATAAGATCTTCTCCACCACTCTCCTCCTTCAACTACTCTCCATTTCATTTCAATTGGTTTGCAACCATACGCACCCTTGTGATATACTCGGTCACTCCTTCCGAGTACTTCATTTCCAATGCTTCGAACTTGCCTGGAAGTGCTTGGAGGCAGACTTGCCTCACACGATTCACACCCTTGTACCCCTTCTCCGAAATTTTCCACGCCTCCTTAGACGTTTTTGCTCCCACAATCTTCTCAAAGCCAGCCTCAATGACCAGTTGAAAGAAAAGAAACATTGCACCTTGATCTCTTCTCCTTCGCCACTTTCCTTGGGTTGGCGTTCATGGCCTCCGACTCCTCCTCGAAGCCGTTCTCGACCAACTCTCATGCGTCTTGCGCACCCAATAGTGCATGCATCTGAATACTCCAATTTTCCTAATTGAATTTCGACAAGGGGGCAACATTACTTGATCGAATGAGGTCATACTTGAGCTCGACATGACTCTGATACCAATTTGTTGGGGAGAAAGGGTGGTCGTGTCTCGATATTTATGGTGGAGGTGGAAGACAAGAAGAGAGACCCGAACTCGAACTCTCTAATATTTCTTGCACTTCTTACATATTTACATACATGACTTTGTATGCTATTTATAGCAATACAAATGACTCTTAGACTCCCTCTACATTAAGATGACTTTTGACCATCTAGCTTCTATACTAATGACATGAAATCAAAATAATTCAAATCAAATAAAACCATTACAATTGATGTGACCTATAATTTTTCATCTTCCCCTCATCATTTCGGATTTCACCTTGATGACTAATCACCTTTGACGACTTGGCTGCCAACTAGGATGGATTAAGATCAACTTTCAACAAATCTAGGTGAAGGATATTCTTTCATCAGAAGATCTCAACATTATTTCTATTGGGTAGTTATAATTGATGTTCTTGTCTGTTTCTCAATGTCTAATTTTAATAACTCAAATGTATTTCTTTCATACAACCTCATATTGGAAACAAGAAATTTTGTTTCACATCTGATTTGTAAGTAAATTTTGCACTGATATATTCTAAAAGCTTTGTTATTTAATGTACTCTTTAAATTCATTCATAATCTTGTTTATTATTAATCATAGGTGATGGAATAAAGATTTCGAGATTAGCAAGTGACACTCTTTTACAGAAGTAGTTTCTTCCCCAAATCTATTGCTATGGTATATTATAGATATGTATATTATTAGAAGTACAATTTATGAATATCTATATTATTTATATGTGGATGTAGATTAAGCTACATTGTTGTATTTCATGTTTAGTTGGATATTTAATGCTATTACTTTTGTTATATGCATTTTCATTGTATTTTTTTATTTTTAGGTTCCCAAAAAAAAAATTACTATTGCAGATGAAATACAATGGTACTTTTTGGTGTGACCTTTTTTTGGCACCCTTTTATTGGCCAACAAAACCCTCACTATTGCCAAACAGAAATTCCGTCGACATGTACTAATGCCGACGGAAATGGGCCTTTTGCCAACGGAACCATCCGTTGGCCAAAACCTTTTTTGTAGTATTGAATTCTTACATATAAGATTGATTGAAGTAGGGGTAAACAGGTCAGATTCACGGAGGGTTGTCAACCCGTACCTGCCCTACGAGAATTTGGCTTATCAGGGGTTAAGTTATAACCCGTCCTGTAAATTCTTATCCACACCCCTCTAGCAATCCACCTCCTTGGTGGGTTGCATCACGGGTTTGTGGATCTTGTTTGAAAATACAATTATAAATATTACATGCTATATATAAATTTACAAAAATAACCTAAATATCAATATTTTTAAGGAAAAATACAAGATTTATAACCCGTAATAAATTTTTATAACCATATTTGTAAACTTGTATTGACTAGTGATGTTGTAATTTGATTGATTAAGGTTTAGTATTTATTGGCTTTATAGCCTTATTCAACGTTATGTTTTGATAATGTCATTAAACTCTAATACTTAATCTAATGAATCAATTTACACACATTATACATCACACTTGTGCATATTCTATCTTATTAGGTGTTGAATACTCAAGAACAAATGTACTCAAGACAAGACATCTAATCAAGCTCAAGAAGACTTGTGATTTTACCATTTATAAATTGAGTTCTAGTATCATATATAAGCTTGGGCATAAATTGAAATCATGATTTAGCAATTAGAAAATCCATGGCTTTTGA
Organism: Triglochin maritima; assembly: GCA_963682175.1. NCBI lineage: Eukaryota > Viridiplantae > Streptophyta > Magnoliopsida > Alismatales > Juncaginaceae > Triglochin > Triglochin maritima. Next base: position 20,869,276 of record OY821779.1, read on the forward strand.
ACACATCACTTTCAAATGACTAAACCCCTATTTAGTTGTCCAAATCACACTTCAACTCTTACCCGTCTAAATTTGACAACTCCTCCCTCTTTTCAGTCGTGCAAAAATGTCAATAGTAAAGTTGTGTTGGATCAACCCAGTTTCAGATGACTGGTTCTCAGTTGCTTGTTCTAACGTTTTCTTGTGTTTTCCCATCTGTTTCCCAATTTATTTCGAATGATTGGTTCCATGTTTAGTCATCTGAACTTCCTTAGTCGTTATAACCGTTGGTTCTCATTCCTTTAGACCACTAGTATACCCCACCCATATTTCCAATACGCATGAACGAACTCTCAATTGGACCCTTGTTTTGCCAAGCTCGATAAGTTCCTTATTAACCAAGAATGGGATGACCAGTTCCCCCTATCACATTGCATTGGCCTCCCAAGGATAACTTCTAATCACACATCCCTCATCCTCGACACCACTGATGACATCAATGTTTTTAAGGATTCGTGGATTGCCGACCCTAACTTTAGGGAGGTTATTCACGAGACTATAGAACGATCTCAAGATCAAAAACCACATTACTTGTGGTGCAAGATAAAAACCAACCCAAAGGCTACATTAAAAAATCATAACCTGACACACTAGCTAACCAACATAACAAATTGAGAAAAAAAAATAGTGGACTCGTATGCTCGGGCATAAACCACCCCCTTCAAAATTGAGAGTATAAGACATGAATATATGTGTTATGTGAAATGAATCAAATATCCCCACACTTACATTTTTCTAGTTCAAAGCAAAACAACAAAAAGAAAACAAAGAAAGGAAAAACAAACGGTAAACAAGAACGGTCCTAACTCACTTTCGTAGGAATCATAAGTGCAACAAGTCGTTAAAACTCCTTGTCGCCAAGGAGGAGGAGTGGTGTCTCCTGAGGGTTTTCAGCCGATATACCCACAAAATCGGAACATTGATGCATGATTCAACCTATCAACTCAACTCGATGGACCTATTTTTATCGATCATTGGACATGATAATCCTACAAGCTCTCTCTATATTTATCTAGTCCACACACCTAGTCCAATGAATCATTCAAGTTAATTAAGGACTTACGTGAAAGACAAGGGCAATCTTATCATCACAAGTGATATGTTGTTAAGTCTATTAAGGTTCTTATTTGAATTACCTTTTTTATTTTTTTGGTTTTTTTACTAGTTGGTGGGTAATTCTCTCAAGGTAAGGTTTTGTGCATCATTACCTATGAGGACTACCCTATCAGGTACACCTTTCCCCACATCTCAACATAGGACGATCCCTATCACCTGTGTAACGGGAGTTCGGTCGGTGTATCCCAAATCTAATAACTCGAAAGCACCAACCACTAAGTCCCCTCGGACCTAATTTCCATAGTGATAGGAGACGTGCGAGCAGAGAGAACACCCTACTCACTTATTCCTAATCTACGCGTGAACCAAAACCCTTACACTTATGGTTTCACAAAAGGAGTTTAAGGGTCTCTGACCACGACAAACTTCCTTATACTAAAACATAAATTTCTTGACTAGGTTCAGGGTGGACTTTTTTATTTGTTTGAGTACTGAAATCCTATCATTACTTTGCCTCTCAACGGTTTTGCACATACTAAACACACGCAAAACCTACAAAATATTTTCTTTTGCAAACACATGAAGATTTTCAAAGAAATAGAAAAAATTAAAGCAATAGGCAAGCAAAAGAAGACAAGTCACCCATGGATCATGGAAAGCTTATATTGATATTAAATCCAGCACACTAACATGACCCTAACAACACAAACAAAAGAAAACAAAACAAAAGGAGAAAGACTCAACTATGTACACACGTAAAATACCCCCCACACTTACTTCATGCATTGTCCTCAATGAATGTGAGCCTAATATTGTAGGATTTTGTGTCCCTATGTATGTGTATCTATTTTAAAAAAATTAATACAAACATACAAGATCGATTTCATATTTTCATTGATTTTACGTACAGGTATATGTTTATTCTAATATCATACATTCCTACATATATTAAAATAAACAAAGAATTTAGGATCACACCCAAAGGTTCTCTAAAACCTTTTAGAAGATCTAGTGATCCCTTGGTCGTCGAATTGCCCGCTGATTCGCCTCCAAGTGTTCACCATACTCTAAACAAGATTAGAGAGAAATGAGCTAGCCAATCAATATCTAATTAAGCTTAGAATCTAGCTAATAACTCCTCTTTAAACGTCAGAGATTTCTATCTCCAAAACTTACAACTATTAAGAGATTTTTGTGGTGATTAAGGAAGGGATTACAGAGAGAGAATTATATTGCATGTAATAAAACAAGTAGGATGAGGGGTCATTTTATAGGCTCCCAAAACATCCATATCAAGAACTATTCTCTAGTCATGATCTCTTGCTTTTTCTCTCCTAAAATTAATCCCAAATTGCCACATAAGCATCCTAAAAAATGTTTGATCAAATAAGGAACTAATCCAACCCATGATCTAATTATTCTCTTAATAATTCAGGCAGAAATCGTGTTGTTCGGTTAACCAAGAATTCTTCTCGGTCAACCAAACCATTTGATAACACTTGTTTGGATGACCGTGAACTAGATGGCCGACCAAATATACATGAGAAAAATTCCAAAGAAAAATTCGGACGATCCGCGTCTCACTCTGGTCGACCGTTGACCACCAAAATTTCTCCTGGCGAATTTCTTCGGACGACCGTGTCACATTCGGTCTACCAAAAATATCCCAAGATAGCCCTTGGATATTTTCTATCAGTTGATTGTTCAAGCCTGGTTGACCGATCCCAATTGTCCAGGCACTCCAGACAATTTCGGTCAACCAAATGCGTTTTCCGTTCCTCGTTCGGTTAATCGTTCCGAAGACACCTCAGTCCAGCGAACCCTAAACGGTTTACTGTGCTGACCCAAATTTTACCTTTGTCAAAATTTGGATTTATATCCAACAAAATTTGACCTTTTGGGGTTTTTAGCAAATTCATATCTTATGTAATATATTATCCTATGTAATATTAAATTATTACACCTCATAATATATACACCTCATATGAATTTATCCATGGTTCTAATTACGTCTATTCTCATGACATATTGATTTTATTGATTTTATTGATTCACCACATGTGTCCCTTTTCACATGAAACCCGATACATCTTATGAACTCAAAATCAAGCTTCTTGTTTCCAAGATTTGTGGTGTGACCTATAGGAGGATCTAAGCTAAATTGGCAGCGATATTAAACACTTAATATCTCAAACTATAAGCGGTATCTAGCTACACATTATAGTTACCCAATTAGCATAGATGTCTTTCTTCCACCGAACTAAACACGATCATTTAGTGATGTAAGTGCACCACTTGTGTCTGTCCCTTGCCTCACGATATTAAGAATATATAGATAGTACAAATGTGTCACCATTGTATTATATTTTCTTGATCTCTTTAAGCTAATTATAACTATGTAACTTTACTCAAGTTACATTGTGCACATTATAATTTTGCTTTATCAATGTGCCTATTAATATCATCACTCAATTAAGAGGGGCAATGATAATCGTTTGACTAGCCATCTTTTCCAGCACAAGTCATGTTCAACCAACTATTGCCTTTATCACTATTACTCATTGATAGCTTTTGACAATAATCAAATTAAGCACTTCTTGAGTGAAAAGATATGAGTCTCATATCTTAGGATCCAAGACACAATAAAACATTAATGGCATGAAACACAATTCCATAATGTTTTACTTGTTAGGTCTATATAATATATTAAAGTAATTGTTTCCACTTTTATATACTCGTGTCGTCAATTATTTGTAGAGCTACAACAATCGATAACTAACACGACAATCTTATCTCGGTAATTAGAGTTCCATGTTAATTAACATGATTTTGAATAACTTTTGATTTATGTAAACCATTATCTTTTAGAGCTCTATGGTTAAGGACCAAACGCCTCTTCCTTAACACTTCCAAAAGACGAATACAATAATCAAGGAACAAAATGTTTGGACATCCGATTCCTAATAATTGACATATAAAAGTAAAACTTTTAGAACACATTCCTTTCAGATACTACATGGATTTATGCATGAAAAAGAAAATATCTCACCAACGTGAATTAGACACATAGGTATTTGATTCAAAAGATCAAACTGAAAGAGCTCGAACCTCTCAAGAGTTTGGTAATTATTACGCAACGGAAGAAGAGTTTACCCCGTTGCGGTACTGAAGTTATGATCGTCAATCCAAACTCTCCAACCAACAGGCTACTGCACCGGAATGAGGCCAACAACCTCATTATGCTTGCCCGACTTACGAGACTAAGAGTGAGTCTCTTACCCAAGGTATCCTCTAAGGAACTCCCAATACCCTCCACTAGTGCAGAATAGGCTTTAATCGTCGCCCAATAGACGTCGGCCGTTATAACCACCGACGTCTAATGGGGAGAGGACAGAATGGACGTCGGTCTTCATTGAGGCCGACGTCTATGTGGTACTATAGACGTCGGGTGTGGGAATAACACGTTTAGCCGACGTCTATAGTGTATAGACGTCGACCTATAGACGTCGGTTGTTTTAGTACCTTGTGCATCCTACGTCTATAAGGTATAGACGTCGCCCTATAGACGTCGTACATAATATAAGACCGACATCTATACGCCAACCATATAGACGTCGAGGTATAGATGTCGGCGTTATATAACATCCGACGTATATAGGTCTTAAAGAAATCGGACAGACGCGTTTTCTTTCATTCATTTCAGACGAAACCCACCCAAACCCTAGCCGTCCCGCGACCGAAGTCTCCTCCGCGACCGATCTCCGACCGATCCGCACCGTCTCCGGCACCGCAGCGAGCTCCCAAGCTCTCCTCCACTTCTCCGGCCCTCTTCTCCTTCTTCCTCCGTCTCTCTCCACATGTAAGTTTTATGTTCGTTTTTGGTTGTTTAAGTTCGTTTTCCTCCGTCTTTCTCAACATATTCTTTCTAAGTTAGCCTTCATCTCGTGTCGTTTACAACCGTCACCGCACCACCTCCGCGACGTCTTCGGGAACCACAAAGACCTCCTCCGGCATCATAACTTTTCCCTCCTCTGGTTCGTGCTTAACCACCTGTAGAAAAATCATATTGTTTGATTAGGTTGTAATGGTGTTCAGATATATTTAGATATGTTTAGATTGTGGTGTTTAGAAATATTCTTAAACTTGTAAAAATATTTGATATGTTAAGAAAGAGTGAAAATCCCATGAAAACATACATAGTGGTGAAGACTTTTCAACAAAGTTTATTGGTGAATGGAGTGTGATTGTGTGAATGTTTAATTCATTTGATTTGACTCATTCATTGGATTGATTTGGTTTGGATTGAGTTGGGTTGGTTGGATGATTTAACCAAACTTTGTTTTCATTGGATTGATTTGGTTTGGATTATGTTAAGAATTTGGTTTGGATTGAGTAGAGAAATACATGATGTGAATGTGAGTAGATAACTAGATATACATTTTTCTTGTTGATTTCAGGATTTGAAGAATTTTACATATCAAATTTTAAGTGGAGGTTCTGCCAAAATTTTAATAAAATTTTATTCTCAATTATTATTAATAACATGATAGTTTGTCTTTAAAATGTTTTTCTGTCAATTCAAGTAATTATTTTTAATACTTGCTTTTAATATTTTAAATGTTTATTGCCTTAATTTTTTGATTTTTTTTATATTATGATAATAACTCATTGCCCCCCTTAAACAACTTGGCCTTTAATAACCCAAAGCAAAAGATTAGACAATATTTGCTAAGTCATTCATCATATAGGATTTGCATGCATTGTATTTTTCTATTATTTACGATTTCTGTCGTAGATTGCGGGCGTAAGGTACGTACTATCTTTCACTCATCATTCATTAGAAAGCACGCATTAGTTAGTAGGACTTGCATTGGAACAAGAGTGAGGTGAGTGTTTGTTTGGTGTGTTGTTTGTTAGATTAAGGTATGAAAAACACTTAGGGGGCAGTCACCTGTAGGAGATGAGGTGGGGGATTTCATCACTCTTTCCTTGGCCCAGAAACCACTTAATAAAAGAGCCTTAATAAAATCAATTAGACGTTGGCCCCTAGGATTTTTGGACGCATTAAGGAGAGGAAACCGTTTAAGACCATTATGGCCTGAATGTCGTTGCCCATCTAGTCTCCCTGATATTTTAGGAACGTCCAGGTTCTTGATTTCCTATAGATTAGTGGTCCTCGATGTTTAAGACCGTTTCGGCCTGAACGTCGTTGCCCATCTAGTCTCCCTGAGAGATTAGGGACCTCCGGGTTCTTTATTTCCTACAGACTAGTGGTCATCGGTGGGACCTCGAAGTTAGGGTCGTCTATTACTATGGACCTATAGTGGACTTTAGGCTTGTTTTGGCCTTGATTGCTTAGTTAGATTTCTAACCTTCCTTATTCCACGCTAGATTAAGGACTATGAGAAGCCATTGTATAAGAATTGTAGTGGCTGATACATGTGATAAGAAATGGGCAGTAATTTTGGAAGGGAAGAAAAAAATTGTATCAGATGATAACCTGATCGAGTATGAAGAGACACCACCTTTCTCTAAGCAAGCACCTAAGTTGAACTCAGTAGATGAAGAAATAAATGTTGAGACTTGTATGTTTAGAGATGACCACGGTGAAGGTATATAGATTGAAAATCCATTAAGGAAAAAAACAGTAAAGGTGCAAATTTTCTGTTGTAACACATTGTAATAGACATTTAATGTCTTTACCTTATTTAATTACTTGAATTTATCTTTTATAGTATAATGGCTCCGAAAAAGAAACTCACTTCCTCCGAGTCTAAAGGCTCGAAGACATACAGTACACGAGGTCATTGTCTCATGAAAGAATTCGTGGGCAGAAGAAAAAAGAGACGGTAGAGTTCCAATCCAGTTTGATGACCGTCTTGAGCCGTTAGGCATGCTGTCTGATAATTGGAAAAGTTTTCTGGGTAGCTTAGCGAGGGCCAAAGTTGACATTTGTTTACCCAATTGGGCAGATGTAGATGAGAAGTTGAAGGACACAATATGGGATAATGTGCAGGTAATGGTTCCATTATAGATTTCTATAGTTTTAGTCGAACTTTTGATATATATAAAGTTAACGTGTTGTAGGAATCTTTTGAGTTCCAATCCACTGACAAGTTGAAGAAAAAGTGGATGACATACATGTCAGTTCGTTGGAGGGATTTCAAAACAAATTTAACGAACAAGTACATATTCGGAGACTACCAGGATAGAAATCCATACGACGTCTATAACTTTATCACTCCAAATCAGTGGGAGCTATTCAGAAAATCCAGAGATAGCCCAGAGTTTGAGGTAACTGAGTTTAATTTATAATATAGTAACTGAGTTTCAAAACAAACTTGTTAGTTATTGATTTTAGTGACAATCTAATAAACTTGATTTTAGGCCATCCGAGCAAAAAACCAAAAGATTTCTAACAAGTATACCCATCGTATGTCTCGAGCGAGATACCAAAAGTTAGAAGCACAAATGATGGCTAAAAAAATTGCTCAGAAGAAACAGGAGGCAATTGACTCCGGTATGAGTGAGGAGCAAGCAAGTAACCTATCTCCTCCTTCTCCCGTAGCTCGTTGTGATTCTTGGAAGAGAACGAGAGTAAACTCCAGAGGGGAGTACGTCACAAACGAGTCCCAAGCGATCGGCTCGAAGATAGTAAGTTGCATCACTTATATATATGTTATTAATTCAGAATCATTAATTTTGTATTTTTCAAATGTTAGTAAATATTGTTTTAAACTTAGGACTCTCTGAAGTGGAGAGAATCTCAAGGTGAATTTGCTTCCGATGGTCGGAATGATATTCTACGCGAGGCCTTGGGAAACGACGAACACCCCGGTCGTGTGCGAGGGGTAGGGAGTAGAGTTGGACTTCGACAATATTATGGGAAGACTCAACGGTCTAGTTTGACGACTGGTCATACCAAATGTCAGCAAGAGATCGCAGATTTGAAGAAGTCTTTGCAACTTCTTACGGAGAGATTGGATCGTGATTTGCCTACTTCTCCTACCCGTCGTAAGACCGGTTCTTCCGCGGAGACTACTCCAGTTCCGTCAGTGTTCCACCCTGATCGACAAGATGATTTCGTGTCTCATTCTCGAGAATTGGCCCTCGTCTACGGTCCCTCGTTTGGAAAGTTCGCGGATGGATCTAGATGTGCTTTATTTGTCGAAGACCTGATTGAAGATTGGTGGGATATGGGAAAGTTTATAACATCTCCAGACACCACTTCACGGAGGTAGGAGAGGGAGAATTGAAGGTTGCAGTTGAGAGTTGCTTAGATCCTGGTGCTTTTGTGCCATTTCCGGAAGAAGAGATTGTTACTCTCGGCGATGCTATCGGTGGGTTCGTGCGGTGGCCTAGTTATTTAGTAGAGCTAAACGACAAACATGAGGTATAGTTTAACTTTGAAAGACTTTAAACTTCAAATTTATTAACAATTGTATTTTAACGGTTGTATACATATATGTAAGGTGTCAAGCCACCGAAGCAAAGGGTCAAACAACCAATCTCCGATCAACATTAATTCGCTTCCAAGTAGGTGCAAAATGTTGTATCAATTTATGGTAGGTAGGGAAGCACAATCCTTAAGTACCTGGGAGTTGGAGGGGGATAAAGGGTTTCCTCCCGCTTTGTACGTCACCAAAGAGGATATCATGCAGTTCATGGCGATTGATTCGTTGTGTATCATGATTATCGACGTGCAAGTGAAGTAAGTGTTTTTTTGTATACAATGAAAAGTATTGAATAATTTTATCAAAACTGTAGTAAATTATAATTTTTATACTTGTAGACATCTTTATGACGCCAGAATGTCAATCTTTCCCGAGGATCAACTATTTGGATTTATCAGTCCATCTACATATATATACGGGAATGACGATAAATCGGGTCAACTTGGGACATTCTTTAAAGAAGAAGACAAAAAATATTATCTGCTCCCTTATCATGAGAGGTAAACTTTGTAATTCAAAGTGAAATTTTATTTTGTAATAAACTTCTAATTATATATATAACACAGGGCTCATTGGATGCTTGTCGTTGTATGCCCCACGACTAATTCGGCATATTGGTTTGATCCGTTGGGGTCGAATAAACCAAGGGACTCAATAAAGAAACTTCTAAATATGTAAGTTCGTTTAGTCGTGAATAAAGTAATTCGTGGATTTTTATTAGTATTATTGAATGATATTTTAACTTGTGCTACTCAGGGCAATGAAGGTTTACAGAGCTTTAGGTTGTAGGAGAACAACCACAAAAGCAGGAATAACATGGCATGGAATGAGAGTACGTTCTATCCCATTTTTGTTAATTAAGTTAGGAACAAATATTTAGCGAATTCCTATGTTTGTAGTACCAGAAGCAGGTTGAAAATACGGAATGCGGTTACTACGTGAGGAGATACATGAAGGAAATCCTCGAATTGGCAACTCAAAACGTATGCCTATCCGAGGTAATGTAGATCATTATTCAATTGTATACTTTTGTAGTTTCAATATTTAGTTATTAATATTCAAAACACTTGTATTTTTTTGATAGGTTTTCCCAAAAAGTAGTGATATCTTCTCACAACAGGAGCTCGATGAAACTCGCGACCAATGGGCTCGCTATTTGATCAGAAACATGCTGACGAACTAAGAGGTTCTCCTGCCAATAGTATTTTTTGTAATTTAGTTAACAAGTGCACTTGTATTACAAACCTACACTTTATGCCTTAATATAATCGCCTTAATTTTAGAATGAATTAATTGCAAGTGTGTTGAATGTCAATTGTGTATGCTTTGTATGTTTGTGCATGTATGGTTGTATGTTTGTGTTTGTGTTTGTGTTTGTGCATGTATGCTTGTTTGTTTGTGCTTGTATGTATATGTGGATGAAATTGTGAGTATTTGTGAACAAAGTTATAGGTGAACGAATTTGGTGCAATTGTATGTACACGAATACGTTGACTAAAAACAATTTTGTCGGATGCTATTTATTTATTTTTGTCCAGGTTTAGGAATAGACGACGACTGTTGTTATTAACCGACGTCTATTCCTCTGAAGAAAGGAATAGACGTCGTCTTTATATGGAATCTGACGTCTATCCCTAAAGTATAGACGTCGTATGTTAGTTAGCCGACGTCTATCCCTAAAGTATAGACGTCGTATGTTAGGTAACCGACGTCTATCCCTAAAGTATAGACGTCGGCCATAGTATAGACCGACGTCTATACGTTAACGAATAAACGTCGGCTTCTAAGTATAACCGACGTATATTCATTAGGTATAGACGTTGGCTATACTATGGGCGACGTCTATGTATAGACGACGCACACATAGACGTCGGATCGGGGTGTGCTTATATCCGACGTTTATAGCCCCGTACATCCGACGTATATTCCCTTTTCTGTAGTAGTGCTCATTGGCAATGTAGTTGTTTGGTGTCCCATCATTTTCAAGATGATCAGAAATAAAAGTGAGAGGCAAACTCTCATCAGGTCATACGAAATCAAGGTACTAGGGAGCTCTTGCTCCACCACAGGTGAGTCCATAAGAGGCACAACATTAAGATCATGTGGCTCAAGAGCCACAAGACAAAAGGATAAGATACAATCCTGTGCCGACTCATAATGAAACTTGTAAGACCTACTCTCCTGATATTATAATAAGTCCCTTTTCATCTCTTATTCTTGATTTTGATTTATATTATGTTTGATTGTGTGGTGTTTATTCTTGTTTCTGGAAAGTTTCCATTTTCTGGAAAGTTTCTCTTTAGGGAATGGTTTCTCTCTCGGAAAAACCCATCTTCCAGGAAAGTTTCCACTTCGAGGAAAAGTTTAGAAGTTCCTTTCAGGAAAAAAGTTTCCTTTTTGGGCGAGCGAATGCGACTCGTAAGGGGGTGCGACTCATTGGGGAGTTTTGCTACCAATTTACTAAATCGGGTTGATCAGGTGCGAGTGGCTTGAGAAATTCGACTCTTGCTTAGGTGAGGGCATGTTGGGTTGACTAGACTGAGGGGGTGACATGGAATCCTAGTCAGCAAGAGGAGATCTTTGTTTGATTGCAAACATTTGAATTGGGAGGTTTTTGGTAAGTAACGAAGGTGCATTATTTGCAATTACCAGTTGCCTTTTTTATGTTTCCTTGGAGCAAAAACCCTACCCACAGCCATCCCTACCCTCTTCTCTACCCCACCCACGAAATTCTCAGACCACCTGCTTTCTCCTCTCCGGCATCCTGGGGGCAGCAGCTCCGGCGAGGTGCAACAAGCAAGGGTGCGGTTCTTTTGTGTGCTAGAAGGATACTGTGGTGGGCTAATCTCTAGCGATCTCCGGTGAGATTTTCAGCAGGCTCAGGTATGCTCTGGACCCTTGACAAGTTTATGCAGTGGGAGTGGTGGCTAAACGGCTCGCCATCACCAAGCTGGCTGGTGGTGCAATCGGATGCACCACTATCCGATCTTCACCTAGCACGCGCTAGGTATGTGCGCGCTGGTGGCTGACTGAGGGCAGCCAGGGGACACCGGAGCTCCATCAAGATCCGGTGAGGTCTGACCACCTCCAGTCAGGCATATCAGGGTAGTTGTGGTGCGTCGGGTTGGAGACTAGGGTGACTTGTGCACCTGATCTACTCCTTAGGGTTTCTTTATTGTGCGGTTGTAGCTCCGGGATTTCCGGCTGGTGCAGCTGAAATCCGGTGGTGGTTGGACCCTATACAAGTGAAGAGGGACTCAAGGGAAGGGGGAGGATGGCTGGGGTTGTGGAGGATCGGTCAGCAATGGTTCAAGGCTTAGGAGGAGCATGCGTAACCATCCTAGTGCTTGATTGGTCTCTTACGTGTTCTGTCGTGTTTTGCGTCTGACCAGACCCCATTGCACCACTTCAGCCACGACTACCACCCTCTGAGATGGCTTACGGGTGGTATGGAAGGGCAGGTATGCATTTGGAATTGATTGCATGCGTGGTCTGAGTTGAGGTTGTCGATACTATGTAGGTTTGTGATTTTCGGTTGTGATGCTTGTACTAGTTGTATGAAAGGATGTGTGCTCTGAATTTTCGTATGTCTGAGATCTGTCATATGCTGGAAGGGATATCATATTAATATATATGAATGCCTGAGTTAATTGAGTATTATAGTAATGCATTCATATTGCTTCCATGTGATACACGTATATGTGCATTGGTGACTTGTAGTGTTCATCTGCACATTCGACTAAGACCTCTTGCATGCAATCCTAATCTAAGTGTTTAGATTACACCTCATGCATTACTATAATGATAAAGTTTATGTAATTATTTAAGTGCATGTTTGGTTCTGAAATGAAGTTATTTCTCAACCATACTATTATGACCAGTGGTTTTCATAGCATCAATTACTTCATATTATAGTTGCTCTGAAATTGTACTAACTATCGAATATCTGTTCTCAAATTTAGAGATCATATAGTATGAATATTGTTATGTCTTATTTATCGATACTTTTTACTATGATGCTTGTTACTGCTTGCCATTGTGTGCATGTTTCTGATCTGATGTGATGATGGGTAGTTGCATCTACCCCTTAGGAATTTGACCCGATAAACATTATGCATTACCCGTAGATGATATATGTTGTTGTTATGCTCCTAATATTTTTGGCTTTTTGGCCTTAATCTATGTTTTGATGATTTAATCAACCTAATCTTAATTGTAATCAATATAGAGTAGCACACATATTGCATCGCATATATATTGTATTGTGCTAACCTCTACAGGTGATTAAGACTCAAGGAAGAAAGGAAATCAAGTCAAGACAAGTATTAAAGCTATATTGAAGACATGTAATCTTGTTTTCTTTGAGTCTTAGGAACATTGTGTAATGGAGTATACTTGAGCTAAAATCAACTCACATACACACTAGGTTCTTATAGAAGTCAAACACAAAAATTCACATCATTTGGATTTCAATAGATCATCCAAACTTAGACCAGAAAACACTAAAACTAAATTTAAACTATCTGCCCACATTCGGTCGACCGAACCAAACCTCTCGGTCGACCGAGTGATCAATTATCCTGTAGTGTTTTCACTGCCCACATTCGGTCGACCGTGCAGACCTTTTCGGTTAGCCTTGTCGTATTATACCAACGGTCGTATTCGAATTATTTACAAATACCCCAAAATACATAATCAACTTTCGGTCAACCGTACCTGTTCGGTTGACCGAACTTTATTATCTCCAAAATTGTGCAACTGCCTGGACCTTTTCGGTCGACCGAAGACTTTGGATCGGTCGACCGAACTTGATCATATTTATCAACCCCGTAGAGCCTCTTGATTTTCGATCGACCAAACCCTATTCGGTGTTCGACCATTAACTAAGTGGACCTAAGTTATAGCCTATTGCGGTCAACCGTTCATTTATCGGTCGACGGAAGCGAGTTCAAAATTTCCCAACTGTCGACCATTTTGCCCGATTCGGTCGACCCAACTTACTCAGAATTGAATCCTGCAAGTTTCTATTTTGTGTATCTTACAAAAACACTTACCCAATTAACTCCAACGGCAATAATATCTTAGGAGCTTATAAATAGGTGTTCCTATGACACAATTACACAACTCTTATACTTAATTTCCAAGTCTCCAATTCCCCAAATCATAGTCTCCAAGCTATACTTCCACATCTTAGATCAATTCCATATCCTAAGCTAAGTGTGCTCAAGTTATAGAGTGTGTTCCACTCAAACATTGTTGTTCAAAGAAGCAAGGAGTTCACTGAAAGCCCGAAGTGTTCCTCTCAAATTGTGAGAGAAGAAAGTCAAGCTCGCGAGGATGTTCGCGGAGCTTGTTTTGTAAAAGGATTAATCTCGGCCCGGAACAAGGTTGATAGTGAAGACGCGAGCAGAGGTCGAGGGAGTTCGAGCGGATCATGCAAGAGAGGAAGTAGGTGGGAGGCCGAACCTCTATAAAAATCTGGTGCCTTATTGTTGGTTTGCATTATCTCTTCCATTGCTTGTTAGTTTAATTTTTATTTTCGCTGCATATACTTGATTGCTTAAACTAGTAGGTAACTAGCTTATAAGTGAATAGAACTAAGCCCTTATATGTTCCTACATTTGGTATCAGAGCCTTGTGAGCTAAATCACATACTTAGTCATATTTTTAGCATGGCTTCAACATCTAATCATGTAGAGGGTTTGTGCACAATTAGACATTCTTTTCTAAATCGGTAAAATTATGATTTTTGGAAGAATAGGATGAAAATATTCCTAATATCTAATGACCTTAAGTATTGGATGTTTCTTCAAAATCCCTACACACCCCCAAATGAAGATGAATTAGACTCACTTTCTAGGGCCAAAATGAAAGAAATTGAGATGAACTCTAAAATTATGAATATTATTTATTGTGGCCTTAATGAGGGTGAATACAATAGAATTAGAGGTTGTGAGAGTGCTTTCGAAAATTGGCATAGATTACAAATGCATCATGAGGGTGATAGTAAAACCAAAGAAACTAGAATTAATCTCCTCATGCATAAATATGAGATTTTTCCTATGCAAATCGGTGAGAACATAAGCGAAATGAACACTCGTTTCACCGATATTACTAACTCTCTTTGTGTTCTTGGAAGAAAACTTAATCAAGGAGAGATGACAAGGACGGTCCTCCGGTCACTTAGCAACGATTTGGAAGATAAAGTCGTCACAATTGAAGAGGCGCATGATCTTTCTAAATTAAAGATGAAGGAACTTGTTGGAAATTTGATGGCTTATGAACTCCAAATCAACAATCCAAGAACAAACCCTTATTTTCCTAACATGCGAAATTCGATGAGCCAAATAGAGGAATAGAGAATGAGAACATTGAAGTCCTTGCCCAAGACTTCTTCAAATTCCTCAAGAAGGGCAAAGGAGATATGAGAGAAAGAAAAGGAAGAAGAAGTGAGAAATGTGAAAAAGAAAAGGAGAAGGAGAGTGAAAATGAGAGAACAGAAGGGTAGAAGAAAAAGGAGAGAAGGGAGAGGAGAAAAGAAAAGGAGAAGAACAAGAGAAGAGAAATGAAGGAGGAAACTCACAAGGCTACATGGGATGACTCTTCATCACCATCATCATCATCCTTGCAAAGTAGAAGAGAGGTTGCACATTCGTGCTTCATGGCTATTGAAGTTGATCAAGGTGAGGTAGAGTGTAACTCTTGTTCTATTAGATCATGCTCAACTAAGTCTTATGATAGTGATAGCTCAAATTCTAGTGCAAATGATGAAACATATACACATGATGAGCTTGAAAATGCATTTAATGTCTTAGTTAAACAATATGAGATCATTTATGACAAAAATAAGAATGCTAGAAAATTGATAAATTATCGTGAAAGCCAAAATGATACATGCATAAATGAGAAGAATGAGGTGCATGCTAGGTTTGAAACTAATGCATCAACTATTGATAGTTTAAAAGCAAAACCTAGTGATAGTGAACATTTAGATCTTCAAGCTTGCAATGTGTAATTAAGAAAAGATATTGAAAGATTCATTAATGGAACTAAGATGCTTAATATGCTTTTAGGAAGTCAAAGGCAATCCTTGCAAAAACATGGTTTTGGATATAATGATTCATATGTTAAAAACCATGTAATTCATACAACTTTAGATGGAAAGCACTTAGTTGTAATGCATAGCTCTTCAAGTGTGTGGGCTCCTAAAACCAAATTAGTTTGGATTCCTAAAGCTAACATTCAAGGACCCAAAGTTGTTTGGGTACCAAAATCTACACTTATAGGTGCTTCAAGAATAGATCGGTGGTGACCGGCCAAGCTTGAGAGTCGAATTCAAAGCCAGTTGCATCACCGAATGGAGATTAGAACCAATTCAAGCTTCACAATGTGTATAAATTTCTATCAAATAAATATTTGACTAAATTGGTTCTAGTCTAGGAATTAATATGCCTAATTGACATATCATATATTCAATCATTGCATATCTTAAAATTGAATAACATCCATTGCTTAAGTGTCAAATTTGTAAACGGATGTCCATAGGGGGAACTAATACATAACATGCCTAATTGATACATTTTTCTTGATGTTAAAAAGGGAGAACTAGTTTTGAACTGAAAAATCATATTCACATTGATAGGGGGAGCTTATTGAATATCATTTACTTAGAGTAATGAAGTGCAAAAATTAGGGGAGCAACTTCATTACAAGACATCCTAAATTCTTTGTTTAATCTTTTATTGATT
This sequence comes from Triglochin maritima, assembly GCA_963682175.1. Classification (NCBI taxonomy): domain Eukaryota; kingdom Viridiplantae; phylum Streptophyta; class Magnoliopsida; order Alismatales; family Juncaginaceae; genus Triglochin; species Triglochin maritima. Next base: position 20,885,573 of record OY821779.1, read on the forward strand.
TTTGATGGATGTCAAAGGAGGAGAGATAATTAAAGGGGTAACTTGAAATTTGATTATATAATTGAACAAAAACTATGCACATACATAAGGGGAGCATTTTTAGGCATAGTTTACAACTAAAAATTTCAATATTAAGATATAGGTTGCCATCATAAAAAAAAGGGAGACTGTGGGCTTTTTGGCCTTAATCTATGTTTTGATGATTTAATCAACCTAATCTAAATTGTAATCAATGTAGAGTAGAACACATATTGCATAGCATATATATTGTATTGTGCTAACCTCTACAGGAGATCAAGACTCAAGGAAGAAAGAAAATCAAGTCAAGACATGTATTAAAGCTATTTTGAAGACATGTAATCTTGTTTTCTTTGAGTCTTAGGAACATTGTGTAATTGAGCACACTTGAGTTAAAATCAACTCACATACACACAAGGTTCCTTATAGAAGTTTCACACAAAATTTCACATCATTTGGACTTCAATAGATCACCCAAACTTAGACCGGAAAACACTAAAACTAAACCTGAACTCTCTGCCCACATTCGGTCGACCGAACCAAACCTCTCGGTCGACTGAGTGATCAATTATCCTGTAGTGTTTTCTGTAACGCCCCTGATCTCGCGGGTACGCACACTGGGAAAGATTACAAGTGTCGTGATCAGAGACCTCCACGACGACCGAAGGAGTTACAAAAAACAGACAAAACAACAACTCGACAATACGTAGATAGATCATACATGGATAGACTAACATAAAACATAACTGAAAAGTGAGAGATTATCCATATATGGTAACATGGTCAAATACATTACATCTAGTTCAAAAGGGAAATACATCATAAATAATGCGGAAGCAAAAGACAAACTGAAGAATCTGGTCGACGTGCCCATCGTGTACAGAATCTTCGACTACTCGTCCAGTCTGCCCTATGGAAACCTAAGTACCTGCAAGCACCACATTAACAAATGCGTGAGTTTTCAATTAAGAAAACTCAGTATGCCTCTGGCCCAATCAGAGTTATATAGAAGAAAGGATGCAATCATTGAAAGACAAAAGCATCCGTAATAGAAACAGAAAAGCACATAATGCATCCGAAGGCTACAACTCCATCAGTCATGCCAATCGGGTAACACCCGTAGAAATCCCTCCAAGGGAACCAGAATACCAACCACGCTGGTCAGAACATAACAAAAAAGCATCAAATGCAACATAAGGCTATGACTCCATAAGTCGTGCTGGTCGGGCGCACCCGAACCTCAAAAGGAACCAGAACACCAGCCTCACTGGTCAAAGGCGGTCACTCGACAGTGACCCACCGCTTGGCACAAAGCGGCGCGCCGGATAAGTGTCCTAATTCGTGGTAAGTGACCTACATGGTGCCATCGCGAACATGGGAACACCTACCCTGAGACAGAATGCCAGCGCGCCTGCCCAGGACTTATCTTATGCCTGGCCTCCCAACGTGAAGGTCTTATGCGAATGGCCTCTGGAGCTAGAGGACCCACTTGTGTCTAGAATTATTAATCTGATTAAATGCAATGCAAGCTACTAAAACATCTAAAAATCTAATGCAGCTAGAGTGTATGGAACGAGCTCAAGGAGGAGTATCCGGATACCCGCCTAACAGCCCCAAACCAACTCAGAAGTCAGACATCCCAATCAATAAACAAACAAAGCTCACAACAACATACAATCATAACCGGACCGCCAAATCAAGTTAACAGCTAATCGTATCGTCTACGGGTCATGGCATGGATGTTATAAGGTCTGATGTCCTAAGAACATACATAACCACAACCCAATACTACACATCAGTAGTATAGCAGTATTAAAAGAACAATAGAACGTGTCTAACAACAGGATGTATCATGATCAAACCCCACAAGCAATCAGTAGTATACCTCATAAATTTTAGAACGTACATGCATAGAAACTTGTGATTCAGGACATGACCAGAGGTTATATGGACAGGAATTTATATGAATATATCAGTAACCCAACATGAGAGCATGCCTCAGAAATTAGGAGTCTAAATATATACGCAATTGATATGTATAAGCATGCTTAAAGATTTGCATAATTCTAGATGTCATAGGATGAATTGCGTACATTATGGCCAATTTTCGGATTTCGTCTAATGTGAGGGCATCTCAAGATATATCGGAGAAGTCATATGAAAATCAGACGTAACCATGAACTAAACCTTGTTGCTGCAAAGTCAGGTTGATAAACCCACAACAACATCCAAGTCTAAACATGCACCTATACCGATTGTATTAACATATAGGTGGAAATGTGCAACTTACCCTCAAATGGAATGTGATGAATATATCTTAGGGAATGATTAAATCAGAGTATATACTTATATTATTCATTGCTGGACAAAATCAAAATGAATCAAGTTGTATTATTTAGACATATCAGCAAGATCACGCATAGATATAAAATCTGAAATCAGTGATGACTTACGAACTATCCATGTAACAACTTACGAAATCATGCATGATTAGGTGAACTGAACCAGTAACAATTCCTTTAACTAATGTCTAAATGAAATCATGAAACTATACATGAATAAAACACCTAGATCAGCAAGCACCTCATGCAAGAATTCTGGACAGAATTGCTTAACTCACAGAACACATGATCTGAAATCAGAGATGATCTATGAATTACCAACATAACAATTCATGAAATCAAACTAGAAAGAGAACCCACAAATCAGTAACACATACAGAAAAGATGATGCCACAGCAAGTTAAAAACGTGCTCCCGGAACCAACAAAAGATCTCAAGATCAAAACACCCGAGTAGAGTTGAAAATCACGCAATATGCATGCAACGACCCTACCCGACACCCTCCCCACGACCCAGCCTCCTCCTCCCCTTGTTTCCTCACCAAACCACCAATAAACTCTAGGAGTTGGTGACGTGCTAATGGGATGGATACCCAGCCAACTGCTGAAATCCCTAACTTGCACCACAGTCCACCCCATCGGTAGAACTCAAGATGTGCAACCCTAGACATCAGAACCGACCAGCCCACTGGTGCTGAACTAAAGTCCGTCCAACACCCCCTACTTCCCCTTACCCTACAGGGCCAGAAGAGGTTGCTTCTGCTAGAAGATCGCCGGAGAGGAGCTGCTGCACCCTTCTACACGCCTAGCCTTCTTGCGTGCTGCACACTTGGCTGACCGAAGTTGTTTCTGGTCAGAACGTGGGAGAGGGAGGAGAAGGGTTGAATTTCGTGTGGGAGGAGGTGGGAAACAAGAAGGGACGGCTAGGGTAGAGGGGGTTTTTGTTACAAGCAAGAAGAGAAAAAGGAAACTAGTGATTGCAAATATCCTCACATTAAAACATGCCTTAAACATGATAATTCAAAGGTTTGCACAACAAATTGGATTCCCCCTTGCTGACTAGGATGCCACACCATTCTCCCCCAGCCTACTCAGCCATGGACCCCACGAAATCAGCCCACAAGCTAAGAGGAAATCAAATCCAAAGTGCAACTTACCAAAATGCAACACCAACATGTGCACCAAAAACTCCCCTTGATTCTCCCATCCTTTCCTTGCAAAATCAGATCTTCATTTGATGACATGGAGCCACCGCACTGAAGGGAATGTGTTCTAAAAGTTTTACTTTTAAATGTCAATTATTATGAATTGAATGAGAAATCATTTTGTTCCTTGTTTATGTTATTCGTCTTTTAGAAGTGTTAAGGAAGAGACTCTTGGTCCTTAACCGTAGAGCTCTAAAAGATATTGGTTTACATAAAACAAAAGATATTCACAATCATGGTAATTAACATGGACCATTAATTACCGAGTTAAGATTGTCGTGTTGGTCATAGATCATTGTAGCTCTACAAGTGAGTGACAACACGGGTATGCAAAAGAGGAAAATATTACTTTTGTATACTGAATAGACCTAATAAGTAAAATATTATAGAAATGTGTTTCTATGTCATTAATATTTTACTGTGTCTTTGGTCCTTTGATATGAGACTTATATCTAATCACTTAAGGAATACTTAATTAGATCAGTGTCTTGAACTATCGATCAGTGTAGTGTAAAGGCATTGGTTGGTTAAGTACTACTTTTGTTGGAGAAGGTAGTTAGTCAAAAGACTATCATTGCCCCTCTTAATTGAGTGATGATATTAGTGGGCCCCTTGATAAAGCAAAGTTATAATATGCACAATGTGATTTGAGTTAAGTCACATATTTATAACTAGCTTAAAGAGATCAAGAAATGAATACTAAGACAAAGATGACACAATACTACTTTGTGTGTATTCTTAATATCATGAGGCAAGGGACGGACACAAGTGGTGCACGCCATCACTAAATGGATCGGGTTTTGGTTCGAATGGAATTAAGACATCTAACTAATTGGGAGTTATAATGTGTAGCTAGATACCGCTTATAGCTTGTAATATTAAGCCTTTAATATCACTGCCAACTTAGTTTAGATCCTCCCATAGGTCACACCACAAAACTAGGAAACAAGAAATGGGGATTTTGAGTTCATAAGATGTGTCGGGTTTCATGTAGAAAATATGACACATGGGGTGAACAGGCAAAATCAAAATTATGTTGTGATTAATAACATAATTAGAATCTAAATCAAATTCATATGTGATGTAAATATTATGGGGTGTAATGATTGATCATTACATAGGATAATATGTTACATAAGTTGTGAATTTACTACTAATCCCGAAATGTCAAATTTGTAGGGGTTAAACCGAAATTTGACAAGTCTGCAAAACCGTGCTCAAACGGTCGACCGGTTAGCAGTAAACGGTCGACCGGTAGGGCACGGTCGACCGGACATGTCTCGACCGATAACAGGGAATTTTCATCTGTTCGAACGGTCGACCGAAAGTGATCGGTCGGTCGACCGAACATTGCGATGGAATAGTTCCTGTTACGAACGATCGACCGAGCTATTGAACGGTCGACCATACTGGTTCGAGCGGTCGACCGAACCTCCAAAAACGGTCGACCGGTCCAGACGGTTTATGCAGAATTAATTTAAGAATTAATTAGATCATGCATGGAATTGGTCCATAATTGATTTAATTCGTGGCTAATGTTATTTATTATTAAATAATGGATGGTTAGATGGAATTTTGCATGAGATCATGGGCAAGGGGTTGCACACGAATAGGTAATTTGGAGAGAGCTTATAAATACAAGCTTATTTCATTACCCAATTAATTCATTCATTGTTTTCTCATGCAAAAATTCTCTCCCCATAATTCTCCACGAAAATTCCACAAATTCTTAAGTTTAGTTTAGTTCTTAAGAGATCATCTTCTCAAGGGAATTAAAGAGGGGTTAGTAATTGGATTCTAAACCCTATCGGAGATTGAGAGACTAGCTTCCCTTCTCCGATCTTGTTTAGAGTTTGGTGAATACTCGGAGGCATCCGGCGCAGTGAGGAGCATCCCCAACGTCTCCGACTCTTCAAGAAGTTTTAGAGAACTTCTAGGTATGAATTTTGGAGCCCTTGTTTGTTTTAATAGAGTTTTGACACTAGATGTTAAAACAAACTGATGCATGCATGAAATAAATCAAAGAAAATTGTAATTGATCCTTATTATACATAAAAAAATTCGAAAATATATATGTATAATTAAACATGAAATCCTACACGCACATGGGCACTCATCATGCCTCACTGTTGAACGTTTTATATTAAACCGCAAGTGCACGGGTCGTCCTCAGGGAGGTGAGCAGCCTCTCATTTGCACGAAATCAAGTGTCGAAAAAATGGAGAAGAGAGTTGATTATGCTACTCTACGCTACACTACACTACGAAATAGGAAATGCGAAATAAAGCAACAAACGATTAACTAAAACTTAACTAAGAACGAAAGGAGAGTGCTGGAATTCAGAAGTGGAAAACCCCCTAAGGGGTGGAGTGAGTGCACACATGCAAAGAGGTGGGTGTTGAACACATTCTTTAAGCACAAATGAAGGTGGTGTTATCATGCATAGGAAGTGTCTAAATGTTATGGCAAAACCTATCAATCTATTCACCAACCTAGTTGATTAACATTTACATATACAAGTTGTTTATTTCAGAACGTAAACAAGCATGAGAGGTGTCTAATCATTTTGGCAAAACTCATCGAGTTATAAATTCTATCCTAAACAAGCAAGCATACATTCATGTTTTATCAACATATTGGAAATAAAGCATTCATTCCATTTTCATTTGCATGTATGTACATCTACTCCACCCCCAAATGGGATGGAACTACTCACTACACATTAGACTAATTATTAAACTAAGCAAGGAAAGCATATTAACTAAGCTACTAAAACTAATGAAATGAAATTAAACAAAGTAAAGCAAGAAATATGAAACAAACAACATAATAAAGAAACTTTTATTAAAGTGACTCACATTTCAAGTAGCATTGATTGACATCATTTCATGCTTATATTTGTACCTTATATCCATTATCTTACACCTAAGCAATGCTATGTGACGAGTTTTATGTTTAGTTTTCAGAAATAAAGAGGTTTGAAGAGAAGAGCCATGAAAGGACCCAAAAGCAGGAAAAAATGACCTAATTGTGAGACCTGGGGACCAAGATGCAAGGGGGAAGGACCTGATCGTAAGACAGAAGGACCTAAGAGCAAAACAGGAAACTCCACACCATCATGAGGAGTATTTTGTCAATTCGATTCGGGTCGGAGCTCCACTAAACCAACCAGATGCATCTAAGACCAAGAAACACTTCAAGAAAAGCCCACAAAGAAAACCAGACGGATCTAAACCTTATAGACCGCCAATTGGCGGTCTGGAACCGCTAATTAGTGTATTTTTGGTATTGGTTTAGTCCCACATCGGGGGATTGTCCCCGATTAGCTTTTTCCATGCTTATAAATAGAACTCTTCACCTTCCATTGTAATTACCCATTGTTTGGTGGCATTCTCTCTACTAAGGAGTGAGCCTTGAAGCAATAACTCAAGGTGGAGAAGGATGCTACCTTCAATGTGAGTCATTGTTAATAAAAGTTTATTTGTTTCTTTTAATCTTGTTTTGTTATGTTGTTTGTTTTGTGTGGGTTGCTTTACTTTGTTTAATTTCTTGTTTAGTAATTTTTAGTATCTTAGTTAAATGTTTTCTTTACTTAGTCTAATCAGTAGTCTAATGAGTAGTGAGTAGTTCCATCCCCATTTGGGGGGTGGAGAAATATGTGATATAATTATGTAGTGTATTAGGTGTGTGTTATTTTTATCCCTTGAGCTTTATATGATTTCCATAACCATCTAATGGGTCTCCACTCTTATCTTTGATATGCTAATGCTCTTGAATGAAGCTTAGCTTATGCTTTGATTAGTGGACCTATTTTATGGGGAATGATAAGGTTAGGATATGGATGAAGATTAATGTTGGAAACACAATTTGTAGTGTATGTACTCTTGTTGCCTTTTCCTTAGCTAATGCCTTGTATGTTTTAATGATGTAGTCATCTTAATTCATGTGGAGGCATAGTAGGGTCTAGTCTTTATACTTGAGTTCATGTAGCCTCATTCAAATCGTTGTCTTGTATGTTTTAATGATGTAGTCTTATCTTAATTCATGTAGAGGCAAGATTGGATGTAGTTTTATGATTTCATGCACTACATGTTGTGAGGAGCTTAATTGAACACACACACACACACACATCTTTATGTTCACATCAGTTCTCTACCCTCTTTGGGGCTTAGTTTATTGCTTATCTCTATTTCCATTTGCATCTTAGTGTAGTTTAGTGTAACCAACCTTTCTTCCCTTTCTTTACCTCTCGCCTTTGCACAAACCAAGTGTCGACACACCTCCCAGTGGACGACCCGTATTTGCCACCGCTTCAACGCGGCCGTGCACTTGCGGTTAAATATAAAACGATCAATCAAGTTTTTGGCGCCGTTGCCGGGGAGGTGCTCTGTCCAGACGTTGGTTTGGACGATTCGAGGGGTTTTTAATTTTTTGTTTTCAGTTTTTCTTAGTGGCAGGGAACCTGAGGATCAAGGGGAAGCGACTGGAGTAATTGGAGAGCAAAAGACCCCAAAGTAACCGCCAATCAGCGGTCTGGGACCGCCAATTGGCGGCCTGGTGAGCCTCAATTGCTCTCAAATTTGTTCCAGTTGTTATGTTGTTCACTTTAGTTATCTGGGAGCCCAATTTTGCATGTTGTGATCTTTAGTTTGCTCCCAGATTTAATTTCAATCCCCTTTAATCAACTTGGACCATAAAACTCAAAGCAAAAGATTAGACTTCTTGCCATCTAGGTCATGCATCATATGTAGACCTTGCATGCATCTTTCTTTTCTTTGCTTTACATTTTGTCGTTGATTGCTGGAGCGAGGTACGCATTCCTTATCACTCATTCACGCATTAGGACATTCATTAGTGAGTAAGGTTTGCATCGAAACAAGAGTGAGGTGAGTGCTTGTTTGGTGAGTTGCTTGCTAGCCTAAGATTTCAAAACATCTTTAAGGGGCATCACCTATAGACTTCAAAGATAAGGTGGGGGATTTCATCACCCCTCCCTTAGCCCCAAAAAGCACACTCAAGTAAAGCCTTAACTAAAAGCAAGTAGACATTGGCCCTAGGAATTCGGACGCACTAGGAGAGTAATCTAGTTAAGACCGCCATGACCTGATCGGCGTTGCCTACCTTGTCGATAGTAGGAGGTACTGGATCTCCGGATCTAGTATCACTTGCTGGGCATTGTGGTCCTCATTGTAGGGAGGTGAGGCGTGTCGAGGCTAGTGACCTCGAAGTTAGGCGTCGTCTAGCCTAAGGACCCATTGCCTTACATTGTTTGAGCCATGCTTGCTAGTTAGGCTTCTACCTTCACCCTGTACCCTCGCTAGCTCTAGGGATTCTTCCCTTCTCCTCTGAGTCATCTTCTTCTCACCTTCTTCTACGTTATAGTCTCCTCCCCTTTACACTCTCTGTTAGCGTTTTAGGGTTGAGTCGAGCACTTTTTGCGAGCTTAGCCTCGTGGTGGTGAGAGTGATCGACTCGAGAGTTTTTCTTGAGATGGATGGTTACATGGGCGACCATCCATATCATTGTTGGGACCAGGACGATTCTCCCTGGTACTCCGGACCCATGCAACCTGGGGTGGCTCAGACTAACACCCCGTATGGTTGGGATGATCACCATTTTGTGACTGAGCAGTCTTCATATTGGGGTAACATGAGAGAGGCATCGACTGCTAGACCACAATCTAGTTATGCCGGATCATATGCTGGTCAACAAACTGAGACATTACAACAAACTTTGGCCTCTTTCATGCGTATGGCAGACGACATGAGTGCCCCGGTGGCTCCAGTAGCCATACCGTGCGATTGTTGTGGGTTGAGTGGTCATAATATCGGGGAATGTCCTTATGTTCCCCCAGAGCCTGAGTATGAGCATACATTTTCCCAAAATGCTCAATATGACCATAACGCATCCGCGTACATCCCGAGAGTGATGGATTCATGGGGAAACAATTCTTATTCAAATTCTTATACTTCATATTCACCCCAGTATCCTCCTCCCGAATACCCAGAATTCTACCAGCACCCCACTCCAAATCATTGGACTCATTCTCAGCCCATCAACACCCAACCTCAAAATTTCCCAAGCTCTGACTTGGACCTCATCGTTGACCGCATACCTGATTCCTTGAAACAAACTTTCCTTACGTTCATGGAAACCACTCAACAGTCCATACAAAATATGACACTGCAAGTGAGTCAAATGTCGCAGAAATTACGTGAATGTGAGGAGAGTAACCTTTCTTGTCAACATGAGGATTCTTCTTTTGATATCGAACCACCACCACATCCACAAATTCAAAGCACAACCTTTCAAAGTCAAACTCCTAGTCAGCCTGAGGGACTTGGGGTTTCAATTCACGATCACTTAGTGGAGGATTCGATTCAAATTGAGAATAACTTGGACCAGTTCTATTATGAGTCGGCACAGGATTGTGCCTTACCTTTTTGTCCCGTGGCCCTTGAGCCACATGATCTTATTGTTGTACCTCCTAAGGACTCACCTTTGGTGGAGCAAGAGTTCCCTAGTACCCTTAATCTCATACGACCTGATGAGAGTTTGCCTCTCACTATTGTTCCTGATCTTCTTGGAAATGATGGAACATCAAACAACTACATTGCTCATGAGGGTATTAGGAGTTCCTTGGAGGATACTTTGGGTATGAGACCCACTTCCTGTTCTCCTGGTGAGTTGGACATGCATAACGAGGTGCTTGACCTCGTTCCGACCCACCAGCCTGTTGGTTGGAGAGTTTGGATTGACGATCATAACTTCAGCAGCGCAACGGGAGAAACTCTTCTTCCGTTGCCCCTCATTTCCCAAACTCTTGAGAGGTTCAAGCTCTTTCAGTTTGATCCTTTGAATGAGACGCCTTTGCGTCCAATTCACGAACCTCTCATTTCATCTGGTGCTCTTTGTGAAGGGGGCCCACGCATGCGTATTCTGGCCCCGCGTGGTGTCATGTTCCCTTTCCAAGTGCATTGACCCACTCTTGAGGTTCCCATTTGATGTCTTTTGACAAATGAAGATGGGAACTTATGTTTGTACATAGTTATATGAAAAAAAAAGAAAAAAAAAGAAAAAAGAAAAAAAAGAAAAAAAAAGAAGCACAATAAAAACTCCTTCAGTGAGCATTGATTGTTGTGAGCCCCAACCCTTGTGTATTCGGGCTCCATTTCTTTCACGTATTTGTATCCCTTCTTTAGCATCTCACAGGTTTTGAGGGAATTCGGGTTATGTCCATCAACATGACCTTGCACTTCCCTTTGTACTTCACGTTGGTGAGATCTCTCCTTTTTATGCATCTATCCATGTAGTATCTTGCTTCCATTCATTGAGGACAATGCATGAAGTAGGTGTGGGGGGGTGTTTTACGTGTGTACATAGTTGAGTCTTTTTCCTTTGATTTTGTTTTCTTTTGTTTGCATTGTTAGGGTCATGATAGTGTGCTGCATTTAATATCGATATATCTGCTTGCCATGATCCTTGGGTGACTTGTCTTCTTTTGCTTGCCTAGTGCTTCAAAATTTTCATATTTCTTTCAAAATCTTCATGTGTTTTCGAAAGAAAATGTTTTGTGGGTTTTGCGAGTGTTTAGCATGTGCAAAACCGTTGAGAGGCAAAGTAAAAAGAAAGCTCCCAAAATTGTCTTGAACTTGATGCATTAGGATATCTAGTACGTGGCTTTAGGATTTATCGAGTCGTTAGGATGCACCCCAGTTTTCCCTTGGGGGTGAGTAATCATAGGGTTTCAGTGCTCAAACATTTAATGAAGTCCACCCTGAACCTAGTGAGTCAATAATTCGTGTCTGTTAACTTAAGGAAGTTTGTTGTAGTCGAGGACCCTCTAAATCCTGTTGTGAGACATTAGTGTAGGGGTATTGGTTCATGTGTAGATAAGAAATAAGTGAGTAGATGTTCTCTCTTCTCGCACGGCTCCTATCACTCGGGAAAGTAGGTCTGAAGGGACTTTGTGCCTGGTGCTTTCGAGTCATCTGACTTGGGATGCGCCGACCGAACTCCCGTTACACGGGTGGTAGGGATTGCCCTATGTGGAGATTTGGGGAAAGGTGTACGTGATAGTGTAAGTCCTCATGGGCAATGATGCACGAAACCTGACCCTGGGAGAATGAAGCTCCAACTAATAAAAAGAAAAAAAAAGAAAAAAATGTGTGAAACGAAACAAAAAGAAAAAAAAATGTTAATGCAAATAAGAACCTTAATGGACCTTACACTTTGTATCACTTGAGGATGTTGAGGTTGTCCATGTCTTTCACCTAATTCCTTATTTAACTTGCACGAATGGTTCATTAGGCTAGGTGTGGACTGATTACCTATATAGAGTCGGCCCGTAGAATTACCGCGTCCATTGATCGACAAAATTTGTCCAACGAGTCGAGTCTAGATTGAATAATGCATCTTGTTCGGATTTTGTGGGTATATCCGCTGAAAACCCTCAGGAGACAACACTCCTCCTCCTTGGCAACAAGGAGGTTTAACGGCTTGTTGCACGTGCTAAGTGCAACCGTGATTCCTACGAAAGTGAGTTAGGATTTCTTGTTTTTCGTATGCTTTTTCCTTTCTTTGTTTTGCTCGAGACTAGCAAAAACTTAGGTGTGGGGGTATTTGATTGACATCATTTCATGCTTATATTTGTACCTTATATCCATTATCTTACACCTAAGCAATGCTATGTGACGAGTTTTATGTTTAGTTTTCAGAAATAAAGAGGTTTGAAGAGAAGAGCCATGAAAGGACCCAAAAGCAGGAAAAAAGGACCTAATTGTGAGACCTGGGGACCAAGATGCAAGGGGGAAGGACCTGATCGTAAGACAGAAGGACCTAAGAGCAAAACAGGAAACTCCACACCATCATGAGGAGTATTTTGTCAATTCGATTCGGGTCGGAGCTCCACTAAACCAACCAGATGCATCTAAGACCAAGAAACACTTCAAGAAAAGCCCACAAAGAAAACCAGACGGATCTAAACCTTATAGACCGCCAATTGGCGGTCCATTTAGCCCAGAATCCATCTAGTTTTCTGTAGCACGTGTATTAGTGTATTCTTAGTGTATTTTTGGTATTGGTTTAGTCCCACATCGGGGGATTGTCCCCGATTAGCTTTTTCCATGCATATAAATAGAACTCTTCACCTTCCATTGTAATTACCCATTGTTTGGTGGCATTCTCTCTACTAAGGAGTGAGCCTTGAAGCAATAACTCAAGGTGGAGAAGGATGCTACCTTCAATGTGAGTCATTGTTAATAAAAGTTTATTTGTTTCTTTTAATCTTGTTTTGTTATGTTGTTTGTTTTATGTGGGTTGCTTTACTTTGTTTAATTTCTTGTTTAGTAATTTTTAGTATCTTAGTTAAATGTTTTCTTTACTTAGTCTAATCAGTAGTGTAATGAGTAGTGAGTAGTTCCATCCCCATTTGGGGGGTGGAGAAATATGTGATATAATTATGTAGTGTATTAGGTGTGTGTTATTTTTATCCCTTGAGCTTTATATGATTTCCATAACCATCTAATGGGTCTCCACTCTTATCTTTGATATGCTAATGCTCTTGAATGAAGCTTAGCTTATGCTTTGATTAGTGGACCTATTTTATGGGGAATGATAATGTTAGGATATGGATGAAGATTAATGTTGGAAACACAATTTGTAGTGTATGTACTCTTGTTGCCTTTTCCTTAGCTAATGCCTTGTATGTTTTAATGATGTAGTCATCTTAATTCATGTGGAGGCATAGTAGGGTCTAGTCTTTATACTTGAGTTCATGTAGCCTCATTCAAATCGTTGTCTTGTATGTTTTAATGATGTAGTCTTATCTTAATTCATGTAGAGGCAAGATTGGATGTAGTTTTATGATTTCATGCACTACATGTTGTGAGGAGCTTAATTGAACACACACACACACACATCTTTATGTTCACATCAGTTCTCCACCCCCTTTGGGGCTTAGTTTATTGCTTATCTGTATTTCCATTTGCATCTTAGTGTAGTTTAGTGTAACCAACCTTTCTTCCCTCTCTTTACCTCTCGCCTTCGCACAAACCAAGTGTCGACACACCTCCCAGTGGACGACCCGTATTTGCCACCGCTTCAACGCGGCCGTGCACTTGCGGTTAAATATAAAACGATCAATCAAGCGTCCTCCTACTTTAGTGTGTGCTTCAAGGCCTCACTTCTAGTAGGAAGAATAGCCACTCAAAATATGAAGTGATTACAATAGAAGGTGAAAAGTTCTATTTATAGCCATAGAAAAAGGTAATCCGGGACAATCCCCCGATGTGGGACTAAACAAATACCAGAAATTGACTAAAAACACACTAATACGCGACCCACCAAATTCGTAGCGGATTTGGGCCAAAACAGACTGCCAATTAGCGGTCTTGGACCGCCAATTGGCGGTCTATATGATTCGGATCCCGCTAAGTTTTCTTCTGGGCTTTGCTAGATGTCTTTGGTGATCTTTGATGCATCTACTTTGCTTGTTGGAGCTCCGACCCGAATAGAATTACCAAAATACTCCCCATGATGGTGTGGAGTATTTTGTTTTGCTCTTTGGTCCTTTGGTCTTCCGTTCAGGTCCTTCTCCCTTGCATCTTAGTCCCCAGGTCTCACAATTCAGTCCTTTTTCCCTGCTTTTGGGTCCTTTTATGCTTCATCTCTTCAAACCTATTTATTCCTGAAAACTAAACATAAAATTCGTTACATAGCATTGTTTAGGTGATAGACAATGAATATAAGATGAAAATATGAGCATGAAATGATGTCAATCACTCACACACCGCTAACAACTAGCCAAATCGATTTATACAAACAACTCGCACCCGATTGACCCGATTGCGTGAATCGGTTACAATTTGCCCGATGAATCGCATCCGCTTGCGAGTCTATTTGACTCGCCCAAAAAGGGAACTTTCCCGAAACAAAGCATAAAATCACAAAAATACATCAAGCATAAAGATAACAGATAAATAAGTATAACGATGAAATAAGACTTAATAGTGTAGTAGGAGTGCGGGTCTTACATTTTCACTGCTCACATTCGGTAGACCGTGCAGAGCTTTTTGGTTGACCGAATCAACACTATTTTCCGAACTTTTAGCCTTGTCGGATTATACCAACGGTCGTATTCGAATTATTTACAAATACCCCAAAATACATAATTGCCTTTTTGTTGACCGTGGACATGTTCGGTCGACCGAACTTTCTTGTTTCCAAAATTGTGCAACTGCCTGGACATTTTTGGTCGACCAAAGACTTTGGATCGGTCAACTGAACTTGATCAATTTTATCAACCCCCTAGACCCTGTTGATTTTCGATCGACCAAACCTTATTCGGTGTTCGACCGTTAACTTAAGTGTACCTAAGTTATATCCTATCGCGGTCGACCATTCATTTATCTGTCGACCGAATCGAGTTCGAAGTTGCCCAACGGTCGACCGAACTTACTCAGAATTTGGTCCTCCAAGTATCTGTTTTGTGTATCTTACTGAAGCACATACCCAATTAACTCCAACGACTATAACACCTTATGAGCTTATAAATAGGTTCCTATGACACAATTACACAACTCTTACACTTCCATTGGTCATATACACTTAAGAGAAAACTCCAAGTCTCCCATTCCCCAAATCATACTCTCCAAGCTATAGTTCCACATCTTAAATCAATTCCACATTCTAATCTAAGTGTGCTCAAGTTAGAGAGTGTGTTCCACTCAAACATTGTTGTTCAAAGAAGCAAGGACTTCGGTGAAAGCCCGAAGTCTTCCTCTCGGATTGTGAGAGAACAAAGTCAAGCTCGCGAGAGTGTTCGCGGAGCTTGTTTTGTAAAAGGCTTAATCTCGGCCCAAAACGAGGTTGATTGTGAAGACGTGAGCGGAGCTCGAGGGAGTTCGAGCGGAGCTTGCAAGAGAGGAAGTAGGCAGAAGGCTGAACCTCTATAAAAATCTGGTGCCTTATTGTTGGTTTGCATTATCTCTTCCTTTGCTTGCTAGTTTAGTTTTTATTTCCGCTGCATATACTTGATTGCTTAAACTAGTAGGTAACTAGCATAAAAGTGATTAGAACTAAGCCCTTATACGATCCTACAGATATGACTATGTTATGGATGTTAGTTGTTTCTGGAGCCCATTGGTGTTTGCTTGAATTCTGATATTCTGTCTGCTCTAGTCCCGAGAGGCGGATATTTGTATACCCCTCGTGCCATGCTCATTCTGATTTTGTGTGGCTATGTAGATTAGTAGACCTATAGATAGCTTGCATTGCATTAATAATAAATTAATTTGGGGCACAATTTGTTTCTTGGCTGACGAGCCACGAGTGGGTCCTCTATGTTAGAGGTCATTTGCACAAGACCTTCACTTTGTGAGGTCAGACATAAGATAAGTCCTAGACAGACGCGCTATTATTCTATCTTAGGTTAGATGTTCCCAATGTCGCGATGACATCGTGTAGGTATATTTCCACGAATTGGGGCGTCTATCCGGTGTACCACTTTCTGCCAAGCGGTGGGTCACTGTCGAGTGATGCGCTTCAGATTGTGACCAGAAAGCCTAGTGTTGTTTAGAGGGTTCTCTTCGGGTGTTACCCGAGTGACATAGCTATTTAGAGGTGTGGCCATTTTGTTGCCTTATGTTGCTTTCTGATGCATCTGTCATAGTTAGACTTTATGCATAACTCTGTAAACTTGTTTTGGGCCTCAGGCATACTGCGTTTTCTTTATTGAAAACTCACGCATATATGTTGATGCTTTGCTTCATCTACTTTGGTTCCTCCAGGGGTGGACTAGAGATGTGTTGGAGGATTTTGTACACGAGGGACACGTCGACCAGATTCTTCAGTTTATCTTGTGCTTCCGCATTATTTATGATATATTTCCCTTTTAAATTCGATGTAATGTATTTGACCTTATTACCATATAGGGATAATCTCTCTTTTCTGTTATATTTTATGTTAGTCTATCCATGTGTGTTCCTGTTCTGTGTTGTCGAGCCGTGTAGTCTGTTATTGTAACTACTTCGATCGTCGTGGATGGCTCTGATCGTCACACTTCTTTTGGATTCCCCAGTATGTATTGGATTAATCTAAGGATTAAGATGATGTTTGCCCAAAGAACTGACATGTGGCGCACTCTCATTGGTTGCGCATTAGTGTTTTGGGTGGGGCCATCTATATAAGGAGGGGAGCCTCCCATTGGATGGACTAATTCTTGTGTGCAAACCCTAGCCCCACCAAACCCTAGCCGCCACCTCTCCCTCTCTCTCCCATTCGTCCCTCCACATCCACCAAGCTAATCCGTAGACTCTTGGGTTGTGGACACGTGCTTCTTCTCCAAGAGAGTAGGAGACCGACCGGTGAGAAGGATTCCGTAAGGTGACCTCCGATCTTCTTTCCGCTGCCACAGGTTCTCTCCAAGAAAGGTACTCCTGAACCTGTAGAATCGTTATTTGCTTACATTGGTACCAGAGCCATCTCGGTTACCTTCGAATCCTCACCATGCTTGATGAAATTTTATTTCATGATAATCTGATTTGAGATAAAAACAAAATATTCGGTGGTTATGTTTTTGGAGAAAGAAAGAAAACAGAAAATCAGCATTGCTTATTTACATGATGCGCATGTTATATATGTTGATTGTTCATGATTTTTTTTCTTTCAAATTCGTTTTCATATTCTGGAAATGAAAACTCAGAGGTTTTTGATCTTTAAATGAAATAATATGATCATTCATTTAGAGATATAAGTGGTGCATGTTTGCTGATTTCTTTCTAACATGCAATTAGGGTTTAGACTAGTTTCTACATGTTGCGCATGTTATGGTTCATTAGAGCATGCATCTGGGGTTAGATTTTGCTCCTCCATTCTTGCGCATATGTGCATGGTTTAAGATGGATTTTGCCTGATTTTATTTCGAGCCAATATGATATGTTGCTCTCCTATCATTGCACATACATAGATGTGACCAGAATTCTGTTTTTTCTGTGTTGTTACCTCTATTCATTGTGCATGTATTAGATCAAATCAGAAGTTATTTTCCATGTTGACTCTTCTAAATCATGCACATGTATACATGAAATAACATGTCTATTTTTCCTGATTTTTACGAATTAGGGTTAGATATTATTTATTCTAATCTTTGAGCATGTATACATGAATATTGAGTTACCATATTGTATATTTTGTTTTTTTGGAATGAGAGCATTCATTTCATTTGAAATATTTCCTTTATGATTGAATGCACATATATGTTGATTGATCGTTTTATATTTAACCGCAAGTGCACGGCCGCGTTGAAGCGGTGGCAAATACGGGTCATCCACTGGGAGGTGTGTCGACACTTGGTTTGTGCGAAGGCGAGAGGTAAAGAAAGGGAAGAAAGGTTTGGTTACACTAAACTACACTACAATGCTAAACTAGAATGCAAGAGGAAATGAAGATAAGCAATAAAACTAAACCCCAACGGGGGTAGAGAACTGATGTGAACATAAAGATGTGTGTGTGTGTGTGTGTGTTCAATTAAGCTCCTCACAACATGTAGTGCATGAAATCATAAAACTACATCCAATCTTGCCTCTACATGAATTAAGATAAGACTACATCATTAAAACATACAAGACAATGATTGGAATGAAGCTACATGAACTCAAGTATAAAGACTAGACCCTACTATGCCTCCACATGAATTAAGATGACTACATCATTAAAAAATACAAGACATTAGCTAAGGAAAAGGCAACAAGAGTTCATACACTACAAATTGTGTTTCCAACATTAACTTCATCCATATCCTAACCTTATCATTCCCCATAAAATAGGTCCACTAATCAAAGCATAAGCTAAGCTTCATTCAAGAGCATTAGCATATCAAAGATAAGAGTGTGACCCATTAGATGGTTATGGAAATCATATAAAGCTCATGGGATAAAAATAACACACACTTAATACACTACATGATTATATCACATATTTCTCCACCCCTCAAATGGGGATGGAACTACTCACTACTCATTACACTACTGATTAGACTAAGCAAAGAAAACATTTAACTAAGATACTGAAATTACTAAACAAGAAATTAAGCAAAGTAAAACAAACCACACAAAACAAGCAACATAACAAGACAAGATTAAAACAAACAAATAAACTTTTATTAACAATGACTCACATTGAAGGTAGCACTCTTCTCCACCTTGAGTTATTGCTTCAAGGCTCACTCCTTAGTAGAGAGAATGCCACCAAACAATGGGTAATTACAATGGAAGGTGAAGAGTTCTATTTATAAGCATGGAAAAAGCTAATCGGGGACAATCCCCCGATGTGGGACTAAACCAATACAAAACATAGCCTAAACAAACATTAATACAAGTCCAGGAGAAATTTCGATGGATCCTGAGCAATATGGACCGCCAATTAGCGGTCCAAGACCGCCAATTGGCGGTCCAAAATTGTCGGATCGTGTTGGAATTTGTTGTGGGCTTTGCTTTCTGGTATTGTTGGTCTTTGATGCGGTTACTCGACTTGTTGGAGCTCCGACCCGAATAGAATTGGTAAAATACTCCCCATGATGGTGTGGAGTATTCTGTTTTGCTCTTAGGTCCTTCTGTCTTACATTCAAGTCCTTCTCCCTTGCATCTTGGTCCCTAGATCTCACCATTCCGTCCTTTTTCCCAGATTTTGGGTCCTTTCATGGCTCTTCTCTTCAAACCTCTTTATTCCTGAAAACTAAACATAAAACTCGTCACGTAGCATTGCTTAGGTGTATGATAATGGATATAAGATACAAATATGAGCATGAAATGATGTCAATCAAATACCCCCACACCTAAGTTTTTGCTAGTCCCGAGCAAAACAAAGAAAGAGAAAAACAAACGAGAAACAAGAAATCCTAACTCACTTTCGTAGGAATCACGGTTGCACTTAGCACGTGCAACAAGCCGTTAAACCTCTTTGTTGCCAAGGAGGAGGAGTGTTGTCTCCTGAGGGTTTTCAACGGATATACCCACAAAATCCGAACAAGATGCATTATTCAATCTAGACCTCGACTCGTTGGAAATATTTTGTCGATCAATGGACGCGGTAATGCTACGGGCCGACTCTATATAGTTGATCAGTCCAAACCTCTACCCTAATGAACCATTCGTGCAAGTTAAATAAGGAATTATGTGAAAGACATGGACAACCTCAACATCCTCAAGTGCTACAAAGTGTAAAGTCCATTAAGGTTCTTATTTGCATTATCATATTTTTTTTTTCTTTTTGTTTCTTTTCACATTTTTTTTTTCTTTTACTTTTTATTAGTTGGAGCTTCATTCTCCCAGGGTCAGTTTCCGTGCATCATTGCCCATGAGGACTTACACTATCACGTACACCTTTCCCCACATCTCCATATAGGGCAATCCCTACCACCCATGTAACGGGAGTTCAGTCGGCGCATCCCAAGTCAGATGACTCGAAAGCACCAGGCACAAAGTCCCCTCAGACCTACTTTCCCGAGTAATAGGAGTCGTGCGAGAAGAGAGAACACCTACTCACTTATTTCTTATCTACACATGAACCAAAACCCCTACACTAATGTCTCACAACAGGATTTAGAGGGTCCTTGATTACAACAAACTTCCTTAAGTTAACAGACACGAATTATTGACTCACTAGGTTCAGGGTGGACTTCATTAAATGTTTGAGCACTGAAACCCTATGATTACTCACCCCCAAGGGAAAACTGGGGTGCATCCTAACGACTCGATAAATCCTAAAGCCACGTACTAGATATCCTAATGCATCAAGTTCAAGACAATTTTGGGAGCTTTCTTTTTACTTTGCCTCTCAACGGTTTTGCACATGCTAAACACACGCAAAACCCACAAAACATTTTCTTTCGAAAACACATGAAGATTTTGAAAGAAATGTGAAAATTTTGAAGCACTAGGCAAGCAAAAGAAGACAAGTCACCCAAGGATCATGGCAAGCAGATATATCGATATTAAATGCAGCACACTAACATGACCCTAACAATGCAAACAAAAGAAAACAAAATCAAAGGAAAAAGGCTCAACTATGTACACACGTAAAACACCCCCCCACACCTACTTCATGCATTGTCCTCAATGAATGCAAGCAAGATACTACATGGATTGATGCATAAAAAAGAGAGATCTCACCAACATGAAGTACAAAGGGAAGTGCAAGGTCATGTTGATGGACATAACCCGAATTCCCTCAAAACCTGTGAGATGCTAAAGAAGGGATACAAATACGTGAAAGAAATGGAGCCCAAATACACAAGGGTTGGGGCTCACAACAATCGATGCTCACTGAAGGAGTCTTTTATTGTACTTCTTTTTTTCTTTTTCTTTTTTTTTCTTTTTTTTCATATAACTATGTACAAACATAAGTTCCCATCTTCATTTGTCAAAAGACATCAAATGGGAACCTCAAGAGTGGGTCAATGCACTTGGAAAGGGAACATGACACCACGCGGGGCCAGAATACGCATGCGTGGGCCCCCTTCACAAAGAGCACCAGATGAAATGAGAGGTTCATGAATTGGACGCAAAGGCGTCTCATTCAAAGGATCAAACTGAAAGAACTTGAACCTCTCGAGAGTTTGGGAAATAAGGGGCAACGGAAGAAAACTATCTCCCGTTGCGGAACTGAAGTTATGATCATCAATCCAAACTCTCCAGCCAACAGGCTGGTGGGTCGGAACGAGGTCAAGCACCTCGTTATGCATGTCCAACTCACCAGGAGAACAGGAAGTGGGTCTCATACCCAAAGTATCCTCCAAGGAACTCCTAATACCCTCATGAGCAATGTAGTTGTTTGATGTTCCATCATTTCCAAGATGATCAGGAACAATAGTGAGAGGCAAACTCTCATCAGGTTGTTTGAAATTGAGGGTACTAGGGAGCTCTTGCTCCACCAGAGGTGAGTCCTTAAGAGGCACAACATGAAGATCATGTGGCTCAAGGGCCACGGGACAAAAAGATAAGGCACAATCATGTGCCGACTCATAATGAAACTGGTCCAAGTTATTCTCAATTTGAATCGAATCCTCCACTAAGTGATCGTGAATTGAAACCCCAAGTCCCTCAGACTGACTAGGAGTTTGACTTTGAAAGATTGTACTTTGAATTTGTGGATGTGGTGGTGGTTCGATATCAAAAGATGAATCCTCATGTTGACAAGAAAAGTTACCCTCCTCACGTTCATGGAATTGCTGTGTCATCTGGCTCACTTGCATTTCCATGGTTTGCAAGGAATTCAAGTTGGACTTCAATAAATTTTGTGTGGTTTCCATGAATGTTTGGAGAGTTTGTTTCAAGGAATCAGGTATGCGGTCAACGATGGGGTCCAAGTCAGAGCTTGGGAAATTTTGGGGTTGGGTGTTGATGGGCTGAGAATGAGTCCAATGATTTGGAGTGGGGTGCTGGTAGAATTCTCGGTATTCGGGAGGAGGATACTGGGGTGAATATGAAGTATAAGAATTTGAATAAGAATTGTTTCCCCATGAATCCATCACTCTCGGGATGTACGCGGATGCGTAATGGTCATATTGAGCATTTTGGGAAAATGTATGCTCATATTCAGGCTCTGGGGGAACATAAGGACATTCCCCGATATTATGACC
This sequence comes from Triglochin maritima, assembly GCA_963682175.1. Taxonomy (NCBI): domain Eukaryota; kingdom Viridiplantae; phylum Streptophyta; class Magnoliopsida; order Alismatales; family Juncaginaceae; genus Triglochin; species Triglochin maritima. The sequence continues at coordinate 20,907,774 of OY821779.1, forward strand.
ACTCAACCCACAACAATCGTACGGTATGGCTACTGGAGCCACTGGTGCACTCCAGTCGTCTACCGCATGCATGAAAGAGGCCAAAGTTTGTTGCCCAGAGTATGATCCAACATAACTAGATGGAGATCTAGCCGTCGGTGCCTCTCTCATATCACCCCTATATGAAGATTGCTCAGTCACATAATGAAGATCATCCCAACCGTACGGGGTATTCGTCTGAGCCACCCCAGGTTGCATGGGTCCGGAATACCAGGGAGAATCATCCTGGTCCCAACAATGATATGAATGGTCGCCCATGTAACCATCCATCTCAACAAACAACTCTCGAGTCGACCACTCTCACCACCACGAGACTAAGCTCGCAAAAAGTGCTCGACTCGACCCTAAAACGCTACCAGAGAGTGTAAAGGGGAGGAGACTATAACGTAGAAGAAGGTGAGAAGAAGATGACTCAGAGGAGAAGGGAAGAATCCCTAAAGCTAGCGTGGGTAACGGGATCAGGAAGAAGCCTAACTAGCAAGCACGGCTCAAACAATGTAAGGCAATGGGTCCTTAAGCTAGACGACGCCTAACTTCGAGGTCACTAGCCTTGACACGCCTCACCTCCCTACAACGAGGACCACAATGCCCAGCAAGTGATACCAGATCCGGAGATCCAGTACCTCCTACTATCGACAAGGTAGGCAACGCCGATCAGGTCATGACGGTCTCGACTAGATTACTCTCCTAGTGCGTCCGAATTCCTTAGGGCCAATGTCTACTTGCTTTTAGTTAAGGCTTTATTACGAGTGATTTTTGGGGCCAAGGAAAGGGTGATGAAATCCCCCACCTTATCTTTTATGGGACAGCCCCTCCTTAGTAGCGTTTTGAGCTTAAATCTAGCAATCAATCACTCCAATCAAACGCTCAACTCACTCTTGTCCCGATGCACCTTACTAACTAATGCATGATCGAAACATGCATGAATGAGAGATCGGGGTGCACGTACCTCACGCCAGCAATCAACAACAAAATGTAAGGAAAAGAAAAGACAAATGCATGCAAGGTCTACAAATGATGCATGACCTAGATGGCAAGAAGTCTAGTCTTTTGCTTTGAGTTTTATGGTCCAAGTTGATTAAAGGGGATTGAAATTAAATCTGGGAGCAAAGTAGAAGTCACAGCATGCAAAATTGTGCTCCCATATAACTAACATCAACAATATAACAACTGGAACAAATTTGAGAACAATTGAGGCTCACCAGGCCGCCAATTGGCGGTCCCAGACCGCTGATTGGCGGTCTTTTTGTAGCTTCTGGTCCTCAAACTTCTCCAGTAGCCTCCCCTTGATCCTTAGGTTCCCTGAAACTAAACAACACTGGAAACAAAAAATTAAAAACCCCTCGAATCGCCCAAACCAACGTATGGACAGAGCACCTCCCCGGCAACGGCGCCAAAAACTTGATTGATCGTTTTATATTTAACCGTAAGTGCACGGCCGCGTTGAAGCGGTGGAAAATACGGGTCGTCCACTGGGAGGTGTGTCGACACTTGGTTTGTGCGAAGGCGAGAGGTAAAGAAAGGGAAGAAAGGTTTGGTTACACTAAACTACACTACAATGCTAAACTAGAATGCAAGAGGAAATGAAGATAAGCAATAAAACTAAACCCCAAAGGGGGTAGAGAACTGATGTGAACATAAAGATGTGTGTGTGTGTGTGTGTGTTCAATTAAGCTCCTCACAACATGTAGTGCATGAAATCATAAAACTACATCCAATTTTGCCTCTACATGAATTAAGATAAGACTACATCATTAAAACATACAAGACAATGATTGGAATGAAGCTACATGAACTCAAGTATAAAGACTAGACCCTACTATGCCTCCACATGAATTAAGATGACTACATCATTAAAAAATACAAGACATTAGCTAAGGAAAAGGCAACAAGAGTTCATACACTACAAATTGTGTTTCCAACATTAACTTCATCCATATCCTAACCTTATCATTCCCCATAAAATAGGTCCACTAATCAAAGCATGAGCTAAGCTTCATTCAAGAGCATTAGCATATCAAAGATAAGAGTGAGACCCATTAGATGGTTATGGAAATCATATAAAGCTCATGGGATAAAAATAACACACACTTAATACACTACATGATTATATCACATATTTCTCCACTCCCCAAATGGGGATGGAACTAGTCACTACTCATTACACTACTGATTAGACTAAGCAAAGAAACCATTTAACTAAGATACTGAAATTACTAAACAAGAAATTAAGCAAAGTAAAACAAACCACACAAAACAAGCAACATAACAAGACAAGATTAAAACAAACAAATAAACTTTTATTAACAATGACTCACATTGAAGGTAGCACTCTTCTCCACCTTGAGTTATTGCTTCAAGGCTCACTCCTTAGTAGAGAGAATGCCACCAAACAATGGGTAATTACAATGGAAGGTGAAGAGTTCTATTTATAAGCATGGAAAAAGCTAATCGGGGACAATCCCCCGATGTGGGACTAAACCAATACCAAACATAGCCTAAACGAACATTAATACAAGTCCAGGAGAAATTTCGATGGATCCTGAGCAATATGGACCGCCAATTAGCGGTCCAAGACCGCCAATTGGCGGTCCAAAATTGTCGGATCGTGTTGAAATTTGTTGTGGGCTTTGCTTTCTGGTATTGTTGGTCTTTGATGCGGTTACTCGACTTGTTGGAGCTCCGACCCGAATAGAATTGGTAAAATACTCCCCATGATGGTGTGGAGTATTCTGTTTTGCTCTTAGGTCCTTCTATCTTACATTCAGGTCCTTCTCCCTTGCATCTTGGTCCCTAGATCTCACCATTCCGTCCTTTTTCCCAGCTTTTGGGTCCTTTCATGGCTCTTCTCTTCAAACCTCTTTATTCCTGAAAACTAAACATAAAACTCGTCACGTAGCATTGCTTAGGTGTAAGATAATGGATCTAAGATACAAATATGAGCATGAAATGATGTCAATCATATGTTAATCTCATTAAGGATATTTCGGATTTCTTTTGGAATAATTGCATGCATTTCATTTGAAATATTTCCTTTATGATTGAATGCACATATATGTTAATCTCATTAAGGATATTTCGGATTTCTTTTAGGATGATTGCATGCATTTCATTTGAAATATTTCCTTTTCATCAAATGTGCATATATGTGATGCCATCCAACAAAGAATTTCGAATTTTTCTTTCCATTACAAGTAGCATAATTATTGTTGATTGCATGCTTATATTGATTATGGAAAGATTGGCTAATTCTGAAATTTTTGGAAAGATATTATGGGCTGGAATTTTATTGCCTTAAAAATATATTTGGATGCTTTCCTTTGATGCAAAAAATATGTGTTGTTATCCACCATATAATTTTGAATTTTTCCTTTCCATTAGAAGTAGCATAATTATTATTGATTGCATGATTATATTGATTATGGAAAGAAGAAAAGAAAAAAAAAATCTGTTTTGAGAATGATTATTGTGGAGATTGGTTGTCATTACCTAACACGTTTTTTTGCTTATTTTCGTGCCCCATTCATGCATTGTTTCCTTATGCATTACTTCCTTATTGTTTGAATGAGGTGCACACTTTATGGTATTTTTTTTCATACGTCGGATTGTGCTAACGTATGGAAAGATTGTGGCTATGTGGAATGAATGATTCTTGATTTTATTTGCTGCCTTATTGAGAGATGAGCGTAATTTCATTCATTTATTTCCATTTGCAATAGTTATCGCAATGGACTGTAATATTTATGGACTGTAATATTTATGGACTGTAATAATTATGGACTGTGGACTGTTTATTGCCCTGAGGAGACGAGGGGCTCCTTTATTTTTATTATTGTGATATTATTGCTATAAGACTCATGCAGGTTCCCGTCGACGAGGCTAAATCCCTAATGGGGATCATTAGCTCGATATGGAAGTAATGTAGTAATCATATCTGTGTGATGTTGATTATTTTTTTTGGAAACCGTTTTTTGGGAACTCGCATGCCTAGTGGGAGTTGCAAGGTTGAAGTGCTTTGTGTAAACCAGCTTGCAACTGGCGGCAAATTTTTTTTATTTGCTGATTTACCATGATTTAAAACCTTTTTTGGGTCATTAAATCATGATGGAGCTCAATATCTAGATTAGTAAAATGGCTTTATTAACTATTGCATGAGGATTTGATCGAATGCTTTATGTTTTCTTTTGGTCTGAATGCTATAGCTATTAAGTCAGTTTATTCTTTATGATTATTGTAGCTTGTTATATTTTATGCTAGAACTCATGTATCACTATGTATTTTGATTGTCCTAGATTCTTTATGGCTGCTTCCAAAAGCATTGTCGCTGATCTGACTCGAGGAGATAAACTCAATGAAAGAAATTGCGATCTACGGCATCGTAAAATTGAGTATCTCTTAGAGGATCAGGACATGTTAGAAAACATAAACCAATCTATGTCTCCCCCCGAGGAGGGGAATACTGCGCAACATCGCAGAAACTTAGATGTTTATAATGCATGGAAAAAGAAAGACCGAATTGCTCGAATCACAATTCTAAGTTCAATGAGGGACGATCTGTTACTGCGGTTCGAAAAGTTTCGAACTGCAAAGGCCTTGTGGGAAGCTGTGAAGTTTCAGTACGGAGTGACCTCCGTCACAAGGGCCCGTCAGCTTGGGCTTATGTTTGATGGGTATAAAATGCGCCAAGGTCACACAATGAGGCAGCACATTACCGCAATGTCAAACATGATTAGCGAGCTGAGTGCTGCCGGTCGTGCTAAGACCGATGATGAGCAAGTGTCTGCTCTCATCAGATCATTGCCTTCGAAGAGTTGGGAGCATATGAAGGTCCATCTGACCCATGCTGATGACATCAGGACATTTGACCAGGCCGCAAAACACCTAGAGCTGGAGGAGGACCGCATGCTTGCGGAAGCCCCTCTAACTGAAGTGTTTGCTGCTGAAGTTGGCGCTCCTCGGAGGAGTGCAGGTTTTAAGCGCAAAAGAGATAGAGCTCATGGTTTTAAAGGCAAGATGGGTTCAAATGCAAGCAAAACAGAAAACAAAGCTGGAAAGAAACGACCTCGAGGATCCAGAGGTGGGAAAGATAAGTCTAATGTGACTTGTTTTAACTGCCCAAAGATTGGACATTTTGCTCGTGAGTGCACTGAGCAAAGGTAATTATTGTGTGTAATCCCTCGAATTGTAACGTGACTAGTTCTGTGATGCTCACTGATCATTCTCCTGTGTGGATTGTGGATTCAGGTGCCACGGACCACGTAACAAAGGATCGTTCTGCCTTCGTGGAATATCGCCGTGTTCCAAGTGGGAGGCGAATAAACATCGCAAACAACACTAGCATTGAAGTTCTTGGAGTTGGCACATGCAAAGTGGCTTTGCGAAGTGGCCGGATCCTATTACTTCACGACGTGTTGTATGCACCAGCTATACGGCGAAATATTATTTCTGTTGTTGTCTTGATGAGACATGGTTTTAAAGTTGTTTTTGAGAACAATGATATGGGTTTATACTTTTCTAACATTTATTATGGACGTGCTTTTCTTTCTGACGGTTTTATTGTGTTGGACGCAATTTATGATTTCAATCATAACGCTAGTGCCTTTATGAGCAAAAGTTCCATGAATAATGATTCAGTTATGTGGCATGCTAGACTAGGTCACATTGGTGTTGACCGGATGAACAGGTTGGCAAAGGAGGGGGTATTAGGAGAATGCTCCAAATTTGAATTGCCGACCTGTGAATCTTGTCTAGCTGGAAAGGCAACTAGAAAACCGTTCGGAAAAGCCATTAGGGCTACTTCTCCTTTAGAACTAATTCACTCAGATATTTGTGGACCTTTGAATGTGCGTACTAGACATCGACAAAGTTACTTCATCACATTCATTGATGACTACACTAGATATGGTCATATTTATCTTATTTCTCACAAGTCAGAAGCTCTAGAATGTTTTAAGAAATTCATGAGCTTAGTTGAGAATCAGTTTGATAATAAGATAAAAACTCTTAGAACGGATAGAGGTGGTGAGTATCTCTCCATAATGTTCAAGGAGTTATGTGATGAAAAGGGGATATCTAGACAACTCACTATGCCTTATACTCCTCAGCAAAATGGTGTTGCCGAGAGGAGGAATAGAACGTTGCTAGACATGGTTAGATCCATGATGGCGCATGCGAGCTTACCAATTTCGTTTTGGGGAGATGCTCTAATGACTGCTGCCTATATCCTCAATAGAGTTCCAACAAAATCAGTTCCCTCAACTCCATATGAGTTATGGACAGGACGGAAGCCTGATTTTTGTCTGCTGCGTCCTTGGGGATGTGCGGCATACATTCATTCTACTAGTCACCGATATGGAAAACTAGGACCTAGAGGGAAAAAGTGTATCTTTGTAAAATACAGTGATTTCTCCAAAGGTTATGTTTTTATCGGGGTAGACGAGAACGAAAGAAGGACGGAACTGGAGTCTAGGGATGCCACATTCTTGGAAAATGATTTTCCAACCCTTGTTGGAGCTATCAAAGAGTTAGGGGACTTCTTTGCACAAAAAGATGAGGACATTGCCACTCTATGGGATCATGATCTGGAAGTTGAACATGAGGTTCCACCAGTCGATCCTAGTGGGAGCAGCAATGCTGAGGATCCGATAGCTCTCACGGAGGATGAGCCATCAGATATCCATTTGTGTTGAAGCAAACGCGGGCTCATTCCTCGTAGGCGGTTTCGCTTAGAGGAAGAGGCCCTCATGATAGCTCAAGAAGAAATTGATTATGAATCATCCGGGATGACAGTAATCGATGAGCAAGAACCGGAGACCTTGGAAGAGGCTTTGGAAGGTCCAAATGCTAAAGAGTGGTTAGAAACTATAAAGGAAGAGTTGGAGTCGATGAAAGTTAATAGAGTCTGGGACTTGGTCGACTTACCGCCGAACCGAAAGGCCATTGGGGCCAAGTGGATCCTCAAGATTAAGAGGAAGGTGGATGGATCTATTGATATATTCAAGGCTAGACTGGTAGCTAAAGGCTACACCCAAAGAGAAGGCATGGATTTTGAGGAAACCTTTTCACCCGTGGTTAGGTTTGCCTCCATCCGCCTTCTACTAGCTATTGTAGCTCAGATGGACTTAGAGTTTTACCAAATGGATGTAAAGACTGCTTTTCTCAATGGAGAACTTGAGGAGGAGATCTATATGGATCAACCTCAAGGTTTTGAAATCAAAGGACAGGAGTGCAAAGTGTGCAAGCTCAAGAGGTCCTTGTATGGCTTAAAACAAGCGTCTAGACAGTGTAACATTCGCTTCCATCAAGCTATAACAGAGAATGCATTCTCTATGCTTGAGGAAGATCACTGTGTGTACGTTACGAGATCCAATGGTAAATTTGTCATTCTGACCTTGTATGTTGATGACATACTCATGGCTGGCAATAGCAAAGAGCTGCTGAAATCCACTAAGGAGTGGTTGTCCTCCACGTTTGCTATGAAGGACATGGGTGAAGCTAGCTACGTCCTTGGTGTCAAGATAGTTAGAAATAGGTCCAATAGACTTCTGGGATTGTCTCAAGAGACTTACATTAACAACATCTTGAAGAAATACCATATGGACAAATGCAAACCAATCGACACTCCTGTTGAGAAGGGTTTGCACTTAAGCCTTCATAAGCATCCTGAGACTCCTGAAGAGAAGGCCAAAATGGACAAGGTTCCACTTTGTGAAGGACATTATAGCGAGAAAGGAAGTTGAGTTGAGACATGTGTCTACTAGTCTTATGGTAGCTGAACCTCTAACCAAGGCTATAGCTAAGGACTCGTTTGTGTGTCATGTGAAGTCCTTTGGCTTACGCAGACTTTGATGTATTGGCATGTCTAACTTCCTTTTATGAGTGATTGTGTTGTTTCCTTTCGACTGTATTTGTTTGCTTGATATAGTCGTTCTAGCATAAAATATTATTCTGTCAATAGGCTGAAGAATGCTTACTCACACGAGCATTCGCCTCTGGCGCTTTTGATAGTGAACAGAGATGAGACTGATCATGAAGAGATCTTGTATGATAGATCCAGAGTAGTTCGTGATAGGACAGTTGCCTTGATTAGGAATCAACATGAGATCCTCTATGTTGGTGAAGATTGACATGAATGTTCCCACGATCCATGTGACATATAGAAGCCAAGTGCGAGCATCACATGTGGCGCCAGGTGACACCTGTATGGTGTTAAGGCGACAATGATGAAGCTCGGGTCAGGCGCAGAGGGGGTGCGACTGGACTAAGACTTGTATGGTGTTGAGAGACAGACATACTGTTGTGTGCAGTATGATCCACCATAGCATGTTTGTCATACAACATGTGTTGAGCGACCATTTGGAAGTGAAAGGATGGATCCCTGCTCCTTCACTGTGTGAGTCCAAGACTTGATTGTCATTTAGTTGCCCTCAGTGACCTTCGACGACACTATGAAGCAAAGAGTTGATATGGCTACTTTGGGATGTTATCTATGACCATTAGAGATTCGGTCTAAAGAGGCATCTTCGGGAAAGGAGTCAACTCTGAGTGTAATGGTGGTCTGGGGCGAAGGGAAATGTTTGACTCGACTGCACTAAAAGTATTTGCTGGGCCCAACAGTATTGGATACAGTAGCAAGTACCTTGAGGACAAGAAGGTATTCTCTCCGAGGGATCGAGATACCGTTCATGTCAAGTGACTTTCTGAGTAAACCTGGGGAACAGTGATGTGCATTTGACTGCTTAATTGTTATTTTTGTGAGGATGTTGTCATTCTTGTATCCCATTTTTGTGAGGATGTTGTTATCATGTATCCCATGATCAGAGACTTGCATATTGTGGATGCATTCTTGGAAGAGAGAAATAGCTGTATATATCAGGGATGTATACATATGTGTCGGGGACACATGAAGAGGTGACACATTGCCATCTTATGATTGTATGTATCAAGGATATATACGTATGTGTCAGGGACACAAAAGAAGATGACGTGTTGTTGACGTGTTATTGTGCAAGTGGGAGATATTGGATTAATCTAAGGATTAAGATGATGTTTGCCCAAAGAACTGACACGTGGCACACTCTCATTGGTTGCGCATTAGGGTTTTGGGTGGGGCCATCTATATAAGGAGGGGAGCCTCCCATTGGATGGACTAATTCTTGTGTGCAAACCCTAGCCCCACCAAACCCTAGCCGCCACCTCTCCCTCTCTCTCCCATTCGTCCCTCCACATCCACCAAGCTAATCCGTAGACACTTGGGTTGTGGACACGTGCTTCTTCTCCAAGAGAGTAGGAGACCGACCGGTGAGAAGGATTCCGTAAGGTGACTTCCGATCTTCCTTCCGCTGCCACAGGTTCTCTCCAAGAAAGGTACTCCTGAACCTGTAGAATCGTTATTTGCTTACAGTATTCATACCCGTGAGATCGCCGGCGCTACAAAATTGGTCCATGTTATTCTCAATTTGAATCGAATCCCCCACCAAGTGATCGTGAATTGAAATTCCAACTCCCTCCGACTAACTAGGAGTTTGACTTTGGAAGATTGTGATTTGAATTTGTGGATGTGGTGGTGGTTCGATATCAAAAGATGAATCCTCATGTTGATGAGAAAGGGAACCCTCCTCACGTTCATTTAATTATTGTGTCATTTGACGCACTTGCATTTTCATAGTTTGCAAGGAATTCAAGTTGGACTTCAATAAATTTTGAGTGGTTTCCATGAACGTATGGAAGGTTTGTTTTAAGGAATCAAGTTTGGGGTCAACATTGAAGTTCAAAATTTGATTGTCACAGTTCGTAGGTATGGTGTAAATAGGCTAAGAATTAGTCCATGTTGTCATGGGTGGTGGGTGGTAAGGATGTGGGTATTCGGGAGGAGAATAATGGGGTGGGTGTGATGTATAAAAATTTGAATCAATATTATCTCCCCATGAATGCATCCCTCTTTGGTTGAATGCGTATTTGTAAAGGTCACATTGAGCATTTTGGGAAAAGGTATGTTCATACTCAGGCTCTGGGGGACATAACGACATTCCCCGATAACGTGACCACTCAACCCACAACAGTCACACGGTACAACTACTAGAGCTACCAGTGCACTCATGTCGTCTACCGCATGCATGAAAGAGGCCAAAGGTTGTTGTAATGTCTCAGTTTATTGACCAACATATGATCCGACATAACTAGATGGTGGTCTAGCAGTCGATGCCTCTCTCATATTACCCCAACCTAAAGACTGCGCAGCCGTACAATTAATATTGTCCCAACCACACGAGGTATTTGTCTGAGGTAACCCAGGATGCGTGGGTCTGGAATACGAGGGAGAATAGACATGGTTCCAACAATCAAATAGATGGTCACCCATGTAAGCACCCATGTCGACAAAGAACTCACGAGTCAACCACTCTCACCACCATGAGGCCAAGCTCGCAAAAAGTGCTCGACTTGACCCTAAAATGCTTATAAAGAGTATAAAGGGGAGGAGACTAGAACATAGAAGTGGGTGACAAGAAGATGACTTAAAGGAGAATCTAGCATGGGTAAAGGGTGAGGGTAGAAGTCTAATCTAGCAAACAGAGCTTAAACAAATTAAGGTCACTCTAGGCCCTTACAGCTACACGATGCCGAACTGCGAGGTCATGCGGCCTCAACATGCCTCACCTCCCTACGACGAAGACCACAAAACCCAGCAAGTGAGCCAAGATCCATAGATCTCGTCTCTCCTACTATCGACAAAGTGGGCGATGCTGATCAGGCTATGACGGTCATGACCGGATCACTCTCCAAATGCGCCCGAGGTCCTTAGGGGTCAATGTCTACTTGTTTGAAAATTAGGCTTCACTTGAGTGTGGTTTGTAGGGCTAAGGGAGGGGTGATAAAATTCCCCACCATATCTTTAAAACTATAGGTGGTGTCCCTTAAAGATGTTTTGAATCCTTAGGCTAGCAAACAACTTACCAAACAAGCACTCACGTCACTCTTGTTCCAATACACCTTACAAACTAATGCATGCTTTAACCATGCATGAATGAGAAAATTGGTGCATGTACCTCACACCAGTGATCATCAGCAAAAAAAATAAAGCAAAGAAAAGATTAATACGTACACGGTCTAGAAATCATGCATGACCTAGATGGCAATGCACTAATCTTTTGCTTTGATTTTTAATGGCCAAGTTGATTTAATGGGGAGTTCATTGGTTTATTTATTGATATGGGAGAAATCTTAAAGTCCAGACATGCACAAGTGAGCTCAACAGTTGTATCATTACCATCAATAAGAAGAAAATATCCGGAGAAAGAAGCTCACCAGGCCACCAATAAGCGGTCTCACATCTACAGTGAACCTTAAATTCCCTAAAATAAAACAAAACTAAAACATAAAGATCAAATCCACTCGAATCGTCCAAACCAAAGTCTGGACAGAGAACCTCCCTGTCAACGGTGCAAAAAAACTTGATTGAATTGTTTTAAATACCGCAAGTGCACGACGTCGATGAAGACATGACAAATACGGGTTGAGTCCACAAAGAGGTGTGTCAACTCTGGTTCTTCAGAAGTCAAGTGGAAAATAAAGTGAGAAGAAGTTTGATTACACGAAACTGAATTAACAATTAAACTAAACCCCCATGGAGTGGAGGTGTGTAGGTATGTGTGTGAGTGAACTTCGTTTCAATCAGGCACAAGTGTAGTTTGTGTGACATATAAGTAGAAGCTAGTGTAGAATCAAAATGTAGGATACACAACACTACATGGCAAACCATGAACGTGCATATCTTACATAAAGTTGAGGTTGATTTTAGATTGTCATGCATGCAATAAGTACCTAGTGTGGCCATTAGATCATCAATTAATCCTACATACTACCTAAATCATTCATGTGAATGTGCACCAAACATGGATCCATACATAACAAGCCATTTCCATCAAACCATTACAAGCAACAAGATAAACTCTAACGCTAGCATGAGATAATTACCTAGTGTGGCCATTATCCCATCTAATACAAGTTTAAGCATGCTACGAGCATTGATCTTCATTAAGCACATGAAATGACACAAATAAAAGAACCCATCCTTGACACATAATTTACATCACCTCCATCCCAAATGGGGTGGATCTACTCTCTACTCATTAAGCTAATTAAGTATGCTAAGATTTAAGGCAACAACATATGCAAGACTAAAGGAAACAATATCTAACTAAAAAGAAAATATTTTATTTACATGACTTACATTACAATGTGGCATCCTCTCCACCTTGAGTTCTACTTCAAAGGCTTACTCCAAGTAGAGAGAATGACCACCAAGAAATGAGTATCATTCAAAGGAGGAGGAGTTCTATTTATAGTCATGTAAAAAAGCCAACCGAGGACAATCCCCCGATGTAGGACTAATGAAATTTCTACAAATGGATAAACACAACATAATACACAACCATGAGAAGCTGGGTCGGATCCTGACCCAAGTAGACCGCCAATTGGCGGTCATGGTTGGTCGGATTCGACCCATTTTCGGTTGGCTACTTCATTTCTTAAATTCTCCACGTGGGGTGGACCCAGATTGGTTGTTTGAGTTTGCGTCGGAATCTAATTACCAAAATTCTCCTCATGATGGTGTGGAGTTCTCGATTTTCTAACTTTTCCTTTTTCCTTGCATCCAGGTCCTTCCCTCTTGCAGATAGGTCCACAAGTCTCATCGATCAGTCTTTTTTCTCACGTTTTGGTCCTTTTTTGTCCTCTTCTTCTTAAACCTATTTATTCCTGAAACTTAAACATACAACTCGTTACATGGCATTGCTTAAGTTCAAAATAGAAAGAATAAGACATGAATATATGCGTAATATGATATTAATCAGATGACATGTTATGGATATGGTAATTATCGTGCGTAAGCGGTACATGGTGACCAAAAAATAAAAAGAAAGGGCTAGTATTAAAACTAGACTTTGAAAAATCATTTGATAAAATTGACTGACATTTTTTGCTAGCAAATTTCAAATCCATTGGTTGCCTATTCCAATGGTGGCAATGGATAGAACTCTACATCTATACCGCAAGAATCCGTATTTATATTTCGAAAATGATTAATGGACGCTTGCGTATGGGACGCGCGCTGACGTGGTCAGTCTAGTCAATAGTCAACAGTCTAGTCATCAAAAGTCAAATGTCTTTTACTTTCTTAAAATAAATAAATAACAAATTTATTTTCTGTCACATGCAACTTCTACTTTCCGAATGCAACATTATGTTCCCAATGCAACATTTCGTTTCCCCACGCAACATTTACTTTCCCAATGCAACATTTGGTTCCCCCACGAACAAATCCACAACTTAAAATGGACAGACCCACACCTTATTCTGTCAAGAATAAGTTATGTGTCTGTCTAGAATAAGTTGTGTGTCTGTCTAGAGTAAGTTGTGTGTCTGTCAAGAATAAGTTGTGTGTCTGTCCAGAATAAGTTGTGTGGTTGTCAAGAATAAGTTATGTGACTGTCCAGAATATGTTGTGTGTGTCCAAAATAAGTTGTGTGTCTGTCCAGAATATGTTCTATGACTGTCCAGAATAGGTTGTGTGTCTGTCCAGATTAAGTTTTGTGTCTGTCCAGAATAAGTTGTGTCTGTCCAGAATAAGTTGTGTGACTCTGCAGAATAAATTATGTGTCTGTTCAGAATAAGTTGTGTCCATCCAGAATAGGTTGTGTGTCTATCCAGAATAAGTTATGTGTCTCTCCAGAATAAGTTGTCTTTCCAGAATAAGTTTTATGTTTGTCCAAATTAGGTTGCGTGTCTGTCCAGAATAAGTTGTGTCTGTCCAGAATAAGTTGTGTGTCTGTCCAGAATAAGTTATGTGTCGTCAAGATAAAGTTGTGTCTATTCAGAATAAGTTGCATTGGGAAAAGGTTGCATGAGGAAACCAAATGTTGCATTGGGAAACCAAGTGTTGTAGTGGGAAACAAAATATTGCATTGGGAACGTAATGTTGCATGGGGAAAGTAAAAATTGCATGTGACACAAAATAAATATGTTATTTATTTAATTTCAAAAAGTAAAAGACATTTGACTTTTGCCGACTGGACTGCTGACTGTACTGACCATGTCAGCGCGCGTCCAGGACGCCTGCTTCCGTGTATCACTCACTTAATTTATGGATCCCCGGAAGGCTACTTCCGTTTGACTAATGGTCTTCGACAGAATTACCCTCTTTCACCACTTTTTTATCATGGTTTCCTAAGCCATTTATTAAGGAGATACAAGATGAACTCATATGTGGGTCAGCATATGACAATATATTATTCCTCAAGCCTCAGATGGACAATGTTATCACCATTAAATATATCCTAGCCATATTTGAGACTCTTTTTGGACATAAAATTAAATACAAGAAGTCTTGTTGAGTGGCATACCCATTTAGCGACAAGATCTGCACCTCTTTAAAACCATTATTGGGTGTCAATTTGGAACATTGCCTTTCAATTACTTGGGGATAGCTCTCCCCAATACCAAGGAGGAAAACTTCATGGTAACTAATAGAGGAAAAAAAGGATAAACAAATTGGAACCTGGTAGATGAAATGTCTTTCAATGGGAGGTAGGATTACGATGCTTAACGCGGTAATTACACCCAATCACCTTATATTATGTAAGCTCCAGGAGATTGCCAATTGGTATTGGTTAATGAATTACCAAAATCTAAAAGAATTTCTTCTTGATCAACGCATAAAAAAGGCTAGCCTTAAGATTTGGTAAAACGGAAAAGGATTTGTAGACCTAAATCTTGTGGTCCATATACACGAATGCAAGCATCTGTGACACGCCTTACATGACACTCAAATTTGTTGAGTCAACGTCTAGTTAGCTTGACACATCGTCCTCTCCATACGCGCATTTTATTTATTTTTAAAAAAGAATTGACGGTTCTCTGAGTACGATGGTTACTTTTCAAACCCCAGATAAGACAACATGCAGAAACTAGTGCAGCGATGGTTCAAATATCGAGGAAGGAAACGAATAGACCCATAGAAAGGGAGAGTCCATATTTGTCGTTGTGGAGTATCTGTGAATGGAGGAAACCGAAAAATAGTTCATCTCGGTGTCTTTCACAACAAAATGAGAATGGATTCGCTAAATAATGTTATAACTAGTGAAGCTTTGGCTGAGCAGGTGGGTCGATTTAGGTTTTTTCCCTACCTCAATTTGTTATTTACGAACTTTCGTTTCTTTATTCTTTTGTTTTAGGGAAGCACCTACTACTTCCGGGAATCGAAGTGTGGCTGGACGGCGATCGAAAAGCAGTTCGGTAGGATGAAGGATGTTGAGAAGGAGGTTATCCGGGGGAGCCCTTTCGATCACTTCCTATATTTTCCTAACATTCCAACGGACAATGAAATACTCGGTTGGTTCGTCGGACACAACGACGCAAAGGAGGTGGGTCTGAGAATATGATCAGGGGTAGTCCCCTGATTGAATCAGTTAAAATAACTGCAAGTGCACGGCCGTGTTGAAGCGGCGGCAAGCACGGGTCGATCCTCAAGGAGCGTGGATGAGTCGGATTCACGATACTCAAGTGGGAAATAGAAGGGAGAGAGATGCGATCGGAATCAAACTAAAACACGTAGAAATTCAGAAAACAACAATAAAACTAGACCCCTTGGGGGGTAGAGAAAGAATGTGAATATGAAAATGTGTGGTGTAGTGTCTGTTCAAATGTGTTCATCAAAACATGTAATACTTGAAATCCACAAAACTCATTTTCAACTTTGCCTCCACATGAAATAAGATAAAACCTTATCATTAAAACATATAAGACAATAATTGAAATGAAGATAATATGTCCACATGCAAAATGACTCTAATCCAACTATGTCTCCAAATGAAATAAGATTTATCACAATCATTAAAACAAACAAAGACATTAATTTGGATAAAGACAACATGAGCACATGCCTGCACATGTCTTGTTCCCTTCTTCCACTCCATCCTTATCCTAACCTCATCATTCCCCATAAAATAGGCCCGCTAATCTAAGCATGTGTTAGGCTTTATTCAAGAGTATTACCACATCAAAGATAAGAGTGAAACCCATTAGATAGTTTCGGAAATTATGTAAGGCTCAAAGGATAAAGATTAACAGACACATTGATCCATCACATGATCGATCATCTTCTTCTCCACTCCCAATGGGGATAGACTACTCTCTACTCATCTCTACACTAAAGAAAGCATAAAAAACAAGAACCCATAATTTAAATAACTAAAAACAAGATTAACTAAACAACAAACATCAAAGAAATTGCATCAAAGTAAAAGACATGTATTTGAAGAACACAACTCACTATTGATTTAAATGATAAGATTTCAAAGTATGCTTCTTCTCCTCCAACTACACTAAGCAGCAGAAAAATAAAACCTAAAACTAATGGAGAAGCAAGAAGAAAAGGGATAGGATGGATAACAATGGTATATATAGACTAATACATGGTTAGGATTAATCTGGGAATAATCGGACGACTCCAAGAATGCTCTGACCCTACAACCCGAACAACGACCAAAATTTCAACCGAATTGGAGCATTTTGATCCATCAGTGGCGGATCGAAATCTGCCACTGGCGGAGCAAATGCGTCTGATTGGGTTGAAATTTTGCGTCCCACTTTATTTCTTCACTTGGCACGTGGGGTGAAGTCCTAGTTTTCTGGCTCGAATCACGTTGAGTTTAATTGGCGAAATACTGATTTGATTCAAGTCATGTGTCACCATATTTTGCACTTCACAATCAGGTCCCTCCGGGTTTGCACTTGGGTCCTTCCTGGTTTGCGATTCAGTCCTTGTGCATTACAAATAGGTCCAGAACCTTCCAAATCAGTCCATACTTGTTACATTTAGGTCCTTTTTGATGACTTCCTCTTCTTTGTTACCTAATTCCTGAAACACTACAAACAACAACTCGAGTAGCACAATATTGATGTAAAATAAAGGATATATAGCATGAATATGATGATTGATATGCTACTAATCAAATACCCCTACACTTACCTTTTTCTAGTCCCGAGCAAAACAAAGAAAGAGAAAAATGAAGTAAAGGAAAATATACGAAAAACAGGGAAATCCAATCTCACTTTCGTAAGAATCATGGTTGCACTTAGCACGTGCAACAAGCCGTTAAACCTCATTGTCGTCAAGGAGGAGCAGTGTTGTCTCCTGAGGGTTTTCAGCTGATATACCCACAAAATCCGAACATTGATGCATTAATAAACCTAGAAACTCGACTCGATAGATTCATTTTTGTCGATTATTGAACACGGTAATACTACAGGCCGACTCTATATATGTATCCAGTCCACACACCTAACCTAATGAATCATTCGTGCAGGTTAATTAAGGAATTAAGTGAAATACATGGACAACCGTAACATCCTCAAGTGATACAAAGTGTAAAGTCCATTCAGGTTCTTATTTGCATTACCTCTTTTTTTCTTCTTTTTCTTCTCTTTTTCTTCTTCCTTTTTTGTACTAGCTGGTGTGTGATTCTCCCAGGGTCAGCTTTCGTGCATCATCGCCTATGAGGACTTACACTATCACATACACCTTTCCCCACATCTCCACATAGGGCAATCCCTACCACCCGTGTAACGGGAGTTCAGTCGCTGCATCCCAAGTTAGATGACTCGAAAGCACCAGGCACAAAGTCCCCTCTAACCTAATTTCCCGAGTGATAGGAGCCGTGCGAGAAAAGAGAACACTTACTCACTTATTTCTTATCTACACATGAACCAAAACTCCTACACTTAATGTCTCGCAACAAGATTTAAAGTGTCATTGACAACAACAAACATCCTTATATTAACAGACACAAATTATTGACTCACTAGGTTCAGGGTGGACTTCTTTAATTGTTTAAGTACTGAAACCCTATGATTACTAGCCCCCGAGGGAAAACCGGGGTGCATCCTATTGACGATATAAGACCTAAAGCCGGTATACTAGATCCTAATGCATCATGTTCAAGACAGTTTTTGGAGCTTGCTTTTACATTGCCTCTCAACGGTTTTGCACATGCTAAACACACGCAAAACCCACAAAACATTTTCTTTCGTATACACATGAAGATTTTGAAAGAAATGTGAAAATTTAAAGCACAAGGCAAGGAAAAGAAAACAAGTGACCCAAGGATCATGGCAAGCAGATATATCGATATTAAATGCAGCACACTAACATGATCCTAACAATGCACACAAAACAAAACGAAAGAACGTAAAAGAAAATGAGACAGACTCGACTATGTACACACGTAAAACACCCGCCCACACCTACTTCATTTATTGTCCTCAATGAATGTGAGCATGATACTACATGGATTTATGCATGAAAAAGAAAAAAACTCACCAACATGAATCGCAAAGGGAAGTTCATGGTTATGTTGATGGACAGAAACCTGAATTCCCACAAAACCCGTGAGATGCTAAAGAAGGGATACAAATACGTGAAAAAAATGGGCTCCCAATACTCAAGGGTTGAAGCCCACAACAATCAATGCTCACTCATGGAGTCTTTTATTGTTTTTTTCTTCTTTTTTGATTTTTTTGATTTTTTGTTTTGAAATATAATTATGTACAAAAATGGGCTCCCATCTTCATATGTCAAGGGACATCAAATGGAAACCCGCCATCTCTTAGCCAGAAATGCACCTGCATGGGGTCGCAACATACAAAACAGGTGGATTGTTGAGAGGTTTATGAACCACGAATGGTGGTTCATGCCTCTCAAAAGAGGGGTCTGTGAAAACAAATGGAAACAAATATGTTTCCATTCCACGACAAAGTTGAGGATCATCAATATATATCCTCCAACCAACATTTGGGTGCACCGGGATCATTTCATCTACACATAGTGACACCCTGGACTTATTACTCAGATGGCAAAGTCCAGAGATAGAATCGCTTAACCACTTGACACCCTTATAAGCATTGTGGTCGTGTGATGCCTCTTGAGAATGAGCAAGATAGGAGGCATGAATGAGAGGTGAAACTCTGTCTGGTTGTTTGAAATGTAGGGTATCAGGTGGTTGATTCTTAACCTACATGGGGTCCTCAATAGATCCAAAATGAAGAGCAGGTAGCCCAGAGGCTACAAAAATGGTATCTTGTGGCTAAACAGCCACATGATCGAAAGGATATGGCTCAAAGGCCATGTGATCACAAGATAAGGCACCTTCTTGTGCCGGCCCAGGTGAAACATCTTCACCACCATCAGAATCTCCTTCGAACAACTCTCTGAAATACTTGATGGTGCCTTCGACTTCAATCTCATCCGTCCCCAGATAAGGTTGACCCCCACAGGGTCATTGAAGGCACTTGGCTTTTTGCCGATGGTGAAGATGTTGAAATCAGCACACTGACTACCATATGTCAAGTGCATCAGACCATTGTGACAATTGATCAATGTATTGGAAGTCGCTAGAAATGGTCGCCCCAAAATAACAAGAATTTGTCCAAGTGGGTTTGGCACAGGTTCAGTATCCAAAAGAAAGAATAGACTGGATAAATGAACTCTCCCACTTTGATCAGAACATCTTCCACCATGCCCATTGGTTTCTTCATAGACCTATCGGCCAATTGAAGAGTGATTTTTGTTTGTTTGAGGTCCCCAAGACCGAGGTGGACGTAGACCGAATACGGCAGAAGATTAACAGATGCACCAGGGTCCAATAAAGCTCGATGTATTGACACCACCAATTACGCAAGAAATAGTAGGACAACCAGGGTCCTTGTATTTAACTTGCCGAAAGATCTCAAGCATCTTGCATGCTGATCTGAAGTTTTCTTTCTAAGGTGCTTAGGGAATGACACCTTCAGGCATCAGGGTCTTTCAAAGGAACCTCAAAATTCTGTTCCATAGAAACATGAGTGGGGACCTCAAAATCTGATTCCTTCGACGCAAGATGAGACAAGGGGACCTCAGGGTTCGGCCCCATTGTCGAAATAAATGTAGAAGGAATCTCAAGATCAAGCTCCTTCATGGAAGTATTGGTTGAGGGAACCTCAGGATCTGGCTCCCTCATAGATGCAGGTATCACCGCAGGTCTGGTGACACCAAGAGATGGTGATTGCAATCAAGGCAACCCAATTTGGTCGTCCACCTCCTTACCGGAATGAAATTATGAATCACATTAACATGATGGGTCGGTTCAGAGGTAGCTTGAGGCGCTGGTGGCCTTCCTTGAGATTGTTTACCACGGGGATTCACCTCGGGTTGACTTGGGAATGGACCCTTCTCACGTTCATCGAGCTGATGAGCCAACTGGCTAACATGCATTTCCAAAGTTTTGAATGAGCTTTGCATGTACGGTTGAAACGTTTGATCACTAGATGGGTTCTTTGGGTCATCCTGTTGTGGTAGTGGAGTTTGGTTAGAATAACCCGACGATGAGGACTGAGGAGGTTGGTAATTATGGTGCTGAAACATTTGATGTTAGGGTTGGTAGGTCGCCGATGAGCGTGGAAGTTGATAAGATGGAGGTTGAGCGTGAGAGCTCTGACTGTTGCTCCTTGATTGACATCATTTCATGCATTCATTTGTGTTTTATATCCATTATCTTGAACCTATACAATGCTATGTAACGAGTTTTATGTCTGAGTTTCAGGAACAAATAGGATTGAGGGGAAGAGGCATAAAAGGACCTAAAAGCAAGAAAAAGTACTAAGTTGCAAGACTTATGGACTAAGATGCATAAGAGAGGAAATCGAATGTAAAACCAAAGGGCCAATGTGAAAATCAAGAAACTCCACACCATCACGACGAGTATTTTGCAATTAATTTCAGGCCAACACTCCAATAACCAAACCGAGTGTACCCCATGTGAAGAACTGAAGAACTAAAGAACATATCCGAAAATGGGTCGGATCCGGGTCCAAGACTGCCAATTAGCGGTCCATTTGTCTCCGAATCCGACCTGATTTCTCCAGGACATGGGTTATGTGTTTATGTGTATTTTGGGAAGGTTTCATTAGTCCCATACCGTGGGATTGTCCCCGGTTACCTTTTTTCATGCCTATAAATAGAACTCTTCCTCCTCATTTGTATTCACCCATTGTTTGGTGGTATTCTTTCTATTTGAAGTAACCCTTGGAGCAAAAACTCAAGGTGGAGAAGAATGCTTCTAGTAATGTGAGTCATTTAATAAAATAATTTTTCATTGTTTTGTTCTCATGTTGTTTCTTTTTTTATGCATGCTTAGTTTAGTCTTATTTTTTGATCTTAGGTCAATTAGTTAGAATGTCTCCTTTCTTCTTTAGTTTAATTGTTAGAATAATGTGTAGTGAGTAGATCCATCCCCTTTAGGGGGTGGAGATGATGTCATATATATTGTGAAGTTTGGATGTTTGATAAAAATTTTATTATGTAGACTTGCATGTTTTGTATGTTCATTGGGGGTATTTTAATCACTTACGTGTTGGGGAATTTTGATGTGTTTTTTCCCATAAGATTTAGACACTTCCCATGCTTAGTTTTGTCATGTTTATTGACTGAAATTTACTGTTGAATATGCTACATGTTAGTTATGTGTTTGTATTTGTGTTTTCTTGCTTGATTGATTGAAGAAACTTTGTTTTGATGGGTTTTGCCATAACATTTAGACACCTCCATTGCTTACCTTTGTTCTTCACATGAGTTTATGATTTTTGATGAGTCTTGTCATATCTTTAGACACTTCTCATGCTGAGCCTAACCTTTTGATAATCAAGTAGTAACTGCTGATACATTGTGTGAATGGATTGATAAGTTTTGCCACATCTTTAGACACTTCCTATCATGAAACACACATACATGCTTACATGCATCATTCATCACTTATTTCACTTCATATGTGCACACACTCCACCCTTAGGGGTTTGTCTTCTTGATTCTCAATCTTTCGTTGCTTTCTTTCGTATTTTTTACTTACGAGTTTAGTGTAGTTAGCTTTAGCATAATCTACAACTCTTCTCCCCTTTTCGCCATCTTATTTTTTGTCATACCAGAGGCTACTCACCTCCCTGTGGACGACCCGTACTTGCCCTGTCTTCACCGACGGTTGTGCACTTGCAGTCTAAATTTAAAACGAACAAACAAGTTTTAGCGGCGTTGCCGGGGAGGTGTTCTGTCCAGACTTTGGTTTGGACAATTCGAGTGGTTTTAATTTTTTGTTTGTAGTTTTAGTTTGTTTATGGAGGCTTAAAAGATCAAGAGACGTCGCCAGGAGAAGTCGGGAAGGAAACAGAAGCAACTGACCACCAATCAGCGGTTCTAGACTGCCAATTGGCGGCCTGGTGAGCTTAAAATTTCCTCTCCTTTTCTCTGGTTGTTTCTACATTCACTAGGAGATCTGGGAGCTCAATTTGGAATGTTTTGACTTGTAGTTTTCTCCCAGATTAACAATTAAGTCCCTTTAATCAACTTGGACCTTAAAACTCAAAGCAAAAGATTAGATTGATTGCCATCTAAGTCATGCATCATTTGTAGACCTAGCACGCATTTGTCTTTTCTTTGCTTTACATTTTTTTGTTGTTGATTGCTGGCGTGAGGTACATGCACCCAATTTTCCCATTCATGCATGGTTAAAGCATGCATTAGTTAGTAAGGTGCATCGGGACAAGAGTGAGTTGAGCGTATGATTGGACAATTGATTTCTAGGTAAGACTAAAAACACTACTAAGGAGGGGCTATTCCATACACGATAAGTTGGGGGATTTCATCACCCCTTCCTAAGACTCAAAAACCACACTCAAGTGAAGCCTTAATTTAAAATCAAGTAGACGTTGGCCAATAGGACTAGGGGCATTTGGAGAGTGATCGGGTCGCGACCATCATAGCCTGATCGGCGTCGTCCACTTTGTCGATAGTAGGAGAGACGAGATCTCCAGATCTTGGCTCACTTGCTAGGCTTTGTGGTCTTTGTCGTATGGAGGTGAGGCATGTTGAGGCCGTGTGACCTCGCAGTTAGGCGTCGTCTAGCTGTATCCTCGCTGTTAGGTGTCGTCTAGCTGTAAGTAGTTATAGTGACTGTAGGCTACTTGAGCCGTGTTTGCTAGACTAGGATTCTACCCTCACCTTTTACCCACGCTAGTTTTTAGGGATTCTTCCCTTCTCCTTTGAGTCATCTTCTTCTAACCTATTTCTATGTTCTAGTATCCTCCCCTTTACACTCTTTGTTAGGGTTTTAGGGTCGAGTCGAGCACTTTTTGCGAGGTTGTCCTCGTGGTGGTGAGAGTGGTCGACTCGAGAGTTTTTTGTTGAGATGGATGGTTACATGGGCGACCATCCATATCATTGTTGGGACCAGAACAATTCTCCCTGGTACTCCAGACCCATGCATCCTGGGGTACCTCAAACAAACACCCTGTATGGTTGGGACGATCTTAATTGTGTAACTGAGCAATCTTCATATTGGGGTGCTATGAGAGAGACCCCAACTGCTAGACCACCATCTACTTATGTCGGATCATATGTTTGTCAACAAACTCATGCATTACAAAAACCTTTGGCCTCTTTCATGCATGTGGTAGACGACATGAGTGCACCGGTAGCTCTAGTAGTTGTACCGTGTGACTATTGCGGGTTGAGTGGTCATGTTTTCGGGGAATCTCCTTATGTTGCCCCAGAGCGTGAGTATGAGCATACCTTTTCTCAAAATGCTCAATATGACCATTACGCATCCGCGTACAACCCGAGAGGGATGGATTCCTAGGGAGACAACTCTTATTCAAATTCTTATACTTCATTTCCACCCCAATATGCTTCTCCCGAATACCCAAAATTCTACCAACATCCTACTCCAAATCATTGGCCTCAACCCACACCCAACCCAACAATTTCCCAAATTCTGACTTGAACCTCACAGTTGACCCCAGACTTGATTCTTTAGAACAAACCCTCCAAACGTTCATGGAAACCACTCAACATGTAATGAAGTCCACTCAAAATTCCATACAAACTCTGTAAATGTATGTGAGTCAAATTACACTAGAATTAAGTAAACGCAAGGAGGGTGACATTTTTGGTCAACATGAGGATTTATCTTCTGATATCGAACCACCACCACATCCACATATTCAAAGCACAATCTTTCAAAGTGAAACTCCTAGTCAGTATGAGGTACTTGGTGTTTCAATTCATGATCACATGGTGGGGGATTCGATCCAAATTGAGAATAACATGGGCCATCTTCATTATGAGTCGGCACAAGATTGTGCTTTTTTTTCCTGTGGCCCTTGAACCACATGATCTTCATGTTGTACCTCTTAAGGACTCACCTCTGGTGGAGCATGAGCTCCCTAGTACCCTTAATTTCAAACAACCTGATGAGAGTTTGCCTCTCACTATGGTTCCTGATCATCTTGGAAATGATGGAACATCAAACAACTACATTGCTAATGAGGGTATTAGGAGTTCCATAGAGGATACCTTAGGTATGGGACCCACTTTCTGTTCGCCTAGTGAGTCAGACATGCATAATGAGGTTCTTGACCTTATTCCGACCCAACAGCCTGTTGGTTGGAGAGTTTGGATTGACGATCATTACTTTAAATCTGCACCGAGAGAAGCTCTTCTTCTGTTCCCCCATATTTCCCAAACTCTTGAGAGGTTCAACCTCTTTCAGTTTGATCCTTTGAATTAGACGCCTTTGCGTCTAATTCATGAACCTCTCCTTTCATCTTGTTCTCTTTGTGAGGGGGGCCACGTTTGAGTATTCTGGCCCCGCGTGGTGTCATGTTCCCTTTCCAAGTGCATTGACCCACTTTTGAGGTTCCCTTTGATGTCCTTTGACAAAGAAGATGGGAACTTATTTTTGTACATAGTTATATTCAAAAAACAAAAAAAAATGAAAAAGAAAACGTACAATAAAAGACTCCATGAGTGAGCATTGATTGTTGTGGGCCCCAACCCTTGTGTATTTGGGCCCATTTCTTTCACGTATTTGTATCCCTTCTTTAGCATCTCACATATTTTGAGGGAATTAAGGTTTGTGTCCATCAACATAACTATGAACTTCCTTTTGCGCTTCATTTTGGTGAGATCTTTCTTTTTCATGGATATATCCATGTAGTTTCATGCTCACATTCATTGAGGAAAATGCATGAAGTAGGTGTGGGGGTGTTTTACGTGTGCACATAGTTGAGTCTTTCTCATTTTGTATTGTTTTATTTTGTTTGCATTGTTATGGTCATGTTTGTGTGCCGCATTTAATATCGATATATCTGCTTGCCATGATACTTGGGTGAGTTGTCTCCTTTTGCTTGCATGACGGTTTAAAATTTTCATCTCTTTCAAAAATCTGCATGTGTTTGTGAAAGAAAATGTTTTGTGGGTTTTGCGTGTCTTTAGCATGTGCAAAACCGTTGAGAGGCAAAGTAGAAGAAAGCTCCTAAAATTGTCTTGAACTTGATGCATTAGGTTATCTTGTATGTCAGCTATAGGTCTTATCGAGTCGTTAGGATGCTCCCCGATTTTCCCTAGGGGGAGAGTAATCATAGGGTTTCAGTACTCAAACAACTAAAGAAGTCCACCCTGAACCTAGTGAGTCAGATAATTCGTGTCTGTTAGTATAAGGAAGTTTGCCATAGTTAGGGACCCATAAAATATTGTTGTGAAACTTTAAATTAGGGGTTTTGGTTCCCATGTAGATAAATAAATAAGTGATGTTCTCTCTTCTCACATGACTCCTATCACTCAGGAAATTAGGTCTGAGGGGACTTAGTGCCTGATGCTTTCGAGTCATCTGACTTTGGATGCACCGATCGAACTCCCGTTACACGGGTGGTAGGGATCCCCCTATGTGGAGATGTAGGGAAAGGTGTACGTGATAATGTAAGTCCTCATAGGCGATGATGCAGGAAACCTGACCCTGGGAGAATTACACACCAACTATTAAAAAAAAGAAACAAAAATAAAAAAGGTAAAGCAAATAAGAACCTTAATGGACTTTACACTTTGCATCACTTAAGGATGTTAAGGTTGTCCATGTGTTTCACTTATGTCCTTGATTAACTTACATGAATGATTCATTAAGCTAGGTGTGTGGACTTAATACATATATAGAGTCGGCCCGTAGGATTATCGTGTCCAATGATCGACAAAAATGAGTCCATCGAGTCAAGTTTCTAGATTGAATAATGCATCTATGTTCGGATTTTGTGGGTATATCCGCTAAAAACCCTCAGGAGACAACACTCCTCCTCTTTGGCGACAAGAAGGTTTAACAGCTTGTTACACGTGCTAAGTGCAACCGTGATTCCTACGAAAGTAAGTTAGGATTTCCCTATTTTACGCATTGTTTCACTTTTCTTCACTTGTCGGGGTATTTGATTGACATCATTTCATGCATTCATTTGTGTCTTATATCCATTATCTTGAACCTAAACAATGCAATGTAACGAGTTTTATGTTTAAATTTCAGGAAATAAACAGGATTGAGGAGAAGAGGCATAAAAGGACCTAAAAGCAAGAAAATGGACTAAGTTGCAAGACTTATGAAATAAAATGCACAAGAGAGGGACCCAAATGTAAAACCGCTAATGTGAAATCAAGAAACTCAACACCATCATGAGGAGTATTTTGGCAATTAAATTCAGGCCGACACTCCAGTAACCAAACCGAGTGTACCCCATGTGAAGAATTTAATAACTAAAGAACATATCCGAAAATGGGTCGGCTCCGGGTCCAAGACCGCCAATTAGCGGTCCGTTTGTCTCCGAATCCGATCCAATTTCTCCAGGACATGGGTTATGTGTTTATGTGTATTCTGGGAAGGTTTCATTAGTCCCCTACCACGGGATTGTCCCCGTTTACCTTTTTTCATGCCTACAAATAGAACTCTTCCTCCTCATTTGTATTCACCCATTACTTGGTGACATTCTCTCTACTTGGAGTAACCCTTGGAGCTAAAACTCAAGGTGGAGAACAATGCTACTAGTAATGTGAATCATTTAATAAAATAAATTTTCATTGTTTTGTTGTCATGTTGTTTCTTTTTTTTATTCATGCTTAGCTTAGTCTTATTTCTTTGATCTTAGGCTAAATTAGTTAGAATGTCTCCTTTCTTCTTTAGTTTAATTGCTAGAATAATGTGTAGCGAGTAGATCCATCCCCTTTGGGGTGTGGAGATGATGTTCATATATATTGTGAGTTTGGATGTTTGATGAATTTTTGATTGTGTAGACTTGCATGTTTGTATGTTCATTGGGGGTATTTTAATCATCTACGTGTTGGGTAATTTTGATGAGTTTTTTCTATAAGATTTAGACACTTCCCATGCTTAGTTTTCTCATGTTTATTGACTGAAATTTATTGTTGAATATGCTACATGTTAGTTATGTGTTTGTATTTGTGTTCTCTTGCTTGATTGATTGAAGAAACTTTGTTTTCTTCTCCACCTTGAGTTTTGCTTCAAGGCTTACTCCTTAGTAGAGAGAATGCCACCAAGCAATGGGTGTTTACAATAGAAGGTGAAGAGTTCTATTTATAGCTGATGAGAATTAAATTTATACCGCAAGTGCACGGCGTCTTTGAAGACGTGGCAAGTACGGGTCGAACACAAGGAGGGAGAGATCTGTTATTTTCGTGATTTTCGATTAAGGAGAAAGAAGGAGAGAAGAATAAATTGGGTTTTTGAGATTTTTGGTTTTTATTATCTAAAGCAAGAAACAAGAACAAATAAAACTAAAACAAGAACAAAGATGGTGAATTCCGTTGGGTGGAGGTTTAGATTTAGGTTTAGATTGGAGAATGGAGAAACTTGAAATAAATCATGTTAGTTATGAAGCATTAAAAGATAAATGATTTAACATAAACTCAAGTAATCAAAATATACCAATCACGAACTTAAAACAATAACATGCATTCATCTTCTCTAACCCTAATTCTATCACCTCCACCCTTTGGAGAGAGTTAGAAACTCATGGAGGGAGGAAGAAGAAGGGATCCTAGAGACATTAAAATAAAATTAAAACAAGAATTAAAAGAACAGAATTTTATTACTAATGATCCAAGACCAAAGGTTCAAAGATGTGTTACATTCGTCCTACAGGGCTATTTATAGCCGATACAGGGGATACCAATACATAAAAGGATAGTACACGCGTCGACACAACACTGGACGAAGTTTGAACGCGAGAAGAGAAGGTGGGGCGGCGAAATCGCCGCCTGGTACATGTATTGTGCGGCTAATTCGCCGCACAATATAGTCAGATCGCGTCCAGATTTTTGTGGTGCGTTTATGGTATGATTTGATCTTTATTTGCACGTCTGGATGATTCTTTCCATTGTCTTGAACTCCGGATTAATTCCTTCCATTGTTGGGGATTTATTTTTGACTTTTCTTTTGACTTTTCCAACAAAATAACTTTATCCTTTTCTTTTGCAATCAGGTCCTTGGCATTTTGCAATTAAGCCCTTGACCTTTTTGTAATTAGCTCCTTGAATGCTTTTATGCTTGGATGCATTTCCAATTGAAACCCGATAAACTTGAATTCGGTCTTTATGATAGAAATGAATCTTTTGCACACGTTTATGCTCGGAATGTGGGTAATTTGCATCCAAGTCCCTGTATTCTGTAAATACGACTAAACACATACCTTAGTAGCATTTATTGATATAAAAGTAATCTAAATGAAAGACATATGATGCAATGTATGCAATGCATCAAATACCCCCACACCTAGATTTTGCTAGTCCCTAGCAAAGCAGAATATAAGAAAATGAAAACAGGGAAATCCTAACTCACTTTCGTAGGAATCACGGTTGCACTTAGCATGTGCAACAAGCCTTTAAACCTCCAAGTTGCCTTAGAGGACGAGTTTTGTCTCGTGAGGGTTTTCAGTTGACATACCCACAAAGTCTTAATTCAACATTCCATTAATAAGCTCTTAATATTTCTGCCTTAACCTTATACATCTCACTTAAAGTTCTCGCATGCTCATTATACAGTTCTAACTTATAAAAAGTTTGACTTGGTCTTTATTCCTCCAACATTCACACCACTAACCCCTCTACACATGTTATCACATAAATTATTTTGCACGCCTCCTCTGGTGGTGAAGTATCATTTGGATCAACCATGGCATGGATCATTCCTTTAGCTTTGAGCCTTGAGTATCTTAAAGCATTTATTTATTTATTTTTCTTTTTCCGTGATTCAACACATTTGCTTTTCTTTTTGACACTTATACCCTTTTTGCATTCGTGTAGCGAGTTTGGTCGATAATCCCGAGCTGGCAGACTCAAGTTACCGGGTTTCAAGATACCCCTACGGACCAGTGACTCGAAGGCTTGGGCTTTTGTAATCATTTTGCAAAATGTGTTTTCCTCACTTTATTTTTATTTTATTTTACTTTTATTTTCCTCAAGGCTTAATTGCTATTAGAAGTCCATACTTCCCGGTATATTTTCCTCAACCTCTGCTTTTTATCAACCACTTCAAAGATTTGATTCATCCAATTTAAGTGCATACATGTCTTACAAGGGTCATGGGTTATTTCTTTGGAACTTAGATTTATGTCATAGTTTCTACAAGCAGAACTATATAATAAGGAACAAAAACTTAATGCAATTTGTACACGGGTTTTGGTAGTTCAATCTTAAGCTATGTCATGAAACATTGATTTTTTTTTATTTATTTTTTTTCAAAATTTTTTTTTTTAAAAGAACAGAACAGAAAATCAAATAGATAGATATGTACATATATAAACACCCCCCACACCTAAATCATGCATTGTCCTCAATGTATGCACAGATACAATAAATGCACTTATTACCTGCGTCGGCTTGCGGTAGAGGGGTTGAGTTTGCTCAAAGTCAACCATAATCAGAACTGGATTGAATGACACCATGTTGGTGCATGTATCCAGTTGAATTGTTCCCCATGTTGACTTGAGGAAAAGATTCCACTCTTCTCACTTGAATTGGTTCGCTTGTTTGCTCGAGTGATGGTGGTTGGGTAAATGAATTACTCCCTTTTTTCTTACATCCTTTTTGCTTATGTGATGATTTATTTGATTCAGAAATCTGATAAATACGTGCTCTCATCACAACATCACTTGGGTTGCATATTATTTCTGGCTCATTATCAATATGGAAGATATTAAATTCTGCTTTTAAGTTCCCGAAAGATAATTGCATGAGCCCATTTCGACAGTTTATTAATGCTTCCGAAGTGGCTAAAAAGGGTCTACCTAGAATTACAGGGATTTGTCGATTAGGATTTACAACAGGTTCAGTATCAAGTACGACAAAATCCACTGGATAAATGAAGTCACCAACCTTAATCAAAACGTCCTCTACTATACCTCTCGGTTTCTTAACAGAACAATCAGCGAATTGGAGGGTTGTCCTAGAGGGTTTCAGTGGACCAAGGTTGAGTTGCTCGTAGACAGAAAATGGGAGCAAGTTAACGCTTGCACCAAGGTCTAGAAGGGCTTTATTGATAAACGTATCTCCTATTGAACATGAAATTGTGGGACACCCCGGGTCCTTATATTTTATAGGAGATGTGTTGGAAAGAATTGAGCATATGTTTGCAGTTAAGAATGCCTTCTTTGGTACATTCGTTTTTCTCTTCTTAGTGCACAAATCTTTTAAGAATTTAGCATACGCAGGTATTTGTTGAATCATGTCTAAGAGTGGAATGTTTACCTTAACTTGCTTAAATACTTCCAAGATTTTCTCTATTTGTGCACTAGAGTTCTTTTTGAGTTTATTGGGAAATGGGGCTTTAGGCACATAGACTCGCTCAGGTTCAGGTTGAGCTACAGGTTCAGGTTGGGTAGGTGGATTGGGCTTTTCAATTTGGACGTCGGGTTGAATGGTCAAGTCATATGTGGGTGCTTGATGGCTAGATTGATTAGTCATTCTAGGGTTTACCACATTATTGTCAATTTCTCTTCCGGACCGTAATGATACTACCGCATTGATTTGTTGGAACGGTCCTTCCTCATTAACCATTTGAACCGGTCTAGGGTTGTTATTTCCTGAAGGTGGTTGATAAGATTGATATTGATTATTAGTTCTGGGGTTTACCTCAGGTTGACTTGGAAATTGGCCCTTTTCTCTTTCACCTATTATTTGTGCTAATTGGCTGACCTGTGTCTCTATCCTTTGGAATGATTGGTTGGTTGTTTGTATAAAAGTTGTCATCAAATTTTCTAATTTTGTCAACCTAACCTCATGATTTCCATTATTACCCCCAGATGATGTATTATTTTGGTTATATGGGGTTGGTTGTTGTCTAGGAGGTTGTCCTTGTTGGGTCCACGAAAAATTGGGATGATTACGCCAACCTGGGTTATAGGTTGATGCGTAAGGATCATTTCTAGAATTGTTAAATGTGGCATTAACATGTTCCAGGTTCACACAGTCCTCCATTAAATGACCAGTCTGACCACATCTAGAGCAAGGGGTAGGGGATGCTTGTCGGGTTTGGTTTTGCAGTTCTAGACTTTCCATTCTACGCATTAGGGTAGCTAGTTTTGCCTCGGCCGCTATGTTGGAGTCTATAGCTAAGACACCTGGTCGGGGTTGACTCGCTATTCTAGATCCAATACTCGGGTTGATGGGTGTTCTAGCATTGTCCCATTGCATACTATTTTCAGCTAAATCCTCAAGAAAAGTCCAGGCATCATTTTCATTTTTGGACATAAAATTCCCTTGGCTCACAGATTCTAGCATAACCCTAGATGTGGGTGTCAATCCCTCATAGATAATTTGGCACAATTGCCACTTCGGAATTCCGTGATGAGGGCATTGGGTCAAGACACTCTTAAATCTCTCAAGATAGGAATAGAACGGCTCGCTCTCAGACTGAACGAATGCAACAATTTCATTCCTAATCTTCATAGTCTTATGGTTGGGGAAATATATTTTTAGAAACACTTGAACAAACTCAGCCCAACTCCTAATAGATCTTTCGGCTAGACTATATAGCCATTTCTTAGCGTCATCCTTTAGTGTCAGAGGCACAAATTTCAGACGCACTGCCTCTTCAGGGATATGCTGGTATTGCATAAGAGAGCAGATTTCCTCAAATTCTCTAAGGAAGAGATATGGATCTTCCCTAGAGGTGAACTTAGGCAACATACTCATGTATTGTGCCTTAAGTTCGAAGTCGCGACCCGGTATGGTGGGCATAACGATGCACGATGGCTGAGCAGCCATCGTTGGGTAGCACCGATCCCTCAGAGTTATAGGTTGCGCAACAGGCGGGTCCACTACGTTCTCACCCATTAGATCCGGGTGAGGTGGTGCAACAGGTGGATTGGGGTTAAGTTCCAGACTGGAATCTAGATGAACTCGTGAGAGTCGATTACTCAAGTCCCGAATCCAAATCTGAGTGCACCGGGTTGAATCAATTTTTGAATTCAAATTCGAAATTTAAATTCCAAATTTAATTTCAAGAATTAATTAAGTTTTTTTTTTTTTTTCGTTTTTTTTTTAATTTATGAAAATGGAAACAAACAATAGAAAGGTAAAGATGAGAAGGGAAAGAAGACTCAGACGAGAAGGGAAACTTAACTCTAAAGGATAAAAATTAGGGTTGGTCAGAAATTTCCTGAACAAGCACGGTCAAAACAATCCTAGACCTAGTGTCACTTAGATCTAGACGACTCCTAACTGGTTGAGTCGAATTGATTTGCTTGATTCACCTCCCTCACCAATCAAACCAAGTTGGCCAGTTAGTGTATAGCTAGTGGGGGCGCTTCCGACAGAGTCGGTGCCAATTAGACAACCACGTCGCTTGGAAGACTTTCGTCGACACAAAAACACTTTCTAGACACCAAATTGAATTCAATTAGCTTCAGGTCATAGCAAGTCAAACCAATCTCCTCCTTAATTGAGTCCGAGTCCTTAGGGGCCAATGTCTAATTGATTTTAAATTTTTAGGCTTAGGCGACACTTCAGGATTGTGGTTTGTGGGCTACGGGAGGGTGATGAAATCCCCACCGTATCTTTTCCTACGGAGTTGCCCTTAAGATAGTTTAACTTAAATCTAGCAAAGATAGTCAAACAATGGTCCTTTTAATGGGGGCAATTGCAAGGTTGTATGCAACTAAATTATATGCTCTAATGCAATCGATAAAAACCTCGATACGTACCTTGCCTCCAGCAATCTTCAACAAGTATTAATTTGCAAGAATTTAGCAATAATAATGCAAGCAAAACATTATATGATGCATGCACTAAGGTCTTTCTAATTTTGCCAATTTTAGGTCAGAGTTGAATTATTGCCAATTATGGAATTGTAACCCTAACACGTGCAATTCTACGAAAGGAAACTTTTCAACTATTCAGATTTTACGAGAAAGGCAAGAAAAGTTACCTCCGCAATGCTCAGTCGGGTTCGCTGCCCGCTCTCGGAGATTCCAGTAGCTCAATGCGACCACCCAGAGATGCCAACGATGCCCAAGAAATTTGAAGACCAGAACCCTAGCTTGTGCGGCGATTCCGCCGCAAGTCACCTTTTAGATGCGGCGATTCCGCCGCCCAAGTGTCTCAGAACGCTCCCGGATTTCGCCGCGCGCTCTGTTGTCTCCTGCTACACAAATTCAAATACTTAGATCGCGCACAAGGTAGACAGGATAAAATCGAAAACACAAAAACACAAAATCTGCGTCGCCTCCCCGGCAACGGCTTAAAAAACTTGATGAGAATTAAATTTATACCGCAAGTGCACGGCGTCTATGAAGACGTGGCAAGTACGGGTCGAACACAAGGAGGGAGAGATCTGTTATTTTCGTGATTTTCGATTAAGGAGAAAGAAGGAGAGAAGAATAAATTGGGTTTTTGAGATTTTTGGTTTTTATTATCTAAAGCAAGAAACAAGAACAAATAAAACTAAAACAAGAACAAAGATGGTGAATTCCGTTGGGTGGAGGTTTAGATTTAGGTTTAGATTGGAGAATGGAGAAACTTGAAATAAATCATGTTAGTTATGAAGCATTACAAGATAAATGATTTAACATAAACTCAAGTAATCAAAATATACCAATCACGAACTTAAAACAATAACATGCATTCATCTTCTCTAACCCTAATTCCATCACCTCCACCCTTTGGAGAGAGTTAGAAACTCATGGAGGGAGGAAGAAGAAGGGATCCTAGAGACATTAAAATAAAATTAAAACAAGAATTAAAAGAACAGAATTTTATTACTAATGATCCAAGACCAAAGGTTCAAAGATGTGTTACATTCGTCCTACAGGGCTATTTATAGCCGATACAGGGGATACCAATACATAAAAGGATAGTACACGCGTCGACACAACACTGGACGAAGTTTGAACGCGAGAAGAGAAGGTGGGGCGGCGAAATCGCCGCCTGGTACATGTATTGTGCGGCTAATTCGCCGCACAATATAGTCAGATCGCGTCCAGATTTTTGTGGTGCGTTTATGGTATGATTTGATCTTTATTTGCACGTCTGGATGATTCTTTCCATTGTCTTGAACTCCGGATTAATTCATTCCATTGTTGGGGATTTATTTTTGACTTTTCTTTTGACTTTTCCAACAAAATAACTTTATCCTTTTCTTTTGCAATCAGGTCCTTGGCATTTTGCAATTAAGCCCTTGACCTTTTTGTAATTAGCTCCTTGAATGCTTTTATGCTTGGATGCATTTCCAATTGAAACCCGATAAACTTGAATTCGGTCTTTATGATAGAAATGAATCTTTTGCACACGTTTATGCTCGGAATGTGGGTAATTTGCATCCAAGTCCCTGTATTCTGTAAATACGACTAAACACATACCTTAGTAGCATTTATTGATATAAAAGTAATCTAAATGAAAGACATATGATGCAATGTATGCAATGCATCAATAGCCAAAGAAAAAGACAATCCGGAACAATCCCCCGATGTGGGACTAAATAGATACCAAAAATAGCCTAAACAAACACTAATACACATGCTCCAGAAAACACAGCGGATCCGAGAAGATCCAGACCGCCAATTGGCGGTCTACAGGATCCAGATCGCAGTCAGATTTGTTGTGGGCTTTTCTTGGTATATTTGCTAGTCTTGGATGCATTTACTTGGCTTGTTGGAGCTCCGACCCGAATCGAATTGCTAAAATACTCCCCATGATGGTGTGGAGTATTCTGTTTTGCTCTTAGGTCCTTCGGTCTTACGTTCAGGTCCTTCTCCATTGCATCTTAGTCCCTAGGTCTCACAATTAAGTCATTTTTCCCTGCTTTTGGGTCCTTTCATGCTTCATCTCTTCAAACCTATTTATTTCTGAAATTCCAACATAAAACTTGATTGATCTCGTTTTATATTAACCGCAAGTGCACGGCCGCGTTGAAGCGGTGGCAAATACGGGTCGTCCACTGGGAGGTGTGTCGACGATTGGTTTGTTCGAAGGCGAGAGGTAAAAAGAAGGAAAGAAGGGTTGGTTACACTAAACTACACTAAGATGCAAAAAGGAAATGAAGATAAGCAATAAAACTAAGCCCCATAGGGGGTAGAGAAATAATGTGAACATAAAGAAGTGTGTGTGTGTGTGTGTGTGTGTTCATTAAGCTCCTCACAACATGTAGTGCATGAAATCATAAAACTACATCCAACTTTGCCTCCACATGAATTAAGATAAGACTACATCATTAAAACATACAAGACAATAATTGGAATGAAGCTACATGAACTCAAGTATAAAGACTAGACCCTACTATGCCTCCACATGAATTAAGATAAGACTAAATCATTAAAACATACAATACATTAGCTAAGGTAAAGGCAACAAGAGCACATACACTACAAATTGTGTTTCCAATATTAACTTCATCCATATCCTAACCTTATCATTCCCCATAAAATAGGTCCACTAATCAAAGCATAAGCTAAGCTTCATTCAAGAGCATTAGCATATCAAAGATAAGAGTGAAAACCCATCAGATGGTTATGGAAATCATATAAAGCTCAAGGGATAGAGATAACACACACTTAATACACTACATGATTATATCACATATTTCTCCATCCCCCAAATGGGGATGGAACTACTCACTACTCATTACACTAACTATATTAGCAAAAGAAAGCATAATACTGAAATGAAAGTTAACTAAGAAGGCAAGAAGTATTAAAGAAACATAAAACAAAACAAGCAACAAAGCAAACACATAAAAAGAAATCAACTAAACAAGAATTAACAAGCTAAAGAAAACATCTACTATTAACTCACTCAAATTACAAGCAGCTCTTCCTCCACCAGAGTTTTGCTTCAAGGCTTCACTCTTAGTAGGGAAGATGCCACCAAAGAGAGAGATGGATACAATGGGAGGTGAAGAGTTCTATTTATAAGAATGGAAAAAGCTAATCCGGGACAATCTCCCGATGTGGGACTAAACCAATACCAAAAATAGATTAAGCATACACTAATACACGTGCTACAGAAAACTAAACGGATCATGGGCTATATGGACCGCCAATTGGCGGTCTATAAGCTTTAGAACCGTCTGGTTTTCTTTGTGGGCATTGCTTGAAGTATTTTTGGGTCTTGGATGCACAAATTAAAAGACAACATTAAAAGAAAACTAGAACAATTATTTTATTAACAATGACTCACATTGAAGGTAGCATTCTTCTCCACCTTGAGTTTTTGCTTCAAGGCTCACTCCTTAGTAGAGAGAATGCCACCAAGCAATGGGTAATTACAATGGAAGGTGAAGAGTTCTATTTATAAGCATGGAAAAAGCTAATCGGGGACAATCCCCCGTTGTGGGACTAAACCAATACCAAAAATAGCCTAAACGAACATAATACAAGTCCAGGAGAAATTTGGGCGGATCAAGAGTAATATGGATCGCCAATTAGCGGTCCAAGACCGCCAATTGGCGGTCCGAAAACTTCGGATCGGGTTCGAATTTGTTGTGGGCTTTTCTTTCTGGTATTGTTGGTCTTTGATGCGGTTACTTGACTTGTTGGAGCTCCGACCCGAATGGAATTGGTAAAATACTCCCCATGATGGTGTGGAGTATTCTGTTTTGCTCTTAGGCCCTTCTGTCTTACATTCAGGTCCTTCTCCCTTGCATCTTAGTCGCCAGATCTCACAATTCAGTCCTTTTTCCCATCTTTTGGCTCCTTTTATGCTTAATCTCTTCAAACCTATTTATTCCTGAAAACTAAACATAAAACTCATAACATAGCATTGTTTAGGTGAAAGATAATGGATATAAGATACAAATATAAACATGAAATGATGCCAATCAAAACTCATCACTTAGCATTGCTTAGGTGTAAGATAATGGATATAAGATACAAATATAAGCATGAAATGATGTCAATCAAATACCCACACGCCTAAGTTTTTGCTAGTCCCTAGCAAAACATAGAAAGAGAAAAACAAACGAGAATCAAGAAATCCTAACTCACTTTCGTTGGAATCACGGTTGCACTTAGCACGTGCAACAAGCCGTTAAACCTCCTTGTCGCCAAGTAGGAGGAGTGTTGTCTCCTGAGGGTTTTCAGCGGATATACCCACAAAATCCGAACAAGATGCATTATTCAATTCTAGATACCCGACTCTTTGGACAAATTTTGTCGATCATTGGACACGGTAATCCTACGGGCCGACTCTATATAGGTAATTAGTCCACACACCTAGCCTAATGAATCAGTCATGCAAGTTAAATAAGGAATTACGTTAAAGACATGGACAACCTCAACATCCTCAAGTGATACAAAGTGTAAGGTCCATTAAGGTTCTTATTTGCATTACCATTTTATTTTTTTTTCTTTTCGTTTCTTTTCTCTCTCTTTTTCTTTTTATTAGTTGGAGCTTCATTCTCCGAGGGTCAGGTTTCATCCATCATTGCCCATGAGGACTTACACTATCGCGTACACCTTTCCCCAAATCTCTACATAGGGCAATCCCTACCACCCGTGTAACGGGAGTTCGGTCGGCGCATCCCAAGTCAGATGACTCGAAAGCACCAGGCACAAAGTCCCCTCAGACCTACTTTCCCGAGTGAGAGGAGCCGTGCGAGAAGAGAGAACACCTACTCACTTATTTCTTATCTACACATGAACCAAAACCCCTACACTTAATGTCTCACAACAAGATTTAAAGGGTCCTTGACAACAATAAACTTTCTTAAGTTAACAGACACGAATTATTGACTCATTAGGTTCAGGGTAGACTTCTTTAAATGTTTGAGCACTGAAACCCTATGATTACTCACGCCCAAGGGAAAACTAGGGTGCATCCTAACGACTCGATAAATCCTAAAGCCATTGTACTAGATATCCTAATGCATCAAGTTCAAGACAATTTTGGGAGCTTTCTTTTTACTTTGCCTCTCAACGGTTTTGCACATGCTAAACACACGCAAAACCCACAAAATATTTTCTTTTACAAACACATGAAGATTTTGAAAGAAATGTGAAAATTCTGAAGCACTAGGCAAGCAAAAGAAGACAAGTCACCCAAGGATCATGACAAGCAGATATATTGATATTAAATGCAGCACACTAACATGACCCTAATAATGCACACAAAAGAAAATAAAATCAAAGGAAAAAGATTCAACTATGTACACACGTAAAACACCCCCCCCCCCCACACCTACTTCATGCATTGTAAAATACTACATGAATTTATGCATGAAAAAGGAAAGATCTCACCAATATGAAGCGCAAAGGGAAGTTCATGGTTATGTTGATGGACACAAACCCGAATTCCCTCAAAACCTGCGAGATGCTAAGGAAGGGATACAAATACGTGAAAGAAATGGGGCCCAAATACTCAAGGGTTGGAGCCCACAACAATCGATGCTCACTAAAGGAGTCTTTTTTTGTACTTTTTTTATTTTTTATTTTTTTGTAACTATGTACAAACATAAGTTCCCATCTTCATTTGTCAAAAAACATCAAATGGGAACCTCAAGAGTGGGTCAATGCACTTGGAAAGGGAACATGACACCACGCTTGGCCAAAATACTCATGCGTGGGCCCCCTTCACAAAGACCACAATATGAAATGAGAGGTTCATGAATTGGACGCAAAGGTGATGCATTGCATACATTACATCATATGTCTTTCATTTAGATTAATTTTATATCAATAAATGCTACTAAGGTATGTGTTTAGTCTTATTTACAGAATACAAGGACCTGAATGCAAATTACCCATATCCCGAGCATAAACACGTGCAAGAGACTCATTTCTATCATAAAGACCAAGATTAAGATTATCGGGGTTCAAATTGTAGTCCATCCAAGCATAAAAGCATTCAAAGACCTAATTCCAAAAAGGTCAGGGACTTAAGCACAAAAGTAGTCAGGGACTTAATTGCAAAAAGCCGAGGACCCGACTGCAAATTACGAGTACCAAAATATTATTTTGGAGAAGTTCTAAAGAAAAATCAAATTTGGATCTCCAAATATATGAAGAAATTAATTTGGAGCTTAAAAGAAAGGAAAGAAATCAATCCGGACGCGCAAAGGACAGCTAAAACATACCATAAACACACAAGAAAAATCCGGATCGATTCTGAGCCAAAAAGGTGGCGATTCCGCCGCACCTCATGTACAAAATGCGGCGGATTAGCCGCACAAAAGTTGATCCGTGCGCTCAAATTTTTACTAATGCTGTATTGACGCGTGTACTTTCCTTTTATGTATTGGGATCCCCGATTGAGGCTATAAATAAGGCCGAATCATGTATTGAAAGGGGCTTCTCTCCTCCCCTTCCCTTTAGCAATAAAATTATGTTCGTTCATTTCGTGTTTTCAGTTTTCTTTCGTAGTTTCTCTAGGACCCCTTCTCCTTCCCTCCATCCATGAGTTTCTTACTCTCTCCAAAGGGTGGGGGTGATGGATTTAGGGTCATGAGAAGAAGAATTATGTTATTATTTTAATTTCGTGTTAGTATATTTTGATTACTTGAGTTTATGTTCAGTCATTTATCATGTAATGCTTTATAACTAATGTGATTTATTATAAGTTTCAGATTTCTCCAAACAAAACCCGATATCTAAACCCCCACCCTCTGGACTCTCATCCATATTTGCTTTCTTCTTAGTTTTTTTTTGTTGTTCTTGCTTTAGAAAATTGAAAATCCAAAAATCTCAAACCAACCTTATTTCTCTCTCTTTCTTTCCTTAATCGAAAATCACAAAAATAACAAACTTTCTCCCTCCTTGTGTTCGACCCGTACTTGCCACGTCTTCATTGACGTCGTGCACTTGCGGTATAAATAAAATTCTCATCAAGTTTTTGGCGCCGTTGCCAGGGAGGCGACGAAGATTTTGTTATTTTTGGTGATTTCGATTCAATTCTGTTTATCGTGTGCGCGATCTAACTATTTGGGTTTGCGTTTCAGGAGACAACGGAGTGCGCGGCGAAATCTTGGCACAGTTGGAGAAAGAAGAGCGGCGAAATCGCCGTACCCAAAGAACAACCTGCGGCGGATCCACCGCACGTCTGGAGCATCTGGGCTTCAAAATTTTCTGGGGTCATCTCCATCTCTGGGTGGACGCGTAGAGCAACTGGAAATTTTCGAGAGCGGGCGGCGAACCCGTCTTAGCGTTGCGTAGGTAACTTTTGTTTCCTTTTGCGTAATTTTCGATTTTTGGAAAGTTTCCTTTTTGTAGAACTACACGTGTTAGGCTCAAATTCCATAATTGGCAATAATTCAACTCTGACCTAAAAATTGGCAAAATTAGAAGGACTTAGTGCATGCATCATATAGTGTTTTGTTTGCATTATTCTTGCTAAATTCTTGCAAATTATTTTTTGTTGAAGAGTGCTGGAGGCAAGGTACGTACGCGGTTTTTATCGATTGCATTTAAGCATATAATTTAGTTTGCATACAACCTTGCAATTGTCCCCCATTAAAGACCAATGTTTGACTATCTTTGCTACATTTAAGTTAAACTATTTTAAGGGCAACTCCGTAGGAAAAGATACGGTGGGGATTTCATCACCCTTCCGTGGCCCACAAATCACAATCCTAAAGTGTCACCCAAGCCTTAAATTAAAAGCAATTAGACATTGGCCCCTAAGGATTCGAACTCAATTAAGGAGAAGATTGGTTTGACTTGCTATGACTTGAAGCGGATCGAATTTAATTTGGTGTCTAGAAAGTGTTTTTGTGTTGACGTAAGTCTTCCAAGCGAAGTGGTTGTCTAATTGGCACCGACTCTGTCGGAAGCGCCCCCACTAGCTATACACTGATTGGCCAATTTGGTTTGATTAGTGAGGGAGGTGAATCACGCAAACCAATTCGACTCAACCAGTTAGGAGTCGTCTAGATTTAAGCTACATTAGGTCAATGATTGTTTGAACCGTACTTGTTTAGGAAACTTCTGACCAACCCTCTCATCTATCTTTTAGAGTTAAGTTTCCATTCTCATCTGAGTCTTCTTTTTCTTCTCACCTCAATTCTCTAGATTAGGATTCCTTTCTCATCTTTCCCCCTTCGATTGTTTGTTTCCGTTTTTGAAAAAATATTATTAAAAAAAAGTAATTGATTCTTGAAATTGAATTTGGAATTTAAATTTCAAATTTGAATTAAAAAATTGATTCAAACCGGTGCACCCAGATTTGGGTTCGGGACTTGAGCAATCGACCCGCACGAGTTCATATAGATTCCAGTCTATAGCTGTTGAACGTTTTATTTAAAACCGCAAGTGCACGGCCGCGATGAAGCGGTGGCAAGTACGGGTCGTCCTCAGGGAGGTGAGAAGCCTCTTGTTTATCAGAAATCAAGTGGCAAAAATTGGGGGAGAAAGATTGATTATGCTACTCTACACTAAATTACTCTAAGAAGTATGAAATGCGAACGAAAGAAACAAACAATGAAATGACAACTAAGCTAAGAACAAAAGAAGAATGCTGGAATACAGAAATGGGAAAACCCCTTAGGGGTGGAGTGAGTTCACACAAGCAAAGAGGTGGTGTTGAACACATTCTTTAAGCACAAATAAGGGTGGTATTATCATGCATAGGAAGTGTCTAAATGTTGTGGCAAAACCTATCAATCTATTCACCAACGTAGTTGATTAACATTTACATATGCAAAATGTTTATTTCAGAACCTAAACAAGCATGAGAGGTGTCTAATCATTTTGGCAAAAATCATCAAATTATAAATTCTATCCCAAACAGGCAAGCATACATTCATGTTTTATCAACACATTGGAAATAAAGCATTCAATCCATTCTCATTTGCATGTATGTACATCTACTCCACCCCCCAAAGGGGATGGAACTACTCACTAAACATTACACTAATTATTAAATTAAACAAAGAAAGCATATTAACTAAGCTAATAAAGCTTAATGAAATGAGATTAAGCAAAGCAAAACAAGAAACATAAAACAAATAAACATAATAAAGAAAACTTGTATTAAAATGACTCACATTAAAAGTAGCATCCTCCTACTTTAGTGTGTGCTTCAAGGCCTCACTTCTAGTAGGAAGAATAGCCACTTAAAATATGGAGTGATTACAATGGAAGGTGAAGAGTTCTATTTATAGCCATGGAAAAAGGCAACTCGAGACAATCCCCCGATGTGGGACTAAAAAGATACCAAAAATAGCCTAAACATCCTCTAATACATGTGCTGGAGAAATTTTAACGGATTTGGGCCGAAATGGACCGCCAACTAGCGGTCTTGGACCGCTAATTGGCGGTCTATATGGTTCAGATCCTGCTCATTTTTGTTGTGGGCTTTTCTTGGTATACTTGCTGGTCTTGGCTGCATTTAATTGGTTTGTTGGAGCTCCGACGCGAATCGAATTGCTAAAATACTCCCCATGATGGTGTGGAGTATTCTGTTTTGCTCTTAGGTCCTTCTGTCTTACGTTCAGGTCCTTCTCCCTTGCATCTCAGTCCCCAGATCTCACAATTCAGTCGTTTTTCCCAGCTTTTGGGTCCTTTTATGCTTCATCTCTTCAAACCTATTTATTCCTGAAAACTAAACATAAAACTCGTAACATAGCATTGTTTAGGTGAAAGATAATGGATATAAGATACAAATATAAGCATGAAATGATGTCAATCAAATACCCACACACCTAACTTTTGCTAGTCCCGAGCAAAACAAAGAAAGAGAAAAGCATACGAAAAACAAGAAATCCTAACTCACTTTCGTAGGAATCACGGTTGCACTTAGCACGTGCAACAAGGCGTTAAACCTCCTTGTCGCCAAGGAGGAGGAGTGTTGTCTCCTGAGGGTTTTCAGCGGATGCACCCACAAAATCCGAACAAGATGCACTAATCAATC
The DNA here is from genome assembly GCA_963682175.1 of Triglochin maritima. NCBI lineage: Eukaryota > Viridiplantae > Streptophyta > Magnoliopsida > Alismatales > Juncaginaceae > Triglochin > Triglochin maritima. The sequence goes on from OY821779.1 coordinate 20,951,059, forward strand.
TAGCTATACGACTCGTTGGACTCATATTGTCGATCATGGGATGCGGTAATACTACGGGTCGACTCTATATATGTAATCGGTCAACACACCTAGCCTAATGAGTTATTCGTGAAAATTAGTTAAGGACTTAAGTGAAAGACATGGGCAACCTTAACTTCTGAATGTGATACAATGTGTAAAGTCCATTTTGGTTCTTATTTGACTCTCTTTTTTTCCTTTTTTTCGTTTTTCTTTGGAGCATTTTATTGGTTGGTGTTTGATTCTCCCAGGGCTAGGTTTCGTGCATCATTGCCTATGAGGACTACACTATCACGTACACCTTCCCCCAAATCTCCACATAGGGCGGTCCCTACCACCCGTGTAACGGGAGTTCGGTCGGTGCATCCCAAGTCAGATGACTCGAAAGGCACAAAGTCCCCTCAGACCTACTTTCCCAAGTGATAGGAACCGTGCGAGATGAGAGAACACCACTTATTTACTTATCTACATGGGAACCAAAACCCCTACACTTAAGTTTCACAAGAAGAGATTAAGGTCCCTTGACTATGACAAACTTCCTTATACTAAAAGACACGAATTATTTGACTCGCTAGGTTTCAGGGTGGACTTCTTGAAATGTTTGAGTACTGAAACCCTATGTTTACACACCCCCCGAGGGAAAATCGGGGTGCATCCTAACGACTCGATGAGACCTAAAGCCAGTAAAGTAGATATCCTAATGCATCAAGTTCAAGAAAATTTTGGGAGCTTTCTTTTTACTTTGCCTCTCAACGGTTTGCACATGCTAAACACACGCAAAACCTACAAATACATTGTCTTTCGCAAACACATGAAGATTTTGAAAGAAATGTTAAAATTTTAAAGCACTAGGCAAGCAAAAGAAGACAAGTCACCCAAGGATCATGGCAAGCAGGTATATCAATGTTAAATGCGGCACACTAACATGACCCTAACAATGCACACAAAAGAAAACAAAAATCAAAAGAAAAGACTCGACTATGTACACACGTAAAGCACCCCCCCCACACCTACTTCATGCATTGTCCTCAATCGATGCTCACTGAAGGAGTCTTTTATTACTCGTTTTTTTAACACGATATATACAGCAGCAACGATATTCTCATAATCATTTGGTCAAGGAACATCAACTGAGAACATCAAGTCATGAGGACCAGAGACTTGCCGAGATGGGCAAACTTCACCGGTACTCTGAGGTGTCATGAGGGGTGAAAGGTCAAAGCTGAAAGGCTCGAACCCCTCATGATATTGGTTGGGTGTGGGCAACATGAATGAATGAAGTTGTGTTGCCTCACTAGGGTTTAGTTGTTCATCGAACAAAACCCTCCAACCAATAGGTGGGTGCATTGGAATGAGTTCCTCAAGCTCTTTCGATGGATGTAGCAGACCTGCATCACTAAGAATGCGGCTTCTCCCCAAGTCATCCAACAAGGACCTCCCACCATCATTTAGATCATCAAGCATAAGCTCTGTCATATGTGGGTCCTTGTTGGAGTCAATATGCAGCTCAAATGGCTCAATGGCCATGGGACATGAGGTAGAGACACCTTCTGGTATAGGCATATGATGAGGTGTCTCACTCTCACTAGTACTCTCAACTGAATCATGCAACGAACACTCCTTTTGGACATTTATGTTTGTTGCCAGCTCACTCTGTTGCATCGCAAAGACAGGCAATGAGTTTTCGCTGGCCCCACAAACATTCTCAATGGGTTGCATTGGTGTTAGGGGTGTTCTTTGATTTTGTGGTGCTTTCTCCAATTGGCGGATGAGATTTAGATTTAAAGGTTGATCCATGGGCTCTTGTTGCCTACCAGAGTTGAACACATGAAACTCGGCACTCATGTTACCGAATGAGAGCTTCATGAGACCATTTCAACAATTAATTAAGGCGTTGGAAGTTGCCAGAAATGGTCTACCCAAAATCAAAGGTATTTGAGAGTGGGTGTTCGCAACATGATTGGTATCGAGGACAACAAAATCGACTGGAAATATAAAATCTCCAACTTTGATAAACACATCCTCCATAATCCCCTTTGGAATACGAATGGATCTATCCGCCAGTTGGAGGGTGATCTTAGTTGGTTTCAATTCTCCCAAGTTCAACTGTTGATAAACAGAGAATGGGAGGAGGTTGACCGCTGATCCTAAATCAAGCAAAACATTGCTCATTCTAGTGTCCCCTATCGTACACTGAATAGTAGGACACCCAGGGTCCTTGTATTTTGTGTAGGTGGGATTGGACAAAAGTGAGCTGATATTTGCAGCCAAGAATGCTTTCTTAGGAACATTGGTCTTCCTCTTGGTTGTGCAGAGATCCTTCTACACTTTGGCATATTGAGGTATTTGTTGGATGACATCCAACAAGGGGATGTTAACCTTTACTTGCTTAAACACCTCTAATATCTTGTCCATGTTGTCACTCTGCTTTTTGGTTAACCTACTTGGATAGGGAGTTTTTCGCAGGTAAGTTTTCTGCGGTGCCTGAGAAGAAAGCTTTGGTGTATTACCCTCACCCTCAGCCTCTTCTTCACCACCATTCCCACTGAGGGACTGCATAGATGGTGGTTGTTGTGGCAAGGAAATGTGATTGTCAACCTGTTTTCCATTCCTTAAGGTCACAATGGAATTGACATGGTGAACAGGTTCCTCCACATGGTTCACTTGCCTCCCCCGAGGTACCACATTCTCATTTTGCATGTGTTGTTGTTGGTACATACGGGGGTTAACCTCAGGCTGTCTAGGAAAAGACCCTCTCTCTCTTTCATGTACAGACTGAGCCAATTGGCCCATCTGAAGCTCTAGAGATTTGATGGTCTGCTGATTTGAAGTGAGAACTTGACTCGTGGTTGACATAATTTTTTTATTGAGTTTTCAAGTCCACGAGTCAAGGTCTAAAGCGAATTGAATCGGGTTTCCATATTATTGGAATTTGGGAAACCCGATTGATTGGTGGTTTGCGCTTGGGGTGGCTGATAGGAATGTGCATGCATGGGAGGTTGGTGTGATTGGTAATGTGGTCTAGAGGAGTTTGAAGGGCCACCCGGGGCATTGGTTTGGTTCCATGAAAAATTGGGGTGGTTCGTCCATCCAGGATTATAAGATGATGAGTATGGGTCATTCCTAGCTCTGTCATAGATGGCGTTGACACGCTCCATCTCAGGAGGAATAGACATACACTCGCTTTCTACATGACCTACCCTACCACATGAATGACAGGGAACTGGACCAAATGTGAACATGTGAGGTGCACCTTGTTGGTTTTGGAGCTCAATCGAATCCATATGGCGCATTAAGGCCGCCATGCGTGCCTCGGTGGCCGTAGTGGTATCGATAGCAAATGAGGCACCCGATCTAGTCGAGTTTGCATTCGCGATCCTCACTCCTATACTAGATGATGCAGGTGGTTCCCTTACACTCTCCCATTGCATTGTTTTCTCAGCAAGGTCTTCTAGGAAAGCCCATGCCTCGCTTTCATCCTTTCCCAATAAGTCTCCTTGACACATGGACTCAAGGAGCGTTCGGGACGGGATGTGAAGACCCTCGTAAACAATCTGACAAAGACGCCACAACTCAATGCCATGGTGAGGGCATGAGGATAGTAGCTCCTTGATCCTCTCTATATATGCATGAAATGTCTCGGTCTCAAGTTGATAGAACGAATTGATTTCGTTCCTCAATTTTTGAGTCTGACGATTTGGGAAGTACTTCTTGAGGAATGCAGATTGAAACTCATCCCAAGTCTGAAAGGAATTCGGCTGGTTGCTGTACAACCACTTCTTGGCATCATCCTTCAGCGCAAAGGGGACAAGCCTAAGATGGATGGAGTCTGTGCTAAGTTGTTGCAGCTTGAACATAGCACAAACCTCCTCAAATTCCCTGAGAAAGATATAGGGGTCACCTTTCCCAGTGAAGTGAGGGAGCATGGAAATAAACTGAGGCTTAACCTCAAAATGGTTCCCATTTGCCTCTGGCAATACGATGCATGAGGGTAGAGCAGTACGTCTCGGGTAGCATCGATCAAGTAGAGGTATGGGAGCCATAACAGGAAGCACAGGTGGAACAGGTGGGTCCAACAACTGCTCCTCCTCACGGAAATGAGCTGCCATTGAACCCGGACCGAGTACAACACGAGAAGAGGAAGGCGTCGAGAAGTCAACTACCGAAGCCGGGTTGACAATGTGCCTCGTCAAACGACCACTCTCGTCTCGTGTCCACGAAAGCATGCACAAAGGTGCACACACACAAACCAATTTTTTTTAACAAAGAATGTACGTAGAGGAGCAGACGGGGGAACACAGGAGAGAAAGAATGACTCAAGAGAGAAGGGAAGAAGTCCTTATGCTACGGCGGATGGGTACAGGTAGAAGCACACAAGCAAACAAGGCTCAAGCAATCCTAAGGTCGCTATAGGTCCTTACAGTTAGACGACGCCTAACTATGAGGTCACAAGGCCTCAACACGCCTCACCTCCCTACGACGAGGACCACAAAGCCCAGCAAGTCAGCCAAGATCCGGGGATCTCGTCTCTCCTACTATCGTCAAAGTGGGCAACGCCGATCAGGTCATGACGGTCGGGACCGGATCACTCTCCTAATGCGTCCGAATTCTTTAAGGCCAATGTCTACTTGATTTTAAAAATTAGGCTCTTGATTAGTGTGGTTTGTGGGGTGAAGGAAAGGGTGATGAAATCCCCCACCTTATCTTTTATGGGACAACCCCTCCTTAGTAGCGTTTTGGAGTCCTAATCTAGCAATCAACTCTCCAAACAAACGCTCAACTCACACTTGTTTCAATGCACTTCCTACTAACTAATGCATTTTCATACGAAATGCATGAATTAGAGTAGAAGGTGCGTACCTCACGCCAGCACTCAGCAACTGAAGATAAAGCTAAAATGAAAGACAATCTCTATGCCTAAGTCACATACATGATGCATGACCTAAACAACAAGAATGCCTAATCTTTTTGCTTTGAGTTTTAGGGTCCAAGTTGCTTAAAGGAGGTTGATTATGTATCTAGGAACAAACTATAAGTCAAAACATGCCAAATTAAATCCCAGATCACTACATCAATTATGCAAACCAACCAAAGAAATACAAGAGCAAACAGAGCTTACCAGACCGCCAATTGGCGGTCTCAGGCCGCTGATTGGCGGTCTGAAGTGCTCAGATTGACTCAAAACTTCTCCAGTCGTTCCTTCTAACGACTCCAAGTCTCCTGAAATAAAGCAAAACTACAAAACACAAATTAAATCCACTCGAATCGTCCAAACAAGAGTCTGGACTGGCACCTCCCCGGCAACGGTGCCAAAAACTTGATTGAACGTTTTATTTAAAATCGCCAGTACACGGCCGCGATGAAGCGGTGGCAAGTACGGGTCGTCCTCAGGGAGGTGAGCAGCATCTTGTTTGTCAGAAATCAAGTGGCAAAAATTGGGGGAGAAAGATTGATTATGCTACTCTACACTAAACTACGCTAAGAAGTATGAAATGCGAACGAAAGAAACAAACAATGAAATGACAACTAAGCTAAGAACGAAATGCTGGAATTCAGGAAATGGAAAATCCCTAAGGGGTGGAGTGAGTGCACACAAGCAAAGAGGTGGGTGTTGAAGACACTCTTTAAGCACAAATAAAGGGTGGTGTTATCATGCATAGGAAGTGTCTAAATGTTGTGGCAAAACCTATCAATCTATTCACCAACTTAGTTGATTAACATTTACATATGCATGATGTTTATTTCAGAACCTAAACAAGCATGAGAGGTGTCTAATCATTTTGGCAAAACTCATCAAGTTATAAATTCTATCCCAAACAGGCAAGCATACATTCATGTTTTATCAACACATTGGAAATAAAGCATTGAATCCATTCTCATTTGCATGTATGTACATCTACTCCACCCCCCAAAGGGGATGAAACTACTCACTAAACATTACACTAATTATTAAATTAAACAAAGAAAGCATATTAACTAAGCTAATAAAACTTAATGAAATGAGATTAAGCAAAGCAAAACAAGAAACATAAAACAAACAACATAATAAAGAAAACTTGTATTAAAATGACTCACATTAAAAGTAGCATCCTCCTACTTTAGTGTGTGCTTCAAGGCCTCACTTCTAGTAGGAAGAATAGCCACTTAAAATATGGAGTGATTACAAAAGGAGGTGAAGAGTTCTATTTATAGCCATGGAAAAAGCTAATCCGGGACAATCCCCCGATGTGGGACTAAACCAATACCAAAAATAGCCTAAACGAACATTAATACAAGTCCAGGAGAAATTTCGACGGATCCTGAGCAATATGGACCGCCAATTAGCGGTCCAAGACCGCCAATTGGCGGTCCAAAATTGTCGGATCGTGTTGGAATTTGTTGTGGGCTTTGCTTTCTGGTATTATTGGTCTATGATGCGGTTACTCGACTTGTTGGAGCTCCGACCCGAATAGAATTGGTAAAATACTCCCCATGATGGTGTGGAGTATTCTGTTTTGCTCTTAGGTCCTTCTGTCTTACATTCAGGTCCTTCTCCCTTGCATCTTGGTCCCCAGATCTCACAATCCAGTCCTTTTTCCCAGCTTTTGGGTCCTTTTATGTTTCATCTCTTCAAACCTATTTATTCCTGAAAACTAAACATAAAACTCGTGACATAGCATTGTTTAGGTGAAAGATAATGGATATAAGATACAAATATGAGCATGAAATGATGTCAATCAAATACCCCCACACCTAACTTTTGCTAGTCCCGAGCAAAACAAAGAAAGAGAAAAGCAAACGAAAAACAAGAAATCCTAACTCACTTTCGTAGGAATCACGGTTGCACTTAGCACGTGCAACAAGCCGTTAAACCTCCTTGTCGCCAAGGAGGAGGAGTGTTGTCTCCTGAGGGTTTTCAGCGGATATACCCACAAAATCCGAACAAGATGCATTAATCAATCTAGCTACACGACTCGTTGGACTTATTTTGTCGATCATGGGATGCGGTAATACTACGGGTCGACTCTATATATGTAATCGGTCCACACACCTAGACTAATGAGTTATTCGTGAGAGTTAACTAAGGAATTAAGTGAAAGACAGGGGCAACCTTAACTTCTGAATGTGATACAACGTGTAAAGTCCATTTTGGTTCTTATTTGACTTTTTTTTTTCTTCTTTTTTTTTCTTCTTTTTTTTTCTTTTTCTTTGGAGCATTTATTGGTTGGTGTTTGATTCTCCCAGGGTCAGGTTTCGTGCATCATTGCCTATGAGGACTTGCACTATCACGTACACCTTCCCCCAAATCTCCACATAGGGCGATCCCTACCACCCGTGTAACGGGAGTTCGGTCGGTGCATCCCAAGTCAGATGACTCGAAAGCACCAGGCACAAAGTCCCCTCAGACCTACTTTCCCGAGTGATAGGAGCCGTGCGAGAAGAGAGAACACCATTTATTTATCTATATGGGAACCAAAACCCCTACACTTAAGTTTCACAAAAAGAGATTAAGGGCCCTTGCCTACGACAAACTTCCTTATACTAACAGACACGAATTATTTGACTCACTAGGTTCAGGGTGGACTTCTTTAAATGTTTGAGTACTGAAGCCCCCCTGATTACACGCCCCCCGAGGGAAAACCGGGGCGCACCCTAACGACTCGATAAGACCTAAAGTTAGTAAACTAGAAATCCTAATGCATCAAGTTCAAGACAATTTTGGGAGCTTTCTTTTTACTTTGCCTCTCAACGGTTTTGCACATGCTAAACACACGCAAAACCCACAAAAACATTTTCTTTCGCAAACACATGAAGATTTTGAAAGAAATGTGAAAATTTTAAAGCACTCGGCAAGCAAAAGGAGACAAGTCACCCAAGGATCATGGCAAGCAGATATATCAATGTTAAATGCGGCACACTAACATGACCCTAGCAGTACAAACAAAAGAAAATAAAACCAAAGGAAAAAGACTCGACTATGTACACACGTAAAACACCCCCCACACCTACTTCATGCATTGTCCTCAATGAATGCGAACAAGATACTACATGGATACATGCATGAAAAAGGAAAGATCTCACCAACATGAAGTACAAAGGGACGTTCAGGGTCATGTTGATGGACACAAACCCAAATTCCCTCAAAACCTGTGAGAAGCTGAAGAAGGGAGATAAATACGTGAAGAGATTGGGCCCAAGTACACAAGGGTTGGGGCCCACAACAATCGATGCTCACTGAAGGAGTCTTTTATTACACACTTCTTCTTCTTCTTCTTTTTTTCTTTTCTTTTTTTTTTTTTTTTTTGTTGTTGTTTTTTTTTTTTTTTACAAGATATATACATCAACCAAAATATTCTCATAATCATTTGGTCAAGGAACATCAAATGAGAACATCAAGTCATGAGGACCAGAGACTTGCCGAGATGGGCAAACTCCACTGGTACTCTGAGGTGTCATGAGGGGTGAAAGGTCAAAGCTGAAAGGCTCGAACCCCTCATGATTTTGGTCGGGTGTGGGCAACAAGGAATGAAGTTGTGTTGCCTCACTAGGGTTTAGTTGCTCATCGAACAAAACCCTCCAACCAATAGGCGGGTGCATCGGAATGAGTTCCTCAAGCTCATTCGATGGATGCAGCAGACCTGCATCACTAAGAATGGGGCTTCTCCCCAAGTCATCCAACAAGGACCTCCCACCATCATTTAGATCATCAAGCATAAGCTCGGTCATAGGTGGGTCCTTGTTGGAGTCAAAATGAAGCTCAAATGGCTCAATGGCCATGGGACATGAGGTAGAGACACCTTCTGGCATATGATGAGGTGTCTCACTCTCACTAGTACTCTCAACTGAATCATGCAACGAACACTCCCTTTGGACATTCATGTTCGAGGCCAGCTCACTCTGTTGCATTGCGAAGACAGGCAATGAGTTTTCGCTGGGCCCACGAACATTCTCAATGGGTTGCATTGGGGTTAGGGGTGTTCGTTGATTTTGTGGTGCTTTCTCCAATTGGCGGATGAGATTTAGATTTAAAGGTTCATCCATGGGTTCCTGTTGCCTACCAGAGTTGAACACATGAAACTCGGCACTCATGTTACCGAATGAGAGCTTCATGAGACCATTTCGACAATTAATTAAGGCATTGGAAGTTGCCAGAAATGGTCTACCCAAAATCAAAGGTATTTGAGACTGGGTGTTCGCAACAGGATTGGTATCGAGGACAACAAAATCGACTGGAAATATAAAATCTCCAACTTTGATAAGCACGTCCTCGATAATCCCCATGGGAATACGAATGGATCTATCCGCCAGTTGGAGGGTGATCTTAGTTGGTTTCAATTCTCCCAAGTTCAACTGTTGATAAACAGAGAATGGGAGGAGGTTGACTGCTGATCCTAAATCAAGCAAAACATTGCTCAATCTAGTGTCCCCTATCGTACACTGAATAGTAGGACACCCCGGGTCCTTGTATTTTGTGTAGGTAGGATTGGACAAAAGTGAGCTGATATTTGCAGCCAAGAATGCTTTCTTAGGAACATTGGTCTTCCTCTTGGTTGTGCAGAGATCCTTCAACACTTTGGCATATTGAGGTATTTGTTGGATGACATCCAACAAGGGGATGTTAACCTTCACTTGCTTAAATACCTCTAATATCTTGTTCATGTTGTCACTCTGCTTTTTGTTTAACCTACTTGGATAAGGAGCTTTTGGCAGGTAGGTTTTCTGCTGTGCCTGAGAAGAAAGCTTTGGTGTATTACCCTCACCCTCAGCTTCTTCTTCACCACCATTCCCACAGAGGGGCTGCATAGATGGTGGTGGGTGTGGCAAGGAAATGTGATTGTCAACCTGTTTTCCATTCCTTAAGGTCACAATGGAATTGACATGGTGAACAGGTTCCTCCACATGGTTCACTTGCCTCCCCCGAGGTACCACATTCTCATTTTGCATTTGTTGTTGTTGGTACATGCGGGGGTTAGCCTCAGGCTGGCTAGGAAAAGACCCTCTCTCTCTTTCATGTACAGACTGAGCCAATTGGCCCATCTGAAGCTCTAGAGATTTCATGGTCTGCTGATTTGAAGTGAGAACTTGACTTGTGGTAGACATAAAATTTTTCATTGAGTTTTCAAGTCCACGAGTCAAGGTCTCAAGCGAATTGAATCGTGTTTCCATATTATTGGAATTTGGGAAACCCGATGGATTGGTGGTTTGCGCTTGGGGTGGCTGATAGGAATGTGCATGCATGGGAGGTTGGTGTGATTGGTAAGGTGGTCTCGAGGAGTTTGGAGGACCACCCGGGGCATTAGTTTGGTTCCATGAAAAATTGGGGTGGTTCCTCCATCCAGGATTATAAGATGATGAGTATGGGTCATTCCTGGCTCTATCATAGACGGCGTTGACACGCTCCATCTCAGGAGGAATGGACTCACACTCGCTTTCTACATGACCTATCCTACCACATGAATGACAGGGAACTGGATCAGATGTGGACATGTGAGGTGCACTTTGTTGGTTTTGGAGCTCAATCGAATCCATACGGCGCATTAAGGCCGCCATGCGTGCCTCGGTGGCCGTAGTGGTATCGATAGCAAATGCGGAACCCGATCTAGTTGAGTTTGCATTCGCGATCCTCGCTCCTATACTAGATGATGCAGGTGGTTCCCTCACACTCTCCCACTGCATGGTTTTCTCAGCGAGGTCTTCTAGGAAGGCCCATGCCTCCCTTTCATCCTTTCCCAAGAACTCTCCTTGACACATGGACTCAAGGAGCGTTCTGGACGGGATGTGAAGACCCTCATACACAATCTGACAAAGACGCCACAACTCAATGCCATGGTGAGGGCACGAGGATAGTAGCTCTTTGAACCTCTCAAGATATGCATGAAATGGTTCGGTCTCATGTTGATAGAACGAATTGATTTCGTTCCTCAATTTTTGAGTCCGATGATTAGGAAAGTATTTCTTGAGGAATGCAGATTGAAACTCATCCCAAGTCCTAAAGGAATTCGCCTGGTTGCTGTACAACCACTTCTTGGCATCATCCTTTAGTGCAAAAGGAACGAGCCTAAGATGGATGGAGTCTGTGCTAAGTTGTTACAGCTTGAACATAGCACAGACCTCCTCAAATTCCCTGAGAAAGATATAGGGGTCACCTTTCCCAGTGAAATGAGGGAGCATGGAAATGAATTGAGGCGTAACCTCAAAATGGTTCCCATTAGCCTCTGGTAATACGATGCATGAGGGTAGAGCTGTACGGCTCGGGTAGCATCGATCACGTAGAGGTATGGGAACGACAACTGGAAGCACAGGTGGAACAGGTGGGTCCAGCAACTGCTCCTCCTCACGGAAATTAGCAGCCATTGGACCCGAACTACGTGCGACACGAGAGGAGGGAGGTGTCGAGAAATCGATGACTGAAGCTGGATTGACAACGCTCCTCGTCAAACGACCACTCTCGTCTCGTGTCCACGAAAGCATGCACAAAGGTGCACACACACAAAACAAAACTTTTTTTTTTTTCTTTTTTTTTTCTAACAAAGAATGTGCGTAGAGGAGAAGACGGGGGAACACAGGAGAGAAAGAATGACTCAGGAGAGAAGGGAAGAAGTCCTTATGCTACGGCGGATGGGTACAGGTAGAAGCACACAAGCAAACAAGGCTCAAGCAATCCTAAGGTCGCTATAGGTCCTTACAGCTAGACGACGCCTAACTGCGAGGTCACACGGCCTCAACACGCCTCACCTCCCTACAACAAGGACCACAAAGCCCAGCAAGTGAGCCAAGATCCGGGGATCTCGTCTCTCCTACTATCGACAAAGTGGGCAACGCCGATCAGGTCATGACGGTCGGGACCGGATCACTCTCCTAATGCGTCCGAATTCCTTAAGGCCAATGTCTACTTGATTTTAAAATTAGGCTCTTGATTAGTGTGGTTTTTGGGGCGAAGGAAAGGGTGATGAAATACCCCACCTTATCTTTTATGGGACAGCCCCTCCTTAGTAGCGTTTTGGAGTCCTAAATCTAGCAATCAACTCTCCAAACAACGCTCAACTCACACTTGTTTCAATGCACTTCCTACTAACTAATGCATGTTCATAGGAAATGCATGAATGAGAGTAGAAGGTGCGTACCTCACGCCAGCTCTCAGCAACAGAAAATAAAGCTAAGATAAAAGACAATCTAAATGCCTAAGTCACATACATGATGCATGACCTAAACAACAAGAATGCCTAATCTTTTGCTTTGAGTTTTAGGGTCCAAGTTGCTTAAAGGAGGTTGATTATGGATCTGGGAACAAACTATAAGTCAAAACATGCCAAATTAAATCCCAGATCACTACATCAATTATGAAAACCAACCAAAGAAATACGAGACAAAACCGAGCTTACCAGACCGCCAATTGGCGGTCCCAGGCCGCTGATTGGCGGTCTGAAATGCTCAGATTCACTCAAAACTTCTCCAGACGTTCCTCCTGATGACTCCAAGTCTCCTGAAACAAGGAAAAACTACACAACACAAATTAAATCCACTCGAATCGTCCAAACAAGAGTTTGGACTGGCACCTCCCCGGCAACGGCGCCAAAAACTTGTTGAACGTTTTAATTTAAACCGCAAGTGCACGGCCGCGATGAAGCGGTGGCAAGTACGGGTCGTCCTCAGGGAGGTGAGCAGCCTCTTGTTTATCAGAAATCAAGTGGCAAAAAGAGAGGGGAAGAAAGTTGGTTACGCTAACCTACGCTACACTACTCTAAGAAGTATGAAATGTGAAAGAAGCAAACAAACGATGAAATAAGAACTAAGCTAAGAACAAAATAGAAGTGCTGGAATTTCAGGAATGGAAAAACCCCTAAGGGGTGGAGTGAGTGCACACAAGCAAAGAGGTGGGTGTAGAATACATTCTTTAAGCACATGAAGGTGGTGTTTATCAAGCATAGGAAGTGTCTAAATGTTATGGCAAAACCTATCAATCTATTCACCAACTTAGTTGATTAACATTTACATATGCAAGGTGTTTATTTCAGAACCTAAACAAGCATGAGAGGTGTCTAATCATTTTGGCAAAACTCATCAAGTTGTAAATTCTATCCTAAACGAGCAAGCATACATTCATGTTTAATCAACACATCAAAAATAAAGCATTCATCCCATTCTCTAATGTATGTATGTACATCTACTCCACCCCCCAAAGGGGATGAAAACTACTCACTAAACATTACACTAATTATTAAACTAAGCAAAGAAAGCATATTAAAACTAAGCTAGAAATAAAAGACGATTAAACCAAAACATGCACAACAATAAAGGAAGCATAAAACAAACAATGAAAGAAACATAAAACTTTATTGATAAAATGACTCACATTAAAAGTAGCATCCTCCTACTTTAGTGTGTGCTTCAAGGCCTCACTTCTAGTAGGAAGAATAGCCACTTAAAATATGGAGTGATTACAAAAGGAGGTGAAGAGTTCTATTTATAGCCATGGAAAAAGCTAATCCGGGACAATCCCCCGATGTGGGACTAAACCAATACCAAAAATAGCCTAAACGAACATTAATACAAGTCCAGGAGAAATTTCGACGGATCCTTAGCAATATGGACCGCCAATTAGCGGTCCAAGACCGCCAATTGGCGGTCCAAAATTGTCGGATCGTGTTGGAATTTGTTGTGGGCTTTGCTTTCTGGTATTATTGATCTTTGATGCGGTTACTCGACTTGTTGGAGCTCCGACCCGAATAGAATTGGTAAAATACTCCCCATGATGGTGTGGAGTATTCTGTTTTGCTCTTAGGTCCTTCTGTCTTACATTCAGGTCCTTCTCCCTTGCATCTTGGTCCCCAGATCTCACAATCCAGTCCTTTTTCCCAGCTTTTGGGTCCTTTTATGTTTCATCTCTTCAAACCTATTTATTCCTGAAAACTAAACATAAAACTCGTGACATAGCATTGTTTAGGTGAAAGATAATGGATATAAGATACAAATATGAGCATGAAATGATGTCAATCAGGATCCTAGAGACATTAAAAGAAAAGAGAAACAAAACAAAATAAAACAGAAATTTATTACTAATGATCCAAGACCAAAGGTTCAAAGAAGTGTTACATTCGTGCTACGAGGCTATTTATAGCCGATACAAAGGATACCAGTATATGAAAGGAAAGTACACGCGTTGCTACCGGACTGGAGGAAATTTGAACGCCGGATGATCAAGGGGGGCAACGAATTTGCCGCAGATCATGTGTAATGTGTGGCGGATTCGCCTTACACGATCCTCGGATCAGGTCCGGATTTTGGCTGTGCGTTTATGGTATGATTTGATCCTCCTTTGCGCGTCTGGATTGATTCTTTCCATTGTCTTGAGCTCCGGATTAATTCCTTCCATTGTTGGGGATTTATTTTTGACTTTTCTTTTGACTTCTCCAACACAATAACTTTGCCCTTTTATTTTGTAGTCAGGTCCTTGACATTTTGCACTTAAGCCCCTGACCTTTTTGTGATTAGCTCCTTGAATGCTTTTGTGCTTGGATGCATTTCCATTTGAAACTCGATAAACTTGAACTTGTCTTTATGATAGAAATGAATCTTTTGCACGCGTTTATGCTCGGGATGTGGGTAATTTGCATTCAGGTCCCTGTATTCTGTAAACAAGGCTAAACACATACCTTAGTAGCATTTATTGAATTAAAAGCAATCTAAATGAAAGACATATGATGCAATGTATGCAATGCATCAAATACCCCCACACCTAGATTTTTCTAGTCCCTAGCAAAACAGAATATAAGAAGGAATGAAAACAGGGAAATCCTAACTCACTTTCGTAGGAATCACGGTTGCACTTAGCATGTGCAACAAGCTTTTAAACCTCCAAGTTGCCTTAGAGGACGAGTTTTGTCTCGTGAGGGTTTTCAGCTGACACACCCACAAAGTCTTAATTCCATTAATAGCTCTCAATATTTTTACCTCAACCTTATACATCTCACTTAGAATTCTTGCATGCTCATTATACAATTCTAACTTATAAAAAGTTTGACTTGGTCTTTATTCCTCCAACATTCACACCACTAACCCTTCTACACATGTTATCACATAAATTATTTTGCACGCCTCCTGTAGTGGTGAAGTATCATTTGGATCAACCATGGCATGGATCATTCTTTTAGCTTTGGGCCTTGAGTATCTTAAAGTATTTTTTCTTTTTCCGTGATTCAACACATTTGCTTTTTCTTTTTGACACTTATACCCTTTTTGCATTCGTGTAGCGAGTTTGGTCGATAATCCCGAGTTGGAAGACTCAAGTTACCGGGTTTTAAGATACCCCTACGGACCAGTGACTCAAAGGCTTGGGCTTTTGTAATCATTTTGCAAAATGTGCTTTCCTCACTTTATTCCTTTATTTTTACTTCTATTTTCCTCAAGTCTTAATTGCTATTAGAAGTCCACACTTCCCGGTATATTTTCCTCAACCTCTGCTTTTTATCAACCACTTCAAAGATTTGATTCATCCAATTTAAGTGCATACACGTCTGAAAGGGTAATGAGCTATTTCTTTGGAACTTAGATTTATGTCATAATTTCTTCAAGCAGAACTATATAATAAGGAACAAAAATTCAATGCAATTTGTACACAGATTTTGGTAGTTCAATCTTCAGCTATGTCATGGAACATTGAATTTTTTTTTTTTGAAGAAGAAAACAAACAAATAGATATATACATAGATAAACACCCCCCCACACCTAAATCATGCATTGTCCTCAATGTATGCATAGATAAAATAAATGCACTTATTACTTCCATTGTTGGGGATTTATTTTTGACTTTTCTTTTGACTTCTCCAACACAATAACTTTGCCCTTTTATTTTGTAGTCAGGTCCTTGACATTTTGCACTTAAGCCCCTGACCTTTTTGTGATTAGCTCCTTGAATGCTTTTGTGCTTGGATGCATTTCCATTTGAAACTCGATAAACTTGAACTTGTCTTTATGATAGAAATGAATCTTTTGCATGCGTTTATGCTCGGGATGTGGGTAATTTGCATTCAGGTCCCTGTATTCTGTAAACAAGGCTAAACACATACCTTAGTAGCATTTATTGAATTAAAAGCAATCTAAATGAAAGACATATGATGCAATGTATGCAATGCATCAATAAGTATATTTTTCAGATAATGTTAAAGTGACTTTTTTTCCAGAAGTTTTGTCACATTGAGTATAAAGAAGTTTTTTTCAGATTTACATGGGTCACCTATTCTGGTCTGGGAACAACACCTTCTCTGGAGCCTAGTAGGCTCTCACTAGTCACTAAAGTATCAATTAAATATGGTTTTGGGCTTTTGGCATTAACTTTTGGAATAGTGGAGCATCACATATTCACATGCAGGTCTGGTTTGTAGTTCCACGTGAGTTTATAGTTATTTTGCTTATTTTCTGTGGGTTTTCTAGCCTAATCTTAGATAGTTGAGATTTTATTTCAACCGATGCCTTTGTAGTCATAAATTTAGTTTAGCTTTTCTCTTAATTCCGGGTCGAGACAGACCCATAGTAAGTTAAACTTTAAAATTAGTACTACGTTTCGAGTAGGTTTTGTAAGCAATCTACGATTGAATCTACAGGTTCAGAATTACCTTTGGTGGAGAGAACCTGTGGCAGCGGAATGGATCGGAGATCACCTCACGGACTCATCTCGAGCACCGGTCAGTCTTCTACTCTCTTGGAGAAGGAGCACGAGTCCACAACCCAAGAGTCCACGGATTTGGCTTGGTGGATGTGGAGGGATGAATGGGAGAGAGAGGGAGAGGTGGCGGCTAGGGTTTGGTGGGGCTAGGGTTTGCACACAAGAATCATCCATCCAATGGGAGGCTCCCCTCCTTATATAGATGGCCCCACACAGTCAAATGCACATCACAGTTCCCCAGGTTTACTCAGAAACTCACTTCACATGAACGGTATCTCGATCCCTCGGAGAGAATACCTTCTTGTCCTCAAGGTACTTGCTACTGTATCCAATACAGTTGGGCCCAGCAAATACTTTTAGTGCAGTCGAGTCAAACCTTTCCCTTCGCCCCAGACCACCATTACACTCAGAGTTGACTCCTTTCCCGAAGATGCCTCTTTAGACCGAATCTCCCATGGTCATAGATAACATCCCAAAGTAGCCACATCAACTCTTTGCTTCATGGTGTCATCGAAGGTCACTGAGGGTAACTAATGACAATCAAGTCTTGGACTCACACAGTGAAGGAGCAGGGATCCATCCTTTCACTTCCCAATGGTCGCTCAGCACATGTGGTATGACAAACATGTTATGGTGGATCACACTGTACACAACAGTATGTCTGTCTCTCAACACCATACAAGTCTTAGTCCAGTCGTACCCCCTCTGCGCCTGACCCGAGCTTCATCATTGTCGCCTTAGTACCAAACATGTGCCACCTGGCGCCACATGTGATGCTCGCACTTGGCTTCTATTGGTCACATCTCATCTTGATTCCTAATCAAGGCGACTGTCCTATCATGAACTGCTCTGGATCTATCATACAAGATCTCCTCATGATTAGTCTCATCTCTGCTCTCTATCAAAAGCGCCAGAGGCGAATGCTCGTGTGAGTGAGCATTCTTCAGCCTATTGACAGAATAATATTTTATGCTAGAACAACTACATCAACCAAACAGATATAGTCGAAAGAAAAACACAATCACTCATAAAAGGAAGTTAGACATGTCAATACATCAAAGTCTGCGTAAGCCTAAGGACTTCACATGACACACAAACGAGTCCTTAGCTATAGCCATGGTAAGAGGGTCAGCTACCATAAGACTAGTAGACACATGTCTTAACACAACTTCCTTTCTCGCTATGATGTCCTTCACAAAATCATACCTAACTTGTATGTGTTTGGTCTTTCCATGATATTTAGGGTCTTTCGCATAACAAAGGGCAGCCATGCTGTCACAATGGACAACGACAGGCTCATCAGATCTCTCTACTAGCCCAGTGTGTTGTAAGAACCTCCTCAACCAAACTGCCTCTTGTACTGCTGCAGAGCATGCAACATACTCTGCCTCCATAGTCGACAGGGCTATACAAGTTTGCTTCTTGCTGGACCATGAGATGGCCCCATTAGCCAGCAAGAAAGCATAACCAGAGGTACACTTCCTTTCATCAATGTCTCCAACCCAATCGGCATCACTACAGCCAATGAGGTGGAGGTCTGATGCTTGGTAACACAGCATGTAGTTACTCGTTCCTCTGAGGTATCTCATGATTCTCTTGACTGCCTTCCAGTGCTCCATGCTTGGGTTGGACTGGTATCGACTCACCATGCTCACAGCTTAACAAATGTCTGGCCTAGTACACATCATAGCGTACATAAGGCTTCCCACAGCATTGGAGTATGGAACCTTGCTCATTTTGGCCTTCTCTTCAGGAGTCTCAGGATGCTTATCAAGTCTTAAGTGCAAACCCTTCTCAACAGGAGTGTCGATTGGTTTGCATTTGTCCATACGGTATTTCTTCAAGATGTTGTTAATGTAAGTCTCTTGAGACAATCCCAGAAGTCTTGGACCTATCTCTAACAATCTTGACACCAAGGACGTAGCTAGCTTCACCCATGTCCTTCATATCAAACGTGGAGGACAACCACTCTTTAGTGGATTTCAGCAACTCTTTGCTATTGCCAGCCATGAGTATGTCATCAACATACAAGGTCAGAATGACAAATTTACCATTGGATCTCTTAACGTACACACAGTGATCTTCCTCAAGCATAGAGAACGCATTCGCTGATATAGCTTGATGGAAGCGAATGTTCCACTGTCTAGACGCTTGTTCTAAGCCATACAAGGACTTATTGAGCTTGCACACTTTGCGCTCTTGTCCTTTGGCTTCAAAACCTTGAGGTTGAGCCATATAGATCTCCTCCTCAAGTTCTCCATTGAGAAAAGCAGTCTTTACATCCATTTGGTAAAGCTCTAAGTCCATCTGAGCTACAATAGCTAGCAGAAGGCGGATGGAGGCAAACCTAACCACGGGTGAAAAGGTTTCCTCAAAATCCACGCCTTCTCTTTGGGTGTAGCCTTTGGCTACCAGTCTAGCCTTGAATCTATCAATAGATCCATCCGCCTTCCTCTTAATCTTGAGAATCCACTTGGCCCCAATGGCCTTTCGGTTCGGCGGTAAGTCGACCAAGTCCCAGACTCGATTAACTTTCATCGACTCCATCTCTTCCTTTATAGCTTCTAACCACTCTTTAGCATTTGGCCCTTCCAGAGCCTCTTTCAACGTCTCTGGTTCTTGCTCATCGATTACTGTCATCCCAGATGATTCATAATCAATTTCTTCTTGAGCTATTATGAGGGCCTCTTCCTCTAAGCGAAATCACCTGCGAGGAATGAGCCCGCGTTTACTTCGACGCAGATGGGTATCTAATGGATCATCCTCCGTAAGAGCAATCGAATCCTCAGCATTGCTGCTCCCACTAGGATTGACTGGTGGAACCTCATGTTTAACTTCCAGATCCTGCTCCCGTGGAGTGGCAATGTCCTCATCTTGTCGTTCAAAGAAGTCCACTGACTCTTTGATAGCTCCAGCAAGGGTTGGAAAATCATTTTCCAAGAATGTGGCATCCCTAGACTCCAGTTCCGTCCTTTCGTTCTCGTCTAACCCGATAAAAACATAACCTTTGGAGAGATCACTGTATTTTACAAAGATACACTTTTTCCCTCTAGGTCCTAGTTTTCCATATCGGTGACTAGCAGAATGAATGTATGTCGCGCATCCCCAAGGACGTAGCAGACTAAAATCAGGCTTCCGTCCTGTCCATAACTCATATGGAGTTGAGGGAACCGATTTTGTTGGAACTCTATTGAGGATATAGGCAGCAGTCATTAGAGCATCTCCCCAAAACGAAATTGGTAAGCTCGCATGCGCCATCATGGATCTAACCATGTCTAGCAACGTTCTATTCCTTCTCTCGGCAACACCATTTTACTGAGGAGTATAAGGCATAGTGAGTTGTCTAGATATCCCCTTTTCATCACATAAGTCTTTGAACATTATGGAGAGATATTCACCACCTCTATCCGTTCTAAGAGTTTTTATCTTATTATCCAACTGATTCTCAACTAAGCTCATGAATTTCTTAAAACATTCTAGAGCTTCTGACTTGTGAGAAATAAGATAAATATGACCACATATAGTGAAGTCATCAATGAATGTGATGAAGTAACTCTGTCCATGTCTAGTACGCACATTCAAGGGTCCACCAATATCTGAGTGAATTAGTTCTAAAGGAGAAGTAGCCCTAATGGCTTTTCCGAACGGTTTTCTAGTTGCCTTTCCAGCTAGACAAGATTGACAGGTCGGCAATTCAAATCTGGAGCATTCTCCTAATACCCCCTCCTTTGCCAACTTGTTCATCCGGTCAACACCAATGTGACCTAGTCTAGCATGCCACATAACTGAATCATTATTCATGGAACTTTGGCTCATAAAGGCACTAGTATTACGATTGAAATCATAAATTGCGTCCAACAAAATAAAACCGTCTGAAAGGAAATCATGTCCATAATAAATGTTAGAAAGGTATAAACCCATATCATTGTTCTCAAAAACAACTTTAAAACCATGTCTCATCAAAACAACAACAGAAATAATATTTCGCCGTATAGCTGGTGCATACAACACGTCGTGAAGTAATAGGATCCGGTCACTTCGCAAAGCCACTTTGCATGTGCCAACTCCAAGAACTTCAATGCTAGTGTTGTTTGCCATGTTTATTCGCCTCCCACTTGAAACACGACGATATTCCACGAAGGCAGAATGATCCTTTGTTACGTGGTCCGTGGCACCTGAATCCACAATCCACACAGGAGAATGATCAGTGAGCATCACAGAACTAGTCACGTTACAATTCGAGGGATTACACACAGTAATTACATTTTGCTCAGTGCACTCACGAGCAAAATGTCCAGTCTTTCGGCAGTTAAAACAAGTCGCATTAGACTTATCTTTCCCACCTCTTGATCCTCGAGGTCGTTTCTTTCCAGCTTTATTTTCTACTTTGTTTGCATTTGCACCCTTCTTGCCTTTAAAACCCTGAGCTCGATCTCTTTTGCGCTTAAAACCTGCACTCCTCCGAGGAGCGCCAGCTTCAGCAGCAAACACTTCAGTTAGAGGGGCTTCCGCAAGCATGCGGTCCTCCTCCAGCTCTAGGTGTTTTGCGGCCTGGTCAAATGTCCTGATGTCATCAGCATGAGTCAGATGGACCTTCATATGCTCCCAACTCTTCGAAGGCAATGATCTGATGAGAGCAGACACTTGCTCCTCATCGGTCTTAGCACGACCGGCAGCGCTCAGCTCGCTAATCATGTTTGACATTGCGGTAATATGCTGTCGCATTGTGTGACCTTGGTGCATTTTATACCGATCAAACATTAGACCAAGCAGACGGGCCCTTGTGATGGAGGTCACTCCCTACTGAAACTTCACAGCTTCCAACAAGGCCTTTGCAGTTCGAAACTTTTCGAACCGCAGCAACAGATCGTCCCTCATTGAACTTAGAATTGTGATTCAAGCAATTCAGTCTTTCTTTTTCCATGCATTATAAACATCCAAGTTTCTGCGATGTTGCGCAGTATTCCCCTCCTCGGGGGAGACATAGATTGGTTTATGTTTTCTAACATGTCCTGATCCTCTAAGAGATACTCAATTTTACGATGCCACGGATCATAATTTCTTTCATTGAGTTTATCTCCTCGAGTCAGATCAGCGACAATGCTTTTGGAAGCAGCCATAAAGAATCTAGGACAATCAAAAATACATAGCAATACATGAGTTCTAGCATAAAATATAACGAGCTACAATAGTCATAAAAAAAATAAACTGACTTAATAGCTATAGCATTCAGACCAAAAGAAAACATAAAGCATTCGATCAAATCCTCATGCAATAGTTAATAAAGCCATTTTACTAATCTAGATATTGAGCTCCATCATGATTTAATGACCCAAAAAAACGTTTTAAATCATGGCAAATCAGCAAAAAAAAAAATTTGCCTCCGGTTGCAAGGTGGTTCACACAAAACACTTCTACCTTGCAACTCCCACTAGGCATGCGAGTTCCCAAACAATGGTTTTCAAAAAAAAACAATCAACATCACACAGATATGATTACTACATTACTTCGGTATCGAGTTAATGACCCCCATTAGGGATTTAGCCTCGTCGACGGGAACCTGCATGAGTCTTATAGCAATAATATCGTAATAATAAAAAATAAAGGAGCCCCTCGTCTCCTTAGGGCAATAAACAGTCCACAATCCATAATTATTACAATCCATAAATATTACAACCCATTGTGATAACTATTGCAAATGGAAATAAATGAATGAAATTACGCTCATCTCTCAATAAGGCAGTAAATAAAATCAACAATCATTCATTCCATACGAGCTCAATCTTTCCATACGTTAGCACAATCCGACGTATGAAAAAAAATACCATAAAGTGTGCACCTCATTCAAACAATAAGGAAGTAATGCATAAGGATACAATACATGAATAGTGCACGAAAATAGGCAAAAAAACGTTTTAGGTAATGACAACCAATCTCCACAATAATCATTCTCAAAACAGAATTTTTTTCTTCTTTCCCTAATAAATATAATCATGATAGCACAAAATAATCCTACTTTGATTAGGAAAGAAAAATTCGAAATTATATGGTGGAGAGCAACATATATTTTTTGCATCAAAGGAAAGCATCCAAACATATTTTTAAGGCAATAAATTTCCAGCCCATAATATCTCCAATTTTTTTTCAGAATTAGCCAATCTTTCCATAATCAATATAAGCAAACAATCAACAATAATAATGCTACTTGTAATGGAAAGAAAAATTCGAAATTATTTGGTGGATGGCATCACATATATGCACATTTGATGAAAAGGAAATATTTCAAATGAAATGCATGCAATCATTCCAAAAGAAATCCGAAAATCCTTAATGAGATTAACATATATGTGCATTCAATCATAAAGAAAATATTTCAAATGAAATGCATGCAATTATTCCAGAAGAAATCCGAAAATCCTTAATGAGATTAACTTATATGTGCATTCAATCATAAAGGAAATGTTTCAAATGAAATGAATGCTCTCATTCCAAAAATCCGAAATATACAATATGGTAACTCAATATTCATGTATGTGCATGATTTTTGCAATTAACATCTAATCCTAGATGCATGGACATGTGATTTAAAAATTACATATACATGAATAAGGCAACAAGCATCTAACCTTAGATGTATGTACAAGAGTTTTTTATAAAAAAATTACACAATCAAATCATACCATCCGAAATGTATGATCACATTATATGATACATGCAATAATTAATTCTTGTAAAATTATCATCATATTTCAAACAACATATATGCGCATATAATCAAGAACAAACAAACTCTAGCCGCAAGCTTTAAGGATGAAAGAAATATGCGCATTAAACATAGATTAACATGTAACCCTAGGTACACGCATAAAGTGACATCTAAGCTATGCGCAAGAATGAAATATTGATGAAACTTGTAATACAATTCACATGTAATGAAATGAATCAAAAAACATGCGCAAGGGTGAGAAAAATGCCATCAAACCCTAGGCGCATGATGAAGAGAAAAAACTACACATGTATGCGATTTCTCTCAAAAGCTACCGAAATTATTTCAACATATATGAAATAAGAAAGTGCTCAAAAAATTCGGAGGTGACCAAGATGGCTCTGGTACCAATGTAAGCAATCTACGATTGAATCTACAGGTTCAGAATTACCTTTGGTGGAGAGAACCTGTGGCAGCAGAATGGATCGGCGATCACCTCACGGAATCCTCTCGAGAACCGGTCGGTCTTCTACTCTCTTGGAGAAGAAGCACGAGTCCACAACCCAAGAGTCCACGGATTGGCTTGGTGGATGTGGAGGGACGAATGGGAGAGAGAGGGAGAGGTGGTGGTTAGGGTTTGGTGGGGCTAGGGTTTGCACACAAGAATCATCCATCCAATGGGAGGCTCCCCTCCTTATATAGATGGCCCCACCCTAAACCCTAATGCGCAGCCAATGAGAGTGCGCCACGTGTCAGTGCTTTGGGCAAACATCATCTTAATCCTTAGATTAATCCAATAGGTTTTGTATTTACATTTTCGTGTATTTTAACTTGAATACCTGAATAATCATGTCATCGTTTTATTTCAGA
This sequence comes from Triglochin maritima, assembly GCA_963682175.1. Taxonomy (NCBI): domain Eukaryota; kingdom Viridiplantae; phylum Streptophyta; class Magnoliopsida; order Alismatales; family Juncaginaceae; genus Triglochin; species Triglochin maritima. The sequence continues at coordinate 20,975,295 of OY821779.1, forward strand.
CCGAGAATCTTAACCTGACATCTAGTTTCATATTCCATTTCCAAGAACATTGAGAATGTTCAGTTCCAACGCTGCTGCTAGTGATAGGAAATCAGATATTACTCCATTATGTTTATAGCTCTAAGTATCAATCAATATCGGAATTTTCAAAGCGTTAAGTACAAAAAGTTTGATGTCATCATATATTTCAAAAGTGAACCCTTATAAAAATGAAAAATATAAAAGGGAGAAAAAAGGACTAAAACCATAAAACACCCAAATCCCACTTTCACATGTCGTGGCCTTACGAAAACCGCATTTTATTGGGAAAATGACCCAAATTCCCCTCCTCTACGAAAAATTATAACTTATGATTTGGATGTTGAGTTTTATTTAGGGTGTGATTGGTATATAAGAAGTTGCGTGAAGTATAGAACTTTACTTTCATTACTTTCCATTATTTTATAGTGGAAGTTTGGGAAGTGACCACTCTAAGTACATATTTTTAAACTTTGGAAGTCTTTCTGGAACTTATGATCCAGATCGCCATGACCTGATCAGCGTTCCCTACCTTGTCGATAGTAGGAGGTACTGGATCTCTGGATCTGGTATCACTTGCTGGGCATTGTGGTCCTCGTTGTAGGGAGGTGAGGTGTGTCGAGGCTAGTGACCTCGAAGTTAGGCGTCGTCTAGCCTAAGGACCCATTGTCTTACATTGTTTGAGACGTGCTTGCTAGATTAGGCTTCTACCTGATCCCATTACCCACGCTAGATTTAGGGATTCTTCCCTTCTCCTCTGAGTCATCTTCTTCTCACCTACTTCTACGTTCTAGTCTCCTCCCCTTTACACTCTCTGGTAGCGTTTTAGGGTCGAGTCGAGCACTTTTTGCGAGTTTAGCCTCATGGTGGTGAGAGTGGTCGACTCGAGAGTTTTTGTTGAGATGGATGGTTACATGAGCGACCATCCATATCATTGTTGGGATTAGGAAAATTCTTCTTGGTATTCCGAACCCATGCAACCTGGGGTGGCTCAGACTAACACCCCGTATGGTTGGAACAATCTTAATTGTGACTGAGCAATCTTCATATTAGGGTAGTATGAGAGAGGCACCGACTACTAGACCATGATCTAGTTACGTCGGATCATACACTGGTCATCAAACTGAGACATTGCAACAAACTTTGGCCTCTTTCATGCATGCGGTAGACGACATGAGTGCACTGGTGGCTACAGTAGTCGTGTCGTGCGACTCTTGTGGGTTGAGTGGTCATGTTATCGGGGAATGTCCTTATGTTCCCCCAGAGCCTGAGTATGAGCATACATTTTCCCAAAATGCTCAATATGACCATTACACATTCACGTACAACCAGAGAGGGATGGATTCGTGGGGTGACAATTCTTATTCAAATTCTTATACTTCATTTTCACCCTAGTATCCTCCTCCCGAATACCCAGAATTCTACCAACACCCCACTTCAAATCATTGGACTCATTCTCAGCCCATCAACACCCAACCCCAAAATTTCCCAAGCTCTGACTTGGACCTCATAGTTGACCGCATACCAGATTCCTTGAAACAAACTTTCCTTACGTTCATGGAAACCACTCAACAGTCCGTACAAAATATGGCACTGCAAGTGAGTTAAATGACGCAGCAATTACGTGAACGTGAGGAAAGTAACTTTTCTTTTCAACATGAGGACATCTTTTGATAAAGAACCACCACCACATCCACAAATTCAAAGCACAATCTTTCAAAGTCAAACTCCTAGTCAGTTTGAGGGACTTGGGGTTTCAATTCACGATCACTTGGTGGAGGATTCGATTCCAATTAAGAAAAACATGGACCAATTTCATTATGAGTCCGCACAGGATTGTGCCTTATCTTTTTGTCCCGTAACCCTTGAGCCACATGATCTTCATGTTGTGACTCTTAAGGACTCACCTCTGGTGGAGCAAGAGCTCCCTAGTACCCTCAATTTCAAGCAACCTGGTGAGAGTTTGTCTCTCACTATTGTTCCTGGTCATCTTGGAAATGATGGAACATCAAACAACTACATTGCTAATGAGGGTATTAGGAGTTCCTTGGAGGATACCTTGGGTAAGAGACCCACTTTTTGTTCGCCTGGTGAGTCGGACAGGCCTAACGAGGTTCGTGACCTTGTTCCAACCTACTAGCCTGTTGGTTGGAGAGTTTGGATTGACGATCATAACTTCAGCACCGCAGCGGGAGAAACTCTTCTTCCGTTGCCCCCATATTTCCCAAACTCTTGAGAGGTTCAAGCTCTTTCAGTTTGATCCTTTGAATGAGACGCCTTTGCGTCCAATTCATGAACCTCTCCTTTCATCTTGTGCTCTTTGTGAGGGGGGCCCAAACATGAGTATTCTGGCCCCGCGTTGTGTCATGTTCCCTTTGCAAGTGCATTGACCCACTTTTGAGGTTTCCATTTGATGTCTTTTGACAAATGAAGATGAGAACTTATGTTTGTAAATAGTTATATTCAAAAAAAAGTACAATAAAAGACTCCTTCAGTGAGCATCGATTGTTGTGGGCTCCAACCCTTAAATATTTGGGCCCTATTTCGTTCACGTATTTGTATACCTTCTTTAGCATCTCATAGGTTTTGAGGGAATTTGGTTTTTTGTCCATCAACATAACCTTGAACTTCCCTTTGTACTTCACGTTGGTGAGATCTTTCCTTTTTCATGCATAAATCCATGTAGTATCTCGCTCACATTCATTGAGGACAATGCATGAAGTAGGTGTTGGGGGTTTTTTATGTGTGTACATAGTCGAGTCTTTTTCCTTTGATTTTATTTTCTTTTGTGTGTATTGATAGGGTCATGTTAGTGTGCTGCATTTAATATCGATATATCTGCTTGCCATGATCCTTGGGTGACTTGTCTTCTTTTGCTTGCCTAGTGCTTTAAAATTTTCACATTTCTTTCAAAATCTTCATGTGTTTGTGAAAGAAAATGTTTTGTGGATTTTGCGTGTGTTCATCATGTGCAAAACCGTTGAGATGCAAAGTAAAAAAGAAAGCTCCCAAAATTATCTTGAACTTGATGCATTAGGATATCTAGTACAATGGCTTTAGGATTTATCTAGTCATTAGGATGCACCCCAGTTTTCCTTTAGGGGGTGAGTAATCATAGGGTTTCAGTGCTCAAACATTTACAGAAGTCCACCCCGAACCTAGTGAGTCAATAATTCGTGTCTGTTAAGTTAAAGGAGTTTGTTGTAGTCAAGGAACCTTTAAATCTTGTTGTGAGACATTAAGTGTAGGGGTTTTGGTTCATGTCTAGATAAGAAATAAGTGAGTAGGGGTTTTGGTTCATGTCTAGATAAGAAATAAGTGAGTAGGTGTTCTCACTTCTCGCACGGCTCCTATCACTCGGGAAAGTAGGTCTGAGGGGACTTTGTGCCTGGTTCTTTCGAGTCATCTGACTTGGGATGCGCCGACCGAACTCTCGTTACACGGGTGGTTGGGATTGCCCTATGTGGAGATTTGGGGAAAGGTGTACGTGATAGTGTAAGTCCTCATGGGCAATGATGCACGAAACCTGACCCTGGGAGAATGAAGCTCCAACTAATAAAAAGAATAAAAAAACAAAAAAAATAAAAAATGCAAATAAGAACCTTAATGGAGTTTACACTTTGTATCACTTGACGATGTTGAGGTTGTCCATGTCTTTCACCTAATCCCTTATTTAACTTGCACGAATGGTTCATTAGGCTAGCTGTGTGGACTGATTACCTATATAGAGTCGGCCCGTAGGATTACCGAGTCCAATGATCGATAAAAAAGAGTCCATCGAGTCGAGTGTCTACATTGAATAATACATCTTGTTCGGATTTTGTGGGTATATCCGCTGAAAACCCTCAGGAGCCAACACTCCTCCTCATTGGTAACAAGGAGGTTTAACGGCTTGTTGCACGTGCTAAGTGCAACCGTGATTCCTACGAAAGTGAGTTAGGATTTCTTGTTTCTCGTTTGTTTTTCTCTTTCTTTGTTTTGCTCGGGACTAGCAAAAACTTAGGTGTGGGGGTATTTGATTGACATCATTTCATACTTATATGTGTATCTTATATCCATTATCTTACACCTAGGCAATGCTACGTGACGAGTTTTATGTTTGAATTTCAGAAATAAAGAGGTTTGATGAGAAAAGGCATGAAAGGACCTAAAAGATAGGAAAAATGACTGAATTGTGAGACATGGGGACTAAGATGCAAGGGAGAAGGACCTGAACGTAAGACCGAAGGACCAAAAGCAAAACAGAAAACTCCACACCATCATGGGGAGTATTTTGACAATTCTATTTGGGTCGGACCTCCAACAAGCGAAGTAGATGCATCCAAGACCAACAAATACGTCAAGAAAAGCGCAGAATAAAAACCAGATGGATTCGGATCCTGTAGACCGCCAATTTGCGGTCTGGGACCGCTAATTGGCGGTCCGGATCTGCTACGATTGCGCGTGTACATTTATTAGTGTTTGTTTAGGCTATGTTTGGTATTTTTTTAGTCTCATACCGGGGGATTGTCCCGGATTACCTTTTTCTATGGCATAAATAGAACTCTTCACCTTCTATTGTAAACTACCCATTGCTTGGTGGAATTCTCTCTACTTGGAGTGAACCTTGAAGCAAAAACTCAAGTTGGAGAAGAATGTTACCTTCAATGTGAGTCTTTGTTAATAAAATAATTGTTCTTAGTTTCTTTTAATCTTGTCTTTTGATTCTTGCATGTTTGTTTAGTTTATGTTCCTTTCAATTAGCTTCTTTAATATTCCTTTCTTGCTTAGTTGAATTTTTTTCAGCATAATGTTTCATTTTGTTAATGTAGTTAGTTTAATTATGAGTGAGTAGTTCCATCCCCTTTGGGGTGGAGTAGAGGTATGTACATGTTATGTAGATGGTATGAATGCTAGATATTATTGTTTGTGAGAGATATTAGTATGCTTGCTTGAATTAATAAGAACTTTACTTGATGGTTTCTGCCATAGTTAGGTACACTCCATACTCATTATGTTCTTAATAACAACCTTGCATTGCTCATATTAATCACCTAGGTTAGTGTTGTAAATGATAGGTCTTGTCATTAGGTACTTCTTATGCATTAACAAACACTAACTAAACTTGAGCTTCTTGTATGCATTCACCACCACACTTATTTCATGTGCACACACACTCTACCCCTTAGGGGTTTTCCATTCCTAAGTTTTATCTTCCTTTAGTAGTTGCTTAGTTTAGTTTGTTTTGTGGTTTCATTTCATCCTTTCTAGTTTACTAGTTTAGGTTAGTGTAGTTTAGTGTAATCTATCCATTCTCCTTTCTTTCCGACTCGCCTTCGAACAAACCAAAAGTCGACACACCTCCCTGTGGATCGAGCCGTATTTGCCACTTCTTCAACGTGGTCGTGCACTTGCGGTTTAAATAAAACGAATAAATCAGGTTCAGTCCACACCGGTGCCTTAATTATGGGAGCTGAAGTCAACTCTTTCTTCAAGGTCAAAAAGGCATGGTGGCAATCCGGTGTGAACTAAAAAATGGCATCCTTAGCCAACAAGGCGGTGAGAGGTGGAGCAATTTTGCTAAAATCCCAAATGAACCGCCGATAGAATCCTGCATGCCCCAAAAAGGTGCGGATATCCTTAATATTACGTGGCGGTGGGAGATTAGCATTAAGACCCACTTTGGCGGGATCGACCTCAATTCCCCTACTTGAGACCACATCTCCAAGTACAATCCCTCGCTTCACCATGAAGTGACATTTCTCCCAATTGAGAGTAAGGTTCTTCTCACGGCATCGCTTGAGGACAAGGCTCAAGTGACGAAGGCACTCATCAAAGGAAGCGCCAAATATGGAAAAGTCGTCCATGAAATCTCAAGGAAATGCTCTACCATATCGGAGAAGATGCTGATCATACACCTTTGATACGTTGCCGGCCCATTACATAACCCAAAGGGCATGCGACAGTAGACAAACGTGCCAAAGGGACAAGTAAATGTGGTTTTCTCTTGATCATCGGGGGCGATGGGAATTTGGTTGTAACCGGAGTATCCATCAAGAAAACAATAATACTCATGTTCGGCCAACCTTTCCAACATCTGATCAATGAATGGCAACGGGAAATGATCTTTCCGCGTTGCGACACTGAGCTTGTGATAATCAACGCAAACTCGCTAGCCAGTTTGCAGGCGTGTCGGGATAAGCTCATTATGCTCATTCTCCACAACCGTCACGCCTGACTTCTTGGGAACCACATGGACAGGACTCACCCACGAACTATCATAGATAGGATAGATTATGCCATGATCCAAGCACTTCAGATCTCCTTTCGGACGGCTTCTTTAAGTACCTGATTCAATCTTCGTTGTGGGTCCCTGTGTGGCCTAGAATCCTCTTCCATGTGGATCCGATGCTGAACAATACCAGAGTTAATTCCCTTGATATCCTTCAAGGACCACCCGATCTCTCTTTGTTTTCAAAGAGTACTCTTTTGAGGGCAACCTCTTGATCTTGTGCAAGATCACAAGCAATAATGAGTGGCAAGGTCTCATTATCCCCTAAAAAGATGTACGTTAGGTTATCGGGGAGCGGTTTAACCTAGACTAGAGGTGGGTCCTTATCGGATTCAGAGTTACTTTCAAGTGGCTCAAGGACCACGGGGTAAGAGGAGCAAGCACCCAAATGTACCTCCTCGTCCAGAGATACGCTGGCGGATTCCTCAAGATCCTCTTCACTCGCAACATGGTCATTAGGCACCTCAATAATATGTAGATGTGAGTCGAACATGCCTAATGACTCGGGCTCATCCGTGTCCTGGATGAAATTGTCTCCGACGGTGTCGTCGAAGAGCCCGGGTTGCTTACCAAGAGTAAAGATGTTGAAATCCGCCGTGAGGTTTCCAAAAGACAACTTCATCAAGCCATTGCGACAATTGATCAAAGTATTAGATGTCGCAAGAAATGACCTCCCAAGGATCACAGGAATTTGTCCTTGTGGGTTGGACACGGGTTCAGTATCCAAGATGATGAAATCAACTGGAAATACGAACTCACCCACTTTGATAAGGACATCCTCCACACTCCCTCCAAAAATTACCTAACTTATATATATATCATTAATTTAAAGAATAGTTATATATAATACAGATACGGATACGAATACGGATGTTGTACTACGGATATTGGATCCCGGATTGGATATTATACGGATCAGATGTACCAATAACCATATCCTCTCCACGACTATACGGATCGGATACGAATATGATCTTACGGATATTTTTTCTCGGATCGAATGTCCAAATTCGAATACGGATACGGATGGATGCTTAGATATTTGAATATCCACTTACACCCCTACCCATAGATTAGTTGATTGCACCCCATGAGTGTAATTTAGAAAGAAAATTTTGACTTTCTATGCTTCAAGTACGGTTGTACAAAAACCGGTCTGGTTTTTTGGACCGGACCGGTCGGTTCGGGTTCGGTCTAGACCGGAACCAACCCGTCCGGGTTCCGGTCCGGACCCAGTCAAAAATCCGAACCCGGTCTGGTTTTTGTTTTTGTATTTAATTTTTGAGGTAAAATCTCGGTCTTTGACAGGACCGGACCGAATCCAACCGGTCCGGTCCGGTCTCCGGCCGAACTTATTCGGTCTGGAACCCGGAAAAAAATCCAGTTCAGTCCGGTCTGGACCTGATGCACACCCCTAGCTTCAAGTGACCCAACTTCTCGAAAAAATACTTCATTTTGACGCTCTCTGAAAAATATGCTTATCTTTACAGTTCTCCTCAAATTACTCATGCCTACACCGTGTGGGATCATTCCCTTCCAATCATTTTTTTCTATCTTTCTTTCTCTCTCTGCATTTCAGCCCCTAAAAATCGTACAGTGACAGTTCATATCGAGCGCATCGAGTTTAGAGTTCTCCACACCGAAACGATTCGAATTTTGTTCGTTATAAAACTTCCTCAAAAATTGTACGATGAAAAATCATGTTTTTTCAAAAAAATCTAAATTATCGAGGAAAGTCGTGTTTTTAAAAAATCGTATGGTGAAAAGTCGTGTTTTTAAAAAAATGTAAGTTATCGATGTCATATCGCACACATATCGAACGCATCGAACCCATCGAGTTTACACTTCTCCACACTCAAACGATTCAAATTCCGTTTGTCATACGACGCCCTCAAAAATCGAGCACATTCTATCGAGCTCCATCGAACAACTATCGAGCTCCATCGAGCATATCAAAAACAAACTCAACATTAAATTAAAACAAACTCAACAAACTATTGTCGGAGCTTTATCGAGCTCACCTGTAAAAGGAATCGAGTCTATTGAGTACAACAATCGAGTTCCTATCGAACTCATATCGTGCCCATCGAGATTCGTCAGAAACACAGAAAATAGGTCCGACTTCCATCGATTCAATCCACTCCAGAAAACACTCAATTTAATCATATCGACCTCACATGCAAAAGTCATCAAACACAACAATCGCGTTCCTATCGAACTCATATCAAGCCGATTGAGTTTTGTTGGAAACACGGATAACGTCTGTTTTTGGTATCGAAACTGTTAAAATTGGAGGATTTCGTGTCCCTATGTATGTGTATATTTTAAAATTTTAATACATGTGATTGATACGTTTTAATCAACCGCAAGTGCATGGTCGCGTTGAAGCGGTGACAAATACAGGCCTATCCACAGGGAGGTGTGTCGACTTTTGGTTTGTGCGAAGGCGAGTGGGAAAGAAAGGAGAGAAAGATTGATTACATTAAACTACGCTAATCTAAACTAGTAAACTAGAAAAGATGAAATGAAATCACAAAGCAAACAAAACTAAGCAACTAATGATGGAAGATAGAACTCAGGAATGGAAAACCCTTAAGGGGTGGAGTGTGTGTGCACATGAAATAAGTGGGGCGGTGAATGCCTACAAGAAGCTCAAGTTTAGTTAGTGTTTGTTAATGCATAAGAAGTACCTAATGGCAAGACCTATCATTTACAACACTAACCTAGGTGATTAATATGAGCATGGCAAGGTTGTTATTAAGAACGTAACGAGCATGGAATGTACCTAACTATGGCAGAAACCATCAAGTAAGGTTCTTATTAATTCAAACAAGCATACTAATATCTCTCACAAACAATAATATCTAGCATTCATACCATCTACATAACATGTACACACATCTACTCCACCCCTAAAGGGGATGGAACTACTCACACGTATTTAAACTAACATTTATACTAAGGAAGAGAAGACATGCTTAAACTAATTATAGAAAGACTAAACAACAAGTTAACTAAAAGACATAAAACAAAACAAACATGCAAGCATATTAAATGAAATTAAACTAAGCAAGAAACAACATACTAATGGAAAACATTTATTTATTACTCACTCAAATACAAGTAGCCTCTTTCTCCACCAGAGTTTTGCTTCAAGGCTTCACTCTTAGTAGAGAAGATGGCCACCAAGAGAGGAGATGGGGTACAAGAGAGGAGCGAGAGTTCTATTAATAGCCATAGAAAAAAGTAATCCGGGATAATCCCCCGATATGGAACTCGATCCTGACCGAATCCCCCTTCCTCTCGAGTCAGAGGAGGAGGAAAAGGAGGTCTACATGGAGGTGGAGGCGGACCGAGGTAATCCATGTATGGAATCCGGTCTCCCCCGTCCCCACGAGACGACTCGGCCTCATACAACAAAGGAGCACGAGGCGGAGATGGTCGATCACCAAGACCGTCCATCTCAGAAAAATGCACTCTCTCAAGTCGAGCGCTCTCACCAGAGTGAGCCCAACCTCGCATAAAATGCTCGACTCGACTCTAAAAAACACACAACAGAAGGTGTACTCAGAGGAGGAGACTACTCGTAGAGAATAGATGAGGAGAGGACTCAGATAAGGAGGGTAGAATCCTAAGATCTAGCGTGGGTAATGGGACCAGGTAGAAGCCTAACTAGCAAGCACGGCTCAATCATCTTAAGGCAATGGGTCATTAGGCTAGACGACGCCTAACTTCGAGGTCACTAGCCTCGACACGCCTCACCTCCCTACAAAGAGGACCACAATGCCCAGCAAGTGAGACCAAATCCGGAGATCCAGTACCTCCTACTATCGACAAGGTAGGCAATGCCGATCAGGCCATGACGGTCTCAACTAGATTACTCTCCTAGTGCGTCCGCAATCCTTATGGCCAATGTCTACTTGCTTTTAGAATTAAGGCTTTGATTAAGAGTGATTTTTGGGGCCAACGAAAGGGTGATGAAATCCCCCACCTTATCGTTTATGGGACAACCCCTCCTTAGTAGCGTTCTGATCCTAAATCTAGCAATCAATGCTCCAATCAAACGCTCAACTCACTCTTGTCCTGATGCAAATCCTACTAACTAATGCATGGACATACAAGATGCATTAATGAGTGCAGGAAATGCGTACCTCACGTCAGCGCTCAACAACTGAAAATAAAGCTAAAATAAAAGACAACTACGTGCCTAAGTCAAGTACATGATGTGTGACCTAAACAAGAAAGAATGTCTAGTCTTTTGCTTTGGATTTTAAGGCCAAGTTGATTAATGGGGATTGGTTTAATGATCTGAGAGCAAACTAGAAGTCACAGCATGCAAAATAGTGCTCCCAGATAACTACAATGAAAGAACAAACTACCAGAACAAAAATGAAAGCTAAAGATGCTCACCAGGCCGCCAATTGGAGGTCCCAGACCGCTGATTCGTTGTCACTGTTGAGTGTTCGCTCCCCAATTTCTCTAGTCGCCTCCCCTTGAGCTCTAGGATCCCTGAAACCAACAAAAACTAGAAACAAAAATTAAAACCACTCGAATCGTCAAAACCAAAGTCTGCACAGAGCACCTCCCCGGCAACGGCGCCAAAAACTCGATTGATACGTTTTAATTAACTGTAAGTGCAAGGCTGCGTTGAAGTGGTGGCAAATACGGGTCGATCCACAGGCAGGTGTGTCGAATTTTGGTTTGTGCGAAGGCAAGTGGGAAAGAAAGGAGAGAAAGATTGATTACACTAAACTACACTAATCTAAACTAGTAAACTAGAAAAGATGAAATGAAATCACAAAAACAAACTAAACTAAGCAACTAATGAAGGAAGATAGAACTCAGGAATGCAAAAACCCCTAAGGGGTGGAGTGTGTGTGTGTGTGTGCACATGAAATAAGTGGGGTGGTGAATGCATACAAGAAGCTCAAGTTTAGTTAGTGTTTATTAATGCATAAGAAGTACCTAATGGCAAGACCTATCATTTACAACACTAACCTAGGTGATTAATATGAGCATGGCAAGGTTGTTATTAAGAACATAACGAGCATGGAATGTACCTAACTATGGCAGAAACCATCAAGTAAGGTTCTTATTAATTCAAACAAGCATACTAATATCTCTCACAAACAATAATATCTAGCATTCATACCATCTACATAACATGTACACACATCTACTCCACCCCTAAAGGGGATGGAACTACTCACACATATTTAAACTAACATTTATACTAAGGAAAGAAGATATGCTTAAACTAATTATAGAAAGACTAAACAACAAGTTAACTACAAGACATAAAACAAAACAAACATGTAAGCATATTAAAGGAAATTAAACTTAGCAAGAAACAACATACTAATGGAAAACATCTATTTATTAGTCACTCAATTACAAGTAGCCTCTTTCTCCACCAGAGTTTTGCTTCAAGGTTTCACTCTTAGTAGAGAAGATGACCACCAAGAGAGGAGATGGGGTACAAGAGAGGAGGGAGAGTTCTATTAATGGCCATAGAAGAAAGTAATTCGGGACAATCCCCCGATATGGGACTAAACAAATACCACAAATAGACTAAACATACTCTAATACACGTGCCCCAGAAATCTTAGTGGACCCGGGCCAACCCGGACCACCAATTAGCGGTGCCAGACCGCCAATTGGCGGTCTACAGGATCCAGATCCATCTGGTTTTCCTTCTGGGCTTTTCTTGATGTATTTGTTGGTCTTGGATGCATCTACTTCGCTTGTTGGAGCTCCGACCCGAATAGAATTGCCAAAATACTCCCCATGATGGTGTGGAGTATTCTTGTTTGCTCATTGGTCCTTCTATCTTGCATTCAGGTCCTTTGATCTTGCATCTTAGTCCTTGAGTCTTTCAACTCAGTCATTTTTCCTGCTTTTGGGTCCTTTTATGCTTCTTCTCTTCAAACTTCTTTATTTCTGAAATTCAAACATAAAACTCGTCACATAGCATTTCTTAGGTGTAAGATAATGGATATAGGATATTAATATAAGCACGAAATGATGTCAATCAACATGCATACATGATCGATTTCATATTTCCATTGATTTCATGTACACAGTGTTCAGTTTATTCTAAAATCATGTATATCCACATATATTGAAACAAACACGGAAGAGAGGATCATACCTGACAGTTCTCTAAAACCTTTATAAAGATCCGGAGTTGCATTGCTCGTCGAATCGCCCACCAATTCGCCCCCAAGTGTTCACCAAACTCTAAACAAGATTAGAGAGAAAACAGCTAGTCAATCAATCTCTAAATCAAGCATAGAATCTAGTTAATAACCCCTCTAAAGCTCCATGAGATCTGATCTCCAAAAGCTCTACTTAATTAAGAGAATTTCGAATGGAATAGTGGAGAGATTAAGGGGACAGAGAGAATTTTGTACTAACCTTAAAACAAGTAGGTGAGAGGACTTATTTATAGCCTCTCAAATCACCAACATCATGAGTTATTCTCTAGCCATGATCTCTTGCTTTTCTCTCCCTTAAACCAATCACACATTGATACATAATCATCCTCAAACACGTTTGACCGATTGGGTCAAAGTCGGCCCATGATCAATATTATTCTCTTAATAATTCAGGGCAAAATCGTTCTGAATGGTCGACCGAAATTACCAATCGGTTCAGATTTTACAGGTTCAGTCGGACCATGAGCTAGACGGTCGACTGAATGTGTAAGACAAAAAGTCCCTGGAAAATTAGATCGAACCACGTCTCACTCCGGTCGACCGTTTACTCACCAAAATTTCTCCTGGTATTTTCGGTCGACCGTTTCCCTGTACCAGTCGACTGTTTCATCACCAAGATTTCTCCTGAAAATTATGGAACCACGTACTATGGCAGGTTGACCGATCCTATTATCATGACACGTCCTGATAATTTTGGTCGACCACTCGTGCATCCAATCGACCGTTTTGACCCTGATTTTGCCTTTGTCAAATTTTGGATTTTCTTCCAACAAAATTTTATTTCTTGGGGTTTTTTAGCAAATTCATATCTCATGTAATATATTATCTTATGTAATGTTTAACTATTACATCACCATAATATATATATCTTATATGAATTTATTCATGATTCTAATTATGTCAATTTCCATGACATATTGATTTTATTGATTCAACACATGTGTCTCATTTCACATGAAACCCAACAGGTCATATGAACTCAAAATCAAGATTCTTGTTTTCCAGTTTTATGGTGTGACCTATAGAAGGATCTAATCTAGATTGGCAATAATACTAAATACTTAAATACCATAAACTATAAGCGGTATCTAGCCAAACATTATAGCTACCCCAATTAGCATAGATGTCTTGTTTCACTCGAACTAAACACGATTCATTTAGTGATGTAAGTGCACCACTTGTGTCTATCACTTGCCTCATGATATTAAGAGTATATACAAAGTAGAATTGTGTCACTTTTGTATCATATACTCATTTCTTGATCTCTCAAGTTAATTATAAATATGTAACTTAACTAAAGTCACATTGTGCACATTATAGTTTTGCTTTATCCAGTGACCCACTAATATCATCACTCAAACTAAGAGGGCACTGATATCTTTTCCAGCATAAGTCATGTTCAACCAACCATTGTCTTTATCACTATACTCATTGATAGTTTTTGACAATAATCAAATTAAACACTTCTTATGTGAAAAGATATAAATCTCATATCTTAGGATTCGCGACATAGTGAAAACATTAATGACACATAACACAAATCTATAATGTTTCACTTGTTAGGTCTATTCAATATATAAAAGCAATCATTTTCTCTTTTATATACTCGTATCGTCAAATATTTTTAGAGCTACAATAATCGATGACCAGCACAACAATCTTATCTTGGTAATTAATGTTCTACGTTAATTACCACGATTGTGAATAATTTTTTATCTATGTAAACCATTATCTTTTATACCTCTACGTTAAGGACCAAGAGTTTCTTCTTTAACACTTCAAAAAGATGAATACAATAATCAAGGGAAAAAATGGTTACACAGTCAATTTATAACAATTGACATATCAAAGTAAAACTTTTAGAACACATTCCCTTCAAAAATTCCTAATAAATCCCCAAGCTCAAATATACATTTTGTTTTGACTTCCGAACATGCCCAAACAACCACTCAAAATACATATGGGTTTGACTACGATGGGGAAGGATTACGTGAAAGAGAGAGAGACAAGATGGGTGACAGAGATGAGTCTTTGATGTTTTTAAAGACGGAGGTATTTTGGGTAGAACGGGAAACATAAGTATATTTTTCAGATAATGTTAAAGTGACTTTTTTCCAGAAGTTTTGTCACTTTGAGTATAAAGAGTCAAATTTTCCTCTGGAAACGTCGTGAGATTTAGATTTACATGGGTCACCTATTCTGGTCTGGGAACAACACCTTTTCTGGAGCCTAGTAGGCTCTCACTGGTCACTAACGTATCAATTAAATATGGTTTTGGGCTTTTGGCATTAACTTTTGGAATAGTGGAGCATCACATATTCACATGCAGGTCTGGTTTGTAGTTCCACGTGAGTTTATAGTTATTTTGCTTATTTTCTGTGTGTTTTCTAGCCTAATCTTAGATAGTTGAGCTTTTATTTCAACCCACGCCTTTGTAGTCATAAATTTAGTTTAGCTTTTCTTTTAATTCTGGGTCGAGACAGACCCATAGTAAGTTAAACTGTAAAATTAGTACTACATTTCGACTAGGTTGTGTAAGCAATCTACGATTGAATCTACAGGTTCAGAATTACCTTTGGTGGAGAGAACATGTGGCATCGGAATGGATCGGCGATCACCTCACGGAATCCTCTCGAGCACCGGTCGGTCTTCTACTCTCTTGGAGAAGAAGCACGAGTCCACAACCCAAGAGTCCACGGATTGGCTTGGTGGATGTGGAGGGACGAATGGGAGAGAGAGAGGGAGAGGTGGCGGCTAGGGTTTGGTGGGGCTAGGGTTTGCACACAAGAATCATCCATCCAATGGGAGGCTCCCCTCCTTATATAGATGGCCCCACCCTAAACCCTAATGCGCAGCCAATGAGAGTGCGCCACGTGTCAGTGCTTTGGGCAAACATCATCTTAATCCTTAGATTAATCCAATATCTCCCACTTGCACAACAACACGTCAATCAACACGTCATCTTCTTTTTGTGTCCCTGACACATATGTATATATCCCCGATACATACAATCATAAGATGGCAATGTGTCACCTCTTCATGTGTCCCCGACACATATGTATACATCTCTGATATATACAACTATTTCTCTCTTCCAAGAATGCATCCACAATACGCAAGTCTCCGATCATGTATACCTGATATAAGACCACCTGTGTCCCCGACACATGTACTCTTCCGATCATACGGACAAATGGGTCGTGCGACCGGTGATGCACCTGTAATCAGGAGTCTCAAACTAGAAACCTTACTAGAAGGCCAGAATGACAACATCCTCAAAAAAACAATAAATAAGCAGTCAAATGCACATCACAGTTCCCCAGGTTTACTCAGAAACTCACTTGACATGAACGGTATCTCGATCCCTCAGAGAGAATACCTTCTTGTCCTCAAGGTACTTGCTACTGTATCCAATATAGTTGGGCCCAGTAAATACTTTTAGTGCAGTCGAGTCAAACCTTTCCCTTCGCCCCAGACCACCATTACACTCAGAGTTGACTCCTTTCCCGAAGACGCCTCTTTAGACCGAATCTCTCATGGTCATAGATAACATCCCAAAGTAGCAACATCAACTCTTTGCTTCATGGTGTCGTCGAAGGTCACTGAGGGTAACTAATGACAATCAAGTCTTGGACTCACACAGTGAAGGAGCAGGGATCCATCCTTTCACTTCCCAATGGTCGCTCAGCACATGTTGTATGACAAACATGTTTTGGTGGATCACACTGTACACAACAGTATGTCTGTCTCTCAACACCATACAAGTCTTAGTCCAGTCGCACCCCCTCTGCGCCTGACTCGAGCTTCATCATTGTCGCCTTAGCACCAAACAGGTGCCACCTGGCACCACATGTGATGCTCGCACTTGGCTTCTATAGGTCACATGAATCGTGGGAACATTCATGTCAATCCTCACCAACATAGAGGATCTCATCTTGATTCCTAATCAAGGCGACTGTCCTATCATGAACTGCTCTGGATCTATCATACAAGATCTCCTCATGATTAGTCTCATCTCTGCTCACTATCAAAAGCGCCAGAGGCGAATGCTCGTGTGAGTGCGCATTCTTCAGCCTATTGACAGAATAATATTTTATGCTAGAACAACTACATCAACCAAACAGATATAGACGAAAGAAAAACACAATCACTCATAAAAGGAAGTTAGACATGCCAATACATCAAAGTCTGCGTAATCCTAAGGACTTCACATGACACACAAACGAGTCCTTAGCTATAGCCTTGGTAAGAGGGTCAGCTACAATAAGACTAGTAGACACATGTCTTAACACAACTTCCTTTCTCGCAATGATGTCCTTCACAAAATGATACCTAACCTGTATGTGTTTGGTCTTTCCATGATATTTAGGGTCTTTCGCATAACAAAGGGCAGCCATGCTGTCACAATGGACAACAACAGACTCATCAGATGTCTCTACTAGCTCAGTGTGTTGTAAGAACCTCCTCAACCAAACTGCCTCCTGTACTGCTGCAGAGCATGCAACATACTCTGCTTCCATAGTCGACAGGGCTATACAAGTTTGCTTCTTGCTGGACCATGAGATGGCCCCATTAGCCAGCAAGAAAGCCTAACCAGAGGTACACTTCCTTTCATCAATGTCTCCAGCCCAATCGGCATCACTATAGCCAATCAGGTGGAGGTCTGATGCTTGGTAACACAGCATGTAGTTACTCTTTCCTCTGAGGTATCTCATGATTCTCTTGACTGCCTTCCAGTGCTCCATGCTTGGGTTGGACTGGTATCGACTCACCATGCCCACAACATAACAAATGTCTGGCCTAGTACACATCATAGCGTACATAAGGCTTCCCACAGCATTGGAGTATGGAACCTTGCTCATTTTGGCCTTCTCTTCAGGAGTCTCAGGATGCTTATCAAGGCTCAAGTGCAAACCCTTCTCAACAGGAGTGTCGATTGGTTTGCATTTGTCCATACAGTATTTCTTCAAGATGTTGTTAATGTAAGTCTCTTGAGACAATCCCAGAAGTCTCTTGGACCTATATCTAACAATCTTGACACCAAGGACGTAGCTAGCTTCACCCATGTCCTTCATATCAAACGTGGAGGACAACCACTCTTTAGTGGATTTCAGCAACTCTTTGCTATTGCCAGCCATGAGTATGTCATCAACATACAAGGTCAGAATGACAAATTTACCATTGGATCTCTTAACGTACACACAGTGATCTTCCTCAAGCATAGAGAACGCATTCGCTGATATAGCTTGATGGAAGCGAATGTTCCACTGTCTAGACGCTTGTTCTAAGCCATACAAGGACTTATTGAGCTTGCACACTTTGCGCTCTTGTCCTTTGGCTTCAAAACCTTGAGGTTGAGCCATATAGATCTCCTCCTCAAGTTCTCCATTGAGAAAAACAGTCTTTACATCCATTTGGTAAAGCTCTAAGTCCATCTGAGCTACAATAGCTAGCAGAAGGCGGATGGAGGCAAACCTAACCACGGGTGAAAAGGTTTCCTCAAAATCCACGCCTTCTCTTTGGGTGTAGCCTTTGGCTACCAGTCTAGCCTTGAATCTATCAATAGATCCATCCGCCTTCCTCTTAATCTTGAGAATCCACTTGGCCCCAATGGCCTTTCGGTTCGGCGGTAAGTCGACCAAGTCCCAGACTCGATTAACTTTCATCGACTCCATCTCTTCCTTTATAGCTTCTAACCACTCTTTAGCATTTGGCCCTTCCAGAGCCTCTTTCAAGGTCTCTGGTTCTTGCTCATCGATTACTGTCATCCCAGATGATTCATAATCAATTTCTTCTTGAGCTATTATGAGGGCCTCTTCCTCTAAGCGAAATCGCCTGCGAGGAATGAGTCCGCGTTTACTTCGACGCAGATGGGTATCTGATGGCTCATCCTCCGTGAGAGCAATCGGATCCTCAGCATTGCTGCTCCCACAAGGATTGACTGGTGGAACCTCATGTTCAACTTCCAGATCCTGCTCCCGTGGAGTGGCAATGTCCTCATCTTGTCGCTCAAAGAAGTCCACTGACTCTTTGATAGCTCCAGTAAGGGTTGAAAAATCATTTTCCAAGAATGTGGCATCCCTAGACTCCAGTTTCATCCTTCTTTCATTCTCGTCTAACCCGATAAAAACATAACCTTTGGAGAGATCACTGTATTTTACAAAGATACACGTTTTCCTTCTAGGTCCTAGTTTTCCATATCGGTGACTAGCAGAATGAATGTATGCCGCGCATCCCCAAGGACGCAGCAGACTAAAATCAGGCTTCCGTCCTGTCCATAACTCATATGGAGTTGAGGGAACCGATTTTGTTGGAACTCTATTGAGGATATAGGCAGCAGTCATTAGAGCATCTCCCCAAAACGAAATTGGTAAGCTCGCATGCGCCATCATGGATCTAACCATGTCTAGCAATGTTCTATTCCTTCTCTCGGCAACACCATTTTGCTGAGGAGTATAAGGCATAGTGAGTTGTCTAGATATCCCATTTTCATCACATAACTCTTTGAACATTATGGAGAGATATTCACCACCTCTATCCGTTCTAGGACTTTTTATTTTATTATCCAACTGATTCTCAACTAAGCTCATGAATTTCTTAAAACATTCTAGAGCTTCTGACTTGTGAGAAATAAGATAAATATGACCATATCTAGTGAAGTCATCAATGCATGTGATGAAGTAACTTTGTCCATGTCTAGTACGCACATTCAAGGGTCCACAAATATCTGAGTGAATTAGTTCTAAAGGAGAAGTAGCCCTAATGGCTTTTCCGAACGGTTTTCTAGTTGTCTTTCCAGCTAGACAAGATTCACAGCTCAGCAATTCAAATCTGGAGCATTCTCCTAATACCCCCTCCTTTGCCAACCTATTCATCCGGTCAACACCAATGTGACCTAGTCTAGCATGCCACATAACTGAATCATTATTCATGGAACTTTGGCTCATAAAGGCACTAGTATTACGATTGAAATCATAAATTGCGTCCAACACAATAAAATCGTCTGAAAGGAAAGCATGTCCATAATAAATGTTAGAAAGGTATAAACCCATATCATTGTTCTCAAAAACAACTTTAAAACCATGTCTCATCAAAACAACAACAGAAATAATATTTCGTCGTATAGCTGGTGCATACAACACGTCGCGAAGTAATAGGATTCGGCCACTTCGCAAAGCCACTTTGCATGTGCCAACTCCAAGAACTTCAATGCTAGTGTTGTTTGCCATGTTTATTGATGAGAATTAAATTTATACCGCAAGTGCACGGCGTCAATGAAGACGTGGCAAATACGGGTCGAACACAAGGAGGTAGTGATTTGTTATTTTCGTGATTTTCGATTAAGGGAAAGAAGGAGAGAAGAATAAATTGGGTTTTTGGAATTTTTGATTTAATTATCTAAGGCAAGAAACAAGAACAAATAAAACTAAAACAAGAACAAAGAGGTGAATTCCGTCGGGTGGAGGTTTTAGATTTAAGGTTTAGATTAGAGAATTCAGAAACTTATAATAAATCATGTTAGTTATGAAGCATTACATGATAAATGATTTAACATAAACTCAAGTAATCAAAATATACTAATCACGAAATTAAAATAATAACATTTATTCAACTTCTCTTCACCCTAAATCCATCACCTCCACCCTTTGGAAAGAGTTAGAAACTCATAGAGAGAGGAAGAAGGGGTCCTAGAGGCATTACAAAAGAAAAGTAAAAAACAAGAAATAAAAGACAGAATTTTATTACTAAAGTAAAGACTACAAATAAAAACAATAACTAAAAACTAGGTCTAAGGCCAAGGACCTTTCTAACATCGTTCTCGGGGCTATTTATAGTTGTTACAAGAGACCTAAGTATAGAATTGGAGAATACACGTGTCCAGACACGACTGGACAAAAATTGAGCACACGGATCGCCTCTGGTGCGGCGGAAACGCCGCACATCAATTGTAATTTGCGGCAGAAACGCCGCATATATTGCTCTGATTTTGTCCGGATTTTGGTTGAATGTTTATGGTATGATTTGATCCTCCTTTGCGCGTTTGGATTGATTCTTTCCATTCTTTTGAGCTCCGGATTAATTCCTTCATATATTTGGAGATCCACATTGATTTTTCTTTAGATTTTCTCCAAGATAATAAAAGCTACTCGTGAATTGCAATTAGGTCCTTGACTTTTTGCAATTAAGTCCCTGACTACTTTTGTGCTTATGTCCTTGTTCTTTTTGCAATTAGGACTTGAATGCTTTTATGCCTGGATACATTTCCATTTGAAACCCGATAATCTTGAACTTGGTCTTTATGATAGAAATGAGTCTGTTGCACGCGTTTTTGCTCGGGATGTGGGTAATTTGCATTCAGGTCCCTGTAATCTCTAAATAGGACTAAACACATACCTTAGTAGCATTTATTGATATAAAATTAATCTAAATGAAAGACATATGATGCAATGTATGCAATGCATCATTTATTCGCCTCCCACTTGGAACACGGCGATATTCCACGAAGGCAGAACGATTCTTTGTTACGTGGTCCGTGGCACATGAATCCACAATCCACACAGGAGAATGATCAGTGAGCATCACAGAACTAGTCACGTTACAATTCGAGGGATTACACACAGTAATTACCTTTTGCTCAGTGCACTCACGAGCAAAATGTCCAGTCTTTCGGCAGCTAAAACAAGTCACATTAGACTTATCTTTCCCACCTCTGGATCCTCGAGGTCGTTTCTTTCCAGCTTTATTTTCTGCTTTGTTTGCATTTGCACCCTTCTTGCCTTTAAAACCCTGAGCTCGATCTCTTTTGCACTTAAAACCTGCACTCCTCCGAGGAGCGCCAGCTTCAGCAGCAAACACTTCAGTTAGAGGGGCTTCCGCAAGCATGCGGTCCTCCTCCAGCTCTAAGTGTTTTGCGACATGGTCAAATGTCCTGATGTCATCAGCATGAGTCAGATGGACCTTCATATGCTCCCAACTCTTCGAAGGCAATGATCTGATGAGAGCAGACACTTGCTCCTCATCGGTCTTACCACGACCGGCAGCACTCAGCTCGCTAATCATTGTGTGACCTTGGCGCATTTTATACCCATCAAACATTAGCCCAATCTAACGGGCCCTTGTGACGTAGGTCACTCCGTACTGAAACTTCACAGCTTCCCACAAGACCTTTGCAGTTCGAAACTTTTCGAACCGCCGCAACAGATCGTCCCTCATTGAAGTTAGAATTGTGATTCGAGCAATTCGGTCTTTCTTTTTCCATGCATTATAAACATCCAAGTTTTTGCGATGTTGCGCAGTATTCCCCTCCTCAGGGGGAGACATAAATTGGTTTATGTTTTCTAACATGTCCTGATCCTCTAAGAGATACTCAATTTTACGATGCCACAGATCGTAATTTCTTTCATTGAGTTTATCTCCTCGAGTCAGATCAGCGACAATGCTTTTGGAAGAAGCCATAAAGAATCTAGGACAATCAAAAATACATAGCAATACATGAGTTCTAGCATAAAATATAAAGAGCTACAATAGTCATAAAAAAAATAAACTGACTTAATAGTTATAGCATTCAGACCAAAAGAAAACATAAAGCATTCGATGAAATCCTCATGCAATAGTTAATAAAGCCATTTTACTAATCTAGATATTGAGCTCCATCATGATTTAATGACCCAAAAAAACATTTTAAATCATGGCAAATCAGCAAAAAAAATATTTGCCGCTGGTTGCAAGGTGGTTCACACAAAACACTTCTACCTTGCAACTCCCACTAGGCATGCGAGTTCCCAAAAAATGGTTTTCAAAAAAAACAATCAACATCACACAGATATGATTACTACATTACTTCCATATCGAGCTAATGATCCCCATTAGGGATTTAGCCTCGTCGACGGGAACCTGCATGAGTCTTATAGCAATAATATCGCAATAATAAAAAATAAGGGAACCCCTCATCTCCTTAGGGCAATAAACAGTCCACAATCCATAATTATGACAGTTCATTAATATTACAGTACATAAATATTACAGCCCATTGCGATAACTATTGCAAATGGAAATAAATGAATGAAATTACGCTCATCTCTCAATAAGGCAGTAAATAAAATTAGCAATCATTCATTCCATACGAGCTCAATCTTTCCATACGTTAGCACAATCCGGCGTATGAAAAAAAATACCATAAAGTGTGCACCTCATTCAAACAATAAGGAAGTAATGCATAAGGAAACAATGCATGAATGGTGCACGAAAATAGGCAAAAAAACGTTTTAGGTAATGACAACCAATCTCCACAATAATCATTCTCAAAACAGAATTTTTTTCTTCTTTCCCTAATCAATATAATCATGATAGCACAAAATTATCCTACTTTGATTAGGAAAGAAAAATTTGAAATTATATGGTGGAGAGCAACACGTATTTTTGCATCAAAGGAAAGCATCCAAACATATTTTTAAGGCAATAAAATTCCAGCCCATAATATCTCCAAATGTTTTTCAGAATTATCCAATCTTTCCATAATCAATATAAGCAAGCAATCAACAATAATTATGCTACTTGTAATGGAAAGAAAAATTCGAAATTCTTTGGTGGATGGCATCACATATAGGCACATTTGATGAAAAGGAAATATTTCAAATGAAATACATGCAATCATTCCAAAAGAAATCCGAAAATCCTTAATGAGATTAACATATATGTGCATTCAATCATAAAGGAAATATTTCAAATGAAATGAATGCTCTCATTCCAAAAATCCGAAATATACAATATGGTAACTCAATATTCATGTATGTGCATGATTTTTGCAATTAACATCTAATCCTAGATGCATGCACATGTGATTTAAAAATTACATATACATGAATAAGGCAACAAAGCATCTAACCTTAGATGTATGTACAAGAGTTTTTTTTAAAAAATTGCACAATCAAATCATACCATCCCAAATGTAAGATCACATTATATGATACATGCAATAATTAACTCTTGTAAAATTATCATCATATTTCAAACAACATATATGCGCATATAATCAAGAACAAACAAACTCTAGCCGCAAGCTTTAAGGATGAAAGAAATATGCGCATTAAACATAGATTAACATGTAACCCTAGGTACACGCATAAAGTGACATCTAAGCTATGCGCAAGAATGAAATATTGATGAAACTTGTAATACAATTCACATGTAATGAAATGAATCAAAAAACATGCGCAAGGGTGAGAAAAATGCCATCAAACCCTAGGCGCATGATGAAGAGAAAAAACTACACATGTATGCGATTTCTCTCAAAAGCTACCGAAATTATTTCAACATATATGAAATAAGAAAGTGCTCAAAAAATTCGGAGGTGACCAAGATGGCTCTGGTACCAATGTAAGCAATCTACGATTGAATCTACAGGTTCAGAATTACCTTTGGTGGAGAGAACCTGTGGCAGCGGAATGGATCGGCGATCACCTCACCGAATCCTCTCGAGCACCGGTCGGTCTTATACTCTCTTGGAGAAGAAGCACGAGTCCACAACCCAAGAGTCCACGGATTTGGCTTGGTGGATGTGGAGGGACGAATGGGAGAGAGACGGAGAGGTGGCGGCTAGGGTTTGGTGGGGCTAGGGTTTGCACACAAGAATCATCCATCCAATGGGAGGCTCCCCTCCTTATATAGATGGCCCCACCCTAAACCCTAATGCACAGCCAATGAGAGTGTGTCACGTGTCAGTGCTTTGGGCAAACATTATCTTAATCCTTAGATTAATCCAATAGGTTTTGTATTTACATTTTCGTGTATTTTAACTTGAATACCTGAATAATCATGTCATCGTTTTATTTCAGACCGAGAATCTTAACCTGACATGTAGTTTCATATTCCATTTCCAAGAACATTGAGAATGTTCAGTTCCAACGCTGCTGCTAGTGATAGGAAATCAGATATTACTCCATTATGTTTATAGCTCTAAGTATCAATCAATATCAGAATTTTCAAAGCGTTAAGTACAAAAAGTTTGATGTCATCATATATTTCAAAAGTGAACCCTTATAAAAATGAAAAATATAAATGGGAGAAAAAAGGACTAAAACTACAAAACACCCAAATCCCACTTTCACATGTCGTGGCCTTACGAAAACCGCATTTTATTGGGAAAATGACCCAAATTCCACTCCTCTACGAAAAATTATATATTATGATTTGGATGTTGAGTTTTATTTAGGGTGTGATTGGTATATAAGAAGTTGCGTGAAATATAGAACTTTACTTTCATTACTTTCCATTATTTTATAGTGGAAGTTTGGGAAGTGACCACTCTAAGTACATATTTTTAAACTTTGGAAGTCTTTCTGGAACTTCTGATCCATAACTTTTAAAGTTCCTCAGATCATCTATCACCCGTTGGAAGTGAAGTTACCACTTCCTGGAAGTTCTCTAAAGTACTAATCATACCCTAGGATTGTCAGTAATGGTTTGAACATGAGTTTGCTCGGGTTTAGCAAGGTAAGAGCTCGATCAAAGTTCAAGTTCAATTTTAAATGAACCACGCTCAAACTAGGAATTAAGCTCGTTTAACTTAAGAAGTCAAACTCAATCATAATGCGCTCGTTTGTTAAAAGCCCGATAGCTCATTTGTGCAATGATGAATATATAGTTAATTATATGTAACCTTCTTCGTACATGTGCAACTATAACCTTATGATTTACTAATACTAAATGTAAACCAACATAATAATTTGGACAGCTTAAATATACTAACAATCCTTACAAATAATTAACAAAACTTTACTCTCCGATTGATTGGAGCGATTGATTGCTAGATTTAGGATCAAAACGCTACTAAGGAGGGACTGTCCCATAAAAGATAAGGTGGGGGATTTCATCACCCTTTCCTTGGCCCCAAAAATCTCTCGTAATCAAGCCTTAACTAAAAGCAAGTAGACATTGGCCCTAGGATTTTGGACGCACTAGGAGAGTAATCTAGTTGAGACCGCCATGACCTGATCAGCGTTGCCTACCTTGTCGATAGTAGGAGCACTAGTGCAGAAAAGTCCATATACGTCGGATATACAGGGGTATAGACGTCGGATTTAGACGGTCCAAGTACCCGACGTCTATTTTCCCGTCGTCTATTCCTTATTGTATAGACGTCGGCTATATACGACCGACGTCTATACAGTGTATAAACGTCGGCTATATACGACCGACGTCTATTATATGTTAATTAACAAAAAAATACATTGGAACGTATATCGGGCATTCTGCACTCACATTAATCAAGCCCAAGCTGCCCAAGTGCCCCAAGTGCCAATCTTTTGACAAATAACCACGAATATCAAGCTCATCATAACCAGGTGCTCCAAGTCGTTCGCGTTCAGCAGTAAAGGAGTGGTGGAGTACATCAACCACACTAACAAAAATAAATTCTCCGATGTGGGACTAAAGTATTACACCCAATAGACGTCGGATATTTATATTGACCGACGTCTATTCATACAGCACGACCTATAGACGTCGGTCATGTTATACATCCGACGTCTATACATTGAAATAACAATAATTAATAAAAAATACGCCCTATAGACGTCGGCTACCATATACAACCGACGTCTATACATGAGTTAATAGTAAAAAAAAGACGTTGCAACCATTTGAAGCCCAAGTTGCCCAAGTGCCCCAAGTGCCAATCTTTTGACCATTAAATATATATATGTATCTCACTTGCATTTTGTAATGTGGTACCAAACTACCATTTAGAAGTAAAGGAGTAGTTGAGTACTTCAACTCCACCAATAAAAAACTTTCTCCAATGTGGGACTAAACATGTCACCATACACACACATGTGTACAACACACATGTGATAGTTATAATGATGTAACTATTATTACACAAAATAATCCCCATAAATTATTACACAAAATAAATCCCAAAAAATTACGTTATTTCTTATACAAAATAAATCCCAAAAAAATGTGTTAATTCTTACACGAAATAAATCCCAAAAAAATGTGTTATTTCTGATACAAAATAATCCACATAAATTCTTATACGAAATAAATCCAAAAAAATAAACAAAAAATATTTTCTTCTTTTAGGAGGTATAGACGTCGGTTATACTAAACAACCGACGTTTATACAAACCTATAGACGTCGGATGTCCAAACATCCGACGTCTATACCAATAGACGTCAGATGTTTTTATATCCGACGTCTATTTGGTGACGTCTATTGAGCATTCTGCACTAGTGGAGGGACTGGATCTCCGGATCTGGTATCACTTGCTGGGCATTGTGGTCCTCGTTGTAGGGAGGTGAGGCGTGTCGAGGCTAGTGACCTCGAAGTTAGGCGTCGTCTAGCTATAAGGACCCATTGCCTTACATTGTTTGAGACGTGCTTGCTAGATTAGGCTTCTACCTGATCCCATTACCCACGCTAGATTTTGGGATTCTTCCCTTCTCCTCTGAGTCATCTTCTTCTCACCTACTTCTACGTTCTAGTCTCCTCCCCTTTACACTCTCTGGTAGCGTTTTAGGGTCGAGTCGAGCACTTTTTGCGAGTTTAGCCTCATGGTGGTGAGAGTGGTCGACTCGAGAGTTTTTGTTGAGATGGATGGTTACATGAGAGACCATCCATGTCATTGTTGGGACTAGGACAATTCTTCTTGGTATTCCGAACCCATGCAACCTGGGGTGGCTCAGACTAACACCCCGTATGGTTGGGACAATCTTAATTGTGACTGAGCAATCCTCATATTAGGGTAGTATGAGAGAGGCACCGACTACTAGACCATCATCTAGTTACGTCGGATCATACATTGGTCATCAAACTGAGACATTGCAACAAACTTTGGCCTCTTTCATGCATGCGGTAGACGACATGAGTGCACCGGTGGCTCCAGTAGCCGTACCGTGCGATTGTTGTGGGTTGAGTGGTCATGTTATCGGGGAATGTCCTTATGTTCCCCCAGAGCCTGAGTATGAGCATACATTTTCCCAAAATGCTCAATATGACCATTACACATTCACGTACAACCAGAGAGGGATGGATTCGTGGGGTGACAATTCTTATTCAAATTCTTATACTTAATTTTCACCCCAGTATCCTCCTCCGAATACCCAGAATTCTACCAACACCCCACTTCAAATCATTGGACTCATTCTCAGCCCATCAACACCCAACCCCAAAATTTCCCAAGCTCTGACTTGGACCTCATAGTCGATCGCATACCAGATTCCTTGAAACAAACTTTCCTTATGTTCATGGAAACCACTCAACAGTCCGTACAAAATATGGCACTGCAAGTGAGTTAAATGACGCAGCAATTACGTGAACGTGAGGATAGTAACTTTTCTTTTCAACATGGGGACATCTTTTGATATAGAACCACCACCACATCCACAAATTCAAAGCACAATCTTTCAAAGTCAAACTCCTAGTCAGTCCGAGGGACTTGGGGTTTCAATTCACGATCACTTGGTGGAGGATTCGATTCCAATTAAGAAAAACATAGACCAATTTCATTATGAGTCGGCACATGATTGTGCCTTATCTTTTTGTCCCGTAACCCTTGAGCCACATGATCTTCATGTTGTGACTCTTACGGACTCACCTCTGGTGGAGCAAGAGCTCCCTAGTACCCTCAATTTCAAACAACCTGGTGAGAGTTTGTCTGTCACTATTGTTCCTGGTCATCTTGGAAATGATGGAACATCAAACAACTACATTGCTAATGAGGGTATTAGGAGTTCCTTGGAGGATACCTTGGGTAAGAGACCCACTTTTTGTTCGCCTGGTGAGTCGGACATGCCTAACGAGGTTCTTGACCTCGTTCCAACCTACCAGCCTGTTGGTTGGAGAGTTTGGATTGACGATCATAACTTCAGCACCGTAACGGGAGAAACTCTTCTTCCGTTGCCCCATATTTCCCAAACTCTTGAGAGGTTCAAGCTCTTTCAGTTTGATCCTTTGAATGAGACGCCTTTGCGTCCAATTCATGAACCTCTCCTTTCATCTGGTGCTCTTTGTGAGGGGGGCCCAAACATGAGTATTCTGGCCCCGCGTTGTGTCATGTTCCTTTTCCAAGCACATTGACCCACTTTTGAGGTTCCCATTTGATGTCTTTTGACAAATGAAGATGGGAACTTATGGTTGTACATAGTTATATTCAAAAAAAAGTACAATAAAAGACTCCTTCAGTGAGCATCGATTGTTGTGGGCTCCAACCCTTGAGTATTTGGGCCCCATTTCGTTCACGTATTTGTATCTCTTCTTTAGCATCTCACAGGTTTTGAGGGAATTCGGGTTTTTGTCCATCAACATAACCTTGAACTTCCCTTTGTACTTCACGTTGGTGAGATCTTTCCTTTTTCATGCATAAATCCATGTAGTGTCTTGCTCACATTCATTGAGGACAATGCATGAAGTAGGTGTGGGGGGTGTTTTATGTGTGTACATAGTCGAGTCTTTTTCCTTTGATTTTATTTTCTTTTGTGTGTATTGATAGCGTCATGTTAGTGTGCTGCATTTAATATCGATATATCTGCTTGCCATGATCCTTGGGTGACTTGTCTTCTTTTGCTTGCCTAGTGCTTTAAAATTTTCACATTTCTTTCAAAAACTTCATGTGTTTGCGAAAGAAAATGTTTTATGGATTTTACGTGTGTTCAGCACGTGCAAAACCGTTGAGATGCAAAGTAAAAAGAAAGCTCCCAAAATTGTCTTGAACTTGATGCATTATGATATCTAGTACAATGGCTTTAGGATTTATCTAGTCATTAGGATGCACCCCAGTTTTCCTTCAGGGGGTGAGTAATCATAGGGTTTCAGTACTCAAACATTTAAAGAAGTCCACCCCGAACCTAGTGAGTCAATAATTCGTGTCTGTTAAGTTAAAGGAGTTTGTTGTAGTCAAGGAATCTTTAAATCTTGTTGTGAGACATTAAGTGTAGGGGTTTTGGTTCATGTCTAGATATGAAATAAGTGAGTATGGGTTTTGGTTCATGTCTCGATAAGAAATAAGTGAGTAGGTGTTCTCACTTCTCGCACGGCTCCTATCACTCGGGAAAGTAGGTCTGAGGGGACTTTGTGCCTGGTGCTTTCGAGTCATCTGACTTGGGATGCGCCGACCGAACTCTCGTTACACGGGTGGTTGGGATTGCCCTATGTGGAGATTTGGGGAAAGGTGTACGTGATAGTGTAAGTCCTCATGGGCAATGATGTACGAAACCTGACCCTGGGAGAATGAAGCTCCAACTAATAAAAAGAAGAAAAAAAGAAAAAAAATGCAAATAAGAACCTTAATGGACGTTACACTTTGTATCACTTGACGATGTTGAGGTTGTCCATGTCTTTCACGTAATCCCTTATTTAACTTGCACGAATGGTTCATTAGGCTAGGTGTGTGGACTGATTACCTATATAGAGTCGGCCCGTAGGATTACCGAGTCCAATGATCGATAAAGAGTCCATCGAGTCGAGTGTCTACATTGAATAAATGCATCTTGTTCGGATTTTGTTGGTATATCCGCTGAAAACCCTCAGGAGACAACACTCCTCCTCATTGGCAACAAGGAGGTTTAACGGCTTGTTGCACGTGCTAAGTGCAACCGTGATTCCTACGAAAGTGAGTTAGGATTTCTTGTTTCTCGTTTGTTTTTCTCTTTCTTTGTTTTGCTCGGGACTAGCAAAAACTTAGGTGTGGGGGTATTTGATTGACATCATTTCATGCTTATATGTGTATCTTATATCCATTATCTTACACCTAGGCAATGCTACGTGACGAGTTTTATGTTTGAATTTCAGAAATAAAGAAGTTTGATGAGAAAAGGCATGAAAGGACCTAAAAGATAGGAAAAATGACTGAATTGTGAGACCTGGGGACTAAGATGAAAGGGAGAAGGACCTGAATGTAAGACCGAAGGACCAAAAGCAAAATAGAAAACTCCACACCATCATGGGGAGTATTTTGACAATTCTATTTGGGTCGGAGCTCCAACTAGCGAAGTAGATGCATCTAAGACCAACAAATACATCAAGAAAGCGCAGAATAAAAACCATATGGATCCGGATCCTGTAGACTGCCAATTGGCGGTCCGGATCTCTCCGGATCTGCTATGATTGCGCGTGCACATTTATTAGTATTTGTCTAGGCTATGTTTGTTATTTGTTTAGTCCCATACCGGGGGATTGTCCCGGATTACCTTTTTCTATGACATAAATAGAACTCTTCACCTTCTATTGTAAACTACCCATTGCTTGGTGGAATTCTCTCTACTTGGAGTGAGCCTTGAAGTAAAAACTCAAGTTGGAGAAGAATGCTACCTTCAAAGTGAGTCTTTGTTAATAAAATAATTGTTCTTAGTTTCTTTTAATCTTGTCTTTTGATTCTTGCATGTTTCTTTAGTTTATGTTCCTTTCAATTAGCTTCTTTAATATTCCTTTCTTGCTTAGTTGAATTTTTTTCAGTATAATGGTTCATTTTGTTAATGTAGTTAGTTTAATTTTGAGTGAGTAGTTCCATCCCCTTTGGGGTGGAGTAGAGGTATGTACATGTTATGTAGATGGTATGAATGCTAGATATTATTGTTTGTGAGAGATATTAGTATGCTTGCTTGAATTAATAAGAACTTTACTTGATGGTTTCTGCCATAGTTAGGTACACTCCATGCTCGCTATGTTCTTAATAACAACCTTGCATTGCTCATATTAATCACCTAGGTTAGTGTTGTAAATGATAGGTCTTGTCATTAGGTACTTCTTATGCATTAACAAACACTAACTAAACTTGAGCTTCTTGTTTGCATTCACCACCACACTTATTTCATGTGCACACACACTCTACCCCTTAGGGGTTTTCCATTCCTGAGTTTTATCTTCCTTTAGTAGTTGCTTAGTTTAGTTTGTTTTGTGGTTTCATTTCATCCTTTCTAGTTTACTAGTTTAGATTAGTGTAGTTTAGTGTAACCTATCCTTTCTCCTTTCTTTTCCACTCGCCTTCGAACAAACCAAAAGTCGACACACCTCCCTGTGGATCGAGCCGTATTTGCCACTGCTTCAACGTGGCCGTGCACTTGCGGTTTAAATAAAATGAATCAATCAGGTTCAGTCCACACCGGTGCCTTAATTATGGGAGCTGAAGTCAAGTCTTTCTTCAAGGTCAAAAAGGCATGGTGGCAATCCAGTGTGAACTCAAAAATGGCATCCTTAGCCAACAAGGCAGTGAGAGGTCGAGCAATTTTGCTAAAATCCCAAATGAACCGCCGATAGAATCCAGCATGCCCCAAAAAGGTGCGGATATCCTTAATATTACGTGGTGGTGGGAGATTAGCAATAAGACCCACTTTGGCGGGATTGACCTCAATTCCCCTACTTGAGACCACATCTCCAAGTACAATCCCTCGCTTCACCATGAAGTGACATTTCTCCCAATTGAGAGTGAGGTTCTTCTCACGGCATCGCTTGAGGACAAGGCTCAAGTGACGAAGGCACTCATCAAAGGAAGCGCCAAATATGGAAAAGTCGTCCATGAAATCTCAAGGAAATGCTCTACCATATCGGAGAAGATGCTGATCATACACCTTTGAAACGTTTCCGGCCCATTACATAACCCAAAGGGCATGCGACGGTAGACAAACGTGCCAAAGGGACAAGTAAATGTGGTTTTCTCTTGATCCTCGGGGGCGATGGGAATTTGGTTGTAACCGGAGTATCCATCAAGAAAACAATAATACTCATGTCCGGCAAACCTTTCCAACATCTGATCAATGAATGGCAACGGGAAATGATCTTTCCGCGTTGCCACATTGAGCTTGCGATAATCAACGCAAACTCGCCAGCCAGTTTGCAGGCGTGTCGGGATAAGCTCATTATGCTCATTTTCCACAACCGTCACGCCTGACTTCTTGGGAACCACATGGACAGGACTCACCCACGAACTATCATAGATAGGATAGATTATGCCATGATCCAAGCACTTCAGAACCTCCTTTCGGACGGCTTCTTTCAGTACATGATTCAATCTTCGTTGTGGGTCCCTGCGTGGCCTAGAATCCTCTTCCATGTGGATCCGATGCTGAACAATACCAGGGTTAATTCCCTTGATATCCTTCAAGGACCACCCGATCGCCTCTTTGTTTTCAAAGAGTACTCTTTTGAGGGCAACCTCTTGATCTTGTGCAAGATCACAAGCAATAATGAGTGGCAAGGTCTCATTATCCCCTAAAAAGATGTACTTTAGGTTATCGGGGAGCGGTTTAAGCTAGACTAGAGGTGGGTCCTTGTCGGATTCAGAGTTACTTTCAAGTGGCTCAAGGACCACGGGGTAAGAGGAGCAAGCACCCAAATGTACCTCCTCGTCCAGAGATACGCTGGCGGATTCCTCAAGATCCTCTTCACAAGCAACCTGGTCATTAGGCACCTCAATAATATGTCGATGTGAGTCGAACATGCCAAATGACTCGGGCTCATCCGTGTCCTGGATGAAATTGTCTCCGACAGTGTCGTCGAAGAGCCTGGGTTGCTTACCAAGAGTAAAGATGTTGAAATCCGTCGTGAGGTTTCCAAAAGACAACTTCGTCAAGCCATTGCGACAATTGATCAATGTATTAGATGTCGCAAGAAATGGCCTCCCAAGTATCACAGGAATTTGTCCTTGTGGGTTGGACACGGGTTCAGTATCCAAGATGATGAAATCAACTGGAAATACGAACTCACCCACTTTGATAAGGACATCCTCCACACTCCCTCCAAAAATTACCTAACTTATATATATATCATTAATTTAAAGAATAGTTATATATAATACAGATACGGATACGAATACGGATGTTGTACTACGGATATTGGATCCCGGATCGGATATTATACGGATCAGATGTACCAATAACCATATCCTCTCCACGACTATACGGATCGGATACGAATATGATCTTACGGATATTTTTTCTCGGATCGAATGTCCAAATTCGAATACGGATACGGATGGATGCTTAGATATTTGAATATCCACTTACACCTCTACCCATAGATTAGTTGATTGCACCCCATGAGTGTAATTTAGAAAGAAAATTTTGACTTTCTAAGCTTCAAGTAGGGTTGTACAAAAATCGGTCTGGTTTTTTGGACCGGTCGGTTCGGGTTCGGTCTAGACCGGAACCAACTGGTCCGGGTTCTGGTCCGGACCCAATCGAAAATCCGAACCCGGTCCGGTTTTTGTTTTTGTTTTTAATTTTTGAGGTAAAATCTCGGTCTTTGACAGGACCGGACCGAATCCAACCGGTCTGGTCCGGTCTCCGGCCGAACCTATTCGGTCTGGAACCCGGAAAAAAATCCAGTTCGGTCCGGTCTGGACCTGATGCACACCCCTAGCTTCAAGTGACCCAACTTCTCGAAAAAATACTTCATTTTGACGCTCTCTGAAAAATATGCTTATCTTTACAGTTCTCCTCAAATTACTCATGCCTACACCGTGTGGGATCATTCCCTTCCAATCATTTTTTCTATCTTTCTTTCTCTCTCTGCATTTCAGCCACCAAAAATCGTACAGTGACGGTTCATATCGAGCGCATCGAGTTTAGAGTTCTCCACACCGAAACGATTCGAATTTTGTTCGTTATAAAACTTCCTCAAAAATTGTACGATGAAAAATCATGTTTTTTCAAAAAAATCTAAATTATGGAGGATATATCGTGTACACATTGAGGCCATCGAACTCATCGAGTTTACTGTTCTCCACACTGAAACGATTTGAAGTCCGTTCATCATAAAACGTCCTCAAAATCGTATGGTGAAAAGTCGTGTTTTTAAAAAAATGTAAGTTATCGATGTCATATCGCACACATATCGAACGCATCGAACCCATCGAGTTTACACTTCTCCACACTCAAACGATTCAAATTCCGTTCGTCATACGACGCCCTCAAAAATCGAGCACATTCAATCGAGCTCCATCGAACAACTATCGAGCTCCATCGAGCATATCAAAAACAAACTCAACATTAAATTAAAACAAACTCAACAAACTATTGTCGGAGCTTTATCGAGCTCACCTGTAAAAAGAATCGAGTCTATTGAGTACAACAATCGAGTTCCTATCGAACTCATATCGTGCCCATCGAGATTCGTCAGAAACACAGAAAATAGGTCTGACTTCCATCGATTCAATCCACTCCAGAAAACACTCAATTTAATCATATCGAGCTCACATGCAAAAGTCATCAAACACAACAATCGCGTTCCTATCGAACTCATATAAAGCCGATTGAGTTTTGTTGGAAACAAAGATAACGTCTGTTTTTGGTATCGAAACTGTTAAAATTGGAGGATTTCGTGTCCCTATGTATGTGTATATTTTAAAATTTTAATACATGTGATTGATACATTTTAATTAACCGCAAGTGCACGACCACGTTGAAGCGGTGACAAATACGGGTCGATCCACAAGGAGGTGTGTCGACTTTTGATTTGTGCGAAGGCGAGTGGGAAAGAAATGAGAGAAAGATTGATTACATTAAGCTACGCTAATCTAAACTAGTAAACTAGAAAAGATGAAATGAAATCACAAAACAAACTAAACTAAGCAACTAATGATGGAAGATAGAACTCACGAATGGAAACCCCCTAAGGGGTGGAGTGTGTGTGCACATGAAATAAGTGGGGTGGTGAATGCGTACAAGAAGCTCAAGTTTAGTTAGTGTTTGTTAATGCATAAGAAGTACCTAATGGCAAGACCTATCATTTACAACACTAACCTAGGTGATTAATATGAGCATGGCAAGGTTGTTATTAAGAACATAACGAGCATGGAATGTACCTAACTATGGCAGAAACCATCAAGTAAGGTTCTTATTAATTCAAACAAGCATACTAATATCTCTCACAAACAATAATATCTAGCATTTATACCATCTACATAACATGTACACACATCTACTCCACCCCCAAAGGGGATGGAACTACTCACACATATTTAAATTAACATTTATACTAAGGAAGAGAAGACATGCTTAAACTAATTATAGAAAGACTAAACAACAAGTTAACTAAAAGACATAAAACCAAACAAACATGCAAGCATATTAAAGGAAATTAAACTAAGCAAGAAACAACATACTAATGGAAAACATTTATTTATTACTCACTCAAATACAAGTAGCCTCTTTCTCCACCAGAGTTTTGCTTCAAGGCTTCACTCTTAGTCGAGAAGATGGCCACCAAGAGAGGAGATGGGGTACAAGAGAGGAGGGAGAGTTCTATTAATAGCCATAGAAAAAAGTAATCCGGGACAATCCCCCGATATGGAACTCGATCCTGACTGAATCCTTCTTCCTCTCGAGTCAGAGGAGGAGGAGAAGGAGGTCTACGTGGAGGTGGGAGCGGACCGAGGTAATCCATGTATTGAACCCGATCTCCCCCTTCCCCACGAGACGACTCCGCCTCATACTCCAAAGGAGCACGAGGCGGAGATGGTCGATCACCAAGACCGTCCATCTCAGAAAAATGCACTCTCTCAAGTCGAGCGCTCTCACTAGAGTGAGCCCAACTCGCATAAAATGCTGGACTCGACTCTAAAAAACACACAACAGAAGGTGTACTCAGAGGAGGAGACTACTCGTAGAGAATAGATGAGGAGATGACTCAGATAAGGAGGGAAGAATCCTAAGATCTAGCGTGGGTAATGGGATCAGGTAGAAGCCTAACTAGCAAGCACGGCTCAATCAGCTTAAGGCTATGGGTCGTTAGGCTAGACGACGCCTAACTTCGAGGTCACTAGCCTCGACACGCCTCACCTCCCTACAAAGAGGACCACAATGCCCAGCAAGTGAGACCAAATCTGGAGATCCAGTACCTCCTACTATCGATAAAGTAGGCAATGCCGATCAGGCC
This sequence comes from Triglochin maritima, assembly GCA_963682175.1. Taxonomy (NCBI): domain Eukaryota; kingdom Viridiplantae; phylum Streptophyta; class Magnoliopsida; order Alismatales; family Juncaginaceae; genus Triglochin; species Triglochin maritima. The sequence continues at coordinate 21,011,674 of OY821779.1, forward strand.
ATGACGGTCTCAACTAGATTACTCTCCTAGTGCGTCCGCAATCCTTATGGCCAATGTCTACTTGCTTTTAGAATTAAGGCTTTGATTAAGAGTGATTTATGGGACATCCCCTCCTTAGTAGCGTTTTAATCCTAAATCTAGCAATCAACACTCCAATCAAACGCTCAACTCACTCTTGTCCTGATGCAATTCCTACTAACTAATGCATGGACATACAAGATGCATGAATGAGTGTAGGAAATGCGTACCTCACGTCAGCGCTCAACAACTGAAAATAAAACTAAAATAAAAGACAACTACGTGCCTAAGTCAAGTATATGATGTGTGACCTAAACAAGTAAGAATGTCTAGTCTTTTGCTTTGGATTTTAAGGCCAAGTTGATTAATGGGGATTGGTTTAATGATCTGGGAGCAAACTAGAAGTCACATCATGCAAAATAGTGCTCCCAGATAACTACAATCAAAGAACAAACTACCAGAACAAAAATGAAGGCTAAAGACGCTCACCAGGCCGCCAATTGGCGGTCCCAGACCGTTGATTGGTGGTCACTGTTGAGTGTTCGCTCTCCAATTTCTCTAGTCGCCTCCCCTTGAGCTTTAGGATCCCTGAAACCAACAAAAACTAAAAGCAAAAAATTAAAACCACTCGAATCGTCAAAACCAAAGTCTAGACAGAACACCTCCCCGGCAACAGCGCGAAAAACTCGATTGATATGTTTTAATTAACCGCAAGTGCGCGGCTGCGTTGAAGCGGTGGCAAATACGGGTCGATCCACAAGGAGGTGTGTCGACTTTTGGTTTGAGCGTAGGCGAGTGGTAAAGAAAGGAGAGAAAGATTGATTACACTAAACTACAGTAATCTAAACTAGTAAACTAGAAAAGATGAAATGAAATCACAAAACAAACTAAACTAAGCAACTAATGAAGGAAGATAGAACTCAGGAATGCAAAAACCCCTAAGGGGTGGAGTGTGTGTGTGCACATGAAATAAGTGGGGTGGTGAATGCATACAAGAAGCTCAAGTTTAGTTAGTGTTTATTAATGCATAAGAAGTACCTAATGGCAAGACCTATCATTTACAACACTAACCTAGGTGATTAATATGAGCATGGAAAGGTTGTTATTAAGAACATAACGAGCATGGAATGTACCTAATTATGGTAGAAACCATTAAGTAAAGTTCTTATTAATTCAAGCAAGCATACTAATATCTCTCGCAAAACAATAATATCTAGCATTCATACCATCTACATAACATGTACACACATCTACTCCACCCCCAAAGGGGATGAAACTACTCACACATATTTAAACTAACATTTATACTAAGGAAAGAAGATATGCTTAAACTAATTATAGAAAGACTAAACAACAATTAACTAAAAGACATAAAACAAAACAAACATGCAAGCATATTAAAGGAAATTAAACTAAGTAAGAAACAACATACTAATGGAAAACATCTATTTATTACTCACTCAATTACAAGTAGCCTCTTTCTCCATCAGAGTTTTGCTTCAAGGCTTCACTCTTAGTAGAGAAGATGGCCACCAAGAGAGGAGATGGGGTACAAGAGAGGAGGGAGAGTTCTATTAATAGTCATAGAAAAAAGTAATCCGGGACAATCCCCCGATATGGGACTAAACAAATACCACAAATAGACTAAACATACTCTAATACACGTGCCCCAGAAATCTTAGTGGACCCGGGCCAGCCCGGACCGCCAATTAGCGGTGCCAGACCGCCAATTGGCGGTCTACAGGATCCGGATCCATCTAGTTTTCCTTCTGGGCTTTTTTCTTGATGTATTTGTTGGTCTTGGACGCATCTACTTCGCTTGTTGGAGCTCCGACCCGAATAGAATTGCCAAAATACTCCCCATGATGGTGTGGAGTATTCTTGTTTGCTCATTGGTCCTTCTATCTTGCATTCAGGTCCTTTGATCTTGCATCTTAGTCCTTGTGTCTTTCAACTCAGTCCTTTATCCTGCTTTTGGGTCATTTTATGCTTCTTCTCTTCAAACCACTTTATTTCTGAAATTCAAACATAAAACTCGTCACATAGCATTGCTTAGGTGTAAGATAATTGATATAGGATATTAATATAAGCATGAAATGATGTCAATCAACATGCATACATGATCGATTTCATATTTCCATTGATTTCATGTACACAGTGTTCAGTTTATTCTAAAATCATGTATATCCACATATATTGAAACAAACACGGAAGAGAGGATCATACCTGCGGTTCTCTAAAACCTTTATAAAGATCCGGAGTTGCGTTGCTCGTCGAATCGCCCACCAATTCGCCCCCAAGTGTTCACGAAACTCTAAACAAGATTAGAGAGAAAACAGCTAGTCAATCAATCTCTAAATCAAGCATAGAATCTAGCTAATAACCCCTCTAAAGCTCCACGAGATCTGATCTCCAAAAGCTCTACTTAATTAAGAGAATTTCGGATGGAATAGTGGAGAGATTAAGGGGAGAGAGAGAATTTTGTACTAACCTAAAAACAAGTAGGTGAGAGGACTTATTTATAGCCTCTCAAATCACCAACATCATGAGTTATTCTCTAGCCAAGATCTCTTGCTTTTCTCTCCCTTAAACCAATCACACATTGACACATAATCATCCTCAAACACGTTTGACCGATTGGGTCAAAGTCGGCCCATGATCAACATTATTCTCTTAATAATTCAAGGCAAAATCGTTCTGAATGGTCGACCGAAATTACCAATCGGTTCAGATTTTACAGGTTCAGTCGGATCATGAGCTAGACGGTCGACTGAATGTGTAAGACAAAAAGTGTAACATCCTCAAAGCAGCGGAAAATTTTAAAATTTATAAACACTCAATCAACAGAGGATATTACGCAATAAAGGAACACAGGTGCACCAACATATATAATATATATATATGAACATCAGAGTATACAAAAGTTGTGATTACATCAAAAGCATAAACAAAGGAAACAGTAATCACACGACCTCAACCGAGAGAAAGCTGGATCCGGTAGCAGCGCTCCTCTCCTCGGTCACCACCCCCTAACGCCGATCACGGCCTGAAAGTAAACGTGCAACAATGCCTGAGTTTCCAGAAGGAAACCCCGTATGCCAAACTCTAAATGTATGAAATGAAAAGGCACCCTAGCATGCAATTCTACTAAACAAGAAAAGCATCACAACCAGGCTAGGTTCCAGGGCTCTCTCACCCAACCACAGCACACACCACAGGTACGGGGCTCCAAGTCTAATCTCAACCAACCGCCGCACACACCACAGTCACGGGGCTCCAGGTCTTTTTCAACCAACCGCCGCGACACACACTCGTCGCCAAGCTGGGCTCCAGGTCTATTTTCAACCAACCGCAGCAACCACGACACGGCAAGGGCTCCAGGTCTTTTTCAACCAACCCAAACATCTAAGGGCTCCAGGTCTATTTTCAACCAACCCCAACACACGGTCCCTGCTCAGGCTCCAGGTCTTTTTCAACCAACCCGAACGCACTACGGAGCTCCAGGTCTTTTTCAACCAACCCCGCACAGACTAGCTGGGCTCCAGGTCTATTTTCAACCAACCACTGCTCTCACACAGTCATGGGGCTCCAGGTCTCTTTCAACCAACCTCCGCAACACCACAATTCTAAGTTGGGCCTCAGGCCTATTTCAGCCAATCCCAAGCTCACACACGGTTATGGGGCTCCAGGTCTAATCTCAACCAACCACCGCAACCCTCGTGCACCTAGCACACTTGCCAAAAGAACATCGGCACCACAACTCGTCCCACACGGATGACCACGACAACAACACCTCCATAGTGCAAAACAGGACACAAACGGTCGACCGAACCAAAAGTCCCGGTCGACCGAATCAAGCAAATACAGGGCAATCCACTTCGACCGGCACTCCATCGGTCGACCGATTCCCAACACCACACTCGTTCGGTCGAACCCAAATCAAGGGACGGTCGACCGTTTAGATGGTCAACTCCCGGTTCAACGAGCAAAACGACCAATCGGTCGACCGACAAAGGGGTCCCGGTCGACCGAAAGTCACCAGGGAACAAAATCCCACAACTCCACAATGAATTCGGTCGAACGCCGAGCACATCTCGGTCGACCGAATCTGTCCAGGGAAATATCCCTCACACTCCCCACGAATCCGGTCGAACGTCGAGCTCAACTCGGTCGACCGAATTCCACCAGAGCGTTCCCCACGCTCAGCGCACAAGTCCGGTCGACCAAAACCACATTCGGTCGAACCGACCACTCAGTCCACTTAAGTCACGGTCGGACGAGATCAAAGAGCGGTCGACCGTTTATATAGTCTACGCCCCCCAACCGACTTAAGACAGTGCACACGGTCGACTGGCAAAAGGGACCCGATCGACCAAAACTCACCAGGCTTGCCTGCAATGCACAATCGGTCGACCGCGCCACAGGCATCGTTCGACCGATTTGAAGCAGAACCCGAATTCTCTTCACGAACGGTCGACCGTTTGCACCAACCGGTCGACCGATCAGGCAGTGAAATCTGCTGCACGTTTACTCGCGACGAGCCGAACGGCCTACCGTCGACTTCCAAATACTCACGGTAATTAAGTGAGCGAGCTTGACATACAGGAAGGTCTGAAGAGACCTTTGAAGAACCGCGACGACGCCTCCACGAGCACGTCTCCCCAAATCACGATCCGTTAACGAACCTCGCGTCCAAACGACGATCCATAGCACCACACTACCTCCAGCAACCTCCGACACCCAACCACGACCACAGAGCACGGGTTAGGTAGAGGGAGAGAGAACCAACACAAAGGAGCGAGTAAAACTAACAACTCACCTCCAACAACCACCTTCGTCGGGGATCACCCACTCGCCGGAGCACAAATCTCACGCCGGAGCTCACCACAGCAGACGAGGGAGAGAAATCGCGAGTGAGGGAGAGAGAGCAACGAGTGAGAGAGAGAGAGAGAGAGAGAGAGAGAGAGAGAGAGAGAGAGAGAGAGCTTTCCCCCCAAATATCTCCTCCCCTCAATCCACACCATCCAATCCAATCCAATCCATCTCCACCACTCATCTCATCCATCTTCAATCCAAGCCATCCATCCATCTCCTCTCAATCCCAGCCGTCCATCTCTAATCCCCTCTAATCACCACCTAATCAACCACAAAGCACAATTAGGATTAGGATTAGGCTAGAATCCTACAATCCACCCTCCTAAAAGAATTTCGTCCTCGAAATTAAAACTGAAGCTCACCAAACAACTCCGGGAACTCCTTCCGGACCTCCTCCCCGATCTCCCAAGTGGCCTCTCGCTCACTGTGGTGCTGCCACCTGACCTTCACCATCGGAATGGTCCTCCTCCTCAACTGATGCTCCATCCAATCCACAATCTCAACCGGTCTCTCCTCAAGAGACAAATCTTGACGGATCTCTGGAACCTCCAACTGAATCACATGAGAAGGATGCGCTACGTACTTCCTCAACATCGAAACATGGAAGACGTCGTGAAGACCCGAAAACTGCGGCGGCAACGCAATCCTGTAGGCAACCTCTCCGATCCGATCGAGAATCTCAAACGGCCCGACGTACCTCGGACTGAGCTTCCCTTTCTTCCCGATCCTCATCACTCCTCGAGATGGTGAAATCTTCAGGAAGACGTGATCGCCTACCTCAAACATCAATGCACGCCTACGCCGATCCGCGTAGCTCTTCTGCCTACTCTGCGCTTCCGCTAATCTCTGCCTGATCACATCAACTTTCTCAGCATACAAATGCACAATCTCAGGCCCGATCAGCTGTCTCTCGCCTACATCGCTCCAGCACACTGGCGATCTACAAGGTCTCCCACACAGGGCCTCGTACGGTGCCATCCCAATGCTCGAATGGTAGCTGTTGTTGTAGACGAACTTGATCAATGGCAGATGCTCATCCCAATGACCTGCCCAATCCAGAGTACACGCTCGCAACATATCCTCTAGCGTCTAGATGGTCCTCTCAGACTGACCGTCTATCTGCGGATGGAATGTCGTACTGAACTTCAACCGAGTCCCAAAGGCTTGCTGCAAACTCCCCCAGAATCTGGAAGTGAACCTCGGATCTCGATCTGAAATAATACTCACGGGCACTCCATGAAGCCTGGCAATCTCCTCAATATACAACTTAGCTAGACCCTCCAGAGGTAACGTGGTCCGAATAGCTAAGAAATGCGCCGACTTGGTCAGTCGATCGACTATAACCCAAATCGCGTCGTGGAATCCTCTCGTCTTCGGCAGCCCGGTGACCAAATCCATCGTCACATGCTCCCACTTCCACTCTGGAAGCTCGATCCTCTGCATCGGCCCTGCAGGTCTCTGGTGCTCAATCTTCACCTGCTGACAAATCAGACATCTGCCAACAAACTCTGCGATCTCCGTCTTCATCCTCTTCCACCAGAAATTCCTCTGAACATCTCTAAACATCTTCGTGCTGCCCGGGTGGATCGAATAACGGGATCTATGCGCCTCCTCCAGAATGTCCTGCCTCAGATCTCCTCCCTTCGGCACCCAGACACGGCCTCTGAACCTCAGCCCACCATCAACTCCAATACTAAAGTCTGATCCATCTCTGGCAGCTAACTGCAGCAACCCAGCTAACTCATCATCAGTACTCTGAGCCTGAACAATACTCGAGACCAACTGAGGCTCCACTCTCAGTCTGGCGATCACTGCACCTCGCAACTCATCGGTGAACGGTCTCCACTCGGTCAACGCCTCAAGCAGCTTCCACTCCTCGATACAAAGACCTGCTGCGGTGACCTCCACCTTCCTGCTCAAGGTATCAGCAACCGAATTCGCCTTCCCCGGATGGTACGAGAAGGTGAAATCATAATCCTTAATCAGCTCGAGCCATCTGCGCTGCCTCATATTCAGCTCCTTCTGCGAAAACAGATACTTCAGGCTCTGATGGTCTGTGAACACCTCGAATCGCTCGCCATACAAATAATGCCTCCAAGTCTTCAGAGCGTGCACCACTGCCGCCAGCTCCAAATCATGAGTGGGGTAGTTCCTCTCGTGCACCTTCAACTGCCTCGAAGCATATGCAACCACCTGCTCGCACTGCATAAGTACGCATCCCAGTCCAACGCCTGACGCGTCACTATAAATCACGAACCTACCACTGCCATTGGGAAGTGTCAGAACTGGAGAAGTCGTCAGCCGACTCTTCAGTTCCTGAAAACTGTCCTCGCACTTCTGGGACCACACGAACTCGACACCCTTCCGTGTCAGAGCCGTCAACGGCGAAGCCAACCTCGAGAAATCCTGAATAAAGCGGCGATAATAACCCACCAGACCCACAAAACTCCTGACCTCTGCTACACTCGTCGGAGCTCTCCACTGTGTAACGGCCTCAACCTTCGCTGGATCTACAGAAATCCCATCACCAGACACGATGTGTCCCAAGAAAGCGACACTGCTCAGCCAGAACTCGCACTTCGGCAGCTTGGCATACAACTGATGATCCCGCAAAATGCCAAGTAGAACTCTCAAGTGCTCTCGATGCTGCTCCACATCTGGCGAGTAAACCAAAATATCGTCCACGAAGACGATCACAAACCAGTCGAGGTACTGACTGAACGTCCTGTTCATCAAATCCATAAACGCTGCAAGCACGTTCGTCAACCCAAACGGCATCACCAGAAACTCGTAATGCCCGTACCTCGTCCTGAAAGCTGTCTTCTGCACATCTGCCTCTCTGATCCTCAGCTGATGATAACCGGATCGCAGTTCAATCTTCGAGAACACCTGCGCTGACTGCAACTGGTCAAACAGGTCCTCGATCCTGGGCAAGGGATACCGATTCCTCACGGTAACCTTGTTCAGCATCCTGTAATCAATACACATCCGCAGTGATCTGTCCTTCTTCTTCACGAAGAGTACTGGCGCTCCCCAAGGTGAGACACTGGGGCGGATAAACCCCGTATCCATCAGATCCTGCAACTGCCTCTTCAGCTCTGCCAGCTCCGCAGGTGCCATCCGATACGGCGCCTTCGACTGCGGCGTAGTCCCAGCTACCAAATCGATCCCAAACTCAATCTCTCTGTGAGGCGGCAACCCAGTGACATCGTCTGCAAATACATCGGGGAACTCCCGAACAATCTCGATGTCCTCCAATCTCTCCGCCTCTGGATCTGGAACTACCAAAGTGGCCACAAAAGCTCTGCAACCCTGCTGCAACAACTTCTGTGCCCTCACTGCTGATACAATCACTCTGCCTCCTCTATCTTTCGCCCCCTGATCAACACATCAGGTAGACCCTTCCTCGGGATCAGGTCTTCTTCTCCCGGCACAACACTCGCACATCGTACTGGGACAGCCAATCCATCCCCAGTATGACGTCGAAGTCCTACATCGACAACAAGATCAGGTCAGCCGAAAACTCCTGATCTCCCGAAACAATCGCGGCGCTGGGGAGGAAGCTCCCCACAATGCCCACCAGACACAAGGGTGTGCTGACTTCCAACGTGGAAGTCAACATCGCAGGGGTACGACCCAACACGCTCGCAAATCGCTCCGAAATGAACGAGTGTGTGGCCCCCACAATCAAACAACACTCTCGCACTCAACCGAGCAACAAAGAGCGTACCTTCCACCACCGTGCTGGCGTCTCTCGCCTCGTCCGCCTGGATGGTAAAGACTCGATCGGTCCTCTGACCCTGCTGTCGCTGTGGCGCAAAAGGTCGGCGACCTCCGCCTCTGCCACCTGCCGGCTGTCCCGACTGCCTGCTGGACCCGCCTGGCCCACTCGGACAATCTCGCACAAAGTGGCCTGGCTTGCCACACCCGTGACAAACCCCACGACCCCAACACTCACCAGAGTGAACTCGGGCCTGACAACCTCTCGTCGACGATCCACAGCACCACACTACCTCCATCAACCTCCAACACCCAACCACGACCACAGAGCACGTGTTAGGTAGAGGGAGAGAGAACCAACACAAAGGAGCGAGTAAAACTAACAACTCACCTCCAACAACCACCTTCGTCGGGGATCACCCACTCGCCGGAGCACAAACCTCACGCCGGAGCTCACCACAGCAGACGAGGGAGAGAAATCACGAGTGAGGGAGAGAGAGCAACGAGTGAGAGAGAGAGAGAGCTTTCCCCCAAAATATCTCCTCCCCTCAATCCACACCATCCAATCCAATCCAATCCATCTCCACCACTCTTCTCATCCATCTTCAATCCAAGCCATCCATCCATCTCCTCTCAATCCCAGCCTTCCATCTCTAATCCCCTCTAATCACCACCTAATCAACCACAAAGCACAATTAGGATTAGGATTAGGCTAGAATCCAACAAAAAGTCCCTGGAAAATTAGATCGAATCACGTCTCACTCCGGTCGACCGTTTACTCACCAAAATTTCTCCTGGTATTTTCGGTCGACCATTTCCCTGTACCAGTCGACTGTTTATCACCAAGATTTCTCCTGAAAATTTCGGTCCATCACGTACTTTGCCAGGTCGACCGATCCTATTATCACGACACGTCCTGATAAATATGGTCGACCACTCGTGCATCCAATCGACCGTTTTGACCATGATTTTGCCTTTGTCAAATTTTGGATTTTCTTCCAACAAAATTTTACTTCTTGGATTTTTTTAGCAAATTCATATCTCATGTAATATATTATCTTATGTAATGTTTAACTATTACATCATCATAATATATACATCTTATATGAATTTATTCATGATTCTAATTATGTCAATTTTCATGACATATTGATTTTATTGATTCAACACATGTGTCTCATTTCACATGAAACCCAACAGGTCATATGAACTCAAAATCAAGCTTCTTGTTTTCCAGTTTTGTGGTGTGACCTATAGAAGGATCTAAGCTAGATTGGCAATAATACTAAATACTTAAATACCATATACTATAAGCGATATCTAGCCAAACATTATAGCTACCCAATTAGCATAGATGTCTTGTTCCACTCGAACTAAACACGATTCATTTAGTGATGTAAGTGCACCACTTGTGTCTATCACTTGCCTCATGATATTAAGAGTATATACAAAGTAGAATTGTGTCACTTTTGTATCATATATTCATTTCTTGATCTCTCAAGTTAATTATAAATTTTTAACTTAACTAAAATCACATTGTACACATTATAATTTTGCTTTATCCAGTGACCCACTAATATGATCACTCAAACTAAGAGGGTACTGATATCTTTTCCAGCATAAGTCATGTTCAACCAACCATTGTCTTTATCACTATACTCATTGATAGTTTTTGACAATAATCAAATTAAACACTTCTTATGTGAAAAGATATAAATCTGATATCTTAAGATTCGCGACATAGTGAAAACATTAATGACACATAACACAAATCTATAATGTTTCACTTGTTAGGTCTATTCAATATATAAAAGCAATCATTTTCTCTTTTATATACTCGTATCGTCAAATATTTGTAGAGCTACAATAATCGAAGACCAACACAACAATCTTATCTCGGTAATTAATGTTCTATGTTAATTACCACGATTGTGAATAATTTTTGAACTATGTAAACCATTATCTTTTAGACCTCTACGTTTAAGGACCAAGAGTTTCTTTTTTAACACTTCCAAAAGATGAATACAATAATCAAGGGACAAAATGTTTACACATTCAATTTATAACAATTGACATATCAAAGTAAAACTTTTAGAACACATTCCCTTCAAAAATTCCTAATAAATCCTCAAGCTCAAATATACATTTTGTTTTGACTTCCGAACAAGCCCAAACAACCCCTCAAAATACATCTGGGTTTGACTACGACGGGGAAGGATTGCGTGAAAGAGAGAGACAAGATGGGTGACAGAGATGAGTTTTTGATGTTTTTAAAGACGGAGGTATTTTGGGTAGAACGGGAAACATAAGTATATTTTTCAGATAATGTTAAAGTGACTTTTTTGCAGAAGTTTTGTCATAAGTATAAAGAGTCAAATTTTCCTATGGAAACGTCGTGAGATTAAGATTTACATGGGTCACCTGTTCTGGTCTGGGAACAGGACCTTCTCTGGAGCCTAGTAGGCTCTCACTGGTCACTAACGTATCAATTAAATATGGTTTTGGGCTTTTGGCATTAACTTTTGGAATAGTGGAGCATCACATATTCACATGCAGGTCTGGTTTGTAGTTCCACGTGAGTTTATAGTTATTTGGCTTATTTTCTGTGGGTTTTCTAGCCTAATCTTAGATAGTTGAGCTTTTATTTCAACCCACGCCTTTGTAGTCATAAATTTAGTTTAGCTTTACTTTTAATTCCGGGTCGAGACAGACCCATAGTAAGTTAAACTGTAAAATTAGTACTACGTTTCGACTAGGTTTTGTATTTACATTTTCGTGTTATTTTAACTTGAATACCTGAATAATCATGTCATCGTTTTATTTCAGACCGAGAATCTTAACCTGACATCTAGTTTCATATTCCATTTCCAAGAACATTGAGAATGTTCAGTTCCAACGCTGCTGCTAGTGATAGGAAATCAGATATTACTCCATTATGTTTATAGCTCTAAGTATAAATCAATATCGGAATTTTCAAAGCGTTAAGTACAAAAAGTTTGATGTCATCATATATTTCAAAAGTGAACCCTTATAAAAATGAAAAATATAAATGGGAGAAAAAAGGACTAAAACTACAAAACACCCAAATCCCACTTTCACATGTCGTGGCCGTACGAAAACCGCATTTTATTGGGAAAATGACCCAAATTCCACTCCTCTACGAAAAATTATATCTTATGATTTGGATGTTGAGTTTTATTTAGGGTGTGATTGGTATATAAGAAGTTGCGTGAAGTATAGAACTTTACTTTCATTACTTTCCATTATTTTATAGTGGAAGTTTGGGAAGTGACCACTCTAAGTACATATTTTTAAACTTTGGAAGTCTTTCTGGAACTTCTGATCCATAACTTTTAAAGTTCCTCAGATCATCTATCACCCGTTGGAAGTGAAGTTACCACTTCCTGGAAGTTCTCTAAAGTACTAATCATACCCTAGGATTGTCAGTAATGGTTTGAACATGAGTTTGCTCGGGTTTAGCTAGGTAAGAGCTCGATCAAAGTTCAAGTTCAATTTTAAATGAACCACGCTCAAAGTAGAAATTCAGCTCGTTTAACTTAAGAAGTCAAACTCAATCATAATGCGCTCGTTTGTTAAAAGCCCGATAGCTCATTTGTGCAATGATGAATATATAGTTAATTATATGTAACCTTCTTCGTACATGTGCAACTATAACCTTAAGATTTACTAATACTAAATGTAAACCAACATAATAATTTGGACACCTTAAATATACTAACAATCCTTACAAATAATTAACAAAACTTTACTCTCCGACTTTTGTCCCAACATTCCAAAAAGATATATTATACATTTATAGTGTTTTGTGTTAGAAAAATACTATGCTTTTGTTTCAAAACAGGATTTTTTTTTTTGCTAAGTAGCAGATAAATTGAAAATTCTATTTACTTTATATTGTTAGTTTAAATGCTTAAGCGGGTTTTTTTCCTTCTCATATTGCCCATGCTGTTGCTGGAAATTTTTTATTTTTTAAATAAAAATGATGTTTTTAACAAAAAACTTAAACACCTGTACGGACGATTTTTTAGGTCAATCGATGTATAGGATAGGGTAAATCGATGTAGAGGATAAGGCAAATCGAATTCATTTCAATATATTAGATGAGTGTAGTACCAAACACCAACACATGGGCAATTTCATGTACATGTAAGTGTAATTCAAAACTCTGGCAAATTTGGTTAAATGCTGAGGTATTTTTGTGTGGAGTACAAATTTTTCATTTGGTTAAATGCATCCGAAGACCGACAAATTAATGCTAGGAAGAAATCCACTACAAGGAGTAGATACTATTGTGCGACCCCGTTTTAATACGATTGGATGTTTAGTTGTTTATTGTATGGATGATCTAGGTTTGCTTAAAACATGTGTATTTAATTGATAGTTGTATTGTATTTGTTTGATCATTTTCAACTATTGACTTCATTTTATTTCTCTTGTGATTCATGCTTTCGTGGGATTTTCACTCATCGTATGCTTAGGATAAATTTAGTTGTGATAGGGTTACCCCACGAACCATCATTCAATCAATTCTATGTACTCCAACTTACATGTCCTATTAATGTTGCGTACTAGTCCGACGAGAGTGACATGATGTTTTTTTTTCTGACATGGGTACTGCTTTTTTGGTTTGAACATTTTTTCTCTTCTGCCATGGTGTAGGTCTTTTTTTTATTGTTTGATATTATCCATATTTAAATATGTTTGTTTTCCTCTAAGTTCATTTGAATTAGGATTGTTATTAGACATGATATTCTAATAATTGCTCCAACAATATAATTTAATAATTTAGACATGATATTCTAATAATTTAGTTCAAAATAAAATACCATTAAGCAGAAAGCACATGTAGTTATTAAATAATATTTATAATGTGATTACTCCAATAATATTTATAATGTTATTTTGTGTTATTTTAAAAGGTAAATCGATGTAGAGGATAAGGTAAATATATTTGGTGGAATCATCATTAAGAACCTTACATGTTTCGTGCATACTAGGATAATTTAACACACATAAAAAGGTAACTCCATGCATATGTAAGGGTAATTTTATCTATAAGAGTAAACTATGTAGAGAGTAATTTCACATCGATACAAATGTAAATCAATGTAGAGAATAAGGTAAATCTATTTATTGGAATCATCATTAAGAACACTTACAGATTCCATGCATACTAGGGTAATTTAACGTAGATACAAAGGTTCCATGTATACAAATGTGGAAAGTAATTTTACATAGATATAAAGGTCAATCGATGTATATGATAGGGCAAATCGATGCAGAGGACAAGGCAAATTGAATTCATTTCAATATATTAGATGAGTGTAGTACCAAATACCAACACATGGGCAATTGCATGTACATTTGAGTGTAATTCAAAACTCTGGCAATTTGGTTAAATGCTGGGGTATTTTTGTGTGGAGTACTAATTTTTCATTTGGTTAAATGCATCCGAAGACCAACAAATTAATGCTAGGAAGAATTCCACTACAAAGAGTAGATACTATTGTGTGACCCTATTTTAATACCGATTGGATGTTTAGTTGTTTATTGTATGGATGATCTAGGTTTGCTTAAAACATGTGTACTTAATTGATAGTTGTATTGTATTTTGTATAATCAATTTCAACTATTGACTTCATTTTATTTCTCTTGTGATTCATGCTTTCGTGGGATTTTCACTCATCGTATGCTTAGGATAAATTTAGTTGTGTTAGGGTTACCCCACGAACCATCATTCAATCAATTCTATGTACTCCAACTTAGCTGTCCTATTATCACAACTACATATACCCCAACCTACCCTTAATTCTACCAATTCGATTAAATAGCATCGTCGACATATGTTTTTCATTTTATTTAGACCGTCAAACTTACCCCTTCTATCAATTTTATTACCTGCACAGACCATAATTTAATTCATTCTATATAATCCAAGTTATCCTCCTATTGAATTAAACTTACCCCCCATCACAACTCAATTTACCCCAACATACGATTACTTTTACCAAAGTTATCATCCTATTGAACTCAAGTTACCCATCTCTATCAATTATGGTTACCCCACATACTATAATTTAATTCCATCTATTTAATCCTAGTTACCAAACTATTGAATTCAATTTACCTCCTATCGTAACTAAATTTACCTCAACAGACCATTAATTTGACTAAAGTTACCCTGCTATTGAACTCAACTTACCACTTCTATCAATTATGGTTACCCCTACAAACCATAATTTAATTCATTCTATTTAATCTAAGTTACTCTGCTATTGAATTCAACTTATCCCCTGTTGCAACTAAATTTACCTCAACATACCATCAATTCTACTAAAGTTGTCATGCTATTGAATTCTAGTTACCCATTCTTTAAGTTAGGGTTACCCCCCCCCCCCAAACGAAATATTATTTATTCCATTCTATTAAATACAAGTTATCATGGTCAACATGCTATTGAATTCTACTTACCCCGTCCATTATTTAGAGTTACCCTTCTATTCCATTCAGCTTACCTCATACATTATTAAGGTTATCCGCTACGAAACATCACTTGATTCATTTTATTTACTCCACCTTATCGGTCTTGTTGAACCTCATTACCCTCTATCGCATTTATATTAACCACAACCTATTATTCAGGTTACCCGGCTATTGGATTACACTTACCCGGTCTAGTATTTACGTCTAAATTTGTATTCAAAATTCAATTTCCCAAGCCAATCAATTAGGATTACTCACCCGGATGTACCAGACTAAATTCCACTAGACTATGGTTAACATGATATTGAATTCAACTTACCATTTCCTTTACTTAGGGTTACCCCGATATTTTAAAACCTGCTATTTTAAACTGCTATTCAACCTTCTATTTTAAAACCCCAAAAAAACAATTTTGTTGCAGTTAGACACAAAATAAAGTACAACAAAATATACTTAATGCACAACAACTTGAGCCATGACAAAGAAAGGGAGGTTTTAAAATGAATTTTTCTTGATACAATTCCAAACAATGAAGGAGAACTTTATTAACTAATTGAATACATTGGTGAGTAAAAATACCCACATGTCTCATATAAAAAACTTTGTTGTATTTTTCAGAAAATAAGGGACTTATATCCACAAACAATTTGTTGTCCCACAACTAAATGTCAAAAATAAAAAAAACTACAATTATAAGGCACCTTAATGAGAATAACCTACAACCTAAAATTGAAAATAGTAACCTTGTCTCCATTATATCTTCTCTAATAATTCCTGAACATACAACTAAAAAACCTTACCTTTTTTCAAAAATACACCAACACATCTACAAAAACATATGCGCTAATATTAATGGACATCCTAAATATTCCAAGAACCACAATTTGATCTCTTGACGCTTCATGAGCCTCATCTTGGCAAAAAACGTAGTACAACCTCCGTACTGCACTTTGAGCACGACAAACATCAAGAACGACTTTAAGAACTCCACAATCCGCACGCTCCCATCGAGCATTGCGATCGACCTCACGACAAACAGCACAACTTGCCTGAGAAGCTCTTTGCAAACCTCATACGTACACTCAAGCACCTAAAAAGGAAAAAAATGTTCGATAAATGGTTGAAGCAAAAAGTCTAGTAAAGATTTCACCTTTACGAAGATTTAGGGATCAGGAGTGCGACGAGAGAGCAATCTTATGAACTTGACGAGGAGGGGAACGACGGGGATCAAGGAGGTGTGGAGGGCAGAGAGGAGCTCGAGGAGGGTGACAAAGTGGGAAGAAGAAAGATGGAAGAAGAAATCTTGAGGTTAGGGATAGAAGAAATAGAGAAGAAGAAATCTGAGGAGAGAGAGGAAAGAATGATACAACATACTTTTTGTTACATCCTAACCATTGCTAATTGGGTTTAATTGTGTTTAGGTGGTGGATTAGAGGATGATGAGGTGGGTTGAGATGGATGGCGGGGATTGATGGGAGGAGATGTGGTGGATGGTGGAGATTGAAGGAGGAGAGGTATATAAGATTTGGTTTTCTCTCTCCCTCACTCGTTTCTCACACTCTCTCACGCGTGTCTCTCTCTCTCTCTCTCTCTCGATCCTTCTAATCCAACTGAGGAAGATGTGGAGGCGAGGCCGGCGAAGCTCGGAGCGGATCTGGAGTTGCCGGAGTCTAGGTGATTGAGTTTGAGTTCTCACCGGAGGAGAAGTGTTTTGCGAGGAAGCGCTCGCCGGGATTCTTCGAAGGCTTCTTCAAGCCTTAAAGGTATGCCAAGCTTTAGTGTAATCCTCCTTTTAGCCTTTGCGAGGGTTGGAGTGGCCGACGGTAGGTCGAAAGGCTCGTCGAGAACCTTGCAGTAGCTTTTCTGCTCTGCAACGGTCGACCGGCGGTTTGGCGCGGTCGACCGGTCGTAGTGTGTTTTGAGCAAAATCCCTTGCACCGGTTGAACGATACTCTTCGAGTGGTCGACCGGTGGTACGTTTTAACAAGGGAAAAAGGGCTCTGTGTGTTTTCGGTCGAACGGGTCCCCTTTGCCGGTCGACCGAAAGCACTGTTGTAAGTCGGTTGGGGGCGTTGACCATCTAAACGGTTGACCGCTAATTGACTTCGTCCGACCGGAACTTAAGTTAACTTATGGGCCGGTTGACCAAGAGTGTGGTTTCGGTCGACCGTGTAGTGCGGATTTTGTTGGTGAATCTTACTGGAGGAAATCGGTCGACCGTGATCTTAGGATGGTTCGACCATTGGTGCTTTTTGAGCAAGAGAGGATTTTTCCCTGTTGGATTTCGGTCGAACGGGGCCCCTTTGTTGTTTGACCGGTTGGACATTATTTTGGTTTTTTTGCGGAATGGTAGTGGTGTTCGGTCGACCGTTTGGGCACAGTTTGTATATGGATGCTTGTGTCGTGTGTTGTTGGATCCGCCTCGAGAGCAACGGGTCTCCGGCCTTTTTTGGGGCGACGGTACAGACATTGCCGGCCTGAGAGGAAGATCGTGGTTGTGGCTCTACGGAGTGGGTGCCTTGTGTGCACGTTGTTGTGGCTCTACGGAGCGGGTGCCTTGTGTGCACGTTGTTGTGGCTCTACGGAGCGGGTATCTTGTGTGCACGTTGTTGTGGCTCTGAGGAGCGTGTGCCTTGTGTGCACGTGTATTGTGGGGTTGGGGTGAGAGGACCCTTGAGACCCGTGGCCGATGATTTTCCGGCGGTGCCTTGTGTGCACGTGTGTTGTTGTTGCCGATGTTTTCCGGCGGTACCTTGTGTGCACAGGAGATTGATATGCTTTTACTGCATTTTTCATTTCATGTTTCATTACGCATGTTATGTTCATATTTAGGGGTTTGGCATATGGGGTTTCCCTAGGAGAAACTCAGGCATTGTTTGTTTACATGTCAGGTCGTGCACGCCAGTAGGAGGTGGTGACTGCGGGCGGGAGCACCCAGACCGGATCCTATCCCTTTTGTTCATCGAGGTGGATGATTTTCCCTTGTACATGCTTTGTATATCTTTCGTGTTGGGTTGTAATCATCTTTGACTCTTGTATTGTACAGTTTACCACCTTATATTATATATATACTTGTGGTTTGGTGACGACCCCTGTGTTGATTCTTATCTGTTTAAAGTTTTAAATTTTTCCACTGTTTTGGGGCGTTACAATTTGGTATCAGAGCTTTCGGTCCCGGTGTGCTTGTCCAATGAAACCACCTTAGAGGTCTTGCATTTAGTTTTCATTCATCATGCATTCATTCATAATCATTAATTCATTGTCGTTTCCTGTCCTCTTGTGTAGATGCCTCCGAGACGTGTGAGGTCACCTTCACGTTATAGGGGCGCCAGTGAGGAGACTGGTAGGGAGGACAGGGAGGAGGAGGAGAGGAGGACCCTTCAGGGGACTCTTGGTAGGTTGGGCGAGTTTCTCGAGCACCAGTCAGCACAGTCTGAGCAGGCAGGGGTGGGGGCAGTGCTGGATCGGTTTATGCGACAGCACCCTCCTTCCTTTGACGGCAGTGGTGAGCCGGAGGCAGCTGAGGACTGGGTCTTCAAGATCCAGAAGATCTTCAGAGCGATTGGATGTCCTTCTGAGAGGCAGGTGGATCTGGCCACCTATGTGTTGGACGGAGAGGCGACCAACTGGTGGAGGTCCACGTCGGCTGTTGTTTTTTAGGACAGCGAGGAGGTGGGCTGGGAGGAATTCCTCGCGAAGTTCAACCAGCAGTATTTTCCCCAGCATGCGCGGGATAGGAAGAAGGAGGAGTTCCTAGCACTCGAGCAGTGAGAGATGACGCTGGCGGCTTACATTAGCAGGTTTCACGCCCTGGAGCGTTACTGCCTGGATACTTATGTTACACCGGAGCAGAGAGCTCGGAAGTTTATCCGAGGGTTGAGGCCGCAGTTCCGGACTCGTATGAGCACGAGCATGCCGCAGACTTTAGCTGATGCAGTGAAGTTTGCGATGATTATGGAGCAGGACTACTAGGAGACGGTAGAGGCCAGGAAGGTGCAGACGAAGGCCAGTGTGCGACCTGGAGATCAGACTTTGGGAAATCCGGGCAAGAGGCCCCGGATTGATAGTGGTGGATCTCAGCAGTCATGGCAGTGCAGGCAGTTTGGTAGAGTTCACCCCGGGAGCGGGTGTGGGGCTCAATCAGGTGCATGCCATGGTTGTGGCCAGATGGGTGACTTCATTCGTTCCTGCCCGAGTAGGTCAAGTAGACCTAGTGGACGACTGGGTTCCTCCTCGGCTAGCGGAGCTGGACCGAGTCGACCAGTTGCACCCTCCCAGCAGGGGAAGAGTGTGGGACGTGTCTTCACCATTCAGGCGGAGGACGCTAGAGACGCCAGTGCTGTGGTGGAAGGTACGCTTTATGTTGATGGTTTGATTGCTAGAGTGCTTTTCGACTGCGGGGCCACACACTCGTTCATCTCTGAGTAGTTTGCGAGCGTGTTAGGTCGTACCCCTGCGATATTGACTGCCACGTTGGAAGTCAGCACACCCTTGGGTTTGGTGAGCATTGTGGGGAGCTTCCTCCCCGGCGCCACGGTTGCTTCGGGAGACCAGGAGTTCCCGGCAGACCTGGTCTTATTACCGATGGTAGACTTCGATGTCATACTTGGGATGGATTGGTTGTCCCAGTACGATGTTCGAGTCTTGTGCCGAGAGAAGAAGATTCTGATCTCGAGGAAAGGTCTTCCTGATTTGCTGATCAGAGGGACTAAGTTAACTTATGGGCCGGTCGACCGAGAGTGTGGTTTCGGTCGACCGTGTAGTGCGGATTTTGTTGGTGAATCTTACTGGAGGAAATCGGTCGACCGTGATCTTAGGATGGTTCGACCGTTGGTGCTTTTTGAGCAAGAGAGGATTTTTCCCTGTTGGATTTCGGTCGAACGGGGCCCCTTTGTCGTTCGACCGGTTGGACGTTATGTCGGTTTTTCTGCGGAATGGTAGTGGTGTTCGGTCGACCGTTTGGGGTCTTCCGTTCGACTGTTTGGGCACAATTTGCATATGGATGCTTGTGTCGTGTGTGGTTGGATCCGTCTCGAGGGCAATGGGTCTCCGGCCTTTTTTGGGGCGACGGTACAGACATTGCCGTCCTGAGAGGAAGATCGTGGTTGTGGCTCTACGGAGCGGGTGCCTTGTGTGCACGTTGTTGTGGCTCTACGGAGCGGGTGTCTTGTGTGCACGTTGTTGTGGCTCTGAGGAGCGAGTGCCATGTGTGCACGTGTTTTGTGAGGTTGGGGTGAGAGGACCCTTGAGACCCGTGGCCGATGATTTTCCGGCGGTGCCTTGTGTGCACGTGTGTTGTTGTTGCCGATGTTTTCCGGCGGTGCCTTGTGTGCACAGGAGATTGATATGCTTTTACTGCATTTTTCATTTCATGTTTCATTACGCATGTTATGTTCATATTTAGGGGTTTGGCATATGGGGTTTCCCTAGGGGAAACTCAGGCATTGTTTGTTTACATGTCATGTCGTGCACGTCAGTAGGAGGTGGGGACTGCGGGCAGGAGCACCCAGACCGGATTCTATCCCTTTTGTTCATCGAGGTGGATGATTTTCCCTTGTACATGCGTTGTAAGTCTTTTGTGTTGGGTTGTAATCATTTTTGACCCTTGTATTATACAGTTTACTACCTTATATTATATATATACTTGTGGTTTGGTGACGACCTCTGTGTTGATTCTTATCTGTTTAAAGTTTTAAATTTTTCCGCTGTTTCGAGACGTTACACTTTTTCATTCTGCATATGTACTATCACCTTTTAATTTTCATCATATTTTAATTTTAGCTATCAATTTCAATTTTTAAAATTGATGTGAGGTAGAGTCTTAAGAAAAAAATTATATTGGATTCAATTTCCAACTCACCATCCACGTCACTTGCGTGGGAAATGGGTGAGAATATGGATTTAGTTTTACTTTTCCTTTTCTGTAAACTCCTGGTTGAATTCTCTAGTGTACAATATGACTTTGCAAATCGTAATTGGGAATCCGTCACGCGTCCGGAGAATGCTTAGTATGGTATCATAGCGATATTTATATCTGATGAGGCAGAGGAGGAGGGATGCGTTGATGTCCATCTTTTTACCCTTCGTCTAACAAAAACCAGTCTCTTTCCTCAGTCTAAACGATGGTGTTGTAAAATTATTTTGGTAAGTTGCCTCAAACCAACTTGAGTATAATAGGAAAGTATTGAGAACATTCTTCCACGTATATAGTGTACGATATTTATCGTCATGCATGCCAATTCATTACACACTTAATTGCTTGCATACAAGTAAAATTAAATTCTACGCAACAAAATCTAAAACGAATTGACATGTGCGGGAACATTCTTTCCTGTACAAAATATTACATTCGCACCGATTTTGAAGAAATTACTTTCATAAGTACGTTGTTCTAAATTCTCCTCCTTTCTCACCAACGTTTCTAGAGCAAAGCCCTTGACATTTCAAATTTTAGATCTTAAGTGTTTTGAATGAAGCAGTTTGGATTGTGTTCGGAGAAATTTGGATTATTGATTTATGGTAACCCTTCGTATCAATCTAACACAAATATATAGTGTGCCGTAGTTGATTTTTTTAGGGTCATTATACACGGACGCGGGCGTCCGTGACGCGCCATACGTGGCACCCAAAAAGTTGTCGAGTCAGCGTCTAGTCGGATTGTCATGTCACCCTTTCGAAACGCGCCTTAAATTGTGTTTTAATTTTTTTTTGACGGTTTTCGAAAAACGACGGTTGCTTTCCTGATAAGACAGCGGCAGACACCCCACGAACGACGGTTCCGATACCGAGGTAGATACCAAATATCCAGACCAAAAAAGGGAGAGTCCCACTTTCTTTCTCGTTGGATTACCTGTGAACGGAGGAAGCGTACCTGTGAACCTATTCCGGCTTTCTTTCTTCCCCTCTAAACCATAATGGATTCTTTGACTCCTGCCGTCGATGTCGATAGCGAACCTGTCCCAGAACCGGTGGGTCTATATTTTTTTTCTTCCCTTGGTCGTTCTTTTTTTGATGAACTTTGGTTTTTTCAATTTTTTGTTTTAGGGAACCACCTACTACTTCCGGGAATCCCGGTGCTCCTGGACGGCCATCCGAAAGCAGTTTGACAGGATGAGGAAGGTTGAGAAGGAGGTTTTCCGGAGCACCCCTTTCGGTCACTTCCTAGACCTTCCTAGCATTACTACAGACAACGAAATAGTCGGTTGGTTCGTCGAACACTACGATGCGGAGGAGGTGGGGCTGAGAATAGGATCAGGGGTAGTTCCCCTTACACCGGAAGACGTTGCCCTAATTTTGGGATTACGTGTGCATGGGAAGACCGTGGTGATGGAACCATTGGGTGTACAGAGGCGAGAAGGGGTGGACCTTGACAACACACAACTTTTAGGTCATCTGCTGGCAAGCAGTACCATGGGCGAGACGGAGGAGTACGTTCGTCTACTGATTTCTTTCATCTTCAACCATTTTTTGTTCTATGATGGAACACTTCGACCGAAGCAATGGTTCATGCACCCTTTAAGGAACATCAGACGCATAAACAGATACGCATGGGCAAGTGCAGTTCACGAAGCCCTGGTTGGGGGCCTGGAGAAAGCCAGCTTAGAACTGGAGGAGAGAAGAAAGGCAGGGAACCTCATTATGAGGCAGGGGAACGTCGACGGTTGTGTGGCAATACTACATGTAAGTGTTATTTGGTTTTTTTGTCTGTTCAGATTAAGTGGTGTGTCTGTTCGGATTAAGTGGTGTGTCTGTTCGGATTAAGTTTTCTGTCTGTTCGGAATATGTTGTGTGTCTGTTCGGTTTATGTTGTGTGTCTGTTCGGATTAAGTTAGGTGTATGTTCGGAATATGTTGTGGGTCTGTTCGGAATAAGTGGTGTGTCTGTTCGGATTAAGTGGTGTGTCTGTTCGGATTAAGTTGTGTGTCTGTTCGGAATATATTGTGGGTCTGTTCGGAATAAGTGTTGTGTCTGTTCGGATTAAGTGATGTGTCTGTTCGGAATACGTTGATTGTCTGTTCGGAATAAGTTGTGTGTCTGTTCGGAATAAGTTGAGTGTCTGTTCGGAATAAGTTGTCTGTCTGTTCGGATTAAGTGTTGTGTCTGTTCGGATTAAGTGTTGTGTCTGTTCGGATTAAGTTGTGTATCTGTTTGGAATAAGTTGTGGGTGTGTTCGGGTTAAGTGTTGTGTCTGTTCGAATTAATTGTTGTGTCTGTTCGGATTAAGTGGTGTGTCTGTTCAGAATACGTTGAGTGTCTGTTCGGAATAAGTTGTGTGTCCGTTCGGAATAAGGTGTGTGTCTGTTCAGAATACGTTGAGTGTCTGTTCGGAATAAGTTGTCTGTCTGTTCGGATTAAGTGTTGTGTCTGTTCGGATTAAGTGGTGTGTCTGTTCGGATTAAGTTGAGTGTCTGTTCGGATTAAGTTAGGTGTCTGTTCGGATTAAGTTGTGTGTCTGTTCGGAATAAGTTGTGGGTCTGTTCGGAATAAGTTGTGTGTCTGTTCGGAATAAGTTGAGTGTCTGTTCGGAATAAGTTGTCTGTCTGTTCGGATTAAGTGTTGTGTCTGTTCGGATTAAGTGGTGTGTCTGTTCGGATTAGGTCTGTCTGTTCGGATTAAGTTAGGTGTCTGTTAAGAATATGAACGTATGTCTGTTGAGTCGTTCTAAACAGTTGATTTTTTCCATTTGAAGGTGTGGCTTTGTGAGAAATTCAAATTGGGGGAGTACAGAACTGGAGTTTTTCCACGAATGAGAAGTTGGACGGAAATGTATGGGAAACGATTAACCCTGAGGAAATGGGAGGAACGTGGAATTACCCTTCCTAAGATTTACAACGGCAAGTTCGACATGATGGGGGCTCCATCAATGAGTGAAAGGGAGCTGGAACTTATTAGTTCTGTTCGAACTCCTGTTCGAAAGGGCTCAGCTTCAACTACCAGTTTGCCAAGGCTACAACTGACAGACTGCAACATTCCATGTGACCCGCTGGTCCAAGAGTTGGAGCTGAGTGAGGTGAAGACGAACTGGCTTAGGGCCGAAGCTGCCCTAAAGACACACAACATATTCCGAACAGACACACAACTTAATCCGAACAGACACACAACATATTCCGAACAGACACTCAACGTATTCCGAGCAGACACACAACATATTCCGAACAGACAATCAACGTATTCCGAACAGACACTCAACGAATTCGGAACAGACACTCAACGTATTCCGAACAGACACACAACATATTCCGAACAGGCACTCAACGTATTCCGAACAGACCCACAACATATTCCGAACACACACACAACATATTCCGAACAGACACACAACTTAATCCGAACAGACACACAACATATTCCGAACAGACACTCAACGTATTCCGAACAGACACACAACATATTCCGAACAGACACTCAACGTATTCCGAACAGACACTCAACATATTCCGAATAGACACACAACTTAATCCGAACAGACACACAACATATTCCGAACAAACACACAGCTTATTCCGAACGGACACACAACTTATTCCGAACAGACACTCAACGTATTCCGAACAGACACACATCATATTCCGAACAGACACACAACTTAATCCGTACAAACACACAACTTAAACAGTTAAATACGAACTGAACGTGTATAACAACCATTTACAGATCAAAACAGATCAACAATTAGAAGTTTCTTACATTTACAAGAACTGAAAATAACAAGAAATATTAAATTAAGGAGGAAGTTCCTCGTAATACAAATTCATGTCCCAATCAGAGAAATCAGGATCCCCGGGTTTTGGTGCGACTTCGTGAAGCGAAGATGTAACCTTCATCTTGAACTTTCTCTTCTCTTGTTGGGCGTGCTTTTTATGGCTTTTTTTAATTATCTTCTCAGCTAAAGACACTCGACGTCTAGTCGGCGGTCTTCCTACACGTCTGACATTATCTGGATTAAGAACCGATGTACCCGCAGACTCAGGTTCATCAAGTCGAACCAAGAACTGGGTAGTGTGCATACGTGCCTTAAGCATTTCAATACACTTCACGACCTCAATATACCTTTCGTGGGAAATGAAGGCTTCCTGTGCTATCCAAACGGCACGACCCATGATGTCGTCGTGACGACGAAGCGCATCCTTCTCCATTACGCCATCGTCTGGGTACATCTTATCTCGATAGCTCCTTCGAATATCCTTCTGCCATCGATTAACGATGTAAGAGTCTGGGAGCAATGCATTAGGATTTAAGCGTCCAAGTACCACAAAAATGTGGCAGCATAGAAGGCCAACGTGCTGAAACATTCTACAATCACATGTGAAGTTCATGGATATGTTTTGTACTAGGAAACGTTTCGACAGTAGCTGCTGACCAGCCAAAACACGTTCAGATACCTTGTACTGAAATGTGTCATTCGTATTGAACTCCTCTGTTATATCGCAGTATATCATCTTCCCAATTTCTAACTGCACTTTCTTGAAGACCCCTACCGTATACAACTCGCTCATCTGTCTCTCGAATGGATAAATTGAAACCAACTGGGTCTCTTATGAAGACAATCAAAATCTGATTGAGTTTCCTTCTCGTACTTATGGCGGAGTGCAAGTTCGTATTGTTGAACAAACTGCTTAAGGGTGGTCTTCGAAGTAAGATACTTGTCGAAAAAGGCGTTCATACTCTCGCTTCTCTGAGTAGATGCCATTCCCGCGAAAAATCTATCACCAACAAATGTAGGTATCCACGACTCTCGGATTGCATAAATCGATTTGAGCCAGCTATGGTTATGCAGGTCAAAATCAAGAAGGAAACCCTGCCAATTACGATCAAATTCTGCTGGGGTTTTGGAATCATATACAATCAATTTCAGATCAAATAACATGTGCTTCCGATACTGCGTCGGCAACTTCAAGGGAGCTTTGTTCATTATGTGCCATATACAGAATCTGTGTCTTGAATCTGGGAAGACATTCCTTACAGCAGCTGTAATGGCACCACATTGATCTGTTATTATGGCTGGGGGGTATATCTGCATAAGGGGGGCAATTTAAAAGGAGTGAGTCATATATTGAAAGGTACAAAATCCTACTTTGAAAACTTTAACCGAATAGACCCACAACTTAATCCGAACAGACCCACAGCTTAAACCGAATAGACCCACAACTTAATCCGAACAGACCGACCACTTAAACCGAATAGACCAACCACTTAAACCGAACAGACCCACAACGTAATCCAAACAGACCCACAACTTAAACCGAACAGACATACAACTTAATCCGAACAGACCGACCACTTAAACCGAACAGACCGACCACTTAAACCGAACGGGCCCACAACTTAATCCGAACGGACAGACAACTTAATCCGAACAGACAGTCAACTTATTCCGAACAAACAGACAACTTTTTCCGAACAGACCCACAACTTAAACCAAACACATACACAACTTAAACCGAACAGTCACACCACTTAAACCGAACAGTCAACCCACTTAAACCGAACAGACCCACAACTTAATCCGAACAGACCCACATCTTAATCCGAACAGGCAGACAACTTAATCCAAACAGACAGACAACTAAATCCGAACAGACAGTCAACTTATTCCGAACAGACAGACAACTTATTCCGAATAAACCCACAACTTAAACCGAACAGTCACACCACTTAAACCGAACAGTCAACCCACTTAAACCGAACAGTCAAACCACTTAAACCGAACAGTTCCACCACTTAAACCCAACAGTTCCACCACTTAAACCGAACACATAAATAGCTTAAACTGAACAGTCACACCTTACCGTTCATGCACGACAACCATGTTTGGAACAACCATATGTAATTTTCAGTGGTCTCAGAAGATAGCAAAGCGCAACCGAGCAAAACTGACTCGAAATGGTGATTAACTCCTACAAATGGGGCAAAAGGCATGTCGTATTTGTTTGTAATGTAGGTGGTGTCGAAACATATTGCGTCTCCAAAGTATGAATATGCAGCTCTAGAACGACAGTCAGCCCAAAACACGTTCCGTAGTCTTCCTTCGTCATCGATGTCCATTACATAGAAAAACATGGAATCAATCTTCTGCATCCTAATGAAATAGTTCTGAAGAGCTTGTGCATCACCAGGTCCCATCTTTAAATTTCTGACTTCGTTTACAACATTCCTGCACACAGAAACCACTAAAACCAGATGCAAAATGTTGAACTTAAATTATGTTAGGCAGAAAGAACACAAACCTTAAATCCCTTTCGTTGAAAGTCAATTTGTCATGACCTCCAGCCTCGACCACAAAAGATTGCATGGTCTTAGCAGCCGATATCCCAGCACTATCATTGCACGATATGCGTGCTTTCGCGGCCTCAGGGACGGTTTGTTTTTGTCTGAGAAAACGCATTTGCTCCTCTTCAAGCATGACGTGGTTATGTTTAAGATCCACAAAGTTAATGTGGTAACCCCTTGCTGGGTTTCCGGAGACCCTTATCCGAGCAGTGCATTGGACTCTACTGGATAACCTAGGTTTCAATTTTCCTTGCCCTTGGTTTGGTGGTGTCGTGCCCTCCTTGGAGCAAGTCAGCGTGACCCGTATAACAACACCACGATCGTAATGAGATTGCCTTGTCTTAACACCAAAAAACCACAAGAATCGACATAAGCCACGTAAAATGTTTTGGCTTCTTCGAAAGAAGGAAAAAACATCTCCTCCTTAGGAACGTTTGCTGGCTGCTCCACTTGGGGGGCACATGAACGATTTCCATTGGAGTACAGAGAAGGACCACAGAAGAGAAGGGAAGAAAAAGGAAGACGCATCTTGAGATGAATAACAAGTCTTCTGCTGTGTAGGAGCGCCAAAATGATGAAGGAATGGAGTGATTTGAGACGCATTAATGAGGGATGGAGGGAGGGATGGAGAGATGTAGACATTTGTACGGATAACCAAAGTATTGAGGAATAAAATTAAAAAAGAAACTTTTTTCTGTGCTGACATGGAGAGTGCCACGTAGGACACGTCCGTGACGCCAGCGTCCGTTTACATTTTCTTTTTTTTTATCCCTCTACCCAATCAATTCTTTATACGTGTACTCTAATAACCGTCAAACATTTTGCTCAAAAACCAACACACCTAACGCATCTTCACGCCACCGTGGTAACCGCCCCTATCCATCCTTCCTAAATCCACCCTCCAACAAATTGTCTCCAACAACTCTTCTCCAACAACTCCATCCTAAATCCATCCTCCGCCAACACCAAATCTGACAATCACCTCTTTTGACTTCCAATGTTCAAGAATTTTGAGGGGTTTTGTGTTGAATTCATGTTCATGGTCGACTTTTGGGTGTTGCACACTACCGTGTCATTACGATTTTTTTGTTTAACATGTTTGTAGGTTTGAATTCATGGTTGCAGGTTTGAATTCATGTTTGCATACAGGTCATAGCTTGTCCCGTGTTTGGTCCCTCTACCAAATCTTGTCCGCCCATCTATTCACCCCAATCGGCACATTGCTACGACTCATTCCCTGGGAACCAGACGTCAGCCGTAACGGTCTTCACTATCCTCATTTCTAGCCGACGGTTATCAAATTTCAGGGCACGCATCTTCCGCAGGTATGTTCTCCCCCTTCATATTATATGCCTGCCTCTTTCGTCGGTCCAGTATGTGCACTTTTGAAAACAACACATTGTTGATTGGATATATGCATTGGTTTTTTGCTTTCTTGTTAATTTCTCCGACTTAGGTTGGGTTTCTTTCTTGCTCCTTAATATTTCCAAGGTTATTTTGGTATTCTCTTTTTTCTTCTTGCTTGGGTTAGTTTGGGTGGGATACCTTCCTCAACCCAAAATGCAAAAACGCTCTGCCTACAAATTGTTTGAGCAATTGCCCATATGGAGAAAAAGAACCAATTGCATAATGATATAACTCTTAGAACAAAGGTATTACCCAACTATATTTCTATATAGATTATCAAATGGCAGTTCATTAACTAAATCATGAAGACTGAAGAGCACTTGCTGGCCCACGCAAGGAAGAAAAGCATGCATAATAGTGAACCCCAAAATTCTGTTGTGGTGAGTTGGTCCTCAATTTTTTGTGATTTTAGATTTACGATTTCTATTTTAATGTGTTTGCAATTTGATTTTAGTGAAAAATAGTCTTTGTGTAAATATTTTTGGATTTGATTTAGCATATGTTCTTCAACTGACTTGATTCTTTGGTCTCAGTAATGTTTTTGGGTTTCAGTAATTGGGATTATGTTCCGTTTGAGAGTAAGTGGTTTGAGATTGTCCTTGGATAATGGTAGTAATTGGGTTTTCCTGTAACAAGTCACAGGTGGGTTTGATTTTAACATAATTGAGATGGACTTCTCTAACACGTTACTATTAACAAGGAACAAAATTTAATTTCTTTTGTTGTATTAGTCACTTTGAACAACATATTACAGAACATTCTTAATGATTGAAGTGGCATATTTTGATGGTCCATTGCATGACTAGACGCAAATTTCTCGCACAAAAGAAGAGGTAACAGTTCAGTCTCTATTTCTTTCATATAAAAAAGGTTATTGTTCTCACTCATCTTCTTCTTCGGCATATAATTAGCTATTGTGTTAGCTTTGCAAGTAATTTGTAAGTATTTCCTTATTAAACTGTGTACTACTCTAGTGCTTTCCTCTTAAGATCTTTATTAGTTCAAATATCTAAAGATACTTTATGCCCTTTAGTTCAAATGAATTACTTATTACACTATTTGATTATAGTAATCGTGCAACACATGGGTCGAATGCTAGTTAAGTTGAAACCCGCCAAAGAATATGGTAAATTTTAACTTTGTTGTCTTTAGCATATATATTTCATACTTCAACCACAAATACTGGTAAATCAATCTGATTTTAAAGCGACCTCAACCGAAACCATTTTTTATGGTACCTTTTAGTTTCTTCTACCGAAAGTAGTCTTCTAAAAAATATGTTTATACATCAACTTCTCTCCAAAATATCTCTGCCTCAATCGTGGGACCAAACCCTTTGACTTAAGATCCTCTTTCTTTTTTCCCTCTCTCTTTCTCGACGCAGACAGTACTCGATATGCGAGATAGGAGTTCAATATTAGTTCTCTAATGGTTCAAAAAGAGCTCGATAGGATTGATATTAGTTCGATTGAAGCTTGATTCTGTTCACAGTCTGAACAACTCGATATTTATTCGATAGGAACTTGATAGAGCTCGTTATGAGGATGGAATCCAAGCAATGTATTTTGAGTGTGTGTTTGTAATGTTGAATTTTTAAGTTGAATGTCGTACGAAAGCTTATAGTGTACAATTTTTCTTCCATTTTATCAATAGGCTCGATACGAGCTCGACATGGATCGATGAAAAAGTTGCTGGAGTTTTCCTATTTTTATGTTGAGCTCGATAGCCTTGATACGTGTTTGACATGAAACGATGGTTGTTTTCCTATGAGCTTTATTTTCGTTCAAATGGTGTTCTCTCCTTGTACCTCGATACGAGCTTGATTATAGCTCGACGATGATTTGTGGTCCATGACTTGTGTTCGATATAGCCTCGATACGAGCTCGACGTGGACCGATGATTGTGGGATGAAGATACAAACATTCACAACGTTCAAATGTTAACAAAAATTACATTAACCAACAAAACATTTTGTAACTTCAACATATACTTCATTAACACATCAACAAACAAAATCAAAAAACATTCAAATAAACTAATACATTATCTAAAACAACTTCGCTTGTTTCCTATTCCACCCGATGTGTTCTTTGTAGCCAGGAGGCACTTCAGGCATTTGGGAGGTCATCTGGCACTACAGGAGAAGTTGTCTTCACCGACGAACAAGAACCATCGATGTAGAGTGGTGTCCGTCGGTGATGCCTTACACTGACGGATATTCCTCCGTCGGTGTTCCATGGGTCAGTGTACATATACATCAACGGATGCACCGGCGGAGAGGTATCGTCGGACTTGGGGAGGAATGTGTTGGGGATGGTCAGGGACTCGGGGATGAGTGTCTCAGCGAGGCAGGTCACCCCGTAGTTGGGGCAGGTGTGCTCGACGAAAAGAGGGTGGTGTTCGTGTTCTTAGGGTGGAAACTACGTAATTAAAATAAGGAAATATAGGTCATTATTATAACAACCTTAAACGTATAAGAAAAAAAATGTACCAATGTCGAGGAGGAAGTCTACCAACGTGTCTTGGGCTCCGACTAAACGGTGCTCTAAATTGGCTATCATTCGATGGAGTTCCCCCAGGGTCTACTTGACCTCCTCGAGTGGTTTTGGGGTGACCGTGCTAGAGACACAACGTCTGGGACATAAAAGGTGCACCGGTGGGGGTCTAGGGCTGCACACTGCCAGATCACCTGCACCGGCCCGGTTGGGAAGCATTGGAGGTCAACAAGAGGTGAAACCTCGGCGATGTCATCGATATATTGCATTCTTTGAATTGAATGTGGAAGTTCACAAAGGTTGATGGAAGAACCAAAGAGGGAGGTGACAAGCAAAGTGGGAAGATGTAATGTCGAAAGAAGGGATGAAGTTTTATACTAATAACTGATGTGACGTTTGGAGGGAAGGAAAATGAACCGTCAAAAACGTTCTCAGTATTCGTGTCGTTGTTGGTCGAGTAAACTATCGAATCCATCTAAGAGGACTCTCTAGCTATCATTATATCGACCGCATATCGAGCCAACCATTGGTATAGTTTTCACTCTCTTAATTACGGAGGTGACGTTTAGAGAGAAGGAATTGTCGCGTCAATTATCGCGCTCATATTGAGTTCCCATTGAGCCCATCTAAGTAGACTCTCTTGTTTCATCATATCGCACACATATCGAGCCGACCATTGGTATCTTTTAGTTACAGAGGTGATGTTCGGAGGGAGGTAACCAAACCATCGAAAACGCCCTCAATAACCTTACCCGGAGCAATTGCGTCAACTATCACGTTCATATCGAGTTCCTAACGAGCCCATCGAAATGGACTCTCTTGCTTCATTATATCACACACATATCGGCATGCCCATTGGTAGCTCTTAATTACGGAAGTGACGTCTGGAGAGATGGGAACCATTAGAGTACCATTAACAGCGCCCGGGCAGTTCCCGAGCGCCCGATTTTCTCTCTCAGCCACGTCAGCTTCTCTCTGCCACGTCAGCTCAAACCAAACCCTCCTAAATTTTTCTTAATCACACCCAAAAACAACTCAATCGCCCTACATTATCTCCCCTACACGTCATTTCGGGATCAATTCTAGGCAAAACACAAAAAATTGTCAAAACATTCTAGAAAATATAAACAAATAAAAAACATATTTTCATAAAAAAATATAAAAACGATTTTAAACAATTTTTAAAACATTTTCTAAAACAAAAAACTCAACAAAAAAACAAAAAAAAGTAACCAATGGTGGGGGGCCATGTGCCCCCCACCCACCCAGAATTTCCAACCGCTTGGGTGGGTGGAAATTCAGGTTTTTGCCTACGTGGATGGGCGGTGAACAGTTCCGCCCGGGCGCACAGTAACGGCTAAGGATGGCCTTAGATGTCAAGAGAGACAACCATTTCGTAGAGGACAAACTTTCATTACGTGTCTATAAAATCATAGTATTTGATCCTCCCATTTAGTTGTGTATTTGATCCCCGAACCCTAAACAAATCCCCTCCATTTTGTTGTGTATTTGATCCCTGCCCCCTCAAAAAAATGTCCTTCCAACATGGACTACTCAGTTGAAGATAAGTACATCCTCGGTGGACCAATATGGGGGAGGCAGCCCCCTCGTTGAAATACCATAAGTTTTACGTCAATCCTATCGCACCCATAGGTGTAATTTGAAGGCAACGGAGTTGTGGTCAAACACCCCTAGTAAGATTAGCAAAAAGTGTAGGATTGAGTGCCCATATGTATGTATATATTTTTAAAAAATTATACATGCATGCATGATCGATTACCATATTTTTGATGATTTCATGTACATTATTCTATATACTATTTTAATACATAGTAATTTACATATATATTATAAAAAAGAGAGGATGACCCAAATGTTTGTTAAAACCTTTTTGAAGATCTGGACTTGCATTTCACGTTGAATCGCCTGTCGATTCACCTCTGAGTGTTCACCAAACTTTAAACAATTTTAGAGAAAAATGAGCTAGCCAATTCAATCTCTAAATCCAGCTTGGAATCTAGCTAATAACCCCTCGAAAGCTCCCTGAGAATTTAATCTCCAAAAGCTTGAATAATTAAGAGAAATTCAGATGAAATAGTTGAGAGGTTAGGGAGAGAGAATATTTTTACATTTATTAAAACAATGAGGGAGAGGGGACCTATTTATAGACGCTCCAAACACCTACATCATGGGTAAACAACTTACCCATCTGTTGTTTTTCTCTCCCTAAAATCAATCTCAAATTGACACATAATCATCCTTAAACATGTTTGACGATAATTGGAATAAATCCAACCCATGAGCAACACTAATCTCTTAACAATTCTATGCAGAATCGTGCAAAATGGTCGACCGAAATCACCACTCCGTCGACCGAATGGTTACAAATTTGACAGGTTTGGTCGGACAGTGAGCTAGACGGTCGTCCAAATATCCATAAGGAAAAATTCCAGGAAAATTTCGGTCGAACCACTTCTCACTCCGGTCGACCATTCCTTTTATCAAAATTGCTCCTGATAAATGTCGGTCGAACGTGTTCATACACCATTCGACCGTTCTATCACCAAGATATTCTGCTCAGTCGATCGTTTCTATTGCCAAAACACGTCCTGGAAATTTTTGGTCGAACCAAGCGTAACCCGATCTCAGTCTGGTCGACCATTCGAAAGCCTTCGGTCGATCGATCTCGAAATGGTCTACCATTTTGACCTGATTTTGCCTTTGTCAAAATTTGGATTTACATCCAAAAAAAATTGATCTTTGGAGTTTTTAGCAAATTCATATATCATGTAATATATTATCATATATGTAATGTCAAACCATCACACCCCATAACACATACATCTCATATGAATTTATTTATGATTCTAACCATGTCATTTTTCACGACATATTGATTTTATCGATTCACCACATTCTTTCACATGAAACTCGATCCATCATATGAACATAAAATCAAGCTTTTTGTTTCAAAGTTTTGTGGTGTGACCTATAGGAGTATCTAAGCTATTTTGGCAATGATATTAAATACTTAATATCACAAACTAAAGCGGTATCTATCTACACATTATAGTTATCTAATTAGCAAACATGTCTTGTTCACTCGAGCTAAAACATGATCCAATTAGCGATGTAAGAACATCACTTGTGTCTATCCATTGCCTCATGAAATTAAGAATATTATACAAAGTAGAAATGTATCACATTTGTATTATATATTCATTTCTTGATCTCTCAAGGTAATTATAAATATGTAACTTAACACAAGTCACATTGTACACATTATAATTTTACTTTATCAATGGGCACACTAATATCATCACTCAAATAAAGAGGCGTAATGATAATATTTTGACGAACTATCTTTTCCAGCATAAGTCATGTTTAACCAACTATTGCCTTTATCACTATTCTCATTGACAGCTTCTGACAATAGTCAAATTAAACACTTCCTGTGTGAAAATACATAAGTCTCATATCTTAGGATTGAAGACATAGTGAAACATTAAAGACACATAACACAATTCCATAATGTTTCACTTGCTTGGTCTATTCAATATATAAAAGTAACCATTTTCCTCTTTTATATATTCTTGTCATTAAACATTTGTAGAGTTACAATACTCTTTAACCAACGTGACAATCTTATCTCACAAATATTTCTAAAAAAATACTTTTAGAACACATTCCTTTCAAAAAATTCTATGTTTGTGGCTTCTCGGAGACAACCCTTTATTGTCGGTATTTCGTCTGGGACGATGAACACCGGTACCACCAGTGGAGAAACCCGACGAGAGCAAAAATGACCCACCGATATGGAAACTTCTCTGGAAGCTTGCTAAGTTGAGTCAGACCCAAGAGATAAACAAAACCATCTTTTGGGCTTGAAGGCGATATCTGAGCAGAGGATTCTCTCCCAAGTGACTTGGAAGAGATTTATAAGTTTTGTGCGTGTTTGTGTTTGTGTGGGTGTTCCTTGGAATTTTTGTGTGTATTTGTAATGTTGAATTTTTAAGTGGAATGTTTTATAGAAGTTTATAGTGTTCAATCAGATTTTAACAAGAATTCCTTGTATGTAATGTGCGACGAATGAGGTTGAAAAACAACATGTTTAAATAACCACTAACCACTGTCTCCTTTCGAGTTCATATCGTGAGCATATCCAGAATATCGAGAAAATATAAATACCCCAGTAAATAACAACAAAATCTAAACTTATGAGCTCCTATCGAGCGCCTATCGAACCCTATCGAGATCAATTTCAAGCGGGATCGATATGGCCTAAAGCTGCAAACGGAAACCATATTACCTAAAACAACAAACGAAATTGAGCTCCTATCGAACTAATATCGATCCTATCGAGCGCCATCGACTTCAATGGAGGAGTTCGTCTCCGATGTGGGTTCAACTATGACGGGGAACCTTCGACAGGGTCCGAGGCATTGGGTTCAATTTGGCTCGATTGAGGGGTCAAATGCGAGAGAGTGAATGAAGGCTGAAGCGCATTTTCTTTGGAAAAAGAGAGTTCAATTGGATGCATGAGTGAGAGAGAGAGAGGTTTTTTTGCGTTATTTAAATGGTAGGAGTATTTTAGAGAGATGTGAAAACATAACCATATTTTTCAGAAAATATCAATCTGTGAGTTTTTTTCGATTTTGGGTCATTTTGAGCATAAAAACTCAAAATTTTCTTATTTAATTTTAAATCCTAACTTCGAACCTCAGGAAAATCTACTGGGAGATAGAAATATTGTGCCCTTAAAAGAATACAATAGGAATAAGTACAATCATGTTTTTTCTTCTTACGAAAATTATATAGTTTGTGGCATGTAAATAACTACCTTATCATTAGTTCCATCGCTATTTTATTGCTATAAGTTCCATAGTAAACACCAACAACAGTTCAAAGAAATTCCTATTGTATTCCTATTTTTTCCTCTTAAACCTGAGCATTATAAGGGCACCCTTAACGGGGGTGCCCCGCCCGGGCGCCCCTCGGGTGCCCGCTCGGGACGCCCACCCGGGAGCTTGCCTAGGCGTCCCCGGCAGACGCCTGGGGCGCCCTCGGGTGGGGGGAATGTGTCCCCCCATTTGTCGATTTTTTTAATTAATTAATGGAGGTTTTGTTATTAATGGATTGGGTATTTGTTATTAATGTGGGGTAATAAATTTTTGCAAGTGATGAAAATTCAAAAATTTCCAGAACCAACAATTTCAAGATCCAAAAAATTTCCAGGAGGCGCTGCCCTCTTGCCACCCCCGCCACCTCACCGGCGAGGTGGAATGCCGCTCGTTCACTGGTGAGCGAGACCCCCAAACGACTTGTCGAGGTGGTTTAATAATAAAAATTAAAAAAATTCAAGTTAAATAGAATATATATTAATACGACAATACCATAACAACAATACATTAATAATACTGAAATACGAACTACAACCAACCACACGAAACATATGTTAAAGGAAATACAAACCATACGAAATACAAACCACACGGACTACAACAACACGAAATACAAACTAAGGAAAATACAAACCATATAGACTACAACAAACTACACGTACTCATTCTCTTCTGCCTAGGCGAGAAGTTTATCGATTACTTTCACGTGTATACTGTGCATTCATGGGCGTTTCAAATTTCAATTTTTTGTGGTTTAATAGTGATTAATATTATTAATGAATAATTATTATTGTTAATTAATTAATATTAATAATAATTATATTGTGAATTAGAATTATAATGTAATTAGAATTATAATGTAATTAGAATTAGATTTATATAAAATATAATTTGTTAAAGGTTGTGTGAGAATTAAAAATGTTTAATTAAGAAATGATGCGGAGGAAAGAGAGTGTAGGGTGGGTGTGGTTAGCCCGGGCATGGGTAAGGGTATTTTTTCTGTGGGTTGGGTGAGCTGACGTGACAGAAAGAGAAGTTGACGTGGCAGAGAGAGAGAGTGCAGGGCGCCCGGAGGTAGCCCGGACGCTGTTATTTGTGCTCTAAAGTTTTTCACGTAAACCCATCTGTATTCATGGATTGGGTAAGGTGTACCGTTTCAAACAATTTCATGTCAGGGTTGTTCTTCTGATCATTTTTATGTTTTCTTAATTGTATTGTTTGTAACAAGTTATACGACAACCAAAGTTTGAGTTAATAATCAAAGATTTTCCAAATCTTTTCTTTAGTTGTAGTTGTTCTTGGTCGTGGATATTGTTTATAGCAAGATATACGATGCCCAAAGTATGGATTTAAATCTTACATCCAAATGTTCTCTTTAAATTAAGTCAATCATGAAATTTCTAAAATTTCTAAATTCTTGATGGTATGCCTTATAATACACTGTAGACTCACTCATTAAAAATCACTCTGAATCATCTCTCTAAAAGACATCCAAAGTCTTTTTAATAACTTTATTTCTTTTGTAGGTATATTTATTGTTACATATGTCATTAACAACATACTTTAAACCATTCGAAAAATAATCCAAACGTTGACCTTTTTTTTTACTTAATAATATTGGTTAACGTTCATTTACTAAAGTTATTCACCTATTAATAAGAATTAGTAGTTAAAACATATTGCGGACCCCTTCCAAATCCACTCATAAAAATAAAGAAATATCAACAAAAAATATCAGAAAATCTATTTTCACCTCAAATAAAATCCACTTACCCACATCCGAAAAAAAATGCTTTGACCAACACAAATTTAAACACATCCAACTATGCATATAAAACAAAATTAGATTTTTAATTAATTAATGTGTGTTCATTTAATCACGTCCACAAATTCATTTGGAACCGCACCCACTAAAACACTTTCAAATATCCATTTAGATACCTTTGATTTTTTTTCAAAATTAGTTAAGTCATCATTTACTATAAATATCTTATATCTTTTAAGTTAATTTAGTTTCTCTCGCTAATATATTTATTGTTAATTATTTTACCGACAGTATATTGTTGACCAATTCAAAAAGCAATAAACCAAAAGTTGAAATTCATTAAATTTCCTAACGACATTAGGAAACAAGGGGGTATAAATTTTAATAACCTTAAAGAGGTCTTTGCGCTCACACGCAACCTACATATTTGAACCGTCATAGCACACTCCCAACAGTTGACTATCTTTTGTTCTTTCCTCAATGAATCTGATAATTTTGAACATAAGAGGTTTAGGTAATGCCAAAAAACAACGCGCCATCAAGAGCATAAAACAAAAAACCTGATTTTCTTATCATGCAAGAAACAAAACTTGAAGTCATTTCCAACATACACATGAGGATGTTAGGAAACTCGATTATCACCAAATAGTTTTCGCTGCCTTCTGTGCATGGGAGCCTCATGGGGCATACTTGTGGGATGGAACGACACGACCACAATTAAAATGCGACAAAACGTTTCTCCATCAAATGGAAATTAACCAGTGTCTATGGCTCTTGCCTTCAACATCTAAAGAAAGAATTTTGACTGAACTTGTGACGGCTAAGCCTGCTCAAGGGATAGTTTGGATCGTAGGGGGAGACTTTAACATGGTTAGAAAACCAAACCAAATGATCACACATCAATGCCAATTCGATCTCCTGCTCAAAACTCTTTGAACAATTTATTGTGGATAATTCGTTAGTGAATATTGCTCCCTCCAACCTCCAATTGACTTGGACTGACTTTCAACTAGATCCCAGGTTGCATTCC
This sequence comes from Triglochin maritima, assembly GCA_963682175.1. Taxonomy (NCBI): domain Eukaryota; kingdom Viridiplantae; phylum Streptophyta; class Magnoliopsida; order Alismatales; family Juncaginaceae; genus Triglochin; species Triglochin maritima. The sequence continues at coordinate 21,050,659 of OY821779.1, forward strand.
TTTATCGCTTTCTTGTCTCCCACGATTGAGAGGATACTTTTCCACCCAGTCAGTGCGTTAGACTACCATGAACAATCTTGGACCATATCCTTTTAATCCTTCACAATGAAGAGATGTCAAGAAGAGAAAATGTAACGTCCCGAAACAGCGGAAGATTTAAAATTTCGAAATAACGAATAAAACTGACAACTCAAGGCGGGAACGTCACTAATATATAAATATATAAATCCGGGTGCACCCAAAATACATGGAGTTTACAAAAGGTGTACAACTACAATCCAGATGAAAGAAATGAAAATACAAGTAGTCGTACGATCTCGCAAATGCCGAAGAGGATCCGACTCCAAAGCGCTCCGTCCTCGGTCACCACCCACCGGACCTACTGCGATCCTGAAAAAGATGCAACCACAATGCCTGAGTTTCCAGAAGGAAACCCCGTATACCAACTCACCTATATGCATGCATCACATAATGAACCTATCATACTAGTAGCATGTCATGGCATCAACAGATATGGGAAACAGTTCCCCCGAAGGGTAAAACAGGACATCAGTCCGACAATCAATCATCGGGTCTCCCGAGGAGACCTACTGCAGGCACATGCAGTCTAGTAGCCCGCGACATCGCACCCCCCACACGCAGCTACACTACACAAGGGTTCGGCAGGGAGCCTCTGTCACGTCTACGCGCCGATAGAAACAGATCTGTAAATCTCAGTGGTCGGGGCCACAGGGACCAACGGGGCCGTCGCCCGGAAGGTATAACAACATCATCTCGGTAGGTGCCCAGCCGAGGAAAACAACAAGCCGGCACAGCCTCGGCCCAACAATCATCATCGCCGGCACAACCTCGGCGGCATCACCGGCACAGCATCGGTGGTCCATCACAACGTCCGGCACAGCATCGGACGGTCCAGACCGAAGTCTGCCAGGTCATCGGGCTCCTCGAGCCGCGAACACCAACCGCGCCGCTATAAAAGCAGGGCAGCGACCTCCGTAGCCCCAAGGGCCGGTAGTCACCTCACCCAACGCCAGTTGCGTGCCCGCACAACATCAACACTGGGATCCGCGATCCCTCAGGCCTGCTATACTACAAAGTGCCAACAATCATCTCAAAAGTCACGGTCCATACATGGAGGTGACGCGTCCCGAACACCCACACTCTTCCCAACGGCGGTCCCTGGGCAGGCACGCATCACGCGCCCACCGTCACCTCCCGGCTCACGCACAAGGCGAGGACACGGGTTTCCGTGGACAAAGTTGGCATTCACAACGGGACCCAGGAATTCAGTTCTGAGCAGATTCGGTCGACCGAAATAGTCTAACCGGTCGACCGTTTTCACGAGGAATTCGGTCGACCGAAAGTCTGAATCGGTAGAACTCACTGCTCAACACTAATTCCCCAACGGTCGAACAAAAGTCTAAAACCGGTCGACCGAACGAGGTCAAAATCCGGAGTCTGGTCAACATTAAATTCCACTCTATCGGTCGACCGACTCAGGGGTCTCGGTCGACCGAAAACAGACAGGGTCAACCTAGTATTCTACGTCATCAAACGGTCGAACGTAAACATACTACCGGTCGAACAAACATGCAATCGGTCGAACGCAATATAAATCGGTCGAACAATTCAAACAATACTAACAGGTACACTTAAGTTCCGGTCGAACACAACAAGGACCGGTCGACCGATAACAGGTAGAAAATCCCAACTCACCAGCAATAATGCACTACCGGTCGACCGCCCCAAGGCATCGTTCGACCGGTGAAGGTTAAAGTCGGGCAAACAGTGCTAAAACGGTCGACCGCCCTAAGGACCCGGTCGACCGTTGGTCGTCTTCAACCTCGCGCCAGCCGAGGATTTACGAAGAACGCGTCGCCGGAGAGGTCCTCGACCTCCCCCGACCGACCAACAACACCCTTCCACAAGGGTGAGCAACAAAATCACACTAATGAGCGGCATACCTTTCACCCGCGTGAAGTCGACAGTGCCGGAGCTCCTACGCCTCGCCTCCGGTAGACCTCGATCACGCGCCGCGCCTCTCCCGCACGCGCACCTTCCTCCGTTGCCGGTGACGCCTCCTCTGGTGCAGCCGAAAAGAGGAAGAGTGAGAACCAAGGTGAGTGAGGAAGAAGAGTTGGAGAAGAAGAATGGAGGAGAGAAGGTTTTTGCTTTTAAAACAAAACCCAACCCAAGGCAACACTCCCCACCATCCCCTACACTCCTAGCCCATACCTCCCTTACCTCCCATACCCTCTCACATCAACCCCACCTAATCCGGGTTTAACCCTCTAATCACGGTTTGGGTTCTAACAATCCACCCAACTTAAAAGGATTTCGTCCCGAAATCAAAGCAAACACTCACCGAAAAGCTCTGGATACTGCCTTCTGACATCCTCCTCAATCTCCCAAGTGGCCTCGCGCTCGCTGTGATGCTGCCACCTGACCTTCACCATCGGAATGGTCCTCCTCCTGAGCTGGTGATCCATGCGATCAACAATCTCGACCGGCCTCTCCTCGAGCGACAAGTCCTGCTGAATCTCTGGCACTGCTATCTCAATAACGTGCGACGGATCTGCAACGTACTTCCTCAGCATCGATACATGGAAGACGTTGTGAAGACCTGAAAACTGCGGCGGCAATGCAATCCTGTAGGCAACCTCTCCAACCCGGTCCAAGATCTCGAACGGCCCAACATACCTCGGACTGAGCTTCCCCTTCTTCCCAAACCTCATCACACCTCGTGCAGGGGAAATTTTCAGAAACACATGGTCGCCCACCTCGAAACTCAGCGCTCGTCTGCGTCGATCTGCATAACTCTTCTGCCTGCTCTGCGCTGTGGCCAGTCTCCTCCTGATCACATCCACCTTCTCTGCATACATCTGCACGATCTCTGGCCCAACTAACTGCCTCTCGCCCACATCACTCCAGCATACCGGTGATCTGCAAGGCCTCCCGTACAATGCCTCGTACGGCGCCATCCCAATACTCGAGTGGTAGCTGTTGTTGTAGGCGAACTCTATCAGCGGCAGGTGCTCATCCCAGTGCCCTGCCCAGTCCAGTGTGCATGCTCTCAGCATATCCTCCAAGGTCTGAATCGTCCTCTCTGACTGACCATCGGTCTGCGGATGGAACGCTGTACTGAATCTCAGACGCGTCCCCAAAGCCTGCTGCAGACTCCCCCAAAATCTGGAAGTGAATCGAGGATCTCGATCGGAGATGATGCTCACTGGCACTCCATGCATCCTGACTATCTCCTCCACGTAGAACTTAGCTAGACCCTCCAAAGGCAACGTGGTCCGGATCGCTAAGAAATGCGCCGACTTGGTCAGTCGATCGACTATCACCCAAATCGCGTCGTGGAATCTCCTCGTCTTCGGCAATCCCGTGACAAAATCCATCGTCACGTGCTCCCACTTCCACTCAGGAAGCTCAATACACTGCATCGGTCCTGCTGGCCTCTGATGCTCAATCTTCACCTGCTGGCAGACCAAGCATCGCTCCACAAACTCTGCAATATCCTTCTTCATGCCCTTCCACCAGAAGTTCCGCTGCAGGTCCTTATACATCTTCGTGCTCCCCGGATGAATGGTGTATCTAGCTCTGTGTGCCTCCTCCATGATGTCATCTCTCAGCCCATCAACCTTCGGCACCCAAATCCGACTCCTGAACCTCAGACCACCATCAACCCCCACACTGAAATCTGATCCATCTCTGGAAGCCAACTGTAGCAGACCAGCTAACTCCTCATCCCCCTGCTGAGCCTGAACCAACCGTGAGACAGTCTGCGGCTCCACCCGAAGCCCAGCAATCACTGCTCCCTCTGAGCCCTCTGTGAACGGTCTCCACTCTGACAAAGCCTCGAGTAACCTCCACTCCTGGATGCACAGACTCGCAACTGAAACCTCCACCTTCCTGCTCAGCGCATCTGCAACCGAATTCGCCTTCCCCGGATGATAGGAAATGGTGAAGTCGTAGTCCTTAATGAACTCGAGCCATCTGCGCTGCCTCATATTCAGCTCCTTCTGCGAGAACAAGTACTTCAGACTCTGATGGTCGGTGAAGACCTCGAACTGCTCGCCATACAGATAGTGCCGCCAGGTCTTCAACGCGTGAACTACTGCTGCTAACTCCAGATCGTGAGTAGGGTAGTTCTTCTCGTGCACCTTCAGCTGCCTCGAAGCGTACGCGACCACCTTCCCATGCTGCATCAGAACACAACCCAAGCCTATCCCGGATGCATCGCTGTAAATCACGTAGCCTCCACTGCCACTCGGTAGCGTCAGAATAGGTGCTGTCGTCAATCGCCTCTTCAGCTCCTGAAAGCTGTCCTCGCACTTCTGGGACCAAACGAACTTGACGCCTTTCTGCGTCAATGCTGTCAGCGGCGATGCAAGTCTGGAGAAATCCTGGATAAAGCGCCTGTAATACCCTGCCAGTCCAACGAAACTCCTGATCTCCGTCACGCTCGTCGGGGCTCTCCACTGAGTCACTGCCTCGACCTTCGCCGGATCCACTGAAATCCCATCCGCTGACACAATATGCCCCAGAAAAGCCACCTGATCCAACCAAAACTCGCACTTCGTGTACTTGGCATATAGCTGCTGATCCCTCAAGATGCCAAGCACAATCCTCAGGTGCTCTCGATGCTGCTCCCGGTCAGGCGAGTATATCAAAATGTCGTCTACGAATACAACGACAAATCTGTCGAGGTACGGCTGGAAGGTCCTATTCATCAGATCCATGAATGCTGCAGGCGCATTCGTCAGTCCAAATGGCATCACCAAGAACTCGTAGTGGCCGTACCGCGTCCTGAAGGCTGTCTTCTGAACATCTGCCTCCCTGATCCGCAACTGATGATAACCCGAACGCAGATCGATCTTTGAGAACACTCTCGCCGTCTGCAACTGATCAAACAAATCATCAATCCTGGGCAAAGGGTACCGGTTCCGAACGGTAACCTTATTCAGCATCCTGTAGTCGATGCACATCCGCAACGATCCATCCTTCTTCTTCACGAAGAGCACAGGCGCTCCCCATGGAGAAACACTCGGTCGAATGAACCCGGACTCCATCAACTCCTGCAACTGCTTCTTCAGCTCTGTCAACTCTGCAGGTGCCATACGATACGGTGCCTTCGACTGAGGTGTCGTACCCGCTACCAGCTCGATGCCGAACTCGATCTCTCGGTGCGGCGGTAACGCTGGAATCTCCGCTGGAAACACATCCGGGAACTCCTGCACAATCTCTATGTCCTCCAGCCTCCTCGTCTCAGGATCAGGAACTACCAGCGTGGCCACAAACGCTCTGCCTCCCTGCTGTATCAGTCTCTGTGCCTTAACCGCAGACACAATCAGACGACCCCCTCTGCTCCTCGCACCTCTGATCAGAACATCTGGCAAACCCTCCATCGGAATCAGGATCTTCTTCTCACGGCAAAAGACCCGCACGTCGTACCGGGACAGCCAGTCCATCCCCAGTATGACGTCGAAGTCCACCATCGGTAACAAGACCAGATCTGCCGGAAAATCGTGGTCTCCCGAAGCAACTGTGGTGCCGGGGAAAAAGCTCCCCACAGTGCCCACCTCACCCATGGGCGTGCTGACCTCCAAAACATCAGTCAGCAGCACAGGGGTCCGACCCAACTCGCCAGCAAACTTCTCCGAAATGAAGGAGTGAGTGGCGCCGCAATCAAACAACACACGCGCTACTGAACCAGAAACTGAAAGCGTACCTTCCACGACGGTGTTGGAGTCCCTCGCCTCCTCAGCCTGGATAGTGAAGACTCGCCCAGTCCTCCTGCTCTGCCCCGGTGCAACAACTGATCGGCTACCTCCGCCTCTGCCTACTGCTGGTGGTCCCGGCCTCCTGCTCGGCTCACCCTGCCTCTGAGGACAATCACGGACAAAATGTCCCATCTGACCGCATCCCATACAAGCTCCAGTCCGACGGGGACACTCCTGTCCTGGATGGAACCTCCCGCAGTAAGTGCACGCTCCAGACTGACGTGCTCCTCCTCCATCAAACCTGGGCCTCTTGCCCGGGTTCCCTGCTCCACGACCAGCTACTCTGCTGCCGGTGCTCACTGGCGCCTTCCGCGCCTCCTGAATACACTCCCTCTGGTCCTGCTCTATGATCGTAGCATGCTTCACCGCATCTGCAAGGGTCCGCGGCATACTGTTGATCACCCGAGAACGAAGCGGCTGCCTCAGTCCCTTCACGAACTTCCTCGCCCGCTGCTCTGGGGTCACACAAATCTCAGGGCAGTAACGCTCCAAAGCGTTGAACCTGCTGATGTAGCTCGTCAGTGTCATGTCCTTCTGTTCTAGCGACATGAACTCCTCCCTCTTCTGATCCCTGACATGCTGGGGGAAGTACTGCTCATGAAACACCTCCAAGAACTCCTCCCAGCTCACGTCCACACGATCATCAAACAACACTGTGGACGTAGATCTCCACCAGTTGGCGGCCTCGCCATCGAACACGTAGGTGGCCAGCTCCACCATCCTCTCAGGTACTACACCAATAGCGCGGAAGATCTTCTCCATCCGGAAGACCCAGTCCTCTGCAACCTCTGGGGCCCTCCTGCCATCAAAAGTCGGCGGGTGCTGACGCATGAACCGATCGTGCTCAGCTCCCACCCCGCTCTGAGCGCTCTGAGCAGCCTGACGCTCCAGAAACTCGCCCAGCCTGTCCCACTGAGCACCTGAAGTGTCGTCACTGGGATCACGATCGCGTGGAGAACTCCTCACGCGCCTAGGTGCCATCTGTCACCACAACAATCAACAGATAAGCAACAATGCATGCATGAGCTACGAAATTAATGCATGCCTCTAGCACTACTCCTAAGGGTGGTTCTTTAGACGAAGACACAGGAATCGACCGCTCTGATACCAAGTTGTAACGTCCCGAAACAGCGGAAGATTTAAAATTTCGAAATAACGAATAAAACTGACAACTCAAGGCGGGAACGTCACTAATATATAAATATATAAATCCGGGTGCACCCAAAATACATGGAGTTTACAAAAGGTGTACAACTACAATCCAGATGAAAGAAATGAAAATACAAGTAGTCGTACGATCTCGCAAATGCCGAAGAGGATCCGACTCCAAAGCGCTCCGTCCTCGGTCACCACCCACCGGACCTACTGCGATCCTGAAAAAGATGCAACCACAATGCCTGAGTTTCCAGAAGGAAACCCCGTATACCAACTCACCTATATGCATGCATCACATAATGAACCTATCATACTAGTAGCATGTCATGGCATCAACAGATATGGGAAACAGTTCCCCCGAAGGGTAAAACAGGACATCAGTCCGACAATCAATCATCGGGTCTCCCGAGGAGACCTACTGCAGGCACATGCAGTCTAGTAGCCCGCGACATCGCACCCCCCACACGCAGCTACACTACACAAGGGTTCGGCAGGGAGCCTCTGTCACGTCTACGCGCCGATAGAAACAGATCTGTAAATCTCAGTGGTCGGGGCCACAGGGACCAACGGGGCCGTCGCCCGGAAGGTATAACAACATCATCTCGGTAGGTGCCCAGCCGAGGAAAACAACAAGCCGGCACAGCCTCGGCCCAACAATCATCATCGCCGGCACAACCTCGGCGGCATCACCGGCACAGCATCGGTGGTCCATCACAACGTCCGGCACAACATCGGACGGTCCAGACCGAAGTCTGCCAGGTCATCGGGCTCCTCGAGCCGCGAACACCAACCGCGCCGCTATAAAAGCAGGGCAGCGACCTCCGTAGCCCCAAGGGCCGGTAGTCACCTCACCCAACGCCAGTTGCGTGCCCGCACAACATCAACACTGGGATCCGCGATCCCTCAGGCCTGCTATACTACAAAGTGCCAACAATCATCTCAAAAGTCACGGTCCATACATGGAGGTGACGCGTCCCGAACACCCACACTCTTCCCAACGGCGGTCCCTGAGCAGGCACGCATCACGCGCCCACCGTCACCTCCCGGCTCACGCACAAGGCGAGGACACGGGTTTCCGTGGACAAAGTTGGCATTCACAACGGGACCCAGGAATTCAGTTCTGAGCAGATTCGGTCGACCGAAATAGTCTAACCGGTCGACCGTTTTCACGAGGAATTCGGTCGACCGAAAGTCTGAATCGGTAGAACTCACTGCTCAACACTAATTCCCCAACGGTCGAACAAAAGTCTAAAACCGGTCGACCGAACGAGGTCAAAATCCGGAGTCTGGTCAACATTAAATTCCACTCTATCGGTCGACCGACTCAGGGGTCTCGGTCGACCGAAAACAGACAGGGTCAACCTAGTATTCTACGTCATCAAACGGTCGAACGTAAACATACTACCGGTCGAACAAACATGCAATCGGTCGAACGCAATATAAATCGGTCGAACAATTCAAACAATACTAACAGGTACACTTAAGTTCCGGTCGAACACAACAAGGACCGGTCGACCGATAACAGGTAGAAAATCCCAACTCACCAGCAATAATGCACTACCGGTCGACCGCCCCAAGGCATCGTTCGACCGGTGAAGGTTAAAGTCGGGCAAACAGTGCTAAAACGGTCGACCGCCCTAAGGACCCGGTCGACCGTTGGTCGTCTTCAACCTCGCGCCAGCCGAGGATTTACGAAGAACGCGTCGCCGGAGAGGTCCTCGACCTCCCCCGACCGACCAACAACACCCTTCCACAAGGGTGAGCAACAAAATCACACTAATGAGCGGCATACCTTTCACCCGCGTGAAGTCGACAGTGCCGGAGCTCCTACGCCTCGCCTCCGGTAGACCTCGATCACGCGCCGCGCCTCTCCCGCACGCGCACCTTCCTCCGTTGCCGGTGACGCCTCCTCTGGTGCAGCCGAAAAGAGGAAGAGTGAGAACCAAGGTGAGTGAGGAAGAAGAGTTGGAGAAGAAGAATGGAGGAGAGAAGGTTTTTGCTTTTAAAACAAAACCCAACCCAAGGCAACACTCCCCACCATCCCCTACACTCCTAGCCCATACCTCCCTTACCTCCCATACCCTCTCACATCAACCCCACCTAATCCGGGTTTAACCCTCTAATCACGGTTTGGGTTCTAACAGAAAACGCTTCAAATTTGATGAATGGTGGGCAGCCGATCAAAGCATCAGGGACATAATCCTAACGACAACCGACCAATCACAAAATTAGAGAAGACATAACCTCCTAAAGAAATCAAACTAAACACCAAGTATCATTTTAAGAAGAACAAGATAGCAAGGCCTTCATGGCCTCTCAGAAACATAGACAGAAAGATCTTAGAGTTCGATATCAAGAACCAAATGTTCACTTGGAGTCTCAGAGACAAATTCGAACTCAAGAACCGACAATGTAGTCACGAACTCATGTTTGAGGAAAATGAGAGTAACGATCCAGGATGCAACGCTTCCAGAAAGGAGACCAAACCACTACATTCATCCATAAGGCGGCCAACAAAGAGCAAGACAAAACAAATTGCTTCCCTTTCCGTCGATGGTTGACAAACTTTCTCTGAAGTGGTAATCACCAATGAAATCATCAACAACTTCTCCCGTATTCAATGGGAGTAAATGTAACATCCCGAAACAGCGAAAATTTTAAAATTATTTATCAAAGCATCAGAGACCAATAATCAAAGACGGGACTGTTACTTCTCATAAAACATAAAAGCGGTGCACCATTTACATCAGAGTTTGTCAAAAACAATACATGATTACAACAAAACAACAAAAGAAGATAAACGCAATCATGTCGACTTCAGTGGTCAGAATAGAGGATCCGATCCCAAGATGCGCGCGCCCGCTGATCACCACCCAACTGGACCTACTGCGGTCCTGAAAAAGATGCAACAACAATGCCTGAGTTTCCATAAGATAACCCTGTATGCCAAGCTCACCTATGTGCATGCAGTAGTACAAATGAACCTATCATACTAGTAGCATGTCATGTCATCGACAGTAAGGAAAACAGTTCCCCCGAAGGGTAACATGAGACATCAGTCCGACAATCATCATCGGGTCTCCCGAGGAGACCTACCGTAGGCACATACGATCTAACAGAACAAGAAGTGACGCTCCCCACACGCGGCTATACTAATCATGGGGTTCGGCAGGGAGCATCCGCCAGGTCCATGCCATAAGAAACAGATCTGTAACTTCGTGGTCGAAACCACACCAACGGAGCCGTCGCTCGGTCGGTCCATCAATCATCATCTCAGTAGGTGCCCATATGAGGAACATAGCCAGAACAACATCGGCCCATCAATCATCATCACCGGAACAACATCGGCGGCATCACCGGAACAACATCGGTGGTCCATCAATACGTCCGGCACAGCATCGGACGGGTCCAGACCGAAGTCTGGCAGGTCATCAGGCTCCACGAGCCGCAAACACCAACCGCGTCGCTATAAAAGCAGGGCAGCGACCTCCGTAGCCCCTCAGGTCGGTACTCACCTCACCCAACGACAGTTGCGTGCCCGCACAATCATCATACATTGGGATCCGCGATCCCTCAGGCCTGCTATACTACAATGAGTCCAATCAACCCATCATATTAGTCACGATCCATACATAGAGGTGACGCGTCCCGAACACCCACACTCTTCCACATGGCAGTCCCTGGGCAGGCACGCGTAACGCGCCCACCGTCACCTCACGGCTCACTCACAAGGCGAGGACACGGGTTTCTGTGGACAGAGTTGGCATCCTAAGTGGAACCAGGAATTCAGTTATGTACAGAAACGGTTGACCGAAAGAGGCAACCCGGTCGACCATTTTCACAAGGAAATCGGTCGACCGAAAGTCTGCGTCGGTCGAACTCACTGCGCAAAACCTAAGTCCCAAACGGTCGAACAAAGATCTAAAATCGGTCGACCGATACGAGGTCAAAATCCGAAGTCTGGTCAACATCATTACAAATCTATCGGTCGACCTACTCAGGGGTCTCGGTCGACCGAAAACTAACAGGGCATCCTAGTATCTCTACGTCAAATAACGGTCGACTGCACACACCACAACGGTCGAACAAACATGCATAATAATCCAGTACACTTAAGTTCCGGTCGAACGACCCCAAAGAACTGGTCGACCGAAACACAACAGACACTCCCAACTCACCAGCAAAGATGCACAACCGGTCGACCGCCACGAGGCATCGTTCGACCGGTGAAGGTTAAAGTCGGGTAAATACACTACACCGGTCGACCGCCACGAGGCATCGTTCGACCGGTGAAGGTTAAAGTCGGGTAAATACACTACACCGGTCGTGCCAGGCGAGGGTTTTCACGGAAAATGTCACCGGAGAGGTCTCCGACCTCCCCCGACCGACCAACATCACCCTCCTATGAGGGTGAGAAACCACCAAACATACTAAGAAGCCGGCATACCTCAAGAAACGACGAACTCGCCGGAGCCTCGCTCGCGCACGTCGCCTCCGCACCTCCTCACGCGACCACCTCCTCGCAACGACCTCCACTCCTCACGCCGGACGAGCTACCGCATCCACTGGTCGCCGGAAGCGAAAGGAAAGAGTAAGAGAGAGATCAAAACGAGAGAGAAAAGGGAGAGAGAGAGAAATTCAGTTATAAACCCAACAAAACCCTCTCCTCGCTACAGTGCACGCCTCCCACACCATCACCTACACTTCCTATACTCCTCCATCCCCATGCATACTACTGTGCAACCCATCCTTCCCCATGCAAACCCCTCTTCTAAACACCATTAGCACCCTAATCATGGGTTTAGGGTTGTAACAGTAAAGGCTTTAAAGTACCTATTTTGTGGAACACAGTGATAGATAACTGATTAGTAGCATATCATGCATCATATTCATGCTATATATCCTTAATTTTACCTCATTATTGTGCTACTCGAGTGTTTGTTGTTATATTTAAGGTATAAGGTAATAAAGAAGAAAATGAAGAGCAAAATGGACCTCTCTGTCATGCACAAGGACCCATCTACAAGAGGGAAGGACCTGGACGTAAGCCCGAATGGACCAAATAACAAATCGACAAACTCCACACTGTCATGAGGAGTATTTTGACAATTATATTCGGGTGTAGACTCAAATGACTGACCCGGGTAGACCCCACGTGCGTAATTGAAAAGATTAAGTAGACACGCGAAATTGAGTCGCATATGACCAAAAGTGACCGCCAATTGGTGGTCCATTTGGATCAGAATCCGATCCGATTTCGCATGGATATGGGTTATGTGTTTATGTCTATTAATTCGGGAATGTTTCATTAGTCTCATACTGGGGATTGTCCACAGTTGCCTTTTTCATGTCTATAAATGCTCTTCTTCCACCTTTGTAATCTACTCCTTGCTTGGTGGTCATTCTCTATATTTAGAATAAAGCCTTAGAGCAAAACTCTAGTGGAGAGATGTTACTTGTAATGTGAGTCATGAATAAATAAATAAAATTGTTAGTTTCATGCTATCTCTTTTAATCCTTGCATGCTTGGGTTAATTTTATTTCATTAATGTTACTAGAATTAGTTATAAATGTTAGCTTAATGAGTAGTGAATAGTTTCATCCCCCTTTGGGGGAGGGGGGGGGGGGGGGAGATGATGCACATTTGTGTTTTGAGGTTTTGATGTTTGATGAATTTTGATTGTGTAGACTTGAATGTTTGTATGTTCATCGGGTTTGTTTTAATCATCTATATGTTGAGGGATTTTTTATGAGTTTTGTCATACCTATTCAAACACTTCCCATACTTGGTTTCCTCATGTTTATTGGCTGAAATCTCCTCATGGGTATGCTACATGTTAGTCGTGTGTTTGTTTTAGCGTTTCCTTACTCAATTGATGAAGAAACTTTATTTTGATGAGTTTTGCCATAAGATGCAGACACCGCCGATGCTTAGCTTCATTTTTCACATGATTTTCTGGTTTTTGATCAGTCTTACCATATCTTTAGACACTTCTCGTGCGGAGTCTCGTTTTATAATAATCAATTAATAACTACTGATACGTTGTGTGAATGGATTGATAGGTTTTGCCAAATCTTTAGACACTTCTTATGCATGAAGACACACACATGATACACATACACATACATGCTTACATGTGTCATTCATCACTTCTCTCACCTCTTACGTGCATACACTCCACCGCTTGAGGGGTTCATCCATATTTCGTTCCATATCTTTTGGTGCATTTCTTTAGTTTTCATTTGCATCGTAATCTAGTTTGTTTTGCATTCTTAGTGTAATCATCTTTTTAGTAGTAGCGTAATAATCTCTTCTTCCGCCATTATTTCCCACTTGATTTTGCTCTCTCAAAGGTTGGCAACCCTCCCTACGGATCGATCATACTTGCTCTGTCTTCACCGACGGCCGTGCACTTGCGGTTAATTGGTAAAATGTTTAACAAGTTTTTGGCTCCGTTGCCAGGGAGTGCCTTGTCCCAACCTTTTCTTGGGTGATTCGAGTGGTTTTAATTTTTTGTTTTAGTCGTGGTGTTGTCAAAGTGATCTAGTGAGATCTAGATTTTGGTGGGAGCTTGGCAGAAGCATTTGCCAAATAGACTGCTAGATAGCAGTCTCGAGTTGTCAATTGGCGGTCCGGTAATTGTTGTTAGTCCAGTAGTTTCTTCTGTAGCTCACACTACATGTTTGGTGTATGGGAGCATATTGCCTGATTTGTTGTCATTTCGTTACCGCTCCCAGTTTACCTCTTAACCCCGAAAAAATCCCCTTTAATTAACTTGGACTCTAAAACCAAAAGCAAAAGATTAGGCATTCGTTATGTTTCAGTCATACAACATCTAGTAATGACTTGAGCATGTTATTTGTCTTCTCTTAGTTTTAATTTCTGTCGTTGATTGCTAGAGCGTGGTATGCATTCCTTAACACTCATTCACGTGTTAGTACATTCATTATTTAGTAAGGTTTGCATTGAAACAAGAGTGAGGTGACTGTTTGTTTGGTGAGTTACTTGCTAGTTTAAGAATCAAATCAAATTAATGGGCACGACCTATAGTTTACAAAGATAAGGTCGGGCATTTCGTCACCCCTTCCTTAGCCCCAAAAAACCACCTTAAAAGCCTTAATTCTAAAAGAAAGTAGACATTGGCCCACAAGGATTTTGGACGCACTAGGAGAGTGATCTCCGGATACGGCATCACTTACTGGCCACTGTTTGAGTTAAGTTTGATTGCTTGTCTTCTACCCTCACCTATACCTCGTAGCTTAAGGACTTCTCCCCTCTCCTCTGCGTCCTCTGGTCTTCTCATCTACACACCTTCTCAGTTTTTTTGTGTGCACCTGTGTGCATGTCTGTGTGGTCACGAGACACTAAGGGTTAATTGACTAGATACGACATCGATCTATCATCGATTGTCGACCTTTCGAACACATCCCTGTCCCGTGTCTTACATAGTCCTGGTTCCACAGCTGATCAGTACCACAAGGAGGATCAGTTGTTGGACCCACCTGTTCTGCCACCTGTTCCTTTGCGTGACCGAAGCTTTCCGGCACAGATTGTTCTTCCATCCTGCATCGCGTTGCCCCAGGCAACAGGGAGCCACTTAAGCCTCAATTTATCTCCATGCTCCCCCACCTCACTGGGAAGGGTGACCCTTATCTCTTTCTCAGAGAGTTTGAGGAGCTCTGTGCGATGTTCAAGCTTCCACAACTCAGCACAGACGCCACCCACCTAAGGCTTGTTCCCTTTGTATTGAAGGTTGATGTGAAGAAGTGGTTGTACAGTAACCAGGCTAATGCCTACAGATTTGGGATGAATTCCAATCTACATTCCTCAAGAAATACTTTCCAAATCATCAGACTGAAAAACTTAGGAACGAAATCAATTCGTTTTATCTGCATGAAACTGAATCATTCCATGCATATTTAGAGAGGTTCAAGGAGCTACTATCCTCATGCCCACACCATGACATCGAGTTGTGGCACCTTTGTCAGATTGTTTATGAGGGTCTTAACATCTCGTCCCGAACACTCTTTGAGTCCACGTGTCAAGGAGAGTTCTTAGGAAAGGATGAAAGGGAGGCATGATCTTTCCTAGAAAACCTCACTGAGAAAATAATGCAGTGGGAGTATGTAAGGGAACCATCATCATCATCTTGCATACGAGTGAGGATTGCAAATGCAAACTCGACCAAATCGGGAGCCGCGATTGCTGTCGATACGACTACGGCCACCGAGGAATGCATGACGGCCTTAATGCACCGTATGACTTCAATTGAGCTCAAAAACCAACAAAGTGTGTCTCATATGTCTGCATCTGGTTCGATTCCTTGTTACATCTATGGTAGGGTAGGTCATTTAGGGGACGAGTGTGCATCCATTCCTCTTGAGATTGAGCAAGTTAATGCCATCTATGAGATACCCAGGAATGTCCCACATTCATCATCATATAACCCAGGATGGAGGAACCACCCTAACTTTTCCTGGAACCAAAACAATATCCACGGTGGTTCTCCAAAGTTCTCCCGACCACCTAACAGACCATACCAACCTTCCATGCATTCACAATTTTATCAGTCTCCCCAACCTCAACCCCCTAACCCACCAGGTTTCCCAAACTCCAACAATATGGAAACCCAATTCAATTCGCTTGAGACCTTGAGTCGTGGACTTGAAAACTCAATTAAAAACTTCATGTCATCCACAAGTCCAGTTCTCACTTCAAATCAACAGACCATCAAGTCTCTAGAGCTTCAGATGGGTCAATTGGCTCAGTTAATGCATGAGAGAGAACCAAATATGATTCCTTTCCAACTTGAGGTTAATCCCCGCATGAACCAGCAACCACACATGCAAGAGAACCATGTGGAGGAATTTGTTCACCATGTCAATGTCATTGTAACTTTATGGAATTGAAAGCAGGTCGACAATCATGTTTGTAACCCGCCACCACCATTTGTACAACCCCTCAGTGGGAATGATGGTGAGAATGAGGCTGAGGGTAATACACCAATCCCTCTTTCTCAGGCACTGCAGAAAACCTACATGCCAAAAGCTCACTATCCTAGTAGGTTAACCAAAAAGTAGAGTGCCACAATTGATAACATATTAGAGGTCTTCAAACAAGTAAATGTTAACATCCCCTTGGATGTCATCCAACAAATACCTCAATATGCCAAAGTGTTGAAAGATCTATGCACAACCAAGAGGAAGACCAATGTTCCTAACAAAGCAATCTTAGCTACGAGTGTGAGCTCACTTTTGTCCAATCCCACATACACAAAGTATAAGGACCCTGGGTGCCCTACTATTGAGTGTATGATAAGGGACACTTGCATGAGTAACGTATTACTTGATTTAGGATCAGCAATCAACCTCCTCCCATCTTGTGTTTATCAACAATTGAACTGGGGAGAATTGAAACCAACTAAGATCACCGTCAAATTGGTGGATAGATCCATTTGTCCCAAATGGGATTATTGAGGATGTGCTCATCAAAGTTGGAGATTTTATATTTCTAATAGATTTTTTCGTCATCGATACCAACCCTGTTGCGAACACCCACTCTCAAATACCTTTGATTTTTGGTAGGCCATTTTTGGAAACCTTAAATGCCTTAATTAATTGTAGAAACTGTCTCATGAAGCTCTCATTCGGTAACATAAGTGTCGAGTTTCATGTGTTCAACTCTGGTAGGCAACAAAAGTCCTTGGACCAACCTTTAAATCTCAACCTCATTCACCAATTAGAGAAAGTACCGCAAACTCAACAAACACCCCCAACACCAATGCCATCCATTGAGAATGTTTGTGTTCCAAGTGAAAACTCATTGCCTATCTTTACAGTGCAACAGAGTGAGCTGACATCAAACATGAATACACAAAGTGAGGGTTTGTTGGATGATTCAGTTGAGAGTGTTAGTGAGGGGAACATACCTCATCATAGGCCCACACCAGAAGGTTTCTTGATGCCATGTCCCTTGGCCGCTAAGCCTCATGTGCTTCATCTTTACTCCAACAAGGACCCACCTGCGACCGAGCTTATGATTGATAATATAAAAGAGGTTGGGTGGTCCTTGCTGGACGTCTTAGGAAGAAGCCCCATACATAGTGAGACATGTATGTCACATCAGACGAATGAGCCTGAGGAACTCATTATGATGCACCCGCCTATTGGTTGGAGGGTTTTGTTCGACGAGTAACTAACCCCTAGTGAGGCAATGCAACTCTAATCGTTCACGTTGTCTACACCCAACCAATATCATGAGGGGTTCGAGCCTTTCACTTTTGACCTTTCACCCCTCATGATACCTCAGAGTACTAAAGAAGCGGGCCCATCACGACACATCTCTGGTCCTTATGACTCGTTGTTCTCATTCAATGTTCCTTGGCCAAATGATTATGATAATATCTTTGTTGATATATATCTTGTTTATAACAAAAAAAGAACAAAAGACTCCACAAGTAAGCATTGGTTATTGTTGGCCCCAACCATAGCATATTTGGGCTCCATTTGTTTCACGTATTTGTCTCCATTTTTAAGGATCACACAAGTTTTCTGGAATTCGGATATGTGTCCATCCACATAACCATGAACTTCCCTTTGTGCTTTACGTGTGAGATCTTTTCCTTTTGATGCATAAATCCATGTAGTATCATGCTCACATTCATTGAGGACAATGCATGAAGTAAGTGTGGGGGGGTGTTTTACGTGGGTATATAGTCGAGTCTTTTCTTTTATTTTCTTTTGTTTGGATTGTTAGGGTCATGATAGTGTGCTGTAATTTACATTGATATATCTCATATACCATGATCCTTGGGTGACTTGTTTTCTTTTGTTTGCCTAGTGTTTTAAATTTTCCATTTCTTTGAAAATCTTCATGTGTTTGCGATTGAAAAATATTTTGTGGGTTTTGCATGTGTTTAACATGTGCAGAACCGTTGAGAGGCAAAGTAAAAGGAATCTCCCAAAATTGACTTGAACATGATGCATTAGGATATATTGTACACCGGTTTTAGGTATTATCTAGTCGTAAGGGTGCACCCTGATTTTCCCTCGGGGGTAGAGTAATCATAGGGTTTCAGTACTCAAACAAATAAAGAAGTTCACTCTAAACCTAGTGAGTTGAATAATTTGTGTCTGTTAGTATAAGGAAGTTTGTCGTAGTCAGGGACCCTTAAACTCATGTTGTAAATTAGGAAGTATAGGGATTTTGGTTGGTGTTCTCTCTTCTCGCACGACTCCTATCACTTGGGAAATTAGGTCCGAGGGGACTTAATGCCTGGTGTTTTAAGAAAAGGTGTACGTGATAGTGTAAGTTCTCATAGGCAATGATGCACGAAACTTTCCTTGGGAGAATTAAACACCAACTAGAAAGAAAAAAAATAAAGAAAAAATTGTAATACAAATAAGAGCCTAAATGGACTCTACACTTTGTATCACTTCAGGATGTTAACGTGACCCACGTCTTTCACTTAAGTCCTTAATTAACTTGCACGAATGGTCCATTAGGCTAGGTGTGTGGACTGAATACATATATAGAGTCAGGTCGTAGGATTACCATGTCCAATGATTGCAAAAGTACATTTGGCGAGTCGTGTTGCTAGATTGAATATTGCATCAATGTTCGTATTTTGTGGCTCTATCCGCTGAAAACTGCCAGGAGACACAACTCCTCCTCCTTGGAGACAAGGGGATTTAACAGCTTGTTGCACGTGCTAAATGCAACCGTGATTCCTACGAAAGTGAGTATTTCCCTGTTTTTCCTATACTTTTCCTTTCTTTCATTTTTTTCTCTTTCTTTGTTTTGCTGGGGACTACCAAAAGGTAAGTGTAAGGGTATTTGATTAGTAGCATATCATGCATCATATTCATGATATATATCATTAATTTTACCTCAATATTGTGCTACTCGAGTGTTTGTTGTTATATTTCAGGTATTAAGTAAAAAAGAAGAAAATGAAGAGAAAAAAGATTCAACCATTAGAACAAATGACTTAAATGAAGCAAAATGGACCTCTCTGTCATGCACAATGACCCATCTACAAGAGGGAAGGACCTGGACGTAAGCCAGAATGGACCAAATAACAAACCGACAAACTCCACACCGTCATGAGGAGTATTTTGACAATTATATTCGGGTGTAGACTCAAATGACTGACCCGGGTAGACCCCACGTGCGTAATTGAAAAGATTAAGTAGACAAGCGAAATTGAGTCGCATATGACCAAAAGTGACCACCAATTGGTGGTCCGTTTGGATCAGAATCAGATCCGATTTCACATGGATATAGGTTA
This sequence comes from Triglochin maritima, assembly GCA_963682175.1. Taxonomy (NCBI): domain Eukaryota; kingdom Viridiplantae; phylum Streptophyta; class Magnoliopsida; order Alismatales; family Juncaginaceae; genus Triglochin; species Triglochin maritima. Next base: position 21,069,890 of record OY821779.1, read on the forward strand.
TGTGTTTATGTCTATTAATTCGGGAATGTTTTATTAGTCTCATACTGGGGGATTGTCCACAGTTGCCTTTTTCATGTCTATAAATGCTCTTCTTCCACCTTTGTAATCTACTCCTTGCTTGGTGGTCATTCTCTCTACTTAGAATAAAGCCTTACAGCAAAACTCTAGTGGAGAGATGTTACTTGTAATGTGAGTCATGAATTAAAAAAAATCTTGGTTAGTTTCATGCTATCTCTTTTAATCCTTGTGTGCTTGGCTTAATTTTATTTCATTAATGTTACTAGAATTAGTTAGAATATTTCCTCTTCTTAACATAAATGGTAGCTTAATGAGTAGTGGGTAGTTTCATCCCCCTTTGGGGGGGAGATGATGCTCATTTGTGTTTTGAGGTTTTGATGTTTGATGAATTTTGATTGTGTAGACTTGAATGTTTGTATGTTCATCGGGTTTGTTTTAATCATCTAGACGTTGAGGGAATTTTTATGGGTTTTGCAATATATTTCAAACACTTCTCATACTTGGTTTCCTCATGGTTATTTGCTGAAATCTCTTCTTGGGTATGCTACATGTTAGTCGTGTGTTTGTTTTAGTGTTTGCTCACTCGATTGATTGAAGAAACTTTGTTTTGATGGGTTTTGCCAAAAGATTCAGACACCTCCGATGCTTAGCTTTGTTTTTCACATGAGTTCCTGATTTTTCGTCTGTCTTGCCATACACTTCTCGTGCAGGCTCTCGTCTTATGATAATCAAGTAGTAACTACTGATACGTTGTGTGAATGGATTGATAGGTTTTGCCAAATCTTTAGACACTTTCTATGCATGAAGACACACACATATACATACATGTTTACATGCGTCATTCATCACTTCTCTCACCTCATACGTGCACACACTCCACCCCTTGAGCGCTTCATCCATATTTCGTTCCATATCGTTTGCTGCATTTCTTTAGTTTTTCATTTACATCGTAATCTAGTTTGTTTTGCATTCTTAGTGTAATCATCTTTTTAGTAGTAGTGTAATAATCTCTTCTTCCACCATTATTTCCCACTTGATTTTGCTCGCTCAAAGGTTGGCAACGCTCCTTACGGATCGACTCGTACTTGCCATGTCTTCACCGACGGTCGTGCACTTGCGGTTAATTAGTAAAATGTTTAACAATAAAAAAATGTTGCACCCTCACATTTTGACAAGTTGTTTCACCTATAAGAAGATAAAATATGTCATATTTGTATTAGCTCCCCACAAGTCTGTAGGACCTGACGGATTTAACGTTAACTTTTTCATGAACTCTGGGTCAAACTTACTAAATTCGACTACTATCACAACGATTTCGTGTCGATTTCTTAAAAAAATAATTATTAGGTCTTTAATCATTGTTTTATCTCTTTAATACCCAAAAAATCGAGCATTGAAACATTAGAGGATCTTCAACCCATATCGCTTATCAATGGCCCTTAAAAAATATTGCTAAAACTCTAGCTACGAGACTCTTGACTGCCCTAATTTGTAACACCCCAAACATTTAGTGTGTGATATAGTGATGTGAGTCAACTAATACACCACTTACACACTTAAGTTCTGTGGCAAAAAATGTGGGTGTTGTGGGTCAGTGGACTCGTGGGTGACATACCGGATTCGGGCTCGAGCACGGGACGTTACAAATGGTATCAAAGCCTAAACAAGCAGAACTGTAGGAACTAAGTGCTACACCAAAAAGGTTCGAGCCACCTCTAAAATCCAACAACACCTAGTGACTGACCCACACAAGGATGTTTGGTATTCAAGTAGGGTAGGTTGTAACACCCCAAAATTATAGTTCCACGTTACCTAACATGAAAATGTTAGTGTGGGATATAGTAACATGAGTCTACTATTACAGCACTTACCAACTTAAGTTTTGAGATATAGTGACATGAGTCCACTAACTACACCACTTATCAGTCTAAGTTTTGTGGCCAGAAATGTGGGTGTTGTGGGTCAATGGACTTGTAGGTGACGGACCAGACTCGGGCACGGCGTGCGCTCGGGCATGGGACATTATATGAATGACCAAATCTAAAAAATCCAACTTACTTTCCTTAAAGGTCGGCAAATTACTGACATTGTAATTGTGGCACTAGTACAGAATGCACAATAGACATCAGACATCAATAAATCCGACGTCTACAAGTATAAACGTCGGATATCCAAACATCCGACATCTATAAGTTTGTATAAACGTCAGTTTTTGTAGTATAACTGACGTCTATACCTCCTGAAATAAGAATTTTTTTTTATTTTTTGCGATTTATTTCATATAAGAATTTATGTGGATTTATTTTGTATAAGAATTAATTCAATTTTGTACTTCATAGAAAGTAATGTGAATTATTTGGATTGATTTAAAAATAGTTACATCAATGTAACTACCCATGTGTGTTGATGTACATAAGTGTGTTTATGGCCATGTTATGGCCATGTGTGTTTAGTCTCACATTGGAGAATTTTTGTTTGTTTGTGGAGTTGATGTACTCCACCACTTCTTGACTTCTAAATGGTAGTTGGGTACCACACTACAAAAGGCAAGTGAGATATATATATATATATTTATTTGTCAAAAGATTAGCACTTGGAGAACTTGGGCTTAAGATGGTTGCCATTTTTTATTTATTTGAAGGTATAAACATGGGTTTTATAGGGTAACTGACATCTATAGCCCACAATTTTTTTATTATTGTTATTGTAAGGTATAGAGTCGGCCATACAAGGTATCCGACATCTATAGTTCGTAATGTCTGTATAGACGTCAGACACCCTATATGACAGTTTAGTCCCACATCGGAGAATTTTGTTTTGTTGGTGTGGTTGATGTACTCCACCACTCCTTTACTGTTCAACGCGAACGAGTTGGGGCACTTGGGAATCTTAGGCTTGATGTACTTGGTTAATGGTACAAAGATTGGCAGTTAGGGCACTTGGGCTTGATTACGGCTGAGTGCATGTTATAGGCGGTAATGATTTTTTGGGTTAATTAAAGATATAAAAGACGTCGGTCATGTATAGCCGACGTCTATACACTGTATAGACGTTGTTCGTATATAGCCGACGTCTATACACCAGGGCATAAGAGACGGGGAAATAAATGTCGAGCATTTAGACTGCTGAAATTCAAAGTCTATACCCCTGTATATTCGACGTATATGGGCTTTTCTGCACTAGTGTGGCTTAGGAGGTCTATTCACTATATAAAAAAAAGCTTAAAGAGTCGGTCCTTAAACTTGACTTCAAAAAAGCATTTGACAAAATTGACTGAGAATTCCTATTACCCAATCTTAGGGGCATTGGGTGTCCACCAGAATGATGTCGATGGATAGAATTGTGTATTAATGGTTCCTGACACCTATTGCTTCTTATCACATGAACTCTAGGAAACTACCTCCCGATGTGGCAAAGACAATTGATTCAATCCGAAAAATCTTCTTGTGACACATTTTCAATCGAAAATGCAAACATCAAAAAATTGAATTTTTGGAAATGAGTCTGCAAACCTAAAAAAATTGGAGGGTTAGAATTCTACCCCTGAAAAGGCATGGAGCGAGCCTCAGGTTGAAAGGAATCTCCTAGCTGGATAATCAGGACTGGTGGAAACAATTATCACGGATGTATAGAAACAACAATTTCCCCTCAGTAATCCTTCCCGACAAGGAAACAAAGCTTTTGCCATTTCTTAGAGAGCTGCCACAAGCCAAAAGCCACACAAACTCTCTCTCTCTCTCTCTCTCTCTCTCTCTCTCTCTATCTATCTATCTATCTATCTATCTTGGCGACTTTGAGGTTTCTTGGGAAACCACCATCTTGGCCCTCTCCACGGCTGATGGAGATGGACTGAGCGGGTCTCCACCCCTCACGGGTGGCCCTCCTCTGTCTGGTCGAGGGTCTAAGGGAGTATGGGCTGATAAAATGTTTGCTGAGATATTGAAGAAAGGTGTGGCAAAGGAGGTCAGCAAGATTGTTCATAGTGGGAAGGAGGTAGTCCTACGCAGACACCTTGAGGGAGGAACTTAAGGAGGAAGATTGTACTTTACGGTTCTTTCAACCAACATAGGTTAGTAGGGAGGTGGTGGTACTGATTAGGGAGGAGATCCAACGTAGGGTTCAGAAGAAATGGAAAGGAACAACTCAAGACTGTAGGGAAGTTGTACGAACAGCAATTGCCAAACTACATCAAGAGGGTGTGGAGGCCAAACAGTGGTTTAACGTGCGAACAAGACGCAACGGGGTGTTTTATATTCATTTCAAGGGTGCTCAGGATTGCAAATGGGTGCTGGACATGGGGGATCAGTGAAGGGAATGTGTTCTACAAGTTTTACTTTTAAATGTCAATTATTATGAATTGAATGAGAAATCATTTTGTTCCTTGTTTATGTTATTCGTCTTTTAGAAGTGTTAAGGAAGAGGCTCTTGGTCCTTAACCGTGGAGATCTAAAAGATATTGGTCTACATAAAACAAAAGATATTCGCAATCATGGTAATTAACATGGGACATTAATTACCGAGTTAAGATTGTCGTGTTGGTCATAGATCATTGTAGCTCTACAAGTGAGTGACAACACGGGTATGCAAAAGAGGAAAATATTACTTTTGTATACTGAATAGACCTAATAAGTAAAATATTATAGAAATGTGTTTCTGTGTCATTAATATTTTACTGTGTATTTGGTCCTTTGATATGAGACTTATATCTGATCACTTAAGGAATACTTAATTAGATTAGTGTCTTGAACTATCGATAAGTGTAGTGTAAAGGCATTGGTTGGTTAAGTACAACTTTTGTTGGAGAAGATAGTTAGTCAAAAGATTATCATTGCCCCTCTTAATTGAGTGATGATATTAGTGGGCCCCTTGATAAAGCAAAGTTATAATGTGCACAATGTGATTTAAGTTAAGTCACATATTTATAACTAGCTTAAAGAGATCAAGAAATGAATACTAATACAAAGATGACACAATACTACTTTGTGTATATTCTTAATATCATGAGGTAAGGGACGGACACAAGTGGTGCACCACATCACTAAATGGATCGGGTTTTGGTTCGAGTGGAATTAAGACATCTAACTAGTTGGGAGCTATAATGTGTAGCTAGATACCGCTTATAGCTTGTGATATTAAGCTCTTAATATCACTGCCAACTTAGTTTAGATCCTCCCATAGGTCACACCGCAAGAAACCAGGAAACAAGAAGCTTGATTTTTGGTTCATATGATGTGTCGGGTCTCTTATAGAAAATATGACACATGTGGTGAACAAGTAAAATCAATTATGTTATATATATAAACATAATTAGAATCATGATAAATTCATATGAGATGCATATATTATGGGGTGCAATAATTTATTATTGCATAGGATAATATATTGCATAAGTTGTGCATTTGCTAAAACCCCCTTAAGTTCAAATTTTGTTGGAAATAAATCCAAAATTTGAAGAAGGCAAAATCGGGTAGAAGTTCGGTAATCCGTTATGGTTTGGTCGACCGAAGGATCTATGGATCGGTCAACCGAACGTGGAACGGATAATCATAGTTGATTGACCGAACTTGACCAATGTGCCTGGATCTTTGGTACGGTGTACCGAACCAGAAACGGTCGACCGAATAATGTCAAGTTCTGATATTTTCGGTTAACCGAATAGCACTCGGTCTTAGACGTGAATTGATCCGATCGGTTAAGGAGATTTTTTCTCCTTAAGATTCGGTCATCCGTCACGTACTCGGTTAAACGATCGTGACATATTTGGTTAACCGAGTGGGACTCGGTAAACCGAACAGCGGTCGATTTTCTGCCTTTGATTATTAAGAGATTAATTTGATCGATGGTTGGATTAGTTCCAAATTTGGTCAAACGTTTTGTGGGTGCATATAATGCATTATGGAATTAGTTTGTGAGAGAAATTGTCATAAAACCGTGGCTTAAGAATAGCCATGATTAAGAGTAAGATTGGAACCTATAAATAGGTCCTTATTCTCCCTAATTGGGTTACACACAATTCAGAAATTATTTTCTCTCCTAATTCACTACTAAAACCCACGAAAATTCTCTTAGTTTTCTAAGTCTTTGGAAGGAGAAATCTCAGAGGCTAAGGAAGGGGTTTGTAGCTAGATTCTAAGCTTGTTTGGAGATCGATTGGCTAGCTCCTTTCTCTCCAACCTTGTTTAGGGTTTCGGTGAACACTCAGAGGCATCCGGCGCAACGGGAAGCCACGACCGTCTTCCTCAACGTCTCCGAATCTTCAAGAAGTTTTAGAGAACTTCTAGGTATGAATTTCGGAGTCCCTAGTGTTTGTTTTAATAAGTTTTTGAAACTAGATATTAAAACAAACCGATGCATGCATGAAATAAATCGTAGAAAATTGTTAATTGATCCTTATTATGCATAAAATTCGAAAAATATACATGCATAATTAAACATGAAATCCCGTAGTGGTATCAGAGCTTAGGGTTCAATTTTCTTATGATTTAAGGCTGTAAACAAATTTAGTTTACCATTTAGGATTTAAACAATTCCTTTTACCGGTTTTTCGGTCTTCAAATGTTTTGTTGAAATAATTCTTTGTAATAATTCGTTTTAAATGTTTTAAGTGGTTTAAAACAAGTCATGTAATTATTAGAATTATGATTTAGACATAAGTCTAACTTGCAATAATTTCGTTTTAAGTATAAACGATTATTTTGTAAGAGAATCAACATAACCGAAAAACTGCGGTTCATCTTTCTTTTTAGGAAATTGGATGGACAGCGGTTCAAAATTATTTTTTGAACTATGGATGGATGAAAAACCTTTTTAATGGATTTCAAAATGTTTTTCAAAGAATTGTTTGAGATTCTAGATGATTGATAAACTAGATTGCATAGTTTATAGCAATATTGCGTGCATGGATGCTCGAGTTGTCTTTGCAGGAAGTTGTGGGTTTATATGTTCCAAATCAGCAATTATGAATGTATGTAATCATTATTATACAGGGGCTTATGTATGTAAAAGCCAAAATTCTCTCTCTTTCCGTCTTTTAGATAGTTGCATTTGCATATGAGAGGTTTTTACATAGGACTTGCACTAGTCGGTTTTTTATCGAATGTGAGGAGCATGTTTATTTTCTGTAAAATCTACATCTCCGGTGCAAGAGGAAGTCGCCGCTGTAGTGCATCGATCGAGGATCGAAGATCAGGGATCGAGGATCGAAGGGAACATATAAACTCACACGATGTGGATTGTGTGAATGTTTAATTTCTGTTTTTAATCTTGCTATGCATGTGATAAATGTGTTGAATGTTAGGATGTGTATGATTAATAAATATGCATGATAACCTAAAATTCTAAATCACATGTTAAATTGTCCAACAAAAATTGAGAATAGTTTTCCTTCTTATTTCATCCACTAGCAGCCATTGATCGAGGGATACTCTGCTCGCCCTTAGCGGGAGATAGCTTCCTCTATCTTTGGGAATAGTGGGAGATATAAAGGTTGTCTGTTGTTGTGCCACAATTAAATATATGAGGTGTGTTTCACCCTAGTGAACCCCAAGTATGTTTAGTTGTGAATACAATAGATAAACGTATCTCGTATCAAATGAAAATAAGTTTTCTTAACATTACCTAGAGCCCTCGCTCGGTTTTGGGAAAAAGTTTTTCTTACGAGGATAGGTCGTATTCCCTCATAATTAAAACGACAAGAGTCACAAGAGTTTGAAGATGCTAAATGTTGCTAAAATTCAAAAAGGTTGTGATTAGAAAATGTTTTCTTACCTTGATATTGTAATGTATTCGATAGCCCTTAGCTAGTCTATATTACAATTGATAGGATCTTGGATTGTTGCATTTATGGGCAAAATTTTTATTTGCAACATTTACATTTATATTTGATATATGTATGCATGTGTATTAAAACATAAAATTGGCATTAAAACCTGTATGATTTATTTTGTACAAAAATGTCGAACATCCAACCTATCGTACGATCCATGATAGAAAAACACCCTTTAGCAAATGATGGCTCAAACTTCATTAGTTGGCAACTCAAACTCAACATCGTGTTAAAGTTTGAGAAACTATCTCACATTTTGGAAGGTCCAATCCCAAAGTGGAATGAGAGATTAACCGATGAAGAGAAAGAGGCTAAGGCCAAGTGGGAAGACCAAGAGAACCAGGTTCACGGTCTTATGCTAGCATCCATGGGTGACTCGCTCCAAGCGAAATACTTGGATTCAAAACCCAAGAAGACCATGGAGGCTTTATCTAAGATGTTCATGGATAGTGCCCGAAAGGAGCGCTATAAGACCACCATCGCACTCACAAGGTGCCATATGGCGGAGGGAACATCGGTATCCATGCATTTTCTCACGATGCAAGGGTACCTTGAGAAGTTGGCAAAGCTCTCTTCGCCAATGCCCGAGGACATTGCTGAAGATATGATTCTTGGCTCTCTAGCCCCGTCCTTCAAGGACTTTGTGATGCACTATCACGTGCGTGAAAAAGGGGTGAGTCTTGAGGAGCTGCACAACGCTCTCAAAACTGCTGAAGTTGACATGGGCAAGGGTAGGGACAAGCAAGTCATTGCCGTCCATAGGAGGAGCCAAAAGATTGGTAAAGGAAAGGGCAAATCTACCAAAAGTAGTTCAATCAAGAGCAAAGGAGTAGGAGGTGCTCGTGCGAGTGCCTCAAGGGGGAAATCTCAGAAATCTCCAACTCCCAATACGGAGTGCTTTCACTGCGGTGAAAAAGGACACATCCGGCCAAATTGCCCCAAGTACAAGGAAGACCTTGACAACGGAGTGATTGAACGAAGGCACCCTAAAAAGGCCAAAGGTATATTTGTTATTGAAATAAATTTAGCCACCTCTGTCCAAGATTGGGTAATTGATACCGGATCTTGTGCTCACATAGTTTCTAATGTGCAGCTACTCATGGATAGGAAGGAACTCGTAAGGAACGAGGTAGAATTGAAGGTCGGAAATGGTGCGAACGTGTCTGCGATTGCACAAGGTTCTGTGGTGCTTCAATTATGTAGTGGTTTAAATTTATGTCTAAAGAATGTTTATTATGTGCCTTCGATTAGCAAGAACATTGTTTCTGTATCATGTTTAGATATGGTTAATTTTAATATAAATATTTCAAATTCTTGCTTGTCTATATCGAAGAATGGTGTTTTCTATGCAAATGCATTCATAAGGAATGGTCTCTATTTGCTTGAATTGAATGATAAACAAATCTTTAATATCAATAACAAAAGACTTAAGACCACTCACGAGAATGATACTCTCTTGTGGCACTATCGTCTTGGTCACATAAATGAAAAGCGCATCAAGAAATTGCAAGAAGCTAACCTTCTTGGTCTACTTGATTTTAAATCATTGGAGACGTGCCAACCATGTATAATGGGGAAAATGACCAAAAAGCCTTTCAAGAAGAAAGGCCCAAGGGGGAGTGGCTTGTTGGATTTGATACATTCCGATGTATGTGGTACAATGAGTACTAGTGCACGAGATGGTTTCAGGTACTTCATTACGTTCACGGATGATTATAGTCGTTATAGCTATGTTTATCTAATGAGAAACAAAAGTGAATCCTTTGACAAGTTCAAAGAATTCAAGAATGAAGTAGAGAACCAACTCGACAAGAAAATCAAGTCTCTACGAACGGATCGTGGAGGTGAGTACTTAAGTGCCGAATTTGACTCATACCTAAAGGAGTTTGGTATTATACCTCAACTCACCCCTCCCGGTACACCTCAGTGGAATGGGGTATCCGAAAGGAGGAATAGGACATTGCTCGACATGGTTCAGTCAATGATGAGTCATACAGAATTACCTCTTTACTTTTGGAGTTATGCACTACAAACTGCGGCTTACACACTAAATAATGTTCCATCCAAATCCGTGGAGAAAACTCTTTATGAGCTATCGAGTGGTAAAACACCTAAGCTCAGTTTTCTCAAGATTTGGGGTTGTGAGGCTTACGTCAAGAAATTGATGTCGACCAAACTTCAACCAAAAGCGGATAAGTGCTTCTTTATAGGTTATCCTCGTAAGACAAGAGGATACTACTTTTGGCATATCACCTCCAATCGAGTGATTGTAGAGAGGGATGCCACATTTCTGGAAAAGGAATTTCTGGAAAGAGTAAAAAGTAGTGGGAGTAGGGTTGTGCTTGAGGAAACTCAAGATACTCTACAAGATCATGACATGAATGATGACATTCAAGATCATGAAGGCCCAACCGAGATTCCTTTGGTTAGTGGGAGCGTGAGTGAGAGACCCTCGCAAGAAATTGTGAGAGAATCTCAATCGTCCCCACCTAGTGTACGTTCAAGAGTTGAACGTGAACCCACTCCTCAAGAAATTATGGAAGAAGTTCGAGAGACACGAGAAGAACCAAAAGAACTAAGAAGGTCAACAAGGGAAAGGAAGAAACCCGATATGTATTTGGGACTTCATGAGATCATAGTACTAGATACCAATGATCCCTTGACCTTCCAAGAAGCAATGGTAAGGGAAGACTCCAAACTATGGCTTAAGGCCATGGAATCCGAAATAGAATCCATGTATGATAATCAAGTGTGGAACTTGGTTGACCTTCCTCAAGGGAAAAAGGTCATTCAAAATAAATGGGTTTTTAAGAGGAAGATGGACATGGATGGGAACTTGACAACCTACAAAGCGAGGCTTGTAGCGAAGGGTTTCACTCAAGTTCAAGGAATTGACTATGATGAAACTTTTTCACCGGTTGCCATGTTCAAGTCTATTCGGATAATGCTCGCTATTGCCGCATTTCATGATTATGAAATATGGCAAATGGATGTCAAAACGGCGTTCCTTAATGGGAACTTGGAGGAGGATGTGTACATGGTACAGCCTCAAGGTTTTGAAGATCCAAAGAATAGCGAGAAAGTATGCAAGCTTCAAAGATCCATTTATGGATTGAAGCAAGCATCAAGGAGCTGGAACAAACGCTTTGACGAGGAAGTGAAGAAGCTTCACTTCATTCAAAGTAAGGAAGAACCTTGTGTATACAAGAAGGTTAGTGGGAGCCATGTAGTATTCCTAATCTTATATGTCGATGACATATTGCTTATGGGCAATCATATTCCCTTGCTTGAGCAAACGAGAAGTTCATTGAAATCTGCATTTTCAATGAAAGATATGGGTGAGGCTCAATATATCTTGGGAATCAAGATATATCGAGATAGATCCCGTAGACTCATTCGCCTCAGTCAACGTGCGTACATTGACAAGGTCTTGGAAAGGTTCAAGATGAACAACTCCAAAAAGGGCAGTGTGCCAATGAGTATGGGTGTGCAACTCAAGAAGTCTCAACGTGCGCAATCGCGTAAAGACTTAGAGTACATGAAGGATGTCCATTATGCTTCGACAATTGGGTCAATCATGTACGCGATGACTTGCACAAGACCCGATGTCTCGTATGCTCTAAGCGTGACAAGTCGTCACCAATCCAACGCAGGTCCTGAGCATTGGACTACGGTCAAGAATATCCCGAAGTACCTTAATCGGACTAAGGATAAGATTCTTGTTTATGGAGCACAAAAGGAGTTGATAGCCGAAGGGTACTCGGATGCGAGTTTCATGAGTGATCCAGACGATAGAAGGTCGCAATCAGGATATGTCTTTCTTCTGAATGGTGGAGCTGTGAGTTGGCGTAGCTGGAAGCAAACCACTACGGCCGATTCAACCACTGCTTCAGAAGTAATGGCTGTCGCTGAAGCGAGAAAGGAAGGAGTGTGGATCAAGAAGTTCCTTGAAGAGCTTGGAGTAGTTCCCACGAGCGAGGGACCCATCGAGCTATTTTGCGATAATAGTGCATCTATCTCGCAAATCAAGGATCCTAGATCACACCACAAAGTGAAGTACATGGATCGTAAGTACTTCGTGACACGTGACCTCATCGACGAAGGCAAAATAAATCTATTATGGGTGGACACCAACAACAACACAGCTGATCCATTCACAAAACCCTTATCCCAAGCCAAGGGCGAAATGCATTTCGAGTCCATGGGATTAAGGAACCATGTAGATTGGCTTGATGATTGATATGTAATGGGGTTTACCCTAGTTATTATTGTTTTATACATTGAGTATGTATGTGAAAGAAAACTTTAATAACAAGTGGGAGATTGAAGGGAATGTGTTCTGAAAGTTTTACTTTTAAATGTTAATTATTATGAATTGAATGAGAAATCATTTTGTTCCTTGTTTATGTTATTCGTCTTTTAGAAGTGTTAAGGAAGAGGCTCTTGGTCCTTAACCGTGGAGCTCTAAAAGATATTGGTTTACATAAAACAAAAGATATTCGCAATCATGGTAATTAACATGGGACATTAATTACCGAGTTAAGATTGTCGTGTTGGTCATAGATCATTGTAGCTCTACAAGTGAGTGACAACACGGGTATGCAAAAGAGGAAAATATTACTTTTGTATACTGAATAGACCTAATAAGTAAAATATTATAGAAATGTATTTCTATGTCATTAATATTTTACTGTGTATTTGGTCCTTTGATATGAGACTTATATCTGATCACTTAAGGAATACTTAATTAGATTAGTGTCTTGAACTATCGATAAGTGTAGTGTAAAGGCATTGGTTGGTTAAGTACAACTTTTGTTGGAGAAGATAGTTAGTCAAAAGATTATCATTGCCCCTCTTAATTGAGTGATGATATTAGTGGGCCCCTTGATAAAGCAAAGTTATAATGTGCACAATGTGATTTAAGTTAAGTCACATATTTATAACTAGCTTAAAGAGATCAAGAAATGAATACTAATACAAAGATGACACAATACTACTTTGTGTATATTCTTAATATCATGAGGTAAGGGACGGACACAAGTGGTGCACTCCATCACTAAATGGATCGGGTTTTGGTTCGAGTGGAATTAAGACATCTAACTAGTTGGGAGCTATAATGTGTAGCTAGATACCGCTTATAGCTTGTGATATTAAGCTCTTAATATCACTGTCAACTTAGTTTAGATCCTCCCATAGGTCACACCGCAAGAAACCGGGAAACAAGAAGCTTGATTTTTGGTTCATATGATGTGTCGGGTTTCTTATAGAAAATATGACACATGTGGTGAACAAGTAAAATCAATTATGTTATATATATAAACATAATTAGAATCATGATAAATTCATATAAGATGCATATATTAAGGGGTGCAATAATTTATTATTGCATAGGATAATATATTGCATAAGTTGTGAATTTGTTAAAACCCCCTTAAGTTCAAATTTTGTTGGAAATAAATCCAAAATTTGAAGAAGGCAAAATCGGGTAGAAGTTCGGTAATCCGTTATGGTTCGGTCGACCGAAGGATCTATGGATTGGTCAACCGAACGTGGAACGGATAATCGTAGTTGATTGACCGAACTTGACAAAAGTGCCTGGATCTTTGGTACGGTGTACCGAACCAGAAACGGTCGACCGAATAATGTCAAGTTCCGATATTTTCGGTTAACCGAATAGCACTCGGTCTTAGACGTGGATTGGTCCGATCGGTTAAGGAGAATTTTTCTCCTTAAGATTCGGTCATCCGTCACGTACTCGGTTAAACGATCGTGACATATTCGGTTAACCGAGTGGGACTCGGTAAACCGAACAGCGGTCGATTTTTTGCCTTTGATTATTAAGAGATTTATTTGATCGATGGTTGGATTAGTTCCAAATTTGGTCAAACGTTTTGTGGGTGCATATAATGCATTATGGAATTAGTTTGTGAGAGAAATTGTCATAAAACCGTGGCTTAAGAATAGCCATGATTAAGAGTAAGATTGGAACCTATAAATAGGTCCTTATTCTCCCTAATTGGGTTACACACAATTCAGAAATTATTTTCTCTCCTAATTCACTACTAAAACCCACGAAAATTCTCTTAGTTTTCTAAGTCTTTGGAAGGAGAAATCTCAGAGGCTAAGGAAGGGGTTTGTAGCTAGATTCTAAGCTTGTTTGGAGATCGATTGGCTAGCTCCTTTCTCTCCAACCTTGTTTAGGGTTTCGGTGAACACTCAGAGGCATCCGGCGCAACGGGAAGCCACGATCGTCTTCCTCAACGTCTCCGAATCTTCAAGAAGTTTTAGAGAACTTCTAGGTATGAATTTCGGAGTCCCTAGTGTTTGTTTTAATAAGTTTTTGAAACTAGATATTAAAACAAACCGATGCATGCATGAAATAAATCGTAGAAAATTGTTAATTGATCCTTATTATGCATAAAATTCGAAAAATATACATGCATAATTAAACATGAAATCCCGCAATCAGTTCATACTTGGGGTATTCACCTTTGTCATGTTGTGGAGTCAAGCCAAAGCATTGGAAGATATGCACCGCAGGTGGTACCCATATGGGTTACGCTCCCAACCCTCCCTAGCTATCTTTGGGACAAGGAGACATCAGCCAAGTGGGTTCGGGTCGAACACCAAACTACTTATTGTTATGGATGCTCGTAAACAGTTTCCAACAACGATGACGATTGTAGCAGAAAGTGCTCTTGAGAAGGAGATCTTAGACATACCGTTGACTTATATCCATCCACCTCTGAAATGCTCAAATTGTAGGCGCCTTGGGCAGTGGATGGAGAGGTGTAATTAGTAGCATATCATACATTACATTCATGTTATATATCCTTTATTTTACCCCATTTTTGTGCTACTCGAGTGTTTGTTCAATTTGTTATAGGGTTTAGGAAATAAAGAAGAAAAATTAAGAGAAAAGGACCTAAACACAAGAATAATGGAATGATTTGGGAGGTTTTTGGACTTGTTTATAATGCCCAAGTGTTGGCTTTTTAGCCTTAATTTATATTAATTTTGATGATTAATCAAACTAATCTTAATCAATCAACCTAATCAATCAAAGTGAGCAAACATGATTACATGTATTGCATATAAACTTGTATACTTGCAATCATCTTAATAGGTTGACCAAGATAATCAAGGAAATGAGCATTAGGACAAAAGCATCTAGACTCAAGACTTGTAATCAATGCTTTGGACCAAGACATATAATTTTGTATTTATTGAGTCCATAAGGTTTAATGTAAACTTGAGCACTAGGATTCTATCCCGTCAAGATTCGGTAAACCGGACACTTCACAGTCACCCAAATCATTTCCCGTTCGGTCCACCGAACACCCACCAGATAACCAAATCCTTCCCATCAGTAAACCATAGGATGCTCTCTGGAATTGTCCTAACGGACGAGTGAAACATCTTCGGTCGACCGAATAGCCTTGGACCATTTTTGGACTTCGCTCCAATAGTTACATTTGAATCGAGCCTATAGAGCCCAATTGACTTGCCCTAATTCGGACGATCGAATGTCCATCGGTCAACCGAGTCCTTCTTGGCTTTAGGCGCCCAACGACTATTTACACGTGGCACTTGACCGTTGTACACAATGACTATTTGAGCCTTAATTGTCAGCGTGAAACCCGCGCTAACTTCGCTCTACCGGAGTTTACACGGTAAACCAAACTTGAGTAATCAGAGCCCAACCAATCTTACTATCCACCTTGGAACGATGAACCGAATGGAATTCGGTAGCTGAAATTAAATAAGGCGAAATTGAAAATAGTTGTTGGAAGTTGGTGAACGGTGATCTGAAGCCTATCCGGTCAACCGTATGCTTAGTTCAGACCAATCCAACCTTCTTGTTTTGGACTACTATCCCATTAACGGTCGACCGAACCTGCATAGAAATCTGCCCGAGCTTTAAGCAAACCTTGCTTCTCATTGGTCCATATTCCACCAACTCCCAAACGGCTAGTAGAGCTTAAAAACTTATAAATAGGATCACATTAATTGGTTTTAGCACTCCTGAACACTTCCTATCAATCCTATATGATGCATTGCATACATTGCATCATATGTCTTTCATTTAGATTAATTTTATATCAATAAATGCTACTAAGGTATGTGTTTAGTCTTATTTACAGAATACAGGGACCTGAATGCAAATTACCCATATCCCGAGCATAAACGTGTGCAAGAGACTCATTTCTATCATAAAGACCAAGTCAAGATTATCGGGTTTCAAATGGAAGTCCATCCAAGCATAAAAGCATTCAAAGACCTAATTACAAAAAGACCAAGGATTTAAGCACAAAAGTAGCCAGGGACTTAATTGCAAAAAGCTGAGGACCCGACTGCAAATTAAAGTACCAAAATATTATTTTGGAGAAGTTCTAAAGAAAAATCAATTTGGATCTCCAAATATATGAAGAAATAAATTCGGAGCTCAAAAGAAAAGAAAGAAATCAATCCAAACGCGCAAAAGACATTTAAATCATACCATAAACACACAGGAAAAATCCAGATCGATTCTGAGCCAGAAAGGTGGCGATTCCGCCGCACCTCATGTACAAATTGCGGTGATTCCGCCGCACAAAAGTCGATCCGTGCGCTCAAATTTTTACCAGTTGCGTGTTGACGCGTGTACTTTCCTATTTCATACTTGGGTCCCTTGTATCGGCTATAAATAGCCCCGAAATTATGTTGTAATGACGTTCTTCTCTTTAGCAATAAAATTCTGTTCTTTTATTTTGTTTTTTTTAGTTTTCTTTTGTAGTTTCTCTAGGACCCCTTCTCCTTCCCTCCATCCATGAGTTTCTAACTCTCTCCAAAGGGTGGGGGTGACGGATTTAGGGTGATGAGAAGAGAATGATGTTATTATTTTAATTTCGTATTTGTATATTTTGATTACTTGAGTTTATGTTGAGTCATTTATCATGTAATGCTTTATAACTAATGTGATTTATTATAAGTTTCAAATTTCTCTAATCAAAACACGATATCTAAACCCCCACCCAACGGAATTCACCATCCTTGTTCTCGTTTTAGTTTTATTTGTTCATGTTTCGTGCTTTAGAAAATTAAAAACCAAAAATCTCAAACCAAAATTATTTCTCTTTCTTTCTTTCCTTAACTCGAAAATTACAAAAAAAAACAATATCTCTCCCTCCTTGTGTTCGACCCGTACTTGCCACGTCTTCATTGACGTTTCAGGCGGATAGGAGGGAGTGAGAGTTTCATAGAACCCCGGTAGGAGGGGAATGGAGGAGTTCAACCAATGCATTAATGAGGCCAATCTTTTGGAGATTTTGTAGGATCGTGAGCGTCTCTAATACTAATCACTTTTATGCTAATTACCTAATTGTTTAAGCAATCAAGATATGCACAGCGGAATTTAAAGTAAACAAGCAAGTAAGAAGAAATATGCAAACCACAATGGAACACGGGGGGTTTTACAGAGTTTCGGCCTCTCGCCTACGTCCTCTCTTGCAAGCTCCGCTCGACACTTCGAGCTCCGCTCACGTCTTCACTATCCACTCCCCGTTCCGGGCCGAGAGAGAACGCATTTACAAAACAAGCACCGCGAACACCCTCGCTTGATTGACCTTCTTCCTCTCACAATCCGAGAGGGAACACTTCGGGATTTCACCGAAATCCTTGCTTCTTGAACAACCAATGAGTGGGACAACACTCTCTAAATATTGAGCACACTTTGAGTATGATTTGGCTATGATCAAATGTGTGGAATTTAGGCTTAGAGTGTAGGATTGGGGAAATTGGAGCTTGGGAGTTTCTCTCTAGTGTATGTGACAAATGGAAGTGTGAGAGCTGTCTAATTGTGTCAAGGAAATTCCTATTTATAAGCTCCTAAGGTATTATAGTCGTTGGGGTTGATTGGGTAAGAGTTGGTGTAAGATACACAAAACAGAAACTAGCGGGACCCAATTCTGAGTTAATTCTGTCGACCGGATCGGGTAGTTCAGTCGACCGTTTGGCAGTTTTGAACTCAATTTGGTCGACCGGTTAAGGAACGGTCGACCGCCCAACGCTAAGACTCAGGTACAGTTAAGTGATCGGTTGAACACCGAACAGGGTTCAGTCGACTAATTCACACCAGGCACTTTGGGGTTGACAAACAAGGTTCTATTCGGTCGACCGAAACAAGGTCCACGGTCGACCGAATTCCAACAGGAAGTTCGGGTTTGTCAAGAGATATAAGTTCGGTCGACCGAACAAGGTCCTCGGTCGACCGATACATGAAATGTATTTGGGGTATTTTTGATTAATACAATCGTTGGGTATATACGACAAAACAAACGGTCGGAAAATAATTGGGACTCGGTCGACCGAAAAGGTCTGGACGGTCGACCGAACTTAGGCAGTTAAACACTAACAGGATAATTGATTGACATCATTTCATGCTTATATTTGTATCTTATATCCATTATCTTACACCTAAGCAATGCTACGTGACGAGTTTTATGTTTAGTTTTCAGGAATAAATAGGTTTGAAGAGATGAAGCATAAAAGGACCCAAAAGCTGGGAAAAAAGACTGAATTGTGAGATCTGGGGACTAAGATGCAAGGGAGAAGGACCTGAATGTAAGACAGAAGGACCTAAGAGCAAAACATAATACTCCACACCATCATGGGGAGTATTTTAGCAATTCAATTCGGGTCGGAGCTCCAACAAACCAAGTAAATGCATCCAAGACCAGAAAATATACCAAGAAAAGCCCACAACAAATTCCAACTCGATCCAAAGTTTATGGACCGCCAATTGGCGGTCTGGGACAGCTAATTGGCGGTCCAGATCACTCTGGATCCGCCCAAATTTCTCCAGCACATGTATTAGAGGATGTTTAGGCTATTGTTGGTATCTGTTTAGTCCCACATCGGGGGATTGTCCCGGATTGCATTTTTCTTTGGCTATAAATAGAACTCTTCACCTTCCATTGTACATATCTCTCTCTTGGTGGCCTTCTCCCCTACTAAGAGTGAAGACTTGAAGCAAAACTCTAGTGGAGGAAGGGCTGCTTGTAATTTGGAGTGAGTAATAATAGAAGATTTGTAGTTAATTGTTGTTTGCTTTAGTTTTTACATTACTTAGTTAATTTCAATTTACATGTCTTGCATGTTTCTTTAGTCTCATGTTCTTTTAGTCTCTTTAATGTTTCTTGCTTTCTTAGATTAATTTCATTTCAGTATTATGTTTCATTTTGATAATGTAGTTAGTTTAAATATGTGTGAGTAGTTCCATCCCCATTTGGGGGGTGGAGAAATATGTGATATGATCATGTAGTGTATTAAGTGTGTTATCTTAATCCCTTGAGCTTTATATGATTTCCATAACCATCTAATGGGTTTTCACTCTTATCTTTGATATGCTAATGCTCTTGAATGAAGCTTAGCTTATGCTTTGATTAGTGGACCTATTTTATGGGGAATGATAAGGTTAGGATATGGATGGAATTAATATTGGAAACACAATTTGTAGTGTATGTACTCTTGTTGCCTTTACCTTAGTTAATGTCTTGTATGTTTTAATGATGTAGTCTTATCTTAATTCATGTGGAGGCATAGTAGGGTCTAGTCTTTATACATGAGTTCATTTAGCTTCATTCCAATTATTGTCTTGTATGTTTTAATGATGTAGTCTTATCTTAATTCATGTGGAGGCAAAGTTGGATATAGTTTTATGATTTCATGCACTACATGTTGTGAGGAGCTTAATTGAATACACACACACATCTTTATATTCACATTATTTCTCTACCCCCTATGGGGTTTAGTTTTATTGCTTATCTTTCATTTCCTTTTGCATCTTAGTGTAGTTTAGTGTAATCAACTTTTCTCTCCTTTCTTTACCACTCGCCTTCGCACAAACCAAACGTCGACACACCTCCCAGTGGACGACCCGTATTTGCCACCGCTTCAACGCGGCCGTGCACTTGCGGTTAATATAAAACGATCAATCAATAATTGATCACTCGGTCGACCGAACGGTCTGTTTCGGTCAACCAAATGTGGGCAGACTGTTTGGGTTTTGGTTTAGTGTTTTCCGGTCTAAGTTTGGGTGATCTATTGAAGTCCAAATTATGTGAAATTTCGTGTGTGACTTCTCTAAGGAACCTAGTGTGTATTTAAGTTGATTTTAGCGCAAGTGTGCTCAATTTACACAAGTTCCTAAGACTCAAAGAAATACAAAATGCATGTCTTCAAATGAGCTTGATTACATGTCTTGACTTGATTTCCTTTCTTCCTTGAGTCTTGATCACCTGTAGAGGTTATCACAAAGCAATATATGTGCAATGCAATATGTGTGCTACTCTACAAGATCATAATTAAGATCATCAAAACAAAGATTAAGGCCAAAAAGCCAACAGATTTCTCATATCAGGAATACTATGATACTTTGCAATGGCATCAAGAGGGAGGGTAGGGTCGTTAGTCAGTTGGATAGGGCATTGTGCAATGAAGATTGGAGCATGTGGTGGCCATTAGGCAAGGTGGAGCACTTGGGCGGTAACACAAGTGATCACCTGACCCTAAAACTAGAAATACGACAACTAGAAAAGAGGAAGGCACCTTTCCGATTAACAAACTCATGGGCTAGAATCCAAGAGCTCAGAAATCATATAGAAGAGGTTTGGCGGGCTAGAGTATGTGGCACGCACTCCTTATAATTGCCTGGCCCATCGGCTCTCCGGGGTCAAGGCAACAATAAAGAAGTAAAACAAGGACCTAAGTATCCTTAACCTAACATATGTAGATATCCAAATGGTAAAGGAGGTTGAAGAGACCCTCGGTCATAACCCGTCCGACTTTGATGCCCAACAAAAGGTGACTAAAAGAAAGCAAACGTTGCGCTCAACACTCAAAATGGAGGAAGAGGACTGGTGTCAACAGAGTAGAGCAATCTGGCTGAATCTGGGCGATAGGAACTCCAAATTCTTTGTCGCGGTCACAAGGGAGCAGAAGTCGAAAAACTCGTTATATAAATTGTCGGGGATAATGGGAACCGTCAGGTGTCAAGGCAAGATATGGAGGAAAAGTGCTCATCACACTTTGGAAAATTATTTGGGGCCATTCCTAGGCGCCCAAATAGAACCAGCAGGAGGTTCGTCAAGCAGGTTCCTTGGAGCATACCACACCTTGTAGGGTTCCTACCAATGAAGAGTTTAAGCACATTGTGATGGAGCTCCACCCTGACAAGAGCCTAAGCCCCGATGATTTTCATGTTTTCTTCTTTCGGAAATACTATGATATTGCAAGCCAAGACATTTCTCGTGTTGTCCAGTTTATTTTCCTAGCTCAGCGGATTTTCCAAAGAATCAACCACACTTTTATCACTTTGATTCCTAAGAAGAATGGGGCAACTAAGTTGGCCAACTATCGACTGATATCCTGGGTCATCACAACCTATAATATTTTGGTTAAGCTTATTGCAAAAAGGTTTATGCCTATATGCCAACATATCATCTCCCCAAACCAAACAACCTTCATAAAGGATCATTACATAGGGGATAACTTCTCTCTAGCGACAGAACTTATGAATGGTTTCAATAGAGCTAGTTGCACCCCCTGAGACTGTATCAAGGTGGACATATCTAAGGCTTACGATTCGGTGGGTTGGGGCACACTTTGGGGGACAATGGAGGATTTTGTGTTTGACCAAAGACCAAAAAGTCTTCACATAGAATGTGTGACCAGCACATCCTTCTCGGTGCTAGTGGATGGGTGCCCAACTAAGTCTTTCGACGGACAACAAGGGCTAAGGCAGGGAGACCCCCTATCTCCCTACCTTTTTACCCTACTAATGGAGAATTTCTCTAGAAACATTGATGAGAAGGTTCTAGGAGGCAAGATTAAATTGTTCAAGTGTCGTGACTACGTACCAGTTTCCTACCAAGCCTATGTTGAAGACTTACTCATGTTTTGCAAGGCCACTAATGCATCTTTGAAGGCCATCAGGGAATCCCTCCATGATTTCTTTGATAGCACAGAGCTACAAATTAGCCCAGAGAAAAGAAAAGTCTTCTTTTCAAAGGGCACAAGGGGCAAGGCGAGTCTGGCAAATGAGCTTGGCTTTGAAGTGGACTCCCTTCCAACCAGGTACCTTGGCATGCCGCTGGCCCAAAGGCCCTCACCACCCAGAACTGTGGGAGGCTTATCGAGGTCCTCGAGAACATGATGGCGCGCTGGAAAGCCAAATTATTGTCTTATGCGGGCAAGATTCAACTCATAAATTGGGGTGTAATGGGCAATGACATGTTTTGGGGTGCCTCATGCCGCTTAGCGTGTCGAAGCAAAGTGTATAATTTCATCTAGGATGGGAAGCATGTGGCATGGGCATGTATGGCCCTTCCAAAAATCGAAGGCGGGCTTGGCCTTCGAGGCTTCGTCGACGTGGCCCGTGCATCTTTAGTGAAGCGCACATGACGCATTTGGCACACCAGGGAGTCAATCTGGTGTCTTTGGATGAGGGTCAGATATGTCAGGACAACCACGTTGGAGCTCTATGGAAATAAGTGGAGTGGATTCAGCGGGCTTGTGTGAAATTATAGATGCCAAAACATACATCTAAAAATGTATTGATGGACTCACACATCGTTGGATTGGATTGGGTCACACCTTCTCTTTCAAGAAAGCATGGGAGACCAAACATACATTTTTAAATGCAGGAATTTGGCCACCACAGATAAGCAAACATTCGCTTACCCTCTGGAGGGCCCGATGGGACCATATCACGACTCGGGAGGCGATGTCTTAGAGAGCCAGAACTGACCCGGACATAGGCGTGCCTTGTCATCTTTGCTTGGGTCATAATAAGAATTTGGTTTTTTTTTTAATGCCTTTACTCAGAGGATATCTGGCAGAGGGTGGAAGGTATTTCAATTGACATTACTGAGGCACAATCTGCAATTCTTCAGCACTACATCGATAGAATCAGCAAACTATCTTTTTGCTCCCCCTACTAGGGCTTTTGTGGTCTTTGCTTGCTGCTATGGTTTGGCACATTTGGGCCGAACGCAACAGGAGGAAACATGAAGCAAGATCAGTGCCTAGTTCAGAAATGCTACGACTATTACTTTCAGACGTCAAGATATCTTTCCACAAAGGAAACTTCAAGAAGAAAGGTAGCCCGAGGGAGGAAGGTGTTGTTGCCAAATGGGAGGAAGTGGTCCCCGATTTTAATTTACCTAGCATGATGTAAGTTGATGGCTACTGGTTTACCCGACGTGTGAACTTCTATCTTGCAGTAAGACTTTTTGTAGCTCTTTGAGCAGTTCACACCATTTTGGGGTGGACGGGGTGCTAGCTTTGGCAAGTAATTTCCACTAATTTTGAATTCAATTACCAATCTGTTAAAAAAAAGTAGAGATCTGGTCAGATGGGTTCCATTATTACGCAGGTTTAGCTCAATTCAGATAAAACGTGGACAAAAATACGTTTTTCTAGTAGGACTGAGGTTTTTATAACTCACCCTCGGCCTTGGAATGGCCTAACATTTATCAAAACTGTAACACAGGGATGGATCTCAGTTCAAGGCACCTAGGCCAATAATCCTTTCACCAAAATTGTTTAATAAAAAGATTTACAACATCCCTAGATGAGGCACAAATCTTTTTACCATATCTGTGCTACTTTCTCCAGCCCCGTCAAAGAAGTTGATGAAAGGACATGGAAATGGAATCACAACGGTGGTTTACGACAAAATCTTTTTACACCTTTATCATGGACGGAGGACTTCGATATCCGCCAATGAAAGAGGTATCATCATGTCCTACAAAAGTGAGGGCATTTGCTCATTACTGGTTGAAGGGGGGCTACTAACAAGAAACAATTTGATTAAAAAGGGGATTCCTTTGAACCCAAGATGCCCAACGTGCGACACAACGAGTCTATTGGCCGTCTTTTTTTAGTGTGATTTTGCCTCCAAATCTGGAACCAACTTCCACGCTCAATCTAAATTTAATACAAAGTAAAAATATTGAATTTAGAACCTCCGTCCAAAATTCTCTCGATTTAGTAAGAGGTGACTGAAACTCTTTAACTGCTGATCCATCCCTCTTTAACTCAATCTGGGGGGAAGGAACAACATGATTTTTAGGCAACAATCAACAACCTTTGAAGTCTTGTTAGATAATTACTTTGAACTACTTTTTAACAAGAACGCTTAAACAACCTAGGGACCAGCTCGAGCAAACTACAGTTGTTAAGCGTGCTCAGACCTTAATCTTAGAAGGACCAGCATCAGGTGGTAAGGCCGATTCAGATTGACTCATCTCCAAATGCGACGGTAACTGCTTCCTTCCCAATAGTTACAAGCAGAACTGTCAACAATGCCGACCAACTGAATTTTGCGAAAGAGGAATTTGACTTGGTCAGACTTTGTGGGCACCAACACTGAGCAAACACTTGAAACCTCCGCAGTTGGATGAAGCCATTCGAACTCAGCCAACTCAAGCGGCTTGACTTCCACTCCTTCCGGCGATCTGGATTTAACAGTACCCTGTTATCCTTTTAAATTTGCTTAAGACTCTGTTTTGGACAACTTTAATCACCTAACTTTTGCACCTTGTGTGCACTCCTGTAGTGGGGAGCCGTGGTCCATAGCTCTCCCAACCATTTATTATTTTAATTCCAGCAACAGGTTTATCAAAACAATTGCAGTTCTTATATTTCTCCTGTAGTATCGCAGTGTCAATAACTCGTGTTGTGTTATCAAAATTATCAAAATTATACAAAATTATCAAAATTATACAAACAACAAACACAGACATAATTATCAAAATAAAAAACATAAACATTGCCAAAAATAACAGAATTTCTAGAAATACCACAGTACCACTTCGACCAAGATAAGCAAAAAATAAAAACAGAAATTCATACATTGCACTAGGTCTAAACTGATGATAGGGGGAATCTATAACCAACCAACAAGAGACTAACCAGCATTCAATTGTAATTCCTGAATTTCACCCCTTCACCCGTCCAAAACTCTTTTCTGAATGCAAATCAGTTATTCGTCCACGTTCTGAAACACCCAACTGCTGTTATGAACACGATAGCAAAGAGTCGAACCACAGTCAAACGCCTATCCTTTACTACATCAATTTGATTTCCCATGCTTTGTCCCGACAGAGAAGAATTCTGTAATGACCTCAAGTGGCATGCCCTTTGTTTCTGGAACCTTTAAGTATATGAACACCATCGCTATTGCGCAAACAACAGCATAAATTCCAAATACACCCGCCAGGCCAATGGCATTCAGCATCACGGGGAGACTGTAGGTGACTATGATGTCACCTATCCAGAATGTTAGAGCACAGATGGCAATGCAGACACCACGAACTCGAGTCGGGAAGATTTCTGAACACAATATATTGGGGATGGGACCAAACCCCATGACGAAGAAGCAGAAGTAAAGGATAACGCTGATGGTGGACAGCACGGCATGCAAAACCGTACTCATGTTTATAACATTTGATATAACCAAGACTATTAGTGACAGTATCAAGACAGGGATTGTGGTGAGAAGAAGAGCCCTGCATGTGTCAAATTGAGATTGTGAAACTGCAAAAGTTAATTCTTCGAGAACAGCACACAACACCTTCAACATATTACCAATTATAAATAAATAAATAAATAAATAATAAATAAGTCCTAAAGGGCTAACCTTCTGCCAGATAAGTCCATGAGCCTCATAGCTATGGCGATAGAAGGAAGCATCAGTAAGGTGGTAAAAGCACTAATAAGAATTGATGCTGAATCAGATCCAATACCAAGGTTTGAGAGAAGCACTTCAACACCTGCTTGCTTGAGAATTTGAGGTGTGTAATATAAAACTCCATTTATACCAGCAAACTGAGAAGGACAAGCATGATTGAACCAACAGAAAGTACAAATCTAAATCTTGGAATAAATGATCTGAAAATTGAAATCTATATTAAAATATTGGGCCAGATATCAGGCACAAATATCCACTTATATGACCACAAGTTCAGTCCTGCATGCACCCGTGTTATATTTGAGAAGTTTTGATGAAGCATCACGGCTTGAACCCACTACCAAATTAGTCTTAACAAAAACCAACCATAAATCTTGCCCTCGATATCGAAAAATTAAACAGTAAACTATTCCTTTCTTTCCCAATAGCCATGCAATTACTACCCTAGTACACTTGCCGTGACAAATGAACCCACATCATTAACAGTGGAAACTCCAGAGCAGCAATGGCAAGTTGGCAACGCCACGACAACATCTCCTCGGTTTAACAACATTTTCCCTTTTCCAACCTCTCTGGTACAAATTTTTTCTTATCATCATTCCAGGACGAACACCAATATTGTTTCCCTATTCGCCTAATTTGTCTTTGTTGTATGTTTTATTTCCTGAATTTGCTTAATCCTCAATGCAGTTACGGTTTTTTCCTTTTCTATAAACCTAGAACTATCAGTATAGAAGGAATTTGCTGCCCCAACTAGTTTGTCATTAAAGGCTTTGTTGTTGTAGTTGTTGTTGTCGATGTTGTTGTTGACGTTGTTGTTGTAGTTGTTCTGTACGTGTTATTCATAATAGATCCTAGGTTTAATAGATTTATTAAATCTGCTTTACTATCCAAATTAAATATATTTGGATAAAAGACCATTGAAAATCTGTGTATTTCTATGCAATGATTCTATTCACGTAAAAGAAAGGCATAAATCTAAGATTAATAACCAACTTTACCAAACAAGGTTCATGAAAGAAAGAAACTAAACTATTACGGAAAGGGGCAAAAATGAAATTTCCTTGGACAAAATCCAAACTAGTAAGTCAAACTATAAAATTTTAGGTGGAGAAAAACAACAATCCAGATTTTTATATTGAAATTTCAGGATCTAAACTTTGAAATCCATACGTTCAATACTAACTTTCAAACTCACCCTCAGAATGAAGATGAGTTCTTTCTCAGTTTCTTACATTTTTAGACTGCATAAATTGTCACAAATAGTGCTACACTCAGGCTATCTGTATGGAAGTCGTATATTACAATTCTGAACATTTATTTGGCCCATTAGTTTTATTTTTTTCCTAAGTTGAAATTTTAAGAAAAACAGTAACTTGGCTTGATTAAGATTCATGGCATCCCCAGGCTCATGTCTACAATGTTCAATTGTTTCCAATAGTTGCTTTGATGCCTCATACTTTACACATGATGCAAAATTTCTAATCTGGAGATCATATTTGGTGCTCACGCTTCCATGGCTGACAGAATACTAAATAATTTCCAGAAGTATATGCTCAAATACTGGAATAAATGTGAAACACAGAAGGACAATTGAAAAAAGTTAAGCAACGAGAAAGGATGAGAATCAAGAAATAGAGTTAAAATTTTCAATTATACTCATCTTTGATAGGTATGAATGGACCTAAGCTAGTTATAATAGCATGGCAAGTATGGTAAATTTACCTGCTGAAGTATTTGAAGTCCAACACCAACGAATAATGCATGCTTTACTCCAGAATCAAATAGATCACCCCATTGTGGTCCTTTGGCTACGGTTTCTGACGGATGAAGCATTGCTGGCCCAAGTGGACCCTGCTCCATGAGGTCCTTCGAGTAGAGAGCAGACTGGCTCACGAGAGCAGCAGCCTGAACAAATTCACCTTCTGCAGGAGCTTCAGGAAGAGAAACAAGAGATCCCCGCATTGATCCATGACCAGTCTCCTGGTGCAGATATATCCTCTTGAGTTCTCCCCTCTTTCCATCAGCACCTTCCTGCTCAGTCCACTTCCACGCAAGCTGCCACCCTCCACCAATACCCATGGTGCTAAGAGATTCTCCACCGACCCCTTGCACGCTATTGTTCCTCATGCTTAGGATACTACCATGTACACCTTGCGGTTGGGTCATGTCTTTCCCTTCCATGCTCGTTGTTTGACGTGAGAGCAGAGGACTATGTATGTTATCATCATCATAACCCTCCCCACCATCAGAGGCATAGTCTTCTCCTTCTGGTTGGACGCTTTCCTCATCCCACTGTTCAGTCTTTGTTTGATCCGCAACACTGAACATGCTGCCAAAGTTGGGAAACAGTGTGCTTCGCATACTTCCCATTTCAGGAAGATTTTCATGGACACTTCCAAAAAGAGTGACAAGAGGGTCCATGAATGGCACGCTCTTCTGGTTCTCAATGCTCCCATGTCGTGAAACAGCACCAAGAACACTCTGACCAGTGACAGGACGAGCAACCCACGAGAGACCCTCTTCAGGACCATACAATTTAATTTGATCCTTGTCAACAACATTTGTTTGCTCCTCAGTGAGTTCAGTGGCAGGGCCTATGATGTACTCTTCAATGGATGTCTCAGCCCCAACCCCCAAACCTTCAATAAGCAATGCCAATTCACCTGTATCCAAATAAAAAGATCAACTACAAGTGCAAAGGTCCAAATTTTACAAGAATTAGACACAGTGAAAGGTGTGGATATCCAGTAATCTTTGTTTACACACATTCTGAACCTACAACATTATTTTTATATGCTTTTTAAATGTCAAACGATATACTAATATGAATATTTCTTGCTACTGCCCATATGGTCAAGAGCTGTACTGTTAACCACATATGGTTAGATAGGTAAGAAATGCCAATTTGAACATTATATAATATATATTGCTCAGAGAGCATTTTCTACCAATATGCAACTTAGACATTAACATAATCAAAAGAGCAATGCAAGGATGACTCCATGAAGAAATCAGACTTGCATATAGTATTCAGTTTATAGTTCAACGCAGCAAATAATTAGAGTAACAAGTTAGACGAAAAATAAAGAAGCATATCAATGACACAAATTTGAAATACATAGAAACTTTTAATGACAAGCTGGATAAAAAGGAAAACAATTGCCAAATAAAACTAGGCATGTGGCAGACCTGCAACATCCTCCCTTCCTCGTAATCTTTGCAGGACTTGTTTTGCTTCAACCATCTTCCCTTTGCTTACAAGCCATCTTGGGGACTCCGGCAAAAAGAAAACCATTAACAGAAAGTAAACAAAGGAAGGAATTGATAGAACACCCAGCATCAGTCTCCAATTTGGATTCACCAATAGTGACATACCAAAAATCATACAGTAAGACAAGAACATTCCAACAGATCCAGTAAACTGAGGAAGAGTATTCAGTGTTCCCCTTATATCTGAGGGTGCTGTCTCAGATATATAAATAGGAACAACCGTCACAGCCAATCCAACACCAAATCCATCTATGAGCCTTCCTAAGAGTAGGAAATAAACATTTGGCGAGAAAAACATTAGTACACCTCCAGCAAAATAGAGGATAGAAGAAATTAACAATAATGGACGTCTGCCAAGCCAGTCAGATGCTGCTCCAGAGAAAGTTGTAATTATGGTAGCTCCAATAAGTGACATGGCAACAATTAAGCCCTCCATAGTGGGCTGTGATTCCAATTGGAATTCCCTTTTTATGTAAAGGACAGCTCCTGCAAAAAAGAACACTTAAATTAGAACCACAAGGCAATAGAACGGTATTTGTCCATACCTACAATAACATATTCGTGAGATGTCAAAGGAAAAATTCAGACACTTTTCCATTCCTCAAACATTTGGATTGCGTAACGAAATAGCAGCAAAAGCAAAGTAACCAAAAGATGAGAAGAGACCAATTACCTGCAATTGTTGCATTGTCCCATCCCTGCAGCAAGTTGCCGATGGAGGCAGCAATTGCTACAAACACCGCCCCATTCATCTTTCCTTTTCCCAAAGCAACAAGCTCCCACGCTCAGGTACTACGTAGTAGACAATCTGTAAGGTTAAGGTACGACTATGATCAGAGATCTACAAATCACGATCTCATAAATTTCAAAATTCAAACGAAGACCAGATTGCTAGAGCCACAGTCAAGGCATATCACCCAACAATCCGAAAGAAGCACCGAAAAACAAAAAGAAACACAAACACACTTCTCAAAAGACATGATCCGGACACAAATCCAAGATCCATCATGCTCCAAGGTCAGACTAAACAAAGGCACCCAAAGCAGATACAGGATCCGACAGAATTAAATTAAGTACATCATAAGACGAGAAACCAATCGTACCCACCAAAATAAATCTCCCTAGAAACAGTAAGCAGGAATTGAAATGGAGAAGATGAGTTAATTCTAGTCTAGTCTAGATCCTACGCAGAAACAGAGATGTTAGATTCCAAGACACCTCAAGATGACCACCCACAACGCATCTGGACAAACACAAAGGCCCAAATCTTTTATTTCCTGTTACTATAATAAATAAATAATTATAATATAATAATGAAAGAACAACCAAACGAAGAAAAAAACAGGAATCGCCTCACAGGCTCACACTAATCTACCTTGGGATCTGACAGCTGGTTATTAACCCACTCTCATCTCTCTCTCTCTCTCTCTCTCTCTCTCTCTCTCTGCAGGGTTTTTTCCCCTTTCTTCCACAGTTCCACTACTATACTTGTGATTATCTTCGGAACCCTAAATTCTAACGATCTACGGTAATTTGAGGAAGAGACAGCTTGACACAAAATTAAATGAATTTTGTTTTTCAATGACTCATCACTCGAAAGAAGTATAATAAAAAAATGCAAACGAAGAAAAAAAAAGGAACTTCACATGGAATTTTCTGAAAGAAAAGAAAAGACTTTCCGATCACGAATCACTCCCGAAACACACACAAAAAAAGTTTGGGAAAGAAGGAAAACGGACCAGAAGGAAGGGATGGGATAGAGAAGATGGAGAGTTTGGCGTGTCTCACAGCAGCAGCAGCATTGTCCCGAGGAGGAAACCAATTGGCTCAAAATAGGGGGGAGAAGTATCAGAGACGAGTGTGTGGAGGAGACGAGAGAGAAGGATTCGGAAAGGAAGGGAAGGGAAGGCGTCCACACCCGCGACCTGCGGACGACGACACGAGACGAGCGGAGAGGAGACGAGAGTGAGTGGTGACTGGTGGTGAGTTAAAGGAAAATGGAAGTGATAACCATCTATTTGCCTTCTCTTGTTTTCTTGTGTTTTGGAACTTTTGCAAGGGACCCCTCTTGATTGGTGGTTTTATTGTTGTGGTCCGCCGTTCGATTATGTGAGATTTGTAATAGTCCTATTACAAGTGTGTGACGTTTCTTGCTAACGTATCGAAAAAATATTCAAATTCCAATATAAAGTTCTGCTACCACTATAAGAATCGTCAGGACTCTGGTTTAGTTGGTCTAATTCAACAAAATCTAAATTCGGACAATGCATCGTTTCCCAAGACAATTAATGCCTCTGAGGTTTGAGTATTATAAGGGTTGTTATACACGGACGCGGGCGTCGGTGACGCGTCCTATGTGGCACCCAAAAGTTGGTGAGTCAGCGTCTAGTCGGATTGTCATGTCACCCTTTCCAAACATGCCTTAAATAGTTTTTTAAATTTCTTTGACGGTTTTCGAAGAACGACGGTTGCTAAACAAATAAGACAACGACAGTCACCCTACGAACGACGGTTCGGATACCGAGGAAGATTAAAAATATCCAGACCGAAAGGGAGAGTCTCGCTTTCTTTCTTGTTGGACTACCTGTGAACGGAGGAAGCGTACCTGTGAACCTATTCTGGCTTTCTTTCTTCCCCTCTAAACGATAATGGATTCTTCGACTCCTGCCGTCGATAGCGAACTTGTCCCAGAACCGGTGGGTCTATATTTTTTTTCCCTTGGTAGTTATTTTTTTGATGAACTTTCGTTTCTTCAATTTTTTGTTTTAGGGAACCATTTACTACTTCCGGGAATCCCGGTGCTTCTCGACGGCCATCCGAAAGCAGTTTGACAGGATGAAGAAGGTTGAGAATGAGGTTTTCCGGAGTACCTCTTTCGGTCACTTCCTAGACTTTCCTAACATTACTACGGACAACGAAATAGTCGGTTGGTTCGTCGAACACTACGATGCGGAGGAGGTGGGGCTGAGAATAGGATCAGGGGTAGTTCCCCTTACACCGGAAGACGTTGCCCTAATTTTGGGCTTAAGTATGCATGGGAAGACCGTGGTGATGGAACCATTGGGTGTACAGAGGTGAGAAGGGGTGAACCTTGACAACACACAACTTTTAGGTCATCTGATGGCAAGCAGTGTCATGGGCGACACGGAGGAGTACGTTTGTCTCCTGATTTCTTTCATCTTCAACCATTTTTTGTTCTATGATGGAACACTTCGACCGAAGCAATGGTTCATGTACCATTTGAGGAACATCAGACGCATAAACAGATACGCATGGGCTCGTGCAGTTCACACAACCCTGGTTGGGGGCCTGGAGAAAGCCAGCTTAGAATTGTAGGAGAGGAGAAAGGCAGGGAACTTCATTATGAGGCAGGGGAACGTCGACGGTTGTGTGGCAATACTACAAGTAAGCGTTTTTTGCTTTTTCTTGTGTGTCTGTTCGGATTAAGTTGTGTGTCTGTTCGGATTAAGTTGTCTGTCTGTTCAGAATAATCTGTCTGTTCGGAATATGTTGTGTGTCTGTTCGGATTAAGTTGTTTGGATGTTCGGATTAAGTTGTGTGTCTGTTCGGATTAAGTTGTCTGTCTGTTCGGAATAAGTTGTCTGTCTGTTCGGAATATGTTGTGGGTTTGTTCGGATTAAGTTGTATGTCTGTTCTGAATAAGCTGTATGTCTGTTCGGAATATGTTGTGTGTCTGTTCGGAATATGTTGTGTGTCTGTTCCGAATAAGCTGTCTGTCTGTTCGGAATATGTTGTGTGTCTGTTCAGAATAAGTTGTCTGACTGTTCGGAATAAGTTGTGTGTCTGTTCGGAATAAGTTGTGTTTCTGTTCGGATTATTGTTTGTCTGTTCGGAATAAGTTGTGGGTCTGTTCGGATTAAGTTGTGTGTTTGTTCAGAATCAGTTGTGGGTCTGTTCAGATTAAGTTGTGTGTCTGTTCGGATTAAGTTGTGTGTCTGTTCGGATTAAGTTGTCTGTCTGTTCGGAATAAGTTGTCTGTCTGTTCGGAATATGTTGTGTGTCTGTTCGGAATATGTTGTGTGTCTGTTCGGAATAAGTTGTCTGCCTGTTCGGATTAAGTTGTGTGTCTGTTCGGATTAAGTTGTCTGTCTGTTTGGATTAAGTTGTGTCTGTTTAGAATATGAACGTATGTCTGTTGAGTCGTTCTAAACAGTTGAACTTTTCCATTTGAAGGTGTGGCTTTGTGAGAAATTCAAATTGGGGGAGCCCAGAACTGGAGCATTTCCACGAATGAAAAGTTGGACGGAAATGTTTGGGAAACGTTTAACCCTGAGGAAATGGGAGGAACGTGGAATTACCTTACCTCAAATTTACAACGGCAAGTTCGACCTGATGGGGGCTCCATCAATGAGTGAAAGGGAGCTGGAACTTATTAGTTCTGTTCGAACTCCTGTTCAAAAGGGCTCAGCTTCAACATGGAGTTTGCCAAGGCTCCAACTGACAGACTGCAACATTCTATGTGACCTGCTGCTCCAGGAGTTGGAGCTGAGTGAGGTGAAGACGAAATGGCTGAGGGCCGAAGCTGCGCTTAAGAAGGCAACAGAAGAGGTTAACGACCTGAAGGAAGAACTGAGGATGACCCAGGAAAAGTGTGGGAGACTGAGGGAAGAAATTATATATGTTCGAGGGACAGGGATAGGTGAAAATACTGGTGGGGAGAAAGACGAAGATCTAAATAAAGAGGAGGAGAAGGAAGAAGAAGAGAGGAAGAGGGAGGAGGAGGAAGAAGAAGAGAGGAAGAGGGAGGAGGAGATGGAAGAAGAGAGAAAGAGAGAGGAGGAGATGGAAGAAGAGAGAAAGAGAGAGGAGGAGAAGGAGGAAGAGAGAAAGAGGGAGGAGGAGAGGAAGAAGGAATAAGAGGAGAAGGAAGAAGAGAGAAAGAGAACAGTCAACCGAACAGGTTGACACCTTAAACCGAACTGTCAAACCACTTAAACCGAACAGGTTGACACCTTAAACCGAACAGTCAAACCACTTAAACCGAATAGGTTGACACCTTAAACCGAACAGTCAAACCACTTAAACCGAACAGATCCACAACTTAAACCGAATAGTCACACAACTTAAACCGAACATATGCACACTTTAAACAGAACAGTAACACATCTTAAACCGAATAGATGCACACCATAAACCGAACAGACACAGAACTTAAACAGAACAGATCCACAACTTAAAACCGAACAATCACAAAACTTAAACCGAACAAGGACACAGTTTAATACGAACTGAACGTGTATAACAACCATTTACAGATCCAAACAGATCAACAATTAGAAGTTTCTTGGTTTTACAAGAACTGAAAATAACAAGAAATATTAAATTAAGGAGGAAGTTCCTCGTAATACAAATTCATGTCCCAATCAGAGAAATCAGGATCCCCGGGTTTTGGTGCGACTTCGTGAAGCGACGATGTAACCTTCATCTTGAACTTTCTCTTTTCTTGTTGGGCGTGCCTTTTATGGCTTGTTTTAATTATCTTCTCAGCTAAAGACACTCGACGTCTAGTCGGTGGTCTTCCTATACGTCTGACCTTATCTGGATTAAGAACCGATGTACCCGCAGACTCAGGTTCATCAAGTCGAACCATGAACTGGGTAGTGTGCATACGTGCCTTAAGCATTTCAATACACTTCACGGCCTCAATATACCTTTCGTGGGAAATGAAGGCTTCCTGTGCGATCCAAACGGCACGACCCATGATGTCGTCGTGACGACGAAGCACATTCTTCTCCATTACGACATCGTCTGGGTACATCTTATTTCGATAGCTCCTTCGAATATCCTTCCGCCATCGATTAACGATGTAAGAGTCTGGGAGCAATTCATTAGGATTTTAGCGTCCAAGTACAACAAAAACGTGGCAGCATAGAAGGCCAACGTGCTGAAACATTCTACAATCACATATGAAGTTCATGGATATGTTTTGTAGTAGGAAACGTTTCGACAGTAGCTGCTCACCAGCCAAAACATGTTCAGATACCTTGTACTGAAATGTGTCATTCGTATTAAACTCCCCCGTTATATCGTAATATATCATCTTCCCAATTTCTAACTGCACTTTCTTGAAGACCCCTACCGTATACAACTCGCTCATCTGTCTCTCGAATGGATAAATTGAAACCAACTGGGGTCTCTTATAAAGACAATCAAAATCTGATTGAGCTTCCTTCTCGTACTTATGGCGGAGCGCAAGTTCGTATTGTTGAACAAACTGCTTAAGGGTGGTCTTCGAAGTAAGATACTTGTCGAAAAAGGCGTTCATACTCTCGCTTCTCTGAGTAGATGTCATTCCCGCGAAAAAAATATCACCAACAAATGCAGGTATCCACGACTCTCGGATTGCATAAATCGATTTGAGCCAGCTATGGTTCTGCAGGTCAAAATCAAGAAGGAAACCCTGCCAATTACGATCAAATTCTGCTGGGGTTTTGGAATCATATACAATCAATTTCAGATCAAATAACATGTGCTTCTGATACTGCGTCGGCAACTTCACGGGAGCTTTGTTCATTATGTGCCATATGCAGAATTTGTGTCTTGAATCTGGGAAGACATTCCTTACAGCAGCAGTAATGGCACCACATTGATCTGTTATTATGGTTGGGGGGTTATATCTGCATAAGGGGGGCAATTTAAAAGGAGTGAGTCATATATTGAAAGGTACAAAATTCTACTTTGAAAACTTTAAAAGAACAGTCACACACCTAAAACCAAACAGACACACAACTTAAACCGAACAGATTCACACCTTAAACCGAACAGTCACACAACTTAATCCGAACAGACAGACAACTTAATCCGAACAGACACACAACTTAATCCGAACAGATCCACAACTTATTCCGAACAGACAGACAACTTATTCCGAACAGACACACAATATATATTCCGAACAGACAGACAGCTTATTCCGAACAGACATACAACTTAATCTGAACAGACAGACAACTTATTCCGAACAGACACACAACATATTCCGAACAGACAGACAACTTATTCCGAACAGACAGACAACTTAATCCGAACAGACAGACAACTTAAACCGAACGGATTTACACCTTAAACCGAACAGGCACATAACTTAAACCAAACGGATTCACACCTTAAACCGAACAGTCACACCACTTAAACCGAACACATACACACCTCAAACGGAACAGTCACACCACTTAAACCGAACAGTTCCACCACTTAAACCGAACACATACACACCTCAAACTGAACAGTCACACCACTTAAACCGAACAGTTCCACCACTTAAACCGAACACATACACACCTTAAACCGAACAGTCACACCACTTAAACCGAACACATACACACCTCAAACGGAACAGTCACACCACTTAAACCGAACAGTTCCACCACTTAAACCGAACACATACACACCTCAAACTGAACAGTCACACCACTTAAACCGAACACATACACACCTCAAACTGAACAGTCACACCACTTAAACCGAACAGTTCCACCACTTAAACCGAACATATACACACCTCAAACTGAACAGTCACACCACTTAAACCGAACAATCACACCACTTAAACCGAACGGATTCACACCTTAAACCGAACGGTCACACCACTTAAACCGAACGGATTCACACCTTAAACCGAACGGATTCACACCTTAAACCGAACAATTCCACCACTTAAACCGAACACATACACAGCTTAAACTGAACAGTCACATATCTTTAACTGGACATAGCCACACCTTACCATTCATGCACGACAACCATGTTTGGAACAACCATATGTAATTTTCAGTGGTCTCAGAAGACAGCAAAGCGTAACTAAGCAAAACTGACTCGAAATGGTGATTAACTCCTACAAATGGGGCAAAAGGCATGTCGTATTTGTTTGTAATGTAGGTGGTGTCGAAACATATTGCGTCTCCAAAGTATGAATATGCAGCTCTAGAACGACAGTCAGCCCAAAACACGTTCCGTAGTCTTCCTTCGTCATCTATATCCATTACATAGAAAAACATGGAATCAATCTTCTGCATCCTAATGAAATAGTTCTGAAGAGCTTGTGCATCACCAGGTCCCATCTTTAAATTTCTGACTTCGTTTACAACATTCTTGCACACAGAAACCACTATGACCAGGCGCAAAATGTTGAACTTCAATTATGTTAGGCAGAAAGAACACAAACCTTAAATCCCTTTCGTTGAAAGTCAATTTGTCATGACCTCCAGCTTCGACCACAAAAGATTGCATGGTCTTAGCAACCGATATCCCAGCAGTATCATTGCACGATATGCGTGCTTTGGCGGCCTCAGGGACGGTTCGTTTTTGTCTGAGAAAACGCATTTGCTCCTGTTCAAGCATGGCGTGGTTATGTTTAAGATCCACAAAGTTAATGTGGTAACCCCTTGCTGGGTTTCTGGAGACCCTTATCCGAGCTGTGCATTGGACTCTACTGGATAACCTAGGCTTCAATTTTCCTTGCCCTTGGTTTGTTGGTGTCGTGCCCTCCTTGGAGCAAGTCAGTGTGACCCGTATAACAACACCACGATCGTAATGAGATTTCATTGTCTTAACACCAAAACCACAAGAATCGGCATAGGCCACGTAAAATGTTTTGGCTTCTTGGAAAGAATGAAAAAACATCTCCTCCTTAGGAACGTTTGTCGGCTGCTCCACTTGGGAAGGCACATTAACGATTTCCATTGGAGTACAGAGGAAGGACCACAGAAGAGAAGCGAAGAAAAAGGAAGACGCATCTTGAGATGAATAACAAGTTTTCTGCTGTGTAGGAGCGCCAAAATGATGAAGGAAGGGAGTGATTTGAGATGCATTAATGAGGGATGGAGGGAGGGATGGAGAGATGTAGACATTTGTACGGATAACCAAAGAATTGAGGAATAAAATAAAAAAAGAAACTCTTTTCTGTGCTGACATGGAGAGTGTCAACTAAGTCGCGTCCCTCAAGAGCGTCCTAAAGAGCGATCATCTATCATTTTCCATTATAAAAGTCTACTATGGTACTAACATCATAACATCACAACACAATCCACAGTCCTATACTAAAGTACTCAAAGGCCATAATTAAAATTGAGAAATTCCAATAATGTGAGCTATGATTGTATGTGTAGGTACAATACCCAAAAAAGAACCCTGGTGTATACGACCACGCTTAATTAGTTGTTCGTTGGTTGGGCTCAGCCCATTCTGATCCGACTCGTTAAGGATTCTGATCCGCACATATTGCTGAAGTTCACTTTGTTTCGAGGCAAATAGACTATGGTCGGTCACGCGTTTGAATAATTGGTTAGGCTTTCCTCGACTTTGTCAATTTTAACACTAGGACACTAGAATTTTCTCTCATCCACATTTGACGATGTAAAATATAAGTTCAAAATATGCAAATCACTAAATCGCACCAAAATACACAATAAAAGAAAACCTAACGACACGAATACAACATAATATTATTGTTATTTTGGAGGTGTGGGTCTAACCTATAGTAGTTTTACTCTTTGACTTTGATTTTATGATGCAAACATTATAATGTAGCATGCTATAACGTATTGTAAAGTATGTCAACGTTATGTTAATTGTATTGTAATGTTATGTGTAATACATCAATTACTTTTTAATAAATATACTTTTAATTTGTTAATCGATTCAAGAGAGGAGCTCGAGCATTTCTTTCGCAGGCTTGTTGAGGGCTCCTATACATGAAGAATGTGTTCAGTCAAACTTTGTTGTTTTGTTTTTACTTAAACTCGGATCAAATCCTTTTAGAGCCAAGGTTAAATTGACTCACAAGTTTAAATTCAAATTCACAATCCTAAAATTAAGGTATAAATCAGTTAATTCGGTGTCACGATACAAGTGGGAGCACAATACTAACCTATAAATCATATCTCTACTTTTCGTGGGGCGTCATAAAATTTCCAAATGTAGGAAAAAATCGAGACTTACTACCTACCCCTCTACTATTTTTTGGAGAGGATAGTAACACTCAGATTTGACGTCAAAATGACGTTGTCCTATGTAGCATTCTTTGTTGGAGGAGGGAAGTTAATTGAGGTTGGTTTACATTTGATTTTATGGATTTAATAAGTGAAAAATTACAAGTCTTGGTCCAAAGTTTTGTAACAATCTTGAGTTTTGTCTCAATATTTTTTCTCTTGATAATCTTGATCAACCTACTAAGATGATTTGCATACAAGTATAAATGCAATACATGTATCATGTTAGTCCACTTTGATTGACTAGGTTGATTGATTAAGATTAGTTTGATTAATCATCAAAATTAATATAAATTAAGACCCAAAAGCATACACATTAAAAACACCCCTCTAACCAAAATTGTGTTCTAACAAACACTTTCTTTAATTTCACTGAAAATATATACCCATATTAGTAGTTGTGAAACTCTTTCTCCCAAATAAGCAAAATACCTAATTTGGAAAGACTTGTGTTGAATAGGGCTGTTCGTGGGGCGGGTTTGACCCGCCAACCCACCCCGCGTAAGGCGGGTTGCGGTTGAAAATTTTCCTACCCGTGACCCGTTAACCCGCCACCCGTTAACCCGCCGAACTAAACGGGGCGGGTTGCGGTTAATGTGTTACCAACCCGTTTACCCGTTACAAATATAATTATTAAAAAAAATACATATTTATGTATTAAAATTTTCGTTATTTCATTAAACTTCTAACATTTCTTCTAAAATTAAAATTTTCCTACCCGTGACCCGTTAACCCGCCACCCGTTAACCCGCCGGACTAAACGGGGCGGGTAGCGGCCCAATTTTTTTTTACCCGCCCCGCCCCGCCCCGTTTGCCCGCCTGACTTTGGTGGGGCGGGTAGCGGGCGGAGCCAAACCCGCCCCGCCCCGCCCCGTTTGCAGCCCTAGTGTTGAATGTTGTGTGGGATTCATTGGTCCCTTGGAAGTGGTCGGATGTCGAGGCATCTTGATTTCAAACAAAAAGACAATATATAAATGAATATTACAAGGGGAAATGTCCTTATCATTGACTACCGTAGTGTTAGGTATGATTCTAACACTTTTGAATAAAAAAGAATGTAGGGGTAGTGAGTGAGCTCAAAGCTATTATTTAAAATAATAAACACAAAGATGACTCATCAGTCATCACCACGTACGTAATCAACGATGTAAATTTAAAT
Organism: Triglochin maritima; assembly: GCA_963682175.1. Taxonomy (NCBI): domain Eukaryota; kingdom Viridiplantae; phylum Streptophyta; class Magnoliopsida; order Alismatales; family Juncaginaceae; genus Triglochin; species Triglochin maritima. Next base: position 21,109,909 of record OY821779.1, read on the forward strand.
CAAAAGGTACGAAAAATAGAATTGTCTAGATGTTTCCATGAGCAGTCATACACAGACACGGGTGTCCGGGACGCGCTGACATTATCAGCACAATCAGCAGTCCAGTCAGCAAAAGTCAAATGTCTATAACTTTTTGAAATTAAATAAATAATATATTTATTTTGTATCACGTGCAATTTTTACTTTCCTCGTACAACATTTCGTTTCCACATGCAACTTTTTCTCAATGCAACATATTCTGAACAGACATACAACTTAATCTGAACATACACACATCTTATTATGGACAGACATACAACCTATTCTGGACAGACACACAACTTACAACTTATTCTGGACAAACACATAATTTATTCTGGACAGACACACAATTTATTCTGGCCTGACACATAACTTATTGTAAACAAACAAAGAACTTATTCTGGACAGACAAAGAACTTATTCTGAACAGAATAAGGTGTGAGTCTTAACAGAATAAGGTGTGAGTCTGTTCATTTTAAGTTGTGGGTCTGTCCGTGGCGGAACTAATTGTTGCATTGAGAAAATAAATGTTGCATGGAGAAACAAAATGTTGCATTGGGAACGTAATGTTGCATTGAAAAAGTAGAAGTTGCATGTGACACAAAATAAATTTATTATTTAATTAATTTCAGAGAGTAAAAGACATTTGACTTTTGATGAGTGGACTGTTGACTGACCACGTCAGCGTGTGTTCCGGACGCAAAATCCATTTATCATTTTCCTTTTGGAAAATGATTTATGAACGTTGCGCGTCACGGACGCGCTATACGTGGACATCCATGTCAACCCTTACGTGGGCAAAGCAATGATGTTTTTCTTTTTTTGTTTTTTCTTCCTGATGTCCACTCAAATCACATTAAATGCGTTTCAACTCAGCACGTTCTCTCTCTCCACGCAAATACAAATATGATGACACTCTTTCTTTCTTCTTCATTCTTTCTCTCCGGAATAAATCACCATTTCCAGCAAGATATTATTTCGAAGAAGCGTCTGATGCCGACTCTCAGGGTTCTTCACAACGTAAGCAACGTGAATGGGACGGTCGATGACACTCTTTCTTTCTTCTTCATTCTTTTTCGTGTAACAGTGCAGCAAAGATGTTGTGGTGCCCTGTTGGAGTGTCCGTAACAGAAAAAGAATGAAGAAGAAAGAAAGAGTGTCATCGACCGTCCCATTCACGCTGCTTACGTTGTGAAGAACCCTGGGAGTCGGCATCAGACGCTTCTTCGAAATAATATCTTGCTCGAAATGATGATTTATTCCGGAGAGAGGTACAACGCTCCGTGGTGAAGACTTACGTCTGTTCGGAATATGTTGTGTGTCTGTTCGGTTTAAGTTGTATGTCTATTCGGTTTAAATTGTGTGGAGTCAGCATCAGACGCTTCTTCGAAATAATATCTTGCTCGAAATGATGATTTATTCCGGAGAGAGGTACAACGCTCCGTGGTGAAGACTTACGTCTGTTCGGAATATGTTGTGTGTCTGTTCGGTTTAAGTTGTATGTATGTTCGGTTTAAGTTGTGTGTCTGTTCGGAATATGTTGTGGGTCTGTTCGGAATAAGTTGTGAGTTTGTTCGGAATAAGTTGTGTCTCTGTTCGGTTTAAGTTGTGTGTCTGTTCGGAATATGTTGTGTGTATGTTCGGAATATGTTGTGGATCTGTTCAGAATAAGTTGTGTTTCTGTTCCGATTAAGTTGTTTGTCTGTTCGGAATATGTTGTGTGTCTGTTCGGAATAAGTTGTGTGTCTGTTCGGAATAAGTTGTGTGTCTGTTCGGAATAAGGTGTGTGTCTGTTCGGATTAAGTTGTCTGTCTGTTCGGAATATGTTGTGTGTCTGTTCGGAATAAGTTGTGTGTCTGTTCGGAATAAGGTATGTGTCTGTTCGGATTAAGTTATCTGTCTGTTCGGAATATGTTGTGTGTCTGTTCGGAATAAGTTGTGTGTCTGTTCGGAATAAGTTGTCTGTCTGTTCGGAATATGTTGTGTGTCTGTTCGGAATAAGTTGTGTGTCTGTTCGGAATAAGTTGTCTGTCTGTTCGGAATAAGGTGTGTGTCTGTTCGGAATAAGGTGTGTGTCTGTTCTGGACAAAACTTAATAATAAAAAAGATTATGATAAGTGTGAGATCTGCACGAATAAAGGGTCTGCACGCTGTCCTAGGGTCTGCACACTGTCTTATCTGTGTATTGGGAAAAGAATCGTTCAACTTAAAGAACCGGCGTTTTTTAAAAAGACAAAAACGTGCGAAGAGAAATTTCGCTGACTGGACGCTGACTCAAAGAAAATACCTGAACTGTACAGATCCACGTAAGGCGCGTCCGTGACGCTCGCGTCCGTGTATAACGACCCTTTCCTTTTTCCAGCCACAGCGGAACTTGGACGGGCGTTGCTTGTACGCTCTGTGATGCATGTCTAGGTGTCAACTCAGGCTATACTTTATTGTTTGGGTCTTTGACCGTTAAAACAACAATATTTCTCTTTAATTTCAAGCCACATCACCAAATTAATTTGTTTCAATCTCTAAATTTAGGGAATCATAACATGTTATTTAGCGATGTCAACATAGATTTGACTTCCTCAATTAAAACTATCAATTTTGTACTACCATATTCTTTATGTTTTGGGTGCTTTTTAATATCTCCATTTTTCTTTAGTTCATTATTAATGGACCCAATTCTAAGGACCTGATAATTTGACATCATGACCCTGTACATTTACATCGGGACCTTATAAATCGGATGTAATACCAACAATGTCAAGAAATCATAGGTAGAATAAAAAGGGTTATGTTATCTAACCCATATGGAGTATGTGTCATTTTAGGCGAACAACATGTAAAATTACATTACATGGACCAAATACACAAAGAAAATTTCTATTATGAAAAGCATAAAGTGATGGTTACAAATGCATGTATCCATAAGGTCCCTTAATGATATTATAAGAAGCGCAAAAATATAATCACAGGGACAATTACATCGTCGGTGACTCGAATCTAGAACCCAATTGGCAAAATGATCCGATAAAGAATCACAACACTATCGTCAAATTCATGTTACTTACAACGAATAGTCAGTTCAATTGATACTAAAACCTAATTAGAATATGTGACCCAACGAAGAAGCACAACGTCTTCGCCTTCGCCAAATTCATGATCCTTAGAACTAATTCCTAGTTTAAAGGATACTAGAACCAAATTAGCATATGTGACCCGACGAAAAATCACAACACATACCTTAGCCAAATCCATATTCCTTACAACTAATATTCAGGTCAAAAAATACTAAAACCCTATTAGCATAGGTGACCCCACCAAAAATCCTAGAATCGACGTACTCCACTTGTCAAGTAATTATGAGGTCCCGTATGCAATCGAGACAGACTCATATAGCGATTAGAGCGTAGTTTTCAAATTCCCCTTATGCCCTACCCTTTGATTTAGTTTCCTTACTAATCTCTGATATGACATTATTCTGCTAATGAAAATGTTGTTGGACGCGCACATCACGAACACTGTTGACGTGGCACTCATTACGCTGCCGATGTGGCACTTATCAACATTTATTTTAAGATTTCCCCGAACATGGATGGCGGACGATCTACGCACAAGTTCCATTCCAAATGCAACTTTAAATACATACTTTCAATCTACCATCCATCATCCCTTCTTCCTCGTCCCTCTCCCCAAACTATATTATTCCCTCTTTCCTATCCCTACGCGGGTGGAGTCTCCAGGGTAGGACCGTCTCAAAGCTAATACGAGTGTCCACTCGACGACGACATCAAACTAGGGAGGGCGTCTCTGGAAGTTGTAGTTGTTGTAAACGGTGATGGATGAGGAAGGAAAGGGAGGACGAGAGAGGCAGTGGCAAGCTCAGAGATGGTGAGGGGGTCGAGGGGGTTTTGGGGAGTGGTGTGTTATGAGGTTTTGGGTTGTGGATGTGTGAACGGACTCAAGTTTAAAGAGAACATACTCGTGGTGCTCATTTATGTGGAGAAATCTAGCAAAACATTGCTCATTCTAGTGTCCCCTATCGTACACTGAATAGTAGGACACCCAGGGCCCTTGTATTTTGTGTAGGTGGGATTGGACAAAAGTGAGCTGATATTTGCAGCCAAGAATGCTTTCTTAGGAACATTGGTCTTCCTCTTGGTTGTGCAGAGATCCTTCAACACTTTGGCATATTGAGGTATTTGTTGGATGACATCCAACAAGGGGATGTTAACCTTTACTTGCTTAAACACCTCTAATATCTTGTCCATGTTGTCACTCTGCTTTTTTGTTAACCTACATGGATAGGGAGCTTTTGGCATGTAGGTTTTCTGCGGTGCCTGAGAAGAAAGCTTTGGTGTATTACCCTCACCCTCAGCCTCTTCTTCACCACCATTCCCACTGAGGGGCTGCATAGATGGTGGTTGTTGTGGCAAGGAAATGTGATTGTCAACCTGTTTTCCATTCCTTAAGGTCACAATGGAATTGACATGGTGAATAAGTTCCTCCACATGGTTCACTTGCCTCCCCTGAGGTACCACATTCTCATTTTGCATGTGTTGTTGTTGGTACATACGGGGGTTAGCCTCAGGCTGGCTAGGAAAAAACCCTCTCTCCCTTTCATGTACACACTGAGCCAATTGGCCCATCTGAAGCTCTAGAGATTTGATGGTCTGCTGATTTGAAGTGAGAACTTGACTCGTGGTTGACATAAAATTTTTCACAGAGTTCTCAAGTCCACGAGTCAAGTTCTCAAGCGAATTAAACCGGGTTTCAAAGTTGTTAGAATTTGGGAAACCTGGTGGATTGGTGCTTGGAACTTGGGGTTGCTGATATGAATGAGCATGCATGGGAGGTTGGTGTGGTTGATTAGGTGGTCGAGAGGAGTTTGAAGGACCACCCGGGGCATTAGTTTGGTTCCATGAAAAATTGGGGTGATTCCTCCATCCAGGATTATAAGATGATGATGAGTATGGGTCATTCCTGGCTCTATCATAGATGGCGTTGACACGCTCCATCTCAGGAGGAACGGACTCACACTCGCTTTCTACACGACCTATCCTACCACATGAATGACAGGGAACTGGACCAGATGTGGACATGTGAGGTGCACTTTGTTGGTTTTGGAGCTCAATCGAATCCATACGGCGCATTAAGGCCGTCATGCGTGCCTCGATGGCCGTAGTGGTATCGATAGCAAATGCGGAACCCGATCTAGTCGAGTTTGCATTCGCAATCCTCGCTCCTATACTAGATGATGCAGGTGGTTCCCTTACACTCTCCCATTGTATTGTTTTCTCAGCAAGGTCTTCTAGGAAAGCCCATGCCTCCCTTTCATCCTTTCCCAAGAACTCTCCTTGACACATGGACTCAAGGAGCGTTCGGGACGGGATGTGAAGACCCTCGTAAACAATCTGACAAAGACGCCATAACTCAATGCCATGGTGAGGGCATGAGGATAGTAGCTCTTTGAACCTCTCTAGATATGCATGAAATGTTTCGGTCTCAAGTTGATAGAACGAATTGATTTCGTTCCTCAATTTTTGAGTCCGATGATTTGGGAAGTACTTCTTGAGGAAGGCAGATTGAAACTCATCCCAAGTCCTAAAGGAATTCGCCTTGTTGCTATACAACCACTTCTTGGCATCATCCTTCAGCGCAAAGGGGACAAGCCTAAGATGGATGGAGTCTGTGCTAAGTTGTTGCAGCTTGAACATAGCACAGATCTCCTCAAATTCCCTGAGAAAGATATAGGGGTCACCTTTCCCAGTGAAGTGAGGGAGCATGGAAATAAACTGAGGCTTAACCTCAAAATGGTTCCCATTTGCCTCTGGCAATACGATGCATGAGGGTAGAGTAGTACGTCTCGGGTAGCATCGATCACGTAGAGGTATGGGAGCCACAACAGGAAGCACAGGTCGAACAGGTGGGTCCAGCAATTGCTCCTCCTCACGGAAATTAGCAACCATTGAACCCGGACTGCGTGCGACACGGGAGGAGGAAGGTGTCGAGAAATCGATGACCGAAGCCGGATTGACAACGCTCCTCGTCAAACGACCACTCTCGTCTCGTGTCCACGAAAGCATGCACAAAGGTGCACACACACAAACCAAAACCTTCTTCTTCTTTTTTTTTGAAACAAAGAATGTGCGTAGAGGAGAAGACGGGGGAACACAGGAGAGAAAGAATGACTCAGGAGAGAAGGGAAGAAGTCCGTATGCTACGGCGGATGGGTACATGTAGAAGCACACAAGCAAACAAGGCTCAAGCAATCCTAAGGTCGCTATAGGTCCTTACAGCTAGACGACGCCTAACTGCGAGGTCACACGGCCTCAACACGCCTCACCTCCCTACAACGAGGACCACAAAGCCCAGCAAGTGAGCCAAGATCCGGGGATCTCGTCTCTCCTACTATCGACAAAGTGGGCAACGCCGATCAGGTCATGACGGTCGGGACCGAATCACTCTCCTAATGCGCCCGAAATCCTTAAGGCCAATGTCTACTTGATTTTAAAAATTAGGCTCTTTATTAGTGTGGTTTGTGGGGCGAAGGAAAGGGTGATGAAATCCCCCACCTTATCTTTTATGGGACAACCCCTCCTTAGTAGCGTTTTGGAGTCCTAATCTAGCAATCAACTCTACTCTCCAAACAAAATGCTCAACTCACACTTGTTTCAATGCACTTCCTACTAACTAATGCATGTTCATACGAAATGCATGAATGAGAGTAGAAGGTGCGTACCTCACGCCAGCACTCAGCAACTGAAAATAAAGCTAAAATGAAAGACAATCTATATGCCTAAGTCACATACATGATGCATGACCTAAACAAAAAGAATGCCTAATCTTTTGCTTTGAGTTTTAGGGTCCAAGTTGCTTAAAGGAGGTTTGATTATCGATCTCGGAATAAACTATAAGTCAAAACATGCAAAATCAAGTCCCAGATCACTAAATCAATTATGTAAATACGCCATAGAAATAAGAGAGTAAAATGAGCTCACCAGACCGCCGATTGGCGGTCTCAGGCCGCTGATTGGCGGTCTAAGGTGCCCAGAATGCCTCCAAATTTCTCCAGGCGTTCCTCCTGACTACTCCAAGTCTCCTGAAACAAAGACAAACTACAAAATACAAATTAAATCCACTCGAATCGTCCAAACAAGAGTCTGGACTGACACCTCCCCGGCAACGGCGTCAAAAACTTGTTGAACGTTTTATTTAAAACCGCAAGTGCACGGCCGCGATGAAGCGGTGGCAAGTACGGGTCGTCCTCAGGGATGTGAGCAACCTCTTGTTTATCAGAAATCAAGTGGCAAAAATTGGGGGAGAAAGATTGATTATGATACTTTACACTAAACTACGCTAAGAAGTATGAAATGCGAACGAAAGAAACAAACAATGAAATGACAACTAAGCTAAGAACAAAAGAAGAATGCTGAAATACAGAAATGGGAAAACCCCTAAGGGGTGGAGTGAGTGCACACATGCAAAGAGGTGGGTGTTGAACACATTCTTTAAGCACAAATAAATGTGGTGTTATCATGCATAGGAAGTGTCTAAATGTTGTGGCAAAACCTATCAATCTATTCACCAACTTAGTTGATTAACATTTACATATGCAAGATGTTTATTTCAGAACCTAAACAAGCATGAGAGGTGTCTAATCATTTTGGCAAAACTCATCAAGTTATAAATTCTATCCTAAACAAGCAAGCATACATTCATGTTTTATCAACACATTGGAAATAAAGCATTCGATCCATTCTCATTTGCATGTATGTACATCTACTCCACCCCCCAAAGGGGATGGAACTACTCACTAAACATTACACTAATTATTAAACTAAACAAAGAAAGCATATTAACTAAGCTAATAAAACTAATGAAATGAGATTAAGCAAAGCAAAACAAGAAACATAAAACAAACAACATAATAAAGAAAACTTGCATTAAAATGACTCACATTAAAAGTAGCATCCTCCTACTTTAGTGTGTGCTTCAAGGCCTCACTTCTAGTAGGAAGAATAGCCACTTAAAATATGGAGTGATTACAATGGAAGGTGAAGAGTTCTATTTATAGCCATGGAAAAAGGCAAATCGGGACAATCCCCCGATGTGGGACTAAACAGATACCAAAAATAGCCTAAAAATCATCTAATACATGTTCTGGAGAAATTTTAGCGGATTTGGGCCAAAATGGACCGCCAATTAGCGGTCTTGGACCTCCAATTGGCGGTCTATATGGTTCAGATCCTGCTCATTTTTGTTGTGGGCTTTGCTTGGTATATTTGCTGGTCTTGGATGCATTTAATTGGTTTGTTGGAGCTCCGACCCGAATCGAATTGCTAAAATACTCCCCATGATGGTGTGAAGTATTCTGTTTTGCTCTTAGGTCCTTCTGTCTTGCAATCAGGTCCTTCTGTCTTGCATCTCAGTCCCCAGATCTCCCAATTCAGTCGTTTTTCCCAGCTTTTGGGTCCTTTTATGCTTCATCTCTTCAAACCTATTTATTCCTGAAAACTAAACATAAAACTCGTGACATAGCATTGTTTAGGTGAAAGATAATGGATATAAGATACAAATATAAGCATGAAATGATGTCAATCAGTTGTGGATGTGTGAACGGACTCAAGTTTAAAGAGAACATACTCGTGGTGCTCATTTATGTGGAGAAATCTAATGCTCAATAATTCCAGGTCATCAACTCTCAAATTTCAATTCAAAATACCCCCCTGAATGGTGGTCAAGTACTTGGATAACATAAACTCTTGAATTTTAATTCAGAAGCCCCGAATGACACAACTAATATTCAGAAACAGAAGATAAATAATACGAATCGAAGAGTATCGACTATTCCTTGGCCTGAAGATCTAGACTATTCTGATTAAGATTTGAGAGTCTATAAAAAAATAGAAGTTATGAATTGTAATTTTATTTGTCTGTTCATTTTTGTAATTATTATTTTCAAAAGTAAGGATTGATAAGTGTTCATTTTAACTGAAAATTTAATTCGTATGTGTGTCCAACAAGAGTTATGAATGATATGTGTTTATATGTCAAACGTATTCTTTCTGCAATTTTTGTGTTAAAGAATAATGAATGATTTGTCTCTTTTTTAATGACTCACACCTGGACAAACTCTGGACACATTTTGGACAAACTCTAAACTGACTCGTGTCTAGAATTGGATTGGCTACTGGACACGTTCTAAACACATTTTGGACACACATCTTCGTGTCCAAACCTAAACACCCTCTGGACTCATTATGGACACAATCTGAAAGATCTCTAAATTGGCTCGTGTCCAGGATTGGACTGGCTGCTGGACACGGTCTAGACCCATTATGGACACACATAGAGACATTATGGACACAATTTGGATAAACTCTAAACTGGCTCGTGTGCACGATTGGACTGGTTGTTGGACACGTTCAGGACACACACCCATTCGTGTCCAAACCTAGACACACTCTGCACACATTATGGACATAGTCTGGACAAACTCTAAACTTGCTTGTGTCCAAGATTGGACTGGCTGCTGGACACGTTCTAAACACATTTTGGACACACTTTGAACACATTCTGGACAAACTCTAAACTTGCTCGTGTCCATGATTCTGGACACACTCTAAATTGGCTCATGTCCAGGAATCTGGACATAATCTGGACAAACTCTAAACTGGCTCGTGTCCATGCTTCTGGACACAATCTGGACAAACTCTAAACTAGCTCCTATCCACGATTGGACTGGCTGCTGGACACATTCTTGACACACATCCATTCGTGTCCAAACCTCGACACACTCTGGACATATTATGGACACAATCTTGACAAACTCTAAACTCTAAACATATTATGGACATATTTATCTTTTTTTCATTTGTCAATTGAGTTTCATAGAATGAGACTAACTCCACTCTTTTATCGACATTGGAGGTGATAGAAAGAGAACTCTTCTGGAAGAAGGAAACTAAGAATTTTTTTATTGAGTTGTATTATTGATTTTTGTTACATTTGACTGGATTAAAACATTATCCTTAATTATTTATGTTTGTGTTCTTATATATTTATTTGTATTTGGTTTAATGTTCATTTATCTCCTTCACTGTTTGTAAATACCAATAATAAAAATACATTATTTTTACATTTTATAGTAAATTCGAGTGATATGCACAAACAACAAATTTTGGATTCCATCAGATTCTAGTTACAGACACAAACGACATAATTTCATCAAACATAATTTAAATTTCGTTGGATTCGGCTTTCCATTGCTTCCGTTTGACTCCCAGGATGCACTTTCCACCTATTTCTTGGGCACAAACATCCCCTTATTAAGGTATGATATGTCCTTTTAAGCCATTTTGCGCTAATGAATGGATTTTTTTATATTGCAGACTTTTAATTACTTTCAACCGTCGATGTGTACGTGGGCATCATTCGAGAATGAGATTCCACTCATTTCTGACAACCCACAGAAGGTCTTCCAGAAGATATCGTTCGTTAAATTCCTAAGTATAAAAAGAATCATTGTAGACAATTCCATTCTCGACTTCATGATTGAAATGTTTTGAGGTGGAAGAAGGTGGGTTTAGGATAGGGAATAAACTTCTGAATTTCAATACCACCGATGTGGCAATCATATTAGGACTTGAAAAGGGTGGAATGTCAGTCAACATGAGTAGAAAGCAATCGACCAAATGAGCTGGTCAGAGACCAGAGAAGAAGGAATTAAAGATACAACAGAGAGATGCTAGGGAAAGAGCATATGACATTGAATATGTCAAACTACCGATTTGTATTCTTTTTACTACATTCCTGTTTTGCGATGACACAAATAGAGTGAAGGAATGGTACATGTCTTCTGTTGAAAGAATGGAAGACAATAGAAAGTATGCCTGGGCAGACTCAGTTTTTGAGTACCTGGATGCTGGTATAAAAAGCCAGTATAGAGCTGAATAAAAGAAAATCTTCAGGCAACCTTACCCCAAAGAAGGGGAACGTTGACTGATGTGTAGCAATACTCCAGGAAAAAAATTCAGATTTGAAATATTTGCAAAATATTTGATGTTTTAATAGGTTTTCCTGACACCAAATATCAACATATTGATGCATGTATGGCAGTGTGAGAAGTTAACAATTGAGAATGCAAAGCCACGTTGCATTCCAAGAGTCAATAGATGGAGTTCTTTGTTTGGATTAAGGATGATGCTCAAAACACTGGAAATGCAGGGCACCACCATCCAAAAAATAGTTAGTGGACAAGTGGAAGTCAGACACTTGGAAGAGGTGTAACAACCTGAATATGTACAAACATGTGAGGTTAACGAACATGTTGACCATTGTACCACCAACGAGCAAAGAATGGACAACATTCCATGTGATAGAACCTCAAAGAATAACGGTTGGAGCCCACAAAATCCCAAGATCCACTACAAGATGTGGTTGAACTTCACATAAATGAAATTAAGGTGGCTGAAGGCAGAGCAGACCAACAAAGAACTCAATTAAAAATTGGCTAAGAACGCAAAAGAATTGTAGTTCTGGAAAGATAAAGCAATGGAGAACACAAAAGATGTCTTTCTAGAGTGTACCCAATACACACCAACAAATCTACCTTCTATAGTAGGGGAAACAAACAAAGAACTTGGAGATGAGAGCTTAAGAACACCTACTGAAGGTGCCTGAACATCCCAGTTTGAAGCCACATAATTCTACATCAATGTAATGGTATGTTCTTTTAAACCCACGATGAAGTCCTTTAAAGGACACATATGTCCTTTATACTAATAGTGTCATTTAAGCTCTTAGTGTCCTTTACATGTTTTGTCCTTTAAATTATCATTTTCCAAATAAATCGAGTTTGTCATTTAAAAAATATTTTGTCCTAGAAAGGACACTTATGTCCTTTTAACCACAACTTTGGTTGTAATCATCTTACATGATATTAACAGAACAAAATGATGAATCTGTCTTTCTTTGGTGGAGAAGAAGAGAGGAGGAAGGATGAGGAGGAGAAAGAGAAGGATGAAGAGGAAAGACCGAAAAAAGTAGAGGAAGAAACAATAAAGGAATAAGTGGAGAAGAAAAAGAAAAAGGATGATGAAGAAGAAGAAGAAAGAAAAAAGAAGAGTAAGAAAGAAGAAAAGAATAGGAAGAACAGATAGAAAAAGAGAAGAAAAAGAAAAAGAAAAAGAAAGACAAGGAGAAGAACAAGAGGAAGAAAGAAGAAAGGAAGAAGAGGAGAAGAAAAAGGATGAAGAAGAAAGAAAGAAAAAAAGAGCGGAAAAAGAAGAAGAAGAGAAAGAACATATAGAAGAAGAAGAAAAAGGAAGAAAGAAGAAGAGGAGAAGAAAAAGGATAAAGCAGAAAGTAAGAAAAATAAGCGGAAAAAAGAAGAAGAGAAGAGGAAGAACGTATAGAAGAAGAAAAAGAAAGAAAGAGAAGAAGAAGAAGAGGAACAGAGAAGAAAGGATGAAGAACAGAAGAAAAAGAAAAAAGATGAAGCAGAGAGAAAGAAAAAAAAGAAAAAAAGAGGAAGAACATATTGAAGAAGAGAAGAAGAAGTAGAAGAAAAGAAAGAGAAGAAGAATGAAAAAAGAAAAAAAGAGGAGGATGTAAGAAGAAGAGAAGGGGAAGAAAAGAAAAAAAGGAAGAGGAGAACATGGAATGGGGGATCCAGAAAGCAAGGAAAAAAAGAGTTTCGTTGGGGAAAAAAACAGAAGAAGAGAAAACGGAGAGGGGAGAAAGAAGAAGACCAAGAAGTCTCAACAAAAAAAGGTTCAAAAGAAGAAACTCACAAAAAAGAAAAGAGAACACATCATAGAAGAATCAATTGTGTTGAAGAGGCTAAAATATGATGAAAATCACATTTGACACAAACAAGAAGTCAATTCTAAGACAAAAACTTCCTAGCCACCCGACACACAACAAAATAAAAACATCAACATGAAACCCATGACTGGGTTGACAGATGAGGAAAAAATGTGCTTCCTAATTTAACAACACCAGGAAAAAAGTTGGAAAACGTTGTGTTGTTTTTGTTTAATCCACTGAAATGACTAATTAATTGTACTTATTTTCATGGACAATTAATAGACGCATTGCTTGTTGTGTTGGAGCAAAAATAGAAGCTGGGATGCTACCAAAGAAGGTGATTCTCATTCCCTATGATGATTTATTTATATCCATAGAGGGAAAAAACTAGAGTATTGGACCCAAAGGACACAATCATTGCACAACCGTTGATAAACACAGATGACTAGACACTGCTAACTGTGGACGGACAAAGTAAACAAATAACACAACTTAACAACCTTCCTCAAGTTGTCAGAGACAATGATCCAACAACAGTGGGTGTCCATGAACAAGCAATGTTAATAATGGCTGAATTCTGGAGATCCTACTTAAACATTGATTGAAAATTGTCCTATGAAAGGGAAAAGTGGCAACACCAAGCACCTAATAGCAACAATTGTGTAGTGTGCGTCTTTCATTGGATGAAATGTTTATCGTTAGACATACATCCCATAACTGAAATGGACCACAAATATCTACACTCTGTTAGAGGCGAAATGACAATGTATTTGCTTAGGGACCTCAACTTCAAAACCAATTTTTTATAGCAGAAAATTAACGTGGAATCTTGTTAACTGTAATTATATCCATTTTTGTATATTTTAAATTGTAATTATAAATATTTTTTGTATACAACATTACAACTCTTGAAATTGTAATTGTTAAAAAATTTAAATTAAGGCAATAAGTTTTAAAGCACAATTTGTTATGTTCTTTAAAACTCGAAAAGTGGCATTTAAACCACAAGCATGTGCTTTAAAGGACACTTACATCCTTTAAAGTACTTGTTTGTTCATTATCCCGAAAGGGTCTTTAAACCACAAGGACGGGCTTTAGAGGGCACAAGTCCAAGTCTTTCACTTAAAATAACACTTGTGTGCTTTAAAGGACAGGAGTGTCGATTAAAGGTTTGGTTTGTTCTTTAAAGCACGAGTATGTCATTGAAACTCAAAAGACGATTCAAATTCTTTCCGCCTCCAAATAAGGTGTCCTTTAAAGTACACGTATGTCCTTTAAAGTGCATACTTGTTTGTTTTCTAAACTCGAGAGGGTCCTTTCCGATTAAAGGACACTTATGTCCCTCAAAGGACAAGTATTTCCGTTAAAGGACGAGTCCTTTCAAGCACAAGTCCGTTAAAGGTCTGGATTGTTATTTAAAGGGCACTTATGTCATCTAACAAACATGTATGTATTTTAAAGTGTACAAATAAAAGGGACATGTCACATCAGAATATAACCTTAAAATCGACGTGTTATCTTTTTAAATTGATTTCTGGGAAAAATTATTTTCTTATAAATTTATCAATTAATCTCCTGCAATTTAAAAACTAGTTGCACAACATTCACTTTAATTTTTGCCACAACAAATGAATCCTTGGAAGTGGGCTATTCACCTGAAAAAAACAAAACAAAAGAATGAACTCAATGTACATTGTAAGTTGGGTAAGTTCATAAACACAATTAACTCATGAGTTTTTAACATAAACTAATAAAATACTAGGTTAACCTTTTAGATTTTCTTTTTCGTTTTTTGTTATGAGGACCTTGGATCCATATTCCTTCACGATGATACTCCCAAATAAGTAATTTATCAACATTTCTATCATCATCGATTGAAAATGGGAGAATTTCTTTAATGAGTGAACAATGTCTTTTGGAATATCGCCCGTTGGTTGTTAGTAATGAGTGGAATTTCATTCTCAAAGGATGCATACAAAAACATTAACGGTTGAAAGTAATTGAAAGTCTGCAACGTAAAAATATGCATTCATTTATGTAAAATGCTGCAAAAGGACGAGCAAACCTTAAAAGAACATACCAAACCTCGATTTTTAAAGGACAAACTTGGTTTTGAAGGACATAAAGGACACATTCTGTTTTGAAGGATAGACCCTGGCGAACTAGAGATGACCACACCCCGATGTTTAAACAAAAAGTCGAAAATTCTAGAGGAGTGAAAATGACGATGGTGTTTTCACAACCACCACCTCACTTGCACTCTATTGTTTGGGTCAGCGTAGCCAAGGAAGATTTTAGGTCAGTGTGTCGGTTTTTTAAATGTTGCGGTTTAACAAGGCATTGTTATAATGGGAAGAATTGGAACCGTTGCATCACCTTCTTGGAAACCAACCGCTTTCCCCCTTTATCAAAAATCAGATTTTTCAAGTGGTTTAAAGAATCAAAAATTTATGCAGACTTGCTGACGTGGATGGTGACGTGGGGCGCATCACGGACGTGCCACATCCATGTATTAGTACTCTATTTTTTAACTTCATGTTGTATAATCATATCTTGTCTTACATTGACCATCCTAGCACAATATTTCCCTAGCATTTGTCTTATACTGACCGAATGTATTTGGGTTGTCCGAACTATTTATTCTAGTTAGGGGTTTCGGTGGACTGAATTGTGTTAGCACGTTTCAGTGGACCGAAATATTTTCCGACGACCGAATGTGATAGGTTTCCATTGCATTCCAACCTCAAATGTTGAGAAAGGAAAACCAAAATTGAGCATGAATTCCCAGGAGTGCACAAACAAGTGAAACAACTCCCCAACAAATGTCCATTCCAAATTTCCATATGCGAATTTGAAATTCACTGTCCACACGGTTGGAGGCGAACCTATTGCGTTCAACCTAAGTGCATCAGAATTTAGTTGTTAAAGATCACCAACGGTCATCCGCACCATTAATGGACAACCATTGTACGCAAATTTCCCAATTCGCCCTGATGTTTTCTATATAAACAATCCCCCATTCAATATTTTTTCATCCTTGTTTTGTTACATTTTTTAGAAATTATCTATCGTTTTCCTTCTAAAACGATGGAGCAGTGATTATCACAGGGGTTTGTTACATAAAAAAACTATTTTTCTTGAGATACCAAAATAAAAGGTTCTTCCTTGAATCCTTGTTTGTTAAGGTTTACCAAGGTAAATCCCAACCCATCCACCCGAAGACCATTGTTATTGTCCACCCACTTACATTTAAATACTGCCACATTGAATTTGGTGAATTTCAACACCCATATATAGGGGTGAGCAACAACCGGTTCGGTCTGGGTTTTTGGACCGGACCGGTCGGTACGGGTTTCGGTCCGGACCGGTCGGTACGGATTTCAGTCCAGACCAGACCCAATCGGTTCGGTCTTCGGTCCGGGATTCGGTTCGGTCCGGACCGGTCTGATTTTTTTATAAAAAAAATTAAGGTAAAAAAACCTGTTTTGGACCCGTCCGGACCGGTCTGGTCTTCGATTAGGGTTTCAGAGCCGATCCGGTTCTGGTACGGTCCGGGTTCGGTTCGGTCCGGTCCGGAACGAACCGGTTGCTCACCCTTACCCATATATCTTCAATTTGACCAAAGCATGACATCTCTGCATATATAGGATTTTTATCTTTCGAACTACAGATATGCAAAGCTTCATCAACTAAACTGACATCGTTATTTTGCATTGTGCTTTTGTCGTCTTTCATTTTAGTGCAGAAGGAGTATCGATTGACATCGTAACCACTATAAGATGTGACAACATGATTAGGCATATAGGCGAGCCACTTCAATGTCTGAAAAACATTACGGGGTACACCCTTTTCCTGAACCAATCAATAAATATTTTATTCTAGCATTAACTCTTTGTTGATCATCCCATGTATGATGTTTTCCTTCATTAGGGACGTGCTTTTCCAAAAAAATGCTGAATGTTGAACGTCATCGGAATTGCACAACACATAAAAATACGCCTTAAAGATATCCTCGCCCTCTAGACATATCAACTTTGCACCACGTGTATCTTTTCCTCCAACCCTGTCTTCGAAACGATTCTTAGGAAGTCCAACATTTTTTGTATGAGTCAGGTACTCATTACAGGACTCAACCTCCTGGGTTATGTAGCCTTTAATAATACTGACATCGGGCCTTTGTCGATTGTTACAATAACCCTTCAACACACCAATATACCACTTGG
The DNA here is from genome assembly GCA_963682175.1 of Triglochin maritima. NCBI lineage: Eukaryota > Viridiplantae > Streptophyta > Magnoliopsida > Alismatales > Juncaginaceae > Triglochin > Triglochin maritima. Next base: position 21,126,957 of record OY821779.1, read on the forward strand.
AAGGATACATCCACCTCAGAAATACCGGTCAAACTAATTTAGTTTCTTGGACTAGGTGAACCAGAAAATGCACCAGGATGTCAAAAAACGATGGTTGAAAGTACATCTCCAACTGATATATTGTAACAATCACTTCATGCTGCAATTTATCCAAGTAGTTCACATCAAGTACTTTGATGCAAATCATTATAAAGAATAAACAAAGTTTGATAATTACGTGTCTGACGTGTTTCGGCAATATCGATCTAATGGAAACAGGTAGAAGTTGTTTCATTAATACATGACAATCATGAGACTTCAAACCAAGTAGTTTCAAATCTTAAATCAAAATCAGACTACTAATATTTGAAGAATACCCTACGACATTTTGACACTGAATAGACTTTGACACAAAGTTATCTTCTCTTTTCTGGATAATGTGAACAAGCTAAAAATTTACGGGTCCCCTTATACTCTGGTACTAGTTTTGCTCGTATACCAAGTTTTACTATACCAAGTCTGGCATTATAACCATCTTTAGTCTTACCAGGTATGTTCAAAAGAGTTCCCAGTAAACTATCACAAATATTTTTTTCTACATACATGACATCAATACAATGTCAAACTTCTAAGTTTGCCAGTAAGGTGGGTCAAAAAATATGAATTACTTTTTCCAACTGCTCTCACCATTTCCACAGTTGTATGACTTGCTTAATTCACATTTAATGTTCTTAACATGTTCATATACTTGTTTGGCACCGGTTACTTTGGGTGTTTTCTTATATTCTTGCTTTCCGTTGAATGCCTAGTTCAATCTATGGAACAAATGATTTATAGGAAGGAATCTCTGATGACGAAGATACACATGCCTACCACCATGCACTAGCTGCAAGGAACACATGTTCTCTTCACAACACGGACGTGCTTTGTGGCCTTTCATGAAATATCGTGATAGATTACCATATGCGTGAAAGTCATTTATTGTGTAGAAGGTCATCACATGCACACTAAATGACTATTGTCGATGGGCATTCCACCCTTCCTCACCATCTTCCCACAATTTATTTTGGTCATAAATTTAGGGTCTCAAGTATACATCGATGCCTGATTGACATCATTTCATGCTTATATTTGTATCTTATATCCATTATCTTACACCTAAACAATGCTACGTGACGAGTTTTATGTTTAGTTTTAAGGAATAAATAGGTTTGAAGAGATGAAACATAAAAGGACCCAAAAGTTGGGAAAAATGACTGAATTGTGAGATCTGGGGACTAAGATGCACGGGAGAAGGACCTGAATGTAAGACAGAAGGACCTAAGAGCAAAACAGAATACTCCACACCATCATGGGGAGTATTTTAGCAATTCGATTAGGGTCGGAGCTCCAATAAACCAAGTAAATGCATCCAAGACCAGAAAATATACCAAGAAAAGCCCACAACAAATTCCAACTCGATCCAAATTTTATGGACCGCCAATTGGCGGTCCAGATCACTCTGGATCCGCCCAAATTTCTCCAGCACATGTATTAGAGGATGTTTAGGCTAATTTTGGTATCTGTTTAGTCCCACATCGGGGGATTGTCCCGGATTGCCTTTTTCTTTGGCTATAAATAGAACTCTTCACATTCCATTGTGATATCTCTTTCTTGGTGGCCTTCTTCCCTACTAAGAGTGAAGCCTTGAAGCAAAACTCTGGTGGAGGAAGGTGGAGGAAGGGCTGCTTGTAATTTGGAGTGAGTAATAATAGAAGTTTTGTAGTTAATTGTTGTTTGCTTTAGTTTTTACATTGCTTAGTTAATTTCAATTTACATGTCTTGCATGTTTCTTTAGTCTCATGTTCTTTTAGTTTCTTTAATGTTTCTTGCTTGCTTAGATTAATTTCATTTCAGTATTATGTTTCATTTTGTTAATGTAGTTATTGTAATGAGTAGTGAGTAGATCCATCCCCATTTGGGGGGTGGAGAAATATGTGATATAATCATGTAATGTATTAAGTATGTGTTATCTTAATCCCTTGAGCTTTATATGATTTCCATAACCATCTAATGGGTTTCCACTCTTATCTTTGATATGCTAATGCTCTTGAATGAAGCTTAGCCTATGCTTTGATTAGTGGACCTATTTTATGGGGAATGATAAGGTTAGGATATGGATGGAATTAATATTGGCAACACAAGTTGTAGTGTATGTACTCTTGTTGCCTTTACCTTGGTTAATGTCTTGTATGTTTTAATGATATTGGGTTATCTTAATTCATGTGGAGGCATAGTAGGATCTAGTCTTTATACATGAGTTCATTTAGCTTCATTCCAATTATTGTCTTGTATGTTTTAATGATGTAGTCTTATCTTAATTCATGTGGAGGTAAAGTTGGATGTAGTTTTATGATTTCATGCACTACATGTTGTGAGGAGTTTAATTGAACACACACACATACACACACACATCTTTATATTCACATTATTTCTCTACCCCCTATGGGGTTTAGTTTTTATTGCTTATCTTTCATTTCCTTTTGCATTCTAGTGTAGTTAGTGTAATCAATCTTTCTCTCCATTTTTTACCACTCACCTTCGCACAAAGAAAATGTCGACACACCTCCCAGTGGACGACCCGTATTTTCCACCGCTTCAACGCGGTCGTGCACTTGCGGTTAATATAAAACGATCAATCAAGTTTTTGGTGCCGTTGCCGGGGAGGTGCTATGTCCAGACCTTGGTTTGGACGATTCGAGTGGTTTTTAATTTTTTGTTTTCAGTTTTTCTTAGTTTTAGGGATCCTAGAGCTCACGAGGAGGCTACTGGAGGAGTTGGAGCACCCAAGCTTCAACAAGGACCGCCAATCAACGGTCTAAGACTGCCAATTGGCGGCCTGGTGAGGGTTTCTGACTCTCAGTTTTCTTCTGGTAGTTAATTAGTTCATTTTTGTTATCTGGGAGCCCTATTTTGCAAGCTATGACCTCTAGTTTGCTCCCAGATCATTAAATCAATCCCCATTAATCAACTTGGCCTTAAAATCCAAAGCAAAAGATTAGACATTCTTATTCGTTTAGGTCACGCATCATGAACTTGACTTAGGCATATAGTTGTCTTATCTTTTAGCTTTATTTTCAGTTGTTGAGCGCTGGCGTGAGGTACGCATTTCCTACACTCATTCATGCATCTTGTATGCCCATGCATTAGTTAGTAGGAATTGCATCAGGACAAGAGTGAGTTGGGCGTTTGATTAGAGCGATTGATTGCTAGATCTAGGATCAAAACGCTACTAAGGAGGGGTTGTCCCATAAAAGATAAGGTGGGGGATTTCATCACCCTTTCCTTAGCCCCAAAAATCACTCTTAATCAAGCCTTAACTAAAAGCAAGTAGACATTGGCCCTAAGGATTGCGGACGCACTAGGAGAGTAATCTAATTGAGACCGTCATGACCTGATCGGCGTTGCCTACCTTGTCGATAGTAGGAGGTACTGGATCTCCAGATCTGGTATCACTTGCTGGGCATTGTGGTCCTCGTTGTAGGGAGGTGAGGCGTGTCGAGGCTAGTGACCTCGAAGTTAGGCGTCGTCTAGCCTAAGGACTCATAGCCTTAAGTTGTTTGAGTCGTGCTTGCTAGTTAGGCTTCTACCTGATCCCACTACCCATGTTAGATCTAAGGATTCTTCCCTCCTCATCTGAGTCCTCTCCTCATCTATTCTTTACGTGTAGTCTCCTCCTCTGAGTACACCTTCTGTTGCGTGTTGTTTAGAGTCGAGTCGAGCTTTTTTATGCGAGGTTGGGCTCGTTCTGGTGAGAGCGCTCGACTAGAGAGAGTGCATATTTCTGAGATGGACGGTCTTAGTGATCGACCATCTCCGCCTCGTGCTCCTTTGGAGCAAGAGGTCGAGTCGTCTCGTGGTGGCGAGGGAGACCGGGTTCCATACATGGATTACCTCGGTCCGCTCCTACCACCACGTAGACCTCCTTCTCCTCCTCCTCTGACTCGAGAGGAAGGGAGATTCGGTCAGGATCGAGTTCTTGGTGCACCACCACCTTTAGCTTGACAGGATAGACCGATGACTTTGTGGGAGCAGACCCATCCTGTTCGGGCCGCACAACTTTCTTGCATAGTTCTTCCCCCTGCTCGCGGGAACAACTATGAGCTGAAACCTCAATATGTGAGCATGCTTCCAACCTTTACTGCCAATATGGAGGATCCGTATATTTTTATACGCGAATTCGAGGAAGTATGCTCCATGTTCAAGCTTCAACAGCTTGACGAGTATTCAGTCCGGTTGAGGATGATTTCTTTCGCGTTGAAGGATAACGCGAAGAAATGGATGTACAGCCTCCCGGCGAGCTCCATTCGGTCTTGGGATGACTTTGTGACCGTATTTCTAAAGAGATTTTTCCTTCAAAGGAAAACTCAACAGATACGGCACCAGATACATCAAATGTATCAGACCGAGACCGAATCTTTTCATGCTTTCTTTGAGAGGTTCAAAGACCTTCTCCAACAGTGCCCCCATCATGGATTTGAGCTATGACAGCTGTGCGAAATTGTTTATGAGGGCCTCAACTACAACACCCACACATTGTTGGAGTCGATGTGTCAGGGTGAGTTCCAAATGAAACCCATCGATGAGGCATGTGACACTTTTGAGTTAATGGTTGAACGCACCTTTGAGTGGGACACCATGAGTGAGCCACCAGCCGCCAGGTCTTCTGGTCGAGCTGGATCATATCAAGTTGAGTCATCGATCGCGTCTGAGGCGAAAATGGCTGCTCTCATGCGTAGGATTGAGAGTTTAGAGTTGGACCGAGCTCCTGTAGCTCAGGTCGCTACTCCCGGGTGTGGTAGGTGTGGACTTACGGGCCATGATGACTTGGAATGCGCTTACGCTCCAAGGGATACTGAGCATGCAAATGCGATGTATCAACAGAGCCCCGTAACGACCCGTACAGTCACTCCTACAACCCAGGATGGCGTAACCATCCTAACTTCTCTTGGGGGCCTAGTGGGGGTAACGGTCAGAGCTTGCACGCTCAACCTCAACCTCCACCTTATCAACCTCCACGCCCATCGGCGACCTACCAACCCCCACATCAAAGGTCTCAACACCATAATTACCAACCTGCTGATGCCTCATCGTCGGGTTATTCCAACCAGACTCCACCACCCCAGCGGGTTGACCCCAAGGACCCTTCTTGTGATCCGACCCTTCAAGCGTTGCAAAGTACAGTCAAGGCTTTGGAAATGCAAGTTAGCCAGTTGGCTCATCAATTCCATGAATGCGAGAAGGGTCAGTTCCCGAGTCAACCTGAGGTGAATCCTCAGGGTACCCATTCTCAAGGAAGGACACCTTTACCTCATGCTACCTCTGAACCGACCCATCATATTAATGTGATTCATACTTTGAGGTCTGGTAAGGAGGTGGACAACCACATTGGGATGCCTTCTTTGTCATCACCATCTTTGAGGGAGCCGGATCCTGAGGCTCCCTCCACCAATACTTCCAGGAAGGAGCCTGATCCTGAGGTTCCTTCTACATTTCCTTCGACAATGGGGCCGAACCCTGGGGTCCCCTTGTCTCCTTTTGTGTCAAAGGAATCAGATTCTGAGGTCCCCACTCATGCTTCTTTGGACCAGAATTCTGATGTTCCTTCGCACCATTATGCCCCGAAGGCGTCATTCCCTGAGCGCCTTAAAAAGAAAACCTCTAATCAGCATGACAAGATGCTTGAGATGTTTCGGCAAGTTAAGGTGAACATCCCTCTATTGGAGGTGATTCAGCAAATGTCACCTTATGCCAAGGTTCTCAAGGACTTATGCACCAAGAAGAGAAAAACTCATGTTCCAAAGAAAGCTTTCTTACGGCTAACGTGAGTTCTTTGTTGGCACAACCCATGCAAGTCAAGTACAAGGACCCTGGCTGTCCTACTATCTCTTGTGTGATTGGTGATGTGCCCATACATGGAGCCTTATTGGACCTTGGTGCATCTGTTAATCTTCTGTCATATTCAGTCTACGTCCACCTCGGTCTTGGAGACCTCAAACAAACAAAAGCCACTCTTCAATTGGCTGATAGGTCTATGAAGAAACCGAGGGGTGTGGTGGAAGATGTGCTGATCAAAGTGGGAGAGTTCATTTATCCAGTCGACTTCTTTGTCTTGGATATTGAACCTGTGCCAAACCCACTTGGACAAATTCCTGTCATTCTGGGGCGATCATTCCTTGCGACTTCCAATGCATTGATCAATTGTCGCAATGGTCTGATGCGCTTGACTTATGGTAGTCAATGCACTGATTTCAACATCTTCACCATCGGCAAGAAGTCAGGTGCCTTCAATGATCCTCTTGGGGTCAACATTATCCAGGGTTTGGATGAAATTGAAGTTGAGGGCACCTTCAAGTACTTCAGAGAATTGTTCGATGAAGATCCTGAAGGTGGTGAAAATGTTTCACCTGGGCTGGCACAAGAAGGTGCCTTATGTTCTGATCATGTGGCCTCAGTGCCACCTCCTTTTGATCTTGTGGCCCTTGAGCCACATTCTTCTGATCTTGTGGCCCTTGAGCCACATCCTTTTGATCACGTGGCCCTTGAGCCACAACCTTTCGATCATGTGGCTTTTGAGCCACAAGATACAATTTTTATGGCCTCTGGGCCACATGATCTTCATTCTGTATCTGCTGAGGACCCCATGTGGGTTAAGAATCAACCACCTGATACCCTTCAACCTGATAGAGGTTCACCTCTCATTCATGCCTCCTATCTTGCTTACTCTCAAGAGGCATCAAACGACCACAACGCTTATAAGAGTATCAGGTGGTCAAGCAATTCTGATTTGTATGTCGCGAGCCCATGCATGTGCATTTTTGGCTCGAGAGATGGCGGGTTCACATTTGATGTCCCTTGACATATGAAGATGGGAGCCCATTTTTGTACATAGTTATAAATAAAAAAAAAGAAAAAAAAGAAAAAAAAAGTACAATAAAAGACTCCTTAAGTGAGCATCGATTGTTTTGGGCTCCAACCCTTGAGTATTTGGGCCCCATTCTTTCACGTATTTGTATCCCTTCTTTAGCATCTCACAGGTTTTGAGGGAATTCGGGTTTGTGTCTATCAACATAACCATGAACTTCCCTTTGCGCTTCATATTGGTGAGATCTTTCCTTTTTCATGCATAATTTCATGTAGTCTTTTGCTCACATTCATTGAGGACAATGCATCAAGTAGGTGTGGGGGTGTTTTACGTGTGTACATAGTTGAGTCGTTTCCTTTGTTTTTTTTGTTTTCTTTTGTGTGTATTGATAAGGTCATGTTAGTGTGCTGCATTTAATATCGATATATCTGCTTGTCAAGATCCTTGGGTGACTTGTCTTCTTTTGCTTGCCTAGTGCTTTAAAATTTTCACATTTCTTTCAAAATCTTTATGTGTTTGCGAAAGAAAATGTTTTGTGGGTTTTGTGTGTGTTTAGCATGTGCAAAACCGTTGAGAGGCAAAGTAAAAAGAAAGCTCCCAAAATTGTCCTGAACTTGATGCATTAGGATATCTAGTACAGTGGCTTTAGGATTTATCAAGTCGTTAGGATGCACCCCAATTTTCCCTTGGGGGTGAGTAATCATAGGGTTTCAGTGCTCAGACATTTAAAGAAGTCCACCCTGAACCTAATGAGTCAATAATTCGTGTCTGTTAACTTTAGGAAGTTTGTTGTTGTCAAGGACCCTTTAAATCTTGTTGTGAGACATTAAGTGTAGGGGTTTTGGTTCATGCGTTGATAAGAAATAAGTGAGTAGGTGTTCTCTCTTCTCGCACGGCTCCTATCACTCGGGAAAGTAGGTCTGAGGGGACTTTGTGCCTGGTGCTTTCGAGTCATCTGACTTGGGATGCGTCGACCGAACTCTCGTTACACGGGTGGTAGGGATTGCCCTATGTGGAGATTTGGGGAAAGGTGTACGTGATAGTGTAAGTCCTCATGGGCAATGATGCACGAAACCTGACCCTGGGAGAATGAAGCTCAAACTAATAAAAAGAAAAGAAGAAAAAATGAGAAAAGAAACAAAAAGAAAAAAATGCAAATAAGAACCTTAATGGACTTTACACTTTGTATCACTTGAGGATGTTGAGGTTGTCCATGTCTTTCACTTAATTCCTTATTTAACTTGTACGAATGGTTCATTAGATTAGGTGTGTGGACTGATTACCTATATAGAGTCGGATCGTAGGATTACCGCGTCCATTGATCGACAAAATTTGTCCAACGAGTCGAGTGTCTAGATTGAATAATGCATCTTGTTCGGATTTTGTGGGTATATCCGCTGAAAACCCTCAGGAGACAACACTCCTCCTCCTTGGCAACAAGGAGGTTTAATGGCTTGTTGCACGTGATAAGTGCAACCGTGATTCCTACGAAAGTGAGTTAGGATTTCTTGTTTCTCGTTTGTCTTTCTCTTTCTTTGTTTTGCTCGGGACTAGCAAAAACTTAGGTGTGGGGGTATTTGATTGACATCATTTCATGCTTATATTTGTATCTTATATCCATTATCTTACACCTAAGCAATGCTACGTGACGAGTTTTATGTTTAGCTTTCAGGAATAAATAGGTTTGAAGAGATGAAACATAAAAGGACCCAAAAGTTGGGAAAAATGACTGAATTGTGAGATCTGGGGACTAAGATGCAAGGGAGGACCTGAATGTAAGACAGAAGGACCTAAGAGCAAAACAGAATACTCCACACCATCATGGGAGTATTTTAGCAATTCGATTCGGGTCGGAGCTCCAACAAACCAAGTAAATGCATCCAAGACCAGAAAATATACCAAGAAAACCCACAACAAATTCCAACTCGATCCAAAGTTTATGGACCGCCAATTGGCGGTCCAGATCACTCTGGATCCGCCCAAATTTCTCCAGCACATGTATTAGAGGATGTTTAGGCTATTTTTGGTATCTGTTTAGTCCCACATCGGGGGATTGTCCCGGATTGCCTTTTTCTTTGGCTATAAATAGAACTCTTCACCTTCCATTGTGATATCTCTCTCTTGGTGGCCTTCTTCCCTACTAAGAGTGAAGCCTTGAAGCAAAACTCTGGTGGAGGAAGGTGGAGGAAGGGCTGCTTGTAATTTGGAGTGACTAATAATAGAAGTTTTGTAGTTAATTGTTGTTTGCTTTAGTTTTTACATTGCTTAGTTAATTTCAATTTACATGTCTTTCATGTTTCTTTAGTCTCATGTTCTTTTAGTTTCTTTAATGTTTCTTGCTTGCTTAGATTAATTTCATTTCAGTATTATGTTTCATTTTGTTAATGTAGTTATTGTAATGAGTAGTGAGTAGATCCATCCCCATTTGGGGGGTGGAGAAATATGTGATATAATCATGTAATGTATTAAGTGTGTGTTATCTTAATCCCTTGAGCTTTATATGATTTCCATAACCATCTAATGGGTTTCCACTCTTATCTTTGACATGCTAATGCTCTTGAATGAAGCTTAGCCTATGCTTTGATTAGTGGACCTATTTTATGGGGAATGATAAGGTTAGGATATGGATGGAATTAATATTGGAAACACAAGTTGTAGTGTATGTACTCTTGTTGTCTTTACCTTGGTTAATGTCTTGTATGTTTTATTGATATTGGGTTATCTTAATTCATGTGGAGGCATAGTAGGATCTAGTCTTTATACATGAGTTCATTTTGCTTCATTCCAATTATTGTCTTGTATGTTTTAATGATGTAGTCTTATCTTAATTCATGTGGAGGCAAAGTTGGATGTAGTTTTATGATTTCATGCACTACATGTTGTGAGGAGCTTAATTGAACACACACACACATCTTTATATTCACATTATTTCTCTACCCCCTATGGGGTTTAGTTTTTATTGCTTATCTTTCATTTCCTTTTGCATTCTAGTGTAGTTAGTGTAATCAATCTTTCTCTCCATTTTTTACCACTCACCTTCGCACAAAGAAAACGTTGACACACCTCCTAGTGGACGACCCGTATTTTCCACCGCTTCAACGCGGTCGTGCACTTGCGGTTAATATAAAACGATCAATCAATGTCGTTTTCCAGTTGTTTTGGACCCAAAATCATTAGCGACAACATCATGTATCTGCGTTTCATGCTTAACCATGATGGGAGATTGTAATAACAAGCAAAACATGCCACGAGTTATGAGGGCTACTCAAACTACCACAATGATTCATTACATCGGTACATAAATCAAGTCTTAGGCTTCAGGATTCCTCACCAAATAACAGGAAGTCAGAATTAATTTTCTTCCACAAGGGAGAATCTGCAGGATGTGAAAACAACTGATCATTCACTATCTCTTGATCTACATGTCATGTCAGGTTCTTCGAGTCCTCAGAACATGCATACAAGTGCTTCAACCTTGGAATTATCGGAAGATACCACAACACCTTTGTAGGGGGACCTTGTAGTTTTCCGTTCTCATCAACAATCATATTTTTATTTTATTTGTATTGTGAGACATTACAAATAGTACAATAATACAGGTTTTCAGATTCACCCATATAGAGTAGACAATCATTAGGGCATGCATGTATTTTTCTATAGTGCATCCCCATGGGATTCAATATCTTTTTAGCCTCATAGGTACGATCCAGAAGTTCGTTACATCTAAAAGGAATCTCTTTCAACAATTTCAGCAGGGTAGTGAAACTGACATCACTCCAACTGTTTGCTGCTTTCAAGGTATACAACCTTACAACTGCGGAAAACCTACTAAATTTGGTGCAACCCGGATACAGAGGTTTTTCATTGTCAGACAGTTGACGATCGAGTACATCGAGTTTATCACAATGATTTTTGGCAACATCTTGGATCATATCCTCTAACCCGTCACTATGATTACCTTCTTCGTTGGTTCTTATTTCATTTTCACTGTGCCATATCCAACGAGTACATCTTTCGTCAAAATCTTTCTAAAAATGAGTTTTTATCTTTTTTACATCTCGTAAGAACATGCTAAAACAAGTCCTCCTACATGGACAATACACATTTCTCTCATTTTGTAGCATTTGCATTCTTCAACCCCAGCCTCATAGTCATCACTAAATCTATAAGCAAAAATCCATTTTCGATCCACAATTTTCTTCACATCAAGATGAACAATCTTAATGAAAAGATAGATATAAATTTTGATTCTTAGTCCTCAAAAAGTTCAAGTAGCAATAAATAATCCAACATCAACAGAACAACACATTCGAGTCCATAAAATACCATTCCATTATAAAGTTCAACCAAACAAAAATTTGACGTGGTATTTCAACATATCACGCCAGCTTTAAATAAAAACCGACATAATATGTTAGGATACCATGTCGGTTTCTGCCAAAAACCAACGTGGTTATATTGGTATGACCACGTTGGTTTTTAGGCAGAAACGGACATGGTAGATAGGAATACCATGCCGGTTTTTGTTAAATACTGACACGGTATGTCCTTTTAATTTGATTTCTTTTGAAATTCCATTTTATTTTTTAATTTCTCACAAAATTCCCTGCAATTAGACAAGAAGTTGCACATATCAAACACGTTCAATAATCACACATCGTTCACATATAATTAAGTCAGACATTCACATATAAGACACCCATTCAAAACATCGACAATTGGAAACAAAACTAGATGTAAATTACCATCCATTAAAATTCCAAAATCATGTTCTACCTTACATTTATCAAGCAATATGTTAAAAGCATACGACTAATGAAAAAAAGACTTCTCACGTGCTCCTCTTGCGAATACGATTCAAGAGTTTCTTCAAAAATCTACAAAGTAAACAAATCCATATATTAACATATAACCAATATAACCCAACATAAGATATATATATATATATATATATATCAAAAATTAGCTCTCGTAAATCTCCCTTTTGCAATCCCAACCCAACAATTGTTCCATATACCTCATTATGTAGTAACCACATTCAATATTTCCAACTTGTTTACGGTACCACAATTAAGATGTCATGTATGATAGGAAAACCACAAAATTAATGCAAAGTATATTTTTTATATTATCAAAACAAACATTAATGAATCATGTTACTTTCATGGCATGCAAAATTGTTAGCTTTTTTTAGTACATTTTCTACCCATCATTTTATAGATAATTATGGTTCTACTGATTAGTAGCATATCAAACAACGCATTTATGATATATATCCTTTATTTTACTCCATATTTGTGCTAATCGGGTTGTTGTATGTATTTTAGGTTGTAGGAAATAAAAGTGAAAGGAAGCCAAAAGGACTTAAATGAAAGAAGAAAGAACTGATTTGGAAACCTTCTGGACCTATTTGTAATGCGGAAGGACCGGATGCAAGTCAGGAAGGACCTACGTGAAAACCTAGAGGGACCTTATTCATAAAGAAAATATGTTAATCGCAAAATTCCAAAATCTCATGAACATGAGGAGTAATTCAACAATTAATACCAAACGGACTCGCACAAACGGCTCTGGGTGCACCCCATGTGCTAATTGATGAACTTAAGCTGCCAGAAATTTGGGGCCGATTCGACCCAAACAATTTACGGATTTGTTTGAAAGACTGGCGCCCAAAGTTCTCCTATGGCTCGGGTGTTAATGAGTAGAAGCATTCTGGAGCATCCAAATCTGATTTGCAGTCCTCCGATTACGTCCAAAGTAATAGAAAAACATTTTAGTCTTCTATAAATACACTTGTAACCTTTCATTTCTTTTATTCTCCTTCTTTCTCCCCCGTAGGTTATATATTTTTCTTGCTTAGTAGAGTAATGGAGGAGATAAGAAGAACACCATTTGCAATCACCTTTCATTAATCAAAACTTGTTGTTACTTACATTCTTGTCTTGGTTTGATATAGTCTTCTCTACTTATTCATGTGTTTTTACCTTGCTGTTTTGTTTGTTAACATGATGATTAGTGATGAGTAGCATATCATGTGTAATATGGATGATATATTTGTTTAATTTAGCTATCTACTAGTGATACTCAAGTATGTTTACATGTATTTCAGGAATAAAGATAACTAGGCTAGAATAAAGGATTATATACCAAATAGAAAGCCAATTGGACTCTAATCCCGCTGGAAATGATGCATGGACTTAAAATGTTTCTCCACGAGTCTATAGAAGTTCAAATTACGTCAAACTAGTACTCAAATAGACCAGCTCGACGAAAGGAATCTAAATCTACACCCAAATTTCCAATATATGTACAACGTCGGGACAGATTCACAAAATAGTGATGAAAAACGTGAGAAATCATCTTGACTATTGGATTGAGTTCATCAAGAAGATCTAGTACCTTAATCCTATATAATGATGGGCTAACATCCATTCCACCTCTCCCTCTCTTCCCTTTCCCTTCTCTTCTATTTTCCTTTTTCCACCATTAGAGTAGGTTAGAATAGGTTAGGAGTAGATTTAATGTTCAAGCTTTGAATTTCACTTTTCTATTGTTGCAACTTTTATTTGGTAAGTATCTTCACTGACATCCTTCTCTACTACTTCTCATGTTAATGTGTGGCTAAACCACCTCTTAGGAGGTGGGGATGATGGTAGGATAGGTTAATGGTGGTTGTATGTTGTTGTTTTTACATTGAATGTGGTGGTTAAGACTCTAATGTGTAGATTTACTTCTTTAAGGTACATCTTCATTCGGCATTTGACGGAATGTCGTTTCTTAAATGTTTCACACTTCATGCTCATATCTAAGTGCATTGCCTTAAATGTTGTTTAGAATACATGTTTGACCTTAATAATGGGTTATGTGAATGTTTGTCACAATCTTTAGACACCTTCCACGCTTCCATCACTAACTTGAAATTAGATGTTAGTGTTTGATGGATGTTTGCCTTAATCTTTAGACACCTTCTATGCTTTCATGACTCCAATGACACTGCTTATGCTTCATGTCAACTACACACATAATCTTAATATATGCCTAATCCATACTCCTCATCTTCTAAGTGTCAGCTAGGTTAGGTTGCATTTAGTTAATTGTAGTGTAGATTAAGATAAATCAATTCCCTTTCTCCATCTTTTTTGTTGATGCGATTATGGAAATTGTTCTGAACTGAACGCTCATGACCCTGTGGACTGACCCATACTTGCCGTGACTTCACCGATGTCGTGCACTTGCAGTTATTTAAAACAATCAATCAATTAGTGAGTAATCCATCCCCATTGAGGGGTGGAGGATGATGTGAAGTGTGGATATTAGATTTGTGTATTTTAATACTAATTTTGGTGCTTCAAATGTTTTTCATATCTGAAGAGTTTCTCACTCTTGCCATTGATATGTTAATGGTCCTAAGGGATGCTTAACAGATCCTTTTGTTAGTGAGCCCACTTTATGGGGAATGATGATGTCAGGATAAAATTGGAGTTGATAAAGAGATGAGATTGACATGTAAGCTTGTGGTTATCCTTAGCCTTACCTGAAGTAGTGTTTTGTATGTTTTAATGATGGTGATAAATCTTAATCCATGTACAGACACACTGGAGGTTTTCGTCTTTATTGATTTCCATGGTCTGCATGTCTCTAGGGCTTAATTTTACACCAATATGTATCACACATCTACACTTTTGCATGCACTCTCCTCCTCTTATGGGAGTAGTCATATTAGGGTCATTTCAGCAACTCGCATCACATTAGTTACTTAATTCCAATACACTCAATCTTGATTTTCTTCCTCCAGTCGAGTATGGTCAACGACGACCCACACTCCTCCTCGTGGACACGACCCATACTTGCCATCGCTTCAAAGTGGTCATGCACTTGTGGGTTTGAACATAAAATCTCAACATCTACCAAAATATGTTAAAGATCAAAAGTTAATTCAAACATTCAACAACAAAAAATTAACATAGAATTTTAAAGTAGTTATTCAAAGTAACTTACAACTAAATAATCTGCTTCAAATATTTCCTGGTTCTCCAATGCCAAAGGATCAAACCAATATGCAATATTCGCATCGAGAGATAAAACAGTTAACATCCAAGGATCATTGAAAATCATTTATGTTAAATCACTTCATTAATTATTTAATGCTAATATTACAAGTATTATAGAATATAATGAAATACTTGCGTCTCCCAATATGGTGTCAGATAATACGTTTAGGAAGTCTTCAAACATCACCTTAGCAATTTTCTACGATCTATCACCAAAATTATCACCTTAGCAATTGTTAGACAGTAGACTGCCAAGTACGTATTTCATTTTCACCATGTCATATCCAACATGTATACCATTCATCAAAACATTTCTCGAACAAATGAACTTTTATCTCTTTTACATCTTGTAAGAACATGTTAAGACAACTCCATGCATAGACATAAGACATTTTCTTTCATTTCTAACATGTACATTTCTTGGACAAACTCTAGAAATTTATCAACCCCGGCCTCATACTCATCACTCATTCGACTTGCAAAAATCTAATTTCAATCCATAGTTGTCTACACATCAATAGAAACAATCGTAATGTACGTTAAACGTGAGCATTGAATTTTCAGAAATTTTGGCAAAACCTCCCCTTAAAATTTAATACTAATAAAATTTACCCTAGGAGACAAAACACAAGCATATACAACTATATATCACAAACATCACAAAACATTATAACAATATGTAAAGCATCCAATTCCATCAACCATATATCAAAAAATCAAACATTTGAATCAAACAAGTGCCAACGTTCAAGACCACCTTAATTACATAAGACGAATAAACTCGTTACACGAATTACAGGACCATACAAGCCAATTGGAGGGGGTTGGTTGGCTTTGGGCGGCAAAGAGGGAGGGGATGGGGTCAGGTTTGGGGTGGGATTTAGGTTAGGGTTTGTGTGTTTGATTTTAGGGTGAAAATTATAAATGAAAACGCAGTAACATTTATAAAAATAAGTGTTTACCACGTCGGTTTTACTATCTTACATGCCATGTCGATTTCCATATAACCAATGTGGTAAGCCTAATACCACGTTGGGTTTTCCACAACCGACATGGTATGTTGTATTTCAAGTCGGTTTCTTAGAAACCGACGTGGTAAGTCCATTATTACGTTGTTGTTCAAAATCCGACATAATAAGGACGATGTGGTATACGTATTCCAGCAATGTATGCTATTAATCTACAGATTAATGTTAGAGACATCTTACTTTAAGCTATTTATAGTAAGGGTATTTTCTTTTGATTTTTGCGGATTAGAATAATTAGTATAAATTTTAATCTTAAGTGTATCAGATTGGTGGTAGCTTTGACGATGATAATAATAAAGGTAACTATAATAACAACAACTGTTATTCGCCCCGTGCTGCTACAACCGTCTTAATCATTAGGGGTTGTAAAAGGATATAACAAGTTGTATCTAAATAATTAATGTCCGCAAAAAGCAACAAACATGACATAATTATACTATCTTGTGGAGACATGTGCAAGGATTCTTCAATAATATAATCGCTACTCTCTATGCCTCTAAGAGGACAATAACAAGAAAATATATCTGGACATCTGGTGAATTCTCCAACGTCGAATTAGACCTAGGTAACAGATTGTGCCAGCCCGGCCCATCTTCAACACGGTCGTCGTGCCCGGAACGACATTGTTCCAACGACTCTAAGAGTCGTTGGAGCATGACGTCAGCGCCAATGTCTCTTAGAGCCGTTATAGTTTTTAACTTTTTATTTTATTTTAAATTTACTAAACTACCCCCCTATACCCTATATAAATCTCCCCCAACCCCTCTCATTTTTCTTCACACAAATCTCTCCAAATCTTCTCCACTCTTTCTCTAATTGCTCTGATTTTGGTGAAGATGGGTCGAGTTTGAGCTAAAATGTGAAGCCTAAACGTACAAGCAGACCGTTTTTATGACTCATCTGCTCTTCATTTCCAGGCTTTTCTAATCTTTTTTTTGTAGTTAATTTTAGTTAAGCAATCATCATCATGGCTTTCTCATTTATTTCACTTTTTGTTTGCATATTTAGTTATTTCTATGGCTTTATCATCTGATTCTGAAGATAATGATAACCCAGCACCTCCCCCTCCTGTTAATCCACTTAGACCTATGGGTACAACTATTAGGGGGGAAATCTTCAGTATGGAATGATTTTGATGAATGACGAGTGGAGAAACCAGTCATCTAGGTAGACATTAACTTGTACGTAAAGTTCAGAATAATGTAGCATCAGTAGTGAATTCACGTCAATCGATTTTAGACAGCTAGTAGAACTTTAAATTTAAGAAGATATTGTCCAATTAAAGGTAGAGAGATAATTGTTGATTTCATAATTAGTGATGGACTACCATTTAGCATATGTGAATCTAAAGGCCCTAAGGAAGCAATTCTCTACCATAATCCGCAATTTAAATCATTTTCTAGAAGAACACTTAAAAATATTGCATTTGATAAATTCGATAAAGAAAAAGAAATCATGATTAGTTATTTTCATCAATGAACAATTACGTAGCATTCACTAGTGATGTTTGGATTTGTTCAAATAATTATCCTTACTGTTGCATAACTGCTCGTTATCTAGATGATTCATGGTGTTTAAATAAAAAAATCATTTCTTTTTTACCTATTTCCATCCACACACTACCATGGTTATATTTGATCATATTAAAGATGTCATCGCAGCTAATAATCTTGAAATAAAGTTTGTGCAATTGCATTTGATAATGCCAGTAATAATAATTCAGCAATACAAATGCTTATTAATTATTATCATCTACCTGTAGATGGTTTACTCTTTCATATTAGATGTGTTTGTCATCACTGCTGGAAAAAATGGCTACAACGTTGGATATTAAGGGTGTACAACATTAGGTTGACCACATTGGTTGACCGACATGGTAGGTGGGAGACGTTAAACGGGGCTACTCTTTCACATCAGTCTAAAATCCGAAGAAGAACCGACGTCGTAGACCCCTTAATCAATTTTTTTATTTTTCGGTTTTTATACCCTACTAAATCGGTTTTCTATAGAACCGAAGTTGTAGGGGGTCCACAACGTCGGTTTTATATGAAACTGACATAGTAGAGTATTTTTATTTTTTAGTTATTGTACCCTACAACGTTGGTTTCCGATATTATAGAAAACTGACGTGGTAGGGTATTTTTTTATTTCTTTTTTTAATTTGATGTCTGTAATTCACACTCATTCTCTACAACATTCATATTCAATTCAGCAACATTCAAATTAACAGACAGTTCTTGCAGCATTCATTCAAACAATGTAGAGAAGTTTCCAGCTGAAGTAATAACAACATCCAGGCTAAAATAAATCCATACAATAACCTCAAACCTAAAATTTCAGTATTCCCATTTATGCAGAGTAAACCAGAAATTACAAAGAACATTTGATTCCACTGATCATATCAGTTGATTCCGCCGGTCAGAATCAAACAAACTCTGAAAATAGTCCATACCTTCCCCTTCATAGCCAGATCGCTTCTCTTATTCCCGATCCCAGCTCCACAGATGTCACTCTTCTGCAAAAAAAAGAGTCAAGCAAACGCAAACAGAAGACAAAAGTACAAAATCAAAACGATTAGTAGCTTCCGTAACTACCTTGAGCCCTTCGCTCGAGGGATGTGAGGCGACGGAGAGCGAGAGCATCATGGAACCCATGTGTGAGATCAGTTAACTAAAATTGACGTGGTAGGGGTAACGTGGTAGACCGATTTTCCAGCAGTGCATACTTTGAACTTGGTAGTACAAGATGGACTTAGCATAATTAAATCATACTTAGAAAATGTTAGGAATTCTATTGCTTATGTAGGTTGTAGTAGTACATCTAGATATCAGCAATTTAGAGAATTTTGTGCATATAATGAAATTAAACCTAGAAAGGTTAAAGTAGATGTCCCTTGTAGATGGAATTCTACATATGAATGTTAAAATGTTGTCTTTTTTGTCATCTTGCAATTTCAACCTTTTATAATGAAAAATAAAATGAGTGCATGTTAACCGATTTAGATTGGAAAAATAGTCAAATGATGCATGATTTTTATAAACCTTTTTTCACCTTAACTAGTAGATTAAGTGGACAATATTACCCCACCTTTAACATATTTATCTATGAATTAATTCAAATTACTAGAGTATTTGCGAAATATAGGCAAAATGCTGTTTTTTTGAAATTTTAAATGTAATGGATGCTAAGTTTAATAAATATTGGAATCCTCTACCATTTAGTTTTTGTTTAGCTTTTATTATGGATTCTAGATTTAAGATTACTGGTTTATAATGGTTTATTCGAACAATTTTTTGAAAATATGAATCACGAAAATTTCCAAAATCATGTAGATAGGTGTAGGTCTTTGTTAATCAAATTTTTGAAGAATATGAAAGACTATATAATGTAAATCAAATGAGTTCAAGATGTTGCTAGTTCATTATCAGGACTACCTCCAACTGTAATGGATCCGGATGATGACCACTCCCAATGGAATTGGTTAAGTCAAAAAAGGCCAAATTAGTGCAAACTGACACCCAAAATGAATTAACTGGATATTTAAACACTGAACTTTACTTAAGTACGACTGAGTTAAAATCTTTTGATGTTTTACGCTGGTGGAGAAATAACTCAGGTAGGTTCTCACTAGTCTCCTTGATGGCGCAAAACTTATTATGGCATTAGATGCTGCTTTTAGTGCAGGTAAACGTATCTTGTCCGACAAGTTAATTAAGATGAATGTATGCCTGAAGGATTGAATCAATGTTGTGGATAGAATGCAAAACATGAATATTCACGACAGCAACGACTATGAAGATTGAACAAGAATTAACTAAACCATTTTGTTAAACGAGTATTATTTTTCTAATATCTCTTACGGTTTTAATTGCTCATTCGGTTTAGCTAGCATTCGGGTATTTTTTATATGTAACTAATATATTGTTTCTCGAATTGAGTCAACAATTATTAATAAATAAATTGGTTACTTTGGGAAAAAATAAATTTTGTTTTTGTTTTTGTTAATTCAATTGTGATTGTATACTTACTTCAAATTAAAAAAAATAACGAAAAATCAAAACCCGAGCCAACGAAGAAAACCCGACCTGCTACCCCGGATCCGGCAGGACAAGGCCCCGTGCCGGGCCGAGGAGGTCGGCTGCCATGCCGTGCCTACACAGTTCGGCAGCCACGACATGACTGGGCCAGTCGTGCCGGTACCCAGGTCTACATCGAATTGAGAAATAATAATAATAATTGGACCGCGAAATGCTCAGGAGGGCCTTAAACTTTCACGCGACTACTACTAGGTTGATATAATGTGCAACTACCGTGATATTTAAGTTTCGGTTGGTCCCATCGACGAATAATTATGGTGACGGCCACATGAAACCTTCACGTGTCAATAGTTTGGACGATGATATCGGTAGCTTTTTTTTCACTTGATTAATTGATTAGACGGGATTACTAATGTCTTCTAGTGGTTGATGATATTATATATTCTCATCATAGTTAGGCTATAGGTTTTAGCAAATATAAGTAAATAACCTATCATCACGTACCACCTAGGAGTCCAGTCGATTGACATGCAAGAAACAGGTTTGAAAATGGAAAAAATGAAATTGAGAAGAGATATATTATCTTTAATTTTTGTTAACATCAATTTATCATAATTACTAATAACATATTTAAACCTTAAATAAAAAATTCAAACCGTAGATATTGATATACGACTTATAATATTATCTACGTGAGCCGAAAATCAAAAACTTTAGGAGTCATTTGATTAAAATGAAGAGATTGAAAAACGGACATATTACATTCGTCAAAAAATCTAATCTCTCGATCTCATATCAAACGACTCCTTTTTTTTTAAAAAAAATCGGCACTCCTAGATAATATGAGTCATATATCCAGATCTATAGTTTTGATTTTCTATTTAAAATTTAAGTTACGGGTAAGGATAAATTGACTAACAAAAGTTAAGTGTAATAGACCCCTCCTTGTTGAAGTTAGCACATTAGAAACCTCAACAAGATTAATTTTGAATCATGAATGTGCATGAAGTTAATTGTATCGTGCATTCTAGCACAATATGAGTTAATGCACCAATTGTAAATTGTATGTGCATGACAATTAGAGAAAAAAATTAGTTCAAAAGTCAAGTATGACATATATTTAACTTGGTAAAATTCAAAATTCAGAAAGGGACAGATCTAATTATTGTATACTTAATGTAAAACCCAAAATCTAAGGGGGAAGAATTCAGGTTGGTAAACATTTTACAAGCGATATCCACAATTCAGCCCCTTGGCCAATAGTTGGCACCTCCAATGTGTAGGACTACAGTTTGAGCTCTCCCACACCTTCTAAACAAGTCGTGGTTAGTGGATATGGATCTGCAATCCATTATTAATAACTAAAGCTAACTCGTACCGTTTATTTATCGGTACGCTGGGGGCACTCCTAGCTCGGATGAAATCTCCCGCAAGTACTGCACGGACCAGACTGGCGTGCTCCTCCTCCATCAACCCAGGGCCTCTTGCCCGTGTTCCCTGTGGAACGTCCAACTGCACGTCCTTCAGTGCTCACTGGCAGCGTCCGCACCTCCTGGTAATTCTCCTTATAGTCCTGATCAATGATAGTCGCGAATTTCACCGCATCAGCCATGGTCTGTGGCATGCTGGTAATCACACGCGACCTGAGCTGCTTCCTCAGCCCCTTGTGAACTTCCTCGCTCTCTGCTCGGGTATCACATAAGCCTTAGAACAGTAACACTCCACGGCGTTAAACCTGCTGATGTAGCTAGCCAAGGACATCTCCTTCTGCACGAGGACCAAGAACTCATCCTTCCTGTCTATAACGTGATGCAGAAAGAACTGTTGGTTGAACTCCTCAAAGAATTCCTCCCAGCTCACATCATCTCTGTCAGCAAACATCACTGCAGATGTGGTCCTCCACCAGTTTGCCGCATCACCTGTAGGATTTCTAGTTTAATTGTACATATATATTTTCGAAATTTTTATGCACAATAAGGATCAATTAACAATTTTCTATGATTTATTTCATGCATGCATCAATTTGTTTCAATATCTAGTTTCAAAACTTTATTAAAACAAATATGGGCACCGAAATTCATACCTAGAAGTTCTCTAAAACTTCTTGAAGATTCGAAGACGTTGGGGATGCTTCTCGCTGCGCCGAATGGCTCCGAGTATTCACCAAACTCTAAACAAGATCGGAGAGAGGGAAGCTAGTCTCTCAATCTCCGATAGGGTTTAGAATCTAATTACTAACCCCTCTTTAATTCCCTTGAGAAGATGATCTCTTAAGAACTAAAACTAAACTTAAGAATTAAGGAATTTTCGTGGAGAATTATGGAGAGAGAATTTTGCACAAGAAAATAATGAATGAATTAATGAGGTAATGAGATAAACTTGTATTTATAAGTTCTCTCCAAATTACCTATTCATGTGCAACCCCTTGCCCATGATTTCATGCAAAATTCCATCTAACCATCCATTATTTGCTAACAAATAATCTTAGCCACGAATTAAATCAATTATGGACCAATTCCATGCATGATCTAATTAATTCTTAAATTAATTCTGCATAAAACCGTCTGACCGGTCGACCGTTTGTGAGGTCCGGTCGACCGTTCGAACCAAGTTTCGGTCGACCGTTCGCAACAGTAAAATATTTCATCGCAATGTTCGGTCGACCGACCGATAGATTCGGTCGCCGGATACCATGATCGCGAATATCTTTTGTTTTATGTAAACCAATATCTTTTAGAGCTCTACGGTTAAGGACCAAGAGCCTCTTCCTTAACACTTCTAAAATACGAATAACATAAACATGGAACAAAATGATTTCTCATTCAATTCATAATAATTGGCATTTAAAAGTAAAACTTTTAGAACACATTCCCTTCATCACCATCCAGCACATAGGTGGTCAGGTCCACCATCCGCTCTAGTACACTGCCAACCGCCCGGAAAATTCTCTGGATTTTAAAGACTCAGTCCTCTGCAGCCTTAGGATCCCTCCTGCCTTCGAAACTAGGCGGATGCTGCCTCAAAAAGTGATCATGCTCAGCGCCTGTCACTGTGTGCTCCGCCCTCGCCGCCTGACGCTCGAAGGACTCGCCCAACCTATCCCACGTAGCGCCCTTAGTGGCATCACTACGCTCATTCACGGCGTTCCTCACACGTCTCGGAGGCATCTGGAAGAATAAACAACTCAAGATTAGTCATGAATGCATGCTAAAAGTAAAGTGTAACCTATCTCTACTACACCAGGGTGATTTTTTGGGAACCACACATATGAGCCGACCGCTCTGATACCAAATTATAACATCCTGGAACAACAAAAAATTTAAATTTAAACAATAGAAAGATCTCAAGATAACGACAATCCAAACGGGAATGTTACTCATAAATATAACCAGTCGGTGCACCAAATACAATAGAGTTTGTCAAAATACATGATTACTTGTAATCATGACGACTGATTGACATCATTTCATGCGTATATTTGCATCTTATATCCATTATCTTACACTTAAGCAATGCTACGTGATGAGTTTTATGTTTTAATTTCAGAAATAAAGAGGTTTGAAGAGAAGAGGCATGAAAGGACCTAAAAGAAAGGAAAAAGGACTGAGTTGAGAGACTCGATGACTAAGATGCAAGGGAGAAGGACCTGAACGTAAGACCGAACGACCAAAGAGCAAACAGAAAACTCCACACCATCATGGGGAGTATTTTGGCAATTCGATTCGGGTCAGAGCTCCAATAAACAAATTATATGCATCAAAGATCGACAAAGAAATCCAGAAAAGCCCACAACAAATTCCAGCTGAATCCAGAGTTTATGGACTGCCAATTGGCGGTCTGGGACCGCTAATTGGCGGTCCGGAGCTCTCCGGATCCGCTAAGATTTCGCGTGCACATGTATTAGTGATGGTTTAGGCTATTTTTCGTATTTGTTTAGTCCCATACCGGGGGATTGTCCTAGATTACCTTTTTCTATGGCTATAAATAGAACTCCTCCTCCTTTTGTATGGACCCTTTGCTTGGTGGCATTCTCTCTACTTGGAGTAAGCCTTGAAGCAAAACTCAAGGTGGAGAAGAGTGCTACCTTCAATGTGAGTCATTTTAATAAAATAATTGTTCTTAGTTTCTTTTAATCTTGTCTTTTAATTCTTGCATGTTTTTAGTTTTATGTTCATTTCAATTAGTTTCTTTAATATTCCTTTCTTGCTTAGTTGAATTTCTTTCAGTATAATGTTTCATTTTGTTAATGTAGTTAGTGTAATGAGTAGTGAGTAGTTCCATCCCCATTTGCGGGTGGAGAAATATGTGATATCAATAATATGATGTATTAGGTGTGTTTTATCTTAATCCGTTGAACCATACATGATTTCCATAACCATCTAATGGGATTTCACTCTTGTCTTTGATATGCTAATGCTCTTGAATGAAGCCTAGCATATGCTTAGACTAGTGGACCTATTTTATGGGGAATCATAAGGTGAGGATATGGATGGAATTAATATTGGAAACACAATTTGTAGTTGCATGTACTCTTGTTGCCTTTACCTTGGTTAATGTCTTGTATGTTTTAATGATATTGAGTTATCTTATTTCATGTGGAGGCATAGTAGGGTCTAGTCTTTATACATGAGTTCATTTAACTTCATTCCAATTATTGTCTTGTATGTTTTAATGATATGATCTTATCTTATTTCATGTGGAGGCAAAGTTGGATTTAGTTTTATGATTTTCATGCACTACATATTGTGATGAGCATAATTGAACACACACACATACACATATATTTTTATTCACACTTTTCTCTACCCCCTTTGGGGTTTAGTTTTATTGCTTATCTTCCATTTCCTTTTGCATTTTAGTGTAGTTTCGTGTAATCAATCTTTCTCTCCTTTCTTTCCCACTCGCCTTCGCACAAACCAAAAGTCGACACACCTCCCTGTGGATCGACCCGTATTTGCTACCGCTTCAACGCGGTCGTGCATTTGCGGTTGATTAAAACGTATAAATCAACGACCTTGAAGAGTCCGAAGAGGATCCTGGCCCCAAAATGCGTGTGCCCGCTGTCACCACCCGACAAAACCTCTAAAGGTAAAATAGGACCTCAGTCCCACAACAACAACAAATACCCTCAAAGGGTCAACAAGGACATCAGTCCAGCAACAACATTAGGTCTCCCTCGGAAACCTACCGTAGGGACATACGGACGGGTCCAGACCGTAGTCTGTAGGGTCATCATGCTCCACGAGCCAAGCATCAACATGCATTGGGATCCGCGATCCCTCAGGTCTGCTATTCTACAGAGAGTCAAGCAATAACATGTCAGACCACAGTCCATCAACGAAGGTGGCACGACCCAAGTATCCACACTCTTCCACACGACGGTCCGTGGGCAGACACGAGCAACGTACCCGCTGTCACCTCCCGGCTCACGCTCTAAGTGATGACATGGGTTTCCGTGGACAGAGTTGACACAGCACAAGGACCAGGAATTCAGTTCGGCGTACAAACGGTCGACCGAAATAGGAAATCCGGTCGACCACTCCCAATAGGTTCGGTCGACCGAAAGTTTGCAACGGTCGAACTCTCTGCGCATCACTTAAGTCCCAACGGTAGAATAAAAATCTAAAATTGGTCAAGCGAATACGGGGTCAAAATCCAGAGTCTGGTCAAAATCATACAAGTCTAATGGGTCGACGGACTCAGGGGTCCCGGTCGACCGAAAAACCAGGGGCATCCTAATAGTCTAGGTCATATAACGGTCGAACAAGATATACAATCGGTCGAACATACAATATAATTAAGTTCACTTAAGTTCCGGTCGGACCAAAGGTATGGAATGGTTGACCGAAAACCACCAGGCAATCCTCCGACCCACCAGCACACGCACAACCGGTCGACCACCACAAGTCATTGTTCGACCGGTGTTGGTTAAAGTCGGGCAAAATACACTAAACCGGTCGACCGCCCGAAGGCACTGATCGATCATTGCTCGACAACAACCCCACGCCAACCAAGGATTTTACGTCGTTTCTCACCACTGGTGAGGTCTCTGACCTCACACGACCGACCACAACTCCACCCAAACATGGGTGAGCAAGAAAACCATCTATAGAACCGGCATACCTCAAAACAAGACGGAGCACGCCGGAGCTCCGCTCAATGTCACCCGCAACCTCAAAGCCGCACCTCACGTCCGCACCTCCGCTGCCCCAAGCTCGCCTCCACACGCCGGAGCTTCCTCCTCCACTTCTGGCCGCCGAAAAAGGAAAAGTAAAGGGAGTGAGAGAGATGAGTTGGGTGTGAGAATGAAGGAGGATTTGTCCTTAATCTATATTAATTTTGATGATTAATTAAACTAACCTTAATCAATAAACCTAATCAATCAAAGTGAGAAAACACGATTACATGCATTCCATACATATTTGTATACTTGCAATCATCTTAATTGGTTGATCAAGATAATCAACAAAAGGAGCATTGGGACAAAGACATCAAAACTAGTAATCACATATTTGGACCAAGACATGTAATTTTGTATTTATTGAGTCGATAAGGTTTTATGTAAACTTGAGCACTAGGATTTTGTCCTGTCCCTCATCGGTAAACCGAACTACCTTCGGTCAACCAAATCATGTCTAGTTCGGTCTACCGAACACCTTTCGGATACCCGAATACTTCCCACTGGTAAAACTCAGGTGTTCTCTTGAATTGCCACAACGGAAGACCGAACCCCTTTCGGTCGACCGAATAACCCTGGACCGGTTTTGGACTTTGCTCCAATGATCGCATTTGAATCGAGTCCATAGAGCCCAATTGACTTGTCCCACTTCGGACGACCGAATACCTATCGGTCTGCCGATTCCTTATTGGCTTTAGGTGCGCAACGACTATTTACACGTGGCACTTGACCGTTGTACCCAACGACTATTTCAGCTATAAACTGTCAGTGCAAAACCCGCGCTAACTTCGGTCTACCGAAGTGTACACGATCAACCAAACTTGGGTAGATCAGAGCCCAACCAATCTTACTATCCACCTTGGAACGGTGAACCGAACGACATTTGGTTAACCGAACTTAATTAGGGCTAAATTGATAAAAGCTACTGGAGGTTGGTGAACGGTGATCTGATATATAATCGGTCAACCGAATCCGTAAATTAGACCAATTCTTTGGACTACCGTTCTCTTAACGGTCGACCGAATATGCATCGAAAATTGCCCGAACCTAAGTCACATCTTGCATTCCTATTGGTCAATTTCCCCACCAACTCCCAAACGGCTAGTTGAGCTTGAAGGCTTATAAATAGGACCTCATTTGTTGGTTTTGGATCTCTTGAACACTTCCTATCTATCCAATACTCAAAGCCAAATCCTCTTCATCTTCAAGCTCTCAATCCACAACACTCAAGCCTAAACTTCACCACTTGCATATCCAATTCCATATTCATATCCAAGTGTGCTCAAGTATAGAGTGTTAGTTAGATTGTGATTCCATCTTCATATCAAAGAATCACCAAGAGTTATAAAACTTCGAGGAAGCTCCCTCTCAGGTTGTGAGAGGAGACACGAGCGATGCGAGGTTGTTCGTGAGGCCCGGAGTTGTAAACCACGTTGATCTTAGCCTAGAACAGAGATCGATTAGTGGAACCGTAAGTGAGGATCGGGGGATCGAGCGAGGCTTGCGGGGAGGACTAGGACTCGGGTGTGGGTGTCGAACCTCTCTAAACTCTGGTGTCGTCGATTTTGAGGTTTGCACATTTTATCTCAATCCTTCGATTAGTATTTTTAATTCCGTATTTATCTAGTGATTAAGAGGGTCATAAATCCTAACAATTGGTATCAGAGCTTTAGGTTGCTAATTTCATTTACTTAATCGTAATTTAGCATGACATCTACTTCTAATCATTGTGAGGGACTATCCACAACTAAGCCAGCTTTGTTTAATGGGTTAAACTATGACTATTGGAAGAAAAAAATGAGAATTTATTTGCAATCAAATGACTTGAAATATTGGACATTCATATTAAACTCATACACACCTCCTAATGATGATGAAATTGTATCCTTAACAAAACCCAAAATTAAGGAAGCGGAGATGAATTCCCGCATTATGAATATCTTGTATTGTGGGTTAAATGAAGGGGAATAGAATAAGGTAAGAGGTTGTGAAAGTGCTTATGATATTTGACATACATTAGAGATGCATCATGAGGGTTCAACTAGATTGAAAGAAACTTGGATTAATTTGCTCATGCATAAATATGAATTATTTCGTATGCGACCCGGTGAAAACATAAGCGAGATGCACACTTGCTTCACCGAGATCATTAACTCTCTTAAAGCACTTGGCAAGGACTTTAGCAAGGAAGAAATGACTCGAAAGATTCTCCGTTCACTCACCGACAATTGGGAGGAGAAGACGACCGCCATCGAAGAAGCACAAGATCTCACCAAATTATCGGTCGAGTAGCTTATGGGTAGTCTCATGACATATGAGATATAAATGAAAGTCCGCAAGGAGAAGGGAGCCAAGAAATCCTTGGTGCTACACGCCATCACCAATTCGATCAAAGTAGATAGTAACATTGAAGAACAATTGGCAACACAACAATTCAAGGAGTTTCTCAAAGAAGAGAAAGAAAGGAGAAAAGAGAAGAAGAAGAGCAAGAGAAAAGAAGAAGAAGAAAGCCCTAAAGAAACTTGGGACACTTCATCATCTTCATCAATTGAAGATGAATTCGCCTCGATGTGCTTCATGACAATAAGAGATGATGATAGTGAGGTATCTTCTTGCTATAGTCGTGATTCAATTGATTCAACTCATTCAAATGCATATAGTGAACTTCAACGTGAATTCAATGCATTGCTTTAAATTTTTTAGAAAATTTGTCAAAGAAACAAAGTAGCTAAAAAGAAAATCAATGAGCTACAATCTCAAATTGAATCTACCATGAATGAGAAGAATGAATTGCTTGCTAGTCATGATAAAATTGCATTAGAGAACACTCATTTGATTGATGAAATTGCAATTCTAATGCAAAACCTTCATATAGTTATGATATTCAAGATCTAATTGCTAAGAATGTTCAATTACAAAAAGGTCTTGAAAGATTTACAATGGGAAAAAATGCTTGATAGGCTTATTGGTAGTCAAAGACAATCTTTAAATAAGCATGGTTTAGGCTATTGTGTTAACAACTACAAAAATCATGTTAGTTATACTACATTGAATGGAAAGAATTTCTTTGTGAATAAAAGTTCCTCAAGTGTTTGGGCACCTAAGACCAAAATGGTTTGGGTACTAAAAACTAATGTAAAAGGACCCAAGGTTGTTTGGGTACCAAAATGTTCACTTGTATGTACTTAGAAGGAGGAGAATCGGTAGCGATCGGCTCAAGCAATAAAAGATCAATTCAAAGCTTCAAGGAAATCATTTGGATCGAATTCATAAAGTTGTCGTCGCTATCGAAAGAAGATTGGAACCAATACCAAATTGAGGATCAAAAATTTGGTGACATTTTCAATCCTCTTAAACTTTAACATTTGGTTCTAATCTAGGATTGTTGCATGATTAATTGATATCATACATCATTGCTTTTAGGCCTTAGTGATAGGGGAGCATATAATGTTATATCATCTAATTAAGGGGGAGAATTATGTAATCCTATACCTTTACTTCATATGCTTGTATTGTTTGCATTTGATTGATGTAAAAGGGGGAGAATTATAAGGATTGAGTTCAATTTACTAATACTATGCATATTGTTAGGGGGAGTATCTTATGTTGGCTTGTACCCTTAATCTATGTTTTGATGATTTAATCAACCTAATCTTAATTGTGACCATGTAAAGTAGCATGCATGTTGCATTGCATATATATTGCTTTGTGCTAACCTGTACAAGTGATCAAGACTCAAAGAAGAAAGGAAATCAAGTCAAGACATGTAATCAAGCTCATTTCAAGACATGTAATTTATATTTCTTTGAGTCTTTGGAACTTTGTGTAATTGAGCATACTTGAGCTAAAAACTACTCAAACACACACTAGATTCCCTATAGAAGTCATACACAAAAATTCATATAATTTGGACTTCAATAGATCACCAAAACTTAGACCGGAAAACACTAAACCAAAACCTGAACAGTCTGCCCACATTCGGTCGACCGAAACAGACTGTTTGGTCGACCGAAACATCATATATCCTGTTAGTGTTTAACTGCCTGAGTTCGGCCGACCGTCCCGACCTTTTTGGTCGACCGAGTATCAACAAATTTTCGACCGTTTGTTTTGTCGTATATACCCAACGGTCGTATTCGTATATCTCAAAATACCCCAAATACATTTTATGTATCGGTCGACCGAGGACCTTGTTCGGTCGACCGAACTTAGAAGACTTGACAAACCCATAAATGCATGTCAGTTTTCGGTCGACCGTGGACCATGTTTCGGTCGACCAAACTTAATCTTGTTTATCAACCCCAAAGTGCCTGGTGTGAATCGGTCGACCGAACCTATCTCGGTGTTCGACCGATCACTAAGTGTACCTAGATTATAGACTTTGGTGGTCGACCGTTCCTTAACCGGTCGACCGAACCTTAATTTAAATTCCCAAATGGTCGACCGAACAACCCGATCCGGTCGACCGAATTTAATCAGAATTAGGTCCTGTCAGTTTCTGTTTTGTGTATCCTCAAGCGACAGGTCATGCTGGATCTCTAGCACTGCTATCTCAATCACATGAGCTAGATCTGCAACGTACTTCCTCAGCATCGATACGTGGAAGACGTTGCGAAGACCCGAAAACTACGGTGGTAACACAATTCGGTAGGCAACCTCTCCAACTCGGTCTAGGATCTCAAATGGCGCGACCCTTCTTCCCAAACCTCATCACTCCTCGAGCAGGGGAAAATCTTCAGAAAAATGTGGTCGCCAACCTCAAAGCTCTCCGTCCGTCTGCGTCTGTCGGCATAACTCTTTTGCCTACTCTATGTCGTGGTCAGTCTCCTCCTGATTACATGAACCTTCTCTGCATACATCTGCACGAGCTCTGGCCCCACTATTTACCTCTCGCCTGCCTCACTCCAACATATTGGTGATCTGCAAGGCCTCCCTACAACGCCTCGTATGGTGTCATCCTAATACTCGAATGATAGCTGTTATTGTAGGCGAACTCTATCAGCGGCAAGTGCTTATCCCAGTGTCCTACCCAATCCAGTGTGCATGCTCTAAATATATACTCCAGGGTCTAGATCGTCCTCTCTGACTGACCAAGTCTGTGGGTGAAACGTTGTACTGAACCTCAGTCGTGTCCCCAAAGCCTACTGCAGACTCCGCCAAAACCTGGATGTAAATCTGGAATCTCGATCAAAGATAATGCTCACTGGTACTCCGTGCAGCATGACTATCTCATCCACGTACAACTTAACCAGACCCTCTAGAGGCAACGTGGTCCTCATAGCTAAGAAGTGTGCTGACTTGGTCAGTTGATCGACTATCACCCAAATCGCATCGTGGAATCTCCTCGTCTTTGGCAGCCCCGTGACAAAATCCATCGTCATGTGCTCCCACTTCCACTCTGACAGTTCAATACATTGCATCAGCCCTGCTGGTCATTGATGTTGAATCTTCACCTACTTACAGACTAAGCACCGGTCCTCAAACTCTGCAATATCCCTCTTCATGTCCTTCCACCATAAGTTCCGCTGCAGGTCCTTATACATTTTCGTACCCCCGGGTGAATGGTATATCTCGTTCAGTATGCCTCCTCCATGATGTCATCTCTCACCCCCATCGACCTTTGGCACCCAGATACGACTCCTGAACCTCAGACCACCATCAACCCCCACACTGAAGTCTGATCCATCTGTAACAGCTAACTGTAGCAGACCAGCTAACTACTCATCATCATGTTGAGCATGAACAACTCGCGAGACAGTCTGTGGCTCCACCCGAAGCCCAGGAATCACTGCCCTCTCTGAGCCCTCTGCGAACGGCCTCCACTCTGACAATGTCTCAAGTAGCCTCCACTCCTGAATGCACAAACTAGCAAATGACACCTCCACCTTCCTGCTCAGTGCATCTGCAACAAAATTTGCCTTCCTCGGATGATCGGAGATGGTGAAGTCGTACTCCTTAATGAACTCAAGCCATCTGCGCTACCTCATATTCAGCTCCTTCTGCAAGAACAAATACTTTAGGCTCTGATGATCTGTGAAGACCTTGAACTGCTCTTCATAAAGATAATGTCGTCAGGTCTTCAACGCGTGAACCACTGCTGCTAACTCCAATCATGAGTAGGGTAGTTCTTCTTGTGTGCCTTCAGCTGCCTCGAAGCATATGTGACCACCCTCCCGTGCTGCATCAGTACACAACCCAAGCCAATCCCTGAAGCATCACTGTAAATCACATAGCCTTCGCTGCCACTCGGTAGCGTCAGAATCGTTACTGTCGTCAGTCGCCTCTTCAGCTCCTGAAAGATGTCCTCGCACTTCTGGGACAAAACAAACTTGACGCCCTTCTGCGTCAACGATGTCAGCGGCGAAGCAAGCCTGGAGAAATCCTGAATGAACCGTAGGTAATACCCAGCAAGTCCCATGAAGCTCCTGATCTCCATCACGCTCATTGGGGCCCTCCACTGAGTCACAACCTCAAACTTCGCCGGATCCACCGAAATCACATCCGCTAATACAGTGTGCCCCAAAAAAGCCACCTGATCCAACCAAAACACACACTTTGTGTACTTGGCATGGAGTTGTTGATCTCTCAAGATGCCAAGAACAATCCTCAGGTGCTCCCGATGCTGCCATGTCTAGCGAGTACACCAAGATGTCATCCACAAAGACAATAACGAATTTGTCGAGGTACGACTGAAAGGTCATATTCATCAGGTCCATGAATGTTGCAGGTGCATTTGTTAGTCCAAACGGCATCACCAAGAACTCGTAGTGCCCGTACCGCGTCCTGAAGGCTGTCTTCTGAACATCTGCCTCTCTGATCTGCAACTGGTGATAACCGGAACACAGATCTATCTTCGAGAACACTCTCGCTTCTACAGCTGATCGAACATATCCTCTATCCTGGGCAGGCAAAGGGTATCGGTTCCTGACAGTAACCTTATTCAATATCATGTAGTTGATGCACATCAGCAACGACTCATCATTCTTGTTTACAAACAACACAAGTGCTCCCCAAGGTGAAACACTCGATCGGATAAATCCAACGTCCATCAACTCCTTCAACTGCTTCTTCAGCTCTATCAACTCAGCAGGTACCATCCGATACAGAGCCTTTGACTAGGGTGTCGTGCTAGCCACTAACGCAATGCCGAACTTGATCTCTCGGTGCGGCGGTAAACCAGGATTCTCTGCAGGAAACACCTCTGTAAACTCCTGTACAACCTCTATGTCCTCCAGCCTCCTCGTCTCAGGATTAGGAACAATCAGAGTAACCACAAATGCTCTGCAACCCTGATGCATCAGCTTCTGTGCCTTAATCGCAGACACAATCAGACGACCTCCTCTACTCATCGTCCCTTTGAGCAACACATCGGGCACATCCTTCCTCAGAATAAGGATCTTGTCACGGTAAAGACACGCACATCGTACTGTAACAACCAGTCCATCCCCAGTATGACGTTGAAGTACTCCATCGGTAGAAAGACCAGATCTGCCGGAAAATCATGGTCTCCCGAAAAAACTGTGGTACCGGCGAGAAAGCTCCCCACAGTGCCAACCCCACCCATGGGCGTACTGACTTACCAACAAATAAGTCAGTAGCTCAGGGGTCCGATCTAACTCGCCAGCAAACTTCTCCGAAATAAAGAAGTATGTGGCACCGTAATCAAATAAAACACGAGCAACCAAACTTGACACAACAAGGGTACCTTCCACAATAGTATTGGAGTCCTTCGCCTCCTCAACCCGGACGATGAAGACTCGCCCAACTCTCCTGGTCTGGCCCTGCGGAACGACGGAACTGCTGCCCCCGTTCATCCCTGTGACTGGTGGTCCCGGACTCCTGCTCGGCTCGCCCTGCTTGGTCAGGCACTCCCGAATATAGTGGCCCATCTGACCACATCCCAAGCATTCACCGGTATGTCGGGGGCACTTCTGGCCCGGATGAAATCTCCTGCAAGTACTGCACGCACCAGACTGGCGTGCTCCTCCTCTATCAACTCGTGGACTCTTGCCCGGGTTCCCTGTAGAACGTCCAACTGCACGTCCTCCTGTGCTCACTGGCAGCTTCCGCACCTCCTGGTAATTCTCCTGATAGTCCTGATCGATGATAGTCACGAACTTCACCACATCAGCCAAAGTCTGCGGCATGCTGGTAATCACACGCCACCCGAGCTGCTTCCTCGGCCCCTTGTGAACTTCCTCGCTCTCTGCTCGCGTTAAACCTGCTGATGTAGCTAGCCAGGGACATCTCCTTCTGCTCGAGGACCAACAATTCCTCCTTCCTGTCTCTGACGTGATGCGGAAAGAACTGTTGGTTAAACTCCTCAAGGAATTTCTCCCAGCTCACGTCATCCCTGTCAGCAAACACCACTGCAGATGTGGTCCTCCACCAGTTTGCCGCCTCACCATCCAGCACATAGGTGGTCAAGTCCACCATCCGCTCCGGTACACAACCAATCACTCGGAAAATTCTCTGGATCTTAAAGACTCAGTCCTCTGCAGCCTCAGGATCCCTCCTGCCATCAAAACTAGGTGGATGTTGCCTCATAAAGTGATCATGCTCAGCGCCTATCCCTGTCTGCTCCGCCTTCGCCGCCTGACACTCGAAGGACTCGCCCAGCCTATCCCAGGTAGCGCCCTCAGTGGCATCACTACGCTCATTCACGACGTTCCTCACACGTCTCGGAGGCATCTGGCAGAAGAAACAACTCAAGATTAACCAAGAATGCATGCTAAAAGTAAAGTGAAACCTAACTCTACTACACCAGGGTGATTTCTTTGCGAGCCACACATAGGAGCCGACCGCTCTGATACCAAATTATAACATCTCAGAACAGCGGAAAATTTAAAATTTAAACAATAGAAAGATCTATTGTTTACGACAATCCAAACGGGAATGTTACTCATAAATTTAACTAGTCGGTGCACCAAATACAATAGAGTTTGTCAAAATACACGATTACAACAATACAACGAAAGACATATCCAAGTAATTATGACGACCTCGAAGAGTCTGAAGAGGATCCTGGCCCCAAAATGCGTGCGCCCGCTGTCACCACCCGACAAAACCTACTACGGTCTTGAAACATGAATCAAACAACAATGCCCGAGTTTCCTATTAGGAAACCCCGTATGCCAAGCTCGCCTATATGAATGCAACAGTACAATAATGAACCTATCATACTAGTAGCATGTCATGTCATCATCAGCAACGCAACAAAACCCCTCTAAGGGTAAAATACAACCTCAGTCCCACAACAACAACAAATACCCTCAAAGGGTCAACAAGGACATCAGTCCAGCAACAACATCGGGTCTCCCTCGGAAACCTACCGTAGGCACATACAGTGTTACAGACAGTACGCGACGCACCCCCACACGCGACTACTCGAGCCAAAGGGATCGGTGAGGAGCGTTCGCACTTCCGCGCAGAGCGAACTACGTGGTCTACACCACCTCCAACACAGTGGTAGCCCGGTCGGTCCAACCCTTCCTCGATAGGTGCCCAATCAAGGAATCATTGCAGGAAAACCATCGGCGGCATCGCCGACACAACATCGGCGGTAGAACATACGTCCGACACAACATCGGACGAAACAACCTGCCAGAACATCGTCGGCAACATCATAGCCGGCAGAAACCTCGGCGGCATCACCGACACAACCTCGACGGTACAACATACGTTCGGCACAACATCGGACGAGTCCAAACCGTAGTCTGTAGGGTCATCATGCTCCACGAGCCAAGCATCACTATGCATTGGGATCCGTGATCCCTCAGGTCCGCTACTCTATAGAGAGTCAAGCAATAACACGTCACACCACAGTCCATCAACAGAGGTGGTACGACCTAAGTATCTCACTCTTCCACACGACTGTCCCTGGACAGGCACGAGTAATGTACCTGCTGCCACCGGGGCTTACGCTCTAAGCGAGGATACGGGTTTCCGTGGACATAGTTGACATAGTACAAGGACCAGGAATTCAAGTCTGCGCAAAAATGGTCGACCGAAATAGGCAATCCGGTCGACCATTCCCAATAGGTTCGCTTGACCGAAAGTCTGCAACAGTCGAACTCTCTACGCATCACTTAAGTCCCAACGGTAGAACAACAATCTAAAACCGGTCGACCAAATACAGGGTCAAAATTTGGAGTCTGATCAAAATCGTACAAGTCTAATCGGTCGACCGACTCAAGGGTCCCGGTCGACCAAAAACTACCAGGGGCATCCTAATAGTCTAGGTCATATAACGGTCTAACAAGATATACAATCGGTCGAACAACATACAATATAATTAGGTTCACTTAAGTTCCGATCGGACCAAAGGTATGGAACGGTCGACCGAAAACCACCGGGCAATCCTCCGACCCACCAGTACACGCACAACTGATCGACCGCCACAAGGCATCGTTCGACTGGTGTTGGTTAAAGTCTGGCAAAATACACTAAACCGGTCGACCGCCCGGAGGCACCGGTCAATCGTTGGTCGACAGCTACCCCACGCCAGCCGAGGATTTTACGTCGTTTCTCGCCGCCAGTGAGGTCTCCGACCTCCTGCGACCGACCACAACTCCACCCAAACGTGGGTAAGCAACAAAACCATCTATAGAACCGACATACCTCGAAACAAGACGAAGCACGTCAGAGTTCCGCTCAATGTCGCCCGCAACCTCGAAGTCACGCCTCACGTTCGCACCTCCACTGCCCAAGCTCGCGTCCACACGCCGGAGCTTCTTCCTCCACTTCTGGCCGTCGGAAAAGGAAAAGGAAAGGGAGTGAGAGAGATGAGTTGGGTGCAAGAATGAAGGAGGAAATCCTTCTCAACCAGCACAAAAGCCAACCCAACACCCCCACCACCACCCTACTCAACCAGCCCATCCCATCCTCCTCCTTTCCCACGGACAACACTGTGCACCACCACTTCCCCATGCAAAGCCACCCCTAAACACGGGATTAACCCTCTAAGAGAGGTTAAGGACATAACACTATATTAAACTCAAATCTAGAATGACTCCCGGCTTTTTTTGCTCTCTAGACCAAGCAAGTAAAAACTCCAATGCTGGTTAAGCAAAAAAAAATTAAAAAAATTTGTTCGCTCCCATGTAGACCTAATTTTATTATGGGCCTGCTTCAGTTAGTATTTTAAACATCGACTGATTCTTCAACTTCACTGAGTTATCATGTCATGCTATGGAAATATCTTATGGTATCTGAAAGTGATATATCATTATATCAAGCGACATAACATTATTTATTGCTTCGAAAGCATATGGTTGAATGCTTAGATTCCGTAGAATCCACTTTTGTGGATGTAAGCTAAGCATACAAATGTCTACGACATGGATGTAATCGGAGTCAGAAGATAATAACTATGTTCTGAAGTTGTCTATGCTAAAATATCATCTCATATTTGTCCTCTACCCTTGGAATTTATGTTTCGCCTCTCAATGAGTAGGTTGGTCATTGACATATATCTAGAAGGAAAGTATCTTCTCCTGAAAAAGCAAGCTAGCCAAACCAAACCAAGAAATAGGGTTGTATGTGGGGGCAGGTTCTACCCATCTTGTCTCGTCCCGTTTGGGGTCTGTAGCGGTCAAATGTTCGCTATACATCAGCCCGCCTAACCACCTGCCAACACTCTTATCTAAACAGGAAGGATAACAATAGTGTCCCAACCTGTCCCGTCAATCTACCTACTAGCAATTTTTTTAATAATATTAATATGTCATAAAATAATTATATTCCAATCCCAAATTCTCCATTCTCAACCCTAAACAAAAACTTCCCTCGTTCCGCCGTCAGTCGTCGCAGCCCCGCCAACCCTCTTACAGCCACCGCAACCCACCTTCCCGTCGGAACCCAATCCCCTCCTCTCGTTCGCACCTCTACCATGTAATAGAAACTCTTTTAAACCTGGAGTTTTGGAAAGATTGTTGTGTTTTTAAGTGGAAATTTTAGGATTCATGTTGTTAGTGATTTGATTAAAGATTTTTCTTCCCTGATTCTACCAACAAGCTAATTTTATGTTTCATCAGTTTTCTTGTTAGATCTGAATTCTAGCAAAATTTGATTTTTGAAAAATAAAAAATTCAACCCGACTTACCTACCAACCCGCCCGTACCCGTCCAACCCACTCTTAAGTGGGACGGGTAGCGGTCAAAAAAAAAATCAAACCTTTCCGCCCACTCCCAAGTACCCACCAAATTTTGGTGGGACGGGTAGCGGTGAAGCAGAAACCCGTCGTGCCTCCGTCCCGTTTCCAACCCTACCAAGATACCTACGATGGGGAGAGATCTACGACGTCCAAATAATGAGCAAAGATTGGAACTCGATATCTACTGAAATTCAACGATCGAAGCAATAAAACTAATAATAGCATATATAAGATTATTTTCGAGCAAGCAAGCAATACCTTTTCATATTAATCTAAGTTCTTGCCTAAGTAATAATGTTTATCGCTCTATTAATAGTATGAGTATGGATCTGCTGTCCGTTTCAAAACAAAAAAATATCAACCACAGAAGTCCATAACTACTTACCTACTAAACCCACTGACCATTCACCTATTTATTTCCTAATATTCATTATTTGTTATTAATACAAACCCCTTAAGATAATCATACTATAGATGAACCACACATATTACGAAGCATGATCAATTTAATCTTCAATTTTTAGTATGACGTGATTTGAATAATTTGAAGATCCAACTCGTGTTTTCATATATTCAATCCGTAATTTATATTCTTCATATAAATATTAACTATTCAAATTTTGCATTGTAAACGGTATGTAATTTTTGAAGTTCTAATTATAATTTAAGTTCTCGAATGTGTTTGTGTGATATCTTAATTTCTGTAATAATAGTGAAGGTAACTTGCTTGAAACCAATTTTTCGTAACCATTTACCAACACTATTTGTACATTAAAACCTACTTTTTTGCTCGTATACCTGTCGCCGTCATCTACAAGACTATAATAATGGGTAACAATAGGGTATAGGTATTACACATAGGGTTTAAGTTACCGGTACGGTACATAGTCCCGATAACAGTGTTTTAGTGAGGAAGACAATAATTGTTACTATATCTGAAAAAGAGGGTTACTAAAACCTACGTGCCCCTTTTACATCTTTTTCACGTCAAATAAATATCTCAAAGATAGCAAAGATCCAAAATCATTGGGTCACAAGACCTTTGTAGAAGCTCATACTTGGAAGATAGTGTTTAATATTATGTGTCAGATCAATCTCAGATCGTCACTCTGAAAGGGATTGAAATTCATACTATTTATGAAATAGTTGAGCTACTAAGATCATCTTTGTCAGCGCCCGGTACTTTTCGAACGTCCTGTTTTCTCTCTCAACCACGTCTAACTTCTCTCTCCGCACGTCAACACAAACCAAACCTCCCAAATTTTTCTTAACCACACTTAGAAACAACCCAGACACCCTACATTATCTCACCTCCACGTCACTTGGGGATCCATTCTAGGTAAAACACACAAAAAATATTAAATTAAAAAAAAGTATAAACAAATAAAAAATATTTTTTTTGAAAAAATGATTTAAAATAATTTTTAAAACATTTTTTAACATTTTAAAAATATAAAAAAAATTAAACGAATCCGGATGGCCATGTGCCCCAATCCGCCCGTTTTTCCCCAGACGGGGGTGAATTTTTCCCGCACTCCCATTAAGGGAGGACAAATCGGGCTCCCGATGTTAGAGCACCAGTTAAGGGTGCTCTAAATACATACCGTTATTTTGTTTTGTTTTTTCTTATACATTGATTTGATCAAATACATAGTATCAAAGTTGGTCATCAACTTATGTTAAGACAACATCCATGGGTTGTCATTTGCCACTTGCCAGGACATAAGAGTCGTGATCAAGGTTTGGTAGGCGATGTGTGACCCTCAATATATTTTGCAGCGACCTAATTTGACTATGATGCCAACGGCTATCATTTATTACCCACAGGAACAATCTTCTGCTAAAAGAATGGAAAAATGTTAAAAACGACAGCCACTACCTTTTGTTTATTGTGACTAAAGGTGGTGTTAGTGGATGCTTACCTGTGTGTCCACGTCGTGTTGTGGATTCTCACCTGTGGCTCTCAAAATCTAGAATGGTCACATGGGATCCGTAAGGTATTTGTTGTGTCCTTGGAATCATTACAATCATCAACGTGAATTGATGGGGAAAGGTGATATGAAAGAATATATTCTTCAGGTTGGTCAAGGTAATAAACTAATAATGCGTCCAAACACTGGTTCGCGAGATGTGATACTATTATTCCAAACTATGATATAATAAGGGGTGAGCAGTTTCCTGGTCCGACCCGAAAATCGGACCTAACCAGACATTTCGGTCTGGTCTAGACTAAACCGATTAGAGTTCCGTCTGGTTCTCAGTCCAATGATTTCACGAAATTTGGTTCAATAATATTATTTTGGATACTAATTATGTGAATTAATTACATTCTTAATGATTTTTTAAATAAAAAAATGACCTAGGCCCAAACTCCAAATCTGTTCGGTTCGACGGGTTCTATTCGGTGTGGTCTTTGGTGCTGGATTATTCCTGCTGCACTCATGCCCCATGAGGTTTGTAATATATAAAAAAAATCATTTTCGAATTTATGATTTGTTGTGTTATAATCTAAATCGTTTCTAGTGCCTTTTGTGTGTGGACATTTTTTGATTGCACATTTCTTGGTACTTGAATATATTTTTCCCATCGTGTTTTTTTTCAACTTGTTAAAGGTAAAATTCATGTCATTATTATTTGTGTAGGTGCATACTCTTATTGTTTTTACATGGTGATGTCGTCCTACCGATCAAAAACGAAAAAAGGTGTGATCCTTGTTCAATTTTGTAGTTGTCATTCCTTTATTAATGGCATGTTCAACTTCGTCCTATAAGGAGCATTTATGAGCCCAACCAACAATGACGAAAAGAAATCCAATTGGGTCCATTCTCACACTTCAGAATTCAGATTATATTCTCTTACGGACAATAACAGAAAAATATCCCAACAACCATGCCATGCTGCAACAATGAGTCCTGCAATGACGATACACCACAGTAGTTTTGGAATTCCATGTTCAGGTATGCATCCTTATCTACGAAGAAAGATAAAACAACTCCTTGTTGTAAGATATATTTAAACCTTAGACTTGTAAACTTAAAAGGTTTACAGGTATGATTAAACTGTCTCGTACAGAAGAGAAGGGTAAATTTAAGAAGTAACTTATTCACTGATTTTGTATTATGTTGAAGAGAACTAGAGAAGTTCAGCTTTCTTATCCCTGTCAACTTCTAACCGGCAATGGCAGAAGTAGTATATCAAACTTTATTCAGATATATAAACTGGCACTACTGTAAATGACAGTAACTCGGAGAGATAATAGAAGGTTAGGTTAAGAATATCAGAATGTTCAAATACTACCTCCAATATTAAATCAAATTAAATGCTAGAGAAAGGGGATAGGCGATTCACGAATCATCAATTTTTGGTAGGCATCAAGGCTCATAATGCTTAAATTCCACCACAAGTTCTGAAGTACTACTAGTACACATTCGATGGCACTTCCTAATACCCAAATGGAAGTTCAATAAAGTTATGAAGCATTATTTTGAATACATTAGCCGCTCTTACATAAGATCTCAGAATGGCTTCTTATCATATGAGACCAGACCATGAACACCTCCTTCCACTTGAGCAGCCCCGGTACGGACCTGGAAAAAAAGAGATGCCGAGTAAACATTACGAAACAGTATAATCGTATTAACTAGTGCAAAAACTACCACTGAATTCTAACATGCTCACACATTACATCAACATTACTCCTAAAACCTCAAAAAAGACTCCCACATTGAGGGGGGGGGGGGGGAAACGGATATACGCAACCGTACCCCTGTGACAGAGAAGTTGTTTCTGATTGACCTGTCATCTAATGCAACATGCTCACACAATAAATAAAACTTTTTTAACATTAATAGAGGATTATAAAATAGAAGTTTGATGTTTTAAGCATTTAGATTGTCTACGAGTTATAGGAAGAATCCATAGAAGCTAGTTCCGTTTGAGATATATAATTAACACATACATTTTCCACTGCTTGTTATCGTTTCTTCTTAATTCTCTGGGGAAACAACATCACAGGTTCAAGGGTGACAAGTGAGGGAAACAGCAACAACAACAGACTCAAATAGAAGTAAAAAGGCAATAAAATAGTACCTCCAGTTTAATTTTGTCTGATTGTAAAAGGTCATAAGCTGACTGAAGAGATGACACACCAACATCTTGCAAACCTTGCTTCACAGCTTGCATTGTGTATGGAATAAAATTTAACACAGAGCCCTTGTCTTTCACAGCCCCAACAACACCCTGAGAAATCTTTAACTTTATTTTGTCACCTAGATATCGTGCATCACTTCCTTTCTGCATGGCTTCAAGTGAACCCATGCCTCTATACTTTTTTACTCGTTGACCATTCTGTGAAAATAGATATACGCCGTAATTCAGAAAAAAATATAAGTTCTCCCTTAAGAGGACAAAATGCAAGCTGATAAGGAGATACTAAAAGTACAGTTCTTATTAAAAGAATTTTTAAGTATATTAAACTAAATGGAACCAATGAAAAATGCACAAGATATGAAGATCTACATAATATGCATATTGAATAACTAAAACTCCAGAACAAAATATCGTGATCTACAAAATTTGCTCCAGTTTCTAATGTAAATTACTATTCCAGAAACTAATAATGGTTGCTCACATTTCTTTTTACAGAAGGTTGTTCACTGTACCAGTTATACTCAAGATTGACTTGGCAGGTGGCAATTAAAAGAGATTTGTTGGAACATACCAAAAGAGCTGAACTTGAAAATAGATGCAAAGATGGGGGCGATTCACTTATCAAAACTTCAATTCTTGTTAAGTTTCATTCCTAAGCTATCCAATTAGTTTGGGATTAAAGACCTCGTTGTTGATGTTTTTGTACATAGGTTGTCCAAATTTTAGTAATCCCTTCATATTTATTTATTTAGATATATTTTTCTTAACAAAATATTTGGATAAGGTTATCTTACCCAGAAATGTATATTATGCTAAAAGTTGTAGCTTGGGGCCCATGGACAACCATTGGAGTCATGAACACCATGACAGCCAACATAGATTTGTAGATGGAAATCATAACGCCAATATTCCTCTTGGAGAGTATACCTACATCATGCAGTTGTAAATATTATGTTGGAAGTATTGAATTCCATCACAGAATTCCATTTCCTCCTCCATTGGACCTCACTAGCTCATGGATTTCAAACAGACAATTAATAGGGTACCATGTTGAGGCCCACCCACTAGCTGTTACATCATCATTGATATTTAATCTAGATTTTTCGTGCGTTACATTTTCCGGTCATTTGAACGATTTCGCCACATTTTGTTGGCTAGCATGTTTTGCTTGTTACTGTAAGTCTGTAACAAGCAAAATTGCGTAGACAAGAATAAGTTTTTTTTATCGGTAAACAGATTATAAGAAACTGATTCCATAATAGGAATTATAGCTATAAGAAAGTATACTACATACAAGTACAACATGTGTACATGTCATGCATTTTCATACAAGAATATTTTATCAATAATTGTCTATCATCTACAAATAGTCAAATACTAAATTGTGTTTGGAAAACAAGAAAACATC
This sequence comes from Triglochin maritima, assembly GCA_963682175.1. Lineage (NCBI taxonomy): Eukaryota > Viridiplantae > Streptophyta > Magnoliopsida > Alismatales > Juncaginaceae > Triglochin > Triglochin maritima. The sequence goes on from OY821779.1 coordinate 21,170,845, forward strand.
GAAACAAAGGTCAGTTGAAATGAAAATTGAAGTATACTGTCAATTCAGTCTAGAAACCCTTACGGATGTATTCCAAAATAACATGTTATGACGTATATCTTGGATAATTTTGGATGTTTTGTTAAAGTCCTATTAAGTATTTGAAGTAAAACTTTAAATTACGTTAAACAGGTTGCTTCAAATGAAATATTAAATTTTTCTATAAGCATTGAGTAACTTAAACATTCATGCTTCCTACAGAGAAGAAAAATACATCATTTGTCGTTGACAAAAGAACAAATAATTAATGCTCTGAACTTCATACCCAGTGGACCCGTATTCACCCTAACATATCGATCGATCTGCTATAAATGTGAAATGATAGGTTTTGTACACATGGTTTATGATAAAAATAAAAAAGCAGTAACAAGTTGAGAGTGCACCGCATATGTGATGGTTAGGGCTTTGGGCATCTATGACTACTGCATAACTGCATAAAAGTTTGTGCAATTTATGCAATTATTTCCCTAGCCTATCTACACATTTACTCCCTCTTTGGCAATACACCAATGTTAGAGGGTAAATCAGGTGAAATGGACCATTTGAAAAATTAAGTGGTTATCACCCCCTCCCCCCCCCCCCCCCCCCCCCCCCCGGGTTAGTTTGTAAAATCAGAAAATTGTCCTCTTTGTCCTTACCAAATTTATACTAGCCAAGTAATGATGTGTATTGTAATCTTTTCTTACATTGCAGTCATATTAACGATAAAAAGATTAAAACAGAACTGATGTGTCTTTAAGATAAGTGTATTAAGTCTAATTGAGGCTTTATACAAGATGAATTCATCATGCACTGCATAGAGAATAGAATTACGTTGAATTTTATCATTTCAATTTTCCATTTTTTCAGTATTTTAACATTCCAAAATTACATCATTTAAATATACCTGTTCCACATATATGCCAGGAGCTTCAGAGCTACCAGCCAGGAAGCTTCCCATCATGACCGAAGAAGCTCCCAGTAACAGTGCTTTGACAATGTGTCCAGAATTAGATATTCCGCCATCAGCAATCACAGGTACCCCGCTGTCCTTTGCAATAGATGAGACTTTGTAAACTGCAGTTGCCTATAGAGCATCAAATAGCACAATAATAAGCATTTTGCTTGACATGTATGCATGGCCAAATCATAATATTATATTTATATAACCATGGGGAATCAGATCAAGAGGCATGTCAAACTAAGAACTGCGTTGAAAATCAAACAAAGATGCAAAAATATGGGTGCAAGGATAAATGAGTGGCAAAGAAGGTGGCTTAAGTGCCAAGTGCCATAAAGAGTTCTGAGAAGATCAAATTCATGAATAACATCATAACAGTATTAATATGGAAAAAGTTGTTGAAACTTCAAGTGCATCTTGTCATTTGTTTACTATAACATGAAAGTTTGTAAAAGAAAATTTTCACTACATTGGTCCTGATGATGAGTGAACTTCAATCCAATGCTTCCAGTCTTCCTATATCCATCTAACCAAAACACAAAGATAATTATTGCCATGACATAAGACACAATAACTAAGAGAGGATGAACCAGTACATTTTTAATAAATAGTGGCCATTATAATAAGGTTAGGAAACATACCTAGAATGTGTAGATATTGACTTGAAAATGGTAAAAGTACAATGAAGAGGAAGAAAGTTAGCAAGTGCAATATCTAAATATTGACTTTTGAGAGTTCAACATGCAACGTTATGGACTGAAGTTATAATCTCTTTAAGCAGTTAGAAATAATATAACAAAGAGACGCTGGAACTCGCCGACATTGAAAGGTATGGACGCAACAACATAAAGATATGTTGAATGGCTTAACAGAAATTAATCTTAACTCGTCAAGATACAGACTTATATAAAATGCACATCACTTGGGCATCCTAGATAGTCAATTATAACTTAGATCCCTTTGCCCGAAAAAGTTGATGCAACTACTTATCAATGCGAAGTAGAAGTAAAGAGGTTGCAGTATCTTTATTCTTAAAAAAGGTAGAAAACTCCACTAGCCATTAAACTTAAAGCATGCATGGCCACTATCCAAGATTCAAAATCTGCATTCATAAAAGAAGATCACTGTGACATAACTACTCTAAACTTAGATTCTACTACGAATGATACTACAGTGAAATCCTCATAAGAAAAAAAAGAAAAACCCAACAAAACTGTAAAACGGAAGCAAAATCCTCACCTGCCCTCTACCAACAGCACAAACCTCCTGAGTTGTACAGATGGATCCCGACCCCATCCCAACTCTCAACCCATCAACCCCAGCCTGGATCAAATTCTGGGCCTGATACGTCGTCACGACATTCCCTCCGATCACATCCAACTCCGGGTAAGTCCTCTTGACATACTTAATCATATCAAGCTGATAGCTGGAGTTCCCCTGAGAGCTATCGAGAACAACGACATCAACCCCGGCGGCCACGAGATGCTCGAGTCTCCTCTTATCCTCCTCCCTGGTCCCAACAGCCGCCCCAACCAAAAACTTCCCGTCCGATCCCAACGACGGAAGGCCGAACTTCGGGTACCCGCGGATCCTTCTCACATCCTCTTCTGTAACCAACCCCAAAACCTCCTCCGAGCCGTCGGCCACCATCTGCACCGCCTCGACGCCCTTCGAGGCCATAAAGGCGGCGACTTTCTCCAAATCGTACCCCGCCGGAACGGAAACAGGCGGGTCCTTCATGTATTCCCCGACCCGTCTCTCCTTGTTGCTCTCCCAGTCCTCCCTCCCGACCACCCCAACCAATCTCGATTCCTCAACCACAAGAGCCCTACCTCCGGACGGCAAGACGTCATCAAGAACATCCGAAGGCGAGACGAAGACGGGGGACGCGGAGAGGGGCACGCGGAGGGCCTTGGAGGCCTTGAGAAGAGCAGCCTGGTGGGAAGGGGAGTTGTTGTAGTGGAGGACGGCGAGGCCACCAAGGGAGGCGATGGCGGAGGCCATGGTAGACTCGGAGACGGTGTCCATCGGGGAGGCGACGATGGGGACGGAGAGGGGGACCCGGCGGGACACGCGGGTGGAGAGGTCGACGGCGTCGGCAGGGAAGTCGATGAAACCAGGGAGGACGATGACGTCATCGTAAGTGTAGGAGTAGCCTTGTGAGAACAGCCTTGACGCCGGGAACCCGTCTTCCATCGTAGGGTTATGTCGGATGCGGCGACGGCGGGTTTGCTCCTGGAGTTCGTGGGTTAAGTGTTGTACGGTTGCGTAAAAAAATGCGTCGTTTCGGACGTGACTCACGGTCTGATAGATACGTAGGCGTCTTTGTGGTTTTTTTATAAAAACATCATCTTGATTTATCTATTTCTGCGATCAATATAAGTGGAATTTGAAAATGCATCTAAATTCATCTGAATTGTTCTTACTCGTCCAAAAACTACTTAAATCGTCCATGCGAAATACCATTTTGCCATTCTGTCTTTTTTACTTATATAATTCTTCATTTCACTCTCTTAACACCACTCTTTCTTCATATTACTCTCATACTCATAAAAAAGAATGCTCGGAGGCCAAGAAATGAGTCAGCGAACGCCCCGACGTACTCGAATCTGATAAAATGTCTCATTTAATTTAATTTTTTTTAAGGATTGGGCGTCCGCGGGAGTCCCCCCCCCCTAACGGGTGGGCACCCGCCGACCCGAACAGGTGGGCGTCCGCGGGAGACGCCCCCACCTGGGCAGGGGCGTGTCCGGCAGACGCCCCATCTTTTTTTATAAAAACATATTATTATTAGTTAAATTAATTATAATTAGTTATAATTTTTAATTAAATTGATTATTAAGTTAATAATTAGTTAAATTGATTGAGTGATTAGTTAAATTGATTAATTGTTATAATTAGTTAAATTGATTATAATTACTTATAATTGTTAGTTAAATTGATTATAATTAGTTCTGATCGTTAATTAAATTAATTTTTGATTAGTTAAATTTATTAATTAATTAGTTTAATTGATTGATCAATTTGTAAATTAAGTAATTTAAATCCATTAACAAATTTTTATTTCTAAAATTGAATTAATAGTCATGGGGTTACCGTGGAGGAAAATGGAAATCAGTTCCCTTACACGCGGTATATAGTTTAGCTGATGAGTCAGGTCCCCGTCATCCACGTAAACGTGGTATATCTGCTTCAAGTTGGAGGAAGATGAGTATTTTACATTGTCGTCAGACACGTGAGAATTCTTTCGACGACGAGAATGATTCAGATGAGGTGGAGAGTCACGACGAGAGTAACGATGGGGGTCAGTATTGTAGGATTTCGTGTCCCCATGTATGTATATATTTTTAAATTTTTAATACATTATACATTATCGTTTTCATATTTTCAGCAATTTTATGTACATCTATTTGTGTTTTATTCTAATAACATGCAATCCTACATTTATTAAAATAATCCACAACGGAGAATCATACCTAAAGGTTCTCTAAAACTTTTTGATGATCCGGAGTCGCGTTGCACGTTGTGTCACCCACGGAATTGCCTCCGAGTGTTCACCAAACTCTAAACAAGGTTAGAGAGAAAGGAGCTAGCCAATCAATCTTTAACAAGGTTTAGAATTAAGCTAATAACCCCTCTTTAAGTCTCCTGAGATTCTAATCTCCAAACTTAATTTTACTAAGAGAAATTTCGTGGTGATTAGGGAGAGATTAATGAGAGAAAAATTTTGCATTAGATTAAAACAAGTAGGAATAGGTGCCCTTTTATAGGCTCCCAAAACATCCTTATCAAGAGCTATTATTTAGTCATGATCTCTTGTTTTTCTCTCCTAAAATTAATCTCCAAATTCTACATAATCACCCACAAAAAACGTTTTAATTAAATCTGGAATTATTCCACCCATGATTTAATTAATCTCTTAATAATTCAGGCAGAATCGTTCTTGTTCGGTAGACCGAGTATTATTCGGACAACCGAACCATTCGGTTATAACACATGTTCGGTGCACCGTGAGCTAGACGGTCGACCGAATCTGTATGAGAAAAATTCCCTAGAAGAATTCGGACGAACCACGTCTTTTAATCGGTCTACCTTTGACCCACCAAAATCGCTCCTGGAACATAGTCATCGGATAACCGGGTCACCTTCGGTCTACCGAAAATACTACTTCTCGGTTGACTGTTTCCAATCGGTTAACCGAACCCGATTGCCCAGGCACTCTGGGCAATCTCGGTCAACCAATTGCGCTTACCCGTTCCCTATTCGGTTCACCGATCCGAAGATTCCCCGGTCAACCGAACCATGAACGATTCACCATGTTTGACCCCGATTTTGCCTTTGTCAAATTTTGGATTTATTTCCAACAAAATTTGATCTTTTGGGGTTTTTAGCAAATTCATATCTTATGTAATATATTTATCCTATGTAATAATTACTTATTACACCCCATAATATATACACCTCATATGAATTTATTATGATTCTAATTATATTAATTCTCATAACATATTGATTTTAATTAATTCACCACATGTGTCCCATTTTCACAAGAAACCCGACACATCATATGAACTTAAAATCGAACATCTTGTTTCCCAGCTTTGTGGTGTGACCTATGGGAGGATCTAAGCCTAATTGACAGTGATATTAAACACTTAATATCTCAGACTATAAGCGGTATCTAGCTACACATTATAGTCACCCAATTAGCATAGATGTCTTTGTTCCACCTGAACTACAACACGATCCATTTAGTGATGTAAGTGCACCACTTGTGTCTGTCCCTTGCCTCATGATATTAAAAATATATACAAAGTAGAAATGTGTCATCTATGTATTATATTCATTTCTTGATCTCTTTAAGCTAATTATAACTATGTAACTTAACTCAAGTTACATTGTGCACATTATAATTTTGCTTTATCAAGGGGCCCACTAATATCATCACTCAATTAAGAGGGGCAATGATAATCGTTTGACTAGCTATCTTTTCCAGCACAAGTTATGTTCAACCAACTGTTACCGTTATCACTACACTCATTGGTAGCTTTTGATAATAATCAAATTAAGCATTTCTTGAGTGAAAAGATATAAGTCTCATATCTTAGGATCCAAGACACAGTAAGACATTAATGACACGAAACACAATTCCACAATGTCTTACTTGTTAGGTCTATTCAATATATAAAAGTAATCTTTTTCTCTTTTATATACTCGTGTCGTCAATTATTTGTAGAGCTACAACAATCGATGACCAACACAACAATCTTATCTCGGTAATTAATGTTCCATGTTAATTACCATGATTGTCAAATATCTTTTGATTTATGTAAACCATTATCTTTTAGAGCTCTACGGTTAAGGACTAAGCGCCTCTTCCTTAACACTTCCAAAAGACGAATACTAGAATCAAGGAACAAAATGTTTGTACATTCAATTCATAATAATTGACATATAAAAGTAAAACTTTTAGAACACATTCCTTTCAAGTATGAGTTGGAGCCGTAGGAGGAGGCGAGACAACAGTATGGTGGAGGACGGGGGCGACATGGTAGTTCTTCTTCAGCTGAGTGGGTCATTCGGAAGGGTCGAGGTAGTCGGTTTGTGATCGGTGATTCGAGTTCGTGCACTACAAACGCCCGAGCTCGGAAGAAGAAGAAGAAGAAGAGGGTTGAGGGCGATTCTTGGATCATGACTCGTGTGATGCCCGGTGGTCCTTTAGATGGTAGCGTCATTCCGAGTTTCGGAGGCCACATCGGAAGGTTCTGAAGTGTCATAATCGGCACAGAGCCTGTACTACACTGCAGGCTTGGTGTTCAGTGGTGAGTGATGATATGACAATGACCATTACTGATAGCGGATTGGGTCACTTGCCTTACAACATGTTCTCCTGCCTTGACATGTAATTTGTAATGTTTATTTTGTTTTTATTGTTAATGTACGCTAATTTTTATGTTACATACAGTGGATGAGTATGACAATACGGGTTACGCAGTCGTTCTTGCGATACAGAGACCAGATGCCGAACGAGGAGATGAGAGCTTCATGTACAGATTTGAATGACCTCGTTGAGGCGTCGCACAGTCAGTTGGGCATTTCGAACAAGGATTCGGATGATGAGTTGTAGTTGGCTTGCATATTATTTATTTTATTATATGTTGAACTATTACTACATTTGTTGGTATTTGCTTATCATGTACTCTTATTATTTATTTTTGACGAACATATCTTCTCCCTATTTGTTTATCTATCGTATTTTTAGTACTTATTTCTCAGAAGCATAGACCTGTTTGGTATATGTAACGTAAATTAAACTTAAAATCTGATAAAAAACAACACGATATAAGTACAAATACACGATATAATCTTCGATATATTATACATTACAAATGCATTACAAATTACAATCAAAATGTACTACGTAACCGGTCCCAATACGCTCTCGTACTTTCGTACTCTTCCTCCCATCCAACAACACTCTCATCTCGCATTTGAAACCACAGGGTCGCTATAGGAGGTACTGAGAATCCCTAAGCTAATTCTAAGCTAATGAAATGTTTGTAACTTCCTAAATGAGCAATGACCAAATCTCTGCATGGCTTCGTCATGCTAGACGGACTCTCCCAAGGTAGCACTATAAGACACGGGTACAACGAACCATCCGTTCCCACTGAGAAATACATCACTGCACACTTGTAAAAATTGGCAATCGAAAACAAGTCGCCCCAAACATTCATATAGTGATCCTCGCCACAAGGTCACCTGCCCTAATTAATTCACTGATGAGCTTGTACTATACCATCAAATAAACGTGCTCATAAATGGGATAGACACCTATCTCATTAGAAATCGCACGATGTGCGTACAACCAATTGTCTTGACCACCATGAAAGACATCGGCAATACATTGAAATCCACAGTTGCCATCAGCACGTACGTCATTCCACTTCTCTAGAAATGGTAAAATGATTCCTGGCAGTCTATCAACATTTGGGAAGTTATTGACGTCAATCCGTCCGGACACTATAAGATGGAAAAATCGCAAAGTTATTTATATTAATAACAACAAACAACTAAGTAATAATAGTAACAACAAACATATCGTCATACCAGATCCTGCACGCATGGTTACAGACGATCGAGACGAATTAGAAGACCGACCACGACCATTGCTCCCACTACTAGAAGACCGACCACGACCTCGCTCAGCATACTCAAAGGCACTCGGGTCTAGACGTGTCGACTTACCCATTCGTCGACCTCGTACCCTAGTATTTTCTACGGGTTCTTGATAGTTCAACTGATCGGGGGGTAACTGTGCGTATAAAATATGAGAGACACTACGAATTATTGCAAGGTTGCTCCCCGAAATCTCATCAACAAGCTTCCAAAAATGCCCGACGTCTTGTGTTGACTGATACACAAACTCTGACAACTAGACTCCTTCTCCAATGACAAATGTTTTCCAGAATGGATGAATCTTCTCTAAATAAATTCCATCACTTGACTCAATAAAATCGTGCATTGTACAGACACAAGGAATCTCATGTGATGTCAGAAAAGTGCACCCGCAACGATATTCAACTTGATTGTTTAAGTCCTGCATTCTCTTCAACTCCTGACTCAATAATGACAAGTAATGATGCGAAACTCGACCATTTATATGCTGATACAAAGCACCTTTATAATTAGTCAAATTTCAACGTCTCGACTCCTCAAGAAAGTTCTGAATATTCGTCAGCTGCATTTCAATAGTTGCGTTCACGTGGTCGAAAAGAGTGTCTAGAGCTGCAGTCGATGTAGTGATCCACTCTTTCAGAGCCGGATGAGCGCTTTCAACCCTACAGTTTGTAATGTTGCCAAAATGAAGGACTTTGTTCGTCCAATTCAACACAAACTTTTCTTTATGCACTAGCCACGTGTCTTCCAGATACTCCGTGATAGCTGGGCAAAGCAGATCTCACAACTTCTCCAATACCCACCGGTAACTAGACTCGGTCTCATCTTCATAATTGCATAGCCGACGAGGAAGTTCATGTTTGTTGGAGTCACCCCAACCATCTCGAACAAAGACATCTTGTACTTGTTCGTTTTGTATGTCCAATCCATGCAGATTACGAAAGGGTATGTGTGCAACAACTGAACTGACGTCGGATGTGCCAAAAATGCGTGAGTGATGACATTAGTTTCTTCATCTGCCATAATCCAATGTAAGTACTGATACTGCACCGCCTGATTCAGAAACTGCTGTGCTGGATTCCTGTCTTTAGATTTCGTCATTCTCATGTACTCTCTGACGTTATAAATGTGTCTCTGATTGGGATTATCATATGGGAATTTCTCCTTTACTGCAAACAAGATATTACGTGGTCTCGCGTGTGCCTCAGTTATATCACGAACAATTTTCTTAGCCCCAAAACTAAGACCGTTGATCTGTCGGTGACCCTCTGGATAAACTGCAAGTTTGTGGTTGTGCTACCCATGAGTACTATTAGAAACTACGAGCCATCCATCACGATCTTGTCGCTCGACTACCTTTATCAAAAAATGACAACTGCAACCCTTTCTTTTCGTGTTCTTCCGTAGTGCAATATTCATATCACGAGAACTCATTTCATTTCTGCGATCGCATCTCAGATAACAATCCATCCGATTATCTGCTTTTGATTTGTAGGATGATATTACCAAAAAAAATCCTCTTCCAATAGTAACTTGTTTCGCCCATTTACACGCGTCCTCGATTGTTGGAAATGCTTGTTTACTATCAAAACGATCACTGTAATCTACTCCATCACCATCAAAATCTTGCAACGAAACCTGAAATAATTTAAAATAACACAACATAAATAAATTTAAAATAAAAAATAAATAAATTGGGCGTCTGACTGGGACACCCCCTCCTTGGGCACGACGGCTAGAGAGGCGCTTGACCCATATATGGGGTGTCTGGCTGGGACGCCTCCTCCAAGGAGAAGGTGTCCCAGCCAGATGCCCGTGACGGAAAAAAAATTCCCCTGAATTACCTCACCAGATCCAGGCGCTTCCCCAGACATTTTCGTGGTGTTGGTACTGGGAATGTGAGGAAAGTTTAGGCAAAAACCTTGTTTTAAGACACGGGACGAAATAGGTATTAAATGAATTGTGAAGGGCAAAATTGTAATTGTTGGGGCGATTTAACTAGTTTTCCGGAGACGAATAGTAGTTCCCAAATTTATTTGCTAGAATTTGAATAGGAAACAAGGAAGCAAACAAAAGAGAGAGCATGGTTTGGGATGAATGAAAGGTGATAAACATGTGGTGTCTTGAAGCGTTTGAATATTTGAGTCGTTGGGAAAAAGAGGATTATAATCGTTAAGATGATTTGTGTATAGTGAAAGTTGATAATATAATATATTGTACAAGTTAAAGTTGAGAAAATAATTTCTGCAAAAGTTAACGTTAAGATTATAATCTCTGTAAAAGTTAACGTTAGAATATAATCTCTGAAAATGTGAAAGTTGAGAATATAATCTTTACAAAAGTTAAAGTTGAGAATAATATCTAGAAAGGTGAAAGTTGAGAATATAATCTCTGGAAAAGTGAAAGGTGAGGGGTGTAAACGAGTCGAGTCGAGCAAAATTTCGTGCCAAAAGTATTATATTATGTTATTAGCAAATACAAAAAAATAATTATAAATGGAGCAATAAAAAAATTAAGTTGAGCCATCGAGCCGAGTCTAAATTTTTTCGAGTTGGAGTAGCTCGTTTACCGAACCAAGTCGAAAGTTTTTTTTTGTTTTTCATCGAGATCCTTTATTTTCAAGTTAAACCATAGTCGAGCTATCGAGTCGAGCCAAAGTTTACAGCCGCAGGTGAGACCATAAAAACATGATTATAATAAACAAAAACACGATACGTATTAAATTATCAAATACAATACAATACATAAAAAACTACTACGGGTTTAAAATACTTAATAAAAGGAGCCTACAATACATTAAAAACTACTACGGGCTTATAATACTTAATAAATTGAGCCTACAATACATTAAAAACTACAATGAGCTTACAATACATATGAAATGAGTCTACAATACATTAAAAATTACAATGAGCTTATGATACGTTAATACATTTCAGTAATTATTTTTCCCAATGACAAAAAAGGAGTAAAACGGAATTCATACAGTAAAAAGGGCAATAGCAAGCATGTAACGTCCCAATTCTGAACGGGGTCAACGTGGAAGTCAAAATTAGAGTTGCCTTGGAAAAGTGAACATCACGCGAAAACGATAAACAATAAAGGAGCAAATAAAGAATAATTGGAGCTCCACAACAATTTGGATAAAATAAATAAGATAATTCAAAAGATTAATTTGATAACAGACAGTGAGTGAAGTTCACAAGAAAATGACATATGACTCGATAGTGTAAAAGCTCAAATAATAGTAACATAGACCAATTCGGTTTCCAGAGCACATATCCCCCAAGGTTATCCACCACAGGCAAACCTACTTGGTAGTACTTGCAAAACAATCAACATACAACGAATGAGTTTTCAAAAAGAAAACCTTGTATGCCTTCAGGCGGCAAAAACCAATTCCAACGTAGTCGGTGGAACCAAATATAAATACAGTTAATCACGAAGAAGATAACCCAATAAATATTAATCGCAATATCAATTTATCATTTCATTCAGTCGATACAGTCAATACAATACGAATAGTCCCAATAACAATTAAATATCAACATTATCATTTGTTAGTTCAATCGGTCAATACAATCATAATAGTACGGGAATCCGATGGATCTCCCACCACAGGCAAATGTGATTTTCCGAATGGTGCATGACCCATCCTCACTCCAGTACATCAATCATTACAATAAACATTATAAAATAAGTTCAATTAATTACATGACGATCGCATACACCAATCTGTATCACGATAGGAATCATATCTGATTCTGTGGACTTATTGTTGCCACACGTCTCCTGAGAGACCACCACCTCAATGGGCCAGTATTGCTCATAAGAGTCAGTAGTGTCAATACATTCAATTTATTAATATTTAATATCGTTCTTTCCAATTTAACTAAGGGTGCAGATATGGGTGTAAACGAGTCGAGTCGAGCGAAATTTCGAGCAATAAGTATTATCTTATGTTATTAACAAATACAAAAAAATATATGAATGAAGCAATAAAAAATTAGAGCGAGCTATCAAGTTGAGCATCAAATTTTTTCGAGGTTGAGCGGCTCGTTTACCGAACCAAGTTTGAAGATTTTTTGGTTTTTCATCAAGATCTTTCATTTTCAACTTAAACTAGAGTCGAGCGTTTTTCGAGTCGAGTTCGAGTCGAGCTATCGAGCCGAACCAAAGTTGACAGCCCTAGGTGCAGATAGAAATTCACAGTGCAAACACAATTGTCCAAACCTAAAACTTATAACAATAATATATGAATCCAGGGTAAAAAAATGCAATCATACCATTTAATTAAAATGTACAATAACTAAGGGAATAAAATGCAATTATGCCATAACGACAATATTTCTCAATACTCAAAAGTCCAAGTGGAAAAGGGTTTTGTAAAATAATAAACTTAATATGCAAAAAACCCAAAACAAACTCATCTCTACCAATACACTAAACGTGTGGGCTAAAATGTAAAAATGCCACCTAAAGCAAAACCAAAACCAAACTAGGGTTTTGCTTGGGTGCACTTGTAAAAGGTCTTGCTCCCGTGTAGTTTTATATTGTTCCCAAAACTTGTATACAAGACTATTTGCTTTGGTTCACTTTCCTTTTCCGTGGGACCCACATTAACATTGTTTCTGTCAATAGATCTAATGTGTCGTTCCAGAAACCGTTTGCTATTTTGTAATTAACGAAAGCAAACAAGATTAAGTTGCTAATGACACACTTAGCTTGATTATCAGTGTTTCTAATGAATAATATTATATGACTGGAGACAAAAATCCATAAATTTCTTCCTCTCCCCAAATTGGTCGTCGTAGTCTCCCACACAGGCTGTCGCTCGCGCAACGTAAGTTCGTCTCGCCGTCAGAGTCACGGACTACCGCTCACGCAACCCAAGTCCCCTACGTCGTCGGAGTCTCCCACACGGGTTGCCGCTCGTGCAACCCAGTCCCCTACGCCGTCCAACTGATCGATTCCTTGTTCCCAAGTCGTCGCCTCTTCCCCATGTCTCGTCCTCCAAGCCAGCGCATTGTTCATACAATGCACACTCGTAGTTGGGTGGCCGGGCGGAGGTTAAGTCAATTCTTTGCTCCGGAGAAGTAAACTTGAATTGAGGTTAAGTTAATTCTTTGCTCCGGAGAAGTAAACTTAGTTCAGACAGTCACACAATTGTTTTTGTCTGTGTTGAATCACACATTCTTACAACTTACATTCTTGGCGTGTGAAATGATTCGTTTGATTGTAGTTTCTGTTGCTTTTGTTTTTTTACCCATCAGTTCCCTTTTCTGTTGTTGATTCTGAAATCATGTTTTGTCCAATCTTGAGAATCAGGAATTTGAACCAAGAACCAACATCCTTTGTTTAAAATCCATATTTTTTCGTCACATGTGATACATGTTTACACTAAGTGTTGTCTTCATATGTGGTTCTAAATGCTGTCTTCATATGTGGTTGTAAATGTTGTTGACTTCTGAATTTTTTCTCCATCTTTTTGTGGTTTAAATCACACAATATGTATTGTTACAATTTCATTAAGAACCATGACACACTCTAGAAGTTTAATAACAGGAAAATTCAGCCAGGTTCATAAAGACTATACAATGACTTCTGGTCCTCTAGCATTTGAGTCTCTCATATGTTTGTAGCATATGAACTACCACTCCCCCTCTGTTTTTAGCATTTGAATCATCCTTGACTTTATAAACTTTCTTCCTGATAATATTTTGGAAAGTATTTGGCTGAGGTTCGAAACAATTGCTAACTCAGCAATTTTTTTGAGAAGCATAGACAATACAACTACATGTTATCATATTTATGCAGATGTGATGTGGTGTAATGTAGAAAATTCATGTATCAACGTATGCGAATCTTATCTTTAAATGTTTGGATAACAATTGTTTTTCTTTGACTAGGGATGTTTGGATCATGAATATTCAACTAAAGCTGCACATTGGAGGAAAATGGGTGATGAGAAGGGGACGCAGGCGTGTTGTGGATTTCAGAAGTATAGGGGATGATTTTGATCGAGGACCTGAATTTTAGTGATCTTAAGAGGTGGACTGAAAAGTTTCTCGAAGTTGGTGTGAACCAAGCATTGCAAATTGATTATCTGGTTCATCATCCAAAGATAAAAGAGTACCAAATATTTTATTTAGATGTCGATGTAGAGGTAGCTCTGAAACACACAAATCCGAAGATGGAGTTGCCCAAACTTTTTTGTTGTTGGTTTATTTTATGCACGTCTCTATGTATGACTCTATTTACGGTACATTTATTTTCCTAAGTATGTTTGTAGTTAAATCAGACTCGTTTAGCAGTTAAGCCTACTATATTATGTACTGATTTATTTAATTCAGTCATTATAGCTAAGAATCTTTTAGTTGTTATTTGCAGCTAATTCAATTGGATTAATTGGGATTTATTGGATTTGGTTCTTCTTAATTCAGTTTGTGTATCCTCTTTCAGTTCTTGCAGCTAATTCAAATTTTATTGATTTCTTTGGTTATTGTATGTAGTTTTTGTTATGTGTGGATGTGCTTCAATGGTTCAAATGTAGTTTTAGTGATTTTTTTTGGATTCAATTCTTGCGGCTTAGTTGAGTTCCTTCTTAATTCAGTTTAGGTTCAGTTCTTGTCAATTTAAAATGTTGATTTATTTGGTTCAGTTGTTGCAGCACAGTTCGATACTTGTTTAACTTAGTTCATGTTCATTTTATACTTGATTTAGTGTGATATATTTGGTTATGTTCAGTTCTAGTCAATTTAATTTGTTAACTTATTTGTCTAAGTTCTGGCAGGATAATTCGGTACTGTTATAATTTATTTCATGTTCAATTTAGAATGTCATTCAACTTGTTTTTTGTTATGTAATATGATATAATATGTCATTTAACTTGTTTTGATTTGCTTCACACACAATCCACCATAGATCGTTATCTTGCCGACCACCAATCCACCATAGATTTAAGATGTTCACGTGGTACCGTAGAATTTTCCTATATTACACCACTTGACGATACAATGACAGTGATGAATTGGGAAGCAATGGTTATCATGATCCATACATACAAACAAACTTGAGATTATCACGATAACATCCATACATACAAACTACTAGCAATAGGTAACAAGAACCAAGCAGAGATGGTGCAACAAGATAGAAATATGCAACTTGAGATACAAATATGGATACAAGCATGATTCAAATGTGGTTGGCGAGAACAAATGTGAGGGGAAATGTGCTTAGCACCCTTGTTAGGCTCATGAAGTCCCCCAGGAATGGAAGTAGAGTAACTACCAATGTGGTTGTTGTCAAGTATCCTCCTCTAACTAAAACTCGAAATGTGAGATTGTAGTGGGAAAATGCATCTCCTTTGCCTCTTCCATATCTTGTATCGAGATATTCATACATCGGGCTTGTGAATATCTACATGAGATCAAAACATGTTCGTGTTAAATAAGAAAAGTAACAAACTAAAGGAAATCAAGATATACTCTTAGTACCAACTGGTCCTCTTAGCACAAGTTGATGATAACTAAGAAAGAATGCTAGCTTCAAAAGTTCATCGACAAACCAAAACACCATTTTGTCAAACACCTAATATGCAACACTTAAAAACCCATAAAAAACAATTGAAGCAACAAATATCTCTAGTAGCATGTCATGAGATTCATGGAGGTATAACATCCCCCTCAGGTTCATGCATCGTCAAACACCTAAATGAAACACTAACATGCTCTGGACTCTAAGAAAACCAACAAACATTTCGTCAAACACCTAACATGCAACACTAAAAACCAAATAAAAAGAAATTTGAAGTTGCAAAGATCTCTAGCAGTTGCAATAGCAAGATCACCTCTTTTAAATCAAAATTTTATTACATTTTCCCTCGAACAAAATGCTGAGATGGGGGGAGTTGAGTGGTTGGTGCAGTCCGACAGTCGAAAGGGTGGTCGTCGGCGAGATCATTGAGGAGATCTCTAACGCCAACTACAGAGTGCACCTAATTTCTGGAGGACATCGACTAGAGGAGGTGAGGGAGTCGAGCATGATGAGAAGAGGTGTCTAAGAAGAGGGGGATTTGGGTGAATAGATTATCTCATTCCATTAAAGTAAACCAAATGGCAGTTAACGATTGTTAAGGGGAAGTGCACCAGAGCAAATAACCTTGTATGCAAGTGTTTGGGAGCAATATAAAACTACACGGGAGCAAAGGTCCAATAAAGAGCTTGTGCAAGTGCACCCAAGCAAAAACCCCAAACCTAACGCCGTCGTCACCCCTCTCTTCCTTCTTCTTCGATCTAGTGTCAGTGCCGACCTCCTCGGGCGCTCGACCCAGACCGACGCGGTGACCTCCTCCTCGTGCGCTCCTCGACAACGGTGACCACCAGAGCTCCTTAACAGTGACGCCCTCCATGCGGTCTCCAGGCATGATGAGCTCCAATGATGACGACTCTCCATGCTCCATGCCTCTCCTCCTCACGCAACCACGTCCAACGGCCGTGTGGTTTAGCCTAGTCCCTGACCGGTCAACCTTCACACTCCACAGTGACGCAACTAAGATGCTGGCGTCGATCCATACGTCAACCTCCTACCTCACGATGAGGTAGGTTGAGGGTGAGCAGACAACTCGACCCTCGACACAACCAACTATGGAGAACGTTCGAGCATATACCAAAGATATACCTCCCATGAGCATGCGATGATCTGCTCCGACTTCGCTCCTCCAACCTCCAGTCACATCCACCTTGCTCCGTCGTCGTCGTCGATCCGAACTTATTAGGGTAAAAAATGGTTTTGTTTTCTCTACCAATCATTTAAATGGAAACACTACCCATCAAAAAGGAAACTCAAAATTGACAATCAATTTCCCAATTAAATCCGACTTTATTGAGTTTTCAATTTATTTCCAATTTAATAAATTTGTTTCCTGACAAAGCATGTTTTGAAGTAGAGCAACAAGAATTATGAAGGATAAGCCTATGCAGCAGAGAATGTTGAAGGAACTCCTGCTATCACCCCTAAGCATATCTCCACTTTTTGGCATTTCATTCCCTTAAACCATGAACTTCAATCTATCTCAGTTGTGATGGCAATCGAAGCCTTTGAACCTTGTATTTTTTTGAGAGTTGTGGTTCCACAACCCTGTCTATTAATGCTAAGCAAACTATTTTCCAAAAAAAACTCTCAAGCGTGACTTAGGGACTAGACTAGGTTTTTGTTCACGAGTCAACCAGTAGATTTTGGTTCAATCTTGTATTTATCTGTACTTTGTTTTATTTCCATATTATTTTGTAGTCTAGTCACACATTTAGGTTGAACCACCAATATCCACTTTAAAAAATGACATGAAAGATTTTGGTCTCAAGTTCTTTTATGAATTCTTGTTCGAAGCAAAATCATCAAGAATGTTCCAATGTTTCTTGTGTTTTTTACCATTTCTTCCCAAATCAATCTTAGTTTGACTCTGTCTTTAACAAAAAAAATTAAATGATTGATGAAACTATCAGATTAAAGATAGGAAAACTCCAAACCATAAATAATTAAAAGTATCAAGGGGAAAATTATAACCTCGTGTAGCAGATTCCTTATGAGATATCCAACTAGACCTGTCTATCGTGTGGAGTACATGTATTATCGTGTCACGTATGGTCTTATATTAATAAGTTCTAGGTATACACGAATACGACATGATAAGAATTCGTCTACACGGACTTGGACACGAACATGACTCGATAATTCGTGTATACACGACACGATATGTACACGATTCCTAACATGTCGTGTTACATGATACACAATAAGACACGAATAGACACGAAAGTACATGTATACACAATATACTGGCTAAGTACTTGTGTATACGATAAGTACATGATTACACGCAGTACACTAAATCCTAGACTTCCTTTTAAAAAAATTGAATAAATCTACCAAATAAAGCACATAATACTAGTTTCTTCAAGTTCAACACTTCAAATAAATAGTTTCACAATAAAGAAAATACAATGGTCTAATACATGCAAAGTAGCAAGC
The DNA here is from genome assembly GCA_963682175.1 of Triglochin maritima. Classification (NCBI taxonomy): domain Eukaryota; kingdom Viridiplantae; phylum Streptophyta; class Magnoliopsida; order Alismatales; family Juncaginaceae; genus Triglochin; species Triglochin maritima. Next base: position 21,189,035 of record OY821779.1, read on the forward strand.
ACTTAATCCCAAAGACACATAACACTTAACCTCTCCAACTCCTTCCAACCTTGTTTGTCCATGTCTTGCATAAATAGCTCCACAGGTTCATTCTCTAACCTCTACTTTTTCCCTGCATTACTTAATGAAGGATCTAACAATATAAACAAGACATGAGCATCGATGTTATTACATTTTCAACTTTCAACTCAACAATTGAAAATGGCTTTAAAAAAATACCACCAATGGGTCATGATGTAGGAGTGGTAGTGCTAGCTGAACCTTGTAATAAACTAGATTTTTTTTGCCCCTTCTCATTCATTGTGAGTCCTACAATGTCCTCTCTAAGGTCTTCTAGTGATGGCCCTATGGTATAGGTGCTCTAACATTTCCTACAAGTTGAACGAGCACTTACTTAAACTGTTAATTTGTTAGTATATTATTGAATAAGATGTATGTATCTAATTTAACGTCTCATTGGATGCCCAATCTCTTGAATAAAGTAAACTCTCAATAGATTCATATGACAAAGAGCTTTGTTCTTCATCTAAGACTTTTCCTGTAATGCTAAAAATATATTCGGAAGCAACTGTAGATACAGGAATGGAGAAAATTGTTGGCTTTATGGCCATTTAATCTTAATTTTGATGATTAACAAACTAATAATATGCATAACTTCAATTAGAACATCACACACATCATATTGTCAAATTGCATAGATATTGTGTATTCCTAACAATGTAGGTGATCAAACCAAGGGACTAATCAACCTCAAGATCAAGGCTCAAGACTTGTAATCAAAGCTCAAGGACTTCATATGTAATTTTCCATTTATTTGAGTTATAGGATCAAATGTACACTTGATGCACAAAGGATAAACCCGTCTATCTCGGTCGACCGTTGCCTTGTCGGTCTACCGAATCTGTTCCCAACAGATGACCGAGTGTCTCTCGGTGAACCGTTTCCTATAAGTCAGTAACCACTTGATCTCCTGGAATCCTTGTTTCGGTGTACCGAACCTTACCCGGTCAACCGTCTCCTTAGAGTCAGTAAATACTTGATCTCCTGGAAACCTTGTTTCGGTGTACCGAACATTACCCGGTCAACTGTTTCCCTATCCCCAGTAGCTTCGAAATTTCTCTGGACATCTATATTCGGTATACCGACGGGAGATCGGTCATCCGAACATCACTTGTGTCTTTTGGCCTAAACGACTTCATCTTATTGGCCCACGTGGCACATACTAACTCCAACAGACTTATATTTTGTCGTTTAGCCACAACCTTTGAAACATCCATACCGGTCTACCGATAACTCTTTGGATTACCAAAGTCTTGTTCTCAATCAAAACATAACGGCTATTTTTCCACGTAATATTTCGACCGTTATCGATAAACCAATTTCCCACTCAATGTCAGCCGAAAACTCGCACATGTATCGGTCAACCTAACATGACACGGTCTACCAAACATGATCACCAAGTCACACATTATTCTTTACTGTCCATTTTGAACGGTGCACCGAAGTGTTCTCGGTCAACAAAAGTTAATTAGCCGATATTAGGAAAAAGTTACTAGAAGGTTGTGAACGGTTATCCAACCTATAAGCGGTCAACCGCGTGCTTAATTTAGACCATTTCTTCGAACTACCGTTTGTATAACGGTCGACCGAATATGTCTCGATTTCTGCCCGAGCTTAAGTCACATCTTGTTTTCTATTGGTCCAATTCTCACCAACTTACCATAACGACTCTATTTGTTTTGAAGGCTATATAAGCTTCACTTAAGAGACACATTCACTACCACATTTGCCAAAAATCAATCCTACTCTTGTGCTCTCAATCTTCAAGCCTTCAAAGCTCCACCAACTCTCATACTTCTACTAAATTCACTCCAAACTTAATTCAAATCCTTGAGTGCATTCAAGTTAGAGTTCAACAACCACAATCAATTTCCATTGTGTTGTAAAGCTTCGAGGAAGCACCCTCTCGGGTTGTGAGAGGAGATCCGAGCAAGGCGAGGGTGTTCGCAAGACTCCGATTGTAAGAGGGTTTATCTTCGACCCGGAACGAAGATAATAGTGAATTCTCAAGTAGGGATCAGAGGATTGATCGGAACTTGAGGAGAGGATTAGATCACGGTGGTGTGATCGAACCTCTATAAATCTCCGGAGTCATCTTGTGGTTTGCATTCTTTTTTTATTGTAATTGTACAATTGTTTAAGAAAATTAGAAGATAATCTATTCACCCCTCTAGATTAGTGACCGATCAACTTACATTTGGTATCAGAGCATATGTTACTCATCTAATCCATTTAGCCATGGGGAGTAACACTAATCAACTTAGAGAAGGATTATCTACCACTAGACCCCCTTTGCTTACCAGAAATTATTATGCACATTGGATGAATAGAATGAGAATCTACATCCAATCAATTTCCATAAAAATGTGGATATTCCTTGGTAGTAAATATGTTCCACCCACTAGTGAACAATTAGCAACATTAACTGATGGTATAATTGCTAATGCCGAGATGAATGTAAAACTTATGAATATATTTGCTTGTGGAGTGGATACTCAAGAATATGGTAGGATTAACGGATGTGATACCGCTTATGAGATATGGAAATTACTTGAATCTCATCATGAAGGTGAAAGGAATGTGTTCTAAAAGTTTTACTTTTATATGTCAATTATTATGAATTGGATGTGCAAACATTTTGTTCCTTGATTATTGTATTCATCTTTTGGAAGTGTTAAGGAAGAGACGCTTGGTTCATAACCGCAGAACTCTAAAAGATAATAGTTTACATAAATCAAAAGTTATTCACAATCATGGTAATTAACATGGAACATTAATCACCGAGATAAGATTGTCGTGTTGGTCATCGATTGTTGTAGCTCTACAAATAATTGACGACACGAGTATATAAAAGAGGAAAAGATTACTTTTATATATTGAATAGACCTAACAAGTAAAACATTATGGAATTGTGTTTCGTGTCATTAATGTTTTACTGTGTCTTGGTTCCTAAGATATGAGACTTATGTCTTTTCACTCAAGAAGTGCTTAATTTGATTATTGTGAAAAGCTATCAATGAGTATAATGATAAATGCAATAGTTGGTTGAACATGACTTGTGCTGGAAAAGATAGCTAGTAAAATGATTATCGTTGCCCCACTTAATTGAGTGATGATATTAGTGGGCCTTTTGATAAAGCAAAATTATAATGTGCACAATGTAACTTGAGTTAAGTTACATAGTTATAATTAGCTTAAAGAGATCAAGAAATGAATATAATACAAAGGTGACACATTTCTACTTTGTATATATTCTTAATATCATGGGGCAAGGCACGAACACAAGTGGTGCACTTACATCACTAAATGGATCGTGTTTTAGTTCGAGTGGAACAAAGACATCTATGCTAATTGGGTAACTATAATGTGTAGCTAGATACCGTTTATAGTTTGAGATATTAATTGTTTAATATCGCTGCCAATTTAGCTTAGATCCTCTTATAGGTCACACCACAAAACTGGGAAACAAGAATCTTGATTTTGAGTTCATATGATGTGTCGGGTTTCATGTGAAAAAGGGACACATGTGGTGAACGAATTAAATCAATATGTCATGAGAATTGACATAATTAGAATCATAATAAATTCATATGAGGTGTGTATATTATGGGGTGTAATAATTTAATATTACATAAGATAATATATTACATAAGATATGAATTTGCTAAAAACCCCAAAAGATCAATTTTTGTTGGAAATAAATCCAAAATTTGACAAAGGCAAAATCGGGGTCAAACGCGGTGAACCGTTCAGGGTTCGGTCGACCGGGGAATTTTCGGGTCAGTTAACCGAATGGGGAACGTGTAAGCACAATTGGTTGACCGAAATTGTCTAGAGTGCCTGGACAATCGGCTTCGGTTAACCGAGTGTGAACGGTCAACCGAGAAAAAATATTTTTGGTAGACCGAAGAGAAGACGTGGTTCGTCCGAATTTTTCCAGAGAATTTTTCTCATGCGGATTCGGTCGACCGTCTATCTCACGGTGCACCGAACATGTGTTATAACTTAATGGTTAGGTTAACCGAGAAAATTTCTCGGTCGACCGAACTGTGCGATTTCTGCCTAAATTATTAAGAGATTAATTAGATCATGGGTTCGATTAATTTCAGATTTAATAAAACGTTTTTAGGGTGCTTATGTGGCAATTAGAGATTAATTTTAGGAGAGAATAAGCAAGAGATCATGACTAAAGAATAGTTCTTGATAAGGATGTTTTGGGAGCCTATAAAAGGACCCCCCATCCTACTTGTTTATGTTAATGCAAAAATTCTTTCTCTCATTAATCTCTCCCTTAATCACCACGAAAATCTCTTAGTAATTTTAAGTTTTGGAGATAGAAAATCTCAGGAGCTTAAAGAGGGGTTATTAGCTAGATTCTAAGCCTAATTAGAGATTGATTGGCTAGCTCATTTCTCTCTAATCTTGTTTAGAGTTTGGTGAACACTTGGAGGCGAATCGGCGGGCGATTCAATGGGCAACGCGACTCGAGATCTTCGAAAGGTTTTAGAGAACCTTGGGGTATGAGTCTCTCTTTGTGATTTATTTTAATATATGTAGGATTGCATGATATTAGAATAAACACAAAGTAATGTACAAAAAATTGTTGAAAGTATGAAATCGATCTTGTATGTTGTATTAAATTTTTTAAAATATATACATACATAGGGACATGAAATCCTACAGTGGTATCAGAGCATTTAGTTCATATTTTCAATGATTAGACAATATAATTAATTTTGGTTTACCATCTACAATCGAAACAATTCATGTTCTATGTATTTTTCGAGTTTTCCGATAGTTTTGTTGATTTAATTCTAATTGATTCTTTTGATAGTTTTAAATGTTTTGAAACACATCATGTGAATGTTAGAATTGAAATTTAGACTTATGTCTAATTTATGGAATTTTCGTTTTTAATTAAATGATTATTTTATATTGAATCGACAAAACGAAAAAGGCATATGTTTATCTCTCTTTAAATTTTTATTTTTGGAAATTAAATGTTTTGTGTTTTGAACTATGGATGCATAAAATTATTTTTAATGGATTTCAAATGGTTTTAGAATTGTTTGATTTAGATATGCATGATAAACTAAATCGAGTAATTTATAGTATATGTACATGCGTTGGTCGAGTTCTCTAATGCAGGGATATGTGAGTTTGTATGTTCTGATGAAGCCATGTGTTAATGAATGAATGAATGAATGTGTATGTTATTATTATTCAATTACAGTGTCTTATGTATATGTGAAAGCCAAATTTCTATTTCTATGTATATGCATGCATATGAGAGGATTTTTACATAGGACTTCCACTAGACAATTTTCAAAATTGGGAGATGCATGTTTATATTTTTGCAATATCAACATCCATGGTGCAAGAGGAAGATGCTGGAGAAGCACGAGGATCAAGGACGTGGGAACATATAAACTCACACAATGTGTGCTTGACATGTATGTGATTGTATGGATGAATGTTAGGATGTGTATAGATGATAAATATGCATGATCACCTAAATTCTAAAATCACATGTAAATGTTTAAATTTTCCAACCAAAAATTAAGAGTATTTTTCTTTCTTATTTCATCCACTAGCAGCCATCGATCGAGGGATATTCTGCTCGCCCTTAGCGGGAGATAGCTTCCTCCATCTTTGGAAATAGTGGGAGATATAAGGTTGTCTATTGTTGTGCCATGAATAGATGTACGAGGTGTGATTCACCCTTAGTGGACACCGAGTATATTTGTTTGTGAATACAATGGATAAACATATCTCGTATCAAATGAAATAAGTTTTCTTAACAAGACCCGGAGCCCTAGCTCGGTTTTGAGAAAGAGAGTTTTTCTTACGAGGATCGATCAAATTCCCTCTTAATTAAAACGACAAGAGTCATAAAAGTTTGAAAATGCAAATGTTGCGATATTTCGAAATGGTTATGATTAGAAAAATGTTTTCTTACCTTAATTTTATAATATATCTGATAACTCTTAGCTAGTTTATATTATAATTAATAAGATCTTGAATTGCTGCATTTATGGACAAATTTTTATTTACGGTATTAATTTTTAAAACATAAAATTGACATTAAATCCCGTATAATTTATTTTGTAGAAATGTCGAATATTCAACCTATTGTGCGATCTATAATTGAGAAACATCATTTGGCAAATGGTGGCTCTAACTTCATAAGCTGGCAACTCAAGCTCAATATCGTGTTGAAGTTTGAGAAACTATCTCATATTTTGGATGGTGAAATCCCAAAATTAAATGAGAAGGCAACCGATAGCGAGAGAGCCAAAAGCCAAGTGGGAAAACCAAGAGAACTAGGTTCACGGTCTAATTTAGCCTCCATGGGTGACTCGCTTCAAGCGAAATACTTGGATTCAAACCCAAGAAGACCATGGAAGCTTTAACAAAAATGTTCATGGATAGTGCTAGAAAAGAGCGCTATAAGCCCACCATCGCACTCACAAGGTGCCACATGGCGGAGGGAACATCGGTATCCATTCATTTTCTCACGATGCAAGGATACCTTGAGAAGTTGTCGAAGCTCTCTTCCCCGATGCCCGATGACATTACGGAAGATTTGATTCTTGGCTCTCTAGCCCCATCCTACAAGGACTTCATTATGCACTATCATGTGCGTGAGAAAGGGGTGAGTCTTGAGGAACTTCACAACGCTCTCAAAATGGCTGAAGTTGACATGGGAAGGGTCGGGACAAGCACGTCCTAGCCGTCCATGAGAGGAGCAAGAAGATCACCAAAGGTAAAGGCAAATTCACCAAAAACACGTCAATCAAGAGCAAGGGAGTAGGAGGTGCTCGTGTGAGTGCCTCGAGGGGGAATTCTTCGAAATCTCCGACTCCCAACACAGAGTGCTTTCACTGCGGTGAAAAGGGACACATCCGGCAAAATTTCCCCAAGTACAAGGAAGACCTTGACAATGGAGTGATAGAACGTAAGCGCCCCCAAAAGACCAAAGGTATATTTGTTATTGAGATAAATTTAGCCACCTCTATCTATGATTGGGTAACTGCTACCGGATCTTGTGCTCACATAATTTCTAATGTGCAGCTACTAAAGGATAGGAAGGAACTCGTGAAGAACGAGATGATTTTGAAGGTCGGAAATGGTGCGAGCTTTTCTACGATTGCACAAGATTCTGTGGAGCTTCAATTATCTAGTGGTTTAAATTTATGTTTAAAGAATGTTTATTATGTGCCTTTGATTAGCAAGAATATTATTTCTGTATCATGTTTGGATATTGATAATTTTAATATAAATATTTCAAATTCTTGCTTGTCTATATCGAAGAATGGTATTTTCTATGCAAATGCATTAGTGAGGAATGATCTCTATTTGCTTGAATTGAATAATAAACAAATCTCAAACATCAATAACAAAAAGCTTAAAACTACTCACGTGAATGATACACTCTTGTGGCACTATCGTCTTGGTCACATAAATGAAAAATGTATCAAGAAATTGCAAGAAGCTAACCTTCTTGGTCAACTTGATTTTAAATCATTGCAGACGTGCGAACCTTGCCTAATGGGAAAAATGACCAAGAGGACTTTCAAGAAGAAAGGACCGAGAGCGAATGACTTGTTGGATTTGATACATTCCGATGTATGTGGTCCGATGAGTACTAGTGCAAGAGACGGTTTTAAGTACTTCAATACGTTCACGGATGACTATAGTCCTATTTGTTATGGATGTGATAAGGTTGGACATATAAAGAAAGATTGTCCCTTAATCCAATCCAAGGAAAGAAAAGAGAAAAATAGAAGAGAGAATGAAGAAAAAGAAAGGAGAATCAAAAGAAGAGAGAAGAAGTATAAGGAGAAGAAAAAGGCCCTCATGGCAACTTGGGATGGATCATCCGACTCGTCCTCCAGTTCCTCAAGTGAGTCAGAAAATGAAGAAGCTCATCTATGTCTCTACACTCAAGAAGAAGTCGATGGAGAATTAGATAGTGCATCTTCATCGAGCAAGCAAGACGAACCCAACACTTGCAATGTCGCCAAAGATGGAGAAAAAGAGGTAATCTCAACTCATGAATCAAACTCATATGATGAATTATTTGATGCCTTTCATGAATTGCTTGAAAAATATGACATATTAAGGCATAAAAGTAAATTATCTAGGAAAGCTAATCATGATCTACCTTGTATAAATGAATCATTGTCAAATGAATTGATAAGCTTGTGTTGGAAAATAAAAGCTTAAAAGAACTCAATGTGGAATCTCATGCTAAAGAAATACATGATCTTAGAGAATGCAATAAGCAATTGAGAATTGATCTTGAGAAATTCACCAAAGGAAAGAAGATGCTAGACATGTTACTTGGTAGTCAAATTCAATCATTAGAAAAGCATGGTTTAGGATACATGAATGAAAAGAAAAACTCTAAGAGTTATTTTGTGCATGCTTTAAATGGTGTAGTGAAAAAAAATTCTTCAAATGTTTGGGTACCTAGAACCAAACAAGTTTGGGTACGTAAAGCTAACCCCAAAGACCCAAACAAATATTGGTACCAAAATTATCTTCTTCTTCTTTGAATGTAGGTGAAAAAGAAGGGGAAGTGGATCGTAGATAGCGGATGTTCGAGGCACATGACGGGAGACCACTCTATGTTCAAAACATTGAAATCAAAGAAAGGTGGAACCGTCACATTTGGGGATAATTCTAAAGGTCACATTATTTGCATCGGCGATGTTGGTAGTGATTCTACTACTCAAATACAAAATGTGCTTCTTGTGTATGGTTTAAAACATAATTTGCTTAGTGTTAGCCAATTAACCGATAAAGAATTCTTAGTTGTCTTTGATCAACATATTGTTTACATTATTTCTAAAGCTAGTTGGAAAACCACTTTTAAAGGCTATAGATATTGAAATGTTTATGTTGTGCATGTCGATAGCATTGACTCGTTCTCTAAGGAAACATGCTTAATTGCTTCAAATGACGAATCTTAGATATGGCATAAGAGGTTAGGCCACATTAGTATGAGCCAACTTCATAAACTTGCTAAATTTGACTTGGTAAGAGGATTGCCCAAATTGGATTTCAAGAAAAATAAACTTTGCAATGCTTGTAAATTTGAAAAACAATTTAAAAGTTCTTTCAAGTCAATTAACATGGTTTCTACTTCAAAACCTTTGGAACTCTTGCATATGGATCTCTTTGGTCCATCTAGAACCTTTAGTCTAGGTGACAAGAGATATGCATTTGTCATCATTGACGATTTTACTCGATTTACTTGGGTTTTGTTTCTTGCAAATAAGAATGAAGCTTTTAAGCAATTTGAAAAATTTACCAAACGAATTCAAAGAGAAAAAGGGTCCTTGATTTTGAAAATTCGTAGTGATCATGGTGGTGAATTTGAAAATGAAGGTTTTGAGGAATTTTGTGATTCTAATGGTATTGAACATACTTTTTCTTTCCCAAGAACTCCTCAACAAAATGGGGTAGTTGAAAGGAAGAATAGAACTCTTCAAGAAATGTCAAAAACAATGCTTTGTGAAAATGATTTACCAAAGTATTTTTGGTGTGAAGCGGTTAACACGGCTTGTTACATTCTTAACCGTGTTTTGATTCGACCAAATTTAAACAAAACTCCCTTTGAACTTTGGTTTGGAAAACCCCCAAAAATTTCCTATTTCAAAGCTTTTGGTTCTAAATGTTTTGTTCTTAATACCAAAGATAATTTAGACAAATTTGATGCTAAATCCGATGAAGCCATATTTTAGGATATTCAAGTAGGAGTAAAGCATATCGAGTTTATAACAAGAGAACTAGTTGTGTAGAAGAATCCATGCATGTTCATTTTCAAGAAGAACCATATAAGGATAATTCTAACCTTAATGATGAACTTATTGACCATATTCGAAATATAACAACTCAAGAACAACCAAATGAAACATCTCAAGAAAAACAAGAGTTTCCAAAGGATTGGCAATATAAGAAGGATCATCCTAAGGATCTTGTAATTGGTGATGTATCAAAAGGAATTGTTACTAGGTCTAATGCTCTTGTTATATGTGACTCTTATGCATTTATATCTCAACTTGAACCTAAGAAAATAGAAGATGCATGTGATGATGAATTTTGGTTAATAGCTATGCATGAAGAGTTAAACCAATTCATTCGTAATGATGTTTGGGAGCTTGTTCTGAGACCTAAAGATCAAACGGTAATTGGCACCAAGTGGGTTTTTCGAAACAAACTTGATGAATCCGGGCAAGTGGTTAGAAACAAAGCTCGATTGGTCACTCAAGGTTACAACCAAGAAGAAGGCATCGACTTTGATGAAACCTATGCTTCAGTAGCTCGATTAGAAGCAATTAGAATGTTATTAGTGTATGCATCATACATGGATTTTAAACTCTTTCAAATGGATGTTAAAAGTGCATTTTTGAATGGTTTTATTATAGAAGAAGTTTATGTTAAACAACCACCCGGTTTTCTGAATGAAACATACCCGGATCATGTATTCAAGCTTAAGAAGGCTCTTTATGGGCTTAAGCAAGCTCCTAGAGCTTGGTATGAAAGGTTTGAAGACCTTTTTGCTTGAAAACGGATTCACCATGGGGAAAGTTGACACCACATTATTTACTATGACCAAAGATAAAGATTTATTAATCGTACAAATATACGTTGACGACATTATATTCGGTTCTACTAATGATTGTCTATGTCAAGAGTTTTCTAAGTCTATGCAAGGTGAACTTGAAATGAGCTTTATGGGTGAACTCAACTTCTTTCTTGGACTCCAAATCAAGCAAACCTCGGAGGGAAACTTCATCAGCCAAACCAAATACACAAAAGAATTACTCAAACGATTTGGATATGAAGAGCACAAACCTCATAATACTCCCATGAGCACAAGCTTGAAATTGGATAAAGATGAAGAAGGCAAAGACGTTGACATTAAAAAATATCGAGGTATGATTGGTTCACTTCTTTATTTAACCTCTAGTAGACCCGATATTATGTTTAGTGTTTGTCTTTGTTCTCGTTTTCAAACTTGTCCTAAAGAATCTCATATGCATGCATTGAAAAAGATTTTTCGATATTTGAAAACTACTTGTGATTTTGGATTGTTTTATCCCAAGAATCGATCTTTTGATCTCATTGCCTATAGTGATGTCGATTATGCCGGATGCAAATCCGATCGGAAAAGTACTAGTGGGACATGTCAATTCTTGGGAAAATCTTTAGTTTCTTGGTTTAGTAAGAAGAAAAATAGTGTTGCACTCTCAGCAACCGAAGCCGAGTATGTGGCCGCCGGATGTTGTTGTGCACAAATCCTTTGGACGAGGCAAACCCTCAAGGATTTGAGACTTGAGTTTCAAACTATACCCATACTTTGTGATAATACTAGTGCCATAAACTTATCTAAAAATCCAATTCTTCATTCAAGAACCAAGCGTATAGATGTTCGCCATCACTTTCTTAGAGATCATGCTCTTAAAGGTGATATTGAATTGCAATTCATTTCAACAAATGATCAATTAGCGGATATATTTACTAAACCATTAAATGTTGATCAATTTGATAAGATTAGACAAGAACTAGGGATTTGTAGTGCTAAAGAAATATCATAACTCTTCTCATTTGTTTAAAAATCATTGCTTTAATCGTTTGCTTTGTTGGTCTCTCCGCACACGACAGATAACCGAACAAGGTTCGGTTTATCGGATTGTGTTTGGAAAGGGATCCAGACTTGGTCTGGATTCATTGTTTCGGTACACCGTGTAATATACGGTTGACCGAAGGATTTGGTGTGCTATAATTAGAAACCTTCCCTATTCTGAATCCATCGGTTATCCAAATCCATCTCAGACGACCGCGAGATTTGGTTGAAATTTTGAATTCTTTGTTGACCCCTTTTTAAACGAATCTTTTTTTTTTGAATTTTTGGGTATCCGATTTTTAATCGGATGACCGTTGTGAAAAGTTTTTTCGTCCCTGTTAATCCCAAAACGGACGACCGACCTCTATTCGGTCATCCGTGACCTAGTTCCAGTAAATCTTCTTCACTTAATGTTATCTTCTTAGCGGTATACCGAAGCCAGTTCGGTTGACCGAAGAGTTGCATTTTCTAGCCGTTGGAACTGGTCCAATGGTCTTCCGAGACAATAATGGATGACCGTTGGACATGGTTTTTAATGTTTGAAAACCCCCATATTCTCCCATCTTCTATATATTTGGATCCCCTCTTCCATTTCTATCATCCCCAAAGCACACTTTTGCTTCCTCCCTTTCTCACTTCAAACCTTTCATCACTTCCTCCATTCTTCTTCATGGGTCCAAGAAAAAATTGTTCTTCCAAGAAGGTGACGGAACCACCAAAGAAACCGACAACTAGGAGAAGAAAGAAACCCGCTCCTCCGGCAAAGAAGATAGGGCTCAATCCCGACATACCTTCTTCTTCTACAAATCCGGCGAACGAACCCGTCGACGAATATCTTCGGCCCTTCAAGAAAGGCATCTTCTACAATCTTAAGGCAGAGGAGCACTACTGCACTATTAGTGGTGCAAATCCAATTCCGGAGCGGAAGATCATCATCAAAGATTTCGAGTCGATGAGTCTCTCCAACTATCTCGCAGTTGATCACCTTGGCGTCTTCTTTCATGACAAACTTCCAGTCCTTTTCTCCGCGGAAACTTGTCGTCAATTTTTTGCCAATCTCTGGGAGACTACCGCTCTTGATGGCACTCAAGCGGCGCTTACCACCCAAGTAGATTCCATCTCCTTCTCTCTCACCGCCTCTCTTCTCTCGAACATCACCGGACTTCCTATGCCCGCGAGGACATCTACAACCTTTCTTGGGAAGATGTTTGTGGCTCTATGAATGAATTTATGGAGGTGACTCAACCGGATGTTCCTCAAGATGGCAAACTTGCCATTCCTCATCTTCCGGTTGTTGGCCGTATTCTTTGTCGTTTCATTTCCACCATCCTTTTTGTGCGCAAAGGGCACAATGATGAACTTGGCCACCAAATGATGAAGTGCCTCTTCAACCTCTCTACCTGTGCTCACACTAATTGTTCCTTATTTATCATCAACCATATGATCTACATTTCCGGGAAGAAGCGCAACTTTCTCCCTTTTCCTATGTTAATCTCGCTGGTCATAGATCACTTCAACATCCAATTTGACCATGATGTTTTCAAATCCTCCAAGATGGTCATTGACAAATATACACTCAAACGGATGCGCTCGGGGAAGCAAGCACTTGAAGAAGAAGAAGTGGAAGATGATTCCTCTGAAAATGAGGTTGATGAAGTCTCCACCGAAGCTCCACATTGGTCTCCTCCTCCATATGATGCTGAGGTGAATCCAAATAGGGATCCTAGCTCGACTCGTGGTCCACGAAGATACATTCGTCTCGAATGGTCATCCGACACCGATGCTCAATGACACCAACCGGCTTGGGCCTATCGTCACGAGAAGCTCTTGGACCAGAATTGCGAAGCGATCCATAAAGTTTGGAGTTTAGTGAATCGTAACTATCAAGGTATTCAAGACCTCACCTCCGACTTCCAATCCTTTCAATTGTCGACGTCGAACTCGCTGAACGAGATCAACGATCAAATTCATGTGGTTGGAGACTCTCGTCAAGCATTTCTCGACTCCCAAAATGAGATGATGGAGCTTCTTCGAAACTTGAACAAGCCGGACAACTAGACTATTGATTGACATCATTTCATGCATACATTTGTGTCTTATATCCATTATCTTTCACCTAAACAATGCTATGTGACGACTTTTATGTTTGAATTTCAGAAATAAATAGGTTTGAAGAGAAGAGGCATAAAAGAACCTAAAAGCATGAAAAATGACTGAGTTGAGAGACTCAAGGACTAAGATGCAAGATCGAAGGACCTGAACGTAAGATCGAAGGACCAATGAGCAAATAAGAATACTTCACACCATCATGGGGAGTATTTTGACAATTATATTCGTGTCGGAGCTCCAACAAGCGAAGTAGATGCATCAAAGAGAAACCAAGCCATTCAGAAAAGCCCAGAAGAAAATCCAGAGCGATCCGAACACTGTAGACCACCAATTGGCGGTCTCTTTTGGTCCAGATCCTCTAAGATTTATGTGGGGCGTGTATTAGTGTGTATTTAGTCTATTTCTGGTACTGTTTTAGTCCAATACCGGAAGATTGTCCCGGATTACCTTTTTCTATGGCTATAAATAGAACTCTTCACCTTCTATTGTAATCAGCCATTGCTTGGTGGTATTCTCTCTACTTGGAGTAAGCCTTGGAGCAAAATCTCAAGGTGGAGAAGAATGTTGCTAGTGATGTGAGTCATTTAATAAAATAAATTTTCCATTGTTTTGTTCTTATGTTGTTTCTTTATGCATGCTTAGTTTAGTTTTATTTCTTTGATTGTAGGCTAGAGTAGTTAGAATGTTTACTTTATTCTCTAGTTTAATTGTTAGAATAATGTGTAGTGAGTAGATCCATCCCCTTTGGGGGTGGAGATGATGTTCATACATGCATTAAAGAATGGATATGAATGTTTTATATTTTGATTGTGTTGATAAATGTGAATGTATGCTTGCTTGTTAGAGTAGAATACTACACTTGATGAGTTTTGCCACACATCTTAGACACCTCCCATGCTTGTTTAGGTTCTGAAATAACCAGCTTGTGTATATGAATGTTAATCAACTAGGCCAGTGAATGGATTGATAGGTTTTGCCATAACCTTTATACACTTCCTATGGATGAAAACACTACCTACATTTGTGCCTATAGAATGCATTCTTCACCATCTTTGTACATGTGTGCACACACTCCACCCCTAGGGGGCTTTCTCTTCTTGATTCCAGCCTAGTTTTACATTCTTTTAGTTTTGATTCGAAGTAATCGTTAGTTGCTTTACTTTGCATTTTTCTTCTTAGTAGTTTAGTGTAGTGTATATTAGCATAGACAAACTCTTCTCCCTTTTTGTTGCCACTTGATTTATGAAAAACCAGAGGCTACTCACCTCCCTGAGGATCGACCGTACTTGCCACCGCTTCAACACGGCCGTGCACTTGCGGTATTTAAAACGATTAAACAACTATCTTTGTAGCTTGTTCTTTCTGCTTGTTGTTTGTCGTGTTTGTTTCATTTGTCATTTGCTTTGGTGTGTTTCCTTTTACATCGGCTTTATGCCTTATCTTCCCTTTAAAGAAATGCAATTTCATTTACATATTGTGTGTCTTTTTGTCCCAAACTTTGATTATTACATTATTTTTGATGGATGTGAAAAGGGGGAGAACAAATTGATACAAAATGCTTAATTCAAATATATGAAACTCATGCATTGAGTAAGGGGGAGTTAACATATCTTTTGCATATTGATAGGGGGAGCACTTACACAATTTGACATTAGTTTGTCATCATCAAAAAGGGGGAGATTGTTGGCTTTTTGGCCATTTAATCTTAATTTTGATGATTAAAAAACTAATAATATGCATAACTTCAATTACAACATCATATTGTCAAATTGCATGATATTGTGTATTCCTAACAATGTAGGTGATCAAACCAAGGGACTAATCAACTTCAAGATCAAGGCTCAAGACTTGTAATCAAAGCTCAAGGACTTCATATGTAATTTTCCATTTATTTGAGTTATAGGATCAAATGTACACTTGATGCACAAAGGATAAACTCGTCTGTCTCGGTCGACCGTTGCCTTGTCAGTCTACCGAATCTGTTCCCAACGGATGACCGAGTATCTCTCGGTGAACCGTTTCCTATGAGTCGGTAACCACTTGATCTCCTGGAATCCTTGTTTCGGTGTACCGAACCTTACCCGGTCAACCATCTCCTTAGAGTCAGTAAACACTTGATCTCCTAGAAACCTTTATTCGGTATACCGAAGGGAGATCGGTCATCTGAACATCATGATTGATATCATTTCATGCTCATATTTGTATCTTTTATCCATTATCTTACACCTAGGCAATGCTACGTGACGCGTTTTATGTTTAGTTTTCAAGAATAAAGAGGTTTGAAGAGAAGAGCCATGAAAGGACCCAAAAGCAGGAAAAAGGACTTAATTGTGAGACCTAGGGACTGAGATGCAAGGGAGAAGGACCTGATCGTAAGACAGAAGGACCTAAGAGCAAAACAGGAAACTCCACACCATCATGGGGAGTATTTTGTCAATTCGATTCGGGTCGGAGCTCCAACAAACCAAGTAGATGTATCCAACACCAAGAAATACTTCAAGCAAAGCCCACATCGAAAACCAAATGGATCTAAAGCATATAGACCGCCAATTTGCGGTCTGGAACCGCCAATTGGCGGTCCATATAGACCAGGATCCATTTAGTTTTTGGTAGCACGTGTATTAGTGTATGCTTAGTCTATTTTTGGTATTGGTTTAGTCCCACATCGGAGGATTGTCCCGGATTAGCTTTTTCCATGCCTATAAATAGAACTCTTCACCTTCCATTGTAATTACCCATTGCTTGGTGGCATTCTCTCTACTAAGGAGTGAGCCTTGAAGCAAAAACTCAAGGTGGAGAAGAATGCTACCTTCAATGTGAGTCATTTGTTAATAAAATAATTCTTCTAGTTTCTTTTAATCTTGTCTTTAATTTGTGCATGTTTGTTTAGTCTTTCCTTTCCTTTTATGTTTCTTTAATACTTCTTGCCTTCTTAGTTAACTTTCATTTCAGTATTATGCTTTCTTTTGCTAATATAGTTAGTGTAATGAGTAGTGAGTAGTTGCATCCCCATTTGGGGGGTGGAGAAATATGTGATATAATCATGTAGTGTATTAAGTGTGTGTTATCTTTATCCCTTGAGCTTTATATGATTTCCATAACCATCTAATGGGTTTTCACTCTTATCTTTGATATGCTAATGCTATTGAATGAAGCTTAGCTTATGCTTTGATTAGTGGACCTATTTTATGGGGAATGATAAGGTTAGGATATGGATGAAGTTAATATTGGAAACACAATTTGTAGTGTATGTGCTCTTGTTGCCTTTACCTAAGCTAATGTCTTGTATGTTTTAATGATGTAGTCTTATCTTAATTCATGTGGAGGCATAGTAGGGTCTAGTCTTTATACTTGAGTTCATGTAGCTTCATTCCAATTATTGTCTTGTATGTTTTAATGATGTAGTCTTATCTTAATTCATGTGGAGGCAAAGTTGGATGTAGTTTTATGATTTCATGCACTACATGTTGTGAGGAGCTTAATGAACACACACACACACACTTCTTTATGTTCACATTATTTCTCTACCCCCTATGGGGCTTAGTTTTATTGCTTATCTTCATTCCTTTTTGCATCTTAGTGTAGTTTAGTGTAACCAACCATTCTCTCTTTCTTTTTACCTCTCGCCTTCGAACAAACCAATCGTCGACACAGCTCCCAGTGGACGACCCGTATTTGCCACCGCTTCAACGCGGCCGTGCACTTGCGGTTAAATATAAAACGAGATCAATCACATCACTTGTGTCTTTTGGCCTAAACGACTTCATCTTATTGGCCCACATGGCACAAACTAACTCCAAAAAACTTATATTTTGTCGTTTAGCCACAACCTTTGAAACATCCATACCGGTCTACCGATAACTCTTCGGATTACCGAAGTCTTGTTGTCAATCAAAACATAACAACTATTTTTTCCACGTAATATTTCGACCGTTATTGATAAACCAATTTCCCACTCAATGTCAGCCGAAAACCCGCACATGTATCGGTCAACCGAACATGCCACGGTCTACCGAACATGATCACCAAGTCACACACTATTCTTTACTGTCCATTTTGAACGGTGCACCGAAGTGTTCTCGGTCAACCGAAGTTAATTAGCCGATATTAGGAAAAAATTACTGGAAGTTGGTGAACGGTTATCCGACCTATAGGCGGTCAACCGTGTTCTTAATTTAGACTTTTTCTTCAGAGTACCGTTTGTATAACGGTCGACCGAATATGTCTCGATTTCTGCCCGAGCTTAAGTCACATCTTGTTTTCTATTGGTCAAATTCTCACCAACTTACCATAACGGCTCTATTTGTTTTGAAGGCTATATAAGCTTCACTTAAGAGACACATTCACTACTACACTTGCCAAAAATCAATCCTACTCTTGTACTCTCAATCTTCAAGCCTTCAAAGCTCCACCAACTCTCATACTGCTACTAAATTCACTCCAAGCTTAATTCCAATCTGTGAGTGCATTCAATTTAGAGTTCAACAACCACATTCAATTTCCATTGTGTTGTAAAGCTTTGAGGAAGCACCCTCTCGGGTTGTGAGAGGAGATCCGAGCAAGGCGAGGGTATTCGCAAGGCTTCAATTGTAAGAGGGTTTATCTTCGACCTGGAACAAAGATAATAGTGAATTCTCAAGTAGGGATCGGAGGATCGATCAGAACTTGAGAAGAGGACTAGATCACGGTGGTGTGATCGAACCTCTATAAATCTCCAGAGTCATCTTGTGGTTTGCATTCTTTCTCTTATTATTTTAATTGTGCAATTGTTTAAGAAAATTAGGAGATAATCTATTCACCCCCTCTAGATTAGTGACCGATCAACTTAAAAAAATATCTCTAACCATAAGAGCAAGATTTGGAAATCTATGCTGAGTAGATTTCCAATATGCAAGAATGTCAAGATCTTGTCTTTTCTCCTTATACTGATCCAATTGGGTTTTCCTAGAAGGAATGGAATTCGACATCTTTATATATATATATATAAAGAATGCTTACATATTGAGAAAAATATATAAAAGTAAATACATTTAAATAAACTAAATACAACTACTAGAGAGGTCATTACTCTCAACACTACAGCTGCAAGATATTGAGGTTTGGATGTGGAATGTGCTGAACTAGATGCTTTAGTAAAAGGATGTGTCGGAAAAAAAATCCTTGTAGACTCCAAAGAGTGACTTCAACTTAAGCTCAAGTTGTTCAAATTGAGAATATTTGGGACCATACAACCTATCGTGGCAAAGCTCCACAAATTCCTGCTTGTATCGAGGATCGAAAACAACAACAATGGCAAGAATTGTCCAATAGTATGACCGATATTTATCAATCTTTAATTTCATCAAAGAAGTCATTGCCTTAGTTAACGGATTCGGGTCCTTCAACGAAGCAGATAAGGTGTGTCGCACAATAAAAACCTACGGGAAGTACAAGTTTTTCGTCAGATATATACTTTGAGTCAGAGAACAATTTTGTGACATTATAAAACACTTGAAGGAACTTGCGAATCTATTCAACATTATCCCAATCATCTTTAGAAATTGCATGCTTGCAGTTAGAATCACTTAACTCAAAATGTTGGAAACCTAAGTACTTGAGACAAAACAACAACAAAATATATGGGAGTTTTCAATAAGAAAACCCCGTATGCCGTTGGTCCAAAAACAGGATAAAGAGTCATGCATGGAAACCTATATCATGACACGTGCAACAATAAGAAGCGACGACTCTACATAGCCGTGCCCGACACAATTCCTCTATTTAGGAACCCGACCACCAGCCATGCTTGTCTATTCCAAAAGTGGGTCACCCATATGTGTGACCCCACTGCTTCACACAAAGTGGTCTTCAGATTGACACCCCAACTCACGGCAATGAAGTACATGATTTCATCACAAGTTGGGAATGTCCGCCCTGTATAAAATGACAGTGTACACATCCAGGTCTTATCTCACGCCTGACCTCTCTACATAGAGGTCTTTCAAATGGCCCATCGGCCCCCATAAAACAAGTGCCCAAATTCATTATGATTTCAGAAATGCATATGCAAATCATCTAGTGCGCCTAAGTACGTATGTATATATAACATCACATGTAGTCACAATCACAACTATTGCATTGACCCTACCACAAGCACCAACCAAAGGCCATGTGCAACATGATATCAGAAGTAACAACATGCTAGTGCATCTATATGGGATAAGAACATGATATACATTCAAGGATTAAGCATAGAAGGCATGGTACCGATAATACAACTAGCTACGGTCATGCAACACTGACACAAGATATCAAAATACAAAGCAATAAAATATGTGCATGCACCCACAACTCAGCCACTCGTATATCAATATATAATCAATAGCATAATATCAAAAGAAACCAGTTCAGATCATGTACTAACGGTTATAACACAAATAACAAACATGCAAGCTTCCCACGAGGGTTCAACCACTTCCCAAGCGCACACCGGGTCAGACAAAACCATCCATAGGTGCTTGGTCAGCAACGAGGGAAGTCCCGATCAGACCTACAACAAGCACATCTCCAAGACTTGTGCAACCTGCGCAAGCCCCCACCAGCCCCAATGCGTCGAGTCAAGCGCGCCTGCAAGAGCAACAAGCACAAACTGTGCATGTGGGGTCCTATGGCTCGGTAGTTTCGTGGTTTGGGTCAGCTGGAGTGCTTATGGGGGTTCACCCCCACGCTCCACCTTTGAGCCACCCACTCTGGTAAGCGAGCACTAGCCCCACCTCCGCCAATCTACACCAGCTAGCCCAACTGCCAAGGGATGCACACGCGTGGAAGCAAGCTTGCTTGCACTAATTGCAGCCCTAAGTCTAGTGTACCCCCAACCTCACTAGTTGCTGACCCTAACCACGTCGAAGAAGACCATACCTCAATGAGATCTAGAGCCTTCAGCAGGTGGTCAAGTCGGCCAGCCATAGAGCGCATGGAACAAATGTGTGCATGGCTAGCGCGGGGCCCGGTGAAGCAGCCCCCAACCGCAACTCCGACCATGCAAATGTCGACCCAACCCTGAGCCAACTCCCAAATCTCTCACTCACTCTTGGTTCAGGTGCATAACTAAGTTAAAAAGACAAACGCCTCGGAGATCGCCTAAAATGCTTGCTCGAAAATGCCTCTTATGCGCCCCCTTACTCTCGCTAGTCTCGTCGGAATAGTTGCTGAATCATCAGAGTAGCTGCCTGAGAAGTCATGGGAGAGAAGGGGAAGTAGTGCATAGAGAATGGATATGTCGGCATTTGGGTATGGAGAGGAGTGATTTTCCGGTGACTTATCTTGAGTTGCCATTGTTCTCTACACGTCTGAGTAAGGGCCATTGTACGTCTTTATTGGAGAAAATGAGAAGCCGACTTAGCACATGGAAAGGGAAACTTTTGTCGATGGTGGGACGTGTGGAGCTGGTTCCTAGTGTCCTCACAACATTCAGCATTTTCGGGACATCAACTTTTCTTGTGCCACAGAGTGTGCTTCGAGAGGTTGAACAAATTATAATGCGCTTCGTGTGGGGAGGACCAAAGAAAGTTGTGGCTATTTTGTGGCATGATGATTGACATCATATCATGCATATATTTGTGTCTTATAACCATTATCTTGAACCTAAACAATGCTACGTAACGATTTTTATGTTTGAGTTTTAGGAATAAACAGGATTAAGGAGAAGAGCCATAAAAGGACCTAGAAGCAAGGAAAAGGACTGAGTTGCAAGACTTGGGGACTGAGATGCAAGAGGGAAGGACCCAGATGTAAGCCCAAATGACCAATGAGCAAATCAAGAAACTCCACACCATCATGAGGAGTAATTTGGCAATTAGATTCGGTCCTGAGCTCCAACAACCTACTCGGATGCATCAAACATGAAGACATGAAGCCAGACAACCACACACCAAAACCAGGCCGGATCCAGACAATAAAGACCACCAATAGGCGATCCAAGACCACTGATTGGCGGTCAGTTTTGGTCCGGATCCGCTAAGACTTTGGCGGGTTATGTATTAGGTTGTGTTTAGTCTATTTTTGGTATACATTTAGTCCCATGCCGTGGGATTATCCCGGATTAGCTTTTTCCGTGCCTATAAATTGAACTCTTCACTTTCCTTTGTATTCACCCCCTGCTTGGTGGCATTCTCTCTATTTGGAGTAAAAGTCTTGAAGCAAAAACTCAAGGTGGAGAAGAATGCCACTTGTAATGTGAGTCATGTAAATAAAATAATTGTTCTTAGTTTCTTTTAATATTGTCTTTTAATTCTTGCATACTTCTTTAGTTTTACTTTCCTTTCAATTAGCTTCTTTAATATTCCTTTCTTGCTTAGTTTAATTTCCTTTCATTAGAATGTTGAATTTTGTTAATGTAGGTTGTAGTGTAATGATTAATGAGTAGTTCCATCCCCAATTGGGGGGTGGAGAAATATGTGATATGATTATGTGATGTATTAGGTGTGTGTTATCTTAATCCTTTGAGCCTTATAGGATTTCCATAACCATCTAATTGGATTTCACTCTTGTCTTTGATATGCTAATGCTGTTGAATGAAGGTTAGCATATGCTTAGATTAGTGGATCTATTTTATGTGGAATGATGAGGTAAGGATAATGATGGAATTAATATTGGAAACATGACTTGTAGTTGAATGTATTCTTGTCGCCTTTACCTTGGTTAATGGCTTGTATGTTTTAATGATAATGTGCTATCTTATTTCATGTGGAGGCATAGTAGGGTCCAGTCTTTATACATGGGTTCATTTAACTTCATTCCAATTATTGTCTTGTATGTTTTAATGATATTGTGTTATCTTAATTCATGTGGAGGCAAAGTTGGATTTAGTTTTATGATTTTCATGCACTACATGTTGTGATGAGCGTAATTGAACACACACATACACATATATTTGTATTCACATTCTTTCTCTACCACCTATGGTGTTTAGTTTTATTGCATATTTTTCATTCCTTTCTCTTTGTAGTGTAGTTAAGATCATAACTCCTTTCTCTCCTTTCTGTCACACTCGCCTTCAAACAAACTTAAGTCGACGCACCTCCCTTTGGATCGATTCGTATTTGCCATCGCTTCAACGCGGCCGTGCACTTGCGGTAATTAAAACGTATCAATCAAGTTTTTGGCGTCGTTACCGAGGAGGTGCTCTGTCCAGACTTTGGTTTGGACGATTCAAGTGGGTTTAATTTTTGTTTTAGTTTTTGTTTGTTTCAGGAATATCTTGTCATCAAGGGGAGGCAATTGGAGAAATTGGAGGAAGAAGGTCACCAAAGTGACCGCCAATTAGCGGTCTGGGACCGCCGATTGGCGGCATGGTGAGCTGACTTTGCTCCAAATTTTGTTCTGATTGTTTGTTTCGTCAATTTAGTAGTCTGGGAGTTCAATTTTGCATGTTTCAACCTGTAGTTAGCTCCCAGATTAATCAATTCCCCTTTTAAGACAATTTGGACCATAAAACTCAAAGCAAAAGATTAGACTTCTTGCCATCTAGGTCATGCATCATTTGTAGACCTTTCACGCATTTGTCTTTTCTTTTCTTTACATTCTTGTTCTCGATTGCTGGCGTGAGGTACGTGAACCCATTCTCTCATTCATGCATGGTTAAAGCATGCATTAGTTAGTAAGGTGCATCGGGACAAGAGTGAGGTGAGTGCTTGTTTGGTGAGTTGCTTTCTAGCCTTAGATTTCAAAGCATCTTTAAGGTGCATTGATTGACATCATTTCATGCTTATATTTGTATCTTATATCCATTATCTTACACCTAAGCAATGCTACGTGATGAGTTTTATGTTTGAATTTCAGAAATAAAGAGGTTTGAAGAGAAGAGTCATGGAAGGACCCAAAAGCAGGAAAAACGACTTAATTGTGAGACCTGGGGACTGAGATGCAAGGGAGAAGGACCTGAACGTAAGACCGGAGGACCTAAGAGCAAAACAGAAAACTCCACACCATCATGGGGAGTATTTTGGGAATTCGATTCGGGTCGGAGCTCCAATAAACAGAGTAGATGCATCCAAGACCAATAAATACTTCAAGCAAAGCCCAACACGAAATCCAAATGGATCTGGAGCTTATAGGCCGCCAATTGGCGGTCTGGGACCGCTAATTGGCGGTCCAGATAGATCTGGATCCGCTAAGATTTGTGGAGTACGTGTATTTGTGTATGCTTAGTCTATTTTTGGTATTTGTTTAGTCCCACATCGAGGGATTTCCCGGATTAGCTTTTTCCATGCCTATAAATAGAACTCTTCACCTTCCATTGTAACTACCCATTGCTTGGTGGCATTCTCTCTACTAAGGAGTAAGCCTTGAAGCAAAACTCAAGGTGGAGAAGAATGCTACCTTCAATGTGAGTCATTGTTAATAAAATAATTGTTTTAGTTTTTTTAATATTATCTTTTAATTCTTGCATGTTTCTTTAGTTTATGTTCCTTTCAATTAGCTTCTTTAATATTCCTTTCTTGCTTAGTCTAATTTCATTTCAGTAGAATGTTTCATTTTAATGTAGGTAGTGTAATGGTTAGTGAGTAGTTCCATCCCCATTTAGGGGGTGGAGAAATATGTGATATGATTATGTAATGTAGTAGTGTGTGTTATCTTAATACTTTGAGCCTTATATGATTTCCAGATATGCTAATGCTCTTGAATGAAGCTTAGCATATGCTTAGACTAGTGGACCTATTTTATGGGGAATGATGAGGTAAGGATAAGGATGGAATTAATATAGGAAACATGACTTGTAGTGTATGTGCTCTTGTTGCCTTGGCCTTGGTTAATGCCTTGTATGTTTTAATGATATAGTCTTATCTTAATTCATGTGGAGGCATAGTAGGGTCTAGTCTTTATACATGAGTTCATTTAGCTTCATTCCAATTATTGTCTTGTATGTTTTAATGATGTAGTCTTATCTTATTTCATGTGGAGGCAAAGTTGGATTTAATTTTATGATTTCATGCACTACATGTCGTGAGGAGCATAATTGAACACACACACACACATCTTTATATTCACATTATTTCTCTACCCCTTTGGGGTTTAGTTTTATTGCCTATCTTTCATTTCCTTTTGCATTCTAGTGTAGTTTAGTGTAATCAATATTTCTCTCCTTTCTTTACCACTCGCCTTCGAACAAACCAAAAGTCGACACACCTCCCTGTGGATCGACCCGTATTTGCCACCGCTTCAACGTGGCCGTGCACTTGCGGTTTAATATAAAACGAATCAATCAGGCATCACCTATAGTCTTCAAAGATAAGATGGGGGATTTCATCACCCCTCCCTTAGCCCCAAAAAGCACACTCAAGTAAAGCCTTAATCTAAAAGCAAGTAGACATTGGCCCTAAGGAATTCGGATGCACTAGGAGAGTGATCGAGTTGAGACCGTCATGATCTGATTGACGTCGCCTGCCTTGTCGATAATAGAAGGTACTGGATCTCCGGATTTGGTATCACTTGCTGGGCATTGTGGTCTTTGTTGTAGGTAGGTGAGGCGTGTCAAGACTAGTGACCTCGAAGTTAGGCATCGTCTAACCTAAGGACCCATAGCCATAAGTTGTTTGAGCTGTGCTTGCTAGATTAGGCTTCTACCCTCTCCCACTACACACACTAGTTTCTAGGGATTCGTCCCTTCTCCTCTGAATTATCTTCTTCTCACCTACTTCTACGTTCTAGTCACCTCCCCTTTACACCCTCTGGTAGCGTTTTAGGGTCGAGTCGAGCACGTTTTGCGAGCTTAGCTTCGTGCTGGTGAGAATGGTCGACTCGAGAGTTTTTTGTTGAGATGGATGGTTACATGGGCGACCATCCATATCACTGTTGGGACCAAGACAATTCTCCCTGGTATTCCGGACCCATGAAACCTGGGGTGGCTCAGACTAACACCGCGTATGGTTGGGACAATCTTAATTGTGTGGCTGAGCAATCTTCAGATTGGGATAATATGAGAGAGGCACTGACTCCTAGACCACCATCTATTTATGTCAGATCATATGCCGGTCAACAAACTGAGACATTACAACAAACTTTGGCCTCTTTCATGCGTACGGTAGACGACATGAATGCACCGGTGGCTCCAGTAGCTGTACCGTGCGACTGTTGTGGGTTGAGTGGTCATGTTATCTGGGAATGTCCTTATGTTCCCCCAGAGCCTGAGTATGATTATACATTTTTCCAAAATGCTCAATATGACCATTACGCATCCGCGTACAACCCAAGAGGGATGGATTCATGGGGAGCCAATTCTTATTCAAATTCTTATACATCATTTTTACCCCAGTATTCTCCCAAATACCCAGAATTCTACCAACACCCTACTCCAAATCATTAGCCTCATTCTCAACCCATCAACACCCAACCCCAAAATTTCCCAAATTCTAACATGAACCTCACTGTTGACCCCAAACTTGATTCCTTAAAACAAACCCTCCAAACGTTCATGGAAACCACTCAAACTTTATTGAAGTCCAACTTGAATTCCTTGCAAACTATGGAAATGCAAGTGAGTCAAATGACACATGCAATTCCGTGAACGTGAGGAGGGTAACCTTTCTTGTCAACACGAGAATTTATCTTCTGATATCGAACCACCACCACATCCACAAATTCAAAGCACAATCTTTCAAAGTCAAACTCCTAGTCAGTCTGAGGGACTTGGGGTTTCAATTCACGATCACTTGGTGGAGGATTCGATTCTAATTGAGAAAAACGTGGACCAATTTTACTATGAGTCGTCACAGGATTGTGCCTTATCTTTTGGTCCCGTGGCCCTTGAGCCACATGATCTTCATGTTGTGCCTCTTAAGGACTCACCTCTGGTGGAGCAAGAGCTCCCTAGTACCCTCAATTTCAAACAACCTGATGAGAGTTTGCCTCTCACTATTGTTCCTGATCATCTTGGAAATGATGGAACATCAAACAGCTACATTGCTAATCAGGGTATTAGGAGTTCCTTGGAGGATACCTTGGGTAAGAGACCCACTTTTTGTTCGTCTGGTGAGTCGGATGATTGACATCATTTCATGCTTATATTTGTATCTTATATCCATTATCTTACACTTAAGCAATGCTACGTGACGAGTTTTATGTTTGAATTTCAGAAATAAATAGGTTTGAAGAGATGAAGCATGAAAGGACCGAAAAGTAGGGGAAAAAGACTTAATTGTGAGACCTGGGGACTAAAATGCAAGGGAGAAGGACCTGAACGTAAGACGGAAGGACCAAAGAGCAAAACAGAAAACTCCACACCATCATGGGGAGTATTTTGGCAATTCTATTCGGGTCGGAGCTCCAACAAGCAAAGTAGATGCATCCAAGACCAACAAATACATCAAGACAAGCCCACAACAAAAATGAGCCAGATTCGGATCCTGTAGACCACCAATTGGCAGTCCGGATCTTCCCGGATCCGCTAAGATTTTAGGAGCACACGTATTAGTGGATGTTTAGTCTATTTTTGGTGTTTGTTTAGTCCCACATCGGGGGATTGTCCCGGATTACATTTTTCTATGGCTACAAAAAGAACTCTTCACCTTCTATTGTAAACTACCCATTGCTTGGTGGCATTCTCTCTACTAAGGAGTAAGCCTTGAAGCAAAACTCAAGGTCGAGAAGAATGCTACCTTCAATGTGAGTCATTGTTAATAAAATAATTGTTCTAGTTTCTTTTAACCTTGTCTTTTAATTTGTGCATGCTTGTTTAGTCTTTCCTTTCCTTTTAAGCTTCTTTAATGCTCCCTTCTTGCTTAGTTAAATTTCCTTTCAGTATAATGTTTCATTTTGTTAATGTAGGTAGTGTAATGATTAGTGAGTAGTTCCATCCCCTTTGGGGTGGAGTAGATGTATGTACATGTTATGTAGGTGGTATGAATGCTAGATATTATTGTTTGTGAGAGATATTAGTATGCTTGCTTGAATTAATAAGAACCTTACTTGATGGTTTTTGTCATAGTTAGGTACACTCCATGCTCGTTATGTTCTTAATAACAACCATGCATTGCTCATATTAATCACCTAGGTTAGTGTTGAAAATGATAGGTCTTGCCATGAGGTACTTCTTATGCATTAACAAACACTAACCACACTTGAGCTTATTGTATGCATTCACCACACTTATTTCATGTGCACACACACACTTCACCCCTTAGGGGTTTTAGATTCCTGATTTCCAGCTTATCTTTCTTCTTAATAGTTGCTAAGCTTAGCTTAGTAGTTCATTTCATGTTTTCAATTCCTTGCTTCTAGTTCATTAGTTTAGTGTAATCAATCTCTTCTTCTCTTTCTTTCCCACTCGCCTTCGCACAAACCAAAAGTCGACACACCTCCCTGTGGATCGACCCGTATTTGCCACCGCTTCAATGCGGTCGTGCACTTGCGGTTATCAACAAAGTTTTTGGCGCCGTTGCCGGGGAGGTGTTTTGTCCAGACTGTGGTTTGGACGATTTGAGTGGTTTTAATTTTTTGTTTTAGTTTTTTATTGTTTCAGGGAACCTTCGGATCAAGGGGAGGCTACTGGACGAGTTGGAGCACAAAAGCTTCAACAGGGACCGCCAATCAGCGGTCTGGGACCGCCAATTGGCAGCCTGGTGAGCTTTTCTTGCTCTTAGTTTTCTTCTGGTAGTTGGTGCTTTCATTTTAGTTATCTGGGAGCACTATTTTGCATGCTATGACTTCTAGTTTGCTCCCAGATCATTAAACCAATCCCCATTAATCAACTTGGCCTTAAAATCCAAAGCAAAAAGACTAGACATTCTTACTTGTTTAGGTCACGCATCATGTACTTGACTTAGGCATGTAGTTGTCTTTTCTTTTAGCTTTATTTTCAGTTGTTGAGTGCTGGCGTAAGGTACGCATTTCCTACACTCATTCATGCATCTTGTATGCCCATGCATTAGTTAGTAGGAATTGCATCAGGACAAGAGTGAGTTGAGCGTTTGATTGGAGCGTTGATTACTAGATTTAGGATCATAACGGTACTAAGGAGGGGCTGTCCCATAAAAGATAAGGTGGGGGATTTCATCACCCTTTCCTTCGCCCCAAAAATCACTCTTAATCAAGCCTTAACTAAAAGTAAGTAGATATTAGCCCTAGGATTTCGGACGCACTAGGAGAGTAATCTAGTTGAGACCGTCATGGCCTGATCGGCGTTGCCTACCTTGTCGATAGTAGGAGGTATTGGATCTCCGGATCTGGTATCACTTGCTGGGCATTGTGGTCTTTGTTGTAGGGAGGTGAGGCGTGTCGAGGCTAGTGACCTCGAAGTTAGGCGTCGTCTAGCCTAAGAACCCATTGCCTTACATTGTTTGAGCTGTGCTTGCTAGTTAGTCTTCTACCTGATCCCATTACCCACGCTAGATTTAGGGATTCTTCCCTTCTCCTCTGAGTCATCTTCTTCTCACCTTCTTCTACGTTATAGTATCCTCCCCTTTACACTCTCTGTTAGTGTTTTAGGGTCGAGTTGAACACTTTTTGCAAGCTTAGCCTCGTGGTGGTGAGAGTGGTCGACTCGAGAGTTGTTTGTTGAGATGGATGGTTACATGAGCGACCATCCATATCATTGTTGGGACCAGGACAATTCTTCTTGGTATTCCGGACCCATGCAACCTGGGGTGGCTCAGACGAACACCCCATATGGTTGGGATAACCTTCATTGTGTGACTGAGCAATCTTCATATAGGGGTGATATGAGAGAGGCACCGACTACTAGATCTGCATCTAGTTATGTCAGATCATATGTTGGTCATCAAACTGAGACATTGCAAGAAACTTTGGCATCTTTCATGCGTGCGGTAGACGACATGAGTGCACCGGTGGCTCCAGTAGCCGTATCGTGAGACTGTTGTGGGTTGAGTGGTCATGTTATCAGGGAATGTCCTTATGTTCCCCCAGAGCCTGAGTATGAGCATACATTTTCCCAAAACGCTCAATATGACCATTACGCATCCGCGTACAACCCGAGAGGGATGGATTCATGGGGAGACAATTCATATCCCAATTTTTATACTTCATTTCCACCCTAGTATCCTCCTCCCGAATACCCAGAATTCTACCAACACCCCACTTCAAATCATTGGACTCTTTCTCAGCCCATCAACACCCAACCCCAAAATTTCCCAAACTCTGACTAGGACCTCATAGTTGACCGCATATCTGATTCCTTGAAACAAACTTTCCTTACGTTCATGGAAACAACTCAATAGTCCATACAAAATATGGTACTACAAGTGAGTCAAATGTCGTAGCAATTACGTGAACGTGAGGAGAGTAACTTTTCTTGTCAACATGAGGATTCATCTTTTGATATCGAACCACCACCACATCCACAAATTCATAGCACCATCTTTCAAAGTCAAACTCCTAGTCAGTCCGAGGGACTTGGGGTTTCAATTCACGATCACTTAGTGGAGGACTCGATTCAAATTGAGAAAAACAAGGACCAAATTCTTTATGAGTCGGCACAGGATTGTGCCTTATCTTTTTGTCCTGTGGCCCTTGAGGCACACGATCTTCATGTTGTGCCTCTTAAGGACTCACCTCTGGTGGAGCAAGAGCTCCCTAGTACCCTCAATTTCAAACAATTTGATGAGAGTTTGCCTCTCACTATTGTTCCTGATCATCTTGGAAATGATGGAACATCAAACAACTACATTGCTCATGAGAGTATTAGGAGTTCCTTGGAGGATACCTTGGGTATGAGACCACTTTTTGTTCGCCTGGTGTGTCGGACATGCCTAACGAGGTTCTTGACCTCCTTCTGACGCACCTCGTATGAGATGTTTTCAGATATTAGAGTCACGCATTTATGTGTTATTTCATGAGTAGGGTCAGATATCATATGTAGGACTCGTTACTGAATTTTGCTCTTATGTCCATGCATGATCTAACTAGTAAGTCTAAATAATATTGCATGAATTGTTCTGATTTTAGTCCAGAAATCATTAACACCCATACACACTCTGATTTGTCGATCCCTTATGATATATTCATGACATTCCATCAGTGAATAAATCGAATACTTTCATCAAGATTGTAATGCAACAAGTATAGTTGCCATTCTCGACTTGAACATTTCGTTGAGTTAATCTAATCTGATTTTTTTCGAACCATGTCTAGCTCAGGTGTGCAATTAGGTTTGTGTATGATTTATCTGACATATCTCGTTATGCTCTCACATGAGACTAAATCAGGATTCATCTATGATCTATGCTATTCATACTATGACATCTAGTATTGTGCAACTCAACCAACATGCATGTCAATATATCTGTTTCGATTATGAAGGAATGTAGACTTCTGATTTCAGAGGCATGTTTTATATATATAGACTACTGATACATGTATGAATTAATTCCCATCCACCTATTCTCTGACCATGTTTGGGATCACAAGTTCTAATGCATGCGTCTTCTTAAAATTATGGTTTATGCTATCGATTACCTGTAGTGGTGGATCATCATGTAACCTGTTGTTATATACGTTTTGGTTATTCATTTAGTACGGATATATGACTGATATGAGGTGTTGCGTGGTGATTTTGGTTGTCCCTTAGGATATCAAACCTTATGACATCTTTATCATGACCCGTAGTTGACTCAATGTGTGGTTTAACTTGAATTGCCGTCTGGGTATGTTTGCTTGCTGATTTTGGTTTGGCTCCTATTGGGGTGTTCTGATTTGTTTCTTTCGGGCTGTTAGGAGGGTATCCAGATACTCTTCCTTGAGCTCGTTCCGTAGCTTGTAGCTGCATTAGACCATAGAGGCTTAAGTAGCTTGCATTGCATCTAATCTGAATAATAAATTGGGCACATTCTGTTTCTGGGCCGACGGATCACGAGTGGGTCCTCTAGTTCCAGAGGCCATTCGCATAAGACCTTCACATTGGGAGGCCAGGCGTAAGATAAGTCCTGGGCAGGCGCGCTGCCATTCTGTCTCAGGGTAGGTATTCCCAAGTTCGCGATGGCACCATGTAGGTCACTTGAAGCGAATTGGGGCACTTATCCAGCGCACCGCTTTGTGCCGAGCGGTGGGTCACTGTCGAGTGACCTCCTTTGACCAGCGAGGCTGGTGTTCTGATTCCTCGCGAGGAATCGATTCGGGTACGCTCGACCGACGTGGCTTACGGAGTCGTAGCCTTTTGTTGCACTTGGTGTTTTCTGTTCGGTTTTGGATGCTTGTCTTGATTGGACCCCATGCATAATTTTGTAACATGTTGTTTTGGCCAGGAGCATACTGGGTTTTCTTAATTGAAAACTCACACATTTGTTGATGCGGTGCTTGCAGGTACTTAGGTTTCGACAGGGCAGACTGGACGAGTGTCAAAGATTCTGTACACGAGGGATACGTTGACCAGAGTCGTGATTCTATCTTACTTCCGCATAAATGTTATTGTAACTCCTTTGAGACTCGGATATTGTTGTTGGACTTTTCATATACGGATATTTTGTTGCTTTATTATTCCTTTAAGTTATCTATCTCCATATGTCCTTTACGTCTTGTCGAGTTGTCTCCTTTGGTTCGTCTATTGTAACTCCTTCGGTCATCGCGGATGTCTCTGATCGTGACACTAGTATCCTTCCCAGTGTGCGTACCCACGGGATCGGGGGCGTTACAATTTGGGCCCCATTTCTTTCATGTATTTGTATCCCTTCTTTAGCATCTCAGAGGTTTTGAGGGAATTCGGGTTTTTGTCCATCAACATAACCATGAACTTCCCTTTGTACTTCACGTTGGTGAGATCTTTCCTTTTTCATGCATAAATCCATGTAGTATCTTCCTCACATTCATTGAGGACAATGCATGAAGTAGGTGTGGGGGGTGTTTTACGTGTGTACATAGTTGAGTCTTTTCCTTTGATTTTTGTTTTCTTTTGTGTGTATTGATAGGGTCATGTTAGTGTCTGCATTTAATATCGATATATCTGCTTGCCATGATCCTTGGGTGACTTGTCTTCTTTTGCTTGCCTAGTGCTTCAAAGTTTTCACATTTCTTTCAAAATCTTCATGTATTTGCGAAAGAAAATGTTTTGTGGGTTTTGTGTGTGTTTAGCATGTGCAAAACCGTTGAGAGGCAAAGTAAAAAGAAAGCTCCCAAAATTGTCTTGAACTTGATGCATTAGGATATCTACTAGAGTGGCTTTAGGACTTATCTAGTCGTTAGGATGCACCCCGGTTTTCCCTCGGGGGGTGAGTAATCATACGGTTTCAGTTCTCAAACAATTTAAGAAGTCCACCCCGAACCTAGTGAGTCAATAATTCGTGTTTGTTAAATTAGGGATGTTTGTTGTAGTCAAGGACCCTTTGAATCTTGTTGTGAGACATTAAGTGTAGGGGTTTTGGTTCATGTGTAGATAATAAATAAGTGAGTAGGTGTTCTCTCTTCTCGCACGGCTCCTATAACTTGGGAAAGTAGGTCTGAGGGGACTTTGTGCCTGGTAATTTCGAGTCATCTGACTTGGGATGCACTGACCGAACTCCCATTACACGGGTGGTAGGGATTGCCCTATGTGGAGATTTGGGGAAAAGTGTACGTGATAGTGTAAGTCCTCAATGGCAATGATGCACGAAACCTGACCTTGGGAGAATGAAGCTCCAACTAATAAAAAGAAAAGAAGAAAAACAAAAAAAGAGAGAAAAGAAACAAAAAGAAAAAAAAGGTAATGAAAATAAGAACCTTAATAGACTTTACATTTTGTATCACTTGAGGATGTTGAGGTTGTCCATGTCTTTCACTTAATTCCTTATTTAACTTACACGAATGGTTCATTAGGCTAGGTGTGTGGACTGATTACCTATATAGAGTCGGCCCGTAGGATTGCTGCGTCCAATGATCGACAAAATTTGTCAAACGAGTCGAGTGTCTAGATTGAATAATGTATCTTGTTCGGATTTTGTGGGTATATCCGCTGAAAACCCTCAGGAGACAACACTCCTCCTCCTTGGCAACAAGGAGGTTTAATGGCTTGTTGCACGTGCTAAGTGCAACTGTGATTCCTACGAAAGTGAGTTAGGATTTCTTGTTTCTCGTTTGTTTTTCTATTTCTTTGTTTTGCTCGGGACTAGCAAAAACTTAGGTGTGGGGGTATTTGATTGACATCATTTCATGCTTATATTTGTATCTTATATCCATTATCTTACACCTAAGCAATGCTACGTGACGAGTTTTATGTTTGAAATTCAGAAATAAATAGGTTTGAAGAGATGAAGCATGAAAGGACCCAAAAGCAGGGAAAAAGAACTTAATTGTGAGACCTGGGGACTAAGATGCAAGGGAGAAGGACCTGAACGTAAGACCGAAGGACCAAAGAGCAAAACAGAAAACTTCACACCATCATGGGGAGTATTTTGGCAATTCTATTCGGGTCGGAGCTCCAACAAGCGAAGTAGATGCATCCAAGACCAACAAATACATCAAGACAAGCCCACAACAAAAAATGAGCCAGATCCGGATCCTATAGACCGCCAATTGGCGGTCTAGAACCGCCAATTGGCGGTCCGGATCTGCCCGGATCCGCTAAGATTTCAGGAGCACACGTATTAGTGGATGTTTAGTCTATTTTTGGTATTTGTTTAGTCCCACATCGGGGGATTGTCCCGGATTACCTTTTTCTATGGCTACAAAAAGAACTCTTCACCTTCTATTGTAAACTACCCATTGCTTGGTGGCATTCTCTCTACTAAGGAGTAAGCCTCGAAGCAAAACTCAAGGTCGAGAAGAATGCTACCTTCAATGCGAGTCATTGTTAATAAAATAATTGTTCTAGTTTCTTTTAATCTTGTCTTTTAATTTGTGCATGCTTGTTTAGTCTTTCCTTTCCTTTTAAGCTTCTTTAATGCTCCCTTCTTGCTTAGTTAAATTTCCTTTCAGTATAATGTTTCATTTTGTTAATGTAGGTAGTGTAATGATTAGTGAGTAGTTCCATCCCCTTTGGGGTGGAGTAGATGTATGTACATGTTATGTAGGTGGTATGAATGCTTGATATTATTGTTTGTGAGAGATATTAGTATGCTTGTTTGAATTAATAAGAACTTTACTTGATGGTTTCTGCCATAGTTAGGTACACTCCATGCTCGTTATGTTCTTAATAGCAACCTTGCATTGCTCATATTAATCACCTAGGTTAGTGTTGAAAATGATAGGCCTTGCCATGAGGTACTTCTTATGCATTAACAAACACTAACCACACTTGAGCTTATTGTATGCATTCACCACACTTATTTCATGTGCACACACACTCCACCCCTTAGGGGTATTAGATTCCTGATTTCCAGCCTATCTTTCTCTTAATAGTTGCTTAGCTTAGCTTAGTAGTTCATTTCATGTTTTCAATTCCTTGCTTCTAGTTCATTAGTTTAGTGTAATCAATCTCTTCTTCTCTTTCTTTCCCACTCGCCTTCGCACAAACCAAAAGTCGACACACCTCCCTGTGGATCGACCCGTATTTGCCACCGCTTCAACCCGGCCGTGGACTTGCGGTTAATATAAAACGAATCAACCATCAGACATGCCTAACGAGGTTCTTGACCTCGTTCCGACCCACCAGCCTGTTGGTTGGAGAGTTTGGATTGACGATCATAACTTCAGCACCGCAACGGGAGAAACTCTTCTTCCGTTACCCCATATTTCCCAAACTCTTGAGAGGTTCAAGCTCTTTCAGCTTGATCCTTTGAATGAGACGCATTTGCGTCCAATTCATGAACCTCTCCTTTCATCTTGTGCTCTTTGTGAGGGGGGCCCAAACATGAGTATTCTGGCCCCGCGTGGTGTCATGTTCCCTTTGCAAGTGCATTGACCCACTTTTGAGGTTCACATTTGATATCATTTGACAAATGAAGATGTGAACTTATTTTTTTACATAGTTATATTCAAAAAAAAGAAAAAAACGAAGTACAATAAAAGACTCCTTCAGTGAACATCGATTGTTGTGGGCTCCAACCCTTGAGTATTTGGGCCCCATTTCTTTCACGTATTCTTCTTTAGCATCCCATAGGTTTTTAGGGAATTCATGTTTGTGTTCATCAACATAACCATGAACTTCCTTTTGTGCTTCACGTTGGTGAGATCTTTCCTTTTTCATGCATAAATCCATGTAGTATCATGCTCACATTCATTGAGGACAATGCATGAAGTAGGTGTGGGGGGGTGTTTTACGTGTGTACATAGTCGAGTCATTTTCCTTTGATTTTGTTTTCTTTTGTGTGTATTGATAGGGTCATGTTAGTGTGCTTCATTTAATATCGATATATCTGCTTGCCATGATCCTTGGGTGACTTGTCTTCTTTTTCTTGCCTAGTGCTTCAAAGTTCTCACATTTCATTCAAAATCTTCATGTCTTTGCGAAGGAAAATGTTTTGTGGGTTTTGTGTGTGTTTAGCATGTGCAAAACTGTTGAGAGGCAAAGTAAAAAGAAAGCTCCCAAAATTGTCTTGAACTTGATGCATTAGGATATCTACTACAGTGGCTTTAGGACTTATCTAGTCGTTAGGATGCACCCTGGTTTTCCCTCGGGGGCCGAGTAATCATAGGATTTCAGTACTCAAGCATTTAAAGAAGTCCACCCTCAACCTTGTGAGTCAATAATTTGTGTCTGTTAATATAATGAAGTTTGTTGTAGTCAAGGACCCTTAAATCTTGTTGTGGGACATTAAGTGTAGGGGTTTTGGTTCATGTGTAGATAAGAAATAAGTGAGTAGGTGTTCTCTTTTCTCGCACGACTCCTATCACTCGGGAAATTAGGTCTGAGGGGACTTTGTGCCTGGTGCTTTCGAGTCATCTGACTTGGGATGCACCGACCGAACTCCCATTACACGGGTGGTAGGGATTGCCCTATGTGGAGATTTGGGGAAAGGTGTACGTGATAATGTAAGTCCTCTTAGGCAATGATGCACGAAACCTGACCTAAGGAGAAAGAAACTCCAACTAGTAAGGAAAAAAACAGAAACAAAAAGAAGAAGAAGAAAAGTAATGCAAATAAGAACCTTAATGGACTTTACACTTTGTATCACTTGAGGATGTTGAGATTGTCCATGTCTTTCACTTAAGTCCTTATTTAACTTGCACGAATGGTTCATTAGGCTAGGTGTGTGGACTAATACCTATATATCGTTGGCCCGTAGGATTACCGTGTCCAATGATCGACAAAATATGTCCAACGAGTCGAGTGTCTAGATTTAATAATGCATCTATGTTCGGATTTTGTGGGTATATCCGCTGAAAACACTTAGGAGACAACACTCCTGCTCCTTGGTGACACGGAGGTTTAACGGCATGTTGCACGTGCTAAGTACAACCGTGATTCCTACGAAAGTGAGTTAGGATTTCCATGTTTTACGTGTGCTTTTTTCCTTTCTTTAAATTTTTTCCTTTCTTTGTTTTGCTCGAGACTAGCAAAACTTAGGTGTGAGGGTATTTGATTGACATCATATCATGCAAATATTTGTGTCTTATATCCATTATCTTGAACCAAAACAATGCTACGTAACGAGTTTTATGTTTGAGTTTTAGGAATAAACAGGATTGAGGAGAAGAGGCATAAAAGGACCTATAAGCAAGGAAAAGGACTGAGTTGCAAGACTTGAGGACTGAGATGCAAAAGGGAAGGACACAAATGTAAGCCCAAATGACCAATGAGCAAATCAAGAAACTCCACACCATCATGAGGAGTAATTTCACAATTTGATTCGGTCCTGAGCTCCAACAACCTACTCGGATGCATCAAACATGTAGACATGAAGCCAGACAACCACACACCAAAACCAGGCCGGATCCAGACAATACAGACCGCCAATTTGCGGTCCAAGACCACTGATTGGCGGTCAGTTTTGGTCCGGAACCGCTAAGACTTTGGCGGGTTATGTATTAGGTTGTGTTTAGTCTATTTTTAGTATACATTTAGTCCCATACCGGGGGATTGTCCCGGATTTGCTTTTTCCATGCCTATAAATAGAACTCTTCACCTTCCATTGTATTCACTTATTGCTTGGTCACATTCTCTCTATTTGGAGTAAAAGCCTTGAAGCAAAAACTCAAGGTGGAGAAGAATGTCACTTGTAATGTGAGGCATGTAAATAAAGTTATTGTTCTTAGTTTCTTTTAATATTGTCTTTTAATTCTTGCATGCTTCTTTAGTTTTACTTTCCTTTCAATTAGCTTCTTTAATATTCCTTTCTTGCTTGCTTTAATTTCCTTTCATTAGAATGTTGAATTTTGTTAATGTAGGTTGTAGTGTAATGATTAGTGAGTAGTTTCCATACCCAATTGGGGGGGTGGAGAAATATGTGATATGATTATGTGATGTATTAGGTGTGTGTTATCTTAATCCTTTGAGCCTTATAGGATTTCCATAACCATCTAATTGGATTTCACTCTTATCTTTGATATGCTAATGTTGTTGAATGAAGCTTAGCATATGCTTAGATTAGTGGACCTATTTTATGGGGAATGATGAGGTAAGGATAATGATGGAATTAATATTGGAAACATGACTTGTAGTTGAATGTACTCTTGTCGCCTTTACCTTGGTTAATGCCTTGTATGTTTTAATAATAATGTGTTATCTTATTTCATGTAGAGGCATAGTTGGGTCTAGTCTTTATACATGAGTTCATTTAGCTTCATTCCAATTATTGTCTTGTATGTTTTAATGATATTGTGTTATCTTAATTCATGTGGAGGCAAAGTTGGATTTAGTTTTATGATTTTCATGCACTACATGTTGTGATGAG
The DNA here is from genome assembly GCA_963682175.1 of Triglochin maritima. Classification (NCBI taxonomy): domain Eukaryota; kingdom Viridiplantae; phylum Streptophyta; class Magnoliopsida; order Alismatales; family Juncaginaceae; genus Triglochin; species Triglochin maritima. The sequence continues at coordinate 21,227,573 of OY821779.1, forward strand.
CATAATTGAACACACACATATACACATATATTTGTATTCACATTCTTTCTCTACCCCCTGTGGGGTTTAGTTTTATTGAGTATTTTTCATTCCTTTTGCCTATTTTGGTTCATTACCTCCAAGGATACCTCTCTTTGGACACGATGCATTAGGAGAAAATAGTTATTTAGAAGGCCAATCCCTCTCTATAGCCTCTTGGGCTTGGAGAGGCATCTTGAGAGTTCGGCACATTGCACGGGAGAAGATTTTTTTTTCAGAAATGGGAATGGCAATACGATCTGGTTCTTTGAAGATCCTTGGTGCGGACCACCTTTGTTGTCCCTATCATCAGGTGAACGTCCCCGGTATGACCTAGGGGTACCTCAGGACATATGCGTGTCCTATTTTATGGAAGATGGGACTTGGAGGTTGCCGCCACCCCGATCCCGGTTCTACGATATTATGCAGCTTTGGGCCCAGCTTCCATCCATTCCCGTGGGGCAAGGTGGGGATAGGCTCACGTGGGTAGGTGCTACACGTGATCAGCCTACTATGAAGGACGCATGGACCTGGGTGCAGACCGAGAGGCCAAAGGTTCCTTGGGCCTCGGTAGTGTGGCATAAATGGCAAGTTCCTAAGCATGCACTCACACTGTGGAGGGCTGTCCATGGGAAGTTGAACACTCATGATATGATGCGGTGTCGGAAGATGATGTTGTTTATTGTAGCGCGGTGTACCTTGTGCATGGGTGCATATGAGACCAGTGCATACCTCTTCTGGGAATGCGGGTATGTTAGAGGTGTATGGGACGACATCCGTAGGTTGGCGGGCAACACTGAGCAGATAGGTCAAACCTTGGAGGAGGAGGTAGCAAGAATAGCACGATGGCAAGCAAGCAACAAGTATGCCATCCTTGGCCATAAGCTTGCGTTGGGAGCGACGGTATACGAGTGCTACATGGAAAGAAACAAGCGTACCTTTGATGGGGAAGAGCAGCAAATCAGCGAGATCATTCGGGCAATAAAGGATGTAGTGCACATCAAGGGCACGAAGGCTATTGAACCATTAGGTGACATGCAAGCATCATTTCGTTTAGTATTACTTGGTGGTGAGGTTGTATGTGTGAGACATATGGTATGTGAGTAAGTGGATTGTAATGTCCATATGAGTGATCTGAGCTTGTACACGGCAAGTTCTGAGTCCCACAATGTACCTACCTTGAGTAGGATGTAACATTCATTAGATTAATAAATTTTAATCCCTTTTGCTTTGCAAAAAAGGTAGTGCATGGAGAATTGTGTGTGTGATGGCTATGGTTGCAGCCAAGGTCAAGCACACAATTTCTTTTACAAATCCCACTTGATTGCACCCAACGTGATCTTGCAAGATTCTCCCAATATCTCCCATGATCTTCCTTCCTATTCCATGCAGACTTGAATCTTGTCTTGCTGATGTGGCACCACTTACGTGTTGACTCACCAAACCTTACACTCCAGCCCATGTGGCATGAAGAATTTAGGATCTAACACCACACACAACCCAAGCTAAGCCAACCAAGTCAAGATGCGTGCCCGGCGTGCCTCACCCGCGTGACCAAAAAGGAAACTTTTCCTAGAAAGGGAACTTTTCTAAAAAGGAAATTATCCCCTAAGAGGAACCGTCCCCAGAAAGGAAACTTTCCCGAAACAAGAACAAACACGCCACAAAGACAACATACAATATAAAGCATCAACCAAGTATAAGAGGTGAAAAGTGACTTATTAACGTATCAGGAGAGCGGGTCTTACAACCAACCCCCCTTAAATAAATTTCGTTCTCAAAATTTGCTATCCCTAACCCTCAACAAAGAGTTCCGGATACAAACTTCTTACATCATCCTCACACTCCCAAGTGGCCTCACTCACACTGTGGTGCTGCCAATGGACCTTCACCATCGGGATGGTCTGATGTCTCAGCAGTCGCTCAACATTCTCCAAAATCTCCTATGGTCGTTCCTCCAAAGTCATGTTGCTCTGAATCCCTTGTAGCTCGTGCGAAATAACGTGCGATGGATCCTGATTGACACCATTTCATGCGTTTATTTGTGTCTTATATCCATTATCTTGAACCTAAACAATGCTACGTAACGAGTTTTATGTTTGGGTTTCAGGAATAAATAGGATTGAGGAGAAGAAGCATAAAAGGACCTAAAAGCAAGAAAATGGACTGAGTTGTGAGACTTGGGGACTAAGATGCAAGGGATAAGGACCCGAATGTAACCCCAAAGGACCAATTAGCAAATGAAGAAACTCCACACCATCATGAGGAGTATTTTGGTAATTAGATTCGGGACAACCCTCCTATAACCGATCCGAGTGCACCCCATGTGAAGAATTGAAGAAATAAAGAACATATCCAAATATTGTCGGATCCAGGAAAAAGTGACCGCCAATTAGCGGTCCATTTGTGTCCGAATCCGACCTGGTTTCTCCAGAACTTGGGTTATGTGTTTATGTGTATTCTAGGAAGGTTTTATTAGTCCCACGTCGGGGGATGGTCCCCGATTACCTTTCTCTATGGCTATAAATAGAACTTCTCCTCCTCCTTTTGTATTCACCCATTGCTTGGTGGCATTCCCTCTACTTGGAGTAAGCCTTGGAGCAAAAACTCAAGGTGGAGAAGAATGCTACTAGTAATGTGAGTCATTTAATAAAATAATTTTTTGTTTTGTTCTCATGTTGTTTCTTTTTTATGCATGCTTAGCTTAGTCTTATTTCTTTGATCTTAGGCTAAATGTCTCCTTTCTTCTTTAGTTTAATTGGTAGAATAATGTGTAGTGAGTAGATTCATCCCCTTTGGGGGATGGAGATGATGTTCATATATATTGTAAAGTTTGGATGTTTGATGAATTTTTGATTGTGTAGACTTGCATGTTTTGTATGTTCATTTAGACCTGTCAATTGGGTCGTGTTCATGTACTATCGTGTCTGACAGTTCTGCATTCGTGTCAGGATTTCGTGTTATCGTGTATAGTATAAATTGAAAAGATTTCATCATATTTAGATTGAAAATAGTTAAGTGACATGTTATATTGATATTTTTCATTCTAAATAACATCTTAATTGACTATTATTAAGTAAAAACAATTGATTATCTAACAAAAGATGCAGTTCGTGTTTGTTTCGTGTACAAAAATAACTTATCGTGTTATCGTGTTGTGTTCGTGTCAAATCGTGTACCAATTATTTTATATTTGTATGTTCACAAAACATCATAATAAATCATTCCAATCATACAAAAAAATTCGTGTAAAGTCGTGTCTAAATCGTGTCTCCTTATCGTGTCGTGACCGTGAAGTGTAATCGTGTCGTGTCCAAAATTGACAGGTCTATGTTCATCGGGGGTATTTTAATCATCTACATGTTGGGGAATTTTGATGGGTTTTGTCATAAGATTTAGTCACTTCCCATGCTTAGTTTTCTCATGTTTATTGACTGAAATTTCCTGTTGAATATGCTACATGTTAGTTATGTGTTTGTATTTGCATTTGATTGCTGCATTGATTGAAGAAACTTTGTTTTGATGCGTTTTGCCATAACATTTAGAGAACTCCCATGCTTACCTTTGTTCTTCACACAATTTTATGGTTTTTAATGAGTCTTGCCATATCTTTAGACACTTCTCATGCTGAGCCTAATCTTATGTTAATCAAGTAGTAATTGCCAATACATTGTGTGAATGGATTGATAGGTTTTGCCACATGTTTAGACACTTCCTATGCATGAAGACACACACACAATACACACATGCATGCTTACATGCACATTTCATCACTTATTTCACTTCATATGTGCACACACTCCACCCCTTAGGGGTTTCTCTTTCTGATTTCCAATCTTTTGTGCTTTCTTTCGCATTTCGTACTTATTAGTTTAATGTAGTTTAGATTTAGCATAATCACATCTTTTCTCCCTTTATTCGCCACTTGATTTCTGACAAACCAGAGGCTGCTCACCTCACTGCGGACGACCCGTACTTGCCCCGTCTTCATCGACGGCTGTGCACTTGCGGTCTAAATTTAAAACGAACAAACAAGTTTTTGGCGCCATTGCCAGGGAGACGTGCGATGGATCCCCTACATACTTGCTCAACATCAAGACGTGGAAACGTTGTGCAATCCAAAAAACTGTGGTGGTAAGGCCACCCGATAAGCCACTGCACCAACGTGCTCCAGAGTCTTGAATGGCCCGACATACGTCAGACTCAACTTCCCTTTCCGTTCGAACCTCATCACACCCTTAGTAGGTGAAACCTTCAAGAAGACATAATCTTTGATATCAAATTGCAGTTTGCGGCACCTCCGGTTAGCGTAACTCTTCTGCCTATCCTGAGCTGCCACCAATCTTTGCCGAATCAGATCCACTCTGTCTGCATACAACTGCATGATCTCTGGCCCCAACATCTACCTCTCTCCCACCTCATTCCAACACAAAGAGGAATGACAAGGTCTCTCATATAGAGCCTCGCCCGGTTCCATGCTGATGCTCGCGTAATAGTTGTTGTAAGAAAACTCCACCAATGGGCAAGTGATCATCCCAGCTCACTGAAAGATCCAATTCGCAAGCTCGGAGCATATCCTCGAAGGTCTGAATTGTTCTCTCTGATTGCCCATCTATCTGTGGGTGTAACACCATGCTAAACTTCAGCTTCGTCCCCGATGCCTTATGCAAGCTCTTTCAAAACCGCAAAGTGAAACGAGGATCTCGATCTGAAATGATGGATGTCGATACTCCATGAAGTCTGACTATCTTCAAGATGTAGAGCTTCATCAAACTCTCCAACGATGCTATCACTCGAGTTACCAGAAAGTATACTGACTTGGTGAAACGATCCACGATCACCCAAATAGCATCATGCGAACGACTGGTCCTCGGCAAACTCGTGATAAAATCCATAGTCACGTGCTGTCACTTCCACTCCGGAAGCTCATTCCTTTGCGTCGTTCCTGCTTGTCGCTAGTGCTCAATCTTAACTACTGACAGACCAAACACCTCGAAATGAACTCTGCAATGTCACATTTCATACCCATCCACACGAAATTCCATTGTAGATCCTTGTACATCTTCGTACTCCCTGCATGAACGGTGTGAAAGGAATGTGTTCTAAAAGTTTTACTTTTATATGTCAATTATTATGAATTGAATGTACAAACATTTTGTTCCTTGATTATAGTATTCGTCTTTTGGAAGTGTTAAGGAAGAGACGCTTGGTCCTTAACCGTAGAGCTCTAAAAGATAATGGTTTACATAAATCAAAAGTTATTCACAATCATGGTATTTAACATGGAACATTAATTACCGAGATAAGATTGTCGTGTTGGTCATCGATTGTTGTAGCTCTACAAATAATTGACGACACGAGTATATAAAAGAGGAAAAGATTACTTTTATATATTGAATAGACCTAACAAGTAAAACATTATGGAATTGTGTTTCGTGTCATTAATATTTTACTGTGTCTTGGATCCTATGATATGAGACTTATATATTTTCACTCAAGAAGTGTTTAATTTGATTATTGTCAAAAGCTACCAATGAGTGTAGTGATAACGGCAATAGTTGGTTGAACATGACTTGTGCTGGAAAAGATAGCTAGTCAAACGATTATCATTGCCCCTCTTAATTGAGTGATGATATTAGTGGGCCCCTTGATAAAGCAAAATTATAATGCGCACAATGTGACTTGAGTTAAGTCACATAGTTATAATTAGCTTAGAGAGATCAAGAAATGAATATAATACAAAGGTGACACATTTCTACTTTGTATATATTCTTAATATCACGAGGCAAGGGACGGACACACGTGGTGCACTTACATCACTAAATGGATTGTGTTTTGGTTCGGGTGGAACAAAGACATCTATGCTAATTGGGTAACTATAATGTGTAGCTAGATACCGTTTATAGTTTGAGATATTAAGTGTTTCATGTCGCTGCCAATTTGGCTTAGATCGTCCTATAGGTCACACCACAAAACTTGGAAACAAGAGAGTTGATTTTAAGTTCATATAATGTGTCGGGTTTCATGTGAAAATAGGACACATGTGGTGAATTAATTAAAATCAATGTGTCATGAGAATTGACATAATTAGAATCATAATAAATTCATATGAGGTATATATTATGGGGTGTAATAATTTAATATCACATATGATGATATATATAGGATGTGAATTGCTAAAAACCCCAAAAGATCAAATTTTGTTGGAAAAAAATCCAAAATTTGACAAAGGCAAAATCGGGGTCAAACACGGTCAACCGTTCATGGTTCGGTCGACCGGGGCATCTTCGGATCGGTTAACTGAATAGGGAACGGGTAAGCACAATTGGTTGACTGAGATTGCCCAGAGTACCTAGACAATCGGGTTCGGTTAACCGATTGGAAACGGTCAACCGAGAAATGGTATTTTCGGTAGACCGAAGGTGACCCGGTCATCCGATGACTATGTCCCAGGAGCGATTTTGGTGGGTCAAAGGTAGACCGATTAAAAGACGTGGTTCGTCCGAATTCTTCCATGGAATTTTTCTCATAAAGAATCGGTCGACCGTCTAGCTCACGGTGCACCGAACACGTGTTATAACCGAATGGTTCGGTTGACCGAATAATTCTCGGTCTACCGAACAAGAACGATTCTGCCTGAATTATTAAGAGATTAATTAAATCATGGGTGGAATAATTCCATATTTAATTAAAACGTTTTTTGTGGGTGGTTATGTGGAATTTAGAGATTAATTTCAGGAGAGAAAGAAGGGATCATGGCTAAATAATAGCTCTTGATAAGAATGTTTTGGGAGCCTATAAAAGGGCACCTATTCCTACTTGTTTTAAGACTAATGCAAAATTCTTTCTCTCATTAATCTCTCCCTAATCACCACGAAAATCTCTTAGTAAATTTAAGTTTTGGAGATAAGATTCTCAGGAGCTTAAAGAGGGGTAATTATCTTGATTCTAAACCTTGTTAGAGATTGATTAGCTATCTCCTTTCTCTCTAACTTTGTTTAGAGTTTGGTGAACACTCGGAGGCAATTCCGTGGACGAATCAGGATGCGACTCCGGATCATCAAAAAGGTTTTAGAGAACCTTTAGGTATGATTCTATCTTTGTGGATTATTTTAATAAATGTAGGTTGCATGTTATTAGAATAAAACGCAAATAGATGTACATAAAATTGCTGAAAATATGAAAATCGACCTTGTATGTTATATTAAAATTTTAAAATATATACATACATAGGGACACGAAATCCAACAGAGGTATCAGAGCTTTTAGTTCATATTTTCGACAATTAGACTATATAATTAATTTTAGTTTACCATCTACAATCAAAACAATTCATGTTCTATGTTTTTTTCGAGTTTTCGATAGTTTTGTTGATTTAATTCTAATTGATTCTTTTGATAGTTTTAAATGTTTTAAAACACATCATGTGAATGTTAGAATTAAGATTTAGACTTATGTCTTATTTATAGAATTTTCGTTTTAATTAAATGATTATTTTATAAGGAATCAACAAAACGAAAAAGGCATATGTTTATCTTTCTTTAAAAGTTTAATTTTAGAAATTGGATAAACAGCGGTTCAAATATTTTATGAATTGAACTATGGATGCATAAAATCATTTTAATGGATTTCAAATGATTTTAGAATTGTTTGATTTAGAGATGCATGATAAACTAAATCGAGTAATATATAGTATATGTACATGCATTGCTCGAGTTCTCTAATGCAGGGATATGTGAGTTTATATGTTCCATCGAAGCCATGTGTGAATGAATGAATGAATGAATGTGTATGTTATTATTATTCAATCACAGGGGCTTATGTATGTAAAAGCCAAATTTTATTTCTATGTATATGCATGCATGTGAGAGGATTTTTACATAGGACTTGCACTAGACAATTTTCAAAATTAAGAGATGCATGTTTATATTTTTGCAATATCAACATCCATGGTGCAGGAGGAAGACGCTGAAGAAGCGCAAGGATCAAGGATCAAGGACGCGGGAACATATAAACTCACGCAATGTTTGTGTGAATGGATTTATTTATGTTTGTGTGCTTGATATATATGTGATTGTATGGATTAATGTTAGGATGTGTATAGATGATAAATATGCATGATCACCTAAATTCTAAAATCACATATAAATGTTTAAATTGTCCAACCAAAAATTAAGAGTATCTTTCTTTCTTATTTCATCCACTAACAGCCATCGATCGAGGGATATTCTGCTCGCCCTTAGCGGGAGATAACTTCCTCCATCTTTGGTAATAGTGGGAGATATAAGGTTGTCTATTGTTGGGCCACGAATAGATGTACGAGGTGCGATTCGCCCTTAGCGGACACTGAGTATATTTGTTTGTGAATACAATGAATAAACATATCTCGTATCAAATGAAATAAGTTTTCTTAACAAGACCCAGATCCCTAGCTCGGTTTTGGGAAAGAGAGTTTTTCTTACGAGGATTGGTCATATTCCCTCCTAATTAAAACGACAAGAGTCATAAGAGTTTGAAAATGCAAATGTTGCGATATTTCGAAATTGTAATGATTAGAAAAATGTTTTCTTACCTTGATTTTATAATATATCTGATAGCCCTTAGCTAGTTTATATTATAATTGATAGGATCTTGGATTGCTGCATTTATGGACAAATTTTTATTTGCGGTATTGTTTTTTAAAACATAAAATTGACATTAAATCCCATATAATTTATTTTGTAGAAATGTGAATAATCAACCTATTGTGCGATCTATGATTGAAAAACATCCTTTGGCAAATGATGGCTCAAACTTCATAAGATGGAAACTCAAGCTCAATATAGTGTTGAAGTTTGAGAAACTATCTCATATTTTGGATGGTGAAATCCCAAAATTAAATGTGAGGGCAACCGATAGCGAGAGAGAGGCAAAACCCAAGTGGGAAGACCAAGAGAACCAAGTTCACGGTCTAATGTTGGCCTCCATGGGTGACTCGCTTCAGGCGAAATACTTAGATTCAAAACCCAAGAAGACCATGGAAGCTTTAACAAAGATGTTCATGGATAGTGCTAAAAAATAGTGCTATAAGACCACCATCACACTCACAAGGTGCCACATGGCGGAGGGAACATCGATATCCATGCATTTTCTCACGATGCAAGGATACCTTGACAAGTTGTCGAAGCTCTCTTCCCCGATGCCCGATGACATTGCGGAAGATTTGATTCTTGACTCTCTAGCTCCGTCCTACAAGGACTTCATTATGCACTATCATGTGCGTGAAAAAGGGGTGAGTCTTGAGGAACTTCACAACGCTCTCAAAACGACTGAAGTTGACATGAGCAAGGGTCGGAACAAGCACGTCCTAGCCGTCCATGGAGGGAGCAAGAAGATCACCAAAGGTAAAGCAAATTCACCAAGAATACGTCAATCAAGAGCAAGGGAGTAGGAGGTGCTCGTACGAGTGCCTCAAGGGGAAATCTTTGAAATCTCTGACTCCCAATACGGAGTGCATTCACTGCGGTGATAAGGGACTCATCCGGCCAAATTGCCCCAAGTACAAGGAAAACCTTGACAATGGAATGATTGAACGTAAGCGCCCCAAAAAGGCCAAAGGTATATTTGTTATTGAGATAAATTTAGCCACCTCTGTCCATGATTGGGTAATTGATACCGGATCTTGTGCTCACATAATTTCTAATGTGCAGCTACTAAAGGATAGGAAGGAACTCGTAAAGAACGAGATGATTTTGAAGGTCGGAAATGGTGCAAGCGTTGCTGCGATTGCACAAGGTTCTGTGGAGCTTCAATTATCTAGTTGTTTAAATTTATGTTTAAAGAATGTTTATTATGTGCCTTCGATTAGCAAGAACATTATTTCTGTATCATGTTTGGATATGGATAATTTTAATATAAATATTTCAAATTCTTGCTTGTCTATATCGAAGAATGGTATTTTCTATGCAAATGCATTCGTAAGGAATGGTCTCTATTTGCTTGAATTGAATAATAAACAAATCTTAAACATCAATAACAAAAGACTTAAAACTACTCACGTGAATGATACACTCTTGTGGCACTATCGTCTTGGTCACATAAATGAAAAACGCATCAAGAAATTGCAAGAAGCTAACCTTCTTGGTCAACTTGATTTTAAATCATTGGGAGACGTGCGAACCTTGCCTAATGGGCAAAATGACCAAGAGGCCTTTCAAAAGGAAAGGACCGCGAGCGAATAACTTGTTGGATTTGATACATTCCGATGTATGTGGTCCGATGAGTACTAGTGCAAGAGACAGTTTTAGGTACTTCATTACGTTCACGGATGACTATAGTCGTTATGGCTATATTTATCTAATGAGAAGCAAAAGTGAATCCTTTGACAAGTTCAAGGAATTCAAGAATGAAGTAGAGAACCAACTCAACAGGAAAAACAAGTCTCTACGAACGGATCGTGGAGGTGAGTACTTAAGTACTGAATTTGACTCATTCCTAAAGGAGTGTGGTATTGTACCACAACTCACCCCTCCCGGTACACCTCAGTGGAATGGGGTATCTGAAAGGAGGAATAGGACATTACTCGACATGGTTCGATCAATGATGAGTCAAGCTGAATTGCCGCTTTACTTTTGGAGTTATGCACTAGAAGCCGCGGCTTACACACTAAATAATGTTCCATCCAAATTCGTAGAGAAAACGCCTTATGAGCTATGGAGGGGTAAAACACCTAAGCTCACTTTTCTCAAGATTTGGGGTTGTGAGGCCTACGTCAAAAGATTGATGTCGACCAAACTTCAACCAAAAGCGGATAAGTGCTTCTTTATAGGTTATCCTCGTGAGACAAGAGGATACTACTTTTGACATATAACCTCAAATCGAATGATTGTAGAGAGGGATGCCGTATTTCTAGAAAATGAATTTCTAGAAAGAATAAAAAGTAGTGGGAGTAGAGTTGTGCTTGAGGAGACTCAAGATATTCTACAAGATCATGATATGAATGGTGACATTCAAGATCATGAAGGCCCAACCGAGATTCCTTTGGTTAGTGGGAGCGTGAGTGAGAGACCTTCGCAAGAAATTGTGAGAGAAACTCAATCCTCCCCCACCTAGTGTACGTTCGAGAATCGAACACGAACCAATTCTGCAAGAAATTGTGGAAGAAGTTTGAGAAGTACACGTAGAACCAAAAGAACTTAGAAGGTCAACGAGGGAAAGAAAGAAACCCGATATGTATTTGGGACTTCATGAGATCATGGTACTAGATACCGATGATCCCTCGACCTTTCAAGAAGCAATGGAAAGAAAGGACTCCAAACTATGGCTCAAGGCCATGGAATCCGAAATAGAATCCATGTATGATAATCAAGTGTGGAACTTGGTTGACCTTCGTCAAGGGAAAAAGGTCATCCAAAATAAATGGGTTTTCAAGAGGAAGATGGGCATGGATGGGAACTTGACAACCTATAAGTCGAGGCTTGTAGCAAAAGGTTTCACTCAAGTTCAAGGAATTGACTATGATGAAACTTTTTCACCGGTTGCCATGTTCAAGTCTATTCGGATTATGCTCGCTATTGCCGCATTTCATGATTATGAGATATGGCAAATGGATGTCAAAATGGCATTCCTTAATGGGAACTTGGAGGAGGATGTGTACATGGTACAACCTCAAGGTTTTGAAGATCCAAAGAATAGCGAGAAAGTATGCAAGCTTCAAAGATATATTTATGGATTGAAGCAAGCATCAAGGAGTTGGAACAAGCACTTTGACGAAGAAGTCAAAAAGATTCACTTCGTCCAAAGTAAGGAAGAACCTTGTATATACAAGAAGGTTAGTGGGAGCCACATAATGTTCTTGTTCTTATATGTCGATGACATACTCCTCATGGGAAATCATATACCTTTGCTTGAGCAAACGAGAAGTTCATTGAAATCTGTATTTTCGATGAAAGATATGGGTGAGGCTCAATACATCTTGGGAATCAAGATATATAGAGATAGATCTCGTAGACTCATTGGCCTAAGTCAACGTACATACATTGACAAGGTCTTGGAAAGGTTCAGCATGAACAACTCCAAAAAGGGCAGTGTGCCAATGAGTATGGGTGTGCAACTCAAGAAGTCTCAACGTGCTGAATCACGTAAAGACTTGGAGTACATGAAAGATATCCCTTATGCTTCGGCAATAGGACCGATCATGTACGCGATGACTTGCACAAGACCCGATGTCTCGTATGCTCTAAGCGTGACAAGTCGTCACCAATCCAACGCAGGTCCTGAGCATTGGACTGCGGTCAAGAACATTCTGAGGTACCATAACCAGACCAAAGATAAGTTTCTTGTTTATGGAGGACAAAGGGAGTTAATAGCCGAGGGCTATTCGGATGTGAGTTTCATAAGTGATCCTGACGATAGGAGGTTGCAATAATGATATGTCATCATTATCGAAGGTGGAGTCATGAGCTAGCGTAGTTGGAGTCAAATCACTACGGTTGACTCAACCACTGGCGAAGGCAAAATAAATTTATTATGGGTGGACACAAACAGCAACACAACTGATCCATTCACCAAACCCTTATCTCAAGCCAAGGGCGAAATGCATTTCGAGTCCATGGGTCTGAGGAACCATGTGGATTGGCTTGATGAGTGATTAGAGAGGGTTACCCTAGTTGTTATTGTTTTATACATTGAGAATGTATGTGAGAGAAAACTTTGATAACAAGTGGGAGATTGAAAGTAATGTGTTCTAAAAGTTTTACTTTTATATGTCAATTATTATGAATTGAATGTACAAGCATTTTGTTCCTTGATTACAGTATTCGTCTTTTGGAAGTGTTGAGGAAGAGGCGCTTGGTCCTTAACCGTAGAGCTCTAAAAGATAATGGTTTACATAAATCAAAAGTTATTCACAATCATGGTAGTTAACATGGAACATTAATTACCGAGATAAGATTGTCGTGTTGGTCATCGATTGTTGTAGCTCTACAAATAATTGACGACACGAGTATATAAAAGAGGAAAAGATTACTTTTATATATTGAATAGACCTTACAAGTAAAACATTATGGAATTGTGTTTCGTGTCATTAATGTTTTACTGTGTCTTGGATCCTAAGATATGAGACTTATATCTTTTCACTCAAGAAGTGTTTAATTTGATTATTGTCAAAAGCTACCAATGAGTGTAGTGATAATGGCAATAGTTGGTTGAACATGACTTGTGCTGGAAAAGATAGCTAGTCAAACGATTATCATTGCCCCTCTTAATTAAATGATGATATTAGTGGGCCCTTGATAAAGCAAAATTATAATGTGCACAATATGACTTGAGTTAAGTCACATAGTTATAATTAGCTTAGAGAGATCAAGAAATGAATATAATACAAAGGTGACACATTTCTACTTTGTATATATTCTTAATATCATGAGGCAAGGGACGGACACAAGTGGTGCACTTACATCACTAAATGGATCGTGTTTTGGTTCGGGTGGAACAAAGACATCTATGCTAATTGGGTAACTATAATGTGTAGCTAGATACCACTTATAATTTAAGATATTAAGTGTTTAATATCGCTGCCAATTTGACTTAGATCCTCCTATAGGTCACACCACAAAACTGGGAAACAAGAGGGTTGATTTTAAGTTCATATGATGTGTCGGGTTTCATGTGAAAATAGGACACATGTGGTGAATTAATTAAAATCAATATGTCATGAGAATTGACATAATTAGAATCATAATAAATTCATATGAGGTATATATTATGTGGTGTAATAATTTAATATTACATATGATGATATATATAGGATGTGAATTGCTAAAAAACCCAAAAGATCAAATTTTGTTGGAAATAAATCCAAAATTTGACAAAGGCAAAATCGGGGTCAAACACGGTGAACCGTTCATGGTTCGGTCGACCGGGGCATCTTCGGATCGGTTAACCGAATAGGGAACGGGTAAGCGCAATTGGTTGACCGAGATTTCCCAGAGTGCCTGGACAATCGGGTTCGGTTAACCGATTGGAAACGGTCAACCGAGAAATGGTATTTTCGGTAGACCGAAGGTGACCTGGTCATCCGATGACTATGTCCCAGGAGCGATTTTGGTGGGTCAAAGGTAGACCGATTAAAAGACGTCGTTCGTCCAAATTCTTCCAGGGAATTTTTCTCATAAAGAATCGGTTGACCGTCTAGCTCACGGTGCACCGAATAATTCTCGGTCTACCGAACAAGAACGATTCTGCCTGAATTATTAAGAGATTAATTAAATCATGGGTGGAATAATTCCATATTTAATTAAAACGTTTTTTGTGGGTGGTTATGTGGAATTTAGAGATTAATTTTAGGAGAGAAACAAGGGATCATGGCTAAATAATAGCTCTTGATAAGAATGTTTTGGGAGCCTATAAAAGGGCACCTATTCCTACTTGTTTTAAGACTAATGCAAAATTCTTTCTGTCATTAATCTCTCCCTAATCACCACGAAAATCTCTTAGTAAATTTAAGTTTTGGAGATAAGATTCTCAGGAGCTTAAAGGGGTAATTAGCTTGATTCTAAACCTTGTTAGAGATTGATTGGCTAGCTCATTTCTCTCTAACTTTGTTTAGAGTTTGGTGAACACTCGGAGGCAATTCCGTGGACGATTCAGGACGCGACTCCGGATCATCAAAAATGTTTTAGAGAACCTTTAGGTATGATTCTATCTTTGTGGATTATTTTAATAAATGTAGGTTGCATGTTATTAGAATAACACAAATAGATGTACATAAAATTGCTGAAAATATGAAAATCGATCTTGTATGTTATATTAAAATTTTAAAATATATACATACATAGGGACACGAAATCCAACACTGTGTACGTAGATCTGTGAGCTGATTGAACGTTTTCAAATAACCGCAAGTGCACGGCCACGTTGAAGCGGTGGCAAATACGTGTCGTTCCACAAGGAGGTGTGTTGACTATGGTTAGTTCGAAGGCGAGTGGAAAAGAAAGGAGAGAAAGGAGTTATGATCGAAACTACACTAAAATGCGAAAGGAAGTGAAAAAGCAACAATAAAACTAAACCCCATAGGGGGTAGAGAAAGAATGTGAATACAAAAATATGTGTATGTGTGTGTGTTCAATTGTGCTCATCACAACATGTAGTGCATGAAAATCATAAAACTAAACCCAACTTTGCCTCCACATGAAATAAGACAACACATTATCATTAAAACATACAAGACAATAATTGGAATGAAGCTAAATGAACTCATGTATAAAGACCAAACATACAAGTCATGTTTCCTTTATCAATTACATCCATATCCTCAGCTCATCATTCCCCATAAAATAGGTCCACTAATCTAAGCATATGATAAGCTTCATTCAAGAGCATTAGCATATCAAAGACAAGAGTGAAATCCCATTAGATGGTTATGGAAATCATGTAAGGTTCAAAGGATTTCATGTTCTAGGTCTCTTGAGGGTTTTCATGTTCGAGGTCTCTTGAGGGTTTTCAGCGGATATACCCACAAAATTCGAACATTGATGCATTATTCAATCTAGAACTCAACTCGATGGACTCATTTATTTCGATCATTGGACATAGTAATCCTACGGGCCGACTCTATACATGTATCTAGTCCACACACCTAGCCTAATGAATCATTCGTCAAGTTAATTAAGGACTTAAGTGAAAGACATGGACAACCTTAACATCCTCAAGTGATACAAAGTGTAAAGTTCATTAAGGTTCTTATTTCCATTACCATTTTTCTCTCTTCTTTTTGTTCTTCAACTTTTATTCTTTTTTCTCTTTTTTTTACTAGTTGGTGTGTAATTCTCCCATGGTCAAGTTTCGTGCATCATTGCCTATGAGGACTTACACTTTCACGTACACCTTTCCACACATCTCCACATAGGGCAGTCCCTACCACCCGTGTAACGGGAGTTCGGTCGGTGCATCCCAAGTCAGATGACTCGAAAGCACCAGGCACAAAGTCCCTTCACACCTAATTTCCCGAGTGATACGAGTCATGCGAGAAGAAAGAACACCTACTCACTTATTTCTTATCTACACATGAACCAAAACCCCTACACTTAATGTCTCACAACAAGATTTAAAGTGTCCTTGACTACAACAAACTTCCTTATATTTACAGACACGAATTATTTACTCACTAGGTTCAGGGTGGACTTTTTTAAATGTTTGAGTACTTAAACCCTATGATTACTCGCCCCCCAAGGTAAAACCAGGGTGCATCCTAATGGCTCGATACGAACTAAAGCCGGTATACAAGATATCCTAATGCATCAAGTTCAAGACAATTTTGGGAGTTTCCTTTTAGTTTGCCGCTCAACAGTTTTGCATATGCTAAACACAGGCAAAACCTACAAAACATTTTCTTTCGCAAATACATGAAGATTTTGAAAGAAATGTGAAAAATTTAAAGCACTAGGCAAGCAAAAGAAGACAAGTCACCCAAGGATCATGGCAAGCAGATATATCGATATTAAATGCATCACACTATCATGACCTTAACAATGCACACAAAAGAAAACAAAATCAAAGGAAAAGACTCGACTATGTACACACGCAAAACACCCCCCACACACACCTACTTCATGCATTGTCCTCAATGAATGTGAGCTTGATCTTACTTGGATTTATGCATGAGAATGACAAGATCTCACCAACGTGAAGCGCAAAGACAAGTTCATGATTATGTTGATGGACACAAACCCGAATTCCCGTAAAACCTGTGAGATACTAAAGAAGGGATACAACTACTTGAACAAAATAGGAACCAAATACACAAGGGTTGGGGCCCACAACAATCAAAGCTCGCTCATGGAGTCTTTTATTGTACTTTTTTTAATATAACTATGTACAAAAACAAGTTCCCATCTTCATTTGTCAAAGGACATCAAATGGGAACCTCAAAAGTGGGTCAATGCACTTGGAAAGTGAACATGACACCATGCAGGGCCAGAATACTCAAGTTTGGGTCCCCTTACAAAGATCACAAGATGAAAGGAGAGGTTCATGAATTAGACACAAAGGCGTCTCATTCAAAGGATCAAACTGAAAGAGCTTGAACCTCTCAAGAGTTTGGGAAATATGGGGCAACGGAAGAAGAGTTTCTCCCGTTGCGGTACTAAAGTTATGATCGTCAATCCAAACTCTCCAACCAACAAGCTGGTGGGTCGGAACGAGGTCAAGAACCTCGTTATGCACGTACGACTCACTAGGAGAACATAAAGTGGATCTCTGACCCAAGGTATCCTCCAAGGCACTCCCAATACCCTCATTGGTGATGTAATTATTTGGTGTCCCATCATTTCCAAGATGATCAGGAACAATAGTGAGAGGCAAACTCTTATCAGGTCGTTTGAAATTAAGGGACTTGGGAGCTCATACTCCACCAGAGGTGAGTCCTTAAGAGGCACAACATTAAGCTCGTGTGGCTCAAGGGCCATGGGACAAAAAGATAAGGCACAATCATGTGCTGACTCATAATGAAACTGGTCCATACTCTTCTCAATTTGGATCGAATCCCCCACCATGTGATCATGAATTGAAACCCCAAGTTCCTCAGACTGACTAGGAGTTTGACTTTGAAAGATTGTGCTTTGAATATGTGGATGTGGTGGCGGTTCGATATCAGAAGATAAATCCTCATGTTGACAAGAAATATCACCCTCCTCACGTTTACTTAATTGTTGTGTAATTTCACTCACATACATTTCCATAGTTTGTATGGAATTTTAAGTGGACTTCATTACATTTTGAGTGGTTTCCATGAACGTTTGGAGGGTTTGTTCTAAAGAATCAAGTCTGAGGTCAACTGTGAGGCTCAAGTCAGAATTTGGGAAATTATTGGTTTGGGTGTTGATAGGCTGAGAATGAGTCCAATGATTTGGAGTAGGGTGTTGGTAGAATTCTGGGTATTTGGGAGGAGGATAATGGGTTGGAAATAATGTATAAGAATTTGAATAAGAATTGTCTCCCCACGAATCCATCCCTCTCGGGTTGTACGCGGATGCATAATGGTCATATTGAGCATTTTGGGAAAAAGTGTGCTCATACTCAGGCTCTGGGGGAACATAAGAACATTCCTCGATAACATGACCACTCAACCCACAACAGTCACACGGTACGACTACTGGAGCCACCGGTGCACTCATGTCGTCTACCGCACGCATGAAAGAGGCCAAAGTTTGTTGTAATGTCTCAGTTTGTTGACGAGCATATGATCCGACATAACTAGATGGTGGTCTAGCAGTCGGTGCCTCTCTCATATTATCCCAATATGAAGATTGCTGAGCCACACAATTAAGATTGTCCCAACCATACGGGGTGTTTGTCTGATCCACCCCAGGTTGCATGGGTCCAGAATACCAGGGAGAATTTGTAGGTATTTGATTGACATCATTTCATGCTTATATATGTATCTTATATCCATTATCTTACACCTAAGCAATGCTACGTGACGAGTTTTATGTTTAGTTTTCAGAAATAAAGAGGTTTGAAGAGAAGAGCCATGAAAGGACCCAAAAGGAGGAAAAAGGACCTAATTGTGAGACCTGGGGACCAAGATGCAAGGGAGAAGGACCTGATCGTAAGACCAAAGGACCTAAGAGCAAAATAGGAAACTCCACACCTTCATGGGGAGTGTTTTGGCAATTCGATTCGGGTCGGAGCTCCAACAAACCAAGTAGATGCATCAAAGACCAAGAAATTCTTCCAGAGAAGCCCCGCACAAAACCCAGACGGATCTGGGCCTTACAGGCCGCCAATTGGCAGTATGGAACCGCCAATTGGCGGTCTGGATGAGCCCAAATCTGCTAAGCTCGCTCCTGGACTTGTATTATCATGTGTTTAGGCTATTTTTGGTATTGGTTTAGTCCCACATCGGGGGATTGTCCCGGATTAGCTTTTTCCATGCTTATAAATAGAACTCTTCACCTCCCATTGTAACCATCTCTCTCTTTGGTGGCATCTTCCCTACTAAGAGTGAAGCCTTGAAGCAAAACTCTGGTGGAGGAAGAGCTGCTTGTAATTTGAGTGAGTTAATAATAGAAGTTTTCCTTTAATTGTGTTGTTTCTCTCTTAGTTTAATTTCCTTTCATATGCATGCTTGCTTGTTTGTTTAGTTTTATGCTTCTTTAATATTTCTTGCTTGATTAGTATAGTTTCATTTCAGTATAATGCTTCATTTTATTAGAGTAGTTAGTTTAAATATGTGTGAGTAGTTCCATCCCCTTTGGGGGGTGGAGTAGATGTGTGTACATGTTATGTAGATGGTTTGAATGCTTAATATGAATGTTTGTGAAAGATATTAGTATGCTTGCTTGAATTATTAAGAACCTTACTTGATGGTTTCTGCCATAGCTTAGGTACATTCCATGCTTGTCTAAGTGTCTTAATAACAACCTTGCATTGCTCATATTAATCACATTAGTTTAGTGTTGTAAATGATAGGTTTTGCCATTAGGTACCTCTTATGCATTAACAAACACTAACTAACTTGAGTTTATGGTTTGCATTCAACACCACACTTATTTGATGTGCACACACACACACTCCACCCCTTAGGGGTTTCCATTCCTGTCATTTTATCTCCTTCATTAGTTGATTAGCTTAGTTGTTTAGTTGTTTCATTTCAGCTTGCTTGCTTCCTAGTTTAGATTAGTGTAGTGTAGTGTAACACATCTTTCTCTTCTCCTTTTACCTCTCGCCTTCGAACAAACCGATTGTCGACACACCTCCCTGAGGACGACCCGTACTTACCACCGCTTCATCGCGGCCGTGCACTTGCGGTTAATATAAAACGAGAGATCAATCAGATTTCATGTTTAATTATGCATCTATATTTTTCGAATTTTTATGCATAATAAGGATCAATTACAATTTTCTACGATTTATTTCATGCATGCATCAGTTTGTTTTAATAACTAC
Organism: Triglochin maritima; assembly: GCA_963682175.1. Lineage (NCBI taxonomy): Eukaryota > Viridiplantae > Streptophyta > Magnoliopsida > Alismatales > Juncaginaceae > Triglochin > Triglochin maritima. The sequence continues at coordinate 21,247,517 of OY821779.1, forward strand.
TTTCAAAAACTTATCAAAACAAACACAAGGGACTCCGAAATTCATACCTAGAAGTTCTCTAAAACTTCTTGATATTCCAGAGACGTTGAGGAAGACGATCGTCGCTTCCCGTTGCGCCGGATACCTCCGAGTGTTCACTGAAACCCTAAACAAGGTTGGAGAAAAAGGAGCTAGCCAATCAATCTCCAAACTAGCTTAGAATCTAGCTACAAACCCCTTCCTTAATCTCTGAGATTTCTCCTTCCAAAGACTTAGAAAACTAAGAGAATTTTCGTGGCTTTTTGTGATGAATTAGGAGAGAAAATAATTAGAAAACAACTAGATAAATTAAGGAGAATAAGGACCTATTTATAGGCTCCAATCTTACTCTCAATCATGGCTATTCTAAAGCCACGTTTTCTTGACATTTTCTCTCACAAACTAATTCCATAATGCATTACAAGCATGCACAAAACGTTTGACCAAGTTTGGAGCTAATCCAACCATCGATCAAATTAATCTCTTAATTATCAAAGGCAGAAAATCGATCGTGATTCGGTTTACCGAGTCCCACTCGGTTAACCGAATATGTCACGATTGTTTAACCGAGTACCCGACGGATGACCGAATCTTAAGGAGAAAAATTCTACTTAATCGATCGGACGAATTCTCGCCTAAAACCGAGTGCTATTCGGTTAACCGAAAATATCGGAACTTGACATTGTTCGGTCGACCGTTTCTGGTTCGGTACACCGTACCAGAGTTCCAGGCACTTTGGTCAAGTTCGGTCAATAAACTATGACTATCCGTTCCACGTTCGGTTGACCGATCCACAGATCCTTCGGTCGACCAAACCATAACGGATTACCGAACTTCTACCCGATTTTGCCTTTTCAAATTTTGGATTTATTTCCAACAAAATTTGAACTTAAGGGGGTTTTAGCAAATTCACAACTTATGCAATATATTATCCTATGCAACAATAAATTATTGCACCCCATAATATATGCATCACATATGAATTTATCATGATTCTAATTATGTTTATATATAACATAATTGATTTTACTTGTTCACCACATGTGTCATATTTTCTATAAGAAACCCGACACATCATATGAACCAAAAATCAAGCTTCTTGTTTCCCGGTTTTTGTGGTGTGACCTATGGGAGGATCTAGACTAAGTTGGCAGTGATATTAAGAGCTTAATATCACAAGCTATAAGCGGTATCTACCTACACATTACAGCTCCCAATTAGTTAGATGTCTTAATTCCACTCGAACCAAAACCCGATCCATTTAGTGATGGAGTGCACCACTTGTGTCCGTCCCTTGCCTCATGATATTAAGAATACACACAAAGTAGTATTGTGTCATCTTTGTATTAGTATTCATTTCTTGATCTCTTTAAGCTAGTTATAAATATGTGACTTAACTCAAATCACATTGTGCACATTATAACTTTGCTTTATCAAGGGCCCCACTAATATCATCACTCAATTAAGAGGGGCAATGATAATCTTTTGACTAACTATCTTTTCCAACAAAAGTCATACTTAACCAACCAATGCCTTTACACTGCACTTATCGATAGCTCAAGACTCTAGTCTAATTAAGCATTCCTTAAGTGATCAGATATAAGTCTCATATCAAAGGACCAAGGACACAGTAAAATATTAATGACACAGAAACACATTTCTATAATATTTTACTTATTAGGTCTATTTAGTATACAAAAGTAATATTTTCCTCTTTTGCATACCCGTGTTGTCACTCACTTGTAGAGCTACAATGATCTATGACCAACACGACAATCTTAACTCGGTAATTAATGTCCCATGTTAATTACCATGATTGCAAATATCTTTTGTTTTATGTAAACCAATATCTTTTAGAGTTCTACGGTTAAGGACCAAAAGCCTCTTCCTTAACACTTCTAAAAGACGAATAACATAAACAAGGAACAAAATGATTTCTCATTCAATTCATAATAATTGACATTTAAAAGTAAAACTTTTAGAACACATTCCCTTCAGAATTGTCCTGGTCCCAACAATGATATGGATGGTCGCCCATGTAACCATCCAGTTCGACAAAGAACTCTCGAGTCGACCACTCTCACCACCACAAGGGCAAGCTCGCAAAAAGTGCTCGACTCGACCCTAAAACGCTAACTGAGAGTGTAAAGGGGAGGAGACTAAAACGTAGAAGTAGGTGAGAAGAAGATGACTGAGAGGAGAAGGGAAGAATCCCTAGAAACTAGCGTAGGTAAAGGATGAGGGTAGAAGCCTAGTCTAGCAAACACGGCTCAAGCATCCTACGGTCACTATGGGTACATACAGCTAGACGTTGCCTAACTGTGAGGTCACACGGCCTCAACATACCTCACCTCCCTACAACGAAGACCACAAAGCCCAACAAGTGAGCCAAGATCCGGAGATCTCGTCTCTTTAGCTATCGACAAAGTGGGTGACGCCGATCAGGCTATGACGCTCGGACCGGATCACTCTCCTAATGCACCCGAGTCGTATTGGCCAATGTCTACTTGATTTTAGATTAAGGTTTTACTTGAGTGTGCTTTTTAGGGCTAAGGGAGGGGTGATGAAATCCCCCACCTTTATCTTTGGAGACTATAGGCGGTGCCCCTTAAAAAAATGTTTTGAAATTTTAGGCTAGCAAGCAACTCACCAAACAAGCACTCACCTCACTCTTGTCCCGATGCACCTTACTAACTAATGCATGATTTAACCATGCATGAATGAGAGAATGGGTGCACGTACCTCATGCCAGCAATCGACAACGAAAATGTAAAAGAAAAGAAAAGACAAATGCGTGCAAGGTCTTCAATTGATGCATGACCTAGATGTCAATCAATCTAATCTTTTGCTTTGAGTTTTAAAGTCCAAGTTGTCTTAAAAGGGGGATTGATTAATCTGTAAGCTAACTACAGGTTCAAACATGCAAAATTGAACTCCTAGACAACTAAATTGAAGAAACAAACTACAACAAAAATTGGAGCAAAACAAACTTACCAGGCCGCAAGTTGGCGGTCCCAGACCGCTGATTGGTGGTCACTTTAGCTTATCGTATTTGTCCAAAACAAATTAAAACAAAACAAAACAAATTAAAACAAACCAAACTTTAGCTTATGGTCACCCTGAAATAAACCACAACTAAAAACAAAAAATTAAAACAACTCAAATCGTCCAAACCAAATTCTGGATAGAGCACCTGAAAGGAATGTGTTCTAAACGTTTTGCTTTTATATGTCATTTTTTATGAATTGGATGTGCAAATATTTTGTTCCTTGATTATGGTATTCGTCTTTTGGAAGTGTTAAGGAGGAGGCGCTTGGTCCTTAACCATAGAGCTCTAAAAGATAATGGTTTACATAAATCAAAAGTTCTTCACAATCATGGTAATTAACATGGAACATTAATCACCGTGATAAGATTGTCGTGTTGGTCATCAATTTTTGTAGTAGCTCTACAAATAATTGACGAGACGAGTATATAAAAGGGGAAAAGATTACTTTTATATATTGAATAGACCTAACAAGTAAAATATTATGGAATTGTGTTTCGTGTCATTAATGTTTTACTGTGTCTTGGATCCTAAGATATGAGACTTATATCTTTTCACTCAAGAAGTGTTTAATTTGATTATTGTCAAAAGCTATCAATGAGTATAGAGATAAAGGCAATAGTTGGTTGAACATGACTTGTGCTGAAAAAGATAGCTAGTCAAACGATTATCATTGCCCCTCTTAATTGAGTGATGATATTAGTGGGCCCCTTGATAAAGTATAATTATAATGTGCACAATGTAACTTGAGTTACGTTACATAGTTATAACTAGCTTAGAGAGATCAATAAATGAATATAATACAAAGGTGACACATTTCTACTTTGTATATATTCTTAATATCATGTGGCAAGGGACGGACACAAGTGGTGCACTTACATCACTAAATAGATCATGTTTAGTTTGAGTGGAACAAAGACATCTATGCTAATTGGGTAACTATAATGTGTAGCTAGATACCGCTTATAGTTTGAGATATTAAGTATTTAATATCGCTGCCGATGTAGCTTAGATCCTCCTATAGGTCACACCACAAAACTGGGAAACAAGAAGCTTGATTTTGAGTTCATATGATGTGTCGGGTTTCATGTGAAAGAGGGACACATGTGGTGAACGAATAAAATCAATATGTCATGAGAATTGAAAAAATTAGAATCATAATAAATTCATATGAGGTGTGTATATTATGGGGTGTAATAATTTAATATTACATAAGATATGAATTTGCTAAAAACCCCAAAAGATCAAATTTTGTTGGAAATAAATCCAAAATTTGATAAAGGCAAAATCAGGGTCAAACACGGTAAACCGTTTAGGGTTCGGTCGACCGAGGTATCTTCGGAACGGTTAACTGAATGGGGAACGGGTAAACACAATTGGTCGACAAAAATTGTCTGGAGTGCTTGGACAATTGGGTTTTGTCAACCGAGCATGAACGGTCAACTGAGAGAAAATATCTTGGGATATTTTCGGTAGACCGAAGGTGACACGGTCGTCCGATGAATGTTCACCAGCAGAAATTTTGGTGGGTCAACGGTCGACCGGAGCAAGACGCGGATCTCCGAATTTTTCCAGAGAATTTTTCTCATGCCTATTCGGTCGACCGTCTAGCTCACGGTCCACCAAACATGTGTTAAAACCGAATGGTTCGGTTCACCGAGAAGAATTCTCGGTCAACCGAACATTACGATTTTTGCCTGAATTATTAAGAGAATAATTAGATCATGGGTTGGATTAATTCCAGATTTAATCAAACATTTTTAAGATGCTTATGTGGCAATTTGAGATTAATTTTAGGAGAGAATAAACAAGAGATCATGACTAAAGAATAGTTCTTGATAAGGAAGTTTTGGGAGCCTATAAAAGGACCCCTTATCCTACTTGTTTATGTTAATGCAAAAATTCTTTCTCTTTAATCTCTCCCTTAATCACCACGAAAATCTCTTAATAGTTTTAAGTGTTGGAGATAGAAATCTCAGGAGCTTAAAGAGGGGTTATTAGCTAGATTCTAAGCCTAATTAGAGATTGATTGGCTAGCTCCTTTCTCTCTAATCTTGTTTAGAGTTTGGTGAACACTTGGAGGTGAATCGACGGGCGATTCGACGAGCAACGGAACTCCGGATCTTCTGAAAGCTTTTAGAGAAGCTTTGGGTATGATCCTCTATCCTTTGTTTATTTTAATATGTGTAGGAATGCATGATATTAGAATAAACAAATACATGTACCTAAAATCAATGAAAATATGAAATCGATCTTGTATGTTATATTAAAATTTTAAAAATATATACATACATGGGGACACAAAATCCTAAAGTCGTATCAGAGCCTTTAGTTCATATTTTCAATGATTAGACTATATAATTAATTTTAGTTTACCATTTACAATCGAAACAATTCATGTTCTATGTCTTTTGCGAGTTTTCCGATTGTTTTGTTGATTTAATTCTAATTGATTCTTTTGATAGTTTTAAATGTTTTGAAACACATCATGTGAATGTTAGAATTTAATAAAAAACGGTTCAAATATTTTGTGTTTTGAACTATGGATGCATAAAATCATTTTTAATGGATTTCAAATGATTTTTAAATTGTTTGATTTAGAGATGCATGATAAACTAAATTGAGTAATATATAGTATATGTACATGTGTTGCTCGAGTTCTCTAATGCAGGGATATGTGAGCTTGTATGTTCCGATGAATCCATGTGTGAATGAATGAATGAATGTATATGTTATTATTATTCAGTCACAGGGGGTTATGTATATGTGAAAGCCAAATTTCTATTTCTATGTATATGCATGCATATGAGAGGATTTTTACATAGGACTTGCACTAGACAATTTTCAAAATTGAGAGATGCATGTTTATATTTTTGCAATATCAACATCCATGGTGCAAGAGGAAGACGTTGAAGAAGCGCAAGGATCAAGGACGCAGGAACATATAAACTCACACAATGTGTGTGTGAATGGATATATTTATGTTTCTGTGCTTGACATGTATGTGATTGTATGGATTAATGTTAGGATGTGTATAGATGATAAATATGCATGATCTCCTAAATTCTAAAATCACATGTAAATGTTTAAATTATCCAACCAAAATATAAGAGTATTTTTCTTTCTTATTTCATCCACTAGCAGACATCGATCGAGGGATATTCTGCTCGCCCTTAGCGGGAGATAGCTTCATCTATCTTTGGGAATAGTGGGAGATATAAGGTTGTCTATTGTTGTGCCATGAATAGATGTACGAGGTGCGATTCACCCTTAGTGAACACCGAGTATATTTGTTTGTGAATACAATGGATAAACGTATCTCGTATCAAATGAAATAAGTTTTCTTAACAAGACCGAGAGCCCTAGCTCGGTTTTGAGAAACAGAGTTTTTCTTACGAGGATTGGTCAAATTCCCTCTTAATTAAAATGACAAGAGTCATAAGAGTTTTAAAATGCAAATGTTGCGATATTTCGAAATGGTTATGATTAGAAAAATGTTTTCTTACCTTAATTTTATAATATATCTGATAGCCCTTAGCTAGTTTATATTATAATTGATAGGATCGTGAATTGCTGCATTTATGGACAAATTTTTATTTGCGGTATTGATTTTTAAAACATAAAATTGACATTAAATCCCATATAATTTATTTTGTAGAAATGTCGAATATTCAACCTATTGTGCGATCTATAATTCAAAAACATCCTCTGGCAAATGATGACTCAAACTTCATAAGCTAGCAACTCAAGCTCAATATCGTGTTGAAGTTTGAGAAACTATCTCATATTTTGGATGGTAAAATCCAAAAATTAAATGAGAAGGCAACCGATAGAGAGAGAGAGGCAAAAGCCAAGTGGGAAGACCAAGTGAACCAGGTTCACGGTCTAATGTTGGCCTCCATGGGTGACTCGCTTCAAGCGAAATACTTGGATTCAAAACCCAAGAAGACCATGAAAGCTTTAACTATGATGTTCATGGATAGTGCTAGAAAAGAGCGCTATAAGACCACCATCGCACTCACAAGGTGCCACATGGGGGAGGGAACATCGGTATCCATGCATTTTCTCACGATGCAAGGATACCTTGAGAAGTTGTCGAAGCTCTCTTCCCCGATGCCCGATGACATTGCGGAAGATTTGATTCTTGGCTCTCTAGCCCGTCCTACAAGGACTTCATTATGCACTATCATGCGCGTGAGAAAGGGTTGAGTCTTGAGGAACTTCATAACGCTCTCAAAACGGCTGAAGTTGACATGGGCAAGGGTCGGGACAAGCACGTCCTAGCCGTCCACGAGAGGATCAAGAAGATCACCAAAGGTAATGGCAAATTCACCAAAAATACGGCAATCAAGAGCAAGGGAGTAGGAGGTGCTCGTGTAAGTGCCTCGAGGGGGAATTCTTCGAAATCTTCGACTCCCAACACGGAGTGCTTTCACTGTAGTGAAAAGGGACACATCCGGCCAAATTGCCCCAAGTACAAGGAAGACCTTGACAATGGAGTGATTGAACGTAAGCGCCCCAAAAAGGCCAAAGGTATATTTGTTATTGAGATAAATTTAGCCACCTCTGTCCATGATTGGGTAATTGATACCGGATATTGTGCTCACTCTAATGTGCAGCTACTAAAGGATAGGAAGGAACTCATGAAGAATGATATCATTTTGAAGGTCGCAAATGGTGCAAGTGTTGTTGCGATTGCACAAGGTTCTGTGGAGCTTCAATTATCTAGTGGTTTAAATTTATGTTTAAAGAACGTTTATTATGTGCCTTCGATTAGCAAGAACATTATTTCTGTATCATGTTTGGATATGGATAATTTTAATATAAATATTTCAAATTCTTGCTTGTCTATATCGAAGAATGATATTTTCTATGCAAATGCATTCGTGAGGAATGATCTCTATTTTCATGAATTGAATAATAAAGAAATCTTAAACATCAATAACAAAAAGCTTAAAACTACTCACTTGAATGATACACTCTTGTGGCACTATCTTGGTCACATAAATGAAATACGCATCAAGAAATTGCAAGAAGCTAACCTTCTTGGTCAACTTGATTTTAAATCATTGGAGATGTGCAACCTTGCCTAATGGGTAAAATGACCATGAGCCCTTTCAAGAAGAAAGGACCGATAGAGAATGACTTGTTGGATTTGATACATTCTGATGTATGTGGTCCGATGAGTACTAGTGCAAGAGACGGTTTTAGGTACTTCATTATGTTCACGGATGACTATAGTTGTTATGGCTATATTTATCTAATGAGAAACAAAAGTGAATCCTTTGACAAGTTCAAGGAATTCAAGAATGAAGTAGAGAACCAACTCAACAAGAAAATCAAGTCTCTACGAACGGATCGTGGAGGTGAGTACTTAAGTACCGAATTTGACTCATTCGTAAAGGAGTGTGGTATTGTACCATAGCTCATGTAACATCCCCGAACAGTAGAATATTTAAACTTTTAAAATCAAGGGAAACACGAGGATAAAACCATCAAGAGTGGGGACATTACTGAAAGAAATACCCAAATACATCTGGTGCACCATATTACATAAGAGTTTCTCAAAAGAGTGATTACATCAGAATACGTAATACATAAAACACGTAATCACGACAACCTAAAATAGGCAGACAACAGGATCCAGTCCCAAAGTGCAATCTCCCTCAGTCACCACCCGCCGGAACCTAACGCGGTCCTGAAAATAAACATAACAACAATGCCTGAGTTTCCATAAGGAAACCCCGTATGACAAGCACACTGATTGATCGTTTTATATTAACCGCAAGTGCACGGCCGCGTTGAAGCGGTGGCAAATACGGGTCGTCCACTGGGAGGTGTGTCGACGATTGGTTTGTTCGAAGGCGAGAGGTAAAAAGAAGGAGAGAAGGGTTGGTTACACTACACTATACTAAGGTGCAAATGGAAATGGAAGAAAAGCAATAAAACTAAACCCCAAAGGGGGTAGAGAAACAATGTGAATATAAAGATGTGTGTGTGTGTGTGTTCATTAAGCTCCTCACAACATGTAGTGCATGAAAACATAAAACTACATCCAACTTTGCCTCCACATGAATTAAGATAGACTACATCATTAAAACATACAAGACAATAATTGGAATGAAGCTACATGAACTCAAGTATAAAGACTAGACCCTACTATGCCTCCACATGAATTAAGATAAGACTACATCATTAAAACATACAAGACATTAGCTAAGGTAAAGGCAACAAGAGCACATACACTACAAATTGTGTTTCCAATATTAACTTCATCCATATCCTAACCTTATCATTCACCATAAAATAGGTCCACTAATCAAAGCATAAGCTAAGCTTCATTCAAGAGCATTAGCATATCAAAGATAAGAGTGAAAACCCATTAGATGGTTATGGAAATCATATAAAGCTCAAGGGATAAAGATAACACACACTTAATACACTACATGATTATATCACATATTTCTCCACCCCCCAAATGGGGATGGAACTACTCACTACTCATTACACTAACTATATTAGCAAAAGAAAGCATAATACTGAAATGAAACTATACTAATCAAGCAAGAAATATTAAAGAAGCATAAAACAAAACAAACAAGCAAGCATGCATATGAAAGGAAATTAAACTAAGAGAGGAACAACACAATTAAAGGAAAACTTCTATTATTAACTCACTCAATTACAAGTAGCTCTTCCTCCACTAGAGTTTTGCTTCAAGACTTCACTCTTAGTAGGGAAGATGGCCACCAAAGAGAGAGATGGATACAATGGGAGGTGAAGAGTTCTATTTATAAGCATGGAAAAAGCTAATCCGGGACAATCCCCCGATGTGGGACTAAACCAATACCAAAAATAGCCTAAACACATATTAATACAAGTCCAGGAGGAAGCTTAGTGGATATGGGCTTAACCAGACCGCCAATTGGCGGTTCCAGACCGCCAATTGGTGGCCTATAAGCTTCAGATCGGTCTGGATCTTCTTGTGGGCTTTCCTTGGATTGTTTCTAGGTCTTGGATGCATCTAACTTGTTTAGTGGAGCTCCGACCCGAATCGAATTGACAAAATACTCCCCATGATGGTGTGGAGTTTCCTGTTTTGCTCTTAGGTCCTTCTGTCTTACGATCAGGTCCTTCTGTCTTGCATCTTGGTCCCCAGGTCTCACAATTAAGTCATTTTTCCTGCTTTTGGGTCCTTTCATGGCTCTTCTCTTCAAACCTCTTTATTTCTGAAAACTAAACATAAAACTCGTCACGTAGCATTGCTTAGGTGTAAGATAATAGATATAAGATACAAATATAAGCATGAAATGATGTCAATCACTCACCTATATGCCCTAACATACTAGTATAGCATGGCATGAATACAAGCAATGAAACAACATTCCCACAAAGGGCAAAACTGGACATCCGTCCTGCAACCGTTCCCGCTGCCACACAGACCCCGCGGTCTACAATCGCCACCGCTGCCACGCAGGCCCAACGGTCCGCAACAATGCCGTCGCCACACAGGCCCAACGGTCCACAACCACCGGTACCCCACAGGCCACACGGTCCACAACATCGCCGCCGCCACACAGGCCGCACGGTCCAAACATCGGGTCTCCGTAGAGACCTACCGTAGGCACATACAGTCTAGCAGACAATACGCAACACATCCCCACGCGCGACTACACAAGCCAAGGGATCGGTGAGGAGGCGTTCACACTTCCGTGCAGGTAGAATCAGATCTGAAAACATCGTGGTCCACCACCACACCAACGGAGTCGTCGCTCAGGTCGGTCCATCACCGGCGCCACACAGACTGCACGGTATCTCACTCGATAGGTGCCCAATCAAGCTACCTGCCGGAACACATCATCGACAGTCCATCGCCGCAACCACACAGGCCACGCACGATACTCCCTGCCACCACACAGGCCAAACAGGGGCCCTCCCGCCGCCACACAGGCCGCATGGGCTCGTGCAATCACTGCCATCAAGGCCAGTCGAACATATCCGCCACACAAAGGCCAGACAATCGACATATCCAAACCGAAGTCTGCAAGGTCAACGAGCTCCACGTGCAGACACCAACTCCGCCGTTATAAAAGCAGGGCAGCGACCTCCGTAGCCATCCAGGTCGGTAGTCACTTCACCCAACGACAGTTGCGTGCCCGCCGAAGCAATGGGATCCGCAATCCCTCAGGCTGCTACTCTAACACGAGTCAAATCAATCCATCATATTAGTCAGGATCCATACATGGAGGTGATGCATTCCGGACACCCACACTCTTCCACACGGCGGTCCCTGGGCAGGCACGTATAACGCTCCCACCGTCACCTCCCGGCTCACGCACAAGGCGAGGACACGGGTTTCCGTGGACAGAGTTGGCATCCTAAGTGGAACCAGGAATTCTATCCTGTGCAAAACGGTCGACCGAAAGAGTCAACTCGGTGGACCGTTTCCTCAAGAGAATCGGTCGACCGAAAGTCTGAAACGGTCGAACTATTTGCGCAAAACATATGTCCCAACGGTCTACTAAAGGTCTAAAACCGGTCGACCGAACGAGGTCAAAATCCGGAGTCTGGTCAACATCAAAATCAAATCTATCGGTCGACCGACTCAGGGGTCTCGGTCGACCGAAACCTACCAGGGCATCCTAATATTTCTAAGTCATAAAACGGTCGACCGCACACAACAATAAAAGGTCCAGTACACTTAAGTTCCGGTCGACCAAACACAAGGACCCGGTCGACCGAAACACAACAGACAGTCAAAATACACTACATTCGGTCGACCTCCCAAGGGACCCGGTCGACCATTGGTCGTCTTCAACCTCGCGCCAGCCAAGGTTTCTTTAGGAAAACTCGCCCCCTGGGAGGTCTCTGACCTCCCACGACCGACCACAAGCATAAAAGACCTAATTATCGGATTCAAATGGAAGTCCATCCAAGCATAAAAGCATTCAAAGACCTAATTACAAAAAGACCAAGGACTTAAGCCCAAAAGTAGCCAGGGACTTAATTGCAAAAAGTCGAGGACCCAACTGCAAATTAAAGTACCAAAATATTATTTTGGAGAAGTTTAAAGAAAAATCAATTTTGATCTCCAAATATATGAAGAAATAAATTCGGAGCTCAAAAGAAAGGAAAGAAATCAATCCGGACGCGCAAAGGACAGCTAAATCATACCATAAACACACAGGAAAAATCCAGATTAAATCAGAGTTAAATTTGCGGCGATTCCGCCGCACACTACATGTAAATTGCGGCGTTTCCGCCGCACTCCTTTGGATCCGCGGGTCGCACTTTTGTCCAGTTGCGTGTTGACGCGTGTACATTCCTATTTTGTATTAGGTACCTTGTATCGGCTATAAATAGGCACGGAAACGATGTTGTAGGGAGTTCTTGTTTTTATTCCATATTTTAGTAATAAAATTTTGTTGGTTTATTTTGTGTTTTTAGTTTTCTTTTGTAGTTTCTCTAGGACCCATTCTCCTTCCCTCCATCTATGAGTTTCTTACTCTCTCCAAAGGGTGGGGGTGACGGATTTAGGGTGATGAGAATAAGGAAGATGTTATTATTTTAATTTCGTGTTAGTATATTTTGATTACTTGAGTTTATGTTGAATCATTTATCATGTAATGCTTTATAACTAATATGATTTATTATAAGTTTCAGATTTCTCTAAACAAAACCCGACATCTAAACCTCCACCCGCTGGACTCTCATCCATATTTGCTTTATTTTCTTTTTAGTTTTTGTTGTTCTTGCTTTAGATAATTAAAAACCAAAAATCTCAAACCAAACTTTATTTCTCTCTCTTTCTTTCCTTAACTCAAAAATCACAAAAATAACAATATCTCTCCCTCCTTGTGTTCGACCTGTACTTGTCGTGTCTTCATTGACGCCGTGCACTTACGGTATAAATTAAATTCTCATCAAGTTTTTGGCGCCGTTGCCGGGGAGGCGACGAAGATTTTGTTTATTTTTGGTGATTTTGATTCTTTTCTGTTTATCTTGTGCACGATCTAACTATTTGGGTTTGCGTTTCAGGAGACAACAGAGTGCGCGGCGAAATCCGGGCACATTCGGAGCAAGAAGGGCGGCGAAATCGCCGCACACAAAGAAGAATCTGCGGCGAATCCGCCGCACGTCTGAAGCATCTGGGCTTCAATTTTTTCTGGGGTTGTCTCCATCTCTGGGTGGACGCGTAGAGCATCTGGAAGTTTGCGAGAGCGGGCGGCGAACCCGACTGAGCGTGCGTAGGTAAACTTTGTTGCCTTTTTCCTCGTAATTTCTAGTTTCGGAAAATTTCCTTTTTAGAACTGCACGTGTTAGGTTCAAATTCCATAATTGGCAATAATTCAACTCTGACCTAAAAATTGGCAAAATTAGAAGGACTTAGTGCATGCATCATTTAGTGTTTTGTTTGCATTATTCTTGGTAAATTCTTGTTGAAGAGTGCTGGAGGCAAGGTACGTGCACTGTTTTTATCGATTGCATTTAAGCATATAATCTAGTTTGCATACAACCTTGCAAATGCCCCCCAATTAAAGACCAATGTTTGACTATCTTTGCTAGATTTAAGTTAAACTATCTTAAGGGCAACTCCGTAGGAAAAGATACGGTGGGGATTTCATCACCCTTCCGTGGCCCACAAATCACAATCCTAAAGTGTCACCCAAGCCTTAAAAATAAAATCAATTAAACATTGGCCCCTAAGGACTCAGACTCAATTAAGGAGAAGATTGGTTTGACTTTCTATGACTTGAAGCTGATCGAATTTAATTTGGTGTCTAGAAAGTGTTTTTGTGTTGACGTAAGTCTTCCAAGCGAAGTGGTTGTCTAATTGGCACCGACTCTGTCGGAAGCGCCCCCACTAGCTATACACTGCCTGGCCAATTTGGTTTGATTAGTGAGGGAGGTGAATCAAGCGAATCAATTCGACTCAACCAGTTAGGAGTCGTCTAGAATTAAGTGACACTAGGTCTAGGATTGTTTGAACCGTGCTTGTTTAGGAAACTTCTGACCAACCCTCTTAGCTATCTTTTAGAGTTAAGTTTCCCTTCTCATCTGAGTCTGCTTTCTCTTCTCATCTCAATTCTCTAGATTAGGATTCCTTTCTCATCTTTACCCCTTCTATTGTTTGTTTCCATTTTTGAAAAAAAATTTATAAAAAAAGGGTAATTGATTCTTGAAATTGAATTTGGAATTTAAATTTCAAATTTGAATTCAAAAATTGATTCAACCCGGTGCACTCAGATTTGGGTTCGGGACTTGAGCAATTGACCCCAATCCACCTGTTGCACCACCTCACTCGGATCCAATGGGTGAGAATGTTGTGGACCCACTTGTTGCCCCACCTAGGACTCTGAGGGATCGATGCTACCCAACGATGGCTGCTCAGCCATCATGCATCGTTATGCCCACCATACCGTGTCGCGACTTCGAGTATGTTGCCCAAGTTCACCTCTAAGGAAGACCCATATCTCTTCCTTGGAGAATTTGAGGAAATCTGCTCCCTTATGCAATACCAGCATATCTCTGAGGAGATAGTGCGTCTTAAATTCGTGCCTCTAGCACTGAAGGACGACGTTAAGAAATGGCTATATAATCTCGCCGAAAGATCTATTAGGAGTTGGGCCGAGTTTGTTCAAGTGTTCTTAAAGAAATATTTACCCAACCATAAGACTATTAGGATTAGGAATGAAATTTGTGCATTCATTCAATCTGAGAGCGAGCAGTTCTATTCCTATCTGGAAAGATTTAAGCACCTGCTGACCCAATGCCCTCATCATGGAATTCCAAGATGGCAATTGTGTCAAATTATTTATGAGGGATTGACACCTACATCTAGGGTTATGGTAGAATCTGTAAGCCAAGGGAACTTCATGTCCAAAAGTGAGAATGATGCTTGGACTTTTCTTGAGGATTTAGCTGAAAATAGTATGCAGTGGGACAATGCTAGAGCACCAATGAACCCAAGTATTGGATCTAGAATAGCAAGTCAACCCAAACCAGGTGTCTTAGCTGTAGATGCTACTGTACTTGCTGAAGCAAAACTAGCTACCCTTATGCGTAGAATGGAGAGTCTAGAGCTAAAAACCCGACCCCTAGTGAATCAAGCATCTTCTATCCCTTGCTCTAGATGTGGTCAGACTGGTCATATAATGGAGGATTGTGTGGACTTGGAACAAGTTAATGCCACATTTAACCATTCTAGAAATGACCCTTACGCATCAACCTATAACCCGGGTTGGCGTAATCATCCCAATCTTTCATGGAACCAACAAGGTCAACCTCCTAGACAACAACCAAACCCGTATAACCAAAATAATACATCATCTTGGTTTAGTAACAATGGAGACTATGATGCTAGGTTGACAAGTTTGGAAAATATGGTTAAGACTTTTATGCAAACAACCACCCAATCCTTCCAAAGGCTAGAAACACAAGTCAGCCAACTAGCACAAATAGTAGGTGAAAGAGAAAAGGGTCAGTTTCCAAGTCAACCTGAGGTGAATCCAAGATCTAATAATCAATATCAGCACTATCAACCACCTCTAGGAAATAACAACCCAAGACCGGTTCAAATGGTTCATGAGGAGGGATCGTTCCAACAAATAAATGCAGTTGTATCATTACGGTCTGGAAAACAAGTTGATAACAATGTGGTAAATCCTAGAGTGCCTAATCAATCTAGCCATCAAGCACCCACATGTGACCTGACCATTGAACCTGAAGTCCAATTTGAAGAGCCCAACCCACCTACTCAACCTGACCCTATAACTCAACCTGAGCGAGTCTATGTTCCTAAAGCCCCATTCCCCAACAGACTCAAGAAGAGCTCAAGTGCACAAATGGAGAAAATCTTGGAAGTATTTAAGCAAGTTAAGGTGAATATTCCACTCCTAGATATGATTCAACAAATACCTGCTTATGCTAAATTCTTAAAAGATCTGTGCACTAAAAAGAGAAAAACGAACGTACCAAAGAAGGCATTCTTAACTGCAAACATATGCTATATTCTGTGCAACACATCTCCTATAAAGTATAAGGACCCTGGGTGTCCCACAATTTCATGTGCGATAGGAGATACTTTTATCAACAAAACCCTTCTATACCTTGGTGCTAGTGTTAACTTACTCTCGTTCTCTGTCTATGAGCAACTCAACCTTGGTCCACTAAAACCCTCTAAGACAACCCTTCAATTTGCTGATTGCTCTGTTAAGAAACCAAGAGGTATAGTAGAGGATGTTTTGATTAAGGTTGGTGACTTCATTTACCCAGTGGATTTTGTCGTTCTAGACACTGAACCTGTTATAAATCCTAAGAGACAAATCCCTGTAATACTAGGCAGACCCTTTTTAGCCACTTCTGAAGCTTTGATAAATTGCCGAAATGGGCTCATGCAACTATCTTTTGGAAACTTAAAAGCTGAATTTAATATCTTTCATGTTGATAGTGAGCCAGAAATAGTATGCAATCAAAGTGATGTTGTGATGAGATCGCGTATTTATAAGATTTCTGAATCAAATAAATCATCACAAAATCAAAAAGAAAGTGAGAAAAAGGGGAGTAATTCATCCACCCAACCACCATCACTCGAGCAAATAAGAGAACCAATACATGTGAGGGGTGTGGAATCTGTGCCTCAGGACTCTCAGTGCAACATGGGGAACAATTCAACTGGATACATGCACCAACATGGTGACATTCAATCCAGTTCTGACTATGGTTGACTCTGAGCACATTCAATCCCTCCACCGCAGTTGACTCAGGTAACAAGTGCATTTGCTTTATCTTTGCATACATTGAGGACAATGCATGATTTAAGTGTGGGGGAGGGGGTGTTTATCTATCTATCTATCTATCTGTTTTATTTCTGTTGGTTAAAAAAAATTAATGTTCCATGACATAGCTTAAGATTGAACTGTCAAGACCCGTGTACAAATTGCATTAAGTTTTTGTTCCTTATTATATAGTTCTGCTTGTAGAAACTATGACATAAATCTAAGTTCCAAAGAAATAACCCATTACCCTTTAAGACATGTATGCACTTAAATTGGATGAATCAAATCTTTGAAGTGGTTGATAAAAAGCAGAGGTTGAGGAAAATATACCGGGAAGTGTGGACTTCTAATAGCAATTAAGCCTTGAGGAAAATAAAAGTAAAAAAATAAAGGAATAAAGTGAGGAAAGCACATTTTGCAAAATGATTACAAAAACCCAAGCCTTCGAGTCACTGGTCCGTAAGGGTATCTTAAAACCCGGTAACTTGAGTCTGCCAGCTCGGGATTATCGACCAAACTCGCTACACGAATGCAAAAAGGGTAAAAGTGTCAAAAAAAAGCAAATGTGTTAAATCACGGGAAAAAAATTTACTTTAAGATACTCAAGGCCCAAAGCTAAAAGAATGATCCATGCCATGGTTGATCCGAATGATACTTCACCACCAGAGGAGGCATGCAAAATAATTTAAGTGATAACATGTGTAGAAGGGTTAGTGGTGTGAATGTTGGAGGAACAAAGACCAAGTCAGAATTTTGATGAGTTAGATTTGTATAATGAGCATGCAAGAATTCTAAGTGAGATGTATAAGGTTGAGGTGGAGATATTGAGAGTTATTAATGAAATGTGCAATTAAGACTTTGTGGGCGTGTCAACTGAAAACCCTCACGAGACAAAACTCGTCCTCTAAGGAAACTTAGGGGTTTAAAGGCTTGTTGCACATGCTAAGTGCAACCGTGATTCCTACGAAAGTGAGTTAGGATTTCCCTGTTTTCATTTTTCTTATATTCTGTTTTGCTAGGGACTAGCAAAATCTAGGTGTGGGGGTATTTGATGCATTGCATACATTGCATCATATGTCTTTCATTTAGATTATTTTTATATCAATAAATGCTACTAAGGTATGTGTTTAGTTTTATTTACAGAATACAGGGACCTGAATGCAAATTACTCACATCCCGAGCATAAATGCGTGCAAGAGACTCATTTCTGTCATAAAAACCAAGTTCAAGATTATCGGATTCAAATGGAAGTACATCCAAGCATAAAAGCATTCAAAGACCTAATTACAAAAAGACCAAGGACTTAAGCACAAAAGTAGCCAGGGACTTAATTGCAAAAAGTCGAGGACCCAACTGCAAATTAAAGTACCAAAATATTATTTTGGAGAAATTTAAAGAAAAATCAATTTGGATCTCCAAATATATGAAGAAATAAATTCGGATCTCAAAAGAAAGGAAAGAAATCAATCCGGACGCGCAAAGGACAGCTAAATCATACCATAAACACACAGGAAAAATCCAGATTAAATCAGAGTTAAATTTGCGGCGATTCCGCCGCACACTACATGCAAATTGCGGCGTTTCCGCCGCACCCCTTTGGATCCGCGGGTCGCGCTTTTGTCCAGTTGCGTGTTGACGCGTGTACATTCCTATTTTGTATTAGGTACCTTGTATCGGCTATAAATAGCCACGGAAACGATGTTGTAGGGAGTTCTTGTTTTTATTCCATATTTTAGTAATAAAATTATGTTGGTTTATTTTGTGTTTTTAGTTTTCTTTTGTAGTTTCTCTAGGACCCATTCTCCTTCCCTCTATCTATGAGTTTCTAACTCACTCCAAAGGGTGGGGGTGACGGATTTAGGGTGATGAGAATAAGGAAGATGTTATTATTTTAATTTCGTGTTAGTATATTTTGATTACTTGAGTTTATGTTGAATCATTTATCATGTAATGCTTTATAACTAATATGAATTATTATAAGTTTCAGATTTCTCTAAACAAAACCCGACATCTAAACCTCCACCCGCTGGACTCTCATCCATATTTGCTTTATTTTCTTTTTAGTTTTTGTTGTTCTTGCTTTAGATAATTAAAAACCAAAAATCTCAAACCAAACTTTATTTCTCTCTCTTTCTTTCCTTAACTCAAAAATCACAAAAATAACAATATATCTCCCTCCTTGTGTTCGACCCGTACTTGTCGCGTCTTCATTGACGCCGTGCACTTGCGGTATAAATTAAATTCTCATCACTACACTAGAATGCAAAAGGAAATGAGAGATAAGCAATAAAAACTAAACCCCATAGGGGGTAGAGAAATAATGTGAATATAAAGATGTGTGTGTGTGTGTTCAATTAAGCTCCTCACAACATGTAGTGCATGAAATCATAAAACTACATCCAAGTTTGCCTCCACATGAATTAAGATAAGACTACATCATTAAAACATACAAGACAATAATTGGAAAGAAGCTAAATGAACTCATGTATAAAGACTAGACCCTACTATGCCTCCACATGAATTAAGATAAGACTACATCATTAAAACATACAAGACATTAACTAAGGTAAAGGCAACAAGAGTACATACACTACAAATTGTGTTTCCAATATTAATTCCATCCATATCCTAACCTTATCATTCCCCATAAAATAAGTCCACTAATCAAAGCATAAGCTAAGCTTCATTCAAGAGCATTAGCATATCAAAGATAAGAGTGAAAACCCATTAGATGGTTATGGAAATCATATAAAGCTCAAGGGATTAAGATAACACACACTTAATACACTACATGATCATATCACATATTTCTCCACCCCCCCAAGTGGGGATGGAACTACTCACTACTCATTACACTAACTATATTTAACAAAATGAAGCATAATACTGAAATGAAACTACACTAAGCAAGCAAGAAATACTAAATAAACTTAAAAGGAAAGAAAAGACTAAACAAGCATGCACAAATTAAAAGACAAGATTAAAAGAAACTAGAACAATTATTTTATTAACAATGACTCACATTGAAGGTAGCATTCTTCTCCACCTTGAGTTTTTGCTTCAAGGCTCACTCCTTAGTAGAGAGAATGCCACCAAGCAATGGGTAGTTTACAATAGAAGGTGAAGAGTTCTATTTATAGCCAAAGAAAAGGCAATCCGGGACAATCCCCCGATGTGGGACTAAACAAATACCAGAAATGGACTAAATACACACTAATACGTAACCCAGATAAATCTTAGCGGATTCGGGCCAAAAGTGACCGCCAATTAGCGGTCTTGGACCGCTAATTCGCGGTCTACAGTGTTTTGATAAGTCTGGATTTTCTAGTGGGCTTTTCTGGAAGGCTTTGTTTGTCTTTGATGCATCTACTTCGCTTGGTGGAGCTCCGACCCGAATAGAATGTTGGATTTCATGCCCTATTATATGTATACATTTTCGAAATTTTATAAACATATAGGATCGAAACATTCATATTTTCTTCAATTTTCATATAGACATGCATTTGTTTGTCCTAATTATTTAACATGCATTAGAACAAACAATTGTAAAGAGGATCATACCTAGAGGTTCTCTAAAACCTCTTGAAGATCCGGAGTTGCTGAGGATGCTTCTCGATGCGCCGGATGCCTCCGAGTATTCACCAATAGGGTTTAGAATCTAATTACTAACCCCTCTTTAGTTCCCTTGAGATGAAGATCTCTCAAAACTAAAACTAAACTTAAGAATTAAGGAAATTTTGTGGAGAATTATGGAGAGAGAATTTTGCACAAGAAAATAATGAATTAGATGATTGAGGTAATGAGATAAACTTGTATTTATAAGTTCTCTCCAAATTACCTATTCATGTGCAACCCATTGCCCATGATTTCATGCAAACTTCCATCTAACCATCTATTATTTGCTAACAAATAATCTTAGCCATGAATTAAATCAATTATGGACCAATTCCATGAATGATCTAATTAATTCTTAAATTAATTCTGCATAAAACCGTCTGGCCGGTCGACTGCTTGCGAGGTCTGGTCGACCGTTTAGACCGAGTTTCGGTCGATCGTTCACAACAGTAGAATATTTCATAGCAATGTTCGGTCAACCGACCGATAGATTCGGTCGACCGTTCCAAACAGACGAAAATTCCTTGTTATCGGTCGACCGTTTACTGTTGTTCGGTCGACCGTTTGTGCACTGTTCTGCAGAATTGTAAAATTTCGGTTTAACCCCTACAAAATTTGACATTTCGGGATTAGTAGTAAATTCATAACTTATGTAACATATTATCCTATGTAATGATTAATCATTACACCCCATAATATTTACATCACATATGAATTTAATTTAGATTCTAATTATGTTATGAATCACAACATAATTTTGATTTTGCTTGTTCACCACATGTGTCATATTTTCTACATGAAACCCAACACATCTTATGAACTCAAAATCCCCATTTCTTGCTTCCCAGTTTTGTGGTGTGACCTATGGGAGGATCTAAACTAAGTTGGCAGTGATATTATGAACTTAATATCACAAACTATAAGCGGTATCTAGCTACACATTATAGCTCCCAATTAGTTAGATGTCTTAATTCCACTCGAACCAAAACCCGATCCATTTAGTGATGGAGTGCACCACTTGTGTCCGTCCCTTGCCTCATGACATTAAGAATACACACAAAGTAGTATTGTGTCATCTTTGTCTTAGTATTCATTTCTTGATCTCTTTAAGCTAGTTATAAATATGTGACTTAACTCAAATCACATTGTGCACATTATAACTTTGCTTTATCAAGGGGCCCACTAATATCATCACTCAATTAAGAGGGACAGTGATAATCTTTTGACTAACTATCTTCTCCAACAAAAGTCGTACTCAACCAACCAATGCCTTTACACTACACTTATTGATAGCTCAAGACACTAGTCTAATCAAGCATTTCTCAAGTGATCGGATATAAGTCTCATATCAAAGGACCAAGGACACAGCAAAATATTAATGACACAGAAACACATTTCTATAATATTTTACTTATTAGGTCTATTCAGTATACAAAAGTAATATTTTCCTCTTTTGCGTACCCGTGTTGTCACTCATTTGTAGAGCTACAATGATCTATGACCAACACGACAATCTTAACTCGGTAATAAATGTCCCATGTTTATTACCATGATTGCAAATATCTTTTGTTTTATGTAAACCAATATCTTTTAGAGCTCTACGGTTAAGGACCAAGAGTCTCTTCCTTAACACTTCTAAAAGACGAATAACATAAACAAGGAACAAAAATGATTTCTCATTCAATTCATAATAATTGACATTTAAAAGTAAAACTTTTAGAACACATTCCCTTCATAGAATTGCCAAAATACTCCCCATCATGGTGTGAAGTATTCTTGTTTGCTCATTTGTCCTTTGATCTTACGTTCAGGTCCTTCGATCTTGCATCTTACTCCTCGAGTCTCTCAACTCAGTCCTTTTTCCCTGCTTTTGGGTCCTTTTATGCTTCATCTCTTCAAACCTATTTATTTCTGAAATTCAAACATAAAACTCATCACGTAGCATTGCTTAGGTGTACGATAATGGATATAAGATACAAATATAAGCATGAAATGATGTCAATCACTCTGCAACCCTCACCACCGGAGCTCAAAGTTCAAGAAGGAGAGGAAGAGATGGAGGCTCGAAGAGAGAAAGGAGTTGAAGAAAGAAGAAAGAAGAAAGAAGAAGAGGAAAGGAGACGTTGGCTTCACAAGCACAACTCTCACATTCCCCAACCAAGCAACCCAGCCCATGCTTCCACCATACCTCCAATAGTCCAACCATCTCTTCAAACACCACAAAGAAAGAAGAAGGCAAACAACACTCACCAGACCGCTGATTGGCGGTCTAAAGTGCCCAGGTTGGCCCCCAACTTCTCCAGCTACCTCCCCTTGCGACTCCAAGTCTCCTGAAACAAAGCAAAACTACAAAACACAAATTAACTTCACTCGAATCGTCCAAACAAGAGTCTGGACTGGCACCTCCCCGGTAACGGCACCAAAAACTTGTTGAACGTTTTAATTAAACCGCAAGTGCACGACGTTGGTGAAGACGTGGCAAATACGGGTCATCCACAGGGAGGTGAATAGCCTCTTGTTTATCAAAAATCAAGTGGCGAAAAAATGGAGAAGATAGTTTGATTATCCTACTCTCCACTACACTACGAAGTACGAAATGTGAACGAAAGCAATAAACGATGAACTACCAAACCAAACTAAGAACTAAATAAGTGCTGGAATTCAGAAATAGAAAACCCCTAAGGGGTGGAGTGAGTGCACACATGCAAAGAGGTGGGTGTTGAACACATTCTTTAAGCACAAATAAAGGTAGTGTTTCATGCATAGGAAGTGTCTAAATGTTATGACAAAACCTATCAATCCATTCCCTATCCTAGTTGATTAACATTTACATATACAAGTTGTTTATTTCAGAACCTAAACAAGCATGAGACGTCTAATCATTTTGGCAAAACTCATCAAGTTATAAATTCTCTCCTAAACAAGCAAGCATGCATTCATGTTTTATCAACACATTGTAAATAAAGCATTCATTCCATTCTCTAATGCATGTATGAACATCAACTCCACCCCCCAAAGGGGATGGACTACTCACTACACATTAGCCTGATTATTAAACTAAGCAAAGAAAGCATATTAACTAAGCTACTCAAACTAGTGAAATGAAATTAAACAAAGTAAAACAAGAAACATAAAACAAACAACATAATAAAGAAACTTTTATTAAAATGACTCACAATTCAAGTAGCGTCTTCCTACTTTAGTGTGTGCTTCAAGGCCTCACTTCTAGTAGGAAGAATAGTCACTCAAAATGTGAAGTGATTACAATAGAAGGTGAAAAGTTCTATTTATAGCCAAAGAAAAAGGCAATCCGGGACAATCCCCCGATGTGGGACTAAACAAATACCAGAAATGGACTAAATACACACTAATACGCGACCCACCAAAATCTTAGCGGATTTGGGCCAAAATAGACCGCCAATTGGCGGTCTATATAGTCGGGATCCGGCTGGAATTTATTCTGGGCTTTTCTGGATTTCTTTGTCGGTCTTTGATGCATCTACTTTGTTTATTGGAGATCCGACCCGAATCTAATTGCCAAAACACTCCCCAAGATGGTGTGGAGTTTTCTGTTTCGCTCTTTGGTCCTTCGGTCTTACGTTCAGGTCCTTCTCCCTTCCATCTTAGTCCTCAGGTCTCACAATTCAGTCCTTTTGCCCTGCTTTTGGGTCCTTTTATGCTTCATCTCTTCAAACCTATTTATTTCTGAAATTCAAACATAAAACGCGTCACGTAGCATTGTTTAGGTGAAAGATAATGGATATAAGATACAAATATAAGCATGAAATGATGTCAATCAGTGGTAAAACACCTAAACTCAATTTTCTCAAGATTTGGGGTTGTGAGGCCTACGTCAAGAGATTGATGTCGACCAAACTTTAACCAAAAGAGGATAAGTGCTTCTTTATAGGTTATCCTCGTGAGACAAGAGGATACTACTTTTGACATATAACCTCCAATCGAGTGATTGTAGAGAGGGATGTCGTATTTCTAGAAAAAGAATTTCTGGAAAGAATAAATAGTAGTGGGAATAGAGTTGTACTTGAGGAGACTCAAGATATTCTACAAGATCATGATATGAATGGTGACATTCAAGATCATGAAGGCCCAACTGAGGTTCCTTTGGTCAGTGGGAGCGTGAGTAAGAGACCCTCGCAAGCAATTGTGAGAGAAACTCAATCTTCTCCACCTAGTGTACATTCGAGAATCGAACACGAACCAATTCCGCAAGAAATTGTGGAAGAAGTTCGAGAAGTACACGTAGAACCAAAAGAACTTAGAAGGTCAACGACGGAAAGGAAGAAACCCGATATGTATTTCGGACTTCATGAGATCATGGTACTAGATACTGGTGATCCCTCGACCTTTCAAGAAGCAATGGAAAGAAAGGACTCCAAACTATGGTTGAAGGCCATGAAATCCGAAATAGAATCCTTGTATGATAATCAAGTGTGGAACTTGGTTGACCTTTCTCAAGGGAAAAATGTCATTCAAAATAAATGAGTTTTCAAGAGGAAGATGGACATGGATGGGAACTTGGCAACCCTACAAAACGAGGCTTGTAGCAAAAGGTTTCACTCAAGTTCAAGGAATTGACTATGATGAAACTTTTTCACCGGTTGCCATGTTCAAATCTATTCGGATTATGCTCGCTATTGCCGTATTTCATGATTATGAGATATGGCAAATGGATGTCAAAACAACGTTCCTAAATGGGAGCTTGGAGGAGGATGTGTACATGGTACAACCTCAAGGTTTTGAAGATCCAAAGAATAGCGGGAAAGTATGCAAGATTCAAAGATCCATTTATGGATTGAAGCAAACATGAAGGAGTTCGAACAAGCACTTTGACGAAGAAGTCAAAAAGATTCACTTCGTCCAAAGTAAGGAAGAGCCTTGTATATACAAGAAGGGTAGTGGGAGCCACATAGTGTTCTTGATCTTACATGTCGATGACATACTCCTCATGGGAAATCATATACCTTTGCTTGAGTAAATGAGAAGTTCATTGAAATCTGCATTTTCAATGAAAGATATGGGTGAGGCTCAATACATCTTGGGAATCAAGATATATAGAGATAAATCCCGTAGACTCATTGGCCTAAGTCAACGTACATACATTGACAAGGTCTTGGAAAGGTTCAGCATGAACAACTCCAAAAAGGGCAATGTGCCAATGAGTATGGGTGTGCAACTGAAGAAGTCTCAACGTGCTGAATCACGTAAAGACTTGGAGTACATGAAAGATATCTCTTATGCTTCGGCAATAGGATCGATCATGTACGCGATGACTTGCACAAGACCCGATGTCTCGTATGCTCTAAGCGTGACAAGTCGTCACCAATCCAACGCAGGTCCTGAGCATTGGACTACGGTCAAGAATATTCTGAGGTACCTTAACCGGACCAAAGATAAGTTTCTTGTTTATGGAGTTCAAAAGGAGTTAATAGTCGAAGGCTATTCGGATGCGAGTTTCATGAGTGATCCCGACAATAGAAGGTCGCAATCATGACACGTCTTCCTTCTGAATGGTGGAGCTGTGAGTTGGCGTAGTTGGAAGCAAGGCACTACGGCCGACTCAACCACCGCTTCCAAAGTAATGGTTGTCGCTGAAGCGAGCAAGGAAGGAGTGTGGATTAAGAAGTTCCTTGAAGTGCTTGGAGTAGTTTCCTCATGCGAGGGACCAATAGAGATATTTTGCGATACTAGTGCATCTATCTCGCAAATCAAGGATCTCAAATCACACCACAATGTGAAGTACATGGATCGCAAGTACTTTGTCACACGTGACCTCATCAACGAAGGCAAAATAAATCTGTTATGGGTGGACACAAACAGCAACACAACTGATCCATTCACCAAACCCTTATCCCAAGCCAAGGGTGAAATGCATTTCGAGTCCATGGGTCTGAGGAACCATGTCGATTGGCTTGATGAGTGATTAGAGAGGGTTACCCTAGTTATTATTGTTTTATACATTGAGAATGTATGTGAAAGAAAACTTTGATAACAAGTGGGAGATTGGAAGGAATGTGTTCTAAAAGTTTTACTTTTATATGTCAATTATTATGAATTGGATGTGCAAATATTTTGTTCCTTGATTATGTTATTTGTCTTTTGGAAGTGTTAAGGAAGAGGCGTTTGGTCCTTAACCGTAGAGCTCTAAAAGATAATGGTTTACATAAATCAAAAGTTATTCACAATCATGGTAATTAACATGGAACATTAATCACCGAGATAAGATTGTCGTGTTGGTCATCGATTGTTGTAGTAGCTCTACAAATAATTGACGACACGAGTATATAAAAGAGGAAAAGATTACTTTTATATATTGAATAGACCTAACAAGTAAAACATTATGGAATTGTGTTTCGTGTCATTAATGTTTTATTGTGTCTTGGATCCTAAGATATGAGACTTATATCTTTTCACTCAAGAAGTGATTAATTTGATTATTGTCAAAAGCTATCAATGAGTATAGTGATAAAGGCAATAGTTGGTTGAACATGACTTGTGCTGGAAAAGATAGCTAGTCAAATGATTATCATTGCCCCTCATAATTGAGTGATGACATTAGTGGGCCCCTTGATAAAGCATAATTATAATGTGCACAACGTAACTTGAGTTACGTTACATAGTTATAATTAGCTTAGAGAGATCAAGAAATGAATATAATACAAAGGTGACACATTTCTACTTTGTATGTATTCTTAATATCATGTGCCAAGGGACGGACACAAGTGGTGCACTTACATCACTAAATAGATCGTGTTTAGTTCGAGTGGAACAAAGACTTCTATGCTAATTGG
Source organism: Triglochin maritima (assembly GCA_963682175.1). Classification (NCBI taxonomy): domain Eukaryota; kingdom Viridiplantae; phylum Streptophyta; class Magnoliopsida; order Alismatales; family Juncaginaceae; genus Triglochin; species Triglochin maritima. The sequence goes on from OY821779.1 coordinate 21,274,783, forward strand.
GTAACTATAATGTGTAGCTAGATACCGCTTATAGTTTGAGATATTAAGTGTTTAATATCGCTGCCGATTTAGCTTAGATCCTCCTATAGGTCACACCACAAAACTGGGAAACAAGAAGCTTTATTTTGAGTTCATATGATGTGTCGGGTTTCATGTGAAAGAGGGACACATGTGGTGAACGAATAAAATCAATATGTCATGAGAATTGACATAATTAGAATCATAATAAATTCATATGAGGTGTGTATATTATGGGGTGTAATAATTTAATATTACATAGGTTAATATATTACATAAGATATGAATTTGCTAAAAACCCCAAAAAATCACATTTTGTTGGAAATAAATCCAAAATTTGACATAGGCAAAATTGGGGTCAAACACAGTAAACCGTTTAGGGTTCGGTCAACTGAGGTGTCTTCGGAACGGTCAACCGAACGGGGAACGGGTAAACACAATTGGTCGACCAAAATTGTCTGGAGTGCCTGGACAATTGGGTTCGGTCAACCGAGCGTGAACGGTCAACCGAGAGAAAATATCTTGGGATATTTTTGGTAGACCGAAGGTGACACGGTCGTCCGATGAATGTTCGCCAGGAGAAATTTTGGTGGGTCAATGGTCGACCGGAGCAAGACGCGGATCGTCCGAATTTTTCCAGAGAATTTTTCTCATGCATATTCGGTCGACCGTCTAGCTCACGGTCCACCGAACATGTGTTAAAACTGAATGGTTCGGTGAACCGAGAAGAATTCTCGGTCAACGAACATTACGATTTATGCCTGGATTATTAAGAGAATAATTAGATCATGGGTTGGATTAATTCCAGATTTAATCAAACATTTTTAGGATGCTTATGTGGCAATTTGAGATTAATTTAGGAGAGAATAAGCAAGAGATCATGACTAAAGAAAAATTCTTGATAAGGATGTTTTGGTTGCCTATAAAAGGACTCGTCATCCTACTTGTTTATGTTAATGCAAAAATTCTTTCTCTCATTAATCTCCCCCTTAATTACCACCAAAATCTCTTAATAGTTTTAACTTGTGGAGATAGAAATGTCCAGAGCTTAAAGAGGGGTTATTAGCTAGATTCTAAGTCTAATTAGAGATTGATTGGCTAGCTCCTTTCTCTCTAATCTTGTTTAGAGTTTGGTGAACACTTGGAGCCGAATCGGCGAGTGATTCGATGAGCAACGGAACTCCGGATCTTCTGAAAGGTTGTAGAGAACCTTTGGGTATGATTATCTATCCTTTGTTTATTTTAATATGTGTAGGAATGCATGATATTAGAATAAACAAATACATGTACCTAAAATCAATGAAAATATGAAATCGGTCTTGTATGTTGTATTAAAATTTTAAAAATATATACATACATGGGGACACGAAATCCTACAGCACCTCCCCGGCAACGGTGCCAAAAAACTTGTTTAAACGTTTTATAATAACCGCAAGTGCACGACTGCGATGAAGTGATGGCAAGTACAGGTCGATCCGTAGGGAGGTGAGTAGCCTCTGGTTTGTCAGAAATCAAGTGGCGAATAAAGGGAGAAAAGATGTGATTATGCTAAAGCTAACTACACTAAAGTAGTAAGTAAGAAATAGGAAAGAAAGCAACGAAAGATGGAGAATCAAGAAGAAAACCCCTAAGGGGTGGAGTGTGTGCACATATGAAGTAAAATAAGTGATGAATGATGCATGTAAGCATGTATGTGTGTGTCTTCATGTAGAGGAAGTGTCTAAAGATGTGGCAAAACCTATCAATCCATTCACACAACGTATCGGCAATTACTACTTGATTAACATAAGATTAGGATCAGCATGAGAATTGTCTAAAGATATGGTAAGACTCATCAAAAACCCTAAACTAATGTGAAGAACAAAGGTAAGCAAGGGATGTGTCTAAATGTTATGGCAAAACTCATCAAAACAAAGTTTCTTCAATCAAGCAAGCAAACACAAATACAAACACATTACTAACATGTAGCATATTCAACAGTAAATTTCAGTCAATAAACATGATAAAACTAAGCATGAGAAGTGTCTAAATCTTATGGCAAAACCCATGAAAATTCCCCAACATGTAGATGATTAAAATACCCCCAATGAACATACAAAACATGCAAGTCTACACAATTAAAAATTCAACAAACATCCAAACTTAACAATATATATGAACATCATCTCCACCCCCAAAGGGGATGGATCTACTCACTACACATTATTCTAGCAATTAAACTAAAGAATAATGGAGACATTCTAACTAATTTAGCCTAAGATCAAAGAAACAAGACTAAGTTAAGCATGCAGATAAAAAAGAAAACATGAGAACCAAATAATGAAAAATTATTTTATTAAATGACTCACATTACTAGTAGCATTCTTCTCCACCTTGAGTTTTTGCTCCAAGGCTTACTCCAAGTAGAGAGAATGCAACCAAGCAATTGGGTGAATACAAATGAGGAGGAATAGTTCTATTTATAGGCATGAAAAAAGGTAATCAGAGACAATCTCCTGTTATGGGACTAAACGCATACTATAAATGGACATACAACAACATAATACACGACCCAACTCAACTGTGTCACATTTGGACACATTTGGGCCGCTTATTGGCGGTCTATATGTGTTTCATTGAGTCTGGATTTTGGTGACTCGGTTCTAGCTTGATTTCTTGGTGTTTGATGAACCCTATTTGGTTGTTGATGGTTGGGCCCGGATTTAATTGCCAAAATACTCATCATTAAGGTGTGGAGCTTCTTGATTTTCTCATTGATCCTTTTGGTTTTACGTCCCGGTCCTTTTCTCTTTCATCTCAGTCCATAAGTCTTGCAACTTAGTCATTTTCCTAGCTTTTGAGTCCTTTTTGAATCTTTTCTTCTCAAACCTATTTATTCCTGAAACTTAAACATAAACTCGTTACATAACATTGCTTAGGCTAAAAAAAGAGGATATAAGACACAAGTATATGCATGATATGATGTCAATCAGAACACACTTCTATGGTCACCAATCTTTCTTTAAGCTCAAATATCACTACTACTCTCATACCTTCTCTAAACATCTTGTGCTCACATCTTCTCAATTGAAATCATCATCTTTGATTGTATCATTTATTTCAATTGCTCAAGATTAGTTTGCTGAAGTAAAGTCTTCAAGAGTTGTACTAACCTTCCGGTGTGAATCTCTTCTCGGATTGTGAGAAGGTGGTCCAAGCTAGGCGAGGGTGTTCGCGAAACATGTGGTGTAAAGGCGTGATATCGGTCCGCAATGGAGATCAGATTAGTGGAGGACACGAAGTTGCTCGAGTAAGAGCAATTCGTAAGAGATGACTAGGATCTAGTGATTGGATTCAAACCTCTATACATCGAGTTTTGTGGTTTGTATTTCTCTTCTTCACATTAAATCGCTTCAGTTTTTAATTTGACATAGTTTGTTGAGCATTCTTAATTAGTCTATTCACCCCCCCGCGCACCTTATACTAAAATTAGGGCCTATTAGATCGTACAAATCTCCCAACAAACTCCACCTTCACTTCAATTGCCTTGTTTTAGCTTTTTCAACTAACTTTTAGCTCCCTGCCTCCACTTGAAATATCTTCATGTGCCACTCCCCCTAAGCGCAATCTTCATCTCAATTTCTAAGGATATTGAGAAGCTTTGAGCATAGCTCAAACTTCTCCCTGTTGACCACCTTGGTAAACATGTCTGCCGGATTCTCACTTGTATCAATTTTCTAGAGAATTACTTGGCCTTCTTCGATCCAGTCTCTAATCTTATGGTACCTTACTTTAATGTGCTTGGTCCTTGAGTGGAATGTTTGGTCCTTGGACAAACAAATTGCACTTTGATTATCATAGTGCAGTTTGGTCACTTCTTGTTCCATCCCTAGAGAGCTCACCAAGCCCCTCAACCATATGGCCTCCTTTGCAGCCTTAACTGCTGCGATGTACTCTGCTTCTATTGTAGACAATACAATAGTACTTTGGAGATTTGATCTCCAACTTACAAGTCCTCCACCCAATGTGAACACATATCCAGTCGTGGATCTTCTTTTGTCTAGATCACCTGCATAATTTGAATCAGCATAGCCCTCCACCTGACTTTGTGCTCCACTCCTTGAGTATAGTAGGCTCATTCCTATGGTTCCCTTCAGGTACCTCAACAGACATTTCATTTCTTCCCAATGCTCCTTCCCGAGGTTAGCCATGTATCGACTCAACATGCTAATAGCTTGTGAAATGTCTGCCCTAGTGCAGATCATAGTATACATGACAGATCCAACTGCACTAGCATATGAACTTTTCTCCATATTTCTTCTATCTTTCTCAGTAGAGGGACAACACTTCATGGATGACTTGAAGTGTGCTCCTATAGGCGTGGTGACTGGCTTGGCTGCCTCCATCTTGAATCTCTCAAGAATTAGTTGGATATAATTCCTTTGAGAGAGACGGATTTCTCCTCTGTCAACATTTCTGTTGATCTCCATTCCAAGGATTTTCTTTGCACTTCCGAGGTCTTTCATCTCAAACTCTTGACTTAGCTTCAGCTTGAGATCATCTATATCTTTCATCCTCTTGGCTGCAATCAACATATCATCAACATACAAGAGTAAGAAAACATATGAACTATCATTTAGTTCCCGCAAGTATACAAAACTATCAAAATCACACCGTGCAAAACGACTTTCAGCCATGAAAGTGCCAAACCTTTTGTACCATTGCCTTGGTGATTGCTTCAGTCCATACAAGGACTTGTGTAACTTACACACTTTCTTTTCTTTGCCTTGAGTGATGAAGCCATCAGGTTGCTTCATATAGATCTTCTCCTCAATGTGCCCGTTAAGAAAAGCAGTCTTCATATCCATTTGCTCCAGTTTCAGATTATCCATTGCTACCATGGATAACAAGATTCTGATGGAAGTCTGCTTCACAACTGAAGAGAATATCTCAATGTAATACACACCTTCCTTATGAGCATATCATTTTGCCACCAACCTTGCCTTGTATTTTAACTCCTCTTCAGGAGTTGACCCTTCTTTCTTTCTCAAGACCCACTTGCACCCAATGGCTCGCTTTCCACTTGGCAGATCTGTCAGCTCCCAAGTGTCATTCTTATGAAGAGATTCCATCTCCTCCGTCATGGCCACCATCCACTTGTTTCTATCTTCCTGTTCAATGGCTTCATTTAATGTGGAAGGGTCCCCACACTCAGTTACAAGTGCATATGCTATATTGGCATTTTCATGCCCTTATTTCTTTGGTGCCTTAATGGTCCTCCTTTCTCTCCTCTGAGCAATACTCTCTTGCTCATTTTCTTCCTCTACTTCTAAGTCAATTCTTTCAGTCTGTTTCTTTTCTTGACTCGGTTCTTCTTCTGAAGTGATGGACTTCACTTCACTTTCGTCTCCTTGAATGGGGACCTCTAGCTGACTCTTGTGTAAATGTGTTTCATCAAAGACCACATTACTTCTCAATAAAACTTTCTTTTCCTTTGGGTCCCAAAGTTTATATCCTTTAACTCTTCTATCAAAGCACAAGAAAATACATTCCTTTGACTTTGAATCCAGTTTGGAACGTTGTGTATCATCCACCAACGCATAACCTTTACATCCAAAGATCCTTAAGTTCTCATAATTGTACTTCTCACCGACTACACTTCTTGAGGTGTTTTCAGCTCTATTGCTATAGATGGTGAGATGTTGACCAGGTATGCTGCTAGATCTACTGCCTCTACCCAGAAATTCTTTGACATATTTGCATGAAGCCTCATGCTTCTTACCTGTTCACACAAAGTTTTATTCATCCTCTAAGCTACTCCATTCTGCTCTGGATTTCTAGGAGTAGTGAAGTGTTTGGAAATTCCTTCTTTCTCACAGAATTTTGTGAACTCCCTGGAAGTATACTCACCTCCATTATCTGTCCTCAAGTACTTAATCATTTTTTCTGTACTTTTCTCCACTTAGGTTTTCCATGCTTTAAGCTTCTCAAACACTTTGTACCTATGTTTTAGAGAATATACCCACACTTTCCTTGAGAAGTCATCAATAAAGGTGACAAAATATTCGACTCCACCATTGGACCTAACTGGTGCAGGCCCCCAGACATCTGAGTGCACATACTCTATAACATCCTTTGATTTATGTGTAGTCATCTTGAACCGTATTCTGTATTGCTTCCTGAAAACACAGAACTTGCAAAATTCCAATTTGCAACTGCCAACACCTTTCAACAGGCCCTGCTTGTGTAGCTCACACAAGCCCTTCTCGCTCATGTGGCCAAGTCTCATGTGCCAGAGCTTGGTGTTGTCCTCCTTTTCTTGTGCTGAATTTACAACACCTCTGTCCATAACAGCACTGCCTTGCATCCAGTACAACTTCCCCACTCTGGTCCCCTTAATCACGGTCATTGCTCCATTTGTCACCTTGAGCTTTCCATCTCCACCTGACCATCTCCACTCGTGAGTGTCAAGCTCTCTGAGATATCAAGTTCTTCCTCAGCTCTAGAACATGTCGTACTCCAGTTAGTGTTCTGATAAAACCATCAAACATCTTGAATTTGATAGAGCCAATTCCAATTGTATCACAAGGAGCATTATTGCTCATAACGACAATCCCTTCCTTCAGTTGTTCATATGTAGTTAACCACTCTCTGACTGGACACATGTGGTAAGATGCACCTGTATCTAAAATCCACCCAGTTGCGGATTTATCTATGCCTGCAGCACAAAGTGTTATGACATCAACTTCGTCTTTGTCGTCGGCTATGCTCACTGAGTTTGACCCTTTCTGGTTGCCTGACTTCTTCTGAGCTTCCTTGAAGGACCAACAATCCTTCTTCATGTGACTTTGCTTCTCGCAGTAGTAGCACTCCATGGTCCTGCCCCTGGACTTTGACCTCCTTCTGTTTCTGCCCTTTGATCTTAAAATGGGCATGTTCATTTCCTTTTGTCCCACTACCAATCCCTCTACCATGCTCGAGATACTACTCGAAACACTGCTTGAGGCCTGAAGTCTCAAGTCATGGGAGATCAGAGTGCTCTTCACTTCATTGAGATTGAAAGTCTCCTTCCCAACGATCATGGTGGTGACTAGATGATCAGATGAGTCTAATAGTGAAGTCAACAAGAGCATTGCTTCATCTTCCTCCTCCAGTTTTATTCCCAACTGGGTCAGCTCTGCGTTGAGTCGGCTGAACACTGCCAAGTGATCACTGAGTGATGTGTTCTCCTTCATCTGAAGCTCGTATAGAGAACACTTCAGGTTTAGCTTGTTTGTGAGGCTCTTTCTCATGAAACTCTCCTCCAGTTTCTTCCACAGTTCTTCTATTGTTTCACCCGATACCTCGAACAGGATGTCATCTACCAAAGACAACTCTATTATCGCAATCGCCTTTGTATTTAGAATAGCCCATTTTGACTCCTTCATTCCAACCGGCTTGTTCGACCTCCCTACAAGAGTATTTAACAATCTGTCTATTAGGTTGAGCATCACTTTAACCCGGCATTGCCATATTGAGAAATTATTCTTCCCATCGAACTTGTCCACCCTGAATGATTTAGAGTCCATCTCTTCACCTCAACCAAGGCTCTGATACCAACTGTTAGTAGGAATTTGATATACGTAGGTCGTATACCTCTCCTGAGATGGATGGTCAACTGTCTATTGAAAAATTGCACATTTTGGATAGAAACTCTTAAACAAACAAATCACATACACAGCATACACGAGACAAACAATTTACAAGGTTCGGAAAACAGTGCCTACGTCCTTGGGGGGGAATCACCTCCTGCTTTTCTTTCTTCTTCTTCCAACTGGAAGTTACTTGCTTACCAATACAAGGAAAGAACTATTTGTCTCTTTCAACTCACAAGAAACTTCACTATCTGAAGAACTCTCTAAAATGGCGGCAAGAAAACCTCTATGTCAATAGTAGCCCTAATTACAACGGAAGGTCATAATCCTCTATATAGGATATTACAAGTGGTGGCAATCTTGTAAATAAGCCGAACAGGTCTTGACCATAGCTTGTCCACGTATCTTGTCCAGAATTTGTCCAGAGCCAGTCCAGACCCCAGTTGTCTAGATCATGTCCTGACCTTGTCCAAAACCAGTTGTCCAAATCTACTGTCCAGACCGTGTCCAGAACCCAGCTATTGGAGACAATCTCCCAACGGGATACACCACTGTGTGGAATGAAACCGTATTGGAAACAATCCTTCATCATTCAACTTTAGTCTTTGAAACCCTATCACAGCTGGGTACCACAAGAATAATTTTTATCTCACGGTCAATACGAGTTTATCGTTTGGTGGTATTAGCAATGAAATAAGATCTAACATATCTAACTTGCTAACGGAAGAGTCTTTGAGATGAGTAAAATGATCCGAAGAGGGTTCGGAAGGATCAGAGATGGTAAAATCCCGAAGGGTATTATTAGCATCTTTTTTCTACTGATATTCATTTTACCAAATTCGTCCTAATAAATAACCATGAGAACTATTATTTATATTGTGTTTTAAAGTTCTTTTATGATTTATTATCATTAATCAAATAAGTTAGGTAGATTGTATGTTTTGATCTGGTTCTTAATGGATTCTTAATAAAACTTAAAATTTAACTTAGTATTCTCACTTAGTACGCTCTTTACTCTACATTCTCCTATTGTTTTATATTTTGTGATAGTCATAAAATTTTGGAAATGAAAAAACTCCTTATATATATATTGAATAAGTTGAAAGAGAAAAAAAAAAGTGAAGTGATTGAGTCTCCTTGTGGATCAACCCATATTCTTCATGTCTTCACCGACACCCGTGTACTTAAATTATGGCACGATGGGCCATAATTTCACCTAAGCCCATGAAGTATCGAGTCCACTGTTATATTTTAATCATACAAAAGTCTACAATTTGCTGCTCATCTAGGGTCCGGTCCTTCACTCCTTCCTGCTAGCTACTAAAGAACCATACTAATTAAATAGATCATACTTTAATTGGGGACTTGCGTGGGATTTATGGGATCATCCTTAGCTAGCTCTTCCGCTCGACCTGGTGGACTTAACATTTCTGGCTACACAAAATGAGCTACAATTAAGAATCGTGGCAGTCTGGTGGACTTGAAGAACTGCCTATATAATAATCATCCAGTGCAATATAACAATTTGATCTATATCATACATGTGTACCTCATCTGTTGATGTAGGTAGATGAAATCATTTCATTCGTTCATGGTTTACAATCATAACCTCTTTTGATGAATCATTGAATTCCTATGAATGGTTCAGACTAATATGCAATTCAAAACAGTAGTTGAAGGAAAAGTTGGTTTCTATGGACCAAATGAAAGAATTGGTCACTAATCGTCAGGGTTAGGCAACTGAAATAGATTCAGCCAACTGAGTTGTGAATATCCTTCATCTTCCATGTATGGGCGTACAGACATGCTTTCACCTGCTGCCACCTGTGGTTCTCCATCCAAGGTATCTATGAAGACGACGATGACAGTGATATCGTCGTGGAAATCGCGGCGGCCACCTGCTGCGCTTTTCGCCTTGAGTTCCTGGTATGTACAGCCAGAACGTTGACATACAACTCTGATAGCTTCTTTAATCAGTTTTTTTGCTACTTTCTGTCAAAGAGAGACAATTAATTATTCAAACCTTTTTAGCTACGAAAAAAAGCCAAGAAGAGCCTAATAAATGATTCAAACCTTTTGAGGGCCTTTGTTCACAATTTCGATTGCCCTGTCCACAGAGACTAAGTTCCACAGTCCATCTGAAGCCAGTATAACGCACCTATCGTACGGCGTGAGTTGCACTGAGAAAATATCCGGCACAGCTTTCACGGCTGGCCCATGGAGATGGGATGGGTAGTGGAATTCAGGAATTTCAGGGCCCACTTTGAATTCCTCGTTCTTCAGGAATGCATCCCCAAAAGCTTTTGTCACCTTTCGCCATCAAAATCAAAACACAACAATGACTCAGCCATCAACCCTTAAGATCGATGGTGCATATATAGGTTAGATTCTTCAAACCTGTAATATGCCCTTCACACGCCATGAACCGTTTATATTCTGAAATAAGTCGGGGTCGTTGGGGAATTCTTGCTGCAGTTCATTTCTGATTTGCTCATCATCGGCATGGTGATCTGTAGTGAGTTGTATCCCCTCCAGTCCGTGGTTTTCCCAGTAGCCCAGCACAGCTCTGGAGTCTCCGAGATTCGCAATGAGTAGTCTCCCAGCCCAGATCACTCCGACGAGGCAGCACGAACCGACCAACGCAATTCGTTGATCGTTTGGAAACTGCTGGGCAACTGTGTCCATGATATCCTGCTCTGTCTCAGAAAATGCGTCTAGGATTACATCTGGAAAGATACCATCACGAGACTCCGCAAGCACTTCAGAAAATTCAAAGCTTATTCAGTGTTAGTCAAAAGGCAGGATAAATAAAGGGTTCAAATTTTCTGAACAAGGGAATACAATAACATGGTTGAAGCATTATCTACACTGCTCTCTATTTTATTTCCCTCTAAAAGGTAGTGAATTGTGTCAATTTAGAAAACCCCTTGTTTAAACCAATGTACACTACAATATCATTGAAATATATGCCAAGTTTGAAACTCTCATACTAACCCTCTGAGCTTCACGCCCAAAAATGGTCTGAACTTAACATACTTGTGGTATCTCCTTACATATCAAACAGAAAATCATCATAAGTTTCAGCGTGTCAATGACCGAAGTTGCTAAAAATAAAATCAAAATGGTGCTATATAGACATTCCATCTAAGATCTAAATACAACTGCCAGACGCATAAACAGGTTTGGAATTTAGACAAAAAATAGAAGAGATCATATTTTTTTCGTTATTTGCTTTGGTCAACTTGTCTAGTTGTCTCCCTTGGCTCTAGTGAGCCTTTACATTCCCGGAGTCAATCATATTAACGTATATACATTGATGAAAATATAAAATATGTTCCTTTAAAGGAGAATAGAAAGAATACTTATTAGCCTGCTATAATTTGCATAGCAAGTGATAAACAATAAGCAACCTGTCTAAGTAAATTAACCTTTCTGAGCAGGTTTAATGTTTCCTCTCTCCTTTTCTGGGTGACCTATTGGCATAAGATCTAACAACATATAGCGAATACCGGTATGGAATTTGTTGGTATAGTGGGATTCCTTTGTAGGTTTAAGATCTTTCATTTTAAATGATTATGGTAAGATCTCAATTAAGAGTGCCTCAAAAGGGAAAGGGTATATATTTCTAGTAACACCACTCACCACTCATAAGAAGGATACTGACACAAAACTCCTATTGAAGAATAATTTGTCACAAAAAACAAATGGAGCGCATATTTCTTAACAAAAAACATGGTGTGCATATTTAGTACAGTTCAAATGAAAATGCAATCTATTTTGTCAAGGAATTTGCAATTGGAACTATGTATCGATTTTAACAAGTTCTACATAATGATAATAAATTACCAACGACACCAAGTTATTGTAGCACCGATTAAATTAGTATCTCAAAGCAAAAAGATTCCAGGCGGCAAGATCTATCTTGTAACGAACTAATTAATCCTAGATTCAGAGGGACTAATATTAACACTAATATCGCAAAACGAAATCATCTTCAAAACAGAACATTCTAATGAACCGAAAAACAAAAAGAGGACCGATTCTAGGTTAAGATTAACTGCAGAATAGCAAACTTAAACATCTAAATGCAAGAAAATCCAACTTCTTCCCTACGAAAACAGCACAGATTGAAAGCAAACCAAACCCTAATAAACTAAATCCAAACATATGAAAATCGACAGAGTAATCTCTCCAATCCAAAGCAGAAAAAACACACAGAAACCCTAATCTGAAGAATAACTACATCTATCTTTTAGAACGAAAAATGGGTTCTTTTTTCAAAAATATCTGAAAACAAGACATTCCAATGGACCAAACTTAACTCTTCCTGAAAAGCGATCGAAATTTCTCCTAAAGAAAGAGGAAAGAATCAAGACGCGGTACGTACTAATCAGATGAGTGAAGAGGGATCGGGAGACGAAGTTAGAGAAGATGGTGTCGCCGTGGCCGTCGTAGATCCCGAAGAAGACACCGGAGCTGGAGATCTCGATCTGGGCGTAGTCTTCCATCAGGGGGTTGGCAGAGACCGCGGCGATGGAGTACTGCCCATAGGCGTGGACCCCGTGGGACGACCAGAGGTTCGGGTCGCGAAAAAAGGAGGAGAACCATCGGAGAGCTGACTTGAGCTTCTTACCGGCCATTGGAGAGGAGAGTGAATGGGTGGAGTTAGAGTTCGTTGGATTTTTTGTTTTGGTTGTTGGAGGGGTTTTGTATTTATAGTGTTCGCGGTTTGGAAAATGACTTCATTTCGTTCTTTTTAGGGATATGCCACGTACGCCTGTTTTGAATGCAGGTCGGGCGGGACTTCGTGGGATGGTGTTTTTACACGAAACCCCTGGAAAAATGAATCTTGATCTTAGTGGTGGTAGTCAGTGTGGTAATCCAGATTTTTTTTCAACTTGCAACTAAAAGTATTGAGAGAGTATTTTGAGCCTTAAACATAGTACTAAAAACAGATCGCGCAATCGGTTGCGGGACAACGATGTCATCGTTACATACATAAAAAACAATTTTGACAAGATTGATGATAATGAAGTAATAATCAAAAGATTTCAAAACAACTATCTTTCAGGGACAGTAATAACGAAAAATGTGTGATGATTCCAAGGTACTGTTAAACTTTATTTTAAAATAGAACACCATTTTTTAATTGAAATTGTTTTATGTGATGCCTACCCTTAACTTTTCCTCTCCGTGCGTGCTTGTTACCCGCACAAAGGTTAAATCACTCCCATTGGTCGTCGCTTGACATATATGTCACTCGTCTTCGTATATAGGAATAAGAAAAAAAATTCAAAATAGAATTTTTTTAATTTTTTTTTGCCAAAATAGACCTTCATTAAAAGTATTTGTCAAACTAGACCCGTTGCCACCACGTGGTGACACATGCGGCGGCAGGTTTTATTTTTTTGTGCATAAAGAACTCGGCATCACCAGTGCCGAGTTCTTCTTGGGAGAACTCGGCACTGGTGATGTCGAATTCTACTTTGGTTTTTTATTGGCCAACACTTGAAATTTTCCACTCCGGAGAAGTGATTCAAATAGAACTCGGCACTGGGAGTGCCGAGTTCTATTTAAGAAACTATTCTCCTGACGCTCAGATCTTGCATGAGACGGTTGACGAGCCAAGAGAACATTTTCTTAAATAGAACTCAGCATCCTAGATGTCGTGTTCTAAAGGAAGAACTCGGCGTTCGTAACGCCGAGTTCACTTAAAAAAAATCAAACTCGGTGTTACCAACACCGAGTTCCATCGGGCTATAAAAGCAGCCCGACGCCCCCCTCTCCCCCTCCGCCGAGTTCTCGCGTTTTTAAGGTTAGGGTTTCGATTTTTTTTGTTTTCCACCGTTTTGTTGCCTTTTTATGTATTAGGATGACATACATTGTTGTTTTATGTATGATTGTAGTGTTTTTGTTGGTTTAGGAACCCGTTTTGGTGCAAACTCGAATTCGATTTTGGAATTTAGGCAAAACATTTTATTTCTTGTTTGTTAGTTGATTATTGATTTTAGTTTTGTTGATTGTAGGTCTACGGTAGTAATCTTAAAAATAGTTGAATTTAAGTTTGATTATTGTGATTAAAATTAGATTTTTTGTTGTTATTTTGGTTTGAATGTATGTTAATTTGAATGAATGTAAACTTAAAAATGATTTATTTGAGTTTAAATGTATGTGAGTTTAAATGTATGTGAGTTTGAATGTATATGAGAATTGAAGTTTGTAGTATTGTTAGTTTGTTCTACCGTGCAGGTTTAAATTTACCAATTTGAAAAATATAGGGGAGGTTCTGTCAAAATTTTAAATTTTTTTCTGACATGATTCGTAAAGTTGTTTATTGTAGTTGATTTTATTGGAGAGATTGTTCGACGTTTACAGTCGTTTGCTACTACACTCGATTGAGGTAATTTCTAAAACATTAGAGTATTCTCAACTTTTTAAGTAGTTAGTAATGAAGAACAACCATCTCACTTTTTAACGTGTTATGTACAGATGGAGTTTGGTGGTTCCAGTACTGGTTCAGTTAGAGGTAGCTATGCTTCACGGGGTCCGATAGACAGATCAATGTTGGTTTTATAGGCCAACCACAAGTCTGACTTCTTCAAAGATTTTGTAAGCATTTTACGTTTTCAAGTTAAATATTTGCACGTCAGTTTCAATATTCTGACATTTCTCTAAATTTATGCAGAAGGATGTTGATGGTGTAAAATGCGTTGAGCATGGATCGAAGCTCAACGAATGGCAGATCACTGATGAGAGGATGTTGTTTCTGCTAGATATGGCAGGGTTTGACACAGTCACTCGGTTGGGCCGAGTTCAGTTGGATCATACCTTGCTGGGGGCGATGGTCGAGCGTTGGAGACCGGAGACTCATTCATTTCACCTGCGACATGGTGAGATCACGTGCACCTTGCGTGACATCTCGATCAATACCGGCTTGCGCGTAGATGGTTTGTCGGTGTGTGAGTCTCAGGAGTACGTTTGGTCAGAGGTCTGCATGGATTTATTGGGTCAGGTCCCCGATGACTTGGGTCGTAAGGGTTCCGTAACTCTGGGTCAGGTCCCCGAAGACGACGACACTTGATTTTTATCGGAATGAGCTGGACGTGCAGGAATTCGATCAAGTCATCTGGGACCCTTATGCACATTTTGTTGGCTTTTTGGCTTTAATCTATATTAATTTTGATGATTAATTAAACTAATCTTAATCAATCAACCTAATCAATCAAAGTGAGCAAACACGATTACATGCATTGCATATATGTTTGTATACTTGCAATCATCTTAATAGGTTGATCAAGACAATCAAGGAAATGAGCATTGGGACAAGGACAACAAGACTCAAGACTTGTAATCAAAGCTTTGGATGAAGACATGTAACTTATATATTTATTGAGTCCATAAGGTTTTATGTAAACTTGAGCACTAGGATTTTGTCCCGTCATTTCTCGGTAAACCGAACCTATTTCGGTTAACCGAACTCTACCTAGTTCGGTCCACCGAACACCTATCAAATAGCCGAATACTTCCCAACGATGAAACTTAGGTGTTCTCTGGAATTGCCCTAACGGAAGACCGAAACACCTTCGGTCGACCGAATAGCCCTGGATCGGTTTTGGACTTTGCTCCAACGGTCGCATTCAAATCAAGTCCCTAGAGCCCAATTAACTTGACCCACTTTGGACGACCGCACACACTTCGGTCTACTGAATCCATATTGGCTTTAGGAGCCCAACGGCTATTTAACTTGACTGTTATCAACAAAACAATTTCTCACGCATTGTCAGCGGAATACCCGTGCTACTTCGGTCTACCGAAGTATACACGGTCAACCGAACTTGAGTAGATCAGAGCCCAATCAATTCTATTGTCCACCTTGGAACGGTGAACCGAATGGACTTCGGTGAACCGAATTTAATTAGGGCTAAATAGATAAAAGTTACTGGAGGTTGGTGAACGGTGATTCGATACTTAATCGGTCAACCGAGTTCTTAGTTCAGACCAATGTTTCGGACTACCGTGTGGATAACGGTCAACCGAATCTGTCTCGATTTCTGGACGAACTTAAGTCACATCCTGCTTTCTCATTGGTCCATTCACTACCAACTCCCAAACGGCTATATGAGCTTGAAGGCTTATAAATAGGACTTCATTTGGTTGCTTTGGAGATCTTGAACACTTCCTATCTATCCAATACTCAATGCCAAATCCTCTCCATATTCAAGCTCTCAATCCACAACACTCAAAGCCTAAACTTCACCACTTGCATATCCAATTCAATATCATATCCAAGTGTGCTCAAGTATAGAGTGTTAGTTAGATTGTGATTCAACTTCCTTATTCAAGAATCAACAAGTTGTAAAAGCTTCGAGGAAGCTCCCACTCGGGTTGTGAGAGGAGACACGAGCGAGGCGAGGTTGTTCGCGAGGCTCGGTGTTGTAAACGACGTTGGTCTCGGCTCGGAACGGAGATCGGTTAGTGGAACCGTAAGCGAGGCTCGGGGGATCGAGCGAGGCTTGCGAGGAGGACTAGGACCCGGGTGTGGGTGCCGAACCTCTCTAAACTCCGGTGTCGACGATTTTGTGGTTTGCATTGTCTCTTTCCTTAATCCTTCGCTTAGTATTTTTAATTCCGTATTTTTCTAGCGATTAGAGGGCCATAGATCCTAACACATTTGTCTTTGTTGTGAAACAGGAAATGAATTTGTCTTTGTTGCCAAACATGAAAAAAAATTGTCGAGTTCTAATCAATGCTCTACAAGAGAACTCGGCACTGAGGATGTCGAGTTCTCTTGTTGTGAACACGGCATCACCAGTGCCGAGTTCACACTATGTGAACTCGGCACTGAAGATGCCGAGTTCGTTTGGGTTTTTTATTGCCCCACTTGATATTCCACTCGACTTGAGTTGTCAGAAGAATAGTGATTCCAATAGAACTCGGCACTCTAAGTGCCGAGTTCTATTTGAACTGTTCTCCTGGCGCTCAGATCGTGCATGAGACGATTGGACAGCCAGGAGAACAATGTCTTCAATAGAACTCGGCATCTAGGATGCCGATTTCTAAAAAAGAACTCGGAGTTCGTAACGCCGAGTTCACTTAAAAAAATAGAACTCGGCGTTACCAACGCCGAGTTCTGGAGGTCTATAAAAGCAGCCCGACGCCCCCTCTCCCTCACGCCGGGTTCTCGCGATTTTAAGGTTAGGGTTTTGATTTTTTTCGTTTTCCACCGTTTTCTTGCCTTTTTTATGTATGAGGATGATATAGATTGTTGTTTTAAGTATGATTGTAGTGTTTTTGTTTGTTTAGGAACCCGTTTTGGTGCAAACTCGATTTCGATTTTGGGTTTTTAGGCAAAACGTTTTATTTTTTGTTTGTTAGTTGATTATTGATTTTAGTTTTGTTGATTATAGGTCTACGGTAGTAATCTTAAAAATTCTGACATTATTCGTAACGTTGTTTATTGTAGTTGATTTTATTGGAGAGATTGCTCGACATTTACATCCGTTTGCTACTACACTCGATTGAGGTAATTTCTAAAACATTTGAGTAATTTCAACTTTTTAAGTATTTAGTAATGAAGAACAATCATCTCACTTGAACACATTTTCAAATTTAATTAATATATGTTAGGTATGGACAAAGATGATGAAGGATCTTTGTTGGTCATGTATAACGGGGAAATTAGAATGTAACGGAGATGTGGCAGAATACACAGGATCTGACCGCAAATTGGTAGTTGTTCTGTTGAACATCAAATATGAGGATTTAATGGATGTTATAAGATCTGAATGTTGTTATCCACACAGTATGTTTGATGTCAAGTTGACGGCGAAATTGACATTAAACAATGATTGACATACGTTCCATTAACCAATGATAGGTCGGTTTATGGATTGATGCGTTTGTTTAAACGGATGTCTGTGATTGGAGTGTATGTGGAATCTGAACCTAAAGTGCCTGACCCTACGCTAACAACGAACACTCATTTCCAGAGTATGGTACAGTAACGTCGACCGGTTGGGACTGTGGAATAGATTTGAATATAAGTCTAAATCCTACAACCAAAGTTCCAGAATACCAGCAAATTCCATTTTTCCTCATCGCATAACTTCCAAACAGGCAACGAATGGCCAGAAAATGCGTGTGACATTACTTCCAGCAGTGCAAATCCTTATCCTGGTATGTCGCAATTTGAACCCATGCATTACAGTCATGATGAGTTTGCTGGAGGGGCTAGACCATCTACCTCATATCCCTACCTTGGGCTTGGTTTGTCAGCTGTTGACCCAATTCATTTTAGTCGACCAGAAGACCTGGAAGAGATGCATAGCGTTCAAGATGATGACACTGAGGAATTAGGGGATTACAGCACACCCTTCGTTGTAGAAGATGAACTTGAAGGTGTTTCTGCTAATGAAGTCGTTCGGGAGAAGCAGGATGTCATATATGCGATGGACCAATCCATAAACCGTTAAGACGACGACGTTGTTGATGATGCAGTTGCTAACAACGACATGGTAACAACTCTTAATGAACTTTCCGATATCTTCGAGGACGACAACTGGATAGAGAATTTGGTAATTGAACACTCATTCTTCGATGCTGCGAACAATTTGGAATGGAGTGATTGGCGTACGGAAGATGATCGTTCTTTCTGGGATAAACGAATTTTCCCAACGAAAGATGATTTGGTTCATGCTCTGCAATCGTGGCACATTAAAAAGTTTGTTCAGTATTCAGTTGTGGTTTCTTCAACGAAACGGTATATTGTTCATTGTATTCGTCGTGATGAAGATAACTGCAAATAGCGTCTACATGCGTCTGTTCCAAAAGACTGCATATATTTTCAAGTTAAAACATACGACGCCGAGCACACTTGTTCCAATCCTATATTGCTAAATGACAACAAACAATGTAGTGTTAATTTTGTATGCGACTTGATAATACCATCTGTTAGAACTAAGTTCACAATTACTCCTGCTGAAATAATGGAAAGGGTGAAGACCAAATACTCACTTGAAATCGGTTACGTTAAAGCATGACATGCTAGGCAAAAAGTGTTGAAACGAATATATGGTGCCGAAGAAAGTTTTAAAGATTTGCGAAGGTTCGTCATAGTTCTCTGTCAGAACAATGAAGGATCTGTTGTCGAAATAGAGTCTGTCCAGGTAAATTCAGACGAGGAGATGTTTAAGCGTGTGTTTTGGGCGTTCGGGCCTTCAATTAGTGAGTTTAATTATTGTAGACCAATTGTCAGTGTGGATGGAACACACCTCTATAGCAAATATAGAGGTTTATTGCTAATTGCTGTGGGCACGGATGCAAACAACAGAATTTTTCCTTTGGCATTTGCTGTTGTAGAGAGCGAGAATACAGAGTCGTTGACGTGGTTCCTTCATTTGTTGGCAAGTAGAGTTACAAGGTGACCCGATTTGTGTATTATCACCGACAGATTTTCAGGAATAAATGCTTATGTGCGAGCCGTATTTCCACCTTCGGTGGGGCATGTACATCGATTCTGTCTTCGACCCATGAAAGCAAATCTTGCTAAACATCGAAATTGCAAGGAAAGATTGGGACAAATCAAGTTTTACGAAGCGGGTAAAACTCATTCATTTATGAAATTTGAAGAGTTAATGAAGGCTATTGCAGAGGAACATAAACCGGTATACGAGTGGATTCAGCATCAAGGTCCTTTGGAATGATGGACTTGTTGTCACGACGGGGGTCGACGTTTCGGATGTATGACAACAAACATGTCAGAAAGCTTCAACAATGTCTTACGAGGGGCACGCGGTATGCCAATTACAACCATGATTTTGATGACCTTTCTCCGCTTGAACAAATTCTTTGTTAAAAGAAGGGACGTCGTCGAGTCGTGGAATGAAACATATGTACTGACAGTCCACACCGTGGTGACGGCAAACAACAATCTGGCCAGAACACATATAGTAACTCGGTACCACCAGCTGATGTACCAGGCTGAAGCCAATGACCAGAAAAAATACCTTGTGAAATTTGAAGGAGTTATTACTTGCACTTGTGGATACATAATTGCAATGCACGTCCCATGTTCACATGTACTAGCAGTTTGCAGTGGCAGACATGCAAATGTCAACACTTCACATTTGGTGTCCCCGTATTATGAGGCTCAAATGTATAGGGAGGCGTACAAACCGATATTTATCCCAATTCCTGATGTGAGGTATTGGCCAGATCGAGGCAACATCACAATGAAGCCTCCCCAAACCAAAAGACCTCCCGGTCGGCCTAAATCAACGCGAATCCGAAACGAGATGGACGAACACTCTGGAAGAAGGGTAAGGTGTGGGAGATGCGACGGTATAGGGCATAACCAAAAACGATGCAAGGAACCTATATAGCAAAATAGTTTGAATATTTTGTATGTAACTATTTAGTGAGACGAATGAATATAAGAGTTGATTAATTGTAAGACTTTTCCTTAATGTAATGTATTTTGTTATGACTTTAATGAATGTATGACTTTAATCCTTTTTAAGAGTTGATTAATTGTAAGACTTGAATTAATGTAATGTATTTTTTAGGACCGCAAATTTGCCTACTTCAGCCTATTAAACTCCGACTTATGCCTATTGATGAGAATTATATTTATACCGCAAGTGCACGGCCGCGATGAAGCGGTGGCAAGTACGGGTCGAACACAAGGAGGGAGAGATTTCGTTGTTAATGTTATTTTCGATTAAGAGGAAGAAGGAGAGAAGAATTAATTTGGGTTTTTGGGGTTTTTGGTTTAATTAACTAAAGTACGAAACAAAAGCAATTAGAACTAAAACAAGAAATAAGAAGAGAAATCCGTTGGGTGGAGGTTTAGATTTAGGTGTAGATTGGAGAATGGAGAAACTTGAAATAAATCATGTTAGTTATGAAGCATTACAAGATAAATGATTTAACATAAACTCAAGTAATCAAAATATACTAATCACGAACTTAAAACAATAACATGCATTCATCTTCTCTACCCCTAAATCCATCACCTCCACCCTTTGGAAAGAGTTAGAAACTCATGGAGGGAGGAAGAAGAAGAGGTCCTTGAGACATTAAAAGAAAACTAAAACAAGAATTAAAAGAACAGAATTTTATTAATAAAACTAAGGTACACAAATAAGAACAACAACCAAGGACTAGGTCTAAGGCCAAGGACCCTTCTAACATCGTTCTCGGAGCTATTTATAGCCGATACAAGGTATCCCAATATATAAATGGAACGTACACGCGTCAATACAACATTGGTAAAAATTTGAGCACACGGATCGACTTTTGTGCGGCTAAATCGCCGCAATTTGTACATGAGGTGCGGCGGAATCGCCACCTTTTTGGCTCGGATTCGATCCGGATTTTTCCTGTGTGTTTATGGTATGATTTGATCCTCCTTTGCGCGTCTGGATTGATTCTTTCCATTCTTTTGAGCTCCGGATTAATTCCTTCATATATTTGGAGATCCACATTGATTTTTCTTTATATTTTCTCCAAGATAATAAAAGCTACTCGTGATTTGCAATTAGGTCCTTGTTCTTTTTGCAATTAAGTCCCCAGCTACTTTTGTGCTCAAGTCCTTGTTCTTTTTGTAATTAGGTCTTTGAATGCTTTTATGCTTGGATACATTTCCATTTGAAACCCGATAATTTTGAGTTTGGTCTTTTATGATGGAAATGAGTCTTTTGCACGCGTTTATGCTCGAGATGTGGGTAAATTGCATTCAGGTCCCTGTATTCTGTAAATAAGACTAAACACATACCTTAGTAGCATTTATTGATGTAAAAGTAATCTAAATGAAAGACATATGATGCAATGTATGCAATGCATCAAATACCCCCACACCTAGATTTTGCTAGTCCCTAGCAAAACAGAAGATACGACAAATAAAAACAGGGAAATCCTAACTCACTTTCGTAGGAATCACGGTTGCACTTAGCATGTGCAACAAGCCTTTAAACCTCTTTGTTGTCAAGGAGGAGTGTTGTCTCCTGAGGGTTTTCAGCGGATATACCCACAAAATCCTAAATCAACATTCCATTAATAGCTCTTAATATCTCCACCTTAACCTTATACATCTCACCTAGAATTCTTGTATGCTCATTATATGAATCTAACTCATTAAAAATATGACTTGGTCTTTATTCTGCCAACATTCACACCACTAACCCTTCTACACATGTTTATCACTTGAATTATTTTGCACGCCTCCTCTGGTGGTGAAGTATCATTCGGATCAACCATGACATGGATCATTCTTTTAGCTTTGGGCCTTGAGTATTATTATTTTTTTCTTTTCTTTTCTTCCGTGATTCAACACATTTGCTTTTTGACACTTTTACCATTTTTGCATTTGTGTAGCGAGTTTGGTCGATAATCCCGAGCTGGTAGACTCAAGTTACCGGGTTTCAAGATACCCCTACGGACCAGTGACTCAAAGGCTTGGGTTTTTGTAATCATTTTGCAAAATGTGTTTTCTTCACTTTATTCCTTTATTTTTATTTTTATTTTCCTCAAGGCTTAATTGCTATTAGAAGTCCACACTTCCCGGTATATTTTCCTCAACCTCTGCTTTTTATCAACCACTTCAAAGATTTGATTCATCCAATTTAAGTGCATACATGTCTTAAAGGGCAATGGGTTATTTCTTTGGAACTTAGATTTATGTCACAATTTCTACAAGCAGAACTATATAATAAGGAACAAAAACTCAATGCAATTTGTACACGGGTTTTAGCAGTTCAATCTTAAGCTATGTTATGAAACATTAATTATTTTTTTTTAATAAAAGACAGAATATATAGATAAATATATACATAAACACCCCCCCCACACCTAAATCATGCATTGTCCTCAATGAATGTGAGCAAGATACTACATGGATTAATGCATAAAAAAGGAAAGATCTCACCAACGTGAAGTACAAAGGAAAGTTCATGGCTTTGTTGATGGACAAAAAAAAACCCGAATTCCCTCAAAAACCTGTGAGATACTAAAGAAGGGATAAATACAACAATTGTTTTTTTTTTATTTATTTATTATATATATAACTATGTACAAACATAAGTTCCCATCTTCATTTGTCAAGAGACATCAAATGGAAACTTCAAGAGTGGGTCAGTGCACCTGAAAAGGAAACATGACACCACGTGGGGCCAGAAAATGCATGTGTGGACCGCCTTCACAAAAAGCGCTAGATGAATTGAGAGGTTCATGAATTGGACGCAAAGGCGTCTCATTCAAAGGATCAAACTGAAAGAGCTTGAACCTCTCGAGAGTTTGGGAATTAAGGGGCAACGGAAGAGGAGTTTCTCTCGTTGCGGTGTTGAAGTTATGATCATCAATCCAAACTCTCCAACCAACTGGCTGGTGTGTCGGAACGTGGTCAAGAACCTTGTTAGGCATGTCCGACACACCAGGCGAACAAAAAGTGGGTCTCATACCCAAGGTATCTTCTAAGGAACTTCTAATACCCTCATTAGCTATGTAGTTGTTTGATGTTCCATCATTTCCAAGATGATCAGGAACAATGGTGAGAGGCACACTCTCATCAGGTTGTTTGAAATTGAGGGTACTATGGAGATCTTGCTCCACCAGAGGTGAGTCCTTAAGAGATGCAACATGAAGATCATGTGGTTCAAGGGCCACGAGACAAGAAGATAGGGCACAATCTTGTGCCGACTCATAATGAAATTGGTCCATATAAATCGAATCCTCATGTTGACACGAAAAGTTACTTTCCTCACTTAATTGCTGCGACATTTGACTCAATTGTAATATCATATTGTCTACGGACTGTTGAGTAGTTGTCATGAACGTATGGAAAGCTTGTTCCAAGGTATCAGGTATGTGGTCAGCTATGAGGTTCGAGTCAGAATTCGGGACATTTTTAGGTTGGATGTTGGTAGACTGAGGATAAGTCCAATGATTTGAAGTGGGTTGTTGGTAGAGTTCTGGGTATTCGAGAGAAGGATATTGGGGCGAAAATGACGTATAAGAATTTGGATATGAATTGTTTCCCCACGAATCCATCACTCTTGGGTTATATGCGGAAGTGTAACGGTCATATCGAGCATTCTGGGAAAAGGTATGCTCATACTCAGGCTCTGGGGGAACATAAGTACATTCCCTGATAACATGACCACTCAACCCGCAACAGTCGCACGGTACGACTACTGGAGCCACCGGTGCACTCATGTTGTCAGCCCAATGCATGAAGGAGGCAAAAGTTTGTTGTAATGTGTCAGTTCGTTGACCAGCATATGATCCAACATAACTAGATTGTGGTCTAGCAGTCGGTGCCTCTCTCATGTTACCCCAATATGAAGATTGCTCAGTCATACAATTAGGATTGTCCCAATCATATGGGGTGTTAGTCTGAGCCACCCCAGCCTGCATGGCTTTAGAATACCAGGAAGCATTGTCCTGGTCCCAACAATGATATGGATGGTTGCTCATGTAACCATCCATCAAAACACTCTTGAGTCAAGTACTCTTACCCTTAGGAGGCTAAGCAAGCACAAGTTCTTGACTCGACCCTAAAATGCTAATAGAGAATGTAAAGGGGAGGAGACTAGAACGTATAAGTAGGTGAGAAGAAGATGACTCAAAAGAGAAGGGAAACTTAACTCTAAAGGTAGAAAAGAAGGTCGGTCAGAGGTTTCCTAAACAAGCACGGTTCAAACAATCCTAGACCTAATGTCACTTAGATCTAGACGACTCCTAACTGGTTGAGTCGAATTGATTTGCTTGATTCACCTCCCTCACTAATCAAACCAACTTGGCCAGGCCGTGTATAGCTAGTGGGGGCGCTTCCGACAGAGTCGGTGCCAATTAGACAACCACTTCGCTTGGAAGACTTACGTCAACACAAAAACACTTTCTAGACACCAAATTAAATTCAATCGGCTTCAGGTCATAACAAGTCAAAACAATTCTTCTCCTTAAATGAGTCTGAGTCCTTAGGGGTCAATGTCTAATTGATTTTAATTTAAGGCTTGGGTGACACTTTAGGATTGTGATTTGTGGGCCACGGAAGGGTGATGAAATCCCCACCGTATCTTTGCCTACGGAGTTGCCCTTAAGATAGTTTAACTTAGATCTAGCAAAGATAGTCAAACAATGGTCTTTAGAGGGGGGCAATTGCAAGGTTGTATGCAAACTGAATTATATGCCTAAATGCAATCGATAAAAACCACGATACGTACCTTGACTCCAGCACTCTTCAACAGAAATTGATTTGCAAGAATTTAGCAAGAATAATGCATACAAAACACTAGATGATGCATGCACTAAGGCCTTTCTAATTTTGCCAATTTTAGGTCAGAGTTGAATTATTGCAAATTATGGATGTTCTATGAAAAGGAAATTTTCCGAAACTAGAAATTACGAGGAAAAAGGCAACAAAGGTTACCTACGCAATGCTCAGTCGGGTTCGCCGCCCGCTCTCGAAATTTCAGTAGCTCCACGCGTCCACCCAGAGATGGTGCTAACCCCAGAAAAATGTGAAGCCCAGATGCTTCAATTGTGCGGCGATTCCGCCACAGGTTCCTCTTGATGTGCGGCGATTCCGCCGCTCGTTAAGCTCAGAAGGTGCCCGGATTTCGCCGTGCACTCTGTTGTCTCCTGAAACACAAATCCAAATATTTAGATCGCGCACAAGATAAACAGAATAAAATCGAAAACACAAAAATAAACAAAATCTGCGTCGCCTCCCCGGCAACGGCGCCAAAAACTTGATGAGAATTATATTTATACCGCAAGTGCACGGCCGCGATGAAGCGGTGGCAAGTACGGGTCGAACACAAGGAGGGAGAGATTTCGTTGTTAATGTTATTTTCGATTAAGAGGAAGAAGGAGAGAAGAATTAATTTGGGTTTTTGGGGTTTTTGGTTTAATTAACTAAAGTACGAAACAAAAGCAATTAGAACTAAAACAAGAAATAAGAAGAGAAATCCGTTGGGTGGAGGTTTAGATTTAGGTGTAGATTGGAGAATGGAGAAACTTGAAATAAATCATGTTAGTTATGAAGCATTACAAGATAAATGATTTAACATAAACTCAAGTAATCAAAATATACTAATCACGAACTTAAAACAATAACATGCATTCATCTTCTCTACCCCTAAATCCATCACCTCCACCCTTTGGAAAGAGTTAGAAACTCATGGAGGGAGGAAGAAGAAGAGGTCCTTGAGACATTAAAAGAAAACTAAAACAAGAATTAAAAGAACAGAATTTTATTAATAAAACTAAGGTACACAAATAAGAACAACAACCAAGGACTAGGTCTAAGGCCAAGGACCCTTCTAACATCGTTCTCGGAGCTATTTATAGCCGATACAAGGTATCCCAATATATAAATGGAACGTACACGCGTCAATACAACATTGGTAAAAATTTGAGCACACGGATCGACTTTTGTGCGGCTAAATCGCCGCAATTTGTACATGAGGTGCGGCGGAATCGCCACCTTTTTGGCTCGGATTCGATCCGGATTTTTCCTGTGTGTTTATGGTATGATTTGATCCTCCTTTGCGCGTCTGGATTGATTCTTTCCATTCTTTTGAGCTCCGGATTAATTCCTTCATATATTTGGAGATCCACATTGATTTTTCTTTATATTTTCTCCAAGATAATAAAAGCTACTCGTGATTTGCAATTAGGTCCTTGTTCTTTTTGCAATTAAGTCCCCAGCTACTTTTGTGCTCAAGTCCTTGTTCTTTTTGTAATTAGGTCTTTGAATGCTTTTATGCTTGGATACATTTCCATTTGAAACCCGATAATTTTGAGTTTGGTCTTTTATGATGGAAATGAGTCTTTTGCACGCGTTTATGCTCGAGATGTGGGTAAATTGCATTCAGGTCCCTGTATTCTGTAAATAAGACTAAACACATACCTTAGTAGCATTTATTGATGTAAAAGTAATCTAAATGAAAGACATATGATGCAATGTATGCAATGCATCACCTATTAAACTCGGCATTATAGATGCCGAGTTCTATTGTAGACCTTGCCATCTAACCATTTCATACACGATCTGAGTGCCAGGAGAATAGGTACAAATAGAACTCGGCATTGGGGATGCCGAGTTCTATTTGAATAACTATTCTCCTGACAACTCACGTCGAGTGGAATATGAAGTGTTGGGCAATATTCTCCCAAAGAGAACTCGGCACTGGTGATGCCGAGTTTTCCTTGGTAGAACTCGGCATCACCAGTGCCGAGTTCTCCTCGAGAGAACTCGGCATCACCCGTGCCGAGTTCTCCTCAGTAGAACTTGGCATCACCAGTGCCGAGTTTTCCCAAAGAGAACTCGGCAGTGGTGATGCCGAGTTCTCTATGCACAAAAAAACAAAACCCGCCGCCAACACGTGTCACCACGTGGTGGCAGCGGGTCTAGTTTGACAAATACTTTTAATAGAGGACTATTTTGGCAAAAAAAAATTAAAAAAAATTCTATTTTGAAATTTTTTCCTCATATATATGGGAATGATTTTTTGTTCTAAGCGACCTGTGCCAGTTATTGAGATTAAGACGGACAAGGTAATATAAGAGAGCAATCAATCTATGTACCAACATCAAATATCTAGCCTTTCTAATTGTACTCATCCAATATCCACAATTCTCTCTAATCTCTATCTTCCTTGTTATTTAGAAATGAGTTCTCTAAAGTCTAATTTTCTTAATTACCCCTGGGAAAATATTCTGTCCTTGTTATCTTTCCTGGAGGGAAGATGGGCTTTTGTATTTGTAGTGTTCGCAGATCTAAAAATGGGTCTCCCTTTCATGCTATTTACGGATATGTCATTCTGGTTTTGAAAGCAGATCGGCGCGGGACTTTGTCAGATAGTGTTTTTACACGTAAACCCTTAGAAAATTACGTTTTAGTTGTAGGATGGTATTTTGTGTTGTATGTAGGGGTGTAAACGGGGAGGGTGGATTGTAATGACCCTAACCTATTTAAGAGGCTAATGGGAATTATGTGGGCTTAAAGGTGGTGTTTGCATGGGAATGGAGGAAGGAGTGGTGGATGTGATGGGAGGTAAGGTGGACGTGATGGTGGGGTGGTAGGGGATGGTGTAGGAGCATGGTGGAGGCATGGGTTGAGGTGAGGGAAGTGGGGTTGCTGTTGGTGTTGGTTTTGGAGAAAAGAAGAAACAAACCTCTCTCTCACTCTTTCACGTTCTCTTTCTTCTTCCTCTATTCATTTCTTCTCTCCACCCATCTATTTCCCTCCTTCTGATCTTCAGCTTCGGTGGTGAAGGTTGCGGAGCAAGGAGGACGTGAAAGCGAGCGTGTTGGGCTAGGTGCGGTGCGAGGAGGAAGACGTGTGTGAGGCGCGATCTCGAGGTGTCATCGTGTGAGCTCCGGCGTTCGCCATCGTTCTTCGCAAAGAAGGTATATCAAGTTCTTGCATTAAATGTCTTTGTTGCTCACCTACGTTATGGTGGAGTTGTGGTCGGTCGTGGGAGGTCGGAGACCTCACCGACGGCGAGAAATGGCGTAAAATCCTTGGCTGGTGCAAGGTTGTTGTCGACCAACAGTCGACCGGTGCCTTCGGGCGGTCGACCGGTTTAGTGTATTTTGCCCGACTTTAACCAACACCGGTCGAACGATGCCTTGTGGTGGTCGACCGGTCGTGCTTGTGCTGGTGGGTCGGGGTTTGCCTGGATGTTTTCGGTCGGACGGGACCCCTGAGCCGTTCGACTGTTGCTTCGTGTTTTGCTTAGACCAAACGTTGACCATCCAAACGGTCGACCGTTCCTGACCTTTGGTCCGACCGGAACTTAAGTGAACCTATTTTTATTGTATGTTGTTCGACCAATTGTTGTGTCTTGTTCGACTGGTAGATGACCTAGACTACTAGGATGCCCCTGGTAGTTTTTGGTCGACCGGGACCCCTGAGTCGGTCGACCGAATAGACTTGTATGATTTTGACCAGACTCCGGATTTTGACCACGTTTGGTCGACCGGTTTTAGACTTTTGTTCGACCGTTAGGAATCATGTTTTGGGCACAGAGTTCAACCGTTGTAGGCGTTCGGTCGACCGATTCCTTTGCGGAAGCGGTCGACCGGTATACCTTTTCCGGTCGACTGTTTGGGCCCAGAATTGAATCTTGGCCCTAGTGGAGTGTCATCGCTGTCCACAGAAACCCGTGTCCTCGCATAGAGCGTGAACCAGGAGGTGACGGTGGGTATGTTGCTCGTGCCTGTCCAGGGCCCGTCGTGTGGAAGAGTGTGGATACTTGGGACGTGTCTCCTCTGTAATATAGAGGGTGACGTAGTTTGTACATTGTTTCTCTCATTAGAGTAACAACCTGAGGGATTACAGATCTCATTGCTTTCAGCGGCACGCAACTGCCGTTTGGTGAAGTGACTACCGGCCAGGATGGCTACGGAGGCCGCTGCCCTGCTTTTATAGGGGCGGAGTTGGTGTCTACACGTGGATCTCGATGACCCCGCGGACTTCGGTTCGTATATGTCGATTGTCTAGCCCTCTGTGTGGCGGATATGTTTGACTGGCCTTGATAGGCAGGGATTGCACGAGCCCGTGCGGCCTGTGTAGTGACGGGAGAGACCCTGTACGGCCTGTGTGGCGGTAGGGAGGATCGTGCGTGGCCTGTGTGGTTACGGCGATGGACTGCCGATGATGATACTTTGCAGGTAGCTCGATTGGGCACCAATCGAGTGAGATATCGTGCGGTCTATGTAGCGCCGGTGATAGACCGACCTGAGCAACGGCTGCGTTGGTGTGGTGGTGGACCACGATGTTTTCAGATCTGATTCTACCTGCGCGGAAGTGCGAACGCCTCCTCGCCGATCCCTTTGG
The DNA here is from genome assembly GCA_963682175.1 of Triglochin maritima. Lineage (NCBI taxonomy): Eukaryota > Viridiplantae > Streptophyta > Magnoliopsida > Alismatales > Juncaginaceae > Triglochin > Triglochin maritima. The sequence continues at coordinate 21,304,258 of OY821779.1, forward strand.
CTTGTATAGCCACGTGTGGGGATGTGTTGCGTACTGTCCGGTAGACCGTATGTGCCTACGGTAGGTCTCCACGGAGACCCGATGTTTGTGGACCGTGTGGCATGTGTGGCGTCGGCGATGTTTGTGGACCGTGTGGGTTGTGTGGTGCCGATGATGTTGTGGACCGTGCGGTCTGTGTGGCGGCGATGATGTTGTGGACCATGGGGCCTGTGTGGTAGCGGTGGCAATTGTAGACTGTGCGGCCTGTGTGGCAGCAGGAACGATTACGGGACGGATGTCCGGTTTTACCCTTGGTGGGAATGTGGTTTGTTGCTTGTATTTCATGTCATGCTATACTAGTGATTGATCTCGTTTTATATTAACCGCAAGTACACGGCCGCGTTGAAGCGGTGGCAAATACGGGTCGTCCACTGGGAGGTGTGTCGACGATTTGGTTTGTTCGAAGGCGAGAGGTAAAAAGAAGGAGAAAGGTTGGTTACACTAAACTACACTAGAATGCAAATCGAAATGGAAGAAAAGCAATAAAACTAAACCCCAAAGGGGGTAGAGAAACAATGTGAATATAAAGATGTGTGTGTGTGTTCATTAAGCTCCTCACAACATGTAGTGCATGAAATCATAAAACTACATCCAACTTTGCCTCCACATGAATTAAGATAAGACTACATCATTAAAACATACAAGACATTAGCTAAGGTAAAGGCAACAAGAGCACATACACTACAATTTGTGTTTCCAATATTAACTTCATCCATATCCTAACCTTATCATTCCCCATAAAATAGGTCCACTAATCAAAGCATAAGCTAAGCTTCATTTAAGAGCATTAGCATATCAAAGATAAGAGTGAAAACCCATTAGATGGTTATGGAAATCATATAAAGCTCAAGGGATAAAAATAACACACACTTAATACACTACATGATTATATCACATATTTCTCCACCCCCCAAATGGGGATGGAACTACTCACTACTCATTACACTAACTATATTAGCAAAAGAAAGCATAATACTGAAATGAAACTATACTAATCAAGCAAGAAATATTAAAGAAGCATAAAACAAAACAAACAAGCAAGCATGCATATGAAAGGAAATTAAACTAAGAGAGAAACAACACAATTAAAGGAAAACTTCTATTATTAACTCACTCAATTACAAGTAGCTCTTCCTCCACTAGAGTTTTGCTTCAAGGCTTCACTCTTAGTAGGGAAGATGGCCACCAAAGAGAGAGATGGATACAATGGGAGGTGAAGAGTTCTATTTATAAGCATGGAAAAAGCTAAACCGGGACAATCCCTCGATGTGGGACTAAACCAATACCAAAAATAGCCTAAAGACATGATAATACAAGTCCAGGAGAAAGTTTGGCGGATCTGAGGCCATATGGACCGCCAATTAGCGGTCCAAGACCGCCAATTGGCGGTCTATAAACTTCAAATCTGCTTGGTTTTTGTTGTGGGCTTTTCTTGGAGTGTTTCTTGGTCTTGGATGCATCTAACTTGTTTAGTGGAGCTCCGACCCGAATCGAATTGACAAAATACTCCCCATGATGGTGTGGAGTTTCCTGTTTTGCTCTTAGGTCCTTCTGTCTTACGATCAGGTCCTTCTGTCTTGCATCTTGGTCCCCAGGTCTCACAATTAAGTCATTTTCCTGCTTTTGGGTCCTTTCATGGCTCTTCTCTTCAAACCTCTTTATTCTGAAAACTAAACATAAAACTCGTCACGTAGCATTGCTTAGGTGTAAGATAATGGATATAAGATACAAATATAAGCATGAAATGATGTCAATCAAATACCCCCACACCTAAGTTTTTGCTAGTCCCGAGTAAAACAAAGAAAGAGAAAAGCAAACGAAAAATAAGAAATCCTAACTCACTTTCGTAGGAATCACGGTTGCACTTAGCACGTGCAACAAGCCGTAAAACCTCCTTGTTGCCAAGGAGGAGGAGTGTTGTCTCCTGAGGGTTTTCAGCGGATATACCCACAAAATCCGAACAAGATGCATTATTCAATCTAGACCTCGACTCGTTGGAAATATTTTGTCGATCAATGGGCGCGGTAATCCTACGGGCCGACTCTATATAGATAATCAGTCCACACCTAGCCTAATAAACCATTCGTGCAAGTTAAATAAGGAATTAAGTGAAAGACATGGACAACCTCAAGATCCTCAAGTGATACATAGTGTAAGGTCCATTAAGGTTCTTATTTGCATTACCATTTTTTTTCTTTTTGATTCTTTTCTCATTTTTTTCATTTTCAAATTTTTTCTTTTTATTAGTTGGAGCTTCATTCTCCCAGGGTCAGGTTTCGTGCATCATTGCCCATGAGGACTTACACTATCACGTACACCTTTCCCCAAATCTCCACATAGGGCAATCCCTACCACCCGTGTAACGAGAGTTCGGTCGGCGCATCCCAAGTCAGATGACTCGAAAGCACCAGGCACAAAGTCCCTTCAGACCTACTTTCCCGAGTGATAGGAGCCGTGCGAGAAGAGAGAACACCTACTCACTTATTTCTTATCTACACATGAACCAAAACCCCTACACTTATGTCTCACAACAAGATTTAGAGGGTCCTTGACTACAACAAACTTCCTTAAGTTAACAGACACGAATTATTGACTCACTAGGTTCAGGGTGGACTTCTTTAAATGTTTGAGCACTGAAACCCTATGATTACTCACCCCCAAAGGAAAACTGGGGTGCATCCTAACGACTCAATAAATCCTAAAGCCACGTACTAGATATCCTAATGCATCAAGTTCAAGACAATTTTGGGAGCTTTCTTTTTACTTTGCCTCTCAACGGTTTTGCACATGCTAAACACACGCAAAACCCACAAAACATTTTTTTTCGAAAACACATGAAGATTTTGAAAGAAATGTGAAAATTTTGAAGCACTAGGCAAGCAAAAGAAGACAAGTCACCCAAGGATCATGGCAAACATATATATCGATATTAAATGCAGCACACTAACATGACCCTAACAATGCAAAACAAAAGAAAGCAAAATCAAAAGAAAAGACTCGACTATGTACACACGTAAAACACCCCCCCACACCTACTTCATGCATTGTCCTCAATGAATGTGAGCATGAAACTACATGGATTTATGCATGAAAAAGGAAAGATCTCACCAACATGAAGTACACAGGGGAGTTCATGGCTATGTTGATGGACACAACCCAAATTCCCTTAAAACCTGTGAGATGCTAAGGAAGGGATACAAATACATGAAAGAATTGGGGCCCAAATATGCAAGGGTTGGGGCCCACAACAATCGATGCTCACTGAAGGAGTCTTTTTTTTGTACTCTTTTTTTTTCTCTTTTTTTTCTCTCTTTTTTTTTAATATAACTATGTACAAACATAAGTTCCCATCTTCATTTGTCAAAAGACATCAAATGGGAACCACAAGAGTGGGTCAATGCACTTGAAAAGGGAACATGACACCACGCGGGGCCAGAATACGCATGCGTGGGCCCCCTTCACAAAGAGCACCAGAAGAAATGAGAGGTTCATGAATTGGACGAAAAGGCATCTCATTCAAAGGATCAAACTGAAAGAGCTTGAACCTCTCAAGAGTTTGGGAAAAGAGGGGCAACAGAATAAGAGTTTCTCCCGTTGCGCTGCTTAAGTTATGATCGTCAATCCAAACTCTCCAACCAACAGGCTGGTGGGTCGGAACGAGGTCAAGAACCTCGTTAGGCATGTCCGACTCACCAGGCGAACAGAAAGTGGGTCTCATACCCAAGGTATCCTCCAAGGAACTCCTAATACCCTCATGAGCAATGTAGTTGTTTGATGTTCCATCATTTCCAAGATGATCAGGAACAATAGTGAGAGGCAAACTCTCATCAGGTTGTTTGAAATTGAGGGGACTAGGGAGCTCTTGCTCCACCAGAGGTGAGTCCTTAGGAGGTACAGCAATAAGATCATGTGGCTCAAGGGCCACAGGACAAGAAGATGAGGCACAATCCTGTGCCGACTCATAAAGAAGCAGGTCCATAGTATTCTCAATTGGAATCGAATCCTCCACCAAGTGATTGTGAATTGAAACCCCAAGTCCCTCACACTGACTAGGAGTTTGACTTTGAAAGATTTTGCTTTGAACTTTTGGATGTGGTGGTGGTTCGATTTCAAAAGATAAACCCTCATGTTGACCAGAAAAATTACCCTCCTCATGTAATTGTTGCGTCAGTTGACTCACTTGAAGTGTCAGATTTTGTATGCGGTCAACGAGGAGGTCCAAGTCAGATCTTGGGAAATTTTGGGGTTGGGTGTTGATGGGCTGAGAATGAGTCCAATGATTTGAAGTGGGGTGTTGGTAGAATTCTGGGTATTCGGGAGGAGGATACTGGGGTGAACATGAAGTATAAGAATTTGGATAAGAATTGTCTCCCCATGAATCCATCACTCTCGGATTGTACGCGGATGCGTAATGGTCATAATGAGCATTTTGGGAAAATGTATGCTCATACTCAGGCTCTGGGGGAACATAAGGACATTCCCTAGAGACATGACCACTCAACCCACAACAGTCGCATGGTACGGCTACTGGAGCCACCGGTACAAACATGTCATCTGCCGCACGCATGAAAGAGGCCAAAGTTTCTTGCAATGTCTCAGTTTGATGACCAGTGTATGATCCGACGAAACTAGATTGTGGTCTAGCAGTCGGTGCCTCTCTCATGTTACCCCAATATGAAGATTGCTCAATCACACAATTGCGATCATCCCAACCATACGGGGTGTTTGTCTGAGCCACCCCAGGTTGCATGGGTCCAGAATACCAGGATGAATTGTCCTGGTCCCAACAATGATATGGATGGTCGCCCATGTAACCATCCATCTTAACAAAAAACTCTCAAGTCGACCACTCTCACCACCACGAGACTAAGCTCGCAAAAAGTGCTCGACTCGACCCTAAAACGCTACCAGAGAGTGTAAAGGGGAGGAGACTAAAACGTAGAAGTAGGTGAGAAGAAGGTGACTCGGAGGAGAAGGGAAGAATCCCTAAAGCTAGCGTGGGTGAAGGGATCATGTAGAAGTCTAACTAGCAAGCACGGCTCAAACAATGTAAGGCAATGGGTCCTTAAGCTAGACGACGCCTAACTTCGAGGTCACTAGCCTCGACACGCCTCACCTCCCTACAACGAGGACCACAATGCCCAGCAAGTGATACCAGATCCGGAGATCCAGTACCTCCTACTATCGACAAGGTAGGCAACGCCGATCAGGTCATGACGGTCTCGACTAGATTACTCTCCTAGTGCGTCCGAATTCCTTAGGGCCAATGTCTACTTGCTTTTAGTTAAGGCTTTATTACGAGTGATTTTTGGGGCCAAGGAAAGGGTGATGAAATCCCCCACCTTATCTTTTATGGGACAACCCCTCCTTAGTAGCGTTTTGATCCTAGATCTAGCAATCAATCGCTCCAATCAAAACGCTCAACTCACTCTTGTCCCGATGCACCTTACTAACTAATGCATGATCGAAACATGCATGAATGAGAGATTGGGGTGCACGTAACTCACGCCAGCAATCAACAACAAAATGTAAAGAAAAGAAAAGACAAATGCATGCAAGGTCTACACATGATGCATGACCTAGATGGCAAGGAGTCTAATCTTTTGCTTTGAGTTTTATGGTCCAAGTTGATTAAAGGGGATTGAAATTAAATCTGGGAGCCAACTAGAAGTCTCAGCATGCAAAATTGTGCTCCCAGATAACTTAAATGAACAAAATAACAACTGGAACAAATTTGAAAGCAATTGAGGCTCACCAGGCCGCCAATTGGCGGTCCCAGACCGCTGATTGGCGGTCCTTTTGTAGCTTCTGGTCCTCAAACTTCTCCAGTAGCCTCCCCTTGATCCGTAGGTTCCCTGAAACTAAACAACACTGGAAACAAAAAATTAAAAACCCCTCGAATCGCCCAAACCAACGTCTGGACAGAGCACCTCCCCGGCAACGGCGCCAAAAACATGATTGATCTCGTTTTATATTAACCGCAAGTGCACGGCCGCGTTGAAGCGGTGGCAAATACGGGTCGTCCACTGGGAGGTGTGTCGACGATTTGGTTTGTTCGAAGGCGAGAGGTAAAAAGAAGGAGAAAGGTTGGTTACACTAAACTACACTAGAATGCAAATCGAAATGGAAGAAAAGCAATAAAACTAAACCCCAAAGGGGGTAGAGAAACAATGTGAATATAAAGATGTGTGTGTGTGTGTTCATTAAGCTCCTCACAACATGTAGTGCATGAAATCATAAAACTACATCCAACTTTGCCTCCACATGAATTAAGATAAGATTACATCATTAAAACATACAAGACAATAATTGGAATGAAGCTACATGAACTCAAGTATAAAGACTAGACCCTACTATGCCTCCACATGAATTAAGATAAGACTACATCATTAAAACATACAAGACATTAGCTAAGGTAAAGGCAACAAGAGCACATACACTACAATTTATGTTTCCAATATTAACTTCATCCATATCCTAACCTTATCATTCCCCATAAAATAGGTCCACTAATCAAAGCATAAGCTAAGCTTCGTTTAAGAGCATTAGCATATCAAAGATAAGAGTGAAAACCCATTAGATGGTTATGGAAATCATATAAAGCTCAAGGGATAAAAATAACACACACTTAATACACTACATGATTATATCACATATTTCTCCACCCCCCAAATGGGGATGGAACTACTCACTACTCATTACACTAACTATATTAGCAAAAGAAAGTATAATACTGAAATGAAACTATACTAATCAAGCAAGAAATATTAAAGAAGCATAAAACAAAACAAACAAACAAGCATGCATATGAAAGGAAATTAAACTAAGAGAGAAACAACACAATTAAAGGAAAACTTCTATTATTAACTCACTCAATTACAAGTAGCTCTTCCTCCACTAGAGTTTTGCTTCAAGGCTTCACTCTTAGTAGGGAAGATGGCCACCAAAGAGAGAGATGGATACAATGGGAGGTGAAGAGTTCTATTTATAAGCATGGAAAATGCTAAACCGGGACAATCCCCCGATGTGGGACTAAACCAATACCAAAAATAACCTAAACACATGATAATACAAGTCCAGGAGAAAGCTTGGCGGATCTGAGGCCATATGGACCGCCAATTAGCGGTCTATAAACTTCAGATCTGCTTGGTTTTTGTTGTGGGCTTTTCTTGGAGTGTTTCTTGGTCTTGGATGCATCTAACTTGTTTAGTGGAGCTCCGACCCGAATCGAATTGACAAAATACTCCCCATGATGGTGTGGAGGTTCCTATTTTGCTCTTAGGTCCTTCTGTCTTACGATCAGGTCCTTCTGTCTTGCATCTTGGTCCCCAGGTCTCACAATTAAGTCATTTTTCCTGCTTTTGGGTCCTTTCATGGCTCTTCTCTTCAAACCTCTTTATTTCTGAAAACTAAACATAAAACTTGTCACGTAGCATTGCTTAGGTGTAAGATAATGGATATAAGATACAAATATAAGCATGAAATGATGTCAATCAACTAGTATGATAGGGCATGTAGGTGAGCTTGTCATACGGGGTTTCCTTATGGAAACTCAGGCATTGTTGTTATGTTTATTTTCAGGACCGCGGTAGGTTCCGGCGGGTGGTGACTGATTGATTCGTTTTATATTAACCGCAAGTGCACTGTCGTGTTGAAGCGGTGACAAATACGGGTCGTCCACTGGGAGGTGTGTCGACGTTTGGTTTGTGCGAAGGCGAGTGGTAAAGAAGGGAGAGAGAGATTGATTACACTAACTACACTAGAATGCAAAAGGAAATGAAAGATAAGAAATAAAAACTAAACCCCATAGGGGGTAGAGAAATAATGTGAATATAAAGATGTGTGTGTGTGTTCAATTAAGCTCATCACAACATGTAGTGCATGAAATCATAAAACTACATCCAACTTTGCCTCCACATGAATTAAGATAAGACTACATCATTAAAACATACAAGACAATAATTGAAATGAAGCTAAATGAACTCATGTATCAAGACTAGACCCTACTATACCTCCACATGAATTAAGATAACCCAATATCATTAAAACATACAAGACATTAACTAAGGTAAAGGCAACAAGAGTACATACACTACAAATTGTGTTTCCAATATTAACTTCATTCATATCCTAACCTTATCATTCCCCATCAAATAGGTCCACTAATCAAAGCATAAGCTACGCTTCATTCAAGAGCATTAGCATATCAAAGATAAGAGTGAAAACCCATTAGATGGTTATGGAAATCATATAAAGCTCAAGGGATAAAGATAACACACACTTAATACACTACATTATCATATCACATATTTCTCCACCCCCAAATGGGGATGGAACTACTCACACATTTAAACTAACTACTCTAACAAAATGAAGCATAATACTGAAATGAAACTACACTAATCAAGCAAGAAATATTAAAGAAGCATAAAACAAAACAAACAAGCAAGCATGCATATGAAAGGAAATGAAACTAAGAGAGAAACAACACAATTAAAGGAAAAACATCTATTATTAACTCACTCAATACAAGCATTCCTTCCTCCACCAGAGTTTTGCTTCAAGGCTTCACTCTTAGTAGGGAAGATGGCCACCAAAGAGGGAGATATGTACAATGGAAGGTGAAGAGTTCTGTTTATAGCCAAAGAAAAAGGCAATCCGGGACAATCCCCCGATGTGGGACTAAACAGATACCAAAAAATAGCCTAAACATCCTCTAATACATGTGCTGGAGAAATTTGGGCGGATCCAGAGTGATCTGGACCGCCAATTAGCGGTCGCAGACCGCCAATTGGCGGTCCATAAACTTTGGATCGAGTTGGAATTTGTTGTGGGCTTTTCTTGGTATATTTTCTGGTCTTGGATGCATTACTTGGTTTGTTGGAGCTCCGACCCGAATCGAATTGCTAAAATACTCCCCATGATGCTGTGGAGTATTCTGTTTTGCTCTTAGGTCCTTCTGTCTTACATTCAGATCCTTCTCCCTTGCATCTTAGTCCCCAGATCTCACAATTCAGTCTTTTTCCTAGCTTTTGGGTCCTTTTATGCTTCATCTCTTCAAACCTATTTATTCCTGAAAACTAAACATAAAACTCGTCACGTAGCATTGCTTAGGTGTAAGATAATGGATATAAGATACAAATATAAGCATGAAATGATGTCAATCAGTGACCGAGGGAGATTGCACTTTGGGACTAGATCTTGTTGTCTGCCTATTTTAGGTTGTCGTGATTACATGTATTATGTATTTCGTATTCTTTTGTAATCACTCTTTTGACAAACTCTTATGTAATATAGTGCATCATATATATTTGGGTATTCTAGGAGTAATGTCCCCCCTCTTGATGGTCTTTATCCTTGTGTTTCCTTTGATTTAAAAGGTTTAAATTTTCCGTTGTTCGGGGATGTTACACTAATACCCGTATACCTGCTCACCCGCCTAGTCCGATAGTACAAGTAGAAAATTCATATCTGTTTAAAAATTCATACCGTATACCCGTACCCATTTACCCGGTTTATAAACAAGTCGGGTACGGATATACGCATTACTTGTACCCACCTCGTATCAGCTAACTTAACGGGTAGGGTATGGGTACAAAAAAATGGGTTGGGTATATGCCCATACCCGCTAACTTAAGGTATATATGCTGTTTAGAATGTTGTGTTGCTCATATAATACCCATTTTTTAGCTAGCAGGAGGGACCTTAAAATTTAAGGCTTAAATGAGTATTAAGTATGCCTACAACAATCGTAGCTGTCTATTTGTCTTCCTTTATATTGTCAACTTGAAGAACTGCGTATTCTAGCTTCAACATTATTTGTAATATTGTAGCTTCACCACATGCAAAAAAAGATTTAGATGAATGAAAATGAAATAGAAGTGGGAGGATTGGAATGTATCTATGGAACAACAAATGATGCAGATCCAAATATAGAAAGTGGATCTTTGTAAAGTTTCCAATTAATTAATGGCAACAAGTTGCTTCAACTAAAAATTGTTGCATTGGCATTTTATCCAGCATATGAAGTTGAATGTATTGTTGTCTAATAAATGAATTAGATTCTCTATAGACTAGAGAATGTTATTTATTTGTTGAAATGCCTATAAATTGTAAATGAAATGACTCTGATTAATTGTTATGCTACTGGGAATACCCAGGTCGGTGATTCTTGTATATTGTCTTTTTAGGATTTTTTTAGCTTCTTACCAAGTGTCGGTTTCTTTGATCATCGATTGCATGTGTAGGAAGGCATTTGGCGACAGTTTGAACACGTAGGAAGGCATTTGACTCTTCGAACGATTTGAACACGTGGAACAGTTTGAAGGCTCTCTTTTATACAGTTTTATGTTTATAATTATATTAACGGTTGTTGTCAGGACTTTAGTTTTTTTCCTAATGGAATACTCTTATACATAGTATGTACGTAGACTTGGTGCAGATACTTCAACCTATAATTTTGGAACTTCTAGTTATTGAAACCATATTTGGTGACGTTTCTTGTTTCTGAATATCTCTGCGATATATTCTCGCTTCCGCATATTTGCATTCGAACAGGAACGTTACATTAATTATCACCCAATGCATTATAACCATAACCATATACATGTGAACCCATATGTTTCAACCTTTTTGCAACGACTGATGTAAGAACTAGCTAGGTCAAAGCGAAAATTCATTCATTCATTCATAGTTTACAATCATAACCTCCTTTGATGAATCATTGAATTCCTAAGAATGGTTCAGACAGATATGCAGAGTCAAAAAAAAAGTTGAAGGAAAGTTGGCTGCTATCCTTAATAAAAAATAAAAAAAAAATCAGGAGTACCAAAAAGAATTGATCATTAATTGTGAGCATGCATGCAGGGGACTAAAGTTGTAACATCCCGAAACAACAGAAATTTAAAAATTATTTAACTAAGTATCAGAGACCAATAATCAAAGACGGGATTGTTACATCTCATAAAAACATAAAAGCGGTGCACCAGTTTACATAAGAGTTTGTCAAAAACGATACATGATTACAACTGAACAACAAAAGAAGATAAACGTAATCATGTGGTCAGAATAGAGGATCTGATCCCAAGATGCGCGCGCCCGCTGATCACAACCCAACTGGACCTACTGCGGTCCTGAAAAAGATGCAACAACAATGCCTGAGTTTCCATAAAGAAACCACGTATGCCAAGCTCACCTATATGCATGCAGTAGTACAAATGAACCTATCATACTAGTAGCATGTCATGTCATCAACAGAAAGGAAAACAGTTCCCCCGAAGGGTAACATGGGACATCAGTCCGACAATCATCATCGGGTCTCCCGAGGAGACCTAGCGTAGGCACATACGGTCTAACAGAACGAGACGTGACACTCCCCACACGCGGCTACACTAATCATGGGGTTCGGCAGGGAGCATCCGTCAGGTCCACGCCATAAGAAACATATCTGTAACTTCGTGGTCGAAACCACACCAACGGAGTCGTCGCTCGGTCGGTCCATCAATCATCATCTCAGTAGGTGCCCATCTGAGGAACATAGCCGGAACATCATCATCGGCCCATCAATCATCATCGCCGGAACAACATCGGCGGCATCACCGGCGCTGCAACGGTGGTCCATCAATACGTCCGCCACATCATCGGACGGGTCCAGACCAAAGTCTGCCAGGTCATCAGGCTCCACGAGCCGCAAACACCAACCGCGCCGCTATAAAAGCAGGGCAGCGACCTCCGTAGCCCCTCAGGTCGGTAGTCACCTCACCCAACAACAGTTGCGTGCCCGCACAATCATCATACATTGGGATCCACGATCCCTCAGGCCTGCTACTCTACAACGAGTCAAATCAATCCATCATATTAGTCACGATCCATACATGGAGGTGACGCGTCCCGAACACCCACACTCTTCCACACGGCGGTCCCTGGGCAGGCACGCGTAACGCGCCCACCGTCACCTCCTGGCTCACGCACAAGGCGAGGACACGGGTTTCCGTGGACATAGTTGGCATTCAAAAAGGGAACCAGGAATTCAGTCCTGTGCAAAAACGGTCGACCGAAGGAGGCAACCCGGTCGACCGTTTCCTCAAGGGAATCAGTCGACCGAAAGTGACAACCGGTCGACTGCTTCCACAAGGGAATCGGTCGACCGAAACGTCTGCAACGGTCGAACTTTTTGCGCAAAAATCAAGTCCCAATGGTCTACCAAAAGTCTACAACCGGTCGACCGAAACGAGGTCAAAATCCGGAGTCTGGTCAACGTCAATTTAAAACTATCGGTCGACCGACTCAGGGGTCTCGGTCGACCGAAAACTAACAGGGCATCCTAGTATTTCTACATCATATAACATTCGACTTTAAACATGCATAAATAGTCCAATACACTTAAGTTCCGGTCGACCGAACACAAGGAATCGGTCGACCGAAACACAACAGGCAATCAAAATACACTACATTCGGTCGACCGCCCGAAGGGCCCGGTCGACCGTTTGTCGTCTTCAACCTCGCGCCAGCCGAGGTTTTTCACGGAAAACGTCGCCGGAGTGGTCTCCGACCTCCCCCGACCGACCAACACCACCCTCCTACGTGGGTGAGCAACCACCAAACACACTAAGAACCGGCATACCTCAAGAAACGACGAACTACGTCGGAGCTCCATTCGTGCACGCCGTCTCCGCACCCCCTCGTGCGTCCACCTCCTTGCACAATCGCCACACGTCTCCCGCCGCACGAGCTTCAGCCTCCTCCTCTGCTTGGTCGCCGAAAAATGGAAAGGGAGAGAGAGTGAGAGAGTGCAAGTTAGAGAGAGAGAGAGAGAGAGAGAGATTTTGCTTATAAAACCCCACACCCCATCACCTCACCCTCACCCTACACCATCACCCTACACCTCTAACCATACCTTCATCATCATTCCCCCTTCCCCATGCAAACCCATTCCTTAATCTCCATTCTCCTCCTAATCCTCATTAGCACCCATAATGGGATTAGGGTTCTAACAATCCACCCAACTTAAAAGGATTTCGTCCCGAAATCAAAGCAAACTACTCACCGAAAAGCTATGGATACTTCCTTCTGACTTCCTCCTCGATCTCCCAAGTGGCCTCGCGCTCACTGTGATGCTGCCACCTGACCTTCACCATCGGAATGGTCCTCCTCCTGAGCTGGTGATCCATGCGATCAACGATCTCTACTGGCCTCTCCTCGAGTGACAAGTCATGCTGGATCTCTGGCACTGCTATCTCAATAACGTGAGCTAGATCTGCAACGTACTTCCTCAGCATCGATACATGGAAGACGTTGTGAATACCCGAAAACTACGGTGGCAACGCAATCCGGTAGGCAACCACTCTAACTCGGTCGAGGATCTCAAACGGCCCAACATACCTCGGACTGAGCTTCCCCTTCTTCCCAAGCCTCATCACACCTCGGGCTGGGGAAATCTTCAGAAACATATGGTCGCCCACCTCAAAGCTCAACACCCGTCTGCGTCGATCAGCATAAATCTTCTGCCTGCTCTGTGCTGTGGCCAGTCTCTTCCTGATCACATCAACCATCTCTGCATACATCTGCACAATCTCTGGCTCCACTAACTGCCTCTCGCCCACATCGCTCCAGCATTTCGGTGATCTGCAAGGCCTCCCGTACAATGCCTTGTACGGTGCCATCCCAATACTCGAATGGTAGTTGTTGTTGTAGGCGAACTCTATCAGCGGCAAATGCTTGTCCCAGTGCCCTGCCCAATCCAGTGTGCATGCCCTCAGCATATCCTCCAACATATGAATCGTCCTCTCCGACTGACCATCTGTCTGTAGATGGAACGCTGTACTGAACCTCAGACGCGTCCCCAAGGCCTGCTACAGACTCCCCCAAAATCTGGAAGTGAAACGAGGATCTCGATCGGAGATGATGCTCGCTGGCACTCCATGCAACCTGACTATCTCCTCCACATACAACCTAGCCAGATCCTCCAAAGGCAACGTGGTCCTGATCGCTAAAAAGCACGCCGACTTGGTTAGTCGATCGACTATCACCCAAATCACGTCATGGAATCTCCTCGTCTTCGGCAACCCTGTGACAAAATCCATCGTCACGTGCTCCCACTTCCACTCAGGAAGCACAATACACTGCATCGGTCCCGCTGGCCGCTAATGCTCAATCTTCACCCGCTGACAGACTAAGCATCGCTCCACAAACTCTGCAATGTCCCTCTTCATGCCCTTCCACCAGAAGTTCCGCTGCAGGTCCTTATACATCTTCGTGCTCCCCGGGTGAATTGTGTATCTAGCTCTGTGTGCCTCCTCCATGATGTCGTCTCTCAGCCCATCGACCTTCAGCACCCAGATCCGACTCCTGAACCTCAAACCACCATCAACCCCTACACTGAAGTCTGACTCAGCTCTGGAAGCCAACTATAGCAACCCAGCTAACTCATCATCCCCATGCTGAGCCTGCACCACCCGTGAGACGGTCTACGGCTCCACCCGAAGCCCAACAATCACTGAACCCTCTATGAACGGTCTCCACTTTGACAATGCCTCGAGTAGCCTCCACTCCTGGATGCACAGCCTCGCAACTGAAACCTCCACCTTCCTGCTCAACGCATCTGCAACCGAATTCGCCTTCCCCGGATGATAGGAAATGATGAAGTCGTAGTCCTTAATGAACTCAAGCCATCTACGCTGCCTCATATTCAGCTCCTTCTGCGAGAACAAATACTTCAGGCTCTGATGATCTGTGAAGACCTCGAACTGCTCGCCATAAAGATAGTGCCGCCCGGTCTTCAATGCGTGAACTACCACTGCCAACTCCAGATCATGAGTAGGGTAGTTCTTCTCGTGCACCTTCAGCTGCCTTGAAGCATACGCCACCACCTTCCCGTGCTGCATCAGAACACAGCCCAAGCCAATCCCTGACGCATCGCTGTATATCACATAACCTCTACTGCCACTCGGTAGAGTCAGAATAGGGCTGTTGTCAATCGCCTTTTCAGCTCCTGAAAGTTGTCCTCGCACTTCTGGGACCAAACAAACTCGACGCCCTTCTGCGTCAACGCTGTCAGTGGCGATGCAAGTCTGGAGAAATCCTGGATGAACCGTCTGTAATACCCTGCCAGTCCCACGAAACTCCTAATCTCCGTCACGCTCGTCGGGGCTCTCCACTGAGTCACTGCCTCGACCTTCGCCGGATCCACCGAAATCCCATCCGCTGACACAATATGCCCCAGAAAAGTCACCTGATCCAACCAAAACTCACACTTCGTGTACTTGGCATAGAGCTGCTAATCTCTCAGGATGCCAAGCACAATCCTCAGGTGCTCTCGATGCTGCTCCCTGTCAGGCGAGTATACCAAGATGTCGTCTACGAATACAACGACAAATCTATCAAGGTACGGCTGAAAGGTCCTATTCATCAGATCCATGAATGTTGCAGGTGCATTCGTGAGTCCAAACGGCATCACCAAAAACTCGTAGTGCCCGTACCGCGTCCTGAAGGCTGTCTTCTGAACATCTGCCTCTCTGATCCGCAACTGGTGATAACCCGAACGCAGATCAATCTTCGAGAATACTCTCGTCGTCTGCAGCTGATCAAACAAGTCATCAATCCTGGGCAGAGGGTACCGGTTCCGAATGGTAACCTTATTCAGCATCCTGTAGTCGATGCACATCCGCAACGACCCATCCTTCTTCTTCACGAACAACACAGGCGCTCCCCACGGCGAGACACTCGGTTGGATAAACCCGGAGTCCATCAGCTCCTGCAACTATTTCTTCACCTCTGACAACTCAGCAGGTGCCATACGATACGGAGCCTTCGACTGAGGTTTCGTACCCGCCACCAACTCAATGTCGAACTCGATCTCTCGGTGTGGTGGTAATGCTGGAATCTCCGCTCGAAATACATCTGGGAACTCTTGCACAACCTCTATGTCCTCCAGTCTCCTCGTCTCAGGATCAGGAACAACCAACATGTCCACAAATGCTTTGCATCCCTGCTGTATCAGTCTCCGTGCCTTAACTGCAGACACAATCAGGCGACCCCCTCTACTCCTCGTACCTCTGATCAAAACATCTGACAAGCCCTCCATCAGAATCAGGATCTTCTTCTCACGGCAAAAGACACGCACGTCATACTGTGACAGCCAGTCCATCCCCAGTATGACGTTGAAGTCCTCCATCGGTAACAAGACCAGATCTGCTCGAAAATCATGGTCTCCCGAAGCAACTGTGGTGCCGGGGAAAAAGCTCCCCACAGTGCCCACCTCACCCATGGGCGTGCTGACCTCCAAAACATCAGTTAGCAGCACAGGGGTTCGACCCAACTCGCCAGCAAACTTCTCCGAAATGAAGGAGTGAGTGGCGCCGCAATCAAACAACACACGCGCTACTAAGCCAGAAACAGAAAGTGTACCTTCCACGACGGTGTTGGAGTCCCTCGCCTCCTCAGCCTGAATAGTGAAGACTCGCCCGGTCTTCCTGCCCTGACCTGGTGAAACGACTGATCGGCTGTCTCCGCCTCTCCCTGCCACTGGTGGTCCAGACCTCCTGCTAGGCTCGCCCGGCCTAGTCGGGCACTCCCGCACAAAGTGACCCAACTGCCCACACCCCATGCAAGCTCTGGTGCACCTGAAGCACTCCTGACCTGGGTGTAACCTCCCACAGAACGTGCACGCTCCAGACTGACGTGCTCCTCCTCCATCAAACCTGGGCCTCTTGCCCGGGTTCCCTGCTCCCCGACTGACTGGTCGGCTACCAGTGCTCACTGGTGCCTTCCTCGCCTCCTGAAGACACTCCCTCTGGTCCTGCTCAATGATAGTAGCGTGCTTCACCGCATCTGCAAGGGTCCGCGGCATACTGTTGATCACACGTGATCGGAGCGGCTGCCTCAGTCCCTTCACAAACTTCCTCGCCCGCTGCTCTGGGGTCACACAAATCTCGGGGCAGTAACGCTCCAAAGCGTTGAACCTGCTGATGTAACTCGCCAGAGTCATCTCCTTCTGCTCTAGGGACATAAACTCCTCCCTCTTCCGATCCCTCACGTGCTGGGGAAAGTACTACTCATGAAACACATCCAGAAACTCCTCCCAGCTAATGTCCTCACGGTCCTCAAACAAAACCGTGGACGTGGTACTCCACCAGTTGGCCGCCTCGCCATCAAACACATAGGTGGCCAGATCCACCCTCCTCTCATGTGCAACTCCAATCGCTCGGAAGATCTTCTCCATCCTGAAGATCCAGTCCTCTGCTACCTCTGGAGCACTCCTGCCATCAAAACTCGGTGGGTGCTGACGCATGAACCGATCGTGCTCAGCGCCCACCCCGCCCTGCACATTCTGGGCTGCCTGACGCTCCAGAAACTCGTCCAACCTGTCCCAGTTGGCGCCCTCAGAGGCGTTGCTGGGATCGCGATCACGCGGGGAACTCTGCACGCGTCTAGGAGCCATCTGACAGAGAAACAATCACAACTTGATCCATGAATGCATGCTAAAATATAAAATACATGTATCCTATTACTAGAAGGGTGATTTCATTGGCAACCGCATAGGAATCGACCGCTCTGATACCAAATTGTAACGTCCTGTCCCCGAACCCGCATCGAGTGATTGACATCATTTCATGCTTATATTTGTATCTTATATCCATTATCTTTCACCTAAACAATGCTATGTCACGAGTTTTATGTTTAGTTTTCAGGAATAAATAGGTTTGAAGAGATGAAGCATAAAAGGACCCAAAAGCTGGGAAAAAGGACTGAATTGTGAGATCTGGGGACCAAGATGCAAGGAAGAAGGACCTGAACGCAAGACAGAGGGACCTAAGAGCAAAACAGAATACTTCACACCATCATGGGGAGTATTTTAGCAATTGGATTCGGGTCGGAGCTCCAATAAACAAAGTAGATGCATCTAAGACCACCAAATACACTAAGCAAAGCCCAGCACAAATTCCAGATGGATCCGGACTTTTTAGACCGCCAATTGGCGGTCCAAGACCGCTAATTGGCGGTCACTTTTGGCCCAAATCCGCTAAGATTTCTCTGGGTTACGTATTAGTGTATATTTAGTCCATTTTTGGTATTGGGTTAGTCCCACATCGGGGGATTGTCCCGGAGTGGCTTTTTCTTTGGCTATAAATAGAACTCTTCACCTTCTATTGTAATCACTCCATATTTTAAGTGGCTATTCTTCCTACTAGAAGTGAGGCCTTGAAGCACACACTAAAGTAGGAGGATGCTACTTTTAATGTGAGTCATTTTAATACAAGTTTTCTTTATTATGTTGTTTGTCTTATGTTTCTTGTTTTGCTTTGCTTAATCTCATTTCATTAGTTTTATTAGCTTAGTTAATATGCTTTCTTTGCTTAGTTTAATAATTAGTGTAATGCTTAGTGAGTAGTTCCATCCCCTTTGGGGGGTGGAGTAGATGTACATACATGCAAATGAGAATGGATTGAATGCTTTATTTCCAATGTGTTGATAAAACATGAATGTATGCTTGCTTGTTTAGGATAGAATTTATAACTTGATGAGTTTTGCCAAAATGATTAGACACCTCTCATGCTTGTTTAAGTTCTGAAATAAACATCTTGCATATGTAAATGTTAATCAACTAAGTTGGTGAATAGATTGATAGGTTTTGCCACAACATTTAGACACTTCCTATGCATGATAACACCACCTTTATTTGTGCTTAAAGAATGTGTTCAACACCCACCTCTTTGCTTGTGTGCACTCACTCCACCCTTTAGGGGTTTTCCCATTTCTGTATTCCAGCATTCTTCTTTTGTTCCTAGCTTAGTTGTCATTTCAATGCTTGTTTCTTTCGTTCGCATTTCATACTTCTTAGCGTAGTTTAGTGTAGAGTAACATAATCAATCTTTGTCCCCCTATTTTTGCCACTTGATTTCGTACAAGCAAGAGGCTACTCACCTCCCTGAGGACGACCCGTACTTGCCACCGCTTCATCGCGGCCGTGCACTTGCGGTTTTAATTAAAACGTTCAACAAGTTTTTGGCGCCGTTGCCGGGGAGGTGTCAGTCCAGACTCTTGTTTGGACGATTCGAGTGGATTTAATTTGTGTGTTGTAGTTTTTCTTTGTTTCAGGAGACTGGGAATAGCAAGTGGAGGCTACTGGAGAAATTTCCAGACGACCTGAGCACTTCAGACCGCCAATCGGCGGTCTGAGACCGCTAATCAGCGGTCTGGTGAGCTCTGTTCATCTTTTAATTTCTTGTTGTTGTTGCTC
Source organism: Triglochin maritima (assembly GCA_963682175.1). NCBI lineage: Eukaryota > Viridiplantae > Streptophyta > Magnoliopsida > Alismatales > Juncaginaceae > Triglochin > Triglochin maritima. Next base: position 21,323,534 of record OY821779.1, read on the forward strand.
TAAATGATCTAGTTATCTGGGACTCAAATTGGCATGTTTTGACTTATAGTTCGTTCCCAGATCAATAATCAAACCTCCTTTAAGCAACTTGGACCCTAAAACTCAAAGCAAAAGACTAGGCATTCATTTTAGTTTAGGTCATGCACCATGTATGTGACTTAAGCATTTAGATTGTCTTTTATCTTAGCTTTATTTTCTGTTGCTGAGAGCTGGCGTGAGGTACGCACCTTCTACTCTCATTCATGCATTTCGTATGAACATGCATTAGTTAGTAGGAAGTGCATTGCAACAAGTGTGAGTTAAGCGTTTGTTTGGAGAGTTGATTGCTAGATTAGGACTCCAAAACGCTACTAAGGAGGGGCTGTCCCATAAAAGATAAGGTGGGGGATTTCATCACCCTTTCCTTCGCCCCACAAACCACACTAATAAAGAGCCTAATTTTTAAAATCAAGTAGACATTGGCCTTAAGGATTTCGGGCGCATTAGGAGAGTGATCCGGTCCCGACCGTCATGACCTGATCGGCGTTGCCCACTTTGTCAATAGTAGGAGAGACGAGATCCCTGGATCTTGGCTCACTTGCTGGGCTTTGTGGTCCTCGTTGTAGGGAGGTGAGGCGTGTTGAGGCCGTGTGACCTCGCAGTTAGGCGTCGTCTAGCTGTAAGGACCTATAGCGACCTTAGGATTGCTTGAGCCTTGTTTGCTTGTGTGCTTCTACCTGTACCCATCCGCCGTAGCATAAGGACTTCTTCCCTTCTCTCCTGAGTCATTCTTTCTCTCCTGTGTTCCCCCGTCTTCTCCTCTACGTACATTCTTTGTTAAAAAAAAGGGTTTTGGTTTGTGTGCGTGCACCTTTGTGTATGCTTTCGTGGACACGAGACGAGAGTGGTCGTTTGACGAGGAGTGTTGTCAATCTGGCTTCGGTCATTGATTTCTCGACACCTTCCTCCTCTCGTGTCGTACGTAGTTCGGGTCCAATGGCTGCTAATTTCCGTGAGGAGGAGCAGTTGCTGGACCCGCCTGCTCCACCTGTTCTTCCAGTTGTCGTTCCCATACCTCTTCGTGATCGATGCTACCCGAGCCGTACCGCTCTACCCTCATGCATCATATTACCAGAGGCTAATGGGAACCATTTTGAGGTTAAGCCTCAATTCATTTCCATGCTCCCTCGCTTCACTGGGAAAGGTGACCCCTATATCTTTCTCAGGGAATTTGAGGAGGTCTGTGCTATGTTCAAGCTGCAACAACTTAGCACAGACTCCATCCATCTTAGGCTCGTTCCTTTTGCACTAAAGGATGACGCCAAGAAGTGGTTGTACAGCAACCAAGCGAATGCCTTTAGGACTTGGGATGAGTTTCAATCTGCATTCCTCAAGAAGTACTTCCCAAATCATCGGACTCAAAAATTGAGGAACGAAATCAATTCGTTCTATCAACATGAGACCGAACCATTTCATGCATACTTAGAGAGGTTCAAAGAGCTACTATCCTCATGCCCTCACCATGGCATTGAGTTGTGGCGCCTTTGTCAGATTGTGTACGAGGGTCTTCACATCCCGTCAAGAACACTCCTTGAGCCCATGTGTCAAGGAGAGTTCTTGGGAAAGGATGAAAGGGATGCATGGGCTTTCCTAGAAGACCTTGCTGAGAAAACCATGCAATGGGAGAGTGTGAGGGAACCACCTGCATCGTCTAGTATAGGAGCGAGGATCGCGAATGCAAACTCGACTAGATCGGGTGCCGCATTTGCTATCGATACCACTACGACCACCGAGGCACGCATGGCGGCCTTAATGCGCCGTATGGATTCGATTGAGCTCCAAAACCAACAAGGTGCACCTCACATGTCCACATCTGGTCCAGTTCCCTGTCATTCATGTGGTAGGGTAGGTCATGTAGAAAGCGAGTGTGTGTCTATTCCTTCTGAGATGGAGCGTGTCAACGCCATCTATGACAGAGCTAGGAATGACCCATACTCATCATCTTATAATCCTGGATGGAGGAACCACCCCAATTTTTCATGGAACCAAACCAATGCCTCGGGTGGTCCTTCAAACTCCTCTAGACCACATTACCAATTACACCAACCTCCCATGCATGCACATTCCTATCAGCCACCCCAAGCGCAAACCACCAATCAATCGGGTTTCCCAAATTCCAATAATATGGAAACCCGATTCAATTCGCTTGAGACCTTGACTCGTGGACTTGAAAACTCAATGAAATTTTTTATGTCAACTACGAGTCAAGTTCTCACTTCAAATCAGCAGACCATCAAATCTCTAGAGCTTCAGATGGGCCAATTGGCTCAGTCTGTACATGAAAGAGAGAGAGGGTCATTTCCTAGCCAGCCTGAGGCTAACCCCCGTGTGTACCAGCAACAACACATACAAAATGAGAATGTGGTACCTCGGGGGAGGCAAGTGAACCATGTGGAGGAACCTGTTCACCATGTCAATGCCATTGTTACCTTAAGGAATGGAAAACAGGTTGACAATCACATTTCCTTGCCACACCCACCACCATCTATGCAGCCCCTCAGTGGGAATGGTGGTGAAGAAGAAGCTGAGGGTGAGAGTAATACACCAAAGCTTTCTTCTCAGGCACCGCAGAAAACCTACCTGCCAAAAGCTCCCTATCTAAGTAGGTTAACCAAAAAGCAGAGTGACAACATGGACAAGATATTAGAGGTGTTTAAGCAAGTAAAGGTTAACATCCCCTTGTTGGATGTCATCCAACAAATACCTCAATATGCCAAAGTGTTGAAGGATCTCTGCACAACCAAGAGGAAGACCAATGTTCCTAAGAAAGCATTCTTGGCTGCAAATATCAGCTCACTTTTGTCCAATCCCACCTACACAAAATACAAGGACCCTGGGTGTCCTACTATTCAGTGTACGATATGGGACACTAGAATGAGCAATGTATTGCTTGATTTAGGATCGGCGGTCAACCTCCTCCCATTCTCTGTTTATCAACAGTTGAACTTGGGAGAATTGAAACCAACTAAGATCACCCTCCAATTGGCAGATAGATCCATTCGTATTCCCATGGGGATTATCGAGGACGTGCTTATCAAAGTTGGAGATTTTATATTTCCAGTCGATTTTGTTGTCCTCGATACCAATCCTGTTGCGAACACCCTTTCTCAAATACCTTTGATTTTGGGTAGACCATTTCTGGCAACTTCCAATGCCTTAATTAATTGTCGAAATGGTCTCATGAAGCTCTCATTCGGTAACATGAGTGCCGAGTTTCATGTGTTCAACTCTGGTAGGCAACAGGAACCCATGGATGAACCTTTAAATCTAAATCTCATCCGCCAATTGGAGAAAGCACCACAAAATCAACGAACACCCCTAACCCCAATGCAACCCGTTGAGAATGTTCGTGGGCCCAGCGAAAACTCATTGCCTGTCTTCGCAATGCAACAGAGTGAGCTAGCCTCGAACATGAATGTCCAAAGGGAGTGTTCGTTGCATGATTCAGTTGAGAGTACTAGTGAGAGTGAGACACCTCATCATATGCCTATACCAGAAGGTGTCTCTACCTCATGTCCCATGGCCATTGAGCCATTTGAGCTTCATATTGACTCCAACAAGGACCCACCTATGACCGAGCTTATGCTTGATGATCTAAATGATGGTGGGAGGTCCTTGTTGGATAACTTGGGGAGAAGCCCCATTCTTAGTGATGCAGGTCTGCTGCATCCATCGAATGAGCCTGAGGAACTCATTCCGATGCACCCGCCTATTGGTTGGAGGGTTTTCTTCGATGAGCAATTAAACCCTAGTGAGGCAACACAACTTCATTCTTTGTTGCCCACACCCAACCAATATCATGAGGGGTTCAAGCCTTTCAGCTTTGACCTTTCACCCCTCATGACACCTCAGAGTACCAGTGAAGTTTGCCCATCTCGGCAAGTCTCTGGTCCTCATGACTTGATGTTCTCATTTGATGTTCCTTGACCAAATGATTATGAGAATATCGTCATTGCTGTACATATAATGTAAAAAAATCAAAAAAAAAAGAACAAAAAAAGAAAGAAAAAAAAAGTGTAATAAAAGACTCCTTAGTGAGCATCGATTGTTGTGGGCCCCAACCCTTGTGTACTTGGGCCCAATCTCTTCACGTATTTATCTCCCTTCTTCAGCTTCCCACAGGTTTTGAGGGAATTTGGGTTTGTGTCCATCAACATGACCCTGAACGTCCCTTTGTACTTCATGTTGGTGAGATCTTTCCTTTTTCATGCATATCTACATGTAGTATCTTGTTCACATTCATTGAGGACAATGCATGAAGTAGGTGTGGGGGGGTGTTTTACGTGTGTACATAGTCGAGTCTTTTTCTTTTGATTTTGTTTTCTTTTGTGTGTATTGATAGGGTCATGTTAGTGTGGTGCATTTAATATCGATATATCTGCTTGCCATGATCCTTGGGTGACTTGTCTTCTTTTGCTTGCCTAGTGCTTTAAAATTTTCACATTTCTTTCAAAATCTTCATGTGTTTGCGAAAGAAAATGTTTTTGTGGGTTTTGCGTGTGTTTAGCATATGCAAAACCGTTGAGAGGCAAAGTAAAAGAAAGCTCCCAAAATTGTCTTGAACTTGATGCATTAGGATTCTTGGTTTACAGGCTTTAGGTCTTATCGAGTCGTTAGGATGCACCCCGGTTTTCCCTCGGGGGGGCGTGTAATCATAGGGTTTCAGTACTCAAACATTTAAAGAAGTCCACCCTGAACCTAGTGAGTCAAATAATTCGTGTTTGTTAGTATAAGGAAGTTTGTCGTAGTCAAGGGCCCTTAATCTCTTTTTGTGAAACTTAAGTGTAGGGGTTTTGGTTCCCATGTAGATACATAAATAAGTGGTGTTCTCTCTTCTCGCACGGCTCCTATCACTCGGGAAAGTAGGTCTGAGGGGACTTTGTGCCTGGTGCTTTCGAGTCATCTGACTTGGGATGCGCCGACCGAACTCCCGTTACACGGGTGGTAGGGATCGCCCTATGTGGAGATTTGGGGGAAGGTGTACGTGATAGTGTAAGTCCTCATAGGCAATGATGCACGAAACCTGACCCTGGGAGAATCAAACACCAACCAATAAAATGCTCCAAAGAAAAAGAAAAAAAAAGAAAAAGAAAAAAAGAAAAGAAAAAAAAGAGTCAAATAAGAACCAAAATGGACTTTACACATTGTATCACATTCAGAAGTTAAGGGTGCCCATATCTTTCACTTAAGTCCTTGACTAACTTTCACGAATAACTCATTAGGCTAGGTGTGTGGACGGATTACATATATAGAGTCGACCCGTAGTATTACCGCGTCCCATGATCGACAAAATAAGTCCAACGAGTCGTGTAGCTAGATTGATTAATGCATCTTGTTCGGATTTTGTGGGTATATCCGCTGAAAACCCTCAGGAGACAACACTCCTCCTCCTTGGCGACAAGGAGGTTTAATGGCTTGTTGCACGTGCTAAGTGCAACCGTGATTCCTACGAAAGTGAGTTAGGATTTCTTGTTTTTCGTATGTTGTTCTCTTTCTTTGTTTTGCTCGGGACTAGAAAAAGTTAGGTGTGGGGGTATTTGATTGACATCATTTCATGCTTATATTTGTATCTTATATCCATTATCTTTCACCTAAACAATGCTATGTCACGAGTTTTATGTTTAGTTTTCAGGAATAAATAGGTTTGAAGAGATGAAGCATAAAAGGACCCAAAAGCTGGGAAAAAGGACTGAATTGTGAGATCTGGGGACCAAGATGCAAGGAAGAAGGACCTGAACGCAAGACAGAGGGACCTAAGAGCAAAACAGAATACTTCACACCATCATGGGGAGTATTTTAGCAATTGGATTCGGGTCGGAGCTCCAATAAACAAAGTAGATGCATCTAAGACCACCAAATACACTAAGCAAAGCCCAGCACAAATTCCAGATGGATCCGGACTTTTTAGACCGCCAATTGGCGGTCCAAGACCGCTAATTGGCGGTCACTTTTGGCCCAAATCCGCTAAGATTTCTCTGGGTTACGTATTAGTGTATATTTAGTCCATTTTTGGTATTGGTTTAGTCCCACATCGGGGGATTGTCCCGGAGTGGCTTTTTCTTTGGCTATAAATAGAACTCTTCACCTTCTATTGTAATCACTCCATATTTTAAGTGGTTATTCTTCCTACTAGAAGTGAGGCCTTGAAGCACACACTAAAGTAGGAGGATGCTACTTTTAATGTGAGTCATTTTAATACAAGTTTTCTTTATTATGTTGTTTGTCTTATGTTTCTTGTTTTGCTTTGCTTAATCTCATTTCATTAGTTTTATTAGCTTAGTTAATATGCTTTCTTTGCTTAGTTTAATAATTAGTGTAATGCTTAGTGAGTAGTTCCATCCCCTTTGAGGGGTGGAGTAGATGTACATACATGCAAATGAGAATGGATTGAATGCTTTATTTCCAATGTGTTGATAAAACATGAATGTATGCTTGCTTGTTTAGGATAGAATTTATAACTTGATGAGTTTTGCCAAAATGATTAGACACCTCTCATGCTTGTTTAAGTTCTGAAATAAACATCTTGCATATGTAAATGTTAATCAACTAAGTTGGTGAATAGATTGATAGGTTTTGCCACAACATTTAGACACTTCCTATGCATGATAACACCACCTTTATTTGTGCTTAAAGAATGTGTTCAACACCCACCTCTTTGCTTGTGTGCACTCACTCCACCCTTTAGGGGTTTTCCCATTTCTGTATTCCAGCATTCTTCTTTTGTTCCTAGCTTAGTTGTCATTTCAATGCTTGTTTCTTTCGTTCGCATTTCATACTTCTTAGCGTAGTTTAGTGTAGAGTAGCATAATCAATCTTTCTCCCCCTATTTTTGCCACTTGATTTCGTACAAGCAAGAGGCTACTCACCTCCCTGAGGACGACCCGTACTTGCCACCGCTTCATCGCGGCCGTGCACTTGCGGTTTTAATTAAAACGTTCAACATCGAGCCCGGGTCCCGGTCTGTCACCCATGTGCCCACTGGCCCAGAACACCCACCTATTGCCACAAAACTTAAGTTGGTAAGTGTTATGGTAGTGGGCTCATGTCTTTATATCCCACCCCAACATTCTTATGTTAGTCAATGTGGGACTATTATTTGGGGTGTTACAGAAGTTGAGGATCTTAGATGAATTGATCCAGCACTGCAAATTGTGCATCTTCATCTTCCTTGAACGAACGCACGGACCTGCTTGCCTCTGCCTTCTATTATCTAGCCAAGTTATCTAGGAAGATGACGCACACATTTTGCACTTCTCACCGTGAGTTCCTTGTATATACACCGATAAATTAGACATACAACCTCCATAGCCTCTTTTATCAGATTTCTTGCTACTTCTTGTGAAAAGGTGAGAACTAAGGATCAACTACCAACAAAAGCCAGCAGAAGAACATAATGGTTCATACATTTTGAGGCCTTTTCTTCACAATTTCTACGGCCCTTTCTGCAGAGATCACGTCCCACAGTCCTTTTGTTGCTCTTACTGAATCTCTGGCACAGCAATCAGAGTTGGTCCGTGGAGCTTGGTTGGATATATAGTAGTATGGATAGAGTGGGTCCGCACGTAACTCGTTGTTTTAATTTCATGAATGCATCCCCCTATATATAAAAAAACACCAATGTCATATATATTATGACCCATCAATCCTTAAGTGGGAGCAAAGATTAGCTTCGACGAACCATGAATCGTTCCTTGCTAAATCTAAATAAGTTGGTGTCCTTTAGTTTGTTATTGTTTGTGTGAGATCCTAATCTTAATTCGGTTTCAATGATTGTTCAGGTGGTGATTAGGAGGAGTTAGAATGGATGGTTGAGATGGAGTGGAGAAGATTGGATGGTGTGGATGTTGTGATGGAGGGGTTTTGAGGTAAGCCCTCTCTCACTCACTCTCATGCCTCTCATTTCTCACTCTCTCTCACTCAGTGCTGAGCTCCGGCGGGAGGTGGTGAATCCGGCGAAGAAGAGAGGATCAACGAGTTTTGGGTTGGTGGCGAGGTGAGTCGGTTCTCAAACCAACTCTTCTCATTTGGTTCTCCCTCTTTCTCTCTCTCAACCCGTCTCGTCTGCAGTGGTTGTGGTTGGGGAAGTGATCGACGAAGGTGGTTGTGTGGCTGTGGATCGACGAGGTGTGGTGATCATTGATCGAGCGAGAGGTGCGTCAGTGGATCGTATTTGGGGAGGAGTGCTCGTGGAAGCGCCGTCGAGGTTCTTTGAAGGTTTCTTCAAACATTCACGGTATGTCAAACCAGTTGTTGTAGCTCACTTTTGTTGAGTGAGTATTTGAAAGTCGACGGTAGGCCGAATGGCTCGTCGCAAGCAAACAAGCAGCAGATTTTACTGCTGGATCAGTCGACTGGTTGGCGCAAACGGTCGACCGTTCCTAGTGAGAATTTGGGTTACTACCTCACACTGGTCGAACGATGCCCTTGGGCGGTCGACCAGTTGTGCATTTGAGGCAAGCCTGGCTGGTTTCGGTCGAACGGGGTCCCTTTGTCGTTCGACCGTGTGCACTGTTGTAGGTCGGTTGGGGCGTTGACCACCTGTTTGACTCGTCCAACCATTGACTTAAGTTGAATAGTGGTTTGGTTCAACCGATGGTGGTTCGGTCAACCGGTTTTGATTTGATGCAATAGTGGATTTTACTAGTGGAATTCGGTTGACCGAGAGTGCTCGGGGGTTCAACTGGTTGTTGATGTTGAGCGATGGTGGATTTTACTGGTGGAATTTGGTCGACCGAGAGTGCTTGGGGGTTCAACCGGTTGTTGATGTTGAGCGATGGTGGATTTTACTGGTGGAATTTGGTCGACCGAGAGTGCTCGGGGGTTCAACTGGTTGATGATGTTGAGCGATGATGGATTTTACTGGTGGGTTTCGGTCGAAGGGGTCCCCTTTGTCGTTCAACCAATTGGTCTTTATGTTCGTAGAACCTGGGAGGTGACCTTCTAAACGGTCGACCAGTCTCTGACTTTGGTTCGACCGAACATGTGTTGTTGGTGGGAATTGTTCGACCGATGGAGTGTCGGTCGAGGCAATTGCCCTGTTTTAGTGAGATTCGGTCGACCGGGAGTCTTGGTTTGGTCGACCGTTTGTGTCCCATTTTGCACATTGGAGGTGCGGTTGTTGTGGTCGTCCATGTGAGGCGAGTTGTGGTGCCGATGTTTTCCGGCATGTGTGCTAGTGAGCATGGGTTTTGCGGTGGTTGGGTTAAAGAGCCCTGGAGCCCCGTAACTGTTGTGAGAGTTGCAGTTGGGTGAAAAAGCCTTGGAGCCCAACTAGTCTGTGCGGGGTTGGGTGAAAAACCCCTGGAGCTCTGTAGTGCGTTTAGGTTGGGTGAAAGAGCCCTGGAGCCTGAGCATGGACCGCATGATAAGGGCTGGGTGAAAAAGCCCTGGAGCCCTTAGACGTTCGGGTTGGGTGAAAGAGCCCTGGAGCCCTGGTCGTGTCATGGTGGCTGCGGTTGGGTGAAAAAGCCCTGGAGCCCAGCTTGACGACGTTGAGTGTTGCGGTGGTTGGGTGAAAAATCCCTGAAGCCCCGTAACTATGTGTAAGAGTTGTGGTTGGGTGAAAAAGCCATGGAGCCCAGCCTTGGTTTTTGTGTTTTTCTTTGTTGGTAGAATTGCATGCTAGAGTGATTCTGTTTCATGCATTGTAGAGTTTGGCATACGGGGTTTCCTTCTGGAAACTCACGCATTGTTTCATGTTTCCTTTTCAGGCCATGATCGGGCGTTGGGGGGTGATCGAGGAGAGGAGCACCGCTACCAGATCCAGCTTTCTCTCATTTTGAGGTCGAAGTGATTACTTGTATTTGTTGTACAACCTTTTTGATGTAATCACACTTTTGAAATACTCGGATATATATATTATATAAGTTGGTGCACCCGTTTCCTTGTATTTGAGTAATATCCTCTGTTTGATTGTATGTTATAAAATTTTAAATTCTTCCGCTGTTTGAGGATGTTACAGTTTGAGACCATCACAATCTTCCAAGGTTGGTGATGTATAGTCTCCCATTCCAAATCACTCCGGTGAGGCAGCACTAACCGGCCAATGCAATTTCTCGATAGTTTGGAAACTACTGGGCAATTTTATATGTCCATGAATTCCTTCTTTGTCTTAGCAAATGCGATTAGCATTACGTTTGCATGCAGAGATACCTCCATCAGCCGCCGCACGCCCTTTAGAAGATTCAAAGCTTAATCAGTGTTACCTCAGTTGCCAAAAGGCAGGATAAAGTTACTACTCAAGGAAGGCTGAAATTTTCTATACTACCTTCTATTCTCTCCTCTGGAAGGGTAGTGGATTGTGTCGATTTGGGAAAACGCATGCCTTCTTGTTTAACTCAATGTACTCTACATTATCATTGAAATATATATATATAGGGTCAAGCTCTAGTGAGCCCAGAGCTCATCAAATTTAGTTTAAGCCCGTACAATCTCACCATTGGATCTTATTTACAGTTAATCTCACCATTGAATCTTATTTACAGTTAATCTTACCATTCATTAACATAACCGTTTTTTCTTAATCTACCTTACAATTTGAAATGAGTGGTGGATATTGTGGGGGCTCAATTTAGAAAAATTAAGCCCGGGGCTCACTAGAGAATTCCTGTATATATATGCGAACTTTGGGCTTCTGAATTACAAGCATGCATTTTCTCATATGATTGTGGCATTTTCTTAATAAAGAGTGACTCGAAACTTCAAAAGATAAAAGGTATATTTCTGAATCATGATCTACAAAAGATTGTGCCATGATTGTTGTATTTGCATATTTTGTGCCATAAAGAAAAGAATTCACCAAAGATGTTAGCTTACGCAACAACTATAATTTTTTGCAAATTGTGAAACGCAAATCAAATATCCTACAATTGCACATGATAGTTCAGATGAAAACCATGTATCGATCTTAACACGTTCTACACAACGATCAACACCACGTACAAAGATGTGTGATTGAAGGAATACACATTTTCGAGATGATAATAAAACATTGAGATAACAAATTCTAATGAAATAGAACGCATTGACGCACACAAAATCTAAGAGCACCCTTAACGGGTGCTCTTTAGGGTCGGGTCGGGATTCAACCCGACCTCAGGCCCCTTTAACGGGGGAAAAGCCAGGTCGAGGACCTGATCCAAAATGCGCACCCAGGTTGGCCACGTGGCCAACCTGGGTTGGTTGAATTTTTTTGTTTTTGTTTTGTTTTGAAAAATGATTTAAAATATGTTTTTTATGTTTGTTAAATGATATGTATGAGCCAGTTGTATGTGAGACCTCCGACTGGCCTGTCGAAGTGAAAATCATAAATATGAGCCAATTCTAACCCAAATAAAGGAAAATAAATTAACTTAAACCGATTAATAACCAAGTACATAACACAACTACTACTTCCATAATTGAAAATACGAAGGAAATTTACTTAAGCAAAGTACATAATTGTAAATTAACTTAAACCCGAAGAAAAACGAAATACATAAGTAAACTAAATTTTAGACATTCAAAGGAAATTAAAGATGTTCATTTTTCTCGGCCCAATCCAGCAACTTTGCAAGTGTCTGCTCTTCCACTTCTGTGCGCTTCGACTTACTAAACAATGTGTTCATCAATGCTATCTTCCCCGTGGCTAGCTTCAACATATATTTTCGCTCCGATTTTTCACCTCTAACTTGTGAAACGTGTTCAAGTCTCGAATAGAGCTCTACAACTCGGTCGTCCATTGATTTGGTGCTAGGCCTTTTCCCTTCTTGTTTGCCTTTTTACCCCTTCTGGGCGCTGAAAGGGTTGTTGTGGGATTTCATCTGGTGTTGCTTCGTCTGACGGAGGTAACAGAGTCGAAGAGCCTTCCGTGCTCTTTCTCTTGCTCCCGCTTCCTGTTGTCGGAGTACTATCTACTTCCTCCCATTCATTTATTTGTGAGCGTGCACGTGATATCTTTCCCGCACCGGGTTTAACGAACGACTCCCACTTTGGGTACTTGCGTAACATTTTCCATGCATGGAGGAATGAGAACTTAGAACCGACAGTGGATTCGTAAATTTTATGCGCGTCATGAACAACATCTCCATGGTTGTATCCGCTCCTTTGCCGTCGTAGAACTTCATCGTAGCAACCGCCCCACTTCATTACTAGTGGTACAAACCTCCTCCAATGACTTTTTAAGGAGTCCGAGAGGCGTGGGGCTATCTAATTGTTCAAGTGAACGGCCTGCTCGTACACGCGTGCCACTCTACCCCACAAAGCTCCGACTTTCTGTGAGGTGCCTACAACGGCATCCATACTAACTTGCATGTAAGCCGAGATCAACGCTTCGTCATCCAACGTGGACCAGACCTTCACCTTGTGTAATTGTGGTGATTGCGCTGGTGATCGAGACAACGTGCGTCGTGTTGGTTGGGCAGAGGGGTGGTCGTCGTTTTGATTCTCATCATCGGATATATTATTTGGGAAGTTCGTAGTGGTTTGTCCACTAAGTAGGTTGACATATATTTCATAAGGGGGTAATGGGTTGTCATATTGTTGTGGTGGTAAAGATTGTTGTGGTGGGAAATATTGCGGTGGTGGTAAAGAGTGTTGTTGTGGGAAATATTGTGGTGGTGGGAAATATTACGGTGGTGGATTTTGTGAAGAACTTGGATGGTTGTAAGGGTCAAATTGGTAGGGGTTCGAATGTGGAACATGTCCATAACCACTGGGAAATAGTGGTCGATGGGTTCCTCGTCCACGATGTAACTCACGATGGTGGTCAGGGGAAGACATTTTGGTGTAAGTTGTGATGGTGGCTTAAGTCTAGTTGTAGGAAATGAAGTCAGAAGTGTTTGTTTATATGACATTCTTTAGAGATAGACATGAAACGATTAATTTTTCAACTTTCAAATGTGAACACATAAGATGCTTCCAACAACGTATGAAACGTGAACAGCTAAGATTCGTCCGACAACGCATGAAACGTGAACAGTTAAGATTCGTCCGACAACACATGAGACGTGAATAGTTAAGATGCTTCAGACAACGCATGAGACATTAACAGTTAAGATTCGTCCGACAACGCATGAAACGTGAACAGTTAAGATTCGCTCGACAACGCATGAGACATGAATAGTTACTATGCTTCCGACAACACATGAGACATTAATAGTTAAGATTCGTCTGACAACACAAGAGACGTGAACACATAAGATGCTTCTGACAACGCATGTGATGTGAACAATTAAGATTCATTTTAAAACCTTCAACGTTCTAGAATCCACCGACAAAGATGGACGATATGGATTTAACCCTACCCAGATAGGAATTAATGTTACAAATAGGAGGTTCTTGTAAAACGAACCTTAAACCACAAGTCCTCCTGAAACCCCAAGTGACAAGTATGACCACTGACAATTCTTCTAACTCCAACTCCTCCTCTTCATCATCTGATGCTCTAGATGATGCAATAGACCAAACAACCAACGTAGTTGTGGAGTACCTCTCCTCTTACCTTAATACGCAACCTCCACGTAGGAGGAGGAGATGAAATTCTAACCCGGACAGAGATAGGACAGTTGGTTATAATTTTAGGATCGTGTGGGTTATGGGTTCACAATATTAATCACAATTAATCCTAATAATCTACTTGTTTGATCTATCAAAGATATGCAGCGGAATTAAACTAACAAACAAGCAAGTAAAGAATAGAAATGCAAACCACAATGAGACGGGGGATTTTTATAGAGGTTCGGCACCCCACCCGGGTCCTAGTCCTCTCTTGCAAGCTCCGCTCGGATCACCGAGCTCCGCTCACGACTTCACTAACCACTCCCCGTTCTGGGCCGGGAGAGAACGCCTTTACAATCTTCAAGCTCGCGAACAACCCTCGCCGAGCTTGGCTCCACCTCTCACAATCCGAGAGGGATGCTTCGGGCTTTCACCGAAACCTTTACTCTTCTTTGACAGCAACAAACTTGAGTGGGACAATCACTCTCTAAACTTGAGCACACTTGAGAAGGATTGGAATTGATCTTAAGTGTGGAAATTGGAGGCTTGGAGTGTTTGGGATTCTCTCTAATGTATTGGACAAGTATGTAGTGGGAGAGTTGTGTTAAAATGTGTTTTACAACTCTATTTATAGGCATTAGAGAGAATATAGCCGTTGAGGTTGATTGGGTATGAGTTGGTGTAAGATACACAAAACAGAAACCTACATGACCCAATTTTGCCTAAAAACGGTCGACCGAAATGGGTATGTCGTTCGACCGTTTGGTCAAAATTCAGCTTTGACTTAAGTTCACTTAAGTTAACGGTCGAACGGGCTCAGGGGATAGGTCGACCGAATAATTCCAGGCACTTTTGGGAGACCAAATTGTATTGGTTCGGTCGACCGCTAGGAAATTTTCGGTCGACCGGATGTTTGGTAATTTTGGGGTATTTGGGAATAATACGAATACGACCGTTGGGTATAATACGACAAAACAAACAGTCATGTTACACGTGTGAACGGTCGACCGAAAATGTGTAAACGGTCAACCGATTTGGTCCAGGAAGTTCAAGTTTTGTTTAGGTGTTTTCCGGTTCTAGTTTGGATGATCTATTGAAGTTCAAATTATGTGAAATTTTGTGTGTGACTTCTATAGGGAACCTAGTGTGTGGTTGAGTAGTTTTTAGCTCAAGTATGCTCAATTACACAAGGTTCCTAAAGACTCAAAGAAATACAAAATACATGTCTTCAAATGAGCTTGATTACATGTCTTGACACTATTTCCTTTCTTCCTTGAGTCTTGATCACCTGTAGAGGTTAGCACAAAGCAATATATATGCAATGCAACATGTGTGCTACTCTACATGATCACAATTAAGATTAGGTTGATTAAATCATCAAAACATAGATTAAGGCCAAAAAGCCAACAATAATCGTCTAATTGCAGATTATTTTACTGACAGTCTGGTGTATGGTGATCGTATTTTCAGAAGAAGGTTTCGAATGGGAAAAATGTTTTCCTTCGAATTGCAAACACGCTCAAGGCTACCGATATCTTCTTCCAGCAACGAGCATATCTTGTGGGTCGCTTAGCATATCAGGCATCCAAAAATGTACTGCAACGCTCCGAATGTTAGCATATGGTGTAACGGCAGACGAGGTTGACGAGTACTTACGTCTCAGCGAAGCAATAACAAGAATGTCCCTCCAAAAATTCTGTGAAGGTGTCATTAGTAATTTTGGTGCTTAATATCTACGAACGCCTACTCCAGCAGACCTAACAAGACTACTCCAAGTTTGTGAGTTACGAGGGTTTTCCAAGCATGATGGGCAGCATCGATTGTATGCACTGGGAATGGAAGAATTGTCCGGCTGCTTGGAAGGGGCAATATCAAGGCCGAAGTGGAAAACCAACACTTGTTCTAGAAGCTGCTGCATCTTATGACCTATGGATTTGACATTCATTTTTCGGGATTCCAGGATCGTGTAACGATATCAATGTCCTCCAACGTTCTCTAGTTTTCGATCACATTATGGAGGGGTGTGCACCACCTGTTAGATATGAAGTGAATGGCAACCCGTATGATATGGGTTACTATCTCACAGATGACATTTATCCTAAATGGGCAGAATTTATGCAATCAATCCTTCTTCCTCAAACACCCAAAGATAGATTGTTTGCCCAATTTCAGGAAGCAGCAAGGAAAGATGTGGAACGTGCGTTTGGAGTGCTTGAAGCAAGATTCGTCATCGTGAAAAGGCCATCGCTAGCATGGAATCCAGATATTCTCGGTAAAATTATGACTGCATGCATAATCTTGCACAACATGATCGTGGAGGACGAACGCGCCTCTTACGAACAGTTGGTGGATATAAACGAATTTATCCACAAGCGACCTCAAAACATCGGAAAAAGTTCAAACGAATCGGGTCTTCGGTATTCCACTGATAGTATAGTAGGTATTAACAAATATCTGCATAACAGAGATCGAGTTCGAGACTCCCGAAAACATATGGCATTGCGAGCTGATTTGATAGAAAAAATATGGAAACGTTTTGGAAGGAATGCAAGTTAAATTTGTTCGTAATATATATTGTAATATTTTAATTTTAAATTATCGTAATAATTACTCGTCGAATTTTAATTAAATGTAACTTTTGCGTGTTATGCGTAATTATCGTAATTTAATTAGATTAAGTCATTGTAAAAATATTTTATTTAATAGTTTGTGTATTTTTGTGATGGAATAGAAAATGAGGTAAAAAGAAATGATGTGGATGAGAGAGAGTGTTGGAAATGAGGTTGGGGTTAAGAAGTGAAAAATGAGTTGGGTTGGGTTGTGGGTTGCATAGTATTTTTTGCTGACGTGGCAGAGAGGGAAACTGGGTTGGGGGAGAAAATGGGGTTGAGGTTAAGGATGGTCTAAACAAACAAACCCCATCCACACATGTACCATTAAAAGTACAAAACCAAGTTATTAAATTAGTATCTCAAAGCAAAAGAGTGGACTCGACAACATCAATCTTGTAACGAACTAATCCTATTTTATTAGTTCGTAAATTGTTAAGAGGAAACAAATAATTGTTGCATTAAAGAAACAAACAAACAAACCCGCTCACTATCTTATAACCGTCTTAAGAATTACGAACACCAAAAAGATCAGAAACGAAATCTTATTAAAAAATATCTCAAAAGAAAAAGAGATCAACAAACCTTAACATCTTCAAGAGCATACCAAATCCTAATTCTCTATCGTAAGTAATGATTTAGAGAAGACTTATGATAGAGTTCTGAGAAGTGTTATGTGGTGGACTTTAAAGAAGAAGAACGTATCAACAAAATATGCTAACTTGATTGAAGATATGTACGAGGAAGTGGAGACTAGCGTTAGAGTATGCGATAGTGAGACTAGTTTCTTCTCAATTGGGATTAGACTTCATCAGGGACCAACTTTAAATCCGTATCCTTTAGCTTTAATGATGGGCGATGTAACAAAAGATATATACAGTTTGAAATTTAATGGTGTATGTTTTTTGCAGATGATGTGGTTATAATTGATGAGAATAGGATAGGTGTTGAGTGGAAACTAGGGGAGAGCACGGTCCGGGTTGACCCGGTCAACCGGGACCGGACCGGTTGGTCCGGGTTTGGTCCGGAAAATTTTGGAAAATCCGGTCCGGTCCGGGTTTCGGTCCGGTCCAGGTTTTGGTCCGGTCCGGTCCGGGTTTCGGTCCGGCAAATTTTAAAATTTCGGGTTCGTTCCGGACCGGTCCAATTTTTTTTTTAATTTAAAAAATTCGGTTTTTGACCGGACCGGACCGGACCGATTCGGTCCGGTCTTCGGTCCCCGGGCATCCGGTCCGGTCCGGTCTTCGGTCCGGACCCCGGATAAAAATCCGGTCCGGTTCGGTTCGGTCCGGACCGGATGCACGGTCCTAGTGGAAACTAGAGTGATGGAGGGACACTTTAGCTAGAAACAAAATGTTTTAAATTAAGTAGGTCTAAAAGTGAATATATGAAGTGGTTCTTCAGCGTCATCGACGATAATGAAGAAGAGAATAGATTGGATGGTCAAGTGGTGGGCAAGAAGGATATTTTTAGATATCGGGTCGATACTTCAAAAGGATTGGGAGATTGACAGAGAGGTTAGTCATAGAATCAGGGTAGGGTGGATTAAATGACGCCAAACATGACCGTCTTATGTGACAAGAAGATCCATCTCAAGTTAAAAGTAAAAGTAGGGCCGTTATTAGACCCGAGATGTTATATGGAGTGGAATGTTGATTGACATCATTTCATGCTCATATTTGTATCTTATATCCATTATCTTACACCTAAGCAATGCTACGTGACGAGTTTTATGTTTAGTTTTCAGAAATAAAGAGGTTTGAAGAGAAGAGTCATGAAAGGATCCAAAAGCAGGAAAAATGACCTAATTGTGAGACCTGGGGACTAAGATGCAAGGGAGAAGGACCTGATCGTAAGACCGAAGGACCTAAGAGCAAAACAGGAAACTCCACACCATCATGGGGAGTATTTTGTCAATTCGATTCGGGTCGGAGCTCCAACAAACCAAGTAGATGCATCAAAGACCAAGAAATACTTCCAGCAAAGCCCAACACAAAACCCAGACGGATCTGGGCCTTATAGACCGCCAATTGGCGGTCTGGAACCACCAATTGGCGGTCTGGATGAGCCCAAATCCGCTAAGCTCGCTCCTGGACTTGTATTAATGTGTGTTTAAGCTATTTTTGGTATTGGTTTAGTCCCACATCGGGGGATTGTCCCGGATTAGCTTTTTCCATGCTTATAAATAGAACTCTTCACCTCCCATTGTATCCATCTCTCTTTGGTGGCATCTTCCCTACTAAGAGTGAAGCCTTGAAGCAAAACTCTGGTGGAGGAAGAGCTGCTTGTAATTTGAGTGAGTTAATAATAGAAGTTTTCCTTTAATTGTGTTGTTTCTCTCTTAGTTTAATTTCCTTTCATATGCATGCTTGCTTGTTTGTTTTGTTTTATGCTTCTTTAATATTTCTTGCTTGATTAGTATAAGTTTCATTTCAGTATAATGCTTCATTTTATTAGAGTAGTTAGTTTAAATATGTGTGAGTAGTTCCATCCCCTTTGGGGGTGGAGTAGATGTGTGTACATGTTATGTAGATGGTTTGAATGATTAATATGAATGTTTGTGAAAGATATTAGTATGCTTGCTTGAATTATTAAGAACCTTACTTGATGGTTTCTGTCATAGCTTAGGTACATTCCATGCTTGTCTAAGTGTCTTAATAACAATCTTGCATTGCTCATATTAATCACATTAGTTTAGTGTTGTAAATGATAGGTTTTGCCATTAGGTACCTCTTATGCATTAACAAACCCTAACTAACTTGAGCTTATGGTTTGTATTCAACACCACACTTATTTCATGTGCACACACACACACTCCACCCCTTAGGGGTTTTCATTCCTGTGATTTTATCTTCTTTATTAGTTGTTTAGCTTAGTTGTTTAGTTGTTTCATTTCAGCTTGCTTGTTTACTAGTTTAGATTAGTGTAGTGTAGTATAATACATCTTTCTCTCCTTCTTTTACCTCTCGCCTTCGAACAAACCAATTGTCGACACGCCTCCCAGTGGACGACCCGTATTTGCCACCGCTTCAACGC
Source organism: Triglochin maritima (assembly GCA_963682175.1). Lineage (NCBI taxonomy): Eukaryota > Viridiplantae > Streptophyta > Magnoliopsida > Alismatales > Juncaginaceae > Triglochin > Triglochin maritima. Next base: position 21,342,694 of record OY821779.1, read on the forward strand.
GGCCGTGCACTTGCGGTTAATATAAAACGAGATCAATCAAATGTTAATCTACCGAAAAGACATGTGCAAAAGATGAGTGTGAGTGAAATGAGGATGTTAAGGTGGATGTATGGATATACGTGGTTGAATCGGATTAGAAATGAGGAAATTCGCGAGAGAGTTGAAGTTGCCCCAATAGAGGAGAAACTTATACAACATGGGCTAAGATGGTTTAGACATGTACAAAGAAGACCTATGGAGACACTGGTTAGATGAAGACATAAAAAGAGGGAGAGACAGACCAAAACTAACTTGGGAGAAGCAGTTAAAGAGACCTACGAGATTGGAATATTCCCAGGGATTTGGCGTTGGATAGAAGTGCTTGGAAGAAAGTTATTCACGTAACTGAATCGTGATTCTTTTGAGTTCATTTCTAGTCTACCTCAACTAGTTTGGGATTAAAGGCTTTGTTATTGTTATTGTTGTTGTAAATAAGAAAAAAACATAGAACATACCGATGAGATTAATGATTTATTCAGTTATAATACTGCAAGTGCACGACTACAATGAAGAGGGGGCAACTACGAGTCGAGTCCACGGGGAGGTGTGTCAACCCTGGTTCTTTAGAAATTGGGTGGGAAAGGAGAGGAGAAGTTGTTGATTATGCTAACTAACTACACTAAACTATGAATGAATTAACAATTAAACTAAACCCCCATGGAGTGGAGGTGTGTAGGTATGTGTGTGTGAGTGTGTATTCATTACATGAGGCACAAGTGTGTAAAGTAAGTGAAACTAATTAGAAACTAGTGTGGAGTCTAATTAACATCAACTAGATATACATGAATACATGACTAATATAGTTAGACATGAAGGTAAGATGAACTATGAGTTCTCAAGCATGAACTAAGTACCTAGTGTGGACATTAGAACATCAATTAACCCCTTCATAAAACTTAATCCATTCATGCATTTGCTACTAATCAAATATCCATACATAACAAGTCATTTCCATAAAACCATTACAAGCAACAAGATAAACTCTAAAGCTAGTAGGGGACAAGTACCTTATGTGGACATTATCTCATCTAATACAAGTTTAAGCATGCTACAAGTATAGATCTACATTACAAGCAACAAGATAACTCTAAAGCTAACATGAGACCAGTACCTAGTGTGGACATTATCTCATCTAATACAAGTTTAAGCATGCTACGAGTATAGATCTACATTACAAGCAACAAGATAAACTCTAAAGCTAGCATGAGACAAGTACCTAGTGTGGACATTATCTCATCTAATACAAGTTTAAGCATACTACGAGTATAGATCTACATTACAAGCAACAAGATAAACTCTAAAGCTAGCATGAGACAAGTACCTAGTGTGGATATTATCTCATCTATACAAGTTTAAACATGCTACGAGTATAGATCTACATTTTAAGCACATGAAATGGCACAAATAAAAGAATCCATCACTATCACATAATCTACATCACCTCCACCCCAAATGAGGTGGATCTACTCTCTATTCATTAAGCTAACTAATTATGCTAAGATTTAAGGAAACAAAACATGCAAGACTAAATGAAACAATATCTAACTAAAAAGAAAATGTTTTATTTACATGACTCACATTACAATGTGGCATCCTCTCCACCTTGAGATTTGCGTCAAAGGCTTACTCCAAGTAGAGAGAATGACCACAAGTAATGGGTACTTTACAAAGGAGGAAGAAGAGTTCTATTTATAGACATGAAAAAGGTAACTGGGGACAATCCCCCGATGTGGGACTAATGAAACATTCCCAGAATGGATATAAACACATAATTTATATCCGCGTGAAATTGAGTCCAATTTTGACCAACAGGGACCGTCAATTGGCAGTCCAATTTGGTCAAATTCGACTCATTTTCGTGCGTCTACTTAATCTCTTCAATTATGCATGTGGGGTGTGCTCTAGTTAGCCATTTGAGTTTGTACCCGAATCTAATTGTAAAAATAATCTTCATGATGGTGTGGAGTTTCTCGGTTTGCTATTTGGTCCCTCCGGGCTTACGTCCACGTCCTTCCCTCTTGCGGATGGGTCCTTGTGCAGGACAAATAGGTCAATTTTGCTTCATTTAAGTCCTTTCTTCCTACGTTTTAGTCCTTTTTCTCTTCCCTTCTCATTTTTATTACCTAATACCTAAAATATAACAACAAACACTCGAGTAGGACAATATTAAGGTAAATGAAAGGATATATAGCATGAATATGATGCATGATATGCTACTAATCAATTAGCGAAAAGCTTCTGGGAAACAAAGTCCGCAGCTCTGGTGCCGCAGTTGCTATCGTAGATCCCGAAGAAAACACCGGCTTAGGAGGTCTCAACTTGGGCATAGTCCTCCTTGTGGTCGTTGACAGATTGTGGCGATGGAGAAGGCCCATAGCGGTGTTGTCATGGTTTGCCTCTTTTTTCCATGGCGACGTAGGGGTCATGGAAAAAAGAGGCAAACCACGACAACACCGACTTGAGCTTACTCTCGTCGACGCTGATCTGCATAACACTTCTGTCTACTCTGCGAATATGGCCAATCTCTGCCTGATAACGTCCACCTTCTCTGCACACTACTAGACGATCTCTAGTCCGACTAGCTGTCTCTCGCCCACCTTGCCCCAACACAAGGACGATCTACACGGTCGTCCGTATAACGCCTCAAAGGGTGTCATCCTTATACTAGCATGGAAACTATTGTTGTACGTAAATTCGATCGGAGGTAGATGCTCGTCCAAACTGTCTGCCCAGTCTAAGGCACACGTCCTCAACAAGTCCTCGAGTGTCTGTATGGTCTGCTCTGACTGACCTTCCATCTGAGGGTGAAAAGTCGTACTGAACTTCAATTTCGTTCCCAGCACTAGGGGTGCACATGGGTCGGGTTGAACCCGAAAACTGACCCGAACCCGACTGGTCAGGTCGGGTCAAGTTGGGTCGGGTTAGGAAGGGATTCGGGTTGGGTTCGCGTTGGAAAAATCTGAAAACCGAATTTTCGGGTCGGATTCGGGTTGAGGGGTCGGGTTGATAAATCCGAACTGTCCATCCGAGAAGATCTACACCTAGCCCTAACAAAAAACACATTTCACCTCTCCTCCCCCTCACGCGACGCCTCCTCCTACCCCTCCTCCCCCAAACCTCTCCCCTCCCCCTCACTCCCTCATCCATCTGCGACCCTCAGCCTCCTCTCCTCGCGCTCGTGGAGTCGTGGCCTCGTCCCCTCTGACCCTCTCCATCGACCCTTCTCTCCAACGATCCCCCATCACCATCGAACCCCTCCGCCTCTTTCTCCAACGCCTCCCTCCCTCTTCGCTTTGGGTTCACCTCTGAGCTCATTCCCCTACTACTCATTCCCTTCATTCCAAGTTTTTTTCTCCATTGAAACTCAAAATCCATATTTTTCTTAAGAAAAAACTCATTATTATAGTTTGATATTGCGTATTGAATCTAATGCATATTTTCATTTGTTTCTATAGATGTGATTGTGGGCATATTTTCATTTATTTTTGGTGGTTTGTGTTGATTGGAGTTGATTTTGTATTCTTTTATGATGTGGTTGTCACTTTTCCATTTTTTTGTTTCAACTCCATCAATTTCACTCTTGTGGTTGTGTATTCGTCTATTCGATTTCTGATTTGATTTTGAGTGGTTTAGTACTAATTTTTCTTCTCAAAGACGAGTCTGTACGTCGATCAAATTGGATTTGGATTTGGATTTGCATTATCAAATTAGGGTCGAACCCGATCCAACCCAACCCAAAAATTACGGATCGGTTCGGGTTCGGTGTTTCTCAAACCCGAGAATTTCGGGTTCGTTCGGATTCTGTCCCAAACCCGGCCCATGTGCACCCTGACTGAACGTTTTAATTAACCGCAAGTGCACGGCCGCGTTGAAACGGTGGCAAATACAGGTCGATTCACAGGGAGGTGTGTCGACTTTAGTTTATTCGAAGGCGAGTGGGAAAGAAAAGAAGAGAAAGCATTGATTAAACTAAATACACTAAACTAGTAAACTAGAAAGGAGGAAATGAAAGCATGAAATGAACTAAACTAAGCTAAGCAACCACTAAGAAGAAAGATAAATGTCAGGAATGGGAAAAACCCATAATGGGTGGAGTGTGTGTGTACATATGAAATAAGTGTGGTGAATGCATACAATAAGCTCAAGTGTACTTAGTGTTTGTTAATGCATAAGAAGTACCTAATGGCAAGACCTATCATTTAAAGCACTAACCTAGGTGATTAATATGAGCATGACAAGTTTGTTATTAAGAACATAAACAAGCATGAAATGTACCTAAACATTATGGCAGAGACCATCAAGTAAAAGTTCTTATTAATTCAAACAAGCATACTAACATTTCTCACAAACAACATTGTTTAGCATTCATACCATCTACATAACATGTATACACATCTAGTCCACCCCCAAAGGGGATGGAACTACTCACACATATTTAAACTAACATTTATACTAAGGAAAGAAAACATGCTTAAACTAATTATAAGAAGACTAAAACAACAAGTTAACTAAGTATGCAAGAATTGAAAAGACAAGACAATATGAAGAGAACTTAACAAAACATCTATTATTACTCACTCAATTACAAGTATCCTCTCTCCACCAGGGTTTTTTGCTTCAAGACTTTTACTCCTAGTAGAGAGGATGGATACAAAGGAGAAGGAAGAGTTTTATGTATAGCCATAAAAAAGGTAATCCGAGACAATCCCCCGGTATAGGACTAATACAATACCAAAAATAGACATAACACACAATTATAGAAGACTCGACTACACTACATCGGATCCGGAGCAACCCGGACCGCCAATTAGCGGTCTACAGGGTTTGGATCCGGTATGAAATTTTTGTGGGCTTTTCTGGATGGCTTTCTTCATGTGTGATGTATCCAAGTTGGTTGTTGGAGCTCCGACCTTAATCGAATTGCCAAAATACTCCCCATGATGGTGTGGAGTTTCCTGATTTGCTCACTGGTCCTTTGGGCTTACATTCAGGTCCTTCTCCCTTGCATTTTAGTCCCTAAGTCTCTCAAATCAGTCATTTTTCCTGCTCTTAGGTCCTTTTATGCCTCTCCTCCTCAATCATGTTTATTCCTGAAACTCAAACATAAAACTCATTACGCAGCATTGTTTAGGTGAAAGATAACGAATATAAGACCAAAATGTATGCATGATATGATGTCAATCAAATACCTCCACACCTAATTTTTGCTAGTTCGAATTCCCTCATGTTGATGGTCATGTTGATGGACATAAACCCGAATTCACTCAAAACCTGTGAGATGCTAAAGAAAGGATACAAATACGTGAAAGAAATGGGACCCAAATACTCAAGTGTTGGAGCACACAACAATCAATGCTCACTCATGGAGTCTTTTGTTTATTTTCTCTCTTTTTTTCTTTTTTTGAAGAATTTAACTTTATACAAACATGAAAGCTCAACCATTCATGCACGAATATGAATGGTTGAGTGCGAGAGAGGTTCATAAAGGAACATGACCTCCTCGACTTCAGCTGGTGCCCCCTCCAAGTAGGGTTTGAGGCGTTGTCCATTAACTTTGAACACGTCCACATTCCCTGGGTTCAGGATGTCAACCGCTCCATGAGGAAATACGGTTTGGATAATAAAAGGGTCAGACCAGCGACTGCGGAGCTTACCTGCAAATAGATGAAGTCGGGAATTGTAGAGCAACACCTTCTGCCAGGCCGTAAACACCTTTCGCATAATCATGCGATCGTGAAACTACTTGGCTCGGGACTTATGAATTTTGGCATTTTCATACGCATCATTACGTAGCTCTTCCAACTCCACAATGTCAAGTTTACGCTGCACCCCTACTTGATCAAGATCCATATTCAGGTTCTTGATCGCCCCGAAAGCACGATGCTCAATCTCGACGGGTAGGTGGCAAGCCTTCCCATACACTACCCGATATGGGGACATACCCAAATTGGTCTTATACGCGGTGTGGAAGGCCCACAACGCGTCATTCAACTTAGTTGACCAATCCTTCCTCGAGGAATTAACCGTCTTCTCAAGGATTTGCTTTAATTGACGGTTAGAGACTTCGACCTGCCCACTAGTTTGCAAGCCTGTGGGTGATCGAATATTTCCTCATAAGCGCTTCAAAGGAGCAATTACAGAAGTGGGTACCCCTATCGTTGATTATGGTACGAGGAGTACCAAATCGTGCAAAAATGTCTCTTAAGAATTTGGTGACCACCTTGTTGTCATTGGTCTTTGTGGGGATAGCCTCAATCCACTTAGACACATAGTCAACGGCCACCAGAATGTAAACATTCCCGAACGAATTCGGGAAAGGACCCATAAAGTCGATGCCCCACACATCGAAGATGTCGACGACAAGGACATTTTGCAAAGGCATCATGTCACCTATCACAATGCTTACAAAAGTCATAAGCATCTTTGAAAAGAGAAGGCCAGTAGAATCCAGATTGGAGCACCTTAGCGGCAGTTTTCTTTGCTCCAAAGTGTCCTCCACGTGCCTTAGAGTGGCAGAGTGGGATGCACCGCCTGAAAATTTGGTCAGAGAAGTATTTGAATAGGTAGGGGTCGTCCCAGTGAAAGAATCTGACATAAGATCTAAATTTGGTTTGGTCAGATTTTGACCAACCCACAGGAAGTTGCTCGGTCACGAGGTAGTTCACGATGTCGGCAAACCAAGGGTTGGTCGTCTCTAGACGAGACAGGTGGTCTGCTACAACATTTTCACACTTTTTTTTGTCCCGAATCTCGAGATCGAATTCTTGTAACAACAAGATCCATCTCAAGAGTCCGGATTTTACATCTTGCTTTGCCATGAGGTGTTTGATGGTTGTGTGATCAGAATAGATAATCACGTGGGAGTCAATCAAGTACGCCTAGAATTTCTCCAAAGCGAATATCATCGCTAAGAATTCCTTCTCGGTCACAGTGTAGGTCAATTGGGCATCATTGAGTGTTCTACTGGCATAGTAGATTACATGAGGCAATTTGTCCAATCGTTGCCCAAGTACTGCTCCCACAGCAAAGTCAGATGCATCACACATTAACTCGAAGGGTTCAGTCCACACCGGTGCCTTAATTATGGGAGTTGAAGTCAACTCTTTCTTCAAGGTCAAAAAGGCATGGTGGCAATCCAATGTAAACTCAAAAATGGCATCCTTAGCCAACAAGGCGGTGAGAGGTCGAGCAATTTTGCTAAAATCCCGAATGAACCGCTGATAGAATCCAGCATGCCCCAAAAAGGCGCGGATATCCTTCACATTACGTGGCAGTGGGAGATTAGCAACAAGACCCACTTTGGCGGGATCGACCTCAATTCCCCTACATGAGACCACATGTCCAAGTACAATCCCTCGCTTCACCATGAAGTGACATTTCTCCCAATTGAGAGCAAGGTTCTTCTCACGGCAGTGCTTGAGGACATGGCTCAAGTGACGAAGGCACTCATCAAAGGAAGCGCGAAATATGGAAAAGTCGTCCATGAAAATCTCAAGGAAACGCTCTACCATATCGGAGAAGAAGCTGATCATACACCTTTGAAACGTTGCCGGTGCCTTACATAACCCAAAGGGCATGCGACGGTAGGCAAACCTGTCAAAGGAACAAGTAAAGGTGGTTTTCTCTTGATCCTCGGGGGCGATGAGAATTTGGTTGTAACCGGAGTATCCATCAAGAAAGCAATAATACTCATGTCCGGCCAACCTTTCCAACATCTGATCAATGAATGGAAACGGGAAATGATCTTTCCGCGTTGCCGCATTGAGCTTGTGATAATCAACGCAAACTCGCCAGCCAGTTTGCAGGTGTGTCGGGATAAGCTCATTATGCTCATTCTCAACAACCGTCACGCCTGACTTCTTGGAAACCACATGGACAGGACTCACCCACGAACTATCAGAGATGGGGTAGATTATACCATAATCCAAGCACATAAGAAACTCCTTTCGGACGGCTTCTTTCAGTACAGGATTCAATCTTCATTGTGGGTCCCGGAGGGACCTAGAATCCTCTTCCATGTGGATCCGATGCTGAACAATACCTGGGTTAATTACCTTGATGTCCTTCAAGGACCACCCGATAGCCTCTTTGTTTTCAAAGAGCATTTTTTTAGGGCAACCTCTTGATCTTTCGCAAGATCAGAAGCAATAATGAGTGGCAATGTCTCATTATCCCCTAAAAAGATGTATTTAAGGTTATCAGGGAGCGGTTTAAGCTCGACCGGAGGTGGGCCCTTGTCGGATTCAGAGTTAATTTCAAGTGGCTCAAAGGCCACGGGGTAAGAGGAGCAAGCACCCAGATGTGCCTCCTCATCCAGAGATTCACAGGCGGATTCCTCAAGATCCTCTTCACTCGCAACCTGGTCATTAGGCACATCAATAATATGTCGATGTGAGTCGAACATGCCTAATGACTTGGGCTCATCCGTGTCTTAAATGAAATTGGCTCCGACAACATCGTCGAAGAGCCTGGGTTGCCTACCAAGAGTAAAGATGTTGAAATCCGCTGTGAGGTTTCCAAAAGACAACCTCATCAAGCCATTGAGACAATTGATTAAAGCATTAGATGTCGCAAGAAAAGGCCTCCCAAGGATCACTGAAATTTGTCCTTGTGGGTTGGACACAAATTCAGTATCCAAGATGATGAAATCAATTGGAAATACGAACTCACCCACTTTAATAAGGACATCCTCTACACTCCCGCGTTGAATGTTGATGGATCTGTCAGCCAACTGGAGGGTTGTCCTCGTTGGTTTAAGATCGCCTATTCCAATGTTGACATAGACAGAGTAAGGCAGGAGGTTCACAGATGCTACCAAATCCAATAAAGCTTGAGGAATTGTCACATTACCGATCATGCAAGAGACAGTTTGACAACCTGGGTCCTTGTATTTGACTACGTGGGTTGTGTCAATATCGAGCTCACATTGGCGGCCAAAAATGCCTTTTTGGGAACATTTGTTCTTCTCGTAACAGTACAAAGGTCCTTAAGGAACTTGGCATACGGTGGCATTTCCTGAACAACGTCCAACAACAGGATGTTCACCTTGACTTGCCTAAGTACCTCAACGATTTTGTCCCAATGCTCATCGCATTTTTAGTCAACCTATGAGGGAATGGTGCCTTAGGGACATAACTATCACAAGGAGGAGTCTCTGAATTAGGTTTCTTGAAAGACGCACGACCCTCCTCGGAAGAGTCACCAACATGGTTGGCTTCAGGCATTTCCACATTGTTGTCAACAACCCTTCTCGATCTTAAGGTATGGACAACATTAGCATGTTGGGAAGGGTCACTTTCAACATTGTGCACATTCTACCTAGCATGAGCTGGTTGACCCCTAGGATTTACCACAGGTTGACTCGGTAACTCACCTTTCTCGCGTTCATGGAGCTGTGAGCCAACTGGCTAACTTGCATTTCCAATGTTTTGACTGAATTATTGCTGGCCGCAAACATGGTTTGTGTGCTCTGCATGAACACTTGAAGGGTTTGTTCTAGAGTGGGGTCCTTTGGGTCAACCCATTGGGGTAGTTGAGTTTGGTTAGAATAACCCGACGATGAGGCCTGAGCAGGTTGGTAATTATGGTGCTGAGACCTTTGATATGGAGGTTGGTAGGTTGCCGATGGGCGTGGAGGTTGATAAGGTGGAGGTTTAGGTTGAGTGTGTGAGCTCTGACCGTGACCCCCACTAGGCCTCCAAAAGAAGTTAGGATGGTTACGCCATCTCGGGCTGTAGGAGTGACTGTACGGGTCGTTACGGGGCATGTGTTGATACATCGCATTTGCATGTTCAGTATCCCTTGAAGCGTAAGCGCATTCCAATTCATCATGGCCCGTAAGTCCACACCTACTACACCCGGGAGTAGCGACCTGAGCTACAGGAGCTCGGTCCAACTGTAAACTCTCAATCCTATGCATGATAGCAGCAATTTTTGCCTCGGACGCGATAGTTGACTCAACTTGATATGATCCAGCTCGACCAGAAGACCTGGCAGCTGGTGGCTCTCTCATGGTGTCCCACTCAAAGGTACGTTCATCCATTAACTCAAAAGTGTCCCATGCCTCATTGATGGGTTTCAATTGGAAATCACCCTGACACATCGACTCCAACAATGTGCGGGTGTTGTAGTTGAGGCCCTCATAAACAATATGACACAGCTGCCATAGCTCAAGTCCATGATGAGGGCACTACTGGAGAAGGTCCTTGAACCTCTCAAAGAAAGCATGAAATGATTCGGTCTCAGTCTGATACATTTGATGTATCTGGTGTTGTATCTGTTGAGTTTTCCTTTCAGGGAAAAATCTCTTCAGAAAGACGGTCACAAAGTCATCCCAAGACCGAATAGAGCTCGCCGGGAAGTTGTACATCCATTTCTTCGCGTTATCCTTCAATGCGAAAGAAATCATCCTCAACCGGACTGAGTCCTCATCAAGTTGTTGAAGCTTGAACATGGAGCATACTTCCTTGAATTCACGTATAAAAATATACGGATCCTCCTTATTGGCAGTAAAGGTAGGAAGCATGCTCACATATTGAGGTTTCAGTTCATAGTTGTTCCCGCGAGCTGGGGGAAGAACTATGCAATAAGGTTGCGCGGCCCGAACAGGATGGGTCCGCTCCCACAAAGTCATCGGTCTATCCTGTCGAGCTAAAGGTGGTGGTGCACCAAGAACTCGATCTTGACCGAGTCCCTCTTCCTCTCGAGTCAGAGGAGGAGGTCTACATGGTGGGGGGAGTGCACCGAGGTAATCCATCTATGGAACCCCGTCTCCCCATCCCCACGAGACGATTCGATCTCATCCTCCAAAGGAGCACGAGGCAGATATGGTCGATCACCTAGACCGTCCATCTCAGAAAAATGCACTCTCTCAAGTCGAGCGCTCTCACCAGAATGAGCCCAACCACGCATAAAACGCTCGACTCGACTCTAAAATAACATACAACAGAAGGTGTACTCAGAGGAGGAGACTACTCGTAGAAAATAGATGAGGAGAGGACTCAGATGAGGAGAGGACTCAGATGAGGAGGGAAGAATCCTTAGAGCTAGCGTGGGTAGTGGTGAAGGTAAAAGCCTAAGCTAGCAAGCACGGCTCAAACAACTTAAGGTTATGGGTCCCTAGGCTAGACGACCCCTATGTTCGAGGTCACTAGTCTCAACACGCCTCACCTCCCTACAAAGAAGACCACAATGCCCAGCAAGTGATACCAAATCCGGACATCCAGTACCTCCTATATCGACAAGGCAGGCGACACCGAACAGGTCATAACGGTCTCGACTAGATTACTCTCCTAGTGCGTCCGAGATCCTTAGGGTCAATGTCTACTTGCTTTTAGAAATAAGGCTTTTATTAAGAGTGATTTTTGGGGCCAAGGAAAGGGTGATGAAATCCCCCACCATATATTTTAGGGGACAACCCCTCCTTAGTAGCTTTTTGATCCTAAATCTAGCAATCAACTCTCCAATCAAATGCTCAACTCACTCTTGTCCAGATGCAATTCCTACTAACTAAAGCATGGTTAGACAAAATGCAGGAATGGGAGTAGGTAATGCGTACCTCACGCCAGCACTCATCAACTGAAAGTAAGCTAAAATAAAAGACAACTACGTGTCTAAGTCAAGTATGTGATGCATGACCTAAACAAGTAAGAATGCCTAATCTTTTGCTTTGGATTTTAGTGGCCAAGTTGATTAAAGGGGATTGATTTTTAATCTGGGAGCAAACTAAAAGTCACAACATGCAAGATTGCACTCCCAGACAACTACACTGAAACACACAACAACCAGAACAAAAATGGGAGAAAGTGAAGCTCACCAGGCCACCAATTGGCGGTCCCAGACCACTGATTAGCGGTCACTGTTGCGTTTTTTGCTCTCCAATTCCTCCAGTTGCCTACCCTTGATCCTAAGGATCCCTGAAATAATCCAAAACTAAAAAAGAAAAATTAAAACCACTCAAATAGTCCAAACCAAAGTCTGGACAGAACACGTCCCCCGCAACAGCGCCAAAAACTTGATTGAACATTTTAATTAACTGCAAGTGCACGGCCGCGTTGAAGCGGTAGAAAATACGGGTCGATCCACAGGGAGGTATGTCGACTTTAGTTTGCTCGAAGGTGAGTGGGAAAGAAAGGAGAGAAAGGATTGATTAAACTAAACTACACTAAACTAGTAAACTAGAAAGGAGGAAATGAAAGCAAGAAATGAACTAAACTAAGCTAAGCAACCACTAAAAAGAAAGATAAATCTCAGGAATGGGAAAACCCCTAAGCGGTGGAGTGTGTGTGTACACATGAAATAAGTGTAGTTAGTGTGTGTTAATGCATAAGAAGTACCTAATGGCAAGACCTATCATTTAAAGCACTAACTTAGGTGATTAATATGAGCATGACAAATTTGTTATTAAGAACGTAAACAAGCATGGAATGTACCTAAACATTATGACAGAAACCATCAAGTAAAAGTTCTTATTAATTCAAACAAGCATACTAACATTTCTCACAAACAACAATGTTTAGCATTCATATCATCTACATAACATGTATACACATCTACTCCACCCCCAAACGGGATGGAACTACTCACACATATTTAAACTAACATTTATACTAAGGAAAGAAAACATGCTTAAACTAATTATAAGAGGACTAAAACAACAAGTTAACTAAGTATGCAAGAATTGAAAAGACAAGACAATATGAAGAGAACTTAACAAAACATCTATTATTACTCACTCAATTACAAGTAGCCTCTCTCCACCAGGGTTTTTGCTTCAAGGCTTTTACTCCTAGTAGAGAGGATGGCCACAAAGAGAGAATGGATACAAAGGAGGAGGAAGAGTTCTATTTATAGCCATAGAAAAAGGTAATCCGGGACAATCCCCTGGTATGGGACTAATACAATACCAAAAATAGGCATAACACACAATTATACAAGACCCGACTAAACCACATCGGATCTGGAGCAACCCGGACCACCAATTAGCGGTGCAAGACCGCCAATTGGCTGTCTACAGGGTTTGGATCCGGTCTGGAATTTTTGTGGGCTTTTCTGGATGGCTTTCTTCATGTGTGATGTATCCAAGTTGGTTGCTGGAGCTCCGACCTGAATCGAATTGCCAAAATACTCCCCATGATGGTGTGGAGTTTCCTGATTTGCTCAATGGTCCTTTGGGCTTACATTCAGGTCCTTCTCCCTTGCATCTTAGTCCCTAAGTCTCTCAAATCAGTCTTTTTTCCTGTTCTTAGGTCGTTTTATGCCTCTCCTCCCCAATCCTGTTTATTCCTGAAACTCAAACATAAAACTCATTACGCAGCATTGTTTAAGTGAAAGGTAATGGATATAAGACAGAAATGTATGCATGATATGATGTCAATCACACCCCTACCCAGCACCCTCTATAGTGACCCCCATAACCTGATGTAAATCGCATATCTCGGTATGAAATAATGGATACCGGCACTCTATGCAATCGGACAATCTCGTCCACGTATAGTTGTGCCAAGTTATTCAGCGATAACGTCATCTATATCACCAGAAAGTGCGTCGACTTGGTCAGTCGGCCCACAATCACTCAGATCGCATCATGGAAACGCCTTGTTTTGGGTAGTCCAGTAACAAAATCCATGGTCACGTGCTATCACTTCCACTCTAGAAGCTCAATTCTCTGTAACACACCTGTGGGCCTCTGGTGCTCAATCTTCACCTGCTGACAGACCAAACACCAAGATAAAAACTTTGCAATATCCTTCTTCGTGCCCCGCCACCAGTAATGTCTCTGAAGGTTCCTATACACTTTGTGCTCCGTGGATGGATCGTATATCGAGCACGATGAGCCTCCTTTATGACCTCTCTTTGCAGGTTCGCTGTCATCGGTACCCACACTCTACTCTTGAACCTAAGGGGGCAATCAGGAGCAATCCTGAAATCTGACCCCTCGGTCTCCATTGACTGTATCAAAGCAGTCCTCTCTGGGTCCTCTGCTTGTGTGCAGACAATGCGCTCCACTAGGGGTGTCAATGGATATTCGAATATCCGAGCATCCATATGTATCCGTATTCGAATTTGGACATTCGATCAACGAAAAAATATCCGTAAGACCGTATTCGTATCCGATTCGTAAAGTTGTGGAGTGAATATGGTTATTGGTACATCCGGTCCATATAATATCTGATCCGGGATTGAATATCCATAGTACAATATCAGTATTCGAATCCGTATTATATATAGTTATTCTTTAAATTAATGAAATATTTATATGTTAAGTATTTTTTCTATAAATTACCCAAGTACATAAACTATCCCAAATTCCTAACCCTAAACCTACCGAAAGTCACCCAAACACAACTCTAGCCGCCACACAACTCCCTCCTCCCATTCTTCCAGCAATCCAGCCGCAACCTCCCTCCCTCCTCCCATTCTTCCAGCAATCCAGTCGCAACCACCCTCCCTCCTCCCATTCTTCCAGCCGCAACTTTCCTCCACGTTGTCGGCCTTGCCTCTCCGGGAGCGCACTTGTCTGGATCGCTACCTTGTTTGATTCGTGAGATTTCTTATTCGTGAGTAATGAAATATATATATATATATATATATATATGTTAGGTATTTTTTAGCTTCTCATTCATGAGTTTTGCATTTTCGGATTTCGATTCTCGTTAGGATTTTTTGGGAGAGCTTGAAATTCTAGAACTTCTAAATTATGTGTGAATCTTAGGATTTCGATTCTCATTAGGAAAAGTTTGAAACGTAGAAATAGAAGTATAGGTTAGGCATTTCAGTTTAATTTGATTGTTCGTTAGTTGGTTTTTGTGTTCATTTAAGTTTTGGAGAATTGCAGACTACTGACATCTTTCTGTTTTGTTGTTTACAATCAAATGATATCTGGAGCATAGAATAAAATATTTAATTTCCTTCCAAACTTGTGTTGTTCATAATCATAAGAAGAAAACAAAAGTGCAAGACAAAACAACTTCTATATATGATAATCAGAAGTAGAACTTGTTTGAACAGAAGACAATAGGTAAGGTGTGTGATTGGATTGAGCTTGGTTTTGCATGGACTTGGGAGGGTTATGTATTCCAATTTCAAGTCACCAATGATTTGATATTGTGATATTGTCGTGTGTTTCAAATTGTAGTCATTGATTTATCTGAATTTTGGTTATCATTAGATTGTTCTGGTAGTACGTAATGTAAGGTAAGATATCAGAGTTTGCAGTATTGCAACATCAATTAGATTGTCGCCTACTGAGCATGATTGAAAGACCGCCAAGATAAATAAGGGATTAATTCAGTACTTAAATGTTGTTACATAATTGTTTTGGAGCAATATTAAATTATACATAAGCAAATGTCCAATCAAGATTCGCACACAATGGTTTTGGTCCATGAAAACCATGTGTTATTTTCCCCACCTCCTTCATCTTATTCCCAAACGTTTATCCATCATTCTTCACATGCCATGCTCTTATAATTTTATGGTAATATGACTTATTTACTTACCATGAATTCTTCTTTTTTTCAGCATGGAAGAATGTGTTTCTGCTCCAATTTGCCATTGGTCCTCTTAGTCAAAGTTCCAATCCAACTGATGTTGCTGATCCAATGATTCCAAGCACCGGTGATACACATGTTGAGACTAACAAAGGGTGTTCCATTGATGATGTTGGATAGTCTAACAGTGGTGGTGTAAAGCATCGACATAGATTTTATTCTGAAGTATGGTTGCATTTCGAAAGAGTAGCCAGTGGTTCTGATATGAAGGCTCTATGCAATTATTGCAAGAAGTCATTTAATGCATCAAGCTCTCACGTTAAAACTCGTCTCAAAAATCATTCAAAAATTTACATGCGTAGACCAAGAAAGGACATTACCCAACAACTTCTTAGTAGGTGTTCTTCAAAGTTGGTTACTCATAAGTTTGATCCTAAAATTGAAAAAGAATATTTTGCTGAAATGGTAATGAAAACGGATTTTCCTTTTACAACTTGTGAGAATGACTATTTTAGAAGATGGATTTGTTATTTGATCCTTCTTATAAATGTCGGTCAAGGAATACACTTAGGAAAGATTGCATGGATGTTTGTTCGCAAGGGAAAGAAAGACTTTATAAAACCCTTGAGGAAAATTGCAGTAGGGTCACTTTCACTACAGATTTGTGGACACCAAAGTATCAGAATCATGGGTATTGTTGTGTCACTTTCACTACATTGATGATAGTTGGGTGTTGCATAAGAAAATCGTTGCTTTTCAAGTTAATGACACACCACACACTAGTGATGTTTTAGCCGAGTGGCTTAAAAATGTATTATGGATTGGAACCTAGATAAGAAGTTGTTCAACATTGTTGTCGATAATGCTAGCAATAATGAACCAATGGTGAACACAATCAAGACATGGCTGAATAGAAAGAATGCACTTCCTCTTCAAGGTGAATTGTTTCATACTCGATGCACTGCTCACATCCTCAATCTGATTGTGAAGAATGGTTTCCAAGTTATTTTTCTTTTGTTAGAGAAAATTCGCAAAAGTGTGAAGTATATAAACTCTTCTATACATAGGGCTAACAAGTTCAAACTTGCACTTAACCAAACTAGGTTGACTGGAAATAGGGGTGTTTTTATGATGTTGATACTCGATGGAATTCAACTTATCTCATGCTTGATAGTGCTCTGGATGTCTGAGATGCATTTGATCGTTTAGCAGAATTAGATGATGAGTACAAATTGCTCCCAACGTCAGAAGAGTGGGAGAGGGGTAGGACTATACGTGATTGCTTGAAGTTATTTTATGATATGATTGTTCGTCTTTCAGGCACTAAATATCCCACTACTAATTACTACTTCAATGATATTTGTCACATTCATTTTAAGTTGATAGAGTAGCACAGAAGTCCTATTGAGTATATCCGGTCAATGGCAGCTGAGTTGCAATTGAAATTTGATAACTATTGGAATTCATGCAGTTTGATATTGTCTTTTGGTCTGATACTTGACCCTCATTTCAAGATTACATTTGTTGAATATGCAAATCGTCGCTTGTTTGGTTTGTGTGCTGATAGTAATATTGAAAGGATCAATAGTAAGCTCAAGGCATTGTTTTTGGAGTATTTAGAGGTAGATGCTACTGAAATTGGTAGTTCTAATATTGTAACGGAAGAAATGAGTGTTGATGATAGTGACACTTTCATGGGAGGATTCATAGGATATGCAACCACACAACAACAGATTGAATCAAGTGCCACGAAATCAGAACTGGAGCAGTATTTAAAGGAGTCGTTATATCGTTTGAATAAGGATGATAAGTCATTTGATATTTTGCATTGGTGGAGTCAGTAGGGACCTAGGTTCGCAACACTTGCAAAATTGACTCGTGATATCTTGGCAATTCCGGTCACATTAGTAGCATCTGAATCTGCTTTTAGTTGTGCACGTAGCGTCATTGATGATACTCGATCTTGGTTGGGTATGGATGTTGTAGAAGCTTTAGTTTCCTCAAAAGATTGGTTGCCACTTTTAAATCTTGGTAAGTTTTATTCTTTTTCTTGTTTAAGTTTTAATTTTTATTTCATTTTTATGTCTTTACTCACTTGATATATTTTTTTCATGATATGTGAAGTTGACAAAGATGATTGATTTTGGATTTAGTATGAAAAGTTGAAGATGACTTTGAATTTCAGCATCAGAATGAAGTGTTGGAAATGGAACTTTGAATTTTATCTTGAAATTTGTCTTAAGTAATTTGTACTTTAAGCTTTTGTTTGCAAAAAAACTTGTATTTGTCTTCGTATTTTTGTATGATGTTAAAACTTAAAACAAGGATTTCTAATGTTAAAGCAGGGATCATTCTTCATATTTGTGGTGATGTTAAAACTTAAAAGATTGTTAGTTTGTTATATGGATTTGTGTTATTGTGTATCATTATATTATTATATCTTGGTGTAAAATCAAATTTTTAGGGGGGTCATTTCCACATGAATTAGGATATTATTGTGTCAAAAAATTTGGAACGGATATCCGAATCGGATACGGATTTTTATTACGGATATTTATCCCCGGATACGAAAAATATCCGTATTCGATCTGTATCCGACGGATTCTAAAATGGATATTCAATTTAATATCCGTCCAGATACGGATCCAGATACGGTGTAGCATTTGTTCCGTGGATACAGATACGGATATTGGTAGATCCAGTCCATATTCACTCCGTTGACATCCCTACGCTCCACCATATCTAGCTCGACCTGCAAACCGGCAAGCATAGCTCCGCTATCTGTTTCTGCAAACGACCTACACTGAACCAGGTCGTCCAACAATCTCCACTCACAAACTAGTCATAGAACTCTCCCATTTCCGACTTAGAACGTCACCTATTGTGTTTGCCTTCCCCGGGTGGTAAGCGATCGTGATGTCATAATCCTTCACGAATTCTAGCCAGCGTTACTGCTTCATGTTCAGCTCCTTCTACGAGAATAGGTACTTCAAACTCTGGGGATCTGTGAACATGTCAAATTGCTCACCATACAGGTAGTGCCTCCAGATCCTCAGTGCATACACTACTGTGGCCAACTCCAGATCATGAGTGGGATAATTCTGCTCATGGACCTTCAATTGTCTCAATGCATAGGCTACTAACTTCCCATGTTGCATCAGCACGCACCCTAGTCTCATATCGGACTCGTCGTTGTAGATCACATAACCTCCACTACCACTAAGGAAAGTCAGGATGGATGAGGTCATCAACCACCTCTTCAACTCTTGGAAGTTGTCCTAGCACTTCTACGACCAGACAAACATCACACCCTTCTTGATCAATGTTGTCAATGGGGAAGCAATCTTTGAAAAATCCTGGATAAAGCGTCGGTAATAACCTACGAATCCCACAAAGCTTCTGACCTCTGATACCGAGGTTAGTTCCCGCCACTGCGTCACCGCCTCAACCTTCGTTGGGTCCACCAAAATTCCATCCTTTGACACAATGTGCCCAAGAAATTCCCAAGAAATTCACACTTCGAGTACTTGGCATACAACTATTGCTCTCTCAACAACTTTAGTATTGTCCGCAGCTGCTCTCTATGCGTCTCTTGATCCGGTGAGTAGACCAGGATATCATCCACGAATACAATCACAAACTGATCCAAGAACGGCTTAAAAGCCCAGTTCATCAAATCCATGAACATTGCAGGTGTCTTCGTCAATCCAAAAGACATCAGTAGAAACTCATAATGTCCATATCTTGTGCCAAAAACTATCTTCAACACGTCCTCATCTCTAATCCTCAACTAATGATATCTGAATCTTAAATCAATCTTCGAGAAGACTTTCGCATTCTTCAAGTTATCAAAGAGGTCATCAATCCTCAGCAAAGGATAATGATTCCTAACAGCTACCTTATTCAACAACTGGTAATCGATACACATCCTCATGGATCCATCCTTCTTCTATACGAACAAGACAGAGGTTCTCCACGATGACACACTCGGCCGAATAAACCCCTTATCCAACAATTCCTACAACTGAATCTTCAACTCGGCCAACTCAGCAGGGGTCATCCGATACGGCACCTTAGACTGAGGCGTAGTACCGGGAAGCATGTATATAGAAAACTCAAATCTCTCGATGCGGAGACAATCCTTGCAGATCCTCTGGAAACACATTGGTGAAATCTTGGACCATCTCCACATCCTCCAGGCTGGGTCTTTGACTCTCGGTCAACACTATGCTCGCCAGAAATGTTGTACAGCCCTGACTCAAAAGCTTCTGTGCCTACAAAGTATAAATGATGACGTGACCTCCCTGCTGGGCAAGCCACGGATCACCAGACACTGACCCACTACTCTTGGAATCAAAATCTTTTGCTCCTAGCAATTAACTTGTAGGTCATAACATGACAAACAGTCCATTCCGAGTATCACATCAAAGTCCACCATCAGCAACAACACCAGGTCAATCGGGAAGCTCTCGTCACCCAACACAATCGGAACGCCAACTAGAAGCTTCCCGAGCTCAAGCCTCCCTCCTACAGGGATGCTTACCTCGAGGCAAGAGGTCAGATGATTGACATCATTTCATGCTCATATTTGCATCTTCTATCCATTATCTTTCACCTAAACAATGCTATGTAACGAGTTTAATGTTTAGTTTTCAGGAATAAATAGGTTTGAAGAGATGAAGCATAAAAGGACCCAAAAGTTGGGAAAAAGGACTGAATTGTGTGATCTGGGGACTAAGATGCAAGGGAGAAGGACCTGAACGTAAGACCAAAGGACCAAAGAGAAAAATAGAAAACTCCACACCATCATGGGAAGTATTTTGGCAATTCTATTCGGGTCGGAGCTCCAACAAGTGAAGTGGATGCATCAAAGACCAACAAAGACATCCAGAAAAGCCCACAATAAAATCCAGCATGATCCGGACCATATAGACCGCCAATTGGCGGTCCAAGACCGCTAATTGGTGGTCTGTTTTGCCCCAAATCCGCTAAGATTTTGGTGGGTCGCGTATTAGTGTGTATTTTGTCCATTTCTGGTATTTTTTTAGTCCCACATTGGGGGATTGTCCCGGATTGCCTTTTTCTATGGCTATAAATAGAACTCTTCACCATCTAATGTAATCACTCCATATTTTGAGTGGCTATTCTTCCTACTAGAAGTGAGGCCTTGAAGCACACACTAAAGTAGGAGGATTCTACTTGAAATGTGAGTCACTTTAATAAATGTTTCTTTATTATGTTGTTTGTTTTATGTTTCTTGTTTTACTTTGTTTAATTTCATTTCATTAGTTTTAATAGCTTAGTTAATATGCTTTCTTTGCTTAGTTTAATCATTAGTGTAATGTGTAGTGAGTATTCCATCCCCTTTGGGGGGTGGAGTAGATGTTCATACATGCATTAGAGAATGGAATGAATGCTTTATTTACAATGTGTTGATAAAACATGAATGTATGCTTGCTTGTTTAGGATAGAATTTATAACTTGATGAGTTTTGCCAAAATGATTAGACACCTCTCATGCTTGTTTAGGTTCTGAAATAAACAACTTGTATATGTAAATGTTAATCAACTAGGATGGTGAATGGATTGATAGGTTTTGCCATTACATTTAGACACTTCCTATGCATGATAACACCACCTTTATTTGTGCTTAAAGAATGTGTTCAACACCCACCTCTTTGCATGTGTGCACTCACTCCACCCCTTAGGGGTTTTCCATTTCTGAATTCCAGCACTCTTCTTTTGTTCTTACTTAAGTTTTAGTTAATCGTTTGTTGCTTTCTTTCGCATTTCGTATTTCGTAGTGTAGTGTAGCATAGAGTAGCATAAACAACTCTCTTCTCCATATTTTTGCCACTTGATTTCGTGCAAACGAGAGGCTGCCCACCTCCCTGAGGACGACCCGTATTTGCCACCGCTTCAACGCGGCTGTGCACTTGCGGTTTAAATTAAAACGTTCAACATCAGACTAAGGGGAATAAGGTCCATTAGGCTCGCAAATTTCTCAGAGACGAAGGAATGCATCATACCACTATCAAACAGGATCCTAGAAACATGATTAGCAACCACAAGCGTACCTTCCACAACATTAGCTGACGCGGAAGCAGAGTCCTAACTTTGCATGGAAAACACAGCCCAAAGTCTGTTGGCTTTTTGGCCTTACTCTATATTAATTTTGATGATTAATTAAACAATCTTAATCAATCAACATAGTCAATCAAAGTGAGCAAACAAGATTACATACATTGCATATATATTTGTATACTTGCAATCATCTTAATAGGTTGATCAAGACAATCAAGGGAATGAGCATTCGGACAAGGACATCAAGACTCAGACTTGTAATCAAAGCTTTGGACCAAGACATGTAACTTTTATATTTATTGAGTCCATAAGGTTTAATGTAAACTTGAGCACTAGGATTTTGTCCCATCATTCCTCGGTAAACCGAACTTATTTTGGTTAACCGAATCATACCCAGTTCGGTCCACTGAACACCTATCGGATAGCCGAATTCTTCCCACCAGTAAAACTTAGGTGTTCTCTGGAATTGCCCCTACGGAATACCGAACTACCTTCGGTCGACCGAATAGCCCTGGACCGATTTTTGGACTTTTCTCCAACGGTCGCATTCAAATCAAGTCCCTCGAGCCCAATTAACTTGACCCACTTCAGACGACCGCACACACTTCGGTCTACCGAATCCTTATTGGCTTTAGGAGCCCAACGGCTATTTTACACGTGGCACTTGACCGTTAACGATAAACCAACTTCCCACTCAATGTCAGCTCAATACTCATGCTACTTCGGTCTACCGAAGTATACACGGTCAACTGAACGTGACATACTCAGAGCCCAATCAATTCTACTGTCCACCTTGGAACGGTGAACCGAATGTACTTCGGTGAACCAAATTTAATTAGGGCTAAATAGATAAAAGCTACTGGAGGTTGGTGAACGGTTATCCGATACATAATTGGTCAATCGAGTTCTTCATTCAGACCAATTCTTCGGACTACCGTTTGGATAACGGTCGACCGAATATGCCACGATTTCACATCTTGCATTCTCATTGGTCCATTCCCCACCAACTCTCAAACGGCTAAATGAGCTTGAAGGCTTATAAATAGGACCTCATTTGGTTGCTTTGGACATCTTGGACACTTCCTATCTATCCAATACTCAAAGACAAATCCTCTCCATCTTCAAGCTCTCAATCCACAACACTCAAGCCTAAACTTCACCACTTGCATATCCAATTCCATATCAATATCCAAGTGTGCTCAAGTGTAGAGTGTTAGTTAGATTGTGATTCCAATTCCTTATTCAAGAATCACCAAGTTGTAAAGCTCTGAGGAAGCTCCCTCTCGGGTTGTGAGAGGAGACACGAGTGAGACGAGGTTGTTCGCGAGGCTCGGTGTTGTAAACGGCGTTGTTCTCGGCCCTGAACGGAGATCGGTTAGTAGAACCGTAAGCGAGGCTCAGGGGATTGAGTGAAGCTTGCGAGGAGGACTAGGACCCGGGTGTGGGTGCCGAACCTCTCTAAACTCCGGTGTCGACGAATTTGTGGCTTGCAATTGTCTCTTCCTTAATCCTTCGATTATTATTTTTTCATTCCGCATTTATCCATCAATTAGAGGGCCATAGATCCTAACAAAGTCTTCGACAACCCAGCTGCAAACTTGGTACCCCCAGTACCTAGTCTCTGTACTTCGCAATCATGCACAAGGTGTCCCGGCTTTCCATGGTTGAAGAAAGACCTCGCCACTCCACCACTACCAATATTGCTACTGCCACTGCCACTGGCTGCTCCCCTAGCCCGGGGGCAATCATGTCCTTTGTGACCTAGGTGCCCAAACTCAAGGTATCCACTGGTCACCAGGTCGCACTCTCGTCCTGGGTGTGAACAACGACAACGTCCACAAATAGTATTGGTATTGCCCTTAGTTGACCTCTACTTCTTCTCAGGTCGACCCCTGAATCTACTCCTGTGCTGACTCCTGTCTCGGTGACTACTGCCTCTAAACCCCCTGCTCTCCTGAATGTACCTAGGATACTCAGAATCTAGAGTCATTGCACTACGATGCACGTCCTCTACTGTCCAGGGCAAACTAGTAAGCACTACGCAGCGAAGCGGCTGTTGAAAACCCTCTGTGAACTTAATCGCTCTCTTCTCTTGTGTACTTAAAATCTCTGAACAATAACTCTAGAGAGAACTGAACTTGTAAATATACTGATCCAAGCTCAGATATCCCTGTTGAAGCTCCAGAAACTCACGCCTCGGACGATCGCAGACATGTGATGGAAAATACTTCTTCCTGAACTCCTCCAAGAAATCCTCCCCACTAATCTGAGTTGCACCCGCAAAGACCATGACAGCAGTAGTCCTCCACCAACTGATTGCTAACCCAATAAATATGTACGTGGCTAGCCCCACCTGGCACTCAGACATACAAGCAATTGCCTTAAATATCTATTGGATTCTAAAAATCCAGTCCTCCATTGTCTTTGGGTATGTCCCTCCCATAAAGGTCGGTAGGTGTTGGTGCATAAAATGATCGAGAACCTCACCCTGGTCCTAATATTGTGGCCTCATGGCATGCTCCTCTATAAATGCACCCATATGCTACAACTAATCTCGTACTTGTCACCGCTTCAATGTGTCCATGCACTTGCAGTATTTAAAATAATTCAATCAAGCTCCTTTGGATCACGAGGTCGAATCGTCTCATCGAGGTGGGGAGACCGGGTTCCATATATGGATTACCTTAGTCCACTCCTACCACCACGTCGACCTCCTTCTCCTCCTCTGACTCGGGAACAATAGGGATTCGGTCAGGATCGAGTTTTGGGTGCACCACCACCTTTAGCTCGACGGGATAGGTTGATAACTCTATGGGAGTGGACCCATCCTGTTCGGGTCGCACAACCTTCTTGCATAGTTGTCCCGCCTACTCGTGGGAATAACTATGAATTAAAACCTCAATATGTGAGCATACTTCCTACCTTCACTGCTAATAAAGAGGATTTTTATATATTTATACGTGAATTCAAGGAGGTATGCACCATGTTCAAGCTTCAACAGCTTGCCGAGGATTTCGTCCGGTTGAGGTTGATTTTTTTCACGTTTAAGGTAACACGAAGAAATGGATGTACAGCCTCCCGGTGAACTCGATTCGATCCAGGGATGAATTCGTGACCATTTTTCTGAAGAGATTCTTCCCCCCAAAGGAAGACAATATATACGGTACCAGATACATCAAATGTATCAGATTGAGACCGAATCATTTCATGTTTTCTTTGAGAGGTTCAAGGACCTTCTCCTGCAGTGTCATCATCATGGAATTGAGTTGTGGCAGTTGTGCAAGATTGTTTATGAGGACCTCAACTATAACACCCACACATTGTTGGAGTCAATGTATCAGAGTGATTTCCAAACTTACCCATTGATGAGGCATGTGATAGTTTTGAATTAATGGTCGAACGTACCCTTGAGTGGGACACCATGAGAGATCCACTAGCCACCAGATCTTCTGGTCGAGCTGGATCTTACGAAGTTGAGTTAACTATCGCATCTGAGGCAAAAATAGTTGCTCTTATGTATAGGATTGAGAGTTTATAGTTGGACCGAGCTTCTGTAGCTCAGGTCGCTACTCCCGCGTGTAGTAGGTGTGGACATACGGGACATAGTTGTTAGCTTTTTGGCCTAGAACTATGTTTTGATGATTTAATCAACCTAATCTTAATTACAATCAACGTAGAGTAGCACACATTATGCATAGCATATATATTGCTTTGTGCTAACTTCTACAAGTGATCAAGATTCAAAGGAAGAAAGGAAATCGAGTCAAGACATGTAATAAAGCTCATTTGAAGACATGTAATCTTGATTTATTTTGAGTCTTAGGAACTATGTGTACTTGAGCGTACTTGAGCTAAAAACTAATCAAACATACTAGTTCCTTATAGAAGTCACACACAAAATATCACTACATTTGGACTTCAATAGGTCACCCAAACATAGACCGGAATTCACTAAACTAGAACTGCCAAAGCCATTTTGGTCAACCGAACTGCCTACGGTCGACCATATGTTTCCTTTAGCAAATAGTGAATTTTACTTCCTGACCGGTCGACCGTTTAGACCATTTTGGTCGACCGTCTACACGTGTCTTTTTACTGTTAGATTTTTCGTATTATACCAACTGTCGTATTCCAATTTTCATCCACACCCCAAAATACAAGTGCTCATCGGTCGATCATGGACCTGGTTTCGGCCGACCGAACCTAAACGTTTTGACAAACCCCAAGTTGCTGGTAATTCTCGGTCGACCAACCCAAGCATTTTGGAAGACCGAATGCGAAGTTTTTGTCAACCTCATAGAGCCTTGAAGTTTTCGGTCGACCGAACCAATCGTGTTGTTCGACCGTTGACTTAAGTGAAGCTAAGTTATAGCCTATTTTCGTTCGATCATTCCATGCTCGGTCGACCATTCTTTGTTCTGAACTGGATACCAGTCGACCGTTAGACCCAATTCGGTCGACCAAACTTGTCCTGAAATGTGTGTTACAGTTTTCTATTTTATGTTTCTTACACAAACAACTTCTAATTTAATCACAACGGCTATATCCCCTTAGGAGCTTATAAATAGATGTTACCAAGACATAATTAGACAACTCTTACACTCTAAATTGTCTAATACATCTAAGAGAAACTCCCAAGCTCCAAATTTCCCAATCCTACTCTCCAAGCCAAACTTCCACACTTTAGATCGTTGCCTTATCAAACTCTAAGTGTGCTCAAGTTAGAGACTGATTGTTCCACTCATTTGTCTGTCAAGAAGCAAGGATTTTGATGAAAATCCAAAATGTTCCCTCTCGGATTGTGAGAGGAAGAAATCAAGCTAGCGAGGTTGTTCGCGGAGCATGTGTTGTAAAAGGCTTAATCTCGGCCCCAGAATGAGATTGATAGTGATGACGTAGGCGGAGCTCAAGGGAGATCGAGCAGAGCTCCAAAGAGAGGAAATAGGCGGGAGTCCGAACCTCTATAAAATCTTCCAGGTTATCTTGTGGTTTGCATTGTCTTGTTTACTTGCTTTTGTTTTTATTCCGCTGCATCTTTGATTGATTAAGAAAGTAGGAAATTAGTTTAAAAGTGATTAGAAGTAAGTCATACACGATCCTAGAATAGTTACGTGGAATGTGCTTACGCTCCAAGCGATACTGAGCATGCAAATATGATGTATCAACAGCGGGCCCGTAATGACACATATAGTCACTCCTACAACCCGAGATGGCGAAACCACCCTAATTTCTCATGGGGGCCTAGTGGGAGCCATAGTCAGAGCTCGCACGCTCAACCTCAACCCCCACCTTAGCACCCTCCATGCTCATTGACAACCTACCAACCCCCATATCAAAGGTCTCAGGCCCATACTTACCAACCTCCTCAGACCTCACAATAGGGTTATTCTAACCAAAGTCCACTACCTCAGCGGGTTGACCAAAAGGACTCCTCTCTTGATCAAACCCTTCAAGTGTTCATGCAGAGCATGCAAAGTTCATTCAAAACATTGGAAGTGCAAGTCAGCCAGTTGGCTCATCAGGTCCATGGGCGTGAGAATGGTCATTTTCCAAGTCAACCCGAGGAGAATCCCCGGAGTACCCAATCTCAAGGAAGGCCACAAGTACCTTATGCTACCTCTGAACTGACCCAACATGTTAATGTGATTCATACTGTGAGGTCTGGTAAAGAGGTGGACAACAAAATTGTGTTGCCTTCCTTGAAATCACCATCTCTTGGTGCCACCAGACCTACGGTGACACCACATCTATGAGGGAGTCAGATCCTGAGGTTCCTTCTACTTTTATTTCTATAATGGGGCCAAACTCAAAGGTTTCCTTGTCTCATCATGTGTCAAAGGAATCAGAGTCAGAGGTCCCTACTCATGTTCCTACGGAACCGAATATTGAGGTTCATTCAAAAACCCTTATGCCCCGAAGGTGTTATTCCCTGAACGCCTAAAAAAGAAAACTTCTTATCAATATGACGAGATGCTTGAGCTTTTCGGCAAGTTAAGGTGAATATTTCGTTGTTGGAGGTGATTCAGCAAATGTCACCTTATGCTAAGGTTCTCAACGACTTATGCACCAACAAGAGAAAAATCAATGTTCCCAAGAAAGTTTTTCTTGCGGCACGTGTGAGTTCATTGTTGGCACAACCCAAACATGTCAAGTACAAGGATCCTGGTTGTCCTACTATTTCTTATGTGATTGGTGAGGTGACAATGCATCGAGCTTTATTGGATCTAGGTGCATTTGTCAATCTTTTGTCGTATTTTATCTACGTCCACCTTGGTTTTGGAGACCTCAAACAAACAAAAACTACTCTTCAACTGACTGATAGGTCAATGAAGAAACTGAGGGGCATGGTTGAAAATGTTCTTATCAAAGTGGGTGAGTTCATTTATCCAGTCGATTTCTTTGTTTTGGATATTGAACATGTGTCACACCCACTTGGATAAATTCTTGTTATTTTGGGGTGACCATTTCTAGCGACTTCCAATGCTTTGATCAATTGTCGTAATGGTCTGATGCGTTTGACATATGGTAGTCAGTGCCCTGATTTCTGCATCTTCACCATCGGGAAGAAGCTATGTGCCTTTGATGATGTTGTAGAGGTCAATCTTATTCAGGGTACAGATGAGAACGAAGTCGAAGGCATCTTTAAGTATTTTAGAGACTTGATTGATGGAGATCCTGATGGTGGTGAAGATGTTTCAACTAGGCTAGCACATGAAGGTGCCTTATCTTGTGATCATGTGGCCTTTGAACCACATCCTCTCGATCATGTGGCTCTTGAGCCACAGGATACCATTTTTGTGGCCTCTGGACCACCTACTCTTCACTTTGTATCTATCGAGGACCCAATGTTGATTAAGAATCAACCACCTGATACCCTACACTTCAAACCTTCAGATGGAGATTCACCACTCATCCATGCCTCATATCTTGCTCATTCTCAAGAGGCATCAAACGACCACAATGCTTATAAAGGTGTCATGGGGTCAAGAAATTCTATTTCTAGACTTCGTCATCTAGGTAATAAGTCTAGGATGTCACCTTGTGTGGATGAAATGATCCATGTGCACCCAAATGACAGTTGGAGGGTATATATTGATGACCTCAGCTTTGTCGTGGAATGGAAACATATTTATTTCCATTTCTTTTCACTGACCCTAGTTTTGAGAGGCATGAACCATTATCCTTGGTTCATAAACCTCTCAATAATTCTCTTGTTTCTCATGTTGCAAGCTCATGCAAGTGCATTTCTGACTCGAGAGATGGCGGGTTCCCATTTGATGTCCCTTGACAAATGAAGATGGGAGCCATTATTGTACATATTCTATAATATATATAAAAGACTCTAAGTGAGCATTGATTGTTGTGGGCCCCAACCCTTGTGTATTTGGGCTACATTTGTTTCACGTATTTGTCTCCCTTCTTAAGTCTCTCACAAGTTTTCGGAAATTCGGGTATATGTCCATCCACATAACCATGAACTTCCTTTTACGCTTCATGTTGGTGAGATCTTTTATTTTTCATGCTTGAATTCATGTAGTACCATACTCACATTCATTGAGGATAACGTATGAAGTAAGTGTGGGGGTGTTTTACGTGTGTACATAGTCAAGTCTTTTACCTTTTCGTTTGTTTTCTTTTGTTTGCATTGTTAGGGTCATGATAGTGTGTTACATTTAATATCGATATATCTATTTGCCAAGATCCTTGGGTGACTTGCCTTACTTGTTTGTTTAGTGCTTTAAATTTTCACATTTCTTTCAAAATCTTCATGTGTTTGCAAAAGAAAATATTTTGTGCGTTTTGCGTGTGTATAGCATGTGTAAAACCGTTGAGAGACAAAGTAAAAAGGAAGCTCCTAGAATCGACTTGAACATGATGCATTAAGATAACTAGTACACTGGCTTTAGGTCTTATATAGTCGTAAGGTTGCACCCCGGTTTTCCATCGGGGGGAGAGTAATCATAGGGTTTCAGTACTCAAACAAATAAAGAAGTCCATCTTCAACCTAGTGAGTCGAATAATTTGTGTTTGTTAGTATAAGGAAGTTTGTCGTAGTCAGGGACCCTTAAACTCTTGTTGTGAAACCTTAAGTTTAGGGGTTTTGTTCGTGTGTAGATAACAAATAAGTGAGTATGGTTTTCTCTCTTCTCGCATGGCTCCTATCACTCAGCGAAATAGGTCTAATGGGACTTTGTACGTGGTGCTTTCAAGTCATCTGACTTGGGATGCACCGACTGAGCTCCCATTACATGGGTGGTAAGGATCGTTCCTTGTGGAGAAGTGAGGAAAGGTGTACGTGTTACTGTAATTTCTCATAGGCAATGATGCACGAAACCTGACCCTGGGAGAATTAAACACCAACTAATAAAAAGTGATGAAATACAAAAAAAAGAAAAAAAGATGGTAATACAAATAAGAATCATAATGGACTTTACACTTTGTATCGCTTGAGGATGTTAAGGTTGCTCATGTCTTTCACTTAAGTCCTTAATTAACTTGCATGAATGGTTCACTAAGCTAGGTGTGTGGACTGGATACATATACAAAGTCGGCCCGTAGGATTACCGTGTCCAATGATCGACAAAAGTAGGACCATTGAGTCGTGTTGTTAGCTTGAATAATGCATCAATGTTTAGATTCTGTGGGTATATCTACTGAAAATCCTCAAGTGACAACACTCCTCCTTGGCGAAAAGAAGGTTTAACGGGTTGTTGCACATGCTAAGTGCAACAGTGATTCCTATGAATGTGTTAGGATTTCCCTATTTTCGTATGTTTTTCCTTTCTTTCATTCTTCTCTTTCTTTGTTTTGCTCGGGACTAGCAAAAGTTAAGTGTGGGAGTATTTGATTAGTAGTATATCATGCATCATATTCATTTCATATATCCTTAATTTTATCACAATATTGTGATACTCGAGTGTTTGTTGTTATATTTAAGGTATTAGGTAATAAAGAAGAGAAGGGAAGAGAAGAGAAAAAGGACTGAAACGTAAGAAGAAATGACTTAAATGAAGCAAAATTGACCTCTCTGTCATGCACAATGACTCATCCGCAAGAGGGAAAGACCTGGACGTAAGTATGGAGGGACCAAATAGCAAATCACGAAACTCCACACCATCATGATGAGTATTTTGACAATTAGATTTGGGCTCAGACTCCAATAACCGATCCGACTGCACCCCACGTGAAGAATTGAAGTACTAAAGAAGATATCCGAAAATGGGTCTGATCCGACAAAAGTGACAACCAATTGGCAACCCAAGACCAACAATTAACAATCCTTTTTTCTCAGAATCTGACCCAGTTTTCGCATGGGTATGGTTTATGTGTTTATGTATATTGTGGGAATGTTTCATTAGTCTCACACCGGTGGATTGTCCTCAGTTGCATTTTTCATGTCTATAAATAGAACTCATCTTCCTCTTTTGTATCTACCATTTTCTTGATGGTCATTCTCTCTGCATAGAGTAAGCCTTTGGAGCAAAACTCAAGTGTAGAGATGCTACTTGTAATGTGAGTCGTAAATAAAATATTTTTTGTTAACTTCATGTTGTTTCTTTTTGCATGTTTATCTTAGTATGTCCTTAATCATAGTATAATTAGTTAGAATATCTTTCTTGCTTAATATAATTATTAGCTTAATGTCTAGTAGGTAGTTTCATCCCTCTATGAGGGTGGAGTTGATGTTTATACATGTAATGAAGAATGTGATGAATGTTATCTTTTGCAATATGTGATGAATGTGAATGTATATTTGTTTGTTTGTTTAAAAGAAAATACTTAACTTGGTGAGTTTTACCATAACCATTAGGTACTTTGCATATTTGTTTAGTTTCTTAATAACCAACTGATCAGGTGTACTTAACCCGGTACTTTGCATGTTTATTTAGCTTCTTAATAACCAAGTCCAATTCATCAACAACCAATCAAATAAATATTTTTGGTAACTTTCATATTTATCTCCGAACTGAGTAAAAAAAATCTCACCCCTGATTTACTCATTGCCCCTAATCATTATATGATATTTGAAGCGAAGAAGATTAATTATCTATGTTAAATTACTTTTCTCCTATATATACCTATCTTTTCATAAATTACGGATATATTGGTAAGTTTAATCTGCACACACGAACGACCCATTTATTAAATGAGTTAGATAGGTGAGTACGGCACACACGATATTGTGTCATGTTTGGGTTTCCTTTTTAACCTTTATATAAACAGGTCGGTTTTGAGTTTGTATGAGTTAGTTTGGGTTTTAACTGGATTTGGCTGCAAATACATTTGCTACAAGTCTACAAATTTGTGCAGTACATTTTGCTGCAGATACATGTGGTACAAATCGAAGTTGTAAGATTACAAATTGCTGGGAATTCCCTAACATAAAGGTCTTTTCCACAATTCTGCATACGTTTATAACACAAATTATGTGGAATTTTCCACAGTTGGTAATCCTGAAAGGTCTTTTCCACAATTTCTCCATCCTATCGTTACAGGGTATATGGAAGACGATCTCTTCAATAACATGTGTAGGAATTAGACTATCTCTTCAATAACATGTGTAGGAATTATCTTATTCTTTACCCTAAACCTGAACACAACTTATTCCTCAATTCGTTTGTTACTTTATAAGAGATGATCTTAGTGGTAGGTAAAACTAGCTATAACTTGAAATTTTATGCAATACGTTTTGCTGGAAATACATTTCTAACAACTCAACGTTGTATTATTACAATGTCTAATCGTTGATGAATCATTGAATACCTAAGAATGGTTCTGCCATACAAGCAGAATCGAATCAAAAACAGTAGAAGGAAAAGTTGGTTCCTATACAAAAGAAGAAGAAAAGAGAAAAAAGAATCAGGACTACTGAGATAGACCAAATGAAAGAACTGGTCATCAACCGTCAGCGTATAGGCAACTGAATCGAGGTTCTTAGATGTTGTCCAGCCGTGCGATGACTGAATTTCCTACAGCTTGCTTGAATGGGCGTACAGACCTGCTGCCTCCTGCTGCCACCGGTGCTTCTGCAGCCAAGTTATCTATGAACACGACAATGACAGTGGTATCATCGTGGATACTACGGCGGCCACCTCTTGGACTTTTGTTCTTGAGTTGATTGTATGTACAACACTTTCTTCGGCATGCAACTTTCATAGCTTCTTTAATCAGATTTTTTGCTACTTCCTGTCAAAAGGGGAAAAAATTAAGTATAAGCTACCTACAAAAGCCAGCAGGAGAGTACAAGGATTTATACCATTTGAGGCCCTTTCTTCACAATTTTGACGGCCTTGGCTGGGGAGAGAAAGTCCCACAATCCATCTGATGCCAGTATAATGAACCTGTGGTGCTGGTTCAGTTGCACTTCGTGGAGGTCTGGCACAGCACTCAAGGCTGGTCCATGGAGGTTGGATGGGTAGTGGAATCTAACATTATGAGGGCCCACTTTGAACTCGTTGAACTTCAAGTGTGCATCCCCTATAGATCTCGTCACCTTCACATCGAAATCAAATCACGCCAATGTCATAAACTATGAATAATCCATCCTTAAGTTGGTGAATAGGATAGAACCTGTATTATTCCCTTGACGCGAAACGATTGGTTTGCGAACACAACTATGTTGGGATCATTGGGGAATCTGGCCTGTAATTCATTTCTGATTTGCTCATACTTGGCGTTGTGATCTGTTGTGAGTTGTACGGCCTCCAGTTTCTTGTTGTTTGAGGTGGCCAGCACAGCTCGGGAGTCTCCTAGGTTCGCAATGTATAGTGTCCCATTCCATATCACTCCGGCAATGCAGCACGTCCCAACTGTGGCAATATTTTCATCATTTTTAAAATGCTGTTGAACTGTGGCAATGACTTCCTCCTCTGTTGTTTGAAATGCATCTCGTATTATGTTTGAAGAGATATCTCCGACTATCTCCGCACGATCTTCAGAAAATTCAAAGCATAATCGGTGTTACTTGAGTTGTAAGAAGATAGAATAAAGAAACCAATCAGAAATGGTTGAAATTTCAGAACAAAGATAAGAACAAGAAAAATGGCATATTTAAGAAAACACAGTGGATTATGTGCCCTGTGCCCTACCCTATTGATCGCCTTTAAAAAGCTTAGCGGATAAGTAAATTTAAGAAATTTCTTCTTATTTAACCGAGTTGAAATTAATTCCAACTATGATATTCATAATTAAAATTCACTTGAAATATAACTGTGTGTTTTTCTAAATCTTCTTTTTGATAATGTCATTGGCTCAATTAACAGAAGCCGAAAAGGTGAAGGGTGTTTCTCATAATACCACTAGTATCAACCTGATATGAGAATCCCTAGAAATGGAGCTTTATAAAAAAGGTGTTGATATTTTGTACCACAAAAAAAATCAGTAAAGAGTGCTTAGTTGGCACGTTAAACACCCCATAGTTTCAGGAACCAAACGGAAAGAGTGGAAAAAAACGAGAATCAGTATTAGCAACTACATCAAGAAATCCAGAGTTGAACCTTCGTATCAACATTAAAATCTGACGAAAAGAAATCATAATAACTAACTAACGATACGGCAAAGTTTGTTAGGAAACAAAACCTCAGCTTTACAAGTAGACGAAAATCAAAGAAAACAAAACAAACTAAAAGCACTAAACCAAAACCACGCGTCAATCAAACATAACGGATGGTGAAAAACCAACATTAATATCTTAAGACGGTAAATCAAAATAACCAACTTCAAATTGCAAATCCCAAACCAAACAAAACCCTTATTCGACAAAAAGAAGAAAACAGGCTAAAACAGAAAGAAGAGTAAAAGATAACAGATTCTAGTAAGAAAACTAGATCAAGCGAGGTAACAACCAACACTAACAAAAAAGATCTAAATAGCAAAGATAACCAAAAGTTCCGTTTCTTCTCAACAAACAGAAAATAGAACACTCGTAGGAACTAAACGGAAATGAAAAGAGAACCAATTTTAGTAACATCAACCTACACATCAATCTAGCATTAACATCTAATTAGATATATATATATATATATATATATATATAGATCACAATAACCAACTAACTTAGAATTGCATGCATGTGCATTTAACAAACAAAAAACTCTAAACCAAAACCCTTCAAATAAAAAACAAAACATTCTTAGGAACTAAACGGAGAGAAAAGACAAAAGAAACGATTTTAGGAAATCCATAGTTAAACCTACTCATCAGATCAAGAATAACCAACACTAACACAACACTCATCAGATTTAAACGAAACAAACCAAAATCTCTAAACCAAACCCTAACCGGAAGAAGTCGAATATGGAAACATTACCGACGAGCCTAGTGAGGAGCGTCCTGGAGACGTAGTCGGCGGTTCTGGTGCCACCGTGGCCGTCGTAGACGGCGAAGAAGACTCCGGAGCGGGAGGTCTCGACCTGAGCGTAGTCCTCCATCCGGTAGTTGGCGGAGAGGGCGGCGATGGAGAATGTCCCGTAGCGGTGGTTCCCGGCGGAGGACCAGAGGTTAGGATCGGGGACGGGGTTGTAGTGCTCGGTGACCGATTCCACTGCCGTCTTGAGCTTGACCTGGAGCCTGACGTGGAGCGGAGGTCGACCTTGAGGTTGAGCTTGAGCTTGAGCCATTGGAGAGGAGAAGAGAGAGGATTTGGGTTTGGGTTTGGGTTGTCGGAGGAGAGAGAGAGAGAGAGAGAGAGACGAGTTTGTTAGAGACGGTTGGAGGGAGGTGGGTTTTTGTAGTGATCGCCGATTCGAGAATGGCACTGGATTTCTTCGTATTTACGGATATACCACGCTCGTCTTCGAATGCGGCTTCGGGCGCGTTAGTTATTAGGGGATGGTGTTTTTACATGAAAACCCTGATGAATTGAATGTTTTGGGATACGGTTATAGTCTCTTCAATTCGTTCCGTATGTATGTATGACAAGGTTATGAATTAATGAATTATGACTTACAAATTGCATCTTTTAGGAGTTCCCTAAATTATAAGGAATTTTCTACAATTTTCCGTACGTCAATACAAACTGTGAGAATCTCCTCCTGCTTCATTCATTAACAGGAGAGTCCGAGAGTGGGAAGACATTTTCTTCAATAACATTTATTCTGGATTCTGAAGTTGAAAACAATTGATTTCTTAATTCATTGGTTAGTTACTTCATTAGAGATTATCAGTTTTAGTTAGATGTCCCATAGCGATATTACTACATTACGTTATTATTTTCTTTTGATACTTCTAAATTTTTTATGGTTTGAGGTTTAATATCGTCTTATCTATTAGTTTCATCAATCATTCCTAACAATGCCTCATTTAATAACTTATATATATATATATATATATATATATATATATATATATATATATATATATATATATATATATATATATATATATATATCTTTGTTTTGACAAATCAAAGTATTTTACAAGACGTGACGAGTGAGTTTTTCACATCCTTCTTCGATTACAACATTGACTTGTTTTTAGAGAAAACCTCTAATCTTAAATTTAAGCTAACTTTGGAGTCTAAATGGATTACACTGCAAATAACAAGAGGTGGTGTGGCAGGAATGATGCGAAAAAATTATGTTTGGGGGTCGAATTTTGTACAGGTATTCTAACATGTCAAAATTTCATTTGTAAATGTAATTATTAGTAAGAAAAAAATATCAAGAGGATTGAAATCCAGAAGGTTAAAATTGAATGGTCCGAATTCAAAAATATTAACCAGTGTTAGAATCCAAAATATCTTTACAAACAAGTCTAAACTCAAAAATCCAAAGGGATTGGAATCACATAAAGTTTTCAAAATATAAATAAAATACTCACTAATCAGTAATAAAAAAAATCCAAAAGTGCAAAAATCCAAGTGTGGTGGGGCCGATTGGCACCCTCCTAGTTTGTACATTCATTTGTCAATAATGATGCCACGTGGGAGTACGTCGAGTTCCCCAGTATCAATAATATTGATTTCAAATTAGAATGTGTAAATCATAGATTTTTACATCTAGTGTAACATTTTGTTGTTGATGCATAAGACTTTCATGATACAGAAATTTGAAGCCGGCAAGAGATATCAACGATTAAATGATTTAATTTTTTGGAACAAAAAGTTCAACAAAAACAAATTCCCATTTGAAGGGTACAAAGTACAAACCCATAACAATAAGAGTCCTTATACACGGCCGCGCGCGTCTAGGACGTCGTTGATATGGCATCTAGTCAGCTGTCAAGTCAGCTGCCCAGTCAGTCGTCGAGTCAGCTGCCCAGTCAGTCAAAAGTAAAGCGCGCGTTTTTTCGAAAAATGGAAAAACCTCTGTGGCTTTCGTGCGACGGTTCCCTCTCTGATGCATCGATAAGACCGGGAAGGGACACCAGACGCGCCTGTTCACATCCCGAGTTGCGAAAGAAAACCAAAAACGTTTCTGATCTTTCTCACATTCCCTCTCTCAACTTTTCTCCGACTCATCACCCCAGTTCTTTTTCGTAACCCTAGATATCCGTCGACGACATGGTTTCTCCACTTCAAGCTTCTCTTTCGGGGGTTGTGGTGCACCAGGTTTGTCATTTTAACCGTAACATTGAATTGTGATTCTATAAAAAGAAATGTTTTCATACGGTTGGTGTCTTCTTAGGCTTCTACACATTACTTCCAGCCCTCCAAATGTTCGTGGACCCAATAGAGAAGGTCTTTGGGAAGTTGAGGGATGCAGAGAAAGATGTCTTACGGGCTACCCCCTTCGGTCACTTCATCACCCTCTCCAACGTTCATGTTGATAATGACATTATCGACTGGTTCGTGGAACACTATGACCCCGAGGAGGTGGGGTTGAGGATCGACTCTGGAGTAGTACACTTCACAGCCGAAGACGTTGCCCTAATTTTGGGGCTCATATTACATGGGAAGACTGTAAGGATGCATCCGAAGGAAGTCGCAACCCGACAGGGGGAGATTCTGAACAACACCCAACTATCTGCCCAGATGATGGCTACGAGATATGTGGGTGATGAGGAGGAGGAGTACATCCGGCTACTCATTTGTTACATCTTCATCCATTTTTTGTTCTGCGATGGCACCCATCGAACCAAAATTTGGTTCCTCGACCACTTGGTCGACTTAACTAGGCTACACAAGTACGCGTGGGTCAAGGTTGTTCACGAGGCACTTGTGACGGGCCTGGAGAAGGCCAACCGGGATCAACACGCTAGGAGATCTACTGGTTATTCTATTTTAAGAAGGGGATACGTCGAGGGGTGTGTTGTTGTACTACAGATAATGGTTCTTCCCTTTTTAAGTTGTTGTTTGTTCCTTTTTAAGTTGATGTTTGTCCCTTTTAAGTTATACTTGTTCCTTTTTATGTTATATTTGTTCCTTT
This sequence comes from Triglochin maritima, assembly GCA_963682175.1. NCBI lineage: Eukaryota > Viridiplantae > Streptophyta > Magnoliopsida > Alismatales > Juncaginaceae > Triglochin > Triglochin maritima. Next base: position 21,380,674 of record OY821779.1, read on the forward strand.
TTAAGTTTCGTTTGTTCCTTTTTATGTTATACTTGTTCATTTTTAATTTATGCTTCTTCCTTTTTATGTTATATTTGTTCCTTTTTAAGTTTGTTTGTTCCTTTTTAAGTTACTGTTTGTCCCTTTTAAGTATCGTTTGTTCATTTTGATGTTATACTTGTTACTTTTTAAATTAGGTTTGTTCCTTTTATGTTATATTTGTTCCTTTTTAAGTTTCGTTTGTTCTTTTTTAAGTTATAGTTGTTTCTTTTTAAGTTTCGTTTGTTCTTTTTATGTTATACTTGTTCCTTTTTAAGTTACGTTTGTTCCTTTTAAAGTTGTTGTTTGTTCCTTTTTAATTTTTATTTGTTCCTTTTTATGTTATACTTGCTTCTTTTTAAGTTTCGTTTGTTCCTTTTTATGTTATAGTTGTTCCTTTTTAAGTTATGTTTCTTCCTTTTTATGTTATACTTGTTCCTTTTTAAGTTACGTTTGTTCCTTTTTAAGTTGTTGTTTGTTCCTTTTTAATTATCGTTTGTTCTTTTCTAATTATCGTTTGTTCCTTTTTATGTTATACTTGTACCTTTTTATGTTATACTTGTTCCTTTTTAATTAATTGTTTTTGAATTATTCGGTTTTTCCTTCTTAGGTATGGCTGTGTAAGAAGTTCAACCTGGCAGAGCCTAAAATGGGTGGCCATCCTAGGTGGAATCGTTGGTCGAGCATGTTTGGAAAACGGCTCATCCTGAAGAAATGGGAGGAAAAGGGCATCACTCTTTCAAAAATTTACGAGGGCGAATTCAATCAGACTCAGCCGACGACCCTTACGCAGAAAGAGAGGGAAATCATTGGTCTGGTTGAAAAAACTCAGCCAAACGTACAAACCATTAGTGATTGCGAGTCAACAAGCACCGAACCAAGGCTGCAATTGAGGGACTGCAGCATCCCTCGGGACCCACTGCGGCAAGAATTGGAGTTTGCAGGGTTGAAGACAAAATGACTTGAAGCAAAAGTTGCCCTGAATGAGGCAAATGAAGAGGTTAAGAGACTGAATGAGGAACTGAGGAAGTACCGGGAGGAAAATGAGAACCTAAGGGAAGAGATTGCATCTCTTCGAGGATATGGGATAGAAGGTGGACAAGAAGGGAGAGAGGAGGAAAGGAGGGATGAAGAGCAGGAAAGAGAGGAGGAGAATAGGAGGGAAAGAGAGAATGAGATTGAGAGGGAAAGAGAAAGAGAAAAAGAAGAGAGCAGGAGAGAGGAGGAGAAAAAGAGAGAGGAGAGGGAAAGAGAAGAGAAGAGGAAAGAGGAGGAAAAAGAGAAACAAAGGGAGAGAGAGAGAGAGAGAAAGAGGAGGAAAAAGAGAGGGAGAGAGAACAGAAGAGGCAAGAGGAGGAGAAAAGGAGAGAGGAGAGGGAAAGAGGAGAAGAGGAAAGAGGAGGAAAACGAGAAAGAGAGGGAGAGGGAAAGAGAAGAGAAGAGGATAGAGGGGAAGAAAAAGAGAGAGGAGAGGGAAAGAGAAGAGAAGAGGCAAGAGGAGGAAAAAGAGAAACAGAGGGAGAGAGAACAGAAGAGGATAGAAGAGGAAAAGAGGAGGGAGGAAGAGGAAAGAGAGAGGAAAGAAGACGAGAAGAGAGAAGAGGAAAGCCGATGATAAACGGAGGGAGGCCGAAGCTTAAAAGAATAGGTTGAGGGAAGAGGTAGAAAGAAAGAGGGTAGAGGAGGAAAATGAGAAAGAGAATGAGAGGGAGAAAGAAGTGAACAACTACAACTACAACTCACAATTAAAAGGGAACAACTTTACACTTAAGAATAAACTGTTGTCTTACAAAAGTGTACAAAATTCAAAGACCAAGCCTTGGTACATAATTAAGGAGCAAGTTGGTCGTAATACAACTTCATGTCCTAATCGTCAAAATCTGGATCCCCTGGTCTAGGTGCGACCTCATGCATAGGTGATTTGCCCTTCCTTCGATACTTGCTCTTTTCTGCTGTGAGGCCTTTTTTGGCTTCTTTGAAGAATTTTCTCGGCTAAGGAAACCTGACGTCTAGTAGGCGGTCTTCCTGGACGGGTTACTTTGTCTGGATTGCGCAAAGATGTACCGCCGGGCACAACTTCATCAACTATGGGAGGGGCATGGGGAATGTTAATACGTGACCTGAGCCACTCCATACACTTCACGGCCTTAAGATACCTTTCATGAGAAATGAATGCTTCCTGTGCAATCCAAAGAGCGCGACCCATTATGTCGGCGTGACGACTCAGCGCATCCTTCTCCAATACGACATCGTCTTGGTACGTCTTGGTACATCTTGTCTCCATAGCTCCGACGAATATCCTTCCGCTATCGATCTGTGATGTAAGACGGTGGGAGTAATGTATTAGGATCTAGCCGTGCAAATACGACCAGGAGGTGACAGCAAAGAATACCAACACTCTTAAACAGTTTACAATCGCATGTGAAGTTTAGACCTGTCCTCTGTACAAGGAAACGTTTCGATAATAGTTGGTGACTGACCCGTAGACGTTCAGTCACCTTGTAATGCAACGCGTCAGCTGATTGGAACTCCTCGGTTAGGTCGCAGTTCATCATCTTACCAATTTGTAACTGTACTTTTTTGAAAACCCCTACGGTATACAACTCGCTCATTTGACTCTCGAAGGGATATATTGAAACCATTTGGGGTTTCTTATGCAGGCAATCGAAATCCGATTGAGCTTCCTTCTTGTACTTGTGACGGATAGCAAGTTCGTATTGTTGAACGAACTGCTTAAGGGTGATTCTAGAAGATAAGTACTTGTCGAAGAAGGAGTTCATACTTTCGCTTCTTTGGGTAGAAGTCATTCCAGCGAAAAAATAATCACACAAGTAAGCAGGTACCCAAGACTCACGGATACCGTAAATTGTTTGGAGCCAACTATGGTCTTGAAGGTCAAAATCAACCAGGAAACCGTGCCAATTCCATTCAAATTCAGCTGGGTTTTTTGAGTCGTAGACAATCAAATTTAGAACAAATAATATGTGCTGACGATACTTCGTCGGCAACTTCACGGGAGCTTTGTTCATTATGTGCCAAATGCAAAATCGTTGTTTGACATTTGGGAAGACATTCCTTACAGCAGCAGTAATGGCCCCACATTAGTCAGTTATGATAGCTGGTGGAGGGACATCTGCAACAGCACCGATATTACACAAAAAAAGAAAAATCACTATAAAGGAGACGAGGTAACATAAAAAGGAAAAAGAAACTTAAAAAGGATGGAAAGTACTTAAAAATCGCTATAAAGGAGACGGGGTAACTTAAAAAGGAAAAAGAAACTTAAAAAGGAAAAATCGTAACATAAAAAGGATGAAATCAAACTTAAAAAGGAAAACTACACTTAAAAAGAGTCAAAAGGTAACTTAAAAACAGTAACTCAAAAGGTTTTAGAAGAAGTTAAAAAGGAAGAAACAAAACTTAAAAAGGAATAGACATCACTTAAAAAGAAACAGACATTACTTAAAAAGGAAAAACAGTAACTCAAAAGGTTTTAGAAGAAGTTAAAAAGGAAGAAACAAAACTTAAAGAGGAACAGACATCACTTAAAAAGGAATAGACATCACTTAAAAAGGAAAAACAGTAACTCAAAAGGTTTTAGAAGAAGTTAAAAAGGAACATACATCACTTAAAAATGAGAAACAGTAACTCAAAAGGTTCTAGAAGAAGTTAAAAAGGAAGAAACAAAACTTAAAGAGGAATAAACATCACTTAAAAAGAAACAGACATCACTTAAAAAGGAAAAACAGTAACTCAAAAGGTTTTAGAAGAAGTTAAAAAGGAACAGATATCACTTAAAAAGGAACAGACATCACTTAAAAATAAAAAACAGTAACTCAAAAGGTTTTAGAAGAAGTTAAAAAAGAACATATATCACTTAAAAAGGAACAGACATCACTTAAAAAGGAAAAACATTAACTCAAAAGGTTTTAGAAGAAGTTAAAAAGGAACATACAAAACTTAAAAAGGGACAAACATCACTAAAACAGGAACAGACAACACTTAAAAAAGAAAAAACAGTAACTCAAAAGGTTTTAGAATAAGTTAAAAAGGAAAAAACATCACTTAAAAGGAGAAAAAAGTAACTCAAATTTCATAAAGGACAACCCAATAAATACGAGTACGAACTCTACAAACGTACCTCCCATACACGAAAGTCACGTCTAAAAGAGTCATATGTAGTTTTCAGTGGTCTCGGAAGACAGCAAAGTGCAACCGTGCAACACAGACTCAAAATCGTGATTAACTCCCACAAATAGTGCAAAGGGCATGTTGTATTTGTTTGTGAGGTACGTAGTGTCGAAACATATAGCATCCCCAAAGTATGAATAGGCATCCCTGGAACGGCAGTCGGCCCAGAAAACGTTCATTAGTCTTCCCTCGTCATCCATATTCATGACATAGAAAAACATTGCATCAATCTTCTGCATCTTAATGAAATAGTTCTGAAGAGTTTGTGCATCGTCGGGTCCCATTTTCAAATTCCTTACTTCGGTTATAACGTTCCTGCGCACAAAAAATATTAAGGCAACAGATTTCTAGAAACAAAATAACGTACTGAAAATTTCAAACATTAGGTCTCTATCGTTAAAAGTAAGTTTGTCATGACCCTCAGGCTCAACAACAAACGATTGCATGGTCTTAGCAGCAGAGATCCCAGAAGCATCATTGCACGCTATTTGTGTTATGACGGCCTCAGGTACAAATCATTTCTGTCTTAGCAAACGCATCTAGTGCTCCTAAAACATTTCAAGGTTATGATTGAAATCGACAGTTAATCTGGTAACCCCTTGCTGGGTTTCCAGAAACCCTGATGCGAGTCGTGCACTGAACTCTACTCGATAAACGTGGCTTCATTATGCCTTGAACTTGGTCTGTTGGTGCCTTACCCTCCTTGGAACAAGTAAAAGTAGCTCGGATAACAACACCACTGTCGTAATGAGTATGTCGTAACTTAACCCCAAAACCACAAGTATCAGCATAGTCGTTGTAAAAGACTCTTGCTCCTTCGAAAGAGAGAAAAATCATCTTCTCCTTAGGAACGTTTAACGACATATCTGACCAAGTAGAAATCTTTACAATTTCCATTTGAGCAAAGATTTCTCTCATAACGAAGAGAAATGAACGAAAAAGAAAAGGAAAAAGTAAAGGTGGTCATTCCGTGCATGTTCGTCAAAAACAGGTATGAAACAGATGGAAGCGCCAAAAGGAATGATAGATTTGAAGCACGTCTGATTTGAGATGCATTAAATGCGACTGTCCCCTCTGCTTAAAAAAATTAAACTTTGACTGAACTGGATTTGTCCAACTAAACAGCGTCTCCCGACCGCATCACGGAAAGCGACCATTAAACATTTTCCTAACAATAGCACCAAGAATCCTTTGGACGTTGTTCAGGTTCAAAGATCTATAACAAAAGGTCTTTAAATTATGCGGCTAACTAAATCATTCAAGGCCTTGTCAGAGTTAAACAAAAAATGACACATTCACTGTAACCAAACCACCACAATTTGTGACTTCGTCGTATCAGCTATAGTGCTGTTACTTAGAAGCAAGAATCTAAGTAAATTCCAATAACCAAATTCCAACCTAAGAAGGAGAAATATCTTTAAATTAATAAAGCTTAACTTGTCTGGACCTAATGGAACAACAATTAATTCCCAATCTTTCCTGGGCATCTGCTTTAGAAGCATCATTGGGCTAATTACAGGATGATGATTACACCATATACAACGTCTAATCGGTTAGTAGAATCTAGTGTAGACGAACCACACCGGTGACAAAATGGTGATGCAACATTTCTATTCCTTATTGTTCCTCCACTTCTTGTGTCCTCCAAGGATGCGAGAAATCTGAAGACCTCTGCTGAATGCCTGGTTAAAAAGCATTCGACTTTGAAATTCGGAGACAAATGGAAACCATGCAAGGAAGGCAATGGGCGTAAACAAAAGCAAGCCCATGATAACTTCATAGCCACGGGCAAGTGCACGAACTGAGCTCCAAATACGATATCCTTCAATCAGGGGTTTACAAGCTTGTGCTATCTGGTGCAGTGTTGTAAGACTACAGTTAAAAAGGGAAATCAAGAAACACTATAAACAACATTTAGGGTTCGATATGCAACTTACCAGAAGAATCCCCCATCCAGTCGGCATGAAAGCCATGATGCATACTATGATGTCTCGAATAGTTAGATGCGGGATGGCTATTAGAGTGACCAAAATTCCCAGAAATGAAACAAAAATGAGGCCTTTAATGAGCCTAAAGACTAACTGCAAATCTGCACTGAATCTCTTTCGCCCAACCGATATGCCCTGGAATGTGGCAATTTTGGCATGTAAGATGCAAAAAAAAACTCTATAAATAAAAAACAGCATTTTGTACATCGTAAGAGCACAATATCAGAAAAATAAAAAATAAAAGATTGTCTTGTGAATGAGGGAAACTCTTACTTACAAAACATTTAGGGCAATGAAGTTAATAAAAATAGATCGTCAATATAACAGTGTTAACAATCAAAAAGCCAACTCAACCAAAAAGGGTCAACTAAAGAAACCATGTACGACATGGAAATGATACCAAAGGTTCATGGATTTAACTGTTCTAAAACCCCATGTGCATATTGAAATGACTAAAAATAAAGTGCTTCATCGTAGGGACTCACCTCACAAATACAACTTTTAAGACAATCTCATAGGTTTATCAGACTTCTTATATGTTTTGCGTAAGACAGGGATTTTGGTAATCAATACCTCACCAATTTGTGTGTACAAAATCAACCAAAGACACCGTTAAAAATAAAAGCAACAAATAAAAACTAACAATATGCATCATTTCACAACCCAACGCCAACTCCAACAAAACTACCATGAGAGGGGGAGGCTGCTATTATAGGACATTACTTCATATTGTAAGAATCTCACAAATGCCCTTGCCTTCATTCAATATAAAGTCCTCATATAGTTTCAGTGAACAAATATTAAGACAACAAATCCTAATCCAAACAATTGGCATTCACGGGGTTTGACAAATAGATGGTAAAACTTGCTTTTTAGTAGTGATTCAATGTAAACTAAGTACGGCTAAATATCTCCAGATAAAGAATATTAATGTCTTGCGAAACAGTTGGAATGACCAAAAATAGAGGCAAGTTCAAAAAAGATCCATCATTACGTCACAATCATTTTGGCCCTCCCCAAACCAATCTAGAACTTCAGTGAGATTTCCAGCTAGCAACATTGTTTATGAGATAAGAAAGGAAAATACAAAAATCAGCACAACAAACAATTGTCTGTATGGGCAATTAAAATATATGTTCTATTTATTAGTTCTGTTTGCAGGTTTATAGTGCATTTTTTTGCATTCTCTATGTAAAGAGAATGCATGTAAAAAATTGGCACTCCCAATAATACTACCACATTCATTCACACGTGTTTTGCATAGACAATGTTATCCAACCAAATTTGTCAGTCTGTCAGATATATACTTCTGATGAGTATCCAGGAGTTCAGAAAGAGTCAGTGTGCCATTGTCTCCAGCAACATACGGAAAAAACACAAAGAGTGCACATACAAAACCACATAAGAAATCAAGACAAAATCCATGTGAGCATGCAGGATTGTAGTAATCCCAGAAATGATGAAAGAGTGAAAGGATAAAGACCGTGTGCATATGATGACACGTGATGAGGTTGATAAGACTTGATAGTGGTTCAGTAAAACAAATCCATATATCATTTAGGGACTCTCTTGTGACCCCTCATATGGCTATCATTTAAAACAATTTTCCTGAGCACAAGTCATTATTTATTACTTCTTACAAATATTGTCCTCAACTAGTCATATTTGCAGTAGGCTGCTCCAATTTTAGGAATCAATTAAGTGTAAATAGGAAAATCATGTTATGAGGTAGAATTTTAACTGTCAGGTTTCAAGTAAAATGCTCACCTATATATTAACTTGCCCATATTAAAAGTTCAGAACCGAAAATAGTCTAAAGAAGCACTGTTCAATCTTATGGGGTCAACTAGGATCCCTGAATCCAGATACTTTTCTTCATTCAAGATTATATGAGATCGATCTCACTTACATAATAACTGCAAGTCTGCAACACCATATAAACTACACGAAGAGGATAACAGCAGTATGAAATAGAAGATTAAAAAATAATTTGTGGTCCTAAAAGCAGAAGCAAGAGGTTACTCTTAACATATAGTGAATCAAATCAACCATATCAATATGCAACACAACATTGAAAAAACATCATGTTCCCTGACAATGTATAAAGGTGCCTTGTCTTGATAAAGGTACCTCGTAGTCTTACCTTGATCACGAGGAGTATCGCGAAAATCACAAGCCAGGAAACACCATATACCTGTTGAAAATAATGATCAGGTACACATGATAAAGAACGAAACTTAGACCGACGAGAAAAGAAGAAATAATCTCAAGGAGAAAAAGACAAGAAATTTGGAATCTGATACGAAGAGTCGTAGTAACATTTCCTAATTTCATAAAAAGAGCTTGTGAAGATAAAAATGCATACCAGAATACTTTTGGTCCTCTTTGTAATATTCAAGTGATAAACAAGTCCATATTGGTAAATAAAGAATCGAAGAGACAATAGTATCTCGATCACCACACCACGCTTTCCTGAATAACGAAGATGTTCATGCTCCTTTTCCCACCAGGACTCCCAACTTTTCTCAGAAGGCACACCAATCCCACCACGGTTGCTTATCCACTTTTTCCAATCAGTCCAATCATCAACAATTTTTTGCCACTCAAATCCAGAAGGATTAAACAAGAATGGTGCAAAAAGCCACGTTACAACCATAAACCACATAGAGAGAGTAATGAAGATATAGGCTATTGAACTACGGTATGAGTCAGTGAAAATTTGGTAGACAACAAGCAGAATCATTAGTTCCAAACCCTTAATGAAATGACTGCGAGAGTAGAGTCTGTAATTTTCAGCAAATTTGGCATGGAAAACAACAAATCCTTGACCTGTTGCTCTGTACTCTGCACCTCCATGAAGCAATGTTCTTCCATAATAGTGTGTCTTGGTCCCAAGTGAAAATGTGAAAAATACAGACGCCAACTGCAACTGCATCAGTATGAATTCGCTGAAAGCTGTACGGAATCCCCGCTCCAGACCGATTTCCATCATCATAGGAAGTGCCATTAGAAATCCAAGTTGAACAAATGACTGAGAAGCAAGAGCAACTTGAAGTGGCTCGTTATGCGCAAACCTTTTCCCAGTAGCAAGTCCCCCATCAAGTCCACTAAGAACAAGATAAAGCCGTCCGTACAGAAACACATACACAATTAGAATAGTTATCTGAAAATGAGGAAACAGAGACATATTACAACAATCAATTTATTATAAAAAAAGAATGGAAGTATAGTTTCGTTTGAATATTAAACTATACCAAGGTGCTGAAATAGAATCCAACAGTAGTAAAATAACAGGACATCATCCGAAAGAAATCAAAACGGTGTCCAAGCCTGTAAATGTCACGACTCAAAGTCTGCTCCCCATTGCCGTTAGCTATTTTAGCTTCAAATAGTGAAATCTGGTTCAGACCCACATCCCTCCCTTTTCCAACTTGCATATACTCATGATGAGTCACATTACCTTCACGAAGAGTGGAATTGAAACCTGCAGATTGCAGCGCAACACAATGCAACTAACATGAACACTCTTTCTGAGCATTGCTTAAACAAAACAAGAAGGGTATCAAACTAGAAATAACACCTGCAAAAATATCTTCACTTAAGTTGATGATCTTCGAAGCTTTACTGATACCCCCTCTTGAAAGATGGAATAATCGATCAAAAACATCTGGATGACCATAGTGGAAACGCACCCTGCAATAAAAAATTGCGCATTTCTGTTAGATTGAAATGCACATGGCTTCACAATAAAGAATAGTGAGAATACAAGTTACAATAACAGTTCTAGGTCAAGAAACTTACTTCAAAGGATTAGCCAGCAGACGCTGCCCAATTGTTACAAAACTTGTTTCCTGGTTTGACATGAACCATGCTAAAGAAGAGACACTGTAAAAGTATCGACTAGGAATAAGTCTTAACAACTGAAAATTTATATTTCCACATGAATTTGCATAAGCACATATCATCATACTCATACTTTTCACTTAGTAAATAGCAAAGCTTACCTGCCAGTGAATATATGCTCCCTAACTCCTAGAATTGATGGATGTCTCACACCATCATGTTTCTTCAAAAATTCCTGAAGCAGATTTCTTATTTTAAAAGCCTCCTCCATGTAATTATCCTGCATCAAATAAAGAAACAAGGACAATAGGTCAGGTCAAGTCAAGTATATGAAACTAAGGAATAAGTAGGATGTATCAGATAGATTACCTGATTCATATCAATTGCTTGCAGACCTTCACCACGAGTAAATATTATGGCATGATTTTGATTTTCAGGTTTTCCTTCACCTAATATTGCAGGACCTGGAAGCTTTATCTTATAAATGACCTACAGCAAAACAAGGTAGTCAAGCAACCATCAAAGGAGTTGAAAGATGAAATTATTCATTTACATAAATAGAATGAAAATATGAGTATATAATGCAAAAAACCTCAATCTGTATATTGAATTATTCATTCTGCATCCTTTAATACATTATTAATTTCTTCAAATAATAATTAAAAAAAATGTAGGTCATATAAAACCCTATTTATATTTCTACAAACACTTATCCTTATTCCTGGCCTTTCACATGAAGACTGCAAAGCGCAAAAACATTACTTGTGATAAGACGAGTCCAACTATTGTAAAATGTCAAACAACCCTTCTTTAGTCTAAGAAGCACATATACTACTAGAACCCTTGAACCACGTCACATATCAATGCTCAAATGATACTTACGCATAGATATCCAATGCTTGGAATTTTCCATATATTTAAATCCAGACATTTATGAATATTTTTTGGATACCTAAAGGTACTTACAAAAGAAAATCTAAAAATATATCATGAGAAGCATATAATAGTATATTTAATAGAATAAGCATCTATGGAGGGTTATGGATTGAGGTGTGCATTGAAAATCTGCCGCATCATAGTAACACCATATATTCCTTTGTTTTAAATTCTCCGTAAAATTTCTACGTATATTTGGTATTTATTATTTTAATTTTCGCATCAATAATATAGGACTTATTTAAATTAAGATTTAACATCAACATTTCCTTGTTGTACAGTATACTACTTTTGTGAAACATGCTATATCAATGAATCTATATTGTATCATACCTATATCTTGTACTTGTATTCATGTTATCTATAGGAGGGCTCCATTGCCCTTAAAAAATTCGACTCATCAAGTTATCAATCAACGGATGAGATTTATTTTTAATTTAGAAAGCTCATTCTCTCCCATTGAACAAACAAAAGGAATTTTTCATCGGAAACCTAAATCTCCATTTGGACTCCGTCGTGCCGATAACAACTTCTCTTCACCTCACCGTCTCTCTCAAAATACCTCTTCTTCGTCCAAAAGGCAATCTGCACCGTACACTCCATGTACGGGTGTTTCTCCTTCAAATTTCGAACTTTGGATTTCCAATCCTTCGGTTTAGGGTTTGGAATGGGGCTTTTTCACGATGTTTTATGACCCTGATTTAGATAGAAAAGAGTGGCTCCGCAAGTCGGTGATCGTCAAAGTTGGGAAGAGACCCCATTCTACAAGAATGTCAAGGAGTCTTGTATCAAAATTTCATGTGTGGTTGTTTGATTTTTCAAGGGAATTCGTTGTTGTGTTTGGATGATTTAAATTTGTATACATCTTCTAATTAATGATTTATATTGGTATGTCATTTTATTTGTTCTTGCAATTGATCGATGAATTAAATCATGGTTATGAAAACAGGACCGGTCGGTCGAACCGATTCAACCGCGAACCGGTGGCCAGTCCGATCCAGTAACCCCCCCGAAACCGCGTTTGTGATTGAACCAGCTTGAACCGGCGGTTCGACCGTCCGGTTCAAGCCCGGTTCAAGCTGGTTGATGGGGAAAAAAGAAAAAGAAAAAAATAACTATTGTTGATCCTCTGGAACATGGAGAACATTTGGTCGTGGTAGATGTGATCATGGTGGGATCCTTGTCGTCCTTCTCGAAGGGAACGGCATAGCTGTTGGTGACGTCGTCGGTGCCCTTGAAGGATGTAACGAGGACCCCAACCACATGCTTCCGTGTGTCACATGCCACCCTGTTGTAGTTGTCCACGATGCTCAACAGCACCAGCGGGTGCACGATCACCTTCTCCACTGGCCGCGACGAGATTTGTTGCCTCTTCACCACATCCATCTTTTAATTTTAGGTTTAGCCCTTCATTCTTCTGCCTATCCTATTTATTCTTTACGGATTGGGGACCGGGTTGGGTTGGGTTGGGGACCGGGTTGATTTGGGTTGGGGGAACGAAAACCAAACCCGACCAGGTTTATTTATTCTTATTTCACAATCTCATTACTGGACTGGACTGCTTAACTGGACTGGGCTCCATTATATTTAATTTATGTCTATATTATTCTGGAAATTTATATATATATATATTATATTTAATTATTTATGACGTCACCAGTTCAACCGCGGTTGAACCTCTGAACCTTTGATCATTTGAGAATTTCGGTTCGACGTCCGGTTCGGTTCTGAGAACCATGAATTAAATAATAGACAATCATGTATTTGGCCTCCTTCATCTAGAATATTTGATCCACATGGAAAGATGTGGTATTTATGTTTCATTTTCTGTCAATCAATTACATTCACAATTGTTCGCATGCCGACATAAATTCAAATGGAACCATTACCAACTACTTGTTCCCAATATGCCTAGAAAAAAATTCAACGAACTAGACAATAGGCTTTCTCGATGACCAAAAGGAAATGGACGGCGACAGTGGGAGGCGAAAGGCAAACAATGGTGAGAGGAGGGGAATGAAAGTGGGAGACGAAAGGCAAACGATGGTGGGAGGAGGGGAATGAAAGTGGGACGTGAAAGGTAGACGAAGTTAGTAAGGGAAGGGCCACTGGGCCAGTGGCAACAGTAGCAGCAACGACCGACGAGGCGAAGACAGGTGAAAAGGTCACTTGTAGTCAAGACTTCGGTGATATTGGCAAATGTGTAAGTCTTGAGTTAGTGGAGAAAGGAAATGAATCTCATCCATTGATATTAACTTGAGTGGTTTGGATTGTGTGTAAGATGTGTCAAAAATTTTAAGGGCAATGGATCCCTCCTATACACACACACACACACACACGTAGTAACTGAGGATACCAACCTGGTCCAGATTCTGTACTGCTTCAGTTGGATCTTCTGGTTTGGACAGTGCCACCTTAACTAGAGCAGAATAATAGACTTTATCATTGGTCCTCTTTGATTTAACCTTAGAAGGTTCTTCAACTTCGTCAATGTAGGCTACACGTAGAGAGGGGTACCTGTTGCAAAATAATCATTCTAACAGTCAATTGAGCTAAGAAAATTGTTGTAATTAACTCTAAAAATCCTAAAATGTAGACATCAGTAACGTAGAGTCGTATACACTAGTCAGGTATAGGGCAAGATAAAAACAAAACCCTAGCAGCTTATCTTTGCAGAGCTTTTCTTATGTTCAAGAAATATCAGCATATATGTACGAACATTATAGTTACTGTACCTTTTCTAAGTTTTTTTGGTGGACTCCTTGGATTAATCTCCAACATTGGTTCAATTTGAAAAATATGTTAGGCGTATAACACAAAAAATGCTTGCATATAGTCCACTCAACAGATGATATTTAAGCATTCCATAGGTAGACGAAGTTAGTTACACTTAGTCATTTAACAAAAAAATGAAAATCAAACGATCAATGTATACGTACGTCGTCATAAGCCTTAAAATATCTTGAGCACGAGCATCACCAGATCGCTTGTGAATTCCATACTGTTGACAGGAAACAACATAAGTGAATTTCATATCAGCTATAGCTTGACACTGAGCCCACAAAGACCTTCCGCTTTTGGAATGCTCCTCCGAAGATAACTCAGCAGCCTTGTATCCATCCAAAAGGTCTAAAAGAAAATATAATGAAAAAGTCAAGCCTCAAAGAAATGCAAGTGAAATGAAAAACAAATGCCCAGGTAGGTATGATTCCAAATATACCATCATCTTCGGCCATATCAAGGAACGCTTGAAGTTCCAATGCCTTCCGGTAGTACATCATACCTCTGACTGTAAAAAAAAAGTCAACAGTCAAACAATGATGATCACACTACTCAAAATTAAAATGATTTATAATCGTTTTAAATGAGATGAAAAGGCTGAAAATAGACAAGTTACCTGTTCGTGTCAAGGTTTGACCTCTGTAAGATGCCCAAAGACGGAGAGATTCTTCTAATTCTACCTTTTGGCGAAGTTCATTTTCATTCTCACATCCAGATCGCTCTAGAACATCTAACTTTTGGCGAAGATCTTCATTTTCACATCCGACTCGCTCCAGAAAATTTGTCCACTCATCTGCAATAGTGACGACCATATCAGAAAACCCAACACAAGCACTGTTTGCAGACCAATATCAATAAGGTAATGTAACCTGGGTATATTTTCTGTAAGTAGAAAAGTATAGAAACACCATCCTCATTTTGATCTTCAAGTTCTTTCGAGGAGAATAAAACATCCTCCTGATAGTAAGGTGTCAAAACACTGCATAATAGGCAACACTTTTAAGTCATTAAACCAACATAGTCAAGTACTTCATCAGAACACTGCTACCAGCAGGCATTTAATTGTACCTGGAATTCCAGAATTCTCACAAGCTTACGCCAAAGAAGTTCAGACCTAAATTGCTATTGAATAAACACTTATTTTACAAAAAGGGCACACCATGTGCATTCCTTACACGTATCTCCTTCAAATTCAATTAAGCTACATTAAGTATAATAAGGCTTAAATCAATTGTAAGGTTCAAATTTTTTTGACTCAATTTAAAACCTTATACAGTAAGAGGTTCAGAACATGGATAAGGGCATAGAAATTACAATCTTCTGATAGAGTTTATCCAATGCTTACTCATAGAAAAGGGATATGCACAGAAGTACAAAACCAACCATTTTCTTTTGACATAAAATAACTGATCAATTTATTCAATCACATAACTTTCCTGGATAAACAATGAAGCATTAAGTGACGCCTTCGTGCTTTGGTGTAACCCTGCTGAATATTATAAAATACTATTCTCATAGTAAATAGAAATACTTAAGCATACCCTTTCATTTTCTGTCCTTGATAAAAAGTACACAAAAAATCACAGGGGGGGCAACTGCAGGCTCTCTCTTCATATAAGAAATTAAAGGAGCGTCTTGCTCATAGGCCTTCAGTTGAAAATAAAGTCAAATTTTGTAAGTTGTCAATAACATGGCAATGCCTTCACAAGGGCACAAGCAAACAACCAATTCCCTACGCACATGGTGTGGTAAAGGTATCTTATCCATTTGCCCTCATGTGAAAGTAGGAAATGACTTTGGGAACCCAATAAAATCACATAACAGGGAAAGCAAGGAGACCAAAAACGTGGTTAAATTTGACTATTCATCTTTTCATGAAGGGCCCTCGTCCTTTCCATGCAGGGCCAGCAGAGGAAACTAGAAACCTAGGATCTCAGGTGTGTAAGAAAGGGCTGTATACTCTTCCACAAAGATGACAATTGAGTTGACTAAGCATTTCTCAACTATTAGAATAAATTAAAATATAAATTTATTTTAAGATATAAGAGAGGAATTCGTTTGATGGAGAAGGACCAATATTTGCAACCACCAGCTACAACACTATATCCAATAGAAGACTTAAAGACCAGATGTTCATGGGCAATTAAAAGACTACTTGCTAGAGCAAATTTCAACTAAGACATACTAAATGTGAACTGGGCATAAACACATCTATGTTGAAAATATGTGGCAAATTGGGAGAAAGTTCTCATCTAGCACAATGTTTTCAATTTTTCATCTGTAATTGCCCCAATCCAGCACCTAACGACAGTAAACAAATAAAGAACAGCTCAAAGAACTACATGAGATTTCCAGGGAACCTTACGAGAATGAAAGCATATTGCGGACTTTGGGAGGATCTGGCATATCCATAAATAACGAATTTGTAAAGAATGCAATACGTCTTCGAGCTTCTAGATTCACAGGAACATCCATTGCAGATTCTTTTTCAGTTAGTAGAAGATAAAGCCTTTTAATCTGGAAAAAAGACAAGTTATTTGGTGAGAAAATAATTACAGCTTGAAATTACATTATTGCGGAAATTTAAGAAAAAGGAATTTTTACCTTTTCACTCCAGGGAGCAGACTGTGGTACTGGGAACTGTATTGCTCCAGCCGATGCAAATAAGTGATACTGTTGATCCAAAGGAATCATCCCTTCATGCCTCCTCCGTTGTGAGCCTTCATGGGTAGAATCTAACAGCCTGTGATCAGATGACAACAACAGCACCACATAAGCATTTGTTGATGATGGGAGAAAGGGAAAGAATCTTAGTTACGCACTCTTCATCCAGGAAATGAACAATCATAGTATTTTTCAGGAGATTGAGAATTACGGTGATGTAAAAGCATTAACTAATGGTGAGGAGAAATAACAAAGAAACTAATGAACTCTTACCCAGGAAAATGTTCCTCCTTGGACAATATATCTCGTGTTGCGACCTCAAGCATGTCTTGAAATAGAATAACTACTTCATCCTTGTCTTTCTGATTGTTTTCCATCTAAAATATCAACAAGTAGGATTTTTAGAAATTGAAAATGATTCCCTATATTCAAATATCAGCAACTGCACTTCCAATGATTACCAAATATTTTATCAGCTTCACAAAGTGATCATAAAGACTTGGAAGAGCACTCATATTAAAGTCGCCTATGAGTGTGTCATCCTTTATGTGTTTGTCAACTTCAGTAAATATTGCCTTGATGACCCTATCCAGATCAAATAAAAAATGCAAAAAAAAAAAAGAATTATGACGGATTGAGCTTGCAAATTACATTTTATTGAGCAAAAATTTCAATATATGAGCAAAAATATTTAAAAATAAGTGATGATAAGAATGGTTCAGAAGATGAAATCAAACTCACTCTTTTTCACGGCTTCCAGTTATCAAGTGCTTCATAATGATTTTTAGAGAGGCATAGCACTCGCGGACAGCACTAAGCAAATAGGTATCGGCAAGGAATCTCTTTCTCAACTCGCGATCCTTACCATTGCTATCTTTTGCCATATCTAGTGCTATAGGTATCTGCAATTCCGTGAAATAGAAGATTAGTTGGAAAACCGTGAACCGACGTACTCGTCTGGAACTTAAAAAGATGCAAACCTTGCTAGCAAGAAGGAATGGAGGCCATTGAATGAGATCCAACTCCCTATCAGCCCAATAAGGAACTATCAGTAGATCCATTTCCCTGAAAAACGAGATATTGTCTTAAAAAATTATACTTAAGCATTAATCAAATTATGCAACATAGGGGTGAGCATTCGGTCCGGACCGGACCGGACCGAATTTCTGTCCGGGGTCCGGACCGAATTCCTAAGGACCGAAGGGTCCGGTCCGGTCAAAAACCGATTTTTTTAAATAAAAAAAAGACCGGTCCGGACCGGACCGGACTGAAATTTTAAAATTCTCCGGACCGAAACCCGGACCGGACCGAAACAAAACTTTCCGGACCGAACCCGGACCGACCAGTCCGGTCCGGTCCGGTCCAAAAAC
The DNA here is from genome assembly GCA_963682175.1 of Triglochin maritima. Lineage (NCBI taxonomy): Eukaryota > Viridiplantae > Streptophyta > Magnoliopsida > Alismatales > Juncaginaceae > Triglochin > Triglochin maritima. The sequence continues at coordinate 21,398,465 of OY821779.1, forward strand.
CCGGACCGGTCCGGGTTTTGCTCAGCCCTAATGCAACATATTGGCTTGGGATGGGGAAAGGTCTCTGTTAGTTACTTGTAACTTATGAGGTCTTCATCCCGAAAGCTACTAATTACTTTATTCCACAACTGAGAAAACTTTGCAGCTTCTTTTTCCTTAGTTGTAGGTGGAATCTGGAGAGAGAAAAAGGTGCAAAAAATTATAGAGTTTGAACAATGTGGGTTATCAAATCCCACAAGATTTAACCAAACAGTAATTCTTAACTTAAGAGACAACAGCAGCATAAGCTAGTGCATCCAAAGTTTTCCTAAGCAAAGCTGGCTTACTAGTATGGTTGCAGAGAAAGAAGATCAAATAAATATTATAGTAAATAACCTTTAGCTTTAAGAACCAGTACATTTTCAACATTGCTTGCATTTTTCACTTGGACTGAAGGACTAAAAGTGATTTTCTCAAAAGAAGAAGCATAATTGTGTTAAGGATTATAGGGTTCATTGTTGTTGTTTAATAAGCATAAGTTGTATTTATGCAAAGCACTAAGATTAATCAACACTGAAGCATTTTGGACTGGTCAAAGTCTGAACGTGTGAAGTGTCTAGTGCCCTTAATTTTGCTATTCATGCTAATCGATTTGAAGAGAATGAAAAGGTTGGAGATTACACCTCAGCGAATCTACGGGATAGTGAGGCTTTCAGCCCTTTCTTTCTAGCCGGTTCAGATTTGTCAGCTGGAACCAACCGAGCATTGAAAACTCCAGGCATAGAATCAAATCGAGATCGTAGCATTCCCAAAGTTCGAATCTGTACAGTCATGTATATTATTCACAAATCAAAACATCCAGAAGTAGTTGCTGGCTATCAATATGATCAAGATGTTTAAAAGTTGATGACAAAGGTACACATACATTATTTTTGAGAAATAAAACCTTCATAGTGGACAGATAATCAAGATGCAGTTCTTGTTCTTCCCACAAAGAATCCTCTCATATAGTCAAGTTTGAGTCATGAAGGAATTCCACAATCATGACTTGGAAAAGAGCATAGCCAGTTTATCTTAATTAATATTCTATTATTAATTTGTTACCGTACATAGTTTTCACTTTTCAATTCATTATCATTACTAGATAAATACCACTCCATGCTTTTTTTCATTCATTGATTCCTATAATTTTACGAAAAGGGCTGGCTCCATTACTTTCACGCGGACAATTAGTGAAAATTACTACTTAATGTTCCCCTGCAAATGAATGCTTATACTGTTTTACAGACTGTGTACAAGCAGAGATTTTTTTTTCTTTTTTGATCATTAATAGAGTGGGAAAAGGGATACAAGGGAAGGAAAAAAATACACCTACAAGCAAAGATTATATGTGGGTTTACAATGAGTCTCAGTAGCTTGATTGGTTCAGTGCCTAACTTCCCTACTAACAGGAAACACAATAACTGTTAGAACCCAAACCGTGATTAGAGGGTTAAACCCGGATTAGGTGGGGTTGATGTGAGAGGGTATGGGAGGTAAGGGAGGTATGGGCTAGGAGTGTAGGGGATGGTGGGGAGTGTTGCCTTGGGTTGGGTTTTGTTTTAAAAGCAAAAACCTTCTCTCCTCCATTCTTCTTCTCCAACTCTTCTTCCTCACTCACCTTGGTTCTCACTCTTCCTCTTTTCGGCTGCACCAGAGGAGGCGTCACCGGCAACGGAGGAAGGTGCGCGTGCGGGAGAGGCGCGGCGCGTGATCGAGGTCTACCGGAGGCGAGGCGTAGGAGCTCCGGCACTGTCGACTTCACGCGGGTGAAAGGTATGCCGCTCATTAGTGTGATTTTGTTGCTCACCCTTGTGGAAGGGTGTTGTTGGTCGGTCGGGGGAGGTCGAGGACCTCTCCGGCGACGCGTTTCTTCGTAAATCCTCGGCTGGCGCGAGGTTGAAGACGACCAACGGTCGACCGGATCCTTCGGGCGGTCGACCGTTTTAGCACTGTTTGCCCGACTTTAACCTTCACCGGTCGAACGATGCCTTGGGGCGGTCGACCGGTAGTGCATTATTGCTGGTGAGTTGGGATTTTCTACCTGTTATCGGTCGACCGGTCCTTGTTGTGTTCGACCGGAACTTAAGTGTACCTGTTATTATTGTTTGAATTGTTCGACCGATTTATATTGCGTTCGACCGATTGCATGTTTGTTCGACCGGTAGTATGTTTACGTTCGACCGTTTGATGACGTAGAATACTAGGTTGACCCTGTCTGTTTTCGGTCGACCGAGACCCCTGAGTCGGTCGACCGATAGAGTGGAATTTAATGTTGACCAGACTCCGGATTTTGACCTCGTTCGGTCGACCGGTTTTAGACCCTTGTTCGACCGTTGGGGGTTCTGTGTTGAGCGCAGCGGTAGACCGTTTTAGGAGTACGGTCGACCGATTCCTTCCTGGAACCGGTCGACCGAATCACCTCTTCCGGTCGACCGTTTGGGCCCAGGACAGAATTCCTGGTTCCCTTGTTGAACGCCAACTTTGTCCACGGAAACCCGTGTCCTCGCCTTGTGCGTGAGCCGGGAGGTGACGGTGGGCGCGTGACGCGTGCCTGCCCAGGGACCGCCGTTGGGAAGAGTGTGGGTGTTCGGGACGCGTCACCTCCATGTATGGACCGTGACTTTTGAGATGATTGTTGGCACTTTGTAGTATAGCAGGCCTGAGGGATCGCGGATCCCAGTGTTGATGTTGTGCGGGCACGCAACTGGCGTTGGGTGAGGTGACTACCGGCCCTTGGGGCTACGGAGGTCGCTGCCCTGCTTTTATAGCGGCGCGGTTGGTGTTCGCGGCTCGAGGAGCCCGATGACCTGGCAGACTTCGGTCTGGATCTGTCCGATGCTGTGCCGGACTGTTGTGATGGACCACCGATGCTGTGCCGGTGATGCCGCCGAGGTTGTGCCGCCGAGGTTGTGCCGACGATGACCGTTCAAATAGATAAAATCTACCTGCTATCGGTCGACACAAGTTTGTCCAACCGATCAAGATTTCTCTCTACCGAACCCAGTAGTTCGGTCGACCGGTACCTGTTCGGTCGACCGTTGACTTATAGAACTTAAGTGATTCGGTCGACCAATACCTATGTTCGGTCAACCGATCCATCAACAGACTCAAGGGTTCGGTCGACCGATACACCTTTCGGTCGACCGTTTCTGGACAGATTTCTGAATCCGATTTTCTGTTTTGTGTGCTTTGCACAAACTCCAATCAAATCTTGTCCAAACGGCTAGAAATCTTTAGGAGCTTATAAATAGAGGTTCACACTTAGTTTTCCACAAGATTTCACAACTCCAAAGTGTCAAACTTATAGTAAGATTTTCCACAACCTCAAAGCTCCCAATTAGTGATTCCAAAGCCTAATTTCCACATCCTTCATCATACATTCATACTAGCATTTGTTGTGCTCAATTAGAGAGTGAGTTCCACTCAGTCACCATTGTTGTCAAAGTGAGCAAGGGTCTTGGTGAAAGCCCAAGACAACGAAGCAAGGATTTCGGTGAAAGCCCGAAGTGATTCTCTCGGTTTGTGAGAGGTGGTGCCAAGCTCGGCGAGGGTTGTTCGCGAGCTTGAAGACTTGTAAAAGGCGTTGCTCCCGGCCCGGAACGGGGAGGCATAGTGAAGACGCAAGAGGAGCTCGAACGGAGATTCGAGAGGGGCTTGCAAGAGAGGACGTAGGCGCGGCCGAACCTCTGTAAATCCGGTGTCTTCTTGTGTGGTTTGCATTGCTTTCCTACTTGTGTTTGATTTGTTTTTAATTTCCGCTGCATTTTATTGATCAATCAACCAAGTAGGTAATTAGGTTTTAATCGTGATTAGTTTGTGGACCCATAGACCCACACGATCCAACAGTAATGCCATCTCCTCTCTTCTTTTTCCTTCTTCCCCCATTAGAGTAGGTTTTATTTCTTGCTTGGTAGTAGGTTTTATTTCTTGCTTAGTAGTGTAGTGGAGGAGAAGGGAAACACCATCTTGTAATTTTTCTTTCTTAATCAAGTTTTAGTTTTATGTTTTTTATGTTCTTGTCTTTCATTTGATGTAATTTTTATTCCATTGCTTTGGTTGTATTTAGTTTCCTTTCCTTGTTCGTGTGTTATTTTTCTTTTGTTCTTTTCTTTGTTGTGAATATGATTAGTGAGTAATCTATCCCCATTAGGGGGTGGAGGATGATGTGAAGTATGAATGTTGTTAGATTTGTGTCTTAATATTAATCTTGGAGCTTCAAATGACTTTCATAGCCATTTTGATGGGTTTGTCACTTTTGCCTTTGATGTGTTAATTGTTCTAATGGATGCTTAACACATGCTTGGATTAGTGGGCCCAATTTATGGGGAATGATGAGGTGATGATAAGATTAGAGTGAATAAAGAGATAAGATTGACTTGTGAGCATGTAGTTATCTTTAACCTTATCTTAAGTAGTGTTTTGTATGTTTTAATTATGTTGATAAATCTTAATCCATGGAAACACACTTAGGATAATGGTCATTATAGATGTCCATATTAATTCATGTCATGAGAGAAGAATTGTACACACACACGTCACACATCTACATTGTTGCACATATTCTCCTCCTATGGGATTAGTCGCATTTATTTTACAAATTACAATTAGCGTAATTTAGTGTAGATACACTCATTTATCATTTTCTTCCCCCACTCGAGTATGGTTGACGACGACCTGCACTCGCTCCTTGTAGACATGATCCGTACTTGCCACCGCTTCAATGTGGTCGTGCACTTGCGGTTTTGAACTTTAATTTCCCAACAATTATATGATGCGTCAGGGTCACACCATGAGGCAACACATAATTGCAATATCAACATTGATAAGGTATCTTTCCAAGACTTAGGAACACATGAAAGTGCGTCGATCTGACTCATGCCAATGACATAAGAACCTTCGACCTGGCGGCTAAACACCTTGAGCTTGAGGAGGATCTCATGGTAGCAGTTGTCCCTCAGGCAAAAGTGTTTCCTGCTGAGGCTAGCACTAAACCGAGGGTAAGAGGAGAAACACTCAAGGAGGTCACCATAACACTCAAGGAGATCGAGGCAAGAAAGGTGGCAATGGAAACAAAAATGACAAGAAACGGTCTCAGGGAACCATGGGCGGCAAATACAAGTCTAAGGTGACTTGCTTAAACTATCTCAAGATTGGATATTTTTCTCGTGAGTGCATTGAGCCAAAGGTGATTAATGTGTCTAATTCTTTGAGTTGTTACGTAACTAGTATTGTGATGATTACTGAACGTTCTCTTGTTTGGATTGTGGATTCACGTGTATCAGACTACGTAAGGAAACATCGTTCTGCCTTCGTGGAATATCATTGTGTTCCAAGTTGGAGGCAAATAAGCATGGCAAACAACTCCAAAATTGAAGTTCTTGGGATTGGCACATGCAAAGTGGCTTTAAGAAGTGACCGAATCATATTACTTCACAATGTGTTGTATACGACAACTATACAGTGAAATGCTATTTCTGTTGTTGTATTAATGAGATATGATTTTAAAGTTGTTTTGAAGAACAATGATGTGGGTTTATATCTTAGTGGTATTTTTTATGGTCGTGCTTATCTCTCAGACAATTTATTGTGTTGGACGTAATTCATGATTTTAATAATCGTAATACTAGTACTTTTATGTGCCAAAATTCCATAAATGTTGATTCAGTTATGTGGCATGCTAGGCTAGGACACATTGGTGCTGACTGGATGAATAAGTTGGCAAGGGAGGGGGTATTAGGTGAATACTCCAAATTTGTGTTGGCAACATGTGAATCTTGTCATGCAGGAAAAGCGACTAGAAAATCATTCAGAAAAGCTATTAGAGTTACTTCTCCCTTTGTACTTATACACATAGATATTTGTGGACACTTGAATGTACGCGCTAGACAATGACAATTATTTCATCACATTTATTGATGACTTTACTAGGTATGGTCATTTCATCTTATTTCTCATAAATCAGATGCTCTAGAATGTCTCAAAAAGTTCATGAGCTTTGTTGATAATCAGTTGGACTGCAAAATATTGTGTGATGAAAAAGTATATTAGAGTTATTGAACCCTTAGTCTTAGAATAGATAGAGGTCGAGAGTATCTCTCTGATATGTTTAAAAAGTTGTGTGATGAAAACAGATATCTAGACAATGTATTGTTCCTTATGCCCCCAAGCAAAATGGTGTTGCTGAAAGATGGAACAAAACGTTGCTAGACATGGTCAAATCCATTATGGAACATGCGAGTTTGTCGATCTCCTATTGGGGAGATGCTTTATTGACTGCTATCTATATCCCGCCTAGAGTTCTGACTAAGTCATCCATTTCAATTCCATATGAGTTGTGGACTCGAAAGAAGCCCGATCTAAGCCAGCTGCGTCCATGGGGTTGCACGACGTATATTTACTTTGCTTCTCATCGATATGGAAAACTAGGACCTAGTGGGAGAAAATGAGTCTTTATGAGATACTCGGATTGCTCCAAGGTTTACATTTTTATTGACTTAGATGAGAATGAGAGAAGGACGGAACTGGAGTCTAGAGATGCAATTTTTTTGAAGATGATTTTCCAACTCTTGTAGGAGCTAACAAAGAGTCAGTTGACTTCTTTTAAGAAAATGATGGACAAATTATTACTCAAGGACATAAGAGTTTGGATGCATGTTGTACATGAGGTTTCACAATTTGATCCTAGTGGGAGTGGTAATGTTGATAATCAGATAATTCCCATGGAGGGTTAGCAATCAGATCCCTATCTGTGTCGTAGTAGATGTGGGCTTATTCCTCATTGATGGTTTGGAGGACGAAGCTCTCATAGTAGCCCAAGAGGAAATTGATAGAGAGTCATCTGAGGTGATTCCTCTCGATAAGAAGAAGCCATAGACTTTAAGTGAGGCTCTGAATGGTATAAATGCTACGAAGTGGTTAAAAGCTATATAGGAGGAGTTGGAGTCGATGAGAGTTAATCATGTCTGGACTTGGTTGACATACCGCCTAACTGAAAGGCCAATGGGGACAAGTGAATCCTCAAAATAAAGAGAAAGGCAGATGGATCTGTTGAGAGATTCAAGGCTAGATTGGTAGCCAGGGGGTGTTTGTGCGTAGGAAACCATTGAAAAATGGATTCTGTGATCAAAAGGAAAACAACGAAAAATAGAAACCAAAGGAAATTAGTTTTCGTTTGACCAATATTCTGTTGTTGCCACCAGAATCCACTGGAAAATAAAAAACTGAATTCATTAACAGTCGTTTCCGGAAATTGATATTATTTGTAAATGTGGTATATATAAATATATAATTTTATTGTGAAAAGTATGTTGTACATTAAGATTTAAATAGGCATTGTACATTTTTGTTTAATTTAACTAAAAATGTGATGTGTGAATTATATATTATATACATATACTTATTGTCGAAGAGTAAATTAATTAATATATAAGATTATTGTATTATGCACTTGTAAACAATACACTAAATTAAATTTTTAGATATTATTTTATTTTAACAAGACAATACAAAGTTCAAGACGTATTCTTAAACTTTATTATCTAGTTTACGGTATAATTTTGTAACATATTGTCATGTTTTTTTAAAGATAATCATATTGTATAATTTTAAAAATATAATTTTAATGTTTTTGTAGTTAAGTTTTTATGTAATAAAAATAAATATTAAATAAATTTGATAGACGTATACATTTTTTACAACTTTCCTGCACTTTCCGTTGATTTCTTATGGGGGGTGTATGAGAAACTGAGAGAAAAAATTTCAGTATATTCTGGATAGTAGAGGGAAACAGAGGAAAAATAGTTTCCTTTTCCAAGATTGACACAAACATCAGGGAAAATTATGGTCAAAGGGAAACTATTTTCTTTTCCATTTGTGTTCAGGTGCACAAACACCCCCCCCCCTCCTAAGGGTTATACCCAGAGAGAAAGCATGAATTTTGAGGAAACTTTTTCGCCAGCGATTAGGTTCGTGTCAATTTGTCTTCTACGAGCTATCATGGCTCAGATGGACTTGGAAAAGTACCTAATAGATGTCAAGACAACTTTTCTAAACGAAGAGCTTGAGGAGATCTAGATGGATCAACCTCAAAGTTTTGATGTCAAGGGACAAGAACGCAAACTATGCAAGTTCAAGAGGTCCAAGTATGGCGTGAAACAAACGTCTAGACAATGGAACATACGCTTCTGTCAAGCAATAACAGAGAATGAGTTCTCTATGCTTAAGGAAGATCATTGTGTGTATGTTAAGATATCCAACGATAAATTTGTCATTCGGACATTGTATGCATATGACATACTTGTGATTGGAAATTGCAAAGAGTTGCTCAAATATGCTAACACTACTGGAAAACAGAATTATTAGGCAAGATTTTTTGACATCACGTCGGGTTGACCAACCTCAGCTGACTGATGCGTGTCCAGGGCGATTATGTCGGATGTGGTGAGGGGATATTACGTCGGCCAACAGTCTGACGTAGTATGTAGGTATACCACATCAGTTTGAACAATGAAACCGACGTTGCATACTGGACATAACACGTCGGTGAATTGATTAAACACGAACGTGGTATGTTTAATTATTAAAAACAAAATTTTGGAAATAAATAAATAAATGACCATCCAACGTCGGATATTAGACAATCGCTGACATGGTACGTATACCTACCACGTCGGTGGATTCGCTAAAAACCGACATAGTATGTCGTTTCATTAGAATTAAAAAATTCAACAAAATATCAAATAAAAGGAAATGTCCCGTCAGTTTTTAGCCAACCTACGTCGGAGTTGGTTGGTTCAACCGACGTGGTATACCTACCACGTTGGTTGGGCCAACCAACTCCGACGTGGTATGTCCTTTTATTAAAATTATTAATTTCAACAAAATGTTATATAATAAGTCATCCAACATCACATATTAGCTTATCACTGACGTGTTATGTATGTACCACGACGGTTTTTATTACCAAACACCGACGTGGTATCAATTATTATTAAAAAGAGAATTTCATCAAAAAATTAAATTAAAGGACATCTAACGACGAACGTTAACCTAAAGTGCGATACGATATGCAAGAAATACCACGTCGGTTTCAAGGGAAAAACCGATGTCGTATGTCCTTATTTGTATACTTTTTGAAAATTCTGATTTTATTTTTAATTTTACATAAATTGGCATGTAATTGAAAGTTGAAACATGCATACACCACATAAATTTCCCTACAATTGAAACATGTACACACCACACAAATTATGTTCATAACATATAAATCTGATTATATACTGCAAATGTATATACAAAAATGTTATGTATATATCTTTGTTTACATTAGGATCCTTGAAATGTATATAGAAAAAAGTCACACATATAAATATATATACTTAGTTAACCTATTAGAAATAATCTCCAAAGTTTTAATATGTACATCCAACTATAACAGACGTACACTTGCAAAAAATTTTGTAGTGGTAAGGCTGTTTAGGGGTAGGTAGTGTTGTAAACTATCTTTGTGGTATAAGCTATGTTGGTGTTGTACATTATGTTTGTGTTGTAAGCGATGTACATTCAATTCAGCTGCCCTTGAATATGAACTCCTTGTAAACCATGTTGTCATTGTCAACTATGCATGTCATACCAGACTTTTCCGTTAGTAGGCTGAATATGACTGTAATGTCTCAGCTCAAGATTTACAGTTTGGTTTGTTCTGACTTTCATGTTGAAATCCTACACATCTGCACAATGATATCATGTACATATTCATCTATTATAATAAAAACTTAAAGATGACAACTGATTAGTTGCACATCATATATTGCATTCATGCTATATATCCTTTATTTCACCCTAATTTTGTGTTACTCGAGTGTTTATTTGATGTGTTTCAGGGTTTAGGCAATAAATAAGAGAAATGATGAGAAAATGACCTAAACGCAAGAAGAATATGCTGATTTGGAAGATTGTGGACCTATTTGTAATTCTAAGGACTAGATTGTAACTCAGGAAGGATCCAAGTGAAAACCCAAATGAACTTAAGTGTAAAGAAAAATATGTTTGTTGCAAAAGTCCAAAATCTCCTGAACCTGAGGAGTAATCGACAATTAAAATAAATGGGCTCAAACCAACAGATCCGAGCGCACCCCGTGTGTTTATTATGTTAACCAAAGTTGTGGTTAAAATTTGGACACGATTGAAGAAAAATTATCCACCACTGGCGGATCTGGTTAAGAGTTTGGCTCTCAAATTTTGGCCGCGGGTCGGGTTGTTGGGTCAGAGCATTATAGGACCTTCGTATGTTATTTACATCCGTCCGATTATGTCCAGATCCATCCAAACACTTTAATGTTCTATAAATAGACTTGTAATGTCTCCTCTCCTCTTATTCTTCATCTTTCCCCCATTAGAGTAGGTTTTAGTTTCATGTTTTAGTAGTGTAAATAAGTGGGTTGGAGAGGAGCAAACTTTGTATTTTTATTTCTTAATCTAGTTTAGTTCATATTCTTTATGTTGATGTTTTCCTTTGATGTAATTTCTTTTATGTTGTTGTTTGCTTAATCTTGTTTTCTTTATTTCCATTATGGATTTATGTTATTTTTTATGCTTTCTTTAGTTTAGAGATGAGTAGAGAGTAGTCCATCCCAATTTGGGGGTGAAGAAGAAGGTGATGTGATTATGTGATGTATGAGGTGTGTGTTAATCTTAATCTTTTGAACCTTACATGATTTCCATAACCATTTAATGAGATTTCACTCTTATCTTTGATGTGCTAATGCTCTTGAGTGAAACTTAGCACATGCTTAGATTAGTGGACCTATTTTATGGGGAATGATGAGGCGAGGATAATGATGGAGTGAAAGAAGGAAGCAAGACATGTGCATGCATGTGCTCATGTTGGCTTAATCCTAATTAATGTAGTCTATGTTTTAATGATTGTAATAAATCTTATTTTATGTAGATACATAGTTGGATTTGAGTCATGATGCATGTGAACATATTAGCTTCATTTCAATTATTGTCTTGTATGTTTTAATGATAAAGTTTTATCTTATTTTATGTGAAGGCAAACTTGGAGTTGAGTTTTATGGATTTCATGTATGACATATTTTGATGAGCACATTTGAACACACATAAATACATATATTTTAGTATCCGCTTTCTCTCTCTTCCCCCTAAGGGGTTTAATTTTTATTGTTTGTTTTCCGATTTCCTACGCGTCGTAGTGTAATTTTGGTCACATCTCTCTCCCTCTTCTACTCCCCCACTTGATTATTGTGAATCAGACTCGCACACGCTCCCTATGGACCGACCCATACTTGTCACCGCTTCAACACGGCCTTGCACTTACAGTAATTTAACTGATTAAATCAAGTTTTTGGCGCCGTTGTCGGGGAGTGTCGTTTTTGTAGTTGAGTTCACCATTTCGGTGGGTTTTTTAAATTTTTCTCTATCTTTTGGTTACTGGAAGGGGTTACAAGTGGACAGGAGAACCTAAAGCAGCTCAGGAGCATTCAGGTGAAGTATGGAGACCAGAATCCCCAGACAATCTGCCAGTAGCGGATTTATATTCGCAACTGGCGGATTTATTGAGGGTTTTTTCACATATGTTTCCACAGTAGCTTCCTTTGCCATGTTCTTGTTGTTTGCTTCCAATGTTTATGCAATGCATGCTTTTCTTTAGTGTCAGTAATTAATTTGGCTTGCATGACCCCTTGTTAAGACAACTTGGACCATAAAACTCAAAGCAAAAGTTTAGACTAATAGCCATCTAGGTCATGCATCATTTGTAGACCTTGCACGCACTCGTCTTTTCTTTTCTTTACATTCTTGTTGTCGATTGCTGACGTGAGGTATGTGCACCCGTTCTCTCATTCATGCATGGTTAGAACATGCATTAGTTAGTAAGGTGTATTGTAACAAGAGTGAGGCGAGTGATTGATTGGTGTGTTGATTTCTAACTCAAGATTCAAAACAACCTAAGGGGTCGTCCCGTAAATGATAAGGTGTGAGATTTCATCACTCTTTCCTTAGTCCCAAAAATCACTCCTAATAAAAAACATTAATCTAAAATCAAGTAGATATTGACCATTTGGACTCGGGTGCATTACGAGAGTGATCCAGACGCGACCGTCATAGCCTGATCGACGTCGCCCACTTTGTCGATAGCAGGAGAGACGAGATCTCCGGATCTTGGATCACTGTGGTCTCTGTGGTCTTTGTCATAAGGAGGTGATGCGTGTTTAGGGTGCGTGGGATCTAAGTTAAGCATTGGCTAGCTTAAAGACCCATAGCTAGCCTAAGCTTGTTTGAGTCGTGTTTGCTAGACTAGGCTTCCACCCTCACCCTGTACCCACACTAGTTTTAAGGATTCTTCCCTTCTCGTCTGAGTAATCTTCTTCTCACATACTTCTACGTTCTAGTCTCCTCCCCTTTACACTCTTTATAAGCGTTTTAGGGTATAGTCGAGCACTTTTTTTGCGAGCCTAGTCTCGTGGTGGTGAGAGTGGTCGACTCGAGAGAACTGTGTCGAAATGGCTGATTACATTGGAGACCATCCATTTCATTGTTGGGACCATGACTATTCTCCCTGATATTCTGGACCTATGCATCCTGGGGTGCCTCAGACTAACACCCTATATGGTTGAGACAATCTTAATTGTGTGGCTGAGCAGTCTTCAAATTGGGGTAATATGAGAGAGACACCGACTGCTAGACCACCATCTAGTTATGTCACATCATATGTTGGTCAACGAACTGAGACATTACAAGAAACTTTGGCATTTTTCATACGTAGGTTAGATGATATGAGTGAACCGGTGGCTCCAGTAGCCGTATTGTGTGACTGTTGCGGGTTGAGTGGTCACATTATCGGGGAATGTCCATATGTTCAATGAGTATGAGCATACCTTTCCACAAAATGCTCAATGTGACCTTTACGCATCCGCGTACAACCTAAGATGGATGGATTCTTGGGGAGACAATAGTGATTCAAATTTTTATACATCATACCCACCCAATTATTCTCCTCTCGAATACCCACATCCATACCAACCAACACCCATGACCAATCATTGGACTCATTCTCAGCCCATAAACACTCAACCCCAAAATCTCTGAAATTCTGACTTGGGGCTCACAATTGACCACAAACATGATTCCTTGAAACAAACTCTCCCTACGTTCATGGAAACCACTCAATGTTCCATGCAAAATCTGGCAATGCAGGTGAGTCAGATCACGCAACAATTACGTGAACGTGAGAAGGGTGACCTTTCTTGTCAACATGAGAATTTATCTTCTGATATCGAACCACCATCACATCCACAAATTCAAAGCACAATCTTCCAAAGTCAAACTCCTAGTCGGTCTGAAGGACTTGTGGTTTCAATTCACGATCACTTAGTGGGGGATTCAATTCAAATTGAGAATAACATTGACCAGTTTCATTATGATTCGACACCATTTTGTGCCTTATCTTTTTGTCCCGTGACCCTTGAGCCACATGATCTTAATGTTGTGTCTCTTAATGACTCACCTGTGGAGGAGCAAGAGCTCCCTAGTACCCTTAATTTCATACGACCTGATGAGAGTTTGCCTCTTACTGTTGTTCCCGATCATCTTGAAAATGATGGGACGTAAAATGACTACATTGCCAATGAGGGTATTGGGAGTTCCATAGAGGATACCTTGAGTAAGAGACCCACTTTCTGTTCACATGGTGCATCGGGCAAGGATAATGAGGTTGTTGTCCTCGTTTCGGCACCCACACATGTGTATTTTGGCTCCGCGTGGTGTCATGTTCCCATTCCAAATTCATTGCCCTACTTTTGAGGTTCCCATTTGATGTCCTTTGACAAATGAAGATGAGAACTTATTTTTGTACATAGTTTATTTCAAAAAAAAGAAAAATTAAAAAAAACTCCAAGAGTGAGCATAGGTTGTTGTGAGCTCCAACCCTTGTGTATTTGTGTCCTATTTGTTTCCCGAATTTGTCTCCCTTCTTAAGTATCTCACAGGTTTTGAGGGAAATTCTGGTATTTGTCCATCAACACGACCACAAAAATTTCCTTGTGCTTCAATGTTTGGTGAGATCATACATTTTTCATGCATGAATCCATGTAGTATCATACTTGCATATATTGAGGACAATGCTTGAAAAAATGTGGGGGTACTTTACATTTGTATATACGTGGAGTCAAGTTTTTTTCACTTTGTTTATTGTTTTTCTTTTGTATGTATTTTTAAGGCCATGTTAGTGTGTTGCAATTTACATTGATATATCTGTTTTGCCATGATTCTTGAGTGACTTATCTTTTTTCCTTGCTTAGTGCTTTAAAATTTTCATTTCTTTCAAAATCTTCATGTGTTTGCAAAAGAAAATGTTGTGGGTTTTGTGTGTGTTTGTTTAGCATGTGCAAAACCATGGAGAGACAAAGTAAAACGGAAGCTCCAAGAATTGACATGAACATGATGCATTAGGATATCTAGTACACCGGTTTTATGTCTTATATAGTCGTAAAGATGCACTCCGGTTTTCCCTCGGGGGGAGAGTAATCGTAGGGTTTTAGTACTCAAACAAATAAAGAAGTCCACCTTGAACCCAGTGTTGAATAATTTGTGTCTGTTAGTATAAGGAAGTTTGTCGTAGTCAGAGACCTTTAAACTCGTGTTGTGAAACCTTAAGTGTAGGAGTTTGGTTCATGTGTAGATAACAAATAAGTGAGTATAGTGTTCTCTTTTCTCTCATGGATCCTATCCCTCGGGAAATTAGGTCTGAAGAGACTTAATGTCTGGTGCTTTTGAGTCATCTGCCTTGGGATGCACCGATCGAACTTTTGTTACACGGGTGGTAGGGATCACCCTATGTGGAGATTTTGGGGAAGGTGTACGTGATAGTGTAAGTCCTCATAGCAACGATTCACGAAACCCGACATTGGAAGAATTAAACACTTAACAAGTAAAAAATAAAATAAAAAGAAAAAATAAAACGAAAACGAAAAAATATGGTAATACAAAAAAAACCTTAATGGACTTTACGTGATGTATCACTTGATGATATTAAGGTTGCCCATGTCTTTCACTTAAGGTCTTAATTAACTTGCATGAATGGTTCCATAGGCTAGGTGTGTGGACTAGATACATATCTAGAATAGGCCCGTAGGATTATCGTGTCTAATGATCGACAAAAAATGGTCCATCGAGTTGTGTGGCTAGTTTGAATAATACATCACTGTTCGGATTTTGTGGGTATATCAGCTGAAAACCCTCATGAGACACCACTCCTCATTGGCGACAAGCTTGTTGCACGTGCTAAGTGCAACCGTGATTCCTACGAAAGTGAGTTATGATTTCTTGTTTTTTATATGCTTTTCCTTTCTTTTATATTTTCTCTTTCTTTATTTTGCTCGAGACTAGCAAAAGGTAAATGTGAGGGTATTTGATTAGTAGCACATCATATATTGCATTCATACTATATATCCTTTATTTCACCCTAATTTTGTGCTACTCGAGTGTTTATTTGATGTGTTTCTGTGTTCATGCAATAAATAAGAGAAATGAAGAGAAAATGACCTAAACGTAATAAGAATATGCTGATTTGGAAAATTGTGGACATGTTTGTAATTCTAAGGACTAGATTGTAACTCAGGAAGGACCCAAGTGAAAACCCAAATGGACTTAAGTGTAAAGAAAAATGTGTTTGTTGCAAAAGTCCAGAATCTCCTGAACCTGAGGAGTAATCAACAATTAAAATCAAATGGGCTCGAACCAACAAATTCAAGCGCACCCCGCGTGTTTATTATGTTAACCAAAGTTGTGGTTAAAATTTGGACGCGATCAGAGAAAAATGATCCGCCACTGGCAGATCCGGTTAAGAGTTTGGCTCTCAAATTTTGGCCGCAGGTCGGGTTAGAGCATTCTAGGACCTTCATATGTTATTTACATCCGTCCGATTATGTCCAGATCCATCCAAACACTCTAATGTTCTATAAATATACTTGTAATGCATCCACTCCTCTTCTTCTTCCTCCTTCCCCATATGTGTATGATTCATCATTGACATTTGAGTTTGAACTATCAATAGAATATTACTTAGTTGAGCATGAAATTGGTCTAGAAGAGCAAGAGTTGGAATCTACCTCACTTTGTTCATTCTCAATAGCCATGAAGCATAAGTGAGCAACCTCCCTTCTACTTTGCATGAAGGATGATGAATCATCCCAAGTGGCTTTGTGACCTTCCTCTTTCCTTTCTCTTATATTGCTTTTCTCCTATCTGTTGGCCTTTTGGCCTTAATCTATGTTTTGATATTTAATCAACCTAATCTTAATTATAATCATGTAGAGTAGCACACATATTGCATTGCATATATATTACTTTGTTCTAACCTCTACAGGTGATCAAGACTCAAGGAATAAAGCAAATCAAGTCAAGACATGTAATCAAGCTCATTTGAAGACATGTATTTTGTATTTCTTTGAGTCTTTAGGAACCTTGTGTAATTGAGTATACTTGAGCTAAAAACTACTCAACCACACACTAGGTTTCCTATAGAAGTCACACACAAAAATTCACATAATTTGGAATTCAATAGATCATCCAAACTAGAACCGGAAAACACCTAAACAAAACTTGAACTGCCTAGACCAAAACGGTCGACCGTTGAAACCTTTTCGTTCGACCGTTCACACGTGTCACATGACCGTTTCTTTTGTCGTATTATACCCAACGGTCGTATTCGTATTATTCCCAAATACCCCAAAATTACCAAACATCCGGTCGATCGAAACTTTCCTAACGGTCGACCGAACCAACACAATTTGGTCTCCCAGAAGTGCCTGGACTTATTCGGTCGACCAATCCCCTGATCCCGTTCGACCGTTAACTTAAGTTAACTTATGTCAAAGCTGAATTTTGACCAAACGGTCGAACGACATACCCGTTTCGGTCGACCGTTTTTAGGCAGAATTGGGTCCTGCAAGTTCCTGTTTTGTGTATCTTATACCCAATCAACCCCAACGGATCTATTCTCTCTAATGCCTATATAAAGAGTTGTCAAACACATTTTAACACAACTCTCCCACTACATACTTGTCCAATACATTAGAGAGAATCCCAAACACTCCAAGCCTCCAATTTCCACACTTAAGATCAATTCCAATCCTTCTCAAGTGTGCTCAAGTTTAGAGAGTGATTGTCCCACTCAAGTTTGTTGCTGTCAAAGAAGAGTAAAGGTTTCGGTGAAAGCCCGAAGCATCCCTCTCGGATTGTGAGAGGTGGAGCCAAGCTCGGCGAGGGTTGTTCACGAGCTTGAAGATTGTAAAGGCGTTCTCTCCCGGCCCGGAACGGGGAGTGGTTAGTGAAGTCGTGAAAGGAGCTCGGTGATCCGAGCGGAGCTTACAAGAGAGGACTAGGACCCAGGTGGGGTGCCAAACCTCTATAAAAATCCCCCGTGTCCATTGTGGTTTGCATTATTCTCCCTTCACTTGCTTGTTTGTTTTAAATTCTGCTGCATATCTTTGATTGTTTAAACAAGTTGGTAATTAGCTTAAAAGTGATTAGCATAGCCGACTGATTGATTCGTTTTATATAAGACCGCAAGTGCACAACCGCGTTGAAGCGGTGACAAATACGGGTCGATCCACAGGGAGTTGTGTCGACTTTTGGTTTGTACGAAGGCGAGTGGTAAAGAAAAGAGAGAAAGGTTGGTTACACTAAACTACACTAAGATGCAAAAAGCAAATGGAAGATAAGCAATAAAACTAAACCGCATAGGGGGTAGAGAAATAATGTGAATATAAAGATGTGTGTGTGTGTTCAATTATGCTCCTCACAACATGTAGTGCATGAAATCATAAAACTAAATCCAACTTTGCCTCCACATGAAATAAGATAAGACTACATCATTAAAACATACAAGACAATAATTGGAATGAAGCTAAATGAACTCATGTATAAAGACTAGACCCTACTATGCCTCCACATGAATTAAGATAATACTATATCATTAAAACATACAAGGCATTAACCAAGGCCAAGGCAACAAGAGCACACACATCACAAGGCATGTTTCCTATATTAAATCCATCCATATCCTCACCTTATCATTCCCCATAAAATAGGCTCACTAATCTAAGCATAAGCTAAGCTTCATTCAAGAGCATTAGCATATCAAAGATAAATAGTGAAATCCCATTAGATGGTTATGGAAATCATATAAGGCTCAAGGGATTAAGATAACACACACCTAATACACTACATTATCATATCACATATTTCTCCACCCCCCAAATGGGGATGAAACTACTCACTACTCTTTACACTAACTACATTAACAAAATGAAACATATTACTGAAAAGAAATTCAACTACTCAAGAAAGGAACATTAAAGAAGCTAATTGAAAGAAACATAAACTAAAGAAACATGCAAGAATTAAAAGACAAGATTAAAAAGAAACTAAAACAATTATTTTATTAACAATGACTCACATTGAAGGTAGCATTCTTCTCCACCTTGAGTTTTGCTTCAAGGCTTACTCCTTAGTAGAGAGAATGCCACCAAACAATGGGTAGTTTACAATAGAAGGTGAAGAGTTCTATTTATAGCCAAAGAAAAAGGCAATCCGGGACAATCCCCCGATGTGGGACTAAACAGATACCAAAAATAGCCTAAACAAACACTAATACACATGCTCCAGAAAACTCAGCGGATCCGGGAAGATCTGGACCGCCAATTGGCGGTTCCAGACCGCCAATTGGCTGTCTACAGGATCCGGATCGCGCTCAGATTTGTTGTGGGCTTTTCTTGGTATATTTGTTGGTCTTGGATGCATTTACTTGGCTTGTTGGAGCTCCGACCCGAATTGAATTGCTAAAATACTCCCCATGTTGGTGTGGAGTATTATGCTTTGCTCTTAGGTCCTTCGGTCTTACGTTCAGGTCGTTCTCCCTTGCATCTTAGTCCCCAGGTCTCACAATTAAGTCTTTTTTCCCTGCTTTTGGGTCCTTTCATGCATCATCTCTTCAAACCTATTTATTTCTGAAATTCAAACATAAAACTCGTCACGTAGCATTGCTTAGGTGTAAGATAATGGATATAAGATACAAATATAAGCATGAAATGATGTCAATCAAATACCCCCACACCTAGGTTTTTGCTAGTCCCGAGCAAAACAAAGAAAGAGAAAACAAATGAGAAACAAGAAATCCTAACTCACTTTCGTAGGAATCACGGTTGCACTTAGCACGTGCAATAAGCCGTTAAACCTCCTTGTTGCCAAGGAGGAGGAGTGTTGTCTCTTGAGGGTTTTCAGTGGTTAGACCCACAAAATCCGAACAAGATGCATTATTCAATCTAGACACTCGAATCGTTGGACAAATTTTTGTCGATCATTGGACGCGGTAATCCTACGGGCCGACTCTATATAGGTAATCAGTCCACACACCTAATCTAATGAACCATTCGTGCAAGTTAAATAAGGAATTAAGTGAAAGACATGGACAACCTCAACCTCCTCAAGTGATACAAAGTGTAAAGTCCATTAAGGTTCTTATTTGCATTTTTTTGTGTCTTTTCTCTTTTTTGTTTCTTTTCTTTTCATTAGTTTGAGCTTTATTCTCCCAGGGTCAGATTTCGTGCATCATTGCCCATGAAGACTTACACTAACACGTACACCTTTCCCAAAATCTCCACATAGGACAATCCCTACCACCCGTGTAACGAGAGTTCGGTCAGCGCATCCCAAGTCAGATGACTCGAAAGCACCAGACACAATGTCCCCTCAGACCTACTTTCCCGAGTGATAGGAGCCGTTCGAGAAGAGAGAACACCTACTCACTTATTTCTTATTTACACATGAACCAAAACCCCTACACTTAATGTCTCACAACAAGATTTAAAGGGTCATTGACAACAACAAACTTCCTTAAGTTAACAGACATGAATTATTGACTCATTAGGTGCATCCTAACGACTAGATAAGTCCTAAAGCCACTGTACTAGATATCCTAATGCATCAAGTTCAAGACAATTTTGGGAGCTTTCTTTTTACTTTGCCTCTCAACGGTTTTGCACGTGTTAAACACACACAAAACCCACAAAACATTTTCTTTCGCAAACACATGAAGATTTTGAAAGAAATGTGAAAGTTTTTAAGCACTAGGCAAGCAAAAGAAGACAAGTCACCCAAGGATCATGGCAAGCAGATATATCGATATTAAATGCAGCACACTAACACGACCCTAACAATGCACACAAAAGAAAACAAAAATAAAAGGAAAAGACTCGACTATGTACACACGTAAAACACCCCCCCACCTACTTCATGCATTGTCCTCAATGAATGCGAGCAAGATACTACATGAATGTATGCATGAAGCAGAAGAGATCTCACCAACATGAAGTACAAAGGGAAGTTCAAGGTCATGTTGATGGACACAAACCCGAATTTCCTTAAAACCTGTGAGATACTTAAAAAAGGGAGATAAAATACGTGAAAGAAATGGGGCCCAAATACACAAGGGTTGGAGCCCACAACAATCGATGATCTCTGAAGGAGTCTTTTATTGTACTTTTTTTTAATATAACTATGTACAAACATAAGTTTCCATCTTCATTTGTCAAAAGACATCAAATGGGAACCTCAAAAGTGGGTCAATGCACTTGGAAAGGGAACATGACACCACACGGGGCCAGAATACTCATGCGTGGGCCCCCTTCACAAAGAGCACAAGATGAAATGAGAGGTTCATGAATTGGACGCAAAGGTGTCTCATTCAAAGGATCAAACTGAAAGAGCTTGAACCTCTCAAGAGTTTGGGAAATAAGGGGCAACGGGAGAAGAGTTTCTCCCGTTGCGCTGCTGAAGTTATGATCGTCAATCCAAACTCTTCAACCAACAGGCTGGTTGGTCGGAACGAGGTCAAGAACCTCGTTAGGCATGTCCGACACACCAGGCGAACAAAAAGTGGGTCTCATACCCAAGGTATCCTCCAAGGAACTCCTAATACCCTTATGAGCAATGTAGTTGTTTGATGTTCCATCATTTCCAAGATGATTAGGAACAATAGTGAGAGGCAAACTCTCATCAAGTTGTTTGAAATTGAGGGGACTAGGGAGCTCTTGCTCCACCAGAGGTGAGTCCTTAGGAGGTACAACAATAAGATCATGTGGCTCAAGGGCCACGAGACAAGAAGATAAGGCACAATCCTGTGCCGACTCATAAAGAAGCTGGTCCATAGTATTCTCAATTGGAATCGAATCCTCCACCAAGTGATCGTGAGTTGAAACCCCAAGTCCCTCAAACTGACTAGGAGTTTGACTTTGAAAGATTGTGCTTTGAATTTGTGGATGTGGTGGTGGTTTGATTTCAGAAGATAAATACTCATGTTGACAAGAAAAATTACCCTCCTCACGTTCACGTAATTGCTGTGTCATTTGACTCACTTGCATTTCCATAGTTTCCAAGGAATTCAAGTTGGACTTCAATAAATTTTCAGTGGTTTCCATGAACGTTTGGAGAGTTTGTTTCAAGGAATCAGGTATGCGGTCAACTATGAGGTCCAAGTCAGAGCTTGGGAAATTTTGGGGTTGGGTGTTGATGGGCTGAGAATGAGTCCAATGATTTGAAGTGGGGTGTTGGTAGAAGTCTGGGTATTCGGGAGGAGGATACTGGGGTGAAAATGATGTATAACAATTTGAATAAGAATTGTCTCCCCACGAATCCATCCCTCTCGGGTTGTACGCGGATGTGTAATGGTCATAATGAGCATTTTGGGAAAATGTGTGCTCATACTCAGGCTCAGGGGCAACATAAGGACATTCCCCGATAACATGACCACTCAACCCACAACACTCACACGGTGTGGCTACCGGAGCCACCGGTGCACCCATGTCATCTACCACATGCATGAAAAAGGCCAAAGGTTCTTGTAATGTCTTAGTTTGATGACCAACATATGATCCGACGTAATTAGATGGTGGTCTAGTAGTCGGTGCCTCTCTCATACTACCCCAATATGAAGATTGCTCAATCACACAATTAAGATTGTCCCAACCATACGGGGTGTTAGTCTGAGCCACCCCAGGTTGCATGGGTCCAGAATACCAGGAAGAATTGTCCTGGTCTCAAGAATGGTATGGATGGTCACCCATGTAACCATCCATCTCAACAAAAACTCTCGAGTCGACCACTCTCACCACCACGAGGCTATGCTCGCAAAAAGTGCTCGACTCGACCCTAAAACGCTACCAGAGAGTGTAAAGGGGAGGAGACTATAACGTAGAAGAAGGTGAGAAGAAGATGACTCTGAGGAGAAGGGAAGAATCCTAGAGCTAGCGTGGGTAATGGGATTAGGTAGAAGCCTAACTAGCAAGCACGACTCAAACAATGTAAGGCAATGGGTCCTTAGGCTAGACGACGCCTAACTTCGAGGTCACTAGCCTCGACACGCCTCACCTCCCTACAACGAGGACCACAATGCCCAGCAAATGATACCAGATCCGGAGATCTAGTACCTCCTACTATCGACAAGGTAGGCAACACCGATCAGGCCATGGCGGTCTCAACTAGATTACTCTCCTAGTGCGTCCGAAATCCTTGGGCCAATGTCTACTTGCTTTTAGTTAAGGCTTGATTAAGAGTGATTTTTGGGTCCAAAGAAAGGGTGATGAAATCCCCCACCTTATCTTCTATGGGACAACCCCTCCTTAGTAGCGTTTTGATCCTAAATCTAGCAATCAATCGCTCCAATCAAAACGCTCAACTCACTCTTGTCCTGATGCAATTCCTACTAACTAATGCATGGGCATACAAGATGCATGAATGAGTGTAGGAAATGCGTAACTCACGCCAGCGCTCAACAACTGAAGATAAAGCTAAAAGAAAAGACGACTATATGCCTAAGTCAAGTTCATGATGCGTGACCTAAACAAATAAGAATGTCTAATCTTTTTCTTTGGATTTTAAGACCAATTTGATTAATGGGGGAGTGATTAATGATCAGGGAGCAAACTAGAAGTCATAGCATGCAAAATAGGGCTCCCAGATAACGAAAATGACAGAACTAACTACCAAAAGAAATTTGAAAGAAAGAAACCCTCACCAGGCCGTTAATTGGCGGTCCAAGACCGCTTATTGGCGGTCCTTGTTGATGCCTAGATGCTCCCACTTCTCCAGTATCCTCCCCGTGGGCTTTAGGATCCCTGAAACTGATAAAAACTGGAAATAAAAAAATTAAACCGCAAGTGCACCTCCCAATGTCTGGACAGAGCACCTCCCCGGCAACGGCGCCAAAAACTTGATTGATTCGTTCTATATTAAACCGCAAGTGCACGGCCGCGTTGAAGCGGTGGCAAATACGGGTCGATCCATAGGGAGGTGTGTCGACTTTTGGTCTGTGCGAAGGCGAGTGGTAAAGAAAGGAGAGAAAGGTTGGTTACACTAAACTACACTAAGATGCAAAAAGGAAATAGAAGATAAGCAATAAAACTAAACCCCATAAGGGGTAGAGAAATAATGTGAATATAAAGATGTGTGTGTGTGTGTTCAATTATGCTCCTCACAACATGTAGTGCATGATATCATAAAACTAAATCCAACTTTGCCTCCACATGAAATAAGATAAGACTACATCATTAAAACATACAAGACAATAATTGGAATGAAGCTAAATGAATTCATGTATAAAGACTAGACCCTACTATGCCTCCACATGAATTAAGATAAGACTACATCAGTAAAACATACAAGACATTATCTAAGGTAAAGGCAACAAGAGTACATACACTAATCTAAGCATAAGCTAAGCTTCATTCAAGAGCATTAACATATCAAAGATAAGAGTGAAATCCCATTAGATGGTTATGGAAATCATATAAGGCTCAAGGGATTAAGATAACACACACCTAATACACTACATTATCATATCACATATTTCTCCACCCCCCAAATGGGGATGGAACTACTCACTACACTTTACACTAACTACATTAACAAAATGAAACATATTACTGAAAAGAAATTCAACTACTCAAGAAAGGAACATTAAAGAAGCTAATTGAAAGAAACATAAACTAAAGAAACATGCAAGAATTAAAAGACAAGATTAAAAAGAAACTAAAACAATTATTTTATTAACAATGACTCACATTGAAGGTAGCATTCTTCTCCTCCTTGAGTTTTGCTTCAAGGCTTACTCCTTAGTAGAGAGAATGCCACCAAGCAATGGGTAGTTTACAATAGAAGGTGAAGAGTTCTATTTATAGCTAAAGAAAAAGGCAATCCGGGACAATCCCCCGATGTGGGACTAAACAGATACCAAAAATAGCCTAAACAAACACTAATACACATGCTCCAGAAAACTCAGCGGATCCGGGAAGATCCGGACCGCCAATTGGCGGTCTACAGGATCTGGATCGCGCTCAGATTTGTTGTGGGCTTTTCTTGGTATATTTGCTGGTCTTGGATGCATTTACATGGCTTGTTGGAGCTCCGACCCAAATCGAATTGCTAAAATACTCCCCATGATGGTGTGGAGTATTCTGTTTTGCTCTTAGGTCATTCGGTCTTACGTTCAGGTCCTTCAAGCTTCAAGTTGGTATAATTTTCTTATCCTCTAAATTTGTCAATAAAATTTGTTCTAGTCTAGGTTTTACATGCTTGATTGACATATTATTTACCCATTCATTACAAATCTTAAATGGTTGAATAACATTCATAGTTTTAAGAGTCAAATTGTCTAAATGGATGTAAAAAGGGGAAATGAAAACATCACATGCTTAATTGTAGTATTTGATTGATGTTAATAGGGGAGAAATAGAAATGAGCTTAATTGACAAATCATATTCATATCGATAGGGGGAGCTTATTGAATATCATTTTTTAGTGTAATGAAGAGCACAATTTTGGGGGAGCAACTTCATTACAAGACATCCACATTGAACTTAAATCGTATAATTGTTTTTTAATAAATATCATTTTTTGATGGATGTCAAAGGGGGAGAGATAATTAAGGGGGTAAAACTTGGAATTTGATTTTAATTGAACAAAAACTATGCACATCCATAGGGGGAGCATTAATATGCATAGTTTACATATAAAAATTCCATGTATTAATATATAGTTAAGATATAGGTTGCCATCATCAAAAAGGGGGAGATTGTTGCCTTTTTGGCCTTACTCTATGTTTTGATATTTAATCAACCTAAGCTTAATTATAATCATGTAGAGTAGCACACATATTGCATTGCATATATATTGCTTTGTGCTAACCTCTACAGGTGATCAAGACTCAAGGAATAAAGCAAATCAAGTCAAGACATGTAATCAAGCTCATTTGAAGACATGTATTTTGTATTTCTTTGAGTCTTTAGGAACCTTGTGTAATTGAGTATACTTGAGCTAAAAACTACTCAACCACACACTAGGTTTCCTATAGAAGTCACACACAAAAATTCACATAATTTGGAATTCAATAGATCATCCAAACTAGAACCGGAAAACACCTAAACAAAACTTGAACTGCCTAGACCAAAACGGTCGACCGTTGAAACCTTTTCGTTCGACCGTTCACACGTGTCACATGACCGTTTCTTTTGTCGTATTATACCCAACGGTCGTATTCGTATTATTCCCAAATACCCCAAAATTACCAAACATCCGGTCGACCGAAACTTTCCTAACGGTCGACCGAACCAACACAATTTGGTCTCCCAGAAGTGCCTGGACTTATTCGGTCGACCAATCCCCTGAGCCCGTTCGACCGTTAACTTAAGTTAACTTATGTCAAAGCTGAATTTTGACCAAACGGTCGAACGACATACCCGTTTCGGTCGACCGTTTTTAGGCAGAATTGGGTCCTGCAAGTTTCTGTTTTGTGTATCTTATACCCAATTAACCCCAACGGATCTATTCTCTCTAATGCCTATATAAAGAGTTGTCAAACACATTTTAACACAACTCTCCCACTACATACTTGTCCAATACATTAGAGAGAATCCCAAACACTCCAAGCCTCCAATTTCCACACTTAAGATCAATTCCAATCCTTCTCAAGTGTGCTCAAGTTTAGAGAGTGATTGTCCCACTCAAGTTTGTTGCTGTCAAAGAAGAGTAAAGGTTTCGGTGAAAGCCCGAAGCATCCCTCTCGGATTGTGAGAGGTGGAGCCAAGCTCGGCGAGGGTTGTTCACGAGCTTGAAGATTGTAAAGGCGTTCTCTCCCGGCCCGGAACGGGGAGTGGTTAGTGAAGTCGTGAAAGGAGCTCGGTGATCCGAGCGGAGCTTACAAGAGAGGACTAGGACCCAGGTGGGGTGCCAAACCTCTATAAAAATCCCCCGTGTCCATTGTGGTTTGCATTATTCTCCCTTCACTTGCTTGTTTGTTTTAAATTCCACTGCATATCTTTGATTGTTTAAACAAGTAGGTAATTAGCTTAAAAGTGATTAGCATAGCCGACCCATACGATCCTACACTATCCTCTCCTCTCCCTTATTTCCTTCTTCTCCCTTTCTCTTCTCTCATTTTCACTACCCTCATTTTCTTTTTCTTTCTTCTCACTTCTTCCTCTTCTTTCTCTCATTTCTCCCTTATCATTCTTGAGAAATTTGAAGAAGTCATGAGCAAGGACTTCAATGTCTTCATTCTCCTCTTTTCTCCTTAGTTCATCGAATTTTGCATGTAATGTCAATGCTGATTTCATCTTGGAAGCTTCTTTCTCCTTTCTATGACTCAATTGGAGTTCATAGGCCATGAGTTTTCCAATGGGTTCCTCCATCTTTAGTTTGGAAAGATCATGAGCTTCTTTAATTGCGACGAGCTTATCTTCCTAATTGTTGTTGAGTGACCGGAGGAACTTCCTTGTTATTTCTTCTTCACTAATTTTTCTTCCAAGAACCAAAAGAGAATTAGTGATATCGGTGAAACGAGTGTTCATTTCGCTTATGTTCTCACTGATTTGTATAGAAAAATTTCATACTTTTGCATGAGGAGACTAATCATAGTTTCTTTTGTTTTGCTATCACCCTCATGATGCATTTGTAGTCTATGCCAAATCTCATATGCACTTTCACACCCTCTAATCCTATTGTATTCACCATCATTTAATCCACAAAATAGGATGTTCATTATACTAGAGTTCATTTCATATTCTTTCATTTTGGCTCTAGTTAATGAGACCAAATCTTCTTCACTTGGGGTGTGTAAGGATTTTGAAGGAAGATCCATTACTTAAGATCATTAGAAATCAAAAAGATTTTCATTCTATTTTTCCAATAATCATAGTTACAACCATTTAGCAAAGGAGGTCTAGTTGTGCACAATCCTTCTACGTGATTAGATGATGAAGATGTCATACTAAAATACGATTAAGTATATGAAATTTAGCACCTATGCCCTGATACCAAATGTAAGATCGTGTATGACCCTAATTCTAATAACTTTTAATGTTTATCTCTACTTGCTTAAACAATCAAAGATGCAGCGGAATAAAAACAAACAAGTAGAGAAGATAATGCAAACCACACAAGTAGACACGACGATTTTTATAGAGGCTCAGCCTCATGCCTATTTTCTCTCTTGCAAGCTCCACTTGATCTCCCTCGAGCTCCGCCTACGTCTTCACTATCAATCTCGTTTTGGGCCGAGATTAAACATTTTACACCACAAGCACCGCGAACAATCCTCGCTAGCTTGATTTCTTCCCCTCACAACCCGAGAGGGAACACTTCGAGCTTTCACCGAAATCCATGCTTCTTGATAGACAATAGTGAGTGGAACACATTCTCTAACTTGAGCACACTTTGAGTGAATAAGGAATTGATAAACTAAGTGTGAAGTTTAGGCTTGGAGAGTATAAGTTTGGGGAATTGAAAGCTTGAGAGTTTCTTTTAGATGTGTATGACAATTTGGAGTGTAAGAACTGTCAAATTGTGTCTTCGTAACACCTATTTATAAGCTCTAAGAGAGTAATAGCCATTGTGATATAATTAGATGATGTTTGTGTAAGATACACAAAACAGAAAAGAGCAGGTCACAGTTCTGGTCAAGTTCGGTCGACCGATACGGGCTTAACGGTCAACTGGAAGTCGTCCGGAAATGAAGTTCAGGAAATTCCAGAAAATCCAGAAACACAACGGTCGAACGAAAATTGGCTATAACTAAGTTCTCTTAAGCTAACGGTCTAACTAAATGGTTGGGTTCAGTCGACCGAAAACTAACAGGCTCTATGAGGTTTTAAAAATGTTTAGGTTCGGTCGACCGAAATGGTTGGGTTGGTCGATTGAAAATAACAGAAATTTAAGGATTGTTAAAACGTTTATGTTCAGTCGACTGAAGCAAGGTCTACGGTCGACCGATGATCAATTGTATTTTGGGGTTTTGGGAAAACCGACCGTTGTAGAATAAGACAAGTCTAACGGTCATTTGATACGTGTAGACGATCGAACAAAAGACACAATACGGTCGACCGGTGCAACATTATTGGCTAACAGATTAACTGATCCAATCGATCGAACGGAGAACTGTTTCGGTCGATTTTGCTTAGAAAGATGAGGTTTGGTTTTAAGTGTTTTCCAGTCTAGGTATCCTATTGAAATCCAAATGTTTTAAGATTTTGTGTGTGACTTCTCTAAGGAACCTAGTATGTGTGTGAGTAGTTATTTACTTTAGTATGCTCAACTACACAAAGTTCTTAAGAATCAAAAGAATTATAAAATTACATGTCTTCAATAGCTTGATTACATGTCTTGACTTGAATTTCTTTTTTCCTATTAACAAGTTTATCCATATACCTCATTATGTAGTAATTGCATTCAGTATTTTCAACTTGTTTACAATACTACAATTAAAATGTCATATGTATTAGGAAAATAACGAAATTAATGCAAGGTATACTGCATATTATCAAAATAAACATTACTAAATCATCTTACCTTCCTGGCATACCAAGTTACTTTCCTTCTTGGTGTCGACTTTCAAACACCAACAAATTTAGAGATCTCAATGCCACTACCAAAATATGTAAATATTCGAAAAATGATTCAAACATTAAATAACAACAAATTAACTTAGAAACATATGAGAATTATTTTAAATAACTTACACTTGAATAATATTCATTAAAATTTAAATGTAACATAAACATGTATGAAAAGACAAACCTGGCTTTCTTCAAGTAGACTTGAATGATTGTTATACACAATTATTTCCATCTTCAGAAACTGCATGACATCACTCATGCAGACAAATACCATAGTTTCTATCTCCAGATTTACTCTTTACAAGAGTGTACAACATTTTGCAATTCACAGCAAATGACTCTCATCATATTACTCCTAAGGAGAAAATGCTTCAACCTCTACAAAATGGCGTTTTGCGGACGGACAAATCCGTCGGTAATAGTATTCAATTCGTCAGGAGTACTCATTGCCGACGAAATTTCCGTCGACATTACGAGCGTCCGCAATACTACTACCGACGAAATTTCCATCTGTATTTGCTAATTTTGGCGCTTATTTTTTCATTTTTTTGGTGTTTTTGTTGGCGCAAAAATTTCCTGACTTTTGTTGACGGAAATGAATGGTGATGTTTTTAAAAAAGAGTTTTTTTATAAAATAAATCTGAAATTTGTTTCTTTACCTAAAAAAATGCAATTAAAATGCAACCAACACTAAAAATAACATTCAATATCCAACTTAACATGAAATGCAAATCAACATCAAAAGATCAACCTTTTTTATATGATTGCCACATTAGAGCAATCAAATCAAACTAACACAAGTATTTCCAACTAATCAAATACTTGAAGGAGAAATAATACCATCATTTGGTTTCAACTCGAATGTCTTTTTGAAGCTTTAAACGACGACATCAATATCATTAAGAAACATATGTGCCTACAAGTTCAATATACCAAGAATTAAAATTAGAAGCAAAAAAGATTACAAGTAAGATAAACGACATTAGCAGTCCATCAAGTATAATCCAACAAAATAGATTAAGAAGCTCGAAACAAAAGCCACCAAATTCAGATCCTAATATCAAAGTAAACATAAACTAACTTGTAGAGATCAATTGAACAACAATTCGTGAGTGCTACTTGCGAACCAATGTACATGTTGCATGTACATGCTATATTAAGAGTGTGTTTCGTTAAATGAGTAAATTTGCCCACTTCATTTTTCTTGTAACGTATTCTTCGTTGCGCCATGAAACGGTATTTCTCAAAACCATCACGGGCCTTTGCAAGACCTCCATCCTATATGCATTTGTCTTGATAAATTCACTGAGTATCCTTGCTTCGGTGTTGGGGATAATTAAAGTCCATCATCTCATCAAGTAGTTAATACCGGGAAACAATAGAGAGAGAGAGAGAGAAAAAATAAGTATTGTTTTGTTATTCAATGGTTGTAAGTGGAACACATAAACTAATGCAATTCAGAGACTTCTAATAGTTGCAAGAGCATTTATTTGCAAAGATGACGATAAAATGAAGATCCAAATGTAGATGCAAGAGCATTTATTTGCAAAGATGAATGGAGTAAGTTTAAAATTCTAGCCCCAATGCAAAATTTTCTCAATGGAGGTAAGTTTCATAACATAAATTCGTTGATGATGTAAAATTCAAAGAAATTGTAAAATTCATGATGTAAAATTTGTTATTGGGTTAATCTAGGAAACCACACTCATGACAACTCTTACAAACATATTAAATAAATAATTGTGATGGAATCCAACTAAAATTAAACTGCAAAAAGCTAAGACATAAGACTTTTGTTTGACTTTGTCATCCTCTTCAATTTCCATTAAAAAACAACCAGCTGAAGGGGGAAAAATTACAGAATCATCAATAAGCCTAAAATATGCAACAATATGCCCAAAACTTATAATCATACCATCCACCACCAAATGAAACATTCAGAGAAGCCTAAAACATATAATCGTACCATCCACCAACAAATGAAACATCCAGATGCAACAACCCAACAAAGTCAAAATACCAAGTCATCAAGTGAACAATTTGACAAAGAATCTATCTTTTAACATGACTACCTGTATCAACCTCAAAAAAAAAACAAATAGTGTTGTTCAGCATAAAGTGTCAAGGAAATAGTAAAACAAATAATTTGTAGTTCATGATTAGCATCAAAGAGAGCAATTGCAAGAAATAATTTTGTAGTAGTGACTTCTTGTGGCAGCTTGAGAAAGAAAAACAAATCAACCAAAAAAGGTAGTACACAAAATAAATACCTTGCTTGTATTTGAAGGAGAAATAGCTCTTGAACTGAAAATATTTATAAGAATAATTAGATCCGACAAACCAAACAGGGCAGGGATTTAAATGTAAAATCATATAATTAGAACAAGTAGAATAAATAACCTTGACACTCAAAATGGAGAGGCAACTTCTAGTTAACTACAACAAAACCATGGGGATAATGGCAACTAGCAAAGTATCATGTAATTATCGAGTTAAATCTAAATTCATGACCACCATATATATATGTACAGAAAACTATTATTCTCCAAACAGAGTTCATTACAAGGATGCACAGATACTGATAACCCAAAAGGAATTGAACCTAATGAGAACCCAAAAGAAATTGAAATCATATTGAAAAGATAAAGACATTTAAGTCCAATACCCCAATTGGTACTCCAGGAAAGATCTTGTAGGACATGAACTTACCAACTCATATACCACACCATATGTTCAACTTAGTTTGTAACCATCAAACACATATGAAGCTCATAAAAGACTATTATGTATAAGTAAGATATGTTGAAAATAGCTTAAGACTACAACATGGATTATTAATATGAAAGTAATTGAACTAGAGATATAAAGCTAGGCAAGATAAGCAAATAAAGGACTAAAATCACAATAGATAACGAAACAAACAAAAAGATGGAAATAATATAAGGGAAATTTCACCTTGGTGTCATCTTGATCCTCCCAAGATTCTTTTACATCGTCTTCTTCCATATCTATGTCATAACAGTGGCTTTTTACTAGGTCCTCAAAATCCATAGTTTCTGAAACAACAATCAAGGAGCTAATAAGATTATGTGGAAGCATAAACCATTGTTTTCTGTTGAACAAACATGTTTCTAGAAAATTAATAAAAGAAGTAAGAATAGGTCCAGAGACATGAAAGAGCGTTGCAATTAAATGGAGTTGAGAATTAACCAAAGGGAAAGCATAATCAAAAAGCAAAATTGATCACTCCCTGATTTTCTGAATTCCCTGTCCATTTTGTGTGTTGCCCATGTGTTGCATAGGATGTAGCATCAAAGAAGGAACCCCAGTCCAGCTGAATTATAGTAAAATGCATATTAATTGAATTCAATTCTGGATCCTTATAAATAGGTGCAGATTTCAGAAGTGTTGTACATATGTATGATCCCAGTTTGAACTTCGCATCAAAGTTGTTGCTTTGCAGTAGCAACATGTAGTAACATATGTAGCAGCATCCAATATGGAATCCAGCCTTGAAAATTATGGTTTATGCAACAGAGAAGGAAAAGAATTCAGCATCCATGAATCAATATGATTGCGGGTCAAATAGCAACATCTGAATATTGGTATCCAAGTTGAGTTGCCTATTCAGTCCTTAATGTAGCAGATTGCATCAATAGCAATTTAGAGTCGCTCCCATATCCTGCAGAATAGATAAGCTTCCCAGTAATATAGTTCAAAATGATTCAAAGTATGGTTCGAATTGGTTAGCTACTGTCTTGATTTCTAATGATCATGTGATAAAACATTAATCACTAAGAAGAGAGTTAATGAAGTGCTTCCCTGTTCTTTTAAAGAAGGAGATACTGCAGTAAAGTATCGATCAATCTAATTGTAACATCCTCAACACAGCGGAAAATTTAAAATTTTAACAACACACAATCAACAGAGGATATTAAGCAAATACTGAAAACAGGTGCACGAACATATATAATATATATATGAATATCAGAGTATTTCAAAAGTAGTGATTACATCAAAAGACTATACAACTGAAGCAGTAATCACTCGACCTCAACTGAGAGAAAGCTGGATCCGGTAGCGGTGCTCCTCTCCTCGGTCACCACCCCCTATCGCCGATCACAGCCTGAAAGTAAACATGCAACAATGCCTGAGTTTCCAGAAGAAAACCTCGTATGCCAAACTCTACAATGCAATGAAATGAAAGCACCCTAGCATGCAGTTCTACTAACAAGAAAAACATCTCAAACAGGCTGGGCTCCAGGTCTTTTCAACCAACCGCAGCTTTCACACAGTTACGGGGCTCCAGGTCTCTTTTAACCAACCACCGCAACACCTCACTCGTCGCCAAGCTGGGCTCCAGGTCTTTTTCAACCAACCACAGCTACCACGACACGACCAAGGGCTCCAGGTCCTTTTCAACCAACCCAAACGTCTAAGGGCTCCAGGTCTTTTTCAACCAACCCCTACACGCGGTCCCTGCTCAGGCTCCAGGCCTTCTTCAGCCAACCTGAACACACTACGGAGCTCCAGGTCTTTTTCAACCAACCCCGCACAGACTAGCTGGGCTCCAGGTCTCTTTCAACCAACCGCAGCTCTCACACAGTTACGGGGCTCCAGGTCTTTTTCAACCAACCACCGCAACACCCGTACACCCTAGCACACTTGCCGGAAGAACATCGGCACCACAACTCGCCCCACACAGACGACCACAACCACATCACCTCCATAGTGCAAAACTGGACACAAACGGTCGACCGAACCAAAAGTCCCGGTCGACCGAATCAAGCAAATACAGGGCAATCGCATCGACCGACACTCCATCGGTCGACCGATTCCCACCAACCGCACTCGTTCGGTCGAACCAAAGTCAAGAGACGGTCGACCATTTAGATGGTCAACTCCCAGGTTCAACGAACAAAATGACCATTCGGTCGAACGGCAAAGGGGCCCCGTTCGATCGAAAGTCACCAGGGACAAATCCCACAACTCCACAACGAATTCGGTCGAACCCCCGAGCACTCTCGGTCGACCGAATTCCACCAGGGAATTCCTCAACTCTCACCACGAATCCGGTCGAACGCCTGATTGACATCATTTCATGTTTATATTTGTATCTTATATCCATTATCTTACACCTAAGTAATACTACGTGATGAGTTTTATGTTTGAATTTCAGAAATAAAGATGTTTGAAGAGAAGAGTCACGAAAAGACCCAAAAGTAGGAAAAATGACTTAATTGTGAGACCTGGGGACTAAGATGCAAAGAAGAAGGACCTGAACGTAAGACAGAAGGACCTAAGAGCAAAACAGAAAACTCCACACCATCATGGGGAGTATTTTGGCAATTCGATTCGGGTCGGAGCTCCAATAAACAAAATAGATGCATCAAAGACCAACAAAGACCACCAGCAAAGCCCACAATAAATCCCATATGAATCCAGATCCAATAGACCGCCAATTGGCGGTCCAAATCATTCTGGATTCTCGCAGATTTGTGGAGCACGTGAATTAGTGTATTCTTAGTCCATTTTTGGTATTGGTTTAGTCCCACATCGGGGGATTGTCCCAGATTAGCTTTTTCCATGCCTATAAATAGAACTCTTCACCTTCCATTGTAATGACCGATTGCTTGGTGGCATTCTCTCTACTAAGGAGTGAGCTTTGAAGCATAAACTCAAGGTGGAGAAAAATGCTACCTTCAATGTAAGTCATTTGTTAATAAAATAATTTTTCTTAGTTTCTTTTAATCTTGTCTTTTAATTCTTGCATGTTTCTTTAGTTTATGTTTCTTTCAATTAGCTTCTTTAATTTTCCTTTCTTGCTTAGTCTAATTTCATTTCAGTAGAATGTTTCATTTTAATGTAGTTTAGTGTAATGAGTAGTGAGTAGTTCCATCCCCACTTGGGGGGTGGAGAAATATGTGATATGATCATGTAGTGTATTAAGTGTGTGTTATCTTAATCCCTTGAGCTTTATATGATTTCCATAACCATCTAATGAGTTTTCACTCTTATCTTTGATATGCTAATGCTCTTGAATGAAGCTTATCTTATGGGGAATGATAATGTTAGGATATGGATGAAATTAATATTGGAAACACAATTTGTAGTGTATGTACTCTTGTTGCCTTTACCTTAGCAAATGTCTTGTATGTTTTAATGATGTAGTCTTATCTTTGGCCTCTTTCATGCGTATGGCAGACGACATGAGTGCACCGGTGGCTCTAGTAGCCGTACCGTGTGACTGTTGTCGGTTGAGTGGTCATGTTATTGGGGAATGTCCTTATGTTCCCCCTGAGCCTGAGTATGAGCATACCTTTTCCCAAAATGCTCAATGTGACCATTACGCATCCGCGTACAACCCAAGAGTGTTGGATTCATGGGGAGACAATTCTTATCCAAATTATTATACTTCATTTTCACCCCCGTATCCTCCTCCCGAATACCCAGAATTCTACCAACACCCTACTTCAAATCATTGGACTCATTCTCAGCCCATCAACACCCAACCCCAAAATTTCCCAAGCTCTGACTTGGACCTCACTGTTGACCCCAAATTTGATGCCTTAAAACAAACCCTCCAAACGTTCATGGAAACCACTCAAACTTTATTGAAGTCCAACTTGAATTCCTTGCAAAATATGGAAATGCAAGTGAGTCAAATGACACAACAATTCCATGAACGTGAGGAGGGTAACCTTTCTTGTCAACATGAGGATTCATCTTTTGATATCGAACCACCACCACATCCACAAATTCAAAGCACAATCTTTCAAAGCCAAACTCCTAGTCAGTCTGAAGGACTTGGGGTTTCAATTCACGATGGCCAAAGGCAAGGAATTATTGGCTTTGATGGCCAATTCAGACTTTCCTTAAAGCATCCAAATCAAATATTGCAAGATTCTCCTTTGCTGATGTGGCAACCCTAATCACACAACTCTCCAACAGCCAAACACGCCTCAACCAACAAATAAACGAATCCACACCCAAGGTTTGCACCCGATTGAACCGATTAAGTCGATCGAATGCAGTCGCACCCGACGGTCGAACCCGCCCAAAAAGGAAACTTTTCCCCGAAAGGAAGTTTTTCCAAAACAAAGCATAAAATCGCACAATCTAACACCATTGATCAAGAAAACACAAACTCGGGCATAAGGATGAATAAGACTTAATAAGGTACCGGAGAGCGGGTCTTACAACCTACACCCCTTAAACAAAATTTCGTCCTCGAAATTTGCTATCTCTAACTCCGAACCAAAAACTTGGGATACAATATCCCCACATCATCGCCACACACAAACAACGGTAACAAAAGTTACAAGATGATGAAATACATGTGCCATAACAGCCAAAGATTCTGAGAACAAATCATGAACCAATCACGCGAATCTCACAACTAACAACCTATATGCGTATGAACTAACACCCTCAAGCTAATCAACATGATCATAATGTCTATTGACAAGAAACTAATTAAGAAGGCCACATAAAATACAGCCACTAAAAATACATGAACATATAATATATTTATATCCATATGCACAAGGTGTATGAGAATAACAAATAAACCTGGAATCAATGACAAGAGCTCGATAAACAATACTCATGCACAAGATATATATCTACATGCACATGGTGTATGAGGACATCAATTAAGATGTGTAATCATAATAAGATCTCGATGGATAATTATACATGGGCATGATGTACCTAGACAGCCAATAAATCGTGAAATCATACTCATAATATCACAACAATGACTCACTTTCATGCACGGCATGCCCTCACGTCATCATACACATAACAGAAACAACAACAATTATAATAAATTAGGTAAATCACATGAAATAATCGTAGATCATGGCAAACAAACATGCAACCTGTGGGAGCCATGGGTCATGATGAGATGATATACAACATTTACTTCAATCTATAGTAATGCATCCATGGGTTTAGAATTCATTCATGCATAAATCTAAGTATAATTAGGAGATACATGAGACTGTAATGTGACTGATTTCAGGGCTCATCATGCAAGACATCGAGGTTGTAAACTCAACCTCTAATCGCATATAAACACCTGAAATTTGCATTAGTTTCACTATATATTAAACATACTAAGATTGAGATTATATGAATAATATAAGCTCCCACGATGGAATCATGACAACACAAGTGATATGCATGCATGCATGAATGGGTTTGCATATGTCATGGATGAGTACATATTTTATTCTAAAAGGAAGCATTACGATAACATCAGAGAAGGTATGCAAAATCAGATCATGAATGTGTTATGCTTACGACTGGAATGAAATCAACTCAAATAACAAGTCACCACAACAACACCTATAATCCAACTGATTGCACCCATCAAAATTTCAAAACGTACATGCATTAGAAGATAGCGATTCAGAACATGACACGAGATCATATGAACAGGAATTAATATATGAATTTATCAGTAATCTAACATGGAAAGCATATATCTAGAAATCAGAGGTCTGAGCATATTCATGATCAACATAATTCTACATGCATAAGATTTGCACAAAACTAGACAGCATAGGATGAATGGCATAATTCATAAATTCTGATATAGTTTCATGTGAGAGCATAACAAGTCATAAAAGAGAAGGTTTATGGAATCATATCATACACATAAACTGAACATGGTGGGGATAAGATAAGACATGAGAAACTCATAGCAACATTAGAGTCGATACATGCAACATTCCTTGTACATAAAATCAGATCACCATAGAAAGTAGATCTGAATCAAAAACATGTCATGACGCCTGATCCAAATCAAAAAAAATAACATGTGATTATGACATCTAACATCAGTAAGCATATCATGCGAGAAAACCCGGACTTGATCGCAATATCATGCATGAACATAAAACTAAAAGATCACAAGATTATACACCATAAGGTTATTAACACATCACTCAACATGAAAGCAAAACCCCTTCCCCAACTAGCTCTCCACGATCGAGCCCACTTCTTCTGGTTTCTCCAGCAAAGCACCAAGGAAGACTGAGGCCCAAGTCGTAGTAGAGTTGGAGGTGCTTAGCCACCTCTGAAATTCGGATGGTGCACCACAGTCCACACAATCGGTGGAATTTCCACTAGTGCATACCAAGCCTCAGATCGGAAAACACAATGGTCCTGGACTAAACTTCGTCCAACCCCCACTCTACATCCTATTATGCTAAAGGAGTAGGAGCATACCTGAAACTGATGGAGGAGGATCCCAGAGTTTGCTGGAATTCAGCTACAGCCGCCTCCCATGCTTGCTAGCTAGTCATCTCTTGCACTTGCACTTTTTGCTTGTTTGATCGGTGGGGTATGTTGGAGATCTCAGCACCAAAACGTAGGAGGAGGTGAGGGAACTGATAAGGACAGATAGGGTTGGGTGGTTCGTTCTCCAAGTATATGAGACAATCCACAATAAGCCATTTTAGCCAATGCAAATGGGATCTATCACTATCAGAAAGAAATTATAAAAGATAAGAAATTACCGACAGGGTTTGGGCAAGATGCCCCACTGGAGAGTCTTTAGATTCTGTACACTTTAGAGACTGACCTGCTCTGATACCAAGTTGTAACGCCCCTGATCTCGCGGGTACGCACACTGGGAAAGGAAACTAGTGTCGCGATCAGAGACCTCCGCGACGACCGAAGGGGTTACAAAAGACAGACCGAATCGACTCGACAAAGTGAAAGAGATCATACACAAATGGACTGACATAAAATAGAATAATCATAACAACAAAAGTCTTAATACAACACATCGAGTATCAAAAAGGAAATACATAGGGAAATATGCAGAAGCAAAGATAACTGGGAATCTGGTCGACGCGTCCCTCGTGTACAGAATCTTCGGAACTCGTCCAGTCTGCCCTGTGGAACCTAAGTACCTGCAAGCACCGCATTTAACAATGCGTGAGTTTTCAATTAAGAAAACCCAGTATGCCCCTGCCAATGCAATAAATGAAAGGTAGCATGAAATTAAATAAGGCAGGCATCAGAAACAGAACAGAACAGAAAGCATCAAATGCAACAGAAGGCTACGACTACACAAGCCGTGCCGGTCGGGCGCACCCGAATCGTTCCTCCATAGGAACCAGAACACCAGCCTCGCTGGTCAGAGGCGGTCACTCGTCAGTGACCCACCGCTCGGCACAAAGCGGTGCGCCGGATAAGCGTCCCAATCCGCGGAAAATAAACCTACATGGTGTCATCGCGAACTGAGGAACACCTACCCTGAGACAGAATGGCAGCGCGCATGCCCAGGACTTATCTTAGGCCTGGCCCCCCATAGGGGTCTTAACCGAGTGGCCTCTGAAGCTAGAGGACCCACCCGTGGCCCGTCGGCCCAGAAAACAGAACGTGCCCAGAATTACTCCATCAGATTAGATGCAATGCAACTACTCTATAGTCTAGTGCAACTAAATTATTCAGAATGAGTTCAAAGGAGAACATGCAATATCTCCCTCAAGCTCTAAGCAAAACAGAATTTTAATCCAGCCAAACCACACCAATTTCAACAACAAGAATCATGGTTGTTTCCTAAATTCAACAAGCACAAAAATCCGGAAATAAAGGCATGTGATAAGCATTCCATAATATATATGGCCACCAAAATAAAGCATGCAAGATGAACACCAATCAGCTAGTAAATTCGGATCATGTAAAGAAACAGGAAACAAAGTGTGTGAATGGTTATAACATGCAATTGGTGATGTCTAACCTTGAACCTTCCTGATCCTAACTTCCTAATGCTGCATGAACCTCCATCCCCTTAGCAACCACGAGATAGGAAATAAAAAAACACAAAAAGGAGTCTATCATATTTATTGCTAGATCGGAAACGGGCTGACCGATAACTCGCAATAACAAGATAATGCACAGATATGTGCTCTGAAAATCAGGAATAAGTCGTGGGAGCTAATCCAGGATATAGCCGTGAAATAAGGCATGACACATGATTCAAAATCAGAACAATATCCCGTCACTTAATTTTTATTATGAACATTAAGTCATGCATAGAAACGTATCCTGAAATCAGGAATGGGTCATGGAATGCAAGTCCTAACTTAGTCATAAATCAGCATGAGCATATGACTTAAACCAGCAATCCACACATGAAGGATGTTCTGAAATACTCTCTACGTGAAGCAGACTTAAGTGATATAAAATCAGTAAACCATGATAGTACTTTTCAGCATATAACAATGTACTAGGGCATGAACATATTGTCTAAAATCAACTACAAAACATGGGAACGATATATCTGAAATCTTTCACTACAGGATGCATGATTAATTGCTCTCAAAATCCATAAACAATCATAGAAACTAAGTTTAACTGATCTACTAAGAGGTGCGTGATCATGAGGATAAAATCAGGAACATAACATGGACAATCACTTAATACACAAGGATGAAATGTCATCACAAATCAGAACGAACATGGTGCATGGTCAGACCCGAATTACTAATTTATGCACCATCATTTTCAGAACATGTATGCTATAGAAAGTGGAATTTCAGAACATGATCAGGACCTATATGTGCACGAAATAACATCTATATCAGTCCATACATGCATGATCATGATAATGAAATATAGGCAACAGCAATAAACGGCACAAAGAACCACTAAGGACTTACGTAACAAGAACACTAGCATTCCAGAACGTACATGCATCCTTAATGTAGATCTTGGTACTAAATCAGAGGTTATGAAAATATAATTAATGGTTTCTAGATAAGAACTTGTCCTATAATCAGTAATTAGCTTATGAACCTTGCAACTCGTCACATCATGCATGAATATCAGGACTGTTTCTGGTGTATCATGCTTTAACATGAGGTCTAAAAATCCATAATAATTCATGGAGCTTATGCATAAACATAACCAGTAATGGAACGTGTCAATAAGTGAAATTATGAAACAATAATACAGCCAATGATGAGATTAAACTACCGCATGAACACATAGCAATCGGACCTACAAAACCTCATCAACCGATCAAGCAGGTAGGGTTGCACATCACGCGAAACTCGTGCAACAATCCTTCCTAAGGAGCTTTCCTTTGCCCCGCCTCCTCCCTTCTGATTTACGATCAGAGAACCACCAGGTACGTGGGGGTAGGAGTCATGCAAAGATCAGACATGCTCAGCCAGGAACGAATTCCTAAGCTACACCAAGGCTTACCCGAGTTGCACCCTGAAATGATCCGCACCCAGCTCTCCAACCCGACCAGGCCTTGATGCTGGACCAAAACTCCACCCAATCCTACCACTACATCCTATTCTAAAGTCTAGAGGCATACCTGAGCAGCAAGGAAGAGACTGAGCTTAGCCGGAGATCACCACTACTCTTCTAGCCGCACAATTGATGCCCACTAGCTTGCTCTACCAATCTTGCCGGAGATCAGTCCAGTAGCTCGCCGGAGAGGGAGGTGGAGGTGGTCTGAGGTGGATGGCGTGGAGAAGACAAGGGAGGGGAGGTATGGGATGGCTGGTTAGGGTTCCTTTGGTGCAAGTTTATAAGAAGCAACCACCAAAGGCAAGGAATTATTGGCTTTGATGGCCAATTCAGACTTTCCTTAAAGCATCCAAATCAAATATTGCAAGATTCTCCTTTGCTGATGTGGCAACCCTAATCACACAACTCTCCACCAGCCAAACACGCCTCAACCAACAAATAAACGAATCCACACCCAAGGTTTGCACCCAATTGAACCGATTAAGTCGATCGAATGCAGTCGCACCCGACGGTCGAACCCACCCAAAAAGGAAACTTTTCCCCGAAAGGAAGCTTTTCCAAAACAAAGCATAAAATTGCACAATCTAACACCATTGATCAAGAAAACACAAACTCGGGCATAAGGATGAATAAGACTTAATAAGGTACCGGAGAGCGGGTCTTACACATTGAGAATAAAATTGACCAATTACATCATGAGTCGGCCCAGGATTGTGCCTTATCTTCTTGCCCCGTGGCCCTTGAGCCACATGATCTTCATGTTGTGCCTCTTAAGGACTCACCTCTGGTGGAGCAAGAGCTCCTTAGTACCCTCAATTTCAAACAACCTGATGAGAGTTTGCCTCTCACTATTGTTCCTGAACATCTTGGAAATGATGGAACATCAAACAACTACATTGCTCATGAGGGTATTAGGAGTTCCTTGGAGGATACCTTGGGTATGAGACCCACTTTTTGTTCGCCTGGTGTGTCGGACATGCCTAACGAGGTTCTTGACCTCGTTTCGACGCACCAGCCTGTTGGTTGGAGAGTTTGGATTGACAATCATAACTTCAACAGCGCAACGGGAGAAACTCTTCTTCCATTGCCCATTATTTCCCAAACTCTTGAGAGGTTCAAGCTCTTTCAGTTTGATCCTTTGAATGAGACGCCTTTGCGTCCAATTCATGAACCTCTCCTGTCACCTGGTGCTCTTTGTGAAGGGGGCCCACGCATGCATATTCTGGCCCCGCGTGGTGTCATGTTCCCTTTTCAAATGCATTGACCCACTCTTGAGGTTCCCATTTGATGTCTTTTGACAAATGAAGATGGGAACTTATGTTTGTACATAGTTATATATATAAAAAAAAGAAACAAAAGGAAAAAAAGAAAGTACAATAAAAGACTCCTTCAGTGAGCATCGATTGTTGTGAGCCCCAACCCTTGTGTATTTGGGCTCCATTTCTTTCACGTATTTGTATCCTTTCTTTAGCATCTCACAGGTTTTGAGGGAATTAGGGTTTGTGTCCATCAACATGACCTTGAACTTCCCTTTGTACTTCATGTTGGTGAGATCTCTCCTTTTTCATGCATAAATCCATGTAGTATCTTGCTCACATTCATTGAGGACAATGCATGAAGTAGGTGTGGGGGGTGTTTTACGTGTGTACATAGTTGAGTCTTTTTCCTTTGATTTTCTTTTCTTTTGTGTGTATTGTTAGGGTCATGTTAGTGTGCTGTATTTAATATCGATATATCTGCTTGCCATGATCCTTGGGTGACTTGTCTTCTTTTGCTTGCCTAGTGCTTCAAAATTTTCACATTTCTTTCAAAATCTTCATGTGTTTATGAAAGAAAATGTTTTGTGGGTTTTGTGTGTGTTTAGCATGTGCAAAACCGTTGAGAGGCAAAGTAAAAAGAAAGCTCCCAAAATTGTCTTGAACTTGATGCATTAGGATATCTAGTACAATGGCTTTAGGATTTATCGAGTCGTTAGGATGCACCCCAGTTTCCCTTGGGGGTGAGTAATCATTGAGTTTCAGTGCTCAAACATTTAAAGAAGTCCACCCTGAACCTAGTGAGTCACTAATTCGTGTCTGTTAACTTAAGGAAGTTTGTTGTAGTCAAGGACCCTTTTAAATCTTGTTGTGAGACATTAAGTGTAGGGGTTTTGGTTCATGTGTAGATAAGAAATAAGTGAGTAGGTGCTCTCTCTTAACGTACGACTCCTATCACTCGGGAAAGTAGGTATGAGGGGACTTTGTGCCTGGTGCTTTCGAGTCATCTGACTTGGGATGCGCCGATCGAACTCCCGTTACACGGGTGGTAGGGATTGCCCTATGTGGAGATTTGGGAAAAGGTGTACGTGATAGTGTAAGTCCTCATGGGCAATGATGCACGAAACCTGACCCTGGGGGAATGAAGCTCAAACTAATAAAAAAAAAGAGAAAAGAAAAAAAAGGTAATGCAAATAAGAACCTTAATGGACCTTACACTTTGTATCACTTGACGATGTTGAGGTTGTCCATGTCTTTCACTTAATTCCTTATTTAACTTGCACGAATGGTTCATTAGGCTAGGTGTGGACTGATTACCTATATAGAGTCGGCCCGTAGGATTACCGCGTCCAATGTTCGACAAAATATTTCCAACGAGTCGAGTGTCTAGATTGAATAATGCATCTTGTTCGGATTTTGTGGGTATATCCGC
Organism: Triglochin maritima; assembly: GCA_963682175.1. Taxonomy (NCBI): domain Eukaryota; kingdom Viridiplantae; phylum Streptophyta; class Magnoliopsida; order Alismatales; family Juncaginaceae; genus Triglochin; species Triglochin maritima. The sequence continues at coordinate 21,442,420 of OY821779.1, forward strand.
TGAAAACCCTCAGGAGACAACACTCCTCCTCCTTGGCAACAAGGAGGTTTAACGGCTTGTTGCACGTGCTAAGTGCAACCGTGATTCCTACGAAAGTGAGTTAGGATTTCTTGTTTCTCGTTTGTTTTTCTCTTTCTTTGTTTTGCTCGGGACTAGCAAAAACTTAGGTGTGGGGGTATTTGATTGACATCATTTCATACTCATATTTGTATCTTATATCCATTATCTTACACCTAAGCAATGCTACGTGACGAGTTTTACGTTTAGTTTTCAGGAATAAAGAGGTTTGAAGAGAAGAGCCATGAAAGGACCCAAAAGCAGGAAAATGACTTAATTGTGAGACCTAGGGACTGAGATGCAAGGGAGAAGGACCTGATCGTAAGACTGAAGGACCTAAGAGCAAAACAGGAAACTCCACACCATCATGGGGAGTATTTTGGCAATTCGATTCGGGTCGGAGCTCCAATAAACAAAGTAGATGCATCAAAGACCAACAAAGACCACCAGCAAAGCCCACAACAAATCCCAGATGAATCCAGATCCAATAGACCGCCAATGGCGGTCTTGAACCGCTAATTGGCGGTCCAAATCATTCTGGATCCTCTCAGATTTGTGGGGCACGTGAATTAGTGTATTCTTAGTCCATTTTTGGTATTGGTTTAGTCCCACATCGGGGGATTATCCCGGATTATCTTTTTCCATGGCTATAAATAGAACTCTTCACCTTCCATTGTAATGACCGATTGCTTGGTTGCATTCTCTCTACTAAGGAGTGAGGCTTGAAGCAAAAACTCAAGGTGGAGAAGAATGCTACCTTCAATGTGAGTCATTTGTTAATAAAATAATTCTTCTTAGTTTCTTTTAATCTTGTCTTTTAATTCTTGCATGTTTATTTAGTTTATGTTTCTTTCAATTAGCTTGTTTAATTTTCCTTTCTTGCTTAGTCTAATTTCATTTCAGTAGAATGTTTCATTTTAATGTAGTTAGTGTAATGAGTAGTTCCATCCCCACTTGGGGGGTGGAGAAATATGTGATATGATCATGTAGTGTATTAAGTGTGTGTTATCTTAATCCCTTGAGCTTTATATGATTTCCATAACCATCTAATGGGTTTTCACTCTTATCTTTGATATGCTAATGCTCTTGAATGAAGCTTATCTTATGCTTTGATTAGTGGACCTATTTTATGGGGAATGATAAGGTTAGGATATGGATGGAATTAATATTGGAAACACAATTTGTAGTGTATGTACTCTTGTTGCCTTTACCTTAGCTAATGTTTTGTATGTTTTAATGATGTAGTCTTATCTTAATTCATGTGGAGGCATAGTAGGGTCTAGTCTTTATACATGAGTTCATTTAGCTTCATTCCAATTATTGTCTTGTATGTTTTAATGATGTAGTGTTATCTTAATTCATGTGGAGGCAAAGTTGGATGTAGTTTTATGATTTCATGCACTACATGTTGTGAGGAGCTTAATTGAACACACACACACACACATCTTTATATTCACATTATTTCTCTACCCCCTATGGGGTTTAGTTTTTATTGCTTATCTTTCATTTCCTTTTGCATTCTAGCATAGTTTTGTGTAAACAATCTTTCTCTCCATTTTTTACCACTCGCCTTCGCACAAACCAAACGTCGACACACCTCCCAGTGGACGACCTGTATTTGCCACCGCTTCAATGCGGCCATGCACTTGCGGTTTAAATAAAACGATCAATCAACGCCCGAGCACTCTCGGTCGACCGAATTCGTCCAGAGCATTGCTCCACACTTCTCAACATGTCCGGTCGACCGAAACCACCTTCGGTCGAACCGACCACTATTCCCACTTACGTCACGGTCGGACGAAGTCATAGAGACGGTCGACCGTTTTGATGGTCAACGCCCTATCCGACCCTTGACGGTGCACACGGTCGAACAGCAAAGGGGACCCGTTCGACCGAATCTCCCCAGGCTTGCCTCCTACGCACAATCGGTCGACCGCCCCTGGGGCATCGTTCGACCGATTTGAGGCAGAACCCGAATTCTCTTCACGAACGGTCGACCGTTTGCACCAACCGGTCGACCGTTTAGTCCGTGAAATTTGCTGCACGTTTACTTGCGACGAGCCGGAAGGCCTACCATCGACTTCCAAATACTCACACTACTTAAGTGAGCGAGTTGACATACCGGAAGGTTTGAAGAAACCTTTGAAGAACCACGACGACGCCTCCACGAGCACGTCTCCCCAAAATCACGATCCGTCGATGAATCCCTCGCTCGAACGACGATCAACACCTCCTCGACGATCCACAACCACAAGTCCACCTTCGGCAACCTCCACCAACCAACCACGACACCGAAACACGAGTGAGGTAGAGAGAGGGAGCCAAACGTGCGGAAAGGGTTAAGAACCAACAACTCACCTCAAGCCACCAACGCCCCTAACAGCCACCTCCGCTCGCCGGAGCACAACCTTTGCGTTGGAGCTCAACCTCCACGCCAGAGCTCACTGAGGGAGAGAGACACACGTGAGGGAGAGAATCGTGAGAGAGAGTGAGAGAGAGCTCACCATAAATATCTCCTCCTCTTCCAATCTCAACCATCCATTCCAATCCATTCCATCTCCACCACTCATCTCACCTCCACTCCATCTCAACCCCTCATCCAAACATCTTCAATCCCAGCCATCCAATGCAACTCCTCCTAATCACACAATTAGGATTAGGATATGATCCTACAATCCACCCTCCTAAAAGAATTTCGTCCTCGAAATTAAGACCGACGCTCACCAAACAACTCCGGGAACTCCTTCTGGACCTCCTCCTCAATCTCCCAAGTGGCCTCTCGCTCACTGTGGTGCTGCCACCTGACCTTCACCATCGGAATGGTCCTCCTCTTCAACTGATGCTTCATCCGATCCATAATCTCAACCGGCCTCTCCTCAAGAGACAAATCTTGACGGATCTCTGGAACCTCCAACTGAATCACATGAGAAGGATCTGCTACGTACTTCCTCAACATCGAAACGTGGAAGACGTTGTGAAGACCCGAAAACTGTGGCGGCAGCGCAACCCTGTAGGCAACCTCTCCAACCCGATCGAGAATCTGAAACGGTCCGACATACCTCGGGATGAGCTTTCCCTTCTTCCCGAACCTCATCACTCCTCGAGATGGTGAAATCTTCAGGAAGACATGATTGCCTACCTCAAACCTCAACTCCCGCCTACGCCTATCAGCGTAGCACTTCTGCCTGCTCTGAGCTGTCGCTAGTCTCTGCCTGATCACATCTACCTTCTCAGCATACATCTGCACAATCTCAGGACCAACTAGCTGTCTCTCGCCTACATCACTCCAGCATACCGGTGATCTACACGGTCTCCCGTACAGGGCCTCGTACGGTGCCATTCCAATGCTCGAATGGTAACTGTTGTTGTAGGCGAACTCGATCAACGACAAATGCTCGTCCTAATGACCTGCCCAATCCAGAGTACAAGCTCGCAACATATCCTCTAGCGTCTGGATGGTCCTCTCAGACTGACCGTCTGTCTGTGGATGAAATGTCGTACTGAACTTCAACCGAGTCCCCAAGGCCTGCTGCAAACTCCCCCAGAATCAAGAAGTGAACCTCGGATCTCGATCCGAAATAATACTCACGGGCACCCCGTGCAATCTGACGATCTCCTCAATATACAACTTAGTTAGACCCTCCAGAGGTAAAGTGGTCTGGATAGCTAAGAAGTGCGCCGACTTGGTTAGTCGATCGACTATAACCCAAATCGCGTCATGGAATCCTCTCGTCCTCGGTAGCCCGGTGACAAAATCCATCGTCACGTGCTCCCACTTCCACTATGGAAACTCGATCCTCTGCATCATCCCTGCAGGTCTCCGGTGCTTGATCTTCACTTACTGACAAATCAGACATCTGTCAACGAACTCTGCGATCTCCGTCTTCATCTTCTTCCACCAGAAATTCCTCTGAAGATCTCTATACATCTTCGTGCTGCCCGGGTGGATCGAATAACGGGATCTGTGCGCCTCCTCCAGAATATCCTTCCTCAGATCTCCTCCCTTCGGCACCCAGACACGACCTTTGAACCTCAACTCACCGTCAACTCCAATACTGAAGTCTGACCCATCTCTGGCGGCTAACTGTAATAACCCGGCTAACTCATCATCCGCACTCTGAGCCTGAACAATACTCGAGACCAACTGGGGTTCCACTCTCAGCCCGACAACCACCACACCTCGCGACTCATCGGTGAACGATCTCCATTCGGTCAACGCCTCAAGCAGCTTCCACTCCTTGATACAAAGACCTGCTGCGGTAAACTCCACCTTCCTGCTCAAAGCATCGACAACCAAATTCGCCTTCCCGGGATGGTACGAGATGGTGAAATCATAATCCTTAATCAGCTCGAGCCATCTCCGCTGCCTCATATTCAGCTCCTTCTGCGAAAACAGATACTTCAGGCTCTGATGATCCGTGAAAACCTCGAACTGCTCGCCATACAAGTAATGCCTCCAAGTTTTCAAGGCATGCACGACTGCCGCCAACTCCAAATCATGAGTGGGGTAGTTCCTCTCGTGCACCTTCAGTTGCCTCGAAACATATGCAACCACCTGCCCGTGCTGCATGAGTACGCATCCCAGCCCAACGCCTGACGCGTCACTGTAAATCACAAATCCACCACTGCCACTGGGAAGTGTCAGAACTGGAGCAGTCGTCAGCCGACTCTTCAGTTCCTGGAAACTGTCCTCGCACTTCTGGGACCACACAAACATGACGCCCTTCCGTGTCAGAGCCGTCAACGACGAAGCCAACCTGGAGAAATCCTGAATAAAGCGACGATAATAACCCGCCAGCCCCACAAAACTCCTGATCTCTGCCACACTAGTAGGGACTCTCCATTGCGTCACAGCCTCAACCTTCGCTGGATCCACTGAAATCCCAGCTCCTGACACAATGTGTCCCAGAAAGGCGACACTGCTCCGCCATAACTCGCACTTCGAAAGCTTGGCATACAACTGATGGTCCCTCAAAATGCCAAGTACCACTCTGATGCATTGCATACATTGCATCATATGTCTTTCATTTAGATCACTTTTATATCAATAAATGCTACTAAGGTATGTGTTTAGTCTTATTTACAGAATACAGGGACCTGAATGCAAATTACCCACATCCCGAGTATAAATGTGTGCAAAAGACTCATTTCTATCATAAAGACCAAGTTCAAGTTTATCGGGCTTCAAATGGAAATGCATCCAAGCATAAAAGCATTCAAGTCCTAATCACAAAAAGAACAAGGACTTAAGCACAAAAGTAGCCGGGGACTTAATTGCAAAAAGACAAGGACCCAAGTGCAAATCACGAGTAGCTTTATTATTATGGAGAAAATCTAAATAAAAATCAATGTGGATCTTCAAATATATGAAGGAAATAGTTCGGAGCTCAAAAGAATGGAAAGAAATCATCCAGACGCGTAAAGGAGGATCAAATCATACCATAAACACACAGCAAAAATCCGGACTTATTCAGAGCAATATATGCGGCGTTTCCGCCGCATATTACACTTGACTTGCGGCGATTCCGCCGCCCAGTGGTCGATCCGCGTTTCCAAATTTTGTCCAGTCGTGTCTGGACACGTGTACTTTCCAATGTTATACTTAGGTCCCTTGTAGCAACTATAAATAGCCCCGAGTACGATGTAAAACAGGTCCTTGGTCCTTGGTTGTTGTTCTCATTTTTGTACCTTAGTTTTAGTAATAAAATTTTGTCTTTTATTTCTGGTTTTAGTTTTCTTTTGTAATGTCTCAAGGACCCCTTCTTCTTCCTCCCTCTATGAGTTTCTAACTCTTTCCAAAGGGTGGAGGTGACGGATTTAGGGTTAGAGAAGATGAATGAATGTTATTATTTTAAGTTCGTGATTAATATATTTTGATTACTTGAGTTTATGTTAAATCATTTATCTTGTAATGCTTCATAACTAACATGATTTACTATAAGTTTCTAAATTCTCTAATCTAAACCATAAATCTAAACCTCCACCCGCTGGACTTCCATCTTTATTCTTGTTTTTAGTTTTATTTGTTCATGTTTCTTGCTTTAGAAAATTAAACCAAAATCTCAAACCCCAATTTAATTCTTCTCTCCTTCTTCCCCTCAATCGAAAATAACAAAAATAACCCGCCAGCCCCACAAAACTCCTGATCTCTGCCACACTAGTAGGGACTCTCCATTGCGTCACAGCCTCAACCTTCGCTGGATCCACTGAAATCCCAGCTCCTGACACAATGTGTCCCAGAAAGGCGACACTGCTCAGCCATAACTCGCACTTCGAAAGCTTGGCATACAACTGATGGTCCCTCAAAATGCCAAGTACCACTCTCAAGTGCTCTCGATGCTGCTCCACATCTGGCGAATAGACCAAAATGTCGTCCACGAAGACAATCACAAACCGGTCGAGGTACTGTCTGAACGTCCTGTTCATCAAATCCATAAACGCTGCAGGCGCGTTCGTTAACCCGAACGGCATCACCAAAAACTCGTAATGCCCGTACCTCGTCCTGAACGCTGTCTTCTGCACATCTGCCTCTCTGATCCTCAACTGATGATAACCGGATCGCAAATCAATCTTCGAGAACACCTGCGTTGACTGCAACTGGTCAAACAGGTCCTCGATCCTAGGCAAGGGATACCGATTCCTGACGGTAACCTTGTTCAGCATCCTGTAGTCAATACACAACCGCAGCGATCCATCCTTCTTCTTCACGAAGAGTACTGGCGCTCCCCAAGGTGAGACACTGGGGTGGATAAATCCCGCATGCATCAGATCCTGCAACTGCTTCTTCAGCTCTGCCAGCTCAGCAGGTGCCATCCGATACGGCGCCTTCGACTGCGGCGTAGTCCCAACTACCAAATCGATCCCAAACTCAATCTCTCTCTGAGGCGGCAACCTAGAGACATCATCTGCAAAGACCTCTGGGAACTCCCGGACTATCTCAATATCCCCCAACCTCCTCGCCTCTGGATCTGGAACTACTAGAGTGGCCACGAAAGCTCTCCAACCCTGCTGTAACAACTTCTGTGCCCTCAATGCTGAGACGACTACTCTGCCTCCTCTATCCTTTGTCCCCCTGATCAGCACATCAGGTAGACCCTTCCTCGGGATCAGAATCTTCTTCTCCCGGCACAACACTCGCACATCGTACTGGGATAGCCAATCCATACCCAGTATGACGTCGAAGTCCTCCATCGGCAACAAAATCAGGTCAGCCGGAAACTCCTGATCGTCCGAAACAATCGTGGCGCTGGGGAGGAAGCTCCCCACAATGCCTACCAGACCCAAGGGTGTGCTGACTTCCAACGTGGCAGTCAACATCGCAGGGGTACGATCCAACACGCTCGTAAATCGCTCCGAAATGAACGAGTGTGTGACCCCACAATCAAATAACACTCTCGCACTCAACCCAGCAACAAAGAGCGTACCTTCCACCACCGTGCTGGCGTCTCTCGCCTCATCCGCCTGGATGGTAAAGACCCGTCTGGTCCTCTAACCCTGCTGTGGCGGCGTAAAAGGTCGGCGACCTCCGCCTCTGCCTGCTACTGGTGGCCCTGAATGCCTGCTGGACCCGCCTGGCCCGCTCGGACAATCTCGCACAAAGTGGCCTGGCTTGCCACACCCGTGACAAACACCACGGCCCCAACACTCACCGGAGTGAACTCTGCCACAACCTCTACACGCCTCAGGCTGGCGTGATCCACCTCCTCCGATCCGGGGCCTCTTGCTCGGGTTCCCTGCTAGCGGAGCACCCGGACGTCCACTGACCTTTCCCGGTGCTCTCCTGGCCTCAGCATAATTCTGCTGGTAATCCTGATCAATGATCGTCGCAAACCTTACGACATCGGCCAGTGTCTGTGGCATACTGTATGTCACCTGAGTACGGAGGTGCTTCCTCAGCCCCCGTATAAACTTCCTCACCCTCTGCAGCGGCGTCACACAAATCTCCGGACAGTAACGCTCCAGCGCGTTGAACCTCCGGGTATACTAAGCCAGGGTCGAATCTCCCTGCTCGAGGGTCATAAACTCCTCTCTCCTCCCATCTCTGACATGCTCTGGGAAATACTGCTCATTGAACTCCCGCAGGAATTCCTCCCAGCTGATCTCAGTCCTGCCCTCAAACACCACTGCAGATGTGGTGCTCCACCAGTTGGACGTGTCTCCGCCCAACACATACGCCGCCAAGCCTCCTGCCTCTCAGGCGGGCACTCAATCGCCTGAAGGATCTCATGAATCTTCAGGACCCAGTCCTCCGCAGCCGTCAGCCGGAAACTCCTGATCGTCCGAAACAATCGTGGCGCTGGGGAGGAAGCTCCCCACAATGCCCACCAGACCCAAGGGTGTGCTGACTTCCAACGTGGCAGTCAACATCGCAGGCGTACGGCCCAACACGCTCGCAAATCGCTCCGAAATGAACGAGTGTGTGGCCCCACAATCAAATAGCACTCTCGCACTCAACCCAGCAACAAAGAGCGTACCTTCCACCACCGTGTTGGCGTCTCTCACCTCATCCGCCTGGATGGTAAAGACCCGTCTGGTCCTCTAACCCTGCTGTGGCGGCGCAAAAGGTCGGCGACCTCCGCCTCTGCTTGCTGCTGGCGGCCCTGAATGCCTGCTGGACCCGCCTGGCCCGCTCGGACAATCTCGCACAATGTGGCCTGGCTTGCCACACCCGTGACAAACACCACGGCCCCAACACTCACCAGAGTGAACTCTGCCACAACCTCTGCACGCCTCAGGCTGGCGTGATCCACCTCCTCCGATCCGGGGCCTCTTGCCCGGGTTCCCTGCTAGCGGAGCACCCGGACGTCCACTGACCTTTCCCGGTGCTCTCCTGGCCTCAGCATAATTCTGCTGGTAATCCTGATCAATGATCGTCGCAAACCTTACGACATTGGCCAGTGTCTGTGGCATACTGTATGTCACCTGAGTACGTAGGTGCTTCCTCAGCTCGCGTATAAACTTCCTCGCCCTCTGCAGCGACGTCACACAGATCTCCGGACAGTAACGCTCCAGCACGTTGAACCTCCAGGTATACTAAGCCAGGGTCGAATCTCCCTGCTCGAGGGTCATAAACTCCTCTCTCCTCCCATCTCTGACATGCTCTGGGAAATACTGCTCATTGAACTCCCACTGGAATTCCTCCCAGCTGATCTCAGTCCTGCCCTCAAACACCACTGCAGATGTGGTCCTCCACCAGTTGGACACGTCTCCGCCCAACACATACGCCGCCAAGCCTCCTCCCTCTCAGGCGGGCACTCAATCGCCTGAAGGATCTTCTGAATCTTCAGGACCCAGTCCTCCGCAGCCTCAGACTCTCCTCTATCATCGAAGGTAGGCAGGTGCTGTCTCATAAAGCGGTCGAGCATCGCTCCTGCCGCTGCTGGCTCTCCTCTGCCTGACTGGCGTTCCAACATCGCACCCAGTCGCCCCACCGTGTCATAGAGCATCTGCCGCTCCTCTGCTCAGTCCGTGCCCCCAGTCTCACCACTGGTGTACGGTCCCGTGGGGGAGGTCTCACGCGTCTCGGAGGCATCTATACACACAGAAAACAACACACGTCAAAACCATGAATGCATGAACTAATGCAGACTCTAAAACTCTAAGGGTGGTTTCTTTGGATAAGGACACTGGAACCGACCGCTCTGATACCAAGTTGTAACATCCTCAACACATAGGAAAATTTAAAATTTTAACAACACACAATCAACAGAGGATATTACGCAAATACTGAAAACAGGTTCACCAACATATATAATATATATATGAATATCAGAGTATTTCAAAAGTAGTGATTACATCAAAAGACTATACAACTGAAGCAGTAATCACTCGACCTGAACTGAGAGAAAGCTGGATCCGGTAGCGGTGCTCCTCTCCTCGGTCACCACCCCCTATCGCCGATCACGGCCTGAAAGTAAACATGCAACAATGCCTGAGTTTCCAGAAGGAAACCCCGTATGCCAAACACTACAATGCAATGAAATGAAAGCACCCTAGCATGCAATTCTACTAACAAGAAAAGCATCTCAAACAGGCTGGGCTCCAGGTCTTTTTCAACCAACCGCAACTCTCACACAGTTACGGGGCTCCAGGTCTCTTTCAACCAACCACCGCAACACCTCACTCGTCGCCAAGCTGGGCTCCACGTCTTTTTCAACCAACCGCAGCTACCACGACACGACCAAGGGCTCCAGGTCTTTTTCAACCAACCCAAACGTCTAAGAGCTCCAGGTCTTTTTCAACCAACCCCTACACGCGGTCCCTGCTCAGGCTCCAGGCATTTTTCAGCCAACCTGAACGCACTATGGAGCTCCAGGTCTTTTTCAACCAACCCCGCACAGACTAGCTGGGCTCCAGGTCTCTTATAACTAACCGCAGCTCTCACACAGTTACGGGGCTCCAGGTCTTTTTCAACCAACCACCGCAACACCCGTACACCCTAGCACACTTGCCGGAAGAACATCGGCACCACAACTCGCCCCACACAGACGACCACAACCACATCACCTCCATAGTGCAAAACTGGACACAAACGGTCGACCGAACCAAAAGTCCCGGTCGACCGAATCAAGCAAATACAGGGCAATGGCATCGACCGGCACTCCATCGGTCGACCGATTCCCACCAACCGCACTCGTTCGGTCGAACCAAAGTCAAGGGACGGTCGACCGTTTAGATGGTCAACTCCCAGGTTCAACGAACAAAACGACCATTCGGTCGAACGGCAAAGGGGCCCCGTTCGACTGAAAGTCACCAGGGACAAATCCCACAACTCCACAACGAATTCGGTCGAACCCTCGAGCACTCTCGGTCGACCGAATCCCACGAGGGAATTCCTAAACTCTCCCCACGAATCCCGTCGAAATCCCGAGCACTCTCGGTCGACCGAATTCGTCCAGAGCATTCCTCCACACTTCTCAACATGTCCGGTTGACCGAAACCACCTTCGGTCGAACCGACCACTATTCCTACTTAAGTCATGGTCGGACGAAGTCATAGAGACGGTCGACCATTTTGATGGTCAACGCCCTATCCGACCCATGACGGTGCACACGGTCGAACGGCAAAGGGGACTCGTTCGACCGAATCTCCCCAGGCTTGCCTCCCACGCACAATCGGTCGACCGCCCCTGGGGCATCGTTTGACCGATTTGAGGCAGAACCCGAATTCTCTTCACGAATGGTCGACCGTTTGCACCAACCGGTCGACCGTTTAGGCAGTGAAATTTGCTGCACGTTTACTTGCGATGAGCCGGAAGGCCTACCGTCGACTTCCAAATACTCACACTACTTAAGTGAGCGAGTTGACATACCGGAAGGTTTGAAGAAACCTTTGAAGAACCACGACGATGCCTCCACGAGCACGTCTCCCCAAAATCACGATCCGTCGACGAATCCCTGGCTCGAACGACGATCAACAACTCCTCGACGATCCACAACCACAAGTCCACCTTCGGCAACCTCCACCAACCAACCACGACACCGAAACACGAGTGAGGTAGAGAGAGGGAGCCAAACGTGCGGAAAGGGTTAAGAACCAACAACTCAACTCAAGCCACCAACGCCCCTAGCAACCACCTCCGCTCGCCGGAGCACAACCTCTGCGCCGGAGCTCGACCTCCACGCCGGAGCTCACTGAGGGAGAGAGAGACACGTGAGGGAGAGAATCGTGAGAGAGAGTGAGAGCTCACCATAAATATCTACTCCTCTTCCAATCTCAACCATCCATTCCAATCCATTCCATCTCCACCACTCATCTCACCTCCACTCCATCTCAACCCCTCATCCAAACATCTTCAATCCCAGCCATCCAATGCAACTCCTCCTAATCACCACCTAACCACAAAAACACACAATTAGGATTAAGATTAGGATTAGGATAGGATCCTACACTAATACTCTTTTGTCATCCTCAATTAATCAAGAATGCAATCCAACTCAGGAATGATCAGCCCATCCATAGTTCAAAGAAACGAGATGAAACATGTATCAATGATTGCAGATCATAGTTGTAAAATCCCAAGTCCAATAAAAAACCCAACATGCTACAAGCAATTGAAACAAATTGAATGCAACCTCGTTCGGCGCGATTGCAACGGGGAGGCAGCACCTGAAGGGGATCCACGTGGGCGAGGGACTCGCGTTTGGAGAAGTTGAACATGAGATGACGGAGTAGAAAGATGGCATGTGGATCGACATCCCAGACAACCCCCAGGGCTCCTAGCGTACGACTCCCTCCCGATCCCACTCCAGTCCCCGTTGTTTGGGACTGTCGATCCCGACATGGGGAGGGAGTCGTACGCTAACTGTAACTCCTAGTTGTCGACAACAGGGACTCTTAATAATATAGTATAACTCTGTAACTGTAACTCCATAATTGTAGACATATTTCCTAGGTTGTTATGTTCTAATAATATAGTGTTCCAAGTGTTGCAATAACTGTAACAAGTCCCAGACAACGGGGACTCTTAATAATATAGTATAACACTGTAACTCCAAAATTGTAGACATATTTCCTAGGTTGTTATGTTCTAATAATATAGTGTTCCAAGTGTTATACAATTATGTCTACTAGGAAATATGTCTACAATTATGGAGTTACAGTTACAGTGTTATACAAATCAAATGTAATATCATTATCTTATTTATTATTTCTACTTTTATTTCCTTATGGATTAGCATTTCACGTTCATCTTCAAGATTCACTCTTCCTGTAGTATTTTGCGATGTCTGAATAGTTGTAGCCATATTGGTGAGTACGCTTATTAGGTACCATATCTATTTGTCCTTGCAGCCTATGAACTTTTCTTCGCAATCCATGTGAATTCATCTCCTACTACGATTCGAGGAGGATAAGTATTTTCGTAGTCATATTCGACTATCGACACCACGTACTATACGAGCATCTTCCTCTTTTCCCAAGACTTCAGTCAAGAAATCTTTTCTGTCATCTGAAATAAATTCGTTTTGGGAAGCTTGCAGTGTAAGATTGTCCTATTACGAAACACAAGGATCTTAGAAACAATATCATTGCCTAAAATTAAATACTATTTTATTAATTAGTTAGATAGTATACGAAACAAAAGAATTAAACGTAACCATTTACAATCTTCGTTGCAACTTCTGCCAACTCAGAGTAAATGTAACTCCCGTCTGGAGTAATGTGCTCTCTCTTCCACTTATCTTGTCTAGCTAAGGGAGATGGAGGAGGCAAATTACTGACTTGTTCTTCACTCAAACCACACTCTAAAGCTTCATGTTTTTTCTTGGCAACCTTTTCGGCCATTATTGTCTCCTCCAGTTTACGGTATCCCCCACGACAATTTGTGTTTAAACTTGTTCTTCGATTATTGTTTTTTGTTGAGTGCTCATAGTTCCTACAAACCAAAAAAGAGATTAGTTATCATACTAAAGATTTCAATGTGTAGAGTATAAATGTATATTTTACCAAAAAATCTGGAGTTAGCCTTTAGCTTTTGAATTTAACCAATGTCGTCTGAGTAATAAAGTTATAAATTTTACATGGATCTCGATCCTTATACTGTCCAAAAATGAAATTGGACGTTAACTTTGTTTTTAAATACTTTTATCGAGTACCCACAAATGACATCCACTTCTTTTTCAAGAAACAGTTTTTGGCTGTTTATTGGGAGTCGTTATGACAGTCGACAAGACGCAACATTTCATTATTATGTGAAGCGACTCAACCTTTGATTACAATCTCTATCAAATCGTAGACTGTAGTGTATTCAATTCATAGTTCTTAAATCCTAAACCCCATTGCATTTATAGTTCCATCGATGTATTACACCGAAAAGATGGTCTCCCAACACAATTCCACAAACGACTACTCAAGTGATGAAAATAAGTACATAACTCCTGGACCAATATAGGGAGGTTACCCCCGTTGAAATACCAAAAGTTTCATGTCTACCCTATCGCACATGTACGTACGGTTTCAAGACAGCGGAGATGTGGTCAAACACTCTGAACAAGCTTAGTAATTGTTTGATGTCTATGACTCCTCGAAGGCAACCATTACTGTCGATACTTTGTTTGGGACAATAGAACATCAGTGCCACCGGTGGAGAAGTCCGATGAGAGCATAACAGACCCATGGATGCGGAAGCTTCTCTGGCGGGTTGCGAAGTTGAGTCAGATCGATGAGATAAACAAAACTATTTTCTGGGCTTGCATGCAGCATCTGATTGGGTCACTCTTTTCCAATTGACTTGGGAGAAATTAGTAATTTTTTTTGTTTGTGTTTCTGTTTTTCTTTGTGTATTATATATATGTTGTTCTATGTTATGTTAGTGTTTGTCACTATCAATATAACGACCTTTTGTATTGCATATTCTTTGATAAATTTTTGAATCCAAAGTGTTCTTGTGCAATTCATTAGTATCCAACTATGATTTGTAATAATCTGAATTGTATTTTTGGATGTATTGATATTTAATTAGCTTGTGGAAAGCAATACATTCAACACCACTATATCACATACAAACAAAAAAATTGAATACATTTGTTTGTGATGGTTGGTTAATGAACTTAGTTCCTAACGTTCACTTTTCAAGTTGTATTACTTCTTGCAAATCAATCACCCCCTTCAAAAAACCAATAGAAAGGACATCTCATGTCAAACGTTCAACTAAAAGCAGACGTGCTATGTCCTATTATTATAAAAGAGTTTTCAAGACCCATTCAACAGAGGTTGTAAGACTATTAAGAAATAGAACGTCGACATGTCAGGTTAGATTTTAACCTAAATCCGAAGTAGTAGGTCTTATTGTTAACAAACTAAACGTCTCAAAAAATCCAATTAAAGGTCATCTCACGTCAGATTTTAACTTAAATCCCAACGTAGTGTGGTTTATTATAAAGAAACAGAACGTCACAAAAAATCCAAGGAAAAGGACATATCACAACGTATTCAAACAAAATTATGTCGTGGTATGTCTTATTATTACGAAACAAAACGTTGAAAAAATCCAATAAAGAGGATACCTCACGTCGGACTTTAACATAAATTCCAATGTGCTATGTCTTCTTACAAAGAAATAGAAGGTCACACCATAGTTAAATAAAAAGGAAATAGCACATGAGGACATCGTAATGTGATTAGACGCAACCGTTCAGTACAACCATATGGGGTCTACAAATTCCTCCTGTGGCTGGTCATAGTTCCCTATTCCCTTCTTCCAGTTCCAGTACCATTTCAGTTCATTTCCAACCCCAACAAATGGCCTTCCAACACAACATCGATCACTACTCCAACGATGATGAGGATATGGTGATCAAATGACCAATATCATGATGAGGTTACGATGACGATGAACAAATGACCAATATGTAGGATTTCATGTTTAATTATACATATATATTTTCGAATTTTTTATGTATAATAAGGATCAATTACAATTTTCTTTGATTTATTTCATGCATGCATCGGTTTGTTTTAACTAGTTTGAAAAACCTTATTAAAACAAACACAAGGGACTCCGAAATTCATACCTAGAAGTTCTCTAAAACTTCTTGAAGATTCAGAGACGTTGAGGAAGACGATCGTCGCTTCCCGTTGCGCCGGATGCCTCCGAGTGTTCACCAAAACCCTAAACAAGGTTGGAGAGAAAGGAGCTAGCCAATCAATCTCCAAACAAGCTTAGAATCTAGCTACAAACCCCTTCCTTAGCCTCTGAGATTTCTTCTTCCAAAGACTTAGAAAACTAAGAGAATTTTCGTGGGTTTTAGTAGTGAATTAGGAGAGAAAATAATTTCTGAATTGTGTAACCCAATTAGGGAGAATAAGGACCTATTTATAGGTTCCAATCTTACTCTTAATCATGGCTATTCTTAAGCCACGGTTTTATGACAATTTCTCTCACAAACTAATTCCATAATGCATTATATGCACCCACAAAACGTTTGACCAAATTTGGAGCTAATCCAACCATCGATCAAATTAATCTCTTAATAATCAAAGGCAGAAAATCGACCGCTATTCGGTTTACCGAGTCCCACTCGGTTAACCGAATTTGTCACGATCGTTTAACCGAGTGCGTGACGGATGACCGAATCTTAAGGAGAAAAATTCTCCTTAACCGATCGGACCAATTCACGTCCAAAACCGAGTGCTATTCGGTTAACCGAAAATATCGGAACTTGACATTGTTCGGTCGACCGTTTCTGGTTCGGTACTCCGTACCAAAGATCCAGGCACTTTGGTCAAGTTCGGTCAATCAATTACGATTATCCGTTCCACGTTCGGTTGACCGATCCACAGAACCTTCGGTCGACCGAACCATAACGGATTACCGAACTTCTACTCGATTTTGCCTTTTCAAATTTTGGATTTATTTCCAACAAAATTTGAACTCAAGGGGTTTTAGCAAATTCACAACTTATGCAATATATTATCATATGCAATAATAAATTATTGCACCCCATAATATATGCATCTCATATGAATTTATCATGATTCTAATTATGTTTATATACAACATAATTGATTTTACTTGTTCACCACATGTGTCATATTTTCTATATGAAACCCGACACATCATATGAACCAAAAATCAAGCTTCTTGTTTCCCGGTTTTTGCGGTGTGACCTATGGGAGGATCTAAACTAAGTTGGCAGTGATATTAAGAGCTTAATATCACAAGCTATAAGCGGTATCTAGCTACACATTATAGCTCCCAATTAGTTAGATGTCTTAATTCCACTCGAACCAAAACCCGATCCATTTAGTGATGGAGTGCGCCACTTGGGTCCGTCCCTTGCCTCATGATATTAAGAATACACACAAAGTAGTATTGTGTCATCTTTGTATTAGTATTCATTTCTTGATCTCTTTAAGCTAGTTATAAATATGTGACTTAACTCAAATCACATTGTGCACATTATAACTTTGCTTTATCAAGGGGCCCACTAATATCATCACTCAATTAAGAGGGGCAATGATAATCTTTTGACTAACTATCTTCTCCAACAAAAGTTGTACTTAACCAACCAATGCCTTTACACTACACTTATCGATAGCTCAAGACACTAGTCTAATTAAGCATTCCTTAAGTGATCGGATATAAGTCTCATATCAAAGGACCAAAGACACAGTAAAATATTAATGACACAGAAACACATTTCTATAATATTTTACTTATTATGTCTATTCAGTATACAAAAGTAATATTTTCCTCTTTTGCATACCCGTGTCGTCACTCACTTGTAGAGCTATGATTGATCGTTTTATATTTCTACCGCAAGTGCACGGCCGCGTTGAAGCGGTGGCAAATACGGGTCGTCCACTGGGAGGTGTGTCGACACTTGGTTCGTGCGAAGGCAAGGGGTAAAGAAAGGAGAAAAGGATTGGTTACACTAAACTACACTACAATGCTAAACTAGAATGCAAAAGGAAATGAAGATAAGCAATAAAACTAAACCCCAAAGGGGGTAGAGAACTGATGTGAACATAAAGATGTGTGTGTGTGTGTGTGTTCAATTAAGCTCCTCACAACATGTAGTGCATGAAATCATAAAACTACATCCAATCTTGCCTCTACATGAATTAAGATAAGACTACATCATTAAAACATACAAGACAATGATTGGAATGAAGCTACATGAACTCAAGTATAAAGACTAGACCCTACTATGCCTCCACATGAATTAAGATGACTACATCATTAAAACATACAAGACATTAGCTAAGGAAAAGGCAACAAGAGTACATACACTACAAATTGTGTTTCCAACATTAACTTCATCCATATCCTAACCTTATCATTCCCCATAAAATAGGTCCACTAATCAAAGCATAAGCTAAGCTTCATTCAAGAGCATTAGCATATCAAAGATAAGAGTGGAGACCCATTAGATGGTTATGGAAATCATATAAAGCTCAAGGGATAAAAATAACACACACTTAATACACTACATTATTATATCACATATTTCTCCACCCCCCAAATGGGGATGGAACTACTCACTACTCATTACACTAACTAAATTAGCAAAGGAAAGCATAATACTGAAATGAAATTTATACTACTCAAGCAAGAAACATTAAAGAAGCATAAAACTAAACAAACAAATAAACATGCATATGAAAGGAAATTAAACTAAGAGAGAAACAACATCATTAAAAGAAAACTTCTATTATTAACTCACTCAATTACAAGTAGCTCTTCCTCCACTAGAGTTTTGATTCAAGGCTTCACTCTTAGTAGGGAAGATGGCCACCAAGAGAGAGATGAATACAATGGGAGGTGAAGAGTTCTATTTATAAGCATGGAAAAAGCTAATCAGGGACAATCCCCCGATGTGGGACTAAACCAATACCAAAAATAGCCTAAACGAACACTAATACAAGTCCAGGAGAAGTTGGGGCGGATCTTGCATGATCCAGACCGCCAATTGGCGGTTCCAGACCGCCAATTGGCGGCCTATAAAGCCCAGATCCGTCTGGGTCTTCTGGTGGGCTTGCCTTGGTGTGTTTCTTGGTCTTGGATGCATCTAACTTGTTTAGTGGAGCTCCGACCCGAATCGAATTGACAAAATACTCCTCATGATGGTGTGGAGTTTCCTGTTTTGCTCTTAGGTCCTTCTGTCTTACGATCAGGTCCTTCTCCCTTGCATCTTGGTCCCCAGGTCTCACAATTAGGTCCTTTTTTCCTGCTTTTGGGTCCTTTCATGGCTCTTCTCTTCAAACCTCTTTATTTCTGAAAACTAAACATAAAACTCATCACGTAGCATTGCTTAGGTGTAAGATAATGGATATAAGGTACAAATCTAAGCATGAAATGATGTCAATTAAATACCCCCACACCTAAGTGTTTGCTAGTCTCGAGCAAAACAAAGAAAGGAAAAAGCATACGAAAAACAAGAAATCCTAACTCACTTTCGTAGGAATCACGGTTGCACTTAGCACGTGCAACAAGCCGTTAAACCTCCTTGTTGCCAAGGAGGAGGAGTGTTGTCTCCTGAGGGTTTTCAGCGGATACACCCACAAAATCTGAACAAGATGCATTATTCAATCTAGACACTCGACTCGTTGGACATATGTTGTCGATCATTGGACGCGGTAATCCTACGGGCCGACTCTATAAAGGTAATCAGTCCACACACCTAACCTAATGAACCATTCGTGCAAGTTAAATAAGGAATTAAGTGAAAGACATGGACAACCTCAAGATCCTCAAGTGATACAAAGTGTAAGGTCCATTAAGGTTCTTATTTGCATTACCATTTTTTTTTCTTTTTGTTTCTTTTCACATTTTTTTTTCTTCTTCTTTTTCTTTTTATTAGTTGGAGCTTCGTTCTCCCAGGGTCAGGTTTCGTGCATCATTGCCCATGAGGACTTACACTATCACGTACACCTTTCCCCAAATCTCCACATAGGGCAATCCCTACCACCCGTGTAACGAGAGTTCGGTCGGCGCATCCCAAGTCAGATGACTCGAAAGCACCAGGCACAAAGTCCCCTCAGACCTACTTTCCCGAGTGATAGGAGCCGTGCGAGAAGAGAGAACACCTACTCACTTATTTCTTATCTACACATGAACCAAAACCCCTACACTAATGTCTCACAACAAGATTAAGAGGGTCCTTGACTACAACAAACTTCCTTAAGTTAACAAACATGAATTATTGACTCACTAGGTTCAGGGTGGACTTCTTTGAATGTTTGAGCACTGAAACCCTATGATTACTCATCCCCAAGGGAAAACTGGGGTGCATCCTAACGACTCGATAAATCCTAAAGCCACAGTACTAGATATCCTAATGCATCAAGTTCAAGACAATTTTGGGAGCTATCTTTTTACTTTGCCTCTCAATGGTTTTGCACATGCTAAACACACGCAAAACCCACAAAACATTTTCTTTCGCAAACACATGAAGATTTTGAAAGAAATGTGGAAATTTTAAAGCACTAGGCAAGCAAAAGAAGACAAGTCACCCAAGGATCATGGCAAGCAGATATATCGATATTAAATGCAGCACACTAATATGACCCTAACAATGCAAACAAAAGAAAACAAAATCAAAAGAAAAGACTCGACTATGTACACACGTAAAACACCCCCCCACACCTACTTCATGCATTGTCCTCAATGAATGCGAGCAAGATACTACATGAATTTATGCATGAAAAAGGAGAGATCTCACCAACATGAAGTACAAAGGGAAGTTCAAGGTCATGTTGATGGACACAAACCCGAATTCCCTCAAAACCTGTAAGATGCTAAGGAAGGGATACAAATACGAGAAAGAAATGGAGCCCAAATACAAAAGGGTTGGGGCTCACAACAATCAATGCTCACTGAAGGAGTCTTTTTTTTTTTTTTAAACTATGTACAACAATAGGCTTCCATCTTCATATGTCAAGGGACATCAAATGGGAACCCACCAACTCTCGAGCCAGAAATGCGCATGCATGGACTCGCAACATACACAACAGAATTGCTCGACCACCTGACACCCTTATAAGCATTGTGGTCGGTTGATGCCTCTTTAGAGTTAGCAAAAGAGGAGGCATGAACGAGAGGTGAACCTCTATCAGGTATAAGGGTATCAGGTGGTTGAATCTTAACCCACATGGGGTCCTCAGCAGATACAGAATGAAAAGCATGTGGCCGAGAGGCCATAAAAATAGTATCTTGTGGCTCAAAAGCCACGTGCTCAAAAGGATGTGGCTCAAGGGCCACGTGATCAGAACATAAGGCACCTTCTTGTGCCAGCCCAGGTGAAACATCTTCACCACCTTCAGGATCTTCATCGAACAATTCTCTGAAGTACTTGAAGGTGCCCTCAACTTCAATCTCATCCAAGCCCTGGATAAGGTTGACCTCAACAGGGTCATTGAAGGCACCTGGCTTCTTGCCAATGGTGAAGATGTTGAAATCAGCGCATTGACTACCATAAGTCAAGCGCATCAGACCATTACGACAATTGATCAAGGCATTGGAAGTCGCAAGAAATGGTCGCCCCAAAATGACAGGAATTTGTCCAAGTGGGTTTGGCACAGGTTCAGTATCCAGGACAAAGAAGTCGACTGGATAAATGAACTCTCCCACTTTGATCAGCACATCTTCCACCACACCCCTCGGTTTCTTCATGGACCTATCAGCCAATTGAAGAGTGGTCTTTGTTTGTTTGAGGTCTCCAAGACCGAGGTGGATGTAGACAGAATATGGTAGAAGATTAACAGATGCACCAAGGTCCAATAAGGCTCGATGTATGGACACATCCCCAATCACACAAGAGATAGTAGGACAACCAGGGTCCTTGTACTTGACTTGCATGGGTTGTGCCAACAAAGAACTCACGTTAGCCGCAAGAAAAGCTTTCTTTGGAACATGAGTTTTTCTCTTCTTGGTGCATAAGTCCTTGAGAACCTTGGCATAAGGTGGCATTTGCTGAATCACCTCCAAAAGAGGGATATTCACCTTAACCTGTCGAAACATCTCAAGCATCTTGTCATGCTGATCAGAGGTTTTCTTTTTAAGGCGCTCAGGGAATGGCGCCTTTGGGGCATAAGGGTGTGAAGGAACCTCAGAATTCTGGTCCAAAGAAACATGAGTGGGGACCTCAGAATCTGGTTCCTTCAACACAAGAGGAGACAAGGGGACCTCAGGGTTCGGCCCCTTTGTCGAAGGAAATATAGAAAGAACCTCAGGATCTGGCTCCTTCCTGGAAGTATTTGTGGAGGGAGCCTCAGGATCCGGCTCCCTCAAAGATGGTGATGACAAGGAAGGCACCCCAATGTGGTTGTCCACCTCCTTACCAGACCTCAAAGTATGAATCACATTAATATGATGGGTCGGTTCAGAGGTAGCATGAGGTAAAGGTGTCCTTCCTTGCGAATGGGTACCCCGAGGATTCACCTCGGGTTGACTCGGTAATTGGCCCTTCTCGCGTTCATGGAGCTGATTAGCCAACTGGCTAACTTGCATTTCCAATGCTTTGACCGAATTGTTGTTGGCCGAAAGCATGGATTGTGTACTCTGAATGAACGCGTGAAGGGTTTGTTCAAGAGTGGAGTCCTTAGGGTCAACCTGTTGGAGTTGTGGATTTTGGTTAGAATAACCCGACGAAGAGGTCTGAGGAGGTTGGTAATTGTGGTTCTGAGACCTTTGATGTGGAGGTTGGTAGGTCGCCGATGGGCGTGTAGGTTGATAAGGAGGAGGTTGAGGTTGAGCGTGCGAGCTCTGACCGTTACCCCCACTAGGCCCCCAAGAGAAGTTAGGATGGTTACGCCATCCCGGGTTGTAGGAGTGACTGTACGGGTCGTTTCGGGGCCTTTGTTGATACATCGCATTTGCATGCTCAGTATCCCTTGGAGCGTAAGCGCATTCCAAGTCATCATGTCCCGACAATCCACACCTACTACACTCGGGAGTAGCGACCTGAGCTACAGGAGCTCGGTCCATCTCCAAACTCTCAATCCTACGCATGAGAGCAGCCATTTTCGCCTCAGACGCGATCGATGACTCAACTTGATAAGATCCAGCTCGACCAGAAGACCTGGCGGCTGGTGGCTCTCTCATGGTATCCCACTCGAAGGTACGTTCAGCCATGGACTCGAAAGTATCCCATGCCTCCTCGATGGGTTTCATTTGGAAGTCACCCTGACACATTGACTCCAACAATGTGCGGGTGTTGTAGTTGATGCCCTCATAAACAATTTGGCACAACTGCCAAAGCTCAATCCCATGATGAGGGCACTGCTGGAGAAGGTCCTTGAACCTCTCAAAGAAACCATGGAACGATTCGGTCTCGGTCTGATACATTTGATGTATCTGGTGCCGTATCTGTTGAGTTTTCCTTTGAGGGAAAAATCTCTTCAGAAAGATGGTCACAAAGTCATCCCATGACCGAATCGAGCTCGCCGGGAGGCTATACATCCATTTCTCCGCATTATCCTTCAATGCGAAAGAAATCATCCTCAACCGGACTGAATCCTGGTCAAGCTGTTGAAGCTTGAACATGGAGCATACTTCCTCGAATTCGCGTATAAAGATATACGGATCCTCCTTATTGGCAGTAAAGGTTGGAAGCATGCTCACATATTGAGGTTTCAGCTCATAGTTGTTCCCGCGAGCAAGGGGAACAACTATGCAAGAAGGCTGCGCGGCCCGAACAGGATGGGTCCGCTCCCACAACGTCATCGGCCTATCCTGTCGAGCTAAAGGTGGTGGTGCACCTAGAACTCGATCCTGACCGAATCTCCCTTCCTCTCGAGTCAGAGGAGGAGGAGAAGGAGGTCTACGTGGTGGTGGGAATGGACCGAGGTAGTCCATGTATGGAACCCGGTCTCCCTCGCCACCACGAGACGACTCGGCCTCTTGCTCCAAAGGAGCACGAGGCGGAGATGGTCGATCACCAAGATCTTCCATCTCAGAAATAAGCACTCTCTCGAGTCGAGCGCTCTCACCAGAACGAGCCCAACCTCGCATAAAAATGCTCGACTCGACTCTAAACTAACACACAACAGAGGGTGTACTAGAGGAGAAAACTAAACGTAGAGAATAGATGAGGAGACGACTCAGATGAGGAGGGAAGAATCCCTAGAGCTAGCGTGGGTAGATGGATCAGGAAGAAGCCTAACTAGCAAGCACGGCTCAAACAATGTAAGGCAATGGGTCCTTAGGCTAGACGACGCCTAACTTCGAGGTCACTAGCCTAGACACGCCTCACCTCCCTACAACGAGGACCACAATACCCAGCAAGTGATACCAGATCCGGAGATCCAGTACCTCCTACTATCGACAAGGTAGGCAACGCCGATCAGGTCATGACGGTCTCGACTAGATTACTCTCCTAGTGCGCCCGAATTCCTTAGGGCCAATGTCTACTTGCTTTTAGTTAAGGCTTTATTAAGAGTGGTTTTTGGGGCCAAGGAAAGGGTGATGAAATCCCCCACCTTATCTTTTATGGGACAGCCCCTCCTTAGTAGCGATTTGATCCTAGATCTAGCAAGCAATCGCTCCAATCAAACGCTCTCTCACTCTTGTCCTGATGCAAATCCTACTAACTAATGCATGGGCATACAAGATGTGTGAATGAGTGTAGGAAATGCGTACCTTACGCCAGCACTCAACAACTGAAATTAAAGCTAAAAGAAAAGACAACTATATGCTCAAGTCAATACATGATGCGTGACCTAAACAAATAAGAACGTCTAGTCTTTTGCTTTGGATTTTAGGGCCAATATGAGTAATGGGGGAGTGATTAATGATCTGGGAGCAAACCATAAGTCAAAGCATGCAAAATAGAGCTCCCAGATAACACCAATTACAGCACTAACTACCAGAAGAAATTCCAAGAAAAGAAGCCCTCACCAGGCCGCCAATTGGCGGTCTCTAACCGCTGATTGGCGGTCTGTTTTGGTCTTCTGCTCCTCCAATTTTCACAGTAGCTTCCCCTTGATCAGATGCTTCCCTGAAACTAAGAAAAACTGGAAAGAAAAAATTAAAAACCCCTCGAATCGCCCAAACCAACGTCTGGACAGAGCACCTCCCCGGCAACGGCGCCAAAAACTTGATTGATCGTTTTATATTTCTACCGCAAGTGCACGGCCGCGTTGAAGCGGTGGCAAATACGGGTCGTCCACTGGGAGGTGTGTCGACACTTGGTTCGTGCGAAGGCAAGGGGTAAAGAAAGGAGAAAAGGATTGGTTACACTAAACTACACTACAATGCTAAACTAGAATGCAAAAGGAAATGAAGATAAGCAATAAAACTAAACCCCAAAGGGGGTAGAGAACTGATGTGAACATAAAGATGTGTGTGTGTGTGTGTGTTCAATTAAGCTCCTCACAACATGTAGTGCATGAAATCATAAAACTACATCCAATCTTGCCTCTACATGAATTAAGATAAGACTACATCATTAAAACATACAAGACAATGATTGGAATGAAGCTACATGAACTCAAGTATAAAGACTAGACCCTACTATGCCTCCACATGAATTAAGATGACTACATCATTAAAACATACAAGACATTAGCTAAGGAAAAGGCAACAAGAGTACATACACTACAAATTGTGTTTCCAACATTAACTTCATCCATATCCTAACCTTATCATTCCCCATAAAATAGGTCCACTAATCAAAGCATAAGCTAAGCTTCATTCAAGAGCATTAGCATATCAAAGATAAGAGTGGAGACCCATTAGATGGTTATGGAAATCATATAAAGCTCAAGGGATAAAAATAACACACACTTAATACACTACATTATTATATCACATATTTCTCCACCCCCCAAATGGGGATGGAACTACTCACTACTCATTACACTAACTAAATTAGCAAAGGAAAGCATAATACTGAAATGAAATTTATACTACTCAAGCAAGAAACATTAAAGAAGCATAAAACTAAACAAACAAACAAGCATGCATATGAAAGGAAATTAAACTAAGAGAGAAACAACATCATTAAAAGAAAACTTCTATTATTAACTCACTCAATTACAAGTAGCTCTTCCTCCACTAGAGTTTTGCTTCAAGGCTTCACTCTTAGTAGGGAAGATGGCCACCAAGAGAGAGATGAATACAATGGGAGGTGAAGAGTTCTATTTATAAGCATGAAAAAGCTAATCAGGGACAATCCCCCGATGTGGGACTAAACCAATACCAAAAATAGCTTAAACGAACACTAATACAAGTCCAGGAGAAGTTGGGGCGGATCTTGCATGATCCAGACCGCCAATTGGTGGTTCCAGACCGCCAATTGGCGGTTCCAGACCGCCAATTGGCGGTCTATAAAGCCCAGATCCGTCTGGATCTTCTGGTGGGCTTGCCTTGGTGTGTTTCTTGGTCTTGGATGCATCTAACTTGTTTAGTGGAGCTCCGACCCGAATCGAATTGACAAAATACTCCTCATGATGGTGTGGAGTTTCCTGTTTTGCTCTTAGGTCCTTCTGTCTTACGATCAGGTCCTTCTCCCTTGCATCTTGGTCCCCAGGTCTCACAATTAGGTCCTTTTTTCCTGCTTTTGGGTCCTTTCATGGCTCTTCTCTTCAAACCTCTTTATTTCTGAAAACTAAACATAAAACTCGTCACGTAGCATTGCTTAGGTGTAAGATAATGGATATAAGGTACAAATCTAAGCATGAAATGATGTCAATCAAGCTACAATGATCTATGACCAACACGACAATCTTAACTCGGTAATTAATGTCCCATGTTAATTACCATGATTGCGAATATCTTTTGTTTTATGTAAACCAATATCATTTAGAGCTCTACGGTTAAGGACCAAGAGCCTCTTCCTTAACACTTCTAAAAGACGAATAACATAAACAAGGAACAAAATGATTTCTCATTCAATTCATAATAATTGGCATTTAAAAGTAAAACTTTTAGAACACATTCCCTTCACAATATGGGGAGGACATCTGGTCTTTGAACACCATTCTGTTCAACGTCTTTCCTACCGCACTTGTAGGTGCGGTTTGAAGGCCACCGAGTTGTGGTCTAACACCCCCAAATAGGTCAACTTCAAGTTCTACATCTGTGACTCCATAGAGGAGACCATTCACTATTGGTACTTTGTCTGGGATGATGGAACACTAATAACACCGATGGAGGAACTAGACGAGAGCATCACCGACCCACGACTGCGGAGAATCCACATGACGCTGGCGAGAAGGCAACAAACTCTGGAGCTTACAGATATTATCAGGTGGGCTTCCAGGCAACATATCATTGGATCAGTCTCCTCTGATTGATTTGGGGTGCAATTGGTTTGCAGGAAAACTTCATTAATTTTTTTGCAAACCAATCACCAGAAGTCCAGTTTCAAGAGTTCCACGACCCTATAATTTTGTACTTGGGACGACTTTCTCTACTACCACGTCAAAGTGAAGGGAAGTCATGGAATTAGATTTAGTATTGTTTTTTGCACGTCGTTGTTGCACGTACGGAACATGAAAATTGAAAATTAATATAAATTGAACTTTTGAAATATTAGTATTCTTCTACATTGAGATGTTAACTGATTAGTAGCATATCATAGAGTGCATTCATGTTGTATATCCTTTATTTTATCCCATATTTGTGCTACTTAAGTGTTTGTTTGATGTGTTTCAAATTTTAGGTAATAAAGAGGAGATATGAACCAAAAAAGACCTAAATGCAAGAAGAAATGACATTATTAAAGCATATTGGACCTGTGTTGTCATGCTCAAGGACCCATCTGCAATTCAGGAAGGACCCAGATGAAATCTGGAGGGACCTGAGCATAAGGAAAACATTTTTGATGCAAAACCCCCCATTATCATGATCTTGAGAAGTATTTGGGGAATTAAGAGCAAACATGCTCGAACTAGCAGACCTGGAGTGCACCCCACGTGCGAGATGGATAACTTAAGCTGCTGAAGAAAGTCGAGACGGATCATACACAAACAATCCGCCAGTGGTGGATCAATTCAGTCCAGACCCGCCCCAATTTCTCTCGTGGCTCGGATTTGCTCAATTGGGTGCACCATGCCATAGAGAAATCGATTATAGTCGTCGGATTGCTCACAGATTCATCTGCACCTCTCTTTCTTCTATAAATAGCAATGTTTCTTCTAGCTTTCCTCTTCTTCTCCACCTTCCTCCATTAGAATAAATTTAGTTTACCCATTTTGGTAGCAAAGGAATGTTGGTGGATGAAGGTTGTAATCTCACTCTTTGATTAATCTAATTTTAGATTTTAATTCCTCTCTTCTTTAGATATCTTTGAATTCAAGTATTTTTATATTTTGTTGGTTGATTTAGTAGTTTGTTATTCTTGCCATGTTTAGTGTAAATTTCTTGCTTTCCATGTTTGTTGTTATGAGTAGAGAGTAGATCCACCCCATTTGGGGTGGAGGTAATGTAGACTATGTATTGTGTGGTGATGAGTTCTTCTTATTTGTGTCATTTCCATGTGCTTAATGTAGATCTATACTTGTACGCTTAAACTTGTATTAGATGGGATAGTGGTCATACTAGGTACTTGTCTCATGCTAGATCTAGAGTTTATCTTGTTGCTTGTAATGTTTACCTTTTTATGGAATTGACTTGAAATGTATGGATCTATGTTTGATGCACATTAACATGAATGATGTAGGTTGTAGGTAGGATTAATTCATGCTCTAATGGCCACATTAGGTACTTATTGCATGCTTGATAATCTAAAATCAACCTAAACTTTATGTGAAATATGCATGTTCATGGTTGCGATGTAGTGTTGGGTGTCATATACTTAGATTCTACACTAGCTTCTACTTGTATGTCACACACACTACACTTGTGCCTAATTGCATGGAACACCCACTCTCTCACACACACACACCTCAACACCCCTCCACTCCAAAGGAGTCTAGTTTAGTTAGGTTAGAATAATCATGTCCATCTCCTTTTCTCTCCCATTCGAGTATGATGGTAACAATGACACACACGACTCCTTGTGGTATGATCCGTACTTGTGGTAAATGAACTTAAATTCACAATCAAGGTTTTGGCACCGTTTCCGGGGAGTTGGCCGTCGTCGTTGTTGTTTCCACCATTTTGGTGGTGGGGGGTTTCTCACATTTTCCTTTTCTTTTTTTTACTGGACAATGGATTACATTAAAGAATAGGAGCACATAGGAGAAGTTTGGGGATGAGAATCCCCAAACCATCCGCTAATAGTGGATTTGCATCTGCCAGTGGCGGATTGGATGAGGCCTTTTGGTTTCCTATTTCTCTGGTAGCTCCCTATTTCTACTCATAGTTGATATCTACAATTTAGTGATTCATATAGGCTCTGTTTTGATGCCAGAAATTAATTTGACACGCATATTCTCCTTTTTAAGTCAACTTGGACATTAAAACTCAAAGCAAAAGAGTAGATGAATGTCATCTAGGTCAGGCACCATACATAGGCCTTGCACGCATCTTGTCTTTCCTTTACTTTGTTGTTGTTGATTGCTGGCGAGAGGTACGACACCTTCTTCACTCATTCATGAATTAACTTGCATGCATTGGTTAGTAGGGTTGTATTGAAACAAAAGTGAGGTGAGTGTTTAATTGCTAGTTTAGGGATCAAAATATCCTAAGGGGGTTGTCCCATATAAGGTAAGGTAGGGGATTTCATCACCCATTCCTTTGCCCCAAAAATCACACTTAATAAGAAACCTTAATCTAAAATCAAGTAGACATTGACCACTAGGATTCAGGCGCATTTAGGAGATAATCTCATTCTCGACGTCATGACCTGAACGTCGTCATTTGCTTAGTTGCATTGAGACTTTTGAGACATCCGAGTCTTGACTTTCTTATTCGGCTTTGTGACCTTTGGTCAAGGGAGGTGAGGCATTTGGGAGTATGGGGAGTCGTAGTTAGGCTTCGTCTAGCCTAAGGACTCATAGCCAGTCTAAACTTGTTTGAGCTGTATTTGCTAGATTAGGTTTCTACCCTCACCTTTACCCACACTAGCTATAGGGATTCTTCTGAGTCTTCTCGTTATCCCGATTCTGTGTTATAGTCTCCTCCTCTGATTATACTCTCTATTTGTGTGTGGTTGTTGAGTCGAGTTGAGAAGTTTTGTGCGAGGTTGGACTCACCTTGGTGAGGCTGCTCGACTTGAGAGAGTTGATCCTGTTGTTGAGATGGATGATCTAGGTGATCGTCGTCTCTTGGAGGTGGGGGATATCGGGTTCCTTATATGAAATTCCCTAGTCCACTTCCACCATACATAGACCATCTCCTCCTCTTCCGACTTAGGAGTAAGAGGGTCCCAGACGGGATCGAGTTATTGGAGTACCACCACCCTTAGCTCGAGGGGATCAACCAATGACTTTGTGGGAACAAACCCATCCTGTTCAGGCCACACAACCATCTTGCATAGTTCTCCCGCCTGCACGCGGGAACATTTATGAATTAAAACCTCAATATTTGAGCATGCTTCCTACCTTCACATCCAATAAGGAGGATCCGTATATCTTTATACGTGAATTCGAGGAGGTATGCTCCATGTTTAGGCTTCAACAACTTAAAATGATTCTATCCGGTTGAGGATGATTTCTTTCACATTGAAGGATAATGCGAAGAAATGGATGTACAGCCTCCCGACATACTCAAGTCGGTCTTGGGTTAGTCTTGTGACTGTCTTTCTGAAGAGATTCTTTCCCTAAAGGAGGACTCAACAATTACGGCTCCGGATACATCTCAGACTGAGACTAAATCATTTGATGCTTTCTTTGAGAGGTTCAAGGACCTTCTCTTGTAGTTCCCTCATCATGGACTTGAGTTGTGGTAGCTGTCCAGATTGTTTATGAGGGCTTCAACTATAACACTCACACATTGTTGGAGTCGATATGCCAGGGTGATTTCCAAATGAAACCCATTGATGAGGCATGAGATAGTTTTGAATTATGGATGAACGCACCCTTGAGTGGGAAACCATGAGAGAGACACCAGCTGCCAGGTCTTCTAATCAAGATGGATCATACCAAGTCGAGTCAACTATCGCGTCCGAGGCAAAAATGGTTGCTCTCTTGCGTAGGATAGAGAGTTTAGAGTTGGACCGAGCTTCTGTAGCTCAGGTCGCTACTCCCGTTTGTAGTAGGTGTGGACTTACATGACATAGTGACTTGGAATGTGCTTATGTTATAAGTGATACTGAGCATGCAAATGCGATGTATCAACAACGACCCTGTAATGACCCGTACAGTCACTCCTCTAAACTAGGATGATGAAACCACCCTAACTTCTCTTGGGGGCGTAGTGAGGACCACAGTCAGAGCTCACGCGCTCAACCCCAACCCCAACCTTATCACTCTCCACGCCCATCGGCGACCTACCAACCCCCACATCAAAGGTCTCAACCCCATACTCACCAACCTGTTGGATTTTGTCTCATGCTTATGTGTATAATTTTAAAATTTTATATACGAAAGCAAGATCGTTTTCATATTTTTCAACAATTTTATGTACAAAACTTCCTAACTGAATTTCAATATACATTATATACTAATTATTATTGAAATACACAAGTTGATCATACCTAAAAGAGTTGTTAAACTCTTTTGAATCGTCGAAAGTCGGGTTGCACTCGAATCACCTTGGAATTTCCTCCAAGTGTTTACCAAACTCTAAACAAGATTAGAGAGATCGAAGCTAGCAAACAATCTCTAATGCAAGGTTAGAATCTAGCTAATAACCTCTTTAATGTTCCAAAGAATTTAATCTCCAGCACTTCTATTAAACTAGAGAATTTCCGGATGGGTGAGATGGAAAAAATGTGGATGAGAGAATTTCTGCATTCATTTAAACAAAGGAAGGGAGGAGGGACCTATTTATAGGGCATCCTTAAACCCACATCATGTGCAAACAACTTACACATGATCTCTTGATTATTCCTCCTCTAAACCAATCATATTTTGACACATCATCATCCCATAACCTCTTTTGACCAAGTTGGATCAAATCCAGCCCATGATCGAAAAATTCTCTTATTAATACAGGAAAAATTGTGGGCAAATGGTCGACTAAAATTCCCATTTGGTCTACAAACTAGTTACTCCAAAATGTCCCCGATAATTTTGGTCGAACTACGTTTCACATCGGTCGACTGTTCCCTTACTAAGAACGCTCCTGATAATTTCGGTCGAACCGCGAGTCTAGACGGTCGAGCATTTCCGAACGTAAAAGGTTACTGTTAAATTCAGTCGATCGTTTTTCATTGTTTTTGCCTTTATCAAATTTTGGATAATTTTGGCAAAGGGCCCCGTTCGACCGAAACTCACCAGGGAAAAATCCCTCACTCTCAACAACGAATCTGGTCGAACCCCCGAGCACTCTTGGTCGACCGAATTCCACCAGGGAATTCCCCCAACTCTCACCAATGAATCCAGTCGAACCCCAAGCACTCTCGGTCGACCGAATTCCACCAGAGAATTCCCCCACGCTCCACATCAAGTCCGGTCGATCGAACCACCTTCGGTCGAACTAACCACTATTCCAACTTAAGTCACCATTCAGACAAAGTTATACAGGTGGTTGACCATTTAGATGGTCAATGCCCCAACCGACCTAAAACAGTGCACACGGTCGAACAGCAAAGGGGACCTGTTTGATCGAAACCAACCAAGCTTGCCTCAAATGCACAACCGGTCGACCGCCCAAGGGTATCGTTCGATCGGTGTGAGACAGAACCCGAATTCACATTAAGAACGATCGACCGTTTGCACCAACCGGTCGACTGATCAGGGAGTAAAATCTGCTGCATGTTTACTTGCGACGAGCCGGAAGACCACTGTCGACTTCCAAATACTCACACTACTAAAGTGAGTGAGTTTGATATACCGTGAAGGTTTGAAGAAACCTTTGAAGAACCACAACGACGTTTCCACGAGCACGTCTCCCCAAAACACGATCCGTCGACGAACCTCACTCTCGAACAACGATCACCACACCTCGACGATCCACAACCACACAAACCAACGTCGATCACAGACCCAACCACTGGAAAAGAGATGAGTTGAGAGAGAGAAAGGGGAAAATGCAATGGACGGGTTAGCAACCGACACTCACCTCCTCAAGCAACCGACACCCGACAAACACCTCCGCCTCTCCGGAGCTCCACACCACGCCGGAGCACAACCACTGAGGGAGAGAGAAACGTGAGAGAGAGAAATAAGGGAGTCGTGAGAGAGTGAGAGAGAGATCTACCCATAAATATCTTCCATCAAAGCATCCTAGCCGTCCATCCAACTCCTCTCCATCTCAACCGTCCAACCCATCTCCTCCTAATCACTACCTAAATCATCATTAAAACTCAATTAGGATTAGGATCCCACAGTTTCAGTACTCAAAAAATAAAGAACACCCTGAATTAGTGAGTCAAAGAATTTGTGTCTGTTTGTATAAGGAAGTCTGTTGAAGTTAGGGACCCTTAAACTCCTGTTGTGAAAACTTAAGTGTAGGGGTTTTGGTTTATATGTAGATAAGAAATAATTAGTATGGTGTTCTCTCTTCTCTCACAACTCCTATCACTCGGGAAATTAGGTATGAGGGGACTTGATACCTGGTGCTTTCGAGTCATCTGACTTGGGATGCACCGACCGAACTCCCATTACATGTGTGGTAGGGATAACCCTATGTGGAGATTTGGGCGAAGGTGTACGTGATAGTGTAAGTCCTCATAGACAATGATGCACGAAACCGGAACCTGGGAGAATTTAACACCAACCAGTTTAATTCCTTGTTCTCCAAAAAAGAGAAAAAACTAAGATAAGAAAAAAATACAAATAAGAATCTTAATGGACTTTACACATCATATCATTCCAGGATATTAAGGTTGCCTTAGTCTTTCCCTTAAGTTCTTAATTAACTTGCACAAATGGTTCCCTAGGCTAGGTGTGTGGACAAGATCATAGAGTCGACCCGTAGGATTACCGTTTCCAATGATTGACAAAAGTAGGTTCATCGAATCGTGTTGGTAGGTTGAATAATGCATCAATGTTTGGATTTTGTGGGTATATCTGCTGAAAACCCTTAGGAGACACCACTCCTCCTCCTTGGCGGCAAGTGCTAAGTGCAATCCTGATTCCAACGGAAGTGAGTTAGGATTTTCCTTTTTGTATTTTCACTTTCTTTGTTTTGCTCGGGACTAGCAGAAGATAAGTGTGAGAGTATTTGATTAGTAGCATATCATAGAGTGCATTCATGCTATATATCCTTTATTTTACCCCATACTTTTGTTACTTGAGTGTTTGTTTGATGTGTTTCAGGTTTTAGGTAAAAAAGAAGAGAAATTAACCAAAAAGGACATAAATGCAAGACAAAAAGACCTTATTGAAGCATCTTGGACATGTTTGTCATGCTTAAGGACCCATTTGCGATTCAGGAAGGACCTAGATGAAACCCGGAGGGAGCCGAGCATAAGGAAAACATTTCTGGTGCAAAAATCCCTCATTATCGTGATCTAGTTTAGCTATCTTGATAATTCATTTTGAGTTTAGTTTAGTTAGGTTAGAATAATCCTCTCCATCTTCTTTTCTCTCCCATTGGAGTATGGTGGTAACAACGACACACAACTCTTAGTGGTACGACCCGTACTTGTCGCATCTTCACCGATGCCATACACTTGCGGTAAATGAACTGATAAAATACACAATCATCAACAACTTTCATTTTTCATAGTTTTTGTCCTTATATGCCTAATTCCATCTTGAATGAGTCAAGATGTTTGTTGTATTAACCTACTGACATCTTAATTTTGTAAATGAAGAGAAACAAAATAAATAGAATTCTCCAGTATCTCAAAAGTATGTATAGTGAAATTCCTAAGATTCAAGTAAACATTGTAGCCAAAAAACCAATCGAAAGGACATGTCATACCGAATTTTAGCAAAAATCATTGAGGTGGAAAAAATAGAATTAACAAGTGAGTCAAAAAAATCCAGTGAAATTTCTGTGATTTAAGTTAAAATTGTAGGCAAATATGAAATAAGAAGGACATGGCACGCCAGATTTTAGCAAAACACTGATGTGCTATGACTTAATATGAAAAAACAGAAGGTCACCTGAAATTTAAATAAAAGGGACATATCACGTCGGATTTAAGCTATAAAAGCGATGTGTTATGTCTTAATATGAAGAAACTAATGGTCACCAAAAATAAAATAAAAAGGACATGTCAATTAAGATTTATGCCATAAAATCAACGTCCCCTGTCTTAATATGAAGAAACATATGGTTGTCGGAAAGTAAAATAAAAGGGACGTGTCACATCAGATTTAAGCTATAAAACTGACGTGCTATTTCTTAATATGAAGAAACAAATGGTCGTCGGAAATTAAAATAAAAGGGACATGTCATGTCGGATTTAAACCATAAAACCAACGTGCTATGTGTTATTCTTAAAAACAAATATTGATAAAATTCAAGTAAGAACGACATCTCACGTCGTATATTAGTAGAAACCCCAATGTGCTATGTCTTATTAGAAGAAACCTAAGGTCACCATATATTAAAAAAGGACATGTTACGTCAGATGTGACAAAAAACCGATGTGAAATTTATTCTTTTAATTTTTTTAAGATGAACCAAAAACAAAAAAAGGACATGTGATGTCGGACTTTAGCCACAAATCCAACATGTTATGTTTTTCAAATTGATTTCTAGGGAAAATATGTTTTATTATAAATTTCTCAATTAATCTTCTGACATTGGAAAATAAGTTGCACCACAATCACTTTAATTTCTGCCACAACAAATGTAACTAAAGCATAAGGTAAGGTACAACAACACATCCAACCAACACCAAATTTAATAATAGCAAATGTAATGAACAACAACGAATATTGTAACAATAGCTAGAAAATGTATCAACAACATGCCATTATATAACAAGTGTACGGTGCAACAACGAATCTATCCTTGGGAGCGAGCCAATCATCTGAAAAAAATCAAATAAAACAATTAACTCATGAGATCTTCACATAAATTATTAAAATACTAGGTTAACCTTTAAGATTTCTTTTTCGCTTTTTGTTATTAGGATCTTCGATCCATATTCCTTCACGATTATCATCCTGAATAAGTAAGTTATCAACATTTCTATCATCATCATCAACTAACTTCAATTCAGGCACTTGTGTTGAAAATGGCACTAGTGCAGAAAATGAAATATACGTCGGTTATACGGCTTTTATATGTCAGATATACGACTTCCCTAACCCGACATCTCTCTATGTGTCGTTTATACCTAGACGTCGGTCACCCGCACAAACAACGTCCATTCCTAAAGAATACGCGTTGATTGTGACACACAACCGAGTCTATCCTAAAGAATATGCGTCGGTTATCACGCACAATGTGGTATATTAACTCAGATAGTGCTACATTTTGATGTGCAATTTTGATGAGTTCTTCCGTATATCTCATAACATAGTAACAACATTCAGTCTTGCCAGTCTGCTTGCGGTACTACAAAGTTATAAATTCCCTAAATATATGTTCAATTACTTAACAAAATTAACAAAAGTTAAAGGGAGAAACTTACTCCCATTTCATGCCAGGTTACTCCCATATTTTTGTTGTTCTTATTCCACCAACCGCCTTGTAAACTTTCATTGTCCTGAGTAGCACAAGTTATTCAATATGAAATTGATAATAATAAAAAAAATACACGAATTACAAATACGATAATTAAAATGAACTTACAGTGAAACAAGTTTCTTTATGGATGTCCTTGGTGTAGTCGACCCCAAAGGATCAAATCAATTTGCCAAATTAGTTTCGGGACATAAAACGACAAGCATCCAATTAGTTCTGTTTATATATATAATTAGAAGTTTATTACGAAATCAAATTTCAATTACTTTGAATTAAAAATTACCTCTCATGATAAGGGAGCATATAATATCTTTTGCCTTGTTCTTTCATGACAACCGCAAGCTCATCTGATGTATCGCCATTCCCGTATATAAAAGTAGATGGATACACATATCCAATACTTGATCATCGGGAAAGTCTGACATTCTGTCGTCATAAAGGTGTCTACAAGAGTAAAAATTACATTCTGTTATAATATATTTGTGTTTCATGCATAACCACGGTGGTAGATTGTAAATTACAAGCAGAACATGCCAAGAACAGTAAATGCTACTCAAACTACCGAAAGGATTCATTCTGTCAGTACAAAGTCCAAGTCGTACATTCCTGGATTCTTCACCAAACAAAGGAAAGTCGTAATCTACTTTTTTCACTAAGGTGAATTTGCAGGTTGACGTAGCAATTGATCATTTAGCTTCTCACGATCAACATGCCATGTCATGTTTTTGGAGTCCTCCTTACACGCAAACAAACGTTTAAGCCTTGTTATTATTGGAAGATACCATAAAAATTTAGCAGGAGTCCTTTGATTTTCAAATCATCACCATCTATATTGTGTTTCGGTCCACTGTGTTTCATTTTGTATCGTAAAACATTACACGTGAGATAAGAATGTAAGTTTTCAAACTCACCCTTATACAATATACAATCATTCAGACATGCATGTATCTTCCTATATTACATTCACATAGGACACAACACTTTCTTAGCATCATAAGTTCTATCCGGAAGTTCATCATGCCCTAGAAGCATCTCTTTCAATAGTTTCAACATTGATGTGAAACTGACATCGGTCCAACGATTTCCTGCTTTTAAATTGTACAATTTCAACACAGCTGACAATCTAGTAAATTTGATGCAACCCTTATACAACGGCTTCTCATTGTCACTCAACAAACTACCAAGTAAATCAGGGTTGGATGAAAAGTTCTCAGCTATATCTTGAACCATTTCCTCCAACTGATCTCCCACACTTACATTCTCCCAGTCATTCTTGGAACAACCAAATTATTCTTTTTCACCGTCCCATATCCACCGTCTGTAACTTGTGTCGAAACCTTTCTCAAACAAATGATCTTTTATTTTCTGAAAAGTCAGCATTGACATATTATGTCACTTACTGCATGGACAATACTCCATGTCTCTGTTAGTCCTATTCTTTGAATGATTTTTGGCAACCTCTAAGAACATATTCACCACATTCTCATACTCATCACTCAATCACTTTGAAAGAATCCACTCTTGATCCATTTTAGTCTAAACATTAAGAAATAAAATGTCAATTTAAAAGAAGGTGTTCGTAGATGAGAAGATCCGGAGACATGAAGATGAGAAATGAATGACTCAGGAGAGAGGAGATGAAGTCCTTAATCTAGCATGGGAATAAAGAAGGTTAGAAGCCTAACTAAGCAACCAAGGCAAAAGCAAGCCTAAAGTCCACTATAGGTCCTTAGCACTAGACGACGTCTAACTTCGAGGTCCCATCGAGGACCACTAGCCTGTAGGAAATCAAGAACCCGGAGGTTTCTAAAGTCTCCAGGAGACTAGATGGGCAACGACGTTCAGGCCATAACGGTCTTAAACGGCGAGGACCACCAGTATATAGGAAATCAAGAACCTGGACGTTAATAAAATCTCTGGGAGACTAGATGGGCAACGACGTTCATGCCATAATGGTCTTAAACAATTTCCTCTCCTTAATGCGTCCAGAAATCCTAGGGACCAACGTCTAAATTGATTTTATTAAGGCTCTTTTATTCTGTGATTTTTGGGCAAAGGAAAGGGTGATGAAATCCCCTAACTCATCTCCTATAGGTGACTACCCCATTGGTGTTTTTCATACCTTAATCTAACAAACAACACCCAAACAATCACTCACTCTCTTGTTTCAATCCAATCCTACTAACTAATGCGTGCTTTCTAATGAATGATGAGTGAAAGAGATTACGTACCTTACGCTAGCAATCTATGACAGAAATCGTAAAATAAAAAATAAATACGATGAATGGAAAGTCCTATATGATGAATGACATAGAAAATATTGTCTAATCTTTTGTTATAGGTTATTGAAGGCCAAGTTGCTTAAGGGGTCAATGAGTTATAAGAAACCAAAACATTTAACTAAACAAAATAAGTTTTTCAGCATAAATAAACATTTAAACTAAACAAAACATAAATAAATGTATGAACTCACTAAACTAAAGATATTTAAACATCAATTAATAATGATAGCGAATGGTCCAAAAAAATTAGTCTTTTGTCATATCTCATACCATCCTAATTTTAAAAAGTGTCCAAGTTTTGATTTATTCTCTATATTTCTGTTTTCGAGTTTCTTCTCTTTTAATTTCTGTTCCAAATTCAAGTTTCATGTACAATAAACAAGTCCTTGGTTTTTTTTAATTTGATTCTTAGCATGCATGCACCAAGTTTGATAGATAAGAACACAATGTACAGACACCATCCATGTCCATGTCCAAAAGGTGTTACCGTAAGTCCACAAAACATAAATTCCTCAGTCCCTTTTGTTGGAAACATCAAGTTTGATAGATAAGAACA
Organism: Triglochin maritima; assembly: GCA_963682175.1. NCBI lineage: Eukaryota > Viridiplantae > Streptophyta > Magnoliopsida > Alismatales > Juncaginaceae > Triglochin > Triglochin maritima. The sequence goes on from OY821779.1 coordinate 21,481,397, forward strand.
CAATGTACAGACAACATAGCATTGGAAGTTTTGTTGGAAAATGAACAGAAGGAAAACAAGAATATTATGCAACTTAAAAATAAAATCATACAAGCATGATCACACCCTTTTGCAAAATACTAACAAACCCCATTTTGGTAACTATAATTTGTACTTTTCCTATACCTAAGTTTGAAAAGATCACACCGTAACAATGCAATTTTGAATATGAAGTCTTAGTACAAATGTGGACATGATTTGTACTTTTCCTATAATTTGATAACTATAATTTGGTAACTATATTTGTACTTTTCCTCGACCTAAGCTTGCACACTTGGACATGATTCTGTAGTAAGACATAAATTTATATGTCTAAATGTTCAAAATCAAAACTCAGAGTCCAAATTGTTGTAAACTCAATCTATCATCTGGGATTGACATTTCTACTCACATTACTGCAAACTGATGCATCATAATAAAAAACCAACTCTCCAAAATTGCAAATCCGCATGACCAAAGCCAATAATCAAGGAAAAGAAAAATCAAAATCACACCTATAATTTCCTAAAACAAAACACCATTAATTTATTCACAAAACCCACAACCAAAAACCTTTATTTCACCCAAAATCTCAATCCAAACAGAAAAGGAAGTGAAATCAAAGTAGTGTTACCAAATCAAATTACTAATTCAAGGGCAACACAACTATCCAAGATTCAGAGGAAGTGTTACCGTATGAAGAAGTGTCGTGGAGGCGGCAAACGAGAGAATGGTGCTCGTGGCAGTGGTGGAGGAGATCGAGAGTTGAGATGAGGGAGGGCTGGAGGATGGGAGGAGTTATGGCTTGTGGTTGCGGGAGAGGGAGAGGGAGACATGAGGAGTGGCTGTCAGAGGAGGAGGTCGCTACGGTTTGGCCGCTAGGGTTTTGTCGTGGCGGTGGAGATTTTGTCGAATAGAGGATAAAATGAAATGGTTGTTGTTTCATCTAAGCCCCATAGACGTCGGTCATAGCTTACAACCGACGTCTATACCCCGATGTTTATGTGCATGGGGCATAGACGTCGGCTATAAGCTATGACCGACGTCTATACGTCGACGTCTATACGCTGTGGGGAATAAACACCGCCTAATAGACATGGGGACAAGGTTATTCAAACAACTGACGTCTAGAGGACCTTATAGACATTGGCTCTACTAATAGCTGACGTCTATACCTATAGACATTGGATATATGGGCGACTGATTGACATCATTTCATACTCATATTTGTATCTTATATCCATTATCTTACACCTAAGCAATGCTACGTGACGAGTTTTATGTTTAGTTTTTAGGAATAAAGAGGTTTGAAGAGAAGAGCCATGAAAGGACCCAAAAGCAGGAAAAGGACTTAATTGTGAGACCTAGGGACTGAGATGCAAGGGAGAAGGACCTGATCGTAAGACCGAAGGACCTAAGAGCAAAACAGGAAACTCCACACCATCATGGGGAGTATTTTGGCAATTCGATTCGGGTCGGAGCTCCAATAAACAAAGTAGATGCATCAAAGACCAACAAAGAGCACCAGCAAAGGCCACAACAAATCCCAGATGAATCCAGAAGTAACAATCATTTGAAAAACACACCAAAAATCCGCAAAAAACTTGAAATATAACCTCAATCATGTAGCAAATTTCGAAAGAATGGCATGATATATCCAAGTTATACGTCATTTAAATTGCACATGCCTAGATTTAGTCTTATATGATAGAATTGATCAACATTTAAAGGTTTTGTGTCCGCAAGTTGATCATTTGTGGGAACAAATACTAGCTTAATGTCTTCTTTTGTTGCATGATCTCTAGGAAAGTGATGTCTTACTTCGATATGTTTAGTTCTAGAATGCAATATGGGATTTTTCGAAAGATTGATAGCACTTGTATTATCACAAAGTATAGGAGTAGTTTGAAACTCAAGTTTCAAGTCTTTGAGGGTTTGCCTCATCCACAAGACTTGTCACATGCACAACTGGCGGCAATATATTTGGCCTCGGTTGTCGACAATGCAACACTATTTTGTTTCTTACAAAACCAAGAGACAAGTGATTTTCCCAAAAATTGGCAAGTGCCACTAGTGCTTTTACGATCTAAAATGCAATCGGCATAGTCGGCGTCGCTATAAGCAACAAGATCAAAAGCCCTAGTCTTGGGGTAAAACAAACCAAAATCTTGAGATCCTTTGAGATAGCGAAAAATATGTTTTAAAGCATTGAAATGAGATTCTTTTCGACAAGCTTGAAAACGAGCACATAAACACACGAAAAACATAATATCAGGACGACTAACGGTAAGATAAAGCAAGGATCCTATCATACCTCGATATTTCTTGATATCCACTTCCTTACCATTTTCATCTTTGTCAAACTTGGTGCTAGTGCTCATAGGAGTGTTGTGTGGCTTGCTATCTTCAAGATCAAAGCGTTTTAGGAGTTTTTTGTGTACTTTGCTTGGTGTATGAAGTTCCCATCTTGAGTTTGCTTAATTTGGAGTCCGATGAAGAAATTTAGTTCACCAATTAAGCTCATCTCGAACTCCCCCTGCATAGACTTAGAGAATTCTTGCAAAGACGCGGGTTACTTTCACCAAATATTATATCATCAACATAAATTTGTACCACTAGTAAATCATGAGCATAAGTTTTAAAAAAAAGAGTGGTATCCACTTTACCCACACAAAAATCTTTGTCGATTAAGTAGTTCTTCAACCGCTCATACCATGCTCTAGGAGCTTGTTTGAGGCCATAAAGAACCTTCTTAAGTTTAAACACATGATTTGGGTAAGTTTCATTTACAAATCCGGGGGGTTGTGCAACATAAACTTCTTCATTTATAAAGCCATTTAGGAAAGCACTTTTAACATCCATTTGAAATAATTTTATGTCCATATAAGATGCATATGCTAATAACATGCGAATGGCTTCCATTCGAGCGACGGGGGCATAAGTTTCATCAAAGCCTATACCCTCCTCTTGGCGATAGCCTTGAGCAACGAGTCTAGCTTTGTTCCTAACTACATTCCCATCTTCGTCAAGTTTGTTTCGAAAGATCCATTTGGTTCCAATAACCGTTTGGTTGGAAGGGTTTTCAACAAGTTCCCATACATCATTTCGAACGAATTGATTTAGCTCTTCATGCATAGCCATTAGCCAAAATTCATCATTACATGCTTATTCTACTTTCTTGGGCTCTAATGTAGAGATAAATCCATAAGAGTCACAAACTACATGAGCTTTAGAATGTGTTGTCACACCTTGAGAGACATCTCCTATCACCAAGTCCTTCGGATGATCCTTTCTATAGGTCCAATCCTTAGGAAGATCCTCCATGTCCTCTTGTGGAGAACTTGGAGGCTCTTGATGAGACTCAAGAGGAACATCTTGTGATGATACATGTCTAACGATATCCATGCAATCATCATCAAGAGAGGAGTTATCTACACAAGCTAACTCATCAAAGTTGATGTGTAGAGATTCCTCAACACAACTTGTTCGTTTATTGTAGATTCTATATGCTTTACTCCTATCGGAATACCATAAAAAGATGGCCTCATCATATTTTGCATCAAATTTATCCAAGTTGTCTTTAGTATTGAGGACAAAACATTTTGAGCCAAAGGTTTTTAAGTACAAAATTTTAGGAGTCCGGTCATGCCAAAGTTCAAAAGGAGTTTTCTTTAAAATAAGTCTAATCAGAACACGATTCAAAACATAGCAAGTTGTATGATTGATATGTTTTAATTAAACTGCAAGTGCACGACCGCGTTGAAACGGTGGCAAATACGGGTCGATCCACAGGGAGGTGTGTCGACTTTAGTTTGTTCGAAGGCGAGTGGGAAAAAAAGTAGAGAAAGATTGATTACACTAAAATGCAAAAGGAAATGGACAATAAGCAATAAAACTAAACCCCATAGGGGGTAGAGAAAAGAGTGTAAATACAAACATATGTTCATGTGTGTGTTCAATTATGCTCATCACAACAAGTAGTGTATGAAAATCATAAAACTAAATCCAAATTTGCCTCCACATGAAATAAGATAAGATCATATAATTAAAACATACAAGACAATAATTGGAATGAAGCTAGATGAACTCAAGTATAAAGACCAAACCCCACTATGCCTCTAAATGAAATAAGATTTACCCAATCATTAAAACATACAAGACATTAAAAAAGGTAAGGGCAACAAGAGCAGATACACTACAAGTCATGTTTCCTTCATCAATTCCATCCATACCCTCACCTTATCATTCCCCATAAAATAGGTCCACTAATCTAAGCATAAGCTAAGCTTCATTCAAGAGCATTAGCATATCAAAGACAAGAGTGAAATCCCGTTAGATGGTTGATGAGATTTTTATTTTTACCGCAAGTGCACGGCGTCGATGAAGACGCGGCAAGTACGGGTCGAACACAAGGAGGGAGAGATTCTTATATTTTTGTGATTTTCTTTGATTAAGGAAAGCAAAAGAGAAATAGTGTTGGTTTGAGATTTTTGGATTTTTTTTTATTTTTCTAAAGCAAGAACAACAAGAACAAAAACTAAGAAGAAACAACTATGGATGAGATTCCAGTGGGTGGGAGTTATGAATCTTCGAGTTAGATTAGAGATTACGAAAATTATTATAAATCAAGTGAGATATTAAGCATCATATGATAATTGATTTAACAAAAACTCATATGATCAAAACACTAACAAGAAATTAAAATAAAAACGATCTCTCTTCTCTAACCCTAAATCCGTCACCCCCACCCTTTGGAGGGTTTTAGAAACCCATGGGGAGAAGATGAGGAGAAGGGGTCATGAAGATCATCGAGAGACTATGAAAACAAAAAGAAAGAAATATTATACTAAACTACGATCTACGAAAACAAATGCAATTATTCTAAACATGCAACAAATTATTCTAAGAGAAGAATAAAGAACAACTAAATTATTTTACTCTACTGAAATTAAGAACATGAAATATTAATCTAAAACTAAGCTTACAAAAGAAAAAGACAATGGAGAAATAAATGGGCAGAATTTTATTGCATAGAATGTAATACAAAAAGTTCCCCTCACAACACAATTTTGTGGCTATTTATAGCCGATACAAGAAACCCTAGGTATGAATAAGGAAGGACACGTGCCATTACACGACTGGAAGAAATTTAGAGCCACGGATCGCAACCCAGGCGGCGTTTCCGCCGCACATTGACCGTTAGATGCGGCGGAATCGCCGCATGGATGGTCCAGATTAATTTGTGATTTTGTGGGTGTGTTTTTGGTATGTGCTAGATGGCCTCCACACGTCTAAATCAATTATTGCATATCTTTGGGGATCCGAATTTGATTTCTTCTTGAATACCCCTGCAAAATAACTTTTTAGTCCTTCTAATTTGCGATCAGGTCCCTGGCTTTTTATGCAATCAATTGGACTTCAACTTGAGCTTGAATCTCTAGCTAATTGGTCTTTGTGATCCATCTGAGTCCATTGCACGTGTTTTAGCTCGAATTGCATTGTAACTCCTGAATTCTGCACAATTGCTCAAAACAATACCTTAGTAGCATTTATTTATCTAAAAATAGTCTAAATGAAAGACATATGATGCAATGTATGCAATGCATCAAATACCCCTATACCTAGATTTTGCTAGTCTCGAGCAAAACAAAACATGAAAACTAAAAGTATGAAAGCAGGGAAATCCTAACTCACTTTCGTAGGAATCACGGTTGCACTTAGCATGTGCAACAAGCCTTTAAACCCCTCAGTTTCCTTAGAGGACGAGTTTTGTCTCGTGAGGGTTTTCAGTTGACACACCCACAAAGTCTTAATAACTCTCAATATCTCCACCTCAACCTTATACATCTCACTTAGAATTCTTGCATGCTCATTATATAAATCTAACTCATCAAAATTCTGACTTGGTCTTTGTTCCTCCAACATTCACACCACTAACCCTTCTACACATGTTATCACTTAAATTATTTTGCACGCCTCCTCTGGTGGTGAAGTATCATTTGGATCAACCATGGCATGGATCATTCTTCTAGCTTTGGGCCTTGAGTATCTTAAAGTAATAATTCCCCCCGTGATTCAACATATTTGCTTATTTGACACTTTTACCCTTTTGCATTCGTGTAGCGAGTTTGGTCGATAATCCCGAGCTGGCAGACTCAAGTTACCAAGTTTCAAGATAACCCTACGGACCAGTGACTCGAAGGCTTGGGCTTTTGTAATCATTTTGCAAGATATGCTTTCCTCACTTTTATTCCTTTTTTTTGCATTTTTTTCTCAAGGCTTAATTGCTATCAGAAGTCCACACTTCCCGGTATATTTTCCTCAACCTCTGCTTTTTATCAACCACTTCAAAGATTTGATTCATCCAATTTAAGTGCATACATGTCTTAAAGGGTAATGAGTTATTTCTTTGGAACTTAGATTTATGTCATAATTTCTACAAGCAGAACAATATAATAAGGAACAAAGACTCAATGCAATTTGTACTCGGGTTTTGGTAGTTCAATCTTAAGCTATGTCATGAAATTTTTTTTTTTGAAATAAAAATAAAACAGATAGGTAGATAACTAGTCACCCCCTACACCTATTTCATGCATTGTCTCCAATGTATGCAAAATTAAATAATATAGGACATGCAAGAAAAATAAAGTTACCGCCTTCGGGATGACGACTCTCCACGGTCGGAGAGTGCTTTGTTCAGTTTGCTATTGAGGTGCTTCATCCCGCCCCACATTCGGGACCTATGCTCGTCAGAGTTTTCTGGGGTTGACTGAGCCCAGAATGTTGCGGAGTCTTCAAACGACTCACTTGATTGCATAGCATCCTCCATTTCTGGAGGTGTCCACATGTTCACTATAGTGCCACGGTAGGAGGATGTCTCTCGTTCCACCGTACAAGGGAGCATGTCGGCTTCGTACACCCAGAAAGACTCATAGGCCATGAAGTGCTTACAAATAGTGGTGACAAGGCATGGCAGAGGTTGGGAGCTGCGTTGGTGACCTTCTTCAATGGTGGTCAGAAGCCGTCGGCACATACAGTAAGTGCGATCACGGGTCATCAGGGAGTGAACGATGCCCATCTCAACGGTGCGAAAAGAAGTGTTGTGGGTATTACTCGTGACGTTTTGGCATGCCCACCTACATGCTGTAAAGACATTCCGGTACATGGATGTGCCCTTGATACCCCGATCACGGCTAAGCACACAATCTGGTCCCATGAGTGACCGATAGAAACTGAGTTCCTCGGATGGCAAAGTGGAGGCCCCTTGTGGTATGTCAGTCAAGTTGGAGATGATGTGGAGGTCAATCGCCCAGACTTTGTTTCTCCAATTCAATAAAATGTACCCACTGTCCAGGTCTATGTTAGTGATACTGCTATAGAACTCCTCCACTAAGCTAGGGCAGTAAACATCATTGTTATTATGGACCAAGTAGCTCCAACTCCGTGCTATGATTTCGTCGTAAAAGTGGGTGCCATATTGATCACTAACAAGCAACGGGTGGAAGTTCTTCTCGGAAAACACCATGGTGATAGAATGCTGCTAAAGTGATGTACGTGAGATTTAGAAAAATAAGTCATGTACTTCCACCGTTCTCCAAAAATAAGTCATGTACCAACTTTATTTTTTTTATTTTTTGAAATAAACTAAAACTTAATCAAAATGAGGAGTTGCGTGTAAAAACACGACTTCCTCTGCAACATTGGAGGGGCGATTTAAGTAGGGCTTCAATCGATGCCCGTTAACTTTAAAGTTTTCACCGTTCTCCGGATTACTGATCTCGACCGCTCCGTGAGGGAAAACGGTTTTGATCATGAAAGGGCCGGTCCAACGACTCTTGAGTTTGCCGGAAAAGAGATGAAGGCGAGAATTATAGAGAAGGACCAATTGTCCAGGAGAAAAAGATTTCCTAACAATGGATTTATCATGAAAAACCTTGGTCTTTTCCTTATAAATTTTAACATTCTCATAAGCCTCATTTCTTATTTCCTCAAGCTCAACTAAATCCAATTTTCGAGCATTACCGGCTGCCTCTAAATCCATATTCAGTTGCTTAATAGCCCAAAGGGCTCTATGCTCCAATTCGACCGGTAAGTGGCACGCTTTTCCATAGACTAACCGGTAAGGGGACATTCCTAAATTGGTCTTGAAAGCGGTCCGATAGGCCCACAACGCATCATTAATTCTTACAGACCAATCCTTACGTGAGGCATTAACTGTTTTTTCCAGAATTTGCTTGATTTGTCTATTGGAAACCTCAACTTGTCCACTTGTTTGAGGGTGATACGGGGTAGCTAACTTATTAGTTATGGAATATTTTCTCATCAAAGCTTCAAATGATCGATTACAAAAATGAGTACCCCGGTCACTGATAATGGTACGTGGAGTACCGAATCGGGAGAAAATATTCTCCTTCAGAAATTTGACCACAACTTTGTTGTCATTGGATTTTGTGGGGATAGCCTCAACCCACTTGGACACATAGTCCACAGCTAGCAAGATATACTCCTTCCCAAAAGACATTGGAAACGGGCCCATAAAATCGATGCCCCAAACATCGAAGATATCAACTATGAGAATAGGGTGCAGAGGCATCATGTCTCTACAAGAGAGTTTTCCTAGCATTTGACATCTAGAGCAAGAATTACAAAATGCAAATGCATCCTTAAATAGGGTGGGCCAATAAAATCCACACTGTAAAACTTTGGCCGCGGTTTTCTTAGCTCCAAAATGTCATCCACATGCTTGGTCATGACAAAAAGATAGAACACTTGCAAATTCCTCCTCAGGAACACATCTCCTAATGATTTGATCCGAACAATATTTGAAAAGATATGGGTCATCCCAATAAAAATTCTTCACTAGGGACCTAAATTTGGCTTGATCGTTTTTAGACCATTCAGTCGGGGTCACACCAGTTACTAAGAAATTGACTATATCGGCGAACCATGGTTCGCCAGACACAGCCATAATTTGTTCATCCGGAAAGTTCTCATTCACTGGTGTGTTATTCACTGGGCTAAGAGGAATTCTAGACAAGTGATCGGCGACTACATTTTCACAACCCTTTTTATCACGGATTTCGACATCAAATTCTTGCAGTAGTAAGATCCAACGCAATAAACACGGCTTGGCATCCTTTTTGTTCACTAAATGTCTTATTTCCGCATGATCTGTGTATATAATCACATGTGTGCCTACCAAATATTGTCGAAATTTTTCCAAGGCAAAAATGACTGCTAGAAATTCTTTCTCAGTTACCGTGTAGTTCAATTGGGCATCATTCAATGTTTTACTAGCATAATATATCACGTGAGGTTTCTTTTCAATTTTCTGACCCAACACCGCTCCTATGGCGTAATCCGATGCATCACACATTATCTCAAAGGGTTGGGTCCAATCGGGTGAATGAATAATGGGTGCCGACGTCAATTCCCTCGTAAGGTGGTTAAAGGACTCCAAACATTTATCAGAAAATTCAAACTTAGAGGCCTTCGCTAATAATTCAGTCAATGGTCTAGCCACCTTACTAAAGTCCTTGATAAACCTTCGATAGAATCCGGCATGCCCTAAGAATGAATGAATCTCTTTGACATTTGTTGGTGGAGGGAGATGCTTAATCAAATCCACCTTGGCTTTATCCACTTGAATGCCATCCTTAGACACAATGTGACCAAGTATGATTCCATTCTTAACCATGAAATGCCATTTTTCCCAATTTAAGGTCAAGTTCTTCTCCTTACACCTTACTAGTACTAATTCCAAATTGTTCAAACAATTGGCAAAAGTGGGACCAAAGACAGAGAAATCATCCATGAAAATTTCCATGAAGTTATCCACCATATCAGAGAAGATGCTAACCATACATCTTTGAAATGTGGCAGGAGCATTGCACAAGCCAAAGGGCATGCGACGGAAAGCAAACATGCCGAATGGGCACGTGAAGGTAGTTTTCTCCTGATCCTCAGGAGCGATAGGAATTTGGTTATAACCGGAATATCCATCTAGAAAACAATAATACTCATATCCGGCCAACCGTTCTAACATTTGATCTATGAAAGGAAGAGGGAAGTGGTCCTTACGGGTTGCAGAATTCAGTTTCCTATAGTCAATGCAAATCCTCCAACCGGTTTGGATAAGGGTCGGGACTAACTCATTAAGCTCATTCTCAACTACAGTAACTCCAGATTTCTTAGGGACAACCTGAACAAGACTAACCCAAGCACTATCTGATATAGGGTATATAATTCCATTGTCCAACCACTTAAGTATTTCCTTTTTGACCGCCTCAGTTAGGACCGGGTTAAGCCGCCTTTGCGGATCCCTACGGGGTTGAGTATTATCTTCCAAATGGATCCTATGTTGGACTATAGATGGGCTAATCCCCTTGATATCGGCCATGGTCCATCCAATAGCTTCTTTATTCCTACTGAGGACTCTCAACAATTCCTTCTCTTGATTGGGGGTCAAATCCGATGCTATGATAACTGGGAGGGTGGATGAGGGTCCTAAAAATGCATACTTAAGTGTAGTAGGGAGAGGCTTCAACTCTAGTGATGGTGGTTCTTGTAGTGAGGGTTTGGCTTGAGGTCTTGGTTCGGCTAAAAGTCCACCTAAGGCTGACCAATTGGGTGAAGATCGATTCGAACCTATATGATTGATTTGGTCACAAATTGTGGCCTCACCACTCAGGTTCTTTTGAAAATCAACTTCATCCAATTGGGTGAAGTTTAAGTAATCCGAAATCAAATCATCCTCACTACAATCCTGAATATAATTCAATTCACTCGATTCATCAGAGAAAATTCCAGGTTGCTTCCCTAAGTTAAAAATATTTAGCTCAGCAGTCAAATTTCCAAATGATAATTTCATCAGTCCATTCCTACAATTGATCAGGGCATTGGAAGTGGCTAAAAAAGGTCTTCCTAAGATCACAGGAATTTGATTGCTAGGGTTAGCAACAGGCTCCGTGTCTAAGACAACAAAGTCCACAGGAAATATGAATTCACCCACTTTGATCAGAACATCATCAACCACACCTCTAGGAATCTTAACAGATCTATCAGCCAATTGGAGTGTGGTCCTAGTCTGTTTAAGGTCTCCTATATCCAATTCTTTATATACAGAGTAAGAAAGCAGATTAACACTAGCACCCAAATCCAACAAGGCCCTATTGATTAAGGTGTTACCTTACACATGAAATAGTTGGACAACCAGGGTCTTTGTATTTGATTTGTGTGGGTTGGGTTAACACAGAGCTTATATTTGCAGTTAAGAATGCTCTTTTTGGTACTTGTGTTTTCCTTTTCTTGGTGCATAAGTCTTTTAAGAATCTTGCATAAGGTGGAATTTGTTGAATAGCTTCTAATAGAGGGATGTTTACTTTTACTTGCTTAAAAACTTCCAACATTTTCTCCATTTGATTTGTATGATTCTTATTAAGTCTATTAGGGAACGGTGCTTTAGGAATGAATACTCTTTCAGGTTCAGTTGGTTCAATTTCAATTGGTTCCTCAGATTGAATTGGTGGCTCATTAGATGGCTCAGGTGTGACAGAATTATTAGGCTCATTAGCCAAAGGGTGAGTGACATTGTTATTAACAGATTTCCCAGATCTTAATGTAAGTATAGCATTAATGTGTTGATTTTGCTCTTCTTCTTGAACCATATGAACTGGTCTGTTATTATTGTTCACATTAGGGGGTGGTGCATTATGTGGTACATTAGGTGGAGGCCTAATTTGTTGAGGATTGAATGATTGAGGATTAAATGGTTGAGGTGGTTGATATGGCATATGTTGATGTGGTTGATATGCCATATGTTGATTATGTGGATTGTTAATTCTTGGGTTCACCTCGGGTTGGCTTGGGAATCTTCCTCTTTCTCTTTCACCTACAACTTGTGCTAATTGACTTACTTGAGTCTCTAGCTTTTGAAAATATTGAGTAGTTGTTTGAACAAATGTTTTCATTAAGTTTTCCAAATTAGTTAATCGGCCATCACTATTATTGTTGTTGTTGTTTGAATACATTTGTTGTCTAGGTGGTTGGCCTTGCTGAGGCATGGGTGCAGGATTTGAATTCCCTTGGCTCCATGAAAAATTGGGATGGTTGCGCCAACCTGGATTATAGGTTGACGAATAAGGGTCATTCCTAGGACGATTAAATGCAACATTAACTTGTTCCATGTCCGAAGAAATGTGTGCACACTCCTCCAAAACATGACCAGTTTGACCACACCTAGAGCAAGAAACAGAAGAAATTTGATTTACTAGAGGTCGGGTTTGAAGCTCTAGAGTTTCCATCCTACGCATAAGGGTGGCTAATTTCGCTTCAGCAGCTATAAAAGCATCTACAACTAAGACACCAGATCTGGATTGATTTGCTATTCTAGATCCAATACTTGGGTTGGTTGGTGCCCTAGCCGTGTCCCATTGCATACTATTATCAGCTAAGTCTTCAAGAAAAGTCCAAGCATCATTCTCATTTTTGGACATAAAACTTCTTGGCTTACAGATTCTAGCATAACTCTAGATGTAGGTGTCAATCCCTCATAGATAATTTGGCACAATTGCCATCTTGGAATTCCATGATGAGGGCATTGGGTCAGTAGGTGCTTAAATCTCTCCAAATAGGAATAGAACGGCTCGCTCTCAGATTGAACGAATGCACAAATTTCATTTCTAATCCTAATAGTCTTATGGTTGGGGAAATATTTCTTTAAGAACACTTGAACAAACTCAGCCCAACTCCTAATAGATCTTTCGGCTAGACTATATAGCCATTTTTTAGCGTCATCCTTCAGTGCTAGAGGCACGAATTTAAGACGCACTGCCTCCTCAGGGATATGCTGGTATTGCATAAGGGAGCAGATTTCCTCAAATTCTCTAAGGAAGTGATCTTCCTTAGAGGTGAACTTGGGCAACATACTCAGGTATTGTGCCTTTAGTTCGAAGTCGCGACCCGGTATGGTGGGCATAACGATGCACGATGGCTGAGCAACCATCGTTGGGTAGCATCGATCCCTCAGAGTCATAGGTGGTGCAACAGGTGGGTCCACTACATTCTCACCCATTGGATCCGGGTGAGGTGGTGCAACAGGTGGATTGGGGCTAAGCTCTAGACTGGAATCTAGATGAACTCATGAGAGTCGATTGCTCAAGTCCCGAACCCAAATCTGAGTGAACCGGTTTGAATTAATTTTTGAATTCAAATTGGAAATTTAAATTTCAAATTCAAATTCAAGAATCAATTGATTTTTTTTTATTTTTTTATAATAATTTTTTTTCAAAAATGGAAACAAACAATAGAAGGGGGAAAGATGAGAAAGGAATCCTAATCTAGAGAATTGAGGTGAGAAGAGAAAGAAGACTCAGATGAGAAGGGAAACTTAACTCTAAAAGATAGATGAGAGGGTTGGTCAGAAGTTTCCTAAACAAGTACGGTTCAAACAATCCTAGACCTAGTGTAGCTTAAATCTAGACGACTCCTAACTGGTTGAGTCGAATTGATTCGCTTGATTCACCTCCCTCACTAATCAAATCAACTTGGCCATGCCGTGTATAGCTAGTGGGGGCGCTTCCGACAGAGTCGGTGCCAATTAGACAACCACTTCGCTTGGAAGACTTACGTCAACACAAAAACACTTTCTAGACACCAAATTAAATTCGATCAGCTTGAAGTCATAGCAAGTGAAACCAATCTTCTCCTTAATTGAGTCCGAATCCTTAGGGGCCAATGTCTAATTGATTTTAATTAAGGCTTGGGTGACACTTTGGGATTGTTATTTGTGGGCCACGGAAGGGTGATGAAATCCCCACCGTATCTTTTCCTACGGAGTTGCCCTTAAGATAGTTTAACTTAAATCTAGCAGAGATAGTCAAACATTGGTCTTTAGTGGGGGACAATTGCAAGGTTGTATGCAAACTAAATTATATGCTTAAATGCAATCAATAAAAACCGCGCACGTACCTTGCCACCAACACTCTTCAACAATGAATTGATTTGCAAAATTTAGCATGCATAATGCGAGAAAATCTCTAAATGATGCATGCATTAAGGCCTTTCTAATTTTGCAAAATTTTAGGTCACAAGTTGAATTAGTGCCAATTATGGAAGTTTGCCCTACACATGCAATTCTACCAAAAAGGAAATTTTCCGAAAATGGAAATTACGAGGAAAAGGTAACAAATGTTACCTACGCACGCTCAGTCGGGTTCGCCGCCCGCTCTCGACAATTTCCAGTGCTCTACGCGTCCACCCAGAGATGAGTCGCGTTCCGGAGAAATTTTAGGCTCAGATATTCAACGCGGTGCGGCGTTTCCGCCGCAAATGCTACTGGTGATGCGGCGTTTTCGCCGCCTGTTCAGATCGGATGGTCTCCGGATTTTTGTGTCCTCTCTACTACTTCCTGAAAAGCACAGAGAAACGTTAGATCGCAAAAAACCAAAATCCAAACAAAACAAAAAAATGAAATCACAAAAAAACTTGAAATTCTCGTCGCCTCCCCGGCAACGGCGCCAAAAACTTGATGAGATTTTTATTTTTACCGCAAGTGCACGGCGTCGATGAAGACGCGACAAGTACGGGTCGAACACAAGGAGGGAGAGATTCTTATATTTTTGTGATTTTCTTTGATTAAGGAAAGCAAAAAAGAAATAGTGTTGGTTTGAGATTTTTGGATTTATTTTTTATTTTTCTAAAGGAAGAACAACAAGAACAAAAACTAAGAAGAAACAACTATGGATGAGAGTCCAGTGGGTGGGAGTTATGAATCTTCGAGTTAGATTAGAGATTACGAAAATTATTATAAATCAAGTGAGATATTAAGCATCATATGATAATTGATTTAACAAAAACTCATATGATCAAAACACTAACAAGAAATTAAAATAAAAACGATCTCTCTTCTCTAACCCTAAATCCGTCACCCCCACCCTTTGGAGGGTTTTAGAAACCCATGGGGAGAAGATGAGGAGAAGGGGTCATGGAGATCATCGAGAGACTATGAAAACAAAAGGAAGGAAATATTATACTAAACTACGATCTACGAAAACAAATGCAATTATTCTAAACATGCAACAAATTATTCTAAGAGAAGAATAAAGAACAACTAAATTATTTTACTCTACTGAAATTAAGAACATGAAATATTAATCTAAAACTAAGTTTACAAAAGAAAAAGACAATGGAGAAATAAATGGGCAGAATTTTATTGCATAGAATGTAATACAAAAAGTTCCCCTCACAACACAATTTCGTGGCTATTTATAGCCGATACAAGAAACCCTAGGTATGAATAAGGAAGGACACGTGCCATTACACGACTGGAAGAAATTTAGAGCCACGGATCGCAACCCAGGCGGCGTTTCCGCCGCACATTGACCGTTAGATGCGGCGGAATCGCCGCATGGATGGTCCAGATTAATTTGTGATTTTGTGGGTGTGTTTTTGGTATGTGCTAGATGACCTCCACACGTCTAAATCAATTATTGCATATCTTTGGGGATCCGAATTTGATTTCTTCTTGAATACTCCTCCAAAATAACTTTTTAGTCCTTCTAATTTGCGATCAGGTCCCTGGCTTTTTATGCAATCAATTGGACTTCAACTTGAGCTTGAATCTCTAGCTAATTGGTCTTTGTGATCCATCTGAGTCCATTGCACGTGTTTTAGCTCGAATTGCATTGTAACTCCTGAATTCTGCACAATTGCTCAAAATAAAACCTTAGTAGCATTTATTTATCTAAAAATAGTCTAAATGAAAGACATATGATGCAATGTATGCAATGCATCAATGGTTATGGAAATCATATAAGGCTCAAGGGATTAAGATAACACACACCTAATACACCACATGATCATATCACATATTTCTCCACCCCCAAATGGGGATGAAACTACTCACTAATCATTACACTAACTACATCAACAAAATGAAACATTATACTGAAATGAAATTAAACTAAGCAAGCAAGAAATATTAAAGAAGCTAAAAGGAAAGGAAAGTAAAACTAAAGAAGCATGCAAGAATTAAAAGACAAGATTAAAAGAAACTAAGAACAATTATTTTTTTAAAATGACTCACATTGAAGGTAGCACTCTTCTCCACCTTGAGTTTTGCTTCAAGGCGTACTCCAAGTAGAGAGAATGCCACCAAGCAATGGATAGAATACAATGGAGGAGGAGGAGTTCTATTTATAGCCATAGAAAAAGGTAATTCGGGACAATCCCCCGGTATGGGACTAAACGCATACCATAAATGGACTAAATACATACTAATACAACACCCGACCAAGTCTTATTGGGTTTGGATCCAAAATGGACCGCCAATTGGCGGTCTTGGACCTCCAATTAACGGTCTATAAGTGTTGGATCGAGTCTGGATTTTGGTGTCTTAGTTCTGGATTGGTTTCTTGGTGTTTGATGAACCCAATTCGGTTGTTAATGGTTGGGACCGGATTTAATTGCCAAAATACTCCTCATGATGGTGTGGAGTTTCCTTATTTGCTCATTGGTCCTTTAGACTTTCATCCAGGTCCTTCCCTCTTGCATCTCAGTCCCCAAGTCATGCAACTCAGTCATTTTCCTTGCTTTTGAGTCCTTTTTGTGCCTCTTCTCTGTAAACCTATTTATTCCTGAAACATAAACATAACACTCGTTACGTAGCATTGCCTAGGCTAAATTAAAGGATATAAGACACAAATATAAGCATGTAATGATGTCAATCAAATACCCCCACACCTAACGTTTGCTAGTCCCGAGCAAAACAAAGAAAGAGAAGCATGCAAAAAATAAGAAATCCTAACTCACTTTCGTAGGAATCACGGTTGCACTTAGCACGTGCAACAAGCCGTTAAACCTCCTTGTCTCCAAGGAGGAGGAGTGTTGTCTACAGAAGGTTTTCAGCGGATACACCCACAAAATCCGAACAAAGATGCATTATTCAATCTAGCTACATGACTCGATGGCTCATTTTGTTGATCATTGGACGCGGTAATGCTACAGGCCGACTCTATATATGTAATCAATCCACACACCTAGCCTAATGAATCATTCGTGAAAGTTAATTAAGGACCTAAGTGCAAGACATGGACAACCTCAACATCCTCAAGTAAGACAAAGTGTACGGTCCATTAAGGTTCTTATTTGCATTACCATTTTTCTTATTTTTTATTTTTTTCTTCTTTTCTTTTTATTAGTTGGAGTTTCATTCTCCCAGGGTTAGGTTTCATGCATCATTATGTATAAGGACTTACACTATCATGTACATCTTTCCCCAAATCTCCACATAGGGCAATCCCTACCACCCATGTAACGGGAGTTCGGTCAGCACATCCCATGTCAAATGACTCGAAAGCACCAGAACGAAGTCCCCTCAAACCTACTTTCCCGAGTGATTGGAGTCGTGCGAGAAGAGAGAACACCTACTCACTTATTTCTTATCTACACACGAACCAAAACCCCTACACTTAATGTCTCACAACAAGTTTTAAAGGGTCATTGACTACAACAAACTTCCTTAAATTAACATACACGAATTATTGACTCACTAGGTTCAGGGTAGACTTCTTTAAATGTTTGAGTACTGAAACCCTATGATTACTCGCCCCCCGAGGGAAAACCGGGGTGCATCCTAGCGACTAGATAACTCATAAAGCCACTGTAATAGATATCCTAATGCATCAAGTTCAAGACAATTTTGGGAATTTTTTTACTTTTCCTCTCAACGGTTTTGCACATGCTAAACACACGCAAAACCCACAAAAAATTTTTCTTTCGCAAACACATGAAGATTTTGAAAGAAATCTGAAAATTTTAAAGCATTGGGCAAGAAAAAGAAGACAAGTCACCCAAGGATCATGACAAACATATATATCGATATTAAATGCAGCACACTAACATGACCCTATCAATGCACACAAAAGAAAACAAAATCAAAGGAAAAGACTCGACTATGTACACACGTAAAACACCCCCCACACCTACTTCATGCATTGTCCTCAATGAATGTGAGCAAGATAGTACATGAATTTATGCATGAAAAAGGAAAGATCTCACCAACATGAAGCGCAAAAGGAAGTTCAAGGTTATGTTGATGCACAAAACCCCGAATTCCCTCAAAACCTGTGAGATGCTAAAGAAGGGATACAAATACGTGAAAGAAATGGGACCCAAGTACACAAGTGTTGGGACCCACAACAATCAATGCTCGCTCATGGAGTCTTTTATTGTACTTTTTTTGAATATAACTATGTACAAACATAAGTTCCCATCTTCTTTTGTCAAAAGACATCAAATGGGAACCTCAAAAGTGGGTCAATGTACTTGGAAATGGAACATGACACCACGCGGGGCCAGAATACTCATGCGTGGGCCCCCTTCCAAAAGAGCACAAGATGAAAGGAGATGTTCATGAATTGGAAGCAAAGGCGTCTCATTCAAATGATCAAACTGAAAGAGCTTGAACCTCTCAAGAGTTTGGGAACTATGGGGCAACGAAAGAAGAGTTTCTTAAGAACCTCCAAACTATGGGGCAATGAAATAAGATTTACCCAATCATTAAAACATACAAGACATTAAAAAAGGTAAGGGCAACAGGAGCACATATACTACAAGTCATGTTTCCTTCATCAATTCCATTCATATCCTCACCTTATGATTCCTCATAAAATAGGTTCACTAATCTAAGCATAAGCTAAGCTTCATTCAAGAGCTTTAGCATATCAAAGACAAGAGTGAAATCCCATTAGATGGTTATGGAAATCATATAAGGCTCAAGGGATTAAGATAACACACACCTAATACACCACATGATCATATTACATATTTCTCCACCCCCCAAATGGGGATGAAACTACTCACTAATCATTACACTAACTACATCAACAAAATGAAACATTATACTGAAATGAGATTAAACTAAGCAAGCAAAATATATTAAAGAAGCTAAAAGGAAAGGAAAGGAAAGTAAAACTAAAGAAGCATGCAAGAATTAATAGACAAGATTAAAAGAAACTAAGAACAATTATTTTAGTAAAATGACTCAAATTGAAGGTAACACTCTTCTCCACCTTGAGTTTTGCTTCAAGGCTTACTCCAAGTAGAGAGAATGCCACCAAGCAATGGATAGAATACAATGTAGGAGGAGGAGTTCTATTTATATCCATAAAAATGTAATCCGGGACAATACCCCGGTATGGGACTAAACGCATACCATAAATGGACTACAAACATACTAATACAATGCCTGACCAAGTCTTATCAGGTTTGGATCTAAATGGACCGCCAATTGGCGGTCTTGGACCGCTAATTGGCGGTCTATAAGTGTTGGATCGAGTCTAGAGTTTGGTAGCTCGGTTCTGGATTGATTTCTTGGTGTTTGATGAACCCAATGCGGTTGTTGATGGTTTGTCCCAGATTTAATTGCCAAAATACTCCTCATGATGGTGTGGAGTTTCCTGATTTGCTCATTAGTCCTTTAGGCTTTCATCCGGGTCCTTTCCTCTTGCATCTCAGTCCCCAAGTCTTGCAACTCAGTCCTTTTCCTTGCTTTTGAGTCCTTTTTGTGCCTCTTCTCCCTAAACCTATTTATTCCTGAAACATAAACATAACACTCGTTACGTAGCATTGCTTAGGCTAAATTAAAGGATATATGACACAAATATAAGCATGAAGTGATGTCAATCAATGTATTAACAGGTTCACACCAAAAATATTTTGGAAGCCCTTTTTCAACAAACATGGTTCTTGCCATTTCTTGAAGAGTTCTATTTTTCCTCTCAACTACCCCATTTCGTTGAGGAGTGCGAGGAAATGAGAAGCTATGCTAAATTCCTTATTTTTCACAAAACTTTTGAAATGATTCATTTTCAAATTCTCCTCTATGATCACTACGAATAGTGATTATGTTAGAAGTTTTTTCCCTTTGAACACGTTTGCAAAAACTTTTAAATCTTTCAAAAGCATCATATCTGCTTGTTAAAAATAAAACCTATGTGAATCTTGAAAACTTATCAACTATCACAAATGCATATATTTTCCCTCCTAGACTCACGGTCCTTGAGGGTCCAAAAAGATTTAAGTGTAAAAGCTCAAGGGGTTTTGAAGTTGACACCACATTTAGAGATTTGAAAGA
Organism: Triglochin maritima; assembly: GCA_963682175.1. Taxonomy (NCBI): domain Eukaryota; kingdom Viridiplantae; phylum Streptophyta; class Magnoliopsida; order Alismatales; family Juncaginaceae; genus Triglochin; species Triglochin maritima. Next base: position 21,501,549 of record OY821779.1, read on the forward strand.
AGACTTAAATTGTTTTCCAAATTGGCATGCATCACAACGTTTGTCCTTTTTGAAATTAATTTTTGGTAGTCCTCTAACCAATTCAAGTTTGGATAATATGTTCAATTGTGACATACTAATTGTAAAAGCAAGTTTCAACATTTAAGTTTCTAAGGTTATCAACATGCACAATGTAGATGTTATTTGACATATAACCCTTAAAAACAATTTTCATGTCATGTTTAGAGATGATATGGAAAGTATGTTTATCAAACACAACTAGAAAATTCTTATCGGTTAATTGACTAACACTAAGCAAGCTATGTTTCAACACATCTACTAATAAAACTTTTTCAATATTTGGAGTAGTAGAATTGCCAACATTACCAATACCGACAATGTGTCGTTTAGAATTATCTCCAAATGTGACCGTTCCTCCCTTCTTAGGCTTTAAGCTTGATAGAACTTGGGAGTCTCCCGTAATGTGCCTTGAGCACCCGCTATCGAGAATCCACTTCCCTTTTCTCCTTGCTTTTATCTACAAACAAAGAGACAAGTGAAGACTTTGGTACCCAAATTTGTTTGGGTCCTTGAGGGTTAGCGTTTGGTACCCAAACTTGAGTAGTCTTAGGTACCAACATATTTAAATAATTTGTTTTCTTAACAATGGAGTTATTCATTTTAACAAAATAAGATGTGGGTTTCTTTTGTTTGCCTCCCTTGTAGCCTAGACCATGTTTTGTTAGAGATTGAGTTTGTGTTCCAAGAAGCATGTCAAACATCTTTTTACCTAAAGTGAATTTCTCTAAATCTTTTTTGAGTTGCTTTCTTGGCAATGAGATCTTCATTTGTATGACTCTCATTTGTAGATTTCAGAATTTTTATCTCATCATTTAGAGTCTCAATTTCTTTGGTAAGCATGTCACATTTGATAGATTGATCTAAATTAACTTTTCTAGATAATTTGTTTTTATGACAAATCATTTCATAGCATTCGGCAAGTTCATGAAAAGCATCTAACAAGTCATCATAAGGAGGTGTTTCGTTTAGGGATACCTCATCGTCGTTAATCTCTACCATGTGAGGTTGATCACTCGTCTTTGGTGATGGAGGTGGGCTTTTTTTGGAATCAACATTAGACACCATGAAACACATGTGTGCTTCTTCTTCTTGGGAGTATTCGAAGTCGGAGTCCGTTGATGAGCTTGAGTCATCTCAAGTAGCCTTGAGAGTCTTTTTCCCATCTTTCTCGTGACAATCCCTTCTCTTGTAATCATCACGTCTTCTAGGCCTCTCTTCTTTTTCTTTTCGGGATGACCTTTCATCTCTATCTCTTCTTGGTCTCTCATCCCTTTCTCTTCTAGGAGGATATTTCTTTTCTTCTCTTCGTTCACGATCCCTCGGCCTAAGCAATGGGCAATCCTTCTTCATGTGGCCGGTTTTGTTACACTCATAGCAAGTGAATGTCTGAGAAGATTCTCCTCTTCCTTTTGCAAATTTCCTTTTGGAGAGGAACTTCTTGAAGTTGCGGGTTAGGAAAGAAATATCTTCGTCGGTGTCCTCATCTTCGATTGCGTCTGAATCTGAGGTTGCTTTTAAAGCAATTTGCTTCTCTTTCCGTCTAAACCCTTCCCGTTCCTTCTCCTTCACTCTTCTTTCTTCCATTTGAATCTCATATGCCATGAGGCTTCCAATGAGATCCTCCATCTTCAACTTTGAGAGATCTTTGGCTTCTTCAATTGTCGTAGTCTTTTTTCTCCCAATCCAAGTTTAAGGACCTAAGAAACTTTCGTACCTTATCACTTTCAACCAAAACCTTACCAAGGTTCTTCAAAGAGCTTGTAATAAGACTAAAGCGAGTATGCATCTCTCTAATGGATTCATTCGTTTCATAGCAAATATTTAATACTTTTGCACAAATGAATCTATCCTACTTTCCTTAATCGATGATCGACCTTCAAAGTGACCTTCTAACATATGCCAAGCTTCAAATACGGAATCACATGCATTAATTCTACTATATTGTTCTTCGGTCAAACCACACATAAGTATGTCCATGAGTTTAGCATTCATTTGAATCATGGCTAATTCATCATCATCCATGTGTTCTAATGGTTTGTTTTGTATATATGGTATTTGAAAGAACACCCATAGTTTAACATCATAAGATTGTGTGAACGTGGTCATACGTTTCTTCCAATAAGCATAGTTGGTTCCATCAAACAACAGAGGTCTTCCAGTGTGAAATCCCTCTCGTTGTTGGGCCATTGCTACAAATGTGAATTTGTCTAAATGCAATTAACAATGCTCTGATACCAAATGTAGGATCTACTAGCCCTTAATCTTAGTATAAAGGGGGGTGAATAGACTATTTAAGGTTGTTTAACAAACTATGCCAAATTAAAAGCTAAGACAATTAATATGAAGGAGAGAACAACAAACCACAACATCGGATGTATAGAGGTTTGGATCCAACCACCGGATCCTAGTCCTCTCTTACGAATTGCTCTTACCCGAGCAACTTCGCGTCCTCCACTAATCCAATCTCCATTGCGGGCCAAGATCACGCCTTTACAACACAAGCTTTGCGAACACCCTCGCCCAGCTTGGACCACCTTCTCACAGACCAAGAAGAGCTTCACTCCGGAAGCTTAGTACAACTCTTGAAGACTTTACTTTAGCAACTAATCTTGAGCACTTGAAATGGATGATGAAATCAAGGATGGTGATTTCAAGTGACAAGATGTGAGCACAAGTGTTTAGAGAAAATATGAGAGTGGTAATGAGATTTGAGCTTAGAGAAAGATTGGTAACCTTAGATGAATGTTCTCAGCTCTATTCATAAGCTCTAGACTAGTTCTAGCCGTTGGGATTGAAATGGTAAAAGCTTGTGCAAGAAAACACAAGTCAGGAAGTGACAGGACACATTTCAGGACCCGAACGGTCGACCGAATCGTGTTACTCGGTCGACCGGAATGCAAAAGAAAATGGTTCGGTCGAGCGAAGATGCAAATGGTCGGTCCAATATGGCTCGAACTTAAGTGATCGGTCGAACGGACTGGATCACCAGTTCGACCGAAAAAGACCAGTAAGACTTGATCTGGAAAAGATGCATGTATCGGTCGACCGTGAAGAGAGTTTCGGTCGCCCGTTTGACGTGTTGGATTTCAGACAGGATAAAGCCAAATGCAATCGATCGAATAGACTGCATTGAGGGTTCGACCGAAAACTCCCAGTAAATTGGGTTTGCGAAGTTTTTTGATTCGGTCGACCGTTAAGGAACTTTCGGTCGACTGGTAGACCAAATCCAAAAGAGGGGTTAGGTGAGAAATGTGTATATGACTGTTGGAGTATACGACAAGTATAACAGTCATATTTAATACGAATACGGAAATGCAATCGATCGAACAAAAGCTAAGTTTCAGACGATCGAAAGTCTCACTAACCAGGACACGTGTCGACAACTGATAGGCTAGAGGATTTGTATCAGCTGAACTAATTTCTATCGCTTGACAAGGTGAAACGGTTGAACATAATGGGTATGCTGGTCGACCGATTTCAGACATGCAAAACAGATTGAAGGAACGGTCGAACTGGAAATGTAAGTCGGTCGACCATTTTGGACAAAATAGGCTTTCTGGGATGGTCTGTTGAAATCCGATCGAACCAAATGGTTCTACCAGTCAACTGTTTGAGTGCAGAAATCCTGTTCTAGGTTTCTAATGAGTTTCGATGATTTTCTATTAAAGTCTAAAGATAATTGGAATGTTATGTGAGACTTCTATAAGTTTTCTAAGTGTCATGCAATGCAATGAATCAAAGATTTCAAGTGACAAGTTACATTTGTAACCTAAATACATAGAATTTAAACCTAACCACGCTTCAATCTTCATCTCTCAATTCAACTCAAACTTGGTTTCTGAAACGTTAGATAATACAAATATATGCAAGCAATGATCTTTAATTGATACATGTGTTTATTGATATGTTGATTAATCATCAAAATGGATTAGCGATTATTAGCCAAAAAGCCAACAGATAGTAGCTGGTTATACATCACTCGTGCCGGAAAAGATGATATGTCAAAAGATTATTGCCCCTCTTGACTTGAGTGATGATATTACTGGGCCCCTTGATAAAGCAAAGTTATAATGTGCACAATGTAACTTATGTATAGTTACCTATTTATAATTTGCTTGAGATATCAAGAAATGAATATATAATACAAAGTTGACACACTTCTACTTTGTATAATATTCTTAATATCATGAGGCAAGGGATAGACACAAGTGATATTACTTATATCACTAAGTGGATCATGTTTAGTTCAAGTGAGGAAAACATCTTTATTGTTTGGGTAACTACAATGTGTAGCTAGATACCGCTTATAGTTCATGATATAAAGCATTTTATATCATTACCAACATAACATATATCCTCTTGTAGATCACACTACAAAACTGACAAACAAGAAATATAATTTTATGTTTTATGTGATGTATTAAATTTCATATGATATGAAAAAATGATGTATCTCGTAAAACAATATAATTAATATGTTATAACAACATGGTTAGAATATCAAATAAATTTGTTTGAGATGTATATATATTATGTGGCATAATGTTTGATATTATATATGATAATATACTACATAATATAATATGATCCGCAACATTATAACATATGAATTTGCTGAAATCTCAAAGGCCAAAATTTGTTGGATATTGATCCAAAAGGTGACAAAAGCAAAAAACAGTGAAAAACAGATGAACGTTTTTCCAAAAACAGTCGATCGTTTTGAACATTAATTTCTGGGTTTTGAAAATGGTTGACGTGTTGGACGTGCGGTTCAACTGAAAATAATAAAAAAAATTCTTGTTGCAAAACGGTCGACCGGTGTGGCATTCTGTTCGACCGAAATTATCAGGAACTTTTCTAAATAACCATTTGCCTACACTAATAAGAGAATTTTTCTGATCATGGACTGAATTTATTCAACTTGGTCAAAGGAGGATATGGGATGATTATGTGTCCAAATATGATTGGTTTAGAGTGTAATTAATAAGAGATCATGTGTAAGTGAGTTACACATGATGTGGATTTGAGGATGCCCTATAAATAGGTCCATTCTCCTTCCTTTGTTAGACTAATGCAATATTCTCTTCTCTCCATATTTTTTGTACACATAATCCATTAGAATTTTCTTTTATTTATTGAGTGGTTGAGAGATTAAATTCTTGGAGCATAGAATGGGTTATTAGCTAGATTCTAACCTTGAATTAAATTCTTGTTTAGAGTTTGGTTAACACTTGGATGTGATTTCGAGGTAATCCGACATGCAACACGACTTCCGATTGGTAAAAACGATTTGATAATCCTCTAGGTATGATCCAATCTATGTATTTCAATATTAAATAGTAAAATATATATTAGGAAATTTTATACATAAAATTGTTGAAAGATATGAAAACCATTCCTAATTGCTTGTAAAATTTTAAAAAGATACATACAAGTATAAGGTAGGAAATCCAACACAAGATCTAGAGGATACCTCATTTTCTTCATCTACTAATGCTATAAAGCACATATAGGCAATTTCCCAAGATCTGACTTGGACCTCCTCGTTGACCGCATACAAAATCTGACACTTCAAGTGAGTCAACTGACGCAACAATTAAGTGAGGAGAGTAACCTTTCTTGTCAACTTGAGGATTTATCTTCTGAAATCGAACCACCACCACATCCACAAATTCAAAGCACAACCTTTCAAAGTCAAACTCCTAGTCAGTCTGAGGGACTTGGGGTTTCAATTCACGATCACTTAATGGAGGATTCGATTCAAACTGAGAATAACTTGGACCAGTTCTATTATGAGTCGGCACAGGATTGTGCCTTACCTTTTTGTCCCGTGGCCCTTGAGCCACATGATCTTATTGTTGTACCTCCTAAGGACTCACCTCTGGTGGAGCAAGAGCTCCCTAGTACCCTCAACTTCAAACAACCTGATGAGAGTTTGCCTCTCACTATTGTTCCTGATCATCTTGGAAATGATGGAACATCAAACAACCACATTGCTCATGAGGGTATTAGGAGTTCCTTGGAGGATACCTTGGGTATGAGACCCACTTCCTGTTCCCCTGGTGAGTTGGACATGCATAACGAGGTGCTTGACCTCGTTCCGACCCACCAGCCTGTTGGTTGGAGAGTTTGGATTGACGATCATAACTTCAGCAGCGCAACGGGAGAAACTCTTCTTCCGTTGCCCCTCATTTCCCAAACTCTTGAGAGGTTCAAGCTCTTTCAGTTTGATCCTTTGAATGAGACGCCTTTGCGTCCAATTCACGAACCTCTCATTTCATCCGGTGCTCTTTGTGAAGGGGGCCCACGCATGAGTATTCTGGCCCCGCGTGGTGTCATGTTCCCTTTCCAAGTGCATTGACCCACTCTTGAGGTTCCCATTTGATGTCTTTTGACAAATGAAGATGGGAATTTATGTTTGTACATAGTTATATAAAAAAAAAAGAAAAAAAAGAAAAAAAAAGAAAAAAGAAAAAAAGAGTTCAATAAAAGACTCCTTCAGTGAGCATCGATTGTTGTGAGCCCCAACCCTTGTGTATTTGGGCTCCATTTCTTTCGCGTATTTGTATCCCTTCTTTAGCATCTCACAGGTTGTGAGGGAATTCGGGTTATGTCCATCAACATGACCTTGCACTTCCCTTTGTACTTCATGTTGGTGAGATCTCTCCTTTTTATGCATCAATCCATGTAGTATCTTGCTTGCATTCATTGAGGACAATGCATGAAGTAGGTGTGGGGGGGTGTTTTACGTGTGTACATAGTCGAGTCTTTTTCCTTTGATTTTGTTTTCTTTTGTTTGCATTGTTAGGGTCATGATAGTGTGCTGCATTTAATATCGATATATCTGCTTGCCATGATCCTTGGGTGACTTGTCTTCTTTTGCTTGCCTAGTGCTTCAAAATTTTCACATTTCTTTCAAAATCTTCATGTGTTTTCGAAAGAAAATGTTTTGTGGGTTTTGCGTGTGTTTAGCATGTGCAAAACCGTTGAGAGGCAAAGTAAAAAGAAAGCTCCCAAAATTGTCTTGAACTTGATGCATTAGGATATCTAGTACGTGGCTTTAGGATTTATCGAGTCGTTAGTATGCACCCCAGTTTTTCCTTGGGGGTGAGTAATCATAGGGTTTCAATGCTCAAACATTTAATGAAGTCCACCCTGAACCTAGTGAGTCAATAATTCGTGTCTGTTAACTTAAGGAAGTTTGTTGTAGTCAAGGACCCTCTTAATCTTGTTGTGAGACATTAGTGTAGGGGTTTTGGTTCATGTGTAGATAAGAAATAAGTGAGTAGATGTTCTCTCTTCTCGCACGGCTCCTATCACTCGGGAAAGTAGGTCTGAGGGGACTTTGTGCCTGGTGCTTTCGAGTCATCTGACTTGGGATGCGCCGACCGAACTCCCGTTACACGGGTGGTAGGGATTGCCCTATGTGGAGATTTGGGGAAAGGTGTACGTGATAGTGTAAGTCCTCATGGGCAATGATGCACGAAACCTGACCCTGGGAGAACGAAGCTCCAACTAATAAAAAGAAGAGAAAAAAAAGAGAAAATAAATGTGAAAATAAACAAAAAGAAAAAAAATATATGGTAATGCAAATAAGAACTTTAATGGACCTTACACTTTGTATCACTTGAGGATCTTGAGGTTGTCCATGTCTTTCACTTAATTCCTTATTTAACTAACACGAATGGTTCATTAAGTTATGTGTGTGGACTGATTACCTATATAGAGTCGACCCGTAGGATTACCGCGACCAATGATCGACAACATAAGTCCAACGAGTCGAGTGTCTAGATTGAATAATGCATCTTGTTCGGATTTTGTGGGTATATCCGCTGAAAGCCCTCAGGAGACAACACTCCTCCTCCTTGGCAACAAAGAGGTTTAACGGCTTGTTGCACGTGCTAAGTGCAACCGTGATTCCTACGAAAGTGAGTTAGGATTTCTTGTTTCTCGTTTGTTTTTCTCTTTCTTTGTTTTGCTCGAGACTAGCAAAAACTTAGGTGTGGGGGTATTTGATTGACATCATTTCATGCTCATATTTGTATCTTATATCAATTATCTTACACCTAAGCAATGCTACGTGACGAGTTTTATGTTTAGTTTTCAGGAATAAAGAGGTTTGAAGAGAAGAGCCATGAAAGGACCCAAAAGCTGGGAAAAAGGACTGAATGGTGAGATCTAGGGACCAAGATGCAAGGGAGAAGGACCTGAATGTAAGACAGAAGGACCTAAGAGCAAAACAGAATACTCCACACCATCATGGGGAGTATTTTATCAATTCTATTCGGGTCGGAGCTCCAACAAGTCGAGTAACCGCATCAAAGACCAACAATACCAGAAAGCAAAGCCCACAACAAATTCCAACACGATCCGACAATTTTGGACCGCCAATTGGCGGTCTTGGACCGCTAATTGGCGGTCCATATTGTTCAGGATCCGTCGAAATTTCTCCTGGACTTGTATTAATGTTCGTTTAGGCTATTTTTGGTATTGGTTTAGTCCCACATCGGGGGATTGTCCCCGATTAGCTTTTTCCATGCTTATAAATAGAACTCTTCACCTTCCATTGTAATTACCCATTGTTTGGTGGCATTCTCTCTACTAAGGAGTGAGCCTTGAAGCAATAACTCAAGGTGGAGAAGGATGCTACCTTCAATGTGAGTCATTGTTAATAAAAGTTTATTTGTTTCTTTTAATCTTGTTTTGTTATGTTGTTTGTTTTGTGTGGGTTGCTTTACTTTGTTTAATTTCTTGTTTAGTAATTTTAGTATCTTAGTTAAATGTTTTCTTTACTTAGTCTAATCAGTAGTGTAATGAGTAGTGAGTAGTTCCATCCCCATTTGGGGGGTGGAGAAATATGTGGTATAATTATGTAGTGTATTAAGTGTGTGTTATTTTTATCCATTGAGCTTTATATGATTTCCATAACCATCTAATGGGTCTCCACTCTTATCTTTGATATGCTAATGCTCTTGAATGAAGCTTAGCTTATGCTTTGATTAGTGGACCTATTTTATGGGGAATGATAAGGTTAGGATATGGATGAAGTTAATATTGGAAACACAATTTGTAATGTATGTGCTCTTGTTACCTTTACCTTAGCTAATGTGTTGTATGTTTTAATGATGTAGTGAAATCTTAATTCATGTAGAGGCATAGTAGGGTATAGTCTTTATACTTGAGTTCATGTAGCTTCATTCCAATTATTGTCTTGTATGTTTTAATGATGTAGTCTCATCTTAATTCATGTAGAGGCAAAGTTGGATGTAGTTTTATGATTTCATGCACTACATGTTGTGAGGAGCTTAATGAACACACACACACTTCTTTATGTTCACATTATTTCTCTACCCCCTTTGGGGTTTAGTTTTATTGCTTATCTTCATTTCCTTTTGCATTCTAGTTTAGCATTGTAGTGTAGTTTAGTGTAACCAATCCTTTTCTCCTTTCTTTACCCCTTGCCTTCGCACAAACCAAGTGTCGACACACCTCCCAGTGGACGACCCGTATTTGCCACCGCTTCAACGCGGCCGTGCACTTGCGGTAGAAATATAAAACGAGATCAATCACATGCTTAGTTTAATTTCATTTTGTCTTTCTTTCTTAATGAGTAGTGAGTAGTTCCATCCCTATTTGGGGTGGAGGTAATGTAGAATATATGATGTTTGTGGGTTATTTTATTTGTGCCATTTCATATGCTTAATATAGATTTATACTTGTAGCATGCTTAAACTTGTATTAGATGGGATAATGTCCACACTAGGTACTTATCTCATGCTAGCTTTAGAGTTTATCTTGTTGCTTGTTATCATTTGATGGGAATGGCTTATTATGTATGGATCCATATGGGCACTTAAGAGATGGAGTGAGGCTACCTTTGGTCATGTGGAGCAGAAGGTTGGTAAAACTCAGCTTCCCCTTACTGAAATCAGGAAGCGAATGGAGGGCAATCCACACGATGAGGAACTCATTCAACGTGAATTTTTTTGCAAGGAGTGCATGGACCGTGCCTTGGTCCAGGAGGAGGCTCTTGTGAGGCAGAAATCAATGGTTCGATGGCTGCAAGAGGGTGACAAAAATTCCAGATTTTTCCATGCTTCCCTAAGAGTGAGGAGAGTCACCAATAATGTGAGGAGAGTGAGTGAGGAAGGGGTGATTATTGAGGATGAGGAAGCCATCCGTGAGGCCTTCCGAAGGCGTTTTTCTAACTTGTTTTCTAGTGATTTTCAGGTTCAGCTCCTTGACCCAACTTTACCCCTCCCGAAGGTGGGGGAGGACGATGCACAAGTTATTATTCAGCCACTAGATATGAAGGAACTTGAAGAAGTGGTGAAACATTCGAACGTGGACAAGGCACCAGGCCCGGATGGATTTAATGCAAAAAAATTCAAGGCCGCGTGGGAGTGTGTGAAGAGGAACCTTTTCAAAGCTATCAACTCCTTCATGACATGAGACGTGGGAAACTCCTAAAGCAAGTTAACTACACTTCCATCACCCTTATTCCGAAGAAGACGACTCCAGCTTTGGTGGATGATTACCGACCCATTTCCGTTTGCAATATGGTATATCGTTTCTTGTGAAAGATTTTGGCAAATCGATTGAAGCTACTGAAAGTAATGTGTTCTAAAAGTTTTACTTTTATATGTCAATTATTATGAATTAAATGTGCAAAGATTTTGTTCCTTGATTATGATATTCGTCTTTTGGAAGTGTTAAGGAAGAGGCGCTTGGTCCTTAACCGTAGAGCTCTAAAAGATAATGGTTTACATAAATCAAAAGTTATTCACAATCATGGTAATTAACAAGGAACATTAATTACCGAGATAATATTGTCGTGTTGGTCATCGATTGTTGTAGCTCTACAAATAATTGACGACACGAGTATATAAAAGAGGAAAAGATTACTTTTATATATTGAATAGACCTAACAAGTAAAACATTATGGAATTGTGTTTTGTGTCATTAATGTTTTTACTGTGTCTTGCATCCTAAGATATGAGACTCATATCTTTTCACTCAAGAAGTGTTTAATTTGATTATTGTCAAAAGTTATCAATGAGTGTAGTGATAAAGGCAATAGTTGGTTAAGCATGACTTGTGCTGGAAAAGATAGCTAGTCAAACGATTATCATTGCCCCTCTTAATTGAGTGATGATATTAGTGGGCCTTTGATAAAGCAAAATTATAATGTGCACATTGTAACTTGAGTTAAGTTACATGGTTGTAATTAGCTTAGAGAGATCAAGAAATGAATATAATACAAAGATGACACATTTCTACTTTGTATATATTCTTAATATCATGAGGCAAGGGACGGACACAAGTGGTGCACTTACATCACTAAATGGATCGTGTTTTGGTTCGGGTGGAACAAAGACATCTATGCTAATTGGGTAACTATAATGTGTAGCTAGATACCGCTTATAGTTTGAGATATTAAGTGTTTAATATCACTGCCAATTTGGCTTAGATCCTCGTATAGGTCACACCACAAAACTGGGAAACAAGAGGTTTGATTTTAAGTTCATATGATGTGTCGGGTTTCATGTGAAAATAAGACACATGTGGTGATTTAATTAAAATCAATATGTCATGAGAATTGACATAATTAGAATCATAATAAATTCATATGAGGTATATATATTATGGGGTGTAATAATTTAATATTACATATGATAATATATTATATAAGATGTGAATTTGCTAAAAACCCCAAGAGATCAAATTTTGTTGGAAATAAATCCAAAATTTGACAAAGGCAAAATCAGGGTCAAACACGGTGAACCGTTCATGGTGCGGTCGACCGGGGTATCTTCGGATCGGTTAACCGAATAGGGAACGGGTAAAGCGCAATTGGTTGACCGAAATTGTCTGGAGTGCCTGGACAATCAGGTTCGGTTAACCGAGTGTGCACGGTCAACCGAGAAGTAGTATTTTCGGTAGACCGAAGGTGACACGGTCATCCGATGACTATGTCCTAGGAGCGATTCTGGGGGGTCAACGGTCGACCGAGTGAAAGACGTGGTTCGTCCGAATTCTTCCAGGGAATTTTTCTCATACGGATTCGGTCGACCATCTAGCTCACGGTGCACCGAACACGTGTTTTAACCGAACGGTTCGGTTGACCGAGTTATACTCGGTCTACCGAACAAGAATGATTCTGCCTGAATTATTAAGAGATTAATTAAATCATGGGTAGATTAATTCCAGATTTAATTAAAATGTTTTTTGTGGGTACTTATGTGGAAATAAGAGATTAATTTTAGGAGATAATAAGCAAGAGATCATGGCTAAATAATAGCTCTTGATAAGGATGTTTTGGGAGACTATAAAAGGACCCCTACTCCTACTTGTTTAATACTAATGCAAAAATCTCTCTCTCATTAATCTCTCCCTAATCACCACGAAAATCTCTTAGTAAATTTAAGTTTTAGAGATAAGAATCTCAGGAGCTTAAAGAGGGGTTAATAGCTAGATTCTAAACCTTGTTAGAGATTGATTGGCTAGCTCCTTTCTCTCTAATCTTGTTTAGAGTTTGGTGAACACTCGGAGGCAAATCCGTGGACGAGATAACGGGCAACGTGACTCCGAATCTTCAAAAAGGTTTTAGAGAACCTTTAGGTATGATTCTACTTTTGTGATTTATTTTAATAAATGTAGGGTTGCATGTTATTAGAATAAACACAAAGTTATGTACATAAAAAAATTGTTGAAAATATGAAAATCGATCTTGTATGTTGTATTAAAATTTTAAAAATATATACATACATAGGGACACGAAATCCTACAATGGTATCAGAGCTGTTAGTTCATATTTTCAATAATTAGACTATATAATTAATTTTAGTTTACCATCTACAATCGAAACAATTCATGTTTTATGTCTTTTTCGAGTTTCCCGATAGTTTTGTTGATTTAATTTTAATTGATTCTTTTGATAGTTTTAAATGTTTTGAAACACATCATGTGAATGTTAGAATTAAAATTTAGACTTATGTCTAATTTATAGAATTTTCGTTTTTAATTAAATGATTATTTTATAAGGAATCTACAAAACGGAAAAATGCATATGTTTATCTTTCTTTAAATTTTTATTTTTGGAAAATGGATAAACAACGGTTCAAATATTTTATGTTTTGAAATATGGATGCATAAAATCATTTTTAATGGATTTCAAATGATTTTAGAATTGTTTGATTTAGAGATGCATGATAAACTAAATCGAGTAATATATAGTATATGTACATGCGTTGCTCGAGTTCTCTAACGCAGGGATATGTGAGTTTATATGTTCCGTTGAAGCCATGTGTGAATGAATGAATGAATGAATGAATGTGTATGTTATTATTATTCAATCACAGGGTCTTATGTATATGTAAAAGCCAAATTTCTATTTCTATGTATATGCATGCATATGAGAGGATTTTTACATAGGACTTGCACTAGACAATTTTCAAAATTGAGAGATGCATGTTTATATTTTTGCAATATCAACATCCATGGTGCAAGAGGAAGACGCTGAAGAAGCGCAAGGATCAAGGATCGAGGATCAAAGATCAAGGATGCGGGAACATATAAACTCACACAATGTGTGTGTGAATGGATTTATTTATGTTTGTGTGCTTGATATATATGTGATTGCATGAATGAATGTTAGGATGTGTATAAATGATAAATATGCATGATCACCTAAATTCTAAAATCACATATTAATGTTTAAATTGTCCAACCAAAAATTAAGAGTATCTTTCTTTCTTATTGCATCCACTAGTAGGCATCGATCGAGGGATATTCTGCTCGCCTTTAGCGGGAGATAGCTTCCTCCATCTTTGGGAATAGTGGGAGATATAAGGTTGTCTATTGTTGTGCCACGAATAGATGCATGAGGTGCGATTCACCCTTAGTGGACACCGAGTATATTTGTTTGTGAATACAATGGATAAACGTATCTCGTATCAAATGAAATAAGTTTTCTTAACAAGACCCGGAGCCCTAGCTCAGTTTTGAGAAACAGAGTTTTTCTTACGAGGATCGGTCAAATTCCCTCTTAACTAAAACGACAATAGTCATAAGAGTTTGAAAAATGCAAATGTTGTGATATTTCGAAATGGTTATGATTAGAAAAATGTTTTCTTACCTTGATTTTATAATATATCTGATAGCCCTACGCTAGTTTATATTATAATTAAAAGGATCTTGGATTGCTGCATTTATGGACAAATTTTTATTTGCGGTATTGATTTTTAAAACATAAAATTGACAATAAAACCCATATAATTTATTTTGTAGAAATGTCGAATATTCAACCTATTGTGCGATCTATGATTGAAAAACATCCTGTGGCAAATGATGGCTCAAACTTCATAAGCTGGCAACTAAAGCTCAATATCGTGTTGAAGTTTGAGAAACTATCTCATATTTTGGATGGTGAAATCCCAAAATTAAATGAGAAGGCAACCGATAGCGAGAGAGAGGCAAAAGCCAAGTGGGAAGACCAAGAGAACTAAGTTCACGGTCTAATGTTGGCCTCCATGGGTGACTCGCTTCAAGTGAAATACTTGGATTCAAAACCCAAGAAGACCATGGAAGTTTTAACAAAGATGTTCATGGATAGTGCTAGAAAAGAGCGCTATAAGACCACCATCGCACTCACAAGGTGCCACATGGCGGAGGGAACATCGGTATCCATGCATTTTCTCACGATGCAAGGATACCTTGAGAAGTTGTCGAAGCTCTCTTCCCCGATGCCCGATGACATTGCGGAAGATTTGATTCTTGGCTCTCTAGCCCCGTCCTACAAGGACTTCATTATGCACTATCATGTGCGTGAGAAAGGGGTGAGTCTTGAGGAACATCACAACGCTCTCAAAATGGCTGAAGTTGACATGGGCAAGGGTCGAGACAAGCACGTCCTAGCCGTCCATGGAGGGAGCAAGAAGATCACCAAAGGTAAAGGCAAATTCACCAAAAATACGTCAATCAAGAGCAAGGGAGTAGGAGTTGCTCGTGCGAGTGCCTCAAGGGGGAAATCTTTGAAATCTCCAACTCCCAACACGGAGTGCTTTCACTGCGGTGAAAAGGGACACATCTGGCCAAATTGCCCCAAGTACAAGGAAGACCTTGACAATGGAATGATTGAACGTAAGCGCCCCAAAAAGGCCAAAGGTATATTTGTTATTGAGATAAATTTAGCCAGCTCTGTCCATGATTGGGTAGTTGATACCGGATCTTGTGCTCACATAATTTCTAATGTGCAGCTACTAAAGGATAGGAAGGAACTCGTGAAAAACGAGATGATTTTGAAGGTCGAAAATGGTGCAAGCGTTGCTGCGATTGCACATGGTTCTGTGGAGCTTCAATTATCTAGTGGATTAAATTTATGTTTAAAGAATGTTTATTATGTGCCTTCGATTAGCAAGAACATTATTTCTGTATCATGTTTGGATATGGATAAATTTAATATAAATATTTCAAATTCTTGCTTGTCTATATCGAAGAATGGTATTTTCTATGCAAATGCATTCATGAGGAATGATCTCTATTTGCTTGAATTGAATAATAAACAAATCTTAAATATCAATAACAAAAGGTTTAAAACTACTCACGTGAATGATACTCTTATGGAACTATCATCTTGGCCACATAAATGAAAAACGCATCAAGAAATTGCAAGAAGCTAACCTTCTTGGTCAACTTGATTTTAAATCATTGGAGACGTGCGAACCTTGCCTAATGGGCAAAATGACCAAGAGGCCTTTCAAGAAGAAAGGACCAAGAGCGAATGACTTGTTGGATTTGATACATTCTGATGTATGTGGTCCGATGAGTACTAGTGCAAGAGACGATTTCAGGTACTTCATTACGTTCACGGATGACTATAGTCGTTATGGCTATATTTATCTAATGAGAAACAAAAGTGAATCCTCTGACAAGTTCAAGGAATTCAAGAATGAAGTAGAGAACCAACTCAACAAGAAAATCAAGTCTCTACGAACGGATCGTGGAGGTGAGTACTTAAGTACCAAATTTGACTCATTCCTAAAGGAGTGTGGTATTGTACCACAGTTCACCCCTCCCGGTACACCTCAGTGGAATGGGGTATCCGAAAGGAGGAATAGGACATTACTCGACATGGTTGGATCAATGATGAGTCAAGCTGAATTGCCACTTTACTTTTGGAGTTATGCACTAGAAGTTGCGGCTTACACACTAAATAATGTTCCATCCAAATCCGTAGAGGAAACGCCTTATGAGCTAGGAGTGGTAAAACACCTAAGCTCAATTTTCTCAAGATTTGGGGTTGTGAGGCCTACGTCAAGAGATTGATGTCGACCAAACTTCAACCAAAAGCGGATAAGTACTTCTTCATTGGTTATCCTCGTGAGACAAGAGGATACTACTTTTGGCATATAACCTCCAATCGACTGATTGTAGAGAGGGATGCCGTATTTCTAGAAAAAGAATTTCTGGAAAGAATAAAAAGTAGTGGGAGTAGAGTTGTGCTTGAGGAGACTCAAGATACTCTACAAGATCATGATATGAATGATGATATTCAAGATCATGAAGGCCCAACCGAGGTTCCTTTGGTTAGTGGGAGCTTGAGTGAGAGACCCTCGCAAGAAATTGTGAGAGAAACTCAATCTTCCCCACCTAGTGTACGTTCGAGAATCGAACACGAACCAATTCCACAAGAAATTATAGAAGAAGTTCGAGAAGTACACGTAGAACCAAAAGAACTTAGAAGGTCAACAAGGGAAAGGAAGAAACCCAATATGTATTTGGGACTTCATGAGATCATGGTACTAGATACCGATGATCCCTCGACCTTTCAAGAAGCAATGGAAAGAAATGACTCCAAACTATGGTTCAAGGCCATGGAATCCGAAATAGAATCCATGTATGATAGTCAAGTATGGAACTTGGTTGACCTTCCTCAACGGAAAAAAGGTCATTCAAAATAAATGGGTTTTCAAGAGGAAGATGGACATGGATGGGAACTTGACAACCTACAAAGCGAGGCTTGTAGAAAAAGGTTTCACTCAGGTTCAAGGAATTGACTATGATGAAACTTTTTCACTGGTTGCCATGTTCAAGTCTATTCGGATTATGCTCGCTATTGCCGTATTTCATGATTATGAGATATGGCAAATGGATGTCAAAACAGTGTTCCTTAATGGGAAATTGGAGGAGGATGTGTAAATGGTACAACCTCAAGGTTTTGAAGATCCAAAGAATAGCGAGAAAGTATGCAAGCTTCAAAGATCCATTTATGGATTGAAGCAAGCATCAAGGAGTTGGAACAAACGCTTTGACGCAGAAGTCAAAAAGATTCACTTCGTCCAAAGTAAAGAAGAGCCTTGTATATACAAGAAGGTTAGTGGGAGCCACATAATGTTCTTGATCTTATATGTCGATGACATACTCCTCATGGGAAATCATATACCTTTGCTTGAGCAAACGAGAAGTTCATTGAAATATGCATTTTCGATGAAAGATATGAGTGAGACTCCATACATCTTGGGAAACAAGATATATAGAGATAGATCTTGTAGACTCATTGGCCTAAGTCAACGTACATACATTGACAAGGTCTTGGAAAGGTTCGGCATGAACAACTCCAAAAAGGGCAGTGTGCCAATGAGTATGGGTGTGCAACTCAAGAAGTCTTAACGTGTTGAATCATGTAAAGACTTGGAGTACATGAGAGATATACCTTATGCTTCGGCATTAAATCAATCATGTAGGCGATGACTTGCACAAGACCCGATGTCTCGTATGCTCTAAGCGTGACAAGTCATCACCAATCCAACGCAGGTCCTAAGCATTGGACTGCGGTCGAGAATATTCTGAGGTACCTTAACCGGACCAAAGATAAGTTTCTTGTTCATGAGTGATCCCGACAATAGAAGGTCGCAATCAGGATACATCTACCTTCTGAATGGTGGAGCTGTGAGTTGGCGTAGTTGGAAGCAAAGCACTACGGCCGACTCAACCATCGCTTCCAAAGTAATGGTTATCACTGAAGCAAGCAAGGAATGAGTGTGGATTAAGAAGTTCCTTGAAGAGCTTGGAGTAGTTCCCTCGAGTGAGGGACCAGTAGAGCTATTTTGCGATAATAGTGCATCTATCTCGCAAATTAAGGATCCCAAATCACACCACAAAGTGAAGTACATGGATCGTAAGTACTTTGTCACACGTGACTTCATCGACGGGGGCAAAATAAATCTGTTATGGGTGGACACAAACCTCAACACAGCTGATCCATTCACCAAACCATTATCCCAAGTCAAGGGCGAAATGCATTTCGAGTCCATGGGTCTGAGGAACCATGTGGATTGGCTTGATGAGTGATTAGAGAGGGTTACCCTAGTTATTATTATTTTATACATTGAGAATGTATGTGAGAGAAAACTTTGATAACAAGTGGGAGATTGAAAGAATGTGTTCTAAAAGTTTTACTTTTATATGTCAATTATTATGAATTGAATGTGCAAACATTTTGTTCCTTGATTATGGTATTCGTCTTTTAGAAGTGTTAAGGAAGAGACGCTTGGTCCTTAACCGTAGAACTCTAAAAGATAATAGTTTACATAAATCAAAAGTTATTCACAATCATGGTAATTAACATGGATCATTAATTACCGAGATAAGATTGTCGTGTTGGTCATCGATTGTTGTAGCTCTACAAATAATTGACGACACGAATATATAAAAGAGGAAAAGATTACTTTTATATATAGAATAGACCTAACAAGTAAAACATTATGGAATTGTGTTTCGTGTCATTAATGTTTTTACGGTGTCTTGGATCCTAAGATATGAGACTCATATCTTTTCACTCAAGAAGTGCTTAATTTGATTATTGTCAAAAGTTATCAATGAGTGTAGTGATAAAGGCAATAGTTGGTTAAGCATGACTTGTGCTGGAAAAGATAGCTAGTCAAACGATTATCATTGCCCCTCTTAATTGAGTGATGATATTAGTGTGCCCTTTGATAAAGCAAAATTATAATGTGCACAATGTAACTTGAGTTAAGTTAAATAGTTATAATTAGCTTAAAGAGATCAAGAAATGAATATAATACAA
This sequence comes from Triglochin maritima, assembly GCA_963682175.1. NCBI lineage: Eukaryota > Viridiplantae > Streptophyta > Magnoliopsida > Alismatales > Juncaginaceae > Triglochin > Triglochin maritima. The sequence goes on from OY821779.1 coordinate 21,520,696, forward strand.
AGATAACACATTTCTACTTTGTATATATTCTTAATATCATGAGGCAAGGGACGGACACAAGTTGTGCACTTACATCACTAAATGGTTTGTGTTTTGGTTCGGGTGGAACAAAGACATCTATGCTAATTGGGTAATTATAATGTGTAGCTAGATACCGCTTATAATTTGAGATATTAAGTGTTTAATATCACTATCAATTTGGCTTAGATCCTCGTATAGGTCACACCACAAAACTGGGAAACAAGAGGTTTGATTTTAAGTTCATATGATGTGTCGGGTTTCATGTGAAAATAGGACACATGTAGTGATTTAATTAAAATCAATATGTCATGAGAATTGACATAATTAGAATCATAATAAATTCATATGAGGTATATATATTATGGGGTGTAATAATTTAATATTACATATGATAATATATTATATAAGATGTGAATTTGCTAAAAACCCCAAGAGATCAAATTTTGTTGCAAATAAATCCAAAATTTGACAAAGGAAAAATCGGGGTCAAACACGGTGAACCGTTCATGGTTCGGTCGACCGGGGTATCTTCGGATTGGTTAACCGAATAGGGAACGGGTAAAGCGCAATTGGTTGACCGCCTACTTTCTTAGGTTCTAATTTAGATATGAAAGCATAAGAATCACAAAAGCATATCTTTTACCACCTAAACTAACGGTTCTTGAAGGACCAAAAAGATCTAGATGTAAAAGCTCAAGAGGTTTTGAAGTTGACACAACATTTAAAGATTTGAAAGACGATTTAAATTGTTTTCCAAATTGACATGCATCACAAAGTTTATCCTTTTTGAAATCAATTTTAGGAAGTCCTCTAACTAATTCAAGTTTGGATAATTTGTGTAATTGTGACATACTAATATGTCCCAATCGGTTATGCCATAACCAAGCTTCGTCATTTGAGGCAACTAAACAAGTCTCTAAGGCTAGATTGCTAATGACATCAACATCCACAATGTAAATATTATGAGATCTACAACCTTTAAATATAGTTTTCATGTTATGTGTTGAGACAATATAGCAATATGAATTGTCAAAGATAACCATACAATTTTTATCCGCTAGTTGACTCACACTTAGCAAGTTGTGTTTTAGCCCTTCTACTAACAAAACATTTTCAATATGAGGAGTAGAGGAATTGCCAACATTACCAATGCCGACAATTTGACCTTTAGCGTTGTCTCCAAATGTGACGGTTCCTCCCTTCTTAAGCTTTAGATTTGATAGAACTTGAGAGTTTCCCGTCATGTGCCTTGAGCACCCACTATCGAGTATCCACTTGCCCTTTCTCCTTGCTTTGATCTACATTCAAAGAGACAAGTGAAGACTTTGGTACCCAAATTTGTTTGGGATCTTGAGAGTTAGCTTTTGGTACCCACACTTGAGAGGTCTTAGGTACCCATACATTTGACAAACTTACTTTCTTAACATATGAATTATTATGTTTAACAAAATAAGATGTAGCTTTCTTTTGTTTTCCACCCATGTACCCCAAACCATGCTTAGTTAAAGATTGAGTTTGGGTTCCTAGAAGCATGTCTAGCATTTTTCTACCCAACGTGAATTTCTCTAGATCTTTTGTAAGTTGTTCATTCTTGGCAATAAGATCTTTGTTGTTGTTGTTACAATTACTAGTAGATTTCAGCATGTTTATCTCATTAGCAGGCAATTTATTCTCTTTAAGTAAGTTTTCATGTTTAGTAGATAAATCTAGATGCACTTTTCTTCCTAATTTGTTTTTATGACAAATCATCTCATATCTTTGAGCAAGTTCATGAAAAGCATCTAATAACTCATCATAGGAAGGGGTTTCTTGAATTGATACCTCATCGTCGTCAATTTCCACCACTTGGGGTTGATTGCTTCTCTTTGGGGATGTAGCGGTGCTTGAATCCGAATCCTCATTGTGTGCCATAAAGCACATGTGTGCTTCTTCCTCTTGAGAGTATTCGGTGTCGGAGGATGTAGATGAGCTTGAATCATCCCAAGTGGCTTTAAGAGCCTTCTTTCCGTCTTTGTCATGGTGATCCCTTCTTTTGTGATCATCACGTTCTCGTCTTCTAGGTCTCTCTTCCTTATCTCTTCTTGTAGGCCTATCTTCCCTAATTCTCCTCGGTCTCTCATCTCTTTCTCTTCTTGGAGGGAATCTTCTTGGTTCTCGTTGTTCACGATCTCTTGACTTAAGGAGTGGACAATCCTTCTTCATGTGCCCCATCTTGTTTCATTCGTAGCACGTGAAAGTCCGGGATGATTCTCCTTTCCCTCTTGTGAACCTTCCTTTGGCGAGAAACTTCTTGAAGTTGCGGGTTAGAAATGCAACATCATCATCGGTGTCATCGTCTTCGATACTTTCCAAATCCGACGTTGCTTTGAGAGCAATAGTTTTCTCCTTTCTCCTTAACCCCTCTCGCTCCTTCTCCTTCTCTCTTCTTTCCTCCATTTGAATCTCATAAGCCATGAGGCTTCCTATGAGATCCTCCATCTTTAGCTTTGAGAGATCTTTGGCCTCCTCGATTGCCGTTGTCTTCTTCTCCCACTCCAATGTCAACGATCTAAGAAACTTCCGTACCTTGTCACTTTCAATCAAGACCTTACCAAGGTTTTTCAAGGAGTTAGTGATATGAGTAAAGCGAGTATGCATCTCGCTAATGGATTCATTGGGTTTCATGGCAAACATTTCATATTTTTGCATAAATGAATCTATCCTAGTTTCTTTCACGGATGATCGTCCTTCAAAATGACTTTCTAACATATGCCATGCCTCAAATGCATAATCACAAGCATTAATTCTACCATATTCCTCTTCGGTTAATCCACACATAAGAATGTTCATTAATTTTGCATTCATTTGAACCATTGCTAGTTCATCATCATTCATGAGTTCAAACTCTTTATCTTGAGTATATGGAATTTGAAAGAATACCCATAGCTTAACATCATATGATTGAATGATGGTTATCATGCGTTTCTTCCAATATGCATAATTGGTTCCATTAAAAAGTGGAGGTCTACCGGTGTGGAATACCTCACGTTGTTGGGCCATTGCTACAAATGTTAATTTATTTATATGCAATTAACAAGGCTCTGATACCAAATGTAGGATCTAATTGCCCTAAATATTAGTCTTAAGGGGGGGGGGGTTTATAGACTAATTTCTCACTAACAACTATTTGTGCGATAACAAGATAATCAATGAAAATAGTGAGATGAAAAGGCAAACCAAACACCGGATGTATAGAGGTTTGGATCCAACCACCGGATCCTAGTCCTCTCTTACGAATTGCTCTTCCTTGAGCAACTTCGCGATCTTCACTAATTTGATCTTCTTTCCGGGCAATGATCGAGCCTTTACAATTCAAGCTTGCGAACACCCTCGCCAAGCTTGGACCTCCTTCTCACAACCCGAGAAGAGCTTCACTCCGGAAGCTTGTACAACTCCTTTGTAGTAGACTTTGTGTAACCTACTCTTGAGCACTTGAATTGATGATGAATGCAATTGAATGATTGATCAAGAGAGTGGTTGAGAGCAATAAAGAGAGTAAGAGCACTTGAAAGTTTTTAGCACAATGAGAGCTTAGAGATTGGATTGGTGACCTTGTAAAGATGATCTAAGCTCTATATATAAGCCTCTTAAGTTTTCTAGCCATTTGAGAGAGATTTGATTGGGTTTTGTGCAAGATACACAAACCAGAGATTCAGGAAGCAATTCTGTCAAAGTTCGGTTGACCGGTAAGAATGAAACGGTCGACCGGTTACGTGAATAGTAGTCAAACGGTCAGACAAACTAGGAACGGTCGAACTAACTGGGATGGAACTTAAGTGTACCGGTCGAACGAAACAAGGAAACGGTCGACCGATGAGTAAGGATCGGTAGAGACAAAGTGTGTTCGGTCGAACCAAGGTGGTATCGACCGATAGCAGGAAGAATGCTACGAACGATCAATGGTCAAAAGGTCGACCGGTAAATAAGATTTGTTCGACCGGTTAAGCTATGTATTTGGGGGTATGGTGAAAGTATGTGTATACGACCGTTGTATAATACGACAAGTATAACGGTCACAAAAGAAGACAAAAATAGAAATCAACCGGTCGAACAGAAAAGGACTTTCGGTCGACCGGTTTGCACTAAGGCACGTGTCTTCCAGCACGTATGAACAGTTGATCGGTCGACCAAAATACTCTAATGAAACGGTCGAACCAGAACACCGTTCGGTCGACCGGAAGGGTTCAGAAAACAGTTTTAGATTAAACGGTCGAACCACATGGTCGACCGGTCGACCGGTTGAGTGCAGAATTCCTGGAAATGGTTCGATTGATTTCTAAAGAAGTTTTGTATCGAATTTGAAGGTTTAGTTCTACTTCTATGGAATCCTAAAGAGTCATGATATGCAATGCATCAAGATTTAAGTGCTCAAGTTACATTTAAATCCTAATGACAATAATGTAAACCTATCTACTCTTCAACTTCATTTCTTGTTAAACTTGTCACCTGAAATGTTAGTACAAGACGATATATGTGTATTGTGCAAGAGTGATATGAATGAATTACATGTGTTTAAGTTATATGTTGATTAATCATCAAAACGGATAAGCAATCATTAGCCAAAAAGCCAACATATAGCGTGGAAGTAAATTTGCAAACCAAAGAAGGAGGGTGGTTTGGGGCTGAGAAGACTCAAGGACTGGAATGATGCTGGGTTGATCCGTCTCCTTTGGTTGATCATCGAGGATGGTAGTTTGCTTTGGATTCGGTGTATGCGAAGGAAATATTTCCAGAACCGTAACATATGGTTAGCTAGGCCACCATTGGTGTGCTCTTGGGCGTGGCGGGGCATTCTAAGTGTCTGAGACATGGCAAAGGATAAAATCCAATACCGAGTGGGAGACGGGACAGAAATTCGGTTTTTCACCGACCCTTGGTGTGGGCAGCCATTCTTATCCTTGCCCAGAGGAGAAGGACTACAGTATGACATGGGGATGGCAAGGGATACTATGGTATCATATTTCATCCATGAGGGGGCTTGGATCCTCCCCGAGCCGAGGTCCCTAGAGATGGTGGTACTATGGCCTAGGATTTTACACACTCCAATCCATGGGGGGCGAGACACTCCTATTCGAGAGGGAGCGAAGAGTGATGGTTTCTCTGCAAAGGAAGCATGGAGTTGGGTGGTACCTCGACAAAGGAAAGTGGGCTGGACTGATATGGTTTGACACAAAAATCACATACCAAAGCATGCACTTACGCTTTGGAGAGCTATGCGAGGACGGCTGGTCACTAAGGCTTTAATGCGAGCTAGGGGATCAAACCACGACCCTCTTTGTGTATTATGTGAGTAACGAGATGAGGATATGGCACATCTATTCTCGGAGTGCAACTTCTCCCGACAAGTTTGGCTACAAATATTGGGAATACTACGGCTGGATACTAGCATCAACCTTACTCTTGATGCGGAGGTGAAGAGGTTGCAAACGATGCGAGGGTCAAAGATGCAGCAGATTGCCATGAGACTTGCTCTTGCAGCAACCATCTACGAGTGTTGGTAAGAGCGCAATAGGAGGATATTCGAGAACGAGAAGCGCACGACCCGAGGACGTGGGCACTCTTATAAAGGATGCGGTACGCATGATGGGCACACGGATTCAGGAACTTAGAGACGATTCAGATGCATTGAGATTGTATGAGAGTAGTTGGGGCTAGCTGAAACACCACTAGGGTGGTGAGGTAAATGTTGGTTATAGGTAGATTCTAGTTATGTACCAAGCATGACTCGAGGGCTGTAATAGATAACATTTTTGTAGGCTGTATATGTTTACATACATATATACAATAGAGGCTATGCCTCCCTTTTGCTTTGCAAAAAAAAATGTATGGATCCATATTTGGTGCACATTTACATGAATTATTTAGGCTGTATGTAGGATTGATTGATGCTTTAATTGCCACACTCAGTACTTATTGCATGCTTGATAATCTAAAATCAACCTCAACTTTATGTGTGAGATATGCATGTTCATGGTTTGTCATGTAGTGTTGTGTATCATACATATAAATTCTACACTAGCTTCTCTTCTATGCCACACACTATAGTTGTTTCAAATTGAAACGAAGACCCACTGATTGACATCCTTTCATGCTTATATTTGTATCTTATATCCATTATCTTACACCTAAGCAATGCTACGTGACGAGTTTTATGTTTAGTTTTCAGGAATAAATAGGTTTAAAGAGATAAAGAATAAAAGGACCCAAAAGCTGGGAAAAAGGACTGAATTGTGAGATCTAGGGACTAAGATGCAAGGGAGAAGCACCTGAATGTAAGACAGAAGGACCTTAGAGCAAAACAGAATACTCCACACCATCATGGGGAGTATTTTAGCAATTTGATTCGGGTCGGAACTCCAACAAACCAAGTAAATCCATCCAAGACCAGAAAATATACCAAGAAAAGCCCACAACAAATTCCAACTCGATCCAAAGTTTATGGACCGCTAATTGGCGGTCCAGATCACTCTGGATCCGCCCAAATTTCTCCAGCACATGTATTAGAGGATGTTTAGGCTATTTTTGGTATTTGTTTAGTCCCACATCGGGGGATTGTCCCGGATTGCCTTTTTCTTTGGCTATAAATAGAACTCTTCACCTTCTATTGTACATATCTCCCTCTTCGGTGGCCATCTTCCCTACTAAGAGTGAAGCCTTGAAGCAAAACTCTGGTGGAGGAAGGGCTGCTTGTATTGAGTGAGTTAATAATAGATGTTTTTCCTTTAATTGTGTTGTTTCTCTCTTAGTTTCATTTCCTTTCATATGAATGCTTGCTTGTTTGTTTTGTTTTATGCTTCTTTAATATTTCTTGCTTGATTAGTTTAGTTTGATTTCAGTATAATGCTTCATTTTGTTAGAGTAGTTAGTTTAAATATGTGTGAGTAGTTCCATCCCCATTTGGGGTGTGGAGTAATATGTGATATGATCATGTAGTGTATTAAGTGTGTGTTATCTTTATCCCTTGAGCTTTATATGATTTCCATAACCATCTAATGGGTTTTCACTCTTATCTTTGATATGCTAATGCTCTTGAATGAAGCTTAGCTTATGCTTTGATTAGTGGACCTATTTTATGGGAATGATAAGGTTAGGATATGGATGAAGTTAATATTGGAAACACAAGTTGTAGTGTATGTACTCTTGTTGCCTTTACCTTGGTTAATGTCTTGTATGTTTTAATGATATTGGGTTATCTTAATTCATGTAGAGGCATAGTAGGGTCTAGTCTTTATACATGAGTTCATTTAGCTTCATTCCAATTATTGTCTTGTATGTTTTAATGATGTAGTCTTATCGTAATTCATGTGGAGGCAAAGTTGGATGTAGTTTTATGATTTCATGCACTACATGTTATGAGGAGCTTAATTGAACACACACACACACACACATCTTTATATTCACATTATTTCTCTACCCCCTATGGGTTTAGTTTTTATTGCTTATCTTTCATTTACTTTTGCATTCTAGTGTAGTTAGTGTAATCAATCTTTCTCTCCATTTTTTACCACTCGCCTTCGCACAAACCAAACGTCGACACAACTCCCAGTGGATGACCCGTACTTGCCACCGCTTCAACACGGCCGTGCACTTGCGGTTTAAATAAAACGAATCAATCGATCAGAGAATTGTGCGATGGAAATCCTGAAGGTGGTGAAGATGTTTCACCTGAGCTGGCACAAGAAGGTGCCTTGTGTTCTGATCACGTGGCCTCAGTGCCACCTCCTTTTGATCTTGTGGCCCTTGAGCCACATTCTTCTGATCTCGTGGCCCTTGAGCCATATTCTTCTGATCATGTGGCCCTTGAGCCACTTCTTTTTGATCACGTGGCCCTTGAGCCACATCCTTTTGATCACGTGGCTTTTGAGCCACAAGATACTATTTTTATGGCCTCTGGACCACATGCTCTTCATTCTGTATCTGCTGAGGACCCCATGTGGGTTAAGAATCAACCACCTCATACCCTTCAACCTGATAGAGGTCCACCTCTCATTCATGCCTCCTATCTTCCTCACTCTCAAGAGGCATCAAACGACCACAACGCTTATAAGGGTATCAGGTGGTTAAGCAATTCTGATTTGTATGTCGTGAGCCCATGCATGTGCATTTTTGGCTCGAGAGATGGCGGGTTCCCATTTGATGGCCCTTGAGATATGAAGATGGGAGCCCATTTTAGTACATAGTTATAAAAAAAGAAAAAGAAAAAAAAGACTCCTTCAGTGAGCATCGATTGTTGTGTGCTCCAACCCTTGAGTATTTGGGCCCCCTTTCTTTCACGTATTTGGTCTCCCTTTTTAAGTATCTCACAGGTTTTGAGGGGAATTTGGGTTGTGTCCATCAACATGACCTTGAACTTCCCTTTTGTACTTCATTTTGGTGAGATTTCTCCTTTTTCATGCATACATCCATGTAGTATCTTGCTCGCATTCATTGAGGACAATGCGTGAAGTAGGTGTGGGGGGTGTTTTACGTGTGTACATAGTCGAGTCTTTTATTTGTATTTTGTTTTCTTTTGTGTGTATTGATAGGGTCATGTTAGTGTGCTGCATTTATTATCGATATATCTGCTTACCATGATCATTGGGTGACTTGTCTTCTTTTGCTTGCCTAGTGCCTTAAAATTTTTACATTTCTTTCAAAATCTTCATGTGTTTGCGAAAGAAAATGTTTTGTGGGTTTTGTGTGTGTTTAGCATGTGCAAAACCGTTGAGATGCAAAGTAAAAAGAAAGCTCCCAAAATTGTCTTAAACTTGATGCATTAGGATATCTAGTACAGTGGCTTTAGGATTTATCGAGTCGTTAGGATGCACCCCAGTTTTCCCTTGGGGGTGAGTAATCATAGGGTTTCAGTGCTCAAACATTTAAAGAAGTCCACCCTGAACCTAATGAGTCAATAATTCGTGTCTGTTAACTTAAGGAAGTTTGTTGTTGTCAAGGACCCTTTAAATCTTGTTGTGAGACATTAAGTGTAGGGGTTTTGGTTCATGTGTAGATAAGAAATAAGTGAGTAGGTGTTCTCTCTTCTCGTACGGCTTCTATCACTTGGGAAAGTAGGTCTGAAGGGACTTTGTGCCTGGTGTTTTCGAGTCATCTGACTTGGGATGCGCCGACCGAACTCTCGTTACACGGGTGGTAGGGATTGCGCTATGTGGAGATTTGGGGAAAGGTATACGTGATAGTGTAAGTCCTCATGGGCAATGATGCACGAAACCTGACCCTGAGAGAACGAACCTCCAACTAAGAGAAAGAAAAAGAAGAAGAAAAAAACAAAAAGAAAAAAAATGCAAATAAGAACCTTAATGGACCTTACACTTTGTATCACTTGAGGATGTTGAGGTTGTCCATGTCTTTCACTTAATTCCTTATTTAACTTACAGGAATGATTCATTAGGCTAGGTGTGTGGACTGATTACCTATATAGAGTCGGCCCGTAGGATTACCGCGTCCATTGATCGACAAAATTTTTCCAACGACTCGAGTGTCTACATTGAATAATGCATCTTGTTTGGATTTTGTGGGTATATCCGCTGAAAACACTCAGGAGACAACACTCCTCCTCCTTGGCAACAAGGAGGTTTAACGGCTTGTTGCACGTGCTAAGTGCAATCGTGATTCCTACGAAAGTGAGTTAGGATTTCTTGTTTCTCGTTTGTTTTTCTCTTTCTTTGTTTTGCTCGGGACTAGCAAAAACTTAGGTGTGGGGGTATTTGATTGACATCATTTCATGCTTATATTTTTATCTTATATCCATTATCTTACACCTAAGCAATGCTACGAGACGAGTTTTATGTTTAGTTTTCAGGAATAAATTGGTTTGAAGAGATGAAGCATAAAAGGACCCAAAAGTTGGAAAAAAGGACTGAATTGTGAGATCTGGGGACTAAGATGCAAGGGAGAAGGACCTGAATGTAAGACAGAAGGACCTTAGAGCAAAACAGAATACTCCACACCATCATGGGGAGTATTTTAGCAATTTGATTCGGGTCGGAGCTCCAACAAACCAAGTAAATGCATCCAAGACCAGAAAATATACCAAAAAAAGCCCACAACAAATTCCAACTCGATCCAAAGTTTATGGACCGCTAATTGGCGGTCCAGATCACTCTGGATCCGCCAAAATTTCTCCAGCACATGTATTAGAGGATGTTTAGGCTATTTTTGGTATTTGTTTAGTCCCACATCGGGGGATTGTCCCGGATTGCCTTTTTCTTTGGCTATAAATAGAATTCTTCACCTTCCATTGTACATATCTCCCTCTTTGGTGGCCATCTTCCCTACTAAGAGTGAAGCCTTGAAGCAAAACTCTGGTGGAGGAAGGGCTGCTTGTATTGAGTGAGTTAATAATAGATGTTTTTTCCTTTAATTGTGTTGTTTCTCTCTTAGTTTCATTTCCTTTCATATGCATGCTTGCTTGATTGTTTTGTTTTATGCTTCTTTAATATTTCTTGCTTGATTAGTGTAGTTTCATTTCAGTATAATGCTTCATTTTGTTAGAGTAGTTAGTTTAAATATGTGTGAGTAGTTCCATCCCCATTTGGGGGGTGGAGTAATATGTGATATGATCATGTAGTGTATTAAGTGTGTGTTATCTTTATCCCTTGATCTTTATATGATTTTCATAACCATCTAATGGGTTTTCACTCTTATCTTTGATATGCTAATGCTCTTGAATGAAGCTTAGCTTTTGCTTTGATTAGTGGACCTATTTTATGGGAATGATAAGGTTAGGATATGGATGAAGTTAATATTGGAAACACAAGTTGTAGTGTATGTACTCTTGTTGCCTTTACCTTGGTTAATGTCTTGTATGTTTTAATGATATTGGGATATCTTAATTAATGTGGAGGCATAGTAGGGTCTAGTCTTTATACATGAGTTCATTTAGCTTCATTCCAATTATTGACTTGTATGTTTTAATGATGTAGTCTTATCTTAATTCATGTGGAGGCAAAGTTGGATGTAGTTTTATGATTTCATGCACTACATGTTGTGAGGAGCTTAATTGAACACACACACACATCTTTATATTCACATTATTTCTCAACCCCCTATGGGGTTTAGTTTTATTGCTTATCTTTCATTTCCTTTTGCATTCTAGTGTAGTTAGTGTAATCAATCTTTCTCTCCATTTTTTACCACTCGCTTTCACACAAACCAAACGTCGACACCCCTCCCAGTGGACGACCCGTATTTGCCACCGCTTCAACGCGGCCGTGCACTTGCGGTTTAAATAAAACGAATCAATCGATCACCTACTCACACAAACATACATACCTATACACCTCCACTCCATGGGGTTTAGTTTTATTGTTTGTTATTCTTAGTTTAGTGTAGTGTAATCAAATTTTCTCCACCTTGTTTCCCACTCGCCTTCGAACTAACCAAAGTCGACACACCTCCCTATGGATCGAACCGTATTTGCCACCACTTCAACACGGTCGTGCACTTGCGGTTATTATAACTGATTCAATCAAGTTTTTGGTGTCGTTGTCAAGGAGGTGTTATGTCCAGACTCTGATTTGGACGATTCGAGTAAGTTTAATCTTTTGTTTTTAGTTTGTTTTTGTTTCAGGGACATTGAAACATTCAGAGGACACACCATGAGAAATTTAGAGTAGGGAGGAGACCTTTAGACAACCAATCAGCTGTCTGGGACCACCAACTAGCGGCCTGGTAAGCTCCATTTCCCCTCTTATTTTTCCTGGTGGTTTCTACACTCACTGTTGTGTTCGGGGGCTCAATTTGGCATGTTTTGACTTGTAGTTTGCCCCCATATTAACAATCAAGTCCCTTTAATCAACTTGGACCTTAAAACTCAAAGCAAAAGATTAGATCGATTGCCATCTAGGTCATGCATCATTAGTAGACCTTGCACGCACTCGTCTTTCTTTTCTTTACATTCTTGTTGTTGATTGTTGTCGTGAGGTATGTACACTCATTCTCTCATTTATGCATGGTTACAGCATGCATTAGTTAGTAAGGTGCATCAGGACAAGAGTGAGGTGAGTGTTTGTTGGGAGAGTTGATTGATAGATTAAGACTCGAACGCTACTAAGGAGGGGCTGTCCCATAGAAAATAAGGTGGGGGATTTCATCACCCTTTCTTTTGCCCCAGGAATCACTCTTAATCAAAGCCTTAATTCTAAAAGCAAGTAGACATTGGCCCTAGGATTTCGGACGCACTAGGAGACTGATCGAGTTGAGACTGTCATGACCTGATCGATGTCGCATGCCTTGTCGATAGTAGGAGGTACTGAATCTCCGGATATGGTATAACTTGCTGGGCATTGTGGTCTTCGTTGTAGGGAGGTGAGGCGTCTCGAGACTCGTGATCTCGAAGTTAGACATCGTCTATCCTAAGGACCTATAGCCATTGATTGTTTGAGCCGTGCTTGCTAGATTAGGCTTCTACCTTCACCCACTACCCACGCTAGATCTTAGGATTCTTCCCTCCTCATCTGAGTCTTCCCATCATCTATATTCTTTGAGTAGTCTCCTCCTCTGAGTACACCTTCTGTTGTGTGTTATTTTAGAGTTGAGTCGAGCGTTTTATGCGAGGTTGGGCTCGTTCTGGTGAGAGCGCTCAACTTGAGAGTGTGCATTTTTCTGAGATGGACGGTCTAGGTGATCGACCATCGCTGCCTCGTGCTCCTTTGGAGCATGAGGCCGAGTCTTCTCGTGGTGATGGGGAAGACCTGGTTCCATACATGGATGACCTCAGTCCGCTCCCACCACCACGTAGACCTCCTTCTCCTCCTCCTTTGACTCGAGAGGAAGGGGGATTTGGTCAGGATCGAGTTCTTGGTGCACCACCACCTTTAGCTCGACAGGATAGACCGATGACTTTATGGGAGCATACTCATCCTGTTCGGGTCGTGCAACCTTCTTGCATAGTTCTTCCCCCAATTCGTGGGAACAACTATGAACTGAAACCTCAATATGTGAGCATGCTTCCTACCTTCACTGCCAATAAGGAGGATCTGTATATCTTTTTACGTTAATTCGAGGAGGTTTGCTCCATGTTCAAGCTTCAACAGCTTGACGAGAATTCAGTCTAGTTGAGGATGATTTCTTTCCTGTTGAAGGATAACGCAAAGAAATGGATGTACAGCCTCCCAGACAGCTCTATTCAGTCTTGGGATGCCTTTGTGACCGTCTTTCTGAAGAGATTTTTCCCTCAAAGGAAGACTCAACAGATACGACACCAGATACATCAAATGTATCAGACTGAGACCGAATCATTTCATGCTTTCTTTGAGAGGTTCAAAGGCCTTCTCCAGCAGTGCCCTCATCATGGAATTTAGTTGTGGCAGTTGTGCCAAATTGTTTATGAGGACCGCAACTATAACACCCACACATTGTTGTAGTCGATGTGTCAGGGTGATTTCCAAATGAAACCCATCGATGAGGCCTGGGACACCTTTGAACTAATTGCTGAACGAACCTTTGAGTGGGACACCATGAGAGAGCCACCCGCCAGGTCTTCTGGTCGAGCTGGATCATATCAAGTTGAGTTAACTATCGCGTCTGAGGCGAAAATGGTTGCTCTCATGCGTAGAATTGAGAGTTTAGAGTTGGATCGAGCTCCTGTAGCTCAGGTCGCTACTCCCGCGTGTAGTAGGTGTGGACTTACAGGACATAATGACTTGGAATGTGCTTACGCTCCAAGTGATAATGAGCATGCAAATGCAATGTATCTGTAGAGGCCTCGTGACGACCCGTACAGTCACTCCTATAACCCGGGAGGGCGAAACCACCATAACTTCTCTTGGGCGTCTAGTGGGGGCGACAGTCAAAGCTCGCACGCTCAACCTCAACCTCCACGCTCATCGGCAACCTACCAACCCCCACATCAAAAGTCTCAGCACCATAATTACCAACCTCCTCATGCCTCATCATCGCATTATTCTAACCAAACTCCACTACCCAGTGGGTTGACCCGAAGGACTCCAGTCTAGAACAAACCCTTCAAGCGTTCTTGCAGAGCACACAAACCATGCTTATGTCCAGCAACAATTTGGTCAAAGCATTGGAAATGCAAGTTAGCCAGCTGGCTCATCAGCTCCATGAACGTGAGAAGGGTCAATTACCGAGTCAACCCAAGGTGAATCCTCAGGGTACACAATCTCAAGGAAGGCCACTAGTACCTCATGCTTCCTTTGAACTGACCAATCATCTTAATGTGATTCATACATCGAGGTCCGGTAAGGAGGTGAACAACCAAATTGGGTTGCCTTCCTTGCAATCACCATCTTTTGGTGTCACTAGACATGTGGTGATACCTACATCTACGAGGGGGCCGAACCCTGAGGTCCCCTTGCCTCATCGTTTGTCGAAGGAATCCAATTCTGAGGTCCCCACTCTTGTTTCTATGGACCAGAATTTTGAGGTTCCTTCGAAAGACCCTTATGCCCCAAAGGCGTCATTCCCTGAGCGCCTTAAAAAGAAAACTTCTGATCAGCATGACAAAATGCTTGAGATCTTTCGGCAAGTTAATGTGAACATTCCTCTGTTGGAGGTGATTCATCAAATGCCACCTTATGCGAAGGTTCTCAAGGATTTATGCACCAAGAAGAGGAAAACCAATGTTCCCAAGAAAGCTTTCCTTTCATTGTTGGCACAACCCACACAAGTCAAATACAAGGACCCTGGTTGCCCTACTATTTCTTGTGTGATTGATGATGTCTCCATATATCGAGCTTTATTGGACCTTGGTGCATCTGTTAATCTTCTACCGTATTCGATCTACGCCCACCTCGGTCTTGGAGACCTCAAACCAACAAAAACCAATCTTCAATTGGTTGATAGGTCTATAAAGAAACTGAGGGTGTGGTGGAAGATGTGCTGATCAAAGTGGGAGAGTTCTTTTATCTCGTCGATTTCTTTATTTTGGATATTGAACCTGTACCAAACCAACTTGGACAAATTCATTTTATTTTAGGGCGACCATTTCTAGTGACTTCCAATGCCTTGATCAATTATCGCAATGATTTGATGCGCTTGACTTATGGTAGCCAATGCACTGATTTCAACATCTTCACCATCGGCAAGAAGTCAGATGCCTTCAATGACCCTGTTGGGGTCAACCTTATCCATGGCACAGATCAGATTGAAGTTCAAGGCACCTTCAAGTACTTCAGAGAATTGTTCAATGGAGATCTTGATTGTAAGACCCGCTCTCCTGCCACTCTATTTTTGGTTTTATTAATCCTTTTATGTGTTTTATTGTCTATGTTTTGAGGTTATGTTGGTATAGTAAAAGTTTCCTTTTTGGGTGAATTTAACCGTCGGGCGCGGTTGCATTCGTTAGACTTAACCGGGTTTATCGGGTGCTTAAACCTGGTGTGCGGATTTAATTGCTTGATGAGGCGTGTTGGTTAGGATGGGAGGTTGTGGGGCTGGCATACCAAATCCGAAATAAAAGAAAAGAGATCTTGCTAACATGTGATTTGAGTGCATTAAGGAAAGTGCTGATTTGCCATCAGAGACAATTATCTCCCAATTATCTCTTGCCTTTTTCCTAGTTTCTCCTTTCAAACTTGCACCCTTATATTTATTGCACCCCGGCCGACTCCCCCTAGACTCTTTCTCCACCCTCAACCACCGAAATCCCCTTGGTGCTCCAGCAGCTTGGAGGAAGAAATCCGGCGGTGCTCCTTGCGTGCGGCTAGGAGGAGAAGGTTCTTGTCGGTCTTCGGTTTAGCTCAGCCTCTCCTCTCTTCAGGTATGCCTCTCTCCGTTAGCTTTTAGGATGCATGGTGGGTAGGGAAGGCTGCTGGGTCGGGTTGGATGTTAGGGTTGGGACGTGTTGAACGTTGCACGGATGGAAGGTTGCGGTGCAACCCTAGTTCCAGCGGGTGGCTGGAATGCTCTTCCGGTGTGGCACCTTTCTCACGACTCTCCTCGGGGGTTTGCTGGACCAATCAGGGAGGAAACTGGGGAGGATGAGGCTCGGTCTTGGGGAAGTACATCGGGGAAGTTGCATGCATTTTTCCTACTTAATATATTGTTCTATGTTGGTCGTATGAAACTCGGTTGCATTGAGCCGTGAGGAGATGTTTTGCTTGCTGGTAACATGTTATAATCCTTGTTTGGCTTCCGTTAAGAGCTTCCTCATTCATGCAATATTTTGTTACTAATGTGAGAGGCTTTTCACGAATTGTTGATGTTGCGTGGTGCATTATAGTTGCTGAGTTCACGATTTTTCACCTTGAGAACATTAGGGTTATGCTGATGCATGTTCGGATATCATTAGTTGCTGGATACAAGTTTACTTCCGGATTTGTTTTCTGATTTTAAGCCACATATTTCATGCATGAATAGGTTGTTGAATATAGGAAAGTTTCATGGCTGGTTGTTACAAGACATTGCATATTCATACTTCATGTCGTTGTTGGAATTAGGAAACTTCCATGACCGGACTTGTTGCTTTATCATTACATACTCGTGTATTAGGTAACTGCTGGCTACATTTGTGATTCCTAAATCATGTACTAATAATTTAACGTGTAGTCATGGATTAGGTGCCTGCCGATTGCATGTCTGCTTCCTAGTTCTTGCATTGTTAAATTGATGCATAATCATGGTTACTTAGTAGCTAGTACATCATTTGTTTCCTGATTTGCTTGTTGGTAGGTGTCACCTATTCATGTATCATTTAGTTGCTGGAATTAATCAAGGGAGATCTGAATTTTACCAGCTGATTGGTGTTCAACTTGCATGTGTTATTTTAGTGGCCATATATTATATGGAATGCTTATCACATGCCTTTATTTCCGGATTTTTGTGCTTGTTGAATTTAGGAAACAACCATGATTCTTGTTGTTGAATTTGGTGTGGTTTGGCTGGTTTAGCATTCTGTTTTGCTTAGAGCTTGAGGGAGACATTGCATGTTCTCCCTTGAACTCATTCTGAATAATTTAGTTGCACTAGACTATAGATACTTGAGTAGTTGCATTGCATCTAATCTAATGGAGTAATTCTGGGCACGTTCTGTTTTCTGGGCCGATGGGCCACGGGTGGGTCCTCTAGCTTCAGAGGCCACTCGATTAAGACCCCTATGTGAGGGCCAGGCCTTAGATAAGTCCTGGGCATGCGCGCTGCCATTCTGTCTCAGGGTAGGTGTTCCCAAGTTCGCGATGACACCATGTAGGTTTATTTCCGCGGATTGGGACGCTTATCCGGCGCACCGCTTTGTGCCGAGCGGTGGGTCACTGACGAGTGACCGCCTTTGACCAGCGAGGCTGGTGTTCTGGTTCCTATGGAGGAACGATTCGGGTGCGCCCGACCGGCACGGCTTTTGTAGTCGTAGCCTTCTCTTGCATATGATGGTTTCTGTTCTGTTCTGTTTCTGATGCCTGCCTTATTTAATTTCATGCTACCTTTCATTCATTGCATTGGCGGGGGCGAACTGGGTTTTCTTAATTGAAAACTCACGCATTGTTAAATGCGGTGCTTGCAGGTACTTAGGTTCCACAGGGCAGACTGGACGAGTTCCGAAGATTCTGTACACGAGGGACGCGTCGACCACATTCTTCATTTATCTTTTGCTTCCGCTGATGTCATTGTATCTCCTTTGAAACTCGATGTATTGTAATTGGATCATTTATGTATACATGGATAATCATTTGGTTCAGTTTTATACCCTTATCGTCTATCCATGTATGTCTGTTTCGTTTTATCGAGTCGTTGTTGGTCTGTCTTTTGTAACTCCTTCGGTCGTCGCGGAGGTCTCTGATCGCGACACTAGTGTTCCTTTCCCAGTGTGCGTACCCGCGAGATCGGGGGCATTACAACTTGGTATCAGAGCAGGTCGGTCTCTAAAGTGTACAGAATCTAAAGACTCTCCAGTGGGGCATCTTGCCCAAACCCTGTCGGTATTTTCTTATCTTTTAGAATTTCTTTCTGATAGTGATAGATCATGTTTGCATTAGTTAAATTGCTTCTTGTGGATTACCTCGTGTGCTTGGAGACCGAACCACCCAACACTATCTATCTTTATCAGTTCCCTCACCTCCTCCTACGTTTTGGTGCTGAGATCTCCAACAAGCCCCACCGGTCAAACAAGCAAGAAGTGCAAGTGCAAGAGATGACTAGCTAGCAAGCATGGGAGGCGGCTGTAGCTGAATTCCAGCAAACTCTAGGATCCTTCTCCATCAGTTTCAGGTATGCTTCTACGCCTTTAGTTTAAGAGGAGGTAGAGTGCGTGTTGGACAAAGTTGTCCAGCACCATTGTGTTTTCCGATCTGAGGTTTGGTATGCACTAGTGGAGATCCACCCATTGTGTGGACTGTGGTGCACCATCCGAATTTCAGAGGTGGCTAAGCACCTCCATCTCTACATGACTTGGGCCTCAGTCTTTGATTGATCTCGTTTTATATTTAACCGCAAGTGCACGGCCGCATTGAAGCGGTGGCAAATACGGGTCGTCCACTGGGAGGTGTGTCGACACTTGGTTTATTCGAAGGCGAGAGGTAAAAAGAAGGGAGAAAGATGTATTACACTAATCTAAACTACAAAGCTGAAATGAAATGCAAAGGAAATGAAGATAAGCAATGAAACTAAACCCCAAAGGGGGTAGAGAAATAATGTGAACATAAAGAAGTGTGTGTGTGTTCATTAAGCTCCTCACAACATGTAGTGCATGAAATCATAAAACTACATCCAACTTTGCCTCAACATGAATTAAGATAAGACTACATCATTAAAACATACAAGACAATAATTGGAATGAAACTAAATGAACTCATGTATAAAGACTAGACCCTACTATGCCTCTACATGAATTAAGATGACTACATCATTAAAACATACAAGACATTAGCTAAGGAAAAGGCAACAAGAGTACATACACTACAAATTGTGTTTCCAACATTAACTTCATCCATATCCTAACCTTATCATTCCCCATAAAATAGGTCCACTAATCAAAGCATAAGCTAAGCTTCATTCAAGAGCATTAGCATATCAAAGATAAGAGTGGAGACCCATTAGATGGTTATGGAAATCATATAAAGCTCAAGGGATAAAAATAACACACACTTAATACACTACATGATTATATCACATATTTCTCCACCCCCCAAATGGGGATGGAACTACTCACTACTCATTACACTACTGATTAGACTAAGTAAAGAAAACATTTAACTAAGATACTAAAATTACTAAACAAGAGATTAAACAAAGTAAAGCAACCCACACAAAACAAGCAACATAACAAAACAAGATTAAAAGAAACAAATAAACTTTTATTAACAATGACTCACATTGAAGGTAGCATTCTTCTCCACCTTGAGTTATTGCTTCAAGGCTCACTCCTTAGTAGAGAGAATGCCACCAAGCAATGGGTAATTACAATGGAAGGTGAAGAGTTCTATTTATAAGCATGGAAAAAGCTAATCCGGGACAATCCCCCGATGTGGGACTAAACCAATACCACAAATACACTAAGAATACACTAATACACGTGCTACAGAAAATTGGACGGATCCTGGGCTAAATGGACCGCCAATTAGCGGTTCCAGACCGCCAATTGGCGGCCTATAAAGCTTGGATCCGTCTGGTTTTCTTTGTGGGCTTTTCTTGAAGTGTTTCTTGGTCTTAGATGCATCTGGTTGGTTTAGTGGAGCTCCGACCCGAATCGAATTGACAAAATACTCCTCATGATGGTGAGGAGTTTCCTGTTTTGCTCTTAGGTCCTTCTGTCTTACGATCAGGTCCTTCCCCCTTGCATCTTGGTCCCCAGGTCTCACAATTAGGTCCTTTTTTCCTGCTTTTGGGTCCTTTCAAGGCTCTTCTCTTCAAACCTCTTTATTTCTGAAAACTAAACATAAAACTCGTCACATAGCATTGCTTAGGTGTAAGAAAATGGATATAAGGTACAAATATAAGCATGAAATGATGTCAATCAAATACCCCCACACCTAAGTTTTTGCTAGTCTCGAGCAAAACAAAGAAAGGAAAAAGCATACGAAAAAAAACAAGAAATCCTAACTCACTTTCGTAGGAATCACGGTTGCACTTAGCACGTGCAACAAGCCGTTAAACCTCCTTGTTGCCAAGGAGGAGGAGTGGTGTCTCCTGAGGGTTTTCAGCGGATATACCCACAAAATCCGAACAAGATGCATTAATCAATCTAGCTACACGACTCGTTGGACTTATTTTGACGATCATGGAATGCGGTAATACTACGGGTCGACTCTATATATGTAATCAGTCCACACACCTAGCCTAATGAGTTATTCGTGAGAGTTAACTAAGGAATTAAGTGAAAGACATGGGCAACCTTAACTTCTGAATGTGAAACAAAGTGTAAAGTCCATTTTGGTTCTTATTTTCTTTTCTTTTCTTTTTTTTCTTTTTCTGTTCTTTTTTTTCTTTTTCTTTGGAGCATTTATTGGTTGGTGTTTGATTCTCCCAGGGTCAGGTTTCGTGCATCATTGCCTATGAGGGCTTACACTATCACGTACACCTTCCCCCAAATCTCCACATAGGGCGATCCCTACCACCCGTGTAACGGGAGTTCGGTCGGTGCATCCCAAGTCAGATGACTCGAAAGCACCAGGCACAAAGTCCCCTCAGACCTACTTTCCCGAGTGATAGGAGCCGTGCGAGAAGAGAGAACACCACTTATTTATTCATTTATCTACATGGGAACCAAAACCCCTACACTTAAGTTTCACAAAAAGATATTAAGGGCCCTTGACTACAACAAACTTCCTTAAGTTAACAGACACGAATTATTGAGTCACTAGGTTCAGGGTGGACTTCATTAAATGTTTGAGCACTGAAACCCTATGATTACTCACCCCCAAGGGAAAACTGGGGTGCATCCTAACGACTCGATAAATCCTAAAGCCACGTACTAGATATCCTAATGCATCAAGTTCAAGACAATTTTGGGAGCTTTCTTTTTACTTTGCCTCTCAACGGTTTTGCACATGCTAAACACACGCAAAACCCACAAAACATTTTCTTTCGAAAACACATGAAGATTTTGAAAGAAATGTGAAAATTTTGAAGCACTAGGCAAGCAAAAGAAGACAAGTCACCCAAGGATCATGGCAAGCAGATATATCGGTATTAAATGCAGCACACTATCATGACCCTAACAATGCAAACAAAAGAAAACAAAATCAAAAGAAAAGACTTGACTATGTACACACGTAAAACACCCCCCCCCCCACACCTACTTCATGCATTGTCCTCAATGAATGTGAACAAGATACTACATGGATACATGCATGAAAAAGGAACGATCTCACCAACATGAAGTACAAAGGGACGTTCGGGGTCATGTTGATGGACACAAACCCAAATTCCCTCAAAACCTGTGAGAAGCTGAAGAAGGGAGACAAATACGTGAAAGAAATGGGGCCCAAATACTCAAGGGTTGGGGCCCACAACAATCAATGCTCACTGAAGGAGTCTTTTATTGTACTTCTTTTTTTTTTTTTTTTTTTTATATAACTATGTACAATCATAAGTTCCCATCTTCATTTGTCAAAAGACATCAAATGGGAACCTCAAGAGTGGGTCAATGCACTTGGAAAGGGAACATGACACCACGCGGGGCCAGAATACGCATGCGTGGGCCCCCTTCACAAAGAGCACCAGATGAAATGAGAGGTTCATGAATTGGACGCAAAGGCGTCTCATTCAAAGGATCAAACTGAAAGAGCTTGAACCTCTCAAGAGTTTGGGAAATAAGGGGCAACGGAAGAAAAATATCTCCCGTTGCGGAACTGAAGTCATGATCATCAATCCAAACTCTCCAACCAACAGGCTGGTGGGTCGGAACGAGGTCAAGCACCTCGTTATGCATGTCCAACTCACCAGGAGAACAGGAAGTGGGTCTCATACCCAAGGTATCCTCCAAGGAACTCCTAATACCCTCATGAGCAATGTGGTTGTTTGATGTTCCATCATTTCCAAGATGATCAGGAACAATAGTGAGAGGCAAACTCTCATCAGGTTGTTTGAAATTGAGGGTACTAGGGAGCTCTTGCTCCACCAGAGGTGGGTCCTTAAGAGGATCAAAATGAAGATCATGTGGCTCAAGGGCCACGGGACAAAAAGGTAAGGCACAATCCTGTGCCGACTCATAATAGAACTGGTCCAAGTTATTCTCAATTTGAATCGAATCCTCCACTAAGTGATCGTGAATTGAAACCCCAAGTCCCTCAGACTGACTAGGAGTTTGACTTTGAAAGGTTGTGCTTTGAATTTGTGGATGTGGTGGTGGTTCGATATCAAAAGAAGAATCCTCATGTTGACAAGAAAGGTTACTTTCCTCACATTCACGTAATTTCTGCGACATTTGACTCACTTGCAGTGTCATATTTTGTATGGACTGTTGAGTGGTTTCCATGAACGTAAGGAAAGTTTGTTTCAAGGAATCAGGTATGCGGTCAACGATGAGGTCCAAGTCAGAGCTTGGGAAATTTTGTGGTTGGGTATTGATGGGCTGAGAATGAGTCCAATGATTTGGAGTGGGGTGCTGGTAGAATTCTGGGTATTCGGGAGGAGGATACGGGGGTGAAAATGAGGTATAAGAATTTGGATAAGATTTGTCTCCCCATGAATCCATCACTCTCGGGTTGTACGCGGATGCGTAATGGTCATAATGAGCATTTTGGGAAAATGTGTGCTCATACTCAGGCTCAGGGGGAACATAAGGACATTCCCCGATAACATGACCACTCAACCCACAACAGTCGCACGGTACGGCTACTGGAGCCACCGGGGCACTCATGTCGTCTGCCATACGCATGAAAGAGGCCAAAGTTTGTTGTAATGTCTCAGTTTGTTGACCAGCATATGATCCGGCATAACTAGATTGTGGTCTAGCAGTCGGTGCCTCTCTCATGTTACCCCAATATGAAGACTGCTCAGTCACAAAATTGCGATCATCCCAACCATACGGGGTGTTAGTCTGAGCCACCCCAGGTTGCATGGGTCCGGAGTACCAGGGAGAATCGTCCTGGTCCCAACAATGATATGGATGGTCGCCCATGTAACCATCCATCACAAGAAAAACTCTCGAGTCGATCACTCTCACCACCACGAGGCTAAGCTCGCAAAAAGTGCTCGACTCGACCCTAAAACGCTAACAGAGAGTGTAAAGGGGAGGAGACTATAACGTAGAAGAAGGTGAGAAGAAGATGACTCAGAGGAGAAGGGAAGAATCCCTAGAGCTAGCGAGGGTACAGGGTGAAGGTAGAAGCCTAACTAGCAAGCAAGGCTCAAACAATGTAAGGCAATGGGTCCTTAGGCTAGACGACGCCTAACTTCGAGGTCACTAGCCTCGACACGCCTCACCTCCCTACAACGAGGACCACAATGCCCAGCAAGTGATACCAGATCCGGAGATCCAGTACCTCCTACTATCGACAAGGTAGGCAACGCCGATCAGGTCATGACGGTCTCAACTAGATTACTCTCCTAGTGCGCCCGCAATCCTAGGGCCAATGTCTACTTGCTTTTAGTTAAGGCTTTACTTGAGTGTGCTTTTTGGGGCTAAGGGAGGGGTGATGAAATCCCCCACCTTATCTTTGAAGTCTATAGGTGATGCCCCTTAAAGATGTTTTGAAATCTTAGGCTAGCAAGCAACTCACCAAACAAGCACTCACCTCACTCTTGTTTCGATGCAAACCTTACTCACTAATGAATGTCCTAATGCGTGAATGAGTGATAAGGAATGCGTACCTCGCTCCAGCAATCAACGACAAAATGTAAAGCAAAGAAAAGAAAGATGCATGCAAGGTCTACATATGATGCATGACCTAGATGGCAAGAAGTCTAATCTTTTGCTTTGAGTTTTATGGTCCAAGTTGATTAAAGGGGATTGAAATTAAATCTGGGAGCAAACTAAAGATCACAACATGCAAAATTGGGCTCCCAGATAACTAAAGTGAACAACATAACAACTGGAACAAATTTGAGAGCAATTGAGGCTCACCAGGCCGCCAATTGGCGGTCCCAGACCGCTGATTGGCGGTCACTTTGGGGTCTTTTGCTCTCCAATTACTCCAGTCACTTCCCCTTGATCCTCAGGTTCCCTGCCACTAAGAAAAACTGAAAACAAAAAATTAAAAACCCCTCGAATCGTCCAAACCAAGGTCTGGACAGAGCACCTCCCCGGCAACGGCGCCAAAAACTTGATTGATCTCGTTTTATATTTAACCGCAAGTGCACGGCCGCATTGAAGCGGTGGCAAATACGGGTCGTCCACTGGGAGGTGTGTCGACACTTGGTTTATTCGAAGGCGAGAGGTAAAAAGAAGGGAGAAAGATGTATTACACTAATCTAAACTACAAAGCTGAAATGAAATGCAAAGGAAATGAAGATAAGCAATGAAACTAAACCCCAAAGGGGGTAGAGAAATAATGTGAACATAAAGAAGTGTGTGTGTGTTCATTAAGCTCCTCACAACATGTAGTGCATGAAATCATAAAACTACATCCAACTTTGCCTCAACATGAATTAAGATAAGACTACATCATTAAAACATACAAGACAATAATTGGAATGAAACTAAATGAACTCATGTATAAAGACTAGACCCTACTATGCCTCTACATGAATTAAGATGACTACATCATTAAAACATACAAGACATTAGCTAAGGAAAAGGCAACAAGAGTACATACACTACAAATTGTGTTTCCAACATTAACTTCATCCATATCCTAACCTTATCATTCCCCATAAAATAGGTCCACTAATCAAAGCATAAGCTAAGCTTCATTCAAGAGCATTAGCATATCAAAGATAAGAGTGGAGACCCATTAGATGGTTATGGAAATCATATAAAGCTCAAGGGATAAAAATAACACACACTTAATACACTACATGATTATATCACATATTTCTCCACCCCCCAAATGGGGATGGAACTACTCACTACTCATTACACTACTGATTAGACTAAGTAAAGAAAACATTTAACTAAGATACTAAAATTACTAAACAAGAGATTAAACAAAGTAAAGCAACCCACACAAAACAAGCAACATAACAAAACAAGATTAAAAGAAACAAATAAACTTTTATTAACAATGACTCACATTGAAGGTAGCATTCTTCTCCACCTTGAGTTATTGCTTCAAGGCTCACTCCTTAGTAGAGAGAATGCCACCAAGCAATGGGTAATTACAATGGAAGGTGAAGAGTTCTATTTATAAGCATGGAAAAAGCTAATCCGGGACAATCCCCCGATGTGGGACTAAACCAATACCACAAATACACTAAGAATACACTAATACACGTGCTACAGAAAATTGGACGGATCCTGGGCTAAATGGACCGCCAATTAGCGGTTCCAGACCGCCAATTGGCGGCCTATAAAGCTTGGATCCGTCTGGTTTTCTTTGTGGGCTTTTCTTGAAGTGTTTCTTGGTCTTAGATGCATCTGGTTGGTTTAGTGGAGCTCCGACCCGAATCGAATTGACAAAATACTCCTCATGATGGTGAGGAGTTTCCTGTTTTGCTCTTAGGTCCTTCTGTCTTACGATCAGGTCCTTCCCCCTTGCATCTTGGTCCCCAGGTCTCACAATTAGGTCCTTTTTTCCTGCTTTTGGGTCCTTTCAAGGCTCTTCTCTTCAAACCTCTTTATTTCTGAAAACTAAACATAAAACTCGTCACATAGCATTGCTTAGGTGTAAGAAAATGGATATAAGGTACAAATATAAGCATGAAATGATGTCAATCAGTCTTCCTTGGTGGTTTGCTGGAGAAACCAGAGGAAGTGGGCTCGATCGTGGAGAGCTAGTTGGGGAAGGGGTTTTGCTTTCATGTTGAGTGATGTGTTAATAACCTGGTGGTGTAGAATCTTGTGATCTTTTAGATGTTATGTTCATGCATGATATTGTGATCAAGTCCGGATTTTCTCGCATGATATGCTTACTGATGTTAGATGTCATAATTACATGTTATTTTTTTTATTTGGATCAGGCGTCATGACATGTTATTAATTTCAAATCTAGGTTCTATGGTGATCTGATTTTATGTTGAAGGAATGCTGCATTTATCGATTGGAATGTTAAGATGAATTAAATGTGTGATTTTATCCCAGTCATGACTAATCAATGAATATGCTCTGATTTGTAATCCCTCTGAGATATATTCTTTACAACATCTGACCATAAGTTCTAAATTTTAATTTAAATGTTGATGCCATTGGTATAAATGCATGTATTGACTCTAATGTTGCTATGAGTTTCTCAAGTCTGATTTTAACCCCACCATGTTCAGTTTACGTGTATGATCTGATTTCCATAAACCTTCTCTGCTATGACTTGTTATGCTCTCACATGAATACTATATCAGAATTTATGAGTTATGCTATTCATCCTATGCCGTCTAGTTTTGTGCAAATTCTTATGCATGTAGATTTATATCGATCATGAATATGCTCCGACTTCTGATTTCTAGATATATGCTTTCCATGTTAGATCGCTAATATATTCATATATTAATTCATGTTCATATGATCTTGGGCCATTTTCTGAATCGCTATCTTCTAATGCATGTACGTTCTAAAATTATGATTGGTGCAATCAGTTGGATTATAGGTGTTGTTGTGGTGACTTGTTATTGAGTTGATTTCCTTCCAGTAGTAAGCATACCACATTCATGATCTGATTTGGTATACCTTCTCTGATGTTATCGTTATGCTTTCTTTGAGAATAAAATATGTACTCATCCATGACATATGCAACTCATTCCATGACTTAACGTAATGTGTGAATCCGAATGCATGCATGTATATTATTTATGGATATACGTAGACTCCTGATCTCATGTGCATGTTCACCATGTTGTATTACTGACACTTATATTGTTTTATGTCGATATAATCTCTGATCATGGTCTGATTTGCAAGATTGTAACGCATATATGTCCTGAAATTATGACTCGTGCTATCGAATGCTTGTAGTATTTTACTACGATGCCTTTTACACATTCCATTACTCATTTCATGTTTAGATTGCTGTTAGGAAGTTATATTGGTACGCATGACATAGTTGTTGGAAAAAAAAAGAAATTGCACTATGTGAAAAGGTTAACCAAATAGTTTTGATTCTACAATGTCCATGATGCTATGCTCGGAAATGTTGAAATCAGAAGTAACTTACCATCCATTCATGCATGCATGCCTATCCCCTGTATTGTGATGACTGCATCGTGGGATCTTATATTATTCATATAGTCTCAATCTTAGTATGTTTAATGCATAGTGCAACTAATGCAAATTTCAGGTGTTTATATGCGAGTAGAGGTTGAGTTTACAACCTCGGTGTCTTGCATGATGAGCCCTGAAATCAGTCACGCTATAGTCTCATATTTCTCCTAATTATAATTAGATTCGTGCTTGAATAAATTCAAAACCCATGAATGCGTTACTATAGATTGAAGTAAATGTTGTATAATCATCTCATCATGACCCATATCTCCTACTGGTTGCATATTCATTTCAATGATCCATGATTACTATAGCATGTGCTTTACCATATTTATTATGATTGTTCATGTTACTGTTATGGGTATGATGGTGTAAGTGCATGCAAGTAAGTTCATGTCGTGATGATATGACTACGATTTCATGGCCTAGTTACATCATGCACATGTATATTTAACCATCGAAATTTTATTATAATTACGCAGTTAAATTGTTGTCCTCATAACTCATGTACATGTAAATATAGAAATCCATGGAGATCTTGTTATTATGACACGATTTAATGGTTGCCTAGATATATCTCGTGCATGAGTATTGTCTATTAAGATCTGGTAATTATTTCCATAATTTAATTGCTGCCTAAATACATCATGTGCACGTATATTATCTATAGAGAGATTGTTATTCCTTCTTCATTTAATTGCGGTCTTGATACATGACATGTATGATATCTATTATTTAGTTGCTGGAACTATACGATCTCATGATTAGGTTGTTGTTAAATACCATATGTTATTTACGTTTTGTTGCTGCTAAGACGTCACATATGCATGTATTAATTGGTTGCTGGAAATTATATGATCCTCATGGATAATTACTGACAAGATGTCGCATATGTATGTATATATTAGCTGCTATAAATTTTATGATTGTCAATGTATCATAGGTTCATACATTATTACTTGCTGGATTTCATGTGATTGGTTCATGATTTGTTCTCAGAATCTTTGGTTGTTATGGCACATGTATTTCATCATCTTGTAACTTTTATTACCGTTGTCTGAGTGTGGGGTTGATGTGAGGATATTGTAACCCAAGATTTTGGTTGAGAGTTAGAGAAAGCAAATTTCGAGGACGAAATTTCCTTAAGGGGGGTAGGTTGTAAGACCCACTCTCCTGCCACTCTGTTTTTGGTTTTATTAATCCTTTTATGTGTTTTATTGTCTATGTTTTGAGGTTATGTTGGTTTAGTAAAAGTTTCCTTTTTGGTGAATTTAACCGTCGGGCACGGTTGCATTCGTTAGACTTAACCGAGTTTATCGGGTGCTTAAACCTGGTGTGCGGATTTAATTGTTTGCTTGATG
This sequence comes from Triglochin maritima, assembly GCA_963682175.1. Classification (NCBI taxonomy): domain Eukaryota; kingdom Viridiplantae; phylum Streptophyta; class Magnoliopsida; order Alismatales; family Juncaginaceae; genus Triglochin; species Triglochin maritima. The sequence continues at coordinate 21,549,301 of OY821779.1, forward strand.
AGGCGTGTTGGTTAGGATGGGAGGTTGTGGGGCTGGCATACCAAATCCGAAATAAAAGAAAAGAGATCTTGCTAACATGTGATTTGAGTGCATTAAGGAAAGTGCTGATTTGCCATCAAAGACAATTATCTCCCAATTATCTCTTGCCTTTTTCCTAGTTTCTCCTTTCAAACTTGCACCCTTATATTTATTGCACCCCAGCCGACTCCCCCTAGACTCTTTCTCCACCCTCAACCACCGAAATCCCCTTGGTGCTCCAGCAGCTTGGAGGAAGAAATCCGGCGGTGCTCCTTGCGTGCGGTTAGGAGGAGAAGGTTCTTGTCGGTCTTCGGTTTAGCTCAGCCTCTCCTCTCTTCAGGTATGCCTCTCTCCGTTAGCTTTTAGGATGCATGGTGGGTAGGGAAAGCTGCTGGGTCGGGTTGGATGTTAGGGTTGGGACGTGTTGAACGTTCCACGGATGGAAGGTTGCGGTGCAACCCTAGTTCCAGCGGGTGGCTGGAATGCTCTTCCGGCTGTGGCACCTTTCTCACGACTCTCCTCGGGGGTTTGCTGGACCAATCAGGGAGGAAACTGGGGAGGATGAGGCTCGGTCTTGGGGAAGTACATCGGGGAAGTTGCATGCATTTTTCCTACTTAATATATTGTTCTATGTTGGTCATATGAAACTCGGTTGCATTGAGCCGTGAGGAGATGTTTTGCTTGCTGGTAACATGTTATAATCCTTGTTTGGCTTCCGTTAAGAGCTTCCTCATTCATGCAATATTTTGTTACTAATGTGAGAGGCTTTTCACGAATTGTTGATGTTGTGTGGTGCATTATAGTTGCTGAGTTCACGATTTTTCACCTTGAGAACATTAGGGTTATGCTGATGCATGTTCGGATATCATTAGTTGCTGGATACAAGTTTACTTCCGGATTCGTTTTCTGATTTTAAGCCACATATTTCATGCCCGAATAGGTTGTTGAATATAGGAAAGTTTCATGGCTGGTTGTTACAAGACATTGCATATTCATACTTCATGTCGTTGATGGAATTAGGAAACTTCCATGACCGGACTTGTTGCTTTATCATTACATACTCGTGTATTAGGTAACTGCTGGCTACATTTGTGTTTCCTAAATCATATGCTAATAATTTGACGTGTAGTCATGGATTAGGTGCCTGCCGATTGCATGTCTGCTTCCTAGTTCTTGCATTGTTAAATTGATGCATAATCATGGTTACTTAGTAGCTAGTACGTCATTTGTTTCCTGATTTACTTGTTGGTAGGTGTCACCTATTCATGTATCATTTAGTTGCTGGATTTAATCAAGGGAGATCCGAATTTTACCAGCTGATTGGTGTTCAACTTGCATGTGTTATTTTAGTGGCCATATATTATATGGAATGCTTATCACATGCCTTTATTTCCGGATTTTTGTGCTTGTTGAATTTAGGAAATAACCATGATTCTTGTTATTGAATTTGGTGTGGTTTGGCTGGTTTAGCATTCTGTTTTTCTTAGAGCTTGAGGGAGACATTGCATGTTCTCCCTTGAACTCATTCTGAATAATTTAGTTGCACTAGACTATAGATACTTGAGTAGTTGCATTGCATCTAATCTAATGGAGTAATTCTGGGCACGTTCTGTTTTCTGGGCCGACGGGCCACGGGTGGGTCCTCTAGCTTCAGAGGCCACTCGATTAGGAACCCTATGTGAGGGCCAGGCCTAAGATAAGTCCTGGGCATGCACGCTGCCATTCTGTCTCAGGGTAGGTGTTCCCAAGTTCGCGATGACACCATGTAGGTTTATTTCCACGGATTGGGACGCTTATCCGGCGCACCGCTTTGTGCCGAGCGATGGGTCACTGACGAGTGACCGCCTTTGACTAGCGAGGCTGGTGTTCTGGTTCCTATGGAGGAACGATTCGGGTGCGCCCGACCGGCACGGCTTGTGTAGTCGTAGCCTTCTGTTGCATATGATGCTTTCTGTTCTGTTCTGTTCTGTTTCTGATGCCTGCCTTATTTAATTTCATGCTAGCTTTCATTCATTGCATTGGCGGGGGCGAACTGGGTTTTCTTAATTGAAAACTCACGCATTGTTAAATGCGGTGCTTGCAGGTACTTAGGTTCCACAGGGCAGACTGGACGAGTTCCGAAGATTCTGTACACGAGGGACGCGTCGACCACATTCTTCAGTTATCTTTTGCTTCCGCTGATGTCATTGTATTTCCTTTGAAACTCGATGTATTGTAATTGGATCATTTATGTATACATGGATAATCATTTGGTTCAGTTTTATACCCTTATCGTCTATCCATGTATGTCTGTTTCGTTTTATCGAGTCGTTGTTGGTCTGTCTTTTGTAACTCCTTCGGTAGTCACGGAGGTCTCTCATCGCGACACTAGTGTTCCTTTCCCAGTGTGCGTACCCGCGAGATCGGGGGCGTTACATTGATGGTGGTGAAGATGTTTCTCTTGGGTTGGCAGAGAAAGGTGCCTTATCTTGTGATCATGTGGCTCTTGAGCCACAAGATACCATTTTTGTGGCCTCTGGGCCACCTACTCTTCATTCTATATCTGTTGAGGACTCCATGTGGGTTAAAAATCAATCACCTGATACCCTTAATTTCAAACAACCAGACAGAGATTTACCTCTCATTCATGCCTCCTATAGTTCTCATTCCCAATAGGCATCAAACGACCAGAATGCTTATAAGGGTGTCAAATGGTCAAGCAATTCTATTTCTGGACTTCGCCATCTGGGTAATAAGTCCACGGTGTCACCTTGTGTGGATGAAATGATCCTGGTGCACCCAAATATCAGTTGGAGGATATACATTGATGACCCTCAACTCTGTTGTGGAGTGGAAACATCGTTGTTCCCATTTCCTTTCACCGACCCTGGCTTTAAGAGGCATGAACCGCCATCCTTGGTTAATAAACCTCTTAACAATCCTCCTATTTCCTATGTTGTGACCCATGTTGTTGTATTTCTGGCTCGAGAGATGGTGGGTTCCCACTTGATGTCCATTGACAAATGAAAATGGGAGCCCATTTTTGTACATAGTTATATTCCAAAAAAACAAGAAAATAATACAATAAAAGACTCCATGAGTGAGTATTGATTGTTGTGGGCCCCAACCTTGTGTATTTGGGCCCTATTTCTTTCACGTATTTGTATCTCTTCTTTAATATTTCACAGGTTTTGATGGGAATTTGGGTTGTGTCCATAAACATAACCATGAACTTCCCATTGCGCTTCATGTTGGTGAGATCTTTTCTTTTTCATGCATAAATCCATATTGTATCATGCTCACATACATTGAGGAAAATGCATGAAGTAAGTGTGTGCGGTGTTTTACGTGTGTACATAGTCAAGTCTTTTCTCATTTTGTTTTGTTTTCTTTTGTGTGCATTGTTAGGGTCATGTTAGTGTGCTGCATTTATTATCGATATATTTGTTTGTCATGATCCTTGGGTGACTTGTCTTCTTTTGCTTGCCTAGTGCTTTAAATTTTGATATTTCTTTCAAAATCTTCATGTGTCTGCGAAAGAAAATGTTTTATGGGTTTTGCGTGTGTTTAACATGTGCGAAACCGTTGAGAGGCAAAGTAGAAAGAAAGTTCCCAAAATTATCTTGAACTTGATGCATTAGGATATCTACTATACCGGCTTTAGGTCTTATTGAGTCATAAGGATGCACCCCGGTCTTCTCTCGGGGGGCGAGTAATCATAGGATTTCAGTACTCAAACATTTAAAGAAGTCCACCCTGAACCTAGTGAGTCAATAATTCGTGTATGTTAATATAAGAAATTTTGTTGTAGTCAATGACCCTTTAAATCTTGTTGTGAGACATTAAGTGTAGGGATTTTGGTTCATGTGTAGATAAGAAATAAGTGAGTATGTGTTCTCTTTTCTCGCACGGCTCCTATCACTCGGGAAATTATGTCTGAGGGGACATTGTGCCTGGTGCTTTCGAGTCATCTTACTTGGGATGCACCGACCGAACTCCCGTTACACGGGTGGTTGGGATCGCCCAATGTGGAGATGTGGGGAAAGGTGTACGTGACAGTGTAAGTCCTCATAGGCAATGACGCATGAAACCTAACCCTGGGAGAATTACACACCAACTAGTATAAAAAAAGAAAAAAATGGTAATGTAAATAAGAATCTTAATGGACTTTACACTTTGTATCACGGGAGGATGTTAAGGTTATCCATGTCTTTCACTTAAGTCCTTAATTAACTTGCATGAATGATTCATTAGGCGAGGTGTGTGGACTGGATACATATATAAACTCAAGGTGGAGAAAAATGCTACTTGTAATGTGAGTCTTGTCGATAAAATATTTTTTCATGGTTAATTTTATATTGTCTCTTTTTGCAGCTTAGTTTAATTTCGTTTTGTCTTTCTTTCTTAATGAGTTGTGAGTAGTTCCATCCTTATTTGGGGTGGAGGTAATGTAGAATATGTGATGTTTTTGGGTTCTTTTATTTGTGCCATTTCATATGCTTAATATAGATATATACTTGTAGCATGCTGAAACTTGTATTAGATGAGATAATGTCCACACTATGTAGTTATCTCATGATAGCTTTAGAGTTTATCTTGTTGCTTGTTATGATTTGATGGGAATGGTATGTTATGTATGAATCCATAATTTGTTCACATTTACATGAGTGATTCGAGCCTTTCAGTTTTGACCTTTCACCCTCATGACACCTCGTAGTACCAATGAAGCGGGCCCATCTTGGCAAATCTCTGGTTTGAATGAGTCAATGTTCTCATTTGATGTTCCTTGACCAAATGATTATGAGAATATCTTCGTTGATGTATATATCTTTTTTATAACAAAAAAAAGAAAAAAAAGACTCCACAAGTGAGCAGTGGTTGTTATGGCCTCAACCCTTGGGTATTTGGGCCCCATTTGTTTGACGTATTTGTCTCTCTTCTTAAGTATCTCAAAGGTTTTGGGAATTCAGGTTTATGTCCATCAACATGACCATGAAACTTTTCTTGTGCTTCACGTTGGTGAGATGTTTTCTTTTTCATGCAAAAATCCATGTAGTATCATACTCACATTCATTGAGGACAATGCATGAAGTGTGAGGGGTAACTTACGTGTGTACATAGTCAAGTCTTTTCCTTTGATTTTGTTTTCATTTGTGTGCATTGTTAGGGTCATGTTGGTGTGTTGCATTTAATATCGATCTATCTGTTAGTCATGATCCTTGGGTGACTTGTCTTCTTTTCTTACCTAGTGCTTTAAATTTTCACATTTCTTTCAAAATCTTCATGTGCTTGCGAAAGAAAATGTTTTGTGGGTTTTTTGTGTGTTTAGCATGGGCAAAAACGTTTTGAGGTAATCAAAAGAGAAGCTCCCAGAATTGACTTGAACATGATGCATTAGGATATCTAGTATATCGGTTTTAGGTCTTATCGAGTCATAAGGATGCACCCCGGTCTTCCGTCGGGGTCATGTAATCATAGTGTTTCAGTACGTAAACAAATAAAGAAGTCCACCCTGAACCTAGTGAGTCAAATAATTCGTGTCTGTTAGTATAAGGATGTTTGTCATAGTCAGGGACCCTTAAAATCTTGTTGTGAAACTTTAAGTATAAGGCTTTCGGTTCTCATGTAGATAATAAATAAATACGTGGTGTTCTCTCTTCTCGCACGACTCCTATCACTCGGGAAATTAGGTCCGACGGGACTTAGTGCCTGCTGCTTTCGAGTTATTTGACTTGGGATGCACCGACCGAACTCCCGTTACACCGGTGATAGGGATCGCCCTATGTGGAGATTTGGGGTAGGTGTACATGAAAGTGTAAGTGCTCACAAACAATGACTCACAAAACCTGACCCTGGGATAATCAAACACCAACTAGTGTAATTCATAATACCCAAAAAGAAAAAGAAATTGAATGATGAAAAAATGAGACAAATAAGAACCTTAATGGACTTTACACGATGTATCACTGTAAGAAGTTAAGGTCACTCATGTCTTTAACTTAAGTCATTAATTAACTTTCACGAATGATTCCCTAGGCTAGGTATGTGGACTGCTTACCTATAGAGTCGGTCCGTAGAATTACCGTGTCCAATGATCGACGAAAATGAGTCCATCGAGTCGTGTTGATAGGTTGAATAATGCATCTATGTTCGGATTTTGTGGGTGTATCCGCTGAAAACCCCCAGGAGACAACACTCCTCCTCCTTGGCGACAAGGGCGTTTAACGGCTTGTTGCACATGCTAAGTGCAATCGTGATTCCTATGAAAGTGAGTTAGGATTTCCCTGTTTTACGAATCATTTTTCCTTTCTTTCATTTTTCTCTTTCTTTGTTTTGCTCGGGACTAGCAAAAGTTAAGTGTGGGGGTATTTGATTGACATTATATCATGCATATATTTGTGTCTTATATCCTCTATTTTTAACCTAAGCAATGCTACGTGACGAGTTTTATGTTTAAGTTTCAGGACTAAAACAAGTAAGAAGAAAAGACACAAAAAGAACCTGAAAGCAAGAAAAAAAGAATGAATTGTGAGACTTATGGACTGATAAGCAAGAGGGAAGGACCGGGATGTAAACCAAAAGAACCAATAAGCAAATCAAGAAACTCCACAACATCATGAGGAGTATTTTGGCAATTAGATCTGGGCATAAACTCCAATAACCGATCCGAGTGCACCCCATCTAAAGAATTGAAGAACTAAAGAAGATATCCAAAAATGGGTCAGATCCGGGAAAAAGTGACCGTTAATTAGCGGTCCATTTTTCTTAGAATCCGACCCGGTTTCTCCTGGATATGAGTTATGTGTTTATGTCTATTCTGCGAATGTTTCATTAGTCCCACATCGTGAGATTGCCCCTATTTTCCTTTTTTCATGCCTATAAATAGAATTATTCCTCCTCCCTTGTAATCTACTAATAGCTTAGGGGTCAATCCCGCTACTTAGAGTCAAGCCTTGCAGCAAAAACTAAACTAGGGAGATGCTACTTGTAATTTGAGTCATTTAATAAAAGATTTTTTGTTAGTTTAATGTTGTCTCTTTTATCTTCTTGCATGATTAGCTTAACTTCGTTTCATTAATCTTAGTGGACTTAGTTGATATGTTTTCCCTTCTTAACACAGTAGTTAGGTTAATGATTAGTGGGTAGTTACATCCCCTTTCGGGGGGTGGAGATGATGTACATATATGTTGTGATGTTTGGATGTTTGACGAATTTTGGATTGTGTAAAGTTGCATGTTTGTATGTTCATTGGGGGTATTTCAATCATCTACATGTTGGGGGATTTTGATGAGTTTTGTCATAAGATTTAGACACTTCTCATGCTTAGTTTCTGTAGGATTTCGTGTCCCTATGTATGTATATGTTTTAAAAAATTTGAATACAACATACAAGATCGATTTCATATTTTCATCGATTTTTATGTACATTACTTTGTGTTTATTCTAATATCATGCAATCCTACATATATTAAAATAAATCACAAAGAGAGAATCTTACCTAAAGGTTCTCTAAAACCTTTTGAAGATCCGGAGTCACGCTGCCCATAGAGTCGTCCACCGATTTGCCTCCGAGTGTTCACCAAACTCTAAACAAGATTAGAGAGAAAGGAGCTAGCCAATCAATCTCTAATAAGGTTTAGAATCTAGCTAATAACCCCTCTTTGAGCTCCTGAGATTTCTTTCTCCTAAACTCAAAATTAATAAGAGATTTTCGTGGTGATTAGAGGAGAGATTAATGAGAGAGAATTTTTTTGCATTAACAAAAACAAGTAGGTGGAGGGGTGCTTTTATAGTCTCCCAAATCATCCATATCAAGAACTATTCCTTAGTCATGATCTCTTGCATATTCTCTCCTAAAATTAATCTCTAATTGCCACAAAAGCATCCTCTAAAACGTTTTAATGAAATCTGGAATTAATCCACTCATGATCTAATTAATCTCTTAATAATTTAGGCAGAAATCGCATTGTTCGGTCGACCGAGAATTATTCGATTAACCGAACCATTTGGTTTTAACACGTGTTCGGTGCATCGTGAGCTAGACGGTCGACCGAATCCGCATGAGAAAAATTCTCTGGAAGAATTCGGACGAACCACGTCTTCTCTTCGGTCTACCGATGACTCACCAAAATTTCTCCTGGTGCATAGTCATCGGATGACCGTGTCACCTTCGGTCTACCGAAAATACTTTTACTCGGTTGACCATTCATACTCGGTTAACCGAACCCGATTGTCCAGGTACTCTAGACAATTTTGGTCAACCAATTGTGCTTACCCGTTCCCCATTCGGTTAACCGACACAAAGATTCCCCGGTCGACCGAACCCTGAACGGTTTACCGTGTTTGTCACTGATTTTGCCTTTGTCAAATTTTGGATTTATTTCGAACAAAATTTGATCTTTTGGGGTTTTTAGCAAATTCACATCTTATGTAATATATTATCCTATGTAATATTAAATTATTACACCCCATAATATATACACCTCATATGAATTTATTATGATTCTAATTATGTCAATTCTCAAGACATATTGATTTTATTTATTCACCACATGTGTCATATTCTCACATGAAATCCGACACACCATATGAACTTAAAATCAAGCTTCTTGTTTCCCAGTTTTGTGGTGTGACCTATAGGAGGATCTAAGCTAAATTGGCAGCGATATTAAACAATTAATATCTCAAACTATAAAAAGTATCTAGCTACACATTATAGTTACCCATTTAGCATAGATGTCTTTGTTCTACCCGAACCAAAACACGATCCATTTAGTGATGTAAGTGCACCACTTGTGTCTGTCCCTTGCCTCATGATATTAAGAATATATATAAAGTAGAAGTGTCTCACCTTTGTATTATATTCATTTCTTGATCTCTTTAAGCTAATTATAACTATGTAACTTAACTCAAGTTACATTGTGCACATTATAATTTTGCTTTATCAAAGGGCCCACTAATATCATCACTCAATTAAGAGGGGCAATGATAATCGTTTGACTAACTATCTTTTCCAGGACAAGTCATGTTCAACCAACTATTGAATTTATCACTATACTCATTGATAGCTTTTGACAATAATCAAATTAAGCACTTCTTAAGAGAAAAGATATAAGCCTCATATCTTAGTATCCAAGACACAGTAAAACATTAATGGCATGAAATACAATTCCATAATGTTTTACTTGTTAGGTCTATTTAATATATAAAAGTAATTTTTTCCTCTTTTATATACTCGTGTTGCCAATTATTTGTAGAGCTACAATAATCGATGACCAACGCGACAATCTTATCTCGGTGATTAATGTTCCATGTTAATTACCATGATTGTGAATAACGTTTGATATATGTAAACCATTATCTTTTAGAGCTCTACGGTTAAGGACCAAGCGCATCTTCCTTAACACTTTGATTGATATGTTTTAATTAACCGCAAGTGCACGGCCGCGTTGAAGCGGTGGAAAATACGGGTCGATCCACGGGGAGGTGTGTCGACTTTAGTTTGTGCGAAGGCGAGTGGGAAAGAAAGGAGAGAAAGGAGTTATGATCTACACTACACTACAATGTGAAAGTAAGTGGAAAATAAGCAATAAAACTAAACCCCAAAGGGGGTAGAGAAAAGAGTGTGAATACAAAGATATGTGTATGTGTGTGTGTTCAATTAAGCTCATCACAATATGTAGTGCATGAAAATCATAAAACTACATCCAACTTTGCCTCCACGTAAATTAAGATAACACAATATCATTAAAACATACAAGACAATAATTGGAATAAAGCTAAATGAACTCATGTATAAAGACTAGACCCTACTATGCTTCCACATGAAATATGATAGCATATTATCATTAAAACATACAAGGCATTAACCAAGGTAAAGGCAACATGAGTACATGCAACTACAAATCATGTTTCCTTCATCAATTCCATCCATATCCTCACCTTATTATTCCCCATAAAATAGGTCCAATAATCTAAGCATAAGCTAAGCTTCTTTCAAGAGCATTAGCATGTCAAAGACAAGAATGAAATCCCATTAGATGGTTATGGAAATCATATAAGGCTCAAGGGATTAAGATAACACACACCTAATACACCACATGATCATATCACACATTTCTCCACCCTCAAATGGGGATGGAACTACTCACTTATCATTACACTACAACCTACATTAAAATGAAATATTCTACTGAAATAAAATTAAACTAAGCAAGAAAGGAATATTAAAGAAGCTAATAGAAAGGAAAATAAAGCTAAATAAGCATCCAAGAATTAAAAGACAAGATTAAAAGAAACTAAGAACAATTATTTTATTAAAATGACTCACATTGAAGGTAGCACTCTTCTCCACCTTGAGTTTTGCTTCAAGGCTTACTCCAAGTAGAGAGAATGCCACCAAGCAATGGGTAGAATACGATGGAGGAGGAGGAGTTCTATTTATAGTCATAGAAAAAGGTAATCCGGAACAATCCCCCGGTATGGGACTAAACGCATACCATACATGGACTAAATACATACAAATACAACACCTGACCAAGTCTTATCGGGTTTGGATCCAAATGGACCGCCAATTGGCAGTCTTGAACCGCTAATTGGCGGTCTATAAGTGTTGGATCGAGTCTGGATTTTGGTGAATCGGTTCTGCATTGATTTCTTGGTGTTTAATGAACCGAATTCGATTGTTGATGGTTGGGCCCGGATTTAATTGCCAAAATACTCTTCATGATGGTGTGGAGTTTCCTTATTTGCTCATTGGTCCTTTAGGCTTTCATCCGGGTCCTTTTCTCTTGCATCTCAGTCCCCAAGTCTTGCAACTCAGTCCTTTTCCTTGCTTTTGAGTCCTTTTTGTGCCTCTTCTCCTCAACTTGCTTATTCCTGAAACTTAAACATACTCGTTACGTTGCATTGTTTAGGTGAAAGATAACAGATATTAGACACAAATGTATGCATGAAATAATGCCAATCAAATACCCCCACACCTAACTTTTGCTAGTCCCGAGCAAAACAAAGAAAGAGAAATTTGGAAGAAATGAAAGCGTACGAAAAACAAGAAATCCTAACTCACTTTCGTAGGAATCACGGTTGCACTTAGCACGTGCAACAAGCCGTTAAACCTCCTTGTTTCCAAGGAGGAGTGGTGTCTCCTGAGGGTTTTCAGATGAAATACCCACAAAATCCGAACATTGATGCATTATTCAATCTAGACACTCGACTCGATGGACTCACTTTTATCGATCATTGGACGTTGTAATCCTACGGGCCGACTCTATATAGTTATTCAGTCCACACACTTAGCCTAATGAACCATTCGTGCAAGTTAAATAAGGATTTAAGTGAAAGACATGGACAACCTCAACATCCTCAAGTGATACAAAGTGTGAAGTCCATTAAGGTTCTTATTTGCATTACCATTTTTTTTATTTTCTTTATTACTTCCTTTTTTTCTTTTCTTTAGTTGGAGTTTCATTCTCCCAGGGTCAGGTTTCATGCATCATTGCCCATGAGGACTTACACTATCACGTACACCTTTCCCCAAATCTCCACATAGGGCAATCCCTACCACCCGTGTAACGGGAGTTCGATCGGCGCATCCCAAGTCAGATGATTCGAAAGCACCAGGCACAAAGTCCCCTCAGACCTACTTTCCCGAGTGATAGGAGTCGTGCGAGAAGAGAGAACACCTACTCACTTATTTCTTATCTACACATGAACCAAAACCCCTACACTTAATGTCTCACAACAAGATTGAAAGGGTCCAAGACTACAACAACCTTCCTTAAATTAACAGACACGAATTATTGACTCACCAGGTTCAAGATGGACTTCTTTAATTATTTGAGCACTGAAACCCTATGATTACTCACCCCCAAGGGAAAACTGGGGTGCATCCTAACGACTTGATAAGCCCTAAAGCCACTGTACTAGATATCCTAATGCATCAAGTTCAAGATAATTTTGGGAGCTTTCTTTCTACTTTGCCTCTCAACGGTTTTGCACATGCTAAACACACGCAAAATCCACAAAACATTTTCTTTCGAAAACACATGAAGATGTTGAAAGAAATGTGAAAATTTTAAAGCACTAGGCAAGCAAAAGAAGACAAGTCACCCAAGGATCATGGCAAGCAGATATATCGATATTAAATGCAGCACACTAACATGACCCTATAAATGCACAAAAAGAGAACAAAATCAAAGCAAAAAGACTCGACTATGTATACACGTAAAACACCTCCCACACCTACTTCATGCATTGTCCTCAATGAATGTGAGCATGAAACTACATGGATTTATGCATAAAAAAGGAAAGATCTCACCGCAAAAGGAAGTTCATGGATATGTTGATGGACACAACCCAAATTCCCTCAAAACTTGTGAGATGCTAAAGAAGGGATACAAATACGTGAAAGAAATGGGGCCCAAATACTCAAGGGTTGGAGCCCACAACAATTGATGCTCACTGAAGGAGTCTTTTTCTTCTTTTCTTTCATTCTTTTTTTTCTTTTTTTTCTTTGAATATAACTATGTAGAAAAATAAGTTTCCATCTCCATTTGTCAAATGACATCAAATGGGAACCTTAAAAGTGGGTCAATGCACTTGGAAAAGGAACATGACACCACGCGGGGCCAGAATACACCTGTTTGGGGGGGCCTCACAAAGAGCACAAGATGAAAGGAGAGGTTCATGAATTGGACGCAAAGGCGTCTCATTCAAAGGATCAAACTGAAAGAGCTTGAACCTCTCAAGAGTTTGGGAAATATGGGGAAATACGGTGCTGAAGTTATGATCGTCAATCCAAACTCTCCAACCAACATGCTGGTGGGTCGGAACGTGGTCAAGAACCTCGTTAGTCATGTCCGACTCACCAGGCGAACAGAAAGTTGGTCTCTTACCCAAGGTATCCTCCAAGGAACTCCTAATACCCTCATTAACAATGTAGTTATTTGATGTTCCATCATTTCCAAGATGATCAGGAACAATAGTGAGAAGCAAACTCTCATCAAGTTGTTTGAAATTGTGGGTACTAGGGAGCTCTTGCTCCACCAGAGGTGAGTCCTTAAGAAACACAACATGAAGATCATGTGGCTCAAAGGGCCACGAGACAAAAAGATAAGGCACAAACCTGTGCCGACTCATAATCAAGCTGGTCCATGTTATTCTCAAATGGAATCGAATCCTCCACCAAGTGATCATGAATTGAAACTCCAAGTCCCTCAGACTGACTAGGAGTTTGACTTTGAAAGATTGTGCTTTGAATTTTGGATGTGGTGGTGGCGGTTCGATATCAAAAGATGAATCATCATGTTGACCAGAAAAGGTACTCTCCTCACGTTCACGTAATTGCTGCATCATTTGACTAACTTGTAGTGCCATATTTTGTATGGATTGTTGAATGGTTTCCATGAACGTAAAGAAAGTTTGTTTCAAGGAATCCGGTATGCGGTCAACTATTAGGTCCAAGTCAGAGCTTCGGAAATTTTGGGGTTGGGTGTTGGTGGGCTGAGAATGAGTTCCATGTTTTGAAGTGGGGTGTTGGTAGAATTTTGGGTATTCGGGAGGAGGATACTTGGGTGGAAATGATGTATAAGAATTTGAATAAGAATTGTCTCCCCACGAATCCATCCCTCTCGGGTTGTACACGGATGCGTAATGGTCATATTGAGCATTTTGGGAAAAGGTATGCTCATACTCAGGCTCAGGGGGAACATAAGGACATTCCCCGAAAACATGACCACTCAACCCACAACAGTGGCACGGTACGGCTACTGGAGCCACCGGTGCACTCATGTCTTCTACCACATGCATGAAAGAGCCCAAAGGTTCTTGCAATGTCTCAGTTTGATGACCAACATATGATCCGACGTAACTAGATGGTGGTCTAGCAGTCGGTGCCTCTCTCATATTACCCCAATATGAAGATTGCTCAGTCACACAATTAAGATTCTCCCAACGATACGGGGTGTTAGTCTGAGCCACCCCTGGTGGCATGTGTCCGGAATACCAGGAAGAATTGTCCTGGTCCCAACAATGATATGGATGGTCGCCCATGTAACCATCCATCTCAACAAAAACTCTCGAGTCGACCACTCTCACCACCACGAGGCTAAGCTCGCAAAAAGTGCTCGACTCGACCCTAAAACGCTACCAGAGAGTGTAAAGGGGAGGAAACTAGAACGTAGAAGTAGGTGAGAAGAAGATGACTCAGAGGAGAAGGGAAGAATCCCTAGAACTAGCATGGGTAGTGGGAGAGGGTAGAAGCCTAATCTAGCAAGCACGACTCAAACAATGTAAGACAATGAGTCCTTAGGCTAGACGACGCCTAACTTCGAGGTAACTAGTCTCGACACGCCTCACCTCCCTATAACAAAGACCACAATGCCTAGCAAGTGATACCAGATCCGGAGATCCAGTAGCTCCTACTATCGACAAGGTAGGCAACGCCGATCAGGCCATGACGGTCTCAACTAAATCACTCTCCTAGTGCGTCCAAAATCCTTTGAGCCAATGTCAACTTGCTTTTAGAATTAAGGCTTTATTAATAGTGATTTTTGGGGCCAAGGAAAGGGTGATGAAATCCCCCACCTTATCTTTTATGGGACAGCCCCTCCTTAGTAGCGTTTTGATCTTAAATCTAGCAATCAACACTCCAATCAAACGCTCAACTCACTTTTGTCCCGATACACCTTACTAACTAATGCATGATCGAAACATGCATGAATGAGAGATTTGGGTGCACGTACCTAATGCCAGCAATCAACAACAAAAATGTAAAGCAAAGAAAAGACAAATGCGTGCAAGGTCTACAAATGATGCATGACCTAGATGGCAAGAAATCTAATCTTTTGCTTTGAGTTTTATAGTCCAAGTTGATTAAAGGGAATTGATTGTTAATCTGGGAGCTAACTACAGGTTAAAACATGCAAAATAGAACTCCCAGACCACTAATATGAATGCATAAACTACTAGAGCAAAATTTGGGAAGAACACAACTCACCAGGCCGCCAATTGGCGGTTTCAGACCGCTGATTGGCGGTCCCTTTTGCGCAATTGTTCCCCCAATTTCTTAGGTAGCCTCCCCTTTCTTCTTACAACCCTTGAAACAAACGAAAACTAAAAAAGAAAAATTAAAACCACTCGAATCGTCCAAACCAAAGTCTGGACAGAGCACCTCCCCGGCAACGGTGCCAAAAACTTGATTGGTATGTTTTAATTAACCGCAAGCGCACGACCGCGTTGATTAGTATCCTCTTGTCTCACGAGGATAACCTATAAAGAAGCACTTATCCACTTTTGGTTGAAGTTTGGTCGACAACAATCTCTTGACGTAGGCCTCACAACCCAAAATCTTGAGAAAATTGAGTTTAGGTGTTTTACCACTCCATAGCTCATAAGGTGTTTTCTCTACAGATTTGGATGGAACATTATTTAGTGTGTAAGCCGCAGCTTCTAGTGCATAACTCCAAAAGTAAAGCGGAAATTCAGCTTGACTCATCATTGACCGAACCATGTCGAGTAATGTCCTATTCCTTCTTTCAGATACCCCATTCCACTGAGGTGTACCGGGAGGGGTGAGCTGTGGTACAATAGCACACTCCTTTAGGAATGAGTCAAATTCGGTACTTAAGTACTCACCTCCACGATCCGTTCGTAGAGACTTGATTTTCCTGTTGAGTTGGTTCTCTACTTTATTCTTGAATTCCTTGAACTTGTCAAAGGATTCACTTTTGTTTCTCATTAGATAAATATAGCCATAACGACTATAGTCATCCGTGAACATAATGAAGTACCTAAAACCGTCTCTTGCACTAGTACTCATCGGACCACATACATCGGAATGTATCAAATCCAACAAGTCATTTGCTCTCGGTCCTTTATTCTTGAAAGGCCTCTTGGTCATTTTGCCCATTAGGCAAGGTTCGCACGTCTCCAATGATTTAAAATCAAGTTGACCAAGAAGGTTAGCTTCTTGCAATTTCTTGATGCGTTTTTCATTTATGTGACCAAGACGATAGTGCCACAAGAGTGTATCATAGCTTTAAGTCTTTTGTTATTGATGTTTAAGATTTGTTTATTATTCAATTCAAGCAAATAAAGACCATTCCTTATGAATGCATTTGCATAGAAAATACTATTCTTCGATATAGACAAGCAAGAATTTGAAATATTTATATTAAAATTATCCATATCCAAACATGACACAGAAATAATGTTCTTGCTAATCGAAGGCACATAATAAACGTTCTTTAAACATAAATTTAAACCACTAGATAATTGAAGCTCCACGGAACCTTGTGCAATCGCAGCAACACTCGTACCATTTCCGACCTTCAAAATCATCTCGTTCTTTACGAGTTCCTTCCTATCCTTTAGTAGCTGCACATTAGAAATTATGTGAGCACAAAATCCGGTATCAATTACCCATTCATGGACAGAGGTGGCTAAATTTATCTCAATAACAAATATACCTTTGGCCTTTTTGGGCGCTTACGTTCAATCACTCCCTTGTCAAGATCTTCCTTGTACTTGAGGCAATTTGGCCGGATGTGTCCCATTTCACCGCAGTGAAAGCACTCCGTGTTGGGAGTCGGAGATTTCGAAGAATTCCCACTTGAGTCACTCACACGAGAACCTCCTACTCCCTTGCTCTTAATTGACGTATTTTTGGTGAATTTGCCATTACCTTTGGTGATCTTCTTGCTCCCTCCATGGATGGCTAGGACGTGCTTGTCCCGACCCTTGCCCATGTCAACTTCAGCCATTTTGAGAGTGTTGTGAAGTTCCTCAAGACTCACCCCTTTCTCACGCAAATGATAGTGCATAAATAAGTCTTTGTAGGACGGGACTAGAGAGCCAAGAATCAAATATTCCGCAATGTCATCGGGCATCAGGGATGAGAGCTTCGACAACTTCTCAAGGTATCCTTGCATCGTGAGAAAATGCGTGGATACCGATGTTCCCTTCGTCATGTGGCACCTTGTGAGTGCGATGGTGGTCATATAGCGGTCTTTTCTAGCACTATCCATGAACATCTTTGTTAAAGCTTCCATGGTCTTCTTGGGTTTTGAATCCAAGTATTTTGCTTGAAGCGAGTCTCCCATGGAGGCCAACATTAGATCGTGAACCTGGTTCTCTTGGTCTTCCCACTTGGCTTTTGCCTCTCTCTCGCTATAGGTTGTCTTCTCATTTAATTTTGGGATTTCACCATCCAAAATATGAGATAGTTTCTCAAACTTCAACACGATATTGAGCTTGAGTTGCCAGCTTATGAAGTTTGAGCCATCATTTGCCAAAGGATGTTTTTCAATCATAGATCGCACAATAGGTTGAATATTCGACATTACTACAAAATAAATTATATGGGATTTAATGTCAATTTTATGTTTTAAAAATCAACAATACCGCAAATTAAATTTTTTTCCATAAATGTAACAATTCAAGATCCTATCAATTGTAATATAAACTATCTAAGGGCTATCAGATATATTATAAAATTAAGGTAAGAAAATATTTTTCTAATCATAACAATTTCGAAATATCGCAACATTTGCATTTTCAAACTCTTATGACTCTTGTCATTTTAATTAATAGGGAATTTGACCAATCCTCATAACAAAAACTCTTTTTCTCAAAACCGAGCTAGGGCTCCGGGTCTTGTTAAGAAAACTTATTTCATTTGATACGAGATACGTTTATCTATTGTATTCACAAATAAATATACTCGGTGTCCACTAAGGGTGAATCGCACCTCGTACATCTATTCCTGGCACAATAATAGACAACCTTATATCTCCCATTATTCCCAAAGATGGAGGAAGCTATCTCCCGCTAAGGTCGAGCAGAATATCCCTCGATCGATGGCTGCTAGTGGATGAAATAAGAAAGAAAAATACTCTTAATTTTTGGTTGGACAATTTAAACATTTACATGTGATTTTAGAATTTAGGTGATCATGCATATTTATCATCTATACACATCCTAACATTCATCCATACAATCACATATATATCAAGCACAGAAACATAAATAAATCCATTCACACACACATTGTGTGAATTTATATGTTCCCACGTCCTTGATCCTCGCGCTTCTTTAGCGTCTTCCTCTAGCACCATGGATGTTGATATTGAAAAAAATATAAACATGCATCTCTCAATTTTAAAAATTTGTCTAGTGCAAGTCCTATGTAAAAATCCTCTCATATGCATGCATATACATAGAAATAGAAATTTGGCTTTCACATATACATAAGCCCCTGTGATTGAATAATAATAACATACACATTGATTCATTCATTCACACATGGCTTCTTCAGAACATACAAACTCACACATCCCTGCATTAGAGAACTCGAGCTACACATGTACATATACTATATATTACTCGATTTAGTTTATCATGCATCTCTAAATCAAACAATTCTAAAATCATTTGAAATCCATTAAAAATGATTTTATGCATCCATAGTTCAATACACAAAACATTTGAACCGTTGTTTATCCAATTTCCAAAAATAATTTTTTTAAAGAAAGATAAACATATGTCTTTTTCGTTTTGTCGATTCCTTATAAAATAATCATTTAATTAAAAATGAAAAATTTATATATTAGACATAAGTCTAAATTTTAATTCTAACATTCACATGATGTGTTTCAAAACATTTAAAACTATCAAAGGATCAATTAGGATTAAATCAACAAAACTATCGGAAAACTCAAAAAAGACATAGAACATGAATTGTTTCGACTGTAGATGCTAAACTAAAATTAATTATATAGTCTAATCATTGAAAATATGAACCTAGCTTTGATACAACTGTAGGATTTTGTGTCCCAATGTATGTATATGTTTTAATTTTTTGAATACAACATACAAGATCGATTTCATATTTTCAACAATTTTTATGTGCATTACTTTGTGTTTATTCTAATATCATGCATTCCTACATATATTAAAATAAATCACAAAGAGAGAATCATACCTAAAGGTTCTGTAAAAGCTTTTGAAGCTCTGGAGTTGCGTTGCCCGTAGAATCGTCCACCGATTTGCCTCCGAGTGTTCACCAAACTCTAAACAAGATTAGAGAGAAATGAGCTAGCCAATCAATCTCTAATAAGGCTTAGAATCTAGCTAATAACCCCTCTTTGAGCTCCTGAGATTTCTTTCTCCTAAACTCAAAATTAATAAGAGATTTTCGTGGTGATTAGAGGAGAGATTAATGAGAGAATTTTTTGCCTTAACATAAACAAGTAGGAGGAGGGGTGCTTTTATAGTCTCCCAAAACATCCTTATGAAGAACTATTCCTTAGTCATGATCTCTTGCTTATTCTCTCCTAAAATTAATCTCTAATTACCACATAAGCATCCTCTAAAATGTTTTAATTAAATCTGGAATTAATCCACCCATAATCTAATTAATCTCTTAATAATTCAGGCAGAAATCGCACTGTTCGGTCGACCGAGAATTATTCGGTTAACTGAACCATTCGGTTTAAACACGTGTTCGGTGCACCGTGAGCTAGACGGTCGACCGAATCCGCATGAGAAAAATTCTGTGGAAGAATTCGGACGAACCACGTCTTCTCTTCGGTCTACCGATGACTCACCAAAATTTCTTCTGAAGCATAGTCATCGGATGACCGTGTCACCTTCGGTCTACCGAAAAGACTTTTACTCGGTTGACCGTTCACACTCGGTTAACCGAACCCGATTGTCCTGGCACTCTAGACAATTTTGGTCAACCAATTGTGCTTACCCGTTCCCCATTCGGTTAACCGACCCGATGATTCCCCGGTCGACCGAACCCTGAACGGTTCACCCTGTTTGTCCCCGATTTTGCCTTTGTCAAATTTTGGATTTATTTCCAACAAAATTTGATCTTTTGGGATTTTTAGCAAATTCACATCTTATGTAATATATTATCCTATGTAATATTAAATTATTACACCCCATAATATATACACGTCATATGAATTTATTATGATTCTAATTATGTCAATTCTCATGACATATTAATTTTATTCATTCACCACATATATCATATTTTCACATGAAACCCGACACATCATATGAACTTAAAATCAAGCCTCTTGTTTCCCAGTTTTGTGGTGTGACCTATAGGAGGATCTAAGCTAAATTGACAGCGATATTAAACAATTAATATTTCAAACTATAAGCGGTATCTAGCTACACATTATAGTTACCCAATTAGCATAGATGTCTTTGTTCCACTCGAACCAAAACACGATCCATTTAGTGATGTAAGTGCACCACTTGTGTTCGTCCCTTGCCTCATGATATTAAGAATATATACAAAGTAAAAATGTCTCACCTTTGTATTATATTCATTTCTTGATCTCTTTAAGCTAATTATTACTATGTAACTTAACTCAAGTTACATTATGCACATTATAATTTTGCTTTATCAAGGGGGCCACTAATATCATCACTCAATTAAGAGGGACAATGATAATCGTTTGACTAGCTATCTTTTCCAGCACAAATCATGTTCAACGAACTATTGCCTTTATCACTATACTCATTGATAGCTTTTGACAATAATCAAATTAAGAACTTCTTGAGTGAAAAGATATAAGTCTCATATCTTAGGATCCAAGACACAGTAAAACATTAATGACACGAAACACAATTCCATAATGTTTTACTTGTTAGGTTTATTCAATATATAAAAGTAATCTTTTCCTCTTTTATATACTTGTGTCGCCAATTATTTGTAGAGCTACAATAATAGATGACCAACACGATAATCTTATCTCGGTGATTAATGTTCCATGTTAATTACCATGATTGTGAATAACTTTTGATTTATGTAAACCATTATCTTTTAGAGCTCTACGGTTAAGGACCAAACACCTCTTCCTTAACACTTCCAAATACGAATACCATAATCAAGGAACAAAATGTTTGCACATTCAATTCATAATAATTGACATATAAAAGTAAAACTTTTAGAATACATTCCTTTCAGTTTCCTCATATTTATTGACTGAAATTTCCTGTTGAATATGCTACATGTTAGTTAAGTGTTTGAATTTGTGGTTGCTTGCTTGATTGATTGAAGAAACTTTATTTTGATGGGTTTTGCCATAAAATTTAGACACCTGTCATGCTTAGCTTTGTTCTTCACATGAGTTTCTGGTTTTTGATGAGTCTTGTCATATCTTTAGACACTTCTCATGCTGAGCCTAGTCATATGACAATCAAGTAGTAATTGCTGATACGTTGTGTGAATGGATTGATAGGTTGTGCCACATCTTTAGACACTTTCTATGCATGAAAACACACACACGACACACACACATACATGCTTACATGAATCATTCATCACTTATTTCACTTCATATGTGCACACACTCCACCCCTTAGGGGTTTCTCTTCCTGATTTACAATCTTTAGTTGTTTTCTTTCACATTTCTTACTTACTAGTTTAGTGTAGTTTAGCGTAGCGTAATCAAATCTCTTTCCCCTTTTTGCCACTTCATTTCGGAAAAACCAGAGGCTACTCACCTCCCCGTGGATTGACCATTTCTTCACCGACGTCATGCACTTGCGGTAATATAAACGATCAATCAAAGGACCAAGAATTGCTTCACCAATTCTGTATAAAAATTATAATGCCTCCATAAAACAACATAAAATAGTATGTCACTTCAGTTGATATGTATAGACATACAGTAAGCATCACCAATGTAAATCTTTAGCTCATGACTCAAACAAACAAAGATTGATAGATCCATAAAGAGGTAATGAATAATCTGCCGACCATCATATTTAAATGTTTTGAAGAAACATTATATATAGATAAATCATTCAGTGTACGTGCTACTAAGTTTGATTTGATTTGATTTGAGAGAAGTTTTATGACATTGTAGTAAAGGAACTTTAGGTCCTAATCCATCCTCTTGGATCTTTGTCTAAATAGAATATGTGAATTATCATTCGTATGCTTACACGGTGAGCATATTTTGTAGAATATTTCTTCTTTAATATACTTTTTTTTATAATTGACTAGTTGTAATAATTCTCTTCAGGAGAATGTTCAAACAGTAGGTTGAAATATAATTGACTTTTCTCTATTTGTTTATTTCAAAATTCATCCTTTAAATATTTTACAGGTTTTCAATCTCTTCGGTTGTTATTATGACATTTAGGTCATCAACATACAACAAAATAATTGTAAATTTTGATGTTGGATAAAACATATGGATTAATAAGATCACTTTTCATATCATATTTCGAGATGACTTTGACAAGGGAAATTATAGACGCATTCTCCTTTAATTCTTCATGTCTAATCTTTTAAAAAATTGTATATTGTGTCTCTTGGTTTTGGTCATTATAATTTGCTTTGCCATCTTAGTCCTTCAGGGTTTCTTATATAAATATCAATTGCAAGTGACTTCTAAAATTCGTAGTCTAGACATATATTATATTCACATCTATATTCATGTTTACATTGATCACGTAACATAATTAATATTATACATTTCGAGAGAATGAGTAAAATCATGATGGTTGTTATCTTGTGAATACCCTTGTGTTACTACTCATTATGGTAATGGGATTTGTATTTATATCCTTCAGGTAACAATTTCAAAAATCAGGACTACAGATCCAAACAAATATGTTTATCAAGCGGGTTTGGTTATAATTTTTTGTGTTTAGCAGCTACATTTATTTTACCGAGTTTGCATTCTTCAGGAATAACTTCTTCAATAGGTGTATGGAGTCACTAACTTTTATTTTTATTTCCATAGATACACATTTTTCGGTCTATATATGCTTCTGGCGTCTGTTGAGCTCAAATATATCTTATCATGTGGAGATCTTCACTTTATGTTAAGCACTTTATGTCTAGTAATATAAGACTTAATCACTCCTGTTGTGATCAATAAACATGTATTATAATTACTTGCTAGATATTACAAGTTAATTATTTTATGAACTTCAAGTTTAATCATAGTTGTATGCATATTCTTTTATGCATTTCAAGTTCAATTTAGTACATTTTCCTAACATTTTTAAACTTCTATTTTCTCCTCCTAATGCAAAAATGTGCCTCTATATATAATTATTGGATTGGACAATAAAACACATTGTCGTTCACGGGCTTCTAATATTTTATTATTATCAAGAATATGAATCCTACTAAATTGTCCAATTTCATCTGAGGTTGAGGCCATTTAGTTAAAAACCTTGCAGAGGTGGTAATCAAAAAATCTAATGTAAAAGAAATCTCAAATGAGAAATGTTTTATTCAATATCGTACAAGTAAGATAGAGGAATACTTGTCATAGGACACAAATCTAACATGAAAAATGATTATTTTATGAATAATATCAGCAAATATACACGTTAATATATCATGTCTAAATTTTGTAAGGCATAAATATAAGTAGTGAAATTAAAATGCTGGCAATATTGATCATT
Source organism: Triglochin maritima (assembly GCA_963682175.1). Classification (NCBI taxonomy): domain Eukaryota; kingdom Viridiplantae; phylum Streptophyta; class Magnoliopsida; order Alismatales; family Juncaginaceae; genus Triglochin; species Triglochin maritima. Next base: position 21,572,748 of record OY821779.1, read on the forward strand.
CTAAGATATGAGAATGATCAATATTGAGAGATGTATAATCAATAGAGGGACTTTTATTTTATTGTGCAAATCAAGAACAAACTCAATCTTATTTTTGTTCAATTGGTAGAAGTCAGCTAAGTAACCCAACACGCCACAAAATAGGTACCAATGTTCAGATCCATAGCAAATATAAGTGAGTTTTATTTAGGCAATTATGAGCATGTTTAGTCTAATTAACTTTTTTGAGAGTCATTTCGATTTCTTTTCTTTTAATTTGCACAATTTCTCATCCACAGCTCATAGTCTCGGACACAATCAAATATTCGAGGAAAGATATTTTGCAATAACTCATGTTCATAAATTTCAATCACGGGTAATACATAATGCAAAAACTTGTGGTTTTTTATTGCAGACTACTACTGGAGTATCAAGCTATTAACTAGCAAGGTGGACAAATATTTTTCCTTTAAAACTCAGCTCTCTATGGTCTTTGGGCCGTAAGGCTAGATTTGAGAATCATTTCAGTAAGCCACGCAATTTTACTTGACCAGACATTACCACATTATTTTGATGGTCCTAAGAATCTGCAGGGATTGATATGAAATTTCATAACCCCTTTAAATAAATGGCCAATCAAAGAAATCAGTATTTAACAAAAACACATGACGATTAATGTCTTCGCCTTCTGGGCTGAAGAACTTCTTTCTCGATAATAACGTGATTGAGGTAAAGACTTACTTGCATAACTCAAAATCATACTATACAATTATAAATTTCCAATAAATCACACGTGATCCATAGATGATTGTACGCATGTAATGATTGATTATCGTAACACTTGCAAATGTCATGGAAATTTGACGTGGCATAATATGAAACCATGCTGGGAGATACTCAAGTATTTTCCTTTTTGTAGATAAACTTAAAAAATTGATCCATAAATAAGAAGTTTTTTTTATATTTGTTGACTTATTAGATGTATATCTTTGTGTATGTGAATTTGAATGTTGCTGAATTTGAATATGAATATTGTAAGAATTGAGTGTGAATTATAGACATCAAATTTATACAAAAAAATTTAAAAACAAAAAATACCCTACAACATCGGTTTTCTATAAAACCGACGTTTTAGGGTACAAAAACCTAAAATAAAAAATAACTTATGACGTCGGTTATCAAGATAACCGACGTGGTAGACCCCCTACCACGTCGGATTTTAGACGGATGTGGAAGAGTACTCCCGTATAACGTCTCTCACCTACCACGTCGGTCAACTAAGCCGGTCAATCCGACGTTGTACCCCCTTAATATGCGACGTGATAACTTTTTTTCCAGCAGTGACATAATGAGATGTGATGCATTGCATACATTGCATCATATGTCTCTCATTTAGATTAATTTTATATCAATAAATGCTACTAAGGTATGTGTTTAGTCTTATTTACAGAATACAGGGACCTGAATGCAAATTACCCATATCCCGAGCATAAATGCGTGCAAGAGACTCATTTCTGTCATAAAGACCAAGTTCAAGATTATCGGGATTCAAATGGAAGTTCATCCAAGCATAAAAGCATTCAAGGACCTAATTACAAAAAGACCAAGGACTTAAGCACAAAAGTAGTCAGGGACGTAATTGCAAAAAGCCGAGGACCCGACTGGAAATTAAAGAACCAAAATATTATTTTGGAGAAGTTTTAAAGAAAAATCAATTTGGATCTCCAAATATATGAAGAATAAATTCGGAGCTCAAAAGAAAGGAAAGAGATCAATCTGGACGCGCAAAGGACCTCTTCTCCTTCCCTCCATCCATGAGTTTCTAACTCTCTCCAAAGGGTGGGGGTGACGGATTTAGGGTGATGAGAAGAAGAATAAAGTTATTATTTTAATTTCGTGTTAGTATATTTTGATTACTTGAGTTTATGTTGAGTCATTTATCATGTAATGCTTTATAACTAACGTGATTTATTATAAGTTTCAGAATTCTCTAATCTAAACCCGATATCTAAACTCCCACCCAACGGAATTCACCATCTTTGTTCTTGTTTTAGTTTCATTTGTTCATGTTTCGTGCTTTAGAAAATTAAAAACCAAAAATCTCAAAACCAAACTTATTTCTCTTTCTTTCTTTCCTTAACTCGAAAATCACAAAAATAACAATATCTCTCCCTCCTTGTGTTCGACCCATACTTGCCGCGTCTTCATTGACGCCGTGCACTTGCGGTATAAATTTAATTCTCATCAAGATGCATCAAATATTGTTGAAACTTGTATTTCGTCACAAAAATAACATGGCATGAAATCAAAGCATTTTTTCGATCCACAAGTTAAAAGCAATAATGACATGCTTATAATATTTCACGAGTACACTTTATAGGAAAATGCATATTTGCATGATTCCAAAAAATATCTAACCTTTGCAAGGATTACTAATTACTTTGTTTTCATTATACGTCAGCTGAATACCAAGAAATATTATTCAATAAATCAGAACTAAATTATAAACTCACAAGTTGTACAACTAAAGAATTATAATATGAAAAACAAAATCTACAAACTAATGCAGACATAGTTGCACCTAATTTTTTTTTAACTTCAACTAGAATCACAATTGCTAGCATTTATCGAGAGCCATATACAAGTGTAAGGTGCAAATTTAAAACAAAAAATAATAATCATAATTAATATCATGCCGTACATGTATCAAAAGAGCTTCACTTATATGCACATGGTGAAATTCAGCTAGTATTTATGTGAGATCCTAATCCTAATTGTGTCTTAATGATGTTTTAGGTGGAGATTAGGAGGAGATGGTTTTGGACGGCTGAGATGGAGTGTTGATGGATGAGGGGTTGAGATGGTTTGGAGAGGAGATGGATGGTTGAGATGGGGAGGAGTTGGATGGACGGCAAGGATGCTTTGGAGGAAGATATTTATGGTGGAGAACACACACACTCTCTCTCTCTCTCTCTCTCTTCTGACTCTCTCTCTCTCTCGTTTCTCACTTCTCTCTCTCTCCCTCAGAGGTGGTGCTCCGGCGTGGAGGTGATGTGCTCCGGCGAGAAGGAGGTGTTCGTCGTGTAGCGGTTGTTTGTTGAGGTGAGTGTTGGGTTCTTAACCCTTCCCGCTCGTTTTGGTTTCTCTCTCTCAACCTACCTCGTTTTTCTGTTGTGGAGGTTAGCGTGGAGATTGACGGAGGTATTGGAGTGCTCGAGGTTGTCGAGGAGGGGGTGATCGTCGTTCGAGCCTGAGGTTCGTCGACGGATCGTGTTTTGGGGAGAAGTGCTCGTGGAAACGTTGTCGTGGTTCTTCGAAGGATTCTTCAAACCTTCACGGTATGTCAACTCACTCACTTTAGTAGTGTGAGTATTTGGAAGCCGACGGTATGCCTTCCGGCTCGTCGCAAGTAAACATGCAGCATATTTTACTGTCTGATCGGTCGACCGGTTGGTGCAAACGATCGACCGTTCTTAATGAGATTCGGGTTCTGCCTCACATCGGTCGAACGATGCCCTTGGGGCGGTCGACCGGTTGTGCATTAGAGGCAAGCCTGGTTGGTTTCGGTCGAACGGGTCCCCTTTGCCGTTCGACCGTGTGCACTGTTGTAGGTCGGTTGGAGCGTTAACCATCTAAACGGTCGACCGCCTGTGTGACTTTGTCTGACTGGTGACTTAAGTTGGATTGGTGGTCGGTTCGACCGAAGGTGGTTCGGTCGACCGGACTTGATGTGGAGCGTGGGGGAGTTCCCTGGTGGAATTCGGTCTACCGAGAGTGCTCGGGGGTTCGACCGGATTCGTTGGTGAGAGTTGGCGGAATTCCCTGGTGGAATTCGGTCGACCGAGAGTGCTCGGGGGTTCGACCGGATTCGGTGTGGTGCGTGAGGGATTTTTCCCTGGTGACTTTCGGTCGAACGGGGCCCCTTTGCCGTTCGACCGATTGGTCGTTTTGGTCGTTGAACCTGGGAGGCGACTTCTAAACGGTCGACCGGGCCCTAACTTTGGTTTGACCGAACGAGTGTGGCTGGTGGGAATTGGTCGACCGATGGAGTGTCGGTCGAGGAAATTGCCCTGTATTTGGGATATTCGGTCGACCGGGACATTTGGTTCGGTCGACCGTTTGTGTCCAGTTTTGTACGATGGAGGTGCGGTCGTTGTGGTCGTCCGTGTGGGGCGAGTTGTGGTGCCGATGTTCTTTCGGCAAGTGTGTTAGTGAGCACGCGTGTTGCGACGGTTGGGTGAAAGAGCCCTGGAGCCCCGTAACTGTGTGAGAGTTGTGGTTGGGTGAAAAAGCCCTGGAGCCCAGCTTGGAAATGTGTGTGTTGCGGTGGTTGGGTGAAAGATTCCTGGAGCCCCGTAACTGTGTGAGAGCTGCGGTTGGGTGAAAGAGTCGTGGAGCCCAGCTAGTCTGTGCGGGGTTGGGTAAAAAAGCCTTGGAGCTCCGTAGTGCGTTCAGGTTGGGTGAAAGAGCCCTGGAGCCTGAGCATGGACCGCGTGTTAAGGGTTGGGTGAAAAAGCCCTCGAGCCCTTGGACGTTTGGGTTGGGTGAAAAAGCCCTGGAGCCTTTGGTCGTGTCGTGGTAGCTGCGGTTGGGTGAAAAAGCCCTGGAGCCCAGCTTGGCGACGAGTGTATTGCAGTGGTTGCGTGAAAAAGCCCTGGAGCCCCGTAACGGTGGTGTGTGTTGCGGTTGGGTGACAGAGCCCTGGAGCCCAGCCTGGTTGTGGTGTTTTTCTTATTGGTAGAATTGCATGCTAGTGTGCTTTTCAGTTCATGCATTGTAGAGTTTGGCATACGGGGTTTCCTTCTGGAAACTCAGGCATTGTTGCATGTTTGCTTTCAAGCCGTGATCGGCGATAGGGGGTGGTGACCGAGGAGAGGAGCGCTGTTACCTGATCCTGCTTTCTCTCATTTGAGGTCGGAGTGATTACAATATATATTGTTTAGCCTTTTGGAATGTAATCACACTTTTGAAATACTCGAATATATATTATATATATATAGTGTACTTGTTTCCTTTTATTGTGTAATATCATTTGTTGATTGTGTGTTATTAAAATTTTAAATTATTTCGCTGTTTGAGGATGTTACAATTTACATTTGAATCATCTTCATAAATCAATAAATCCCATTATTATTGATACATTAATTAGTTATTCCGAAAAATGAGGCATATATACTTGTAAATCACGAAATAATTAATTATCATTCTCATGAAATATTGTAATCTCAGGTTGGTTTCATGAAAACAGAATAGATAGTCACGAGATTAAAATTAACAGAGATTAAACCAAACATATGAAACAGAATTGCAAAGAATATGTATATCATAGACAAGAAAGAAAAAACTTGTGAGTTATGAAAGTATTATCCACAACAAGATTATATCTATTACTATTACATAAAGAGTCAAAATAAATAATAATAAAATTTTAACATTAAGTAATATAACCATCCGTCCATAAATTTCATAAGTTTTCTATGTTATTGAATTAAAACCAAACTGAATAGAACCGTTCAAAGTCTATTTACAACAATTAGAACACGACTAGCTACCAAATGTGGGGCAATTAACTCCCACGTAAACAAACCTTTTAAAAAAAACAAATTCCTTTTAAAAAAAATAGCCATTCCAGATTTCCAAAATGAATTCTTAAACTTTTCTAGTAACAATAAAACATAAAGTGACGGTTCCCACGCACGTTCTGCCTCCAGTCTTGCACCTTTTCTCTATCTTAATCAAATTAGTGGAAAATAGAATATCAGGGGAACCGATCTGATTTATTCGAATGCACAGAATAAGAAAAGGCCCAAGTTAAGTAAATAATGACGAAAACCTTCTAACACCATACCAAGATTTGATCATAAGAAAGGTTCATGAGAAAACGAAAATGCATGAATCTATGACAGAAAAGCAATTTGAAAAAGAATTGTAATGTAAAAGATTCCGTGTCATAAGTTTGTCTCAAAACCTTCAATAGCTTTAATCTGAATCATGACCCAAATAGTAAAAGTAAAACATGTCTAAGAATATATATCCAAAACGTAGCAGACGAGAAAGGATTTTCAAGAAGGTTGTACATTGAAGACCAGAAGGTAGAGTGCTGACCTTAGTTTGTGTTTACCATGTGAACGGTTGATCTCAAGGATAAGGAAAAAATGACTTCCGTAATCAATCCACACTAACGTCGATTGTAGAAGAAAGCAATCGTGACCATGGTAATAACGTGTTGTAAAACTTGGATTTCACCAACGCATAAGATGCAGAATTTAGGGCGAAAAAGTGATCTCTCCTTCTAGGAGGATATCCACACATCTTTATATTACTTTGTTAAAAAGAGTTACACAAAGATAATGGTGGGAGTTACATGGAGATCATGAGAAGTTACAACATTACACAATGACTATGCTACAATACAAAAGTTTAATATGACATCCAATGGGAGGTGACTCATGCACCTTTTTGCAATTTTCTAACAAAAATAACGAAAAAATTAATTGGAATTGAGAGAGGAGTCTGTGAGAGAGAGGATGAGAGAGATTAGAGAGGTGGAAAGAGGTGAAAGGTAAAGGATGAGAGAATAGAGAGGAGAAAAAGTGAGGAAAAAGCTGGTAATATGTTTTCTTAAATAAGTTAGGAAGGTTTTGTAAAATTTTGGTTTTCTTAGTTTGTTCAGGGATTGTTCAACAAATTTCATAATTTAAATTAGTTTCATTTAATTAAAGTATAACAGAAAATATAACATAGTGGTATGATTTAAAAAGCAAAATAGCATTAACCTAACCAATCAAACTTTTGAATGTCACCACAATAAATAGTCGAAAAGTAGTGGAATAAAACTAAGGTACATTCTAGGGGAATGTAAGAAAAAAACCCATTTATTTTTAGTTAAATTCTCCCACGTTGATGTCCAATTCAGGGTATCAAATGAATCAGAAATATTAGAATGAGACGCGATCTCATTTTATAAAAGTGAGACTTCTAATTGGTTTCTTACTATTGAGGTGATTTGTTATGTAAATAAAACTTATGTTTCATAATAGAAGTGGTTCTGAAACCTATAATTCGTTATATCGTGATTTTAATCAAAATCGTACTTGTGATGCAAATTTATATTGAAATTCTGCTGCTGAACAGTTTAACAAGACTATTGAGTAACATGTTGACTTTGTTGAACAACTTTACCGGTTTGTTGAACAAGAATGTGATTTAGTTCCAAAACAAATGAAGTTCATTTTAATAAAATGAGTTCATATGTCTCATTTTATCATTTTTACCAAACGAATAGAAGGATTTGGTTCTAGATATGTACAACTTCAGTGTCACCACATGAAATACCGAATCTACGTGTGAAAATGATGGTCTTGATGGAATATGAAGCAGGTCCTTATCATTACTGCAATATTAATAGTACAGCTGTGGGTAGTAGCTGTTTATATGCAATCATTAGTGGTCCTTGAATTGGAGGACTTGACTTTGGTGGATGACATGAGCTAAATTTTCCCTGACGGGTTGATTTTTGGGATATTGACATTTCATGTTCTTTAGATATACCAAATCATCTGTCATTAATTTCTACCAATTATGTATGTCATATTACACAATGCAAATATTGAACACTTCATTTGATGTACATCTCCTTAAGACCGTGACTCATATACTCAACCTAGACTTCCAATAAAGAAAATAGGAAACTTTTTGATAAATGGGCAAAATATTGAACTCCAAAACCTATCATCTTCAATTGCATCTACCTCGAAACTCAGAATTCCAGGAAATTTGGGATCACTTGAATAAGTATTATGTTTTCAACTGAAGAAATTTTAACTGCATAATATAACTTGGTGTTGATGAACTATAATTGGAAAAAACAATAATAAATTGATTACAACATTCACTGACTAAAGTAGGAATTTACTGAGGGGACTTAGTTATGATTCAAGATATATAATATAAGGCAGTTAGTCTCGTTAAAGGATTTTCTCTGAATCATTAAAAACTTCACTAAATCTCAAGCTACCTAGTTGTTTTGTACTCCCATTTACGAAACTAAAAATATTATTAGTTCAATATTAAACTTAACATCGTTTAACACGTGTTAATGACGTTAAACAATATGTATAGCACCATAAATATGCACGCAATTTAAATTATGAGCATATTCATGTTTAAAAAATAATCTGAGGATAGATTAATAGAAAACCAGTTTTGTTATTTTACATTAATATGCAAGAATAGAAACACCTTCAACAACGATAAAATGTAGTGTAGAACTAGAAATAATCATTTAAATAAATAAAAAAATTCAATTTGTTTTTCGAGGTTATAATGTTCAAAATACTTGAACCACAAAGGTTGTTTGGATAAGCAACTTTTACGCGATCATAATTGGTAACCTTCGCACGTCCTCCATTCAACTATGAATATGTCACCTACATTGTAACATCCCGAAACAGCGGAAATTTAAAAATTTAAACAATCAAAAGATTATCATAACAAATTCATCAACGGGAATGTTACTCAGATAAATCAATAGTCGGTGCACCAATAATATAACAGAGTTTGTCAAAAGACGTGATTACAACAATACAATGAAAAGACAGGTACAAGCAATCACGATGACCTCGAAGAGTCCGAAGAGGATCCTAGCCCCAAAATGTGTGCGCCCACTGTCACCACCCGAGAGAACCTACTGCGGTCCTGAAACATGAATCAAATAACGATGCCTGAGTTTCCCATTAGGAAACCCCGTACGCCAAGCTCACCTATATGCATGCAATAGTACGGTAAACGAACCTATCATACTAGTAGCATGTCATATGACATCTGCAATGCATCAAATCCCTCCAAGCGTAAACGGGACCTCAGTCCAACAACAACGACCCTCAACAGGGTACACAAGGACATCAGTCCAGCAACAACAACGGGTCTCCCCCGGAAACCTACCGTAGGCACATACGGTCTTACGGACAGTACGCGACGCGTCCCCCCACACGCGACTACTCGAGCCAAAGGGATCGGTGAGGAGCGTCCGCACTTCCGCGCAAAGAACGACGTGGTCTACACCACCTTCGACGGAGCCGTGACCCGGTCGGTCAACATCCCAGGATAGGTGCCCAATCGGGGATCATCGCTGACACAACATCAGCGGCATCGCCGGCACAACATCGGCGGTACAACATACGTCCGGCACAACATCGGACGACACAACATACGTCCGGCACAACATCGGACGACACAACCACAAGCCGGAACATCGTCGGCACCCTCATCGCCGGCAAAAACCTCGGCGGCATCGCCGGCACAACCTCGGCGGTACAACATACGTCCGGCACAACATCGGACGGGTCCAGACCGTAGTCTGCAGGGTCATCATGCTCCACGAGTCATGCATCACACGCATTGGGATCCGCGATCCCTCAGGTCTGCTACTCATCAGAGAGTAAGACAACAACACGTCACACCACGTCCAACACGGAGGTGGTGCGACCCAAGTGTCCATACTCTTCCACATGGGGGTCCCTGGGCTGCACGAGCACGTGCCTGCCGTCACCTCCCGGCTCACGCTCTAAGAGAGGACACGTGTTTCCGTGGACAGAGTTGACATGATCACAAGACCAGGAATTTGGTTCTGCATACAAACGGTCGAACGAAAGAGACTAACCGTTCGACCGTCCCCAATAGGTTCGGTCGACCGAAAGTCTACAACGGTCGAACTATTCTGCGCGTCACTTAAGTCCAAACGGTCGAACAGCAGTCTAAAACCAGTCGACCGAATATGAGGTCAAAATCCGGAGTTGGTCAAAATCAAGAAGACTATTCGTTCGACCGACTCAGGGGTCCCGACCGACCAAAAACTACCATGGTCATCCTAATAGTCTACGTCATATAACGGTCGAACAATATACATAAATCGGTCGAACAACATGCATAAACATCAAGTACACTTAAGTTCCGATCGACCCCAAAACAAGGGACGATCAACCGAAAACCGACAGTAGGCCTCCAACTCACCAGCACATAAGCAACCGGTCGACCGCCACAATGGAATTGTTCGACCGATGTTGGTTAAAGTCGGGCAAAAAGGTAAAACCGGTCGACCGTTGGTCGACAGCAACCTTGCGTCAGCCAAGGATTTTACGTCGTTTCTCGTCGCCGGCGAGGTCTCCGACCTCCCACGACCGACCACAACTTCCCACCAACGTGGGGAACAATAAATTCATACTAGAAGCCGGCATACCTCGAGGAGAAGATGGAGCACACCGGAGTTCCGCTCAACGTCGACGCTCGACCGCAACCTCCGCACTCACGTCTGCCTCCTCGACTCGACGCTCGACACCACTCGCCGGAGTCGCAGCCACGCCCTCTGGTCGCCGGAAAAGAAGAGAGAAAGGGTGAGAAATGTGTGAGCAAGTGAGAGAGAGAGGTAGATTGATGGTTTTGCTTCCAATCCCAACACAACCCACTACTTGCTACAGTAACCGGCCCCTACCCATTACTATTCTCCCTCCCATTTCCCATGCAAAACTCCCCCTCTAATCCCCATTAGCACTAAATGGGTTTAGGGACTTAATATACATATTTGTGAACGAAATTTGTTCTGTAGCTATATGGTTGGTTTGATGAAGTGGACATCCACATGCAATTATAAGAGCCAGCAAGGATCTCAATGTTGATAAAAACCGTACCTTAATTAATTAGGTTAAACATATGGCTAGATTATAATCTATACCGGCTTTACAAATGCAAATCTGTTTAAAACTGAACATTGTATATTTTAAGGAAAATTACGTACGTATCTCGTGGATCCCAAATATGCACCATCTATTCAAAACTGAACGGATCATATTTATCAACATTCACCTAGATGCACGGACCAAATTCACCAGAGATTAATTATATAATGTTAGAAAACAAATCCTACAGGCGCATTACAAGACACAATTAGACTCATATGCTAAGAATTAATAAATCATCAGCAACATGCTTCTCCAGAAGTAAGATAACATATTCGAGAAAAGTTGCATCACAAGTCAACTTTATCGGACCATCACGAGCCAACCCAAACTCATCTTGTGAACGTTGAAGAAGCTTTTTGAATATGTTGCTCTTCAAGTACTCTAGTGGGACCTCGAACCTAAAACCATCAGAGGTATACACAGCAAAGTATCCCTTCTTGGCCACCTTTGTTGGTGTCTTCAAAGCTCCCTTGGAAGAAGAAGAAGAAGAAGTATGGGACGCCGTGGACGACGAAGATGATGAAATGGGAACTATCCCCTTTATCGTATTTGGAACGATAAGACTCTTGCATTTCCTTACCATCACAATGAGGCACAATGGAAATCTTCTGAAGAAATTATGTGAAGATCTTAGAGTGGTACTTCATTTATATATAGTTCTTCCAAGATAGAAATTGTCAGAGAAAGAGTAGGTAGGAGATGTGGTGCAACTATAGATCATAGGTTTGTTGGTTGGGTGTTTCAAAGAAGATCTTTCGATGGAAGGTGGGGGACAACAGGATGTACATAAATGGGAGATCAAGAGGAGGTGATGAACAACACAACAGCTTGGGTGATGTTGACCAAGGCATGCAATCGTGTTCATGCAGCTGTAGAAATACATGTATGTCGTTGTCCAATATCCAGGAGTATTAATGTCCCAAGAGCAAGACGGTGATAGAGCTCCTGCGACCGTGTGAAGGATCTTTCAATTAGTGATGAGTTAAATAATGTAATATTGGTATCAGGATTGCTATTCTATATATTTTGGTGACGTTAACTGTACACCTTAAATTTCCGACCAGCCTAACAAAACATGATGCAGAAGCCCGGTAGTGAACCATTGCATAGTGCATATGCAGTATGTGGGAATGATGCAAGTTAATATGTGGGTTATGATTAAAATAATTAAAATAATGTTAACATTATGGAGGACGGATCACTATTTATAAAAAATTAGACACAAATTTTACACTCATCGATAACTTAAAATATAAATTAAATAGAAAATCCAAACAAAAGATTTTGTTTTGTAACACAATAATAATATGCAGGTCAATTATATATTCAACTTCCCATCAACCAACAAACATAGAAGCATAAAAATAAAAGCCTATGTCGTAAGTATTAGATATTTTTCTTTTTCTGCTTTACTATATACAACTCGATTCCATTCGTATTGCCATTTGCCCTCAAAGTCATTAATATCCATGAAGACTAACTTTATTTGATATTTCATATCAAAATGAAGTATCTAAATTTAATTTATAGATATTTATTGTTCTAGAAATGATTAAAATCAAGTCTATTCTTGCAAAAGAACAAAACAAGAAAGTATTTTTGGCATCAGGGCAATTGGCAAGGAATTGCAGAGTACGTATACTTGATTGTATGGATCAAATTGAGTAGTGGATGGTATTGTTGCGAAATAACAAATTAATTAGATGGTTCTTAATCGTACTCCATTTATTATATCCGTATTTATTTTGCATCATGGGAAGAAATTGGAGCCTATAGTATGTATACTCGATTGTATGGCATATATAAATTCAACGGTGTTGAAGATTATATCAGATTAGACAGTTGGAGGCAACTAAAAGAATAGAGGATTAGTAGCATGTCATACAACGAATTCATACTATATATAATTTATTTTACCCCATAGTAATTACGCTACTCGGGTTGGTGTTATATATATTTCCGATTTTAGGTAATAAAGAAGAGAAATGAAGCAAAAATTACTCAAATGCAAAAAAATGACTGATTTGAAAGCATTCTGGACCTATCCGTAATGCCTAAGTACCTGATTGCAACATAGGAAGGACTTAATTGAAAACCTGGAGGGACCCAAGTGCAAACAAGAATTCTCTTATGCAAAAGTTCCTCAACTCAAGAACCTGAGAAAATTTTCAACAATTAAGGTCGAATGGGAAGGGACCAACGTATTAAGGTGCATCCCACGTGCTCAATTAGTGAACGAAAGTTCCTGTTGAAATTAAGGGCGGATCCGACCAAAAATTTCCACCAATATCAGTAATGCCCCCGATCTCGCGGGTACGCACACTGGGAATGACTACAAGTGTAGCGATCAGAGACCTCCACGACGACCGAAGGAGTTACAAAAGACATACCAAACAAGACGACTCGACAAGACATAAAGGACATACATAGATAGACAACTTAGAGAAATAACTGAATCAATAAATTATGCATATATGAAAAGGTTCATCAACAATATCCGAGTCTCAAAGGAAATACAATAACAATAAGCGGAAGTAAGATAAACTTAAGACTCTGGTCGACATGTCCCTCGTGTACAGAATCTTTGACTAGTCGTCCAGTCTGCCCAGTAGGAAACTAAGTACCTGGAAGCATCGCATTAACATATGTGTGTTTTCTATAAAGAAAACCCAGTATGCCCCACTCCAAGGAGAGTTCTACAAGAGAATGCATGCAGTCTAACTAAGACAAAAGCATCAGAAATAGAGCAGAAGAGCATCAAATGCAACAGAAGGCTACGACTCCATAAGTAGTGCCGGTCGGGCGCACCCGAACACATTCCTCGAGAGGAACCAGAACACCAACCTCGCTGGTCAGAAGCGGTCACTCGACAGTGACACACCGCTTGGCACAAAGCAGTGCGTCGGATAAATGTCCCAATTTGCGGAAACGAACCTACATGGTGTTGTCGCGAACTTGGGAACATCTACCTTGAGACAGAATGACAGCGTGCCTGCCCAGGACTTATCTTACGCCTGACCTCCCAACGTGAAGGTCTTATGTGAATGACCTCTGAATCTAGAGGACTCACTCGTGGCCCGTCGGCCCAGAAAACAGAATGTGCCCCGAATTATTAATCAAATTAAATGCAATGCAAGCTACTTGAGCATCCAAGATCTAATGTAGCTACATGATACAGAACGAGCTCAAGGAAGAGTATCTGGATACCCTCCTAACAGCCCCAAACAAATCAGACTTAGAACATCCCAATCAGGAATCAAACAAACTCACAACAGCAAGCAATCATAACCGGATCGGAAAATCAACTCAACCACTAGTCAATGTCATCTACGGGTCATGAATAAAGGTTATGGGGAACTTTACCTAAGGGGTACATGCAGCTACCAATCATCACATCAGATTAGAAGCATTCACACCAAGGCAAGCATTAACAAGTATCATAGTAAAAGATATGAATAATTAAGACATAACGATATTCATACTATATGATCTCTAATAGTGGTGCAACTTAGCTCATGATCTGATGTGACATGAACATGCATTAATATTTATCAATAACCTATCATGATACAACACAAACTTCAGATCAGATGTCCAATTATATCTACAAGTTATTATGTATGCACGTGGATTGAATTACATATGACTAGATGGCATAATGACTTGTGAACGTAATTTCAGAATCATACTTGCATGCACGCATGTGAATATATATATGAGTCTCAGAATTTCAGTAAGACGTGAGATGAAAATCAGACACTTAAATTAGGATTTCGTACAAGATATCGTAAATGAATGTGCACATGAGCTATACAAATCACAATGACATTGTATATATGCATCGCATGGTAAAATAATGAGCACGTAATATACTACTCAAAAAGTCAGACAACATGCATAACATTCAGAGACATGATCCAACATGTAACAATGTTCGTATATACGAATTCCAGAGTAGAATATGCACACATACGGTTAGGACAACCACCACAAACGAAATCAAAAGCATACCTAGACTCGACAACCCTAGACTTAGCTCATGCATGCCCCCAACTTCCAGATGCATACCAGCCTTTCCAGACCTCCCTTTAGATATCTCAGAGGGTGGTGGTCATGGTTGAAGTGATGCAACAAGGTCTGGAAAGGCACAAGACTCGACAGGACACCCAGGTGACTAATCCAACACTAGGATGGTCACGCATGTCTCTCCCTAGCCATGGACCTCCCATGCCCAATTCACCTCAGATCCAGCCTACCTCCCCCTTCCCTTGAGTACCTTTTCATGCATTTAGGGTCAAGCCACCACCGGATTCTAGCCACACAAGCCGACAGTCCGGGAACTAGAACCCACACCAACAAGAAACCCTAGGTTGAGATCAGGTGCACCGGCCACCCTAGCCTCCCACTGGAGCCACCATGGCCCCTCTGAGATGTCTGACCGGAGGTGGTCAGACCTCACTGGAGCTTTGGTCCCCCTTGCTATCCACAACCAGCCCCCTTCTAGCGCATGCAACCATGCACGCTAGAAGAGATCTGATTGATGGTGCAACCATTGCACCATCATCCACGTGATGTTGGCTGGCCCCTCTGAAGGGAATGTGTTCTAAAAGTTTTACTTTTAAATGCCAATTATTATGAATTGAATGAGAAATCATTTTTGTTCTTTGTTTATGTTATTCGTCTTTTAGAAGTGTTAAGGAAGATGCTCTTGGTCCTTAACCGTAGAGCTCTAAAAGATATTGGTTTACATAAAACAAAAGATATTCACAATCATGGTAATTAACATGGGACATTAATTACCGAGTTAAGATTTTCGTGTTGATCATAGATCATTGTAGCTCTACAAGTGAGTGGCAACACGGGTACACAAAAGAGGAAAATATTACTTTTGTATACTGAATAGACCTAACAAGTAAAACATTATAAAATTGTGTTTTCCGTGTTATTAATGTTTTACTGTGTCTTTGGTCCTTTGATATGAGACTTATATCTGATCACTTAAGAATTGCTTAATTAGACTAGTGTCTTGAGCTATCGATGAGAGTAGTGTAAAGACATTGGTTGGTTAAGTATGACTTTTGTTGGAGAAGATAGTTAGTCAAAAGATTATCATTGACCCTCTTAATTGAGTGATGATATTAGTGGGCCCCTTGATAAAGCAAAGTTATAATGTGCACAATGTGATTTGAGTTAAGTCACATATTTATAACTAGCTTAAAGAGATCAAGAAATGAATACTAATACAAAGATGACACAATACTACTTTGTGTGTTTCTTAATATCATGTGGCAAGGGACGGACACAAGTGGTGCACTTCATCACTAAATGGATCGGGTTTTGGTTCAAGTGGAATTAAGGCATCTAACTAATTGGGAGCTATAATGTGTAGCTAGATACCGCTTATAGCTTGTGATATTAAGCTCTTAATATCACTGCCAACTTAGTCTAGATCCTCCCATAGGTCACACCGCAAAAACCGGGAAACAAGAAGCTTGATTTTTGGTTCATATGATGTGTCGGGTTTCTTATAGAAAATATGACACATGTGGTGAACAAGTAAAATCAATTATGTTGTATATAACATAATTAGAATCATGATAAATTCATATGAGATGCATATATTATGGGATGCAATAATTTATTATTGCATAGGATAATATATTGCATAAGTTGTGAATTTGCTAAAACCCCAAAAGTTCAAATTTTGTTGGAAATAAATCCAAAATTTGAAAAGGCAAAATCGGGTAAAAGTTCGGTAATCCATTATGGTTCGGTCGACCGAAGGATCTGTGGATCGGTCAACAAAACATGGAACGGATAGTCATAGTTGATTGACCGAACTTGACCAAAGTGCCTGGAACTCTGGTACGGTGTACCGAACCAGGAACGCTCGACCGAACAATGTCCAGTTCCAATATTTTCGGTTAACCGAATGACACTCGGTTTTAGACGCGAATTCGTCCGATCGGTTAAGGAGAATTTTTCTCCTTAAGAATCGGTCATCCGTCTAATACTCGGTTCAACAATCGTGACATATTCGGTTAACCGAGTGGGACTCGGTAAACCGAACCGCGATCGATTTTTCTGCCTTTGATAATTAAGAGATTAATTTGATCAATGGTTGGATTGGCTCCAAACTTGGTCAAACGTTTTGTGGATGCATGTAATACATTATGGAATTAGTTTGTGAGAGAAAATGTCAAGAAAACGTGGCTTAAGAATAGCCATGATTGAGATTAAGATTGGAGCCTAGAAATATGTCCTTATTCTCCTTAATTAAGTTAGATGTTTTTCTAATTATTTTCTCTCCTAATTCACCACAAAAAGCCACGAAAATTCTCTTAGTTTTCTAAGTCTTTGGAAGGAGAAATCTCAGAGATTAAGGAAGGGGTTTGTAGCTAGATTCTAAGCTAGTTTGGAGATTGATTGGCTAGCTCCTTTCTCTCCAACCTTGTTAAGGTTTCGGTGAACACTCGGAGGCATCCGGCGCAACGGGAAGCGATGATCGTCTTCCTCAACGTCTCTGAAACATTAAGAAGTTTTAGAGAACTTCTAGGTATGAATTTCGGAGTTCCTTGTGTTTGTTTTAATAAGTTTTTGAAACTAGTTATTAAAACAAACCGATGCATGCATGAAATAAATCGTAGAAAATTGTAATGGATCCTTATTATGTATAAAAATTCGAAAAATATATGCACAATTAAAAATGAAATCCTACACCCTCCAGCCTACATCCCCTCCCATAAAAATCCACAAGGGATAGGATCATACCTGATCAGCAAGAAGATTGCCTGATCTTTTCCGGAGATTCTGCCCACTAACTCTTCTTCTAGCAGCACAACGTTGCACTAGACGCAACTCCACAAACTCACCGGAGATCAGCCCACCAACTAGCTGGCGAGGAGAGGATGAGTGGTCTGAGGAGAGGTGTGTGAGAAAGGAAGAGGCTAGAGAGGGACGGCTGGGTGAGGGGGGTTTTCGTTTGCAACAACTCTCCAACTTCCACATTCTTCATGGCCATTCAAGCCACCTCAACCATGCCAAAAGTGGTGCCAAGCAAGGGCATCCCAGAAGCCACGAAAAATGTGCATCCAAACCCCAAATGCAACACTTCCAATTCCACGCCACCTCAACATGGGTTCAGCTCGAACTCGCACCATTCACCCACCCGGATCCAGATTGAGTCGATTAAGCTAAACAAATGCGTACTCGCCCGGTGAGTCGCACACGATCGACCGACAAGGAACCCGATTATAATTAAGCATACAAACACACCACAAACATGATTAGGTAAGATAAAAACCAAATTTTGCATAAACGAGGAGAGTGTGCTTATTAATATTATAAAGTAGAGGATCCAAATCCGTCATTGGGCGATACCGGTGGGAGATTGGTGTAAGTAGAGGGAGAGTTGTAGGGTTTACAAGAAAGGAGGGAAGACGACGGTGGTTGTTTTTGAAAGCAAGATGACGTTGGTCATCGGAGGGAGTGGGGTTTTCTTGCGTTGGACGATGGAAAATGACACCAAAGATGGAAAATGTCACCAAACTTTCACATATTTACATATATGCCACAAGCTAGATAAAAGTATACGAAGGGTTACGTATTAATTCAAGTGAACTTGTTATTCTCAATTTGGTTTTGTACACTTGTCAAAGAGTGGGTCCCACCCCCTAGGTAACCTTGACGTAGTTTTGACGACGACATTAATCTCCGATTGCCATTACCTAACGTTATTTAGTTTCCTAATGATTCAATTAACTTTCACCCTAATCAAAATGAATTTTGGGAGGTTTATGACTTAATAACGGTGACCAACGGTAACAGATCTAAGACCACTAAACAATTCGTGACTTTTACTAGTGTAATAAATTAAATTCGCGATACTTAAATACATTGTTCCAATATTACTACATACAAGTGCACGCAAGGAAATAACCCTCACAAATATTGCATTAGAAGTACTTGGCTATTATTTTATCTAATGCAATCTAATAACCTTATTAGGACATTGAGTAATATACACGATCCGCAAACTACATTAAAAATGTTTGGTCTTGTGCGCGCAATTCATCAAGTATTTTAGGCAGCCAACAATTTGTGCACATAAAGGTCGTGAAGCACTAAGTCTAGTTTGGAGATTGCATTAATGTTGCACTCATCAATTTGCAATTGTAAGACCCAAACTCATAATAAATAATATTCGTAGTGCTCGAATAATAAAATCAGACCACCGTACCAACAACTTCATGATTAAAACGCAAGTCAGACATTTGCTTCTCTTGTTCACATCAGAAGTTAGATGTTAGAATTTAGAAGCAAAATAACGGTTGGCCTTTACTTTTCTATTAAAAGCGATGAGGGTCTATTTATTTGAGGGTCATTGACTTTTCATGACCTGAAAAAAAAAACCTAATGTCACATTTGGCTTTGTTATTTTTGTCATAATTAGAAATCATACTCATCTCCTTCCCAACATCCTTAATTCTCGCAACATATTACCCCACTCCATACCATCCTACTTAAGATCCATTTCCATCATGTAAGCTTTATTTTGGTCTCTTTTTTGGTTTTATCTCTTGATTTTTGAACCATTTCATGATTTATTTTTGGTTATCTTCTGTTGGGTTTAGATCATCACAGATTTGGTCCAAAAAAGCTGGCTCGTTGCCACAAACAAGCTGACTCATTGTTCTAAACAAGTTGAATTATTTTGTCCCATCATACTCGCTCGGTCGACCAAAGAAGTTGGCTCGTTTGGTCGAAACAAGTTGGCTCGTTGGTCCAAAAAACTGGTTCGTTTGGTCCAAACAAGTTGGCTTGTTGTTCCAAATAGTAAGTTGGGAGGCAAGTGACCCACTCCGGACGAGTCTATCCCTCTCGGTCGACCAAAGAAGCTGACTCGTTTGGTCTAAACAAGCTCGGTCATTCCAAATAGTTGGTTCGGTCTCCAAGTGTCTAGGTCGGGACGAGTCTGCCACGTTCGTGACCGATCAGGAGTTCGGGACGCAAGTGTCCCGCTCTAGACGAGTGTGTCCCCCTCGGGATGCAAGTGTCATGCTCTGGACAAGTCGCTAGTGTCCCGCTCCATATGAGACTATCCTGCTCCATACGAGTTTGTCCCGTTCGGGTTGAAACGACCTAGGTCATTGCAACTTCATTAAGAATATGGATTGTTTCCAAAGAATATTAGACTTTCTTAGGTTTTTTATCTTTAAAAATGTTGTTATAATAACTAATTATTCTTGTGTGATTTTAATGCAGTCTTTTATTGAGTTTTTTATTATGTTTAGGTAAGAATCAAGTCAAACTCTACACATTAAGGTGGAATACCACACATGCTGAATTGGTGGATTTTGTTCGATCATATTTGCAATACTTAGGTCCTAATCTAAAGTTCTCTTATGAAGTGTCAGAAATTGATGATAGTACTGCTACTCTTGTTACAGACATCGATGTTCATCTACTTTTTGTATTAATCTCAAGTCTTGGTTTGTCTCACATTAAGATTGACATGGTTGTGACCATCGACATTGAGTTTCCTACCGTGGAGGCACACACAACCACCAATGTGCCAACTGTGGAGGTGACTTCAGAAAAAAATGTTCCTAAAGTCACTTTGTTGTTTGAAACACATGTATGCTCCATTGTATTGAGTCCAATGAGCACAACAAAGGCAAAGAGTCCCTATGAGACTCCTAGTGGATCAAAGAGAATGAATTGTCACCGTTCTCCACAAATGCGGAAGACAATTCGTAGTTCTATATCATTGAAGATTGGCTGAAGCAATCTAGTAGTGGTACAAGTACTCTGAATAGAGTGATCGATTGTTGGGAAATGAAGATTTAAAGTGTAGGTCAAGAATTTGAAAATGCTATAACATTTCGGAAATATCTCACAAAGTATGCAATATCTTGTGGTTTCAACTACAAGTTTCTAAGAAATTGTCCTTCTAGAATTATCAGACATTGTGCGAAGGATAATTGTTCATGGCGCGTGCCGGCAATCAAATCCTCTCATTCTGGTCATTTTCTCATAAAAGAACTTGTGAAAGAACATACTTGTGTTGGCGGTGGAATTGGAATGACAGGTCATCCCAGAACATCAAAGAGTTTTGTTGCTGACATCGTAGCGCCTATGTTGAAGCAACAACCAATGTATCGTCCTTTGATGAAGGCAGTGCTCCATCCAATCCATGATTTTTAATGGCTTGTCCTCAAAGGACAAGTCCTACGTCCACCCCAGCTTACCAAATCG
Source organism: Triglochin maritima (assembly GCA_963682175.1). Taxonomy (NCBI): domain Eukaryota; kingdom Viridiplantae; phylum Streptophyta; class Magnoliopsida; order Alismatales; family Juncaginaceae; genus Triglochin; species Triglochin maritima. The sequence goes on from OY821779.1 coordinate 21,593,720, forward strand.
ATAACATGTGACAAATCGGCTACATACTTCTCCAGCATCAATACGTGGAATACATTATGCAGTTTTGAAAACTTCCAAGGCAATGCAATCTTGTAGGCGACTTCTCGAGAGGCCCAACATACCTTGGACTCAGCTTCCCATTTCGTCAAACCTCATGATGCCTTTTGTTGGTGATATATTTAAGAACACGTTCTCCCCAACCTCGAACCTCAGTTCGCTTCTCCTTCGATACATATAACTCTTCTGTCCATATTGTGTTGCCGTTAACCTCTTCTTTATCAAATCGACCTTCTCAACATACAATTGGATAATCTCGGATCCGACCAGTTCTCTCTCCCCCCACATCGCTCCAACACAGGGGTGACCGACGTAGTCGTCCATACAAAACTTCATAAGGTGTCATCCCAATGCATGCATGATAACTATTGTTGTACATGAACTCGATCAATAGCAAATGGTCATCCCAATTCCCTGCAAAGTCCAACACGGTTGCCCTCAACTTGTCCCCCAACGTTTGGATGGTTGATTGAATCAGTTAAAAATACCGCAAGTGCATGGCCGCGTTCAAGCGGTGGCAAGTACGGGTTGGTCCACACGAAGCGCGTCTGAGTCGAATCCACGATACTCGAGAGGGGGAGAAGACGAGAGAGATGTGATCGAAATTAAACTACGACGCATAGGAAATTGAAAAACAACACAATAAAAAGTAAAACCCCTTACTGGGTAGAGAGAGAGTGAATATGAAAATATGTGTATGTGTGTGTTGAAATGTGCTCATCAAAACATGTCATAAATGAAATCAATAAAACTCAATACCAACTTTGCCCCCACATGAAATAAGATAAAACCATATCATTAAAACATACAAGACAATAATTGAAATTAAGTTAATATGTTCACATGCATAATGACTCAAATCCAACTATGTCTCCATATGAATTAAGATTGATCACAATCATTAAAACATACATGACATTAATTAGGATAAAGCCAACATGAGCACATGCATGCACATGTCTTGTTTCCTTCTTCCACTCCATCATTATTCTAACCTCATCATTCCCCATATAATAGGCTCACTAATCTAAGCATGTGCTAAGCATCACTCAAGAGCATTAGCACATCAAAAATACGAGTGAAATCCCATTAGATAGTTGTGAAAATCATGTAAGGCACAAATGATAGAATTAACACACACTAATACATCACATAATCACAACACTTTCTTCTCCACCCCAGAATGGGGATGGACTACTCTCTACTCATCTGTACACTAAAGAAAGCACAAAAATAACATGAACCCATAAGGGAAAAGGAAGAAGACTAAATTAAACAAACATCAAACACAAAGGAAATTGCATAAAATGGAAAACATCAACATAAAGAACAAGAACTAAAGTAGATTAAGAAATAAAAATACAAGGTTTGCTCTTCTCCAATCCCTTTATTACACTACTAAAACAGGAAACTAAAAGCTACTCTAATGAGGGAGGAGGAAGAAAAGGTGGAGAGGAGGGTTTACAATGGTATTTATAGAAGAAATAAGGGTTTGGATGGATCTGGGAGCAATCCGACAGTTGTAATAACTTTTTCTATACTTTGGTGCACCCAATTAATCAAGTCCGAGCCACGGGAGAAATTATGGATCAATTGGAGCGAAATGATCCACCACCGGCAGATCCTTTACAGCAAATCGATCCCGATTTCTTCCAAGAGGGTCAATGTTGTATTTTGCACGTTGGGTCAAGCCCTGGTCAACTGTCTTGTACCGATTTGACTTTAATTGGTAAAATATTGGTTTGGTTCAAGTCATGTGTCACAATACTTTGCATTTCCCAATCAAGTCCCTCCGGATCTTCACTTGGGTCCTTCCTGATTTGCGATATAGTCCTAGACATATTCCTGATCACCGAGCTCCGCTCACGACTTCACTAACCACTCCCCGTTCTGGGCCGGGAGAGAACGCCTTTACAACTGTCAAACTCGCGAACAACCCTCGCCGAGCTTGGAATCTTCCTCTCACAATCCGAGAGGGACACTTCGGGCTTTCACCGAAGTCCTTGCTTCCTTTTACAACAATTGTAACCTTGAGTGGAACAACACTCTCTAAACTTTGAGCACACTTGAGTAGGATGAAGAAATGATCACTAAGTGTGGAAGGTTTGTAGCTTTGAGTGTTTGGGATTCTTTCTAATGTTTGGGACAAGTTTGTAGTGGGAGAGTTGTGTAAAAATGTGTTTTACAACTCCTTATATAGGCATTAGAGAGAATAGAGTCGTTGGGATTGATTGGGTATGAGTTGATGTGTGATTACACAAAACAGAAAAGACAGGACCCAATTCTGGCTGAATTCGGTCGACCGGATCGGGACAATCGGTCGACCGTTAGGCAGTTTTACACTCAGTTCGGTCGACCGGTTAAGCAACGGTCGACCGCCCAACTCTACGACTTAGGTTCACTTAAGTCATCGGTCGAACACAAGATAGGGTTCGGTCGACCGATTTCGTCCAGGCACTTTGGGGTGACAAACAAATGTGTGAACGGTCGACCGAAACAGGTTTTGGCGGTCGACCGATTATGGACATGCACTTTGGGTTTGTCAAGAGATGAACCAATGGTCGACCGATCGTGGTCCTCGGTCGACCGATACATGAAATGTATTTGGGGTATTTTTGGTTTAATACGAATACGACCGTTGGGTATATACGACAAAAGTAACGGTCTGGAAAATATGAACGGACGGTCGACCGAAAGGTAAAACACGGTCGACCGAAAAAGCACAATGAAAACACAAACAAGAGATGTGATCATTCGGTCGACCGAACGGCATGTTGCGGTCGACCGAATGTGGGAAGACTTTTACAGTTCAGGTTTGGTGTTTTCCGGTCTAAGTTTGGGTGATCTATTGAAGTCCAAATTATGTGAAATTTCGTGTGTGACTTCTATAGGGAACCTAGTGTGTGATTAAGTTGATTTTATCTCAACTATGCTCAATTACACTTTGTTCCTAAGACTCAAAGGAAATCAAGATTACATGTCTTCGATTTAGCTTTAATTACATATCTTGACTTCATTTCCTTCTTTCTTGAGTCTTGATCACCTGTAGAGGTTAGCACAATACAATATATATGCAATGCATAGAGTGTGATACTCTAATTAAGATTAGGTTGATTAAATCATCAAAACATAAGATTAAGGCCAAAAATCCAACAATCTCCCCCTTTTTGATGATGGCAACCTATATCTTAACTCTATCTAAATACATGGAATTTGTATATGTAAACTATGCATATTAATGCTCCCCCTATGAATGTGCATAGTTTTTGTTCAATTTTATGCCAAATTCCAAGTTACCCCCTTAATTATCTCTCCCCCTTTGACATCCATCAAAAAACAACAATTAATTAAGACTTTAAGCATAGAATTTGGATGTCTTGTAATGAAGTTGCTCCCCCTAAACACCAAGTTCTGCCTATTAAACTCGGCATCTGAGATGTCAAGTTCTATTTAAGACATGACCCTCCAACCGTCTCATGCACGATCTGAGTTGCCAGGAGAACAGTTCGAATAGAACTCGGCATCTGCGATGCCGAGTTCTACTTGGACTCTTGTTTTCCTGGCAACTCAGATCGGATGAAGTATGCTAAGTGTTGGGCAATAAAAACCAAAGAGAACTCGACACTAGTGATGCCGAGTTCTCTATGCACTAAAAAACAAACCCACCGCCACCACGTGTCACCACGTGGTGGCAGCAAATCTAGTTTGAAAAATACTTTTAATTGAGGTCTAATTTGGCAATTGTTTTTTAAAAAAATTTATTTTGAAATTTTTTCCTTTTTATTACGGTGAACCATACATCGCCTAGGCCTCTTGGTTATACTTCCTATTGATGCACCACCACTAGCATTCTATTTTTTTATTATGATATGGACCTCAACGGGAAAGTGGGGTTAAGGGATGTGCTCGGTAGTTGGTAGATCAAGGGTGTATAACAAGTTGTAACACCCCTAAGTTTAGTCCAACATTGCTTAACATGAGAATGTTGAGGTGAGATATAATGACATGAGTCCATTACCATAACACTTACGAACTTAAGTTTTGTGGCAATATGGGGGTGTTGTGGGCCAGTGGGTGCATGAGTGATGGACCGGGACCCGGACTCGATGCGGGCTCGGGGACGGGACGTTACAGATGATATCATAGCCTAAACCAGCCGGAATTATGGGAACTAGTGCTACACCAAAAGGGTGAGAGTCACCTCTAGAATCTCACAACGTCTGGTGACTGGTTGGCTTGACCCTGACAATGACGTCAGATGTTCAACTATGGTAGGTTGTAACAACCCCAAGTTTAGTCCTACATTGTTTAACATGAGAATGTTGAGGTGTGATATAATAACATGAGTCTACAACTATAACACTTACCAACTTATGTTTTGTAACAATAGGTGGGTGTTGTGGGCCACTGAGTGCATGAGTGACGGATTGAGACCCGGGCTCGATGCGGGCTCGGGGAGTTACACAAGTACTTTAGGGATGTTATATCTTTGAATACACGCGTCCTACCAACAACTTAAAAGACGTTGTTCGCAACATTCGTTGGAGTGAATAGATTAGTTGGTCGACCGATTCTCTTTTTCCAATAACAATTTAGTGAAAACCATACAATTACATTCATTTCATTTTCCATTTATTATGTCGTTAGATGTCCCCTTCAAACAATTATAATTGACTAGTCAGGGGCTAAACGATATGTAGAGCATGAGAGGTTTCCTAGAATGTTAGGTACCGTTTATGCATTTGGCAAAGGGCCCTTATACACGGCCGTGCGCGTCTGTGACGCGGCTTACGTGGCATCTAGTCAACTGTCCAGTCAGCGGCCCAGTCAGCGATAAGTAAAGCGCACGTTTTTTCGAAAAATGGAAAAACACCTGTGGCTTTCGTGTGACGGTTCCCTCTCTGACGTTTCGATAAGACCAGGAAGGGACATCAGACGCACCTGTTCACATTCCGAGTTGCGAAAGAAAACCAAAAACGTTTCTAATCTTTCTCACATTCCCTTTCTCAACTCTTCTCCGATTCTCCACTTCAAGTTGAAAACGATTCTCCAGTTCTTTTTCGTAACCCTAGATATCCGTCGACGACATGGATTCTCCACTTCAAGCTTCTCTTTCGGGGGGTTGTGGTGCACCAGGTTTGTCGTTTTTACCGTAACATTGAATTGCGATACTATAAAAAGGAATGTTCTCATACGGTTGGTGTCTTCTCAGGCTTCTACGCATTACTTCCAGCCCTCCAAATGTTCGTGGACCCCAATAGAGAAGGTCTTTGGGAAGTTGAGGGACGCAGAGAAAGATGCCTTCCGGGCGACCCCCTTCGGTCACTTCATCACCCTCTCCAACGTTCCAGTCGATAATGACATTATCGACTGGTTCGTGGAACACTATGACCCCGAGGAGGTGGGGTTGAGGATCGGCTCTGGGGTAGTACACTTCACCGCCGAAGACGTTGCCCTAATTTTGGGGCTCAGATTACATGCGAAGGCTGTCAGAATGCATCCGAAGGAAGTTGCAACCCGTCAGGGGGAGATTCTGAACAACACCCAACTATCTGGCCAGATGATGGCCACGAGATATTTGGTTGATGAGGAGGAGGAGTACATCCGGCTACTCATTTGTTACATCTTCTGCCATTTTTTGTTCTGCGATGGCACCCATCGAACCAAAATTTGGTTCCTCGACCACTTGGCCGACTTGACTAGGCTACACTAGTACGCGTGGGCCGAGGCTGTTCACGAGGCACTTTTGACGGGCCTGGAGAAGGCACACCAGGATCTACGCGCTAGGAGATCTACCGGTTCTTCTATTTTAAGAAGGGGATACGCCGAGGGGTGTGTTGCTGTACTACAGGTAATGGTTCTTCCCTATTTAAGTTTTTGTTTTTCCTTTTTAAGTTATTCTTCTTCCTTTTTAAGTTATGTTTCTTCCTTTTTATGTTAATGTTGATCCTTTTTAAGTTTCATTTGTTCCTTTTTAAGTTAGAGTTATTCCTTTTTAAGTTTCGTTTGTTCCTTTTTATGTTATACTTGTTCCTTTTTAAGTTTCATTTGTTCCCTTTTAAGTTGTTGTTTGTTCCTTTTTAAAGTTCGTTTGTTCCTTTTTATGTTATGCTTGTTCCTTTTTAAGTTTGGTTTGTTCCTTTTTATGTTGAAGTTGTTCTTTTTTATGTTCAAGTTGTTCCTTTTTATGTTAATGTTGTTCCTTTTTAAGTTTCGTTTGTTCTTTTTTAAGTTAGAGTTATTTCTTTTTAAGTTTTGTTTGTTCCTTTTTATGTTATACTTGTTCCTTTTTAAGTTTCGTTTGTTCCCTTTTAAGTTGCTGTTTGTTCCTTTTTAAAGTTCGTTTGCTTCTTTTTATGTTATGCTTGTTCATTTTTAAATTTGGTTTGTTCCTTTTGTTGTTGAAGTTGTTCATTTTTATGTTCAAGTTGCTCCTTTTTATGTTAATGTTGTTCCTTTTTAAGTTTCGTTTGTTCCTTTTTAAGTTAGAGTTATTCCTTTTTAAGTTTCGTTTGTTCCTTTTTATGTTATACTTGTTCCTTTTTAAGTTTCGTTTGTTCCCTTTTAAGTTGATGTTTGTTTCTTTTTAAAGTTCGTTTGTTCCTTTTTATGTTATGATTGTTTCTTTTTAAAGTTTGGTTTGTTCCTTTTTATGTTGAAGTTGTTCTTTTTATGTTCAAGTTGTTCCTTTTTAAGTTTCGTTTGTTCCTTTTTAAGTTAGATTTATTCCTTTTTATGTTTCGTTTGTTCCTTTTTATGTTATACTTGTTCCTTTTTAAGTTTCGTTTGTTCCCTTTTAAGTTGTTGTTTGTTCCTTTTTAAAGTTCGTTTGTTCCTTTTAATGTTATGATTGTTCCTTTTTAAAGTTCGTTTGTTCCTTTTTATGTTTTGATTGAATTAATCGGTATCTCCTTCTTAGGTATGGTTGTGCGAGAAGTTCAACTCGGCACAACCTAAAATGGGAGGCCATCTTAGGTGGAATCGTTGGTCGAGCATGTTTGGAAAACGTCTCATCCTGAAGAAATGGGAGGAATGGGGAATCACCCTTTCAAAAATTTACGAGGGCGACTTCAATCAGACTCAGCCAACGACCCTGACGCAGAAAGAGAGGGAAATCATTGGTCTGGCTGAAAAAACTCAGCCAACCCTACGAACCAATAGTGATTGCCAGTCAACAAACACCGAACCAAGGCTGCAATTGAGGGACTGCAGCATCCCTCGGGACCCACTACGGGAAGAATTGGAGTTTGCAAGTTGCCCTAAATGAGGCAAATGAAGAGGTTAAGAGGGTGAATGAGGAACTTAGGAAGTCCCGGGAGGAAAATGAGACCCTAAGGGAAGAGATTGCATCTCTTCGAGGATATCATATAGAAGGTGGACAGGAAGGGAGAGAGGATGAAAGGAGGGATGAAGAGCAGGAAAGAGAGGAGGAGTATAGGAGGGAAAGAGAGAATGAGATTGAGAGGGAAAGAGAAAGAGAAAAAGAAGAGAGCAGGAGACAGGAGAGGGAAAGAGAAGAGAAGAGGATAGAGGAGGAAGAAGAGAAAGAAAGGGAGAGAGAAAGAGAAGAGAAGAGGAGAGAGGAGGAAAAGAGAGGGAGAGAGAACAGAAAAGGCAAGGGGAGGAGAAAAGGAGAGAGGAGAGGGAAAGAGAAGAGAAGAGGAAAGAGGAGCAAAACAGAGGGAGAGAGAACAAAAGAGAGTAGAGGAGGAGAAAAGGAGAGAGGAGAGGGAAAGAGAAAAGAAGAGGAAAGAGGAGGAAAAAAATAGGGAGAGAGAACAGAAGAGAAGAGAAGAGGAAAAAAGGAGGGAGGAAGAGGAAAGAGAGAGGAAAGAAGACGAGAAGAGAGACAGGGAGACAAGAGAGAAGAGGAAGGCCAATGATAAAAGTAGGGAGGCCGAAGCTTCAAAGAAGAGGTTGAGGGAAGAGGTAGAAAGAAAGAGGGTAGAGGAGGAAAATGAGAAAGAGAAGGAGAGGGAGAAAGAAGAGAAACCAATAGAGGAGTGAAGAGGGGGGGATAAGCAGAAGGAGAAAAAGGAGGATGAGGGAAAGGAAAAACCCTTGAGGGCAGACTGGGGGGCCAAAGGATCACGCTCAACGGCCAAAAAACAAGAAGATGAGGTGAAAGAAAGGAAGAAAAAATAAGAGGAGCGGAAAAGGGGAGAAAGAAGGCTCCAGAGGAGCATGAACAAAAAAAGAAAGCGGGATGGGAATGACGATTTCAAGTTGGCTCATCACGGGAGAGAGAGTAGGCCAGATGTTGACATGGATGCATTGGCCACGTTGAGCCCCGATGAGCTGAACATTGTACTGAAGGTGACCGCACCTACACATAACCAAAGGGAGGTGATCTGGAGAGGTGATTCATGTTTCTTCACACGTACTGACCTCAATGAGCTAATGACGAAGTGCATGGATTTGACCAAGGAGGCGATCGACAGTATGCTTTGTGTACTTGAGGAGCGCCAAAAAATAGAAAACTACCCCCAAGAGGTAATTTGTATTCCAAGCTTCTATTCGGAAAGAATTATGATCGATCAAGGGAATACCATGATTGAAGACTGGCTGGTGCCCAAACTACAAGGCCATGAACTGGGAAGCATCGTCATTGCACAACCATTGCTGCTGTCAGAACACTGGACCCTTGTAGTTGTTAATGGCTTAGACAAGGAGATCCTGCATTACAACAGTTGCTCTAGGGAGCTGGTCCCAGATGAGGATCCTGACAATGCGGTAGGGGTACATGAATGTTCGGCCAAAGATGTGGGTGAATTCTGGAGAAACCGTCTTAAGGTGAACTGGCCAGTGAGATACCTGAGGGAAACGTGCCAAAGACAAATACCGGGAAGCAACGACTACGGTGTTTTTCTATACTACTGGATCAAATGTCTCATGCGAAAGGTGAACCCAACGGAAATGAAAAACCCCAAGACACTTCACTCCAACAGGGGTGAAATGGCCATTACTTTATTGAGGGACTCCCGCTGCTGTGTCGAATTGAAGTAGTGGTTTGTAAATTAACAAATACATTTTATCTTTGTAATTAATACTTTTCCATACTACAAAGTAATAGATCCAACATTTAAGGTAGAACTTCACACTTAAAATGGTACTGACATCACTTAAAAAGAAAAATCGCTATAAAGGAACAGACATCACTTAAAAAGGAACAAACATCACTTAAAAAGGGACAGACCACACTAAAAAGGAAAAGACTGCACTTAAAAAGGAACAACTCACACTTAAAAAGGAACATACATCACTTAAAAAGGAACAGACATCACTTAAAAAGGGACAGACCACAATAAAAATGAACAGACTGCACTTAAAAAGGAACAACTCACACTTAAAAAGGAACAGACATCACTTAAAAAGGGACAGACCACACTAAAAAGGAACAGACTGTACTTAAAAAGGAACAACTCACACTTAAAAAGGAACAGACCACAGTAAAAAGGAACAGACAACACTTAAAAAGGGACAAACCACACTAAAAAGGAACAGACTTCACTTAAAAAGGAACAGACAACACTTAAAAAGGAACAGACCACACTAAAATGGAACATACTTCACTTAAAAAGAAACAGACATCACTTAAAAAGGGGCAGACAACACTTAAAAAGGAACAGACAACACTAAAAAAGAAACATACCTCAATTAAGAAGGAACAGACATAACTTAAAAAGGAACAACTCACACTTAAAAAGGAACAAACATCACTTAAAAAGGAACAGACAACACTAAAAAAGGAACAGACTTCACTTAAGAAGGAACATAGTTGGGAAAAAGGAACAGACTGCACTTAAAAACGAACCAACTGCACTTAAAAAGGTACAACTCACAGTTAAAAGGGAGAACCGCAAACTTAAAAATGAACAAAAAAACATAAGAAAGGAAAACTCCACACTTAAAAAGGAACAAACTACAATTAAAAAGGTACAACTCACAGTTAGAAAGGAGAACCGCTCACTTGTACAAACAATTCATAAAAAGGAACAGGCATCACTTAAAAAGGTACAACTCAGAGTTAAAAAGGAGATCCGCTCACTTAAAAAGGTACAAAGAATTCATAAAAAGGAATAGACATCACTTAAATAGGTACAACTCATAGTTAAAAAGGAGAACCACAAACATAAAAAGGATAACTTCACACTTTAAAAGCTACAAGTCACAATTAAAAGGGAACAACTTTACACTTAAGAATAAACTGTTGTCTTACAAAAGTGTACAAAATTCAAAGACCAAGCCTTGGTACATAATTAAGGAGCAAGTTGGTCGTAATACAACTTCATGTCCCAATCGTCAAAATCTGGATCCCGTGGTCTAGGTGCGACCTGATGCATAGGTGATTTGCCCTTCCTTTGATACTTGCTCTTTTCTGCTGTGAGGCCCTTTTTTTGGCTTCTTTGAAGAATTTTCTCGGCTAAGGAAACCCGACGTCTAGTAGGCGGTCTTCCTGGACGGGTTACTTTGTCTGGATTGCGCAAAGAGGTACCGCCGGGAACAACTTCATCAACTATGGGAGAGGGGTGGGGAATGTTAATACGAGACCTGAGCCACTCCATACACTTCACAGCCTTAAGATACCTTTCATGAGAAATGAATGCTTCCTGTGCAATCCAAAGAGCGCGACCCATTATGTCGGTGTGACGACTCAGCGCATCCTTCTCCAATACGCCATCGTCTTGGTACATCTTGTCTCCATAGCTCTGACGAATATCCTTCTGCCATCGATCTGTGATGTAAGACGGCGGGAGTAATGCATTAGGATCTAGCCGTGCAAATACGACCAGGAGGTGACAGCAAAGAATACCAACACGCTTAAACAGTTTACAATCGCATGTCAAGTTCAGACCTGTCCTCTGTACAATGAAACGTTTCGATAATAGTTGCTCACCGACCCGTACACGTTCAGTCACCTTGTAATGAAATGCGTCGGCTGATTGTAACTCCTCGGTTAGGTCGCAGTTCATCATCTTACCAATTTGTAACTGTACTTTCTTGAAAACCCCTACGGTATACAACTCGCTCATTTGACTCTCGAAGGGATATATTGAAACCTTTGCACGACTTCCCACGGATGTTGTCACTTGATGTGATCCATCCCTCCATTTGTTTGTACATATCAGTGTTTTGTTGAAAAGAAAAAAAAAACAGAAAAAAAGAGCGAGTAATAAACGACTCCATGAGCGAGCATTGATTGTTGTAGGCCCCAACCCTTGTGTACTTGGGCCCCATTTCTTCACGTATTTGTCTCCCTTCTTCAATATCTCACAGGTTTTGAGGGAATTCGGGTTTGTATCCATCAACATGACCATGAACTTCCCTTTGTACTTCACGTTGGTGAGATCTATTCTTTTTCATGTATAAATCCATGTAGTATCTTGTTCACATTCATTGAGGACAATGCATGAAGTGGGTGTGTGTGTGGGGGGGTGCTTTACGTGTGTACATAGTCGAGTCTTTTCTTTTGATTTTTGTTTTCTTTTGTGTGCATTGTTAGGGTCATGTTAGTGTGCCGCATTTAACATTGATATACCTGCTTGCCATGATCCTTGGGTGACTTGTCTTCTTTTGCTTGCCTAGTGCTTTAAAATTTTCACATTTCTTTCAAAATCTTCATGTGTTTGCGAAAGAAAATGTTTTTGTGGGTTTTGCGTGTGTTTAGCATGTGAAAAACCGTTGAGAGGCAAAGTAAAAAGAAAGCTCCCAAAATTGTCTTGAACTTGATGCATTATGATATCTAGTTTACTGGCTTTAGGTCTTATAGAGTCGTTAAGATGCACCCCGGTTTTCCCTCGGGGGACGTGTAATCATATGGTTTCAACACTCAAACATTTAAAGAAGTCCACCCTGAACCTAGTGAGTCAAATAATTCGTGTCTTTTAGTATAAGGAAGTTTGTCGTAGTCAAGGGCCCTTACTATCTTTTTGTGAAACTTAAGTGTAGGGGTTTTGGTTCCCATGTAGATAAATAAATAAGTGGTGTTCTCTCTTCTCGCACGGCTCCTATCACTCGGGAAAGTAGGGCTGAGGGGACTTTGTGCCTGGTGCTTTCGAGTCATCTGACTTGGGATGCATCGACCGAACTCCCGTTACACGGGTGGTAGGGATAGCCCTATGTGGAGATTTGGGGAAAGGTGTGCGTGATAGTGTAAGTCCTCATAGGCAATGATGCACGAAACCTGACCCTGGGAGAATCAAACACAAACTAATAAAATGCTCCAAAGAAAAAGAAAAAAAAAGAAAAAAAGAAAAAAAAGAGTCAAATAAGAACCAAAGTGGACTTTACACATTGTATCATATTCAGAAGTTAAGGTTGCCCATGTCTTTCACATAAGTCCTTAACTAACTCTCACGAATAACTCATTAGGCTAGGTGTGTGGACCGATTACATATATAGAGTCGATCCGTAGTATTACCGCGTCCCATGATCGACAATATGAGTCCAACGAGTCGTGTAGCTAGATTGATTAATGCATCTTGTTCGGATTTTGTGGGTATATCCGCTGAAAACCCTCAAGAGACAACACTCCTCCTCCTTCGCGACAAGGAGGTTTAACGGCTTATTGCACGTGCTAAGTACAATCGTAATTCCTACGAAAGTGAGTTAGGATTTCTTATTTTTCTTTTGCTTTTTCCTTTCTTTGTTTTGCTCGGGACTAGCAAAAGTTAGGTGTGGGGGTATTTGATTGACATCATTTCATGCTTATATTTGTATCTTATATCCATTATCTTTCACCTAAACAATGCTATGTAACGAGTTTTATGTTTTGTTTTCAGGAATAAATATGTTTGAAGAGTGAAGCATAAAAGGACCTAAAAGCTGGGAAAAAGGATTGAATTGTGAGATCTGGGGACTGAGATGCAAGGGAGAAGGACCTGAATGTAAGACCAAAGGACCAAAGTGCAAAACAGAGAACTCCACACCATCATGGGGAGTATTTTGGCAATTCTATTCGGGTCGGTGCTCCAACAAGTCAAGTAGATGCATCAAAGACAACCAATACCATCCAGAAAAGCCTCCAAGAAAGCCCAGACCGATCCGGATCTTGTAGACCGCTAATTGGCGGTCCAGGTGGCTCCAAATCCGCTTAGCTTTTTGTGGCTTGTGTATTAGAGCGTGTTTATGCTATTTATGGTATTTGTTTAGTCCCACATCGGGGGATTGTCCCGGATTACCTTTTTCTATGGCTATAAATAGAACTCTTCACCTTCTATTGTAATCACTCCATGCTTGTGGCCATTCTCCCTAATTGAAGTGAAAGCCTTGAAGCAAGAAACTCAATGGGGGAGATGCTACTGGTATTGTGAGTCTTCAATCAATAAAATTTCCTTTGTTTTGTGCTTCTTTTATTGTTGGTGCATGTTTTAGTTTAATTGTCTGTTATTAAATCTAGCTTAGTTAATATGTCTTCTTATCTTAGTGTAATAGTTAGTGTAATGTGTAGTGAGTAAAACCACTCCCCTTTTGGGGGGTGGAGATGATAATCATATATGCAATTAAGGAATGAGGGATGTTTATTTTGAAATGTGTTGATTAATATGAATGCATGCTTGCTTGTTAGAATAGAACACTTCACTAGATGGGTTTTGCCACAAGTTTTAAGACACCTCCCATGCATGTTTAGTTTCTTAAATAACCAGCTTGTGTTTATGAATGTTAATCAAAATTGGTTAGTGATTTAATTGATGGGTTTTGCCATGATAAGTAGACACCTCCCATACATGCAAACACTACCTCCACGTGTGCCTATAGGAAGACATTCTTGACTCCTTATTGTGTATGTGTAGTCACTCCACCCCCTAAGGGGTCTCTCTCTTACTGATTCATGCATAGTATCAAGTTTCTCTAGCTTAGTTGAAGTATTCGTTAATCTCTTTCCTTCGCATTTGCTTCTTCGTAGTTAGCGTAGTTTAGATTAGCATAAACAACTTTCTTCCATCCTTTTGTGCCACTTGATTTCTGATAAACAAGAGGCTGCTCACCTCCCTGAGGACGACACGTATTTGCCATGTCTTCACCGACGCCGTGCACATGCGGTTTAAATAAAACGTTCAACACCAACTATGTCTCCACATGAAGTAAGATTGATCACAATCATTAAAACATACATGACATTAATTAGGATAAAGCCAACATGAGCACATGTATGCACATGTCTTGTTTCCTTCTTCCACTCCATCATTATGCTAACCTCATCATTCCCCATAAAATAGGCTCACTAATCTAAGCATGTGCTAAGCATCACTCAAGAGCATTAGCACATCAAAAATACGAGTGAAATCCCATTAGATAGTTGTGAAAATCATGTAAGGCTCAAATGATAGAATTAACACACACTAATACATCACATAATCACAACACTTTCTTCTCCACCCCCCAATGGGGATGGATTACTCTCTACTCATCTGTACACTAAAGAAAGCACAAAAATAACATGAACCCATAAGGGAAAAGGAAGAAGACTAGATTAAACAAACATCAAACACAAAGGAAATTGCATAAAATGGAAAACATCAACATAAAGAACAAGAACTAAAGTAGATTAATAAATAAAAATACAAGGTTTGCTCCTCTCCAATCCCTTTATTACACTACTAAAACAGGAAACTAAAACCTACTCTAATGAGGGAGGAGGAAGAAAAGGTGGAGTGGACGGTTTACAATGGTATTTATAGAAGAAATAAGGGTTTGGATGGATCTGGGAGCAATCCTACGGTTGTAATAACTTTTTCTATACTTTGGTGCACCCAATTAATCAAGTCCGGGCCACGGGAGAAATTATGGATCAATTGGAGCGAAATGATACGCCACCGGCAGATCTTTTGCACCAAATCGATCACGATTTCTTCCAAGAGGGTCAATGTTGTATTTTGCACGTTGTGTCAAGCCCTGGTCAGCTTTCTTGAACCGATTTGACTTTAATTGGTAAAATATTGGTTTGGTTCAAGTCATGTGCCACAATACTTTGCATTTCCCAATCAAGTCCCTCCGGGTCTTCACTTGGGTCCTTCCTGATTTGCGATATAGTCCTAGAGCGTTACAAATGGGTCCAGAAGTCTTCAATTCAGTCCATTCTTGTTGCATTCAGGTCCTTTTTGTTCCATTTTCTCTTCTTTATTACCTAACACCTGAAACACTACAACAACAACTCGAGTAGCACAATATTGGGGCAAAATAAAGGATATATATCATGAATATGATGCATGATATGCTACTAATCAAATACCCCCAGACTTAGCTTTTGCTAGTCCCGAAATAAACAAAGAAGGAGAAAAATGAAGGAAAGGAAAACATACAAAAAACGGGAAATCATAACTCACTTTCGTAGGAATCACGGTTTCACTTATCACGTGCAACAAGCCGTTAAACTTCCTTGTCGCCAAGGAGGAGGAGTGGTGTCTCCTGAGGGTTTTCAGCGGATGTACCCACAAAATCCGAACATTGATGCATTAATCAACTAGAAACTTGACTCCATGGACTCATTTTTGTCGATCATTGGACACGGTAATACTATGGGTCGACTCTCTATATGTATTCAGTCCACACACCTAGTCTAATGAGTCATTCGTGCAAGTTAATTAAGTACTTAAGTGAAAGACATGGACAACCTTATCATCCTCAAGTGATACAAAGTGTAAAGTCCATTAAGGTTCTTATTTGCATTACCATTTTTATTTTATTTTTTCTTCTTTTTCTTTCTTTTTGGTCTCTTTTGTTGGCTTTTTGGCCTTAATCTATGTTTTGATGATTTAATCAATCTAATCTTAATTATGATCATGTAGAGTAGCACACATGTTGCATTGCATATATATTGCTTTGTGCTAACGTCTACAGGTGATCAAAACTCAAGGAAGAAAGGAAATCAAGTCAAGACATGTAATCAAGCTCTTTTGAAGACATGTATTTTGCATTTTCTTTGAGTCTTAGGAACTTGTGTAAATTGAGCATACTTGAGCTAAAATCAACTCAAACACACACTAGGTTCCTTATAGAAGTCACACACAAAATTTCACATAATTTGGAGTTCAATAGATCACCCAAACTTAGACCGGAAAACACCAAACCCGAACCCTAACAGTCTGTCCACATTCGGTCTACCGTAACAGGCCGTTCGGTCGACCGAGTGATCATTCATCCTGCTAACCCGGTTTCGGTCGACCGTGTGAACTTATTTTTCCGACCGTTTGTTTTGTCGTATATACCCAACCGTCGTATTCGTATTAAACCAATAATACCCCAAATACACTTCAAGTATCGGTCGACCGAGAACCTTGATCGGTCAACCGCATATCCGTCTCTTGACAAACCCAAACCTCCTGGTGGAAATCGGCCGCAATACCTTGTTTCGGTTGACCGAATAGATCATTGTTTGTCAACCCCATAGTGCCTGGTGCAAATCGGTCGATCGAACCCTATTGGGTGTTCGACCGATCACTTAAGTGTACCTTAGTCTTGGCGTTGGGCGGTCGACCGTTACCTAACTGGTCGACCGAACTGAGTTCAAAACTGCCAAACGGTCGATCGTTCATCCCGATCCGGTCGACCGAATTAACTCAAAATTGGCTCCTGCGAGTTTCTGTTTTGTGTATCCTACACCAACACTCACCCAATCAACCCCAACGGATCTATTCTCTCTAATGCATATATAAAGAGTTGTAAAACACATTTTAACACAACTCTCCCACTACTACTTGTCCTATACATTAGTGAGAAACTCCCAAGCTCATTTTTCCCCAATCCAGCACTCCAAGCTTACATTTCCACACCTTAGCATCAATTCCACATCATAAGCTAAGTGTGCTCAAGTTAGAGAGTGTGTTCCACTCAAGTTTTCGTTTGTGAAGAAGCAAGGACTTCGGTCAAAGCCCGAAGTGTTCCTCTCGGATTGTGAGAGAAGAAAGTCAAGCAAGCGAGGGTGTTCGTGGTGCTTGTTTTGTAAAAGGCGTTCTCTCCCGGCCCGGAACGGGGAGTGGATAGTGAAGTCGTGAGCGGAGCTCGACGTGTCGAGCGGAGCTTGCAAGAGAGGACGTAGGCGGTGGCCGAACCTCTGTAAAACCCCCGTGTCCACCGTGGTTTGCATTTCTAGTCTTTACTTGCTTGTTTGTTAGTTTAATTCCGCTGCATATCTTTGATAGATCAAACAAGTAGGTAATTAGGATTAATTGTGATTAGTATTGTAGACCCTCACGATCCTACATCTTTTTTCATTTTATTTTTGTCTAGTTGGTGTTTGATTCTCACAGGGTCAGGTTTTGTGAATCATTGCCTATGAGGACTTACACTATCACGTACACCTTTCCCCAAATCTCCACATAAGGCGATCCCTACCACCCGTGTAACGGGAGTTCGGTCGGTGCATCCCAAGTCAGATGACACGATAGCACCAGGCACTAAGTCCCCTCGGACCTAATTTCCTAAGTGATAGGAGACGTGTGAGAAGAGAGAACACGTACTCACTTATTTCTTATCTACACATAAACCAAAACCCCTACACTTAAGGTTTCACAACAAGAGTTTTTGGGTCTCTGACTACGACAAACTTCCTTATACTAATAGACTCGAATTATTTGACTCACTAGGTTAAGGGTGGACTTCTTTATTGATTTAAGTACTGAAACCCTATGATTACTCTCCCCCGAGGGAAAATCGGGGTGCATACTTACAACTCGATAAGACATAAAGCCAGTGTACTAGATATCTTAATGCATCAAGTTCACGTCAATTTTGGGAGATTCCTTTTTACTTTGCCTCTCAACGGTTTTGCACATGATAAACACACGCAAAATCCATAAAACATTTTCTTTCGTAAACACATGAAGATTTTGAAAGAAATGGAAAATTTAAAGCATTAGGCAAGCAAAAGAAGGCAAGTCACCCAACGATCATGGCAAGCAGATATATCGATATTAAATGTAACACACTAACATGAACATATCAATACAAACAAAAGAAAACAAAACAAAAGGAGAAACACTCGACTATGTACACACGTAAACCCCCCCCCCCCAATTACTTCATGCATTGACCTCAAAGAATGTGAGCATGATTCTACATGGATATATGCATGAAAAAGACAAGATTTCAACAACATGAAACACAAGGAATTTTTCATGGTCATGTTGATGGACACAAACCCAAATTTCCCTCAAAACTTGTGAGATGCTAAATAAGGGAGACAAATAAGTGAAAGAAATGGGGTCCAAATACACAGGGGTTGGAGCCCACAACAAGCTGTGCTCACTCATGGAGTCTTCTTCTCTTTTTTTCTTTTTTTGTTTGAGATATAACTATGTACAAAAATAAGTTCTCATCTTCATTTGTCAAAGGACATCAAATGGGAACCTCAAAAGTGGGTCAATGCACTTGGAATGGGAACGTGATACCATGTAGGGCCAGAATACTCATGTGTGGGCCCCCCCTCAAAAAGAGCACAAGATGTTATGAGAGGTTCATGAATTATATGCAAAGGTGTCTTATTCAAAGGATCAAACTAAAAGGGCTCGAACTACTCAAGAGTTTGGTCGCAATTGAGCAACGAAAAAAAAGTTTCTCCCATTGTGGTATTGAAGTTATGATCATCAATCCAAACTCTCCAACCAACAGGCTGGTGGATCGGAACGAGGTCAAGAACCTTGTTATGCATGTTCGACTCACCAGGCAAACAGAAAGTGGGTCTCTTACCCAAGGTATCCTCCAAGGAACTCCCAATACACTCATTGGCAATGTAGTTGTTTGATGTCCCATCATCTTCAAGTTGTTCAGGAACAATAGTGAGAGGCAAACTCTCATCAGGTCGTATGAGATTAAGGGTACTAGGGAGCTTTTTCTCCACCACATGTGAGTCCTTAAGAAGCACAACAATAAGATCATGTGGCTCAAGGGCCACGGGACAAAAAAGGCACAATCCTGTGCCGACTCATAATAGATTTTGTCCATGCTATTCTCAATGGGAATCGAATCCTCCACCAAGTGATTGTGAATTGAAACCCCAAATCCCTCAAACTAACTAGGAGTTTGACTCTAAAAGATTGTGCTTTGAATTTGTTGATGTGGTGGTGGTTCGATATCAAAAGATGAATCCTCATGTTGACAAGAAAGGCCACCCACCTCACGTTCACTTATTTATTGTGTCATCCGACTCACTTGCATTTCCATAGTTTCAAGGAATTTTGAGTGGACTTAAACATATTTTGAGTGGTTTCCATGAACATTTGGAGGGTTTATTCTAAGGAATCAAGTTTGGGGTTAACTGTGAGGCTCAAGTCAAAATTTGTGAAATTGTTGGGTTGGATGTTGATGGGTTGAGAATGAATCCAATGATTGGTCATGGGTGGATGCTGGTAGGGATATGGGTATTTGGGAGGAGAATAATGGTGTGGGTATGATGTATAAAAATTCGAATCAATACTGTCTCCACATGAATCCATCCCTAATGGGTTGAACGCAGATGCGTAAAGGTCACCTTGAGCATTTGGGGAAAAGGTTTTCTCATACTCAGGATCTGGGGAACATAAGGACATTCTCCGATAACGTGACCACTCAACCCGCAACAATCACATGGTTCGGCTACTGGAGCCACCGGTGCACTCATATCATCTACCGCACGCATGAAAGAGGTCAAAGTTTCTTGTAATGTCTCAGATCATCTAGTTATGATCTGACATAACTAGATAGTGGTCTAGCAGTTGGTGCCTCTCTCATATTAAGTACTCCAATTTGAAGATTGCTCAGCCACACAACTAAGATTGTCCCAACCATAAGGGGTGTTTCTCTGAGGTACCCCAGGCTACATGGGACCGGAACACCAGGGAGAATAGTCCTGGTCCAAACAATGAAATGGACGGTTGCCCGTGTAACCACTCATCTCGACACAGAACTCTCAAGTCGACCACTCTTACCACCACGATGCCAAGCTCGCAAAAAGTGCTTGACTTGACCCTAAAACGCTAACAGAGAGTGTAAAAGGGGAGGAGACTCAAATGTAGAGGTAGAGGAGAAGAAGATGACTCAGAAGAGAAGGGAAGAATCCCTAAAACTAGCGTGGGTAGAGGGTGAGGGTAGAAGTCTAGTCTAGCAAACACGGCTCAAACAAGCTTAGGTTGGTTATGGGTCCTTAAGCTGGACGATGCCTAACTTCGAGCTCACGCGGCCTCAACACGCCTCACCTCCCTACGACGAAGACCACACAACCCAGCAAATGAGTCAAGATCCGGAGATCTCGTCTCTCCTGCTACCGACAAAGTGGGCGATGCCGATCAGGCTATGACGGTTGTGTCTGGATCACTCTCCTAATGCATCCAAGCCCTATTGGCCAATGTCTACTTGATTTTAGATTTAGACTTCACTTGAGTGTGATTTGTGGGGATAAGGGAGGGGTGATGAAACCCCCCACCTTATCTTTAAGACTATAGGTGGTTCCCCTTAAATATGTTTTGAAATGGCTAGCAAGCATTTCACCAAACAAACACTCACCTCACTCTTGTTACAATGCACCTTGCTAACTAATGCATGATCTAAACATGCGTGAATTGAGAGATCGAGTGCACATACCTCACGCCAGCAATCGACAAAAAGAATGTAAAGAAAAGAAAAGACGAATGCGTGCAAGGTCTACAAATGATTCATGACCTAGATGGCAACAAGTTTAATCTTTTACTTTGAGTTTTATGGTCCAAGTTGTCTTAAGAAAGGGTCATGCAAGCCAAATTAATTTATGACACTAAAACAGAGCATGCATTGCATCAACAGTGAAAGGAACCAACTAGAAATAGGCAAAGGAAGCTACAGTTCAAACATAAATTACAAATACCGCACCAAATTCGCCACTGGCGAATCTTCTTCGGCTTCCGGTCCCCAGAATTCACCAGTGTGCTTCGAAGCCCCAATAGGTCCTCCTGTCCACTTGTGACCCCATTCTAGTAACCAAAACAAAAAGGGAGACGTAAAAACAAAGAAAAAGCCCACCGAAATTGCGAACTCGACTACAGAAACGACGCTCCCTGGCAACGGCGCCAAAAACATGATTGAATTAGTTAAAAATACCACAAGTGCACGACCGCATTGAAGCAGTGACAAGTACAGGTCGATCCACAGGGAGCGTGTCTGAGTCGGATTCACGATACTCGAGAGGGGGAGAGATGTGATCGAAATTAAACTACGACGCATAGGAAATCGAAAAACAACACAATAAAAAGTAAAACCCCTTACTGGGTAGAGAGAGAAAGTGAATATGAAAATATGTGTATGTGTGTGTTCAAATGTGCTCATCAAAATATGTCATACATGAAATCCATAAAACTCAATACCAACTTTGCCCCACATGAAATAAGATAAAATCATATCATTAAAACATACAAGACAATAATTGAGTTTATAAACTTATTAAAGATGTATTTGGTTGTATAAATCTCCAACCGGGGAAGATATTATCGTCTATGTATTGATTTATTGCTATGGTAATGCACGTGTATACAACTACTTGAGTTTTATTTTCATGGTTTAGAGTGGTAAAGTTGCTCTGGAGATGAAATATAGTATACCTATAAATTTACGAAGAAAAAAAAAACAGGTTTTATATACCAGATCTGGTTCCACCGGATCTGGTTTCGGGTACCCGTGAACCAAACAGATTTGATTCTGGGTAACCAAGTTGGAAACCGACCCGGATTAGATTCAGTTCTGGGTCCCAATTTATAATATGGATTTTGTTCCAATTCTTCTAGTATCCGAACTGGAACCGAACCATTGTCAGCCTCTAGTTGCATCACAACATTCATGTAGATGGTATCTTTGCCCTCTGTATGGTGTGAGAGATCCCTCGTAATTACTGTATCTAACATCCGCACGTAGTAACATCGTGTGCCGTGTGGAGTGTAGAAATTATCATCGTTAGATTATATCTTAGCAACAGGGATTTTGAAACCATTTTCTCTTGATAAAGCATCTTGAAGCATTCTTGAGTCGCACATATATGACCTGCATATTTGGAGAACACACCCCTAATACATTTGTCGCCATCTCATTTTTTCTAGTCCGGTAACATGGATTGTCAACTTCAGGAATGTGTAATTTAATATACGTTCCATCAAGCGTCCTAAGCAGTTCTATAAGATATATATGGTATCAAAAATTATATATTCTCGCTAAAATAGCAAACATAGTGAAAAACTAATTTCTAAAACCATGTTCCATTGTTAGAGTTGTAGGGATAAATTCCAAAGGTTTTAGTAAGACATCAAAACGAATAATAGCAGGCAATACTATCTTGATATGTCTACTCATAGTCTCAGTAGATCAAACAAATCGAAATTTGAAACTCGATGCTTGACATGCATAATGCGCAAGAGTGTACAATAACAATGCAGCTTGTTCTTCAACTCTCATATTGCATGTTTGTTTTATTCCTGTGATTCCAACATTGAGCACAAGTTGAAAAAAAGAATGCCTATCGATTCTAAGTTGCTCCACACAAGTCACGTCAATCTCAAAAGCAAACCTATTTAGGTTTGGGGTTTTTGCTTGGGTACACTTGAAAAAGATCTTTATTGGACCTTTGCTATCATGTAGTTTTATATTGTTCTCAAACACTTGTATACAAAGTTATTTGCTCTTATGCACTTCCCTTTAACAGACCTTAACAGTCGTTAATTGCCATTTGGTGCAGTTTGGTTAACTTCAACGGAATGAGATTATCCATTCACCCAAATCCCCCCCTTCTCAGACACCTCTTCTCGTCGTGCTCGACGCCCTCACATCCTCTCATCGACGTCCTCCAGAAATTAGGTGCACTCTGTAGTTGGTGTCGAAGTCTCCTCAAGGATCTCGCCGACGACCACCTTCCCACCGTCGAACTGTACCAACCACTCGACTCCTCCCATCTCAGCATTCTGTTCGATGAAAAATACAATGAATTTTTGTTTTAAAAGAGGTGATCTTGTTGTTCCAACTGATAGAGCTCTTTGCAAACTTCAAATTTCTTTTCTTTATTTGGTTTTTTAGTGTTGTATGTTAGGTGTTTGGCGAAATGTTTGTTTGATTTTCTTAAGAGTCCAGAGCACGTTAATGTTGGATGTAGGTGCTTGACGATGCATGAACCTGAGGGAGATGTGATACCTCCATGAAACTCATTACATGCTGCTGGAGATATTTGCTACATCAATTTTGCTTTTTCTTGGGTTTTTAAGTGTTGCATAATAGGTGTTTGACAAAATGGTTGTTTGGTTTGTCGATGAACTTTTGAAGCTAGCATTCTTTCTTAGTAATCATCAACTTGTGGTAACAGGACCAGCTGATACTAAGAGTATATCTTGATTTCCTTTAGTTTGTTGTTTTTCTTATTTAACGCAAACATGTTTTAATCTCATGTAGATATTCACAAGCTCGATGTATGAATACCTTGATACAAGATATGGAAGAGGCAAAGGGGGATACTTAGTTTTATCCCCTCTCCAATCTCACATTTCGAGTTTCAGTTCAAGGAGGATACTTAATTGACAACAACCACACTAGTAGCTGCTCTACTTCCATTCACGGGGGACTTCACGAGCCTAACCAGGGTGCTGAGCACATTTCCCCTCACGTTTGTTCTCGCCAACCACATTTGAACCATGCTTGTATCCAGATTTGTCTGAAGTTGCATATTTCCAACTTGTTGCATCATTTCTGCTTAGTTCTTGTTAGTTGTCGCTAGTGGTTTATATGTATGGATGTGGTCGTGATAATCTCCCATTTGTTTGTATGTATGGATCAAGGGTCATGGTAACCATTTCTTCCCAATTCATCACTGTCATTATATTGTCAAGTGGTGTAATATAAGAAAATTCTATGGTACTAGGTGAACATCTTAAATCTTGGATTGGTGGTCGACATTTAGTACATATATAGAATTAAATACATATTCAGTCACTGCAGTTAGGGGTCCTGGACCGAAGCTCACCCCTAACTGCAGACCTAGCTGCAGTGACTGAATTAAATAAATTAGTACATATATAGAGTAGTTTTAACTGCTAAACAAGTCAAACTCAACTGCAAACATACTTAGGAAAATAAATGTACTGCAAATAGAGTCATACATAGAGTCGTGCATAAAATAAACCAATAACAAAAAAGTTTGGACAACTCCATATTCGGATTGGTGTGTTTTAGGGCTGCCTCTACATCGACACCTGAATGAATAGTTCGGTACTCTTTTATCTTTGGATGATGAAGCAGGTAATCAATTCTCAATGCTTGGTTCAAACCAGCTTCGACAACCTTCTCAGTCCAATGTGCAGATTTAGTTGAATATTCATGATCCGAACATTCCTAGTCAAATAAAAACAATTGTTATCCAAACATTGAAAGATAACATTCGCAAACGTTGACACATGAATTTTCTACATTACATTACATCACATCCGCTTAAACATGATAATATGTAGTTGTAGTCTCTGTGTTTTGTCAAACACCTATTATGCAACACTTAAAAACCTAAGAAAAAGCAAAATTGAAGTAGCAAATATCTCCAGCAGCATGTAATGAGATTCATAGAGGTATCACATCTCCCTCAACTTCATGCATCGTCAAACACCTACATCCAACACTAACGTGCTCTGGACTCTTAAGAAAACCAAACAAACATTTCGTCAAACACCTAACATGCAACACTAAAAAATCAAAAAAAGAAAAGAAATTTGAAGTTGCAAATATCTCTAGCCGTTGCAACAACAAGATCACCTCTTTTAAAACAAAATTTCATTGCATTTTTCATCAAACAGAATGTTAAGATGGGAGTAGTCGAGTGGTTGGTACAGTCCGACAGTCGGAAGGTGGTCGTCGGCGAGATCCATGAGGAGACTTCGACATGAACTACAGAGTGCACCTAATTTCTGGAGGACATCGACGAGAGGATATGAGGGCGTCCAGCACGACGAGAAGAGGTGTCTGAGAAGGGGGGATTTGTGTGAATGGATAATCTCATTCCGTTAAAGTTAACCAAACTGCACCAAACGACAGTTAACGGCTGTTGAAGGGAAGTGCATAAGAGCAAATAACATTATATACAAGTGTTTGAGAACAATATAAAACTACATGATAGCAAAGGTCCAATAAAGATCTTTTGCAAGTGTACCCAAGCAAAAATCCCATTTAGGTTTTCAATTCCTAGAAAAATTCTACTATCGTATTGCCCTTTCAACCTATGTTTCCTATAGTATATATGTTTCAAGAACAACGTAAAGTAAGATATGTAAAAAATTGAAAACATTTATCATATCCAAATATCATTTTATCATGACAATCAATAGTAGACGTTAACTTCTACTTTGTGCTATATGTGTCATTTTTTAACCACTACAATAATAGAAGGAAAAAAAACCATAATGTTAAAAGCATATAAAATACGATCAATTTATAACTCTTAGTTGTTTCCAAAAACTACATAAACAATAAAAGAAACACGCAATAGAAAAACAACAAACATGTAAAAGAATCTCATCCAACGAAATTACAAGTAATGTAGTCAAATACTCAAAACACTCAACCAAACAAGATTGTTATAAGAAATTCTTAAGACTTTTTAGATCATAAAACACCCATCATTTTTTCCCATGTGATCATCAAAAGCACAAAACCCCTCAAATCTTTCTTCCAATTGCCAAGTTGAAATAGAACCCTAATCTATCATGGAACTTCAGACCTCAGAGATCATTGTGATCCAAATCCCAAATTTAACTAAAGAGAGAAATATGACTAACGAATATTACTTTTTATGGGGAAGCACTGGCGAGGATGTCGGCGAAGCTCTGGCAAGAACGGCGTTGGCGCTCTGGCGAAGGCGTGAAGGAGGAGGACGAGGGAGGGCGATCGAGATTGAGAGGCGAAGGGCGGTGCTCCAGCGAGAACAGTGGAGGAGGCGGACGAGGGAGGAAGATGGAGATTGTGAGGTGAAGGCAACGCTCCGGCGAGGTTAGTGAAGGAGGAGGAGGAGAGGAGATGGAGATTGGGAGAAGGGTGTGAGGGCAAAAAACCGGTTTCTCTCGTGAACCGGAGCGAACCGAAGAAAACCAAAAAAATCGATCAAACCGATCGGTTTTTTCGGTTTGGTCGAACCGAAAAAACCGGTTTTTTCAATTTAAACAAAATTTGGTTTTTATTGTTTTATTTTTTGTTCAATTTTGACCCAAATTCTAAGATTTTTACTTTTTACTACTCCTTCCCCAACCCCTCACCACACCTCCGCCCTCGCGGTCTCCACCGGTCCACCCCTCATCGCACCGCCACCGCTCGCGATCTCCACCAAGGCCGGCAGACCGACGGATCTCTAGGACAGTCTACCACCCCTACGGCTTTAGATGTTGAAGTAAATGTTTGTTCATTTGTTAGAAGAAAGACTAATATTACTTAGTTACATGTTTGTTCATTTTTTTACTGATTTTAATTAAGTTATTTTACAAATGGATAATTTTTGTTGAATTGTTCATAGTTTAGGTACTTGGTTATTACTTATTATGTTAAAAAATAATATGAAAAATCGGTTCAATCGGTCGGACCGTCGGTTGGACCGCCGCTACGAAGTCGGTTCGGTTCAACTCTCGGTTCACAAAATGCTGATGTCATGTTGACGTCATCATCGGTTGGACCAGGTTGAACCATCAGTTCGACCACTTTGAACCAAACCGAGATGTTTTCGGTTCGCTCTTCGGTTCGGTTTTTAAAACATTGGTGTAAATTACTTCACATTTTATTGGAAAAATTTTCAAAATAATTTTTAATTTTTTTTAACCAAATCAGACCTCAATTAAAAGTATTTTTCAAACTAGACTCGCTGCCACCACGTGGTGACACGTGGCAGTAGGTTTATTTTTTAGTGCATAGAGAACTCGGCATCACCAATGTCGAGTTCTCCTTGATTTTTTATTGCCCAACACTTGCCATATTCCACTCGACTTGATTGGGACCCGGGCTCGATGCGGGCTCGGGGAGTTACACAAGGACTTTAGGGATGTTATATCTTTGAATACACGCGTCCTACCAACAACTTAAAAGACGTTGTTCGCAACATTCGTTGGAGTAAATAGATTAGTTGGTTGACCAATTCTCTTTTTCCAATAACAATTTAGTGAAACCATACAATTACATTCATTGCATTTTCCATTTATTATGTCGTTAGATGTCCCCTTCAAATAATTATAATTGACTAGTCAGGGGCTAAACGATATGTAGAGCATGAGAGGTTTCCTAGAATGTTAGGCACCGTTTATGCATTTGGCAAAGGGCCCTTATACACGGCCGCGCGCGTCTGTGACGCGGCTTACGTGGCATCTAGTCAATGTCCAGTCAGCTGCCCAGTCAGTGATAAGTAAAGCGCGCATTTTTTCGAAAAATGGAAAAACACCTGTGGCTTTCGTGCGACGGTTCCCTCTCTGACGTTTCGATAAGACCGGGAAGGGGCATCAGACGCGCCTGTTCACATTCCGAGTTGCGAAAGAAAACCAAAAACGTTTTTAATCTTTCTCACATTCCCTTTCTCAACTTTCTCTGATTTTCCACTTCAAGTTGAAAACGATTCTCTAGTTCTTTTTCGTAACCCTAGATATCCGTCGACGACATGGATTCTCCACTTCAAGCTTCTCTTTCGGGGGTTGTGGTGCACCAGGTTTGTCGTTTTTACCGTAACATTGAATTGCGATACTATAAAAAGGAATGTTCTCATACGGTTTGTGTCTTCTCAGGCTTCTACGCATTACTTCCAGCCCTCCAAATGTTCGTGGACCCCAATAAAGAAGGTCTTTGGGAAGTTGAGGGACACAGAGAAAGATGCCTTCCAGGCGACCCCCTTCGGTCACTTCATCACCCTCTCCAACGTTCCAGTCGATAATGACATTATCGACTGGTTCGTGGAACACTATGACCCCGAGGAGGTGGGGTTGAGGATCGGCTCTGGGGTAGTACACTTCACCGCCGAAGACGTTGCCCTAATTTTGGGGCTCAGATTACATGGGAAGGCTGTCAGAATGCATCCGAAGGAAGTCGCAACCCGACAGGGGGAGATTCTGAACAATACCCAACTATCTGCCCATATGATGGCCACGAGATATTTGGTTGATGAGGAGGAGGAGTAAGTCCGGCTACTCATTTGTTACATCTTCAGCCATTTTTTGTTCTGCGATGGCACCCATCGAACCAAAATTTGGTTCCACGACCACTTGGCCGACTTGACTAGGCTACACAAGTACGCGTGGGCCGAGGCTGTTCACGAGGCACTTGTGACGGGCCTGGAGAAGGCACACTGGGATCTACGCGCTAGGAGATCTACCGGTTCTTCTATTTTAAGAAGGGGATACGTCGAGGGGTGTGTTGCTGTACTACAGGTAATGGTTCTTCCCTATTTAAGTTTTTGTTTTTCCTTTTTAAGTTATTCTTCTTCCTTTTTAAGTTATGTTTCTTCCTTTTTATGTTAATGTTGATCCTTTTTAAGTTTCATTTGTTCCTTTTTAAGTTAGAGTTATTCCTTTTTAAGTTTCGTTTGTTCCTTTTTATGTTATACTTGTTCCTTTTTAAGTTTCGTTTGTTCCCTTTTAAGTTGTTGTTTGTTCCTTTTTAAAGTTCGTTTGTTCCTTTTTATGTTATGTTTGTTCCTTTTTAAGTTTGGTTTGTTCCTTTTTATGTTGAAGTTGTTCTTTTTTATGTTCAAGTTGTTCCTTTTTATGTTAATGTTGTTCCTTTTTAAGTTTCGTTTGTTCTTTTTTATGTTAGAGTTATTTCTTTTTAAGTTTCGTTTGTTCCTTTTTATGTTATACTTGTTCCTTTTTAAGTTTCGTTTGTTCCCTTTTAAGTTGTTGTTTGTTCCTTTTTAAAGTTCGTTTGTTCCTTTTTATGTTATGTTTGTTCCTTTTTAAGTTTGGTTTGTTCCTTTTTATGTTGAAGTTGTTCTTTTTTATGTTCAAGTTGTTCCTTTTTATGTTAATGTTGTTCCTTTTTAAGTTTCGTTTGTTCCTTTTTAAGTTTGAGTTATTCCTTTTTATGCTTCCTTTGTTCTTTTTTATGTTATACTTGTTCCTTTTTAAGTTTCGTTTGTTTCCTTTTAAGTTGCTGTTTGTTCCTTTTTAAAGTTTGTTTGTTCCTTTTTATGTTATGATTGTTCCTTTTTAAAGTTCGTTTGTTCCTTTTTATGTTATGATTGAATTAATCGGTATCTCCTTCTTAGGTATGGTTGTGCGAGAAGTTCAACCTAGCAGAGCCTAAAATGGGAGGCCATCCTTGGTGGAATCGTTGGTCGAGCATGTTTGGAAAACGGCTCATCCTGAAGAAATGGGAGGAATGGGGAATCACCCTTTCAAAAATTTGTGAGGGCGACTTCAATCAGACTCAGCCGAAGACCCTGACGCAGAAAGAGATGGAAATCATTGGTCTGGCTGAAAAAACTCAGCCAACCCTACGAACCAATAGTGATTGCTAGTCAACAAACACCGAACCAAGGCTGCAATTGAGGGACTGCAGCATCCCTCGGGACCCACTACGGGAAGAATTGGAGTTTGCAATGTTGAAGACAAAATGGCTTCAAGCAGAAGTTGCCCTGAATGAGGCAAATGAAGAGGTTAAGAGGGTGAATGAGGAACTTAGGAAGTCCCAGGAGGAAAATGAGACCCTAAGGGAAGAGATTGTATCTCTTCGAGGATATCATATAGAAGGTGGACATGAAGGAGAGAGGATGAAAGGAGGGATGAAGAGTAGGAAAGAGAGGAGGAGCATAGGAGGGAAAGAGAGAATGAGATTGAGAGGGAAAAAGAAAGAGAAAAAGAAGAGAGCAAGAGAGAGGAGAGGGAAAGAGAAGAGAAGAGGATAGAGGAGGAAGAAGAGAAAGAAAGGGAGAGAGAAAGAGAAGAGGAGAGGAGAGAGGAGGAAAAGAGAGGGAGAGAGAACAGAAAAGACAAGAGGAGGAGAAAAGGAGAGAGGAGAGGGAAAGAGAAGAGAAGAGGAAAGAGGAGGAAAAACAGAGGGAGAGAGAACAGAAGAGAATAGAGGAGGAGAAAAGGAGAGAGGAGAGGGAAAGAGAAAAGAAGAGGAAAGAGGAGGAAAAAAATAGGGACAGAGAACAGAAGAGAAGAGAAGAGGAAAAGAGGAGGGAGGAAGAGGAAAGACAGAGGAAAGAAGACGAGAAGAGAGACAGGGAGACAAGAGAGAAGAGGAAGGCCAATGATAAAAGGAGGGAGGCCGAAGCTTTAAAGAAGAGGTTGAGGGAAGAGGTAGAAAGAAAGAGGGTAGAGGAGGAAAATGAGAAAGAGAAGGAGAGGGAGAAAGAAGAGAAACGAATAGAGGAGAGAAGAGAGGGGGATAAGCAGAAGGAGAAAAAGGAGGATGAGGGAAAGGAAAAACCCTTGAGGGCAGACTGGGGGGCCAAAGGATCACGCTCAACGCCCAAAAAACAAGAAGATGAGGTGAAAGAAAGGAAGAAAAAAGAAGAGGAGCGGAAAAGGGGAGAAAGAAGGCTCCAGAGGAGCATGAACAAAAAAAGAAAGCGGGATGGGAATGACGATTTCAAGTTGGCTCATCACGGGAGAGAGAGTAGGCCAGACGTTGACATCGATGCATTGGCCACGTTGAGCCCCGATGAGCTGAACATTGTACTGAAGGTGACCGCACCTACACATAACCAAATGGAGGTGATCTGGAGAGGTGATTCCTGTTTCTTCACACGTTCTGACCTCAAGGAGATAATGACGAAAGGGAAAGGTGAACCCAACGGAAACGAAAAACCCCAAGACACTTCACTCCAACAGAGGTGAAATGGCCATTACTTTATTGAGGGACTCCTGCTGCTGTGTCGAATTGAAGTAGTGGTTTGTAAATTAACAAATACATTTTATCTTTGTAATTAATACTTTTCCATACTACAAAGAAATCGATCCAACATTTAAGGTAGAACTTCACACTTAAAACGGTACTGACATCACTTAAAAAGAAAAGTCGCTATAAAGGAACATACATCACTTAAAAAGGAACAGACACCACTTAAAAAGGAAAAGGCTGCACTTAAAAAGGAACAACTCACACTTAAAAACGAACAGACATCACTTAAAAAGGAACAGACATCACTTAAAAAGGGACATACCACAATAAAAAGGAACAGACTGCACTTAAAAAGGAACAACTCACACTTAAAAAGGACAGACTTCACTTATAAAGGGACAGACATCACTTAAAAAGGGACAGACCACACTAAAAAGGAACAGACTGTACTTAAATATGAACAACTCACACTTAAAAAGGAACATACCACACTAAAAAGGAACAGACAACACTTAAAAAGGGACAGACCACACTAAAAAGGAACAGACTTCACTTAGAAAGGAACAGACAACACTTAAAAAGGAACAGACCACACTAAAAAGGAACAGACTTCACTTAAAAAGAAACATACATCACTTAAAAAGGGACAGACAACACTTAAAAAGGAACAGACGACACTAAAAAAGGAACATACCTCAGTTAAGAAGGAACAGACATAACTTAAAAAGGAACAACTCACACTTAAAAATGAACAGACATCACTTAAAAAGGAAGAGACAACACCAAAAAAGGAACAGACTTCACTTATGATGGAACAGAGTTGGGAAAAAGGAACAGACTGCACTTAAAAAGGAACCAACTGCACTTAAAAAGGAGAACCACTAACTTAAAAATGAACAAAAAAACATAAGAAAGGAAAACTCCACACTTAAAAAGGAACAAACTACAATTAAAAAGGTACAACTCACAGTTAAAAAGGAGAACCGATCACTTGTACAAACAATTCATAAAAAGGAACAAACATCACTTAAAAAGGTACAACTCAGAGTTAAAAAGGAGATCCGCTCACTTAAAAAGGTACAAAGAATTCATAAAAAGGAACATACATCACTTAAAAAGGTACAACTCAGAGTTAAAAAGGAGAACCGCAATCATAAAAAGGATAACTTCACACTTTAAAAGCTACAAGTCACAATTAAAAGGGAACAACTTAACATTTAAGAATAAACTGTTGTCTTACAAAAGTGTACAAAATTCAAAGACCAAGCCTTGGTACATAATTAAGGAGCAAGTTGGTCGTAATACAACTTCATGTCTCAATCATCAAAATCTGGATCCCCTGGTCTAGGTGTGACTTGATGCATAGGTGATTTGCCCTTCCTTCGATACTTGCTCTTTTCTGCTGTGAGGCCCTTTTTTTGGCTTCTTTGAAGAATTTTCTCGGATAAGGAAACCCGACGTCTAGTAGGCGGTCTTCCTGGATGGGTTACTTTGTCTGGATTGTGCATAGACGTACCGTCGGGCACAACTTCATCAACTATGGGAGAGGGGTGGGGAATGTTAATACGAGACCTGAGCCACTCCATACACTTCACGGCCTTAAGATACCTTTCATGAGAAATGAATGCTTCCTGTGCAATCCAAATAGCGCGACCCATTATGTCGGTGTGACGACTCAGCGCATCCTTCTCCAATACGCCATCGTCTTGGTACATCTTGTCTCCATAGCTCCGACGAATATCCTTCCACCATCGATCAGTGATGTAAAACGGCAGGAGTAATGCATTAGGATCTAGCCGTGCAAATACGACCAGGAGGTGACAGCAAAGAATACCAACACGCTTAAACAGTTTACAATCGCATGTCAAGTTTAGACCTGTCCTTTGTACAATGAAACACTTCGATAATAG
Organism: Triglochin maritima; assembly: GCA_963682175.1. Lineage (NCBI taxonomy): Eukaryota > Viridiplantae > Streptophyta > Magnoliopsida > Alismatales > Juncaginaceae > Triglochin > Triglochin maritima. Next base: position 21,626,461 of record OY821779.1, read on the forward strand.
TTGCTCACCGACCCGTACACGTTCAGTCACCTTGTAATGAAACGCGTCGGCTGATTGCAACTCCTCGGTTAGGTTGCAGTTCATCATCTTACCAATTTGTAACTGTACTTTCTTGAAAACCCCTACGGTATACAACTCGCTCATTTGACTCTCAAATGGATATATTGAAACCTTTGCACGACTTCCCACGGATGTGGTCACTTGATGTGATCCATCCCTCCATTTGTTTGTACATATCAGTGTTTTGTTGAAAAGAAAAAAAAACAGAAAAAGAGCGAGTAATAAACGACTGCATGAGCGAGCATTGATTGTTGTGGGCCCCAACCCTTGGGTACTTGGGCCCCATTTCTTCACGTATTTGTCTCCCTTCTTCAGTATCTCACAGGTTTTGAGGGAATTCGGCTTTGTATCCATCAACATGACCATGAACTTCCCTTTGTACTTCACGTTGGTGAGATCTATTCTTTTTCATGCATAAATCCATGTAGTATCTTGTTCACATTCATTGAGGACAATGCATGAAGTGGGTGTGTGTGTGGGGGGGGGGTGCTTTACGTGTGTACATAGTCGAGTCTTTTCTTTTGATTTTTGTTTTCTTTTGTGTGCATTGTTAGGGTCATGTTAGTGTGCCGCATTTAACATTGATATACCTGCTTGCCATGATCCTTGGGTGACTTGTCTTCTTTTGCTTGCCTAATGCTGTAAAATTTTCACATTTCTTTCAAAATCTTCACGTGTTTGCGAAAAAAAATGTTTTTGTGGGTTTTACGTGTGTTTAGCATGTGAAAAACCGTTGAGAGGCAAAGTAAAAAGAAAGCTCCCAAAATTGTCTTGAACTTGATGCATTAGGATATCTAGTTTACTGACTTTAAGTCTTATAGAGTCGTTAGGATGCACCCCGGTTTTCCCTCGGGGGGCGTGTAATCATAGGGTTTCAGCACTCAAACATTTAAAGAAGTCCACCCTGAACTTAGTGAGTCAAATAATTCGTGTCTTTTAGTATAAGGAAGTTTGTCGTAGTCAAGGGCCCTTAATATCTTTTTGTGAAACTTAAGTGTAGGGGTTTTGGTTCCCATGTAGATAAATAAATAAGTGGTGTTCTGTCTTCTCGCACGGCTCCTATCACTCGGGAAAGTAGGTCTGAGGGGACTTTGTGCCTGGTGCTTTCGAGTCATCTGACTTGGGATGCACCGACCGAACTCCCATTACACGGGTGGTAGGGATCGCCCTATGTGGAGATATGGGGGAAGGTGTGCGTGATAGTGTAAGTCCTCATAGGCAATGATGCACGAAACCTGACCCTGGGAGAATCAAACACGAACCAATAAAATGCTCCAAAGAAAAAGAAAAAAAAAGAAAACAAAAAAAGAGTCAAATAAGAACCAAAATGGACTTTACACATTGTATCACATTCAGAAGTTAAGGTTGCCCATGTCTTTCACATTAGTCCTTAACTAACTCTCACTAATAACTCATTAGGCTAGGTGTGTGGACCGATTACATATATAGAGTCGATCCGTAGTATTACCGCGTTCCATGATCGACAATATGAGTCCAACGAGTCGTGTAGCTAGATTTATTAATGCATCTTGTTCGGATTTTGTGGGTATATCCGCTGAAAACCCTCAGGAGACAACACTCTTCCTCCTTGGCGACAAGGAGGTTTAACGGCTTGTTGCACGTGCTAAGTGCAATCGTGATTCCTACGAAAGTGAGTTAGGATTTCTTGTTTTTCGTTTGCTTTTTCCTTTCTTTGTTTTGCTCGGGACTAGCAAAAGTTAGGTGTGGGGGTATTTGATTAACATCATTTCATGCTTATATCTGTATCTTATATCCATTATCTTTCACCTAAACAATGCTATGTAACGAGTTTTATGTTTAGTTTTCAGGAATAAATATGTTTGAAGAGATGAAGCATAAAAGGACCCAAAAGCTGGGAAAAAGGACTAAATTTTGAGATCTGGGGACTGAGATGAAAGGGAGAAGGACCTGAATGTAAGACCAAAGGACCAAAGTGCAAAACAGAGAACTCCACACCATCATGGGGAGTATTTTGGCAATTCTATTCGGGTCGGAGCTCCAACAAGTCAAGTAGATGCATCAAAGACAACCAATACCATCCAGGAAAGCCTCCAAGAAAGCCCAGACCGATGCGGATCCTGTAGATCGCCAATTGGGGGATTGTCCCGGATTTGCTTTGTATAGGTGTATTTGTTTAGTCCCACATCGGGGGATTGTCCCGGATTACCTTTTTCTATGGCTATAAATAGAACTCTTCACCTTCTATTGTAATCACTCCATGCTTGTGGCCATTCTCCCTAATTGAAGTGAAAGCCTTGAAGCAAGAAACTCAATGGGGGAGATGCTACTGGTGTTGTGAGTCTTCAATCAATAAAATTTCCTTTGTTTTGTGCTTCGTTTATTGTTTGTGCATGTTTTAGTTTAATTGTCTTTTATTAAATCTAGCTTAGTTAATATGTCTTCTTATCTTAGTGTAATAGTTAGCGTAATGTGTAGTGAGTAAAACCACTCCCCTTTTGGGGGGTGGAGATGATAATCATATATGCAATTAAGGAAGGATGTTTATTTTGAAATGTGTTGATTAATATGAATGCATGCATGCTTGTTAGAATAGAACACTTCACTAGATGGGTTTTGCCACAAGTTTTAAGACACCTCCCATGCATGTTTAGTTTCTCAAATAACCAGCTTGTGTTTATGAATGTTAATCAAAATAGGTTAGTGATTTAATTGATAGGTTTTGCCATGATAAGTAGACACCTCCCATACATGCAAATACTACCTCCACTTGTGCCTATAGGAAGACATTCTTGCCTCCTTATTGTGTATGTGTAGTCCCTCCACACCCTAAGGGGTCTCTCTCTTACTGATTCCTGCATAGTATCAAGTTTCTCTAGCTTAGTTGAGGTATTCGTTAATCTCTTTCCTTCGCATTTGCTTCTTCGTAGTTAGCGTAGTTTAGATTAGCACAAACAACTTTCTTCCATCTTTTTGTGCCACTTGATTTCTGATAAACAAGAGGCTACTCACCTCCCTGAGGATGACCCGTATTTGCCACGTCTTCACCGACGCCATGCACTTGCGGTTTAAATAAAACATTCAACAAGTTTTTGGCACCGTTGCCGGGGAGGTGCCAGTCCAGACTCTTGTGTGGACGATTCGAGTGGATTTAATTTGTGTTTTGTAGTTTTTCTTTATTTCAGGAGACTGAGAATAGCAAGGGGAGGCTACTGGAGAAATTTCAAAACAACCTGGGCACATCAGGCCGCCAATCAGCGATCCAGTGAGCTCTGTTCATCCTCTACTTTCTTTGTAATGTTTCTCTAATTGATTTAGTAATCTGGGACTCAATTTGGCATGTTCTGATTCTTAGATTGCTCCCAGATTAATAATCAACTTCCCTTAAGCAACTTGGACCCTAAAACTCAAAGCAAAAGATTAGGCATTCTTTTTGTTTAGGTCATGCATCATGTATGTCACTTAGGCATATAGATTGTCTTTCATTTTAGCTTTATTTTCAGCTGCTGAGTGCATTTCGTATGAACATGCATTAGTTAGTAGGAAGTGCATTGAAACAAGTGTAAGTTGAGCGTTTGTTTGGAGAGTTGATTGCTAGATTAGGACTCCAAAAACGCTACTAAGGAGGGGCTGTCCCATAAATGATAAGGTGGGGGATTTCATCACCCTTTCCTTCGCCCCACAAACCACACTAATCAAAAGCCTAATTTTTAAAATCAAGTAGACATTGGCCCTAAGGATTTCGGGCGCATTAGGAGAGTGATCTGGTCCCGACCGTCATGACCTGATCGGCGTTGCCCACTTTGTCGATAGTAGGAGAGACGAGATCCCCGGATCTTGGCTCACTTGCTGGGCTTTGTGGTCCTCGTCGTAGGGAGGTGAGGCGTGTTGAGGCCGTGTGACCTCGCAGTTAGGCATCGTCTAGCTGTAAGGACCTATAGCGACCTTAGGATTGCTTGAGCCTTGTTTGCTTGTGTGCTTCTACCTGTACCCATCCACCGTAGCATAAGGACTTCTTCCCTTCTCTCCTGAGTCATTCTTTCTCTCCTGTGTCCCCCCCCGTCTTCTCCTCTACGCACATTCTGTGTTAAAAAAAAGTTTTGTTTTGTGAGTGTGCACCTTTGCGCATGCTTTCGTGGACACGAGACGAGAGTGGTCGTTTGACGAGGAGCGTTGTCAATCCGGCTGCGGTCGTCGATTTCTCGACGCCATCCTCCTCTCGTGTCGCACACAGTCCGGGTTCAATGGCTGCTGATTTCCGTGAGGAGGAGCAGTTGCTGGACCCACCTGTTCGACCTGTTCTTCCAGTTGTCGTTCCCATACCTCTTCGTGATCGATGCTACCCGAGCCGTACAGCTCTACCCTCATGTATCGTATTGCCAGAGGCAAATGGGAACCATTTTGAGGTAAAGCCTCAGTTTATTTCCATGCTCCCTCACTTCACTGGGAAAGGTGACCCCTATATCTTTCTCAGGGAATTTGAGGAGGTCTGTGCTATGTTCAAACTGCAACAACTTAGCACAGACTCCATTCATCTTAGACTTGTCCCCATTGCGCTTAAGGATGATGCCAAGAAGTGGTTGTACAGCAACCAGGCGAATGCCTTTAGGACTTGGGATGAGTTTCAGTCTGCATTCCTCAAAAAGTATTTTCCAAATCATCGGACTCAAAAATTAAGGAACGAAATCAATTCGTTCTACCAACATGAGACCGAATCATTCCGTGCATACTTAGAGAGGTTCAAGGAGCTACTATCCTCATGCCCTCACCATGACATCGAGTTGTGGCGCCTGTGTTAGATTGTTTACGAGGGTCTTCACATCCCGTCCCGAACGCTCCTTGAGTCCATGTGTCAAGGAGAGTTCTTAGGAAAGGATGAAAGGGAGGCATGGGCTTTCCTAGAAGACCTCGCTGAGAAAACCATTTAATGGGAGAGTGTAAGGGAACCACCTGCATCATCTAGCATAGGAGCGAGGATCACAAATGCAAACTCGACTAGATCGGGTGCCGCATTTGCCATCGATACCACTACGGCCACCGAGGCACGCATGGCGGCCTTAATGCGCCGTATGGATTCGATTGAGCTCCAAAACCAGCACGATGTATCTCATGTGTCTGCATCTGGTTCAGTTCCATGTCATTTATGTGGTATGATAGGTCATATGTGGGGTGAGTGTGCATCCATTCCTCCAGAGATGGAACATGTAAATGCCATCTACGATAGATCCAGGAATGACCCATATTCATCATCATATAACCCTGGATGGAGGAACCACCCTAATTTTTCATGGAACCATAATAATGCCTCAGGTGGTCCTTCGAACTTTTCTCGACCACCTAACCGATCACACTACCCTCCCATGCATTCACAGTCTCATCAACCACCCCAAAGTCAGAACACCAACCAACCAAGTTTCCCAAATTCAAACAACTTGGAAACCCGATTTAATTGGCTTGAGAACTTAACTCGTGGACTTGAGAACTCTGTAAAAAACTTTATGTCGTCCACGAGTCAAGTTCTCACTTCGAATCAGCAGACCATCAAATCTCTCGAGCTTCAGATGGGTCAGTTGGCTCAGTCTGTACATGAGAGAGAGAGGGAGCCTGCCTAGCCAACCTGTGGCTAACCCCCGTGCTCAACAACACTCGAACATGCAAAATGCAAGTTCAAGACCACAGGGGGGCAAGTGAACTACGTGGAAGAACCTGTGGACCATGTTAATGCCATTGTGACCCTGAGAAATGGGAAGCAGGTCAACAACCACGTATCCTTGCCAGAAAATCCATCTGTGCCGCCCCCTTGTGGGAATGATGGTGAGAAAGAGGCCGAGGGTGAGAGTAATACACCAAAGTCTCCTTCTCCGGCTCCGCCCAAGACATACCTACCAAAAGCTCCTTATCCGAGTAGGTTGTCTAAGAAACAGAGTGACAGTGTGGATAAAATGCTGGAGATATTTAAGAAAGTGAATGTCAAGATACCTTTGTTAGACATGATTCAACGAATACCTCCCTATGCAAAATTCCTGAAGGATCTCTGTACAACTAAGAGGAAAACCAACGTCCCTAGCAAAGCCTTTTTGGCGGCTAATGTGAGCTCTATCATCTCGAACACTACGTACATGAAATTGAAGGACCCGGGCAGTCCAACAATTTCATGTATCATTGGGGATTCTCGCATTAACAATGTTTTACTAGATCTAGGGTTGGCGGTTAACCTCTTACCTGCTTGTGTGTATCAATGATTAAGCCTAGGCACTCTCAAGCCTACGAAAACAACTTTGCAGTTGGTTGATCGTACGATCAAACTCCCGTTGGGGGTCATTGAAGATGTCCTAATCAAGGTCAGTGATTTCATATTTCCTGTTGATTTCGTCATCCTTGAGATCGAACCAATTAAGACTACCCACTCTCAGATTCCATTGATTTTGGGTAGACCTTTTTTGGCGACGTCAAATGGCTTGATCAAATGTCGTACTGGACTCATGAAATTGTCGTTAGGGAAGTTGACCGCGACATTCCATGTGTTTAATATGGCTAGGCAGTCAGCATCTTCCGAGGACCCCGTGGAAGTCAATCTTATCCGGGACTTGGAAGAAGAATTGGAAGAAGAGTACCCCCTGATTCATGAGAATTTAAATGATTACTTCATGGATGACTCCGATCATGAAGAGGACGGGGGTGAGTTGAGCAATGATGTGCATGTTGTTCAGTACATGCGAGCTCCTCCTATCTTACATCTCGAGCTAGATATCACGCCTCGCCTTGAGGAGCCACACACGCCTGAGCTCAAAGAATTCCCCAAGGAATTGAAACACGTTTTTCTTGGTCCCAATAGGTCATTTCCGGTGATTATTTCATCGACGTTGACTGGTGATCAGGAAGAACGTTTGATTCAAGTCCTAAAGGAGCACAAATCAGCCATTGGGTGGTCCTTGAGGGACATCAAAGGGATAAGTCCCGACGTCGTGCAGCACCACATCTTTATGGAGCATGACGCACGACCACGTCGCGACCCACAGAGGCGTTTAAATCCAGCCATGACAGAAGTAGTTAAGAAAGAGATCATCAAGTGTTTAGATCATGGCATCATTTTCCCCATTTCGGACAGTACTTGGGTAAGTCCTGTCCAGGTTGTGCCCAAGAAGTCGGGTATCACTGTTGTCCAGAATGACAACAATGAGCTTGTGCCCACACGACTTCAAACTGGGTGGCGAGTTTGTATTGACTATAGGAAGTTGAACGTGGTCATGCGTAAGGACCACTTCCCTCTACCTTTCATTGACCAGATGTTAGAGAGACTCGCCGGGCACGCCTATTACTGTTTCCTTGATGGTTATTCGGAGTACAATCAAATCCCAGTCGCCCCCGAAGACCAGGAGAAAACCATATTCACTTGTCCTTTTGAGACGTTTGCTTATAGACGGATGCCTTTTGGACTAGGCAATGCACCTGAAACATTGCAACGTTGCATGTTAAGTATCTTTTCCGATATGGTCGAGAACTTCCTTGAGATCTTCATGGATGATTTCTCGGTTCATGGCACCTCCTTTGATGAGTGCTTGCACCACCTGAGCCTTGTTCTCAAAAGTTGTTCGGAAACGAACTTAGCCCTTAATTGGGAAAAGTGTCATTTCATGGTTACAAAAGGCATCGTGTTGGGTCACGTGGTATCTCGTGATGGTATCGAGGTGGATAGGGCAAAGATTGAGCTTATTTCTAAGCTTCCGCCACCCACCTCGGTAAAAGAAATCTGTTCATTCCTTGTACACGCCGGTTTTTACAGGCGGTTTATTAAGGATTTCAGCAAGATAGCTCGTCCTTTGACAAGCTTGCTTACTAAAGGAACCTCCTTTGAGTTCACACCCGAGTGCGTGACTGCATTTGAGTTTCTGAAGCGTGAGTTGACCTCCGCTCCTATTATTAAGGCACAGGTGTGGACTCTACCGTTCAAGCTGATGTGTGATGCTTCTGATTACGCGATAGGAGCGGTGTTGGGTCAGAAAGTCGACAAATTGCCTCATGTGATCTATTATGCAAGTCGTACTCTCAATGACGCCCAGCTCAACTACTCCGTTACTGAGAAAGAGTTCCTCGCGATAATATTTACGTCGGAAAATTTTCGCCATTACCTCATAGGGTCGCATGTCATCATCTACACTGATCACTCAGCTCTTCGCTACCTTTTGTCTAAAAAGGATGCGAAACCCCGTCTTGTGCGTTGGATCTTGTTGTTACAAGAATTCGACCTTGAAATACGGGACAAGAAGGGATGCGAGAATGTCGTGGCTGATCACCTATCTCGCATCCCCGTTGATCTTTCACCGGATCCACCGGTGAACGAGTTTTTTCCTGATGAGAACCTTATGGCAATAGCCTCACCCCCCTGGTTCGCTGACATTGTGAACTATTTAGCAACCGGGGAGGTGCCGGCTCATTGGAGTCACAGTGAGACAGCGAAATTCAAGTCGTTAGTCAAGCACTTCTATTGGGATGATCCATACTTATTTAAGTATTGTGCTGATCAAATCATAAGGAGGTGCATTCCTGACGACGAGATTCATAGTGTCTTGTCCTTTTGCCATAAGGAGGCATGTGGTGGGCACTTCGGTGCCAAGAAAACCGCTGCCAAAGTACTCCAATGCGGTTTTTACTGGCCCACGTTGTTCCAAGACGCTTTTACATTTTGCAAAGCATGCGATAGGTGCCAACGTGTGGGCCGCATTGGTAGACGAGATATGATGCCACTCAATCCTATCTTAGTGGTTAACATCTTTGATGTTTGGGGAATCGACTTCATGGGTCCTTTGCCCGTGTCCCATGGTCACACTTACATCCTGGTGGCGGTCGATTATGTGTCAAAGTGGGTTGAAGTAATCCCCACTCGCACTAACGATCGCAAGGTTGTGATCAAATTTCTTAAAGAACACATCTTCGCGAGGTTTGGGACACCTCGTTGTATCATAAGTGATCGGGGGACACACTTTGTGAACCGATCCCTTGAGGCAGTGCTGAGGAAATACTCCATCACGCACAAGTTGGCCACACCTTATCATCCTCAAACTTGTGGCCATGTGGAAATTTCCAACCGTCAACTCAAGCAAATTCTTAGAAAAACGGTTAATGCTTTAAGGAAAGATTGGTCGGTCAAGCTTAATGATGCATTGTGGGCTTTCCGCACTGCATTTAAAACCGACCTTGGCATGTCCCCCTACCGGCTAGTTTATAGCAAAGCTTGCCATCTTCCGGTAGAACTTGAGCACCGGGCATTGTGGGCAATCAAACATCTTAACATGAGTGTTGATGTTTCCGGTGGCAATCGCAAGTTTTATTTTCGAACAGAATATATAGATAGATAGATAGATAGACAAACACCTCGCCACACCTAAATCATGCATTGTCCTCAATGTATGCAAAGATAAAGCAAATGCACTTATTACCTGAGTCAACTTGCGGTAGAGGGGTTGAATGTGCTCAGAGTCAACCATAGTCAGAACTGGATTGAATGTCACCATGTTGGTGCATGTATCCAGTTAAATTGTTCCACATGTTGCACTGAGAGTCCTGAGGCACAACTTCCACACCCCTCACATGTATTGGTTCTCTTATTTGCTCGAGTGATGGTGGTTGGGTGGATGAATTACTCCTCTTTTTCTCACTTTCTTTTTGATTTTGTGATGATTTATTTGATTCAGAAATCTTATAGATACGCGATCTCATCACAACATCACTTTGATTGCATACTATTTCTGGCTCACTATCAACATGAAAGATATTAAATTCAGCTTTTAAGTTTCCAAAAGATAGTTGCATGAGCCCATTTCGACAATTTATCAAAGCTTCAGAAGTGGCTAAAAAGAGTCTGCCTAGTATTACAGGGATTTGTCTCTTAGGATTTAGAACAGGTTCAGTGTCTAGAACGACAAAATCCACTAGGTAAATGAAGTCACCAACCTTAATCAACACATCCTCTACTATACCTCTTGGTTTCTTAATAGAGCAATCAGCAAATTGAAGGGTTGTCTTAGAGGGTTTTAGTGGACCAAGGTTGAGTTGCTCATAGACAGAGAACGGGAGTAAGTTAACACTAGTACCAAGGTCTAGAAGGGCTTTGTTGATAAAAGTATCTCCTATCGCACATGAAATTGTGGGACACCCAGGGTCCTTATACTTTATTGGAGATGAGTTGGACAGAATAGAGCTTATGTTTGCAGTTAAGAATGTCTTCTTTGGTACGTTCGTTTTTCTCTTTTTAGTGCACAGATCTTTTAAGAATTTAGCATAAGCAGGTATTTGTTGAATCATATCTAGGAGTGGAATATTCACCTTAACTTGCTTAAATACTTCCAGGATTTTCTCCATTTGTGCACTTGAGTTCTTCTTGAGTCTATTGGGGAATGGAGATTTAGGAACATAGACTCGCTCCGGTTGAGCTATAGGTTCAGGTTGAGTAGGTGGGTTGGGCTTTTCAAATTGGACTTCGGGTTCAATGGTCAGGTCACATGTGGGTGCTTGATGGCTAGATTGATTAGGAGCTCTAGGATTGACCACATTGTTATCAACTTGTTTTCCGGACCGTAATGATACTACTGCATTTATTTGTTGGAACGGTCCCTCCTCATTAACCATTTGAACAGGTCTAGGGTTGTTATTTCCTAGAGGTGGTTGATAGGGCTGATATTGATTATTAGATCTTGGATTCACCTCAGGTTGACTTGGAAACTGACCCTTTTCTCTTTCACCTACTATTTGTGCTAGTTGGATGACTTGTGTTTCTAGCCTTTGAAAGGATTGGGTGGTTGTTTGCATAAAAGTCTTAACCATATTTTCCAAACTTGTCAACCATACTAAACCCAGATGATGTATTATTTTGGTTATATGAGTTTGGTTGTTGTCTAGGAGGTTGACCTTGTTGGCTCCATGAAAAATTGGGATGATTACGCCAACCCGGGTTATAGGTTGATGCGTATGGGTCATTTCTAGAATGGTTAAAGGTGGCATTAACTTGTTCCAAGTCCGCACAATCCTCCATTATATGACCAGTCTGACCACATCTAGAGCAAGGGATAGAAGAGGCTTGATTCACTAGGGGTCGAGTTTTTAGCTCTAGACTTTCCATTCTACGCATAAGGGTAGCTAGTTTTGCTTCAGCAGCTACAGTGGCATCTACAGCTAAGACACCTGGTTTGGGTTGACTTGCTATTCTAGATCCAATACTCGGGTTATTCGGTGCTCTAGCATTGTCCCATTGCATACTATTTTCGGCTAAATCCTCAAGAAAAGTCCAAGCATCATTCTCATTTTTGGACATGAACTTTCCTTGGCTTACAGATTCTACCATAACCCTAGATGTAGGTGTCAATCCCTCATAAATAATTTGGCACAATTGCCATCATGAAATTCCATGATGAGGGCATTGGGTCAACAGACTTTTAAATTTTTCTAAATAGGAATAGAACGGCTCGCTCTCAGATTGAACGAATGCAACAATTTCATTCCTAATCCTAATAGTCTTATGGTTGGGGAAATATTTCTTTAAGAATACTTGAACAAACTCGGCCCAACTCCTAATAGATCTTTCGGCTAGACTATATAGTCATTTCTTAGCGTCGTCCTTCAGTGCTAGAGGCACGAATTTAAGACGCACTGCCTCCTCAGAGATATGCTGGTATTGCATAAGGGAACAGATTTCCTCAAATTCTCTAAGGAAGAGATATGAGTCTTCCCTAGAGGTAAACTTGGGCAACATACTTATATATTGTGCCTTCAGTTCGAAGTCGCGACCCGGTATGGTGGGCATTACGATGCATGATGGCGGAGCAGGTGGTGCAACAGGTGGGTCCACTACATTCTCACCCATTGGATCCGGGTGAGGTGGTGCAACAGGTGGATTGGGGCTAAGTTCCAGACTCGAATCTAGATGAACTCGTGAGAGTCGATTGCTCAAGTCCCGAACCCAAATCTGAATGCACCGGTTTGAATCAATTTTTGAATTCAAATTCGAAATTTTAATTCCAAATTCAAGAATCAATTTTTTTTTTATATATTTTTTTTTCAAAAATGGAAACAAACAATAGAAGGGGGAAAGATGAGAAAGGAATCCTAATCTAGAGAATTGAGTTGAGAAGATAAAGAAGACTCAGATGAGAAGGGAAACTTAACTCTAAAAGATAGATAAGAGGGTTGGTCAGAAGTTTCCCTAATAAGCACGGTTCAAACAATCCTAGACCTAATGTCGCTTAAATCTAGACGACTCCTAACTGGTTGAGTCGAATTGGTTCGCTTGATTCACCTCCCTCACTAATCAAACCAAATTGGCCAGGCAGTGTATAGCTAGTGGGGGCGCTTCCGACAGAGTCGGTGCCAATTAGACAACCACTTCGCTTGGAAGACTTACGTCAACACAAAAACACTTTCTAGACACCAAATTAAATTCGATCAGCTTCAAGTCATAGCAAGTCAAACCAATCTTCTCCTTAATTGAGTCCGAGTCCTTAAGGGTCAATGTCTAATTGATTTTAATTTTAAGGCTTGGGTGACACTTTAGGATTGTGATTTGTGGGCCACGGAAGGGTGATGAAATCCCCACCGTATCTTTTCCTACGGAGTTGCCCTTAAGATAGTTTAACTTAAATCTAACAAAGATAGTCAAACATTGGTCTTTAGTTGGGGGACAATTGCAAGGTTGTATGCAAACTAAATTATATGCTTAAATACAATCGATAAAAACCACGTACGTACCTCGCCTCCAGCACTCTTCAACAAAAAATAATTTGCAAGAATTTAGCAAGAATAATGCAAACAAAACACTATATGATGCATGCACTAAGTCTTTCTAATTTTTGCCAATTTTTAGGTCAGAGTTCAATTATTCCCAATTATGGAATTTGAGCCTAACACGTGCAGTTCTACAAAAAGGAAATTTTCCAAAACTAGAAATTACGAGGAAAAAAGCAACAAAGGTTACCTACGCACGCTCAGTCGGGTTCGCCGCCCGCTCTCGCAAACTTCCAGATGCTCTACGCGTCCACCCAGAGATGGAGACAACCCCAGAAAAATTTGAAGCCCAGATGCTCCAGTCGTGCGGCGGATCCGCCGCAGGTTGTGCTTAAGATGCGGCGATTTCGCCGCCCTTCTTGCTCCAACTGTGCCCAGATTTCGCCGCGCACTCCATTGTCTCCTGAAACGCAAATCCAAATATTTAGATCGCGCACACGATAAACAGAATAGAATCGAAATCACCAAAAATAAACAAAATCTTTGTCGCCTCCCCGACAACGGCGTGAAAAACTTGATGAGAATTTAATTTATACCGCAAGTGCACGACGTCAATGAAGACGCGGCAAGTACGGGTCGAACACAAGGAGGGAGAGATATTGTTATTTTTGTGATTTTCGAGTTAAGGAAAGAAAGAGAGAGAAATAGTTGGTTTGAGATTTTTGGATTTTTAATTTCTAAAGCAAGAACAACAAAAACAAATTAAGAATAAAGCAAATATGGATGAGAGTCCAGCGGGTGGAGGTTTAGATATCGAGTTTTGTTTAGAGAAATCTGAAACTTATAATAAATCATATTAGTTATAAAGCATTACATGATAAATGATTCAACATAAACTCAAGGAATCAAAATATACTAACACGAAATTAAAATAATAATATCATTCTTCTTCTCATCACCCTAAATCCGTCACCCCCACCCTTTGGAGAGAGTTAGAAACTCATGGATGGAAGGAAGGAGAAGGGGTCCTAGAGAAACTACAAAAGAAAACTAAAAGTATAAAATAAACCAACAGAATTTTATTACTAAAGTATGGAATATATAGTATACTTATAAATTTAGTATACTTATAAATTTACGAAGAAAAAAAACAGATTTTATATACCAGATCTGGTTCCACCGGATCTCGTTTCGGGTACCCGTGAACCAAACAGATTTGATTCTGGGTAACCAAGTTGGAAACCGACCCGGATCCGATTCTGTTCTGGATCTCAATTTATAATATGGATTTGGTTCCAATTCTTCTAGTATCCGAACCGGAACCGAACCGTTGTCAGCCCCTAGTTGCATCACAACATTCATGTAGATGGTATCTTTGCCCTCTGTATGGCGTGAGAGATCCCTCGTAATTACTGTATCTGACATCCGCACGTAGTAACATCGTGTGCTGTGTGGAGTGTAGAAATTATCATCGTTAGATTATATCTTAGCAACAGGGATTTTGAAACCATTTTCTCTTGATAAAGCATCTTGAAGCATTCTTGAGTCGCACATATATGACCTGCATATTTGGAGAACACACCCCTAATACATTTGTCGCCATCTCATTTTTTCTAGTCCGGTAACATGGATTGTCAACTTCAGGAACGTGTAATTTAATATACGTTCCATCAAGCGTCCTAAGCAGTTCTATAAGATATATTTGGTATCAAAAATTATATATTCTCGCTAAACTAGCAAACATAGTGAAAAAATAATTTCTAAAACCATGTTCCATTGTTAGAGTTGCAGGGACAAATTCCAAAGGTTTTAGTAAGACATCAAAACGAATAATAGCAGGCAATACTATCTTGATATGTCTAGTCATAGTCTCAGTAGATCAAACAAATCGAAATTTGAAACTCGATGCTTGACATGCATAATGCGCAAGAGTGTACAATAAAAATGCAGCTTGTTCTTCAACTCTCATATTGCATGTTTGTTTTATTCCTGTGATTCCAACATTGAGCACAAGTTGAAAAAAAGAATGCCTGTCGATTCTAAGTTGCTCCACACAAGTCACGTCAATCTCAAAAGCAAACCTATTTAGGTTTGGGGTTTTTGCTTGGGTACACTTGAAAAAGATCTTTATTGGACCTTTGCTATCATGTAGTTTTATATTGTTCTCAAACACTTGTATACAATGTTATTTGCTCTTATGCACTTCCCTTTAACAGACTTTAACAGTCGTTAATTGCCGTTTGGTGCAGTTTGGTTAACTTCAACGGAATGAGATTATCCATTCACCCAAATCCCCCTTTCTCAGACACCTCTTCTCGTCGTGCTCGACGCCCTCACATCCTCTCGTCGACGTCCTCCAGAAATTAGGTGCACTCTGTAGTTGGTGTCGAAGTCTCCTCAAGGATCTCGCCGACGACCACCTTCCCACCGTCGAACTGTACCAACCACTCGACTCCTCCCATCTCAGCATTCTGTTCGATGAAAAATGCAATGAAATTTTGTTTTAAAAGAGGTGATCTTGTTGTTGCAACTGATAGAGCTCTTTGCAAACTTCAAATTTCTTTTCTTTATTTTGTTTTTTAGTGTTGTATGTTAGGTGCTTGACGATGCATGAACCTGAGGGAGATGTGATACCTCCATGAATCTCATTACATGCTGCTGGAGATATTTGCTACATCAATTTTGCTTTTTCTTGGGTTTTTAAGTGTTGCATAATAGGTGTTTGACAAAATGGTTGTTTGGTTTGTCGATGAACTTTTGAAGCTAGCATTCTTTCTTAGTAATCATCAACTTGTGGTAACAGGACCAGCTGATACTAAGAGTATATCTTGATTTCCTTTAGTTTGTTGTTTTTCTTATTTAACGCAAACATGTTTTAATCTCATGTAGATATTCACAAGCTCGATGTATGAATACCTTGATACAAGATATGGAAGAGGCAAAGGGGGATACTTAGTTTTATCCCCTCTACAATCTCACATTTCGAGTTTCAGTTCGAGGAGGATACTTAATTGACAACAACCACACTAGTAGCTGCTCTACTTCCATTCATGGGGGACTTCACGAGCCTAACCAGGGCGCTGAGCACATTTCTCCTCACGTTTGTTCTCGCCAACCACATTTGAACCATGCTTGTATCCAGATTTGTCTGAAGTTGCATATTTCCAACTTGTTGCATATTTCAAACTTGTTGCATCATTTCTGCTTAGTTCTTGTTAGTTGTTGCTAGTGGTTTATATGTATGGATGTGGTCGTGATAATCTCCCATTTGTTTGTATGTATGGATCAGGGGTCATGGTAACCATTGCTTCCCAATTCATCACTGTCATTATATTGTCAAGTGGTGTAATATAAGAAAATTCTATGGTACTAGGTGAACATCTTAAATCTTGGATTGGTGGTCGACAAGATGATGATCTTTGGTGGATTGTGTGCGAAGCCAATCAAAACAAGTTAAATGACATATTATATCAGATTACATAGCACAAAACAAGTTGAATGACAGATTATAAATTGAACATGAACTAAATTATAATAGTACCGAACTGTGCTGCCAGAACTGAACCAAATAATTAACAAATTAAATTGACTAGAACTGAACATAACCAAATATATCACACTAAATCAAGTATAAAATGAACATGAACTATGTTAAACAGGCAATGATCTGTGCTGCAATAACCGAACCAAATAAATCAACATTTTAAATTGACAATAACTGAACCTAAACTGAATTAAGAAGGAACTCAACTAAGCAGCAAGAACTGAATCCAAAAAATCACTAAAACTACATTTGAAGCTATTGAAGTACATCCACACATGACACAAACAACATACAATAACCAAAGAAATCAATAAAATTTGAATCAACTGCAAAAATTGAAAGAGGCTACCCAAACTGAATTGAGAAGAACTGAATCCAATAAATCCCAACTAATCCAACTGAATTAGCTGCAACAACTAAAATATTCTTAGCTGCAGTGACTGAATTAAATATATTAGTACATATATAGAGTAGTTTTAACTGCTAAACAAGTCAAACTCAACTGCAAAAATACTTAGGAAAATAAATGTACTGCAAATAGAGTCATACATAGAGTCGTGCATAAAATAAACCAATAACAAAAAAGTTTGGACAATTCCATATTCGGATTGGTGTGTTTTAGGGCTGCCTCTACATCGACACCTGAATGAATAGTTCGGTACTCTTTTATCTTTGGATGATGAAGCAGGTAATCAATTCTCAATGCTTGGTTCAAACCAACTTCGACAACCTTCTCAGTCCAATGTGCAGATTTAGTTGAATATTCATGATCCGAACATTCCTAGTCAAATAAAAACAATTGTTATCCAAACATTGAAAGATAACATTCGCATACGTTGACACATGAATTTTCTACATTACATTACATCACATCCGCTTAAACATGATAATATGTAGTTGTAGTCTCTGTGTTTTGTCAAACACCTATTATGCAACACTTAAAAACCCAAGAAAAAGTAAAATTGAAGTAGCAAATATCTCCAACAGCATGTAATGAGATTCATAGAGGTATCACATCTCCCTCAACTTCATGCATCGTCAAACACCTACATCCAACACTAACGTGCTCTGGACTCTTAAGAAAACCAAACAAACATTTCGTCAAACACCTAACATGCAACACTAAAAAATCAAAAAAAGAAAAGAAATTTGAAGTTGCAAATATCTCTAGCCGTTGCAACAACAAGATCACCTCTTTTAAAACAAAATTTCATTGCATTTTTCATCAAACAGAATGTTAAGATGGGAGTAGTCGAGTGGTTGGTACAGTCCGACAGTCGGAAGGTGGTCGTCGGCGAGATCCATGAGGAGACTTCGACATGAACTACAGAGTGCACCTAATTTCTGGAGGACATCGACGAGAGGATATGAGGGCGTCCAGCACGACGAGAAGAGGTGTCTGAGAAGGGGGGATTTGTGTGAATGGATAATCTCATTCCGTTAAAGTTAACCAAACTGCACCAAACGACAGTTAACGGCTGTTAAAGGGAAGTGCATAAGAGCAAATAACATTATATACAAGTGTTTGAGAACAATATAAAACTACATGATAGCAAAGGTCCAATAAAGATCTTTTGCAAGTGTACCCAAGCAAAAATCCCATTTAGGTTTTCAATTCCTAGAAAAATTCTACTATCGTATTGCCCTTTCAACCTATGTTTCCTATAGTATATATGTTTCAAGAACAACGTAAAGTAAGATATGTAAAAAATTGAAAACATTTATCATATCCAAATATCATTTTATCATGACAATCAATAGTAGACGTTAACTTCTACTTTGTGCTATATGTGTCATTTTTTAACCACTACAATAATAGAAGGAAAAAAAACCATAATGTTAAAAGCATATAAAATACGATCAATTTATAACTCTTAGTTGTTTCCAACGAAATTACAAGTAATGTAGTCAAATACTCAAAACACTCAACCAAACAAGATTGTTATAAGAAATTCTTAAGACTTTTGAGACCATAAAACACCCATCATTTTTTGCCCATGTGATCATCAAAAGCACAAAACCCCTCAAATCTTTCTTCCAATTGCCAAGTAGAAATAGAACCCTAATCTATCATTGAACTTCAGACCTCAGAGATCATTGTGATCCAAATCCCAAATTTAACTAAAGAGAGAAATATGACTAACGAATATTACTTTTTATGGGGAAGCACTGGCGAGGATGGCGGCGAAGCTCTGGCGAGAACGGCATTGGCGCTCTGGCGAAGGCGTGAAGGAGGAGGACGAGGGAGGGCGATCGAGATTGAGAGGCGAAGGGCGGCGCTCCAGCGAGAACAGTGGAGGAGGCGGACGAGGGAGGAAGATGGAGATTGTGAGGTGAAGGCAACGCTCCGGCGAGGTTAGTGAAGGAGGAGGAGGAGAGGAGATGGAGATTGGGAGAAGGGTGTAATCCGTTTATTGGAATTGGATTACCCCCTTGTCCAATGTAATCCAATTAGAAAGGATGGGTGTAATCTCACTCCCCCTGTAATATAATTACAGGGTAGGTTGCGATCTTTAATTTCTCAAGTAAGCAATGTAACGTAATTCAGGGTGTAAATTACTTCACATTTTATTGGAAAAAATTTCAAAATAATTTTTTTTAAATTTTTTAACCAAATTAGACCTCAATTAAAAGTATTTTTCAAACTAGACTCGCTGCCACCACGTGGTGACACGTGGCAGCGAGTTTATTTTTTAGTGCATAGAGAACTCGGCATCACCAGTGTCGAGTTCTCCTTGATTTTTTATTGCCCAACACTTGTCATATTCTACTCGACGTGAGTTGCCAGGAGAATAGTGTTTCAAATAAAACTCGGCATTGACGATGCCGAGTTCTATTTGAAACATTGTTCTCCTGGCAACTCAGATCATGTATGAGACAATTGGAGGGTCAGGACAACAATGTTTCAAAGAGAACTTGACACTGGAGATGCCCAGTTCTATTGGTGTGAACTCGGCATTGGAGATGGAATCGAAACCCTAACCTTAAAATCCTAAACGAAAACGAAAATTCTAAACCCTAAACGAAAACGAAAAAAATTTCGAAACTCTAACCTTAAAATCGCGAGAACTCGGCGGAAGGGGAGAGGGGGTCGTCGGGCTGCTTTTATTGCCCGACGGAACTCGACGTTTGTAATGCCGAGTTCACTTTTTTTAAGTGGATTCGGCGTTACAAACACCGAGTTCTGCCTATTAAACTCGGCATCTAAGATGTCGAGTTCTATTTAAGATCTGACCCTCCAACCGTCTCATGTACGATCTGAGTTGCCATGAGAACAGTTCGAATAGAACTCGGCATCTGCGATGCCGAGTTCTACTTGGACTCTTGTTTTCCTGGCAACTCAGATCGGGTGAAGTATGCTAAGTGTTGGGCAATAAAAAACCAAAGAGAACTCGACACTGGTGATGCCGAGTTCTCTATGCACTAAACACCAAACCCGTCGCCGCCACGTGTCACCAAACCCGCCACCGCCACGTGTCACCACGTGGTGGCAGCAAATCTAGTTTGAAAAATACTTTTAATTGAGGTCTAATTTGACAATTGTTTTTTAAAAAAAAAATATTTTTAAAATTTTCCCTTTTTATTACGGTGAACCATACATCGCCTAGGCCTCTTGGTTATACTTCCTATTGATGCACCACCACTAGCATTCTATTTTTTTATTATGATATGGACCTCAATGGGAAAGTGAGGTTAAGGAATGTGCTCGGTAGTTGGTAGATCAAGGGTGTATAACAAGTTGTAACACCCCTAAGTTTAGTCCAACATTGCTTAACATGAGAATGTTGAGGTGAGATATAATGACATGAGTCCATTACCATAACACTTACGAACTTAAGTTTTGTGGCAATATGGGGGTGTTGTGGGCCAGTGGGTGCATGAGTGATGGACCGGGACCCGGACTCGATGCGGGCTCGGGGACGGGACGTTACAGATGATATCAGAGTCTAAACCAGCCGGAATTATGGAAACTAGTGCTACACCAAAAGGGTGAGAGTCACCTCTAGAATCTCACAACGTCTGCTGACTGGTTGGCTTGACCCTGACGATGACGTCAGATGTTCAACTGTGGTAGGTTGTAACACCCCCAAGTTTAGTCCTACATTGTTTAACATGAGAATGTTGAGGTGTGATATAATAACATGAGTCTACAACTATAACACTTACCAACTTATGTTTTGTGACAATAGGTGGGTGTTGTGGGCCACAGAGTGCATGAGTGACGGATTGGGACCCGGGCTCGATGCGGGCTCGGGGAGTTACACAAGTACTTTAGGGATGTTATATCTTTGAATACACGCGTCCTACCAACAACTTAAAAGACGTTGTTCGCAACATTCGTTGGAGTGAATAGATTAGTTGGTCAACCGATTCTCTTTTTCCAATAACAATTTAGTGAAAACCATACAATTGCATTCATTGCATTTTTCATTTATTATGTCGTTAGATGTCCCCTTCAAACAATTATAATTGACTAGTCAGGGGCTAAACGATATGTAAGGCATGAGAGGTTTCCAAGAATGTTAGGCACCGTTTATGCATTTGGCAAATGGCCCTTATACACGGCCGCGCGCGTCTGTGACGCGGCTTACGTGACATCTAGTCAGCTGTCCAGTCAACGATAAGTAAAGTGCGCGTTTTTTCGAAAAATGGAAAAACACCTGTGGCTTTCGTGCGACGGTTCCCTCTCTGACGTTTCGATTAGACCGGAAGGGACATCAGACGCGCCTGTTCACATTCTGAGTTGCGAAAGAAAACCAAAAACGTTTCTGATCTTTCTCACATTCCCTTTCTCAACTTATCTCCGATTCTCCACTTCAAGTTGAAAACGATTCTCCAATTCTTTTTCGTAACCCTAGATATCCGTCGACGACATGGATTCTCCACTTCAAGCTTCTCTTTCGGGGTTGTGGTGCACCAGGTTTGTCGTTTTTACCGTAACATTGAATTGCGATACTATAAAAAAGAATGTTCTCATACGGTTGGTGTCTTCTCAGGCTTCTACGCATTACTTCCAGCCCTCCAAATGTTCGTGGACCCCAATAGACAAGGTCTTTGGGAAATTGAGGGACGCAGAGAAAGATGCCTTCCGGGCGACCCCCTTCGGTCACTTCATCACCCTCTCCAACGTTCTAGTCGATAATGACATTATCGACTGGTTCGTGGAACACTATGACCCCGAGGAGGTGCGGTTGAGGATCGGCTTTGGGGTAGTACACTTCACCGCCGAAGACGTTGCCCTAATTTTGGGGCTCAGATTACATGGGAAGGCTGTCAGAATGCATTCGAAAGAAGTCGCAACCCGACAGGGGGAGATTCTGAACAACACCCAACTATCTGCCCAGATGATGGCCACGAGATATTTGGTTGATGAGGAGTAGGAGTACGTCCGGCTACTCATTTGTTACATCTTCAACCATTTTTTGTTCTGCGATGGCACCCATCGAACCAAAATTTGGTTCCTCGACTTGGCCGACTTGACTAGGCTACACAAGTACGCGTAGGCCGAGGCTGTTCACGAGGCACTTGTGACGGGCCTGGAGAAGGCACACCGGGATCTACGCGCTAGGAGATCTACCGGTTCTTCTATTTTAAGAAGGGGATACGTCGAGGGGTGTGTTGCTGTATTACAGGTAATGGTTCTTCCCTATTTAAGTTGTTGTTTTTCCCTTTTAAGTTATTCTTCTTCCTTTTTAAGTTATGTTTCTTCCATTTTATGTTAATGTTGATCCTTTTTAAGTTTCATTTGTTCCTTTTTAAGTTAGAGCTATTCCTTTTTAAGTTTCGTTTCTTCCTTTTTATGTTATACTTGTTCCTTTTTAAGTTTCGTTTGTTCCCTTTTAAGATGCTGTTTGTTCCTTTTTAAAGTTTGTTTGTTCCTTTTTATGTTATGCTTGTTCCTTTTTAAGTTTGGTTTGTTCCTTTTTATGTTGAAGTTGTTCTTTTTTATGTTCAAGTTGTTCCTTTTTATGTTAATGTTGTTCCTTTTTAAGTTTCGTTTGTTCTTTTTTAAGTTAGAGTTATTCTTTTTTAAGTTTCGTTTGTTCCTTTTTATGTTATACTTGTTCCCTTTTAAGTTTCGTTTGTTCCCTTTTAAGTTGCTGTTTGTTCCTTTTTAAAGTTCGTTTGTTCCTTTTTATGTTATGCTTGTTCCTTTTTAAGTTTGGTTTGTTCTTTTTTATGTTGAAGTTGTTCTTTTTTATGTTGAAGTTGTTCCTTTTTATGTTAATGTTGTTCCTTTTTAAGTTTCGTTCGTTCTTTTTTAAGTTAGAGTTATTCCTTTTTAACTTTCGTTTCTTCATTTTTATGTTATACTTGTTCCTTTTTAAGTTTCGTTTGTTCCCTTTTAAGTTGTTGTTTGTTCTTTTTTAAAGTTCGTTTGTTCCTTTTTATGTTATGCTTGTTCCTTTTTAAGTTTAGTTTGTTCTTTTTTATGTTGAGGTTGTTCCTTTTTATGTTCAAGTTGTTCCTTTTTATGTTATTGTTGTTCATTTTTAAGTTTCGTTTGTTCCTTTTTTAGTTAGAGTTATTCCTTTGTAAGTTTCGTTTGTTCCTTTTTAAGTTTCGTTTGTTCCCTTTTAAGTTGTTGTTTGTTCCTTTTTAAAGTTCGTTTGTTACTTTTTATGTTATGATTGTTCCTTTTTAAAGATTGTTTTGTTCCTTTTTATGTTGAAGTTGTTCCTTTTTATGTTAATGTTGTTCCTTTTTAAGTTTCGTTTGTTACTTTTTAAGTTAGAGTTATTCTTTTTTATGTTTCGTTTGTTCCTTTTTATGTTATACTTGTTCCTTTTTAAGTTTCGTTTGTTCTCTTTTAAGTTGCTGTTTGTTCCTTTTAAAAGTTCATTTCTTCCTTTTTATGTTATGATTGTTCCTTTTTAAAGTTCGTTTGTTCCTTTTTATGTTATGATTGAATTAATCGGTATCTCCTTCTTAGGTATGGTTGTGCGAGAAGTTCAACATGGCAGAGCCTAAAATGGGAGGCCATCCTAGGTGGAATCGTTGGTCGAGCATGTTTGGAAAACGGCTCATCCTGAAGAAATGGGAGGAATGGGGAATCACCCTTTCAAAAATTTACGAGGGCGACTTCAATCAGACTCAGCCAACGACCCTGACGCTGAAAGAGAGGGAAATCATTGGTCTGGCTGAAAAAACTCAGCCAACCCTACGAACCAATAGTGCTTGCCAGTCAACAAACACCGAACCAAGGCTGCAATTGAGGGACTGCAACATCCCTCGGGACCCACTACGGGAAGAATTGGAGTTTGCAATGTTGAAGACAAAATGACTTCAAGCAGAAGTTGCCTTGAATGAGGCAAATGAAGAGGTTAAGAGGGTGAATGAGGAACTTAGGAAGTCCCGGGAGGAAAATGAGACCCTAAGGGAAGAGATTGCATCTCTTCGAGGATATCGTATAGAAGGTGGACAGGAAGGGAGAGAGAGGATGAAAGGAGGGATGAAGAGCAGGAAAGAGAGGAGGAGCATAGGAGGGAAAGAGAGAATGAGATTGAGAGGGAAAGAGAAAAGGAAGAGAGCAGGAGAGAGGAGAGGGAAAGAGAAGAGAAAAGGATAGAGGTGGAAGAAGAGAAAGAAAGGGAGAGAGAAAGAGAAGAGAAGAGGAGAGAGGAGGAAAAGAGAGGGAGAGAGAACAGAAAAGGCAAGAGGAGGAGAAAATGAGAGAGGAGAGGGAAAGAGAAGAGAAGAGGAAAGAGGAGGAAAAACAGAGGGAGAGAGAACATAAGAGAATAGAGGAGGAGAAAAGGAGATAGGAGGGGGAAAGAGAAAAGAAGAGGAAAGAGGAGGAAAAAAATAGGGAGAGAGAACAAAAGAGAAGAGAAGAGGAAAAGAGGAGGGAGGAAGAGGAAAGAGAGAGGAAAGAAGACGAGAAGAGAGACAGGGAGACAAGAGAGAAGAGGAAGGCCAATGATAAAAGGAGGGAGGCCGAAGCTTCAAAGAAGAGGTTGAGGGAAGAGGTAGAAAGAAAGAGGGTAGAGGAGGAAAATGAGAAAGAGAAGGAGAGGGAGAAAGAAAAGAAACGAATAGAGGAGAGAAGATAGGGGGATAAGCAGAAGGAGAAAAATGAGGATGAGGGAAAGGAAAACCCCTTGAGGGCAGACTAGGGGGCCAAAGGATCACGCTCAACGGCCAAAAAACAAGAAGATGAGGTGAAAGAAAGGAAGAAAAAAGAAGAGGAGCGGAAAAGGGGAGAAAGAAGGCTCCAGAGGAGCATGAACAAAAAAAGAAAGCGGGATGGGAATGACGATTTCAAGTTGGCTCATCACGGGAGAGAGAGTAGGCCAGACGTTGACATGGATGCATTGTCCACGTTGAGCCCCGATGAGCTGAACATTGTACTGAAGATGACCGCACCTACACATAACCAAAGGGAGGTGATCTGGAGAGGTGATTCCTGTTTCTTCACACGTTCCGACCTCAAGGAGCTAATGACGAAGGGGATGGATTTGACCAACGAGGCGATCGACAATATGCTTTGTGTACTTGAAGAGCGCCAAAAAAACAGAAAACTACCCCCAAGAGGTAATTTGTATTCCAAGCTTCTATTCGGAAAGCATGATTAAAGATTGGCTGGCGCCCAAACTACAAGGCCATGAACCGGGAAGCATCGTCATTGCACAACCATTGCTGCTGTCAGAACACTGGACCCTTGTAGTTGTTAATGGCTTAGACAAGGAGATCCTGCAATACAACAGTTGCTCTAGGGAGCTGGTCCCAGATGAGGATCCTGACAATGCGGTAGGGGTACATGAATGTTCGGCCAAAGATGTGGGTGAATTCTGGAGAAACTGTCTTAAGGTGAACTGGCCAGTGAGATACCTGAGGGAAATGCCGGGAAGCAACGACTGTGGTGTTTTTCTATACTACTGGATCAAATGTCTCATGCGAAAGGTCAACCCAACGGAAACGAAAACCCCCAAGACACTTCACTCCAACAGGGGTGAAATGACCATTACTTTATTGAGTGACTCCCGCTGCTGTGTCGAATTGAAGTAGTGGTTTGTAAATTAACAAATACATTTTATCTTTGTAATTAATACTTTTCCATACTACAAAGTAATAGATCCAACATTTAAGGTAGAACTTCACACTTAAAACGGTACTGACATCACTTAAAAAGAAAAATCGCTATAAAGGAACAAACATCACTTAAAAAGGAACACACATCGCTTAAAAAGGGACAGACCACACTAAAAAGGAAAAGACTGCACTTAAAAACGAACAACTCACACTTAAAAAGGAACAGACATCACTTAAAAAGGGACAGACCACAATAAAAAGGAACAGACTGCACTTAAAAAGGAAAAACTCACACTTAAAAAGGAACATACATCACTTAAAAAGGGACAGACATCACTTAAAAAGGGACAGACCACACTAAAAAGGAACAAACTGTACGTAAAAAGGAACAACTCACACTTAAAAAGGAACAGACCACACTAAAAAGGAACAAACAACACTTAAAAAGGGACAGACCACACTAAAAAGGAACATACTTCACTTAAAAAGGAACAGACAACACTTAAAAAGAAATAGACCACACTATAAAGGAACAGACTTCACTTAAAAAGAAACAGACATCACTTAAAAAGGGACAGATAACACTTAAAAAGGGACAGACAACACTAAAAAAGGAACATACTTCAATTAAGAAGGAACAGGCATAACTTAAAAAGGAACAACTCACACTTAAAAAGGAACAGACATCACTTAAAAAGGAACAGACAACACTAAAAAAGGAACAGACTTCACTTAAGAAGGAACAGAGTTGGGAAAAAGGAACAGACTGCACTTAAAAAGGAACCAACTGCACTTAAAAAAGTACAACTCACAGTTAAAAAGGAGAACCGCAAACTTAAAAATGAACAAAAAAACATAAGAAAGGAAAACTCCACACTTAAAAAGGAACAAACTACAATTAAAAAGGTACAACTCACAGTTAAAAAGGAGAACCGCTCACTTGTACAAACAATTCATAAAAAGGAACAGACATCACTTAAAAAGGTACAACTCAGAGTTAAAAAGGAGATCCGCTCACTTAAAAAGGTACAAAGAATTCATAAAAAGGAACAGACATCACTTAAAAAGGTACAACTCAGATTTAAAAAGGAGAACCACAAACATAAAATGGATAACTTCATACTTTAAAAGCTACAAGTCACAATTAAAAGGGAACAACTTTACACTTAAGAATAAACTGTTGTCTTACAAAAGTGTACAAAATTCAAAGACCAAGCCTTGGTACATAATTAAGGAGCAAGTTGGTCGTAATACAACTTCATGTCCCAATCGTCAAAATCTGGATCCCCTGGTCTAGGTGCGACCTGATGCATAGGTGATTTGCCCTTCCTTCGATACTTGCTCTTTTCTGCTATGAGGCCCTTTTTGTGGCTTCTTTGAAGAATTTTCTCGGCTAAGGAAACCCGACGTCTAGTAGGCGGTCTTCCTGGACGGGTTACTTTGTCTGGATTGCGTAAAGAGGTACCGCCGGGTACAACTTCATCAACTATGGGAGAGGGGTGGGGAATGTTAATACGAGACCTGAGCCACTCCATGCACTTCACGGCCTTAAGATACCTTTCATGAGAAATGAATGCTTCCTGTGCAATCCAAAGTGCGCGACCCATTATGTCTGCGTGACGACTCAGCGCATCCTTCTCCAATACGCCATCGTCTTGGTACATCTTGTCTCCATAGCTCCGACGAATATCCTTCCGCCATCGATCTGTGATGTATGACAGCGGGAGTAATGCATTAGGATCTAGCCGTGCAAATACGACCAGGAGGTGACAGCAAAGAATACCAACACGCTTAAACTGTTTACAATTGCATGTCAAGTTCAGACCTGTCCTCTGTACAATGAAACGTTTCGATAATAGTTGCTCACCGACCCGTACACGTTCAGTCACCATGTAATGAAACGCGTCGGCTGATTGCAACTCCTCGGTTAGGTCGCAGTTCATCATCTTACCAATTTGTAACTGTACTTTCTTGAAAACCCCTACGGTATACAACTCGCTCATTTGACTCTCGAAGGGATATATTGAAACCATTTGGGGTTTCTTATGCAGGCAATCAAAATCCGATTGAGCTTCCTTCTCGTACTTGTGACGGAGAGCAAGTTCGTATTGTTGAACGAACTGCTTAAGGGTGGTTCTAGAAGATAAGCACTTGTCGAAGAAGGAGTTCATACTTTCACTTCTTTGGGTAGAAGTCATTCCAGCGAAAAAACAATCACACAAGTAAGCAGGTACCCAAGACTCACGGATACCGTAAATTGTTTGGAGCCAACTATGTTCTTGAAGGTCAAAATCAACCAGGAAACCGTGCCAATTACGCTCAAATTCAGCTGGGTTTTTTGAGTCGTAGACAATCAAATTTAGATCAAATAACATATGTTGTCGATACTTCGTCGGCAACTTTACGGGAGCTTTGTTCATTATGTGCCAAATGCAAAATCGGTGCCTGGCATTTGGGAAGACATTCCTTACAGCAGCAGTAATGGCCCCACATTGGTCCGTTATGATAGCTGGTGGAGGGATATCTGCAAGGAAAAGGAAAAATCGCTATAAAGGAAATGAGGTAACTTAAAAAGGAACATACATAACTTAAAAAGTAACAAACATCACTTAAAGGAACAGACAACACTAAAAAACGAACAGACTTCACTTAAGAAGGAACAGACATAACTAAAAAAGGAACAAACATCAGTAAGGAACAAACATCACTTAAAAAGGAACAACCATCAGTTAAAAAGGAACAAACATCACTTAAAAAGGAACAACCATCAGTTAAAAAGGAACAGAACAACACTAAAAAAGGAACGTACAATACTAAAAAAGGAACAGACTTCACTTAAAAAGGAACAGTCATCACTTAAAAAGGGATAAACATCACATAAAAAGGAACAGACAATACTAAAAAAGGAAAAGACTTCACTTAAGAAGGAACAGACATAACTTAAAAAGGAGCAGACATCACTTAAAAAGGAACATACATCAATTAAAAAGGAACATACAACACTAAAAAAGGAACAGAGTTCACTTAAGAAGGAACAGACATAACTTAAAAAGGAACAGACATCAGTTAAAAATGAACAGACATCACTTAAAAAGGGACATACAACACTTAAAAAGGAACAGAACAACACTAAAAAACGAACATACAACACTAAAAAAGGAACAGACTTCACTTAAAAAGGAACAGACATCACTTAAAAAGTGATGTATGTTCCTTTTTAAGTGTTGTCTGTCCCTTTTTAAGTGATGTCTGTTCCTTTTTAAGTGAAGTCTGTTCCTTTTTAGTGTGGTATGTTCCTTTTAAAGTGTTGTCTGTTCCTTTTTAAGTGAAGTCTGTTCCTTTTTAGTGTGGTCTGTCCCTTTTTAAGTGTTGTCTGTTCCTTTTTAGTGTGGTCTGTTCCGTTTTAAGTGTGAGTTGGTCCTTTTTAAGTACAGTCTGTTCCTTTTTATTGTGGTCTGTCCCTTTTTAAGTGATGTCTGTTCCTTTTTAAGTGATGTATGTTCCTTTTTAGTGTGGTCTGTCCCTTTTTAAGTGATGTATGTTCCTTTTTAAGTGATGTTTGTTCCTTTATAGCGATTTATCTTTTTAAGTGATGTCAGTACCGTTTTAAGTGTGAAGTTCTAGCATAAATGTTGGATCTATTACATTGTAGTATGGAAAAGTATTAATTACAAAGATAAAATGTATTTGTTAATTTACAAACCACTACTTCAATTTGACACAGCAGCGGGAGTGCCTCATAAAGTAATGGCCATTTATCCCTGATGGAGTGAAGTGTCTTGGGGTTTTTCGTTTCCGTTGGGTTGACCTTTCGCATGAGACATTTGATCCAGTAGTATAGAAAAACACCGCAGTCGTTGCTTCCTGGCATTTGTCTTTGACACATTTCCCTCAAGTATCTCACTGACCAGTTCACCTTAAGACGGTTTCTCCAGAATTCACCCACATCTTTGGCCGAACATTCATGTACCCCTACCGCATTGTCAGGATCCTCATCTGGGACCAGCTCCCTAGAGCAACTGTTGTAATGCAGGATCTCCTTGTCTAAACCATTAACAACTACAAGGGTCCAGTGTTCTGACAGCAGCAATGGTTGTGCAATGACGATGCTTCCCGGTTCATGGCCTTGTAGTTTGGGCGCCAGCCAATCTTCAATCATGGTATTCCCTTGATTGATCATAATTCTTTTCGAATAGAAGCTTGGAATACAAATTTCCTCTTGGGGGGTAGTTTTCTATTTTTTGGCGCTCTTCAATTACACAAAGCATACTATCGATCGCCTCGTTTGTCAAATCCATCCCCTTCGTCATTAGCTCCTTGAGGTCGGAACGTGTGAAGAAACAAGAATCACCTCTCCAGATCACCTCCCTTTGGTTATGTGTAGGTGCGGTCACCTTCAGTACAAACGAACTTTAAAAAGGAACAATCATAACATAAAAAGGAACAAACGAACTTTAAAAAGGAACAAACAACAACTTAAAAGGGAACAAACGAAACTTAAAAATGAACAAGTATAACATAAAAAGGAACAAACGAAACTTAAAAAGGAATAACTCTAACTTAAAAAGGAACAAACGAAACTTAAAAAGGAACAACATTAACATAAAAAGGAACAACTTGAACATAAAAAAGAACAACTTCAACATAAAAAGGAACAAACCAAACTTAAAAAGGAACAAGCATAACATAAAAAGAACAAACGAAACTTAAAAAGGAACAAGTATAACATAAAAAGGAACAAACGAAACCTAAAAAGGAATAACTCTAACTTAAAAAGGAACAAATGAAACTTAAAAAGGAACAACATTAACATAAAAAGGAAGAAACATAACTTAAAAAGGAAGAAGAATAACTTAAAAAGGAAAAACAACAACTTAAATAGGGAAGAACCATTACCTGTAGTACAGCAACACACCCCTCGACGTATCCCCTTCTTAAAATAGAAGAACCGGTAGATCTCCTAGCGCGTAGATCCCGGTGTGCCTTCTCCAGGCCCGTCACAAGTGCCTCGTGAACAGCCTCGGCCCACGCGTACTTGTGTAGCCTAGTCAAGTCGGCCAAGTGGTCGAGGAACAAAATTTTGGTTCGATGGGTGCCATCGCAGAACAAAAAATGGCTGAAGATGTAACAAATGAGTAGCCGGACGTACTCCTCCTCCTCATCAACCAAATATCTCGTTGCCATCATCTGGGCAGATAGTTGGGTGTTGTTCAGAATCTCCCCCTATCGGGTTGCGACTTCCTTCGGATGCATTCTGACAGCCTTCCCATGTAATCTGAGCCCCAAAATTAGGGCAACGTCTTCGGCGGTGAAGTGTACTACCCCAGAGCCGATCCTAAACCCCACCTCCTCGGGGTCATAGTGTTCCACGAACCAGTCGATAATGTCATTATCGACTGGAACGTTGGAGAGGGTGATGAAGTGACCAAAAGGGGTCGCCCGGAAAGCATCTTTCTCTGCGTCCCTCAACTTCCCAAAGACCTTCTCTATTGGGGTCCACGAACATTTGGAGGGCTGGAAGTAATGCGTAGAAGCCTGAGAAGACACCAACCGTACGAGAACATTCCTTTTTATAGTATCGCAATTCAATGTTACGGTAAAAACGACAAACCTGGTGCACCACAACCCCCGAAAGAGAAGCTTGAAGTGGAGAATCCATGTCGTTGACGGATATCCAGGGTTACGAAAAAGAACTGGAGAATCATTTTCAACTTGAAGTGGAGAATCAGAGAAAAGTTGAGAAAGGGAATGTGAGAAAGATCAGAAACGTTTTTGGTTTTCTTTCGCAACTCGGAATGTGAACAGGCGCATCTGATGTCCCTTCCCGGTCTTATCGAAACGTCACAGGTGTTTTTCCATTTTTCGAAAAAACACGCGCTTTACTTATCGCTGACTGGGCAGCTGACTAGATGCCACGTAAGCCGCGTCACGGACGCGCGCGGCCGTGTATAAGGCCCATAAAACATATCTTTGTGATGCGAGAGCTCTTAGAACTTGCTTATGTAAAGAATCAATTATGTGCAGATTCCTCACAACCAACACTTTATGTTAATGTTGTCAGTGTATGGATTGGTAGCTTAGGTGTAGGGGCTAAATACACTATAATCAATAAGTGGGTCAAGAAACCGATAGAAAGTTGATTTAGCAATCAAAACGAAAAGCAATGTAAAACATAATCGAACGTCAGTTTCCCTTGACGTAATTGGATAATGGTGTTTGTAGAATGGTTTCAGAAAGGGTGAATATGGAAATTTCTCTCTTAAATCCCATGTAAAGTAGAGAGACAACTAACTCTAGATAATTTAACACATGCAAGTCAAAATAAACAATGTATCATTTCCCTTTTGACCCATGCAAGTATGTTTTCATTTTTTATTTTTTATTTTTTTGGTCTATTCATTTTCCTCATTATGTTTTTTCTTCACCAAATAAATCATTTTAATTTTTTAACTTCTCCTTGATCATACACTACATTCCAATGCACTTTTTTTAACTTAATCCTAAACTCATTGCGTTTTTAATTCAAATTTCAAATCAACTGAATAATAATTATTATGCACATTTTCATCCACACGAATCAGGTCTTGAAATGTCACAAATCCAACATTGACATCAAACAAAACAACTATATATTTCATTTCTTATTTTGGAGTATCATTTGTTTTTTTAAATTACGAACTTTCAATGAAAACAACTAAACAAGAAAGAACAAAACCAAAAGACTACAAAAAAATTAAAAAGAAATTTTCATTGTATGCACGGTAAATAATAATACATTAACAAAATCATCACATCAACAATAATAGTAGAATATATATTCTAACAATGTCTTGAAGTTTCATCGACTGAATTGTCAAAATTCTGACATTCAATTCTCAATCCAGCAATAAATAGGGACGACCAAACACAAAACAACGAAAAAACCCAAAACTAGACAAAAACTATAAAAATAAGAAACAAAAGATGAGATTGTTGTGAAATATTATGCAATGGATGTTTCACCTTCACCTTCTCCTCCCATAACTCAATCAACCTCTCACATTCTCATTTGTAAACTCTTGTAACATACACTCTTTCATTTGCCTCCTTTAACCTATAAATACAAGACTATTGTGTTACTTTGGTGTGGATGAAAATACAACAATTATTCTTCCCCAAATCTTCTTCTTTTTTGTTCTTTTTTCTATTATTTTATAACACGTTACAGCACGAATTGACTCTTGCATAATCTTCTTCAGAAGCACGAGTTTCTCCCGATTGGTATTGTAGAAATCATCCAAAGGTATTTTGCCTACACCCAATGTTTGAATCAAGTCCGACATAGTATCTATCTACATCTAGAATAACTTGGAAGATTTTGTTTCATTTCCTAACCATATTGTTTTGCCTCGCCATGCTAGATTGGTGGATTAATATAGTTTATCTTGATCATAACTAGCATGCGTATCTAGTATTGTTTTCTTCCTATGGTTTCTATGTTGACTATGTAATAGTTTGAGTTTTATTATAGTTGTGCATATCCTTTCTTTTTAGCTATGAGGTATAGAGAATATTATTTAGTCCTTGCATATAAGTTATTTCTAGATTGAGAAGTTGATCTTCTTCTCTCTACCTCGTCTTTCAATGAAAGAGTATTAAATTCTTTTCATCGTCAATCATATATATTGTATTTGATGTAATGTAATGAAACATTTTCTTTCATTTACCGATAAAATATACATATCTTTATATGTCTAGATTTGTGATTCTTTTATCGATGCTATGATGTTCATACTTACTCTTCACTAGTTATATTGTGAATAAACAATGTAGTTAAATGAATACGATAGAATATCATGTGAACTTAAATCCATAATTTTATTTTCAATGTTTTGTTTCTGTTCATGTAGGAGGTAATAGAGATTTCTTTCTCATTGGTTTGTAGTCTCTAATAAGACCTGTCGTCTATGCATAAGGATTATAATTTCATGCTCAAATACATAAGAGAAAATATTATGAGTACTTGGTTAATATGTGATGAAAGAAAGCAATAAGAGGTTTGCAATATTATAGAACAATAATTAATCCAAACATGTGTGGTACGTTAGAGCATGCTCATTTACAAAACTTGTATAAGCTTTTAACTTGAATATTAATGTTGTATACATTGCAGTTGTTACATACATTACATATAATATGGAATGCATTGATAATAATTTATTTGATGCTTTTTGGAAGCAAATGCTTATTTTCATAATTCTATAAATCTTCTTAAATTGAAGATTTAATGTGAATGTTCAATTGACCTTTATTGATTTGTATTATTCATAAAAAGTGTAAATATCAAAATATGTATGTATATGGTTATTTTACTTACATCTAGAATTTGTATTTATTCATCATGAGGAAATTAATTACTCACATGGTACATAGAATATATCATGTTAATTTTGTATATATATTTTTATATATATATAAAATAAATGAGACTACATGTATACAATTAATATATATATGTATGGTACTATATTGCTTTTGGAATTGCTAATATGCACTTTTGTTTATCATATGATTCAAGTACATTATAATATATTCCGTTTTGAGAAAGAAGCATCAAATCAAGATAAAAGTGGAGATTGTGATTTTCTATTGTTATCCACTTTATTAAAATGATTTTAAAAGTATTATGATTTAATCTCATGTCTGTTTTTGTGGTTGGACAAAACATCGAGTTATTGATCCAAATTTTATGAATTCTCGATCCAATGAAGCATGAAAAGAAATAGTTACATATTTAGTAGTGCTTCTAAAATTAAATAATATATATCTCATGTAACTTTGTATTGATTCACTTGCTTAGTATAAGTTATATGAATTCTTAGAATCATGTTGATTAAAAGAGTATTTGTAAAGTGGTTCAAGCATGTGATTATTACTTGTTAATTTTCATGCATCACATGCTCATTCACAACTATTACAAACATTCATCTCGTAAGTACATAATATTCATTTTGATAGATGTGTATATATAATAAAATGTGCTACATTATAGTGGGATTCGAATTACCATGTTACAAGTGTTCATTGTTATTGAAAATGATATGCATTGGTCCAGAAGTCGAATATCTTGTGATCATTGTTATTGAAAATGATATGCATTGGCCCAGAAGACGAATATCTTAATATTCATGCAATGCTACCACACAAAGATTTAGAGTTATTCATTTAAAGAATGTTATGAAATTTTATGATAATCCATGAAGGATTCGTATGACCGTCAGAACGATGTGCAAATAGCTAATTTAGTAAAAATGCACGTCAATCTCTAAATCAAACCCTATGGCAAAACACCATAGATATATAGAGTTTAGTAGTAAAAAATATATTATTGATCACTTTACGAACTAATGACCCAATACTCCAGTAGTAGTATGGAATCAAAAACCCAAAAGTTTTGGGTTATGCATTCCCGATGATTGAAGGTCATGAGAATTGTTGGAAAATCACGATACCTTTTTTTTACCTTTTTTGTTGCTAGAAGCACTCACTACAAAGTATCGTGTAAACAAGAGCATAAGCAGTTGACTAAATTTTGTGCAAATAAGAAGTATGAAATAAAGATGACATCAATGAGACGAAACATGCCCAAAAGTGCCTAAATAAAATCATCTCTTATATTAATTATGGATGTCATCATTGGTATTATTTTTGTAAAGTTTTAGATAATTTTGTTGACTTCTATCATGACAAAAATGAGGTCAAATTTGTCTACCGATTGCACAATAAAATGAGAGTCCCTCTGTTTTTAAAATATCTCTCAATATTGATCATTAGGGGATCTTAAAATTTATACATGATACATTAATGTGCATATATACCTGCTAATATTATTCATTAATTTTTATGGTAGATATACATCATGTTATGAATCTTCCCCTACTTTACTTGTACAATAATGAATAAATTGTTTCCCTCCTGCGATTTAAAGCTCCTGAAGGGCTAAGTTTTATTGTCCAATCCAATAATCATATATATAATGTATAGTTTCTGGCATTAGGGGGAGAAGCTAGAAGCTTAAAGAATGCCAAAAAATTGTACTATATTGAACTTGAAGTTCATAAGAGAATATATGTACAAGTATGGTTGAACCTGAAGTTCATAAAATCATTATTTTGGAATGTCTAGCAAGTAATTGTCATATGTTCTTATTGTTCACAAAAAAGTGACTAAGTCTTATATTACTAGACATAAACCGCATAATATAAAGTGGAGATCTCCACACGATAAAATATATTTGAGTTCAACCAACGACAGAAGTGTGGACCATAACATATATTGTTTGTGGAAATGAAATAAAAGTTAGTCACTCTCATTGCACCTCATGAAGATGTTATTCCTGAAGAATATAAACCCATAAAAATAAATGCAGCTGTTAAACAAAAGATTAAAGAAACTACGGGGATACAGAACGGTCAAATCCTAAAATTTTGGGAAACGATGAGGATTTGATTATTATTAACGTAAAACTTGCAATCAACTATATATGTTGATACGAAAGATATTAAATAATTATGAAAATTATTGTCGACAATTCATTCGCCTCTTAATAACATGCTATATCAAGAGAATAATTGGGTCCAAAACCTATGATATTATAAGAATGCCAGAAGCATTCATATTTAATATAAACAAAAGAAGGTGAACAATATAGAATAAATTCACTGAATAAATATATTATTTGGACCTGTAGTCCTGATTTCTAAAACTATATCCCTGAAGGATACAAATAGAAATCACAATATCATGTGATACACTATAAAGAGAGAAGTAATATAAGGGTATTCGCAGGACCCAAAATCCATCGTGATGTTACTCATTCTCTCGTAATATTGATAATACGTTCTGTTACATGATCAATATGATATGCATATAAGATATGTTGTGACTTTAAAGTTTTATAAGTCACTTAATATTGATACATATATGAGAGTCCGTGAAGGACAAAGATGACAAAGTATATTATATAATAACAAGAATCAAAAGATGCACTATACAAAGATCACTATATGAAGAACACAAGTAAGAGTGTGCATATAACCTCTTCAAATCAAAGTCATTCCGAAGAATGATACGAAGTTGATCTTAGTCGTCCATATGTTTTATCCAATAACAAAATTTACTATTATTTATTATATGCATATGACTTGATGTCATAGGACATCCAACAAAGTTTTTGAAAAACTGTGAAATATTTAAATGACGGATTTTTAAATAAATGACTAAAGATAAACCAATTGTTTTTCGACCTGATGTTCGAACATTCTCCAGAAGAGAATTGGTACAGTGATTCAATTGTACAAAGAGAATATTGAAGAAAAATATTCTAATAAATGTCCATCTTGAAAGCACATTAACAAAGGACATCTATTGTATATCGACAAAGATCCAATTCTTACAGGACCTGAAGTTCCTTATCATGTTCACATAAAATGTTTTTCTGACAACAATTAGATAACGTTCAAGGATCTACCAATTTCTAGTCATGCGACAAAGATTTATATTAGTGATGTTTCTTATATGTCCAATACACATCAATTATTATCACAAACTATTTGGTGTCATTATGTGGAGTCATTACAACTTTATGCAAGTTGGTGAATCGGTTATTGATTCTTTCATTCTCATATTGCTATGACATCAATGTAAATATGAGACATCTTTAAATTGTTCATAAGTAATATCTTTTGAGGTAACATATTCATATTTTGCAAAAGTTGTCACAGTTTGTGTTACTCCCAATATATCATTTGAGAAAAATTGCGCAAACACATTTCACAATCCTATTATCTAAGTGAAATATAGTAAATATCCATTAAATCTGTTAAACTATCATGTATTTGTTTATTGAATCCCCACACACTTTTGTGTTTAAGAACTTTGTAAAATATATTCGTAAGTTTGGTAAACTACGAATCAGGGGGAGCGGATTTGTAGTTATCATCCCTGAAGGACGGATATCCCTGAAGGATAAAGCCTGGAAGACTTGTAGTTGCACTCTTTTTCCCTTTTTCCAATTTTTGTCCTAAAAGGTTTTATTGGTTAAAGATTTTTAATGAGGCAACTTGTGCAATTTTGTTAGTGTATGTTATGCATTCTTTTCCTTAGCTACTTTTTCCCACTAGGTTTTGTAGTAAGGTTTTTTAACGAGACATAAACATAACGCATATTGTCTAAGGGTGTGTTATAAATGTATGTTGAATTGAGAGGGAGAATTATATGCTGCACTCTTTTTTTCCTTCACCAAGTTTTTGACCCACAGGGTTTTACTTGGCAATGTTTTTAATGAGGCAGACCGATCAAGTGACAACTTTGCAGATCTATTCACCAAGTCGTTGCCTACCAGAGATTTTGAACGACTTGTATTCAATATTGGTGTTCAACGTTTGAAAAATGTTTGTTGAAATGAGGGGGAGGATTATATGCTCTGCACTCTTTTTTCCTTTACTAAGTTTTTATCCCAATGAGTTTTTCTTAGTAAGGTTTTTAACGAGGCAGACTGAAAAACATATATGTGAAGATCCAAGGGGGAGTGTTGTGAAATATTATGCAATGGATGTTTCACCATCACCTTCTCCTCCCATAACTCCATCAACCTCTCCCATTCTCATTTGTAAACTCTTGTAACATACACTCTTTCATTTGCCTCCTTTAGCCTATAAATACAACAATTATTCTTCCCCAAATCTTCTTCTTCTTTGTTCTTTTTTCTATTATTTTATAACAGGGATAAATTTAAATGGTCGAGGTTACATATATGAGTGGAGAGAGGGCGGTTGTTTCCAATGAATGAGTTTAGTTTCAAAGACAATGGTTGTCGTGTAGTGAGCCATTGTGCATTTCAATTCTTGGAAAGTGATGGGAAAATTACACTATGAGTCTGTGACCCATTCTTCAATTACTCTACAATAAATCAAGTGAACTACTATTCGTAGCCGGAAAATTACTTAAATCGCCTCGACAATTACTATTTTTCCCTTCACAATTCATTTAATACACATTTCGTCCAATGTCTTAAAACATGGTTTTTACCTCAGTTTTCCTTACATTCCCAGTACCAACACCACGAAAATGTCTGACAAAGCGTCTGAATCTCGTGAGGTAAGTGGGACGAAATTTTTTTCGTCTCGGGCGTCTGTCTAAGTCGCCTCCCCCAAGGACGGGGCGTCTGGCTGGGACTTCTCCTCCTTGGCAGAGGCAACTTAGCCAGACGCCCCTACCTTGGAGGCGGCGGGTAAGCTAGATTCCCCATCCTTGGATGAGGCGCTTCGCTTAGCCTCCTCCTCCATGGACGAGGCGTCCCTGCCAGACGCCCCCTCCAAGGTAGGGGCGTCCCAGCCAGACGCCCTTGTTTTTTATTTATATTTATTTTGTGTTATTTTAAATTATTTCAGGTTCCGTTGCAAGATTTTGGTGGTAATGGAGTAGATTACAGTGAGCTTTTTGATAGTAAACAAGTATTTACAACAATCGAGGAAACGTGTAATTAGGCGAAACAAGTTGCCAGTGAAGCCGGATTTTTTTTGGTAATATTATCCTACAAATCAAAAGTAGATAATCTGACAGATTATTATCTGAGATGCGATCGAAGAAATAAAATGGGTTCTCGTGATACGAATATTGCACTACGGAAGAACACGAAAAGAAAAGGTTCGTTTTTTGGTAAAGGCAGTCGAGCAACGGGATCGTGATGGATGAGTCGTTGTTTCTAATAGTACTCATGGACAACACAATCACAGACTTGCAGTTTATCCAGAGGGTCACCGACAGATCAGCGGTCTTAGTTCTGGGGCAAAGAAAATTGTTCGTGATATGACTGAGGCACAAACGAGACCACGTAACATCTTATTGGCAGTAAAGGAGAAATTCCCAGAGGATAATCCAAATCAGAGACACATTTATAACTTCAGAGAGTACATGAGGAGGACAAAATTTGAAGACAGGAATCCCACTCAACAGTTTTTCAGTCAGGCAGTATAAGTACTTACATTGGATTATGACAGATGAAGAAACTAATGTCCTCACTCACGCATTTTTGGCACATCCTACGTCAGTTCAGTTGTTGTGCACATACCCTTTCATAATCTGCATAGATTCCACGTATAAGATGAACAAGTATAAGATGCCTTTGTTTGAGATGGTTGGGGTTACTCCAACAAACATGAATTTCCTCGTCGGCTATACAATTTTGAAGGATGAGACCGAGTCTAGTTACCGGTAGGTGTTGGAGAAGTTGCGAGATATGTTATTGCATATTTTTAGCCCGACTGCAATAATAACAGATCGGGAGTTGGGTTTGATGCAACAAAGACGTGTACAACTACGCATACCACATATTTGGCATGGACAAGTAGTTTGCAGAGAGTTTTAGGCGTGGAAAGTGGAGGACAGTCATGCTTTCTGATTCACAGACGGATTATGATAGAGCAGTCCGTAATCTGAAAGATTCTTTCCAGTCTTGGCCAGTGCTCACAGAGTATCTGGAAGACCCGTGGTTAGTGCATAAAGAAAAGTTTGTGTTGAATTGGACGAATAAAATCCTTCATTTCAGCAACACTAAGAACTGTTGTGTGGAAAGTGCCCATTCGGCTTTGAAAGAGTGGATTACTACATCGACTGCAGCTCTGGACACTCTTTTCAATCACGTGAACTCGGCTATTGAAATGCAGCTGATTAATATTCAGAACTTTCTTGAAGATTCGAGACATCGAAATTTGACAAACTATATAGGTCCTTTGTATCATTATATAAATAGTCGAGTTTCGCATCACTGCTTGACATTATTGACTCAGGAGTTGAAGAGAAGGCAGGACTTAAGCAATCAAGTTGAATATCGCTGCGAGTTGAAGAGAATGGTCGCTGTCATATCATCAGTCATCACTGAATGCCAAGTGATTGATCTCGTTTTATATTAACCGCAAGTGCACGACCGCGTTGTAGCGGTGGCAAATACGGGTCGTCCACTGAGAGGTGTGTCGACACTTGGTTTGTTCGAAGGTGAGTGGTAAAA
The DNA here is from genome assembly GCA_963682175.1 of Triglochin maritima. Classification (NCBI taxonomy): domain Eukaryota; kingdom Viridiplantae; phylum Streptophyta; class Magnoliopsida; order Alismatales; family Juncaginaceae; genus Triglochin; species Triglochin maritima. The sequence goes on from OY821779.1 coordinate 21,666,837, forward strand.
AGGGGGAAGAAGAGTTTGGTTACACTAAACTACACTAAGATGCAAAAGGAAATGAAGATAAGCAATAAAAACTAAACCCCAAAGGGGGTAGACAAATAATGTGAACATAAAGAAGTGTGTGTGTGTTCATTAAGCTCCTCACAACATGTAGTGCATCAAATCATAAAACCACATCCAACTTTGCCTCAACATGAATTAAGATAAGACTACATCATTAAAACATACAAGACAATAATTGGAATGAAACTAAATGAACTCATGTATAAAGACTAGACCCTACTATGCCTCCACATGAAATAAGATGACTACATCATTAAAACATACAAGACATTAGCTAAGGAAAAGGCAACAAGAGTTCATACACTACAAATTGTGTTTCCAATATTAACTTCATCCATATCCTAACCTTATCATTCCCCATAAAATAGGTCCACTAATCAAAGCATAAGCTAAGCTTCATTCAAGAGCATTAGCATATCAAAGATAAGAGTGGAGACCCATTAGATGGTTATGGAAATCATATAAAGCTCAAGGGATAAAAATAACACACACTTAATACACTACATGATTATATCACATATTTCTCCACCCCCAAATGGGGATGGAACTACTCACTACTCATTACACTACTGATTAGACTAAGCAAAGAAAACATTTAACTAAGATACTAAAATGACTAAACAATAAATTAAACAAAGTAAAACAAACCACACAAAACAAGCAACATAACAAGACAAGATTAAAAGAAACAAATAAACTTTTATTAACAATGACTCACATTGAAGGTAGCATTCTTCTCCACCTTGAGTTATTGCTTCAAGGCTCACTCCTTAGTAGAGAGAATGCCACCAAACAATGGGTGATTACAATGGAAGGTGAAGAGTTCTATTTATAAGCATGAAAAAAGCTAATCGAGGACAATCCCTCGATGTGGGACTAAACCAATACCAAAAATAGCCTAAACGAACATTAATACAAGTCCAGGAGAAATTTGGACGGATCCTGAGCAATATGGACCGCCAATTAGCGGTCCAAGACCGCCAATTGGCGGTCTACAAGGCTCAGATCCGTCTGGGTTTTGTGGTGGGCTTTGCTGGAAGTATTTCTTGGTCTTTGATGCATCTACTTGGTTTGTTGGAGCTCCGACCCGAATCGAATTGACAAAATACTCCCCATGATGGTGTGGAGTTTCCTTTTTTGCTCTTAGGTCCTTCGGTCTTACGATTAGGTCCTTCTCCATTGCATCTTAGTCCCCATGTCTCACAATTAGGTCCTTTTTATTGCTTTTGGGTCCTTTCATGGCTCTTCTCTTCAAACCCCATTATTCCTGAAAACTAAACATAAAACTCGTCACGTAGCATTGCTTAGGTGTAAGATAATGGATATAAGGTATAAATATAAGCATGAAATGATGTCAATCACCAAGCCTGCAATGTCATACATGCTCTATACGTGAATTCGCTGATCAAAGGAATTTCGTACACATACACCAAGAATTTGGTTGGTCAAAGGAATTTTTTTAACATTCTGTTTGTTTCCTCTAGAATCCTAGTGCAAAAACCCACCCTCGCTGTAGTTTAAAAGTTAGACTAATTGTCACTTCAATTCTTAGAGTTAAATAATCATAGTTGGAATCTTTTAGTGTAGTTCTTCCTTTCTCCCTTTCTACCCACTCTAACAACTCTAACGTGAATTCGCCGATCTGACTTGATTCACGAAAGCATGCATTGAGCCAAGGGCCCAAGGCCTTTGGAACCTCCACATGAACACTATTGGTAGCAATGAGGTCCTCATTTTCTTCCATTTTTCTGGAAGGCTATTATAGAGCCCGATAACTCATTTGGTATTTGAACACTAGAATAAAAGCCAACGCTTGAACGTGATGATTGATTGAGCCATGATTTTATTTTATTTTTTGAAAATTGGATGATATGTTAAATAAAAGGTTTTAAGCTATGAACAAAAGCCTGAATTGAAGTTGAGTAACAAGTAAATAGTTGGTTACCATTAAGACTAACAAACAAAGTTTTGGCTTATTGATTGACATCATTTCATGCTTATATTTGTATCTTATATCCATTATCTTTCACCTAAACAATGCTATGTTACGAGTTTTATGTTTAGTTTTCAGGAATAAATAGGTTTGAAGAGATGAAACATAAAAGGACCCAAAAGCTGGGAAAAAGAACTGGATTGTGAGATCTGGGGACCAAGATGCAAGGAAAGAGGACCTGAACGCAAGACAGAAGGACCTAAGAGCAAAACAGTAAACTCCACACAATCATGGGGAGTATTTTGGCAATTCTATGCGTATTGGAGCTCCAACAAGTTCACCAAACGGATCCCCCACAAGAACTACCATCAAGCAAAGCCCAGAACGAACAGCAAGTCGATCCAGACCCGATAAACCGCTAATTGGCGGTCCCAGACCGCCAATTAGCGGTCCGTTTAGCGTCAAATCGGTTAATTCTTCGCGGGCACATGGATTAGATCATGTTTATTCTATATTTGGTAGTTGATTAGTCCCACATCGGGGGATTGTCCCGATTTGCCTTTTTCCATGGCTATAAATAGAACTCTTCACCTCCTATTGTAAACACTCCATATTTTAAGTGGCTATTCTTCCTACTAGAAGTGAGGCCTTGAAGCACACACTAAAGTAGGAGGATGCTACTTTTAATGTGAGTCATTTTAATACAAGTTTTCTTTATTATGTTGTTTGTTTTATGTTTCTTGTTTTGCTTTGCTTAATCTCATTTCATTAGTTTTATTAGCTTAGTCAATATGCTTTCTTTGTTTAGTTTAGTAATTAGTGTAATGTTTAGTGAGTAGTTCCATCCCCTTTGGGGGTGGAGTAGATGTACATACATGCAAATGAGAATGGATTGAATGCTTTATTTCAATGTGTTGATAAAACATGAATGTATGCTTGCTTGTTTAGGATAGAATTTATAACTTGATGAGTTTTGCCAAAATGATTAGACACCTCTCATGCTTGTTTAGGTTCTGAAATAAACATCTTGCATATGTAAATGTTAATCAACCAAGTTGGTGAATAGATTGATAGGTTTTGCCACAACATTTAGACACTTCCTATGCATGATAACACCACCTTTATTTGTGCTTAAAGAATGTGTTCAACACCCACCTCTTTGCTTGTGTGCACTCACTCCACCCCTTAGGGGTTTTCCCATTTCTGTATTTCAGCATTCTTGTTTTGTTCTTAGCTTAGTTGTCATTTCATTGTTTGTTTCTTTCGTTCGCATTTCATACTTCTTAGCGTAGTTTAGTGTAGAGTAGCATAATCAATCTTTCTCCCCCAATTTTTGCCACTTGATTTCGTACAAGCAAGAGGCTACTCACCTCCCTGAGGATGACCCATACTTGCCACCGCTTCATCGCGGCCGTGCACTTGCGGTTTAATTAAAACGTTCAACAAGTTTTTGGCGCCGTTGCCGGGGAGGTGCCAGTCCAGACTCTTGTTTGGACGATTCGAGTGGATTTAATTTGTGTGTTGTAGTTTTTCTTTGTTTCAGGAGACTGGGAATAGCAAGTGGAGGCTACTGGAGAAATTTCCAGACGATCGGAGCACTTCAGACCGCCAATCAGCGGTCTGAGACCGCTAATCAGCGGTCTGGTGAGCTCTGTTCATCTTTTAATTTCTTGTTGTTGTTGCTCTAAATGATCTAGTTATCTGGGACTCAATTTGGCATGTTTGGACTTATAGTTCGTTCCCAGATCAATAATCAAACCACCTTTAAGCAACTTGGACCCTAAAACTCAAAGCAAAAGACTAGGCACTCATTCTTGTTTAGGTCATGCACCATGTATGTGACTTAAGCATTTAGATTGTCTTTTATCTTAGCTTTAATTTCTGTTGCTGAGAGCTGGCGTGAGGTACGCACCTTCTACTCTCATTCATGCATTTCGTATGAACATGCATTAGTTAGTAGGAAGTGCATTGCAACAAGTGTGAGTTGAGCGTTTGTTTGGAGAGTTGATTGCTAGATTAGGACTCCAAAACACTACTAAGGAGGGGCTGTCCCATAAAAGATAAGGTGGGGGATTTCATCACCCTTTCCGTCGCCCCACAAACCATACTAATAAAGAGCCTAATTTTTAAAATCAAGTAGACATTGGCCTTAATGATTTCGAGCGCATTAGGAGAGTGATCCGGTCCCGACCGTCATGACCTGATCGGCGTTGCCCACTTTGTCGATAGTAGGAGAGACGAGATCCCCGGATCTTGGCTCACTTGCTGGGCTTTGTGGTCCTCGTTGTAGGGAGGTGAGGCGTGTTGAGGCCGTGTGACCTCGCAGTTAGGCGTCGTCTAGCTGTAAGGACCTATAGCGACCTTAGGATTGCTTGAGCCTTGTTTGCTTGTGTGCTTCTTCCTGTACCCATCCGCCGTAGCATAAGGACTTCTTCCCTTCTCTCCTGAGTCATTCTTTCTCTCCTGTGTTCCCCAGTCTTCTCTTCTACGTACATTCTTTGTTTGAAAAAAAAAGAAAAAAAAGTTTTGGTGTGTGCACACCTTTGTGCATGCTTTCGTGGACACGAGACGAGAGTGGTCGTTTGACGAGGCGCGTTGTCAACCCGGCTTCGGTAGTTGACTTCACGACGCCTTCCTCTTCTCGTGTTGCACTCAGTCCGGGTTCAATGGCTGCTCATTTCCGTGAGGAGGAGCAGTTGCTGGACCCACCTGTGCTTCCTGTTGTGGCTCCCATAGCTCTACGTGATCGATGCTACCCGAGACGTACTGCTCTACCCTCATGCATCGTATTGCCAGAGGCAAATGGGAACCATTTTGAGGTTAAGCCTCAGTTTATTTCCATGCTCCCTCACTTCACTGGGAAAGGTGACCCCTATATCTTTCTCAGGGAATTTGAGGAGGTCTGTGCTATGTTCAAGCTGCAACAACTTAGCACAGACTCCATCCATCTTAGGCTTGTCCCCTTTGTGCTGAAGGATGATGCCAAGAAGTGGTTGTACAGCAACCAGACAAATTCCTTTAGGACTTGGGATGAGTTTCAATCTGCATTCCTCAAGAAGTACTTCCCAAATCATCGGACTCAAAATTTGAGGAACGAAATCAATTCGTTCTATCAACTTGAGACCGAGACATTTCATGCATATATAGAGAGGTTCAAGGAGCTACTATCCTCATGCCCTCACCATGGCATTGAGTTGTGGCGTCTTTGTCTGATTGTTTACGAGGGTCTTCACATCCCGTCCCGAACGCTCGTTGAGTCCATGTGTCAAGGAGAGTTCTTGGGAAAGGATGAAAGGGAGGCATGGGCTTTCCTAGAAGACCTCGCTGAGAAAACCATGCAATGGGAGAGTGTGAGGGAACCACCTGCATCATCTAGTATAGGAGCGAGGATCGCGAATGCAAACTCGACTAGATCGGGTGCCGCATTTGCTATCGATACCACTACGGCCACCGAGGCACGCATGGCATCCTTAATGTGCCGTATGGATTCGATTGAGCTCCAAAACCAACAAGGTGCACCTCACATGTCCACATCTGGTCCAGTTCCCTGTCATTCATGTGGTAGGGTAGGTCATGTAGAAAGCGAGTGAGTGTCTATTCCTTCTGAGATGGAGCGTGTCAACGCCATCTATGACAGAGCTAGGAATGACCCATACTCATCATCTTATAATCCTGGATGGAGGAACCACCCCAATTTTTCATGGAACCAAACCAATGCCCCGGGTGGTCCTTCAAACTCCTCTAGACCACATTACCAATCACACCAACCTCCCATGCATGCACATTCCTATCAGCTACCCCAAGCGCAAACCACCAATCAATCGGGTTTCCCAAATTCCAATAATATGGAAACCCGATTCAATTCGCTTGAGACCTTGACTCGTGGACTTGAAAACTCAATGAAAAATTTTATGTCAACCACAAGTCAAGTTCTCACTTCAAATCAGCAGACCATCAAATCTCTAGAGCTTCAGATGGGCCAATTGGCTCAGTCTGTACATGAAAGAAAGAGAGGGTCATTTCCTAGCCAGCCTGAGGCTAACCCCCGTGTGTACCAGCAACAACACATACAAAATGAGAATGTGGTACCTCGGGGGAGGCAAGTGAACCATGTGGAAGAACCTGTTCACCATGTCAATGCCATTGTTACCTTAAGGAATAGAAAACAGGTTGACAATCACATTTCCTTGCCACACCCACCACCATCTATGCAGCCCCTCAGTGGGAATGGTGGTGAAGAAGAAGCTGAGGGTGAGGGTAATACACCAACGCTTCCTTCTTCTCAGGCACAGCAGAAAACCTACCTGCCAAAAGCTCCTTATCCAAGTAGGTTAACCAAAAAGCAGAGTGACAACATGGACAAGATATTAGAGGTATTTAAGCAAGTGAAGGTTAACATCCCCTTATTGGATGTCATCCAACAAATACCTCAATATGCCAAAGTGTTGAAGGATCTCTGCACAACCAAGAGGAAGACCAATGTTTCTAAGAAAGCATTCTTGGCTGCAAATATAAGCTCTCTTTTGTCCAATCCCACCTACACAAAATACAAGGACCCTGGGTGTCCTACTATTCAGTGTACGATAGGGGACACTAGATTGAGCAATGTATTGCTTGATTTAGGATCGGCGGTCAACCTCCTCCCATTCTCTGTTTATCAACAGTTGAACTTGGGAGAATTGAAACCAACTAAGATCACCCTCCAATTGGCGGATAGATCCATTCGTATTCCCATGGGGATTATCGAGGATGTGCTTATCAAAGTTGGAGATTTTATATTTCCAGTCGATTTTGTTGTCCTCGATACCAATCATGTTGCGAACACCCACTCTCAAATACCTTTGATTTTGGGTAGACCATTTCTGGCCACCTCCAATGCCTTGATTAATTGTAGAAATGGTCTCATGAAGCTCTCATTCGGTAACATGAGTGCCGAGTTTCATGTGTTCAACTCTGGTAAGCAACAGGAACCCATGGATGAACCTTTAAATCTAAATCTCATCCGCCAATTGGAGAAAGCACCACAAAATCAACGAACACCCCTAACCCCAATGCAACCCGTTGAGAATGTTCGTGGGTGATTGACATCATTTCATGCTTATATTTGTATCTTATATCCATTATCTTACACCTAAGCAATGCTACGTGACGAGTTTTATGTTTAGTTTTCAGAAATACAAAGGTTTCAAGAGAAGAGCCATGAAAGGACCCAAAAGCAGGAAAAATGACTTAATTGTGAGACCTGGGGACCAAGATGCAAGACAGAAGGACCTGAATGTAAGACAGAAGGACCTAAGAGCAAAACAGAATACTCCACACCATCATGGGGAGTATTTTACCAATTCTATTCGGGTCGGAGCTCCAACAAGTCGAGTAACCGCATCAAAGACCAACAATACCAGAAAGCAAAGCCCACAACAAATTCCAACACGATCCGACAAGTTTGGACCGCCAATTGGCGGTCCATATTGCTCAGGATCCGTCGAAATTTCTCCTGGACTTGTATTAATGTTCGTTTAGGCTATTTTTGGTATTGGTTTAGTCCCACATCGGGGGATTGTCCCCGATTAGCTTTTTCCATGCTTATAAATAGAACTCTTCACCTTCCATTGTAATTACCCATTGCTTGGTGGCATTCTCTCTACTAAGGAGTGAGCCTTGAAGCAAAAACTCAAGGTGGAGAAGAATGCTACCTTCAATGTGAGTCATTTTGTTAATAAAATAATTCTTCTAGTTTCTTTAAATCTTGTCTTTTAATTTGTGCATGTTTGTTTAGTCTTTCCTTTCCTTTTATGTTTCTTTAATGCTTCTTGCCTTCTTAGTTAACTTTCATTTCAGTATTATGCTTTCTTTGCTTAGTCTAATCAGTAGTGTAATGAGTAGTGAGTAGTTCCATCCCCATTTGGGGGGTGGAGAAATATGTGATATAATCATGTAGTGTATTAAGTGTGTGTTATTTTTATCCTTTGAGCTTTATATGATTTCCATAACCATCTAATGGGTCTCCACTCTTATCTTTGATAGGCTAATGCTCTTGAATGAAGCTTAGCTTATGCTTTGATTAGTGGACCTATTTTATGGGGAATGATAAGGTTAGGATATGGATGGAGTTAATGTTGGAAACACAATTTGTAGTGTATGTGCTCTTGTTGCCTTTACCTTAGCTAATGTCTTGTATGTTTTAATGATGTAGTGAAATCTTAATTCATGTAGAGGCATAGTAGGGTATAGTCTTTATACTTGAGTTCATGTAGCTTCATTCCAATTATTGTCTTGTATGTTTTAATGATGTAGTCTTATCTTAATTCATGTAGAGGCAAAGTTGGATGTAGTTTTATGATTTCATGCACTACATGTTGTGAGGAGCTTAATGAACACACACACACTTCTTTATGTTCACATTATTTCTCTACCCCCTTTGGGGTTTAGTTTTCTTGCTTTTCTTCTATTTCCATTTGCGTTTTAGTGTAGTTTAGTGTAACCAACATTTCTTCCCTTTCTTTACCTCTCGCCTTCGCACAAACCAAGTGTCGACACACCTCCCAGTGGACGACCCGTATTTGCCACCGCTTCAACGCGGCCGTGCACTTGCGGTTAAATATAAAACGATCAATCAAGTTTTTGGCGCCGTTGCCGGGGAGGTGCTCTGTCCAGACGTTGGTTTGGACGATTCGAGGGGTTTTTAATTTTTTGTTTTCAGTTTTTCTTAGTGGCAGGGAACCTTAGGATCAAGGGGAAGTGACTGGAGTAATTGGAGAGCAAAAGACCCCAAAGTGACCGCCAATCAGCGGTCTGGGACCGCCAATTGGCGGCCTGGTGAGCCTCAATTGCTCTCAAATTTGTTCCAGTTGTTATGTTGTTCACTTTAGTTATCTGGGAGCCCAAGTTTGCATGTTGTGTTCTTTAGTTTGCTCCCAGATTTAATTTCAATCCCCTTTAATCAACTTGGACCATAAAACTCAAAGCAAAAGATTAGACTTCTTGCCATCTAGGTCATGCATCATATGTAGACCTTGCATGCATCTTTCTTTTCTTTGCTTTACATTTTGTCGTTGATTGCTGGAGCGAGGTACGCATTCCTTATCACTCATTCACGCATTAGGACATTCATTAGTGAGTAAGGTTTGCATCGAAACAAGAGTGAGGTGAGTGCTTGTTTGGTGAGTTGCTTGCTAGCCTAAGATTTCAAAACATCTTTAAGGGGCATCACCTATAGACTTCAAAGATAAGGTGGGGGATTTCATCACCCCTCCCTTAGCCCCAAAAAGCACACTCAAGTAAAGCCTTAACTAAAAGCAAGTAGACATTGGCCCTAGGAATTCGGACGCACTAGGAGAGTAATCTAGTTGAGACCGCCATGACCTGATCGGCGTTGCCTACCTTGTCGATAGTAGGAGGTACTGGATCTCCGGATCTGGTATCACTTGCTGGGCATTGTGGTCCTCGTTGTAGGGAGGTGAGGCGGGTCGAGGCTAGTGACCTCGAAGTTAGGCGTCGTCTAGCCTAAGGACCCATTGCCTTACATTGTTTGAGCCATGCTTGCTAGTTAGGCTTCTACCTTCACCCTGTACCCTCGCTAGCTCTAGGGATTCTTCCCTTCTCCTCTGAGTCATCTTCTTCTCACCTTCTTCTACGTTATAGTCTCCTCCCCTTTACACTCTCTGTTAGCGTTTTAGGGTCGAGTCGAGCACTTTTTGCGAGCTTAGCCTCGTGGTGGTGAGAGTGATCGACTCGAGAGTTTTTCTTGAGATGGATGGTTACATGGGCGACCATCCATATCATTGTTGGGACCAGGACGATTCTCCCTGGTACTCCGGACCCATGCAACCTGGGGTGGCTCAGACTAACACCCCGTATAGTTGGGATGATCGCAATTTTGTGACTGAGCAGTCTTCATATTGGGGTAACATGAGAGAGGCACCGACTGCTAGACCACAATCTAGTTATGCCGGATCATATGCTGGTCAACAAACTGAGACATTACAACAAACTTTGGCCTCTTTCATGCGCATGGCAGACGACATGAGTGCCCCGGTGGCTCCAGTAGCCGTACCGTGCGACTGTTGTGGGTTGAGTGGTCATGTTATCGGGGAATGTCCTTATGTTCCCCCTGAGCCTGAGTATGAGCACACATTTTCCCAAAATTCTCATTATGACCATTACGCATCCGCGTACAACCCGAGAGTGATGGATTCATGGGGAGACAAATCTTATCCAAATTCTTATACCTCATTTTCACCCCCGTATCCTCCTCCCGAATACCCAGAATTCTACCAACACCCCACTTCAAATCATTGGACTCATTCTCAGCCCATCAACACCCAACCCCAAAATTTCCCAAGCTCTGACTTGGACCTCACTGTTGACCCCAAATTTGATTCCTTAAAACAAACCCTCCAAACATTCATGGAAACCACTCAAACTTTATTGAAGTCCAACTTGAATTCCTTGCAAAATATGGAATTGCAAGTGAGTCAAATGACACAACAATTCCATGAACGCGAGGAGGGTCACCTTTCTTGTCAACATGAGGATTCATCTTTTGATATCGAACCACCACCACATCCACAAATTCAAAGCACAACCTTTCAAAGTCAAACTCCTAGTCAGCCTGAGGGACTTGGGGTTTCAATTCACGATCACTTAGTGGAGGATTCGATTCAAATTGAGAATGACTTGGACCAGTTCTATTATGAGTCGGCACAGGATTGTGCCTTACCTTTTTGTCCCGTGGCCCTTGAGCCACATGATCTTATTGTTGTACCTCCTAAGGACTCACCTCTGGTGGAGCAAGAGCTCCCTAGTACCCTCAACTTCAAACAACCTGATGAGAGTTTGCCTCTCACTATTGTTCCTGATCATCTTGGAAATGATGGAACATCAAACAACCACATTGCTCATGAGGGTATTAGGAGTTCCTTGGAGGATACCTTGGGTATGAGACCCACTTCCTGTTCTCCTGGTGAGTTGGACATGCATAACGAGGTGCTTGACCTCGTTCCGACCCACCAGCCTGTTGGTTGGAGAGTTTGGATTGATGATCATAACTTCAGTTCCGCAACGGGAGATATTTTTCTTCCGTTGCCCCTTATTTCCCAAACTCTCGAGAGGTTCAAGCTCTTTCAGTTTGATCCTTTGAATGAGACGCCTTTGCGTCCGATTCACGAACCTCTCATTTCTTCTGGTGCTCTTTGTGAAGGGGGCCCACGCATGCGTATTCTGGCCCCGCGTGGTGTCATGTTCCCTTTCCAAGTGCATTGACCCACCCTTGAGGTTCCCATTTGATGTCTTTTGACAAATGAAGATGGGAACTTATGTTTGTACATAGTTATATAAAAAAAAGAAAAAAAAAAGAAAAAAAAAGTACAATAAAAGACTCCTTCAGTGAGCATTGATTGTTGTGAGCCCCAACCCTTGTGTATTTGGGCTCCATTTCTTTCACGTATTTGTATCCCTTCTTTAGCATCTCACAGGTTTTGAGGGAATTCGGGTTATGTCCATCAACATGACCTTGCACTTCCCTTTGTACTTCACGTTGGTGAGATCTCTTCTGTTTCATGCATACATCCATGTCGTATTTTGCTCACATTCATTGAGGACAATGCATGAAGTAGGTGTGGGGGGGTGTTTTACGTGTGTACATAGTCGACTCTTTTCTTTTGATTTTGTTTTCTTTTGTTTGCATTGTTAGGGTCATGTTAGTGTGCTGCATTTAATATCGATATATCTGCTTGCCATGATCCTTGGGTGACTTGTCTTCTTTTGCTTGCCGAGTGCTTCAAAATTTTCTCATTTCTTTCAAAATCTTCATGTGTTTTCGAAAGAAAATGTTTTGTGGGTTTTGCGTGTGTTAAGCATGTGCAAAACCGTTGAGAGGCAAAGTAAAAAGAAAGCTCCCAAAATTGTCTTGAACTTGATGCATTAGGATATCTAGTACGTGGCTTTAGGATTTATCGAGTCGTTAGGATGCACCCCAGTTTTCCCTTGGGGGTGAGTAATCATAGGGTTTCAGTGCTCAAACATTTAATGAAGTCCACCCTGAACCTAGTGAGTCAATAATTCGTGTCTGTTAACTTAAGGAAGTTTGTTGTAGTCAAGGACCCTCTAAATCCTGTTGTGAGACATTAGTGTAGGGGTTTTGGTTCATGTGTAGATAAGAAATAAGTGAGTAGGTGTTCTCTCTTCTCGCACGGCTCCTATCACTCGGGAAAGTAGGTCTGAGGGGACTTTGTGCCTGGTGCTTTCGAGTCATCTGACTTGGGATGCGCCGACTGAACTCCCGTTACACGGGTGGTAGGGATTGCCCTATGTGGAGATGTGGGGAAAGGTGTACGTGATAGTGTAAGTCCTCATGGGCAATGATGCACGGAACCTGACCCTGGGAGAATGAAGCTCCAACTAATAAAAAGTAAAAGAAAAAAAAATGTGAAAAGAAACAAAAAGAAAAAAAATATGATAATGCAAATAAGAACCTTAATGGACTTTACACTTTGTAGCACTTGAGGATGTTGAGGTTGTCCATGTCTTTCACATAATTCCTTATTTAACTTGCACGAATGGTTCATTAGGGTAGAGGTGTGGACTGATCACCTATATAGAGTCGGCCCGTAGCATTACCGCGTCCATTGATCGACAAAATATTTCCAACGAGTCGAGGTCTAGATTGAATAATGCATCTTGTTCGGATTTTGTGGGTATATCCGCTGAAAACCCTCAGGAGACAACACTCCTCCTCCTTGGCAACAAAGAGGTTTAACGGGTTGTTGCACGTGCTAAGTGCAACCGTGATTCCTACGAAAGTGAGTTAGGATTTCTTGTTTCTCGTTTGTTTTTCTCTTTCTTTGATTTGCTCGGGACTAGCAAAAACTTAGGTGTGGGGGTATTTGATTGACATCATTTCATGCTTATATTTGTATCTTATATCCATTATCTTACACCTAAGCAATGCTACGTGACGAGTTTTATGTTTAGTTTTCAGAAATAAAAAGGTTTCAAGAGAAGAGCCATGAAAGGACCCAAAAGCAGGAAAAATGACTTAATTGTGAGACCTGGGGACCAAGATGCAAGACAGAAGGACCTGAATGTAAGACAGAAGGACCTAAGAGCAAAACAGAATACTCCACACCATCATGGGGAGTATTTTACCAATTCTATTCGGGTCGGAGCTCCAACAAGTCGAGTAACCGCATCAAAGACCAACAATACCAGAAAGCAAAGCCCACAACAAATTCCAACACGATCCGACAAGTTTGGACCGCCAATTGGCGGTCCATATTGCTCAGGATCCGTCGAAATTTCTCCTGGACTTGTATTAATGTTCGTTTAGGCTATTTTTGGTATTGGTTTAGTCCCACATCGGGGGATTGTCCCCGATTAGCTTTTTCCATGCTTATAAATAGAACTCTTCACCTTCCATTGTAATTACCCATTGCTTGGTGGCATTCTCTCTACTAAGGAGTGAGCCTTGAAGCAAAAACTCAAGGTGGAGAAGAATGCTACCTTCAATGTGAGTCATTTTGTTAATAAAATAATTCTTCTAGTTTCTTTAAATCTTGTCTTTTAATTTGTGCATGTTTGTTTAGTCTTTCCTTTCCTTTTATGTTTCTTTAATGCTTCTTGCCTTCTTAGTTAACTTTCATTTCAGTATTATGCTTTCTTTGCTTAGTCTAATCAGTAGTGTAATGAGTAGTGAGTAGTTCCATCCCCATTTGGGGGGTGGAGAAATATGTGATATAATCATGTAGTGTATTAAGTGTGTGTTATTTTTATCCCTTGAGCTTTATATGATTTCCATAACCATCTAATGGGTCTCCACTCTTATCTTTGATAGGCTAATGCTCTTGAATGAAGCTTAGCTTATGCTTTGATTAGTGGACCTATTTTATGGGGAATGATAAGGTTAGGATATGGATGGAGTTAATGTTGGAAACACAATTTGTAGTGTATGTGCTCTTGTTGCCTTTACCTTAGCTAATGTCTTGTATGTTTTAATGATGTAGTGAAATCTTAATTCATGTAGAGGCATAGTAGGGTATAGTCTTTATACTTGAGTTCATGTAGCTTCATTCCAATTATTGTCTTGTATGTTTTAATGATGTAGTCTTATCTTAATTCATGTAGAGGCAAAGTTGGATGTAGTTTTATGATTTCATGCACTACATGTTGTGAGGAGCTTAATGAACACACACACACTTCTTTATGTTCACATTATTTCTCTACCCCCTTTGGGGTTTAGTTTTCTTGCTTTTCTTCTATTTCCATTTGCGTTTTAGTGTAGTTTAGTGTAACCAACATTTCTTCCCTTTCTTTACCTCTCGCCTTCGCACAAACCAAGTGTCGACACACCTCCCAGTGGATGACCCGTATTTGCCACCGCTTCAACGCGGCCGTGCACTTGCGGTTAAATATAAAACGATCAATCAGTGGGCCCAGCGAAAACTCATTGCCTGTCTTCGCAATGCAACAGAGTGAGCTGGCCTCGAACATGAATGTCCAAAGGGAGTGTTCGTTGCATGATTCAGTTGAGAGTACTAGTGAGAGTGAGACACCTCATCATATGCCTATACCAGAAGGTGTCTCTACCTCATGTCCCATGGCCATTGAGCGATTTGAGCTTCATTTTGACTCCAACAAGGACCCACCTATGACCGAGCTTATGCTTGATGATCTAAATGATGGTGGGAAGTCCTTGTTGGATGACTTGGGGAGAAGCCACATTCTTAGTGATGCAGGTCTGTTGCATCCATCGAATGAGCTTGAGGAACTCATTCCGATGCACCCACCTATTGGTTGGAGGGTTTTGTTCGATGAGCAACTAAACCCTAGTGAGGCAATACAACTTCATTCTTTGTTGCCCACACCCAACCAATATCATGAGGGGTTCGAGCCTTTCAGCTTTGACCTTTCATCCCTCATGACACCTCAGAGTACCAGTGAAGTTTGCCCATCTCGGCAAGTCTCTGGTCCTCATGACTTGATGTTCTCATGTGATGTTCCTTGACCAAATGATTATGAGAATATCGTCGTTGCTGTACATATCATGTAAAAAAAATTCAAAAAAAAAAGAAAAGAAAAAAAAAGAGTAATAAAAGACTCCTTCAGTGAGCATCGATTATTGTGGGCCCCAACCCTTGTGTACTTGGGCCCAATTTCTTCACGTATTTATCTCCCTTCTTCAGCTTCTCACAGGTTTTGAGGGAAGTTGGGTTGTGTCCATCAACATGACCTTGAACGTCCCTTTGTACTGCATGTTGGCGAGATCTTTCCTTTTTCATGCATATATCCATGTAGTATCTTGTTCACATTCATTGAGGACAATGCATGAAGTAGGTGTGGGGGGGTGTTTTACGTGTGTACATAGTCGAGTCTTTTTGTTTTGATTTTGTTTTCTTTTTGTGTGTATTGTTAGGGTCATGCTAGTGTGCTGCATTTAACATTGATATATCTGCTTACCATGATCCTTGGGTGACTTGTCTTCTTTTGCTTGCCTAGTGCTTTAAAATTTTCACATTTCTTTCAAAATCTTCATGTGTTAGCGAAAGAAAATGTTTTTGTGGGTTTTGTGTGTGTTTAGCATGTGCAAAACTGTTGAGAGGCAAAGTAAAAAGAAAGCTCCCAAAATTGTCTTGAACTTGATGTATTAGGATTTCTAGTTTACTTTCTTTAGGTCTTATCGAGTCGTTAGGATGCACCCCGGTTTTCCCTCGGGGGGCGTGTAATCATAGGGTTTCAGTACTCAAACATTTAAAGAAGTCCACCCTGAACCTAGTGAGTCAAATAATTCGTGTCTGTTAGTATAAGGAAGTTTGTCGTAGTCAAGGACCCTTAATCTCTTTTTGTGAAACTTAAGTGTAAGGGTTTTGGTTCCCATGTAGATAAGGAAATAAGTGGAGTTCTCTCATCTCGCACGGCTCCTATCACTCGGGAAAGTAGGTCTGAGGGGACTTTGTGCCTGGTGCTTTCGAGTCATCTGACTTGGGATGCACCGACCGAACTCCCGTTACACGAGTGGTAGGGATCGCCCTATGTGGCGATTTGGGGGAAGGTGTACGTGATAGTGTAAGTCCTCATAGGCAATGATGCACGAAACCTGACCCTGGGAGAATAAAACACCAACCAATAAAATGCTCCAAAGAAAAAGAAAAAAAAAGAGAAAAAGAAAAAAAAAGAAAAGAAAAAAGAGTCAAATAAGAACCAAAATGGACTTTACACATTGTATCACATTCAGAAGTTAAGGGTACCCATGTCTTTCACTTAAGTCCTTGACTAACTTTCACGAATAACTCATTAGGTTAGGTGTGTGGACGGATTACATATATAGAGTCGACCCGTAGTATTACCGCGTCCCATGATCGACAAAATAAGTCCAACGAGTCGTGTAGCTAGATTGATTAATGCATCTTGTTCGGATTTTGTGGGTATATCCGCTGAAAACCCTCAGGAGACAACACTCCTCCTCCTTGGCGACAAGGAGGTTTAACGGCTTGTTGCACGTGCTAAGTGCAACCGTGATTCCTACGAAAGTGAGTTAGGATTTCTTGATTTCGTATGCTTTTCTCTTTCTTTGTTTTGCTCGGGACTAGCAAAAGTTAGGTGTGGGGGTATTTGATTGACATCATTTCATGCTTATATTTGTATCTTATATCCATTATCTTTCACCTAAACAATGCTATGTTACGAGTTTTATGTTTAGTTTTCTGGAATAAATAGGTTTGAAGAAATGAAACATAAAAGGACCCAAAAGCTGGGAAAAAAAACTGGATTGTGATATCTGGGGACCAAGATGCAAGGAAAAAGGACCTGAACGCAAGACAGAAAGACCTAAGAGCAAAACAGTAAACTCCACACAATCATGGGGAGTATTTTGGCAATTCTATGCGTATCGGAGCTCCAACAAGTTCACCAACCGGATCCCCCACAAGAACTACCATCAAGCAAAGCCCAGAACGAACAGCAAGTCGATCCAGACCCGATAGACCGCCAATTAGCGGTCCGTTTAGCGTCAAATCGGTTAATTCTTCGCGGGCACATGGATTAGATCATGTTTATTCTATATTTGGTAGTTGATTAGTCCCACATCGGGGGATTGTCCCGATTTGCCTTTTTCCATGGCTATAAATAGAACTCTTCACCTCCTATTGTAAACACTCCATATTTTAAGTGGCTATTCTTCCTACTAGAAGTGAGGCCTTGAAGCACACACTAAAGTAGGAGGATGCTACTTTTAATGTGAGTCATTTTAATACAAGTTTTCTTTATTATGTTGTTTGTTTTATGTTTCTTGTTTTGCTTTGCTTAATCTCATTTCATTAGTTTTATTAGCTTAGTCAATATGCTTTCTTTGTTTAGTTTAGTAATTAGTGTAATGTTTAGTGAGTAGTTCCATCCCCTTTGGGGGTGGAGTAGATGTACATACATGCAAATGAGAATGGATTGAATGCTTTATTTCAATGTGTTGATAAAACATGAATGTATGCTTGCTTGTTTAGGATAGAATTTATAACTTGATGAGTTTTGCCAAAATGATTAGACACCTCTCATGCTTGTTTAGGTTCTGAAATAAACATCTTGCATATGTAAATGTTAATCAACCAAGTTGATGAATAGATTGATAGGTTTTGCCACAACATTTAGACACTTCCTATGCATGATAACACCACCTTTATTTGTCCTTAAAGAATGTGTTCAACACCCACCTCTTTGCTTGTGTGCACTCACTCCACCCCTTAGGGGTTTTCCCATTTCTGTATTTCAGCATTCTTGTTTTGTTCTTAGCTTAGTTGTCATTTCATTGTTTGTTTCTTTCGTTCGCATTTCATACTTCTTAGCGTAGTTTAGTGTAGAGTAGCATAATCAATCTTTCTCCCCCAATTTTTGCCACTTGATTTCGTACAAGCAAGAGGCTACTCACCTCCCTGAGGACGACCCGTACTTGCCACCGCTTCATCGCGGCCGTGCACTTGCGGTTTAATTAAAACGTTCAACAAGTTTTTGGCGCCGTTGCCGGGGAGGTGCCAATCCAGACTCTTGTTTGGACGATTCGAGAGGATTTAATTTGTGTGTTGTAGTTTTTCTTCGTTTCAGGAGACTGGGAATAGCAAGTGGAGGCTACTGGAGAAATTTCCAGACGATCTGAGCACTTTAGACCGCCAATCAGCGGTCTGAGACCGCTAATCAGCGGTCTGGTGAGCTCTGTTCATCTTTTAATTTCTTGCTGTTGTTGCTCTAAATGATCTAGTTATCTGGGACTCAATTTGGCATGTTTGGACTTATAGTTCGTTCCCAGATCAATAATCAAACCACCTTTAAGCAACTTGGACCCTAAAACTCAAAGCAAAAGACTAGGCATTCATTGTTGTTTAGGTCATGCACCATGTATGTGACTTAAGCATTTAGATTGTCTTTTATCTTAGCTTTATTTTCTGTTGCTGAGAGCTGGCGTGAGGTACGCACCTTCTACTCTCATTCATGCATTTCGTATAAACATGCATTAGTTAGTAGGAAGTGCATTGCAACAAGTGTGAGTTGAGCGTTTGTTTGGAGAGTTGATTGCTAGATTAGGACTCCAAAACGCTACTAAGGAGGGGCTGTCCCATAAAAGATAAGGTGGGGGATTTCATCACCCTTTCCTTGGCCCCACAAACCATACTAATAAAGAGCCTAATTTTTAAAATCAAGTAGACATTGGCCGTAAGGATTTCGGGCGCATTAGGAGAGTGATCTGGTCCCGACCGTCATGACCTGATCGGCGTTACCCACTTTGTCGATAGTAGGAGAGACGAGATCCCCGGATCTTGGCTCACTTGCTGGGCTTTGTGGTCCTCGTTGTAGGGAGGTGAGGCGTGTTGAGGCCGTGTGACCTCGCAGTTAGGCGTCGTCTAGCTGTAAGGACCTATAGCGACCTTAGGATTGCTTGAGCCTTGTTTGCTTGTGTGCTTCTACCTGTACCCATCCGCCGTAGCATAAGGACTTCTTCCCTTATCTCCTGAGTCATTCTTTCTCTCCTGTGTTCCCCAGTCTTCTCTTCTACATACATTCTTTGTTTGAAAAAAAAGAAAAAAAAAGTTTTGGTGTGTGTGCACCTTTGTGCATGCTTTCGTGGACACGAGACGAGAGTGGTCGTTTGACGAGGCGCGTTGTCAACCCGGCTTCGGTAGTTGACTTCACGACGCCTTCCTCTTCTCGTGTTGCACTCAGTCCGGGTTCAATGGCTGCTCATTTCCGTGAGGAGGAGCAGTTGCTGGACCCACCTGTGCTTCCTGTTGTGGCTCCCATAGCTCTACGTGATCGATGCTACCCGAGACGTACTGCTCTACCCTCATGCATCGTATTGCCAGAGGCAAATGGGAACCATTTTGAGGTTAAGCCTCAGTTTATTTCCATGCTCCCTCACTTCACTGGGAAAGGTGACCCCTATATCTTTCTCAGGGAATTTGAGGAGGTCTGTGCTATGTTCAAGCTGCAACAACTTAGCACAGACAAGAAACGTACAACTTGTAAAATAAAATGACATGGAACAACATGCAACAAAGAAGATGAAGATTTGGGAGAGAACAATTGTTGTATTTTTTCATGTCCAAAGTATTACAATAGTCTCCTATTTATAGGCTAAAGGAAGTAAATGAAATGGTGCATGTTACAATAGTTACAAATAAGAAGGTGAGAGGTTGATGGGGGTTATGGGAGGAGAAGGTGAAGCATCCATTATATAATATCACAAAATTACCCCTTGGATCTTCACCTATATGCTTTTCAGTCTGCCTTGTTAAAAACCTTACTAAGAAAAACTCATTGGGATAAAAACTTAGTGAAGGGAAAAGAGTGCAGCGTATATAATCCTCCCCCTCATTTCAACATACGTTTTTCAATCGCTGAACACCAATCTTGAAAGCCTTTTACTCAAAATCTCTAGTAGGCAACGACTTGGTGAATAGATTTGCAAAGTTGACAATTGATTGGCCTACCTCATTAAAAACATTGTCAAGCAAAATTTTGTGGGACAAAAACTTGGTGAAGGAAAAAAGAAGAAGACTATAGCGTATAATTCTCCCCCTCAATTCAACATTCATTATAACACTCCCTTAGACAATATGTGTTATGTTTATGTCTCGTTAAAAACTTTGCTACAAAATCCTGTGGGAAAAAGTAGCTAAGGAAAAGTGTGCATAACATACACTAACAAAATTGCACAAGCTGACTCATTAAAAACCTTTTAGGACAAAAAAATGGAAAAAGGGAAAAAAGTGCAACAACAAGCCTTCCGGGCTTTATCCTTCAGGGATATCCGTCCTTCAGTGACGATAAATACAAATCCGCTCCTCTTGATTCGTAGTTTACCAAACTTACGAATATATTTTACAAAGTTCTTAAACACAAAGTGCATCGGGATTCAATAAACAAATACATCATAGTTTAACGGATTTAATGGATATTTACTATATTTCACTTAGATAATAATATTGTGAAATATGTTTGCGTAATTTTTTTTAAAATGATATACTAGGAGTAACACAAACTATGGTAACTTTTGCAAAATATAAATATGTTACCTCAAAAGATATTACTTATGGTCAATTTAAATATGTCTCATATTTATATTGATGTCATAGCGATATGAGAATGTAAGAATCAATACTTGATTCACCAACTTGCATAAACTTGTAATGACTCCACATATTGACACCAAATAGTTTGCGATAATAATTGATGTGGATTTGACATGTAGGAAACATCACAAATGTAAATCTTTATCGCATAACTAGAAATTGGTAAATCCTTGAACGCAATTTAAATGTTTTCAGAGCAACATTATACATAGATAAAACATTCACTATGAACCTTATTAGGTTTCAAGTTATAAGAAATTTTTCATGACGTTCTGATAAGGAACTTCAGGTCCAATTATAATTGGATCTTTGTCGATATACAATAGATGCCCTTTGCTAGTATGCTTTCAAGGTGAGCATTTAGTAGAATATTTTTCTTCAATATTCTCTTTCTACAATTGAATCATTATACAAATTCTCTTCTGGAGAATGTTCGAACTTCAGGTCGAAAAACAATTGGTTTTTCTCTAGTCATTTGTTTCAAAAATCCGTCCTTTAAATATTTCACATGTTTTCAAAAACTCTGCTGGAGGTCATATGACATCAAGTCATAAGCATGTAATAAATATATAAATAATAGTAAATTTCTTTATTGGGTGAAACATATGGACAACTAAGATTAACTTTGTATCACTTTTCGGGATGACTTTGATTGAAGAAGTTATATGCACACTCTTACTTGTTTCCTCGTATAGTGATCTTTTCAAAATTTGTATAGTGCATCTTTTGATTCTTGTTATTATATAATATACTTTTTCATCTTTGTCCTTCAGGGACTCTCATAAAAGTAGCAATATTAAGTGACTTATAAAATTTAAAGTCACAACATATCTTATATGCATATCATACTGATCATGTAACATAACATATTATCAATATTACGAGAGAATGAGTAACATCACGATGGATGTTGGGTCCTGCGAATACCCTTATATTACATCTCGCTTTATAATGTATCATATTGTTATTGTGATTTCTATTTGTATCTTTCTGTGATATAGTTTCAGAAATCAGGACTACATGTCCAAATAATATATTTATTCAGCGAGTTTATTCTATATTGTTCATCTTCTTTTATTTATATCAAATATGAATGCTTCTGGCATTCTTATAATATCATTGGTTTTGGATCCAATTTTTCTCTTATGATAGCATGCTATTAAAATGGTGAATGAATTGTTGAGAATAACTTTAATAATTATTTAATATCTCTTGCTATTAAAAAGACGTTTATTTGGCGACGAATAAAGACTATTCTGCACTAGTGTTGATTGCAAGTTTTATGTCAATAATAATGAAATCCTCATCATTTCCCAAAACTTTAGGATTTGACCATTCTGTATTCCCAAAATTTCTTATGTTTAGCAGTTGCTTTTATTTTACCGGGTTTGTATTTTTTCAAAAATAACTTCTTCTGGAGGTATAATGAGTGACAAACTTTTATTTTTATTTCCACGAATGATATATTTTCGATCAACGCTTTTGGCATTGGTTGAGCTCAAATATATATCTTACATTGTTGAGATACAAGACTTAGTCACTCATTTTTTATCAATAAATATGTATGACAATTACTTGCTAGATGCAAGTTAATTATTTTATGAACATCAGGCTTAATCATACTTTTACGTATGTATTCTTTTATAAACTGATTGACATCATTTCTTGCTTATATTTGTATCTTATACCCATTATATTACACCTAAGCAATGCTACGTGACGAGTTTTATGTTTAGTTTTCAGGATTAAAGAGGTTTGAAGAGAAGAGCCATGAAAGGACCCAAAAGCAGGAAAAATGACTTAATTGTGAGACATGGGGACTAAGATGCAAGGGAAAAGGACCTGATCGTAAGACCGAAGGAAGTAAGAGCAAAACAGGAAACTCCACACCATCATGGGGAGTATTTTGGCAATTCGATTCGGATCGGAGCTCCAACAAACCAAGTAGATGCATCCAAGACCAAGAAATACTTCAAGCAAAGCCCAACACAAAACGCAGACGGATCTGGGCCTTATAGACCGCCAATTGGCGGTCTGGATCATCCCAGATCCGCTAAGATTTCGCCTGGACTTGTATTAATGTTTGTTTAGGCTATTTTGGGTATTGGTTTAGTCCCACATCGGGGGATTGTCCCGGATTAACTTTTTCCATGCTTATAAATAGAACTCTTCACCTTCCATTGTATGTATCTGTCTCTTGGTGGCAATCTTCCCTACTAAGAGTGAAGTCTTGAAGCAAAACTCTGGTGGAGGAAGGGCTGCTTGTATTGAGTGAGTTAATAATAGATGTTTTTCCTTTAATTGTGTTGTTTCTCTCTTAGTTTCATTTCCTTTCATATGCATGCTTGCTTGTTTGTTTTGTTTTATGCTTCTTTAATATTTCTTGCTTGATTAGTGTAGTTTCATTTCAGTATAATGCTTCATTTTGTTAGAGTAGTTAGTTTAAATATGTGTGAGTAGTTCCATCCCCATTTGGGGGGTGGAGTAATATGTGATATGATCATGTAGTGTATTAAGTGTGTGTTATCTTTATCCCTTGAGCTTTATATGATTTCCATAACCATCTAATGGGTTTTCACTCTTATCTTTGATATGCTAATGCTCTTGAATGAAGCTTAGCTTAAGGTTTGATTAGTGGAACTATTTTATGGGGAATGATAAGGTTAGAATATGGATGAAGTTAATATTGGAAACACAAGTTGTAGTGTATGTACTCTTGTTGCCTTTACCTTGGTTAATGTCTTGTATGTTTTAATGATATTGGGTTATCTTAATTCATGTGGAGGCATAGTAGGGTCTAGTCTTTATACATGAGTTCATTTAGCTTCATTCCAATTATTGTCTTATATGTTTTAATGATGTAGTCTTATCTTAATTCATGTGGAGGCAAAGTTGGATGTAGTTTTATGATTTCATGCACTACATGTTGTGAGGAGCTTAATTGAACACACACACACACATCTTTATATTCACATTATTTCTCTACCCCCTATGGGGTTTAGTTTTTATTGCTTATCTTTCATTTCCTTTTTCATTCTAGTGTAGTTTAGTGTAATCAATCTTTCTCTCCATTTTTTACCACTCGCCTTCGCACAAACCAAACGTCGACACACCTCCCAGTGGACGACCCGTATTTTCCACCGCTTCAACGCGGCTGTGCACTTGCGGTTAATATAAAACGAATCAATCAAGTTTTTGGCGCCGTTGCCGGGGAAGTGCTCTGTCCAGACGTTGGTTTGGACGATTCGAGTGGTTTTTAATTTTTTGTTTCCAGTTTTACTTAGTTTTAGGGAACCATCAGATCAAAGGGAGGCTCTTGGACAAGTTTGAGGAACAGAAGCTCCAAACTGACCGCCAATTGGTGGTCTGGAACCGCCAACTGGTGGCCTGGTGAGCCGGTCTTCCTCTCAATTTTGTTCTGGTAGTTAGTTCTGTAATTTGCATTATTTGGGAGCCCCATTTTGCATGTTGTGACTTCTAGTTCGCTCCCAGATCATTAATCACTCCCCCATTAATCAACTTGGCCTTAAAATCCAAAGCAAAAGACTAGACGTTCTTAATTGTTTAGGTCACGCATCATGTATTGACTTAGGCACGTAGTTGTCTTTTCTTTTAGCTTTATTTTCAGTTGTTGCGTGCTGGCGTGAGGTACGCAATTTTCTACACTCATTCATTCATCTCGTATGCCCATGCATTAGTTAGTAGGAATTGCATCAGGACAAGAGTGAGCGAGCGTTTGATTAGAGCGATTGATTGCTAGATTTAGGATCAAAATGCTATTGAGGGGTTGTCCCATAAAAGATAAGGTGGGGGATTTCATCACCCTTTCCTTGGCCCCAAAAATCACTCTTAATCGAGCCTTAACTAAAAGCAAGTAGACATTGGCCCTAGGATTGCGGGCGCACTAGGAGAGTAATCTAGTTGAGACCGTCATGGCCTGATCGGCATTGCCTACCTTGTCGATAGTAGGAGGTACTGGATCTCCAGATCTGCTATCACTTGCTGGGCATTGTGGTCATCATTGTAGGGAGGTGAGACATGTCGAGGCTAGTGACCTCGAAGTTAGGCGTCGTCTAGCCTAAGGACCCATTGCCTTACATTGTTTGAGTCGTGCTTGCTAGTTACGCTTCGACCTGATTCCACTACCCATGCTAGCTCTCGGGATTCTTCCCTCCTCACCTGAGTCCTCTCCTCATCTATTCTCTACGTATAGTCTCCTGCTCTAGTACACCTTCTGTTGTGTGTTATTTTAGAGTCGAGTTGAGCATTTTATGCGAGGTTGGGCTCGTTCTAGTGAGAGCACTCGACTCGAGAGAGTGCATTCTTCTGAGATGGACGGTCTTGGTGATCGACCATCTCCGCGACGTACTCCTTTGGAGCATGAAGCCGAGTCGTCTCGCGGTGACGGGGGAGACCGGGTTCCATACATGGAATACCTCGGTCTGCTTCTGCCACCACGTAGACCTCCTTCTCCTCCTCCTCTGACTCGAGAGGAAGGGAGATTCGGTCAGGATCATGTTCTTGGTGCACCACCACCTTTAGCTTGACAGGATAGACCGATGACTTTGTGGGAGCGGACCCATCCTGTTCGGGTCGCGCAGCCTTCTTGCATAGTTGTTCCCCCTGCTCGCGGGAACAACTATGAGCTGAAACCTCAATATGTGAGCATGCTTCCAACCTTTACTACCAATAAGGAGGATCCGTATATCTTTATACGCGAATTCGAGGACGTATGCTCCATGTTCAAGCTTCAACAACTTGACGAGGATTCAGTCCGGTTGAGGATGATTTCTTTCGCATTGAAGGATAATGCGAAGAAATGGATGTATAGCCTCCCGGCGAGCTCGATTCGGTCATGGGATGACTTTGTGACCGTCTTTCTGAAGAGATTTTTCCCTCAAAGGAAAACTCAACTGATACGGCACCAGATACATCAAATGTATCAGACCGAGACCGAATCGTTTCATGGTTTCTTTGAGAGGTTCAAGGACCTTCTCTAGTAGTGCCCTCATCATGGATTTGAGTTATGGCAGCTGTGCCAAATTGTTTATGAGGGCATCAACTACAACACCCGCACAATGTTGGAGTCGATGTGTCAAGGTGACTTCCAAATAAACTCATCGAGGAGGCATGGGATACTTTTGAGTCTATGGCTGAACGTACCTTCGAGTGGGATACCATTAGAGAGCCACCAGCCGCCAGGTCTTCTGGTCGAGCTGGATCTTATCAAGTTGAGTCATCGATCGCGTCTGAGGCAAAAATGACTGCTCTCATGCGTAGGATTGAGAGTTTAGAGTTGGACCGAGCTCCTGTAGCTCAGGTCGCTACTCCCGGGTGTGGTAGGTGTGGACTTACGGGCCATGATGACTTGGAATGCGCCTACGCTCCAAGGGATACTGAGCATGCAAATGCGATGTATCAACAGAGGACCCGTAACGACCCGTACAGTCACTCCTACAACCCGGGATGGCGTAACCATCCTAACTTCTCTTGGGGGCCTAGTGGGGGTAACGGTCAGAGCTCGCACGCTCAACTCCAACCTCCACCTTATCAACCTCCACGCCCATCGGCGACCTACCAACCTCCACATCAAAGGTCTCAGAACCATAATTACAACCTCCTCATGCCTCATCGTTGGGTTATTCCAACCAGACTCCACCACCCCAGCGGGTTGACCCCAAGGACCCTTCTTGTGATCCGACCCTTCAAGCGTTACAAAGTACAGTCAAGGCTTTGGAAATGGAAGTTAGCCAGTTGGCTCATCAATTCCATGAACGCGAGAAGGGTCAGTTCCCGAGTCAACCTGAGGTGAATCCTCAGGGTACCCATTCTCAAGGAAGGACACCTTTACCTCATGCTACCTCTGAACCGACCCATCATATTAATGTGTTTCATACTTTGAGGTCTGGTAAGGAGGTGGACAACCACATTGGGGTGCCTTCTTTGTCATCACCATCTTTGAGGGAGCTGGATCCTAAGGCTCCCTCCACCAATACTTCCAGGAAGGAGCCTGATCCTGAGGTTCCTTCTACATTTCCTTCGACAATGGGACCGAACTCTGAGGTCCCCTTGTCTCCTTTTGTGTCAAAGGAATCAGATTCTGTGGTCCCCACTCATGCTTCTTTGGACCAGAATTCTGATGTTCCTTCGCACCCTTATGCCCCGAAGGTGCCATTCCCTGAACGCCTTAAAAAGAAAACCTCTGATCAGCATGACAAGATGCTTGAGATGTTTTGGCAAGTTAAGGTGAACATCCCTCTATTCGAGGTGATTCAGCAAATGCCGCCTTATGCCAAGGTTCTCAAGGACTTATGCACCAAGAAGAGAAAAACTCATGTTCCAAAGAAAGCTTTTCTTGCGGCTAACGTGAGTTCTTTGTTGGCACAACCCATGCAAGTCAAGTACAAGGACCCTGGCTGTCCTACTATCTCTTGAGTGATTGGTGATGTGTCCATACATCGAGTCTTATTGGACCTTGGTGCATCTGTTAATCTGCTGCCATATTCTGTCTATGTCCACCTCGGTCTTGGAGACCTCAAACAAACAAAAACCACTCTTCAATTGGTTGATAGGTCTATGAAGAAACCGAGGGGTGTGGTGGAAGATGTGCTGATCAAAGTGGGAGAGTTCATTTATCCAGTCGACTTCTTTGTCTTGGATATTGAACCTGTGCCAAACCCACTTGGACAAATTCCTGTCATTCCTGTGTCAATCGTGTATGGTCCTAATTCTAATCACTTTTTAAGTTAATCTCCTACTTGCTTAATCAAAGATGCAGCAGAATAAACAAACAAAAACAAGTAAGAATACAATGCAAACCACAATGGCACCGGAAGATTTTTATAGAGGTTCGGCCCCCCGCCAACATCATCTCTTGCAAGCTCCACTCAATCTCTGCCTAGGTCTTCACTATCCAATCTCGTTCCGGGCCGAGATTAAGCCTTTACACCGTGAACAATCCTCGTCAAGCTCGATTTTCCTCCTCTCACAACCCGAGACGGAACACTTCGAGCTTTCACCGAAATTCTTGCTTCTTGATAGACAATTGTGAGTGAAATACACTGTAATATCCTAAACCTTAATTAACTTGGTTAATTGCTTTTTAGGTGCTTAATTGGTGGTTTTAGATGGAGGGATGGGATTGTTTTGGTAGAGATGTGATGGAAGGTGGAGATTGGAGGAGAAGAGTATAAGTTGGTGAGTTTTACTCTCTCTCTCTCTCTCTCTCGCGTTTTCTCTCTCTCTCCCGCTCAAATCCTCTCCCTCTCTCTCTGGTCTGATCTTTAGTGTGCGGAGGAGCTCGGGTCGTGGTTTTCAGAAGGCGAGGTGAAGCTCGGACGTTCTCCGGAGAGGAGTAGATCGTCGCTCGGTTGGAGTTCGTCGGAGAAGGTGTTTGGTGAGGAGAAGCTCGTCGTTGGGTCTTCGAAGGCTTCTTCAAGTCTTCAAGGTATGTCAAGCTTTACTTTAATGCTCACTTATGATTTGGTGAGTGTTGGAGTCGTCGACGGTAGGCCGGATGGCTCGTCGGACCGTGCAGCTGCGTTCTGCACTGTGAACAGTCGACCGGTGGCATGGTTCGGTCGACCGGGCGTAGAGTAAATTGGGCGAAATCCCTTGTACCGGTCGAATAATACCTTGGTGGTGGTCGACCGGTAGTACATTTTGAGTGAGGGATGGAGACGTTAGGTGTTTTCGGTCGAACGGGAGCCCTTTGCCGGTCGACCAAAAGCACTGTTGTAGGTCGGTTGGGGCGTTGACCATCCAAACGGTCGACCACCTAGTTGACTCGTTCGACCGACGAATTAAAATAACTTAAGTTGGTTCGACCGCGTGATGTTTCGGTCGACCGGTGCACTATGCTTGGATTTGGTTTTGGTACTGGCCGTTTTCGGTCGACCGGTGATTGTGTGTGGTTCGACCGTTGGTGCTTTTTATTGTGGAATGAGTTTTCACTGGTCGAATTCGGTCGAACGGGACCCCTTTGCCATTCGACCGGTTCACAGTTTTGTTGGTTGGGCCAGTCCTATGGAGAGGATTCGCTCGACCGGTTCACAGTTTTGTTCGACCGTTTGGTACGGTTTTTGAGTGATTTTGGGTTGTGAAGCCAGCTCAAGATGGAAACGGATCTCCGGCCCTAGAGGGGTGACCGGTGCCGGCTTGAGAGTGATTCATGAGTGTTGTCGGGCCAGCCCAAGAAGGCAACGGATCTCCGGCCCTAGAGGGTGACCGGTGCCGTCCTAAGGGTGGTTCACGTGTGGGGCCAGCTCAAGATGGCAACGGATCTCCGGCCCTAGAGGGGTGACGGTGCCGGCCTGAGAGTGGTCTTCTGGAGCAGCTCAAGATGGCAGCGGTACAGACGATACCAACCTGAGAGTGATCCAGCGTGTTGGCCGAGGATGTTTCCGGCTGTGGTGCCTGGGGCACGCGTGTTGGCCGAGGATGTTTCCGACTGTGGTGCCTGGGGCACGTGTGTTGTAGCCGAGGGTGTTTCCGGCTGTGGTGCCTGGGGCACGTGTGAGGGTTGGGCTAGAGGACCCGCGAGACCCGTCACGGTTTGTTGTCTACTGTGGTAGGGAGAGAGTTCCCGGGGCCGAGTGAGACGTTGATTGTTTATTGCATTCCATACCATACATGCATTAGATGTTTAGTTCATTTATTGTGATAGAAGTTTGGCATACGGGGTTTCCTAATGGGAAACTC
Organism: Triglochin maritima; assembly: GCA_963682175.1. NCBI lineage: Eukaryota > Viridiplantae > Streptophyta > Magnoliopsida > Alismatales > Juncaginaceae > Triglochin > Triglochin maritima. The sequence continues at coordinate 21,696,135 of OY821779.1, forward strand.
AGGCATATTCATGTTTTATGTCAGGTTGTGAGCGGCGTTTAGGAGGTGGTGACTGAGGAGGAGTGTTTTCGGGGCCAGATCCTGCTTCCTTGTTTTGAGGTCCGAGTGATTACATGTATATTTTCCTTATCTTTTGTTGTAATCACACTTTTGTAAAACTCTCAGATATATATTGTATATATGTTGGTGCACCAGTTGTCCATTTTCTTCGGTAATATCCTCGTATTGTGTTTTATTAAAAATTTAAATTTCTTCCGCTTTCGAAGATGTTACAAATTGGTATCAGAGCGGTCAGTTCCGACGCACTTGTCCAAAGAAGCCACCTTAGTTGTCTTTTAGATAGTTGCATTGTAGAGCATGCATGCATAATCATCTGACTTGTCCTGTTCTGATGTCTCGTGTGTAGATGCCTCCAAGACACGTGAGACTTCCCCCACGTGGCCAGAGAACCAGTGAGGAGACTGGAGCCACGGATTGGGCTGAGGAGCGCCGGATGCTCTACGACACTGTGTAGAGGCTGGGCGTTCTGCTAGAGCGTCAGTCTGGCCGAGAGGAGACGACAGGGATAGGGGCGGTGCACGACCGGTTTATGCACCAACACCCGCCTGCATTTGATGGCAGAGGAGATTCTGAGGCTGCCGATTGGGAGTCCACTAGAGAGGATGGTGGGGTTGGCCACGTATGTGTTGGGCGGTGAGGCGTCCAACTGGTGGAGGACAAGAGCTGTAGTGGTGTTTCCGGGCTGAAATGATGTCAGTTGGGATGAGTTCCTCGGGGAATTCAATGAGCAGTACTTCCCAGAGAGAGGAATTCATAAGCCTCGAGCAGGGGGAGATGATACTAGAAGACTACGTGTGGAAGTTCAATGCTTTGGAGCGTTATTGTCCAGAGTTATGTGTGACCCCGATTCAGAGGGCGAGGAAGTTTATTCGGGGGCTTCGGAAGCAGCTCCGTACTCGCGTGACTTACAACATGCCTCAGACCTTAGCAGATGTTGTGAAGTTCGCGACTCTCATAGACCAGGACTATCAGGAAAATTATGCAGAGTCCAGGAGGCCTCAGGGGAAGAGCAGTGGACGTCCGGGAGTTCCACTGGCAGGAAATCCGGGCAAGAGGCCTCGGATAGAGGGGAGCAGTACACGCCAGCCTGAGCCGTGCAGGAAGTGTGGCAGAGTCCACCCAGGTCGAGAGTGTGGGAGCCGTCCTGGAGTTTGTTTCAGTTGTGGCCAGCCAAGCCATTATGCCAGAGACTGCAGGAGCGGACCAGGCGAGTCCAGTACTCGAGTGAGACCTCCGGAAGCGGGTAGAGACGAGGTCTTCGTCCTTTTACACCACCTCAGTAGGGACAGAGGACCGGACGGGTATTCACCATTCAGGCAGAGGAGGCGAAGGACGTCAGCACTGTGGTGGAAGGTACACTCTTTATTTCTGGTTTAGTAGCCAGAGTGCTGTTTGATTGTGGGGCCACGCATTCGTTCATTTCTGAGAGATTTGCGAGTGTGTTGGGCCGTACCCCTGTGATGTTGACTACCACGTTGGAAGTCAGCACACCCTTGGGTCTGGTGGGCATTGTGGGGAGCTTCCTCCCCAGCACCACGATTGTTTCGGAAGATCAGGAGTTTCCTGCTGACCTGATCTTGTTGCCAATGGAGGATTTCAATGTTATACTGGGTATGGATTGGCTATCCCAGTATGATGTTCGGTTTTTGTGCCGGGAGAAGAAGATTCTGATCCCGAGGAAGGAGCTACCTGATTTGTTGATCAGGGGAAAGAAGGACAGTGGTGGTCGGGTTGTAGTGTCAGCAGTGAGGGCATGGAAGCTGCTTGAGCAGGGCTGCAGAGCTTTCGTGGCTACCTTGGTCGTTCCAGATCCAGAGATGAGGTCGTTGGAGGACATAGAGATTGTCCACGAGTTTGGTGATGTATTTTCAGATGTTTCTGGTCTGCCGCCTCACAGGGAGTTGGAGTTCGGTATTGATTTGGTGGCTGGGACCACTCCACAGTCGAAGGCTCCTTATAGGATGGCACCGGCTGAGTTAGCTGAGCTGAAGAAGCAGCTGCAGGATTTGTTAGATACTGGGTTTATCCGCCTCAGTGTCTCGCCTTGGGGAGCTCTGGTACTCTTTGTGAAGAAGAAAGACGGCTCTTTGCGGATGTGCATCGACTACAGGATGCTGAACAAGGTTACTGTAAGGAATCAATATCCTTTACCCAGGATTGAGGACCTGTTTGACCAGTTGCAGTCAGCGAAGATATTTTCGAAGATTGATCTGCGATCCGGGTATCATCAGTTGAGGATCAGAAAGGCAGATGTTCAGAAGACCACGTTTAGGACGAGATACGGTCACTATGAGTTTCTAGTGATGCCGTTTGGATTGACGAACGCGCCTGCAGTATTCATGGATATGATGAACAGTACAACCAGCCAGTACCTCGACCGATTCGTGGTGGTGTTTGTAGACGACATCTTGATATATTCACCGGACATAGAGCAGCACAGGGAGCACTTGCGGATCGTACTTGGCATTTTGAGAGAACATCAGTTGTACGCCAAGTTTTCGAAGTGCGAGTTCTGGTTAGACAGTGTCGCTTTTCTTGGTCACATAGTATTTGAGGCTGGGATATCAGTGGATCCGGCGAAAGTGGAGGTAGTGACTCAGTGGAGAGCCCCGACGAGTGTGACAGTGATCAGGAGCTTTGTTGGATTGGCGGGTTATTATCGCTGATTCATCAAGGACTTCTCGAGACTTGCTTCACCTCTAACGGCACTGACGCAGAAGGGAGTAAAGTTTGTTTGGTCCCAGAAGTACGAGGACAGTTTTCAGGAACTGGAGAGTCGGTAGACGACTGCTCCAGTTCTGACTCTTCCCAGTGGCAGTGGAGGTTTTGTGATTTATAGTGACGCTTCTGGTGTGGGGTTGGATTGTGTACTGATGCAGCACGGTCAGGTGGTTTCTTATACTACGAGGCAGTTGAAAGTGCACGAGAGGAACTACCCCACCCATGATTTGGAGTTGGCAGCATTGGTTCACATACTGAAGACCTGGCGTCATTATCTGTATGGTGAGAAGTTCGAGGTTTTCACGGACCATCAGAGTCTGAAGTATCTATTTTCACAGAAGGAGCTGAATATGAGGCAACGCAGGTGGCTTGAGCTGATCAAGGACTATGATTTCACTATCTCCTACCACCCAGGGAAGGTGAATACAGTCGCAGATGCTTTGAGAAGAAAAGTGGAAATTCCAGCTGCTGGTTTGTGTATTCAGGAGTGGAAGCTGCTCGAGACATTGTCAGAGTGGAAACCATTCACGACGGACTCTGAGGGCGCGATGATAGCTGGACTGAGAGTGGAGCCTCAGATGGTCACGAGTATCGTCCAGGCTCAGAGGGTTGACGATGATTTAGCTGGGTTGTTGCAGTTGGTTTCCAGAGACGGATCAGATTTCAGTATAGGAGTTGACGGAGGTCTGAGGTTCAGGGGCCGAGTCTGGGTACCAAATGGGGGAGAGCTGAAGAAGGAAATCTTGGAGGAGGCACACAGGTCCTGTTATTCCATCCACCCGGGTAGCACGAAGATGTATAAGGATCTTCAGAGGAATTTCTGGTGGAAGGGGATGAAGACTGAGATAGCGGAGTTTGTTGACAGATGTCTGGTTTGTCAGCAGGTAAAGATTGAGCACCAGAGACCCGCAGGACCGATGCAGAGGATAGATTTGCCAGAATGGAAGTGGGAGCATGTGACGATGGATTTCGTCACCGGCTTGCCGAGGACGAGGAGATCTCACGACACGATTTGGGTGATAGTTGATCGACTGACCAAGTCATCACATTTTCTGGCAATCCAGACCACATTACCCTTGGAGGACCTGGCTAGACTGTACATTGATGAGATAGTCCGATTGCATGGTGTGCCAGTGAGTATTATATCTGATCAAGACACCAGATTTACTTCCAGATTTTGGGGAAGTCTGCAGCAGGCTCTGGGGACTCAGTTGAAGTTTAGTACAGCATTCCACCCACAGACAGATGGGCAGTCTGAGAGGACGATCCAGACTCTCGAGGATATGCTGAGAGCATGTGCTCTGGATTGGGCAGGGCACTGGGATGAGCATCTACCGCTGATAGAGTTCGCCTACAACAACTGTTACCATTCATGTATCGGAATGGTACCGTACGAGGCTTTGTATGGGAGACCTTGTAGATCGCCAGTGTGCTGGAGCGATGTAGGCGAGAGACAGCTGACCGGGCCTGAGATTGTGCAGATGTATGCCGAGAAAGTTGATGTGATCAAGCAGAGATTAGCGACAACTCAAATTAGGCAGAAGAGCTACGCTGATAGGCGTAGACGTGCACTGATGTTTGAGGTAGGCGATCACGTCTTCCTGAAGATTTCACCATCTCGAGGAGTGATGAGGTTCGGGAAGAGGGGGAAGCTCAGTCCGAGGTACGTCGGGCCGTTTGAGATTCTCTATCGGATCGAAGAGGTTGCCTACAGGATTGCGTTGCCGCCACAGTTTTCGGGTCTTCACAACGTCTTCCACGTTTCTATGTTGAGGAAGTACGTAGCGGATCCTTCTCACGTGATTCAGTTAGAGGTTCCGGAGATCTGACAGGATTTGTCTCTCGAGGAGAGACCTGTGGAGATCGTGGATCAGATGGACCACCAGCTCAGGAGGAGGACCATTCCGATGGTGAAGGTTAGATGGCAGCACCATAGTGAGCGACAGGCTACTTGGGAAGTTGAGGAAGAGGTCCGGAAGGAGTTCCCGGAACTGTTTGGTGAGTTTTGGTTCTAATTTCGTGGACGAAATTCTTTTACGGAGGGTTGATTGTAATATCCTAAACCTTAATTAACTTGGTTAATTGCTTTTTAGGTGCTTAATTTGTGGTTTCAGATGGAGGGCTGGGATTGTTTTGGTAGAGATGTGATGGAGGGTGGAGATTGGAGCAGAAGAGTATAAGTTGGTGAGTTTTACTCTCTCTCTCTCTCTCGCGTTTTCTCTCTCTCTCTCCCGCTCAAATCCTCTCCCTCTCTCTCTGGTCTGATCTTCAGTGTGCGGAGGAGCTCGAGCCGTGGTTTTCAGAAGGCGAGGCAAAGCTCGGACGTTCTCCGGAGAGGAGTAGATCGTCGCTCGGTTGGAGTTCGTCGGAGAAGGTGTTTGGTGAGGAGAAGCTCGTCGTTGGGTCTTCGAAGGCTTGTTCAAGTCTTCAAGGTATGTCAAGCTTTACTTTAATGCTCACTTATGCTTTGGTGAGTGTTGGAGTGGTTGACGGTAGGCCGGATGGCTCGTCGGACCGTGCAGCTACGTTCTGCACTGTGAACGGTCGACCGGTGGCATGGTTCGGTCGACCGGTCGTAGAGTAAATTGGCCGAAATCCCTTGTACCGGTCGAACGATACCTTGGTGGTGGTCGACCGGTACTACATTTTGAGCGAGGGATGGAGACGCTGGGTGTTTTCGGTCGAACGGGAGCCCTTTGCCGGTCGACCGAAAGCACTGTTGTAGGTCAGTTGGGGCGTTGACCATCCAAACGGTCGACCGCCTAGTTGACTCGTTCGAAGGACGAATTAAAATAACTTAAGTTGGTTCGACCGCGTGATGTTTCGGTCGACCGGTGCACTACGCTTGGATTCGGTTTTGGTACTGGCCGTTTTCGGTCGACCGGTGATTGTGTGTGGTTTAACCGTTTGTGCTTTTTATAGTGGAATGGGTTTTCACTGGTCGGCTTCGGTCGAACGGGACCCCTTTTCCGTTCGACCGGTTCACAGTTTTGTTGGTTGGGCCAGTCCTATGGAGAGGATTCGGTCGACCGGTTGTGAGGTTTTGTTCGACCGTTTGGTACGGTTTTTGAGTGATTTTGGGTTGTGAAGCCAGCTCAAGATGGCAACGGATCTCCGGCCCTAGAGGGGTGACCGGTGCCGGCCTGAGAGTGGTTCATGAGTGTTTTCGGGCCAGCCTAAGAAGGCAACGGATCTCCGGCCCTAGAGGGTGACCGGTGCCGTCCTAACGGTGGTTCGCGTGTGGGGCCAACTCAAGATGGCAACGGATCTCCGGCCCTAGAGGGGTGACGGTGCCGGCCTGAGAGTGGTCTTCTGGAGCAGCTCAAGATGGCAACGGTACAGACGATACCGACCTGAGAGTGATCCAGCGTGTTGGCCGAGGATGTTTCCGGCTGTGGTGCCTGGGGCACGCGTGTTGGCCGAGGATGTTTCCGACTGTGGTGCTTGGGGCACGTGAGGGTTGGGCTAGAGGACTCGCAAGACCCGTCACGGTTTGGTGTCTACTGTGGTAGGGAGAGAGTTCCCGGGGGCCCAGTGAGACTTTGATTGTTTATTGCATTCCATACCATACATGCTTTAGATGTTTAGTTCATTTATTGTGGTAGAAGTTTGGCATACGGGGTTTCCTAATGGGAAACTCAGGCATATTCATGTTTTATGTCAGGTCGTGAGCGGCGTTTAGGAGGTGGTGACTGAGGAGGAGTGTTTTCGGGGCCAGATCCTGCTTCCTTGTTTTGAGGTCCGAGTGATTACATGTATATTTTTCCTTATCTTTTGTTGTAATCACACTTTTGTAAAACTCTGAGATATATATTGTATATATGTTGGTGCACTTGTTGTCCATTTTCTTCGGTAATATCCTCGTGTTGTGTTTTATTAAAAATTTAAATTTCTTCCGCTTTCGAGGAGGTTACACACACTCTTAAGCGTAAGCACACTATATTGAATAAGAATGCATGAACTAAAGTACGAAGTTTAGGCTTGGAGAGTAAGATTGGGGATTCAAGGTTTGGGAGCTTTCTCTTAGATGTGTATGACAATTTGGAGTGTAAGAGTTGTTAAATTGTGTCTTGGTACCATCTATTTATAAGCTCCTAAGGGGTTATAGCCATTGTGATTAATATTGGAAAGGTTTGTGTAAGATTCACAAAACAGAAAAGAGCAGGTCACAGTTCTGGTCATGTTCGGTCGACCGACACGGGTCTAGCGGTCGACCAGATGTCATCCAGGAATGAAGTCCAGAAAAGTCTAGAAACACAACGGTCGACCGAGCAGGGAACGGTCAAACCAAAACTGGGAATAACTAATTTCTCTTAAGTTAACGGTCGAACTAAATTGTTGGTTCGGTCGACTGAAAACTAACAAGCTTTATGGGGTTGTCGAAAATGTTTATGTTCGGTCGACCGAAATGCTTGGGTTGGTTGACCAAAAATATTAGGCACTATGGGGTTTGTCGAAACGTTTATGCTTGGTTGACCGAAACTAGGTGCACGGTCGACCGGTGGTCATTTGTATTTGGGGTTTGGGGTAAATCGTTTGTCATAGAATAAGACAAGTCTAATGGTCATTTGACACGTGTAGACGGTCGAACAAAAGGCACAAAACGGTCAACCGGTGCAACACTATTGGCTAATAGGTTAACTGATCTAATCAGTCGAATTGAGAACTAGTTCGGTCGACTGATTTTGCTCAGACAGTTCAGGTTTGGTTTTATGTGTTTTCCGATCTAAGTTTGTGTGACCTATTGAAGTCCAAATTATCTGAGATTTTGTGTGTAACTTCTCTAAGGAACATAGTGTGTGAATAGTTATGTACTCTAGTATGCTCAAATTCACAAAGTTCCTAAGACTCAAAAGAAATACAAAATTACATGTCTTCAATAGCTTGATTACATGTCTTGACTTGAATTCCTTCATCCTTAAGTCTTGATCACCTGTAGATGTTAGCCCAATGAAATAAATATGCCATGCATAATGTGTGCTACTCCACATTGATTATCATTAAGATTAGGTTGATTAAATCATCAAAACATATATTAAGACCAAAAAGCCAACAATCTCCCCCTTTTTGATGATGGCAACCTATATCTTTATACTTGAAATTTCTAGAGGTAAACTATGCATATAAATGCTCCCCCTATGAGCGTGCATAGTTTTTGTTCAATTTAAGCAAATTTCAAGTTACCTGCAATATTCTCTCCCCTTTTGACATCCATCAAAAATAAGTTTTTTCATTTAATTTATTTTCTCCCCCAAAATTCTTGTAATGAAGTTGCTCCCCCTTAATTTTGAACTTCATTACCCTATTAAAATGATATTCATTAAGCTCCCCATATCGATATGAATAAGATATGACAATTAAGTTCAATTTTCTTCTGCCCTTTTTAACATGTAAGCATGTGATGTATTACTCCCCTTTTGACATCCATTAGAAATTTTGACAATTAAGTAAATGATGTGTTTTTCTCCCAAATTATAAGATATGCAATGAATGATATCAATTAGGAAATATTTTCCTTTTTCTCTTCCCCTTAAAGATGTACATGAAGCATATCCTAATTGATCAACGAATGTGATAAAGGATGTGACAATTAAGCATACAAAATGTCCTAGATTAGAACCAATCTAATATGAATGTAGAGGATAGATAAATTTTACCCAATTTGGTCCTCAAATTGGTTTCAATCTTCTTTCGATAGTGCAACCGGCTTTGAATTTGACATTGCAAGCTTGCCCGGTCACTACCGATCTCCCATCTCTAAGCACCTACAAGTGTATATTTAGGTACCTAAACAACTCTGGGTCCTTGAACATATGCTTTTGGGATCCAAACCATTTTGGTTTTAGGAGCCCACACACTTGAAGAGCTATAGTTTACAACTAAGTGCTTTCCATTCAAAATAGTATGAACTTTATGGTTTTTAACATATGAAGCATTATATCCTAAACCATATTTATCCAAGGATTGCCTTTGACTACCTAAAAGTATGTCAAGCATCTTGGTTCCATTTGTGAACTTCTCTAGATCTTTTCTTGGTTGAACATTATGCATTTGTCCCATGCCTAGCAATCACCTCATTATTTTCATGCATTATTGATTCAATTTTGCATTGGAGATCATTTATTAACTTTTTAGCATTTTTATTCTTTTCGCAAATGATCTCATATTGTTTAACTAAGTCATGAAATGCATTTTGTAGCTCATCATATTTGTATGATTCTTCATTAGCACTAGAATATGACTTAGTTGAGCATGAAATTGATCTAGTAGAGCAAGAGCTAGAATCTACCTCACTTTGTTCATCCTCAATAGCCATGAAGCATGAGTGAGCAAACTCCCTTCTACTTTGCAAGGATGATGATGATGATGATGAGTCATCCCAAGTAGCTTTGTTAGCTTCCTCATTGCTTTCTTTTCTCTTACTCTTCTCCTTTTCTCTTCTTCTGTCACTTTTCTCCTTTTTGTTCTCCCTTTCTCTCCTCTCATTTTCACTCTCCTCCTTCTCCTTTTCTTTTTTTCTCTTCTCACTTCTTCTTCCTCTTCTTTCTCTCATTTATTCCTTATCCTTCTTGAGGAATTTGAAGAAGTCTTGAGCAAGGACTTCAATGTCCTCATTCTTGGCTCATCAAATTTTGCATGTAATGCCAAGGTTGGTTTGTTCTTGGTGGCTTCCTTCTCCTTTCGATGGTCAATTTGAAGTTCATAAGCCATGAGGTACCCGATTAGTTCCTCCATCTTTAGCTTGGAAAGTTCATGGGCTTCTTCTATTGCACCACCTTGTCTTCTCAATCGTTGTTGAGAGACCGGAGGAATTTCCTTGTCATTTCTCCTTCACTAATTTTTCTTCCAAGAACCAAAAGAGAATTACTGATATCCGTGAATCGAGTGTTCATTTGTTTATGTTATCACCGATTTGCATAGTGAAAATTTCATATTTATGCATGAGGAGACTAATTCTAGTTTCTTTAGTTTTGCCATCACCCTCATGATGCATTTGAAGCCTATGCCATATTTCGTATGCACTTTCACACCCTCTAATCATATTGTATTCATCCTCATTTAATCCACAAAATAGGATCTTCATGATACTAGAGTTCATTTCATATTCTTTCATTTTGGCTCTAGTTAATGTGGCTAGTTCTTCTTAATTTGGGAGTGTGTAAGGATTTTGCAGGAAAATCCAATACTTAAGATCATTAGAAATCAAAAATATTTTCATTCTATTTTTCCAATAATCATAGTTAGAACCATTTAGCAAAGGGGGTTTAGTGGTGCAAAGACCTTCTACATGATTAGAGCTAGATAATGCCATGCTAAAATACGGTTAAGTATATGAAATTTAGCACCTATGCTTTGATACCAAATGTAGGATCGTGTATGACCCTCATTCTAATCACTTTTTAGTTAATCTCCAACTTGCTTAATCAAAGATGTAGCGGAATAAACAAACAAAAACAAGTAAGAATACAATGCAAACCACAATGGCACCAGAAGATTTTTATAGAGGTTTGGTCTCCCGCCTACTTCCTCTCTTGCAAGCTCCGTTTGATCTCTCTCGAGCTTTGCCTACGTCTTCACAATCTAATCTCGTTCTGGGTCGAGATTAAGCCTTTACACCGCGAATTCATGAAAAATCCTCGCCGAGCTTGATTTTCTTCCTCTCACAACCCGAGAGGGAACACTTCAGGCTTTCATCGAAATCCTTGCTTCTTGATAGACAATTGTGAGTGAAACACACTCTCTAACTTGAGCACACTTTAAGTGAATAAGAATTGATAAACTAAAGTGTGTATGACAATTTGGAGTGTAAGAGTTGTTAAATTGTGTCTTGGTAACATCTATTTATAAGCTCCTAAGGGGCTATTGCCATTGTGATTAATATAGGAAAGGTTTGTGTAAGATTCACAAAACAGAAAAGAGCAGGTCACAGTTCTGGTCAAGTACGGTTGACCGAAACGGGTCTAACGGTCGACCGGATGTCATCTGGGAATGAAGTCCAGGAAAGTCTAGAAAAGACCAGAAACACAACAGTCGACCGAGCAGGGAACGGTCGAACCAAAACTGGCTATAACTAAGTTCTTTTAAGTTAACGGTCGAACTAAATGGTTGGTTCGGTCGACCGAAAACTAACAGGCTCTATCGGATTGTCGAAAATGTTTATGTTCGGTCGACCAAAATGCTTGGGTTGGTCGACCAAAAATATCAGGCACTATGGGGTTTGTCAAAATGTTTATGTTTGGTCAACCGAAACTAGGTCCACGGTCGACCGATGGTCACTTGTATTTGGGGTTTTGGGAAAACTGACCATTGTAGAATAAGTAAAGTCTAACGGTCATTTGACACGTGTAGACGGTCGAACAAAAGGCACAAAACGGTTGACCGGTGCGACACTATTGGCTAACAGATTAACTGATCCAATTGGTCAAACTGAGAACTAGTTCGGTCGACTGATTTTTATCAGATAGTTCAGGTTTGGTTTTAAGTATTTTCCGGTCTAAGTTTGGGTGACGTATTGAAGTCCAAATGATCTGAGATTTTGTGTGTGACTTCTCTAAGGAACTTAGTGTGTGTGTGTGTGTGTGTGTGAGTAGTTATTTACTCTAGTATGCTCAATTACACAACGTTCCTAAGACTCAAAAGAAATACAAAATTACATGTCTTCAATAGCTTCATTACATGTCTTGACTTGAATTCCTTTCTTCCTTGAGTCTTGATCACCTGTAGATGTTAGCACAAACAATATATATGTCATGCATAATGTGTGTTACTCTACATTAATTATCGTTAAGATTAGGTTGATTAAATCATCAAAACATAGATTAAGGTAAAAAGACAATAACTTTATGTTTACTGCTATTTCATGAACTTCACGTTCAATATAATATATTTTCTTGGCATTCTTTAAGCTTTTATCATCTCCCCCTAATGCCAGAAAATGTACATCATATATATAATATTATTGGATTTGATAATAAAAACTTAGCTCTTCAAAAGATTTAAATCACAGGAGGGAAAGCAATCTTTTCATTATTGTACAAGTAAAGTAAGTGAGTATTTATAATATGATATTGGTATAAAAAAATATTAGTAGATATGCATGTTGATAATCTGTGTCTAAATTATATCAGACATAAATATGAGCAATAAGAAGGGTTCAATAATTTTATCATTTTTCGATATCCCATAGTGATCTATATTTGAGAGATACTCTAGCAAGAGAGAGACTCTCATCTATTGTGTAAATCGGTCGACAAACTTGACCTCATTTTTGTTCGTTTTATAGAAGTCAACAAAGTTATCCAAAGCTTCACAAAAACTATACCAATAATGACATTCATTATTAATATACGAGACGATTTTATTTAGGCACTTCTGGGCATGTTTCGTTTCGTTGAAGTTATCTTTATTTCATACTTCTTATTTGCACAATTTTTAGTCCACTGCTTATTCTCTTGTTTTCACGATACTTGTAGGGTGTGCTTCTGGCACACCAAAAAAACAAGAAAGGTATGGTGATTTTCTAATTACCTTCAATCATTAGTAATGCATAACTCAAAACGTTTGGGTTTTTTACTACTACTACTGGAGTATTTAGTCATTAATTTGTAAAGTCATCAATAAAATATTTCTCTTTTACTACTAAACTCTATATATCTATAGTCTTCTGGCCATAAGGTTTTATTTAGAGATTGACTTGTATTTTTACTCAATTAGCTATTTGCACGTCGTTTTGATGGTCATATGAATCCTTCAGGGATTATTATAAAATTTCATAACCCTCTTTAAATGAATATTCTCTAAATCTTTGTATAGTAGCATTGCATGAATATTAAGATATTTGCCTTTTGGGCCAATGCATATCATTTTCAATAACAATGGTCACTTGTAACATGATAATTCAAATTCCACTATAATGTAGCCCATTGTATTTTTTATATATATACATCTATCAAAATGGATATTATGTGCTCATGAGATGAATGCTCGTAATAGTTGTGAATGATCAAGTGATGCATCAAAATAACAAGTAATAATCATGTGCTTGAACCACTTTACAAGTACTCTTTTAATCAACATGATACTAACAATTCCTATAACTTATATTATGCAAGAGAATCAATACAAAGTTGCATGAGATATATATCACTTCATTTTAGAAGCACTACAAAATATGTAACTATTTCTTTTCATGCTTCATTGGATCAAGAAATCATGAATGTTTTATTAATAACTCGATGTTTTGTCCAACCAAAAAAAAACAGACATGAGATTAAATCATAATACTTTTCAAATCATTTTAACAAAGAGGATAGCAATAGAAAATCAAGTATAGTGTTAAAAGTCATAACGCACAAGCATTAAAGCATAATTGGTACATGCAACTTATTACATTTTTAACTCATATACATGTATTGTTTATCGGTGCACAGTAAAACATCTCAAAAAGGAATATACTATAATGTACTTGAACCAAATGAGAAACAAAAGTGCATATTAGCAATTCCAAAAGCAACATATATTGATTGTATATATGTAGTTTCATTTATTTTATTTTTTACGAAATTGACATAATATATTCTATGCACCATGTAAGTAAATTAATTACCTCATGATGAAAAAACACAAATTCAAGATGTAAGTAAAATAACTGTATACATACATATTTTGATAATTACACATTATATGAATAATACAAATCAATAAAGGTCAATTGAACTTTCACATTAAAGAAAAAGTGTGAATCATTTGATTCTTAATGATTATAATAAATTAATATCAATTGGCATGATTTTGCATTTAAAAGTATTCATAATAGAAACAACAGACATTGAAAATCCATTATGTCAATATCGTACTCATATGCATTAAGTTGATAATGAAATCAAATTGGTAATGTCTCGTTATCAAAAGGTATAGGAGAGCATTTGTGTCACATCTATGCATGCAAGGCAACTCACACAAAAAGAAAACACGAATATACTCAATCATATGTCAATATTGAGAATAATAAAAGCAAACATTCAATCAACTCATTCAACGTACTAATATGGAAAAAAGATAGTAATAAAAAAAAAACTATACCACAATAATTAATCGTAAATCTATCAATGGTTATGTTTACACATATGGAGAAAAGTTAGTATATGGAAAAAAACAAACAAATTCAGGAGCATCATATATCGATGCAAAGATATATCGAGTATTCGGTTTGCCCAAGCTGCACAATCGGTAGTCTCACATTGCAATCCAAACATTCTAGATGTGATGCTAAGTATAATCAAGAATATGTTTCGCAATAACGTACCCAAAAACATACCTTTGCTCCGTGTTTGTCAAAGTCTATCCACGAAAATAAGGAAAAGATACACTCCCTCGTCGCGTTGGAGAAAATTTTCCACGTTCTACTAAATCTTAGTCAATTATTTTAATTGGAGCTTTCGTGCTGATAACGTATTGTAAAATAAATAGACATTGAACAAAGAAGATGAAGATTTGAGAGAGAACAATTGTTGTATTTCTTCATGTTCAAAGTATTACAATAATCTTCTATTTATAGGCTAAAGTAAGGAAATTAAAGGGTCTACGTTACCAGAGTTAGAAATAAGAAGGTGAGAGATTGATGAGGGTTATAAGAGGAGAAGATGAATCATCCATTATATAATATTTCACAACACTCCATTTGGATCTTCACCTATATGCTTTTCAGTCTGCCTCCTTAAAAACCTTACTAAGAAAAACTCATTGGGATAAAAACATAGTGAAGGGAGAAAGAGTACAGAGCATATAATCCTCCCCCTCATTTCAACATAAATTTTTCAAACGCTGAACACTAATCTTGAAAACAAGTTGTTCAAAATCTCTGGTAGGCAACTTGATTACAAATTAAGTTACAAGTAAAATAAAATAGATAAAACTAAAATAAAATAACTCAAAATAAAAGAAAATATTACAAATTAGCTGACGGAAATTGGTCAAGAGTGAACCGTGTGGGTTCCAACTGGCTGGTTTGGGTTGTGGGTACATCGATCTTTGGCTTTTCAGGTATGGGGACAAGAAACGTACGTACAACTAGTTTTCTTCTTCAAATTTAAATGGATGGGTCCATGCCCATCCGGGCCCATACGGGGGTCCGCCCCTCTCTACGGGTACCAAAAATGTCATATCAATACAAAATGGATATTGATCTTAAAAAATTGTATCCGTACATGTATCCTTGAAATTTTGGTTGGGACAAGGACCAACATGGCTATATTGTCATGTTAAGGGCAACATGGAAATATGAAAAAAAAGGAGTAAAGTCCCACACCTTATTTCGTTTTTAAAAGGTAATAGTTTTTTAGTATAAT
Source organism: Triglochin maritima (assembly GCA_963682175.1). Lineage (NCBI taxonomy): Eukaryota > Viridiplantae > Streptophyta > Magnoliopsida > Alismatales > Juncaginaceae > Triglochin > Triglochin maritima. The sequence goes on from OY821779.1 coordinate 21,711,263, forward strand.
CGTATCACAAAATAACTGAAAAATAACAACCAGATACTATGGATCCTAGTATATGACTCAATTACCCATGCACACTGTAAATCATAGAGTCCGGGATATGATTTATCCATCTTTTGATATTACGGGAAACAAATCATAAACTTCCTAAATGTGCATACATAGCTTGAGTCAGAGATTATGATATATAGTTTCAATTCGTCATTTTGGGTTTAAATTCAATATATAAACATAGGTAAATAATTCAATATATTTTAAGCAATATATTATGAGGGTAGTGGATCCCTATCTATAAAGTAAGGAAAATTTCAGTTTGGCTCCATTTCAGCCTCTTTTTGGGTTATTTTCCAAAATTCTCCTTCCACTAACTCTCTCTCCTTCACTCATCACTTTCTTTGTGTTCTCTCTCTTCTACCACATGCAAATTCTGACATAAACTCTCTCCACTCATTCTCTCCTCCACCGCATGCAATTTTTAACCTAAAGATTCCATCTTTCTCTCACTTCCGTAGGAGAAAAAATCATAGATATATCTCCAGCAAACAATGATATATCACGTCAGCACGGCTGGAAAAAAAGGCCATATACGTCGGATATACATGGGTATATACGATGAATTTTTGCTGTTCAAGTGCCCGAAGTATATTTCACCGATGCCTATGCCCTTGTGTACAGACGTTGGCTATATACGACCGACGTCTATACAATGTATAGTGTATAGACGTCGGCTATATATGATCGACGTCTATTATACCTTTAATTTACCTAAAAAATACATTACCGCCTATAACAGTCACCCAATCTATACAGTACTCAAGCCCAAGTTCCCCAAAGTGTAAATCTTTTGACCAATAACCGCGTACAGCAAGCCAAAGTTGCCCAAGTGACCAAACTCGTTCGCATTTGTTTGTAGAGGAGTGGTGGAGTACATCAATCACAATAGCAAAAACAATTTGGCCGATGTGGGACTAAATTGTTACGACCTATAGACGTCGGATATATAGGGTGACCGACATCTATACATACAGTAAGACCTATAGACGTTGGCCACTCTATACATCCGACGTCTATACATTTAAATAAAAATAATAAAAAATTACGTCATATAGACGTCGGCTAGCCTATACGATCGATGTCTATACATGGGTAAATAGTATAAAAAAATATTGCAACCATCTTAAGCCCAAATGACCCAAGTACCAATCTTTTGACCATTATATATATATATATATATATCTAGTGTGGTACCCAACTCCCATTTAGAAGTAAAGGAGTGGTGGAGTACTTCAACCCCACCAACAAAAAAATTTCTCCAATGTGGGACTAAACTTCAACACATATGATCATAAACACACATGTGTACATCAACACACATGTGATGGTTACTTATTGAACAATTTAAAATAACCGCAAGTGCATGACCACGTAGAAGTGGTGGCAAATATGGGTCGATCCACAGGGAGGTGTGTCAACTTTGGTTAGTTCGAAGGCGAGTAGAAAACAAAGGGGAGAAGAGATTGATTAAACTAAACTACACTAAACGAGTAAGCAACAAAGAAGGAAATGAAAACGAGAGAAGAAATGAAACTAAGTGACTAATAGAAGAAGATAGAAATCAGGAATGGAAAACCCCTAAGGGGTGGAGTGTGTGTAGACATAAAATAAGTGTGGTGAATGCATACAATAAGCTCAAGTGTAGTTAGTGTTTGTTAATGCATAAGAAGTACCTAATGACAAGACCTATCAGTCAAAGCACTAACCTAGGTGATTAATATGAGCATGTCAAGTTTGTTATTAATAACATAAACAAGCTTGGAATGTACCTAAACATTATAGCAGAAACCATCAAGTAAGAGTTCTTATTAATTCAAACAAGCATACTAACATTTTTCACATACAACAATGTTTAGCATTCATTTCATCTACATAACATGTATAGACATCTACTCCACCCCCAAAAGGGGATGAAACTACACATACATCTTTAAACTAACATTCATGCTAAGAAGAGAAAACATGCTTAAACTAATTCTAAGAAGACTAAAACAAACAAGTTAACTAAGTATGCAAGAATTGAAAAGAGGCAATATGAAGAAAACTTCACAAAACATCTATTATTACTCACTCAACTACAAGTAGCCTCTCTCCACCAGCGTTTTGCTTCAAAGTTTTACTCCTAGTAGAGAGGATGGCCACCAAGAGAGGAGATGGGATACAAAGAAGGAAGAAGAGTTCTATTTATAGCCATAGAAAAAGGTAATCCGGGACAATCCCCCCGTATGGGACTAATACAATACCCAAAATAGACATAACACACAATTAAACATGATCCGCCCGAAGCCAGTAGGATTCGGTCCCAACCCGACCTGCAATGTCGAGTTTAATTGTGTGTTATGTCGAGTTTACGCTGCACCCCTGCTTGATCAAGATCCATATTCAGGTTCTTGATCGCCCAGAAAGCACGATGCTCAAGCTCGACGGGTAGGTGGCAAGCCTTGCCGTACACTACCCGATATGGGGACATACCCAAATTGGTCTTATACGCGGTGTGGAAGGCCCACAATGCATCATTCAAGTTAGTCGACCAATTCTTCCTCGAGGAATTAACCGTCTTCTCAAGGATTTGCTTTAATTGTCGGTTAGAGACTTCGACCTGCCCACTAGTTTGTGGATAATATGGGGTCGCAAGCTTGGGGTGATCAAATATTTCCTCATAAGCGCTTCAACGGAGCGATTGCAGAAGTTGGTACCCCTATTGCTGATTATGATACGAGGAGTACCAAATCGCGTAAAAATGTCCGTTAAGAATTTGGTGACCACCGTGTTGTCATTGGTCTTTGTGGGGATAGCCTCAACCTACTTAGACACATAGTCAACGACCACCAGAATGTAAACATTCCCGAACGAATTCGGGAAAGGACCCATAAAGTCGATGCCCCACACATCGAAGATGTCGACGACAAGGACATTTTGCAAAGGCATCATATCACGTCGACTAATCCTGCCAAGAGGCTGGCATCTATCACATTGCTTACAAAATTCGTAAGCATCTTTGAAAAGAGAAGGCATGTAGAATCCAGATTGGAGCACCTTGACGGCAGTTTTCTTTGCTCCAAAGTGTCCTCCACATGCTTGAGAGTGGAAAAATTGGAGCACACTTTGGAACTCGTTATTTGTGACGCATCGCCTGAAATTTGGTCAGAGCAGTATTTGAAGAGGTAGGAGTCGTCCCAGTGAAAGAATCTGACATAAGATCTAAATTTGGTTTGGTCAGATTTTGACCAACCCACAGGAACTTTCTCGGTCACGAGGTAGTTCACGATGTCGGCAAACAAAGGGTTATCTTCGATCGTGAACAACTGCTCGTCAGGAAATTTGTCATTAATAATTTGGTCTTGTGGGTTGGTCATCTCTAGACGAGACCGGTGGTCAGCTACAACATTTTCACACCTTTTTTGTTCCGAATCTCCAGATCGAATTCTTGTAACAACAAGATCCATCTAAAGAGTCGGGATTTTGTATCTTTCTTCGTCATGAGCTGCTTGATGGCTGTGTGATCATAATAGATAATCACGTGGGAGCCAATCAAGTACGATTCGCATTTCTCCAAAGCAAATATGATCGCTAAGAATTCCTTCCCGGTCATAGTGTAGTTCAATTCGGCATCATTGAGTATTCTACTGGCATAGTAGATCACATTAGGCAATTTGTCCAATTGATTCCCAAGCACTGCTCCCACAGCAAAGTCAGATGCATCACACATTAACTCGAAGGGTTCAGTCCACATCGGTGCGTTAATTATGCGAGTTGAAGTCAACTCTTTCTTCAAGGTCAAAAAAGCATGGTGGCAATCCGGTGTGAACTCAAAACTGGCATCCTTAGTCAACAAGGTTGTGAGAGGTTGAGCAATTTTTGTAAATCCCGAATGAACCACCGATAAAATCCAACATGCCCTAAAAAGGCACGGATATCCTTCACATTATGTGGTGGTGGGAGATTAGCAATATGACCCACTTTGGCGAGATCGACCTCAATTCCCCTACTTGAGACCACATGTCCAAGTACAATCCCATGTTTCACCATGAAGTGACATTTCTCCCAATTGAGAGTGAGGTTCTTCTCACGACATCGGTTGAGGACAAACCTCAATTGACGAAGACACTCATCAAAGGAAGCACCAAATATGGAAAAGTCGTCCATGAAAATCTCAAGAAAACGCTCTACCATATCGGAGAAGATGTTGATCATACACCTTTGAAATGTTGCCAGCGCAATACATAACCCAAAGGGCATGCGACGGTAGGCAAACGGACAAGTAAAGGTGGTTTTCTCTTGATCCTCAGGGGTGATGGGAATTTGGTTGTAACCGGAATTTCCATCAAGAACACAATAATACTCATGTCCGGCAAACCTTTCCAACATCTGATCAATGAATGCCAACGGGAAATAATCTTTCCGCATTGCCGCATTGAGCTTGCGATAATCAACGCACACTCGCCAGCCAGTTTGCAGGCGTCATGGGATAAGCTCATTATGCTCATTCTCAACAACCGTCATGCCTGACTTCTTGGGAACCACATCGACATGAGTCACCCACGAACTATAAGAGATAGGATAGATTATACCATGATCCAAGCACTTAAGAACCTCCTTTCGGACGGCTTCTTTCGGTACAGGATTCAATCTTCGTTGTGGGTCCCGACGGGGCCTAGAATTCTCTTCCACGTGGATCCGATGCTGGACAATACCAGGCCTAATTCCCTTAATGTCCTTCAAGGACCACCCGATAGCCTCTTTATTTTCAAAGAACACTTTTTTTAGGGTAGCCTCTTGATCTTTTGCAAGATCAGAAGCAATAATGAGTTGCAAGGTCTCATTATCCCCTAAAACGATGTATTAAGGTTTATTGGGGAGCGGTTTAAGCTCGACCAGAGGTGGGTCCTTGTTGGATTCAAAGTTAATTTCAAGTGGCTCAAGGGCCATCAGGTAAGAGGAGCAAGCACCCAGATGTGCCTCCTACTATCGACAAGGCAGACGACGCCGATCAGGTCTCCTAGTGCGTCCGAAATCCTAGGGCCAATGTCTACTTCTTTTAGAATTAAGGCTTTGATTAAGAGAGATTTTTTGGGGCAAAGGAAATGGTGATGAAATCCCCCACCTTATCTTTTATGGGACAACCCCTCCTTAGTAGCGTTTTGAGTCTTAATCTAGCAATCAACTCTCCAATCAAACGCTCACCTCACTCTTGTCCTGATGCAATTCCTACTAACTAATGCATGGTCATACAAAATGCATGAATGAGAGTAGGAAATGTGTACCTCATGCTAGCGCTCATCGACTGAAAGTAAAGCTAAAATAAAAGACAACTACATGCCTAAGTCAAGTATATGATGCATGACCTAAACAAGCAAGAATGCTTAATCTTTTGCTTTGGATTTTAGTGGCCAAGTTGATTAAAGAGGATTGATTGTTAATCTGGGAGCAAACTGAAAGTCACAACATGCAAGATTACACTCCCAGACAACTAAACTGAAACAACAAACAACCTGAACAAAAATTGGAGCAAAAGAAGCTCACCAGGCCACCAAGTGGCGGTCCCAGACCGCTGATTGGCGGTCATTGTGGTGGATTTCTTCCTCCAATTCCTCTAGTCGCCTCCTATTGATCCTGAGGATCCCTAAACAAACCAAAACTAAAAATAAAAAAATTAAAACCACTCCAATCGTCCAAACCAAAGTCTGGACAAAGCACCTCTCCGGCAACGGTGCCAAAAACTTGATTGAATGTTTTAAAATAACCGCAAGTGCACAGCCACATTGAAGCGGTGGAAAATATGGGTCGATCTATAGGGAGGTGTGTCGACATTGGTTAGTTCAAAGGTGAGTGGGAAACAAAGGGGAGAAGAGATTGATTAAACTAAACTACATTAAACGAGTAAGCAAAAAAGAAGGAAATGAAAGTGAGAGATGAAATGAAACTAAGTGACTAATAGAAGAAAATAGAAATCAGGAATGGAAAACCACTAAGGGGTGGAGTGTGTGTACACATGAAATAAGTGTGGTGAATGCATACAATAAGCTCAAGTGTAGTTAGTGTTTGTTAATGCATAAGAAGTACCTAATGACAAGACCTATCATTCAAAGTACTAATCTAGGTGATTAATATGAGCATGACAAGTTTGTTATTAAGAACATAAACAAGCATGGAATGTACCTAAAGAATATGGCAGAAACCATCAAGTAAGAGTTCTTATTAATTCAAACAAGCATACTAACATTTCTCACATACAACAATGTTTAGCATTCATTCCATCTACATAACATGTATAGACATCTACTCCACCCACAAAGGAGGATGGAACTACTCAGACATATTTAAACTAACATTCATGCTAAGGAAAGAAACATGCTTAAACTAATTCTAAGGAGACTAAAACAAACAAGTTAACTAAGTATGCAAGAATTGAAAAGAGGGAATATGAAGAAAACTTAACAAAACATCTATTATTACTCACTCAACTACAAGTAGCATCTCTCCACCAGAGTTTTGCTTCAAGGCTTTACTCCTAGTAGAGAGGATGACCACAAAGTGAGGAGATGGGATATAAAGGAGGAGGAAGAGTTCTGTTTATAGCCATAGAAAAAGGTAATCTGGGACAATCCCCTGGTATGGGACTAATACAATACCCAAAATAGACATAACACACAATTATACATGATCCGCCCGAAGCCTGTTGGATTCGGACCCAACCCGATCGCCAATCAGTGGTCCCAGACTGCCAATTCGTGGTCTACAGGGTTTGGATCCGGTCTGGTTTTTGTTTGAGACTTCCTGGATTGCTTTCTTCATGTGTGATGCACCCAAGTCAGTTGTTGGAGTTTGGGCACGAATTGAATGCCAAAATGCTCGTCAAGATGGTGTGAAGTTTCTAGATTTCCTCCCTGGTCCATTGGGCTTACATTTGGGTCCTTCCCTCTTGCATCTCAATCCCCAAGTCTTGTAACTTAGTCTTTTTCCTTGCTTTTGAGTCATTTTTGTGTCTCTTCTCCTTAAACCTGCTTATTCCTGAAACTTAAACATTAAACTCGTTACGTAGCATTATTTAGGTGGAAGATAACAGATGTAAGACACAAATGTATGCATGATATGATGTCAATCAATTACATTGATGTAACTATTTTTAAATCAATCCAAATAATTCACATTATTCTTATACAAAATAAATCCACATTAATTCTTATACAAAATAAATCCACATTAATTCTTATACGACATAAATCCCAAAAAATAAACAAAAAATATTTTTCTTATTTCAGGAGGTATAGACGTCAGTTATACTAAATCCGACATTTATACAAACCTATAGATATCGGATATGCAAACATTCGACCTCTATACCTATAGACGTCAGATGTTTCGATATCCGGCGTCTATTGTGCATTCTGCACTAGTATAGTGTGATATGTCTAACCATATTTTTGGTTTTCTCTACTGTGATCCTATGAATCTCCAACCAAACAATGATATATCACGTCTAGTGTGATATATCTAACCCTTGTGATGTATCCAAAGGAGCATTTAAGGGGGAACCCTCCTAACGATATATCCCAAGGGAGTGTTGTTATATCCCACATGATATACCACTGTTTGGGTGGAGATTCAAACAATCGCTCAAGAGGAAAGGAAAAATAGAGTCAGATGTATCTCAAGGGTCATATATATTAATGCTTTCTTAGGCTCCCCTTTCTCAATGCACCCTTGTGATATATCCCAATTGTCATATGTCACACAATACCATATATATCATTGCTAAGGTAGAAATTCACATGATCTCTTAGGAGAAAACGAAAAAATAGGTGAGATATATCACATTGGACGTGATGTATCACTTTTTGACGGGAGATCGATATATTTGATGATATCTTTCCTTCTATATGGACTTGGGAGAATTAGTGGAGTGAGTTTATATTAAAGTTTGCATGTGTTGGAGAGAGAATGAGTTGAGAGATTTATATTAGAGATTGGATGTGGTGGAGAGAGAATGAGTGAAGAGGTTGACCAGTGGATGAGAGAGAATTAATGGAGAGGGTGATGAATGCAGGAGAGAGAATTCGTTGAGAGATGATTTTGGAGGACAACCTAAAAAGAGCCCAAAAAAGCCCCAAAAGGGAGCACATGTAGTCAGGGATGGTGTCAGGTTTTTAGGTCAAGGTTGTCGAAATTTGTAGAGATATTAATAGGGTGATAAATTTGTCTATATATCTAATTATTGGTAAGATTTGTTTTTCCAAAGGTGTAGAAATACAACAAAAAAACCACCAAATAGGAATACAAAAGAATTTAAAAAAATTTAAGTCTCAAAACTTAAAAATCTTTACAACCCACGTTGCATGAGACCTACATTTATTCCATCATAAGGTATTTTGTTACCACAATACAAACATATTACTAATTAGTGATTTAAATCTCGATTTAACGATTTTATTATGTCCTTCGTCTCAGCCGAATGTTGGATAAAATTCACAATTTTCACATTCATTCTAACAGGTGATATCATATTATAGTAACAAATTGTGTATGAATTGTTGGTTTTTTGTATTACTTTTTTAGTTGTAGCAAGAGAATGAATTAAGTCTAGATATTTATTGTAATAAGAGAAGGGAAATGATTTATAGAAAGTGTAGGAAATATACAACAGAAGCTCGAGGGAGATTATATGTAGACGTGATCTACCATTACGAATACAACAGAAGAGGATTGAAGCATCGTTCGCGATGCATGAGTCTTCTGATCAGTCGAGTTTCTACACTCATGGAGATGAAACACAAATTCAGGACCCAAGAGTCCTATTTGTAAACAAGGATGCAGAATTGAGAGGGATTTTTTTAGTGTTGGAGGAAGACAAAAAACAATTGTCATCTCATAAGGAATTAACGTTAATTCTCCTTTATATACACAAGATTTTGTGAACACCATGTACCCGTAATCTCCAATCAGATTACGGCAAGTATCACCTACATTCCCATGCACCCTTTAGGCATATAAAACCAATATCTACCACTAGCTCTAGGGGAACAATATTGACAATTTGTCACATCTCAGTGTCCTTGATACATACCCTAGTGCAGAAAAGAGAATATACGTCAGATATACGACTTCTATACGTCGGTTAGTGGCGTTCCACAAGCCGACGTCTATACCTAGACGTCGGTTACTAAAGGGTGACGTCTATTCTAGGGGACTATGTGTCTGTTATCCTTTACAGCCGACGTCTATTCTAAGAGAATACACATAGATTATCCTCCAACTGATGTCTAGTCTAAGAGAATACGGGTCGGTTATCCCCATAGCCGACATCTAGTGTCAGAGAATAATCGTCGGTTATCTTAACAACAGACGTCTATATCCCTAAAAAAAGACTTGGTGTCGCTCATGCTCCCAGCCGACGTTTATTCTGGGGGTATAGACATCAAGCTTAACTAATAACCGATGTTTATAGCCCATAATAGATATCGAGCTAAACTAATAACCGATGTCTATACCCTTCCCAAATTAAAAAATAAATGCTGAATGCAATCAATATGATCATCCTGCACAACACATTCATCCTGCACAAATTTCATTCATAACAACACATTCCCATATATATATACGCACCTATCCTTTCCAATCATGTCTCCCACTTACATGAATTATAGTGTCATTGAAACTTGCACGCAACAATAATATGACAAATGGGTCGTACACTTGCCCACAACAATCATACGACAAATGGATTGTGCGACTGTGATATACCTGTCATCAGGAAGCCCAAAACAAACACCTCACTAAGAGGCAAAAATGGTAACATCACCTTAAAAACAAAGAAATCAAGCAATTAGTATATGTTATAGTTCCCCAGGTTTTCTTGGACTAACTAGACAAAAGGTATCTTGATCCCTTACAATCTTACACAGATGACCTTCCAGTCATTAAAGCACTTGCACTATATCCCATACAGTTGGTCCCCGCATATACTTTCAGTGCAATCGAATCAAACCATTCCCTTCGCAATAGACCATCACTACACTTAGAGTTGACTCCTTTCCTGAAAATGCCCTTTTAGACCAAATCAACAAATCATAGGTAACATCCCAAAGTAACCACATCAACTCCTTGCTTCATGACGTTTTCCAAGGTTACTCAAGGGCAACTACTGACAAATAAGTCTTGGACTCACAAAGGGTAGGAGCATGGATCCATCCTTCCCATTGCAAATGGTCGCTAAACACATGTAGTATGATATACATGTTGCGGTGGAGTTTTCCTAACACAATAGAATGTATGTCTCTCCTCAAAAACACCATACAGGTCTTAGTCTAGTCACACCCCTTTTGGGCCTAACTCGAGCATCCTCATTGACGCAGCTAAAACGCCATAAGCTGCTACCAAATGCCACATAAAGTGCTCCCACCTGACTTCTATAGGCTACATGAATTGTGGGACCATTCATATCATTCTTTCTGCTATACAAAATCTTATCTTGATTCCAAATCAAGGCAACTACTTGGTTAAGATATAGTTGATCTCAATTGTTCACAAAAGATAATTCATAATATGTGTATTCTCTGCTCGCTCGCTCGTGTGATTGAGTAATTATTTTAGCCTATTGACATATCAAGTCTTATGCTACAATAACAAATTACTATAATGTACACTACAATATAGTTGAAATAAATCCCAAATCAAGAAGTGAACATATGAATATATCACAGTCTACGTAAGACTAACAACTTCATATGACTCAAATAAATCCTTTGCTATTGCCTTGGTAAGTGGGTCAACTACCATTCAATTGTAGACACGTTTCAACACAAGTTCTCTGCCTTGCTATAATGTTTCTCACAAAATAACATGAAACTTCTACGTATTTGGTCACTGATGGTTCTTGAGGTCTTTAACATAACAAAGGGCAGCAATGCTATTACAATAGACAACAACTGACTCAACAAATCTATATGTCAACCTAGTGTGGTATAAGAACCTCCCAAACCAAACAAATTCTTATATCAGAGAAAAGCATGTCATATACTTGCATCCATGGTTAACAGGATAATACAAGTTAGGTAAGACAACATGTAGTTTATCATATCTCTGAAACAACTCATGATTTTCTTGACAATTTTCCAATGCTCCATGCTTGTGTTAGATCTATTTCAACCCACCATGCACATAATATGGCAACATCTAGCCTAGTACAATACAATGTACATTAGGCTTCTCACAACGTAGGAGTACAAAATTCTATCAATTTTGACCGTCTCCTCAGATGTCTTAGGATGTAGATCATGACTGAAATGCAAACCCTCCCTAATAGGATTGGTGATTGCTTTGCAATATTTTTCGTTTGGTGTCATTCATGATATGGTTAATGTAGGTTTCTTAAGACATTCCCAAAACTCTTTATGTTACCTATGTTTAACAATCTCTACACCGAGGATGTAGGTTGCTTTACTCATGCCCTTCATATCAAATGAAGAGGACAACCACCCTTGTGTGATTTTCAGCAACCTTTTACTATTGCCAGCGAAAGGCAGAATAAAAATCTACCATTGGAACTTTATGTAAACGCAATAGCCTTCCTTAACCATCGGGCACCCAGTCTCAATTGTAGTTTAATGGAAGAGTATCTTTCACTAGCTAGAGCTTACTTGAAGCATACATGAACTCTTTAGCTTACACACATTGCGTTCTAGTCCATTAGCTTCAAAACTTTGAGTTGATCCTAATCGATCTCCTCATTAAGTTCTCCAATGAGAAAAACCGTCTTTACATCCATTTAGCAAAGTCTAAGCCAATCTAAGCCAATATGGCTAGAAGAAGGTGGATCAAGGCAAATCTAACCATTGGTGAGAAGATTTTCTGCAAATCAACACCTTCCCTTTAGGTGTAGTCCTTAGCTACCAATAGAGTCTTGAATCTATCGAGAGATCCGTAAACCATGTCCTAGACAGGGTTAACTCTAACCGGCTACAACCCTCCTTTATGACTTTTAACATTTATTTTTAATTGGAGCTTCCAAAGCCTCTTTTAGAGTCTTTAGCTACTGCTCATCGATATGAGTCACAACAACTACCTCGCTATCAATTTCCTTAGGAGCTAACACAAGAGCTTCTTCCAAGTCGAACCGTCAACAAGCAATAGGCTCAAGTACACTATAAGATGCAGATGGGTATATGATTGCTCACCCTCTGTGGGAGCTACCTGATCATCGATATTAACGTCTCACTCAGATCAACTAGTGGAACTTCATGTTCACTATCCAGATTATGTATCCTCAAATAGTAATATAACCAATTTGTTTCATAAAGAACTCCGTTAAATCTTTATTAGCTCTTACAAGAGTTAAAAACCATTTCCCGAAAATTCTATATCTCTAAAATCATGTTTCGCCCTTCTCTTATTTTCATCTAACCCGATAAAAACATAAACTTTGGAGCAATTTGAGTATCTTACACAAAAATGTTTTTTCTCACTGTAGGTCTTACATTTTCACATCAGTGAGAAGCATAATGAATGTACACCATGCAACCCCATAGATGTAGTTGGCTAAAATCTGGCTTCCATCTAGTCTGTAGTTGTTTAGGATATAGGCTGCAGTCAGCAAGGCATCTCCCTAATAGGAGATCAACAAGCTTCCTTGCACCATCATGGATCTATTCATGTCTAGCAATGTTCTATTCCGTACGTTAGCTGTACAATGTTGCTAAGGAGTATAAAGTGTAGTGAGTTGTCTAGATATCCTTCTTTCATCACACAACTCTATGAACATCAACGAAGAGAGTCGCAATCTCTATCCAGTATCCTTCTTTCATCACAAAACTCTATAAACATCAACCAAGAGAGTCTCAATCTCAATACATTCAAAGGACTTTTATCTTACAATCTAGTTGATTCTCAATCGAGTTCATGATTTTTTTAAAATCCTTCTAGAGCCTCTGATTTGTGTGAAATGAGGTAAATATGACGATACCCAGAAAGGTCATCAATGAAGGTGATGAAATAACTGTATCCATGTCAAGTGCACACATTCATAGGTCCACAAATATTTGAATGTAAAAGTTCCAAAGGAGAAGTAGCTTTCACTACTTTCCCAAATGGTTTTTAGTAGCCTTTCCTACTAGACAAGATTCACAAGTTAACAACTCAAATTTCGAGTATTCACTAATACCACCTCCTTTCTCAATTTATATATTCAATCAACCCCAATGTGGCCAAGTCTAGCGAGTCATGTTCCCGAACCAACATTTAAGAAAATTTGGCATGCAAAAGTACTAGCATTTTGATTACACAAATAATTAACTTTGACCAACACAAGAAAATCATTAAAGAAAATGTCACGACTGTAACAAGTATCACACAGGTACAAACCCACATCATTGATCTCCAAAGAAATTCTAATACCACATGTTGTCTAAATAACAATAGAAATAATATTTCACCATTTAGTTGGATCATGCAACACATCATGAAGTAACAATGTATGACCACCTCGCAAAACAACTTTGCATACGCCAATTCCAAGGTCTTATACGATAAAGTTATTTGCCACACAAATACACCTCCCACTTGGAACACGATAGTATTCCACTTAGGCAGAATGATACCTTGTTATGTGATATATTGCACCTCAATCCACGATCTACATAAGAGAAAGTTTGGCAAGCATCACTATACTGGTCGCATAACTCAAATGAAGGATCATACATAGTAATCACTTCTAGCTTGCTCATTGTCACATTTAAAGAAAGTCGCAAATGACTTATCATTTACCATAGTTGGAATTTGGGATCCTTTCTTCTTATATTTGTTTTTGTTACCAACTCTCATGCATGTTGCTCCCAGAGCATCGCTCCTTTTGCACTTGAAGTTTTCACTCAAATTAGTGCTAGCTTTAGTAGTAAAAATCATTTTTTTGGAGCATCTACAAGCATGCGGTCAATCATAATATTGGCATTATAGAACTGAAGGTTCCGTGATACTATGCAGTGTCACCTTCCTTACTTGATGACGTGGTTTGGATTATGGTCTTCAACTTGGTCTGATCCTCAAGGTGATACTGAATTTTATGATTTTATATATCGTAATTATCTCATTCAGTTCATCCGCACGAGTCTGATCAATGACAACACAACTACAAGCAGCTATCAAGAAATTAAAGACATTTAGCATGAAAAATTCTAGCATAAAATGAAAAGGTGACATTTTAATCAATATAAATAGTTTATAAGCAAATATACTTAAACCAAAAGAAAACATGAAGTGATCAATCATATCCATATGCAAATGCTATATAAATAAATTATATTAACTTAATTTTGTGTTATAAACATGATTATATCTCAAATGGCCCAGAGATGTATATAAAAATCATGTTAAACAATCAAAAAATAACACATAAATCTCAAACTTGTATTATACATTATAATTTGATTCACACATAATTCTTCTACACTTACAACTCCCACAAAAAATGCAAGTTTAGTTAAAAAAATTGTTATTCACACAAAACATACAAAGTTCACAAAAAACATACTAAGTTCACACATAATTAATATAGTTCACATCGAGCTTATAAAGTCAACATAAAGCATACAAAGTTCACACAGGACTTATGAAGCTTACGCAACACTATAAAGTTGACACAGGGCTTACAAAGTTCATGCAGAACTCTCAATGTTCACACAAAATATATTATGCTCGTAACTTATAAAGTTTATATTGAACACATTAAGCTCACGTGGAATTTAATATTACAAATTAACAATGTAATTGAGTGGAGGATTAATTAATATAATGATATCAAAGGTACATAACCAATTTTATATCATATTATCATACTTAATTTCGAACATAAAATCAATTTCAAATAATAAAGTCTACACAAAACGAAATTCTCGGAACCAGGACCCCATTTTCTTTTCGTCACTCGAAAGTGCCGACACAATGGTCCATTTTCCCCTCCTGTGACAAGCAGAACCAAATGATCCATCAAGTCCAAGACAGACTGACCGTCCTGGGTTGCTTCCCAAAATTTGGCCCAACAACTGGTTCACCGAGTCCCAGACCCTCATTCCTTAGGAGGAAACATATCATGCATGTTCTTTAAACAAAATTTAGCAAAAAAGAATCAGTTTTACGACAACACAACTTCTTCCGAAAAATGCAATGCAGAAAACAAGGGATCGGTTCGTAAAAATTGCAAACATATGGTTCTCTTACAAAAGAACGAGGGCATGACTGAAAATTGCCGAAACGAAATCAATGTTAAAGCAGACATGTGTTTATCTTTATAAAACTTTAATTAAAAAATTATAACAACTAATTCACATGCGTCCACGATTGAAAAAATAATAGTAAATATTTTCAAAGAAAAAATATACGAATTATTCAAAGAACCGATTGTTTTAATACGGAACGTCGAAGCGTGTCACGAGATTGATAAATACTCTTACACACAGTGGCGGATCCAGAACAAAATGTTAGGTTGGTCACTTTATAGGACTCTTATAGGCAGACACGGGTGTCTATGACGCACTACCTTTTTAAATATTGTGTTTGTCCTTTTTATAGTTACGGTCGACCCACTGGATCTTTAGCATAGAGGCGTCCCCCGGGCGGCAAAACGAGTCATTGGTAGCCCCATTCGTTGGTTTTTTTTGAATTTATTAAATAAAGTTAATATATTTATTTTAAAGTCATTTTAAATCTTTTTTTCTTGAAAATATGGGTTTTATTTGTTTTTATTTTTTAAATTCATTTATTTATTTTACCTAGAATTGGCCTCCAAATGACATGAAGGGAATAGAATGTAGGGTGGGGGAGAGATGAATGATATAAAATTACATTTTATTTATACTTGGGCGCCTGTTGAACGTTTTAATTAAAACCGCAAGTGCACGGCCGCGATGAAGCGGTGGCAAGTACGGGTCGTCCTCAGGGAGGTGAGCAGTCTCTTGCTTGTACGAAATCAAGTGGCAAAAATTGGGGGAGAAAGTTGTTTATGCTACTCTACTCTATACTACGCTACGAAGTAGGAAATGCGAAAGGAAGAACCAAACAATGAAATAATAACTAAGCTAAGAGCAAAGGAAGAATGCTGGAATACAGAAATGGGAAAACCCCTAAGGGGTGGAGTGAGTGCACACAAGCAAAGAGGTGGGTGTTGAACACATTCTTTAAGCACAAATAAAGGTGGTGTTATCATGCATAGGAAGTGTCTAAATGTTGTGGCAAAACCTATCAATTTATTCACCAACTTAGTTGATTAACATTTACATATGCAAGATGTTTATTTCAGAACCTAAACAAGCATGAGAGGTGTCTAATCATTTTGGCAAAACTCATCAAGTTATAAATTCTATCCTAAACAAGCAAGCATACATTCATGTTTGATCAACACATCAAAAATAATGCATTCATCCCATTCTCTAATGCATGTATGTACATCTACTCCACCCCCCAAAGGGGATGGAACTACTCACTAAACATTACACTAATTATTAAACTAAGCAAAGAAAGCATATTAAAACTAAGCGAGAAATAAAAGACGATTAAACTAAAACATGCACAACAATAAAAAAAGCATAAACAAACAATGAAAGAACACAAAACTTTATTGATAAAATGACTCACATTTCAAGTAGCATCCTCCTACTTTAGTGTGTGCTTCAAGGCCTCACTTCTAGTAGGAAAAATAGCCACTTAAAATATGGAGTGATTACAATAGAAGGTGAAGAGTTCTATTTATAGCCAAAGAAAAAGCCACTCCGGGACAATCCCCCGATGTGGGACTAAACCAATACCAAAAATGGACTAAATATACACTAATACGTAACCCAGAGAAATCTTAGCGGATTTGGGCCAAAAGTGACCGCCAATTAGCGGTCTTGGACCGTCAATTGGCGGTCTAAAAAGTCCGGATCCATCTGGAATTTGTGTTGGGCTTTGCTTAGTGTATGTGGTGGTCTTAGATGCATCTACTTTGGTTATTGGAGCTCCGACCTGAATCGAATTGGTAAAATACTCCCCATGATGGTGTGGAGTATTCTGTTTTGCTCTTAGGTCCTTCTGTCTTGCAATCAGGTCCTTCTTCCTTGCATCTTGGTCCCTAGATCTCACAATTCAGTCCTTTTTCCCAGCTTTTGGGTCCTTTTATGCTTCATCTCTTCAAACCTATTTATTCCTGAAAACTAAACATAAAACTCGTGACATAGCATTGTTTAGGTGAAAGATAATGGATATAAGATACAAATATGAGCATGAAATGATGTCAATCAAATACCCCCACACCTAACTTTTGCTAGTCCCGAGCAAAACAAAGAAAGAGAAAAGCATGCGAAAAAACAAGAAATCCTAACTCACTTTCGTAGGAATCACGGTTGCACTTAGCATGTACAACAAGCCGTTAAACCTCCTTGTCGCCAAGGAGGAGGAGTGTTGTCTCCTGAGGGTTTTCAGCGGATACACCCACAAAATCCGAACAAGATGCATTAATCAATCTAGCTACATGACTCGTTGGACTTATTTTGTCGATCATGGGACGCGGTAATACTACGGGTCGACTCTATATATGTAATCCGTCCACACACCTAGCCTAATGAGTTATTCGTGAAAGTTAGTCAAGGACTTAAGTGAAAGACATGGGCACCCTTAACTTCTGAATGTGATACAATGTGTAAAGTCCGTTTTGGTTCTTATTTGACTCTTTTTTTCTTTTCTTTTTTTTCTTTTTCTCTTTTTTTTCTTTTTCTTTGGAGCATTTTATTGGTTGGTGTTTGATTCTCCCAGGGTCAGGTTTCGTGCATCATTGCCTATGAGGACTTACACTATCACGTACACCTTCCCCCAAATCTCCACATAGGGCGATCCCTACCACCCGTGTAACGGGAGTTCGGTCGGTGCATCCCAAGTCAGATGACTCAAAAGCACCAGGCACAAAGTCCCCTCAGACCTACTTTCCCGAGTGATAGGAGCCGTACGAGATGAGATAACACCACTTATTTCCTTATCTACATGGGAACCAAAACCCTTACACTTAAGTTTCACAAAAAGAGATTAAGGGCCTTTGACTACGACAAACTTCCTTATACTAACAGACACGAATTATTTGACTCACTAGGTTCAGGGTGGACTTCTTTAAATGTTTGAGTACTGAAACCCTATGATTACACGCCCCCCGAGGGAAAACCGGGGTGCATCCTAACGACTCGATAAGACCTAAAGCCAGTAAACTAGAAATCCTAATGCATCAAGTTCAAGACAATTTTGGGGGCTTTCTTTTTACTTTGCCTCTCAACGGTTTTGCACATGCTAAACACACGCAAAACCCACAAAAACATTTTCTTTCGCAAACACATGAAGATTTTGAAAGAAATGTGAAAATTTTAAAGCACTAGGCAAGCAAAAGAAGACAAGTCACCCAAGGATCATGGTAAGCAGATATATCAATGTTAAATGCAGCACACTAGCATGACCCTAACAATACACACAAAAAGAAAACAAAATCAAAAGAAAAAGACTCGACTATGTACACACGTAAAACACCTTAATACCCCCACACGTACTTCATGCATTGTCCTCAATGATGTGAACAAGATACTATATGGATACATGCATGAAAAACGAAAGATCTCACCAACATGAAGTACAAAGGGACGTTCAGGGTCATGTTGATGGACACAAACCCAAATTCCCTCAAAACCTGTGAGAAGCTGAAGAAGGGAGATAAATACGTGAAGAGATTGGGCCCAAGTACACAAGGGTTGGGGCCCACAACAATCGATGCTCACTGAAGGAGTCTTTTATTACACTTTTTTTTTCTTTTTTTTTACAAGATATATACATCAACCAAGATATTCCCATAATCATTTGGTCAAGGAACATCAAATGAGAACATCAAGTCATGAGGACCAGAGACTTGCCGAGATGGGCAAACTTCACTGGTACTCTGAGGTGTCATGAGGGGTGAAAGGTCAAAGCTGAAAGGCTCGAACCCCTCATGATATTGGTTGGTTGTGGGCAACAAAGAATGAAGTTGTGTTGCCTCACTAGAGTTTAATTGCTCATCAAAGAAAACCCTCCAACCAATAGGCGGGTGCATCAGAATGAGTTCCTCAAGCTCATTCTATGGATGCAGCAGACCTGCATCACTAAGAATGGGGTTTCTCCCCAAGTCATCCAACAAGTACCTCCCACCATCATTTAGATCATCAAGCATAAGCTCGGTCATAGGTGGGTCCTTGTTGGAGTCAAAATGAAGCTCAAATGGCTCAATGGCCATGGGACATGAGGTAGAGACACCTTCTGGTATAGGCATATGATGAGGTGTCTCACTCTCACTAGTACTCTCAACTGAATCATGCAACGAACACTCCCTTTGGACATTCATGTTCGAAGCTAGCTCACTCTGTTGCATTGCGAAGACAGGCAATGAGTTTTCGCTGGGCCCACGAACATTCTCAACGGGTTGCATTGGGGTTAGGGGTGTTCGTTGATTTTGTGGTGCTTTCTCCAATTGGCGGATGAGATTTAGATTTAAAGGTTGATCCATGGGTTCCTGTTGCCTACCAGAGTTGAACACATGAAACTCGGCACTCATGTTACCGAATGAGAGCTTCATGAGACCATTTCTACAATTAATCAAGGCATTGGAAGTGGCTAGAAATGGTCTACCCAAAATCAAAGGTATTTGAGAGTGGGTGTTTGCAATAGAATTGGTATCGAGGACAACAAAATCGACTGGAAATATAAAATCTCCAACTTTGATAAGCACGTCCTCGATAATCCCCATGGGAATACGAATGGATCTATCCGCCAATTGGAGGGTGATCTTAGTTGGTTTCAATTCTCCCAAGTTCAACTGTTGATAAACAGAGAATGGGAGGAGGTTGACCGCCGATCCTAAATCAAGCAATACATTGCTCAATCTAGTGTCCCCTATCGTACACTGAATAGTAGGATACCCAGGGTCCTTGTATTTTGTGTAGGTGGGATTGGACAAAAGAGAGCTTATATTTGCAGCCAAGAATGCTTTCTTAGGAACATTGGTCTTCCTCTTGGTTGTGCAGAGATCCTTCAACACTTTGGCTTATTGAGGTATTTGTTGGATGACATCCAACAAGGGGATGTTAACCTTCACTTGCTTAAATACCTCTAATATCTTGTCCATGTTGTCACTCTGCTTTTTGGTTAACCTACTTGGATAAGGAGCTTTTGGCAGGTAGGTTTTCTGCTGTGCCTGAGAAGAAGGAAACGTTGGTGTATTACCCTCACCCTCAGCTTCTTCTTCACCACCATTCTCACTGAGGAGCTGCATAGATGGTCGTGGGTGTGGCAAGGAAATGTGATTGTCAACCTGTTTTCCAATCCTTAAGGTAACAATGGCATTGACATGGTGAACAGGTTCCTCCACATGGTTCACTTGCCTCCCCTGAGGTACCACATTCTCATTTTGTATGTGTTGTTGCTGGTACACACGGGGGTTAGCCTCAGGCTGGCTAGGAAATGACCCTCTCTCTCTTTCATGTACAGACTGAGCTAATTGGCCCATCTGAAGCTCTAGAGATTTGATGGTCTGCTGATTTGAAGTGAGAACTTGACTCGTGGTTGACATAAAAATTTTCATTGAGTTTTCAAGTCCACGAGTCAAGGTCTCAAGCGAATTGAATCGGGTTTCCATATTATTGGAATTTGGGAAACCCGATTGATTGGTGGTTTGCGTTTGGGGTGGCTGATAGGAATGTGCATGCATGGGAGGTTGGTGTGATTGGTAATGTGGTCTAGAGGAGTTTGAAGGACCACCCGGGGCATTGGTTTGGTTCCATGAAAAATTGGGGTGGTTCCTCCATCCAGGATTATAAGATGATGAGTATGGGTCATTCCTAGCTCTGTCATAGATGGCGTTGACACGCTCCATCTCAGAAGGAATAGACACACACTCGCTTTCTACATGACCTACCCTACCACATGAATGATAGGGAACTGGACCAGATGTGGACATGTGAGGTGCACCTTGTTGGTTTTGGAGCTCAATCGAATCCATACAGCGCATTAAGGCCGCCATGCGTGCCTCGGTGGCCGTAGTGGTATCGACGACAAATGCGGCACCCGATCTAGTCGAGTTTGCATTCGCGATCCTCGCTCCTATGCTAGATGATGCAGGTGGTTCCCTCACACTCTCCCATTGCATGGTTTTCTCAGCAAGGTCTTCTAGGAAAGCCCATGCCTCCCTTTCATCCTTTCCCAAGAACTCTCCTTGACACATGGACTGAAGGAGCGTTCTTGACGGGATGTGAAGACCCTCGTACACAATCTGACAAAGGCGCCACAACTCAATGCCATGGTGAGGGCATGAGGATAGTAGCTCCTTGAACCTCTCTAGATATGCATGAAATGTCTCGGTCTCAAGTTGATAGAACGAATTGATTTCGTTCCTCAATTTTTGAGTCTGATGATTTGGGAAGTACTTCTTGAGGAATGCAGATTGAAACTCATCCCAAGTCCTAAAGGCATTCGCCTGGTTGCTGTACAACCACTTCTTGGCGTCATCCTTCAGCGCAAAGGGGACAAGCCTAAGATGGATGGAGTCTGTGCTAAGTTGTTGCAGCTTGAACATAGCACAAACCTCCTCAAATTCCCTGAGAAAGATATAGGGGTCACCTTTCCCAGTGAAATGAGGGAGCATGGAGATAAACTGAGGCTTAACCTCAAAATGGTTCCCATTAGCCTCTGGTAATACGATGCATGAGGGTAGAGCGGTACGGCTCGGGTAGCATCGATCACGAAGAGGTATGGGAACGACAACTGGAAGAACAGGTGGAGCAGGCGGGTCCAGCAACTGCTCCTCCTCACGGAAATTAGCAGCCATTGGACCCAAACTACGTGCAACACGAGAGGAGGAAGGCGTCAAGAAATCGATGACCGAAGCCGGATTGACAACGCTCCTCGTCAAACGACCACTCTCGTCTCGTGTCCACAAAAGCATACACAAAGGTGCACGCACGCACACAAACCAAAACCCTTTTTTTTTCTTTTTTTTCTTTTTTTTTCAAACAAAGAATGTACGTAGAAGAGAAGACTGGGGAACACAGGAGAGAAAGAATGACTCAGGAGAGAAGGGAAGAAGTCCTTATGCTACGGCGGATGGGTACAGGTAGAAGCACACAAGCAAACAAGGCTCAAGCAATCCTAAGGTCGCTATAGGTCCTTACAGCTAGACGACGCCTAACTGCGAGGTCACACGGCCTCAACACGCCTCACCTCCCTACGACGAGGACCACAAAGCCCAGCAAGTGAGCCAAGATCCGGGGATCTCGTCTCTCCTACTATCGACAAAGTGGGCAACGCCGATAGGTCATGACGGTCGGGACCGGATCACTCTCCTAATGCGCCCGAAATCCTTAAGGCCAATGTCTACTTGATTTTAAAAATTAGGCTCTTTATTAGTGTGGTTTGTGGGGCGAAGGAAAGGGTGATGAAATCCCCCACCTTATCTTTTATGGGACAGCCCCTCCTTAGTAGCGTTTTGGAGTCCTAATCTAGCAATCAACTCTCCAAACAAACGCTCAACTCACACTTGTTGCAATGCACTTCCTACTAACTAATGCATGTTCATACGAAATGCATGAATGAGAGTAGAAGGTGCGTACCTCACGCCAGCTCTCAGCAACAGAAAATAAAGCTAAGATAAAAGACAATCTAAATGCTTAAGTCACATACATGGTGCATGACCTAAACAAGAATGAATGCCTAGTCTTTTGCTTTGAGTTTTAGGGTCCAAGTTGCTTAAAGGAGGTTTGATTATTGATCTGGGAACGAACTATAAGTCAAAACATGCCAAATTGAGTCCCAGATAACTAGATCATTTAGAGCAACAATAGCAAGAAATTAAAAGATGAACAGAGCTCACCAGACCGCTGATTAACGGTCTCAGACCGCTTATTGGCGGTCTGAAGTGCTCAGGTTGTCTGGAAATTTATCCAGTAGCCTCCACTTGCTATTCCCAGTCTCCTGAAACAAAGAAAAACTACAACACACAAATTATATCCACTCGAATCGTCCAAACAAGAGTCTGGACTGACACCATCCCGGCAACGGCGCCAAAAACTTGTTGAACGTTTTAATTAAAACCGCAAGTGCACGGCCGCGATGAAGCGGTGGCAAGTACGGGTCGTCCTCAGGGAGGTGAGCAGCCTCTTGCTTATACGAAATCAAGTGGCAAAAATTGGGGGAGAAAGTTGTTTATGCTACTCTACTCAATACTACGCTACGAAGTAGGAAATGCGAAAGGAAGAACCAAACAATGAAATAATAACTAAGCTAAGAGCAAAGGAAGAATGCTGGAATACAGAAATGGGAAAACCCCTAAGGGGTGGAGTGAGTGCACACAAGCAAAGAGGTGGGTGTTGAACACATTCTTTAAGCACAAATAAAGGTGGTGTTATCATGCATAGGAAGTGTCTAAATGTTGTGGCAAAACCTATCAATTTATTCACCAACTTAGTTGATTAACATTTACATATGCAAGATGTTTATTTCAGAACCTAAACAAGCATGAGAGGTGTCTAATCATTTTGGCAAAACTCATCAAGTTATAAATTCTATCCTAAACAAGCAAGCATACATTCATGTTTGATCAACACATCAAAAATAATGCATTCATCCCATTCTCTAATGCATGTATGTACATCTACTCCACCCCCCAAAGGGGATGGAACTACTCACTAAACATTACACTAATTATTAAACTAAGCAAAGAAAGCATATGAAAACTAAGTGAGAAATAAAAGACGATTAAACTAAAACATGCACAACAATAAAAGAAGCATAAACAAACAATGAAAGAACACAAAACTTTATTGATAAAATGACTCACATTTCAAGTAGCATCCTCCTACTTTAGTGTGTGCTTCAAGGCCTCACTTCTAGTAGGAAGAATAGCCACTTAAAATATGGAGTGATTACAATAGAAGGTGAAGAGTTCTATTTATAGCCAAAGAAAAAGCCACTCCGGGACAATCCCCCGATGTGGGACTAAACCAATACCAAAAATGGACTAAATATACACTAATACGTAACCCAGAGAAATCTTAGCGGATTTGGGCCAAAAGTGACCGCCAATTAGCGGTCTTGGACCGCCAATTGGCGGTCTAAAAAGTCCGGATCCATCTGGAATTTGTGCTGGGCTTTGCTTAGTGTATGTGGTGGTCTTAGATGCATCTACTTTGTTTATTGGAGCTCCGACCCGAATCGAATTGGTAAAATACTCCCCATGATGGTGTGGAGTATTCTGTTTTGCTCTTAGGTCCTTCTGTCTTGCAATCAGGTCCTTCTTCCTTGCATCTTGGTCCCTAGATCTCACAATTCAGTCCTTTTTCCCAGCTTTTGGGTCCTTTTATGCTTCATCTCTTCAAACCTATTTATTCCTGAAAACTAAACATAAAACTAGTGACATAGCATTGTTTAGGTGAAAGATAATGGATATAAGATACAAATATGAGCATGAAATGATGTCAATCAGCGCCCACTAAATATTTTCCATATAAAATTACATCAACCATTTTCCTAATTAATATTAAAAAAATTAATTTGCGTGGTCACATATCTAATTCCAAAAGGAATTTGGGAGAGGAGGGTCATCACTTGCCAACCCTTGCCACCCCCTGAATCCGCCACAGCTTACACGCGAACAACCTGTGGCTCTTGATACCAATGTAGGAAATATGAATCTGAATCGTGGGAGAGATCATACCTAAAAGAATCGGAGCGTCATTCATGATGCAATGGTCTTCCTGTAACGTCCTGAAACATCGGAAAATTGTAAGCAAATAACAATAGGATTACAATCCAAAGGAGTGGGACTGCTACTCAAATATATATCACCATGGGTGCACCAAAATACAATAGAGTTTGTCAAATGTATGATTACATCAAAAGATGTCAACTACAAGTATATACAACACATGTAATCATAAACTACCTAAAAAGATAGATAGCAGGATCCGGTCCCGGGTGCTTCTCTACCGTCACCACCTCCTAACGCCGCTCACGGCCTGAAATGCAAACATAACATATGCTTGGGTTTCCATAAGAAAACCACTTATGCCAAACCCCTAACACATATATGAACCAACAACCACAACAAGGCATGATACAAAATGTAACAGATATAAAACATCACTCTTTCCTCCTCCATCTCACATCAAACCCCTACGCCACTCGTGCACACAAGGCACCTGCCGGAACATTATCGGCCAAATATATCCCCACCTCACAAGGACGGTCGTTCTAGAGCCCAGAACCACTCCATAGAACCACAACTCGCTCCGTAGAGGCACCACTCACTCTGTAGAGCCAACACCCGCTCCATAGAGCCACCACTCGCTCCGTAGATCCAACACCCTCTCCATAGAGCCACCACTGATCGCTATAAGGTCGGTCTGTCCTTTTCGTTACCCAAAAGGGCCGGTGAACTCGTTGTCCTCAAAGCAGATCACACACACCTCAAAACACAAAATAGAGCAACAACAGTCCACCAAACCAAGCATACCAGTCGACCGGCTCCCTCAAGAAACTTGTATGGTTCAACTATCACCTAGTCGGTCAAACGAAAACCAACATACAACGGTTGAACCAAAAGTCATGGGCGGTCGACCGTTTGGATGATCAACTATTTGCTTCAACTAACAAAATGACCAATCGGTCGAACAAATTTTCACAGGCGGTCGATCATTTTGAAGGTCTACGCCCCAACATTATTAACAATAAATATCCCAACGGTCGAACGGCAAAGAGGACTCAGTCGACTGAAAATAAGGATTTCTAACGATTCTTCTCAAGTCTACAACCGATCGAACGAAGCACAAACCGGCCGAACAAACTTTAAGTTAACTTAAGCTATTGGTTGAACAAGTCTCTAGGCGGTCGACCATTTTAAATAGTCTACGCCCAAATCGACTTGCTAGAGGTGAAATCGGTCAAACTGGTCATCTAGGTGGTCAACCGTTTAGATAGTCTATGCCCCCAACTGACTCACAATAGTGCCACAAGTAGAACGGCAAAGGCAACTCGTTCGACTAACAAGATCACAATTCACCTAAAATGCTTAAATGGTCGACCGCCCAAGGGCATCGTTTGACCAGTGCAAGGCAGAAACTCTCATATACTCTAGCATCGATCGACCAATGCACACGCTGATCGACCAATGCAGAATCCTGTTGTACAGCAACCTCCGATGAGCCTAACGGCCACTGTCGACTAAATCCACCACTCACACACCTAGAGTGAGTATTAACGAGAAGCTTGACATACCTTGAAGGCTTGAAGAAGCCTTTAAAGATCAACCGCGAGCACTTCCCCCGCCAACGAGCGTTTTACCGGTGAACTTTCGAGCAACGATCACAACACCTTTGGCAACTCCAACCACAACTCTTGTGCTCTCCGGTCACCGCATGATGCATTGCATAAATTGCATCATATGTCTTGCATTTAGATTAATTTTATATCAATAAATGCTACTAAGGTATGTGTTTAGTCTTATTTACAGAATGCAGGGACCTGAATGCAAATTACCAATATCCCGAGCATAAACGCGTGCAAGAGACTCATTTCTGTTATGAAGACCAAGTTCAAGATTATCGGGGTTCAAATTGAAGACCATCCAAGCATAAAAGCATTCAAAGACCTAATTACAAAAAGGCCAAGGACCTAAGCACAAAAGTAGCCAGGGACTTAATTGCAAAAAGCCGAGGACCCGACTGAAAATTACAAGTACCAAAATATTATTTTGGAGAAATTCTAAAGAAAAATCAATTTGGATCTCCAAATATATGACGAATTAATTCGGAGCTCAAAAGAAAGGAAAGAAATCAATCCGGAAGCGCAAAGGACAGCTAACTCATACCATAAACACATAGGAAAAATCCGGATTAAATCTGAGCCAAAATTACGGCGATTCCGCCGCCCATTACATGTAATTTGCGGCAAAATCACCGCACCCCTTTCGATCTGTGCCCCCGGATTTTGTCCAGTCGTGTCATGACGCGTGTACTTTCCTATTTCATACTTGGGTCCCTTGTATCGGCTATAAATAGCCCCGAAACAATGTTGTAAGGGAGTTTTTTTATTCCATTCTTTAGCAATAAAATTCTGTTGGTTTATTTCGTGTTTTTAGTTTTCTTTCGTAGTTTCTCTAGGACCCCTTCTCCTTCCCTCCATCAATGAGTTTCTAACTCTCTCCAAAGGGTGGGGGTGACGGATTTAGGGTGATGAGAAGAAGAATGATGTTATTATTTTAATTTCGTGTTAGTATATTTTGATTACTTGAGTTTATGTTGAATCATTTATCATGTAATGTTTTATAACTAATGTGATTTATTATAAGTTTCAGATTTCTCTAAACAAAACCCGATATCTAAACCCCCACCCGCTGGACTCTCATCCATATTTGCTTCGTTCTTAGTTTGTTTTTGTTGTTCTTGCTTTAGAAAATTAAAAATCCAAAATCTCAAACCAACCTTATTTCTCTCTCTTTCTTTCCTAAATCGAAAATAAAAAAAAATAACAATATCTCTCCCTCCTTGTGTTCGACCCGTACTTACCACGTCTTCATTGACATCGTGCACTTGCGGTATAAATAAAATTCCCATCATGTTTTTGGCGCCGTTGCCGGGGAGGCGGCGAAGATTTTGTTTATTTTTGGAGATTTTGATTCTATTCTGTTTATCGTGTGCGCGATCTAACCATTTGAGTTTGCGTTTCAGGAGACAACGGAGTGTGCGGCGAAATCCGGGCACAGTCGGAGCAAAAGGGCGGTGAAATCGCCGCACCTAAAGAACAATCTGCGGCTGATCCGCCGCACGTCTGAAGCATCTGGGCTTCAATTTTTTCTAGGGTCGTCTCCATCTCTTGGTGGACGCGTAGAGCAACTGGAAATTTTCGAGAGCGGGTGGCGAACCCGACTGAGCGTGCGTAGGTAACCTTTGTTGCCTTTTTCCTCGTAATTTCTATTTTCGGAAAATTTCCTTTATGTAGAACTGCACGTGTTAAGCTCAAATTCCATAATTGGCAATAATTCAACTCTGACCTAAAAAATTGGCAAAATTAGAAAGACTTAGTGCATGCATCATATAGTGTTTTCGTTGCATTATTCTTGCTAAATTCTTGCAAATTATTTTTGTTCAAGAGTGTTGGAGGCAAGGTATGTGCGCGGTTTTTATCGATTGCATTTAAGCATATAATTTAGTGCATACAACCTTGCAATTGTCCCCCAACTAAAGACCAATATTTGACTATCTTTGCTAGATTTAAGTTAAACTATCTTAAGGGCAACTCCGTAGGAAAAGATACGGTGGGGATTTCATCACCCTTCCGTGGCCCACAAATCACAATCCTAAAGTGTCACCCAAGCCTTAAAATTAAAATCAATTAGACATTGGCCCTAAGGACTCGGACTCAATTAAGGAGAAGATTGGTTTGACTTGCTATGACTTGAAGCTGATCGAATTTAATTTGGTGTCTAGAAAGTGTTTTTGTGTTGACGTAAGTCTTCCAAGCGAAGTGGTTGTCTAATTGGCACCGACTCTGTCGGAAGCGCCCCCACTAGCTATACACTGCCTGGCCAATTTGGTTTGATTAGTGAGGGAGGTGAATCAAGTGAACCAATTTGACTCAACCAGTTAGGAGTCGTCTAGATTTAAGCTACATTAGGTCTAGGATTGTTTGAACCGTGCTTGTTTAGGAAACTTCTGACCAACCATCTCATCTATCTTTTAGAGTTATGTTTCCCTTCTCATCTGAGTCTTCTTTCTCTTCTCACCTCAATTCTCTAGATTAGGATTCCTTTCTCATCTTTCCCCTTTCTATTGTTTGTTTCCATTTTTGAAAAAAAAATTATAAAAAAAAGTAATTGCTTCTTGAAATTGAATTTGGAATTTAAATTTCAAATTTGAATTCAAAAATTGATTCAAACCGGTGCACTCAGATTTGGGTTCGGGACTTGAGCAATCGACTCTCACGAGTTCATCTAGATTCCAGTCTAGAGCTTAGCCCCAATCCACATGTTGCACCACCTCACCCGGATCCAATGGGTGAGAATGTAGTGGACCCGCCTATGACTCTGAGGGATCGGTGCTACCCAACGATGGCTGCTCAGCCATCGTGCATCGTTATGCCCATCATACCGGGTCGCGACTTTGAACTGAAGGCACAATACATAAGTATGTTGCCCAAGTTCACCTCTAAGGAAGACTGATTGATCACGTTTTATATTTAACCGCAAGTGCACGGCCGCGTTGAAGCGGTGGCAAATACGGGTCGTCCACTGGGAGGTGTGTCGACACTTGGTTTGTTCGAAGGCGAGAGGTAAGAAGAAGGAGAGAAAGGTTGGTTACACTAAACTACACTACAATGCTAAACTAGAATGCAAAAGGAAATGAAGATAAGCAATAAAACTAAACCCCAAAGGGGGTAGAGAAATAATGTGAACATAAAGAAGTGTGTGTGTGTTCATTAAGCTCCTCACAACATGTAGTGCATGAAATCATAAAACTACATCCAACTTTGCCTCTACATGAATTAAGATAAGACTACATCATTAAAACATACAAGACAATAATTGGAATGAAACTAAATGAACTCATGTATAAAGACTATACCCTACTATGCCTCCACATGAATTAAGATGACTACATCATTAAAACATACAAGACATTAGCTAAGGAAAAGACAACAAGAGTACATACACTACAAATTGTGTTTCCAACATTAACTTCATCCATATCCTAACCTTATCATTCCCCATAAAATAGGTCCACTAATCAAAGCATAAGCTAAGCTTCATTCAAGAGCATTAGCATATCAAAGATAAGAGTGTAGACCCATTAGATGGTTATGGAAATCATATAAAGCTCAATGGATAAAAATAACACACACTTAATACACTACATGATTATATCACATATTTCTCCACCCCCCAAATGGGGATGAAACTACTCACTACTCATTACACTACTGATTAGACTAAGTAAAGAAAACATTTAACTAAGATACTAAAATTACTAAACAAGAAATTAAACAAAGTAAAACAACCCACACAAAACAAACAACATAACAAAACAAGATTTAAAAGAAACAAATAAACTTTTATTAACAATGACTCACATTGAAGGTAGCATCCTTCTCCACCTTGAGTTATTGCTTCAAGGCTCACTCCTTAGTAGAGAGAATGCCACCAAACAATGGGTACAATGGGAGGTGAAGAGTTCTATTTATAAGCATGGAAAAAGCTAATCCGGGACAATCCCCCGATGTGGGACTAAACCAATACCAAAAATAGCCTAAACACATGCTAATAAAAGTCCAGCAAGAATCTTGGCTGATCTGGGCTTAACCAGACCGCCAATTGGCGGTTCCAGACCGCCAATTGGCGGCCTATAAGGCCCAGATCCGGCTGGGACTTCTGGTGGGCTTGCCTTGGTTTGTTTCTTGGTCTTGGATGCATCTAGCTGGTTTAGTGGAGCTCCGACCCGAATCGAATTGACAAAATACTCCTCATGATGGTGTGGAGTTTCCTGTTTTGCTCTTAGGTCCTTCTGTCTTACGATCAGGTCCTTCTCCTTTGCATCTTGGTCCCCAGGTCTCACAATTAGGTCCTTTTTTTCCTGCTTTTGGGTCCTTTCATGGCTCTTCTCTTCAAACCTCTTTATTTCTGAAAACTAAACATAAAACTCGTCACATAGCATTGCTTAGGTGTAAGATAATGGATATAAGGTACAAATATAAGCATGAAATGATGTCAATCAAATACCCCCACACCTAAGTTTTTGCTAGTCTCGAGCAAAACAAAGAAAGAGAAAAACAAACGAGAAACAAGAAATCCTAACTCACTTTCGTAGGAATCACGGTTGCACTTAGCACGTGCAACAAGCCGTTAAACCTCCTTGTTGCCAAGGAGGAGGAGTGGTGTCTCCTGAGGGTTTTCAGCGGATATACCCACAAAATCCGAACAAGATGCATTAATCAATCTAGCAACACGACTCGTTGGACTAATTTTGTCGATCATGGAATGCGGTAATACTACGGGTTGACTCTATATATGTAATCAGTCCACACACCTAGCCTAATGAGTTATTCGTGAGAGTTAACTAAGGAATTAAGTGAAAGACATGGGCAACCTTAACTTCTGAATGTGAAACAAAGTGTAAAGTCCATTTTGGTTCTTATTTGACTCTTTTTTTTTCCTTTTTTCTTTTTTTTTTCTTTTTCTTTGGAGCATTTATTGGTTGGTGTTTGTTTCTCCCAGGGTCAGGTTTCGTGCATCATTGCCTATGAGGACTTACACTATCACGTACACCTTCCCCCAAATCTCCACATAGGGCGATCCCTACCACCCGTGTAACGGGAGTTCGGTCGGTGCATCCCAAGTCAGATGACTCGAAAGCACCAGGCACAAAGTCCCCTCAGACCTACTTTCCCGAGTGATAGGAGCCGTGCGAGAAGAGAGAACACCACTTATTTA
This sequence comes from Triglochin maritima, assembly GCA_963682175.1. Classification (NCBI taxonomy): domain Eukaryota; kingdom Viridiplantae; phylum Streptophyta; class Magnoliopsida; order Alismatales; family Juncaginaceae; genus Triglochin; species Triglochin maritima. The sequence continues at coordinate 21,742,815 of OY821779.1, forward strand.
TTCATTTATCTACATGGGAACCAAAACCCCTACACTTAAGTTTCACAAAAAGATATGAAGGGCCCTTGACTACAACAAACTTCCTAAATTAACAAACACGAATTATTTGACTCACTAGGTTCAGGGTGGACTTCTTTAAATGTTTGAGCACTGAAACCCACTGATTACTCACCCCCAAGGGAAAACTGGGGTGCATCCTAACGACTCGATAAATCCTAAAGCCACGTACTAGATATCCTAATGCATCAAGTTCAAGACAATTTTGGGAGCTTTCTTTTTACTTTGCCTCTCAACGGTTTTGCACATGCTAAACACCCGCAAAACCCACAAAACATTTTCTTTCGAAAACACATGAAGATTTTGAAAGAAATGTGAAAATTTTGAAGCACTAGGCAAGCAAAAGAAGACAAGTCACCCAAGGATCATGGCAAGCAGATATATCGGTATTAAATGCAGCACACTATCATGACCCTAAAAATGCAAACAAAAGAAAACAAAATCAAAAGAAAAGACTCGACTATGTACACACGTAAAACACCCCCCCACACCTACTTCATGCATTGTCCTCAATGAATGCAAGCAAGATACTACATGGATTGATGCATAAAAAAGAGAGATCTCACCAACATGAAGTACACAAGGAAGTTCATGGCTATGTTGATGGACACAACCCAACTTCCCTCAAAACCTGTGAGATGCTAAAGAAGGGATACAAATACGTGAAAGAAATGGGGCCCAAATACTCAAGGGTTGGGGCCCACAACAATCGATGCTCACTGAAGGAGTCCTTTTTTTTTTTTTTTTTTTTTTTTTTTTTTTTTTTTACTATGTACAACAATGGGCTCCCATCTTCATATATCAAGGGACATCAAATGGGAACCCGCCATCTCTCGAGCCAGAAATGCACCTGTATGGGCTCGCAACATACAAAACAGAATTGCTTGACCACCTGACACCCTTATTCGTATTGTGGTCGTTCGATGCCTCTTGAGAGTTAACAAAAGAGGAGGCATGAATGAGAGGTGAACCTCTACCAGGTTGAAGGGTATCAGGTGGTTGATTCTTAACCCACATGGGGTCCTCAACAGATATAGAATGAAGATCATGTGGCCCAGAGGCCATAAAAAGGGTATCTGGTGGCTCAAAAGCCACGTGATCGAAAGGTTGTGGCTCAAGGGCCACGTGATCAAAAGGTTGTGGCTCAAGGGCCACGTGATCAAAAGAATGTGGCTCAAGGGCCACAAGATCAGAATGATGTGGCTCTGAGGCCACAAGATCATAAGGATGCGGCTCTGAGGCCACATGATCAAAACATAAGGCACCTTCTTGTGCCAGCCCAGGTGAAACATCTTCACCACCTTCAGGATCTTCATCGAACAATTCTCTGAAGTACTTGAAGGTGCCTTCAACTTCACTCTCATCCATGCCCTGGATAAGGTTAACCCCAACAGGGTCATTGAAGGCATCTGGCTTCTTGCCAATGGTGAAGATGTTGAAATCAGCGCATTGACTACCATAAGTCAAGCGCATCAGACCATTGCGACAATTGATCAAGGCATTGGAAGTCGCAAGAAATGGTCGCCCCAGAATGACAGGAATTTGTCCAAGTGGGTTTGGCACAGGTTCAGTATCCAAGACAAAGAAGTCGACTGGATAAATGAACTCTCCCACTTTGATCAGCACATCTTCCACCACACCCCTCGGTTTCTTCATAGACCTATCAGCCAATTGAAGAGTGGTCTTTGTTTGTTTGAGGTCTCCAAGACCGAGGTGGACGTAGACAGAATATGGCAGAAGATTAACAGATGCACCAAGGTCCAGCAAGGCTCGGTGTATGGGCACATCACCAATCACACAAGAGATAGTAGGACAGCCAGGGTCCTTGTACTTGACTTGCATGGGTTGTGCCAACAAGGAACTCACGTTAGCCGCAAGAAAAGCTTTCTTGGGAACATGAGTTTTTCTCTTCTTAGTGCATAAGTCCTTGAGAACCTTGGCATAAGGTGGCATTTGCTGAATCACCTCCAGAAGAGGGATATTCACCTTAACCTGCCGAAACATCTCAAGCATCTTGTCATGCTGATCAGAGGTTTTCTTTTTAAGGCGCTCAGGGAATGGCGCCTTTGGGGCATAAGGATGCGAAGGCACCCCAGAATTCAGGTCCAAAGAAACATGAGTGGGGACCTCAGAATCTGGTTCCTTCGACACAAGAGGAGACAAGGGGACCTCAAGGTTCGGCCCCTTTGTCGAAGGAAATGTAGAAAGAACCTCAGGATCTGGCTCTTTCCTGGAAGTATTTGTGGAGGGAGCCTCAGGATCCGGCTCCCTCAAAGATGGTGATGACAAGGAAGGCACCCCAATGTGGTTGTCCACCTCCTTACCAGACCTCAAAGTATGAATCACATTAATATGATGGGTCGGTTCAGAGGTAGCATGAGGTAAAGGTGTCCTTCCTTGCAAATGGGTACCCCGGGGATTCACCTCAGGTTGACTCGGGAACTGACCTTTCTCGCGTTCATGGAGTTGATGAGCCAACTGGCTAACCTGCATTTCCAAAGCCTTGACTGTACTTTGCAACGCTTGAAAGGTCGGATCACAAGAAGGGTCCTTAGGGTCAACCCGTGGTGGAGTCTGGTTGGAATAACCCGACGATGAGGCATGAGCATGTTGGTAATTTTGGTGCTGCGACCTTTGATGTGGGGGTTGGTAGGTCGCCGATGGGCGTGGAGGTTGATAAGGTGGAGGTTGAGGTTGAGCGTGCGAGCTCTGACCGTGTCCTCCACTAGACCCCCAAGAGAAGTTAGGATGGTTACGCCATCCCGGGTTATAGGACTGACTGTACGGGTCGTTTCGGGGCCTTTGTTGATACATCGCATTTGCATGCTCAGTATCTCTTGGAGCGTAAGCGCACTCCAAGTCATCATGTCCCGACAGTCCACACCTAGTACACCCGGGAGTAGCGACCTGAGCTACAGGAGCTCGGTCCATCTCCAAACTCTCTATCCTACGCATGAGAGCAGCCATTTTCGCCTCAGACGCGATAGTCGACTCAACATGATATGATCCAGCTCGACCAGAAGACCTGGCGGCTGGTGGCTCTCTCATGGTGTCCCACTCGAAGGTGCGCTCAGCCATGGATTCAAAAGTGTCCCATGCCTCCTCGATGGGTTTCATTTGGAAGTCACCCTGACACATCGACTCCAACAATGTGCGGGTGTTGTAGTTGATGCCCTCATAAACAATCTGGCACAGCTGCCATAGCTCAAGTCCATGATGAGGGCATTGCTGGAGAAGGTCCTTGAACCTCTCAAAGAAGCCATGAAACGATTCGGTCTCGGTTTGATACATCTGATGTATCTGGTGCCGTATCTGTTGAGTTTTCCTTTGAGGGAAAAATCTCTTCAGAAAGACGGTCACAAATTCATCCCATGACCGAATCGAGCTCGCCGGGAGGCTATACATCCATTTCTTCGCATTATCCTTCAATGCGAATGAAATCATCCTCAACCGGACAGAATCCTCGTCAAGCTGTTGAAGCTTGAACATGGAGCATACTTCCTCGAATTCGCGTATAAAGATATACGGATCCTCCTTATTGGCAGTGAAGGTCGGAAGCATGCTCACATACTGAGGTTTTAGCTCATAGCTGTTCCCGCGAGCAGGGGGAACAACTATGCAAGAAGGTTGCGCGGCCCGAACAGGATGGGTCCGCTCCCACAAGGTCATCGGCCTATCATGTCGAGCTAAAGGTGGTGGTGCACCTAGAACTCGATCCTGACCGAATCTCCCTTCCTCTCGAGTCAGAGGAGGAGGAGAAGGAGGTCTACGTGGTGGTGGAAACGGACCGAGGTAGTCCATATATGGAACCCGGTCCCCTTCGCCACCACGAGACGACTCGGCCTCTTGCTCCAAAGGAGCACGAGGCGGAGATGGTCGATCACCAAGATCTTCCATCTCAGAAATAAGCACTCTCTCGAGTCGAGCGCTCTCACCAGAACGAGCCCAACCTCGCATAAAAATGCTCGACTCGACTCTACCAAACACACAACAGAAGGTGTACTAGAGGAGGAGACTATACGTAGAGAATAGATGAGGAGAGGACTCAGATGAGGAGGGAAGAATCCCTAGAGCTAGCGAGGGTAGTGGGATCAGGAAGAAACCTAACTAGCAAGCACGGCTCAATCAAAGTAAGGCAATGGGTCCTTAAGCTAGACGACGCCTAACTTCGAGGTCACTAGCCTCGACACGTCTCACCTCCCTACAACGAGGACCACAATGCCCAGCAAGTGATACCAGATCCGGAGATCCAGTACCTCCTACTATCGACAAGGTAGGCAACGCCGATCAGGTCATGACGGTCTCAACTAGATTACTCTCCTAGTGCACCCGCAATCCTAGGGCCAATGTCTACTTGCTTTTAGTTAAGGCTTTATTAAGAGTGATTTTTGGGGCCAAGGAAAGGGTGATGAAATCCCCCACCTTATCTTTTATGGGACAGCCCCTCCTTAGTAGCGATTTGATCCTAGATCTAGCAATCAATCGCTCCAATCAAACGCTCTCTCACTCTTGTCCCGATGCACCTTACTAACTAATGCATGAACGAAACATGCATGAATGAGGGATGTGGGTGCACGTACCTCACGCCAGCAATCAACGACAAAATGTAAAGCAAAGAAAAGACAAATGCATGCAAGGTCTACCAATGGTGCATGACCTAGATGGCAAGAAGTCTAATCTTTTGCTTTGAGTTTTATGGTCCAAGTTGATTAAAGGGGGAGTGATTAATGATCTGGGAGCAAATAAGAAGTCACAGCATGCAAAATTGGGCTCCCAGATAACACAAATTACAACACAAATGACCACAAAAAAATTGGAAGACAGAATCGCTTACCAGGCCGCCAATTGGCGGTTCTAAACCGCTGATTGGCGGTCTTTTCTTGGATTTGCTTCCTCAAACTTCTCCAGTGGCCTCCACGTGATCAGAGTGTTCCCTGAAACTAAGAAAAACTGAAAACAAAAAATTAAAAACCCCTCGAATCGTCCAAACCAAGGTCTGGACAGAGCACCTCCCCGGCAACGGCGCCAAAAACTTGATTGATCACGTTTTATATTTAACCGCAAGTGCACGGCCGCGTTGAAGCGGTGGCAAATACGGGTCGTCCACTGGGAGGTGTGTCGACACTTGGTTTGTTCGAAGGCGAGAGGTAAGAAGAAGGAGAGAAAGGTTGGTTACACTAAACTACACTACAATGCTAAACTAGAATGCAAAAGGAAATGAAGATAAGCAATAAAACTAAACCCCAAAGGGGGTAGAGAAATAATGTGAACATAAAGAAGTGTGTGTGTGTTCATTAAGCTCCTCACAACATGTAGTGCATGAAATCATAAAACTACATCCAACTTTGCCTCTACATGAATTAAGATAAGACTACATCATTAAAACATACAAGACAATAATTGGAATGAAACTAAATGAACTCATGTATAAAGACTATACCCTACTATGCCTCCACATGAATTAAGATGACTACATCATTAAAACATACAAGACATTAGCTAAGGAAAAGACAACAAGAGTACATACACTACAAATTGTGTTTCCAACATTAACTTCATCCATATCCTAACCTTATCATTCCCCATAAAATAGGTCCACTAATCAAAGCATAAGCTAAGCTTCATTCAAGAGCATTAGCATATCAAAGATAAGAGTGTAGACCCATTAGATGGTTATGGAAATCATATAAAGCTCAATGGATAAAAATAACACACACTTAATACACTACATGATTATATCACATATTTCTCCACCCCCCAAATGGGGATGAAACTACTCACTACTCATTACACTACTGATTAGACTAAGTAAAGAAAACATTTAACTAAGATACTAAAATTACTAAACAAGAAATTAAACAAAGTAAAACAACCCACACAAAACAAACAACATAACAAAACAAGATTTAAAAGAAACAAATAAACTTTTATTAACAATGACTCACATTGAAGGTAGCATCCTTCTCCACCTTGAGTTATTGCTTCAAGGCTCACTCCTTAGTAGAGAGAATGCCACCAAACAATGGGTACAATGGGAGGTGAAGAGTTCTATTTATAAGCATGGAAAAAGCTAATCCGGGACAATCCCCCGATGTGGGACTAAACCAATACCAAAAATAGCCTAAACACATGCTAATAAAAGTCCAGCAAGAATCTTGGCTGATCTGGGCTTAACCAGACCGCCAATTGGCGGTTCCAGACCGCCAATTGGCGGCCTATAAGGCCCAGATCCGGCTGGGACTTCTGGTGGGCTTGCCTTGGTTTGTTTCTTGGTCTTGGATGCATCTAGCTGGTTTAGTGGAGCTCCGACCCGAATCGAATTGACAAAATACTCCTCATGATGGTGTGGAGTTTCCTGTTTTGCTCTTAGGTCCTTCTGTCTTACGATCAGGTCCTTCTCCTTTGCATCTTGGTCCCCAGGTCTCACAATTAGGTCCTTTTTTTCCTGCTTTTGGGTCCTTTCATGGCTCTTCTCTTCAAACCTCTTTATTTCTGAAAACTAAACATAAAACTCGTCACATAGCATTGCTTAGGTGTAAGATAATGGATATAAGGTACAAATATAAGCATGAAATGATGTCAATCAAAGACCCATATCTCTTCCTTAGAGAATTTGAGAAAATCTGCTCCCTTATGCAATACCAACATATCTCTGAGGAGGCAGTGCGTCTTAAATTCGTGCCTCTAGCACTGAAGGATGACGCTAAGAAATGACTATATACTCTATCCGAAAGATCTATTAGGAGTTGGGCCGAGTTCGTTCAAGTATTCTTAAAGAAATATTTCCCCAACCATAAGACTATTAGGATTAGGAATGAAATTGTTGCATTCGTTCAATCTGAGAGCGAGCCGTTCTATTCCTATTTAGAAAGATTTAAAAGTCTGTTGACCCAATGCCCTCATCATGGAATTCCAAGATGGCAATTGTGCCAAATTATTTATGAGGGATTGATACCTAGATCTAGGGTTATGGTAGAATCTGTAAGCCAAGGAAACTTCATGTCCAAAAATGAGAATGATGCTTGGACTTTTCTTGAGGATTTAGCCGAAAATAGTATGCAATGGCACAATGCTAGAGCACCGAATAACCCGAGTATTGGATCTAGAATAGCAAGTCAACCCAAACCAGGTGTCTTAGCTGTAGATGCTACTGTAGTTGCTGAAGCAAAACTAGCTACCCTTATGCGTAGAATGGAAAGTCTAGAGCTAAAAACCCGACCCCTAGTGAATCAAGCCTCTTCTATCCCTTGCTCTAGATGTGGTCAGACTGGTCATATAATGGAGGATTGTGTGGACTTGGAACAAGTTAATGCCACATTTAACCATTCTAGAAATGACCCATACGCATCAACCTATAACCCGGGTTGGCGTAATCATCCCAATTTTTCATGGAGCCAACAAGGTCAACCTCCTAGACAACAACCAAACCCTAATAACCAAAATAATACATCATCTGGGTTTAGTAACAATGGAGATTATGATGTTAGGTTGACAAGCTTGGAAAATTTGGTTAAGACTTTTATGCAAACAACCACCCAATCCTTCCAAAGGCTAGAAACACAAGTCAGCCAACTAGCACAAATAGTAGGTGAAAGAGAAAAGGGTCAGTTTCCAAGTCAACCTGAGGTGAATCCAAGATCTAATAATCAATATCAGTCCTATCAACCACCTCTAGGAAGTAACAACTCTAGACCGGTTCAAATGGTTCATGAGGAGGGACCGTTCCAACAAATAAATGCAGTTGTTTCATTACGGTCCGGGAAACAAGTTGACAACAATGTGGTAAATCCTAGGGCTCCTAATCAATCTAGCTGTCAAGCACCCTCATGTGACCTGACCATTGAACCTGAAGTCCAATTTGAAAAGCCCAACCCACCTACTCAACCTGAACCTATAGCTCAACCTGAGCGAGCCTATGTTCCAAAAGCCCCATTCCCCAATAGACTGAAGAAGATCTCAAGTGCACAAATGGAGAAAATCTTGGAAGTTTTTAAGCAAGTTAAGGTGAATATTCCACTCCTAGATATGATTCAACAAATACCTGCTTATGTTAAATTCTTAAAGGATTTGTGCACTAAGAAGAGAAAAACAAACGTACCAAAGAAGGCATTCTTAACTGCAAACATAAGCTCTATTTTGTCCAACTCGTCTCCTATAAAGTATAAGGACCCTGGGTGTCCCACAATTTCATGTGCGATAGGAGATACTTTTATCAACAAAGCCCTTCTAGACCTTGGTGCTAGTGTTAACTTACTCTCGTTCTCTGTCTATGAGCAACTCAACCTTGGTCCACTAAAACCCTCTAAGACAACCCTTCAATTTGATGATTGCTCTGTTAAAAAACCAAGAGGTATAGTAGAGGATGTTTTGATTAAGGTTGGTGACTTCATTTACCCAGTGGATTTTGTCATTCTAGACACTGAACCTGTTGTCAACCCTAAGAGACAAATCCCTGTAATACTAGGCAGACCCTTTTTAGCCACTTCTGAAGCTTTGATAAATTGTCGAAATGGGCTCATGCAACTATCCTTTGGAAACTTAAAAGCTGAATTTAATATCATTCATGTTGATAGTGAACCAGAAATAGTATGCAATCAAAGTGATGTTGTGATGAGATCGCGTATCTATAAGATTTCTGAATCAAATAAATCATCACAAAATCAAAAAGAAAGTGAGAAAATGGGGAGTAATTCATCTACCCAACCACCATCACTCGAGCAAATAAGAGAACCAACACATGTGAGAGGTGTGGAACCTTTACCTTAGGGAAACATGGGGAACAATTCAAATGGATACATGCACCAACATGGTGACATTCAATCCAGTTCTGACTATGGTTGACTCTGAGCAAATTCAATCCTTCCACCGCAGTTGACTCAGGTAATAAGTGCATTTGCTTTATCTTTGCATACATTGAGGACAATGCATGATTTAGGTGTGGGGGGTGTTTACGCGCAAAGGACAGCTAAATCATACCATAAACACACAGGAAAAATCCAGATTAAATCTGAGCCAAAATTACGGCGATTCCGCCGCCCATTACATGTAATTTGCGGCGAAAACGCCGCACCCCTTTCGATCCGTGCCCCCGGATTTTGTCCAGTCGTGTCATGACGTGTGTACTTTCCTATTTCATACTTGGGTTTCTTGTATCAGCTATAAATAGCCTCGAAACGATGTTGTAAGGGAGTTTTTTTATTCCATTCTTTAGCAATAAAATTATGTTGGTTTATTTCGTGTTTTTAGTTTTCTTTCGTAGTTTCTCTAAGACCCATTCTCCTTCCCTCCATCCATGAGTTTCTAACTCTCTCCAATGGGTAGGGGTGACGGATTTAGGGTGATGAGAAGAAGAATGATGTTATTATTTTAATTTCGTGTTAGTATATTTTGATTACTTGAGTTTATGTTGAATCATTTATCATGTAATGCTTTATAACTAATGTGATATATTATAAGTTTCAGATTTCTCTAAACAAAACCCGATATCTAAACCCCCACCCGCTGGACTCTCATCCATATTTGCTTTATTCTTAGTTTGTTTTTGTTGTTCTTACTTTAGAAAATTAAAAATCCAAAATCTCAAACCAACCTTATTTCTCTCTCTTTCTTTCCTAAATCGAAAATAAAAAAAAAATAACAATATCTCTCCCTCCTTGTGTTCGACCCGTATTTTCCACGTCTTCATTGACGCCATGCACTTGCGGTATAAATAAAATTCCCATCACCGCACGTCGTCGGCACTTCTGAGAGCTTGAGAGAGAGAAGATTAGAGAGTGAGAGGGATAGTGATGAGTAAGAGAGGCAGAGATACCTTTAAGTACCCATCAAAACACCCTCCACCACTCACAAGCAACCACCTCATCACCCCAAATCCTTCCCTAAACCCTCATTAGCCACCTAAACACAATTAAGCTCCTAATCCAGCATTAGGATCTAACAATCTACTCTCCTTAGAGGAATTTCATCCTCGAAATTAAATCTGAAAACTTACCAAACAGCTCCAAATACTTCTTCCGAACTTTCTCCTTGATCTCCTGAGTGACCTCTCGAACACTGTGATGTTGCAACCGAACCTTCACCATCAGAATGGTCCTCCTTCTAAGCTGGTGCTCCATCTGATCCACTATCTCCACTGGTCTCTCCTCAAAAGACAAATCCTATCGGATCTCTGGAACCTCAATCTGAATTACGTGAGTTGGATCTGCTACGTAGTTGGTCAGCATCGATACGTGGAAGACGTTGTGTAGACATGAAAATAGTGGCGACGTTGCAATCCTGTAAGTGACATCTTTGACACGGTCGAGGATCTCAAACGTTTCGACGTACCTTGGACTGAGCTTCCCCCTCTTCTCAAACCTCATCACTCCTAGAGCTGGGGAGATCTTCAGGAAAACATGATCACCTACCTCAGATCTCAACTCTCGCCTACGCCTATCCGCATAGCTCTTCTGCCTGCTCTGAGCGGTCACCAATCTCTGCCTGATCACGTCGACCTTCTCAGCATACATCTGTATTATCTCAGGCCCAACTAACTGCCTCTCGCCTACGTCAGTCAGCATACCGGTGATCTGCAAGGTCTCCCGTACAAAGCCTCATACGGTGTCATCCCAATACTCGAGTGGTAGCTATTGTTGTAGGCAAACTCGATCAATGGAAAATGCTTATCTCAGTGTCCTGCCCAATCCAGAGTACAAGCTCTCCGCATATCTTCCAATGTCTGGATAGTCCTCTCAGACTGACCGTCTGTCTGTGGATGAAAAGTTGTACTGAACCTCAACTAAGTTCCCAACGCCTTCTGTAGACTATCCCAAAATCTGGATGTAAACCTGGGATCTCTATCTGAGATAATGCTCATGGGTACTCCATGTAATCTAACTATCTCCGCAATATACAACTTAGCTAGACCCTTCAGAGGCAAAGTTGTCCTGATAGCTAAGAAGTGTGCTGACTTGGTCAGTCGATCGACAATGACCCAAATTGTGTTGTGGAATCTCCTCGTCTTCCGCAACTTGGGGACAAAATTGATTGTCACGTGCTCCCATTTCCACTCTGGAAGCTCGATCCCCTGCATCTGCCCAGTTGGCCTCTGGTGCTCAATCTTTACTTGCTGACATACCATGCATCTAGTCACAAACTCTGTTATTTTTGTCTTCATCCCCTTCCACCAGAAATTCCTCTATAGATCCTTGTACATCTTCGTGCTTCCTAGGTGTATCGTGTACCGAGATCTGTGTGCCTCCTTCCGTAGGTCTCCACCCTTCGGCACCCAGATACTATCTCTGAATCTCACACCTCCATCGACTCCTATACTGAAATCAGATCCATCTCTAGCAGCCAACAACAGCAAACTGGCTAACTCATCATCAGTACTGTGAGCCTGTAGAATACTCGAAACTATCTGAGGCTCTACTGTCAAACCAGCAATCACTGCACCTTGAGATCCATCGGTGAACGACTTCCACTCGGCCAAGGTCTCAAGCAGCTTCCATTCCTGGATACACAGACCAACTACTGCCACCTCCACCTTCCTGCTCAAGCATCTGCTACTGAATTTGCCTTTCCCGGATGATAGGAAATGGTGAAGTCGTAGTCCTTAATGAACTCTAGTCATCTACGTTGTCTCATGTTCAACTCCTTCTGCAAAAACAGATACTTCAGACTTTGATGATCTGTGAAGACCTCAAATTGCTCTCCATATAAGTAATGCCTCCAGGTCTTTAATGCATGTACTACTATTGTCAGCTCCAACTCATGAGTCAGGTAATTCCTGTCGTGTACCTTCAACTATCTCAAAGCATACGCGACCACCTTCCGATGCTGCATAAGTACACAACCCAGACCAATCCCGGAAGCGTTGCTATAAATCACAAATCCTCCGCTGCCACTCAGAAGAGTCAGAACCAGAGCAGCCATCAGCAGACTCTTCAGTTCCAGAAAATTGTCCTCGCACTTCTGGGACCAAATGAACTTCACACCCTTCTACGTCAGCACCGTTAATGGTGAAGCCAATCTGGAGAAATCTTTGATGAACTGGCGGTACTAGCCCATCAGTCCTACAAAGCTCATGATCTCAGTCACACTCATCGGGGCTCTCCACTGCGTCACTTCCTCAACCTTCGCTGGGTCCACTGATATCCCATCTCCAGACACAATGTGCCCCAGAAAAGCAACATTGTCCAACTAGAAATCGCACTTTGAATACTTGGCATACAACTGTTGATCCTCAATATGCCAAGCACAATCCTCAAGTGCTCCCTATGTTGCTCTCTGTCCGGTGAGTAAACAAGATGTCATCCATGAAAACAATGAAGAATCTGTCGAGATACTGACTGAACGTCATGTTTATCAGATCCGTGAATGTTGCAGGCGCATTCGTCAACCCAAAAGGCATCACTAAGAACTCGTAGTGTCTGTACCTTGTCCTAAAAGTTGTTTTCTGGACATCTACCTCCCTGATCCTCAACTGATGATAACTGGAACGCAAGTCAATCTTCGAGAATACCTTCGCTAACTGCAACTGGTCAAAGAGGTCATCGATCCTAGGTTGTGGATACAGATTCCTAACGATAACCTTATCCAACATCCTATAGTTGATGCACATCCGCAATGACTCGTCCTATTTCTTTACAAAGGGTATTGGCGCTCCCCAAGGCGAGACACAGGGTCGGATCAACCCAATATCCATCAAATTCTGCAACTGCTTCTTCATCTCTGCTAACTCTGCTGGTGCCATCCTATACGGAGCCTTCGACTGCGGAGTAGTCTACGTGGCTAACTCGATGCCAAACTCTATCTCCCAAGTAACACAGAAAATACCTCTGGAAAATCCTGCACAATCTCAATGTCATCCAACCTCCTCATCTCGGGGTCTGACACCACTAGATTGGCTATGAAACCCATGCAACCATGGTGGATCATCCTCTGCGCCTTCACTACAGAAACCATAATCCAACCATCTCTGCCATTTGTCCCCATTATCAGAATATCAGGAAGGTCCTTCCTTGGAATCAGAATCTTCTTTTCATAGTATAAGACTTTAACATCGTACCGGGATAGCCAATCCATCCTAAGTATGATGTCAAAGTCTTCCATCAGTAGCAAGACCAGACCGGCCGGAAACTCCTGGTCTCCCGAAGCAACTATGGTGCCGAGGAGGAAGCTCCCCCCACAATGCCCACCAAACTCACGGGTGTGCTGACTTCCAAACTGGCAGTCTACATCGCAGGGGTACGACCTATCACGCTTGCAAACTGCTCAGAGATGAACGAGTGTGTGGCCCCATAATCAAAAAGCACTCTAGCTACCAAACCAGCAACATAAAGTGTACCTTCCACTACCGTGTTGGCATCCTTAGTCTCCTTTGCCTGGATGGTGAAGACACGTCCGACTATCTTCCCTTGCTGGGGTGGTGCAACTGGTCGACTCAGCCCAACTCTACTTGTCGTGGATGATCCTGGTCGTCCACTCGTCCCGCCTGGCCTGCTCGGGCAAAATCGAATAAAGTGACCCAGATGGCCACAACCATGACATGCTCTTGGACGGAGCCTGCACTCCCACCCAGGATGAACTCCGCCACACCTCCTGCACTGCTCAGGCTGTTGTGCTCCACCTCCATCGATTCGGGGCCTCTTGACCGGATTCCCCGTGAACTGACCTCCTGGGCGTCCACCAACCTTCATTTGCGGCCTCGTGACCTCCTCGTAGTTCTCTTGGTAGTCCTGGTCAATTATGGTCACAAATTTCACTGCATCTGCCAGGGTCTGCGGCATTCTATTAATCACGCGAGACCTCAACTGCTTCTGCAGTTCCCGCACGAACTTCTATTCTCACTGCTTATCAGTCACGTAAATCTCTAGGCAATAATGCTTAAAGGCCTTGAATATGCTAATGTAGCCTGCCAGAGTGAAGTCTCTCTCCTCTAAGGCCAGGAATTCCTCCCTCTTCTTGTCGCGGGCATGCTGCGGAAAGTACTGCTGGTTGAACTCCCCAAGGAAATCCACCCAGCTCACATCCTCTTGATCCTCAAACACCACCACCAAAGTGGACCTCCACCAGTTGGCCACCTCATCATCCAAAATGTAGGTGGTCAGATCCACCTTCCTCTCCGACGAGCATCCTATCGCCCGGAAAATCATCTGGATCCTAAAGATCTAGTCCTCAGCTGCCTCAGGGTCACCTCTGCCCTCAAAAGTCAGTAGATGCTAGCGCATAAACCGCTCATTTCTGCTCCCGTACTTGCCTGCTTTGACTGGGCAGACTAACGCTCCAGGAACTCGCCCAGCCTACCCATCATACCATGGAGCGTCCTTCACTCCTCCTCCCTATCCACCCCACCAGTCTCATCACTAGTGCTACAGTCCCGTTGAGGAGGTCTCACACATCTCAGACGCATCTAAACGAGAGACAAGAAAAACTGAAGTCAAATGACTATTTATGCACGCTCTACAGCAAAACTATCTAACAACTCCTCAGGTGTTCCTTTGGACAAGTATACCAGAACTGACCACTCTGATACCAAATTGTAACGTCCCGAAACAATAGAAAATTGAAAACAAATAGCAATAGGATTACAATCCAAAATAACGGGACTGCTACTCAAATATATATCACTATGGGTGCACCAAAATACAATAGAGTTTGTCAAATGTATGATTACATCAAAAGATGTCAACTACAAGTATATACAACACATGTAATCATAAACTACCTAAAAAGATTGACAGCAGGATCCGGTCCCGGGTGCTTCTCTACCGTCACCACCTCCTAACGCCGCTCACGGCCTGAAATGCAAACATAAACTATGTCTGGGTTTCCATAAGAAAACCACATATGCCAAACCCCTAACACATATATGAACCAACAACCACAACAAGGCATGATACAAAAATGTAACAGATATAAAACATCACTCTTTCCTCCTCCATCTCATATCAAACCCCCACGCCACTCGTGCACACAAGGCACCCACCGGAACATTGTCGGCCAAATAAATCCCCACCTCACAAGGACGGTCATTCTAGAGCCCAGAATCACTCCATAGAACCACAACTCGCTCCGTAGAGCCACCACTCGCTCCGTAGATTCAACACCCGCTCCATAGAGACACCACCAATAGCTATCAGGCCGGTCTATCTTTTCTGTTTCCCCAAAGGGGCCGGTGAACCTGTTTCCCTCAAAGCAGATCACACACCTCAAAACACAAAACAAAGCAACAATGGTCCACCAAAACAAGCATACCGGTCGACTGGCTCCCTCAAGTAACATTCATGGTCCAATCGTCACCTAGCCGATCGAACGAAAACCAACAAACAACGGTTGAACCAAAAGTCAGGGGCGGTCGACCATTTCGATGATCAACCCCCAGGTTCAACTAACAAAACGACCAATCGGTCGAAACAGAACGTCACAGGCGGTCGACCGTTTTGAAGGACTACACTCCAACATTATTAATAGTAAACATCCAAACGGTTGAGTGGCAAAGGGGACCTGGTCGACCGAAAATAGGAATTTCCAACATTTTTTCTCAAGTCTACAACCGGTCGAACAGACTTTAAGTTAACTTAAGCTACCAATTGAACAAGTCTTTAGGCGGTCAACCGTTTTGAATAGTCTAGGCTCCAACCGACTTGCTACAGGTGAAATCGGTCAAACTGGTCATCAAGGCGATTGACCGTTTAGATGATCTATGCCCCCAACTGACTCACGATAGTGTCACCAGTTGAATGGCAAAGGGGACCCGTTCGACTGAAAATATCAGAGTTCACCTAAAATGCTTAATCGGTTGACCGCCCAAGGGCATCTTTTGACCGATCCATCAAGGCACACGTCGGTCGACCGTTATTCGGCAGAATCCTGCTATACAGCAACCTCCGACGAGCTTAACGGCCACCGTCCACAAAATTGACCACTCACACACCTTGGGTGAGTATTAACGAGAAGCTTGACATACCTTGAAGGCTTGAAGAAACCTTTGAAGATCAACCGCGAGCACTTCCCCCGCCAACGAGCGTTTCACCTGTAAACTTCTTCCGAGCAACGACCATAGCAACTCCAACCACAACCCTTGTGCTCGTTGGTCACCACACGTCGTCGGCGCTTTTGAGAGCTTCAGAGAGAGAAGATTAGAGTGAGAGGGAGGGAGAGTGATGAGTGAGAGAGAGAGATACCTTTAAGTACCCATCAAAACACCCTCCACCAATCACAAGCCACCACCTCATCACCCCAAATCCTTCCCTAAACCCCTATTAGCCACCTAAACACAATTAAGCTCCTAATGAAGCATTCGGATCTAACACTTCCTACTGGTCGGGTTTCAACACTTATGGAGATGAAACGCAAATCCAGGACCCAAGAGTCATATTGGTGCACACGGATGGAGAAATCGATAGGGGCGGAGTTTTGGTGTTGGAGAAAAAAGAAAAACAATTGTCATCTCATATGGATTAACTTTCATTCTCCTTTGTATATATCAACGTTTTGTAACCATCATGTACCCATAATCTCCAGACTTGACCAATCAGATTATGCCAAATGTCACTCATATTCCCATGCTGTCCGTTAGGTATATTAAATCAATAGAAAGAAACAATTTGTTGGCTTTGATGATGCGGTGAAGCGGGCATATGCATTAACTTGATGAAATCCGAGGTCTGCACATGGTCGAGTATTATCCATTTTTGTGATTTCATTCAAATGGCAGGAGCCTGTTTTTGAATGGTCGGGTACGTTTATGTCCATGCCTCTGTAATTAATTAATATTTTGTTAAGGTGGCAGGCGTTTGTACCATAAAACCATATGTTTAATAATGTAGTTGTGGCCACTATAAAATATGACCGAAAAATCATGTGAAGTATTGTGCAGGAAAAATGCACTACAGCACAAATACTTCAACCACGCATATTTGGATAAGTAAATAACATCAAGTAAGTTAGAACGTAGAGATTGTTAAATTTAAATTCAATTGGAAGATGTAGAGATTCCAAATGAGTTGCTTTCACGTGGAATTGAATTCCGTCTGAAACAACCGGCCATGTCAATATGAGCACCATAAACCTCAAATAATTTTGAAAAACTATAATTCCTAAACCTTTATCTTATTGGAGGGTTACTTGAATGATTATGCTACCTTTGTCAAAGTATTTTTGCAACAATGCCGCCCTCATCAACGTTGCAGCTTCGATTTCCAACCAATGATCAGTATATGAAGTATTTTCCTTTTGTTACTGAATCTCGGATTGTCAAATGTTATACCTATAAGAGGAAACTAATGAGTATAACTCAATCCTAATTGATAAACTACGACCTACGACACTGCGGAGGAAGTAGATGAAGCTTACCCAATTATAAATGTCTTGGAAAATGTTAATTAAACAGTAAAATTAGGTGGACCGGAAAATATTAATTGTCAGGACACACTGAAACACTGTTGTGAAAGAAACAAATGTGGAGTAATTGGTAGGCACAGTGCGGCAGAGTCACAAATTTGTGGTCCCCCATGAATAGGTCGTAAAGAATGACACAACAGTCACAGCTAAGACCAAATGTGTGCTTACTGTGCATGGTGGACAACAAGAAACAAAACTGAGAAGAAAACAAGATCGCTGTGCTGAATGATGTAGAAAACCCCACTTTCACATATTCACCCCCGCCGGTCAAATCTCCATTTTTACTCTTATGTTGCTGATTTAGTAAAGTTATTTTGTGAGAGAGAAAAGTGTTTTTAACTTTGTATGTTGTTCACTTGGGAAGGTTAACTTTAGCATTATAAAAGATAAATATGCCCAACATACATATACAATATATATATAGTATGCTAAGAGAGGAGGGTTGAAAGTACTGACCCTCCGTGTTCTGACCAAATGGGCTAGTCGACCACCTGGGGTGCAAAGGTCATAGTAACAATAAAGTTGTTTTCAAACAACTTCTCTGTTAGGGAAATTAGACGGTAGTGTACCCGAGTCATAAAGCGGAAGTGATGACGATGAGTGCAAAAAATCTCATTGGAAGCTAGAATTCGCAAATTCACAATCACCTAACATGCATGTATCAAATCAAGCAAAAAATTGAACACAAACTACAAGCAATCAACCCAAATACCAAGATATACGTGAAAACTCAATTTGGTAAAAAAAACATAGGCAGAGACGGTTGAGCTTCACTATAGTGTAAACGACTATACAGGCGACGAACCACAACATGGAGATAATAGCATAGAACTATATCGGGGCTCTAGATGGCTACACCTCCAAATACAATAAACCCTGAATCAAGACACCTAAGCTTACACAGGATGACTAATCTAATCTCCATACTAGCGGATATATCAACGAGAGTATAGGCTAGCAATCCAATAAAATGAGAGAGCATGGAGAATAATAAACCTCCAAGGAGCACCGATTGGACTCAATCTCTTCCGTCATGAGTCTCCAATCTTCAAGCAACATAGAGATCACGGATGCTAAGTATAGGGAAGAATCTCTCACCACCATTGGCCTTCTTTAACCTCTCCAAGTTTCTCGTTTGATGGCTCCAATAACTTTCTCAACTGAAGACTCCTTGAGCTATGGAATCCGCACTAATTGGACTAAGGAGATGGTAGGATCGAGGAAGGAGACCATACTTGATGGTGGATCCAAGAATGGAGTCTCACACACCCACATTTTAGTTGTTGGTTTCCACACCCAAAACACCTTAAAGGGTAAAGGGGTATATATACTAGAGTTTATTAGGGTACATAAGTGGTGGAGAAGAAATGCCCAAAATATCCCTTAATAAGTTCAATCGTCGTCCAAACAGTAGATCATTTGCCAATCGGTCGACCGAACTAGAAAATCTAATTACTTCTAGTCGAGTCTGTCCTAACAAAATTGGTCAACCAAATTGGAATGGGTCGATGGTTTTTTGCCAGTCCAGAAAATCTAGATTTACTATCTCCCACTATTCGGTCAACTGTTCCACATAGGTTTTCAAGCACTAAACTAACAATATCCACCTTGACTTGAATAACAAAATGATTCTTCAAAGTCCTCAGTCGCTACCAAAACTCCACCTTAATGGTGGAAACATCGCGATATGTTCTACAGTTGCTTCTGAAATAACCGCATTGCTCTCATAACAAAGAAAATATTAGTCATGAATCATCTCATATCATAATCTTCCTAATAAATTCTGGTTGTCCCTCGTAGGAACCTCAAGAGCCAAATAATATCAATAGCTCGAGAATAACCCGGTTATGTGCAAACAATTAGAACTACATTGGGAGATATAAAGTAGGCGAGATCACCAAGAAGAGGTTGGAGCTCTTCATACATAGCTATATCTGACATGGATAATAGCTCAGGCAAACTACTAGGTTCTCTGACAACAAAGGAAATCATCAGCTTCAAAGGGAAAAAGGCATGCACAAGAGTAGAATCGACGTCATGTTATGGTGGTTTGGCAAAATGTTGCATATCTCTTACAATGAAAAATGCTAAATATCTGTTGTATGTGGATCAAACCCATCACTCCTCTTCATTCTTCACCGTCAAACATAGCACAATACTTGGAGAACACAAAGTTCCAAAAAACCCAACTCCACCTTCATTGGTGAACATGCTTGAATAAGAGGTAGAATAGCAGAGAACCATTTCTTGGAAGACAAAGTAGTAGACTCATCAAATATTAGAATAATTTCTTCAACCATCAACTTGGGCAAAATGGCATCATGACCATCACAATCTATATCCCACAACGCAAAAGGCATACCTAAGAATAATGCACCATCTAATGTCGGCCGACAAATGATCTTCATGATCAACATGGAAAATGGAATTCCATAAATGATGGTTGTGGCTTGAGAACAAATCTCCAAACAAAACACAGTACATAATGCTTCATTCCAAAATGGCAAATGACATAAAGCAACATAATGGGCTTTGTCAAACAGAATCCCAAATGTCTAACTGCAATGTGTTGTTGATGGGCAAACTAAAACAACTATCGATCGTCTGTTCTCAGCCATAAAATTTTCTCTTCAAATAATAGTCTTCCACTGATACGATGCAAATATACTCAAACAATCCCAAGTGCAACAAAAGGCAAGGCTCTAATCTGAATCTAGAACATGATGAATGTACGTGAAAGATAATGTCGAGCCATCATGGGTACTCAAATCAATAGTGCCAACACAACATGACAACTCCACTTGCCGATGATCTCCACATGAGCAAACAGCCCTATTCGACACAAGTGGGTAGTACACCCAAAACTGAATAACCCAAACAAACAAAAGACGTACTCGAAATAGATATCATCAATAAACTTATGTTTCTCCTTGATTGTAAATAAACACTCTTTAATTATGTGACCAAAACTTGCAAGTAATGCACCGGAAAGAACACCCTAGTGCATCAAGTTAACCATCGACGTTGATAACTTGTCCAATCAACTAAATGTGACACATACGCCCAATAGGACCAACTAAATGCCTTCAATCTTGATTTGCAAAATGTCTAGATTTCACCTCGATCAAACTGCTTAAAACACCAATGAGAAACTCATCAACTCGGATACAAATTCCATCAACTTGAGATGCACTGGAAAAATGCCCTCGCACAACAAACCAATGTAGCACACTGGAAGAACACCATGGTGCACCAAACTATAAGCTATGATACTACTTTGCTAGGGAATTTGGAATGATAGTGTGCCTGATTCATAAAGCGGAAGTGATGACGATGAGTGCAGAATATATCATTAGCAACTAGACTGGGCAAAGGGAAAAACCATGAGCGGAGATGGCTAAGCTTCACTATGATGTAAACAGTGATACAGGCGACGAACCATAACATGGAGATAATAGCTTAGAATTAGATCGGGGCTCTGGATGGTTACACCTCCTACTACAATAAACCCCAATCTACACACTCTAAGCTTAACAAGATACTAATCTAATATCCATACAAGATGATACATTAACGAGAGTATAGGATAGCAATCGAAAAAAATAAGAGAGCTTGGAGAAGAATAAACCTCCAAGGAGCACCGGTTGGAACTCATTCTCATCCCTCATAAGTCCCCATTTTTCAAACAACATAGAGATCACGGATGCTACATATGGGAAAAATCTCTCACCTCCATTGGCATTGTCAACCTCTCAAAGTTCCACTTTTGATGGCTTCAATAACTTCCTCAACTTCATGACTCCTTGAGCTATGGAATCCACACTAGATTGCATTAAGGATATGCTAGGATCAAGGAAGGAGACCATACTTGGTGGTGGCTCCAAGAATGGAGTCTCATACAACCACCTTTTGGGTGGTGGTTTCCACACCCCAAACCCTAAAAGGTAAAGGGATATATTTACTAAGAGCTTAAGGCACACAAGAGGTGGAGAAGAAATACCCAGAAAAGCCCCTTATAAGTTACATCGTCACCCAAAAAAGTTCAACCCTTTGCCAATCGGTCGATCACCTTGAAAATTCTGTAACTTCAAGTCAATGTTGTCCTGCCAAAATTGGTCGACTGAATTGGAATTGGTCGACCATTTCTTCCAGTCCAAAGAATCTAGATTTTAGTGTCACCCACTATCCGGTAAACTGTTTGCCCATCAACTGACTATTCACAAAGGTGTTCAAGGCACAAAACTAACAATCTTCTCAACATGTACGCATACAAACTTGAAAACAAAAAATAAAAAAATGATTGCATGTGATGTTTTGCACATTAATGGTTAATCGCTAAAGTTGGTATTTGTTTGATATGAAAAGTATTAAATTAAAAATTAACATATATGAAATGTAACACTGAATTTACAAGTAATTAAAACATTGAACAACCACAGTTCAGTTCAGACATGTAAAATAAATTGGTGAAAACTTACAAAAACCAGGCTGACTTTCCATAACTATATCATTTAGAACTTGAAATTCAATACAATACTATCAAAATTCATGTTTGTATTCATATTCGGCATGAGATTCCCAATTGGTTGCTACAACCCCATAATTTACAAGTTATAATTAATAAGAATACTAAAGAAATTTTGATTCAACACTATTCTCAACAAAACCCCACACGCATATGACTATTTGCTTAACACTCCCTCGGACTAGGAATGTATTCATTTCCAACCGGACTGGAATCCCTTATTCGATTCCAACCTGATTGGACCAAGATGCATTCAAGACAATTGTTGATTTTGAGAATTGGGCTTTCCCAGTTCTTGGCTACACATGTGATCGGGACTATTTTCTCTGTGTCTACGTATGGAGAATATGGGTTAGAGTACATCCGCACAGGTCAATCGACTCACTCTGATACCATATGAAATTTGGTGAGTCCACTATCACAATAAAACGCAAGTACTTTGGAGCATGGTAGTGGATCCAACTCTATCATAGAGTATTGCACACAACTTGTTATGTCCTAACCTAATATTAGTGTTTAATCTTGGTTAGGAGGAAATTAGGAAAAGTGGATTTGTGGTTTGAATTAGGATGGCTTAAGCTTGGTTGAAAGTTGGATTAGTGTTAAGTTTGCTTTGTTTTGAGAAGCATGTTTTGACGTTGACTTGGGAGGTATGGGTTAGAGGTATGGGATGGAGTGTAGACCATGGGAGGCCATGGCTTGCCTTGATTTGTGTGTGTTTAGAAAGAAAAACACACACCTCTCTTCACTTCTCTCTCTCTCACTCACTTCTCTCTCTCACCCCTCTCAAACTCAACTCCTCCTACCTCACCATCTCCCTTTCCCTTTCCTCCCTGCCGGAGGTGACCTAATGTTGCAGGAAGCTCATCGGAGTTGCTGGCTAGAGGTGGAGGTGAAGCAAGGTGGCGTGTAGCTATGGTGTGGCCACTAGTAGACGCGTGCGGGGTCGGCGTGGAGCGCGGTGCAAGGAGGCGACCAAAGTTGCTTTGCTACCGGAGGTGCATGGCTACAGGTAGGGTGGTTGCCAGTGACGATCAAAACTCTGGCGAACTCCGGTAAATGTGTTAAAGGTATGCAAAGTACATTTATTGGTGTGTGAGGGTGTTGGCTCCTCATCGACGACGAGGGTCGGCCAAAGGACGAGGCACCTGCGGATGCCAACCGGCAGGGGTAGGCAACGACCAGGCATAGCCTAGGCACGCAGACGTGGAGGTTGGAGTGCATGGAGGTGATGCACGAGAGTGTGGGTACGGAGGTCAGGCGCTAGCGCGTGGGTGGGAGAAGCAAGCACGTGGGCACGGAGGCGAGACAACATCGTTGAAGCGAAAGCTTTGTATAGAACTATTTCCTCGGAAACCCGTCTCCTTGCTTCATGCGTGAGCTGGGGAGGTAACGGTAGGTGCTATTATCGTGGCTACTCGGGGACCGTTGTTGAACGTTTTATTTAAAACCGCAAGTGCACGGCCGCGATGAAGCGGTGGCAAGTACGGGTCGTCCTCAGGGAGGTGAGTAGCCTCTTGCTTGTACGAAATCAAGTGGCAAAAATAGGGGGACAAAGATTGATTATGCTACTCTACACTAAACTACGCTAAGAAGTATGAAATGCGAACGAAAGAAACAAGCAATGAAATGACAACTAAGCTAAGAACAAAAGAAGAATGCTGGAATACAGAAATGGGAAAACCCCTAAGGGGTGGAGTGAGTGCACACATGCAAAGAGGTGGGTGTTGAACACATTCATTAAGCACAAATGAAGGTGGTGTTATCATGCATAGGAAGTGTCTAAATGTTATGGCAAAACCTATCAATCTATTCACCAACCTAGTTGATTGACATTTACATATGCAAGTTGTTTATTTCAGAACCTTAACAAGCATGAGAGGTGTCTAATCATTTTGGCAAAACTCATCAAGTTATAAATTCTATCCTAAACAAGCAAGCATACATTCATGTTTTATCAACACATTGGAAATAAAGCATTCATTCCATTCTCTAATGCATGTATGAACATCTACTCCACCCCCCAAAGGGGATGGAACTACTCACTAAACATTACACTAATTATTAAACTAAACAAAGAAAGCATATTAACTAAGCTAATAAAACTAATGAGATGAGATTAAGCAAAGTAAAACAAGAAACATAAAACAAACAACATAATAAAGAAAACTTGTATTAAAATGACTCACATTAAAAGTAGCATCCTCCTACTTTAGTGTGTGCTTCAAGGCCTCACTTCTAGTAGGAAGAATAGCCACTTAAAATATGGAGTCATTACAATGGAAGGTGAAGAGTTCTATTTATAGCCATGGAAAAACGCAAATCGGGACAATCCCCCGATGTGGGACTAAACAAATACCAGAAATGGACTAAATACATACTAATACGTAACTCAGAGAAATCTGAGACGATTTGGCCCAAAAGTGACCGTTAATTAGCGGTCTTGGACCGCCAATTGGCGGTCTAAAAAGTCCGGATCCATCTGAAATTTGTGCTGGGCTTTGCTTAGTGTATTTGGTGGTCTTAGATGCATCTACTTCGTTTATTGGAGCTCCGACCCGAATCCAATTGCTAAAATACTCCCCATGATGGTGTGAAGTATTCTGTTTTGCTCTTAGGTCCCTCTGTCTTGCGTTCAGGTCCTTCTTCCTAGCATCTTGGTCCCCATATCTCACAATTCAGTCCTTTTTCCCAGCTTTTGGGTCCTTTTATGCTTCATCTCTTCAAACCTATTTATTCCTGAAAACTAAACATAAAACTCGTGACATAGCATTGTTTAGGTGAAAGATAATGGATATAAGATACAAATATAAGCATAAAATGATGTCAATCAAATACCCACACACCTAACTTTTGCTAGTCCCGAGCAAAACAAAGAAAGAGAACAGCATACGAAAAACAAGAAATCCTAACTCACATTCGTAGGAATCACGGTTGCACTTAGCACGTGCAACAAGCCGTTAAACCTCCTTGTCGCCAAGGAGGAGGAGTGTTGTCTCCTGAGGGTTTTCAGCGGATATACCCACAAAATCCGAACAAGATGCATTAATCAATCTAGCTACACGACTCGTTGGACTTATTTTGTCGATCATGGGACGCGGTAATACTACGGGTCAACTCTATATATGTAATCCGTCCACACACCTAGCCTAATGAGTTATTCGTGAAAGTTAGTCAAGGACTTAAGTGAAAGACATGGGCACCCTTGACTTCTGAATGTGATACAATGTGTAAAGTCCATTTTGGTTCTTATTTAACTCTTTTTTTCTTTTCTTTTTTTTTCTTTTTTTCTTTTTCTTTGGAGCATTTTATTGGTTGGTGTTTGATTCTCCCAGGGTCAGGTTTCGTGCATCATTGCCTATGAGGACTTACACTATCACGTACACATTCCCCCAAATCTCCACATAGGGCGATCCCTACCACCCGTGTAACGAGAGTTCGGTCGGTGCATCCCAAGTCAGATGACTCGAAAGCACCAGGCACAAAGTCCCCTCAGACCTACTTTCCCGAGTGATAGGAGCTGTGCGAGAAGAGAGAACACCACTTATTTATTTATCTACATGGGAACCAAAACCCCTACACTTAAGTTTCACAAAAAGAGATTAAGGGCCCTTGACTACGACAAACTTCCTTATACTAACAGACACAAATTATTTGACTCACTAGGTTCAGGGTGGACTTCTTTAAATGTTTGAGTGCTGAAACCCTATGATTACATGCCCCCCGAGGGAAAACCGGGGTGCATCCTAACGACTCGATAAGACCTAAAGCCAGTAAACTAGAAATCCTAATGCATCAAGTTCAAGACAATTTTGGGAGCTTTTTTTTTACTTTGCCTCTCAACGGTTTTGCACATGCTAAACACACGCAAAACCCACAAAACATTTTCTTTCGCAAACACATGAAGATTTTGAAAGAAATGTGAAAATTTTAAAGCACTAGGCAAGCAAAAGAAGACAAGTCACCCAAGGATCATGGTAAACAGATATATCAATGTTAAATGCAGCACACTAGCATGACCCTAACAATACACACAAAATGAAAACAAAATCAAAAGAAAAAGACTCGACTATGTACACACATAAAACACCCCCCCACACCTACTTCATGCATTGTCCTCATTGAATGTGAACAAGATACTACATGGATACATGCATGAAAAACGAAAGATCTCACCAACATGAAGTACAAAGGGACGTTCAGGGTCATGTTGATGGACACAAACCCAAATTCCCTCAAAACCTGTGAGAAGCTGAAGAAGGGAGATAAATACGTGAAGAGATTGGGCCCAAGTACACAAGGGTTGGGGCCCACAACAATCGATGCTCACTGAAGGAGTCTTTTATTACACTTATTTTTTTCTTTTTTTTACAAGATATATACATCAACCAAGATATTCCCATAATCATTTGGTCAAGGAACATCAAATGAGAACATCAAGTCATGAGGACCAGAGACTTGCCGAGATGGGCAAACTTCACTGGTACTCTGAGGTGTCATGAGGGGTGAAAGGTCAAAGCTGAAAGGCTCGAACCCCTCATGATATTGGTTGGTTGTGGGCAACAAAGAATGAAGTTGTGTTGCCTCACTAGGGTTTAATTGCTCATCAAAGAAAACCCTCCAACCAATAGGCGGGTGCATCGGAATGAGTTCCTCAAGCTCATTCGATGGATGCAGCAGACCTGAATCACTAATAATGGGGCTTCTCCCCAAGTCCTCCAACAAGGACCTCCCACCATCATTTAGATCATCAAGCATAAGCTCGGTCATAGGTGGGTCCTTGTTGGAGTCAATATGAAGCTCAAATGGCTCAATGGCCATGGGACATGAGTTAGAGACACCTTCTGGTATAGGCATATGATGAGGTGTCTCACTCTCACTAGTACTCTCAACTGAATCATGCAACGAACACTCCCTTTGTACATTCATGTTCGATGCCAGCTCGCTCTGTTGCATTGCGAAGACAAGCAATGAATTTTCGCTGGGCCCACGAACATTCTCAACGGGTTGCATTGGGGTTAGGGGTGTTCGTTGATTTTGTGGAGCTTTCTCCAATTGGCGGATGAGATTTAGATTTAAAGGTTCATCCATGGGTTCCAGTTGCCTACCAGAGTTGAACACATGAAACTCGGCACTCATGTTACCGAATGAGAGCTTCATGAGACCATTTCGACAATTAATTAAGGCATTGGAAGTTGCCAGAAATGGTCTACCCAAAATCAAAGGTATTTGAGAATGGGTGTTCGCAACAGGATTGGTATCGAGGACAACAAAATCGACTGGAAATATAAAATCTCCAACTTTGATAAGCACGTCCTCGATAATCCCCATGGGAATACGAATGGATCTATCCGCCAATTGGAGGGTGATCTTAGTTGGTTTCAATTCTCCCAAGTTCAACTGTTGATAAACAGAAATGGGAGGAGGTTGACCGCCGATCCTAAATCAAGCAATACATTGCTCAATCTAGTGTCCCCTATCGTACACTGAATAGTAGGACACCCAGGGTCCTTGTATTTTGTGTAGGTGGGATTGGACAAAAGAGAGCTTATATTTGCAGCCAAGAAAGCTTTCTTAGGAACATTGGTCTTCCTCTTGGTTGTGCAGAGATCCTTCAACACTTTGGCATATTGAGGTATTTGTTGGATGACATCCAACAAGGGGATGTTAACCATTACTTGCTTAAACACCTCTAATATCTTGTCCATGTTGTCACTCTGCTTTTTGGTTAACCTACTTGGATAGGGAGCTTTTGGCAGGTAGGTTTTCTGCGGTGTCTGAGAAGAAAGCTTTGGTGTATTACCCTCAGCCTCTTCTTCACCACCATTCCCACTGAGGGGCTGCAAAGATGGTGGTTGTTGTGGCAAGGAAATGTGATTGTCAACCTGTTTTCCATTCCTTAAGGTCACAATGGAATTGACATGGTGAACAGGTTCCTCCACATGATTCACTTGCCTCCCCCGAGGTACCACATTCTCATTTTGCATGTGTTGTTGTTGGTACATACGGGGGTTAGCCTCAGGCTGGCTAGGAAAAGACCCTCTCTCTCTTTCATGTACAGACTGAGCCAATTGGCCCATCTGAAGCTCTAGAGATTTGATGGTCTGCTGATTTGAAGTGAGAACTTGACTCGTGGTTGACATAAAATTTTTCATCGAGTTTTCAAGTCCACGAGTCAAGGTCTCAAGCGAATTGAATCGGGTTTCCATATTATTGGAATTTGGGAAACCCGATTGATTGGTGGTTTGCGCTTGGGGTGGCTGATAGGAATGTGCATGCATGGGAGGTTGGTGTGATTGGTAATGTGGTCTAGAGGAGTTTGAAGGACCACCCGGGGCATTGGTTTGGTTCCATGAAAAATTGGGGTGGTTCCTCCATCCAGGATTATAAGATGATGAGTATGGGTCATTCCTAGCTCTGTCATAGATGGCGTTGACACGCTCCATCTCAGAAGGAATAGACACACACTCGCTTTCTACATGACCTACCCTACCACATGAATGACAGGGAACTGGACCAGATGTGGACATGTGAGGTGCACCTTGTTGGTTTTGGAGCTCAATCGAATCCATACGGCGCATTAAGGCCGCCATGCGTGCCTCGGTGGCCGTAGTGGTATCGATAGCAAATGCGGCACCCGATCTAGTCGAGTTTGCATTCGCGATCCTCGCTCCTATACTAGACGATGCAGGTGGTTCCCTCACACTCTCCCATTGCATGGTTTTCTCAGCAAGGTCTTCTAGGAAAGCCCATGCATCCCTTTCATCCTTTCCTAAGAACTCTCCTTGACACATGGACTCAAGGAGCGTTCTTGACGGGATGTGAAGACCCTCGTACACAATCTGACAAAGGCGCCACAACTCAATGCCATGGTGAGGGCATGAGGATAGTAGCTCCTTGAACCTCTCTAAGTATGCATGAAATGGTTCGGTCGCATGTTGATAGAATGAATTGATTTCGTTCCTCAATTTTTGAGTCCGATGAGTTGGGAAGTACTTCTTGAGGAATGCAGATTGAAACTCGTCCCAAGTCCTAAAGGCATTCGCCTGGTTTCTGTACAACCACTTCTTGGCGTCATCCTTTAGTGCAAAAGGAACGAGCCTAAGATGGATGGAGTCTGTGCTAAGTTGTTGCAGCTTGAACATAGCACAGACCTCCTCAAATTCCCTGAGAAAGATATAGGGGTCACCTTTCCCAGTGAAGTGAGGGAGCATGGAAATGAATTGAGGCTTAACCTCAAAATGGTTCCCATTAGCCTCTGGTAATACGATGCATGAGGGTAGAGCGGTACGGCTCGGGTAGCATCGATCACGAAGAGGTATGGGAACGACAACTGGAAGAACAGGTGGAGCAGGCGGGTCCAGCAACTGCTCCTCCTCACGGAAATTAGCAGCCATTGGACCCGAACTACGTGCGACACGAGAGGAGGAAGGCGTCGAGAAATCGATGACCGAAGCCGGATTGACAACGCTCCTCGTCAAATGACCACTCTCGTCTCGTGTCTACGAAAGCATACACAAAGGCGCACGCACACAAACCAAAACTTTTTTTTTAACAAAGAATGTACGTAGAGGAGAAGACTGGGGAACACAGGAGAGAAAGAATGACTCAGGAGAGAAGGGAAGAAGTCCTTATGCTACGGCGGATGGGTACAGGTAGAAGCACACAAGCAAACAAGGCTCAAGTAATCCTAAGGTCGCTATAGGTCCTTACAGCTAGACGACGCCTAACTGCGAGGTCACACGGCCTCAACACGCCTCACCTCCCTACGACGAGGACCACAAAGCCCAGCAAGTGAGCCAAGATCCGGGGATCTCGTCTCTCCTACTATCGACAAAGTGGGCAACGCCGATAGGTCATGACGGTCGGGACCGGATCACTCTCCTAATGCGCCCGAAATCCTTAAGGCCAATGTCTACTTGATTTTAAAAATTAGGCTCTTTATTAGTGTGGTTTGTGGGGCGAAGGAAAGGGTGATGAAATCCCCCACCTTATCTTTTATGGGACAGCCCCTCCTTAGTAGCGTTTTGGAGTCCTAATCTAGCAATCAACTCTCCAAACAAACGCTCAACTCACACTTGTTGCAATGCACTTCCTACTAACTAATGCATGTTCATACGAAATGCATGAATGAGAGTAGAAGGTGCGTACCTCACGCCAGCTCTCAGCAACAGAAAATAAAGCTAAGATAAAAGACAATCTAAATGCTTAAGTCACATACATGGTGCATGACCTAAACAAGAATGAATGCCTAGTCTTTTGGTTTCAATTTTAGGGTCCAAGTTGCTTAAAGGAGGTTTGATTATTGATCTGGGAACGAACTATAAGTCAAAACATGCCAAATCGAGTCCCAGATCACTATATCAGATAAAGAAATACTCCACAGAAATTTAGAGGTGAAATGAAACAACCAGACCGCCAGTTGGCGGTTGTAGACCGCTGATTGGCGGTCTTCTTCTCTCAGACCGCCTCCAAACTTCACCAGATGCTTTTCCTTCTCAATGTGAGTCTCCTGAAACAAAGTAAACTACAAGAAAAAAAATTAAATCCACTCGAATCATCCAAACAAGAGTCTGGACTGGCACCTCCCCGGCAACGGCGCCAAAAACTTGTTGAACGTTTTATTTAAAACCGCAAGTGCACGGCCGCGATGAAGCGGTGGCAAGTACGGGTCGTCCTCAGGGAGGTGAGTAGCCTCTTGCTTGTACGAAATCAAGTGGCAAAAATAGGGGGAGAAAGATTGATTATGCTACTCTACACTAATCTACGCTAAGAAGTATGAAATGCGAACGAAAGAAACAAGCAATGAAATGACAACTAAGCTAAGAACAAAAGAAGAATGCTGGAATACAGAAATGGGAAAACCCCTAAGGGGTGGAGTGAGTGCACACATGCAAAGAGGTGGGTGTTGAACACATTCATTAAGCACAAATGAAGGTGGTGTCTAAATGTTATGGCAAAACCTATCAATCTATTCACCAACCTAGTTGATTAACATTTACATATGCAAGTTGTTTATTTCAGAATCTTAACAAGCATGAGAGGTGTCTAATCATTTTGGCAAAACTCATCAAGTTATAAATTCTATCCTAAACAAGCAAGCATACATTCATGTTTTATCAACACATTGGAAATAAAGCATTCATTCCATTCTCTAATGCATGTATGAACATCTACTCCACCCCCCAAAGGGGATGGAACTACTCACTAAACATTACACTAATTATTAAACTAAACAAAGAAAGCATATTAACTAAGCTAATAAAACTAATGCGATGAGATTAAGCAAAGCAAAACAAGAAACATAAAACAAACAACATAATAAAGAAAACTTGTATTAAAATGACTCACATTAAAAGTAGCATCCTCCTACTTTAGTGTGTGCTTCAAGGCCTCACTTCTAGTAGGAAGAATAGCCACTTAAAATATGGAGTCATTACAATGGAAGGTGAAGAGTTCTATTTATAGCCATGGAAAAAGGCAAATCGGGACAATCCCCCGATGTGGGACTAAACAAATACCAGAAATGGACTAAATACATACTAATACGTAACTCAGAGAAATCTGAGACGATTTGGCCCAAAAGTGACCGCCAATTAGCGGTCTTGGACCGCCAATTGGCGGTCTAAAAAGTCCGGATCCATCTGCAATTTGTGTTGGGCTTTGCTTAGTGTATTTGGTGGTCTTAGAAGCATCTACTTCGTTTATTGGAGCTCCGACCCGAATCCAATTGCTAAAATACTCCCCATGATGGTGTGAAGTATTCTGTTTTGCTCTTAGGTCCCTCTGTCTTGCGTTCAGGTCCTTCTTCCTAGCATCTTGGTCCCCAGATCTCACAATTCAGTCATTTTTCCCAGCTTTTGGGTCCTTTTATGTTTCATCTCTTCAAACCTATTTATTCCTGAAAACTAAACATAAAACTCGTGACATAGCATTGTTTAGGTGAAAGATAATGGATATAAGATACAAATATAAGCATGAAATGATGTCAATCAACCGTCGAGTGAGTGAGTGAGTGAGTGAGTGTAGCCATGTGTCGAACTTTTTTCACGAAAACCTGTGTCCTCGCTTCGTGCGTAAGCTGGGAGATGACAGTGGGTGTGGTGATCATGCCTGCCCAAGGACCGCCAAGGGAAAGAGTGTGGATGCTTGATACACATGTCACCTTGTGTGGATAAACTTTTGTTTGGCATATTGCATCTCATGGAGTCACCTTATGTAGTAGACCTGAGAGATCATAGATCACAATGCATTGTTGTTACGCAGCTCTATGGAGCAGATGACCGTCTGGCCCTTCTGTCGGTAGAGATGGTAATCCGTACTTGTTCTGGCAGGTGATTGATCTCGTTTTATATTTAACCGCAAGTGCACGGCCGCGTTGAAGCGGTTGCAAATACGGGTCGTCCACTGGGAGGTGTGTCGACGATTGGTTTGTTCGAAGGCGAGAGGTAAAAGAAGGAGAGAAAGATTTGTTACACTAAACTACACTAAGATGCAAATGGAAATGGAAGAAAAGCAAGAAAACTAAACCACAAAGGGGGTAGAGAAATAATGTGAACATAAAGAAGTGTGTGTGTTCATTAAGCTCCTCACAACATGTAGTGCATGAAATCATAAAACTACATCCAACTTTGCCTCCACATGAATTAAGATAAGACTACATCATTAAAACATACAAGACAATAATTGGAATGAAGCTAAATGAACTCATGTATAAAGACTAGACCCTACTATGCCTCCACATGAATTAAGATAGACTACATCATTAAAACATACAAGACATTAGCTAAGGTAAAGGCAACAAGAGCACATACACTACAAATTGTGTTTCCAATATTAACTTCATCCATATCCTAACTTTATCATTCCCCATAAAATAGGTCCACTAATCAAAGCATAAGCTAAGCTTCATTCAAGAGCACTAGCATATCAAAGGTAAGAGTGAAAACCCATTAGATGGTTATGGAAATCATATAAAGCTCAAGGGATAAACATAACACACACTTAATACACTACATGATTATATCACATATTTCTCCACCCCCCAAATGGGGATGGAACTACTCACTACTCATTACACTACTGATTAGACTAAGTAAAGAAAACATTTAACTAAGATACTAAAATTAGTAAACAAGAAATTAAACAAAGTAAAGCAATCCACACAAAACAAGCAACATAACAAGACAAGATTAAAAGAAACAAATAAACTTTTATTAACAATGACTCACATTGAAGGTAGCATTCTTCTCCACCTTGAGTTATTGCTTCAAGGCTCACTCCTTAGTAGAGAGAATGCCACCAAACAATGGGTAATTACAATGGAAGGTGAAGAGTTCTATTTATAAGCATGGAAAAAGCTAATCAGGGACAATCCCCCGATGTGGGACTAAACCAATACCAAAAATAGCCTAAACGAACACTAATACAAGTCCAGGAGAAGTTGGGGCGGATCTTGCATGATCCAGACCGCCAATTGGCGGTTCCAGACCGCCAATTGGCGGCCTATAAAGCCCAGATCCGTCTGGGTCTTCTGGTGGGCTTGCCTTGGTGTGTTTCTTGGTCTTGGATGCATCTAACTTGTTTAGTGGAGCTCCGACCCGAATCGAATTGACAAAATACTCCTCATGATGGTGTGGAGTTTCCTGTTTTGCTCTTAGGTCCTTCTGTCTTACGATCAGGTCCTTCTCCCTTGCATCTTGGTCCCCAGGTCTCACAATTAGGTCCTTTTTTCCTACTTTTGGGTCCTTTCATGGCACTTCTCTTCAAACCTCTTTATTTCTGAAAACTAAACATAAAACTCGTCACGTAGCATTGCTTAGGTGTAAGATAATGGATATAAGGTACAAATCTAAGCATGAAATGATGTCAATCAAATACCCCCACACCTAAGTTTTTGCTAGTCTCGAGCAAAACAAAGAAAGGAAAAAGCATACGAAAAACAAGAAATCCTAACTCACTTTCGTAGGAATCACGGTTGCACTTAGCACGTGCAACAAGCCGTTAAACCTCCTTGTTGCCAAGGAGGAGGAGTGTTGTCTCCTGAGGGTTTTCAACGGATATACCCACAAAATCCGAACAAGATGCATTAATCAATCTAGCTACACGACTCGTTGGACTTATTTTGTCGATCATGGAATGCGGTAATCCTACGGGCCGACTCTATATAGGTAATCAGTCCACACACCTAACTTAATGAACCATTCGTGTTAGTTAAATAAGGAATTAAGTGAAAGACATGGACAACCTCAAGATCCTCAAGTGATACAAAGTGTAAGGTCCATTAAGGTTCTTATTTGCATTACTATTTTTTTTCTTTTTGTTTCTTTTCACACATTTTTTTTTCTTTTTATTAGTTGGAGCTTCATTCTCCCAGGGTTAGGTTTCGTGCATCATTGCCCATAAGGACTTACACTATCACGTACACCTTTCCCCAAATCTCCACATAGGGCAATCCCTACCACCCGTGTACCGGAGTTCGGTCGGCGCATCCCAAGTCAGATGACTCGAAAGCACCAGGCACAAAGTCCCCTCAGACCTACTTTCCCGAGTGATAGGAGCCGTGCGAGAAGAGAGAACATCTACTCACTTATTTCTTATCTACACATGAACCAAAACCCCTACACTTATGTCTCACAACAAGATTTAAAGGGTCCTTGACTACAACAAACTTCCTTAAGTTAACAGACACGAATTATTGACTCACTAGGTTCAGGGTGGACTTCTTTAAATGTTTGAGCACTGAAACCCTATGATTACTCACCCCCAAAGGAAAACTGGGGTGCATCCTAACGACTCGATAAATCCTAAAGCCACAGTACTAGATATCCTAATGCATCAAGTTCAAGACAATTTTGGGAGCTTTCTTTTTACTTTGCCTCTCAACGGTTTTGCACATGCTAAACACACGCAAAAACCCACAAAACATTTTCTTTCGAAAACACATGAAGATTTTGAAAGAAATGTGAAAATTTTGAAGCACTAGGCAAGCAAAAGAAGACAAGTCACCCAAGGATCATGGCAAGCAGATATATCGATATTAAATGCAGCACACTAACATGACCCTAAAAATACAAACAAAAGAAAACAAAATCAAAGGAAAAAGACTCAACTATGTACACACGTAAAACACCCCCCACACCTACTTCATGCATTGTCCTCAATGAATGCAAGCAAGATACTACATGGATTTATGCATAAAAAAGGAGAGATCTCACCAACGTGAAGTACAAAGGGAAGTGTATGGCTATGTTGATGGACACAACCCAAATTCCCTCAAAACCTGTGAGATGCTAAAGAAAGGGTACAAATACGTGAAAGAAATGGAGCCCAAATACACAAGGGTTGGGGCTCACAACAATCGATGCTCACTGAAGGAGTCTTTTATTGTACTTTTTTTTTCTTTTTTTTTAATAACTATGTACAAACATAAGTTCCCATCTTCATTTGTCAAAAGACATCAAATGGGAACCTCAAGAGTGGGTCAATGCACTTGGAAAGGGAACATGACACCACGCGGGGCCAGAATACGCATGCGTGGGCCCCCTTCACAAAGAGCACCAGATGAAATGAGAGGTTCGTGAATTGGACGCAAAGGCGTCTCATTCAAAGGATCAAACTGAAAGAGCTTGAACCTCTCAAGAGTTTGAGAAATGAGGGGCAACGGAAGAAGAGTTTCTCCCGTTGCGCTGCTGAAGTTATGATCGTCAATCCAAACTCTCCAACCAACAGGCTGGTGCGTCGGAACGAGGTCAAGAACCTCGGTAGGCAAATCCGACACACCAGGCAAACAAACAGTGGGTCTCATACCCAAGGTATCCTCCAAGGAACTCCTAATACCCTCATGAGCAATGTAATTGTTTGATGTTCCATCATTTCCAAGATGATCAGGAACAATAGTGAGAGGCAAACTCTCATCAGGTTGTTTGAAATTGAGGGTACTAGGGAGCTCTTGCTCCACCAGAGGTGAGTCCTTAAGAGGCACAATATGAAGATCATGTGGCTCAAGGGCCACGGGACAAAAAGATATGGCACAATCCTGTGCCGACTCATAATGAGGCTGGTCCAAGTTATTCTCAATTTGAATCGAATCCTCCACTAAGTGATCGTGAATTGAAACCCCAAGTCCCTCAGACTGACTAGGAGTTTGACTTTGAAAGATTGTGCTTTGAATTTGTGGATGTGGTGGTGGTTCGATATCAAAAGATGAATCCTCATGTTGACAACAAAAGTTACCCTCCTCACGTTCATGGAATTGTTGTGTCATCTGGCTCACTTGCATTTCCATGGTTTGCAAGGAATTCAAGTTGGACTTCAATAAATTTTGTGTGGTTTCCTTGAATGTTTGGAGAGTTTGTTTCAAGGAATCAGGTATGCGGTCAACGATGGGGTCCAAGTCAGAGCTTGGGAAATTTTGGGGTTGGGTGTTGATGGGCTGAGAATGAGTCCAATGATTTGGAGTGGGGTGCTGGTAGAATTCTGGGTATTCGGGAGGAGGATACTGGGGTGAATATGAAGTATAAGAATTTGAATAAGAATTGTTTCCCCATGAATCCATCACTCTCGGGATGTACGCGGATGCGTAATGGTCATATTGAGCATTTTGGGAAAATGTATGCTCATACTCAGGCTCTGGGGGAACATAAGGACATTCCCCGATATTATGACCACTCAACCCACAACAATCGCACGATATGGCTACTGGAGCCACTGGTGCACTCATGTCGTCTACCGCATGCATGAAAGAGGCCAAAGTTTGTTGCCCAGAGTATGATCCAACATAACTAGATGGAGATCTAGCCGTCGGTGCCTCTCTCATATCACCCCTATATGAAGTTTGCTCAGTCACATAATGAAGATCATCCCAACCGTACGGGGTATTCGTCTGAGCCACCCCAGGTTGCATGGGTCCGGAATACCAGGGAGAATCATCCTGGTCCCAACAATGATATGAATGGTCGCCCATGTAACCATCCATCTCAACAAACAACTCTCGAGTCGACCACTCTCACCACCACGAGACTAAGCTCGCAAAAAGTGCTCGACTCGACCCTAAAACGCTACCAGAGAGTGTAAAGGGGAGGAGACTATAACGTAGAAGAAGGTGAGAAGAAGATGACTCAGAGGAGAAGGGAAGAATCCCTAGAGCTAGCGAGGGTACAGGGTGAAGGTAGAAGCCTAACTAGCAAGCATGGCTCAAACAATGTAAGGCAATGGGTCCTTAGGCTAGACGACGCCTAACTTCGAGGTCACTAGCCTCGACACGCCTCACCTCCCTACGACGAGGACCACAATGCCCAGCAAGTGATACCAGATCCGGAGATCCAGTACCTCCTACTATCGACAA
Source organism: Triglochin maritima (assembly GCA_963682175.1). NCBI lineage: Eukaryota > Viridiplantae > Streptophyta > Magnoliopsida > Alismatales > Juncaginaceae > Triglochin > Triglochin maritima. Next base: position 21,780,128 of record OY821779.1, read on the forward strand.
GGTAGGCAACGCCGATCAGGTCATGACGGTCTCGACTAGATTACTCTCCTAGTGCGTCCGAATTCCTTAGGGCCAATGTCTACTTGCTTTTAGTTAAGGCTTTATTACGAGTGATTTTTGGGGCCAAGGAAAGGGTGATGAAATCCCCCACCTTATCTTTTATGGGACAGCCCCTCCTTAGTAGCGTTTTGATCCTAGATCTAGCAATCAATCGCTCCAATCAAAACGCTCGACTCACTCTTGTCCCGATGCACCTTACTAACTAATGCATGATCGAAACATGCATGAATGAGAGATTGGGGTGCACGTACCTCACGCCAGCAATCAACAACAAAATGTAAAGAAAAGACAAATGCATGCAAGGTCTACAAATGATGCATGACCTCGATGGCAAGAAGTCTAATCTTTTGATTTGAGTTTTATGGTCCAAGTTGATTAAAGGGGATTGAAATTAAATCTGGGAGCAAACTAGAAGTCTCAGCATGCAAAATTGTGCTCCCAGATAACTTAAATGAACAAAATAACAACTGGAAATTTTTTGAGAGAAATTGAGGCTCACCAGGCCGCCAATTGGCGGTGCCTAACCGCTGATTGGCGGTCCCTTTTCAAGATTTTGTGCTCAAACTTTCCCAGTATCCTCTCCTTGTTCTACAGGTCCCCTGAAACAAATAAAAACTAGAAACAAAAAATTAAAAACCCCTCGAATCGTCCAAACCAACGTCTGGACAGAGCACCTCCCCGGCAACGGCGCCAAAAACTTGATTGATCTCGTTTTATATTTAACCGCAAGTGCACGGCCGCGTTGAAGCGGTGACAAATACGGGTCGTCCACTGGGAGGTGTGTCGACACTTGGTTTGTGCGAAGGCGAGAGGTAAAGAAAGGGAAGAAAGGTTGGTTACACTAAACTACACTAAAACGCAAATGGAAATGGAAAAGAAGCAAGAAAACTAAACCCCAAAGGGGGTAGAGAAATAATGTGAACATAAAGAAGTGTGTGTGTGTGTGTGTTCCTTAAGCTCTTCACAACATGTAGTGCATGAAATCATAAAACTACATCCAACTTTCCCTCCACATGAATTAAGATTTCACTACATCATTAAAACATACAAGACAATAGTTGGAATGAAGCTACATGAACTCAAGTATAAAGACTAGACCCTACTATGCCTCCACATGAATTAAGATAAGACTACATCATTAAAACATACAAGACATTAGCTAAGGTAAAGGCAACAAGAGCTCATACACTACAACTTGTGTTTCCAATATTAACTTCATCCATATCCTAACCTTATCATTCCCCATAAAATAGGTCCACTAATCAAAGCATAAGCTAAGCTTCATTCAAGAGCATTAGCATATCAAAGATAAGAGTGGAGACCCATTAGATGGTTATGGAAATCATATAAAGCTCAAGGGATAAAAATAACACACACTTAATACACTACATAATTATATCACATATTTCTCCACCCCCCAAATGGGGATGGAACTACTCACTACTCATTACACTACTGATTAGACTAAGTAAAGAAAACATTTAACTAAGATACTAAAATTACTAAACAAGAAATTAAACAAAGTAAAGCAACCCACACAAAACAAGCAACATAACAAGACAAGATTAAAAGAAACAAATAAACTTTTATTAACAATGACTCACATTGAAGGTAGCATTCTTCTCCACCTTGAGTTATTGTTTCAAGGCTCACTCCTTAGTAGAGAGAATGCCACCAAACAATGGGTAATTACAATGGAAGGTGAAGAGTTCTATTTATAAGCATGGAAAAAGCTAATCAGGGACAATCCCCCGATGTGGGACTAAACCAATACCAAAAATAGCCTAAACGAACACTAATACAAGTCCAGGAGAAGTTGGGGCGGATCTTGCATGATCCAGACCGCCAATTGGCGGTTCCAGACCGCCAATTGGCGGCCTATAAAGCCCAGATCCGTCTGGGTCTTCTGGTGGGCTTGCCTTGGTGTGTTTCTTGGTCTTGGATGCATCTAACTTGTTTAGTGGAGCTCCGACCCGAATCGAATTGACAAAATACTCCTCATGATGGTGTGGAGTTTCCTGTTTTGCTCTTAGGTCCTTCTGTCTTACGATCAGGTCCTTCTCCCTTGCATCTTGGTCCCCAGGTCTCACAATTAGGTCCTTTTTTCCTGCTTTTGGGTCCTTTCATGGCTCTTCTCTTCAAACCTCTTTATTTCTGAAAACTAAACATAAAACTCGTCACATAGCATTGCTTAGGTGTAAGATAATGGATATAAGGTACAAATATAAGCATGAAATGATGTCAATCAAATACCCCCACACCTAAGTTTTTGCTAGTCTCGAGCAAAACAAAGAAAGGAAAAAGCATACGAAAAACAAGAAATCCTAACTCACTTTCGTAGGAATCACGGTTGCACTTAGCACGTGCAACAAGCCGTTAAACCTCTTTGTTGCCAAAGAGGAGGAGTGTTGTCTCCTGAGGGTTTTCAGCGGATATACCCACAAAATCCGAACAAGATGCATTAATCAATCTAGCTACACGACTCGTTGGACTTATTTTGTCGATCATGGGACGCGGTAATACTACGGGTCGACTCTATATATGTAATCAGTCCACACACCTAGCCTAATGAGTTATTCGTGAGAGTTAACTAAGGAATTAAGTGAAAGACATGGGCAACCTTAACTTCTAAATGTGATACAACGTGTAAAGTCCATTTTGGTTCTTATTTGACTCTTTTTTTTTCTTTTTTTTTTTTGGAGCATTTTATTGGTTGGTGTTTGATTCTCCCAGGGTCAGGTTTCGTGCATCATTGCCTATGAGGACTTACACTATCACGTACACCTTCCCCCAAATCTCCACACAGGGCGATCCCTACCACCCGTGTAACGGGCGTTCGGTCGGCGCATCCCAAGTCAGATGACTCGAAAGCACCAGGCACAAAGTCCCCTCAGACCTACTTTCCCGAGTGATAGGAGCCGTGCGAGAAGAGAGCACACCACTTATTTATCTACATGGGAACCAAAACCCCTACACTTAAGTTTCACAAAAAAAAGAGATTAAGGGCCCTTGACTACGACAAACTTCCTTATACTAACAGACACGAATTATTTGACTCACTAAGTTCAAGGTGGACTTCTTTGAATGTTTGAGCACTGAAACCCTATGATTACTCACCCCCAAGGGAAAACTGGGGTGCATCCTAACGACTCGATAAATCCTAAAGCCACAGTACTAGATATCCTAATGCATCAAGTTCAAGACAATTTTGGGAGCTTTCTTTTTTACTTTGCCTCTCAACGGTTTTGCACATGCTAAACACACGCAAAACCCACAAAACATTTTCTTTCGCAAACACATGAAGATTTTGAAAGAAATGTGGAAATTTTAAAGCACTAGGCTAGCAAAAGAAGACAAGTCACCCAAGGATCATGGCAAGCAGATATATCGATATTAAATGCAGCACACTAACATGACCCAAACATTGCAAACAAAAGAAAATAAAACAAAAGAAAAGACTCGACTATGTACACACGTAAAACACCCCCCCACACCTACGTCATGCATTGTCCTCAATGAATGTGAGCAAGAGACTACATGGATTTATGCATGAAAAGGAGAGATCTCACCAACGTGAAGTACAAAGGGAAGTGTATGGCTATGTTGATGGACACAACCCAAATTCCCTCAAAACCTGTGAGATGCTAAAGAAAGGGTACAAATACGTGAAAGAAATGGAGCCCAAATACACAAGGGTTGGGGCTCACAACAATCGATGCTCACTGAAGGAGTCTTTTATTGTACTTTTTTTTTCTTTTTTTTTAATAACTATGTACAAACATAAGTTCCCATCTTCATTTGTCAAAAGACATCAAATGGGAACCTCAAGAGTGGGTCAATGCACTTGGAAAGGGAACATGACACCACGCGGGGCCAGAATACGCATGCGTGGGCCCCCTTCACAAAGAGCACCAGATGAAATGAGAGGTTCGTGAATTGGACGCAAAGGCGTCTCATTCAAAGGATCAAACTGAAAGAGCTTGAACCTCTCAAGAGTTTGAGAAATGAGGGGCAACGGAAGAAGAGTTTCTCCCGTTGCGCTGCTGAAGTTATGATCGTCAATCCAAACTCTCCAACCAACAGGCTGGTGCGTCGGAACGAGGTCAAGAACCTCGGTAGGCAAATCCGACACACCAGGCAAACAAACAGTGGGTCTCATACCCAAGGTATCCTCCAAGGAACTCCTAATACCCTCATGAGCAATGTAATTGTTTGATGTTCCATCATTTCCAAGATGATCAGGAACAATAGTGAGAGGCAAACTCTCATCAGGTTGTTTGAAATTGAGGGTACTAGGGAGCTCTTGCTCCACCAGAGGTGAGTCCTTAAGAGGCACAATATGAAGATCATGTGGCTCAAGGGCCACGGGACAAAAAGATATGGCACAATCCTGTGCCGACTCATAATGAGGCTGGTCCAAGTTATTCTCAATTTGAATCGAATCCTCCACTAAGTGATCGTGAATTGAAACCCCAAGTCCCTCAGACTGACTAGGAGTTTGACTTTGAAAGATTGTGCTTTGAATTTGTGGATGTGGTGGTGGTTCGATATCAAAAGATGAATCCTCATGTTGACAACAAAAGTTACCCTCCTCACGTTCATGGAATTGTTGTGTCATCTGGCTCACTTGCATTTCCATGGTTTGCAAGGAATTCAAGTTGGACTTCAATAAATTTTGTGTGGTTTCCATGAATGTTTGGAGAGTTTGTTTCAAGGAATCAGGTATGCGGTCAACGATGGGGTCCAAGTCAGAGCTTGGGAAATTTTGGGGTTGGGTGTTGATGGGCTGAGAATGAGTCCAATGATTTGGAGTGGGGTGCTGGTAGAATTCTGGGTATTCGGGAGGAGGATACTGGGGTGAATATGAAGTATAAGAATTTGAATAAGAATTGTTTCCCCATGAATCCATCACTCTCGGGATGTACGCGGATGCGTAATGGTCATATTGAGCATTTTGGGAAAATGTATGCTCATACTCAGGCTCTGGGGGAACATAAGGACATTCCCCGATATTATGACCACTCAACCCACAACAATCGCACGATATGGCTACTGGAGCCACTGGTGCACTCATGTCGTCTACCGCATGCATGAAAGAGGCCAAAGTTTGTTGCCCAGAGTATGATCCAACATAACTAGATGGAGATCTAGCCGTCGGTGCCTCTCTCATATCACCCCTATATGAAGTTTGCTCAGTCACATAATGAAGATCATCCCAACCGTACGGGGTATTCGTCTGAGCCACCCCAGGTTGCATGGGTCCGGAATACCAGGGAGAATCATCCTGGTCCCAACAATGATATGAATGGTCGCCCATGTAACCATCCATCTCAACAAACAACTCTCGAGTCGACCACTCTCACCACCACGAGACTAAGCTCGCAAAAAGTGCTCGACTCGACCCTAAAACGCTACCAGAGAGTGTAAAGGGGAGGCGACTATAACGTAGAAGAAGGTGAGAAGAAGATGACTCAGAGGAGAAGGGAAGAATCCTTAGAGCTAGCGAGGGTATAGGGTGAAGGTAGAAGCCTAACTAGCAAGCACGGCTCAAACAATGTAAGGCAATGGGTCCTTAAGCTAGACGACGCCTAACTTCGAGGTCACTAGCCTAGACACGCCTCACCTCCCTACAACGAGGACCACAATGCCCAGCAAGTGATACCAGATCCGGGGATCCAGTACCTCCTACTATCGACAAGGTAGGCAACGCCGATCAGGTCATGACGGTCTCGACTAGATTACTCTCCTAGTGCGCCCGAATTCCTTAGGGCCAATGTCTACTTTCTTTTAGTTAAGGCTTTATTAAGAGTGGTTTTTGGGGGCAAGGAAAGGGTGATGAAATCCCCTACCTTATCTTTTATGGGACAACCCCTCCTTAGTAGCGATTTGATCCTAGATCTAGCAATCAATCGCTCCAATCAAACGCTCTCTCACTCTTGTCCTGATGCAAATCCTACTAACTAATGCATGGGCATACGAGATGCGTGAATGAGTGTAGGAAATGCGTACCTTACGCTAGCAATCAACAACTGAAATTAAAGCTAAAAGAAAAGACAACTATATGCTCAAGTCAATACATGATGCGTGACCTAAACAAATAAGAACGTCTACTCTTTTGCTTTGGATTTTAGGGCCAAGTTGATTAATGGGGGAGTGATTAATGATCTGGGAGCAAACCAGAAGTCAAAGCATGCAAAATAGAGCTCCCAGATAACAAAATGAAAGAACACAACTACCAGAAAAAATTTCAAGGCAAGATGACCTCACCAGGCCGCCAATTGGCGGTCTTCAACCGCTGATTGGCGGTCTGTTTAGCTCTTCTGTTCCTCAATTTTCTACAGTAGCCTCCCCTTGATCTTCTGGTTCCCTGAAACTAAGAAAAACTGAAAACAAAAAATTAAAAACCCCTCGAATCGTCCAAACCAAGGTCTGGACAGAGCACCTCCCCGGCAACGGCGCCAAAAACTTGATTGGCCTCGTTTTATATTTCTACCGCAAGTGCACGGCCGCGTTGAAGCGGTGGCAAATACGGGTCGTCCACTGGGAGGTGTGTCGACGCTTGGTTTGTGCGAAGGCGAGAGGTAAAGAAAAACCACTCGAATTATCACATTTCTTTCAAAATCTTCATGTGTTTGCGAAAGAAAATGTTTTGTGGGTTTTGCGTGTGTTTAGCATGTGCAAAACCGTTGAGAGGCAAAGTAAAAAGAAATCTCCCAAAATTGTCTTGAACTTGATGCATTAGGATTTCTAGTTTACTGGCTTTAGGTCTTATCGATTCGTTAGGATGCACCCCGGTTTTCCCTCGGGGGGCGTGTAATCATAGGGTTTCAGCACTCAAACATTTAAAGAAGTCCACCCTGAACCTAGTGAGTCAAATAATTCGTGTCTGTTAGTATAAGGAAGTTTGTCGTAGTCAAGGGCCCTTAATCTCTTTTTGTGAAACTTAAGTGTAGGGGTTTTGGTTACCATGTAGATAAGTAAATAAGTGGTGTTCTCTCTTCTCGCACGGCTCCTATCACTCGGGAAAGTAGGTCTGAGGGGACTTTGTGCCTGGTGCTTTCGAGTCATCTGACTTGGGATGCACCGACTGAACTCCCGTTACACGGGTGGTAGGGATCGCCCTATGTGGAGATTTGGGGGAAGGTGTACGTGATAGTGTAAGTCCTCATAGGCAATGATGCACGAAACCTGACCCTGGGAGAATCAAACACCAACCAATAAAATGCTCCAAAGAAAAAGAAAAAAAAGAGAAAAAGAAAAAAAAGAAAAGAAAAAAAGAGTCAAATAAGAACCAAAATGGACTTTACACATTGTCTCACATTCAGAAGTTAAGGGTGCCCATGTCTTTCACTTAAGTCCTTGACTAACTTTCACGAATAACTCATTAGGCTAGGTGTGTGGACGGATTACATATATAGAGTCGACCTGTAGTATTACCGCGTCCCATGATCAACAAAATTAGTCCAACGAGTCGTGTAGCTAGATTGATTAATGCATCTTGTTCGGATTTTGTGGGTGTATCCGCTGAAAACCCTCAGGAGACAACACTCCTCCTCCTTGGCGACAAAGAGGTTTAACGGCTTGTTGCACGTGCTAAGTGCAACCGTGATTCCTACGAAAGTGAGTTAGGATTTCTTGATTTCGTATGCTTTTCTCTTTCTTTGTTTTGCTCGGGACTAGCAAAAGTTAGGTGTGGGGGTATTTGATTGACATCATTTCATGCTTATATTTGTATCTTATATCCATTATCTTTCACCTAAACAATGCTATGTTACGAGTTTTATGTTTAGTTTTCAGGAATAAATAGGTTTGAAGAGATGAAACATAAAAGGACCCAAAAGCTGGGAAAAAGGACTGGATTGTGAGATTTGGGGACCAAGATGCAAGGGAGAAGGACCTGAACGCAAGACAGAGGGACCTAAGAGCAAAACAGAATACTTCACACCATCATGGGGAGTATTTTAGCAATTGGATTCGGGTCGGAGCTCCAATAAACGAAGTAGATGCATCTAAGACCACCAAATACACTAAGGAAAGCCCAGCACAAATTCCAGATGGATCCGGACTTTTTAGACCGCCAATTGGCGGTCCAAGACCGCTAATTGGCGGTCACTTTTGGCCCAAATCCGCTAAGATTTCTCTGGGTTACGTATTAGTGTGTATTTAGTCCATTTCTGGTATTTGTTGGGTCCCACATCGGGGGATTGTCCCGGATTAGCTTTTTCCATGGCTATAAATAGAACTCTTCACCTCCTATTGTAATTACTCCATATTTTAAGTGGCTATTCTTCCTACTAGAAGTGAGGCCTTGAAGCACACACTAAAGTAGGAGGATGCTACTTTTAATGTGAGTCATTTTAATACAAGTTTTCTTTATTATGTTGTTTGTTTTATGTTTCTTGTTTTGCTTTGCTTAATCTTATTTCATTAGTTGTATTAGCTTAGTTAATATGTTTTCTTTGTTTAGTTTAATACTTAGTGTAATGTTTAGTGAGTAGTTCCATCCCCTTTGGGGGGTGGAGTAGATGTACATACATGCAAATGAGAATGGATTGAATGCTTTATTTTTCAATTTGTTGATAAAACATGAACGTATGCTTGCTTGTTTAGGATAGAATTTATAACTTGATGAGTTTTGCCAAAACGATTAGACACCTCTCATGCTTGTTTAGGTTCTGAAATAAACATCTTGCATATGTAAATGTTAATCAACTAAGTTGGTGAATAGATTGATAGGTTTTGCCACAACATTTAGACACTTCCTATGCATGATAACACCACCCTTATTTGTGCTTAAAGAATGTGTTCAACACCCACCTCTTTGTTTGTGTGCACTCACTCCACCCCTTAGGGGTTTTCCCATTTCTGTATTTCAGTATTCTTCTTTTGTTCTTAGCTTAGTTGTCATTTCATTGTTTGTTTCTTTCGTTCGCATTTCATACTTCTTATCGTAGTTTAGTGTAGAGTAGCATAATCAATCTTTCTCCCCCAATTTTGGCCACTTGATTTCTGATAAACAAGAGGTTGCTCACCTCCCTGAGGACGATCCGTACTTGCCACCGCTTCATCGCGGCCGTGCACTTGCGGTTTTAAATAAAACGTTCAACAAGTTTTTGTTAATATCCATTATCTTACACCTAAGCAATGCTACGTGACGAGTTTTATGTTTAGTTTTCAGAAATAAAGAGGTTTGAAGAGAAGTGCCATGAAAGGACCCAAAAGCAGGAAAAAAGGACCTAATTGTGAGACCTGGGGACCAAGATGCAAGGGAGAAGGACCTGATCGTAAGACAGAAGGACCTAAGAGCAAAACAGGAAACTCCACACCATCATGAGGAGTATTTTGTCAATTCGATTGGGGTCGGAGCTCCACTAAACAAGTTAGATGCATCCAAGACCAAGAAACACACCAAGGCAAGCCCACCAGAAGACCCAGACGGATCTGGGCTTTATAGGCCGCCAATTGGTGGTCTGGATCATGCAAGATCCGCCCCAACTTCTCCTGGACTTGTATTAGTGTTCGTTTAGGCTATTTTTGGTATTGGTTTAGTCCCACATCGGGGGATTGTCCCTGATTAGCTTTTTCCATGCTTATAAATAGAACTCTTCACCTCCCTTTGTAACATCTCTCTCTTTGGTGGCCATCTTCCCTACTAAGAGTGAAGCCTTGAAGCAAAACTCTAGTGGAGGAAGAGCTACTTGTAATTGAGTGAGTTAATAATAGAAGTTTTCTTTTAATGATGTTGCTTCTCTCTTAGTTTAATTTCCTTTCATATGCATGCTTGTTTGTTTGTTTAGTTTTATGCTTCTTTAATGTTTCTTGCTTGAGTAGTATAAATTTCATTTCAGTATTATGCTTTCCTTTGCTAATTTAGTTAGTGTAATGAGTAGTGAGTAGTTCCATCCCCATTTGGGGGGTGGAGAAATATGTGATATAATAATGTAGTGTATTAAGTGTGTGTTATTTTTATCCCTTGAGTTTTATATGATTTCCATAACCATCTAATGGGTCTCCACTCTTATCTTTGATATGCTAATGCTCTTGAATGAAGCTTAGCTTATGCTTTGATTAGTGGACCTATTTTATGGGGAATGATATGGTTAGGATATGGATGAAGTTAATGTTGGAAACACAATTTGTAGTGTATGTACTCTTGTTGCCTTTTCCTTAGCTAATGTCTTGTATGTTTTAATGATGTAGTCATCTTAATTCATGTGGAGGCATAGTAGGGTCTAGTCTTTATACTTGAGTTCATGTAGCTTCATTCCAATCATTGTCTTGTATGTTTTAATGATGTAGTCCAATCATTGTTTTAATGATGTAATCATTGTCTTGAGTTCATGTAGCTTCATGTAGAGGCAAGATTGGATGTAGTTTTATGATTTCATGCACTACATGTTGTGAGGAGCTTAATTGAACACACACACACACATCTTTATGTTCACATCAGTTCTCTACCCCCTTTGGGGTTTAGTTTTATTGCTTATCTTCATTTCCTTTTGCATTCTAGTTTAGCATTGTAGTGTAGTTTAGTGTAACCAATCCTTTTCTCCTTTCTTTACCCCTTGCCTTCGCACGAACCAAGTGTCGACACACCTCCCAGTGGACGACCTGTATTTGCCACCGCTTCAACGCGGCCGTGCACTTGCGGTATAAATATAAAACGATCAATCAAGTTTTTGGCGCCGTTGCCGGGGAGGTGCTCTGTCCAGACCTTGGTTTGGACGATTCGAGGGGTTTTTAATTTTTTGTTTTCAGTTTTTCTTAGTTTCAGGGAACCAGAAGATCAAGGGGAGGCTACTGGAGAAAATTGAGGAACAGAAGAGCTAAACGGACCACCAATCAGCGGTTGAAGACCGCCAATTGGCGGCCTGGTGAGGTCATCTTGCCTTGAAATTTTTGCTGGTAGTTGTGTTCTTTCATTTTGTTATCTGGGAGCTCTATTTTGCATGCTTTGACTTCTGGTTTGCTCCCAGATCATTAATCACTCCCCCATTAATCAACTTGGCCCTAAAATCCAAAGCAAAAGACTAGACGTTCTTATTTGTTTAGGTCACGCATCATGTATTGACTTGAGCATATAGTTGTCTTTTCTTTTAGCTTTAATTTCAGTTGTTGATTGTTGGCGTAAGGTACGCATTTCCTACACTCATTCACGCATCTCGTATGCCCATGCATTAGTTAGTAGGATTTGCATCAGGACAAGAGTGAGAGAGCGTTTGATTGGAGCGATTGATTGCTAGATCTAGGATCAAATCGCTACTAAGGAGGGGCTGTCCCATAAAAGATAAGGTGGGGGATTTCATCACCCTTTCCTTGGCCCCAAAAATCACTCTTAATAAAGCCTTAACTAAAAGCAAGTAGACATTGGCCCTAAGGAATTTGGACGCACTAGGAGAGTAATCTAGTCGAGACCGTCATGACCTGATCGGCGTTGCCTACCTTGTCGATAGTAGGAGGTACTGGATCTCCGGATCTGGTATCACTTGCTGGGCATTGTGGTCCTCGTTGTAGGGAGGTGAGACGTGTCGAGGCTAGTGACCTCGAAGTTAGGCGTCGTCTAGCTTAAGGACCCATTGCCTTCATTGTTTGAGCCGTGCTTGCTAGTTAGGCTTCTTCCTGATCCTACTACCCACGCTAGCTCTAGGGATTCTTCCCTCCTCACCTGAGTCCTCTCCTCATCTATTCTCTACGTTTAGTCTCCTCCTCTAGTACACCCTCTGTTGTGTGTTAGTTTAGAGTCGAGTCGAGCATTTTTATGCGAGGTTGGGCTCGTTCTGGTGAGAGCGCTCGACTCGAGAGAGTGCTTATTTCTGAGATGGAAGATCTTGGTGATCGACCATCTCCGCCTCGTGCTCCTTTGGAGCAAGAGGCCGAGTCGTCTCGTGGTGGCGAGGGAGACCAGGTTCCATACATGGACTACCTCGGTCCATTCCCACCACCACGTAGACCTCCTTCTCCTCCTCCTCTGACTCGAGAGGAAGGGAGATTCGGTCAGGATTGAGTTCTAGGTGCACCACCACCTTTAGCTCGACAGGATAGGCCGATGACGTTGTGGGAGCGGACCCATCCTGTTCGGGCCGCGCAGCCTTCTTGCATAGTTGTTCCCCCTGCTCGCGGGAACAACTATGAGCTGAAACCTCAATATGTGAGCATGCTTCCAACCTTTACTGCCAATAAGGAGGATCTGTATATCTTTATACGCGAATTCGAGGAAGTATGCTCCATGTTCAAGCTTCAACAGCTTGACGAGGATTCAGTCCGGTTGAGGATGATTTCTTTCGCATTGAAGGATAATGCGAAGAAATGGATGTATAGCCTCCCGGCGAGCTCGATTCGGTCATGGGATGACTTTGTGACCATCTTTCTGAAGAGATTTTTCCCTCAAAGGAAAACTCAACAGATACGGCACCAGATACATCAAATGTATCAGACCGAGACCGAATCGTTTCATGGTTTCTTTGAGAGGTTCAAGGACCTTCTCCAGCAGTGCCCTCATCATGGGATTGAGCTTTGGCAGTTGTGCCAAATTGTTTATGAGGGCATCAACTACAACACCCGCACATTGTTGGAGTCAATGTGTCAGGGTGACTTCCAAATGAAACCCATCGAGGAGGCATGGGATACTTTCGAGTCCATGGCTGAACGTACCTTCGAGTGGGATACCATGAGAGAGCCACCAGCCGCCAGGTCTTCTGGTCGAGCTGGATCTTATCAAGTTGAGTCATCGATCGCGTCTGAGGCGAAAATGGCTGCTCTCATGCGTAGGATTGAGAGTTTGGAGATGGACCGAGCTCCTGTAGCTCAGGTCGCTACTCCCGAGTGTAGTAGGTGTGGATTGTCGGGACATGATGACTTGGAATGCGCTTACGCTCCAAGGGATACTGAGCATGCAAATGCGATGTATCAACAAAGGCCCCGAAACGACCCGTACAGTCACTCCTACAACCCGGGATGGCGTAACCATCCTAACTTCTCTTGGGGGCCTAGTGGGGGTAACGGTCAGAGCTCGCACGCTCAACCTCAACCTCCTCCTTATCAACCTCCACGCCCATCGGCGACCTACCAACCTCCACATAAAAGGTCTCAGAACCACAATTGCCAACCTCCTCAGACCTCTTCGTCGGGTTATTCTAACCAAAATCCACAACTCCAACGGGTTGACCCTAAGGACTCCACTCTTGAACAAACCCTTCACGCGTTCATTCAGAGTACACAATCCATGCTTTCGGCCAACAACAATTCGGTCAAAGCATTGGAAATGCAAGTTAGCCAGTTGGCTAATCAGCTCCATGAACGCGAGTAGGGCCAATTACCGAGTCAACCCGAGGTGAATCCTCGGGGTACCCATTCGCAAGGAAGGACACCTTTACCTCATGCTACCTCTGAACCGACCCATCATATTAATGTGATTCATACTTTGAGGTCTGGTAAGGAGGTGGACAACCACATTGGGGTGCCTTCCTTGTCATCACCATCTTTGAGGGAGCCGGATCCTGAGGCTCCCTCCACAAATACTTCCAGGAAGGAGCCAGATCCTGAGGTTCTTTCTACATTTCCTTCGACAAAGGGGCCGAACCCTGAGGTCCCCTTGTCTCCTCTTGTGTCGAAGGAACCAGATTCTGAGGTCCCCACTCATGTTTCTTTGGACCAGAATTCTGAGGTTCCTTCACACCCTTATGCCCCGAAGGCGCCATTCCCTGAGCGCCTTAAAAAGAAAACCTCTGATCAGCATGACAAGATGCTTGAGATGTTTCGACAGGTTAAGGTGAATATCCCTCTTTTGGAGGTGATTCAGCAAATGCCACCTTATGCCAAGGTTCTCAAGGACTTATGCACCAAGAAGAGAAAAACTCATGTTCCAAAGAAAGCTTTTCTTGCGGCTAATGTGAGTTCTTTGTTGGCACAACCCATGCAAGTCAAGTACAAGGACCCTGGTTGTCCTACTATCTCTTGTGTGATTGGGGATGTGTCCATACATCGAGCCTTATTGGACCTTGGTGCATCTGTTAATCTTCTGCCATATTCTGTCTACATCCACCTCGGTCTTGGAGACCTCAAACAAACAAAGACCACTCTTCAATTGGCTGATAGGTCCATGAAGAAACCGAGGGGTGTGGTGGAAGATGTGCTGATCAAAGTGGGAGAGTTCATTTATCCAGTCGACTTCTTTGTCCTGGATACTGAACCTGTGCCAAACCCACTTGGACAAATTCCTGTCATTTTGGGGCGACCATTTCTTGCGACTTCCAATGCCTTGATCAATTGTCGCAATGGTCTGATGCGCTTGACTTATGGTAGTGAATGCGCTGATTTCAACATCTTCACCATTGGCAAGAAGCCAGGTGCCTTCAATGACCCTGTTGAGGTCAACCTTATCCAGGGCTTGGATGAGATTGAAGTTGAGGGCACCTTCAAGTACTTCAGAGAATTGTTCGATGAAGATCCTGAAGGTGGTGAAGATGTTTCACCTGGGCTGGCACAAGAATGTGCCTTATGTTCTGATCACGTGGCCCTTGAGCCACATTCTTCTGATCATGTGGCCCTTGAGCCACTTCTTTTTGATCACGTGGCCCTTGAGCCACATCCTTTTGAGCCACAAGATACTATTTGTATGGCCTCTCGGCCACATGCTTTTCAGTCTGTATCTGCTGAGGACCCCATGTGGGTTAAGATTCAACCACCTGATACCCTTATACCTGATAGAGGTTCACCTCTCGTTCATGCCTCCTCTTTTGCTAACTCTAAAGAGGCATCAACCGACCACAATGCTTATAAGGGTGTCAGGTGGTCGAGCAATTCTGTTGTGTATGTTGCGAGTCCATGCATGCGCATTTCTGGCTCGAGAGTTGGTGGGTTCCCATTTGATGTCCCTTGACATATGAAGATGGAAGCCTATTGTTGTACATAGTTTAAAAAAAAAAAGAAAAAAAAAGAAGAAAATAAAATACTCCTTCAGTGAGCATTGATTGTTGTGAGCCCCAACCCTTTTGTATTTGGGCTCCATTTCTTTCTCGTATTTGTATCCCTTCCTTAGCATCTTACAGGTTTTGAGGGAATTCGGGTTTGTGTCCATCAACATGACCTTGAACTTCCCTTTGTACTTCATGTTGGTGAGATCTCTCCTTTTTCATGCATAAATCCATGTAGTATCTTGCTCGCATTCATTGAGGACAATGCATGAAGTAGGTGTGGGGGGGTGTTTTACGTGTGTACATAGTCGAGTCTTTTCTTTTGATTTTGTTTTCTTTTGTTTGCATTGTTAGGATCATGTTAGTGTGCTGCATTTAATATCGATATATCTGCTTGTCATGATCCTTGGGTGACTTGTCTTCTTTTGCTTGCCTAGTGCTTTAAAATTTCCACATTTCTTTCAAAATCTTCATGTGTTTGCGAAAGAAAATGTTTTGTGGGTTTTGCGTGTGTTTAGCATGTGCAAAACCGTTGAGACGCAAAGTAAAAAGATAGCTCCCAAAATTGTCTTGAACTTGATGCATTAGGATATCTAGTACTGTGGCTTTAGGATTTATCGAGTCGTTAGGATGCACCCCAGTTTTCCCTTGGGGATGAGTAATCATAGGGTTTCAGTGCTCAAACATTCAAAGAAGTCCACCCTGAACCTAGTGAGTCAATAATTCGTGTTTGTTAACTTAAGGAAGTTTGTTGTAGTCAAGGACCCTCTTAATCTTGTTGTGAGACATTAGTGTAGGGGTTTTGGTTCATGTGTAGATAAGAAATAAGTGAGTAGGTGTTCTCTCTTCTCGCACGGCTCCTATCACTCGGGAAAGTAGGTCTGAGGGGACTTTGTGCCTGGTGCTTTCGAGTCATCTGACTTGGGATGCGCCGACCGAACTCTCGTTACACCGGTGGTAGGGATTGCCCTATGTGGAGATTTGGGGAAAGGTGT
The DNA here is from genome assembly GCA_963682175.1 of Triglochin maritima. NCBI lineage: Eukaryota > Viridiplantae > Streptophyta > Magnoliopsida > Alismatales > Juncaginaceae > Triglochin > Triglochin maritima. The sequence continues at coordinate 21,796,095 of OY821779.1, forward strand.
ACGTGATAGTGTAAGTCCTCATGGGCAATGATGCACGAAACCTGACCCTGGGAGAACGAAGCTCCAACTAATAAAAAGAAAAAGAAGAAGAAAAAAAAATGTGAAAAGAAACAAAAAGAAAAAAAATGGTAATGCAAATAAGAACCTTAATGGACCTTACACTTTGTATCACTTGAGGATCTTGAGGTTGTCCATGTCTTTCACTTAATTCCTTATTTAACTTGCACGAATGGTTCATTAGGTTAGGTGTGTGGACTGATTACCTTTATAGAGTCGGCCCGTAGGATTACCGCGTCCAATGATCGACAACATATGTCCAACGAGTCGAGTGTCTAGATTGAATAATGCATCTTGTTCGGATTTTGTGGGTGTATCCGCTGAAAACCCTCAGGAGACAACACTCCTCCTCCTTGGCAACAAGGAGGTTTAACGGCTTGTTGCACGTGCTAAGTGCAACCGTGATTCCTACGAAAGTGAGTTAGGATTTCTTGTTTTTCGTATGCTTTTTCCTTTCTTTGTTTTGCTCGAGACTAGCAAAAACTTAGGTGTGGGGGTATTTGATTGACATCATTTCATGCTTAGATTTGTACCCTATATCCATTATCTTACACCTAAGCAATGCTACGTGACGAGTTTTATGTTTAGTTTTCAGAAATAAAGAGGATTGAAGAGAAGTGCCATGAAAGGACCCAAAAGCAGGAAAAAAGGACCTAATTGTGAGACCTGGGGACCAAGATGCAAGGGAGAAGGACCTGATCGTAAGACAGAAGGACCTAAGAGCAAAACAGGAAACTCCACACCATCATGAGGAGTATTTTGTCAATTCGATTCGGGTCGGAGCTCCACTAAACAAGTTAGATGCATCCAAGACCAAGAAACACACCAAGGCAAGCCCACCAGAAGACCCAGACGGATCTGGGCTTTATAGGCCGCCAATTGGCGGTCTGGAACCGCCAATTGGCGGTCTGGATCATGCAAGATCTGCCCCAACTTCTCCTGGACTTGTATTAGTGTTCGTTTAGGCTATTTTTGGTATTGGTTTAGTCCCACATCGGGGGATTGTCCCTGATTAGCTTTTTCCATGCTTATAAATAGAACTCTTCACCTCCCTTTGTAACATCTCTCTCTTTGGTGGCCATCTTCCCTACTAAGAGTGAAGCCTTGAAGCAAAACTCTAGTGGAGGAAGAGCTACTTGTAATTGAGTGAGTTAATAATAGAAGTTTTCTTTTAATGATGTTGCTTCTCTCTTAGTTTAATTTCCTTTCATATGCATGCTTGTTTGTTTGTTTAGTTTTATGCTTCTTTAATGTTTCTTGCTTGAGTAGTATAAATTTCATTTCAGTATTATGCTTTCCTTTGCTAATTTAGTGAGTGTAATGAGTAGTGAGTAGTTCCATCCCCATTTGGGGGGTGGAGAAATATGTGATATAATAATGTAGTGTATTAAGTGTGTGTTATTTTTATCCCTTGAGCTTTATATGATTTCCATAACCATCTAATGGGTCTCCACTCTTATCTTTGATATTCTAATGCTCTTGAATGAAGCTTAGCTTATGCTTTGATTAGTGGACCTATTTTATGGGGAATGATAAGGTTAGGATATGGATGAAGTTAATGTTGGAAACACAATTTGTAGTGTATGTACTCTTGTTGCCTTTTCCTTAGCTAATGTCTTGTATGTTTTAATGATGTAGTCATCTTAATTCATGTGGAGGCATAGTAGGGTCTAGTCTTTATACTTGAGTTCATGTAGCTTCATTCCAATCATTGTCTTGTATGTTTTAATGATGTAGTCTTATCTTAATTCATGTAGAGGCAAGATTGGATGTAGTTTTATGATTTCATGCACTACATGTTGTGAGGAGCTTAATTGAACACACACACACACACATCTTTATGTTCACATCAGTTCTCTACCCCCTTTGGGGTTTAGTTTTATTGCTTATCTTCATTTCCTTTTGCATTCTAGTTTAGCATTGTAGTGTAGTTTAGTGTAACCAATCCTTTTCTCCTTTCTTTACCCCTTGCCTTCGCACGAACCAAGTGTCGACACACCTCCCAGTGGACGACCCGTATTTGCCACCGCTTCAACGCGGCCGTGCACTTGCGGTATAAATATAAAACAAGAGTCTGGACTGGCACCTCCCCGGCAACGGCGCCAAAAACTTGATTGATCTCGTTTTATATTTAACCGCAAGTGCACGGCCGTGTTGAAGCGGTGGTAAATACGGGTCGTCCACTGGGAGGTGTGTCGACGATTGGTTTGTTCGAAGGCGAGAGGTAAAAGAAGGAGAGAAAGATTTGTTACACTAAACTACACTAAGATGCAAATGGAAATGGAAGAAAAGCAAGAAAACTAAACCACAAAGGGGGTAGAGAAATAATGTGAACATAAAGAAGTGTGTATGTTCATTAAGCTCCTCACAACATGTAGTGCATGAAATCATAAAACTACATCCAACTTTGCCTCCACATGAATTAAGATAAGACTACATCATTAAAACATACAAGACAATAATTGGAATGAAGCTAAATGAACTCATGTATAAAGACTAGACCCTACTATGCCTCCACATGAATTAAGATAGACTACATCATTAAAACATACAAGACATTAGCTAAGGTAAAGGCAACAAGAGCACATACACTACAAATTGTGTTTCCAATATTAACTTCATCCATATCCTAACTTTATCATTCCCCATAAAATAGGTCCACTAATCAAAGCATAAGCTAAGCTTCATTCAAGAGCACTAGCATATCAAAGGTAAGAGTGAAAACCCATTAGATGGTTATGGAAATCATATAAAGCTCAAGGGATAAACATAACACACACTTAATACACTACATGATTATATCACATATTTCTCCACCCCCCAAATGGGGATGGAACTACTCACTACTCATTACACTACTGATTAGACTAAGTAAAGAAAACATTTAACTAAGATACTAAAATTACTAAACAAGAAATTAAACAAAGTAAAGCAATCCACACAAAACAAGCAACATAACAAGACAAGATTAAAAGAAACAAGTAAACTTTTATTAACAATGACTCACATTGAAGGTAGCATTCTTCTCCACCTTGAGTTATTGCTTCAAGGCTCACTCCTTAGTAGAGAGAATGCCACCAAACAATGGGTAATTACAATGGAAGGTGAAGAGTTCTATTTATAAGCATGGAAAAAGCTAATCAGGGACAATCCCCCGATGTGGGACTAAACCAATACCAAAAATAGCCTAAACGAACACTAATACAAGTCCAGGAGAAGTTGGGGCGGATCTTGCATGATCCAGACCGCCAATTGGCGGTTCCAGACTGCCAATTGGCGGCCTATAAAGCCCAGATCCGTCTGGGTCTTCTGGTGGGCTTGCCTTGGTGTGTTTCTTGGTCTTGGATGCATCTAACTTGTTTAGTGGAGCTCCGACCCGAATCGAATTGACAAAATACTCCTCATGATGGTGTGGAGTTTCCTATTTTGCTCTTAGGTCCTTCTGTCTTACGATCAGGTCCTTCTCCCTTGCATCTTGGTCCCCAGGTCTCACAATTAGGTCCTTTTTTCCTACTTTTGGGTCCTTTCATGGCACTTCTCTTCAAACCTCTTTATTTCTGAAAACTAAACATAAAACTCGTCACGTAGCATTGCTTAGGTGTAAGATAATGGATATAAGGTACAAATCTAAGCATGAAATGATGTCAATCAGCACGGATGGTCGTCCGGACTATGGTACGGTTCGGCGGGTATGGCCGACCAGAGCAACAGCTTTGGCAGGAGTTCTGGCCTAAAGACCATGAGATAAAATTTGTATCTATGACTCAGAAGTGCATGCGACCCTCAAAGAGCTCTCATGATTAATTAGTCGTGAGTGGGGGTATGTCACGTACTCCCAGTAAGACTTTGTGGGCCTGCGGTGGGTGCCATCGGATAACCCGATGTTGTTGTTGGGACTATTGTACCTTCTGTCCCAAAGTGGGGAATGTTTCCCTATTTGTACAATCATGCCATGTGGTTGTATGATAGGTTCATTGTGTTGTTCATTCATATATATAGGTGGACTTTGTATACAGAGTTTTCTTTATGAAAACTCGGGAATTGTATCATGTTGCATTTCAAGGCCTTGGGTGGTGCTGAGTCGATGGCGACCGAGGACAAGTGCATCTCAGACTCAATCCTCTAGTTTATAAATTAGTTTGATGTTTTTATCTGTATTCTACCATTTCATTATATTTTGATGTAATCAGGCTCAAAATCTTCTTGTAATGGTGCACCTTGTTTGACTATTTTATGAGTAATTTCCCTGTCCAATCTTTATTTATATTCTTGGCTTTTCGTTTAAATGTTTCGTTTTTCGAGGGCATGACAACTTGGTATCAGAGCATTGTCGGTTCTGGTTTGCGCAACCAAATAAATCACCCTTAGGAGTAGTGTGAATAGATTTCTCCATATAGTAGATCATGCATGCATAACTGATTTGATTCATTTTCTTATCGTTGTTATTCCAGATCATGGGTGACACCTGCGCTCCGCGAGATAGTGTTAGTGGGGCAACTGGTGGCGCGGCATGGGAGGAAGAGCGACGGACGATCTATGGTACCTTTGAGAGGCTCGACGAGTTTTTGGAACACCAAATGGTGCCTACTAAGTGGGTGCGATGGACAAGATATTCATGCGCCAGCATCTGCCTACTTTCGAGGGTGGAGTTGACCCGGAGGCAGCTCATGACTAGAATTTTTAGATCTAGAGCATCTTCCAGGTGATTGGATGCTTCCAGAGATGAAGGTGGATCTGGCCACCTATGTGTTGGGCGGTTCAGCGTCCAACAGGTGTAGAGCCACGCCCAAAGTGGTGTTCAGCGACAGGGAGGACGTGAGCTAGGAGGAGTTCCTGACGTTGTAGCATAAGGAGTTGACGTTAGAGAGCTACGTTAACAAGTTGAACACCCTGAAGCGCTGCTACCCAGAGATCTCTGTCACCCAGGAGTAGAGGGCGATGAAGTTCATGCGCGGACTTCGTAAGCAGCTCAGGACCTGTGTTCTCACTAGCATGCTGCAGACCATGGCGAATGCCAAGAAGTGTGTGACTATCCTAGACAAGGATTACCAGAGTAATGTTGGGGGACGTGCAACTAGTTGTTTCCCTGGAAATCTGGGCAAGAGACTTCGGATTGAAGAAGGTGGTACACGCCGACTTGAGGCCTGCAAGGCTTGTGGCTGAGTTCACCCCGGACGGGATTGCTTTTTCGATTCTAGGGCATGCTTGGGATGCAGTCAACTGGGACATTATATCTGGGAGTGCCCTTACAGGTAAGGTGAGCCCAGTAGGAGGCTAGGACCACCAGTTGCAGGGGGAGGCAGAGTCAGCCGACCCGTTGCACTACCAGAGTAGCGAAGGAGGGCTGGCCGGATCTTCAGTACCCAGGCTGAGGAAGCGAAAGATGTCAACACTGTGGTGGAAGGTACACTTTATGTCGATGGTCATTTTGCTAGAGTTCTTTTTGATTGTGGTGCTACACATGTAATATCCTAAACCTTTATTAATTGGGTTAATTGCCTTTTAGGTTGCTAATTGGTGGATTAGGATAGAGGGTTGGGATTGAGTTGGTGGAGATTAGGTGGATGGTGGAGATGAGAGGAGAAGAGTATAGGTTGGTGGGTTTTCTCTCTCTCTTTCGTTTTTCTATCTCCCGCTCAAATTCTCTCTCTACTCTGATCTGCAGCAATCGGAGGCGCGGAGAGGGTTTTTTCGGTGAGGCGAGGTGAAGCTCAGACATTCTCCGGAGTTGGGTAGATCGCGGCTCGATTTGTTTCTCGCCGGAGTTTGGGTTCGTAGGGGAAAAGCTCGCCGTTGGATCTTCAAAGGCTTCTTCAAGCCTTCAAGGTATGTCAAGCTTTACTTTGATACTCACTTATGCTTTCGTGAGTGTTGGAGTGGTCGACGGTAGGCCGGATGGCTCGTCGAACCTGTGCAGCATTTTTCTGCACTGTAACGGTCGACCGGTTGCTTGGTTCGGTCGATCGGTTGTAGTGTAATTTTGGCATTTTCTCTCAGACCGGTTGAATGATACCCTTGGGTGGTCGACCGGTGGTCCATGTTAAGCGAAGAGAGGGCGCTACTGGTGGCTTTCGGTCGAATGGGACCCCTTTGCCATTCGACCGAAACACTGTTTATAGTCGGTTGGGGTGTAGACCACAAAACGGTCGACCGCCTTAAGACCTCGTTTGACCGACGACTTAAAATAACTTAATGTTCATCCGACAGTTTGATGGTTCAGTCGACCGGTGAACTTTGTTATGAATTGGATTTTACTGCCCGTTTTCGGTCGACCATCGATCCTATGTTGTTCGACCGTTTGTGCTTTTTATCCGGCAAGGCGTTTTTACTGGTGGAATTTGGTCGAATGGGTCCCCTTTGTCGTTCGACCGGTTGACGGATTTTTCGGTTGGGCCAATCCTATGGAGAGGATTCGATCGACCGGTTTGGTGGTTTTGTTCGACCGGTTGGTGCAGTTTTGTGTTATTTTGGTGTCGTGGATCCAGCTGAAGGGAAACGGGTCTCTGGCCTTTTTGGGGCAACAGTACAGACATTGCCGGCCTGAGAGTGGTTCGTTGGTGTTGTGGAGCCAGCTCAAGGGAAATGAGTCCCCGACCCTGGAGGGGCAACGGTACGGACATTGCCGACCTGAGAGTGGTTCGCTGGATCAGCTGTGAAGGCAACGAGTCCCTGACCTTGGAGGGGCAACGATACGGACATTGTCGGTCTGATAGTAATCCAGCGTTGTGTTGTAGCCAAAGATGTTCTGGCTGGGGTGCCTGGGGCACATGTGAGGGTTGGGCTAGAGGACCCACGAGACCCGTTACTGTTTTGTGTCTATTGTGGTAGGGAGAGAGTTCCCGGAGGCCCAGTGAGACGATGTTTGTTTACTGCATTTCATAACATAAATGCTTATAGATGTCTAGTCCATTTATTATGATAGGAGTTTGGCATACGGGGTTTCCTTATGGGAAACTCAGGCATAGTCATGTTTTATTTCAAGTCGTGAGCGGCACTAGGAGGTGGTGACCGAGGAGGAGCGTGTTCGGAGCCAGATCCTGCTTTTCCTATTTTTGAGGTCTTAGTGATTACATGTACATTTTCCCTTATCTTTTGTTGTAATGAAACTCTTGAAACTCTCAGATATATATATATATATATATTGTATATATGTTGGTGCATCAGTTGCATGTTTCTTTAGTAATATCCTCGTGTTTGTGCTATATTGAAAATTTTAAATTTCTTCCGCTGTTGAGGATGTTACAACGCATTCCTTCGTTTCGGAGAAGTTTACTAGCATCTTGGGTCATGCCTCGGTTCAGCTAACTACTTGTTTGGAAGTCAGTATGCCCTTCAGAGAGGTGGGCATTGTGGGGAGCTTTCTCCCCACCACCATAGTTGTCTTGGGAGACCAAGATCTTCAGACAAATTTAGTCTTGCTACCAATGGAGGACTTCGATGTTGTACTGGTGATGGACTGGTTGTCACAGTACAACATTCAGGTCTTTTGCCCTGAAAAGAAGATCATGATCCCAAGGAAGGACCAGCTTGTTGTGCTAATAAGGTGGACAAAGAGCAGAAATGGTTGAATCATTGTTTTAAGCAGTAAAGGCTCAGAAGTTGGTGCACTAGGGTTACAAGGTGTTCTTGGCTACTCTAGTAGTCTCAGCTGGAAACACCTCTGGAAAGTCCTACACCACTTCTATGTCCTCTAATCTCCTTGTCTCAGACCCTGAGACAAGGAGATTGGAGAACATAGAAGTGGCGTAGGACTTTCCAGAGGTGTTTCCAGCTGACATGACTGGTCGCCCCACTGATAGATCGAGTTTGGCGTCGAGTTGGTAGCGGGTACCACTCCGCTGTCAAAGGCTCCGTATCAGATGGCACTTGCAGAGCTGGCTGAGCTGAAGAAGCAGTTACAGGAGTTGTTGGATGTTGGGTTCATTTGACCTAGTGTCTCACCATGGGCAGCGTCGGTGCTTTTCGTGAACAAAAAGGATAGGTTGTTGCGGATGTGCATCGACAATAAAATGTTTAACAATGTTACAGTCAGGAACTGATATCCTTTACCCAAGATCGTGGACCTCTTTGATCAGTTGCAGACCACGAAGGTTTTCTCCAATATCGATCTACGCTCAGTTATCCCCAGTTGAGGATCAAGGAGGAGGATGTCTAGAAGACAGCTTGTAGGACTCGGTACAGGCACTTTGAGTCCCTAGTGATGTCATTTGGATTGATGAATGCATTTGCAGCACTCGTGGACCTAATGAACAGCACGCTCAAGCCATACCTCGATAGATTTCTCATCATCTTCGTGGACGACATCTTGTTTTACTCCCCGGATAGAGAGCAACACGAGGATCTGAGGACAGTACTTGGAATCTTGAGGGATTATAAGATTTATGCCAAGTACTCGAAGTGTGAATTTTGGATGGACCGGGTAGCATTTCTGGGGCACATTGTGTCTAAAGACGGGATCTCGGTGTACCCAACGAAGGTGGAGGTTGTGACGCAGTGGAAGGCCCCGACGAGCGTGACTGAGATCAGAAGCTTTGTGGGACTTGCATGCTATTACCATCATTTCTTCAAGGACTTCTCCAAGATTGCTTCACCACTGACGGTGCTGACACATAAGGGCGTCAACTTTGTATGGTCCCAGAAGTGTAAGAACAACTTTTAGGAGTTGAAAAGACGACTGACGACTGCACCGATTCTGACTCTTCTGAGTGGCAGCGGTGGGTACGTGATCTATAGTGACACATCAGGAATCAGCTTGGGTTGCATGGGCTTGCAACACAAGAAGGTGGGGACGAATTCTTCGAGGCAACTGAAGGTGCACGAAAAAAACTACCCCACACATGACTTGGAGCTAGCAGTGGTGGTTCACGCATTGAAGACCTAGAGGCACTATCTGTACAGAGAACAGTTTATGGTCTTCACAGACCACCAGAGTCTGAACTATCTATTCTCATAGAAGGAGTTGAATATAAGGCAACGCAGATGGCTCGAGTTCATCAAGGACTACAACACCATTTTCTATCACCTGGGAAAGGCGAATTCGGTTGCATATGCCCTAAGAAGGAAGGTGGAGGTTTTAGTTGCTAGTATGTGCATTCAGGAATGGAAGTTGATTGAGACATTGGCAGAATGGAAGTTGTTCACAGAGGAATTAGAGGGGATGTGATTGTCGGACTGAGAGTGGAGCCTTACATAGTTTTGAGGATCGCGTAGGCCCAGAGTTAAGATGATGAGTTGCCCAGCCAGATGTTGTTGGATGTCTCAACCAACATCCAGCTCATTAATTAATAAAAAGTATTTGTGTAACAGGGTAACCTTTTTCACGTGTTTCCAATGTTGTGCAGGACAAAGCTACAACTGGGAAGCAGGGTCTTGGCATGAAGGATCGGCCCAAAAAGGTAGCCGGTTGTTATTGGAAAGGGCAGAAGAAATATTTTAAGTTCGTGATTAGTATATTTTGATTACTTATCGTGTGTTGTGTTACATGACACGATAAGAATTCACGTACAAATCGTGTCGTGTATACACGATAATTAACTTGGAATCGAATCCTCTACCAAGTGATCCTGAATTGAAACTCAAAGTCCCTTAGACTGACTAGGAGTTTGACTTTCAAAGATTGTGCTTTCAATTTGTGGATGTGGTGGTACATCGCCAAAATTTCGGGCTAGGGTTCCTCTGCACCTCCTTTTGGATTTAGGGCTACAGTCTCACTATGGTCGTCAGTTCATTGATTTTCATGGTCCTAGAAAAACAGGACACGATAATCACTTTCCCAATCCTATTTCTGAACTTGTAGCAATACAACACTTGTAGTGGAAGGATGAACGTGTTCAAGGTCTTCTCTTTCAAAATCCATTTTTCCTTGGATATCTCTCAACATCTATGTTTCTTACAATTGCCTATCGGTCAACCGTGAACCTTGTTTCGGTCGACCGAACCTATATGTCTCGATAAAACAAAGTGCCTGGAAGTTTTTGGTCGACTGTGGACCTTGTTTCGGTCTACCAAATATGGTCCTCTAATCACAATCTTGGTGCCAAAGGAGGAAGTTCTTTTTAGGATCGATGATCCTCTAATCACAATCTAACACTTCATACTTGAGCACACTTGGATATTGATATGGAATGGATATGCAAGTGGTGAAGTTTGGCTTGATTGTAAAAGGATGAGAGCTTGAAGATGAAGAGGATTTGTCTTTTAGTATGAGATTGATAAGAAGTGTTCGAGAGTTCTAAAACCAACAAATGGGATCCTATTTATAAGCCTTCAAGCTCTACTAGCTGTTTTCGGAGTTGGTGGGATATAGACCAATGAGAAGCAAGGATTTGCTTATAGCTCAGGGAGATTTCTATGCAAGTTCGGTCGACCATCTGTTAGGCATTTGAGGCCAAGGCCTCCTTTATCCTTAGGCGTACATACATCTCTCCAAGCTACCGCAACCCACTTCTTTGTGCCTCCCCAAATGAAATGGCACATAGGCTCTCGATCTCTTGCAAGACTTTTCGTGGGATTAGGAATGTGGACGTCCAATATATGCTAAGGGATACGAGGACACTTCTCACAAGTTACACCCGCCCAGCAATTGATAAGAAATTCTGCTTCCAAGTGCTATGTCGCACCTTCACCTTATTCACAAGTGTCGTGCAATGAGTTCTCCCCCATCCTCCTGGAGAATAATGGCAGCCCAAGGTAAATCACATGGAATTCCTTGCGCTCCATTCCAAGATGTGTTGCAATCCATGCTCCATGCGGCATTTCACCCCATGAAAATTTGGCTCTTTGACGCACTAAAGCTCAGCCCCGAATAAGCCATGAAATCCTCAAGTACAACTCTAATGGCTCGAGCATTTGCCTTGGTGGCCTTCGCAAACAATAGGACATCATCAGTAAAATGCAAATGCGATACGGGAACATCTCCATAAGTGAGCGGTTCAATGTGTCCTTCCATAACCACCTTCTTCACCGTCTCACTCAAAACTTCCATAGACATAACAAACAAATAGGGAGCAATGGATCAACTTGTCTCAAGCCATTTCTTATCATGAAAGGAGTGGAGTTGGCACCATTTACCGTCACCACGAAGGATGCCTTAAAACAATTCACGACGAGCCTCCTCCACTTATTCGGTAATCCAAATATCTTCTTCACTTCATTTAGAAAAGCCCACGAGATGAAGTCATATGCTTTCCGGATATCAAGCTTTATGCACATTTGTCCCTCCCTTTGTCGAGATGAAGGTTGTGGCAAAGTTCATGGGCAAGAAGAATGTTGTCACTGATTCTCCGTCCTTTGACAAAGGCACTTTGGTTTCCCCCAATGAGTCGTGGTAGCGGCCCCTTCAAGCGATTTAAAAGCACTTTGGATGTGAATTTGTAGGTCATGTTGCAAAGCGCTATGGGTCGATAATCCTCCACCAAGGTTGGTGCTTTCTTCTTTGGGATGATCATGATCGACGTGAAATTCCATTGGGCCAGCAGCTTCCCGCTTTCCAACACGAGCTCATGGCCTTGAAGATATCTCTCTTGATGAGGTTCCATGCGGCCTTGAAGATATCTCTCTTGATGAGGTTCCATGCGGCCTTGAAGAGCTTTGCATTGAAACCGTCGGGTCCCAACGCCTTGTCCACATTTGCGTTCAACACCACATCTTCCAGTTCCTTCATGTCTAATTTTCGTGTTAACTCAGTCCCCTCCGTCGATAGAAGTTGTGGTAGGACAATGGATGGGTCAAGGGGTTTCACCTACAAATGATTAGCAAACAAGTTAGCATAAAAACACCAGAAAGCATCCCGGATGTCTCCCTCCTCTTCCACGATGATAACACCATCACACACTCTTCTCACTTGGTTGGTGGGAAGGTCTACAATGATCACCTGACCGAAAAACTTTATGCACTCTGCACATGTCCAACTCTCTCTCCTCTTTCTAAGTTATGGATGGAAAACCATAGTATTTCGGTCCACCTCTTTTAACCACTTTACCCTTAATTTTTGTCAAATAATAGACTCCTCCCGAGCAAGAGCCCGCGCAAGAACCTCCTTTGCTACCCCTTCAGCAAGGGAGAGCTCAATATCATGTGGGAGGTCCTCCCATCGCCTCCTCACCTCCTCAAGTGCTTCACGAGCCTCTCCCACCTTGTGGCTGACATTTCCAAAAGTAGTCCCGCTTCACCGTATAAGCATCTTTTTGTCTTCATTCAACTTCTCCGCCACACGAAACATGGGAGTGCCCCTCACATACTTAGCCCAAGCTCTTTCTACTATCCCACGAAATTCCGCATGTTCAGCCCAAAGATTCTCAAATCTGAACATCTTTTTTTTTCTCCTTTCGTTTCCTTCCGTCTTCATTATGAGGATTGCATGATCGCTCAAATCCTTTTCACCAACAAAGTAGAAGGATTTTTTGAACAACTCAAGCCACGCATTATTCATTAAGATCCGATCAATCCTCGCCTCAATACATGCACTTCCATCGGATGAGTTCGACCAAGTGAACTCACCTCCCGTAGATGGCATCTCAAGAAGTTGAAGTGCATCAATACAATCATTAAATTCCAGCATTGCAACCTCATTTCCAGCAGCTCCTCCACATTTCTCACTTGCCATCCAGATGCAATTAAAGTCTCCCCCCACTATCCACGACCTCGATACATGTGGTGCCACTTCAAGAAGGTCATTCCACAACACTCTCATATCCGCATGCCCATTTTCACCATAGATAGCCATAATATCAAACTCGGTTCCATCCTTCTTTAGGCTCCCCTTGAAGTGTAGTAATTGTGTTGTTTTGTAGATGACTGTCATATACATTATTTGGTCATTCCACAACACTAAGATCCACCCAGAATCCACAATGAAGTTATTCCTTATCCATGCATGAGGCCAAATCACTCGTTTGAAATGCTCAATCTTTTTAAGCTTAACCTTGTGTTCCACAAGACACACCACATCCGAGTTTATCTCCTTTATTCAACCCCTAATCATAAGTGCACGGCAAGGTCCATTTGCTCCACGCACATTCCACATTAGGACATTCATGAATTCGAGGTACGGGGTGACCCCCTTTACCTCCACACGAAATACTTTTGTTACAAATTTCCTCCTGGATCGCCGAAGTGTGGGTGGTGGAGAGCTTGATTTCTTCATGCATTCCTCCCTCTCTTCTTCACCTTCCACCATGGAATCCATCCCATTTCCGAGTATCTCAAATCTTCCCCCACTTTGTTTTGCTATTCCCTTGGTATGTTCCTTTCCTCTTGCCACTCTCGAGGGGGAAGCCCATCCCGCCTCCTCATGCACCAAATAGGCGAGCCCACTTGGTCCATTTTCTCCATCCTTTAAGGTGCTCCTCCTTGCCTCACACCCTTCAAGACTACCCTCTTGTTCTTGTTGCGTTATCCCCATCTTGCCAATTGTGATATCTATATATGTTTCCTCTCCCACACAAACCACCTCTCCTACAAGTGTAGCATTTGCTCCCTTTTCCATGCAAAAAACCCTCTTCCACTTCACGTCCCCCACTCACTTCACTTGGAGTATCCTCTACTATGTGTCCCCCAAGCATATTCACGTGGTCCCCCAATTTTCTTTCCCAAGTAAACTTGTCCTCTCCTCATTTGCCCAAATAAATCTAGAGCACTCAAGTACCTTCCCATTGGTTGTTCCGAAAATGGGCCAAGCACTTTTCCCTTCCATCTCTCTTTGCTCCTCTTGTCCACCAATAGGCTCCCTCCCTTGTTAACCCTTGTTTGAATCCGTTATGGACTTGGGGAGGATTTCCTTTTTGTCTCCAATGCTATTTTGTCTCATGGCACATGGCCTCTCCTTGTTTGTTCCCTCCAAAATTTTGGACGAGTAAATGTGTGCCTCATGCTTGCTATTTCCTTCCATTGTTTCCTCCTCACTTGTCCCTCCACATGTCACCTCCTCATTGGCACCTTCATCCACATCATCTCCTTTTCCATCCACGTCATCATCCCTTCCACCCTCTCCTTTCTCCTTTCCTCTCCGATCAGCCACTTCCACCTTCGACGCACAGTTTCTCATGGTCTCACCGTCCTCATACCTTGGTTCATCTATGCGCTTGCTCGGCCCCTCCAAGCTCCTCTCCTTTGCAGTCCCATTTCCAGCCTTGCATCGACTGACCACTATCCATTTCTCAGCCTTCTCCTTTGGTGCCTCCACATGCTTTTTGGTAGCCACTTGTCTCCTTGGGTACTTCTCCACGTCGTGACCAAATTCCATACAATCTATGCAATAACCGGGCCTCCATTCATACTCCACATGTACTCTATGTGTACCAGCTTCTTCTACTTGAACCTACACCCAACTTGGGTAGGTGAAATCATGGGTCACTTCCACGCACACCCTTGCATAGGTCGACCTCCTCCCCGAAGCGGTTTGCTCATTCATGTATAATAGCCTCCTGAGGATGCTTACAATGTTGCTCAACGTTCGTTGTGACCAAAATTGGAGGTCAAGCTCTGGTAGTCGAATCCAAATGGGAACCGTGGTGATACACGCCCTTTTCAAGACCACATTCGGTGCCCATTCTTGAACCACAAATGGACACACACGGATAAACCTGGCTCCCCTTCAAGCACTTGCTTCCTATCCTCTCCAAGAGTGAACCGAAAGAGGAGGAAACCTTGGCTCATCTTGATGACCTCCATACCGCCAATCAAACCCCACATCTTGTGGAGGTGCTTCTCCAGTGTCGGCAAGTGTGGTTTAAAAGCAATAAAGTAGCTAACTAGTACCTTATCCCACCTCTTCAAAGCATCGACCACTTCATGCTTGGAGCACAAAGCTATCTTTTCCCCTCCCTTCATGGTCAGCGGGATGAACTCTAGGGTCGTGGAAACCCTTGGGCCAGCCTTGAATAATTCACTCCACTTCCTTGGAGGAGTAATGACACTCCCTAGAGGTGGTGCGTCAGCTTCACCTCCCAAGTTGGGGGGTAAGCCTTCCAATGGTGGTGGATGGAGATCTTTTTTTGCGCCACAATCTCCATCCTCTAGTTGCAAAAGGGTAGAGAACTAGTCTTGGGATCCATTTTGATGCAAAAACCAAGAGATTTGGTGGAGAAAGAGGTGAGAAACCCTAGAGAGACCTAGGTTCTGCATGCTTGTCGCCACTCCTACTCTCTCCTCTCATCTCTCTTCTTTCTTCTTCTCTTTTCTCTTTCTCTTCTTTCTTTTTTCCTTTCTTTTTCTTTCGTAAGGAACTCCTTGAATTGTTGTGTCATCAATTATTCTTCAATGTCACTATCTCCTTTGATTGAATTGGCGACGGTGTGTAGCACCAAGGATTTCTTGGCTTCCATCTCCTTACGGTCTTTCATTTGTATCTCATATGTCATGAGACTACCCATAAGCTCCTCAACCGACAACTTTGTGAGATATTGCGCTTCTTCGATAGCAGTCGTCTTCTCCTCCCAATCGTCGGTATGTGACCGGAGAATCTTTCGAGTCATTTCTCCCTTGTTAAAAATTTTGCCAAGTGATTTAAAAGAGTTCATGATCTCGGTGAAGCGAGTGAACATCCCGCTTATGTTCTCACCATATTGCATACGAAAAAGTTCATATTTATGCATAAGTAAGCTAATCCAAGTTTCTTTCATTCTACTTGAACCCTCATGGTGTATTTCTAATGTATGTCAAATGTGATAAGCACTTGCACAACCTCTTACCCTATTGTATTCCCCTTCATTTAACCCACAATATAATATGTTCATTATGTGGGAGTTCATCTCCGCTTCCTTAATTTTGGGTTTAGTAAGGGACAAGATTTCATTATCATTTGGAGGTGTGTATAGGTTTAAAATGAATGTCCAATATTTCAAATCATTTGATTGGAAATAGAATCTCATTCTCTTCTTCCAATAATCATAATTTAAGCCATTAAACAAGGATGGCCTAGATGTGCACAATCCCTCACATTGATTAGAAGTAGATGTCATGCTAAATTACGATTAAGTAAATGAAATTAGCAACTTAATGCTCTGATACCAATTGTTAGAATCGATGGCCCTTAAATCACTAAACTAATTGCAGAATTAAAATGATAATTGAGGGATTAAGGGAGAAGACAATGCAAACTATAAAAATCGTCGACACTGGAGTTTAGAGAGGTTTGGCACCACACCCTGGTCCTAGTCCTCCTCTCAAGCCTCGCTCGATCCCCTGAGTGTCGCTTATGGTTCCACTAACCGAGCCTCGAACAATCCTCGCCTCGCTTGTGTCTCCTCTCACAACCCGAGAGGGAGTTTCCTCGAAGCTTTACAACTTGGTGTTTCTTGGACTCTATACTTGAGCACACTTGGATATTGATATGGAATGGATATGCAAGTGGTGAAGTTTGGCTTGAGTGTAGAAGGATGAGCTTAAAGATGAAGAGGATTTGGCTTTGAGTATGGGATTGATAGGAAGTGTTCATAGGCCAGCCAACGGTCGGGTGAGGCCGAAGTCGATCAGAGTTCTAAACCCAACAAATGAGATCCTATTTATAAGCCTTCAAACTCTACTAGCAATTTTAGGAGTTGGTGGGATATGGACCAATGAGAAGCAAGGATTTGCTTAAAGCTCAAGCAGATTTCTTTGCAAGTTTGTCAACCGTTAATAGAACAGTAGTGCAAAACATGAAGGTTGGATTGGTCTGAATTAAGCATACGGTTGACCAAATAAGGTTCGTATCACCGTTCACCAATTTCCAATAATTATTTTCAATTTTTCCCTATATAATTTTGGTTCACCGTTCCAAGGTGGACAGTAAGATTGTTTGGGCATTGATTACTCAATTTTGATTGACCGTGTATACTTCGGTTGATCGAAGTTAGCGTAGGTTTTGCGCTAAGAATTAAGGCTTAAATAGTCATTGGGTATAACGGTCAATTGTCACATGTAAATAGTCATTAGGCGCTTAAAGCCAAGAATGACTTGGTTGACCGATAAACATTCAATTGTCCAAATAAGGACAGGTCAATTGGGCTCAAAGGCTCAATTTAAATGTGACCGTTGGAGCAAAGTCCAAAAATAGTCCAAGGCTATTCGGTTGACTGAAGGTATTTTGGTCGTCCCTTAGAACAATTCCATAGAGCATCCTATCCTCTACCGTTGGGTATGATTTGGTTGTCTGATAGGTGTTCGGTGGATCGAACTGGAAAGGTTTCGGTTGACCTTGAAGAGTCCAGTTTACCGAATCTTGATGGGGCAGAATCCTAGCGCTCAAGCATAAAACCTTATGGACTCAATAAATATAAAATTACATGTCTTGGTCCAAAGCTTTGATTACAAGTCTTTATGTCTTTGTCTCATTGCTTATTTTCTTGATTATCTTGATCAACCTATTAAGATGATTGCAAGTATACAAGTATGTATGCAATGCATGTAATCGTGTTTACTCACTTTGATTGATT
The DNA here is from genome assembly GCA_963682175.1 of Triglochin maritima. Lineage (NCBI taxonomy): Eukaryota > Viridiplantae > Streptophyta > Magnoliopsida > Alismatales > Juncaginaceae > Triglochin > Triglochin maritima. The sequence continues at coordinate 21,813,566 of OY821779.1, forward strand.
AGGCTGATTGATTAAGATTAATTTGATTAATCATCAAAATTAATATATATTAAAGACAAAAAGCCAACAGATCTGAGGAAGCAAATCATGGAGGAGGCAGACAGAGCTCGATACTCTTTCCACCCGGGTAGTACGAAGATGTTTAAGGACCTCCAGCAGAACTTCTGGTGGAAAGGTACGAAGCCGGACATAGCAGAATTTGTGTCCAGATGCATAGTCTATCAGCAGGTGAAGATTGAGCATTAGAGACCAGCATGACCAATGCAAAGGATCGAGCTGCTAGAATGGAAATGGGAGCATGTGACGATGGACTTTGTCACAGGACTGCTGAAGTCGAAGATGTTTCATGACACGATTTGGCTCATCATTGATCGACTGACTAAGTCAGCATACTTCTTAGCGATCAGGACCACGTTACCTATGGAGGTTCTAGCTAGGTTGTACATCGAGGAGATAGTCAGACTACACGGAGTACCAGTGAGCATCATCTATGATCTAGACCCCTAGTTTACATCCAAGTTTTGGGAGAGTTTGCAGAAAGCTTTGGGGACGCGGTTGAAGTTTAGTACAACTTTTCACATGCAGATAGTTTGTCAGTCGGAGAGGACTATCAAGACATTAGAGGATATGCTGAGAGCTTGCACTCTGGACTAGGCCGAACATTGGGATCATCACTTTCTGCTGATAGAGTTTGCCTACAACAACCTCTTCCACGCGAGTATTAGGATGGCACTGTATGAAGTATTGTATGGGAGGCCTTGCAGATCAGCGGTTTGCTAGAGTGAGGTAGGCGAGAGGCAGTTAGTTGGGCCTGAGATGTTAGCAGTTGTATGCATAGAAGATCAATGTGATCAGGAGGAAGCTAGTATTAGCATAGAGCAGGCAGAAGAGCTACGCAGATAAGAGTAGAGGGTAGTTCAGCTTTGATGTCGATGACCATGTGTTTTTGAAGATCTCCCTAGCTCAGGGAGTAATGAGGTTTGGGGAAAAGGGGAAGCTCGGTCTAAGGTATGTCGGGTCGTTTGAGATATTAGACTGCATTGAAGAGGTTGCCTACCGGATTGTTTTGCCACTGTAGCTTTCTGGTTTTCACAATGTCTTCCATGTATCGATGTTGAGGAAGTATGTGGCAGACTCATCCCACGTCAATGAGATAGAGGTTCCAGAGATTCAGCAAGATATGTCTTTAGAGGAGAAACTTGTAGAGATCGTTGATCGCATGAAGCACCAGCTCAGGAGGAGTACCATTCTGATGGTGAAGGTGTGATGGAAACACCATAGCATTCGTGAGGCCACCTGAAGATCGAGGAGGAAGTTCGCAAGAAATACCCGAAGCTTTTTGGTGAGTTGCATGTTTCAAATTTCGCAAACGAAATTTCTTTAAGGATGGTGGAATGTTAAGTCCTAACCTAATATTAGTGATTAATCTTGGTTAAGAGAAATTAGGAAAAGTGGATTTTTGGTTTGGATTAGGATGGCTTAAGCTTGGTTGAAAGTTGGATTAGTGTTAAGTTTGCTTTGTTTTGAGAAGCATGTTTTGACTTTGACTTGGGAGGTATGGGTAGGTATGGTGGGCATGAGAGGTATGGGTTAGAGGTATGCGATGAAATGTGGAGCATGGGTGGTCATGCCTTGCCTTGGTTTGTGTGTGTGTTTTGAAAGAAAAACACACACCTCTCTTCATATCTCTCTGTCTCACTTTCCCACTCAAACCCAACTCCTCCCACCACACCACCTCCCTCTCCCTCTCCTCCCTGTTGGAGGTGACCTGAGGCTGTGGGAAGTTCGTCAGAGTTGCTAACCGGAGGTGCAGGCGAAGAAAGGTGGTTGGCGGTAGATGCATGTGTGGGCGGCGTAGAGCACAGTGGAAGGAGGCAACCAGAGTTGCTTCATTATCGGAGGTGCGTGGCTGCAAGGAGGGTGGTTTTTAGCGATGATCGGAGCTCCGGCGAACGTGTTAAAGGTATGTAAGATACATTTATTTTGCTCACACAAGGCGTGTGAGGGTGTTGGTTCGTAGTCGGACAGTCAGAGGCCTAGCTGCGGATGAGGGTCTATCAGAGGATGGGGTGCCGGTCAGACGTCAGCGTTGCCTAGCGTGGCTAGTCAGGCCCACGTGGCGCATGCGCTCGCGGATGTGGACGTTGGAGCGCACAGAGCGCACACAAGCACGTGGGCACAGAGGCGAGGCGCGAGCACGTGGGCACAAAGGCGAGGTGGCATTGTTGAAGCGAAAGCTTTGTATAGAATTGTTTCCTCAGAAACCGGTGTCCTCGATTAGTTCATGAGCCGGGAGGTGACGGTAGGTGCGATTATCATACCTACTCAGGGACCGCCGAGCGAGTGAGTGTAGCCATGTGTCAAACTGTTTCCTCAAAAACCCATGTAGTCGGGAGTGTGGGTGCTTGGTGCATGTGCCACCTTGTGTGGATAAGCTTTAGTTTGGCATATTGCATCTTATTGAGTCATCCTATGTAGTAGACCTGAGGGATCGCAGATCTCAATGTATTGTTGTTATGTAGCTCTACAAAGCGAGAAGATCGTCCGACCCTTGTGTCAGCGGAGATGGTTGTCCAGATTTGTTCCGACGTGGATGGCCATCTGGATTGTGGTACGGATCAGCGAGTATGGCCGACCAGAGCGACGACTCTGGCGGGAGTTGTGGCCTAAGGACCATGAGATCATATTTGTATCTATGACTCGATAGTGCGTGCGACCCTCACCGAAACCCTCATGCTTAGTTAGTCGCGAGTGAGGGTGTGTCGCGTATTCTCCGTAAGACCGTGTGTGCCTACAGTGAGTGCCCTCGGGTAAATCGATGTTGTTGTTGGGACTGTTGCACCTTATGACCCGAAGTGGGGAATGTTTCCTTGTTTGTACTATCATATCATGTGTTACTAGTGTGATACGTTCATTGCACTCTTCATTCATTCATATATATGTGTGTGTGTGTGTGGACTTTGTTACGGAGTTTTCCTTATGAGAACTCAGGCATTGTATCATGTTGCATTTCAGGGCCTTGAGCAGTATTGAGTGGGTGGCAACCGAGGACGAGTACATCCAAGACCAGATCCTCTAGTTTATTTCTTAGGTTGTTGTCTTTATCTGTATTCTGTCTTTTCATTGTATTTTGATGTATCAAGCTTAGAATATTCATGTAATGGTGCACCTTATTTGACTATTTTATGAGTAATTTTGCCGTCCAGGGATTTATATTCTTGACTTTTCGTTTAAATTTTCTACTTTTTAGGAGCGTTACACAACTTGTGTTTACCAATGTGGCAGTAACGTGGAATTACTTGCTCAACCGACTGACCCAAGTATACCACAAAAGTCCAACCAAAAGATGGCTGAAACAAGAATAAGGAAGATTGGAGATTGACCCATTGAACACCATATGATTTGAAACAGGAATATGGCACTCATATCTAGATATATATATAGACAACAGGAAGAATAGAATGTGAAATTGTTGGTCACCCAAACCATTGATTGATTCATTCTATTCTACTGGTTGCATACTGCACGAACAATGAAAGGCATTAATTACATTCCTCGTTTCCGCAACGTGACATAAGAACCAACGTTACCATTATCACCATGTCATTTGCCTTCAAAACCCAGCAAGCAAGTGGTTCAAGTCCAGAATGGCCCCACCACCACCATCATCACCTGCAAAAGCCCCTAAGACAAAGGGAATTTGCATTGATATGTCTCTACTGCTGCTGCTGTTGGGGCACTTCTCTTTCTGCCCTTATGTCTTACCCTTTTCATGGTTTTGAATCATTACTCCTCACTGCCTTTCTCTCGTGATCATCTGTATCATACTTTCATCTATTTGTGCTACCTTTTTGAATCCCCTCACTCTACTTATGGATATATAACTCAGGCAACCAAGCGTGTGGAGGTCTTAGTTTTATGTGACCTTTTTGCTTTGGTGTTTAAGTTGGAATTAGGTAGCTAGGGTTTGTTTACTTATATATATCTATCTAAGGTTTGTTGGTAGTGGTGCTCGGTTTGCTCCGGCCTCTATCTACATATTCAGTTTAATTCATGGGAGAGAAGAAAGGAGAAGATTCTTATCATAAGATGGGGAGTATTGGAAAGAGTGCTGGTGTGGTGAGGCAATACGTAAGATCTAAGATTCCTCGGCTGAGATGGACTCCAGAACTACATCATTGCTTCTTGGATGCTATTCAAAGGCTTGGAGGCCAAGAGAGTAATTAATTAAACTCTTTCTCTCTCTCTCTTTCTAAGCTTGCTGATCCTTGTTTTCGTTGAATTTGTTGTGATTAATTTCATGTTCGCGCGTCTTTGCAGAGGCCACTCCTAAGCTTGTTCTACAATTGATGAATGTCGAGGGTTTGACAATTTCACACGTGAAGAGTCACTTACAGGTATGTCTTCCATTTTGCCGTGTTCAAAATTAAAACCTTTACTTATTTATTTTTTGTTGCGATTTATAGATGTATAGAAGCATGAAGAATGACCTCAAAATCCAAGGTCTGTTATGCATTCTCCTCTCTTATTTTTATTCATCACTCATATCCTAATCGTATCTTGGTATATATTTTTTGTCTCCTCCAATTTCTTTTACCTGCGTACTATTTGATGAACAAACACGCATGATTGTGGGAGCAAGAGAACTATTTTTATTATATTATTTAAACAACCTTTCACATTTCAAGATTAATTGGCTTGTTTTATTGAATTAATCAATATTCCTTTCATCTTCTTATCTTTGAACTTGTACATGTATATGTGTGTGTATATATATAGAATCTACTCATGGTGGTGATGTTATGCTCCAAATTAATTTACTCAGATCCAAAAGAAAGCGACTCCAGGCATGGAAGAAAAGGGTTTGGATTTGGTGAGAAAAATGATGACTGCAATTTTGCAACTCAAAAACCCTACGAATTCTGGAGCTGTCCTCGCCCTCTGAAAAGGTCTCTCACCACCTGCTGACTTTTCCCGTTTTAAATACACACCTAATTAAAGCTAGAATATATTATTCTGTTAGCATGTACATGCATATCTAGGCTTTCTTATGACTTTTTTGCTTTCAAACTTTTGCTCATTCCAAGTCCTACTATTTTGGTTTCCCTCACTTTATTGTTGGCTCTCACAGGTCTCGAGCAGAGTCGACACATCCCATCACAACTCATGCCAATACCTCTTTCTATTATCTTGATGATGATTATATTGAATCCATTGGCCTGAAAAGCAAAGGGAACAAGTACCTTCGCTCAGGTGTTGTGGCAGATGAACACCTTTTCAGGATCAATGCTCTGAGTTACACGGAACAAGGTTTTGATTCCCACAAGGTAAGTACGATTTTTTCGAAAATTCTTTATGAATTTTAATTATTTTATGGTTGTTTGTAAAGACATAACAAATACATACCATTAAGATTGGACCACCGCTTAGTAATATATTTGTATTTGAGCGTGACTTCTGCATCTGCAATGTTGGCTAGTTTGTCTCGAATTGGATGTAAACGACAATTTTATGCTAAGACTAAATCCAAGAATTCAAATATCACCCAATTTATTATTATTTTGCTACCTTAATCAAATTCAGGATTTTGCCAACTTGCATGTCCTTTAATGGGTACGTCTTGATATTCAAGTTTTAATGAAACAAACAAGTAAAACTTTACATGAAAATAGTTTAGTACGTACTGGGAGTTATATTTATACGACAATTTGTTTGTAAAAAAATTTTCAAAAAGAGCCAAGAGACAACACACATATTGAATAATAAAGTGATTTTGATTGTTTTATGTTACTGTTTCTTATTCTCTACATTTCACCATCGTAACCCATAATATTCTTTTCTTGCGCTTGAACTATTTGAACCCAACTTAAATGAAGTCAGGACAAATTCGTCGAACATCTCACTGTACCTTACTGTGCATTGCTGATGCAGTTGTCGAGACGTATCTAGATAAAATATGACAAGAAACCTAACTCTTTCACGGTATTCTGCTTCTAACTTGTTGGCCTTATACGAGCTCTTGTTAATAATATTTTTACATGTGAACATTAACATATATACTCATACTCATGTTTGTGGAACTAATATACTGTCTTTATACATTTGCAGTCAGTTGCATCCATTATGTTGGACGGGAGATCAAACGCTGGAGCGAAGCAAATAGTAGAAGGAGATTGCCCCTTATCTTTATCTCTATCTTTGTCTGTTCCACTAAGGAGAAAGAACATGTTGTCTTCAAGCGAGAGCAGCGGTGTGTTTTCTTCTTCTTCTAAACGAAACCAAATGGACCATTGTGCAGATTCTTCGGATGAACACTGCATAAATTTGGATCTCTCCATGTCAATCTGTTGATCTTAGACCGTGGAATCGTTTGTATAGTGACGACATGTTTTGATAAAATTAATTCTAGTTTATGAACTTCACAATATTATTTCTGAGCGTAGTTTAGTTTTCTCGTCTGTAGACCAGGTTCCATCTGTGTTTACGTGACAAGATGATGATGTTCTATATAATCTAAAAATTCAAATTGCCTTTTTGCTCATCGATTTCTTGGGAATTGGTCCGATAGTCCATATTCTACGCGTGAATTGCTTACTTACACATGCCGTTAATCACGTCTAAATCGATCTTAAATTTAATCTTAATGTAATCTTCAATATCGATATCTTCAAACTGTTTTTACAAGAATGGTCAACGAAATCTTGCAAAATTACACATTCACCCATGGAGTTTTACAGTAATTTAAGTTTACACATCTAAACACTTCTCAAAACTAGGAAAAAAATTAGAATCCGCATTAACGAGCCGCACCCAAACACTTTCTTAATGTAAGGGGTGCAAGTAAGTTATTTTGTAAAAATCCATGGGTGAATATGTTTGGATGTGTATCCAAACCAAAAAATAATGTAAGATATTAATGTTTAAGATTATTCTAATATTAAATTTAATATCGTTTGACAATGTTAACGAATCACTAATGCGATATGTGTACAAAAACAATTTAGGGGCAGAAATTTCATTTGTTTAGACAGTTAAGGGACCCCCCCCCCCTCCCCCAGACACAATTAAAGGCATGTTTGGGTGTGCAATTATCTGGTTTCAGATATGGAATCCCACATTCCATTGTTGGTGCATCCAAACACCCCACAGATTCTACGGAATCTCTGTTGCGTGGGAATCTAGATTCTCATTTTCTTAAGTTGAAAGGAAAAGCTGGTTGGGGCGAGATTCACGATTTCTGCGCAGATTTCAAAAAAATTCCTATGTAATTGACCTCGATTGTCGACGTTATTACATGAAATACCATTGTTGTTTTACTATTCTACCCCCATCAAATGTTGAAATCCCAACCTATATCAAAAGGAATCTCCATCCTCTTTGATTCCCCATTTCGCCCCTAACGCACTCTTCTACTATTTCTCATGCCACCGTTGCTGCCCCGACCGCTCCAGCACCAAGTTCGTGACCAACGTAGTAGTGGAAGTCTGTCAAATCGTTGGCTTGCTCGATGTACGTCATTCCCTACTAGTTGTCCAAACTAATGTTGATTGCATTTTAGGGTTTACAACTATTATGTCATTTTCTTGATTTTAATTCTTCTTTGCATGACCAATTTTGATAGATACCTAGGTTTTGGTTGATCTTACATTTTCTACATGTCAACTAGAGCTACAAGCTTGATCTTAATTCCCCTTGCATACCCAAAAAAACTACTACTCGAAACCCAACCTCAAAACAATGATCATTCCTTGAAAATCCAATGGTTAGGTTGACAAATATACAACCAACTTGCTCGTTTCATTTCATAGGTTCCTTCTGAAGTTTAGGGATTGCTAATTGTTGTCTCTTAGTATCAATCTATTATTTTAGGGACTGCTAATTAGGTCGTCATGTTGAATTATTTGGTCTTCAATATCCTGACATGAACACAAATAACATTATTATGCAACTCTTGGAGGAAGATGAGGATCAGAACGAACTATTTCTAAGAACCATGAATTGTATAGAAGAGTACATGAGAATGAGACTTTGAAAACCCGGGTCCACTAGCACCCATCAGTGGTAACCAAAAAATGGTTGATATGTTGATGGGTCATTGGAGGGTTTGTTATGATGGTTGTAGGATGCACAAGGAGGTTTTTGTTAAATTGCGTCATTTGCTGAATGTTCAGGGACTATTAAACCCGTGCGAGAGATTTTTGTGTAGAAGAACAACTGCATATGTTCATGTTTACTTAGGCTATGCACACGTTAATAGAGCGGTTCAGGACAACTTTCAGCATTCAGGTAAAACCTTTAGTAGACACTTCAGCTCGGTTTTACGTGCCTTACAATGTGGTTGTGTGACATGATGTAAACAACCTTTAGATGAGTCCCCTAAGTACATTCTTGAACATGGTGGTGCTAAATTTTACCCTTATTTCAAGAATTACGTAGAAGCTTTAGACAGGACTCACGTTGATGCATGTGTACCAAAACAATGACAACTAGCATAGATTTGAACGGGACCCTAAACACACCACACAAAATGTGTTAGGAGTATGTGATTTCTGTATGCATTTCACTTTTGTCCTTGCCGGTTGGGAAGGGACTGCACATGACAATCCCATTTTGAATCAGGCCATATATGATGCATATCAGAATTTTCCCCTTCCACCCAGTGGTAATTAGATAACTCAATTTCCAATGTTGATTTGAAAATTGAGTACATAATAACAACTTCATGGTTGTCTCAATATAAATACTATATTGTTGATGTTGGGTACCCAAATCGTAGGGATTTCTGAGCTCCCTACTGTAACACAAGATATCATTTACCAGAGTTCCAAGTGGTCCAACCCCAAGGGAAAGAGGAAGTCTTCAATAACATGCACTCATCTTTGAGGAATGTATTTGAAAGATCATTTAGGGTCTCAAAGAAGTGATGGTCATTGTATCACATATGGAGGCGTACCCTTTGGAGTCGCAATCAAAAATTGGGTTGTACCCTTTGGAGTCGCAATCAAAGCTTGTAGTTGTTGCAATGGCATTACACAATGTCAATATAGTTTAACGGGATAACGAGTTATTGCAAGAGGCTGAACAAATGACAAATGTGCCATGATGTGAGGGTGCTTAGAGATACTATATGGAACGATATCGTTGGGAGTCGTGGGGCTCAATGGTTTTGCTATTATAGGATATATTGTATTGATGAATGGCATACTTCTTTTGATTTTTTTCGACAATCCCTTCTTTTAACTTCATTTGTTAAGGATCAGACTACATTAATTTCTTGTCATGCTACTTCCTATATTTACCATTGCAATTTGTAGTTAAATTTGGTATCTTGTTTGATAATTATTCGTGTGGGTTTTGGAATTGGATCAATAACATTTGAATGTTGACAAACATGTTCAACACTATGAATGGTTATTCATCCAACAATTGCCATGGTTGTTTGGTCCCTTACGACAACTCGTTTGAGAGCGTATATGACAATAGTAGTTTCATGAGTGCAGTAATCGACAAGATGGAGGTGCTTTTCAAAAGCAAATGGGCATGGGGTGCTACCTGCCTCACAACAAGTAGACATGTTCGAACTGGGAAATTGAGCCAAATCAATGAAGGCACAATGGACCATGCAATGCCACGACTTATTCCTTAGGTTATGCATCGATGAGGTTTAGGCTGAAAATAGGCCCTATAGGGTACTTAATCAAATTGGAAAAAAGAACCTCCAACAAATCTTGAACAGGAATATGGATTTGAGATACACACAACTGCAACTAAAAAACCACAGGAAGAACAAAAGAAAAAAATATGTGACATGGAAGTGGTTGCAATCAGACCAACTTAGGGTGGATTCTGGACTGAGGACAGTTGAGATGGATGACTCGTGGTGGACTGAGAATCAAAGGGTAACCATGAATTTGGCATTCCTTCATTTACCACCATGTTTTCTAATGTATTACTATGTTTAAACAAATCTATTTTTTGGGTTGTCATAGGTGCACGTTGGTTTACTGGATTTCAAAGATGTGTTGTTAGAATTTGAAGATGAAATGAGGTTCGACTTTGATTCGGTTTAGCAGATGGTGGGGTCTCATTCAATTTGTTAAAAGGATATTATAGAAGGACTAAACACTGGAAAAAGTCAGTCCACTCATAATATCCACCATGAAGCAAATGAGGATGATGAAGGAATAAGAGAATTTGATGAAATGCATGGTAACAGTACTCCAGCAACTGATCCTCGAAATCCCACCAACAATGTGAAAGGAAAGAAGCCCCAGAACCCTCCATCTGTGCTATTTTTAGGTAAATCCATCAACAATGTCTATGGAGCAATTAAAAACAAAATAGGTCTTTTTCTAGTATTGTCCAGGACCATTCCCATGGACAAATCATGCCATTGCAAAGGTAGTGTGGCTTGTCTCCAGGAACAATGGAGTGGGTGAATGTTGCATCGGTGTATGACATACATCAAAAAAGTGGTATTCGTCGGCCTTGGAGATGCTCAGAGTCATAGGATTTGACTGGCCTGGGAGCTTAAGAAGTTTGAAAAGGAGGTAACTTTGACTAATAACAAATTTCAAGGATTCTTGAATGTTGTATGTTTTTATAACTTCCATGGTCAATTTATTTTCCTTTATTCAAGATATGTAATAAAAACAATATTTATTTAGTAGACATTATGATATGAATGTGGTTTGAATTGATGCATGTAGGCTAATGGTGAAATCTAGAAACATAATTTTGCCAAACCATTCAACATATAAATTAAAAAGTTATCCAAAGAGGTCAACATTCAAACATTAATGTTAAAAACATGTCCAAATTAATTCATAACTTCCAAGCCATACATGATACTTTCAACTAAATCGTCCAACATTTAACATCTAACTAAAAAATGTGAAGGAACCATTCAAAAATGCGGGCAAAGTAATGAAAAATGCCAAAATTGTTACAAAGGTACAAATTTAAGTTCAACATATATTAAAACAAACAAACAACATGCACATCTAATTGTCGTTTGCATCGCTACGACCATGGTCTTGAACTGACCACCGACTACGGAGGTTGGAGCTAGGGCTTCATGCATCAAGATTAGTTGACCGTCAACTTGGGATGGTCGACGTTGGGCTAGATGCATCAAGGTCTGCTGACCACCAACTTGGGAAGTTGGAGGGCTCCCTACTAGCTTCCTTGTCAGCTTCATCAGCCATCGGAGTATTTCTTTCGCCTAGTTCTGCATAGACTCAAATATTTAAAATGTACAATTTCATTTAATTTTTTTTGAAATTTAGCAATGTAAGAATGTAACCAAATACCTCAAAACATCAACAAAGTATTTTGATGACATTTTCATGGGAAGGTAGTGCTAGAATTCGTCAGTGCCTATTACACCCAATTGGGAAATTCTTGCAAATACGAGGTATTGGATTGATTGAACCCAACCACATTCTTTAAATCATAGTAACTCAAAGGAGGAACATTCGTTAACAAGGATGAATAATGATGGTCAAATAACAAAACAAGGCCATGGCAATTAAAAGGTTAATCGAGTTTACACCCTTTAGACACCCAAACACAACAAAAAACTAGTAATGTAATCCCAAAAATATATGTCAAAAGAGGGATTTTAAACCAAAAACTGGAAAAAACAACATGAAAGGAAAATTATAGGTTGTTCTCCTTGACTCTTTCCCTAAGTGGAACTTCTGTAGGATCGTGAATGGCTTAGTTCTAATCAATTTTAGGGTTAATTAATCTCTACTTGCTCAATCAAAGATGCATCATAAATTAAAACAAACAAGCAAATAAGGAAGGAAATATGCAAACCACAAGATGAAGACAAGGTGATTTTATAAAGGTTCGGTCTCCCGCCTATTTCCTCTCTTGCAAGCTCCACTCGATCTCCCTCGAGCTCCGCCTACGTCTTCACTATAAATCTCATTCCGGGCCGAGATTAAGCCTTTACAACACAAGCTCCGTGAACAACCCTCGCTAGGTTGATTTCTTCCTCTCACAACCTGAGAGGGAACACTTCGTGCTTTCACCAAAATTTTTGCTTCTTGAACAACAAATGAGTGGGACAACACTCTCTAAATCTTGAGTACACTTTAAGTATGATTTGGCTATGATCAAAGGTGTGGAATTTAGACTGAGTGTAGGAATGGGGATTTCAAAGCTTGGGAGTTTCTCTCTAGTGTATAGGACAAATTGTAGTAGAAGAGTTGTCTAAAAAAGGTTTGGGCAACTATAGTTATAAGCTCTAAGTGGGTTATAGCCGTTGGGACAAGTATAGAAAGTTGTTGTGTAAGAAACACAAAACAGTGAAGTGTGGGTCACATTTCAGAACAAAATCAGTCGACCGAATCGGCCATACTGGTCGACTGGTTGGTCAAATCTAGCTATAACTTAAGTTCACTTAAGTGAACGGTTGAACTAAATTGGGGATTGGTCAACCATTCTAGGGGTTTTGGTCTGGTAAAGGAGGGATCGGTCGAACTAAGGATAATGTTTGTTCGACTGAAAACTTCCAAGCACTTCTGGGTTCAAGGAGAAAATGAGTTTCGGTCGACCTAACTCTAGGAGACGTTCGACCATAAACTTCCAGAGTGTTCAGGACGACCAAAGATTGTTTGATCGATCAACTGATAGGTAAATGGAGGTCGACCGGAAGTCTAGTAAAATTGGGGTTTTGGGAAATCCGACCGTTGTAGAATACGACAAGTCTTACGGTCACTTGACACATATAGACGGTCGAACAAAAGGCTTGCAACGGTCGACCAGTTCAACACTTAGGCTAACGGTATTAACAGACCCAATCGATCGAACAAAGAACTCATTCCGGTCGACCGAATTGAATGGGAGATCAAGTTTGGTTTAAGTGTTTTCCGGTTCTAGTTTGGGTGATCTATTGAAGTCCAAATGTTGTGAAATTTTGTGTGTGACTTCTATAAGGAACCTAGTGTGTGTTTAAGTTGATTTTATCTCAAGTATGCTCAATTACCCAATGTTCCTAAGACTCAAAAATAAATCAAGATTACATCTCTTCAAATGGGTTTTATTACATGTCTTGACTTGATTTCCTTTCTTCCTTTAGTCTTGATCACCTGTAGAAGTTAGCCCAAACAATATATATGTTATGCATAATGTGTGCTACTCTACATTGATTGTAATTAAGATTAGGTTGATTAAATCATCAAAACATAGATTAATGCCAAAAAACCAACAGCTTCTACATCCTCATCTACTTGCATATTGTGCTGACGTGGGGTAGCTGGAGTGAATCCGGGAAGAAATCCCACTTCAGTTGGTGTCTCATGCATGCAGACCACCCCCATAGTTCCTGTGCGGGACCTTGACAAAATCATTATGCGGCGTTATAGGCAAGTTATCCGTGGTTGTTTGAATTTATGTTCAATAAAACTTATTTCCAACATAAAATTTGCACACATTTTTCAATCTATCTTACAGCCAAGTTGTATAATTAATAGTAGTAATGGTTTTACCTGGGGAAGGGTGCCTCAACCCTGACAGCCAGGCAAACTCCTCCTCCAGTGATTCCAACCTAGTTTGAAGTCACTCTAAGTCGTAAAGATGGCATTGCATGTTCTGGACGACTTGAAGAATGATGTCCAACCTTTGCTCGTTTTTACAGCAAATATTGTTCAAGGGAATGGCCAACGTTTCCTCATACATAGAAAAACGTACAACGAATGGTGGGTACACAATGAATTTGCGATGGCATTACACAATTTCCTCAACCATTAAGCAAAATAGTCAAACGAATTTCAAAATACATACTATCCGATTTTGGGTCCAATTCGGTCAACCATTATATAGGTTTCGGTCGACCTATGTTCTTAAGTCTAAATTGGATAAGGACGTGATCTTCAAAATAGTCGTTGGGGGGAAAGACAATAAAACAATTTCAAATGGAAATTTCAAACAAGGAACGGTTAGACCAAATTGACCTACCAGTCAACCAGGTTACCAAGGAAAGTCCTATGGCAAACGATCAGATGGAAAATCAGTCTGGTCGACCGTTGAGGCCCCTGACAGACTTAATGACTTTTGGGTGGTTTTTCAGGTTGTGTTTGGGTACTCTATTGAAGTCCAAATATTATGAAACTTTGTGTGTGACTTCTATAGGTCACCTGTTGTGTGTGTGAGAGTGAAGAAATCGATCCAAAGACTTAAGGTTACATCAATTCCTACGGGGTTAACAAAGTCAAAATTACATTCAATGTAGTTCATTTCTTGATCATTTTGTGCATATTTTGGTCCCATTTCTTCACTTCCAAACATGAAACTTATTACATCCAATAGATATACAAATATAGATCGATGTACGCATATAAGAGTTTATATTTGGTTAAAGCATGTTTAGTGATAGGTTTAGCTATTACCATCAAAATAACTACATGATTAGCCAAAAGGCCAACACCCTTTACGTGTAAAAATATAAGTCTCCTAGATAAGGATCGTTGGATCAAGATCTATTGGAAGAGAATATAGGAGTCACCATTTTTAAAATGAGGTCGTGTCTCACCAAAAAAATCCTCTATGTTTATATTTTCTTCCTGTTAGATGTATATACTTTCCTTATTTATATTATATTAATCCAATCATCCTTATATGTTATTTTATTTGATATATCATTTCATATTCTGGTCACTTTTTAGTACATGGTCAGGACTTGCTCACATCAACATCATCATGGTCTGGTCTGTATTTTAACTTGTGTTCAGGAAGTTAAGTTCAAAACCGCAAGTGCACGACCACTTTGAAGCGGTGGCAAGTACGGGTTGTGCACACGATGAGCAAGTGTGGGTCGTTGTCGATCATACTCGAGTGGGGAAAGAAAATGAAGACTGTGTGAGTATATCTACACTAAATTACGCAAATTACAATCTGTAAAATAAATGTCACTTATCACATAGGAGGTGGAGAATGCATGCAACAGTGTAGATGTGTGAAGCGTGTGTGTACAATTACGCTCTCATGACATGAATTAATATGGAAATCTATCACGTTTATAATCCTAAGTGTGTTCCCACTTGGATTAAAATTCATCACCATCAATAAAACATACAAAACACTACTAAAGATAAGGTCAAAGATGACCACATGCTCACATGTCAATCTTATCTCTTTATTTGCTTCAATCTTATCCTCACATCATTAAACCCCATTAAGTAGGTCCACTAACTAAATCATGTGCTAAGAATCCATTATTACCATTAACACATTAAAGATGAATAGTCATCAAAATGGTTATAGAAATCATTTGAAGCTCCGAGATTAAGATTAAACACACTAATCTACCCCCTCCCCCCCAAATGGGGATGGACTACTCACTAATCATATAAACAACAAAGTAAAAACAACTCATCAACATGTAAAAAAACTAAAACAACTCAAGACAAGGAAATATAAATGAGATCAAATTAAAAACAAGAATGTAAAGAACATGATATCAAAACCTGATTAATAGATAAAATACAAGGTTTCCTCTCCACCCCCATAACCATTGTAACGTCCCTAATACGCACTCGCGACACAGTAGTCAAACACAAACTATAAACAAGCAAAAAAGGAACATTAACAATATAGTCAAGTCAATGTCTCAATTTAAAAAAAATATAAGTCAATGTCAGATTACAATTCCGAAGGGAAAATACAAGAATTTGAATTCCTACTACATGGCTACTAAGAGAGAAAAAAGGGAAAGTACATGACTCTAGGATCGTGTATGGTCGGATTTTCTAATCAATTTTAAAGTTACTTAACCTCTACTTGCTCAATCAAAGATGCAGCGGAAATTAAAACAAATAAGCAAGTAAAGACAAGAAATTATGCAAGCCACAAAGGAAGATTCGGGGATTTTTACATAGCTTCAGCCACTCGCCTACGTCCTCTCTTGCAAGCTCTGTGATTGACATCATATCATGCATATATTTGTGTCTTATATACTTTATTTTTAGCCTAAGTAATGCTACATAAAGAGTTTTATGTTTAAGTTTCAAGAATAAACAGGTTTGAGAAGAATAGACTAAAAAAGACTTAAAAGCAAGAAAAATGACTAAGTTGCAAGACTTATGGACTGAGGTGCAAGAGAGAAAGACCCGGATGTAAAACCAAAAGGACTATTGAGGAAATCAAGAAGCTTCACACCATGATGAGGAGTATTTTGGCAATTAGATCCGGACCCAAACATCAACAACCAAATCGGGTCCATCAAACATCAAGAAATCAAACAAAAAACGAACCACTGAAATCCAGACTCAATCAAAGCTATCTGGACCGTTAATGGGCTGTCCTAGACCGCCAATTGGCGGTCCAAATTGGTCCAAAAGTTTCATGGTTTAGTCGGGTCGTGTATTATGTTGTTTTATGTCCATTTATAATATGTTTTTAGTCTCATACCGGCAAATTGTCCCCGGTTACCTTTTTTCATGCCTATAAATAGAACTCTTCCTTCTCATTTGTATTCACCCATTATTTGATGGCATTCTCTCTACTTGGAGTAAAGCCTTGAAGCAAAACTCAAGTGGAGAAGAATGCTACTTGTAATGTGAGTCATGTTAATAAAATAATTTTCTTAGTTAGTTTCATATTGTCTCTTTCAATTCTTGCATGCTTAGTTTAATTTCGTTTTGTTTTCTTTTCTTAATGATTAGTGAGTAGTTACATCCCCCTTTGGGAGCTGGAGATGATGCAGATATATGTTGTGAAGATTTGATGTTTGATGAATTTTTGATTGTGTAGACTTGCATGTTTATATGTTCATCGGGGTATTTTAATCATCTACATGTTGGGAGATTTTTGATGGGTTTTGTCATAAGATTAAGACACTTACCATGCTTAGTTTCCTCATGTTTATTGACTGAAATTTCTTGTTGAATATGCTACATGTTAGTTAAGTGTGTGTATTTGTGGTTGCTTGCTTGATTGATTGAAGAAACTTTGTTTTGATGGGTTTTGTCATAAGATTCAGACACCTCTCATGTTACCTTTGTTCTTCACATGAGTTTATGGTTTTTAATGAGTCTTGTCATATCTTTAGACACTTCTCATGCTGAGCTTAATCTTATGATAATCAAATAGTAATTTTCGATACGTTGTGTGAATGGATTGATAGGTTTTGCCACATCTTTAGACATTTCCTATGCATGAAAACACACACACGACACACACACATACATGCCTACATGCATCATTCATCACTTATTTCACTTCATATGTGCACACACTCCACCCCTTAGGGGTTTCTCTTCTTGATTTTCCAATTTTTCATTGTTTTCTTTCGCGTTTCTTACTTACTAGTTTAGTGTAATTTAGTTTTAGCATAATTCCATATTTTCTCTCTTTATTCGTCACTTGATTTCTGAAAAACCAGAGGCTACTCACCTCCCCATGGATGGACCCGTACTTGTCACCGCTTCATCGTGGTCGTGCACTTACGGTAATTAATAAAACGTTTAAACACTCCACTCGACACTTCGAGCTCCGCTCATGTCGTCACTATCTGCTCTATGTTCCGAGCCGGAAGGCAACGCCTTTACAAGTCTTCAAACTCGCGAGCAACCCTCGCCGAGTTTGGATTCTTCTATCACAATCCGAGAGGATCACTTCGGGCTTTCACCGAAGTCTATACTCTTGTCTTGGGCTTTCACCAAGACCCTTGCTACTTGACAGGAAATGAGTGGAACAACATTCTCTAGCTTAAGCACAGTTTGAGTAGGATTTGGCTATGATCGAAGGTGTGGAAGTTTAAGGCTTAGAGTATGTGATTTGGAGCTTTTGGGATTGGGAGACTTCTCTCTAATGTATGGAACAATTGTGTGTAGGAGAGTTGTCCAAACAAAGTGTTCAATCCTCTATTTATAAGCTCCTAAGGTGTTATAGTCATTGGGGATAAGTGTGGTAAGTGGTTGTGTAAGAAACACAAAACAGAGAAGTGCAGGTCACAGTTCATAACAAAATCGGTCGACCAAATTGGACATACCGGTCGACCGGTCGGTCAAATCTGGCTGAACTTAAGTGAACGGTCGAATTAAATTGGGGATCGATCGACCGTTCTAGGGGTTTTGTTCTGGTAAAATATGGATCGATCTAACTAAGTGAATGGTCGGTTCAACCAGAAATTTCTAGGCACTTCTAGGTTCAAGGAGAAACAGAGTTTCGGTCGACCGAGCTCTAGGAGATGTTCGACTGAAAACTTTCACAGTGTTTAGGGTGACCAAGTTTGTTTGATCGGTCGACCACTAGGTAAATATCAGTCGACCGAAAGTCGTGTAAATTTAGGGTTTGGGAAATCCGACCGTTGAGGAAAACGAAAAATCTAATGGTCAAGTGACACGTGTAGATGGTCGGACGAAATGGTTCAAACGGTCGACCGGTTCAACACTTAGGCTAACAGTTTTGAAAGATCCAATCAGTCGAACAAAGAACTCGTTCTGGTCCACCAATTTGGCACTAGCAGACAAGGTTTGGTTTAAGTGTTTTTCGGTCCTAGTTTGGGTGATCTATTGAAGTCCAAATCTTGTGAGATTTTGTGTGTGGCTTCTCTAAGGAACCTAGTGTGTTTAAGTTATTTTTAGCTCTTGTAAGCTCAATTACACAATGTTCCTAAGACTCAAAAGAAATACAAAATATATGTTTTCAATTGAGCTTGATTACATGTCTTGACTTGATTTCCTTTCTTCCTTGAGTCTTGATCACCTGTAAAAGTTAGCACAATGCAATATATATGTTATGCATAATGTGTGCTACTCTACATTGATTATAATTAAGATTAGGTTGATTAAATCATCAAAACATAGATTAAGGCCAAACAACCAACAATGACAACTGAGCCCAACTGATCAGTCCACGCGTCTGAAGCCCAAGTCGCCTTCAGCCGTCTACCGCGTCCCACCTGCACATACACAAGTCACACCTGAGTCTTGAAACAAGACTCCGTACACCACCCCAACCTAACACCAAACTAGGTTTGTCGTCCATACAGCTCACACTGGTCTCGTGTCCCAAGACGACCACACGTCCCAGCAAGGTCGAGCGTGCACCTCGACCCTACCGGCATTCAATCAACAAGGCAACATTCAACCTGCTTTCACACAGAATTGTCACACGTCCCAATTAAAGGAGAGAGAGTGGGTTGTTTTCCAAGACATTAGATGATGAGTAATGCATGATTGGGTTCTCAATGCATAGAAAAGTAATCGGGAATTTTTCAGTTACATTGTACACCAAATTAATCTAAACTATCCATTGCTCATTTACGTAAGCAATTTAAGAGCACTAGCAACGGCTGATTTTTTAAGATCATGGGACAGAACGTCCCTTGAAAAGTATTTTAAAAGAAATGGAGCTCACGATCTGTGTGCTCAAACGCACGGATCATGTTTTTTTCTGTAATATTTTAAAAAAATTCAATAGTGACGGGACCCACTGTAGTTTTATAATGAATATAATAAAAGACAGAGTTGTATTGTTTTAAAATGTATGTCTTAGAAAATAAAAATAATAAAATTTTAAAAAAATCATCAAAATTCTTATCTTCTCGTATTCTATAGATAGATAGACATTCATATTACTATTTACATTATATTTTTGAAATATTTGATTTTTAGTGGTTAACTCAAAAGTGACAATTATCAAATTTAAAACGGTTATATTCTCGTCTGTCACTTTTCCCACTATTATATTTCCAATCATCTTTAAAAAAATATTCTCAACTTTTACTTAGTTTTTTTATTCTCACAACTCCGATTTTCACCTGAATTGATTAAATTTTCACCTGAATTGTGAATACTCTAAACAAGACAAAGAAACCATAAACAATGACAGCTAGCAAATCATAATGTTTTTTAACCAAATGATGGTTACATATATAGAGTGCACGTTTATGCATGTTAAAGAGAGAAAATTAAATTTCAACAAAAGAAATCTAAATCACCTGAATTGATCTCAAAACCTCATTGTGAGGAGGCAGTGGCACTACATTTATTCCATAGACTTGGCCTTTAAGTTGTTTTCAAACCATTTCCATCAAAGTAGTTGCTTTGTTTCGTAAATTATTTCATAATACAGGCGTCAAAGAGCAAGATCCATTGTTGTCGATCATGGGCTATATTTGTCTAAAAACTATGAAATCTTTGTTACCAGTGAACACCGGGAGCTGCCAACAACTTTCAAATTATTTAGTAGTGCAAATTTCCTGACAATATTTTTCCTCTTAGTTTATTTAGAGGTTTGGATATATATATATATATATAGACACGCAAAAAAAATGTGGCCTCATTTTATGAAAGTGAGACCTTTAATTGGTTTCTTGCAATCTGACCATCAAATTGAAAATTCAACCGTTCGATTGAATTTGTTATATAAATTAAGTCTATATTTCAAAATTCAAGTGATTGTAAAACATATACTTTGTTATATCACCATTTGAATCAAAATCGTAATTGTGATCCTTTTTTGAACACTCCTATGAAACGTCCCTCTGTTTCTTATGTCGGCTTTAAAATGATCTAGAGGTCTTATTCCTAAATATGAAGATTACTACATTTTCTAGGTGCCAAGAAAAGCCGAAGTACATTTTTTTGAGCAACCAAAAAATGATCTAGAGATCTTAATCCTAGTGAAAATATATGTAACTTTCAAATATATTGAAATTAAGTGCAATATGTGTTGTTATTGCAATTATATCACGAATTGTTAGAGACATTAAATCACTACTCTAAGTCCCATCTAGCTCTTTAGAATATTCAGTTATTCTTCTTTTGGAAAATTAATATAAGTACTTTATTCAATCAAATAGCTAAAGGATACTTTTTATGCATATTCAGATATTTTTATCTTTCAATGTTTTCTGGGAGGTATCAAATTTGACATAAACAATTGTGAATTCTAAAAAGGTTATCTTTTGAGACATTAGTTGTAACGTCCCGAATTCGCACTCGGGACACAACAATCAACCACAACTATAACAAGCGAAAAATGGACATTAACAAAAAATAATCAAGTCGGTGTCTCAATTAAAAACATAACAAAGTAACAATGTCATAGTACAATGCAGAAGGGAAATACAAGAAACTCTGAATTCCTACTACATGACTACTAAGAGGAGCAGGAAAATACATGGCAACTGAGCTCAACATATCCAGTTCAAACGTCCCAAGCCCAAGTCGCCTTCAGCCGCCTGCCGCGTCCCACCTGCACACACACGTCACGCCTGAGTCCTGAATCAAGACTCTGTACACCACCCCAACCAGACACCAAACTAGGTCACGTTGTCCATACGGCTCACACTGGTCTCGTGTCTCAATGCGACCACGCATCCCAGCAAGACCGAGAGTGCACCTCGACCGTGCAACACATCCAATCCAGAAGGCAACACTTAACCCGCTTTCACGGCAAAACTGTCATACGTCCCAAGGCGATCACTCGTCCCAATCAGGCCAAGCGTGCACCCTCGACAAGACCGTGCATCTGATTCACAAGGCAACGACCTACTCCAACCACACGTTTGAGCCCGTAAGCCCAGCTCCAACGGCCACTTGTCACAATGTTGGTGAGCTGACCAGTCTGCCTCCAACTCCATGAATCCAACTACACGCCCGAGCCCAGCTCCAGCGGCCACTCGTCACAACGCTGGTGAATCATCCCGGACCGCCGCAACAAAAGGGGAAAAACCCTAACACCTAGTTATACGTGTCTCACACGTCATCTCACCACCACCCAACCACACCCCCAAGTCTGTGAACTATGCTCCAACGGCCACTCGTCACAACCTGGGTGGACAACCGGTTCCACGAACCTCACACGTCTCACAATGCGGTAAACGTAATTTACCCCCAAAAGCACGGGTCACACAACCCCAACACCAACATAAAGCAATAAGCATAAACAAAACTAGAGAATCATAAAGGCTGCAGGATAAAACTATAACTCTAAAACCCACCGTCAAAAGGGTACAAGGGTATGTGTGTAATTTCACTAAAGTTTCCTTATAAATCACAATTCTCATAAGTTCAGGGGGAAAATAGAAAATTGCCCAACTAATATAGTTTACTATAAATATATAGAAAGTCCAAATTAAACTATTTTCTACAGTTATGGAAAGTTCAGGGTTTTCCAACAATTATTCCAATTATAACTTATTTATTCAAATACAAATAAAACCAGGGTTTATTCCAAAATTATCCAATTATTAATTAACTAACAAAATACAAATAACTTCCATCCATATAATTCAAAATACTCGATTCATTTTTATTCCCAACTGACACCATCCTCCCCCAACCCACTGTCGGCCTTCGACCCTATGTCGCTGTCGCTGGCGGCCACCGCTTCCTCGCGGTGGTGCGGTCCACATGGCCGCGCGTGGTCGTGCGACCTCTGGCCCCGCTCCACCGGCCGGTGATGTCCCTCGTCGTCTCCCTCTCTTCCCCTTGACCCTGTGGACCAACACAAAATGGGTGGGTGGCGTACTTTGTTGGAAATCGTCGTCACGACGTCGCCGGATGGAGAGAAGTCTTCATCTTTGCTAAGAATATATATAATCTTCAAAAATATCTTCACAAAAGCAATCATAAACAACCTAGTAACCTATTAATCAATTTGATTCGTCACTAACTCAGAACTAGAAGGTATAATAAGTATAGAAAGTACAAACTAAGAAATGGGAATTATGTACAAACTAAGTATATAAACTTCAGAAATATCTTCACAAAAGCAAGCATAAACAACCTAGTAACCTATTAATCAATTTGATTCGTCACTAACTCAGAACTAGAAGGTATAATAAGTATAGAAAGTACAAACTAAGAAATGGGAATTATGTACAAACTAAGTATAACAAACTGAGCTCAACATATACCTTCTAGTTCTGAGTTCCAGAAAAAAAACGTCGAAAGTATAATAATGCAGAATTAATGATGTAAAGTAGAACAAAAATGGTAACAAACTAAACTAAGGTATGTCCCATAGAAATCGAATCCAAGAATATATTGTTAGGGGTTCGATCTGTATAGGAGCTGACAAATGCACATAAAACCCGAAAGAGAATATTTTTAACGTGAAATACCCTTGGTGGAAAAATTACGACCACCACACGCTCGAGAATTTACTATTTCACCAAAGGTTACAATAAGGAGAGGGGATGCACAGGTATTTATAGGAAATTCTATCAAAATCCTAAATCCGATGCGATCTGTACGTACATCAAGCTACATATAAACGGGTAAACAGATATACATCAGGAATACGAAATTAGATCTCCAATTTCGCAAAAAAATGGAAAATTTATTTAATAGTATGTAGTACTGATACAATTGTTAAAAAAATACGAAGTAGAAGTCGATATAATTTGATGAAATTCAGTTAGTTCATGCACAAAAGTAACATAATTAACACCTTACTATTCCATTGACTAAGGCTTTACTATTTTTTATATGGTTAATTACAGTTTGCCCCCCTGAACTATGCATTGGTATCATTTTGCCCCCCTAAAGTTTCAAAGTTAACAGTTACCTCCCCTGAGCTTTAATTTTGTAGTACTTTGCCACCTTGAACTTTAAAAATTCATTATTTAACACACATTCGACGTCTTTTTTCCTAATGTTTTTGTTGTATCCCTAATACAATCCTAAACTTATATTTACGTGAAAGTTTGGATCGAAACGGAGGTCGGATATGGTTGGAATTTGGGTCAGATTGAGTGTCAATCTGACCCAAATTTCAACCATATCCGACCTCCGTTTCGATCCAAACGTTCACCTCAATATATGTTTAGAAGTATATTAGGGATACAATAAAAAAAATTAGGAAAAAAAACGACGAATGTGTGTTAAATAATGAGTTTTTGAAGTTCAAGGGGGGAA
Source organism: Triglochin maritima (assembly GCA_963682175.1). Classification (NCBI taxonomy): domain Eukaryota; kingdom Viridiplantae; phylum Streptophyta; class Magnoliopsida; order Alismatales; family Juncaginaceae; genus Triglochin; species Triglochin maritima. Next base: position 21,837,448 of record OY821779.1, read on the forward strand.
AGTGTTACAAAATTAAAGTTCAGGGGAGGTAACTGTTAACTTTGATACTTCAGGGGGACAAAGTTATACCAAGACATACTTCAGGGACGCAAACTGTAATTAACCCTTTTTTATATGGTTCTTTGACTATTCCAGAGGGATAAAACGGTAACGGGAACACTGCTTTCAGTGGAATGAAAACGGTATTCCCGTAACTGTTTTCAATGAAGCTCGGATTCAGCATCACCTGAAACTGGCAATTGGATTAACGTTTTTTACTAGAACGAAGACAGCATCTAAAATGTCATTTTCATTTCTAATATTTTGCCAAATACTTTTAAAAGTCTTATATTTTGCCTTTTTCCATCATTTCAAAGATTTTTCCTTTAAAAAATTTACCATGTCAAGGTAGCTGAACAACACGCTGGTTAACTTCATCTAACACTTCAGAATATACAACATTTTTGGTATAATTTGATGGTAGATAAACACATGGTGAAAGCAAACATTTTAAGCCCCTCCTCGCCCTTGAGACAACTATATACACCTGACCAAGGTTCAGAAATGCAGGAGCGATACGGCAAGACACCGCATCCGACATATGCAGTATGCGGATGCGATGTGGATGCATATGCGGTTTGCGATTTAATAATTAAATAATATAATATACATATATAAATTATATACATGTAACTAAAAAATTAGACAATTTTTTGAATAATTTCTAAGATCAATAAGTTAATATTAAACAAATCAGAATAAGAAAAATAAAAAAACCAAAAAAGTGAGTGTTCTGAAATACGACCGCATCAACCCGCATATGCGGGTCACGATGCAATGTGCCTCTCCCCCGCATCGCGCCCGCATCCACATATGCGGCCACATCGGGCCGCATTTCAGACCAGAGCAATTGACCATGTGAGAAGATAGCTTCCTATAAACGTATACCAACCTTTTGCAAGGTTTGTTTTTGGATTTTATTGATTGTTATCGTAAATGTTAAACATATCGGGAACTGTCTTCTTTTCAAAGAAAAACTTGCTGTGTTTTGAGGAAATCATTACTATCCTCGGAATGAAAACAAGCTCACAATATAGCTTCTATTAAAGATTTCTGCATCTATAAATCAGATCTTCTAAGCTCTTGACAATTAATTGAGTGCCATTGCATAAAACGAGGAACTGATCAATATTTCTCAAAAGCATTACAAGGGCCCGACTTTTAGCAACAAAGCATGGGAACATTCCATTTATTATCATAGAATACAAATATTCAGGAGTGCAAACAAACTATCAAACTCCATTGTATCATTGAACAGTAGTGCACTATGAGCAGTGTTCAGGCGGGCGGTTGCCTAGGCGACCACCCGCCTGTCGCCTAGTAGGCTGGGCGACCAGGCGAGTAGCCTGATCGCCTCGGCGACCCTTTTTAATATTTTTTGATTTTTTTTTACTTTTTAAATTTTTTTAAAACCTTCCCCCACTGCTTATTCCTATAAATACACCTTCCCACACATTTTATGAACCCTAAACATGTACGATTTGTTTTTGTTTTTTATACATTTTTCTGATTTTTTTCTAATTTTTTCAATTAAAAGAAAATTAAAAATATTTAATTTTTTAAAAAAAAGTCGCCCAGAATTATACGACCGCCCAAACGCCTAGGGGCATCCTGAACATTGACTATGAGAGCTATAAGTAGCACATTCTTCGTCTAGTATTCTTTGCAGCAAGAGAAAATTTAATGCATCAACCTCTTCATTTCTTAGGGAAAGTACTGCACGATCTCTTAGATATGAAGGATCAGAATATGATGAAATGAAAGCTCTACATATTTCATCTATATAAGTGAATCTGCACCACCAATTGGATCCATCAAAATATCAGAAGGAATTGGAATCCAGCACGCATTCACCATGTCGTCATTTGGAATCCCCCGAAGACTTCATCCTTGGTAGTTGTATGCCGTTGAGGTAATCAAATCTCTCAAGTTCTATCCAAAGCATCAAAATCATTCTTGTGAACCATTGGGGCTTCGTCCGATATTATGAGTTTTGTTTGTTGGATGAAGTTGGACAAATTGGATTGCTTTGGAATTGTGCATATAGAAGATTCATCCAGTTCCAAAGGAATTTTGAAGCGTGAATGTGCAGTTCTTCCTCCTAATAGAAGCAATGATGCGATTCCAGTGTAGTTTTATTTGTTTCATGATTAATGCACAACAAAAATCCTAAGTGCACATTATAGGATCTTGAACAAATGATTTCCACAATGATATTAAAGAGAAGACAAGAATACATACCTTGCTCCATGATTCTATTCAACGAAGAGAAATCTCCAATTGCTATAAATTGATTTATCCCTCTCAACCCTCACACACTTTTGCTTGATAGAAGTTTTGATGGGGAAAACTAACTTGTGTCTTTGGAAGAGAGAGGATCAATCATTTTATAGAAGTAGAGGGAGTAACCACCCATCATGGTGTAACTACCCACTTAACATAAATCTCTCTTAATTAATTATTAATTCGTAATATTATTAATTTAATAAAGTTGAGACTTAATACATGGGTTACAAGAAAATATCTAACATTCTCCCACTTAGCTCATGTAACATAATTCAACTTCAAGTATTTAATAACAAAACATAATGTGCAAAATTTAAGCTAAAATCTTCCTTATATCAATTAAAACATTAGTCACTACTAAGTATGAAAACCTATAAGGATCATGGCGGTTGTACGTCATAGATTCTGACACATTCCCTTTCATATATCACAATATATATTTCATATTTAGTATGATCATTAATGAGAGATATCATAATGGTCTAACGATAATGTCTTTATAAAAGACATTTCCGGTTTAATCACATAAATCATTGATGTACATGTACTATAATAATGAAACAGGAAAATATAATTTCAGAAACAATTCATAAGCGAATTCAAGAGGTCAACAACATAACATACATACTACATTAATATGCATCATCAATAATTATTTTCAATAATGCTCATCCGTTCGACATGTTCCCTAAATGTCTTTGGTGGCAAACCTTTAGTCAACGGATCCGCAACCATTAAATTGGTGCTTATGTGTTCAATTGACACCCTTTGTTTCTAAACTTCTTCTTTAACGGTATAGTATTTCAATTTCATGTGTTTAGCACCTTTTGAATACTTGTCGTTCTTAGAAAAGAAGACTGTCGTGGCATTATCACAATAAATTTTCAGCGGCTTGGCAATAGAGTCGACAATTCCAAGTCCTGAAATATTGGAGGTGCGGTTGTTGTGGTCGTCCGTGTGAGGCGAATTGTGGTGCCGATGTTCTTCCGACAAGTGTAGCCCAACCTTGTTGTATATGTTTTTCTTGTTTGTAGAATTGCATGCTAGAGTGATCTAGTTTCTTGCATTGTAGAGTTTGGCATGCAGGGTTTCCTTCTGGAAACTCAGGCATTGTTGCATGTTTGCTTTTCAGGCCGTGATCGGCATTAGGAGGTGGTGACCGAGGAGAAGAGCGCTGCTACCAGATCCCGCTTTCTCTCATTTTGAGGTCGAAGTGATTACTTGTATTTTGTTGTATAGTCTTTTGATGTAATCACACTTTTGAAATACTCGGATATATATATTACATATTTTGGTGCACTTGTTTCCTTGTATTTGAGTAATATCCTCTGTTTGATTGTATGTTATAAAATTTTAAATTCTTCTGTTGTTTGAGGATGTTACAGCAAGTCCTATAAGTAATAGCAGTACAAACCTTTAGTCAACGGATCCGCAACCATTAAATTGGTGCTTATGTGTTCAATTGACACCCTTTGTTTCTGAACTTCTTCTTTAACGGCATAGTATTTCAATTCCATGTGTTTAGCACCTTTTGAATACTTGTCGTTCTTAGAAAAGAAGACTGTTGTGGCATTATCACAATAAATTTTCAGCGGCTTGGCAATAGAGTCGACAATTCCAAGTCCTGAAATAGAGTCGACAATTCTGCAACCATAAACCATGAACTGTAGCCTCAAAGCATGCTACAAACTCAACCTCCATAGTGGACGCAGCAATTACAGACTGCTTCGCACTCTTCCAAGATATTGCCCCTTCAGCTAAAAGAAACAAATATCCAAATGTAGATTTTCTAGTATCTACACATCCTGCAAAGTCTGAATCTGAATATCCAATCACCTCGAGGTGATCAGACCGCCTATAAGTGAGCATGTGATCCTTCGTTCCTTGCAAGTATCTCAATACTTTCTTTGCAGCTCTCCAATGATCTATTCCAGGATTGCTTTGATATCTACCCAGCATACCAACAGCAAAACTGATGTCTGGTCGAGTACAAGTCTGAGCATACATCAAACTTCTAACAATGGATGCATAAGGAATATTCTCCATTTGTTTATGTTCCAATTCATTCTTTGGACATTGCTTAAGATTAAATTTATCCCCTTTCTGAATTGGAACAACACCTGCTGAACAACTTTCCATCTTAAATGTCTCTAAAACATTGTTAATATATGCTTTCTGAGACAACCCTAACAATCATTGTGATCTATCACGGAATATTTCTATTCCTATCACATAGGATGCCTCACACATATCTTTTATTTCAAAGTTGTTAGAGAGAAATTTCTTGGTTTCATGTAATAAACCAAGATCATTAGTAGCTAGCAAGAGATCATCAACATACAAAATCAGAAATATAAATTTACTCCCACTGACCTTCGGATATATACATCGATCAACGACGTTTTCATTAAATCCAAAGGAAGTAATTGTATCATTAAACTTGAGATACCATTGACGGGAAGTTTGCTTAAGTCCATATATTGATTTCCTAAGTTTACACACCATGTGTTCCTTTCCTTCAATTACAAAACCCTCAGGTTATTCCATGTATACTTCTTCATCTAAATTTCCATTGAGAAATGCAGTTTTCACACCCATTTGATGTAACTCTAAATCATAATGAGCTACTAATGCCATAATAATTCTAAGAGAATCCTTTTTAGATACAGGGGAAAACGTCTCTTTGTAGTCAATACCACTTTTCTGAGCGAAACATTTGGCAACAAGTCTAGTCTTGTGTCTTTCGATATTGCCATTAGAATCGAGTTTAGTCTTAAAGACTCACTTACACCTAATCATCAGAAACTCTTTTAGAACTCTTTTAGAACTTTCAGGCAATTCTACAAGATCCCAGACTTTATTGTGATCCATTCATTTCAATTCTTCTTTCATGGCATCCAACCACTTAATAGAATTAGTACTTTCCATGGCTTGTGAAAATGAAACTAGATCTTCATTAATTCCATTGTCAAGTTCTGACTCTTGAAAATAAACCACATAATCATCAGAAATAGCAGGTTTCCTTCGTCTTTCAGACCTTCTTCATGCCACTTCATTTGGTTCATTTACTAAAGTTTCATTGTTGACGACTTCATTGTGAGGTGTTTGACCATTCATTTGTTGTTCTTGTATATTGTCGAATTACTCTACAATTGTAGGAACAACAACATTAGAAGAAGTAATGGGTAAAGAAACTTACACCCTTACTTCTTGAATTTTCATTTTACGTGGTTCTTTACTCCCACTAATCTCGTCATTTTCATTGAATTTAGCATTTCCAGTTTCAACAATTCTCGTACTATAGTTATGACAATAAAATCTAAAGCCTTTAAATTTTTCTGAATAACTAATGAAGAAACCACTGGTCGTTCTTGAATCCAGTTTCTTTTCATGTGGATTATAAATTCTTACTTCCGCCGGGCAACGCCAAACATGGAGGTGCCTTAAACTAGGTTTCATTCCCGTCCACAGTTCAAAAGGAGTCTTTGGAACTGCCTTACTAGGAATCCTGTTTAACAAATACATAGCGGTTTTCAAGGCATGCATCCACAATGATAAAGGCAATGAGGAATTATTTAACATACTTCTAACCATATCCATTAAAGTACGATTACGCTTTTCTACAACACCATTCTGTTGTGGTGTGCCTGGCATTGTGTATTGAGCACAAATACCACGTCCTTCAAGAAATTTTGGAAATGGACCAGGACATTGTTCACTTTCATCATACTTTCCATAATATTCACCACATCTATAAGATCTAATTATTTTCACCTTTTTGTCTAGTTGTCTTTCAACCTCATTAACAAACACCTCTAAAGTATTTGCTGCTTGAGATTTTTCATGCAACAAGTAGACATAATCATAACGTGAAAAATAATCAATAAAGGTGATAAAATAATTTTCCCCACTAAAGGATGGAACATCAAAAGGTCCACATATATCGGTGTGTACAATTTCAAGGAATTGTGTGCTTCTTGTGGCTGATTTCTTAATTGTGTGTTTTGTGAATTTTACTTTAATACAATCCACACATACATTAAGATCAGTAAAATCCAAATTATGAAGGATTTCATTCTTTACTAATCTTTGCATTCTTTCTTTGGATACATGACCCCATCGTTTATGCCACAAGTAAGTTGAACTTTCATCCACTAAACCACATTTCATACCAACATTATGATGCAAGGTCAATAAGATTTTTGCAAACAAATTATCAAGATTTAACTTGTATAAACCATCACAACGGACACCAGAATCAACAAGAAGATTTTGCTTAAACAAACTGAAACTTCCATTACCAAACTTAGAACAACAACCAGCTATATCAAGTTTAGACAAAGAAACTAAATTACGAGAAAGAGATGGAACATAAAGAGTCTGATAAAGATCTAAATAGTGTCATGTATCTAAAAGTAAACGGTAAGTCTCAATCCCTTCAATTGGTGCTTTGACACGGTTCCCCATAAGGACAAAGTTCTCATTTGGGTTTGTGGTTTGGATTGTAACAAATCCTTGCATCGTATTAGAAACATGAGTGGTACAACCACAATCAATCCACCAAGTATTATAAGGAACTTCTGCCAAATATGATTCGAAACATACAAAAAGATCATCTTTACCTTTACTTTCGAACGATGCTTTACGTTTATGGCAATCTTTCTGATAGTGTCCAAGTTTGTGGCAGAAATGACATTTACCACCCTTTTGTTCCTTCTTGTGGATTTGAGCAGATGACTCGTGGATCTTTAACGGTCCTTTATTGCCCTTTTCCATACTTCTTTCCTGGTTTCCTTTTAACTCCTGAATGACCTACGAGATTGATAGATGGATTCCTTGTTTCTTAAGTCTTGCCTCTTCTTGAATAAGCATACTTTGAAGTTCAGTCACATTCCATTTATCCTTCATTGTGTTATAATTTATTTGCAATGGACCGTACTCCTGAGGCAAAGAATTTATGATAAACTGTACAAGGAAACTATCATCCACTTTCATTCCCATGGTTCTTAATCTTGCTGCTATGTTTGACATTTCTGTCACATGTTGATGCATAGTACGCGAACCATCGAACTTCATGGTGGTTAACATACTCATTAATGTACCAGCACGCGACTTATCAGCAGATTCAGATTGAGCAGTATCTTTCACATACTTCATAAATTCCTTAGCATCATTAGTTTCAGGAATAGTAGTCTTAATGTTATTTGTCACTGTCATTCGCATAAGCATTAAGCTCAGTCTATTTGATCTTTCCCAACTCTTATGAAAAGATTTTTCTTCATTATTGCTTGTCTCGGTAAGAGCAACGGGCTTATCAGTCACGAGTGCTAAGTCAAGATCAAGAACACCTAAATGAAACTTGACTTCTTCACTCCATTCATTATAATTAAGCTCATTAAACTTTGTAATAGACGAAACTTGCGAATGAAGTGAAACATTAACAGATGCTGCAAAAATAAATAAATACTCCTACATTAATGCTTTGAGACATAACTTAATCACGTAATTCAGACTTATATAGCTATAAAAATATTAAATTAAATATATATTGAAAATCTCCTTTAGGTGTTATAACAATATATAACAATGAACCATAATTGATGCTTAATTAAATTTTACATAATTGGAAATTAAATATACTTCAATAAGACATGTTTGTTATCTTTGGATATACTAAACACATCCAAATCGACATATCAATTAACCACAATAATGTTCATGATCACAAATAGGTTTATCCACCTTTGGGTGATCTTAAATATTTTGTAATCTATGAACTTCAATCATTCATGATAAATCATTAAGACATTTCATTAGCATCACGTAATCATGAATAATAGAATCCAACTTAGTTTGACATCTATGAGAAACATTCTAAATCGGTCACTTTGGCGACTACGATTTATACATAATATAGATATCATATGAATAATTCAAATAAAATAACATGAGTTCTTATTTGTTTGAGTCAAGATCAGAAGAATAAAAGCAGATAGATGTAATACTTCATAAAATAGACAAATCTTAAATTTGCATAAAATTATTACAAATATCAAAACATGAGTATCACGTGCTTTACGGTCATGTACCGATTTTAACGCCCTGTTTCAAGCAACCATACGAAACATGTTTCATCACACATTAAAAGGTTCCATACGTAACATGTACCATATCTACCGATTTTAACCATGTTTAACAGTAAAAGGTTCCATCACACATTAAAATCTATTGCATAAACAGTTACAACATCATAACGTGGGAAATAAACGTGTTATCAGGATGGAAAGCTTTTAATGAAATCAAGATAAGGGAAAAAGTCAGTAACGTATGCATTTAGATGTTTTATTAAATATGAAAAGAATATTTCCCTGTTTCTTAACTACTTACGTAATCAATGAAGATCTTGAAATATATGAAATGAAAATCATAGATACACATCAAGGAAAAACATGTCTGTCACGAACATTGATCTTACGAATAATGAGAACGTAAACAAATGTTGTAACTGCTTTATGAATTCACACAATTTTCAGCGGAAGCATCATGTATGCGTGAAGTGAATATGACATGAACGGGAACTCATAAGTTTTAAACCATTCTCTGATACCAAATGTAGTTTTATTTGTTTCATGATTAAAGCACAACCAAAATCTTAATTGCACATTATAGGATCTTGAACAAATGATTTCCACAATGATATTAAAGAGAAGACAAGAACACATACCTTGCTCCATGATTCTATTCAACGAAGAGAAATCTCTAATTGCTATGAATTGATTTATCTCTCTCAACCCTCACACACTTTTGCTTGAAAGAAGTTTTGATGGGGAAAACTAACTTGTGTCTTTGGAAGAGGGGGGATCAATCCTTTTATAGAGGTAGAGGGAGTAACCACCCATCATGGTGTAACTACCCACATAACATAAATCTCTCTTAATTAATTATTAATTCGTAATATTATTAATTTAATAAAGTTGAGACTAAATACATGGGTTACAAGAAAATATCTAACATCCAGACGCTGCAAGCCTGCAACTGCTAATACAATTTCCCCTTCGCTACGAAGCTTTGCAAAAAGAGCCTCCCAAAGATGTGTTTTCCCAATGCCACCTTCGCATACACGAAAAATAATGAACTTGTTTTGTTCTGACACGATTTCGTGATTGAATCATACACAATTCTTTGTTCATCACTTAGATTTTCATGAAGAATCTCGAATTCTTGCCGAAGTACATTTTTGATGGGAATGTGTTCTAAAAGTTTTACTTTTAAATGTCAATTATTATGAATTGAATGAAAATCATTTTGTTTATTGTTTATGTTATTCGTTTTTTAGAAGTGTTAAGGAAGATGATCTTCGTCCTTAACCGTAGAGCTCTAAAAGATATTGGTATATATAAAACAAAAGATATTCGCAATCATGGTAATAAACATGGGACATTTATTACCGAGTTAAGATTGTCGTGGTGGTCATAGATCATTGTAGCTCTACAAGTAAGTGACAACACGGGTACGTAAAAGAGGAAAATATTACTTTTATATACTGAATGAACCTAATGAGTAAAATATTATAGAAATGTGTTTCTGTGTCATTAATATTTTACTGTGTCCTTGGTCCTTTGATATGAGATTTATATCTGATCACTTAAGAAATGCTTGATTAGACTAGTGTCTTGAGCTATCGATAAGTGTAGTGTAAAGGCATTGGTTGGTTAAGTATGACTTTTGTTGGAGAAAATAGTTAGTCAAAAGATTATCATTGCCCCTCTTAATTGAGTGATGATATTACTGGACCCCTTGATAAAGCAAAGTTATAATGTGCACAATGTAATTTGAGATAAGTCACATATTTATAACTAGCTTAAAGAGAACAAAAAATGAATACTAAGACAAAGATGACACAATACTACTTTGTGTGTATTCTTAATATCATGAGGCAATGGACGGACACAAGTGGTGCACTCCATCACTAAATGGATCGGGTTTTGTTTCGAGTGGAATTAAGACATCTAACTAATTGGGAGCCATAATGTGTAGCTAGATACCGCTTATAGCTCGTGATATTAAGTTCTTAATATCACTGCCAACTTAGTTTAGATTCTCTCATAGGTCACACCACAAAACTGGAAAACAAGAAATGGGAGTTTTGAGTTCAAAGGATGTGTCGGGTTTCATGTAGAAAATATGACACATGGGGTAAACAAGCAAAATCAAAATTATGTTGTGATTAATAAACATAATTAGAATCTAAATTAAATTCATATGTGATGTAAATATTATGGGGTGTAATGATTCATCATTACATAGGATAATATGTTACATAAGTTGTGAATTTACTACTAATCCCGAAATGTCAAATTTTGTAGGGGTTAAACCGAAATTTGACAAGTCTGCAGAACAATGCCCAACGGTCGACCGAACAACAGTAAACGGTCGACCGATTGGTGAACGGTCGACCGGACACGTCTCGACCGATAACAGGGAATTTTCGTCTGTTCGGAACGGTCGACCGAATCTATCGGTCGGTCGACCGAACATTGCGATGAAATATTTTATTGTTGCGAACGGTCGACCGAATGTATAACGGTCGACCGAAACGTGGTTCGAACGGTCGATCGAACCTCCAAACGGTCGACCGGTCCAGACGGTTTTCTGCAGAATTAATTTAAGAATTAATTAGATCATGCATGGAATTGGTTCATAATTGATTTAATTCGTGGCTAAGATTATTTGTTAGCAAATAATGGATGGTTAGATGGAAGTTTGCATGAAATACAATTAATTTGGAGAGCTTATAAATACAAGTTTATCTCATTACCTAATCAATTAATTCATTTATTTTCTTGTGCAAACTTCTCTCATCATAATTCTCCACGAAATTCCATTAATTCTTGAGTTTAGTTTTAGTTTTCAAGAGATCTTCTTCTCAAGGAAACTAAAGAGGGGTTAGTAATTAGATTATAAACCCTATCGGAGATTGAGAGACTAGCTTCCCTCTCTCCGATCTTGTTTAGAGTTTGGTGAATATTCGGAGGCATCCGGCGCAGCGACAAGCATCCTCGACGTCTCCGAATCTTCAAGAAGTTTTAGAGAACTTCTAGGTATGAATTTCGGAGCACATGATTGTTTTAATAAAGGTTTGAAACTAGTTATTGAAACAAACCGATGCATGCATGAAACAAATCATAGAAAAATTGTAATTGATCCTTAATGTGCATAAAAATTTCGAAAATAAATATGTACAATTAAATTAGAAATCCTACAGTGGTATCAGAGTATAAGGTTCAATTTTCTAATGATTTGAAACTATAAACAAATTTAGTTTACCTTCTAGGGTTCGAACAATTCGATTTTCCGATTTTTCGGTCTTTAAATGTTTTGTTGAAATAATTCTTTGTAATAATTCGTTTTGAATATTTTAAGTGGTTTAAAACATGTCATGTAATTATTAGAATTATTATTTAGACATAAGTCTAACTTGCAATAATTTCGTTTTAAGTATAAACGATTATTTTGTAAGAGAATCAACAAAACCGAAAAACTGCGATTCGTCTTTCCTTTTAGGAAATTGGATGGACAGCGATTCAAAATTGTTTTTGAACATGTGGATGGATGAAAAAACGTTTTTAATGGATTTCAAAATGTTTTTCAAAGAATTGTTTGAGATTCTAGATGATTGATAAACTAGGTTGTATAGTTTATAGCAATATTGCGTGCATGGATGCTCGAGTTGTCTTTGCATGAATTGTGAGTTTATATGTTCCAAATCAGCGCCTATGAATGTATGTAATTATTATTATACAGGGGCTTATTTATATGTAAAAGCCAAATTCTATCTTTCTATCTTTAGATGATTGCTTTGCATTTGAGAGGTTTTACATAAGACTTGCACTAGTCGGTTTTTATCGAATGTAAAGAGCATGTTTATTTTCTGTAAAATCTACATCTCCGGTGCAAGAGTAAGTCTCCGCTGTAGCGCATTGATCGAGGATCAGGGATCGATGATCGAGGATCAAAGGGAACATATAAACTCACACGATGTGGATTATGTGAGTGGTTTAATTTCTGTTTTTTATAATTTATGCTATGCATGTGATGAATGTGATTGAATGTTAGGATGTGTATGAATGATAATATGCATGATAACCTAAAATTTCGAATCACATGTTAATCTATGAAATTGTCCAACAAAAATTAAGAGAAATTTTCCTTCTTATTTCATCCACTAGCAGCTATCGATCGTGGGATACTCTGCTCGCCCTTAGCGGGAGATAACTCCCTCTATCTTTGGGAATAGTGGGAGATATAATGGTTGTCTATTGTTGTGCCACGATTAAATATATGAGGTGTGTTTCACCCTAGTGAACCTCAAGTATGTTTAGTTGTGAATACAATGGATAAACGTATCTCGTATCAAATGAAAATAAATTTTCTTAACATTACCTAGAGTCCTCGCTCAGTTTTGGGAAAAAGGTTTTCTTACGAGGATAGGTCATACTCCCTCATAATTAAAACGACAAGAATCACAAGAGTTTGAAGATGCTAATATTGCTAAAATTCAAAAAGGTTGTGATTAAAAAGAGTTTTTCTTACCTTCATATTGTGATATATTCGATAGCCCTTAACTAGTCTATATTGCAATTGATAGGATCTTGGATTACTGCATTTACGGGCAAAATTTTATTTGCAGAATTTACATTTATATTCGATATATATGTATGTATTTTAAAACATAAAATTGACATTAAAATCCTGTATAATTTATTTTGTAGAAATGTCTAATATCCAACCAATTGTGCGATTTATGATCGAAAAGAATCCTTTGCAAAATGATAGCTCAAACTTCATGAAATGGCAACTCAATCTTAATATCGTGTTGAGGTTTGAAAAACTATCTCATATTTTGGATGGTGAAATCCCAAAATTAAATGAGAAGACAACCGATAATAAGAAAGAGGCGATAGCCAAGTGGGAAGACCAAGAGAACCATGTTCACGGTCTAATGTTGACATCCATGGGTGACTCGCTTCAAGCGAAATACTTGAATTCAAAACCCAAGAAGACCATGGAAGCTTTAACAAAGATGTTCATGGATAGTGCCCGAAATGAGCGCTATAAGACCATCATCACACTCACAAGGTGCCACATGGCGGAGGGAACATCGGTATCCATGCATTTTCTCACAATGCAAGGATACCTTGAGAAGTTGTCGAAACTCTCTTCTCCAATGCCCGAGGACATTGCCAAAGATCTGATTCATGGCTCTCTAGCCTCGTCCTTTAAGGATTTTGTGATACACTATCATGTGCATGAAAAATAGGTGAGTCTTGAGGAGCTTCACAACGCTCTCAAACGGCAGAAGTTGACATGGGTAAGGGTCGGGACAATCACGTCCTAGCCGTCAATGAGAGAGCAAAAAGATCAACAAAGGTAAAGGCAATTTACCAAAGATACGTCAATCAAGAGCAAGGGAGTAGGAGGTGCTCATAGGAGTGCCTCAAGGGGGAAATCTTTCAAATCTCCAACTCCCAACACGGAGTGCTTTCACTGCGGTGAAAAGGGACACATCCGACCTAATTGCCCGAAGTACAAGGAAGACCTTGATAATGGGATGATTGAACGTAGGCGCCCGAGAAACGCCGTAGGTATGTTTGTTATTGAGATAAATTTAATCACCTCTGTCCTTGATTTGGTAAAGGTTACCAGATCTTGAACTCACATAATTTTGATGTGCAGCTATTGAACGTTAGGAAGGAACTCGTGGAGAACGAGATGATATTGAAAATCGGAAATAGTATAAGCATTGCTGCGATTGTACAAGACTCTATGGAACTTCAATAGTCTAGTGATTTAAATTTATGCTTTGAAGAATGTTTATTATGTGCCTTCGATTAGCAAAAACTATTTTGTATCATGTTTTGGATATGGATAACTTAATATATATTTCTAATTCTTGCTTGTCTATATCGAAGAATGAAATTTTCTATGCAAATACATTCGTATAGAATGGTTTGTATTTGCTTGAAATGAATAATAAACAAACTCAAACAAACAATAACAAAAGAACTAAGATAACTCACGTGAATGATACACTCTTGTAACACTATCGGATTGGTCAAATAAATGACCAAGAGACCTTTCGGGAAGAAAGGAACGAAAACGAATGACTAATTGGATATGATACATTATAATGTATGTGGTCCGATAAGTACAAGTGCAAGACACGGTTCAAGGTACTTCATTTTGTTCACAGACAACTATAGTCATTATGACTATATTTGTCTAATGGGAAACAAAAGTGAATTCTTTGACGAGTTCAAGGAATTCGAGGATGAAGTAGAGAACCGACTCAACAAGAATATCGAGTCTCTACGAAATGTTCGTAGGGGTGAATACTTAGGATACCTAATTTGACTCATTCCTAAAGTAGGAACATGATATTGCTCGACATGGTTCGATTAATAATAAGTCAATCTAAATTGCATGTTTACTTTTGGAATTATGCACTACAAATAATGACAAACTCACTAAATAATGTTTCATCCAAATCCGTGGAGAAAATGTCTTGTGAGCTATGGAGTTGAAAGACACATAAGCTCGACTTTCTCAAGATTTGGGGTTGTGAGGTATACATCAAGAAATTGATGTCAACCAAGCTTCAACCAAAAGCAGATAAGTGCTTCTTTATAGGTTGTTCTCGTGAGACAAGAGGATACTACTTTTGGTGCATCACCTCCAATCGAAAGATTGTAGAGAGATATGTTTTTTTCTAGAATTTCTGGAAAAGAGAGAAAAGTAATGGGAATAGAGTTAAGCTTGAGGAAACTCAAGATACTCTACAAGATCATGATGTGAATGTTGCATTCAAAATCATGAAGACCCAACCGAGATTCATTTGGTTAGTGGGAGCGTGAGCGAGAGACCTTTACAAGAAATTGTGAGAGAATCTCAATCGTCCCCACCTAGTGTACGTTCGAGAGACGAACGTGAACCTATTCCTCAATAAATTGTGGAAGAAGTTCGAGAGACACGAGAAGAACCAAAAGAATTGAGAAGGTCGACGAGGGAAAGGAAGAAACCCAATAAGTATGCGGGACTTAATAAGATCGTGGTACTAGATACCAAAGATCCCTCGACCTTCCAAGAAGCAATGGAAAGGGAAAACTCCAGATTATGGCTTAAAGCCATGGAATCCGAAATAGAATCCATGTATGACAATCAAGTATGGAACTTGATTTGCATTCCTCAAGAGAAAATGTCATTTAGTATATATGAGCTTTTAGGAGGAAGATAGACATGGATAGTGACTTGACAACCTACAAAGCAAGGCTTATAGCAAAAGTTATACTCAAATTCAAGAAATTGACTTTGATGAAATTTTTGAAAGGTTGTCATCTATTCGGATTAAGCTCACTATTACCGCATTTCACAATTGTGAGATATGGAAGATGGATATCAAAATGGCGTTCCTTAAACGGGAACTTGGAGGAGGATATGTACATGGTACAACCTCAAGGTTTTGATGATCCAAATAATAGCGAGAAGAAACGTAAGTTTCAAGGATCCGTTTATGGATTGAAACAAGCATCGAGGAGTTGGAACAAACGCTTTGTTGGTTAAGTATAAATTTTTTTGGAGAAGATAGTTAGTCAAAAGATTATCATTGCCCCTCTTAATTGAGTGATGATATTACTGGGCCCCTTGATAAATCAAAGTTATAATGTGCACAATGTGATTTGAGTTAAGTCACATATTTATAACTAGCTTAAAAAGATCAAGAAATGAATACTAAGACAAAGATGACACAATACTACTTTGTGGGTATTCTTAATATCATGAGGCAATGGACGGACACAAGTGGTGCACTCCATCACTAAATGGATCGGGTTTTGGTTCGAGTGGAATTAAGACATCTAACTAATTGGGAGCTATAATGTGTAGCTAGATACCGCTTATAGCTTGTGATATTAAGTTCTTAATATCACTGTCAACTTAGTTTAGATCATCTCATAGGTCACACCTCAAAACTGGGAAACAAGAAATGGGAGTTTTGAGTTCATAGGATGTGTCGGGTTTCATGTAGAAAATATGACACATGAGGTAAACAAGCAAAATCAAAATTATGTTGTGATTAATAAACATAATTAGAATCTAAATTAAATTCATATGTGATGTAAATATTATGGGGTGTAATGATTCATCATTACATAGGATAATATGTTACATAAGTTGTGAATTTACTAGTAATCCCGAAATGTCAAATTTTGTAGGGGTTTAACCGAAATTTGACAAGTCTGCAGAACAGTGCCCAACGGTCGACCGAACAACAGTAAACGGTCGACCGATTGGTGAACGGTCGACCGGACACGTCTCGACCGATAACAGGGAATTTTCGTCTGTTCGGAACGGTCGACCGAATCTATCGGTCGGTCGACCGAACATTATGATGAAATATTTTATTGTTGCGAACGGTCGACCGAATGTATAACGGTCGACCGAAACGTGGTTCGAACGGTTTTCTGAAGAATTAATTTAAGAATTAATTCCAGACGGTTTTCTGCAGAATTAATTTAAGAATTAATTAGATCATGCATGGAATTGGTCCATAATTGATTTAATTAGTGACTAAGATTATTTGTTAGCAAATAATGGATGGTTAGATGGAAGTTTGAATGAAATCATGGGCAAGTGGTTGCACATGAATATGTAATTTGGAGAGAACTTATAAATACAAGTTTATCTCATTACCTAATCAAATAATTCATTTATTTTCTTGTGCAAACTTTTCTCTCCACAATTCTCCACGAAATTCCATTAATTCTTGAGTTTAGTTTTGGTTTTCAAGAGATCTTCTTCTCAAGGAAACTAAAGAGGGGTTAGTAATTAGATTCTAAACCCTATCGGAGATTGAGAGACTAGTTTCTCTCTCTTCGATCTTGTTTACAGTTTGGTGAATACTCGGAGACAACCGGCGCAGCGACAAGCATCCTCGACGTCTCCGAATCTTCAAGAAGTTTTAGAGAACTTCTAGGTATGAATTTCGGAGCCCATGTTTGTTTTAATAAAGGTTTGAAACTAGTTATTGAAACAAATTGATGCATGCATGAAACAAATCATAGAAAAATTGTAATTGATCCTTACTGTGCATAAAAATTTCGAAAATAAATATGTACAATTAAACTAGAAATCCTACAATTTTATCATAATCAAGTTCATGCATAAGTTTGTTTCCATAAACATTATATTAATTATTTTCTATAAAAGGGAGAGATGGGAAGTTTCTCAATTACTTACCCTTTCGCACCAGAATAGCCTCAATGTGCGAACATGCCCTTCTTTTCAATTCATCTTCATTTATGTGGCCGTTTATAACATCCGAATCATTTGGAAGAGGCCGTTGGAAATCATCAGACAATTCCTTTCAATATTCCTGCCAAAGATTACTAGGATTGATTATTTTGTCCACAGGAATAGAAGAAAACAAATGGCGTAGTTATGTTACAATTGCCCATTCACTTGCCTCGGCTATTGCATATATTCATTATCATCTTCTAAGAGACCAAGTGCAGCACATGCTTCTTTGAACAACAAATATTCGGTATGATTTACGGTGCACAATTCATTATAACTTCGAGCTCCATGGACCACATGAAGAAGAATCCTAGAATAATATAGTTCACCAAAATTCACATTAGCATATGGCAAAAATGAGATGCCAAGTTTATATGGTTTCGAGGTCCTAGCATTTTCATCCCACACCCATTTCTATGGTAATTTCACATATGTTAAATTTCTAGCAGAACTTTGGAAGCGCGATAAGCTCACAAACTAACATGGTCATCTAGCTAACTAGTTATTTGATGATGAACATTAAAATAAAATATTAATATTGGGTGTATTTTGACTAAAAACAGACTCCTCTTTCCCATCTTCTTAAAGTAATGGATTGTGCCTGACACACTCAGGTTCCAATAAATTTTTATTATACATTCCCATAATTTGCTAACATGACACTAATCTGAACTCCAATAGTAGAAAGAGGATAAGAAAATGGTTGTTATACACGAACGCGGACGTCCGTGACGCGTCCTACGTGGCACCCAAAAGTTGAAGAGTCAACATCTAGTTGGATTTACATGTCACCATTTTCAAACATTTTCAAAAGTTAAAGCCTTTAATGGGTTTTTAATTGTTTTTTGACGGTTTTCCAAGTACGACGGTTGTTTTCCAAACCCCAGATAAGACAACGGCAGACACCCTACGAACGACGGTTCAGATACCGAGGAAGATTAAAAAAATCCAGATCGAAATGGAGAGTCCCGCTTTTTTTCTCTGTGGATTACCTGTGAACGGAGGAAGCGAACATGTGAACATATTCCGCTTTCTTTCTTCCCCTCTAAACGATAATGGATTCTTCGACTTCTGCCGTCGATAGCGAACCTGTGCCAGAACCGGTGGGTCTATTTAGTTTTTTTCCCTTGGTCGTTCTATTTTTGAGGAACTTTCGTTTCTTCATTTTTTTTTTGTTTTAGGGAACCACCTACTACTTCCGGGAATCCCGGTGCTCCTGGACGATCATCCGAAAGGAATTTGACAGGATGAAAAAGGTTGAGAAGGAGGTTTTCCGGAGCACCTCTTTCGGTCACTTCCTAGACCTTCCTAACATCACTACGGACAACGAAATAATCGATTGGTTCGTCGAACACTACGATGCGAAGGAGGTGGGGCTGAAAATAGGATCAGGGGTAGTTCCCCTTACACCTGAAGACGTTGCCCTAATTTTGGGCTTAAGTATGCTAGGGAGACCGTTATAATGGAACCATTGGGTGTACAGAGGCGAGAAGGGGTGAACCTTGACAACATACAACTGTTAGGTCATCTGACGGCAACCAATATCATGGGCGAGACGGAGGAGTACGTTCGTCTCCTGATTTCTTTCATCTTCAACCATTTTTTGTTCTTTCATGAAACACTTCGACCGAAGCAATGGTTTATGCACCGTTTGAGAGACATCAGACGCATAAACAGATACACATGGGCACGTGCATTTCACGGAGCCCTGGTTGGGGGCCTGGAGAAAACCAACTTAGAACTGCAGGAGAGGAGAAATGCAGGAAACTTCATTATGAGGCAGGGGAACGTTGACGGTTGTGTGGCAATACTACAAGTAAGCGTTTGTTGTTCTTTAAGTTACGCGCTTGTTCCGTTTAAATTGTGTGTCTGTTCGGATTATGTTGTGTGTCTGTTCGGATTAAACTGTTTGTCTGTTCGGATTAAATTGTGTATCTGTTCGGAATATATTGTGTCTGTTTGGAATATATTGTGTGTCTGTTTGAATAAGTTGTGTGTCTGTTCGGATTAAATTGTTTGTCTGTTTGGATTAAAGTGTGTATCTGTTCGGAATAAGTTGTGTCTGTTCGGATTAAATTGTTTGTCTATTTCTATGTTGTATCCATTACATAGAAAAACATGGAATCAATTTTCTGCATCCTAATGAAATAGTTCTGAAAAGCTTGTGCATCACTAAGTCCCATCTTCAAATTTCTGACTTCGTTTATAACGTTCCTACACACAGAAACCACTAAGACCAGGCGCAAAATGTTGAACTTCAATTATGTTAGGTAGAAAGAACACAAACCTTAAATCCTTTTCGTTGAAAGTCAATTTGTCATGACCTCCAGCCTCGACCACAAAATATTACATGGTCTTAGCAGCCGATACCCCAGCAGTATCATTGCACGATATGCGTGCTTTGGCGGCCTCAGGGACGATTCGTTTTTGTTTGAGAAAACGCATTTGCTCCTGTTCAAGCATGGCGTGGTTATGTTTAAAATCCACAAAGTTAATGTGGTAACCCCTTGCTGGGTTTCCAGAGACCCTTATCCGAGCATTGCATTGAACTCTACTAGATAACCTAGGCTTCAATTTCCCTTGTCATTGGTTTGTTGGTGTTGTGTCCTCCTTGGAGCAAGTCATCGTGGCCTGTATAACAACACCACGATCGTAATGAGATTGTCTTGTATTAACACCAAAACCACAAAAATCGACACAGGTCACGTAAAATGTTTTGGCTTCTTCGAGAAACGGAAAAAACATCTCCTCCTTAGGAACGTTTGCCGGCTGCTCCATTTGACAACACATTAACGATTTCCATTTGAGTACAGAGGCATGACCACAGAAGAGAAGGGAAAAAAATAAAAGACGCATCTTGAGATGAAGAAGAAAAGTATTTTGCTGTATAGGAGCCCCAAAATGAGGAAGGAATGAAGTGATTTGAGACGCATTAATGAGAGATTGAGGGATGGATGGAAAGATGGAGTGATTGCTCAGGACATTTGTACGGGCAACCAAAGAATTGAGGGATAAAATAAATAAAGAAACTCTTTTCTCTGCTGACAGGGAGAGTGTCAACTAAGTCGCGTCCTCAAGAAGCGTCCTAAAGAGCGGTCATATATCACTTTTCATAAGAAATAGGGAGACGGTAATGCAGTGAATTGCCTTGTGAATGACATTGTCTTTAGTACGTCTAAAGGAGTGAGCAGGGACTTTCCATTCATCCTGATAGCCCCTGTTTTATTATCTGGTCAGGTTTGGTAAATTTTCCTCTCCAACCTCTTTCCTTAGCTGCATCCATGACAATCCTTTCTTGCTCACCACCATCAAAGACAGCACGAGAAGGCAACCATATCCTAGGAGACCGAAAAAGTAGAACTCTGTGAGCATATTGAAATAAGAGTGAACCAGAAAGAACGTGTACAAATCAAGAACCGTCCACTAAGAAAAATAAACCTTTTCAAATCGTAGATGCACAGCAACATGATTACCATTAGTGCTAGAACTGTGTTTTTTCATTCGAGCAGCTAAAGTTTCAGCCAAAGTTGCTATAGGATTTGAGAACCGTAATGCCTCGTAATTGGCCAAGCATCTAAGCCGCTGAACTGCAGGAGGTGCATCAGTCAACAATAGATTCGCAAAAGAAGAAACCCTTATAAGCCTAGTTCATGCATGTGAAATTAAAGTCAAGGGGTGAAAATAACCATTAAAACAGATAAATAACTTCACTGATTGGATAAAAGAGGAGAAAAATAGCATTTCAACTCACTTTTCTTCAATTAACTTTGGCAAAACTGCAACTTTATAGTGCTCGATTAATGAGAAAGCTTTAATTTTGAAGTTATAAATATTACTCATAAATTCAGGAATCTTGGTGACACTATGGACATCAATTTTCAAAGTAGTTATAAAATGATCTTCATCATTGATATCTATCTTTAAATTTGCTGCAAGAGAAGAATTTTTTTTATAGAAAATAGTTATCGGCAAACACTATGCTTTGACATTATCACATTAAGAATTTCAACATAAATTTACGAAATCTATCTTCAATGATTCATTCGCATGCTAGGTCACAATAGTACATATGGGAACACCGAACACATATAGGCAACTTTAGTATAAGTTAATAACCACACAATATGAATGCAAATATTGTTGTCTTTATTAAATGGATAAATTGTATCAAAACTACAAAGGTGATCATTTTTATTTTCTCTAATTTTTTATTTGATATGTTTTTGTTAGTTTGTATGAATAATATTGGTAAAAATGCAATAATATCAAACCTTCATATTACAATGATGAATTCCAGTATCATGCGGCTACAGATTTGCACATGTTATCTTACTTCATGTATCCTGCATTTAATCATCAATTTATATTACATGAGCCTTCTCTCATGTGTGGTTGTTAGTTCTTCTGACAAATGCATCTGTAGTGCTGTACTTTGTTGATTTGCTTAGTATTCCTGCCTTTTATCATCTTTGGGTGTAGTACTGGTGTGTAACATACGATAAGAGTGTAATTTAAACTTATAAACCAACGTACGAGTACATTCTTGTTCAACTAATTACAACACCAAGGTTGTCACCGCATTAAATTGGTTAGATTTGCTTATGAAAAGTTATTTGCCTGAAAAAAATTCAATAAAATGTGCATCCCAGTTAACATGTTCAATCGATAGGTATGGATTGATCAACAATTACAAGTAATCTTCCATGGGATTGGTTACCTTGGAAGTGAGGCCATATCCAAGAATGATCCAAACATATAACCTGAATGAAATGATCCAACCAAGAAATGGAAAAGAACATAACAACTGATGTAATCCAAGAATATAACAAGAAAGATCTCACTCTGAACCGGATGAATGAATACAGATGATGGGTTCTGTTGCGCAACATCACCTAAACCAAAACAACGAAAACTAGCAGACGCGAGTTTTCACACCAAAATGTAGGACAGAAAACAAACTCATCCAATTGACTACGACAATTTCGAGGAAACAAATTGAAACAGAAAAGACGATCTGGACCTGAAAAGAATCCACCAAATCCTACCATTTCCTGCAATTTCAGTACAAATCAAGCTAAAAACACACCAAAAAAACCTCGATCACCAGCGAAACCAAACCATAAACCCCGAAAACCCCCAAGCGCGAGTTATAGCATGGAAATGCACCGGATTGATTATGACGATTTCGTGCAAATCAAATTGAAACAGCAAAAACGTTTCAAAACTCAAAGAATCCACCAAATCCTACCATTTCCTGCAAGTTCGTACAAATTAAGATAAAAAACACAAAAAAAAACTCGACTACCAACGAAAACAAACCAAAACCACGAAAACTACCAGAAGGAGGTGGAGGAGGTTACCGCGACGAGGAGGGGAGCGGAGTCGAGGTCCGACGAGAGGTGGAACGTGCGGTGGAGGAAGGTATGAAGGGAGGAGCGGCGGGGTAGGGTTTGGGTGTATTGGGATCGGATTTGGTTTGAGGTTTATGGGGGTAGAAGGTGGTGGAAGTTGGGAGAAGATGGAGCAGAAGAGGTGGTGGTGGGGGATGAGTTAGGTTAGGGATGAGCTTCCGTGTGGGACTGGATCGAAAATTGAATTTTTCGGAAGATTGTATCGAAGACCAAAACTGAATAAATTCAGTTCGGTCTAAAATTCGAATTTAACCATTAAAATTTTGGTTTTTGACCGGACCGAACCGGACCGGACCGAAGACCGAATTCCCGTGGTCTCCCGGATCGAAGACCGGACCGAAAAAGTTCGATCCAGTTCGGTCCAGACACCGAGACCGAACTGAATTTTGCTCGCTCCTTATGGTGATGAAGTTATGGTTTATGTATTTGATTTTGGAGGTGAAAATTAATGAAAACGAATTAAATTATCCATAAAAAATTAAGCATTTACCACCTAGATTTTAGGATTAATTGCTTGCAATATAATTCCCAATAATCTCACTCTACACATATTTGCTTATGCCATCAGAAAACAAATATAGTATACATTATCATTATAGTTTCAAAAATATCGCTCCGTTTCATTCACGGTATTAGTGTTAAATTAATCATTAAATAATTGTTAATTTTACAAAACTTACCTTGTATATTCTAATAACTTTTTTAACTTCTCTCTCTCACTTTTTTCTTTTATCATCCCTGATTCCCTCTTTCACAATTATCATGATTACCAAACCAAAAAAGAAGAAACTAAACTAAAATCTTTCGTTCCAATCCCACATTATTTTACGAAAAAGGCAATTTGTTCACTTATTATCATCGAATCCATCTACAATCAAACAAAAACAACAATAGAGAAAGAACACATTCAGTAATCACCGATCGTCCAAAAACACTAGTAAAATCCATCGAGAATCAAAATCCACAACAATCTCTATCCCAAATCCCCGAAAACACCAAAATGAGAAACAAAAATCGCAATTCGTTCGCTTATTGTCATCAAACCCATCTAGAATCAAACAACAAAAACGTCAACCGGAAAAAAACACATTCAATCAACACCGATCCTGCAATCCATTCACAATCTCATTCCCAATCCGATCAACTAGAAGAAGAAAATCACAATCCATTCACTTATCATGCATCGAATCCCACAAAGCTACATTCTGATCTCAAATTCTCACTCAAACTCTATCTACTAAATCCGAACCACTACTAAAATGGATTCCGAAACATCCAAACCATTAAACTCCTCTTCCTCTTCTGCTTCTTCTTTTTCTTCTTCAATCGGTTTCCTGTTGGATTTAAGGTTCCACCAATTGGAGATGAGTTCGAGCAGCGAAAGCACGAAAGTCGAGGCGATGATTCCGAACACGAGCTCCTTCGAGCAGACATCGAAGATAATGACCAAGATCAGCTTCGCCTAGAACCCCACCGTCCCATTCTCGATGACCTTTGGCGTTGAAACCGCCGGAGAAGGACTAAAATCCCGATCGAGATGAGATGTTTCGTCGGGGAGGGGGACGATCTCGTTGGGGATAGGATCGAAGTATTGTTCAGTGGTGGAGATGAAGTCGGAAACCCTAAAGGGGAAGGAGTGGGAAGGTTGGGGTTTGGGGTATTTCTTGAGGAATGAGTGGTGGTTCTTCGGAGAAAGAGGGATGAGGTCATGAGAGAAGAAAAAGAGAGAGAAGTTAAAAAAGGTTATTAGATTATACAAGGTAAGTTTTGTAAAATTACCAATTATTTAATGATTAATTTAACGTTGTTACCGTGAATGACAAACCGAGTGGCATTTTTGAAGTGCAACGACAATGTATACTTTTTTTTGATGGCATATAAGCAAATAGGTGTAGAGTGGAGATTATTGGGAATCATGGTCTTTTCAAATGGCACGCAAGCAATTAACCCTAGATTTTAAAGGCAAATAAGGAAAAAGTAAGCTCATTATTATGTCATTTTAAAAATCCGACGTAATAAGGATGACGCTGTTAACGTATTTTCCAACAGTGAGAGAAATTGGTCACGTTCATCTTCATCGTACCAACAAAGGCTCTAGGCTCATATTTGATCACCAACATGTTAATTTCGTTTTATAGTATGTTAGACTTTGGGTTCTTTGGTGGTTACACTATTCTGCTTAGTGACCCCACCTTCTATAGTTATGGCACTTGTCATTTTTCTTTCTTGTTAAGTAAGTCTTTTTGGCCTCTAACTGGGAGGAGAATTCACCATTAGGTGGCTTGGATAATTTTAGGTCTTTTGAAACGTGAAAGTAAGTTAGCAAGAGACTTATCTAATGCAACTTGTTCGAAACTCTTCCTACTACCATTTTTATCCTTAATGATAGTGTGCAGTTTAATCGTCCAGCCCAATCTATTCTTTCCGTCTATGCATTTCGGTCTTTAAAGGACTCTGCTCATCAGATAGCTTACTCAACACAAATCGGCAAAGAAATTATCAGACAAATCAGAATTCTCCTCTTACAATTTGTTCCCTATGTTCTAATGTTCAACCAGCTGAGAAGTGACACTCAGATTCATATTGAACTTGAATTCAAAGAACTTCTCCGCAAGTAGAGTTTTGAGAGTCCCTCTTGCTTTTGGAACTCAGCTTTTTAAGTGGTCTCATATCTCTTGCGTCTTAAACTACAGTGAGCTTTTGGAACTTAGAAGTGGAACTAAGTAGTCTTAAACTCACTGTAGGTTATGGCTAGGCGAGGATTTAAAGATGTTAATAAATAATTCCTACATCAATCTTCATTTCTTTTCCATTGATATTCAACGGTGCAAGTTGCAAAATCATTCAAAATCGTATATGCCCTTATGTGACGACCTGATCTCATTTACATTTCCAACAAAACGATGAGCTCATAATTAATGCGGATTACAAAGCAACCATAGTAAAGTTAACAAAGTCATGAAGACAAAGATGTCAGGGAATGGAAATGGCAACGGTAGATAATGACGAGTATAATCTTAAATAAAATCATATAAAATTTCAAGCATGGACATGCTCAATTTAACATATGAGATGGTTCTTTTAGATATCATATAATTATATATTAGCGTTTGCGGGTATTGATGAAATTTCATATTTTCACGCAAAATATGAGTTGTTTGGTTCCTTTTGAACACATTTTTTAATTCTTCTTCTTTTGAATATATTTTGATTTGTTCTTTTTCAGGGTTGTAAATGTGCCGAGTTCCCACGTGTTGGTTTTTTTCCTTAATCTATGTTTTGATGATTTATTCAACCTAATCTTAATTATAATCATGTAGAGTAGCACACATATTACATTGCATATATATTGCCTTGTGCTAACCTCTACAGGAGATCAAGACTCAAGGAAGAAAGTAAATCAAGTCAAGACATGTAGTCAAGCTCATTTGAAGACATGTATTTTGTATTTCTTTGAGTATTTAGGAACCTTGTGTAATTGCACATACTTGAGCTAAAAACTACTCAACCACACACTAGGTTCCCTATAGAAATCACACACAAAATTTCACATAATTTGGACTTCAATAGATCATCAAAACAAGAACTGGAAAACATCTAAACAAAACTTGAACTGCCTGGACCAAAACGGTCAACCGTTGAAACCTTTCCGTTCGACCGTTTACACGTGTCACATGACCGTTTGTTTTGTCGTATTATACCCAACGGTCGTATTCGTATTATTCCCAAATACCCCAAATTACCAAACATCCGGTCGACCGAAACTTTCCTAACGGTCGACCGAACCAACACAATTTGGTCTCCCAGAAGTGCCTGGACTAATTTGGTCGACCAATCCCCTGAGCCCGTTCGACCGTTAACTTAAGTTAACTTAAGTCAAAGCTGAAATTTGACCAAACGGTCGAGCGATATACCCATTTTTGTCGACCGTTTTTAGGCAGAATTGGGTCCTGCAGGTTTCTGTTTTGTGTATCCTACACCAACTCTTACCCAATCAATCCCAACGGCTATAACTCTTTTGGAGCTTATAAATAGAGATGTAAAACACATTATAAGACATCTCTCCAACACCTATTTCTCCCCAACATTAGAGAGAAAACTCCACACACACTCAAAAGCTCAAACCTTCCACACTTAGTGATCAATTCCTTATTTCTACTCAAGTGTGCTCAAGAATTAGAGAGTGTTGTCTCACTCATTGTTGTGCAAGAAGCAAGGGTCTTGGTGAAAGCCCAAGACAACGAGTATAGACTTCGGTGAGAGCCCGAAGTGATCCTCTTGGATTGTGAGAGGTGGAGCCAAGCTCGGCGAGGATTGTTCGCGAGCTTGAAGACTTGTAAAGGCGTTCTCTCCCGGCCCGGAACGGGGAGTGGTTAGTGAAGTCGTGAGTGGAGCTCGGTGATCCGAGTGGAGCTTGCAAGAGAGGACTAGGACCCGGATGGGGTGCCGAACCTCTATAAAAATCCCGCGTGTTCCATTGTGGTTTGCATATCTTTCTTTCTCTACATTTGATTATTTATTCCGCTGCGCATGTTCATTGCTTAATCAAGTAGAGAATTGTGATTAGCCTTATTTGTGGATCCATAACCCACACGATCCAACACCACGAGCATGGCTCGCTTGACACTCGGTTTGAGCCCCAAAATTGTGCTCGTGCTCGGCTCGCTACTTTTTCGCGAGCCGCTTGGCTCAACTCATTTGATTGTGAGCCTGTTCGACTCATTTTCTCGTGAGCCTTGTTAACATATCTAAAAAGTGTAAAAAACTTACATGTAGATGAAGTTATAAACCACTGCCTAATGTGAAATTTCTTAAGTTTGCGTCATTGTTTTTCAAATGAATGAGATTTTCAACTATAATACTCAACTACCAAGTGCCAACATAATAAATCAATTCAGATAGATGTTATCTGTCTTATTCCACACACTCGAGTGTCATCTCACAAAAGATGTCTGAAGGGCAAACCTGAACCTTGAAGGATATGCAAGATGAAAATTTTCAACATTGGGCTTACAGAAAATGTCTAACAACAATAACATTTGCATAATATTGTCTTTATATGGTACTGTAAGAACTTATTTGCAACTCGTGTGGAGGAGGTTCGGCGAGGTGGTAGGCTTAGTGGCGTAGAGGAATCGGTCTGGCTAGGTGGTGGCTTGGTCACGTGGAATAGTTCGTCTGGTGAGGTGGCCGACTTGGTGGCATGGAGGAATCACTTTTAGGGTGACAGCTAGGGTAAGATCCAAAGAAGGAAGAGATAATATAGTAGGCCGGATTTTTAGGGTAAGCGTAAATACGTGTTTTGATCTTGTAAATGGTTATGGTTAAGTCGATATTCATTGTCATGTCATGTACTCATGTATATATAAAGATTTATATTTGAAATGTTACATGTGGTGTATGTATAGGGATGCTCATATGCATATATACGAGCAACCGAGTTGAGCAACTAACCGAGCTAATGAGCGAGCACCAAGCGAGCAGGGGTTCACTCAGCTCGGCTCGTTTATTTTCTCGAGTGGAATTTTTGGCCCATGCTTGACTTGTTAATGATCAAGCTGAGCTAGTGAGTGAGTGAAACCGAGCGAGTCACAATTAAGGAAAAAGAAAATAAGCCCTAGACACCACCCTTTTGCTATAAAAAGAGAAAACATCCCATGTTGTAGGAGGCTATCTATAGGAGAAAAGGAGGTCGTTTAGAGGAGAATCAGTTGGTACCCGGACCGTTGGAATCCAAAGGAGTTGCTGCTATCATCAAGTTGTCGTTGTCCCAAATCCTTCTCCATGGCACACCAACGTTTCCCTCCTCTCATCTTGGGTTTGTGGTCATGGTTTAATTCTTATTTTGTGGTCTTTATTTACCCACAAACACGAGTAGGTAAATTTCCTTGCTAAGGTTATGATGAAACTAGTGTTGAGATTTTGATGAGGCTTCTTACTACCTTGTGTTAAACCTAATTCATATGTGATCTCTTTATATCTACTTGTTATTCAACCATATTGAGAGTTGAAAACTCAATTTAATTGTTACATATATGATGGTTGTTTGCTACATGTGATTGAATCCCATAGATGAATACTTCTAACGATTTAAAATCATTGTTGTGAAAATTGTTAGTTGTGAGGATCTAATAACCTGTGTTGTAATGTGTTATTGACTTGTTTTTGTGCATGCATGATGTCCCTAAGATAGGTATAAATATCATATATGTTGCTTGCACTCGTATGATATATTGAGAATAATGTAATTCTTGTGCCCTCGTTATTTAATCCAATCACATCAACTCTAATGCATATATATGAAATTGTTTTTTACACTTGGTCATTAAAGGATTACATCAAAATTGATCACTAGTGGATTCAGACACTTAGCATTTCTTTTGCTAGATTTTCTCCAATTTTCTTTTTCTTTTTCAGTAAATATAATTGACAATTTTGTTCTCTTAACAATCTTCTTTTTTATTTTTGTTCAAGTCGATTAAGATTTACTTGCTAAATTCTTCCTTGTGGATTTAATCTCTACTTATCCTTGTTAGTTTAGTATACAAGGTGGTATTTTGAGAGCTTAATGACAGCTTGTCAAAATTGGCATCATTGCTGGACAAGAAAAGGCAAGAAAATTTTGATGTGCTCATATTTAAAAAAATAAGACCTGAATAGAACTACAAATTTTGTTGTTTAGTGAGTTTTCAGGGATTTGTGGAATTCAACGTTGCATGTAAGGTAGACGGTCACAACACCCCCAACCTAGTGCAACTCGAACGGACAAGAAAAATCTGAGTGATGGTTGAACATGAATTAGAGCATGATTAAGACCAATATTTCAAATATCAAGATGAGGTGGAGGAAGTAGCTAACAATGGGAAACCTCCACGGAGGCCGCCGATTAGTGAGTATTTCATCCCTACTGCTTACACTCCGGTTAATTGTATTAGAAATGCTCCTATCAATTCACCACCTTATGAGATTAAACATAGTGTCATATAAATGCTTCCTTTGTTTTATGGTTTACCAAATGAAGAACCTCATCATCCTATTGATGAATTCCTTGAAATTTGTTCTACGTAAAAAAACTCATGACACTACAATTGATGTTATTCGCATGAAATAATTTCCATTCTTGTAGGTTAATAATGATCTACACAAGATTTTATACAAGAGGAACAATGAATCAAATCATACCTATATACATAGCGGAATAGACAAGAACAATTCAGTTGTCTTACGGTGCCACACGTGCGAGTCCTTCCACCTGTCAAGCTTCAACTCTCTTGGAGATGGAGCACAACACCATGATCTAAATGTCTCTCGATGTGCTTGGAGAAGAAGAAGGGATGAAACCTTAGTATGTAGAGTCTAGGAATCTAAGAGAGACCCTAATGCTCCAACCTTCTTTCTAATTATAGAGGGGAGCTAGGGTTTCTATTATGCACAGGACAACTGGGTTGCTCCATGTGTCATATGCCTCATTAGGCATAAACAAATATATTGCAATATCCAATATCTCTCACTTGCATAAGGGTGTGCCAACAATCAGTCACATCCCTATGTGTCCCTGACACATATGTATATATATATCTCATGTATATACACAGCTATTATTCTCCAATGATGTATCCCAAATACATTATCACTGGTGTCCCAGACACTTACACCTATTCAATCATACAGACAAATAGATCATGTGACCGGTGATATACCTACCATAGGGAGCCCTAAACTAGAAGGCTAGCATGGTACCATCTCCTAAAAAACAACAAAAACAAGCAATTATTTGTATATCACAATTACCTAGGTTTACTCAAAACTCACATGACAACGCGGTGTCTCGATCCCTCGAAGAGATAACCTTCTTGTCCTAAAAGTACTTGCTATTGTATCCAATACAGTTTGGCCCAACAAACTCTTTCAATGTAGTCGATCAAACCTTTCCCTTCATCTCAGATCACCACTACACTCAGAGTTGACTCCTTTCCCGAAGATTGTCCATTTAAACTGAATCAATCATGACCATAGGCAACGCCCCAAAGTAGCCACATCAATCCTTTGCTTTATGATGTCGTTGAAGGTTCCATAATGGCAACTAATGACATTTAATTCTTGACTCATATAGTGAAGGAGCAGGAATCCATCCTCCCACTTTTAATGGTCACTAAGCACATGTAGTATAGTACACAACATAATGTATGCCTCTCAAAACATCGTACAGGTCTTACTCTATCCCTCTGTGCCTAACATGGGCCTTCTTACTGTCGCCGCCTCATCGTTATATGGCCACTACATGATTTCACAAAGATGCTCGCACCCGGCTCCTATAAACTACATGAATCGTGGTATCATTCATGTTGATTCTCATCACCATATGGAATCTCATCTTGATTCCAAATCAAGGCGACTCTTCGATTATGAACTACTGGATCCTTCGCACAAGATCATTTATAATCAGTCTCATCTCTGCTCGCTACCAGAGTGTCAGAGGCGAATGCTTGTGTGAGTGAGTCATTCTTTAACCTATTGACATATCACGATTTATGCTAGGATGGCAAACAACCATAATGTACATAAAAATATAGTTAAAATGAAACTTAAATCGTATATATTTATGTGGAAGTCGAACATGTTAAGACATCAAAATCTACCTAATCCTAAGGACTTACATGACTCACAAAAGAGTCCTTAGTTATCACCTTGGTAAACGGGTCAACTACCATCCGATTAGTAGATACATGTTTCAACCCAACTTCCCTTCTTACTATTATGTATTTCATAGAATGATACCGAACTTGTATGTGATTTGTCCTCCCATCATATTTAGGGTCTTTTACATAACATATGGCAACCATGATATCATAATAGACAACAACATGCTCATTAAATGTCTCAACCAGCCTTGCTTGTTGTGAAAACTTCCTCATACTCCGCCTCCATGGTCGACAAGGCTACACAAGTTTGCCTCTTGCTTCACCACAAGATGGCTCCATTTGTAAGCAAGAATGCATATTCAGAGGTAGACTTTCTTTCATCAACATCACCAGCCCTATCAGCATCACTATATTTGACTAACCAAAGATCTGACGCATTGTAACACAACACGTAGTTGCTCGTCCCTCTGAGATACCTCACAATCCTTTTGACTACCATCAAATGCTCCATGCTCACGTTCGATTGAAATTGACTCACCATGCCCACTGCATAGCAACTATCTGGCCTATTACACATCATAGATTACATAATGCTTCTCACAACACTAGAGTATGGAAAATTTTCCATCTTAACTCTCTGTTCAATAGTCTCAGAACGCATATCAAGGCTTAAATGCAAACCTTTCTCAACAGGAGTATCAATTGGTTTGCAATTCTCCATGTGATAACATTACAAGACATTGTTGATGTAGGCTTCTTGAGATAACCCAGAAATCCCTTAGACCTACGCCTATCTATCTTGATGCCAAAACTGTAACTTGCTTTGCCGATGTCCTTCATATCAAAAGCAGAGGATAAACACTAAGAAGGGTACCACCACCCTGATTACATCAGATCTTCAAAAACCGACGTGGTATGAAGCATACCACATTAGTCGAAGAATGTCCGACGTGGTATTAACGTACTACGTCGGTTGAAGACGATCCTGTAGGATCTACTAGCCCCTAAACATAGTCTAAAGGGGGGTGAATAGACTAATTAAGATTTATTTAAGGAACTATGCCAAATTAAAAGATAAGACAATAAATATGAACGAGAGAACAACAAACTACAATTCTGGATGTATAGAGGTTTGGATCCAACGACCGGATCCTAGTCCTCTCTTACGAATTGCTCTTACTTGAGCAACTTCGCGTCCTCCACTAATCCGATCTCCGTTGCGGGCTGAGATCACGCCTTTACACCACAAGCTTTGCGAACACCCTCGCCTAGCTTGGACCACCTTCTCACAATCCGAGAAGAGCTTCACTCCGAAAGCTTTGTACAACTCTTGAAGACTAATACTTTAGCAACTAATCTTGAGTACTTGAAATGGATGATGCAATCAAATGATGGTGATTTCAAGTGAGAAGATTTGAGCACAAGTGTTTAGAGCAAATTGAGAGTAGTAATGAGATTTGAGCTTGGAGAAAGATTGGGTAACCTTGTATGGGTGTTCTCAGCTCTATTTATAAGCTCTAAACTAGTTCTAGCCGTTGGGATTGAAGTGGTGAAAAGATGTGCAAGAAAACACAAATCAGAAAGTGACAGGACACATTTCTGGAGACGA
Organism: Triglochin maritima; assembly: GCA_963682175.1. NCBI lineage: Eukaryota > Viridiplantae > Streptophyta > Magnoliopsida > Alismatales > Juncaginaceae > Triglochin > Triglochin maritima. The sequence continues at coordinate 21,870,786 of OY821779.1, forward strand.
ACGGTCGACCGGATCGTGTAACACGGTCGTCCAGAATTAAACAGTGCGAGGTTTGGTCAAGCGAAGACGCAAACGGTCGATCCAATTTGGCTAGAACTTAAGTGATTGGTCGAACGGTTTGGAATACCAGTTCGACCGAAAATAAACAGTAGGACTGGATCTGGAAAAGATATAGGTATCGGTCAACCGTGAGTAGAGTTTCGGTCGACCGGTTGACATGTTGGATTTTAGACAGGATTAAAACTAGTGTAATCGGTCGAACAAAATGAGTTGATGGTTCGACCGAAAATGCCCAGCAAGAATGGGTCTGGGAAGAATCAAGACGCGGTCGACCGTAAAGGAGTATTCGGTCGACCGGAGAACCAAATCCAAAATAAGGTTAGTTGAGAAAATGTATATACGACCGTTGGAGTATACGACAAGTATAACGGTCATATTTAATACAAATACGGAAATATAATAAGTTTTACAGATACGAAGTTTCGGTCGACCGAAGTTCTCACTAACTGGACACGTGTCGACAACTGATAGGCTAAAAGATTTGTATAGGATAAACTAATTCCTATCACTCGACAAGGTGAGACGGTCGAACAAAACAAATGTTTCGGTCGACCGAGTTCCGACAGTCAAAGAGGATTGAAGAAACGGTCGAAAGAATGTATATTCCGGTCGACCGATTTCAGACTGGCAAACCAAGTAGAAGGCACAGTCGAACGGGAAATGTATATGGGTCGACCGTTTTGGACAAGTTAAGTTTCCTGGGAAGGTCTGTTGAAATTCGGTCGAACCAAATGGTTCTACCGGTCGACCGTTTTAGGGCAGATTTCCTGTTCTACGATTCTAATGAGTTTCGACGATTTTCTATTGAAGTCTAGGATAGTTGGAATGTAGTGTGAGACTTCTATAGGTATTCTAAGTGTTATGCAATGCAATGAATCAAAGATTTCAAGTGCCAAGTTACATTTGTAACCTAAATACATGGAATTTAAACCTAGCTACGCTTCAATCTTTATCTTTAATTCAACTCAAACTTGATTCCTGAAACGTTAGATAATACACGTATATGCAAGCAATGATCTTTTAATTGATACATGTTTTTATTGATATGTTGATTAATTATCAAAATGGATTAACAATTATTAGCCAAAAAGCCAACAGATCCGACGTGAATGTGCGCGTTACCACGCCAGTCAAAGAACATATGATGTGGATGTTTATGTTACCACGACGGTTGAAGAACATCTGATGTGAATGTTCACGTTACCACCTCGGTCGTATATATCAAAGTTCCCATAGAGCATATATCAATGTTTTGAATTTTGAAATTTATAATGGAATGATATTTTATGGAATCGAATGCATTGTTCACTTGATGTTGGATTGTTTATTGGTAGTGAAATTTTAGAAAACTAATAATCGTAATTTATATCTACCTTTACATTGTGATTGTTCCTCTTGATGTCTAGAAAAGTATGGATCGAAAATAATTTTTTGCTACTCAATTGAGTGATGAGTATGATGTTGTGGTTGATGAATTTATAAAGTTTTCCTTGAAGAATGAAAATGTTAGAAATAAGGGAAATGTCTTATGTCCATGTAGGAGTTGTTTTAACATGTTTTTAGGCGATGTAAAAGAGATAAAAGCTCAATTGCATGAGAAATGTTTTTATGAAGGATATACTCATTGGATATGGCGTGGTGAAAATGAAATAAGCATGAAACACAAAGGTGATCATAGTCACCCGACGGAGTATGGCAATGATGGTAACCGGTTAGAGGATATGATCCAAGATGTTGCCGAGAATTATTATCATAAACCTGATGTACTTGGTAGTCTATGTATAACAATGAAAAGCTTTTGTATTCAGGTTGCACCGAGTTCATTAGGTTGTCCGCAATTTAAGGTTGTATAGCTTGAAAGTATTAAATGGTTGGAATGATGTTAGTTTCACTACCCTACTGAAGTTGTTGAAAGAGATTCTTCTAGATAGCAATAAACTTCTGGATCATACGTATGAGGCTAAAAAGATATTATGTCCAATGGGAATGCAGTATAGGAAAATACATGTCATGAGAATCGTCACTAAGACATGGTTGGAGGTAAAGGTACACGGGGTGCAAAGTTGATAAGTCAAAAGGGTGAGGATATGTTAAAGATGTATTTTTTATGTGTTGTGCAATTCCGACGAAGTTTGGCCTTTTCTGGAAGAGCACATGTCCCGGATGAAGGAAAAACATTCTATATGGAATGATCAACAAATAGTTAATACTCACAACAAAACATTCATTGATTGGTTCAAGAAAATGGTCTACAACTATAATGTTTCTTAGACTTTGAACTGGTTCTCTTACAAGCTTACTCTTGTTGTCACATGTTATAGTGCTTACGATATCAATGGATACTCCCTCTACACCAAAATGGAAGACGATTAAACCACAATGCAAAATATGAGTTAATTTACTTGTTGAATCTTTGCATATTCTAGCTCTAAAGATAAAAAAACCTAAACATGCCAAGATGTCATACTACGGTCAAATTGAAGATATATGGGTGTTGAACTTCACCCAATTTCATGTGGCAGTATTTAAATGTAAGTGAGTGGACAATAACAACGGTCTTCGGGTGGATGAGTTGGGATTTACCTTGGTGAACTTTAACAAACCAGGATTCAAGGATGAACCTTTTATTTTGGCATCTCAACTAAAATAGATTTTTTGTGTAACAGACTCTAGTGAATGGTGAGTCGTTTTAGAAAGAAAATGACAGTTCATTTCTCAAGACGATGTCAATGATATTGAAAACAAAATCCCACACTAGTGCAGAATAGTGAATAGTCGTCGCCAAATACACGTTGGTCGCTGATTGATCTCGTTTTATATTAACCGCAAGTGCACGGCCGCGTTGAAGCGGTGGCAAATACGGGTCGTCCACTGGGAGGTGTGTCGACAATTGGTTTGTTCGAAGGCGAGAGGGAAAAGAAGGAGAGAAAGATTGATTACACTAACTAAACTAGAATGCAAGAGGAAATGAAAGATAAGTAATAAAACTAAACCCCAAAGGGGGTAGAGAAACAATGTGAATATAAAGATGTGTGTGTGTGTGTTCAATTAAGCTCCTCACAACTTGTAGTGCATGAAATCATAAAACTACATTCAACTTTGCCTCCACATGAATTAAGATAAGACTACATCATTAAAACATACAAGACAATAATTGGAATGAAGCTAAATGTACTCAAGTACAAAGACTAGACCCTACTATGCCTCCACATGAATTAAGATAAGACTACATCATTAAAACATACAAGACATTAGCTAAGGTAAAGGCAACAAGAGCACATACACTACAAATTGTGTTTCCAATATTAACTTCATCCATATCCTAACCTTATCATTCCCCATAAAATAGGTCCACTAATCAAAGCATAAGCTAAGCTTCATTCAAGAGCATTAGCATATCAAAGGTAAGAGTGAAAACCCATTATATGGTTATGGAAATCATATAAAGCTCAAGGGATAAACATAACACACACTTAATACACGACATGATCATATCACATATTTCTCCACCCCCCAAATGGGGATGGAACTACTCACACATATTTAAACTAACTACTCTAACAAAATGAAGCATTATACTGAAATGAAACTACACTAATCAAGCAAGAAATATTAAAGAAGCTTAAAAGGAAAAGAAAGACTAAACAAGCATGCACAAATTAAAAGACAAGATTAAAAGAAACTAGAAGAATTATTTTATTAACAAATGACTCACATTGAAGGTAGCATTCTTCTCCACCTTGAGTTTTTGCTTCAAGGCTCACTCCTTAGTAGAGAGAATGCCACCAAGCAATGGGTGATTACAATGGAAGGTGAAGAGTTGTATTTATAGGCATGGAAAAACTAATCCGGGACAATCCCCCGATGTGGGACTAAACCAATACCAAAAATGGACTAAGAATACACTAATACACGTGCCCCACAAATCTGAGAGGATCCAGAATGATTTGGACCGCCAATTAGCGGTTCAAAACCAAGTTTCGTTCGACCAGATTACTGTGCTACAAGTCAGTTTTTAAACTTTTGTCTCCATTGGTCGACCGAAATATTTTGTTCGTTCGACAAGTTCGTTTTGTGTTTTTTTTTGTATTCTCTGGTTTGTTTCGGTCGACCGCATGGTGTGCTTTTGTTTGACTGATTCTCTTCTGGTTGATCTGACTTAAGTTCACTTAAGTGTCCGGTCGAACCATTTTGAGATTCGATCGACCGTGCGTGTGTTTTTTGTCCAACAAAAAATCATCCGGTAGCTTTCCTCGTTCACACACTTCTTTCGGTCGACCGTCTGTCTCTTTTCGTCCTACGGAAAAGCAACAGTATGTGCCCGGTTTCTTCACACTCTTCTTTCGGTCGACCAGTTGTCTCTTTTCGTCCGACCGAAAAATGACAGTACGTGCCCAGTTTCTTCACACTTTCCTCTCGGTCGACCGACTCTCTATTCTCGTCTGACTGTTTTTTACCAAAGGCTGTGTGGTCGTGTGGTTTGATTTTTTTAACCAACGGTCGACCGATGCCTCCGAACAGTCGACCATTTGTATCATTTCAGCACCTTTTTAGGGCAGTTACAAGGCTTTCCTCTTCACTTTTACATTGTGTCGCCGCTCCTCCTCCGGTCGACCGCACGCCCATTCCAGCCATCCACCACCAATTTTTCGTCCATTTTTCGACTCCTTTTGTCAACCTACATCCTTCTCCACCCTCCTCATCTACAATGTGTCGGAACGAGTGGGTCTATGGGTCCACAAACTAATCACGATTAAAACCTAATTACCTACTTGGTTGATTGATCAATGAAATGCAGCGGAAATTAAAAACAAATTAAACACAAGTAGGAAGGCAATGCAAACCACACAAGAAGACACCGGATTTACAGAGGTTCGGCCGCGCCTACGTCCTCTCTTGCAAGCCCCTCTCGAATCTCCGTTCGAGCTCCTCTTGCGTCTTAACTATGCCTCCCCGTTCCGGGCCGGGAGCAACGCCTTTTACAAGTCTTCAAGCTCGCGAACAACCCTCGCCGAGCTTGGCACCACCTCTCACAATCCGAGAGGAACACTTCGGGCTTTCACCGAAATCCTTGCTTCTTGTCTTGGGCTTTCACCAAGACCCTTGGTTCTTGTCTTGGGCTTTCACCAAGACCCTTGCTCACTTTGACAATACAAGTAACTGAGTGGAACTCACTCTCTAATTGAGCACAACAAATGCTAGATGAATCTATGATGAAGGATGTGGAAATTAGGCTTTGGAATCACTAATTTGAAGCTTGGAGGTTGTGGAAAATCTCACTGACACTTTGGAGTTGTGAAATCTTGTGGAAAACTAAGTGTGAACCTCTATTTATAAGCTCCTAAAGATTTCTAGCCGTTTGGACAAGATTTGATTGGGGTTTGTGCAAAGGACACAAAACAGAAAAATCGGATTCAGAAATCTGTCCAGAAACGGTCGACCGAAAGGTGTATCGGTCGACCGAACCCTTGAGCCTGTTGATGGATCGGTTGACCGAACATAGGTATTGGTCGACCGAATCACTTAAGTTCTATAAGTTAACGGTCGACCGAACAGGTACCGGTCGACCGAACTACTGGGTTCGGTAGAGAGAAATCTTGATCGGTTGGACAAACTTGTGTCGACCGATAGCAGGGGTTTTTTCACGAATTGAACGGTCGACCGAAAATGGTATTTTGTTCGACCGGTTCAAAAGTATTTGGGGGTGTATATAGGAAAAATGTGTATACGACCGTTGTATAATACGACAAATAAAACGGTCGTATTTTTACCAGAAATAGCAAACGAAACGGTCGACCGAAGGTCTACCGGTCGACCGAACAGGTCTGGGTAATCGGTTAATAGAAAGTGGAATCGGTTGAACGAATTGGTCTGGTATAACAAATATTGTGTATAACCGGTCGACCGAAAAGGTGAACGGTCGACCGAACTCAGGTAGACTAGCGACCAATGTTTTAGGTGTTTAGGTGATCTAATGGAGTCCAAATAATATGATATTTTGTGTGTGACTCCTACAAGGAACCTAGTGTGTGAATGCATGCATATTAGCTTAAGTTATGCTCAATTTACATAAGTTCCTAATACTCAAAGAAATATAAAATTACATGTCTTCAATCCTAGCTTGATTACATGTCTTGACTTGATTTTTCTTCTTTCTTGAGTCTTGATCACCTGTAGATGTTAGCACAATACAACATGTATACCATTATACTACATGTGCTAATCTACATGTCCTAATTAAGATTAGGTTGAAATACATCATCAAAATACGGATTAAGGCCAAAAAGCCAACAATCTCCCCCTTTTTGATGATGGCAACCTATATCTTAAACCAACCTAATACTTGAAATTTGTGTATGTAAACTATGCATATAAATGCTCCCCCTATGGATGTGCATAGTTTATCTTGACAATTTCATGTTAATTTCAAGTTTCCCTAATTTATTACTTCTCCCCCTTTGACATCCATCAAAAACATACAATAATCAATGTAATATATGAATTGAAATTTCTCCCCCATTGACAATTTTATATGACTATTTGAGTTCAATTTAGGATGTCATTTGTAATGAAGATGCTCCCCCTAAATTTTGCACTTCATTACTCTAATAAAAGATATAACAATAACGCTCCCCCTATCAATAAGGCTAAGTGGAAACAATGAGTATGATTAAAGTTAAGTTCAATTAAGTTTCAATTTAAGCCTTATTCTAACATCCATTTAAAATTTGACATTAATAATCAATGGAAGTGGTATATGATTTGCAAAGAATGGGGTAAATGATTTTCAATGAATTGAATTAATGATTTGCAATGAATTAACCTTTCTAAAGATATGACAATTAAGCATATGAAACCTAAACTAGAACCAATTTAGTTGAAACATTTAGATGATAGAAAATTATACCAACTTGAAGCTTGAATTGGTTCCAATCTCATTTGGTGATGCAACCGGATTTGAATCTGACTCTTGAGCTCACCCGGTCACCACCAATCTTCTCCTCAAGTACCTACAAGTGTAGATTTTGGTACCCATTTTTGTTTGGGTCCATTCAATTTAGCTTTTGGCACCCAAATCCAAGTTGATTTAGGTACCTCTACACTTACTTTCTTTTTCATGGCATAATTATGTTTAACAATTATTTGAACCGGAATGTTCTTTACATAATAGTTATTTTGTTTGCCATGAGTGAACTTATGCAATTTATGAGTTAACATTTCATTTTTAGCAATAAGTTCACTGTTGTTAGTCTTAAGAGATTCATTCAAGCAATTAAGATTTTGAATCATTGAAGCATGCTTTTTATTCATTTTATGCAAGTGAATCTCCAAGTTAACAACTTTATCGTTCATGCAATTCAAGTCATTTAGAATTTTCTTGCTTTCAAGATATGATTCATCTAGTTTCTTTAGCAAGTCAATTTTGTCATTTTCAAGCATATGACTTTCAATTGCATTAGATGAGGTAGATTTATCATTTAAGCACTCATTCTTCAAGCATGCATTTTCTAAAGTAAGAGCATCCATTTTAGCAAGCAAATCAACTTTATCATCTAATATAGATGCATTTTGACATTTAAGCTCATTTATTTGCTTGTTTGCTAATTTATTTGATTCATGAAGCTCTTTACATTTTTCTACCATTTTCAGAAATGCATTTTGTAGTTTATGTGAATGTGATGATTTTCCACTTGAACTACAACTTGAAGAGTGACTAGAAGATACCTCATCTTCACTTTCTCCATCGGATGAGCTTGATGTTGAACAAGATGTTGAATTGATTTCTTCACATCTAACTTGAGCTACATCCGTTGGAGTGGCTTCTCCCTTCTTCCCGGTTGGTGAATCTCCTTCACCAAAATTCTTTTCTAATGTTTGCCATATATAATGAGCACTATCACATGAGCAAACAAGATTAAAATGTTCATCTCCTAATGCACAAAATAAGACATTCATAGCTTTTGCATTTAGGGATGCATTTTTCTCATCTTCTAAACTCCATTTACTAATATGATATCTAGGTGATTCATATGGAGTTTGAATCATAAACCACAAGTTTGCATTCATGGATTTAATAAATGAAGACATTTTTGATTTCCATGAGCTAAAGTTATTTCCATCAAAATAAGGTGGTTTACATGATTCATTTGGTGTAGATGCATTAAGAGCCATGTTAACTTATCGATTAAGAACAAAATTAACGAACAAGGCTCTGATACCAAATGTCGGAACGAGTGGGTCTATGGGTCCACAAACTAATCACGATTAAAACCTAATTACCTACTTGGTTGATTGATCAATGAAATGCAGCGGAAATTAAAAACAAATCAAACACAAGTAGGAAGGCAATGCAAACCACACAAGAAGACACCGGATTTACAGAGGTTCGGCCGCGCCTACGTCCTCTCTTGCAAGCCCCTCTCGAATCTCCGTTCGAGCTCCTCTTGCGTCTTCACTATGCCTCCCCGTTCCGGGCCGGGAGCAACGCCTTTTACAAGTCTTCAAGCTCGCGAACAACCCTCGCCGAGCTTGGCACCACCTCTCATAATCCGAGAGGAACACTTCGGGCTTTCACCGAAATCCTTGCTTCTTGTCTTGGGCTTTCACCAAGACCCTTGCTTCTTGTCTTGGGCTTTCACCAAGACCCTTGCTCACTTTAACAACACAAGTAACTGAGTGGAACTCACTCTCTAATTGAGCACAACAAATGCTAGATGAATGTATGATGAAGGATGTGGAAATTAGGCTTTGGAATCACTAATTTGAAGCTTGGAGGTTGTGGAAAATCTCACTATAAGTTTGACACTTTGGAGTTGTGAAATCTTGTGGAAAACTAAGTGTGAACCTCTATTTATAAGCTCCTAAAGATTTCTAGCCGTTTGGACAAGATTTGATTGGGGTTTGTGCAAAGGACACAAAACAGAAAAATCGGATTCAGAAATCTGTCCAGAAACGGTCGACCGAAAGGTGTATCGGTCGACCGAACCCTTGAGCCTGTTGATGGATCGGTTGACCGAACATAGGTATTTGTCGACCGAATCACTTAAGTTCTATAAGTCAACGGTCGACCGAACAGGTACCGGTCGACCGAACTACTGGGTTCGGTAGAGAGAAATCTTGATCGGTTGGACAAACTTGTGTCGACCGATAGCAGGGGGTTTTTCACGAATTGAACGGTCGACCGAAAATGGTATTTGTTCGACCGGTTCAAAAGTATTTGGGGGTGTATATAGGAAAAATGTGTATACGACCGTTGTATAATACGACAAATAAAACGGTCGTATTTTTACCAGAAATAGCAAACGAAACGGTCGACCGAAGGTCTACCGGTCGACCGAACATGTCTGGGTAATCGGTTAATAGAAAGTGGAATCGGTTGAACGAATTGGTCTGGTATAACAAATATTGTGTATAACCGGTCGACCGAAAAGGTGAACGGTCGACCGAACTCAGGTAGACTAGCGACCAATGTTTTAGGTGTTTAGGTGATCTAATGGAGTCCAAATAATATGATATTTTGTGTGTGACTCCTACAAGGAACCTAGTGTGTGAATGCATGCATATTAGCTTAAGTTATGCTCAATTTACATAAGTTCCTAATACTCAAAGAAATATAAAATTACATGTCTTCAATCCTAGCTTGATTACATGTCTTGACTTGATTTTTCTTCTTTCTTGAGTCTTGATCACCTGTAGATGTTAGCACAATACAACATGTATACCATTATACTACATGTGCTAATCTACATGTCCTAATTAAGATTAGGTTGAAATACATCATCAAAATACGGATTAAGGCCAAAAAGCCAACACAATGAACTGCAAGAAGATGTCCATCTCCAAGAAACGAGCCACTCCGGAGGGGGTTTCCGAGCGTCGCACAAAGAAGAAACAAGACTCACAACCCTCATCTTCTCGTCCTCCAGCTTCTCCAGTACCACATTTGCATCATTTCTTCCCGATTGACGATGGCGCTCAAAAGGCATGGGACGAAATCTACTCGGTTGCCAACTTCATCCCTTGTCGTAAGTTTGAGGTAGCCGATTTTGCCTCTTTTTCGTTAAACCCTTGTTAGATGCAAATAGGCTTACTTACTCTCTCACAAAACTTGCATCAAAACCCTATTATCCATTGTAGTGGTTCCTATCTTCCATATCCTATGTGGCTTTCTGTTGTGTTTGAACATTGGAAGATCGATGTGGAGCCGTTTCGCTCTTTCGTCTACAAATTTCCCATCTATAAGACCACCCTCTCCAAAATGAAATACATTCCTCTTCCTTCGCCACCACATTCCTCTACTGAGGAATCAGCTGAAAATTCAGAAGAAGAAGAAGAAGAGGCATCTAAAGATCCGAGGTGGATGCCTCGTCATGTCCCTCGTGACTCTAGCTCTTGGTGGGGTGAGGGAGACTCCGAAGCATGGTCTCAAGGGCAGTGGTCAGCTTCCACTTCAATTGATCTCCATCGCTTTCATCACCTGTCTGACCAGGTTGATGCTTTTGAAGCCTCCACATCTGCTCGGTTTGATGCGCTTGAGACTTCTTCTACTGCTCGTCTTGATACGCTTGATGCTTCATCTCTTGCTCGTCATGATGCCACTTGTTGAACGTTTTATATTAAACCGCAAGTGCACGACGTCAGTGAAGACGTGGCAAACACGGGTCGTCCACAGGGAGGTGAGCAACCTCTCGTTTGCACAAAATCAAGTGGCAAAAATAGGGAAGAGAGTTTGATTATCGTAATCTACGCTATACTACACTACGAAGTAACAGATGCATAAACGAACAACAAACGATGAACTAAAACTTAACTAAGAACGAAATAAGTGTGCTGGAATTCAGAAATGGAAAACCCCTAAGGGGTGGAGTGAGTGCACACATGCAAAGAGGTGGGTGTTGAACACATTCTTTAAGCACAAATAAAGGTAGTGTTTTCATGCATAGGAAGTGTCTAAATGTTATGGCAAAACCTATCAATCCATTCACTAACCTAGTTGATTAACATTTACATACACAAGTGGGTTATTTCAGAACCTAAACAAGCATGAGAGGTGTCTAATCATTTTGGCAAAACTCATCAAGTCATAAGTTCTATCCTAAACAAGCAAGCATACATTCATGTTTTATCAACACAATCAAAATATAAAGCATTCATTCCATTCACTTTTGCATGTATGAACATCAACTCCACCCCCAAAGGGGATGGACTAAATATTAAACTAAGCAAGAAAAGCATATTAACTAAGCCACTAAAACTAATGAAATGAAATTAAACTAAGTAAAACAAGCAACATGAAATAAACAACATAATAAAGAAACTTTTATTAAAATGACTCACAATTCAAGTAGCATCCTCCTACTTTAGTGTGTGCTTCAAGGCCTCACTTTAAGTAGGAAGAGTAGTCACTCAAAATATGAAGTCCTTACAATAGAAGGTGAAGAGTTCTATTTATAGCCATAGGAAAAGGTAATCCGGGACAATCCCCCGGTATGGGACTAAACAAACACCAAACATAGACTAAATACTCTCTAATACACAAGCCACAAAAATCTCCGTGGATCCGGATCAACCCGGACCGCCAATTAGCGGTCTCAGACCGCCAATTGGCGGTCTACAGGATCCGGATCGTCCTTGGCTTTAGTCAGGGCTTTCCATGCTGGTATTGTTTGTCTTTGATGCGGTTACTAGACTTGTTGGAGCTCCGACCCGAATAGAATTGCCAAAATACTCCCCATGATGGTGTGAAGTTTCTGTTTTGCTCTTTGGTCCTTTGGTCTTACGTTCAGGTCCTTCTCCCTTGCATCTTAGTCCCCATGTCTCACAATTCAGTCATTTTCCCTACTTTTGGGTCCTTTTATGATTCACCTCTTCAAACCTATTTATTTATGAAATTCTAACATAAAACTCGTCACATAGCATTGTTTAGGTGAAAGATAATGGATATAAGATACAAATATAAGCATGAAATGATGTCAATCAAATACCCCCACACCTAACTTTTGCTAGTCCCGAGCAAAACAAAGAAAGAGAAAAGCATACGAAAAACAAGAAATCCTAACTCACTTTTGTAGGAATCACGGTTGCACTTAGCACGTGCAACAAGCCGTTAAACCTCCTTGTCGCCAAGGAGGAGGAGTGTTGTCTCCTGAGGGTTTTCAGCGGATATACCCACAAAATCCAAACAATGATGCATTATTCAATCTAGCTACACGACTCGTTGGCTAATTTTGTCGATCATGGGACACGGTAAAACTACGGGCCGACTCTAGCCTAATGAATCATTCGTGAAAGTTAATTAAGGTGTTAAGTGCAAGACATGGACAACCTCAACATCCTCAAGTGATACAAAGTGTAAGGTCCATTAAGGTTCTAATTTGCGTTACCTTATTTTTTTATTTTTTTATTTTTGTTCCTTTTCTTATTTTTTTCTTCTTTTCTTTTTATTGGTTGGAGCTACATTCTCCCAGGGTCAGGTTTCGTGCATCATTGCTCATGACGACTTACACTATCATGTATACCTTTCCCCAAATCTCCACATAGGGCAATTCCTACCACCCGTGTAACGAGAGTTCGGTCGGCGCATCCCAAGTCAGATGACTCGAAAGCAGCAGGCACAAAGTCCCCTCAGACCTACTTTCCCGAGTGATAGGAGCCGTGCGAGAAGAGAGAACACCTACTCACCTATTTCGTATCTACACATGAACCAAAACCGCTGCACTTAATGTCTCACAACAAGATTTAAAGGGTCCTTCACTACAACAAACTTCCTTAAATTAACATACACGAATTATTGACTCACTAGGTTTGGGATGGACTTCTTTAATTATTTGAGCACTGAAACCCTATGATTACTCACCCCCGAGGGAAAACTAGGTGCATCCTAACGACTCGATAAGACCTAAAGCCAGTAAGCTAGATATCCTAATGCATCAAGTTCAAGACAATTTTGGGAGCTTTCTTTTTACTTTGCCTCTCAACGGTTTTGCACATGCCAAACACACGTAAAACCCACAAAAAACATTTTCTTTCGTAAACACATGAAGATTTTGAAAGAAATGTGAAAATATTAAAGCACTAGGCAAGCAAAAGAAGACTAGTCACCCAAGGATCATGGCAAGCAGATATATCGATATTAAATTCGGCACACTAACATGACCCTATCAATACACACAAAAGAAAACAAAATCAAAGTAAAAAGACTCGACTATGTACACACGTAAAACACCCCCCACACCTAATCCATGCATTGTCCTCAATGAATGTGAGCAAGATACTATATGGATTTATGCATGAAAAATGAAAGATCTCACCAACATAAAGTGCAAAAGGAAGTTTGTGGTTATGTTGATGGACACAAACCCAAATTCCCTCAAAACCTGTGAGATACTAAAGAAGGGAGACAAATATGTGAAGAAATGGGGTCCAAATACACAAGGGTTGGGGCCCACAACAATCAATGCTCGCTCATGGAGTCTTTTATTACATTTTTTTACAAGGTATATACATCAACAGAGATATTCTCATAATCATTTGGTCAAGGAACATCAAATGAGAACATCAAGTTATGAGGGCCAGAGACTTGCCAAGATGGGCAAACATCAGTGGTACTCTGAGGTGTCATGAGGGGTGAAAGTCAAAGCTGAAAGGCTCGAACCCCTCATGATATTGGTTGGGTGTAGGCAACACGAATGAGTGGAGTTGTGTTGCCTCACTAGGGTTTAGTTGCTCATCGAACAAAACCCTCCAACCAATAGGTGGGTGCATCGGAATGAGTTCCTCAAGCTCATTCGATGGATGCAGCAGACCTGCATCACTAAGAATGGGGCTTCTACCCAAGTCATCCAACAAGGACCGCCCACCATCGTTTATATCATCAAGCATAAGCTCGGTCGTAGGTGGGTCCTTGTTGGAGTCAAGATGAAGCTCAAATGGCTCAATAGCCCTAGGACACGGGGTAGAGACATCTTCTGGTATAGGCATATGATGAGGTGTCTCACTCTCACTAGTAATCTCAACTGAATCATGAAACAAACACTCCTTTTGGACATTCATGTTTGATGCCAACTCACTCTGTTGCATTGAAAAGATAGGCAATGAGTTTTCGCTGGGCCCACAAACATTCTCAATGGGTTGCATTAGTGTTAGGGGTGTTCATTGATTTTGCGGTGCTTTCTCTAATTGGCGGATGAGATTGAGATTTAAAGGGTTATCCAAGGGCTCCTGTCGCCTACCAGAGTTGAACACATGAAACTCGGCACTCATGTTACCGAATGAGAGATTCATGAGACCATTTCTACAATTAATTATGGCATTGGAAGTTGCCAGAAATGGTCTACCCAAAATCAAAGGTATTTGAGAGTGGGTGTTCTTAACAAGATTGGTATTGAGGACAACAAAATCGACTGGAAATATAAAATCTCCAACTTTGATAAGCACGTCCTCGATAATCCCCTTTGGAATACGAATGGATCTATCCGCCAATTGGAGGGTGATCTTAGTTGGTTTCAATTCTCCCAAATTCAACTATTGATAAATAGAAAATGAGAGGAGGTTGACCACCGATCCTAAATCAAGCAATACATTACTCATGCTAGTGTCCCCTATCGTACACTGAATAGTTGGACACCCAGGGTCCTTGTATTTTGTGTAGGCGGGATTGGACAAAAGTGAACTTACATTTGTAGCCAAGAATGCTTTCTTAGGAACATTGTTTTTCCTCTTGGTTGTGCAGAGATCCTTCAACACTTTGGCATATTGAGGTGTTTGTTGGATAACATCCAACAAGGGGATGTTAACCTTCACTTGCTTAAACACCTCTAATATTTTATCCATTGTGTCACTCTGCTTTTTGGTTAACCTACTTGGATAGGGAGATTTTGAAGGTAGGTTTTCTGCTCGTCATGATGCTAGTTGTTGAATGTTTTATATTAAACTGCAAGTGCACGGCGTCGGTGAAGACGTGGCAAATAAGGGTCATCCACAGGGAGGTCAGCAGCCTCTCGTTTGCACGAAATCAAGTGACAAAAATAGGGAAGAGAGTTTGATTATCCTAATCTACACTATACTACACTACGAAGTAACACATGCATAAACGAACAACAAACGATGAACTAAAGCGTAACTAAGAACGAAATAAGTGTGCTGGAATTCAGAAATGGAAAACCCCTAAGGGGTGGAGTGAGTGCACACATGCAAAGAGGTGGGTGTTGAAAACATTCTTTAAGCATAAATAAAGGTAGTGTTTTCATGCATAGGAAATGTCTAAATGTTATGGCAAAACCTATCAATCCATTCACTAACCTAGTTGATTAACATTTATATACACAAGCTGGTTATTTCAGAACCTAAACAAGCATGAGAGGTGTCTAATCATTTTGGCAAAACTCATCAAGTCATAAGTTCTATCCTAAACAAGCAAGCATACATTCATGTTTTATCAACACAATCAAAATATAAGGTATTCATTCCATTCTCTTTTGCATGTATGAACATCAACTCCACCCCCAAAGCTGATGGACTACTCACTATGCATTAGACTAATTATTAAACTAAGCAAGGAATGCATATTAACTAAGCTACTAAAACTAATGAAATGAAATTAAACTAAGTAAAACAAGCAACATGAAATAAACAACATAATAAAGAAACTTTTATTAAAATGACTCACAATTCAAGTAGCATCCTCCTACTTTAGTGTATGCTTCAAGGCCTCACTTCATGTAGGAAGAGTAGCCACTCAAAATGTGAAGTCCTTAAAATAGAAGGTGAAGAGTTCTATTTATAGCCATAGAAAAAGGTAATCCGGGACAATCCCCCGGTATGAGACTAAACAAATACCAAACATAGACTAAATACTCTCTAATACACAAGCCACAAAAATCTTCGCAGATCCGGATCAACCCGGACCACCAATTCGCGGTCCCAGACCGCCAATTGGCGGTCTACAGGATCCGGATCGTCCTGGGCTTTAGTCTGGGCTTTCCATGCTGGTATTGTTTGTCTTTGATGCAGTTACTTGACTTGTTGGAGCTCCGACCCGAATAGAATTGCCAAAATACTCCCCATGATGGTATGGAATTTTCTGTTTTTCTCTTTGGTCCTTTGGTCTTACGTTCAAGTCCTTCTCCCTTGCATCTTAGTCCCCATGTCTCACAATTCAGTCCTTTTTCCGTGCTTTTGGGTCCTTTTATGCTTGATCTCTTCAAACCTATTTATTTCTGAAATTCAAACATAAAACGTGTCACATAGCATTGTTTAGGTGAAAGATAATGGATATAAGATACAAATATAAGCATCAAATGATGTCAATCACCACCTCTGCTCAGCTTAGTCGCATTGAAGCCTCTCTTGATTCTCTGTCCTCGCTACTTTGTGATCAGAGGCTTGGGTGATTTGGTGTTGTTTTCTGGCGTGTGTGTTGTTTTTCAGTTGCTTTGAACTTCAGTTCTTGATGTATTTGCTTTAAACATTTGCTTAATGTCGTATTTTTCCTTGACCTTTTTGTATTGCTTTCGAAGTTAACATTTGGTTGTTTGTTTTGAACTCTATTTTGAATGCATGGTCTATTATTGTCTCTTTTTGGCTAAATATTTTCGCTTTCGTTAGTCTATCTCAAGTTAAAGCTTAAATTGAATATCATATTGTTTCATGAGTCTTTTTGATTATGCCATAGGGAGGGAAATAAACACATGCTTATAGATAGGGGGAGCTATAAGATAGGGGGAGCTTTAGATATTAGTTATTAATGATAAAATTTAAAATCAAACATGTATTTATATTGATAAGTTGTCATCATCAAAAAAAGGGAGATTGTTGGTTTTTTGGCTAATAATCGTTAATCCGTTTTGATGATTAATCAACATATCAATAAACACATGTATCAATTAAACATCATTGCTTGCATATATTTGTATTATCTAACATTTCAGGAACCAAGTTTGAGTTGAATTGAGAGATGAAGATTGAAGCGTAGTTAGGTTTAAATTCTATGTATGTAGGTTACAAATTTAAATTGTCACTTGAAATCTTTGATTCATTGCATTGCATGAGACTTAGAAAACCTATAGAAGTCTCACATAACATTCCAATTATCTTTAGACTTCAATAGGAAATCATCGAACCTCATTAGAAACCTAGAACATGATTTCTGCACTCAAACGGTTGACCGGTAGAACCATTTGGTTCGACTGGTTTTTTCTTCAGACTGTCCCAGAATGCCCTGTTTTGTCCAAACAGTCGACCAAATTCCTCATCCCGTTCGACTGTTCGATTCTAGTAAAATCGACGTGATTTATCCCACATACCACGTCGGTTCTAGTAAAATTGACGTGATATGTGGGCTATATCACGTCAGTTTTATTGAAAACCGACATGATATATACCACATACCACGTCGGTTCTAGTCAACCGAAGTGATATATACTCCATAACACGTCCATTTTACAACCGACGTGGTATTGTTTTTCCTTTTACGTCTCCCACTTACCACGATGGTATCTTGAACCAATAAAATTGACGTGACGGTCAAAAATCCGATGTGAAAATCCATTTTTCTAGCGATGATGTTCAATTTACTTAGTTATATTTAGATTTCATTTTATATTCTTGTTTTGTTGCTTTCTTTTTTAATAGGATTAGTGCATAGTCCATCCCCATTGGAGATGGAGAATGATGTGAAGTGTGAATATGGTTAGATTATTGGGTGTGTTTTTAATCTTAATCTTGGAGCTTTAAATGATTTTTGTAGCCAATTTGTTGAGTTTTTTACTCTTGCGTTTGATGTGTTAATGGTCATAATGGATGCTTAGTACATGCTTTGGCTAGTGGACCCACTTAATGGTGAATGATGAGGTCAAGATACGATTGAATTGTGGATAAAGAAACAAGATTGACATGTGAGCATGTGGTTATCTTTAGTCTTATCTTAAGTAGTATTTTGTATGTTTTAATAATGGTGATAAATCTTAATTCATCTGCAAACACACTTAGGATTATGGTTGTGATAAATTTCTATATTAATTCATTTCATGAGAGTGTAATTTTACACACACGCTTCACATATCTAAACTGTTGCACGCATTCTCCACTCCTATGAGATTAGTCATATTTATTTTATAAATTGTAATTAACGTAATTTAGTGTAGATACATACATACACTCACCCACTCTTCATTTTCTTTCCTCACTTGAGTATGGTCGACAAGAACCCCCTAATCGACATGTATTTGTCCCTGCTTCAATGCAACCGTGCACTTGACATTTTAATTTCTGATATCAATCATACAGCATGTAAAGAAACTTTAAGTGTATATGTATTGTCCCAGAATAACGGAAAATTTAAAATTTAAACACAAGAATTCAAACTCAAAAGGGTGGGAACGTTACTAAAAAATCATCAAGTATGTGTACCATATTACATCAGAGTTTGTCAAAATACATGATTACATCAGAATACAAACAAGGATAAAATACAAGTAATCATGACGACCTCGAAGAGTCAGAAGAAATGATCCTGGTCCCAAAATGCACCTGCCTGCAGCCTCCACCCAGCAACAACTACTAAGATCCTGAAATGCAAATGTGACAACAATGCTTGAGTTTCCAGAAGAAAACCCCGTATACCAAACCCACCTATATGGAATGCAACAGTACAATAAAATGAACTTATCATACTAGTGACATCTCATGTCATCAGCAATAAGGAAAACAATGCCCTCGGGTGATGAGGTACAACTAGATTTCTGCAGAGAAATGGTCGACCGGTCGTAGTGTAATTGCTAGGTTTTGCCCCACACCGGTCGGACGATGTCTGTTGGCGGTCGATTGGCTGTGTATATTTGGCGGGAAGTAGAAGACTATGTTGTTTTGTTCGGACGGGTATGCCTTGCGTTCGACCAATTGCATCATAAAATAAGTCGGTTGGGCTCCCAGATAGGAGGATAGACTGTACAAGCGATCTCTTGATACGAGATCCAAATTAATATTGATACATATTGCTAATAAAATACCAGTACCACTTCAAATTCATAATGCCTTTATCTTGGATAGGAGGATAGACTGTTCATGTGGTCTCTCAGTACGAGATCAAAATACCAAAATACATATTGGAAATAAAATACCGATACCAACTCAAAATCATATGCCTCATCGATACGAGCCCAAAATGTCTTATAAATTCATTGAAATGGATTTAAACTATGGATATAAAGATCAGATAATCTGCATCGTCCTGATCCAAACACACTAAATGGAAACCCCTCCTGGTATGAGGTCTCAAACTGCCGATGCAGTCTCTTGATACGAGATCAAAACATGAATATAAATCGGGAAAAATAACACCAATATCACCTTAAATCATAATGCTCCTTGATATCAGCATAAACGTTTTTATAAATTCTCTAAAATGGGTTATGATCACGTAAAACATATGTTAGATGTTACACATAGGCCTAATCCATAACATATTAAATGAAATTCCGTATCAAGCTACCATATTTATTATCATTCTGCAGGTTTTCAATTTTTTGTTTTGCAACAATGATAAACAACATGATTGATATAACATAGACGAGTCATTCTTCCTTTAGAAGTTGTAAGGTGCACGGATTTTGAAAGGTCAGAGCAGCACCGAATATAGAAAGATAATTAAAAAATGAAATGAGTGAAAATACATGTAAAAAGGGTTGTGACTATGGATGTAAATATTTTCGAATTTGGTATAACCTGTATCCGAATTCCAAATAAGCATACCAAATCCGAATTCAAATTCAAATTTTTATAACTTACCAATTTGATATCTGAATATGAGAACTTTTCGATTTCGGATTCGAATTCGGATAATGTTCAAATTCCTATAACATATTTTTATATATTTTTGTTGTGTACTCGAAAATATTTTGGAAAGTTATTTTAAGAAAATTATATTATAATTTACTTTTGCATTTCTATTATATTTATATTTACATAGGAAATAATTTTGTTTTTTATTAACTCACAATACAAATACTAATAACCATATATATTGGATTTCAAAATTGGTATTTTCGGATGTGGTTTGACCTATATCTGAAATTGTATCCGAATTTGAAAACGGTAAAAGAAAGACCAATTTCAATTCCAAATTGTATTCGGTAAAAACGTTTTTACTAAATACCAACTAAATTGTAATTTTCAAATCGGATACTCGGATAATCGGTTACCATTTGCATCCCTAGTTGTAATCAAGTAGCTAGATATCCGGTTTGTATCCACACAAGACCAGCTAGCAGATCTTCCAACTAAGCCTCTATGCACTTGCCGCTTCAATTATCTCTGGTCCAAGCTCATTCTGGTTCCTACCCCCTTCCCTCGTGGGGGAATTTTAGACCATAAGGCCCTTTAAAAGGTCATTCAATGATTTCCCTTAAGAGGTCATTCAATGATTAACCTTAATAGTCACTTCTATCAGGCCCAATGGGCTCACACATGTAGTTTGTATTAGCCCTACTTAGATTAAGTGTTCCACAAAATTTTGTAACTTGAACTCCAAACTTATATAAATTGATACTCAAGCAAGTGTAATCATCAACCACATCCATAAATATAAGTTTTCATTCCCATTTGTGATTCAACTAAGAAGCCATTCAGTATTTCCTTTTTGTTATCTTCCAATATTAACACATGGGAATTCTTTTCCAGTAGAGAGTCCGACCCAAAGACTATCCTATCCAGCCCAACATCGACCACTGAGATCAACATCGCCTATGCGTACTATAATCTTATCATTTGTTAATAAAATGTTATTAGACATTATTGGCTCAAATCTAGTGCTGTAAGCTCAATCATTTTCCAGAATTTGTGTCAAACGTAATACATATAACACTACATAGAATGGCAAACAGGGGTCGTTAACAATATTCAATCTTGGCCTTGCGAATTGGAGATTCATTCGCTCGTAATTGGGCCTCAGATAATCACAACGTCACCTTCGCTGTCTGATTGACATCATTTCATGCATATATTTGTATCTTATATCCATTATCTTACACCTAAGCAATGCTACGTGACGAGTTTTATGTTTAGTTTTCAGAAATAAAGAGGTTTGAAGAGAAGAGCCATGAAAGGACCCAAAAGCAGGAAAAAGGACTTAATTGTGAGGCCTGGGGACCAAGATGCAAGGGAGAAGGACCTGATCGTAAGACAGAAGGACCTAAGAGCAAAACAGGAAACTCCACACCATCATGGGGAGTATTTTGTCAATTCGATTCGGGTCGGAGCTCCAACAAACCAAGTAGAGGCATCCAGGACCAAGACACACTTCAAGAAAAGCCCACAAGCAAATCCAGACGGATCTGGATCCTATAGGCCGCCAATTGGCGGTCTGAAACCGCCAATTGGCGGTGTAGATCATTCCAGATCCGATAAGTTTTCTCCTGGACGTGTATTATGGTTTGTTTAGGCTATTTTTGGTATTGGTTTAGTCCCACATCGGGGGATTGTCCCGGATTAGCTTTTTCCATGCTTATAAATAGAACTCTTCACCTCCCATTGTATCGATATCTCTCTCTTTGGTGGCCATCTTCCCTACTAAGAGTGAAGCCTTGAAGCAAAACTCTAGTGGAGGAAGAGCTACTTGTAATTGAGTGAGTTAATAATAGAAGTTTTCCTTTAATTGTGTTGTTTCTCTCTTAGTTTAATTTCCTTTCTTATGCATGCTTGCTTGTTTGTTTTGTTTTATGCTTCTTTAATAATTCTTGCTTGATTAGTATAGTTTCATTTCAGTATTATGCTTTCTTTTGCTAATATAGTTAGTGTAATGAGTAGTGAGTAGTTCCATCCCCATTTGGGGGGTGGAGAAATATGTGATATAATCATGTAGTGTATTAAGTGTGTGTTATCTTTATCCCTTGAGCTTTATATGATTTCCATAACCATCTAATGGGTTTTCACTCTTATCTTTGATATGCTAATGCTCTTGAATGAAGCTTAGCTTATGCTTTGATTAGTGGACCTATTTTATGGGGAATGATAAGGTTAGGATATGGATGAAGTTAATATTGGAAACACAATTTGTAGTGTATGTGCTCTTGTTGCCTTTACCTTAGCTAATGTCTTGTATGTTTTAATGATGTAGTCTTATCTTAATTCATGTGGAGGCATAGTAGGGTCTAGTCTTTATACTTGAGTTCATGTAGCTTCATTCCAATTATTGTCTTGTATGTTTTAATGATGTAGCCTTATCTTAATTCATGTGGAGGCAAAGTTGGATGTAGCTTTATGATTTCATGCACTACATGTTGTGAGAAGCTTAATGAACACACACACACTTCTTTATGTTCACATTATTTCTCTACCCCCTATGGGGCTTAGTTTTATTGCTTATCTTCATTTCATTTTTGCATCTTAGTGTAGTTTAGTGTAACCAACCCTTCTCTCCTTCTTTTTACGTCTCGCCTTCGTACAAACCTATCGTCGACACACCTCCCAGTGGATGACCCGTATTTTCCACCGCTTCAACGCGGACGTGCACTTGCGGTTAATATAAAACGAGATCAATCAAGTTTTTAGCGCCGTTGCCGGGGAGGTGCTCTGTCCAGACGTTGGTTTGGACGATTCGAGGGGTTGTTAATTTTTTCTTTCCAGTTTTTCTTAGTTTCATGGAAGCATCTGAGCAAGGGGAGGCTACTGTGAAAATTGGAGGAGCAGAAGACCAAAACAGACCGCCAATCAGCGGTTGGAGACCGCCAATTGGCGGCCTAGTGAGGGCTTCTTTTCTTGAAATTTCTTCTGGTAGTTAGTGTTGTAATTGGTGTTATCTGGGAGCCCTATTTTGCATGTTGTGACTTCTGGTTTGCTCCCAGATCATTAATCACTCCCCCATTAATCAACTTGGCCCTAAAATCCAAAGCAAAAGACTAGACGTTCTTATTTGTTTAGGTCACGCATCATGTATTGACTTAGGCATATAGTTGTCTTTTCTTTTAGCTTTATTTTCAGTTGTTGAGTGCTGGCGTGAGGTACGCATTTCCTACACTCATTCATGCATCTTCTATGCCCATGCATTAGTTAGTAGGAATTGCATCGGGACAAGAGTGAGAGAGCGTTTGATTGGAGCGATTGTTTGCTAGATCTAGGATCAAATCGCTACTAAGGAGGGGCTGTCCCATAAAAGATAAGGTGGGGGATTTCATCACCCTTTCCTTGGCCCCAAAAATCACTCTTAATAAAGCATTAACTAAAAGCAAGTAGACATTGGCCCTAAGGAATTCGGACGCACTAGGAGAGTAATCTAGTCGAGACCGTCATGACCTGATCGGCGTTGCCTACCTTGTCGATAGTAGGAGGTACTGGATCTCCGGATGTGGTATCACTTGCTGGGCATTGTGGTCCTCGTTGTAGGGAGGTGAGACGTGTCGAGGCTAGTGGCCTCGAAGTTAGGCGTCGTCTAGCTTAAGGACCCATTGCCTTCATTGTTTGAGCCGTGCTTGCTAGTTTGGCTTCTTCCTGCTACCACTACCCACGCTAGCTCTAGGGATTCTTCCCTCCTCACCTGAGTCCTCTCCTCATCTATTCTCTACGTTTAGTCTCCTCCTCTAGTACACCTTCTGTTGTGTGTTTGTTAGAGTCGAGTCGAGCATTTTATGCGAGGTTGGGCTCGTTCTGGTGAGAGCGCTCGACTCGAGAGAGTGCATTCTTCTGAGATGGACGGTCTTGGTGATCGACCATCTCCTCCTCGTGCTCCTTTGGAGCATGAAGCCGAGTCGTCTCGTGGTGACGAGGGAGATCGGGTTCCATACATGGAGTACCTCGGTCCATTCCCACCACCACGTAGACCTCCTTCTCCTCCTCCTCTGACTCGAGAGGAAGGGAGATTCGGTCAGGATCGAGTTCTAAGTGCACCACCACCTTTAGCTCGACATGATAGACCGATGACGTTGTGGGAGCAGACCCATCCTGTTCGGGCCGCGCAGCCTTCTTGCATAGTTGTTCCCCCTGCTCGTGGGAACAACTATGAGCTGAAACCTCAATATGTGAGCATGCTTCCAACCTTTACTGCCAATAAGGAGGATTCGTATATCTTTATACGCGAATTCGAGGAAGTATGCTCCATGTTCAAGCTTCAACAACTTGACGAGGATTCAGTCCGGTTGAGGATGATTTCTTTCGCATTGAAGGATAATGCGAAGAAATGGATGTATAGCCTCCCGGCGAGCTCGATTCGGTCATGGGATGACTTTGTGACCGTCTTTCTGAAGAGATTTTTCCCTCAAAGGAAAACTCAACAGATACGGCACCAGATACATCAAATGTATCAGACCGAGACCGAATCGTTTCATGGTTTCTTTGAGAGGTTCAAGGACCTTCTCCAGTAGTGCCCTCATCATGGATTTGAGTTATGGCAGCTGTGCCAAATTGTCTATGAGGGCATCAACTACAACACCCGCACATTGTTGGAGTCGATGTGTCAGGGTGACTTCCAAATGAAACCCATCGAGGAGGCATGGGATACTTTCGAGTCCATGGCTGAACGTACCTTCGAGTGGGATACCATGAGAGAGCCACCAGCCGCCAGGTCTTCTGGTCGAGCTGGATCTTATCAAGTTGAGTCATCGATCGCGTCTGAGGCGAAAATGGCTGCTCTCATGCGTAGGATTGAGAGTTTAGAGGTTGACCGAGCTCCTGTAGCTCAGGTCGCTACTCCCGGGTGTGGTAGGTGTGGACTTACGGGCCATGATGACTTGGAATGCGCTTACGCTCCAAGGGATACTGATCATGCAAATGCGATGTATCAACAGAGGCCCCGTAACGACCCGTACAGTCACTCCTACAACCCGGGATGGCGTAACCATCCTAACTTCTCTTGGGGGCCTAGTTGGGGTAACGGTCAGAGCTCGCATGCTCAATCTCAACCTCCACCTTATCAACCTCCACGCCCATCGGCGACCTACCAACCTCCACATCAAAGGTCTCAGCACCAAAATTACCAACCTGCTCATGCCTCATCGTCGGGTTATTCCAACCAGACTCCACAACCCCAACGGGTTGACTCGAAGGACCCCACTCTTGAACAAACCCTTCACACGTTCATACAGAGCACGCAATCCATGTTTGCGGCCGCAAACAATTCTGTCAAAGCATTGGAAATGCAAGTCAGCCAGTTGGCTAATCAGCTCCATGAACGCGAGAAGGGCCAATTACCGAGTCAACCCGAGGTGAATCCTCGGGGTACCCATTCTCAAGGAAGGACACCTTTACCTCATGCTACCTTTGAACCGACCCATCATATTAATGTGATTCATACTTTGAGGTCTGGTAAGGAGGTGGATAACCACATTGGGGTGCCTTCCTTGTCATCACCATCTTTGAGGGAGCCGGATCCTGAGGCTCCCTCCACAAATACTTCCAGGAAGGAGCCAGATCCTGAGGTTCTTTCTACATTTCCTTCGACAAAGGGGCCGAACCCTGAGGTCCCCTTGTCTCCTCTGGTGTCGAAGGAATCAGATTCTGAGGTCCCCACTCATGCTTCTTTGGACCAGAATTCTGAGGTTCCTTCGCACCATTATGCCCCGAAGGCGCCATTCCGTGAGCACCTTAAAAAGAAAACATCTGATCAGCATGACAAAATGCTTGAGATGTTTCGGCAGGTTAAGGTGAATATCCCTCTTTTGGAGGTGATTCAGCAAATGCCACCTTATGCCAAGGTTCTCAAGGACTTATGCACCAAGAAGAGAAAAACTCATGTTCCAAAGAAAGCTTTTCTTGCGGCTAACGTGAGTTCTTTGTTGGCACAACCCATGCAAGTCAAGTACAAGGACCCTGGTTGTCCTACTATCTCTTGTGTGATTGGTGATGTGCCCATACATCGAGCCTTATTGGACCTTGGTGCATCTGTTAATCTTCTTCCATATTCTGTCTACGTCCACCTCGGTCTTGGAGACCTCAAACAAACAAAGACCACTCTTCAATTGGCTGATAGGTCTATGAAGAAACCGAGGGGTGTGGTGGAAGATGTGCTGATCAAAGTGGGAGAGTTCATTTATCCAGTCGACTTCTTTGTCTTGGATACTGAACCTGTGCCAAACCTACTTGGGCAAATTCCTGTCATTCTGGGGCGACCATTTCTTGCAACTTCCAATGCCTTGATCAATTGTCGCAATGGTCTGATGCACTTGACTTATGGTAGTCAATGCACTGATTTCAACATCTTCACCATTGGCAAGAAGCAAGGTGCCTTCAATGACCCTGTTGAGATCAACCTTATCCAGGGCTTGGATGAGATGGAAGTTGAGGGCACCTTCAAGTACTTCAGAGAATTGTTCGATGAAGATCCTGAAGGTGGTGAAGATGTTTCACCTGGGCTGGCACAAGAAGGTGCCTTATGTTCTGATCACGTGGCCTCAGTGCCACCTCCTTTTGATCTTGTGGCCCTTGAGCCACATTCTTCTAATCATGTGGCCCTTGAGCCACATTCTTCTGATCTTGTGGCCCTTGAGCCACATCCTTTTGATCTTGTGGCCCTTGAGCCACTTCTTTTTGATCACGTGGCCCTTGAGCCACATTCTTCTGATCATGTGGCCCTTGAGCCACTCCTTTTTGAGCACGTGGCCCTTGAGCCACATCCTTTTGAGCACGTGGCTTTTGAGCCACAAGATACTATTTTTATGGCCTCTCGGCCACATGCTTTTCATTCTGTATCTGCTGAGGACCCCATGTGGGTTAAGATTCAACCACCTGATACCCTTATACCTGATAGAGGTTCACCTCTCGTTCATGCCTCCTCTTTTGCTAACTCTAAAGAGGCATCAACCGACCACAATGCTTATAAGGGTGTCAGGTGGTCGAGCAATTCTGTTGTGTATGTTGCGAGTCCATGCATGCGCATTTCTGGCTCGAGAGTTGGTGGGTTCCCATTTGATGTCCCTTGACATATGAAGATGGAAGCCTATTGTTGTACATAGTTAAAAAAAACTCCTTCAGTGAGCATCGACTGTTGTGGGCCCCAACCCTTGAGTATTTGGGCCCCAATTCTTTCACGTATTTGTTATCCCTTCCTTAGCATCTCACAGGTTTTGAGGGAATTTGGGTTGTGTCCATCAACATAGACCGAAACTTCCCTGGGTACTTCATGTTGGTGAGATCTCTCATTTTTCATGCATAAATCCATGTAGTTTATTGCTCACATTCATTGAGGACAATGCATGATGTAGGTGTGGGGGGGTGTTTTACGTGTGTACATAGTCGAGTCTTTTCTTTTGATTTTGTTTTCTTTTGTTTGCATTTTTAGGGTCATGTTAGTGTGCTGCATTTAATATCGATATATCTGTTTGCCATGATCCTTGGGTGACTTGTCTTCTTTTGCTTGCCTAGTGCTTTAAAATTTCCACATTTCTTTCAAAATCTTCATGTGTTTGCGAAAGAAAATGTTTTGTGGGTTTTGCGTGTGTTTAGCATGTGCAAAACCGTTGAGAGGCAAAGTAAAAAGAAAGCTCCCAAAATTGTCTTGAACTTGATGCATTAGGATATCTAGTACTGTGGCTTTAGGATTTATTGAGTCGTTAGGATGCACCCCAGTTTTCCTTTGGGGGTGAGTAATCATAGGGTTTCAGTGCTCAAACATTTAATGAAGTCCACTCTGAACCTAGTGAGTCAATAATTCGTGTCTGTTAACTTAAGGAAGTTTGTTGTAGTCGAGGACCCTCTAAATCTTGTTGTGAGACATTAGTGTAGGGGTTTTGGTTCATGTGTAGATAAGAAATAAGTGAGTTGGTGTTCTCTCTTCTCGCACGGCTCCTATCACTCGGGAAAGTAGGTCTGAGGGGACTTTGTGCCTGGTGCTTTCGAGTCATCTGACTTGGGATGCGCTGACCGAACTCTCGTTACACGGGTGGTAGGGATTGCCCTATGTGGAGATTTGGGGAAAGGTGTACGTGATAGTGTAAGTCCTCATGGGCAATGATGCACGAAACCTGACCCTGGGAGAACGAAGCTCCAACTAATAAAAAGAAAAAGAAGAAAAAAAAATGTGAAAAGAAAAAAAAAGAAAAAAAAATGGTAATGCAAATAAGAACCTTAATGGACCTTACACTTTGTATCACTTGAGGATCTTGAGGTTGTCCATGTCTTTCACTTAATTCCTTATTTAACTTACACGAATGGTTCATTAGGTTAGGTGTGTGGACTGATTACCTATATAGAGTCGGCCCGTAGGATTACCGCGTCCAATGATCGACAACATATGTCCAACGAGTCGAGTGTCTTGATTGAATAATGCATCTTGTTCGGATTTTGTGGGTATATCCGCTGAAAACCCTCTGGAGACAACACTCCTCCTCATTGGCAATAAGGAGGTTTAACGACTTGTTGCACGTGCTAAGTGCAACCGTAATTCCTACGAAAGTGAGTTATAATTTCTTGTTTTTCGTTTGCTTTTCTCTTTCTTTGTTTTGCTCGGGACTAGCAAAAACTTAGGTGTGGGGGTATTTGATTGACATCATTTCATGCATATATTTGTATCTTATATCCATTATCTTACACCTAAGCAATGCTACGTGACGAGTTTTATGTTTAGTTTTCAGAAATAAAGAGGTTTGAAGAGAAGAGCCATGAAAGGACCCAAAAGCAGGAAAAAAGACTTAATTGTGAGACCTGGGGACCAAGATGCAAGGGAGATGGACCTGATCGTAAGACAGAAGGACCTAAGAGCAAAACAGGAAACTCCACACCATCATGGGGAGTATTTTGTCAATTCGATTCGGGTCGGAGCTCCAACAAACCAAGTAGAGGCATCCAAGACCAAGACACACTTCAAGAAAAGCCCACAAGCAAATCCAGACAGATCTGGATCCTATAGGCCGCCAATTGGCGGTCTGAAACCGCCAATTGGCGGTCTGGATCATTCCAGATCCGATAAGTTTTCTCCTGGACGTGTATTATGGTTTGTTTAGGCTATTATTGGTATTGGTTTAGTCCCACATCGGGGGATTGTCCCGGATTAGCTTTTTCCATGCTTATAAATAGAACTCTTCACCTCCCATTGTATCGATATCTCTCTCTTTGGTGGCCATCTTCCCTACTAAGAGTGAAGCCTTTAAGCAAAACTCTAGTGGAGGAAGAGCTACTTGTAATTGAGTGAGTTAATAATAGAAGTTTTCCTTTAATTGTGTTGTTTCTCTCTTAGTTTAATTTCCTTTCTTATGCATGCTTGCTTGTTTGTTTTGTTTTATGCTTCTTTAATAATTCTTGCTTGATTAGTATAGTTTCATTTCAGTATTATGCTTTCTTTTGCTAATATAGTTAGTGTAATGAGTAGTGAGTAGTTCCATCCTCATTTGGGGGTGGAGAAATATGTGATATAATCATGTAGTGTATTAAGTGTGTGTTATCTTTATCCCTTGAGCTTTATATGATTTCCATAACCATCTAATGGGTTTTCACTCTTTTCTTTGATATGCTAATGCTCTTGAATGAAGCTTAGCTTATGCTTTGATTAGTGGACCTATTTTATGGGGAATGATAAGGTTAGGATATGGATGAAGTTAATATTGGAAACACAATTTGTAGTGTATGTGCTCTTGTTGCCTTTACCTTAGATAATGTCTTGAATGTTTTAATGATGTAGTCTTATCTTAATTCATGTGGAGGCATAATAGGGTCTAGTCTTTATACTTGAGTTCATGTAGCTTCATTCCAATTATTGTCTTGTATGTTTTAATGATGTAGCCTTATCTTAATTCATGTGGAGGCAAAGTTGGATGTAGCTTTATGATTTCATGCACTACATGTTGTGAGGAGCTTAATGAACACACACACACTTCTTTATGTTCACATTATTTCTCTACCCCCTATGGGGCTTAGTTTTATTGCTTATCTTCATTTCATTTTTGCATCTTAGTGTAGTTTAGTGTAACCAACCCTTCTCTCCTTCTTTTTACCTCTCGCCTTCGTACAAACCTATCGTCGACACAGCTCCCAGTGGACGACCCGTATTTGCCACCGCTTTAACGCGGCCGTGCACTTGCGGTTAATATAAAACGAGATCAATCACTGTCTTAAAGCTAGATGGATTCAAATTGATGGCTCAATATAGTTCACAATCCATGTCTATTGGCATTGTCGACATTGTTTCCAGATCTACTTGGATTCTAAAAATATCAAGAGGTTTAGGATTTCAACAAAATTAGAAATATGAAGGTGCAATTCTGAGACTCACGAATCTTGCAAACAAGAAAAGGGGGACACGCAATGATGATTTGGATCTCGTATAGCGGATGTCGATTCTTCGACGATGAGATGAGCTAAAGTTGCTCTAGAGGGAAGATAGTCATTTCAAGGAGAGTTTCTGACACTATTCATTCCAAAGGTGAAGTTAGATAATATCAAAAAATGGACTCACTTCTTGGAAGGCTAGTCTACTATCCCATCCTTGGTGGGGAGAATCGAATTGATGACCACTATGCTCTCTTATCTACACATCTACTGGACTTCATAGTTCAATGGATCTGATATAGAAAAAAATGTCCATGTCTGCCTTTCGCTTCATCAACACCTACTTGCACAAGCACTTCCCTCTAATATGGAACGACCCCACGAAACTTGAGTGTTTGAATCCCAGATCCTGATAGTTAGTGCCAACAAGCCTAACTAGAGGGTGCGACTATTCCTTTTCGTAGGGAGTGCCCCCGTCCCCGCCCCTCCTCCAGTTCTACAAAGGAACCGACAAGCAGGTAGTGGGGGCTTGCTGTCTACTTCGCGAGACTTCACTGCCCTGTTATGGGAATTCTCTTCTTTTGTCTGTCGACAAGGTAATCAAAAGATAGAGAGTATCAGGGCAGCTAGGAAACTGGAGTCCTTGCTGCTGTATGCCATTAGGTCCTTATGGACAAGTGGACAAGGTTCATCGTCATTTTTGGGCACAGTCAACCATCTACAATCCATTCCATTGAATTCCATCATCTCGTATTGTATTGTTCCCTTTCACTTTCATTCGGAAGAAGCCATATCCCAGAAGCTCTTGAAACTGTCAACTTTAATTGCTTGTTGCACTTTTCTAGTAAGTTAAAGCATGTCTTCGGTCCTAGCACAAAGGAAAAAATATAAAGTACTAGAAAAACATTTGGGCAAAAATCATGCATGTTAGACTGACCATGGTAGTGTGACACTTGCTCCATTTGAAAGGTC
This sequence comes from Triglochin maritima, assembly GCA_963682175.1. NCBI lineage: Eukaryota > Viridiplantae > Streptophyta > Magnoliopsida > Alismatales > Juncaginaceae > Triglochin > Triglochin maritima. Next base: position 21,902,001 of record OY821779.1, read on the forward strand.
AATAGTGGAACAAGAGTTGTCACAATAGCAACCAAAATATTCCTTGGTGAAATGCTAGACGAGATAAATGAATACGAATACTGTCACTATGCCTCTCATATTTGGATCCATGGTTTGTTAGCTTTAGCTACACAGATGTTTCAGTTTGGTAAGTTTGAAAAGTCCAAAGAGCACAGATAGCTAGGACATAGAGCTTGGATACATTTTCTCGATCATAGATCTATGGATCCCAGATGGTATCTCCCATTGGCCTTTCGCCACTTCAATCATGATCATCATCCACCTACCTACTCTTTTAGCCTTCCACTAGATCGGGTAGGAATCCCCACCTCTATATAAACTAATTTATCCAACCATTGCTTCTATGGTTTTGGTCAAGAAGTTTTTGAATGCAAGCACCTTCGTCTTCTATTTATCTATCTGTTGACCAGCCGACAAGGCTGATTTGGCTGATCCTTTCTCTTCGAAAGGAGTTACCTATCTCTTTGAGGCTCCGAGTCACCACCTTCTTCTCATCTCTGCTAGATGATTGAATCAGTTAAAATTACCACAAGTGCACGACCGGGTTGAAGTGGTGGAAAGTACGGGTCGATCCACATAGAGTGTGTGTGAGTCAGATTCACGATACTCTAGTGGGAGAGAAGAAGAGAGAGATGTGATCGAAATGAAACTACAATGCGTGGGAAATCGGAAAAACGACCAATGAAAAGTAAACCCCCCAGGGGGTAGAGAGAAAGCGAATACGAAAATGTGTGCTGTGTGTGTTCAAATGTGCTCATCAAAACATGTCATACATGAAATCCATAAAACTCAACTCCAACTTTGCCTCCACATGAAATAAGATAAAACCTTATCATTAAAACATACAAGACAATAAATGAAATGAACCTAATATGTTCACATGCGTCATGACTCAAATCCAACTGTCTCCATGAAATAAGATTTATCACAATCATTAAAACATACAAGACATTAATTAAGATAAAGCCAACATGAGCACATGCATGCACATGCCAGTTCCCTTCTTCCACTCCATCCATATCTTCACCTCATCATTCCCCATAAAATAGGCTTACTAATCTAAACATGTTCTAAGCTTCATTCAAGAGCATTAGCACATCAAAGATAAGAGTGAAATCCCATAAGATGGTTATGGAAATCATGTAAGGCTCAAAGGATTAAGATTAACACATACTAATCCATCACATGATCAAATCACCTTCTTCTCCACCCCCCAATGTTGATGCACTTCTCTCTACTCATTTCTACACCAAAGAACACATAAAAATAACATGAACCCATAATGGAGATGACTAAAAACAAGATTAAACAAACAACAACATCAAATAAATTACATCAAAGGAAAGACATGTAATTAATGAACAAAACTCACACTTGATTGAAATGAAAAGATTACAAAGTATAATTCTTCTCCTCCAACTACACTAATAAGCAGCAAAACAAACCTAAAACTAATGGAGAAGCAAGAAGAAGAGGGGTAGGAGGGATTGCAATGGTATATATAGACTAATACATGGTTAGGAATAATCTGGGAATAATCGGACGACTCTAAATCACATCGGATGGTCCGGGAATGCTCCAACCCGTATACCCGACCCACGACCAAAATTTGAGATCTATTGGACCTGTTTGATCCGCTAGTGGCGGATGAAATAGAACTGATCAGGTTGAACTTTTGTGTGCTGCTTTCTTTCTTTAATTGGCACGTGGGGTGAAGTCCTGGTCTGCTGGCTCGAATCACCTTGAGTTTAATTGGCAAAATACTGATCTGGTTCAAGTCATGTGTCACCATATTTTGCACTTCACAATCAGGTCCCTCCGGGTTTTCACTTGGGTCCTTCCTGATTTGCGATCCAGTCATTGTGCATTACAAACAAGTCCAGAACTTTCCAAATCAGTCCATACTTGTTACATTTAGGTCATTTTGGCTCCCTTTCTCTTCTTTATTACCTAACTCCTGAAACACTATAGACAACTCGAGTAGCACAATATTGGGGTAAAATAAAGGATATATAGCATGAATATGACGCATGATATGCTACTAATCAAATACCCCCACACTTACCTTTCGCTAGTCCTGAGCAAAAAAAAGAAAGAGAAAAATGAAAAAAGGAAAACATACGAAAAATACGGAAATCCAAACTCACTTTCGTAGGAATCACGGTTGTACTTAGCACGTGCAACAAGCCGTTAAACCCTTTTGTCGCCAAAGAAGAGGAGTGTTGTCTCCTGAGGGTTTTCAGGGGATATACCCACAAAATTTGGACATTGATGCATTAATCAACCTAGAAACTCGACTCGATGGACTCATTTTTGTCGATCATTGGACATGGTAATAGTAACATCCCCGAACAACGGAAAATTTAAACTTTTTAAATCAAGGGAAACACGTGGACAAAACCATCAAGAGTGGGGACATTACTGAAAGAAATACATAAATAAGTCTGGTGCACCATATTACATAAGAGTTTGTCAAAAGAGTGATTACATCATAACACAAAACACATAGCACATGTAATCACGACAACCTAAAGTAGGTAGACGACAGGATCCAATCCCAAAGTGCAATCTCCCTCGGTCACCACCCGCCGGAACCTAACGTGGTCCTGAAAAAGATGCAACAACAATGCCTGAGTTTCCATAAGGAAACCCCGTATGACAAGCTCACCTATATGCCCTAACATACTAGTATAGCATGACATGGAATACAAAGCAGTAAAACAACATTGCCACCAAGGGCCAAACTGGACATCCGTCCCGCAATCGTTCCCGTTGCCACACAGGCCCCGCGGTCTACAATCGCCACCGCTGCCACACAGGCCCCACGGTCCAACATCGCCGTCGCCACACAGGCCTCACGGTCCAACAACCACCGGTACCACACAGGCCACACGGTCAAACATCACCGCCGCCACACAGGCCGCACGGTCCCAAACAACGGGTCTCCGTAGAGACCTACCGTAGGCACATACGGTCTAACGGACAGTACGCAATGCATCCCCACACGCGACTACACAAGCCAAGGGATCAGTGAGGAGGCATTCGCACTTCCGCACAGGTAGAATCAGATCTGAAAACATCGTGGTCCACCACCACACCAACGGAGCCGTCGCTCAGGTCGGTCCATCCACCGCCGCCACACAGACCGCACGGGATATCACTCGATAGGTGCCCAGTCGAGCTACCTGCCGGAACACATCATCGGCAGTCCATCGCCACAACCACACAGGCTACGCGTGATCCTCCCTGCCGCCACACAGACCGCACAAGGGCCCTACCGCCGCCACACAGGCCGCACGACACGTGCAATAACTGCCATCAAGGCCAGTCGAACATATCTGCCACACAAGGCCAGACAATCGATAGATCCGAACCGAATTCCGCAGGGTCAACGTGCTCCACGTGCAACACCGACTCCGGCTCCAGACGAGCAGGGTCGCGACCTCCGTCGCCGTCAATAGGCCGGTACCTCTCTGGACCTCCGTCGCCAATCCTGGCCGGTAGTCTCTGTGCCTCCGTAGCCATCAGCCGGTAGTCACTGCACCCGTCGGTAGTTGCGTGTTGCTGAAGCAATGGGATCCGCAATCCCTCAGGCTGCTACTCTAACGTGAGTCAAACGATCCACCAGATTTGTCACGATCCATACATGGAGGTGACGCGTCCCGAACACCCACACTTTTCCACACGGCGGTCCCTGGGCAGGCACGCGGAACGCGCCCACCGTCACCTCCCGGCTCACGCACAAGGCGAGGACACGGGTTTCCGTGGACAAAGTTGGCATTCAAAAAGGGAACCAGGAATCTGTCCTTTGCAAAAACGGTCGACCGAAAAAGACCACTCGGTCGACCGTTTTCCTCAAGGGAATCGGTCGTCCGGAAGTGACATCCGGTCGACCTCTTCCACAAGGGAATCGGTCGACCGAAGCGTCTGCAACGGTCGAACTATTTGCGCAACACAAAAAAATCCTAACGGTCTACCGAAGGTCTAAAACTGGTCGACCGAACGAGGTCAAAAACCGGAGTCTGGTCAACATCAAAATCCAAATCTATTGGTCGACCGACTCTGGGGTCTCGGTCGAACAAAACCTTACAGGGTCAACCTTATATTTTCTACGTCATAAACGGTCGACCGAAAACACTAGCATCCTACCGGTACACTTAAGTTCTGGTCGACCGAACAAAGGAAACGGTCGACCGAAACAGGACAGACAAGCAAATAACACTACGATCGGTCGACCGTCCAAGGGATCCGGTCGACCGACAGACGTCTTCAACCTCGCGCCAGCCGAGTTTTTGACGCCGAAACTCGTCGCCGGCGAGGTCTCCGACCTCCCGCGACCTACCAAAACATCACCCCAACGTGGGTGATCACTATAGGCCTCTAATGCAAGAACTTAGCATACCTCTTCTTTGAAGATCGACGAAGAACACCGGAGCTCACACGACGGCACCTCGAGACCACGACCTCACGCGCGTCCTCCTCGCACCACACCACGCCCAGCACGCTCGCCTTGCTCCGCAACCCGCACCACCGGAGTTCAAGGATCTTGAAGGAGAGGAAGAAATATGGATGGAGAGAAGAATGGTTTGAAGAAGAAGGAAAGAAACGTGAGAGGGAGAGAAGTAAAGGAGGGAGAGAGAGATGGGTGTTTCTCCCTCACCAAAACCAGCGCCAACAGTAACCATACTCCACAGCCCACAACACATCACTCCACCCATACCTCCAACCATCACGTCACCCCTCTTCCTCCATTCCCATGCAAACTCATCATTAGCCACCTAAACATCATTAGAACCTTAATTAAGTTAGGGTCATAACAGTAATACTACGGACCGAGTCTATATATTTATCCAGTCCACAAACTTAGCATAATGAATCATTAGTGAAAGTTAATTAATGACTTAAGTGAAAGACATGTACGACCTAATCATCCTCAAGTGATACAAAGTGTAAAGTCCCTTAAATTTCTTATTGCATTACCTTTTTTTCGTTTTCTTTTTGTTTTTTTTCTTTTTATTTTTGTCTAGTTGTTAATGGATTCTCCCACGGTGAGGTTTTGTTCATCATTATCTATGAGGACTTACACTATCACATACATCTTTCCCCAAATCTCCACATAGGACGATCCCTACCACCCGTGTAACGGGAGTTCGGTTGGTGCATTTCAAGTCAGATGACTCGAAAGCACCAGACACTAAGTCCCCTCGGACCTAATTTCTCGAGTGATGGAACCGTGCGAGAAGAGAGAACACCTTCTCACTTATTTCTTATCTACATATGAACAAAACCCCCTACACTTAAGGTTTCACAACAAAAGTTTAAGGGTCCTTGACTACAACAAATTTCCTTATACTAAGAGACACGAATTATTCAACTCACTAGGTTCATGGTGGACTTCTTTATTTGTTTGAGTACTGAAACCCTATAATTACTCTACCCCCGATGGAAAACCGGGGTGCATCCTCACGACTAGATAAGACCTAAAGCTGATGTGATTGATAACCTAATGCATGAAGTTCAAGTAAATTCTGGGAGCTTCTCCTTTTGATTGACTCAAAACGGTTCTACATACGCTAAACACACGCAAAACCCACAAAACATTTTCTTTCACAAACACATGAAGATTTTTGAAAGAAATGAAAATTTTAAAGCACCAGGCAAGCAAAAGAAGACAAGTCACAAAATGATCATGGCAAGTAGATATATCAATATTAAATGCAGCACACTAACAAGACCCTGACAATATAAACAAAAGAAAACAAAAGGAGAAAGACTCGACTATGTACACACGTAAAACACCCCCACACTTACTTCATGCGTTGTCCTCAATGAATGTGAGTATGATACTACATGGATTTTGCATGAAAAAGTTAAGATCACCAAACTTTGAAGCACAAGGAAAATTTCATGGTCATGTTGACAGACACAAACCCGAATTTTCCTCAAAACCTGAGAAATACTGAAGTATGGAGACAAATACGTAAAAAAAGGGGCCCAATCAATGCTTACTATTGTAGTTTTTTTCTATATCTTTTTATATTCTTTTTTTCATTTTTTTTGAAATATAAATATGTACAAAATTGGGATCCCACATCAAATGGGAACCCGCCATCTCTCGAGCTAAAAATGCTCCTGCATTGGCTGGAAACATAAGAAACATGAGTATTGTTGAGAGGTTTATGAACCAAGGATGATGGTTCATGCCTCTCAAAAGCGGCGTATGTGAAAGGAAATGGAAACAAGTATGTTTCCATTACATGACAAAAGCTGAGGGTCATTAATATATACCCTCCAACTAGTATTTGGGTGTACCGAGATCATTTCATCAACATAAAATGACACCGTGGACTTATTATCGAGATGACAAAGTCCAGAAACATAATTGCATGACCACCTGACACCCTTTTAATCATTGTGTCATTTGATGCTTCTTGAGAATGAGCATGATAGGAGTCATGAATGAGAGGTGACCTCTGTCTAGTTATTTTAAATGTAGGGTATTAGGTGGTTGATTCTTAAACCACATGGGGTCTTCAACAGATACAAAGTGAAGAGCAGGTGGCCCAGAGGCCACAAAAATGGTATCTTCTGGCACAAAAGTCACATGATCGAAAGGATGTGGCTCAAAGGTCACATGATCACAAGATAAGACACCTCATTGTGCTAGCCCAGGTGAAACATCTTCACCACCATTAAGATCTCCATCGAACAACTCTCTAAAATACTTGAAGGTGCCTTCGACTTCAATCTCAACCGTGCCATAGATAAGGTTCACCCAACAAGGTCATCGAAGGCACCTGACTTCTTGCCGATGGTGAAGATGTTTAAATCAGCACACTGACTACCATATGTCAAGCGCATCAGACCATTGCAATAATTAATCAAGGCATTGGAAGTGGCTAGAAATGGTCATCCCAAAATAACAGGAATTTGTCCAAGTGGGTTTGACACAGGTTCAGTATCCAAAACAAAGAAATCGATTGGATAAATGAACTCTCTCACTTTGATCAGAACATCTTCCACCATGCCCCCTCAATTTCTTCATAGACCTATCAACCGATTGAAGAGTGGTTTTTGTTTGTTTGAGGTCTCCAAGACCGAGGTGGACGTAGACCGAATACGACAGAAGATTAAAAGATGCACCAAGATCTAAGAAAGCTCGATTTATTGACACATCTCCAATCACACAATAAATAGTAGGGCAACCAGGGTCCTTGTATTTGACTTGCGTGGGTTGTGCCAATAATGAACTCACGTTTGCCGCAAGAAATGCTTTCTTGGGAACATGGGTTTTTCTCTTTTTTGTGCATAAGTCCTTGAGAACCTTCGCATAAGGTGACATTTGCTGAATCACCTCCAACAGAGGCATGTTCACCTTAACTTGCCGAAAAATCTCAAGCATCGTGTCATGCTGATATGAAGTTTTCTTTTTAAGGCGCTCAGGGAATGGCACCTTTGGGGCATAAAGGTCTTTCGAAGGAACCTCAGAATTCTGGTCCATAGAAACACGATGGGGGACCTCATAATCTGATTCCTTCGACACATGACAAGACAAGGGGGCCTCAAGGTTCGACCCCATTATCGAAATAAATAACGAGGGACCTCAGGATCCGTCTCCCTTATAGATGCATGTATCACCGTAGGTCTGGTGACACTAAGAGATGGTGATTGCAAGAATGGCAACCCAATTTTGTTGTCCACCTCCTTACCGGACCTCAAAGTATGAATCACATTAATATAATGGGTCGGTTCAGAGGTAGCTTGAGGAACTTGTGGCCTACCTTGAGATTGTGTACCCTGGGGATTCACCTTGGGTTGACATGGGAATTGACCATTCTCACATTCATGGAGTGGATGATCTAACTCGCTAACTTGCATTTCCAATGCTTTAACCATGGAGTTACTCACAACAAGCATGATTTACGTGCTTTGCATGAACGCATGAAGAGTTTTTTCAAGAGTTGAATCCCTTGGGTCAACCAGCTGTGGGAGAATTTGACTAGAATAACTTGATGGTGACGCCTGAGTAGGCTGGTGAGTATGCGGCTGAGACCTTTGATGTGGGAGTCGGTAGCTCGCCGATGGGCGTGGAGGGAGATAAGGTGGAGGTTGAGCGTGTGAGCTCTGATCATTGCCCTCACTAGGCCCCTGTGATAAGTTAGGGTGGTTTCGTCATCCCGGGTTGTAGGAGTGACTGTATTGGTCATTACGGGGTCGTTGTTGATACATTGCATTTGCATGTACAATATCGCTTGGAGCATAAGCACACTCCAAGTCACTATGTCATGTAAGTCCACACCTACTACAAGCGGGAGTAGCGACCTGAGCTACAAGAGCTCGGTCCAACTCTAAACTCTCAATCCTACACATGAGAGCATCAATTTTTGCCTCAGACGCGATAGTTGACTCAACTTGATATGATCCAACTCGACCAGAAGAGCTAGTGGTTGTTGCTTCTCTCATGGTGTCTCACTTAAAGGTACGTTCAACCATTAATTCAAAAGTATCTCACGCCTCATCGATGGGTTTCATTTGCAAATCACCCTGACACATCGACTCCAACAATGTGCGGGTGTTGTAGTTGAGGCCCTCATAAACAATCTTGCATAGCTGCCATAGGTCAAGTCCATGATGAGGGCACTGCTGGAGAAGGTCTTTGATCCTCTCAAAGAAAGCATGAAACGATTCAGTCTCAGTTTTATAAATTTGATGTATCTGGTGCCGTATCTGTTGAGTTTTCATTTGAGGGAAATATCTCTTCCGAAAGACGGTCACAAAGTCATCCTAACACCGAATAGAGCTCGTCGGGAGGCTGTGCATCCATTTCTTCGTCTTATCCTTCAACACGAAAGAAATCATCCTCAACCGGACTGAATCCTCATCAAGCTGTTGAAGTATACAGATCCTCCTTATTGGTAGTGAAGGTCGGAAGCATGCTCACATTTTGAGGTTTCAACTCATAGTTGTTCCCGTGAGCACGCAGGAGAATTATGCAAGAAGGTTGTGCGGCCCGAACATGATGTGTCCGCTCCGATTGACACATCGATCTATCCTATCGTGCTAAAGATGGTGGTGCACAATAACTCGATCCTGACCGAATCTCTCTTCCTCCTGAGTCAGAGGAAGAGGAGAAGGAGGTCTACGTGGTGGTGGGAGCGGACCGAGGTAATCCATGTGTGGAACCCGATCTCCCCCATCGCCACGAGGCCACTCGGCCTCACGCTCCAATGGAGCTCAAGGCGTAGATGGGCGATCACCTAGACTGTCCATCTCAGAAAAATGCACTCTCTCAAGTCGAGCACTCTCACGAGAACGAGCCCAACCTCGCATAAAACGCTCAACTCAACTCTAAAACAACACACAACAGAAGGTCTAATCAGAGGAGGAGACTACTCGTAGAATATAGAGGAGGAGAAGACTCATTTGATAATAGAAGAATCCTTAGAGCTAGCGTGGGTAGTGGGTGATGGTAGAAGCCTAAGCTAGCAAACACGGCTCAAACAACCTAAGGTCGCTATAGGTCCTTATAGCTAAACGATGCCTAACTACGAGGTTACACAACCTTAACACACCTCACCTCCCTACAACAAAGACCATAGAGCCCAGCAAGTGATCCAAGATCCGGAGATCTCACCTCTCCTACTATCGACAAAGAGGGCAACGCCGATCAGGCTATGACGGCCGTGACCGGATCACTATCCTAATGCGCTTGAATCCTAGTGGACAATGCCTACTTGATTTTAGATTAAGGCTTTTGATTAAGAGTGATTTTTGGGGCAAAGAAAAGGGTGATGAAATCCCCACCTTATCTTCTATGGGACATTCCCTCTTTAGTAGCGTTTTGAGTCTTAATCTAGCAATCAACTCTCCAAACAAACGCTCACCTCACTCTTGTCATGATGCACCTTACTAACTAATGCATGCTTTAACCATGCATGAATGAGAGAATGGGTGCACGTACCTCATGCCAGCAATCAACAACAAGAATGTAAACAAAAGAAAAGATGAGTGCGTGCAAGGTCTACAAATGATGCATGACCTAGATGACAATAAATCTAATTTTTTGCTTTGACTTTTGTGATCCAAGTCTTCTTAACAAGGGGTCATGCAAGCCAAATTAATTTTAAACACTAAAACAGAGCATTCATGGCATCAACAGTGACAGGAAACAACTTGAAATAGGAAGAGGAAGCTCTAGTAGAAACATACATGAAAAATAACACACCAGAGCCGCCAGTGGCGGATTGTCTGGGGATTGTTGTCCTCAGACTTCAGTAGATTCCTTCTATGCTCATGTAGGTCCTCCTGTTAAATTTTAGACCCTTCCACTAACCAAAAGAGCAAATAAAATGGAAAAACAAAGGAAAAACACCACCGAAATGGTGAACTCGACTACAAAAACGACGCTCCCCGGCAACGATGCCAAAAACTTTGTTGAATCAGTTAAAATTACCGCAAGTGCACGACCGCATTGAAGCAGTGGCAAGTACGGGTCGATCCACATAGAGCGTGTGTGAGTCGGATTCACGATACACTAGTGGGGGATAAGAAGAGGGAGATGTGATCGAAATTAAACTACAATGCATGGGAAATTGGAAAAACGATCAATGAAAAGTAAACCCCTCAGGGGGTAGAGAGAGAAAGCGAATACGAAAATGTGTGTTGTGTGTGTTCAAAAGTGCTCATCAAAACATGTCATACATGAAATCCATAAAACTCAACTCCAACTTTACCTCCACATGAAATAAGATAAAACCTTATCATTAAAACATACAAGACAATAAATGAAATGAACCTAATATGTTCACATGCGTCATGACTCAAATCCAACTGTCTCCATGAAATAAGATTTATCACAATCATTAAAACATACAAGACATTAATTAAGATAAAGCCAACATGAGCACATGCATGCACATGCCTTGTTCCCTTCTTCCACTCCATCCATATCTTCACCTCATCATTCCCTATAAAATAGGCTTACTAATCTAAACAGCTTCTAAGCTTCATTCAAGAGCAATAGCATATCAAAGATAAGAGTGAAATCCCATAAGATGGTTATGGAAATCATGTAAGGCTCAAAGGATTAAGATTAACAAATACTAATCCATCACATGATCAAATCACCTTCTTCTCCACCCCCAATGTTGATGCACTTCTCTCTACTCATTTCTACACCAAAGAACACAAAAAATAACATGAACCCATAGTGGAGATGACTATAAACAAGATTAAACAAACAACAACATCAAATAAATTACATCAAAGGAAAGACATGTAATTAAAGAACAAAACTCACACTTGATTGAAATGAAAAGATTACATAGTATACTTCTTCTCCTCCAACTACACTAATCAGCAGCAAAACAAACGTAAAACTAATGGAGAAGCAAGAAGAAGAAGGAGAGGATGGATTACAATGGTATATATAGACTAATACATGGTTGGGATTAATCTGGGATTACAATGGTATATATAGACTAATACATGGTTAGGATTAATCCATTGGACCTGTTTGATCCACCAATGGTGGCTCAAATAGATCTGATCGTGTTGAACTTTTGTGTGTTGCTTTCTTTCTTTAATTGGCACGTGGGGTGAAATCCTGGTCTACTGGCTCGAATCACTTTGAGTTTAATTGGTAAAATACCGATCTGGTTCATTTCATGTGTCACCATATTTTGCACTTCAGAATCAGGTTCCTCCGGGTTTTCACTTGGGTCCTTCCTGATTTGCGATCCAGTCCTTGTGCATTACAAACAAGTCCAGAACTTTCCAAATCAGTCCATACTTATTACATTTAGGTCCTTTTTGCTCCCTTCATCTTCTTTATTACCTAACTCCTGAAACACTACAAACAACAACTTGGGTAACATAATATTGGGGTAAAATAAATGATATATAGCATGAATATGACACATGATGTGCTACTAATTACTGGACGTCACAAGATTCTGGGTCAAAGAGGGGCCGACCGTACTTGTGATGATTGCCTTAGATCCAATAAACCACGCAGGTCTACATTATAGGATCGTAAGGGTCTCTAATTCTAATCACTTTTAGGCTAATTACCTAATTGTTTAAGCAATCAAGTATATGCAGCGGAATTTAAACAAATAAACAAGCAAGTAAAGAATACAAGGCAAACCACTAAATGTCTCGGTGACTTTTATAGAGGTTCGGCCTCCTGCCTACTTCCTATCTTGCAAGCTCCGATCGAACTCCCTTGAGCTCCGCTCACATCTTCACTATCAACCTCGTTCCGGGCTGAGATTAAGCCTTTTACAAAACAATCTCCACGAACACCCTCGTGAGCTTGACTTTCTTCTCTCACAATTCAAGAGGAACACTTCGGGCTTTCATCGAAGTCCTTGCTTCCTTGAACAACAATGTTGAGTGGAACACACTCTCTAACTTGAGCACACTTAGCTTAGGATGTGGAATTGATACTAATGTGTGGAAGTGTAAGCTTGGAGAGTAGATTTGGGGAATGGGAGACTTGGAGTTTTCTCTTAAGTGTATATGACAAATGGAAGTGTAAGAGTTTTGTTATTGTGTCATAGGAACACCTATTTATAAACTCCTAAGGTGTTATAGCTGTTGTGGTTAAGTTGGGTTGAGTGAAACACTAAAAACAAAAACATGCAAGAAGCAATTGTGATCGACCGCAACATAAGTTCGGTCGACCGGATCGGGCAGAACGGTCGACCGTTGGGAAAATTTGGACTCAGTTCGGTCGACTAGTAAAGGAGCGATTGACCGCCAAAGGCTATAACTTAGGTACACTTAAGTTAACGGTCGAACACCGAATAGGGTTCGGTCGACCAAAAACTAACAATCTGTACTGGGTTGGCGAAAATGATCAAGTTCGGTCGACCGATACAAAGTCTTCGGTCGACCGAAAACGTCCAGGCAGTTGCACAAATTGGGAGACTATAAAGTTCGGTCGACCGAACAGGTCCACGGTCGATCGATAGGCAAAATGTATTTTTTGGTATTTGGAAATAATACGAAGATGACCGTTGGTATAAAACGACAAACGAAACGGTCGGAAATTTGTGAAGACTCGGTCAATCGAAAAGGTCTGCACGGTCGACCGAAACTGGACAGGAAAAACACTATAGGATAATTTATCACTCGGTCGACCGAGAAGTTTGGTTCGGTTGACCGAATGCGGGCAGACTGTTCAGTGTTAGTGTTTTCCGGTCTAAGTTTGGGTGATCTATTGAAGTCCAAATGATGTGAAATTTTGTGTGTGACTTCTATAGGGAATCTAGTTCGTATGTGAGTTGATTTTAGCTCAAGTATGCTCAATTTACATAATGTTCCTAAGACTCAAAGAATGCAAGATTACATGTCTTTAATATAGCTTTAATACATGTCTTGACTTGATTTCCTTTCTTCTTTGAGTCTTGACCACCTGTAGAGATTAGCACAAAGCAATATATATGCAATGCAATATGTGTGCTACTCTACATTGATTATAATTAAGATTAGGTTGATTAAATCATCAAAACATAGATTAAGGACAAAAAGCCAACACACATTGCCAGGATACTATACCCTATCAGCAGGCGGGCAGCTTTTCCAAAGTTTGGCGACCCAATGACGGGTTCAATAGCAGGGCTTTTTGAATGCATATTTTGTCCATTGTGTCCGCACTAATTTGTTTTCGATCGGTGCATCAAGCAGCACAACCCGGTTCTAGTTGACTAAGCCTCGTGCTCGTCCAATAGATTTGTTGGTAAACACGAGCAATCAAATCAACCCTCTCTTCCAAGAGATCCATCACCAAGGAGGGCTCTTCTGTAGGGATGCAAAGTAACAAATTGTATTCCATATATGTCAAAACCTACACAACATGATCTCCTACTTACAGTCTAATAGACTTCAGTAAGAAAGCTCAATCTTTTTACTCTCGCTATGCTACGACTCATTGTGAAAACGAATAGGGAGAATAGAATTTTGAGAGAATAGAACCTCAATCCACTTATTTCTTCTTTCATATACCTCCCAAGAATATATCGAGACTGTAAGACTGTTGGACGTTTTAATTAAACCGCAAGTGCACGGCCGCGATGAAGCGGTGGCAAGTACGGGTCGTCCTCAGGGAGGTGAGCAGTCTCTTGTTTATCAGAAATCAAGTGGCAAAAATTGGGGGAGAAAGATTGATTATGCTACTCTACACTAAACTACGCTAAGAAGTATGAAATGGGAACGAAAGAAACAAACAATGAAATGACAACTAAGCTAAGAACAAAAGAAGAATGCTGGAATACAGAAATGGGAGAACCCCTAAGGGGTGGAGTGAGTGCACACAAGCAAAGAGGTGGGTGTTGAACACATTCTTTAAGCACAAATAAAGGTGGTGTTATCATGCATAGGAAGTGTCTAAATGTTGTGGCAAAACCTATCAATCTATTCACCAACTTAGTTGATTAACATTTACATATGCAAGATGTTTATTTCAGAACCTAAACAAGCATGAGAGGTGTCTAATCATTTTGGCAAAACTCATCAAGTTATAAATTCTATCCTAAACAAGCAAGCATACATTCATGTTTTATCAACATATTGGAAATAAAGCATTCAATCCATTCTCATTTGCATGTATGTACATCTACTCCACACCCCAAAGGGGATGGAACTACTCACTAAACATTACACTAATTATTAAACTAAACAAAGAAAGCATATTAACTAAGCTAATGAAATGAGATTAAGCAAAGCAAAACAAGAAACAAAACAAACAACATAATAAAGAAAACTTGTATTAAAATGACTCACATTAAAAGTAGCATCCTCCTACTTTAGTTTGTGCTTCAAGGCCTCACTTCTAGTAGGAAGAATAGCCACTTAAAATATGGAGTGATTACAATGGAAGGTGAAGAGTTCTATTTATAGCCATGGAAAAAGGCAAATCGGGACAATCCCCCGATGTGGGACTAAACAGATACCAAAAATAGCCTAAACATCCTCTAATACATGTGCTGGAGAAATTTTAGCGGATTTGGGCCAAAATGGACCGCCAATTAGCGGTCTTAGACCGCCAATTGGCGGTCTATATGGTTCAGATCCTGCTCATTTTTGTTGTGGGCTTTTCGTGGTATATTTGCTGGTCTTGGATGCATTTAATTGGTTTGTTGGAGCTCCGACCCGAATTGAATTGCTAAAATACTCCCCATGATGGTGTGGAGTATTCTGTTTTGCTCTTAGGTCCTTTTGTCTTACGTTCAAGTTATTTCTTCCTTGCATCTCAGTCCCCAGATCTCACAATTCAGTCTTTTTTCCCATCTTTTGGGTCCTTTTATGTTTCATCTCTTCAAACCTATTTATTCCTGAAAACTAAACATAAAACTTGTAACATAGCATTGTTTAGGTGAAAGATAATGGATATAAGATATAAATATAAGCATGAAATGATGTCAATCAAAGACCCACTCTCTGGATTTAATAATATGTCCCTATGTAATCTTTCATACTTGTCTCATAGTTTGTTATGTTGTTTTCTTGTGATTGTGTGTTTGCTCTTGCTTCGGGAAAATTTTCTTTTCGAGGAAAGTTTCCTTTTCAGGAACAGGTCCTCTCAAGGGAATCCCTCTTCGGGGAAAGATTCCTTTTCGGGAGAAGTTTCCTATCGGGAAAAGGTTCCCTTTTTTGTCGAGCAGGTGTGGCACACCGGGCGCGTGCGCAGCTAGGCCCAGTTGGGTTTTATTTGGGCATGTGTGACTTTGTACTCAATTTGTTCTTGCCACAAGGGCTGATGCAGAAGGCTGGATGAGTCATCAATGATGAGGTGGCACCCATGTCAGCAAATCAAATCAGCAAGACAAATTCAAATCAACAAGAGAAAGAAGGCAATCTTGGGAGAAATCTAGGAAGATTTGATGCGATCATGGGCACGACTTGGGCTGGTGCATTCAGGGCTGGATTGGGTCAACTGTTAGGGTAGGTGCGTGATGTTTCTCCTAGCAAAAGGAAGGTTTTTGGATGGAGTGATTGGATTGGGATTGCTAGATCTTGCTGAGTGGAGATTTTTGTGACTTTGTGCGGCTAGAATTGGAAGTTGTGCTGGGTGACATGAGGCAAGTCCAGCCCTCCCTCTTTCCACCTCCTTAAATCCCATGCAATTCTCCCTCCTTCCCTTTCTTTTACCCCACCACCTCTCCTTCCAACAACTACATTCGTGAAGCACACAACCCTACTCTGGTGGCACGAAGCTAGGTGCGGGAAGCAGATCTTCTCAGCAACTAGGAGCACGGGCATTGCTGATTTCAGGTATTCACCTGATCCAAGAGTGGGTGAGAGAGTTGGGGGTGCTGGCCTAGGGTTGGATCGACACATTTCCAGGTCGGTGTTGCGGTTGGGGGCTGCTTCACCCAGCCACGTGCTAGCCATGCGTGCGGCTGTTGCTTGCACTCCATGGCTGACCGGCCTGACCACTTGCTGGGGGCTCTAGATCTCGATGAGGTCTGGTCATCTCCAGCGTGGTTGGGGCCAGCAACTTGCAAGGTTGGGGGTAGGATTGGGTTAGGACTACGGTTGGGGCATGACTTGTGTGATTTGACGGGAGCGAGGCTGGTGCTTGCTGCCCGGAGCTGGTGCCTCAGTGTGGTACATGGGGGTGGATTCCCATATGCACCTCCAACTGACCCACTTCACCGAATAGCCAAGCCACAAGAACCCCAGGCTCACGACGTGCGCGGGTTCCTCCTGCAGGCCACTTGCCGTTTCAGGGACGGTGGGAACTTGCACTTGTTTGGTAGGAGTCGGAGGTGTGCATGGGTCTGATCAAGCTTTCCCTTGCTGCTGACCATGCACTCGTGGATGGTTGGCAGACCTAATGTGTGCTGGAAATGCGTCTGAATTCCCTCGGGTTGCATGCTTGTTTTGTTTATTGTACTATTTCTCGTATTGCATGACAATAGTAGTTGCTTGTGGTACTTTGCTGCTAATTTCTTTGGTTCATGAAGTGGCTGAGTTATGGGCGCATGCCCATATGTTATTGCTGCATATTTTGATACCTTATGACCAAGTTGTATGACCTGTAGCTAGTTTGTCGTTAACGTTATGCCATTGTTATACATGTGTATTGTCGTTGTCTTTCTTGCCATATAGTTGCACGAGCATGTTGTACTCCTGATATTGTTGATGTTATGATACACATGGATTTCTGGTGGGCAATCGTGGCATGGTCTATTGCATTAGATGTGATTATTCTTATCCTAGTGTATATATGATTTGCATTAGATTGTTGCATGTGCAATTGATTAATGTTAATGAATCTGCACACTATTATTGTGTGGGTCGACATGCTTCTCTGGAAAGACCTCTATCTAGTGAGGCCAGGCGTAAGATAAGACCTGGACGTGCGCATTACAATTTGCTATAGCACTGGCATGTCGAACTTGCAATAGAATCATGTAGGTCATTGCAACGAGTTGGGGTGTCAATCCGGAAGACCGCTTTGTGCCAAGTGGTTTGTCAAACATTTGGGTGACCCACTTGTGGATTAGACCAGCATGACTGGTGGTCAAGTCCTTATGTAGAGGGATCTCATCGGGCGACGCCCCGGTAGTCATAGCTATGTAGAGTCACGACATTTGATTGTTTGCATGTGTCGCATATAGGATTTCATTCATGACTCTTTATGATGTTTTCGGACCAGGGGTAGACGAGGTTTTCTTATTGAAAACTCAGGCATATTTTGTTGTTGTTTTGCCTTAGGTACTTAGGTTTCTTACAAGGTTTGACTGGAGAAGTTTTGGAGGATTTTGTACACGAGGGACATGTTGACCGATTCCCTTCATTTATCTTTTGCTTTTGCATATTTGTTGTCATATTTCTTTGAGTCGGACGTTTTATGTATTGAATTTTGAGTTATTTCCATATATGGATAATTTCTTTTTTTGACTTTTGCCTCGTGTTGTATATCCATGAATGTTTTTATTCCCGTATGTATTCATCTAATTGTAACTCTCTTAGTCATCATGGAGACTCTGATCGTGACATCGCTTGGACTCCCTAGCGTGTGTACCCGTGAGATCGGGGGCGTTACAAAACAACTTGGAATAACCAAACCATGTCTACAAAATGTCAGTACCATGTAGCTGCTTCAATGTCACGTGATGCTCCTTGGTCAGATGACCCAGATATTGGTGAATACCACATTTGATCAAGAAAAGAATACCTATAATCACATGAAAACCATGAAAGCTAGTTGTTGAGAAATAGGTAGAAGAATTAATGTTATACGAAATAGTGGAGGGTTCGATAGTGAACAACCATCAAAAATGGGTTGGAGCGAATAATGATTGCTTGTGATTGGCAATGAGAAAAGCAGCTTTTCGACGTGTCATGTCAATTTAGTTGTGGATCGTTCTTTTAGTTAGTAGTGGTATGTTCTGTCAAATCAATCAAGAGCAGCAACTGTTGCGTCAGCTTTTCGACGTGCAGAGCAACTTTTGGTCCTATTGATGCTTCGGATCGAATCACCAGTAGGGCCAGTCTGGACACGTGCATTTAAAATTCTGAACTGAAGCAATCATTGTGAAGACAAACTTTTGAAAGTGAGAGGTGATAATTTATTATAGTTATAGGGGCTTTTCATGATAATTTAGTTTTGATGATATAGTTTTGGATAGTTCTTAAGATATTTCCTCATGATCCATTTCATCCACAGTGACTTGTCATTACTCGCAACCAGCCAGAATAGGCAAAGAGTACATACATCATTCAAGAATGATATGATATTTAGACCCTCACTATTATGATTATGCAAGAGGCACACATATTTCCACTTGATTGGGAAATTATAGAATATGCAAATAGGTCCGCTTTCTAGATACACATAGTGGGGCTTTGAAATATCATCCGCAACTCAGTTCAACACTATTAAAATGTGAGGAAACAACATAACTGGAAAAACCACTGTTGGAAAAAAAGGTTTTCACGTTGGTTTTTTTGGCCATATGACGTCGGATTTACTGGTCCAATATACCGACGTCGTAATTGGGAGACATAATAGGGAAGAAGATACCATGTCGGTTGTAAAACCAACGTGATATGAGGGCTCAAAAACCGACGTGATATGTGGTGTATATCACGTCGGTTTTCAGTAAAACCGACGTGATATAGACCACATATCACGTCGGTTTTTTAATAACCGACGTGTTATGTGGGATATATCACATCGGTTTTACAATAACTGACGTGGTATATACCCCATATCACGTTGGTTTTTGAATAACCGACATGATATCCCCCTGTTTTACAAGAAAAAATACATTTAGATGTAGTCATACTAATAATTCTTCTGCAATAACCATATTCACAATCACATTCACGATCACAACACATTAATAATCACATCACATTCACAAACACATCCACAATGCAATATACTAAGTGACATTCAAGTCATTGTCATTAGTTCAAACAAATGCAATGTATAAAGACATTGTTCTACATGTCATTACTGAATGCAATGTTAATTGTAATACATAAATCAGTAATTACCTTTGGGTCAACACTGTGAGGTCCATTTCCAGCGAAGACTGAACCGCTTATTTTTAAAACCACTCTCTTCCATCTTGGATTCGATGACTTTAGCTTCATGTTATTGGGGAGGCTACTAAGTGCTGGAGAAGAACCCAATATCTTTAATAATAAATAATATACCAAAAAAGGAAGAAAGAAATTATAAATAAAATTCTAGCAAAATCTAAGTATCAATAAGATAATCAGTAGAGAAAACGAGCAAATCATGGAAGATCACATTAGAACCATTTGTGATAGTAAGTATGTTTGGAGCCAAGTAAAGGTTATACTATATGTTCTCAAGAATAGATAGGGAAATAAAAAAGTAAGAAGAGTGGGCACACAAAGTGCCTTGAAAAAGTGGAACTCCATTGGGCTGCATAAGATAATGAGGATCATAATTATCCTCATAGTTAAGAAGAGTGGTGTTGATAGAGGACCATAAGTGAGTAACGTAGTAAGCAAAATGATTGTGGTAACAAGTTAATAGAGAGAAGACTACGAAAGGGAACCTATTGGGTTGAGTGATGGGTGCAGGTCCAGGTCCAACAGTGGAGGAGGCAGGAGGAGGAGATTTGACGTTGACGTCATTGTCAGGAATAAGGTGTTCGAAGGAGGAAAAGGAGGGGGAGGAGGAGACAATGTGCTCCATCTTCATAAACCAAGACCAATTGCTAAAGGTGAGGGTGTCAGAGGTGATGTGTTGGCTCCCGATCTTGTAACACTTCTTGAGATTGTCGACCTTGTTCTTGCACTGCTCCACACTCTTCTTGTTCTTGTGAGAGTAGGAGACGATGGTGGCAACCTCTACTGATGGAATGAATCCTTACGGGAGTTTGAGTAGCCTTCATAGTTCGTGGCATGTTCTACTGGTTATGTACAATCTACCTCCATGGTTAAGCATGAAACATAGATGCATTATGTTGTCTTTAATGATTTGTGGTCCAAAACAACCCAAGCAATGACATAGATGTGTATTTGACTTCCCTGATTGACGACTTGAAGAAATTGTGGAATGATGGCGAGCAAGTGTGGGATGCCCACCGTCAATAGTCATTTACATTGCGTGCGATGATATTTTGCACAATTAATGACTTCCTTACATATGGAAATCTGTCTGGCTATTCTGTGAAAGGGCACAAAGTGTGTCCTATTTGTGAGGACAACACGTGTTCTTTGCAGGTTGTGCATCGCAGTAAGACAATGTATCTTGGTCATCAGCAATTTCTTCCTATGAGTCACCCTTACCATAAAATTGAGAGGGCTTTTAACAGAAAGCAGGAATTCGAAGAAGCTCCTATAGAAATAAGTGTAAGACAAGTTCATGAGATGGTGAAGAACATCCAATGCAAATTCGGCAAGCCTTATAAATGTGGAGATGATAAGAGTAGTTGGAAGAAAAAAACCATCTTTTTTAACCTTCCTTATTGGAAGACCTTAGAAGTCAGACATTGTATTGATATGATGCATGTCAAAAAAGATGTCTGTGACAGTTTGTTAGGAACTCTTCTAAACATAACGGGTAAGACTAAAGATGGATATAATGCAAGACTTGATTTACTTGAACTTGGGATTCGAGCACAGAGAGTAAGTGTACTCGTAAGTATTTACCACCAGCTTGTTACACTTTGTGTAGAAAAGAGAAATTAGCTTTGTGTCAATGCCTACATGGTGTCAAAGTGCCACAGGGGTATTCGTCAAATATTAGCGGTCTTGTTTCAATGAAAGATTTGAAACTAATTGGTTTGAAGTCCCGATACAACCGAAGACGGCTTAGAACCAAATGTATATGGAATTCTTTGTTTAATTTGTAAGTTGATGGAATTCTTTGTTTAATTTGTAGATCTTTGGATCAAATCTTGAACCATATTCCCACGCCGAGCTCAACAACACACGTGAGAAATGGGCTTCTTTTATCATTACAAGTATGCTTTTAAGTTGATGATTGATGTATGTTAACTTCTCAGTTCCATGGATACATTGAATGTTAACTTGTTAGTATGCTCGATACATTGAATGTTAACTTGTTAGTTTGCTCGATACATTGGATGTTAACTTGTTAGTTTCCTCGAATGGAAATTGGAGACATGTATAATATGTTAATTTAAATGTTAAAATGGATTGTGATTGTGTGATTGTGAATAAATGATCACTTATAATATGCGATCGACTTGAATGTCACTTAGTATATGTGATCAACTTGAATGTTAACATGTTAGTTTAAGTGATCGAATCGAATGTTAATATGTTAGTTTAAATGTTAAAATGGATTGCTTTAAGGATGTGTTTGTGAATGTGAATGTGATTGTGAAAGTGGATTGCATATTGTGAATGTGTTTAGTGCAGGGAAATATATCTAACAGTTATTGTGAATGTAATAAATATATATATATATTTAACAGGGATATATCACATTGGTTCTGGGGAAACCGACGTGATATACCCTTCTATCATGTCGATTTTCTGAAGAACCGACGTGATATACACTTCTATCACGTCGGTTTTCCAATAACCGACGTGATATAACCCCTGTTGAAAAAATGAATTCCCATATATACAAGGAATATCACGTTGTTTTTTCAGAAAACTGACATGATAGAGCATGCATATCAGGTCGGTTCATCAGAAAACCGAGGTTATATGAATGGTCTATCACGTCTGATTTCTGAAAAACCGATGTGATAGTCCTTGTATATGGGAATATATTTTGATATATCATGTCGGTTATTGGGAAACTGATGTGATATAAACTTATATCACGTCAGTTGGTAGCTCCATAGATTTTACGTCTCTGTTTTACGACGTCAGAAAATTGGAACAGTAAAATCGACGTGATATGGCCAAAAAAACCGACGTGAAAATCCTTTTTTTCAGCAGTGTTAACTTGTACCATCTAGAAGTTTCATTGTTTGCATCACTACCTTCTCTTAGTAAACTAGTTTTTCAGACTCTCCAGGAATTGCCAAATTCGATAGGCAACCTTACTGAACTTGAGAAGTCTATCTTACCTACCAAGTGAGGGTGTATGTAAAAAAATATAGAAGTCTATCTTACCTACCAAGTGGTTGTGTATGTAAAATTACCAACCTCAAGCAAATCTAGGGTCATGATGGAATTTGGGAAACTCTTCGTTTGGGCATCACCTGGTTCACCTACAAAGGCTTCCCATATTTTGAGACCAAAGATAAAATGCGCATGCACATTATCGAGCTTGATCTTCTAAACTCACTAACTACATGGCTATAGATTCTTTGTCTTGTGCCTTAATATAATAGGCGGCGGATGCACACAAGTTATACAACAAACCAGATTTTCATACTGCAATGACAAGTGTATGGGCCTACATGCACCCGAATGTTGTGAACGATAAATTTCAAGCCATTCATTCCTTCCTCATCACAATACAATGAATTCGATTTATGTTGACTTATCAAAGGTTACCTAAAGCGCCAAAGGAGCCATAGGTCCATATTGAACCTCGATCGAGCCAATGCACACCGGTCTTTCTGCTCTTTATCGGGAACTCTAATACCTCGTCATATTCGTGCGTGACTCAATTTATTGGAAAAATTTGATACAAACTACATATTCACTTTCCTTTCGATTCCAGGGAAAGTGATTTCTTATAGTACTATCGATTGTACTTTAGCCATTGTTTCACCCATGCTAAGAAATCATTCCTTCCAGTTTGTTCTAATAGTTCATTAGGGATGAGGGTATTCTCAGTTGGTTGCATCTGCTTATGGAGATGATCAATAAAGATTGCATTGAGATCATGATTCAAAGGCTTACCTCAACCTATGGTTATGGATTTATCTGACGAACACGGGCTTGAGGATTTGCTTCATCCCACCCATACTCGTCATGGAAACCACTAGCTAGTATCAGTGAAGATGAATGGTCATGCCTTTCTTCCATAAGAAGGGAAACAAAGGTCGTTGCATCTTTCCAGATCTTAACCAAAAGGAACATGAAGAAGCGGTCAAGAAGGTGGAGGAAAACTTCCTAAATCATAATGCAATCCATGTAGGCAGATCTGCGAGCAACTTTCTATTGGATTTTAGGCCTCGATATATATTAATTTTGATGATTAATCAAACCAATCTTAATCAATCAATATAATCGATCATAGTGTGCAAACACAATTACATGCATTGCATATATACATGTATACATGCAATCATTTTCATTGGTTGATCAAGATTCATCAAGAGAAGGAGTTTTGGGACAAAGACTCAAGAATGACGACTTGTAATCAAAGCTTTTGATGAAGACTTGTAATTTCCATTTATTGAGGCTATAAGATTAAATGTAAACTTCAGCACTAGGATTCGGTCCAGACCAAGTTCGTTTAACCAAAACCCTAACGAAGAACAAAAATCTTCCCATCAGTATACATTAGGTTGCCTTTTGGAATTGTCCAGTCAGACAGCTGACCGAAATGCCTTGGACTAGTTTTGGATTTTACTCCAATAGTCGCATTTGAATATTGCCTTTGAGCCCAATTAAGTTGTCCTTTTTCGGACCACCAAACTTCTATCGGTCAACTGATTCCTTTTTGGCCATTGGCGCAGAATGACTATTTACACATGGTATATGACCATTTTATTCAATGAATATTTAAGCCATAACTATCAGCGCAAATCCAACACTAACTTCGGTCAACGGAATAGCCAACGGTCTACCGAACCTGTTCAATTAGAGCCCAACGAATCCTTACTGTCCACCTTGGAATGGTGAACCAAACACAATTCTTTGAACCAAATTTAAAGAGGTCAAAATTAGAAAAAGTGACTGGAGGTTGATGAATGGTGATCCAAATCATGTTTGGTCAACCGAATGCTTTATTCTGACCAAGCCAATTATCTTGTTACAGACTACTGTTGCTTAAGCGATTGACCGAACCTGCCTAGAAATCTGCCCAGCTTAAAACACGTTCCTGCTTCTCATTGGTCCAAATCTCACCAACTCTCAAACGGCTAGTAGAGCGTGAAAGCCAACAATGATAGGGTCGCCTATCATTGTTTTGGAGTTGTTGAACACTCCCTATTGATCCATACTTTAGTGCCAAACACCTTACGTCTTCAAGCTCACATTCTACTACACTCAAAGCCAAACTAAACCACTTTCATATCAATTGCATATCTATATCCAAGTGTGCTCAAGTTAGAGTATGTAGATTGTTATTCAACTTCCATATCAAAGAATCACCAAGTGTCGTAAAGCTTCATGGAAGCTCCCTCTCGGGTGGTGAGAGGAGACACGAACGATGCGAGGATTGTTCACGAGACTTGTTTCTTTAGAAGGGTTCATCTAAGCCCAGAACAGAGATCAGATAGTGAAACCGTATGTGGGGCTCGAATGATCAAGTTGATCTTGCAAGGAGGACCAGGACACAGTGCGGTGCCAAACTTTTTTTTTTCAACGTCAACTTTGGTTTGAATGTTATAATCTCTCTAATCCCTTAATATTCCTTAATCAACATACAGATCATAATTAGAGGTCCATTGATCTTCAAACTTTCAAGGCTGACTTTAAATCCCTCATAGACTATATAGCAATCGTCAAACGTAGGGTCTTTAGCAATATTCATTCTCACTATGGAAATTTGACTCCTCCTCACACCGAATTAAACATTCGTTTAAGAATGATGATGATCTACATTTGACACGGTACACAATTCCATGGTTAGTTTCATTCGACATTATGTTGGAGAGCATTCCTTACGATCATCTCCATTGATCATGCCCTCCGAGATTTGCTCCACACAATGCACAATGATCCTGACACTTTTGTGCATCTCTTCGATATGGATACAATCACTTTATCATAGAGGGGTCGGGCGGCTAAAAAAGTACAAAGAAATGGGTGTCCACTTACCCTTACAACTGCGGATGGAGTGAACAGCCGTAAATTCTTTTGCCATCAGAAGAATGAGAGCAAATATTCCAATCTGAACCATCAAAATTGTTGTTTAGCTCGTCCCTCTCTTATCAAGGAACCAAAAAATCATGTTTTGAACAAAAAGAGGGGAGGGAGTTTGTCATATGTGTCTTAAAGCCAGCCCCAAACACAAGGGACTTACAAATTAGTTCTATGACCATAATAAGGATATTAAAGGTGAGGTCATAGGGAGGGTCCTTCTTACACCTGGCATTGGAAAATGTTTGACTTAACCCCTTCTGAGTACTCCATTTATCAGTTGTTATGAATTTATCCTTCAAGACATCGCAAAGAACAATCTGTCTACCTTTATTCAATAACAAGTCTGAGAATTAAGGAAGCTTTAGCCTACTACTCGAAAACAGAAGGAAGCATAGAAGTATTGTGTGCATACAATCCTACAAGACAAATGCAACAATGACAGAGCGTGCAAGACGAAAGACGTTTAAAAGCTTACTAGGAGGAATCATTAAGAAAGTCTCCGGTTCCATATGTCTTTTGTTAGTTAAGCCACATTTTCATGCAAGTTCATTGAGTAATTGTGGATCAATGGTACTTGGAATACCTTTCTCATATTGTGAAATTCTATCAAGTGGCATTCGATCATAAATGTCGTTGGCAGCTACATAAATGACTAGATATGTTTTCAATGGGAAGTTGTTCATATTGTGGTTGTTTAGGAACTTCTGTTAGCCTTGTATCTCTATTTAGGCAACATCATGGTCTGAGCCAAATTGAGCAAAGGCTGCTACTTCTTCGAATTGGTAGAACCATGGTTATAAATGTTAATGTCTAAGCTCCTCTTTCTTTTTCTTCCTTTGACCTGAGCTTAATGAACAAAGTGAGAAAAGATGTTACTGTTAGAAAGTGAGTCAAATTGGTGAAGAAAGATGATAATATATAAATCATCAAGATCATGTGGGTATTCAGGAAGTTTGCATGTCCTTACATGTATCAATGTGTTTAAGAGGAGCCGGCTGTAGGAGGTATTGTATTCTTCTTCTCCAAGCCATTTTCTTTTTTAGAAGTGGTGGATCATTTAAGAAACTTCCAATAAACGACTCCTTTCTTCCAAGCATGCCTATCTAGTTGATAATGCGATCTCAGGAATTCGCTAGCGGTGTAGAGTATGGTCTTCTATCTCCATCCTCCATGCCCACTATTGGTGGTTCGAGAGAGACCATGCTAGGCAGCCGAAAGTAGCGATTACTGCCAAGTGTCCTCCTTTCTCCATCCTTGGACACGAGCTTAAGGCAATTCGTTTTTACTATGCTACTCATACTTGTGCTTGCTCCACTATTCTGCTCCAACATGGTTGGGGTCTTGCTGAAGATTGAGGACCTACCGATGGTAAACTTTGCATATATAAGATGAGGTTGGTGTCAAACTCTGAGGGTGCTTCTTTGAGATGAAGAATCTTCAGTTACACTTTCTTCCTTCTCGACCAATAGAGCGGTCAGCTTCTCCGCATCATTCTAAGTTCCTCTCCCCAAGTGGTTGTTCTCTAACAATTTATTATTATTATCCTTTTTATCTTTAATGTTTACTAAGTTCTTATTGTTTATTGAAACCCATTCCTAGTCAATTTAATTTTTATTCATAAAAGTTCAATTTTAAACACATATACAAATAGATATTCTCATGCTGATTTAATAAGTCAGATAAAGCAAAATAATAATGATTAGGAATTCTTATATAATTTCCAAATTTATTCTAAAATTATATAACAATAACAAAACATTAACATCATTTCTTGATTAATTAACCATGTTCAGAATTTCTATTCATATACACAAATCTATTTTAGTTAAAATTGGTAGTTAATCTTTCAATTAATTAAGACATTACCTTATAGAGATAATGGCTTGGATCCAGCACTACCATATTCATCTCGATGGAAAGATACGCCACGTCAAGATTGCCACCAACCCTCTGACTAAGCACATCAAGGAAGAACCCTCTCGATGGTTAACACATGGAAAAAAGTACGTTTGGGCACTTAGTATCTAATTTTCTATCATTTTTGACATTGACTCTACTCTATTTATACCTTTTTTCTTGTTGTTGAGATTTGTTAACAACAAGAGTATTCAAATGGAGGGCTGGTTGTTTGCAAGAGGAGGGTGAAGACATCATCTCCGAACATGCAAGAGCTAACTAAGGGTGAAGTCACACCGTTAGATATTTCACGAGGCTTTAGCAATACCTTTTAGTGATGATAAGAGGGATGAGGAGGAACCACGATTATAATTGTTAATGAATAACTCCTCTTTCATTCCGCTGGTGAGTTAAGTTAATAGAACAAGCTTCAGATTTTGCTTCCCATACCTATAGGAAGGTAAAAAATATAGGGATTTTACAGAGAGATCAGAGACTATAACCTCTCTCTTTGAAGATGACATTCGATGCCTAACTGCTGCCGTAACAGAATAAATCCAGTGCAACCCTATTGATGGAAAAGCTTATCACGCTTCTTTCACCTCTTCTTACGGGTGATGAGTGGACTTCCTTTTTTGCTCATCGGGATGAGTAGAAGGACAGTGAATTGAAGATTCTGTGCTTGTATGATCGAGAATAAGATGCGTTTGAGAGTCTATGTTATCATCATTGTCATCAGCTTCTATGGTGCACCAACTGTGGTCAAGAGAAGGCCTGCCAGCCGAGGCAAGTGTTGTTGTGTGGTGAAATTACTAACATTATCTCTATAAGGTAATGTCTGAGTTAAAGATTAACTACACGTTTTAACCAAAATTGAACTGTGTTTATGATTAGAAACTCTGAACTTGGTTAATTAATAAAAAAATGATGTTAGTATTTTGTTATTGTTTTATAAATTTAGAAATTATATAAGCATTCCTGATCGTTATTGTTTTGATTTATTTGACTTAAAAAAATGGCATGACAATTTCTATTTATATATGAGTTAAAAATTAAACTTTTATGAATAAAAAATAAATTGACTAGTAATGGGTTTAAATAAACAATAAAAACTAACAATATAATACAGATAATCAAGTTAATAAAAAAGTATTGTTAAAGAATTTTTTTATCTACTAAAATAGTATTACTAATTACAATTGCATAATATGGATATATGGACCTTATTATTAAGAAAAAATTTATATGTTATGAAACACAATTCTATTATATATAACATATATAGAGATAATGAATAAAAAACAATCCATCAATACATGTCTTTCACATACAACAATAAAACCAAATAATCTCTTTATTTTTAAATAGCAGTTCCAAAAAACATACTTCTATGCCAAAATAACGTATTCGTAAAACTATTTGGAAGAAAAAAGTATATTCGGCTGCAGTTAAAGCCTCTGTCTCTCAATTTTAGATTCACCAAAGTAAGGATCAGGAACGCTTTGTTGTCGGCATTTAGCCAAAGCAAGTGCTGCCAACAATTGATAGTTAATGAAGGTGTGTAAGCATTAGCCGAAGCACCCACTTGCATCCCTTACTTGATAAGAGAAGGTGTGGGTTGCGAAGGATTCCATCCAGCCACATGTTCCCCTACGCCTACCTTGTTACGACTCCACCTCAGTTGCAGACCCCATCGTAGTACGCACAAATAAGACAGGCCAATCAACGATTGGCAAAGTCTTTCTATTTCCATCGAGTGGATACACACCATTTCCAGTTTGAAGTGATAATGGCTTGCTTGGCTAAAAAAGAATAACTTGGCCTGTCAACTCGCATGAGACAGAGAAAGTTGTCCACTATGCCAGTGCTCTAGTCCTTCGGTTCTTTTACAACTTGCACTAGTCGCATGGGGAATGTATTAACTGTGTACTGAGCGAGAACAAAGACCCAATGTGAGACCCCTCTGGCCAAGACTTCATAAAACATGGCAAAGCTATTCGAGACAAGACAAAAGGAAGGAACCCCAAAACCTTGATCTGACTGACAGCGAAAGGTAGGTAGCCGACTAAAGTCAAAAATTTCTTCCTCGATAAGCCGATCCACAATGCGCTGGAGTTTCCCCATTTTTTCCTCCAGCTTCTCCTTATGGATCTTGGCACACTTTCCCTCTAAAGCAGTTTGATCCAGATCCAGAATCACAGGATTGTCCCCTGAAGGTCTACTACGATGATTTCTTGCCCTGGTTCCACTTCACGCTTTATGGCATTTCCACGAACAAAAAAATAAAATTTCGCAATGGATTGTGAAGTGTATCAAGTAAGCACAACTTCTTTCTAAAGTTCTTGGGCACCCTCCATCTTGGGCA
Source organism: Triglochin maritima (assembly GCA_963682175.1). NCBI lineage: Eukaryota > Viridiplantae > Streptophyta > Magnoliopsida > Alismatales > Juncaginaceae > Triglochin > Triglochin maritima. Next base: position 21,931,747 of record OY821779.1, read on the forward strand.
CCCCTATATGGAAGTTCTTCTTGCAAATTTATACGTTAGAGATCTATTGCTCTACATTCAAGCCTTTATCTATGTCCTTTGTTCCAGAATGTACTCCATCGAACTGAACTCAGAAAGCTACCTTCACACTTTCTCTATTTCGACGGCCTATGGGAGTTGACTCGTGAATTCTACTAGAGAAGCCCTTGTGTTAATTTTTCATCCACTTCCTCGTCCTGGAATCACAATTTTAGATTCAGCGCAAGATTTACTACCTATCGGCCTGAAAGAGTAGCTAACGCTTTTCTCCCGCCTACAAATACTTATCGTTATGCGAGAGCATCTAACACTACTTCTATTTCCATGTCCTAGGAAAGAATCATTATATAGGTTGTTTTAGATTCATATATAGGTTGTACTTTCTTGCCGAGAAAGATTTGCGTAATAGTGGTATTTGCAGTTCCATATCCTAGTCGAGCTGCTATGGACCTAGAATCACTATATAAGTGTATAAGTTTTAAAAAGGCACACCGTATAGGGAAAATGGAGTAAATAAACAACAGAGAAAGCAAAATGATCTTGTCCTTTAAAGCACAAGCTTGAGTTCAAATGATAGATCATTGCTTTAAAGAACAGACTCGTGTTCTTTATAGAGTAGGCTTGGGGTCTAAGGATCCTTTCGAGTTTTATAGAATAGAATCCTGTTCTTTAAAGTACATACTTATTGTTTAAGGACTCTTTTGAGTTTTAAAGAACACAAAAATTCTTTAAAGGACATACGATTCCTTTAAAAGACATATGTCTCCTTTAAAGGACATAAGTGTCCTTCAAAGGAAGGCTTGTAATTTAAGAACATTTTCTAGTTTTAAAGGAAACTTTCAAGTTTCAACGGATAGACCACAATTTTAAAGAACACTCTGAGTTTTGATGGACATATTCAAGTTTTGAGGACATACACGTTTTAAAATTTTTGGATGGTCATAATTTTTTTCTTATTGCCTTAATTTAAAATTTCATGTCCTTATGCGTTGTATATAATTACAATTGAAAATTTCAACAATTATAATTTCATGTGTTGTATATAATTACAATTGAAAATTTACAAAATGAAAATAATTATAGTTAACAAGATTCCACATAATTTTCTATAAACAATTGGCTTCTGAATCCAAAGTCCCTGAGCAAATACATTTTCATTTTGCCATTGATTAAGTTTAGATATTTGCTGTCCATTTCAGTTGTGGGATTTACGTCTAACAATATGCATTTTATCCAGTGAAGGACATACACTCCAATATCGTTTCAATTCGGCGTTTGGCGTTGGCAAATTTCCCTTTCATAGGGTTGGTTGATATATTTGTGTCTTATATCCTTTATTTTTTGCCTATGCAATGCTACATAACGAGTTTTATGTTTAAGTTTCAGAAATAAACAAGTTTGAAGAGAAGAGGAATAAAAGGACCTAAAAGCAAGAAAATGGACGGAGTTGTGAGACCTGAGGACTAAGATGCAAGGGAGAAGGACCTAAATGAAAGCACAAAGGACCAATGAGCAAATGAAGAAGTTCCATACCATCATGAGGAGTATTTTGGCAATTCGGGTCGGGCCTAAACTCCAACAACTAATTTGGGTGCATCAAACATGAAGACAACAACACAGAAAAGCCCAACCAAAATCCAGAGCGGATCCAGACTATATAGACCACTGATTGGCGGTCTGGTCTGATCCAGATCCGACACGCTTCGGGCATATCATGTATTGTGGGTGTTTTTGTCTATTTCTGGTGTTGTATTAGTCCCACATTAGGGGATTGTCCCTGATTACCTTTTTTTATGACTATAAATAGAACTCTTCACCTTCCATTGTTATCACCCATTGCTTAGTGGCATTCTCTCTACTTGGAGTAAGCCTTGGAGCAAAAACTCAAGGTGGAAAAGAATGCTACTAGTAATGTGAGTCATTTAATAAAATAATTTTTCATTGTTTTGTTCTCATGTTGTTTCTTTTTTAAGCATGCTTAGCTTAGTCTTATTTCTTTGATCTTAGGCTAAATTAGTTAGAATATCTCATTTCTTCTTTAGTTTAATTGGTAGAATAATGTGTAGTGAGTAGATTCATCCCCTTTGGGGGGGTGGAGATGATGTTCATATATATTGTGAAGTTTGGATGTTTGATGAACTTTTGATTGTGTAGACTTGCATGTTTTGTATGTTCATTGGGTGTATTGTAATCATCTACATGTTGGGGAATTTTGATGGGTTTCGTCATAAGATTTAGACACTTCCCATGCTTAGTTTTCTCATGTTTATTGACTGAAATTTCCTGTTGAATATGCTGCATGTTAGTTATGTGTTTGTATTTGTGTTTGCTTGCTTGATTGATTGAAGAAACTTTGTTTTGATGGGTTTTGCCATAATATTTAGACACCTCCCATGCTTACCCTTGTTCTTCACAAGAGCTTATGGTTTTTGATGAGTCTTGCCATATCTTTAGACACTCCTCATGCTGAGAATAATCTTATGTTAATCAAGTAGTAATTGCCGATACGTTGTGTGAATGGATTGATAGGGTTTTCTACATCTTTAGACACTTTCACTTCATATGTGCACACATTCCACCCCTTAGGGGTTTCTCTTCTTGATTCTCAATCTTTCGTTGCTTTCTTTCGTATCTCTTACTTACTAGTTTAGTGTAGTTAGCTTTAGCATAATCACATCTTTTCTCCCTTTATTTGCCACTTGATTTCTGACAAACCAGAGGCTACTCACCTCCCTGCGGATCGACCCGTACTTGCCACCACTTCATCGTGTTCGTACACTTACGGTCTAAATTTAAAATGTTTAAACAAGTTTTGGGCGCCGTTGCCGGGGAGGTGCAAGTCCAGACTCTGGTTTGGACAATTCAGGTGGATTTAATTTTTTGTTTGTAGTTTTTCTTTGTTTCAAGAGACTAGGAGACACAAGGGGAGGTAGCTGGATTAGTTTGGAGGCAAACCGAGCTTCTCGGACCGCCAATCAGCGGCCTAAGACCGCCAACTGGCGGTATGGTAAGCTCCTCTCCACTTCTTCTTTCTGTGTCTTGTTTCTTTATATGATATAGAGGTTTTGGGATTAATTTGGCATGGTCTGACTTTTAGTTTGTCCCCAGATCAATAATAAATCTCCCTTTAAGCAACTTGGACCCTAAAACTCAAAGCAAAAGATTAGGCATTCTTTCTTGTTTAGGTCATGCATCATGTACTTGACTTAGGCACGTAGTTGTCTTTTATTTTAGATTTAATTTCAGTTGCTGAGTGCTGGTGTGAGGTACACATTTCCTACTCTCATTCATGCATTTCGTATGAACATGCATTAATTAGTAGGAATTGCATTGCAACAAGTGTGAGTTGAGCGTTTGTTTGGAGAGTTGATTGTTAGATTAAGACTCCAAAACGCTACTAAGGAGGGGCTGTCCCATATAAGATAAGGTGGGGGATTTCATCACCCTTTCCTTCGCCCCAAAAACCACACTGATCAAGAGCCTAATTTGAAAATCAAGTAGACATTGGCCCAAAGGATCTCGGGCGCATTAGGAGAGTGATCCGGTCACGACCGTCATGGCCCGATCGGCGTCGCCCACTCTGTCGATAGTAGGAGAGACGAGATCTCTGGATCTTGGCTCATTCTTGGGCTTTGTGGTCCTCATCGTAGGGAAGTGAGGCGTGTTGAGGCCGCGTGTTCATCATCAGTCACATTTGCTACATCTCTCAACGCAAGCTCAATTTTCTTCCTTCTTTGATGATCATATCCTTCATTGGCAAACACTTCAAAATAGGCTAGGACTCTAATCTGTTCAAATCATCTCGAACCTTTATTGACAAATACACAAATGACTGGAAATTGAGGACCAAAACGACATGGGCAAGCACCTCCGAGAAAGGAAAAAGACGACTCTACCAATGATGACCAATCCCTGAATGACAAAGAAATGGCCAATACTCAATCTTTATCTCCAACTCAAACCCAACCCACGATAAACCAAAGATGGGATCCAAAATTGGCTTGTCGTCCTCACCTATGCACTCTCCCCGAATGGCCATCTGGTTTGGATGCTCAATGGAATCAACCCTCGTTGTCTTATCGGCTCAAGAGGAATATCGACATGAATTGTCCAGAGATCGAAAAAGTTCGTGGGCTAGGGGAACATAACTACAAAGGAATAAAAGAGCTTACCAATGGTTTCCATGTTTTCGAATTGACGACATCGATTTAACTCAACCAAATCAACAACCAAATTCGTGTGGTTGGAGATTCCGCCAGGCATTCATTGATTCTTAAAATGAGATCATGAATTTTCTTCACAATATGAACAAGCCGGACAACGAGTACATTTGTTCATTCGGTGGACCGACATGTGTTCGTCACCAATTTAGCACATTTTGGTGGTCTGAAATGTTTTCGGTCGACCACAAATGATGGGTTTTCATTGCTTTCTGACCTTAAACGTTGTGAATGAAAAAGAAAAATGGTCATCGATTCCATGGAGTGCACAAACAACTCCCCTCCAAGAAGTCAAATGGAATCTCTAAGTCAAGAGAGCCTCCCTACAAAAATAACTATATTTCAAGATATCTAGAGGAGTATACTGATCGCGAATCAACAAAGCCACGAAAGAAATCTCACACCAAATGTACTACTCCCTCCAATGTTCCATTTTATGGTTTTTTGACTTCCTGATTTACATTGTTGCAAGAAAAAATGATGTAATCGTATTTCCGTTTTGTGTTTCATTTCAATTGACTACTCACCAAATGTTTACTCATGGGAATTATGTGCAGAAATCGTGCATTAACACTCGTATTCGTGTTCGCAAATGTACAATTAGGGGTAGTGTACTATTGTATCTTTATAGTGTTAATCATGTTTGTCAATTCAATCTATATAAAACATCCATTTAGTAATTGTGTTACAACCTTACACTAAAAACATAATCATGTAGAATTTTTCCAATCCATATTCTTCAATATCTTCTTTTGCTAAAAAATCCATAAATTATTCAACTTTGTGTTGTATAATACTGTCTTGTCTTACATTGACCATATGATTGACATCATTTCATGCATTCATTTGTGTCTTATATCCATTATCTTGAACCTAAACAATGCTACGTAACGAGTTTTAAGTTTTAGTTTCAGGAATAAACATGTTTGAGGAGAAGAAGCATAAAAGGACCTAAAAGCACGAAAAAAGACTGAGTTGTGAGACTTGAGGACTAAGATGCAAGGGAGAAGGAACTGAATGTAAGATCAAAAGACCAATGAGCAAATGAAAATACTCCACACCATCATGAGGAGTATTTTGGTAATTCGGGTCGGGCCTAAACTCCAACAACTTCCTTTTGGTGCATCAAACATGAAGAAAACAACCCAGCAAGGCCAAACCGAAATCCAGAGCGGATCCGGACTCTGTAGACCACCAATTGGCAGTCTGGTTGGCTCCCGATCCGACTTGCTTCGGGCAGATCATGTATAAGGGAGGATTATATCTATTTCTGGTGTTGTATTAGTCCCATATCGGGGGATTGTCCCCGATTACCTTTTTCTATGACTATAAATAGAACTTTTCACCTTCCATTGTAATCACTACATACTTGGTGGCTATTCTTCCTACTTGAAGTGGAGCCTTGGAGCAAATACTGAAGTAGGAAGATGCTTCTTGTATTGTGAGTCTGAAATAAATAAAAGCTTTCTTTGTTATGTTGTTTCTTTTATGTTGATTTCACGCTTAGTTTAATTTCATTTCAATAATCTTAGTAGACTTAGTTAATATGTTCTCCTTTCTTGGAATAATAATTAGTGTAATGGGTAGTGAGTAGTTCCATCCCCTTTGGGGGGTGGAGTTGATGTTTTATACATGCAAAAGAGAATGGAAATGAATGCTTTGTGTGAAATGTTTTGATAAACATAAATATTTTCTTGCTTGTTTAGGATAGAACTTGTAACTTGATGAGTTTTGCAACAAATATTAGACACCTCTCATGCTTGTTTAGGTTCTGAAATAACCAACTTGTATATGTGAATGTTAATCAACTAGGTTAGTGATAGGATTGATAGGTTTTGCCATAAACATTAGACACTTCCTATACATAAAAATACAACCTACATTTGTGCTTAATGATTGCATTCTTCACCATCTTCTTGCTTGTGTACACTCACTCCACCCCTCAGGGGTCCCTCTTCCTGATTTGCACTTCCACTTTAGGTTCTTTCGATTTAGTTTGCTTCGTTAGTTGTTGTTTTCCTTTACATTTCTTGTTACTAGTTTAGCATAACTTAGATTAGCATATCCACAATCTTCTCCCCTTTTTCGCCACTTGATCTAGGTCAATCCAGAGGCTGCTCACCTCCTGCAGATGACCCGTACTTGCCCCGTCTTCATTGACGGCTGTGCACTTGCGGTCTAAATTTAAAACGAAAAACAAGTTTTTGGCGCCGTTGTCGTGGAGGTGCCAGGCCAGACTCTGGTTTGCACGATTTGGGTGGATTTAATTTTTGTGTTGTAGTTCTCTTTCTTGCAGGAGACTTCACCTCCTTGGCAACGGTGCCAAAAACTTGTTTAATCATTTTAAATACCATAAACATTAGACACTTTTTATACATGAAAATACAACCTACATTTGTGCTTAATGATTGCATTCTTTACCATCTCTTTGTTTGTGTACACTCAGTCCACCCCTCAGGGGTCCCTCTTCCTGATTTATACTTCCACTTTAGGTTCTTTCGATTTAGTTTGCTTCGTTAGTTGTTGTTTTCCTTTACATTTCATGTTACTAGTTTAGCATAACTTAGATTAGCATATCCACAAATCTTCTCCCCTTTGTCACCACTTGATTTCGGTCAAGCCAGAGGCTGCTCACCTCCCTGCGGACAACCCATACTTGCCCCGTCTTCACCGACGGCTGTGCACTTGTGGTCTAAATTTAAAAAGAACAAACACCATCCTAGAACAATATTTCCCAAGCATTTGTCCTACATTGACCGAATGCATTTCAGTTGTCCGAACTGGTGATTATAGTTAGGGAATTTGGTGGACCGAAATGGGTTCGGCTAACCGCATACCTGTAAGGTTTTTGTTGCTTTCCAACCACAAACGTTGAGAAGGGAAAATGATAAAATAACTATAGAAAATCTTATGGATTTGGGTCATCAAATCCTTATCGGGTTTCGGTATGACATGACACAACCTTTCATTACTCGGTCTACAAAATCATAGGTCATTCATAGATCTTATACCCAAGAAAGGACATCTCACGTCATCTATTACCATAACATCTGATGTGTTTTGTGTACTCTCTCCAATCTCATATAAACAACATCTCATGTCGGATGTTGTTGGCATTCCAGTGTGGAATGACATATTTTTAAGACAAGTTTGAGGCAGTTTATTGGGAGTCATGATGAAAAGACACAACCTTTCATTGCAGTGTTTATAAAATCATAGGTTGTAATATATTCCATTCAAAGTTCTTCTTCTCCTGCAACGTGGGATGCCTCATGATAAAGGAATGTGAGTCATGAGAATTACATCTATTCCAGTCTTGTCCTTTTTTTCTTATTTTTAAATCATAATCTCAAATAATTCAATTTGTTGTTTAAGGAATTTGAAGTGAGGAGATGAGAAACCTAACTGAGTGCCACTTTCAAAGTCGCTCATTTAAACATATTTAGTATTCCAAAGTCATAAGTTAAGTAAAATGAATTATTTTGTGATGAAGAAACAATTTATGATTGTTTAGAAACATAATGTTGCAATAAATTCTAATAAAAAAACATCTCATGTCGGCTATTAAAGCACAGTCCCACATGTTTTGTTTTATTATTAAGAAACTAAACATCGCAAAATATTTAGGAAAAAAAGCACAACACACATCGATTGTTATACATTATACGACGTGGAATGTCCAAATATGAAGATATAGGTTTTAGCTGCTTATAGCATTGGGAGTCATTACGAAGGGAGACAACCTTTCAGTTCTTGCTATGCGAAGAGACTCAACCTTCCATTTCTTCTATAAAATCATTGGTTGTATATTCAATTCCTCCGTCCGAAAGCCCACTTGTTGAAATGGTCTCCATCAAAGTGTAGGAAGACCCCACTCTCTCCCAACGCGCGTCCATTTGCTTTTTTGGTTTGTTGGTGAAGCACGACCGACTAGGGACATCGGAGGCCCTTGGTCTCTAGTTCTTTGTTGTCTCACTCCTCAAACTAACAACTCTAGCCTACCAAGTTGGTGGTTAGGTGATCCTAATGCAACTTCCAACAGCTCTAGTCTCCCAAGTTCGTGGTCAACGGATCGTAGTGCAGATAATGATCAATAGCTGCAAGTTTTTTCCAGGTCGAGAGGATAAATTTTAGCACAATGATTTTGAATATTACACAAAGTTGTGTCACATCTCTCTGTTGCGGATTGGGTTACGTTAATTAACGTAATGTTGCACATAGAGTTACGCAAAGTTCAATGTAATGCTACCTACATGTGATGTGAGGGGTGTTCAATGTATTGTTGTCCCCAAATTATACTTCTTCATATGATATGACTTTTTATTGGATTCAGATTATTACAAATAATAGTTGGATAGTAATGAATTGGACAGTAATACTTTGGATTCAAAAAACATATCAAAGATCTATTGTAATATACAAAACTATTATATTGATAGTGAAAAAGGCTATACATAATAAAGAGCGACATATATATTACACAAATAAAACACAATCACAAACACATAAAATTACTAATCTCTCCCAAGTCAACTTGAAGATATTGTTCCAATGATATGTCGCCGACAAGCTCACTAGATAATATCCATGCGCTCCATAGTCTGCTACCTTCTTGCCAGCGCCTAATGGATTCTCTGCAACCTTGGGTCGGTGATGCTTTCATTTGGTTCCTCCACTGGTGGTATCGGTGTTCCATCATCACAGACGAACTAACGACAGTGAAGGGTCTCCTCCATAGAGCCATAGATGCTGAACTTGTAGCTGCACTTGTTTGGGGGGGGTGTTAGACCACAACTCAATGGCCTTGAAACCATACTTACATGTGTGGTACGGTAGACGTGGGACAGACGTGTGTTCGAAGGCCGAAAAGCCTCCCACGGTCCTATGTTCATGTAATCCTCATCATCCTTGGAGTAGTGATTGGTGTTTTGTTAGAAGGCCATTTGTTGGTGTTGGAAATGAACTGAAATGGTATTGGAATTGGAATTAAGAAGGAAATAGGGAACTATGACCAGCCACAGGAGCAATTTATCAACCCCCTATGGCTTTATTGAATGGTTATGTCCAAACACATTACGACGTCCTCTCATGATATTTCCTTTTTATTTGACTTTGGAGCGACCTTCTATTTCTTAGTATGAAAACATAGCACATCAGATTTTATATTAAAGTTCGACATGAGATATCCACTTTGTTGGTTTAAGGTTTAAGAACTACAAATTAAACACACTTGAACCTTTGATTTTATAAACCATATATTGAAAGGGAGTCTCTTCGCATAATAATGAAAGGTTGAGTCTTGTCGGTTGTCATAACGACTATGAATAAATTTCCAAAATGTGTTTCTTAATAATAGGAGAAACCATGTCGGATAAAAATGAATGGCTGACGTGAGAATAGTACAAACTACGTCGAATAAAATGGAAGGCCGAAGTGTGCAGTCTTGAGAATCCAAGCACACTTTTCCTTTTCCTTCTCAATGTTTGAGGTTGGAAAAAAGAAAAACCCATCGTATGTGGTGGACAAAAATATTTTAGTTCACTGAAATGTGCTAAACGGATGACCAAATACATTCCATGCCATCGAAATCACTAACTAGAATCACAAATTCAGACAATCGAAATGCATTCAGTCAATATATGACAAATGCTTGGGAAATATTGTGCTAGGATGGTCAATATAAGACAAGATTAGGTTAAACAAATTTGGTTTATAATTTTTTTGAATATTTTTGCCCATCAATTAGATACGGAATTGCTTGTGCTAATAATGAGTCAAACATATCACATTCGGAAAATTGAAGGACGACGCTTGTCCTCCATTACTAATGGGTCTTTTAAATATTTCATTTCCTAATGATTAGACATACCACATCGAAATGTAAGATAATATCCGACGTGGATGTCCTTTTTTAGCACGCTCGGTTTTTTAATAGTTAAACATAAGACGTTGGATATTATGTAAACAACTGACGTCAAATGCCATTTTCTATTAAAAATTATGGCATGGTAATTCTTTAAATGACACACTCGGTTTTAAAGAACATACTTGGGATTTAAAGGACACATTTGATCTTTAAAGGACTCACGTGTCATTTAAAGGACATAAGTGACCTTTTTAGGACATACTTTTTAAAAAAGTATGCATCTATTTTAAAGGGACAATATCTTGCTTTCTCATGATCTGTGCCATCATATGCATCTCATGGACGGGCCACAACGTATGTGTTTGAAGCTTGATGTTTCAATAGCGTATGATTTGGTACCTCGGGATTTCCTTCGAGTGTATGGGTTTCCCGCCGACGTGGATTGATGCTAACGTCCATGCTTCATTTCATGTCACTGTGAATAATACATAACTCAACCAAAGATTAATGAATCAAGAATTCAAGATTCCATCGATTGATCCATCAAGGATTCCAAATTCCCGTCCACCAGATCAGGCATCAACACATCGATTCCAGATTCAAGATTGGTCAATTCAGATTCAACCTCCAGATGTGGCATCGATTCAAGATTTATAAAAAGGTATATGTTGACTCCTTTAAGATTCAGGATAGAAAAGTTGATTGATTGCCATCCACAAGATGCTCCTCGTGAATGAATTTTTGTTTTATCGTTTGGGGTGTCCTCTTCTTGAGGTATCAACTAATGGAAGAGTAGTCATAGAATCCATTTTTATTCTCTTATTCCAAGATAGGAAGTTAAAGATCAAATTACGACAAGAATGACCACATATATAACAAAAGTTCTCCACCAATTCCTTTTTATCGGGCTTCTCGATCGGTCATTATACCTTGACAAGTGGAATGAATTGCAAGGGTCGGGCTCCCCCCACCCCTCCCCAGAAAACAAACTTTACGTGGGAGTTGCCCTTCATATGGCTCGAATCATTCTTAGAAGCCCTGAGCGACATCCTTTCCTTTGAAGTGATTCCCCACCCAATAAAATCCCCTCGTTGGTCTTTGAGATACCTATATTTGTCCTCATGGTGGCGTAGGGCCGACGGCCTCTAGGGTTGGGGTTGGGGTTTTGTTGGTCTTGGGTGTTTTGCATTGAGACTCCTGGATTTGTTCAGTATTTGATTAAGTAATAAGTGACTGGAATAATTGCTAGCAAAACCTTGGATTTTATGAGTATTTGGTTGAATAAGTGAATCTGGGTTAATTGCAGAATAAATTGTGTGATTTAATTGTGTTTGATTAAACTATGAATAACTAGATTAATTGCCTTGAAAACCCTGGAATTAATTGTAATTTTTTAATTAATTAATAACTGGAATATTTGCTAGAAAAACCTTGGACTTTGCTGAAATGTATGAAATAATTTAATTTAGGAAAATTGCTCTTTTGCCCTGAACATTTCAGATAATTGCGGTAAATTACATTAGTTGGGTGAGTTTTTGTTTTTACCTTGGGTTTATGTTTATTGCTCTATAATTTTTGGATGCTTTAGTGGAATTTAAGTTATGATATGTTGAGCTCGTGTGACCTGTAAGTTTGGTGTAAATTGCATTTACCACTGCCTTATGTGTTTGTGAGAGGGGTTCGTGGAACGAGTTGCTCACCCACGTTGTGGCAAGTGGCAGTTGGAGCGTTTCTCACAGACTCCGGTGTGTGGTTGGGTAGTGAGGCTGACGTGTGAGGCATGTGTGACTAGATGTTAGGGTTTTCTCCCTGTGTTGTGGCAGTTCGGGAAGGGTCCACCGACGTTGTGACGAGTTACCGTTAGGAGCGTTGCTCATGTGCTCGGGCATGTGGTCGACTACCAAAGCCGGATGCGGAACTGATCAACTCACCATTGTTATGACGAGTGGCCGATAAGGAGCGAGAGCGTTTCTATAAGACCCACTCTCCTGTCACATTATTTTAGTCACATTCATGCTCGTACTTTTTTTATGTGTGTTGTGATTTTGGTGTTTGGTCTCGGAAGCGGTTGCGACCTATCGGGCAATCGTGTTATCGGTTAACTGTATCGGGTTGAGCTCGTGCAATTCGAGTGCACAGTTTGGCTTGGACTCGGTTTGGGGGAGGAGGGCTGGCGTGTGGAGTGGGGTGACATGGCTGCCATGTCATTAGGAGGTGATCCTCTAGTGTGTTGCAACGTTTGAAGGGTGTGTCTTATGGTAGGTTTTAATTGGGCCTTCAATGGCAATAATCCCTTGCCTTCTATGTTTGTTTATTGAAACAAAAACACAAGAGGAAAACACCCCCTAGCCGACCCTATCTCCTCTCCTCTACTCCATGCCACACTCTCTTTTGACCACCATCATCTCCTACTTGCTGCTGGTGGAGCTCCGACGGCTGTTGAAGAAGAAGCTTATAGATCTTCTTGTGTGCGGCTAGGCGGGCTTTAGAGGACGTCCGGCTAGCTTAGGCGGCTCCTTGCTGTTCAGGTATGCCTCTAGCCATTGGGTGGGGGTTGTGCAACACCAGTGGCTGACGGTTCTGATGTTGACGTTGCACGTCTAGAGATCTAGCCGAGAAGGTGGACTGCGGTGCAACCCTAGACGTCAGCTGATGGCTGAGGTTTTCTCCTACTGATACGACACCTCTTTCATATTCTCCGTGGTGGGTTGATAGACAAACCAGGGAGGAAGGAGGAGCCGTAGAGAGTGAGTTGGGTAGAGGTGCCACGTGCAAGTTGCACGATTTGCAACTCGACTCATGTAGCGAGTCTAGTGGGAATCTATAGATGTTTGAACGATGATCACATGCGGAAGTAGATTCGTCCTCCAATAAGTGTTTTGATTTCGTCTTTACTTTCTGGAATGAATTAATATTTTGGCTCAGAAAAGATCTAAGCATGTGTGGCGACTCATTGAATCTTATGTTATGCTTTATTCAGGAATTATATCTAGATCATGCTCTTAAATCATCTCAATTGTGGGTTTACGTTCTAGGGAGTGATTCATGATAACATTATAGGGTTATATGCTGAATATAGGTTGTGTGATAAGGTGTTCATTACCAATATATATTCTGATAATAATCACTGAGAACATCCGAGAATGGATCATGTATGCTTGAAATCAATTGTTGGTTATGTTATGAAGATCTGTTACCTAAGGGTCTCTGATTTGCTGGTTATGCATTCTTGTATTATTCTCAACCCTCCTCATACATATCTTATTGAACACATGCCCTGAATGTAGTGCACCACGTTCTGATTGGAGTCAAGTAGTCAGCCATGATTCATTCTTAGATAGAGGACATGTGTGCTGCGCATGGTTCTTGATCATATTCTGGAAAGATGCATAATTTTATTTCTGACTATAGGACATGTGCTGATGTATTAACTCTTAAATTATATTCTCATAATCTCTCGAATATAGCCAAGTTCCATAATTCGAATACATGCACGATTTTGGAATTCGGTTTTTATGCTACGTTAGTTTATTAGTGGTTCACTGGCTTGTCTATTGCTGATGCTTTCGTTCTATTATTATTGTCATGCTTGTATGTTACTGATTTGTGACATTATGGTGTGGTCTTGAGTGGCATGTAGGAAATCAGACCTATCAACTCCCTATCATGAACCGTAGATGACTTGATTAGTTGTCGTGTTGGGTTAACGATTCTGGTTATGATTAATTGCTTTTGCGAGTGCTTTTGCCTTCTGATCTTAATGTTATGGAGTCTTATTTTGTGTGGAGCTACAAGGAGGTATTCATATACCCTTCCTTAAGCTTGTTCTGGATTTTATAGCTACACTAGATTTATAGATCCTTAGGTAGCTTGCATTGCATATAATCCGATGAAGTAATTTTGGGCACGTTATGTTTTCTGGGCTGATGGGTCACGGGTGGGTCCTCTAGCTTCAGATGTCATTCGATTAAGACCCCTATGTGAGGGCCAGGCGTAAGATAAGTCCTGGGCAGGCGCGCTGCCATTTTGTTTCAGGTTATGTGTTCCCAAGTTCGCGATGCCATTTTGTTTCAGTTTCTCACGGGCTTGGTCACGTGGTTGGAGTGGGGATTGCCTTATGGGCCAGATATACAGTCTTGTCGAGGGTGCACGCTCAGCCTAAGTACCTGCGACAAAATTCTCCAAAACTTCTGCAGTCCAACTCGTGTCAGAAACCTAAGTATCTACGGTAAAACAACAACAAAATATGCGTGAGTTTTCATTAAGAAAACCCCATATGCCCCTGGTCCAAAAATAGGATAAATGGTCATGCATGAAATCATGTATGCGACACATGCAAACAACAAGAGGTAACAACTCTACCTAGCCGTGACTACCAACGTCACTTGATAAGATCCATCTAGATAGAAATCCGACCACCAGCCATGTTGGTCTAATCCACAAGAGGGTCACTCGAAAGTGTGACCCACCGCTTGGCACCAAGCGGTCGTCCGGATTGACACCCCAACTCGTGACAAAGTCCTACTTGATACCATCGCAAGCTGGGTATGCCCTTCCTGTAGCAAATGACAGTGCGCTCGTCCAGGCCTCAATCATCTCCTTACCTCTCTACATAGAGGTCTTTCAAATAGGTCGATTGGCCCCACATTAAATAGTGCCCAAGATTAACCATAATTTCAGAAATGCACATGCAATTCATCTAATGCAACACATACATATATAGACATGCATAATACAATGAATGCAATGACCATGCTATGAGCGTCCACCATAAACACATATGCATCATAACATCCACACTACATAACATGCATGCATCTCTATATGGCAGTAAGAGCATGACCACAAAGTTTGCCTATATAACAATTTGCACAAGGCACGCACATGGAACTAGCAAGCTACGAGTTATGATAAGTTGGTTATATGACATACTACATAATAATATTTCACATACATGAGTCCAGAATTTATTTACACATGTATCAAGGTATAAAGAACAGGCATAAAATC
This sequence comes from Triglochin maritima, assembly GCA_963682175.1. Taxonomy (NCBI): domain Eukaryota; kingdom Viridiplantae; phylum Streptophyta; class Magnoliopsida; order Alismatales; family Juncaginaceae; genus Triglochin; species Triglochin maritima. The sequence continues at coordinate 21,946,861 of OY821779.1, forward strand.
ACAAAGTGGTTGATTTCAGGCCATGTAATGCAAGTCATAGAGGCTGTAATACCCAACCATGAATCACATACATGTACCCAAAACCTAGCCTTACATGTTATGTCCCTAAACCCGGATTAGGGTTAATTTGGGTTAGAAGAGGGGTTTGCATAGGGATGGAGGAAGGAGTGGTGGATGTGATGGGAAGTATGGTTGGGGTGTAGGGTGATGGTGTAGGGTGAGGGAGAGGTGATGGGGTGTAGGGTTATTTAAGTATATCTCTCTCTCTCTTTTCCTTACTTGCACTCTCTCACTCCCTCTCCATTTTTTCTCTCCGGCGACCAGAGGAGGAAGAAGGCTCGGAGGTTCCGGCGTGAGGAGGTCGTCGCGGGGAGGAGGACGCGCGTGAGGAGGACGGAGGCGTGAGCTTGCTCTGGCGTTTCGTCGTCTTCATTTGAGGTATGCCACTCATTAGTGTGATTTTGTTGCTCACCCTTGTGGGAGGGTGTTGTTGGTCGGTCGGGGGAGGTTGAGGACCTCCCCGGCGACGTTCTTCGTAAAATCCTCGGCTGGCGCGAGGTTGAAGACGACCAACGGTCGACCGGATCCTTCGGGCGGTCGACCGTTTTAGCACTGTTTGCCCGACTTTAACCTTCACCGGTCGAACGATGCCTTGGGGCGGTCGACCGGTAGTGCATTATTGCTGGTGAGTCAGGATTTTTCTACCTGTTGTCGGTCGACCGGTCCTTGTTGTGTTCGACCGGAACTTAAGTGTACCTGTTAGTTTTGCATGATTTGTTCGACCGATTTCGTGTGACGTTCGACCGATCGTTTGTTGTTCGACCGTTGGAGGTTTGCGTTCGACCGATTATATGACTTAGAATGATAGGTTGACCCTGTCTGTTTTCGGTCGACCGAGACCCCTGAGTCGGTCGACCGATAGAGTTGAATTTAATGTTGACCAGACTCCGGATTTTGACCTCGTTCGGTCGACCGGTTTTAGACTTTTGTTCGACCGTTTGGGAATTAGTGTTGCGCAGTGAGTTCTACCGATTCAGACTTTCGGTCGATCGAATTCCTCGTGGAAACGGTCGACCGGTTAGACTATTTCGGTCGACCGAATCTGCTCAGAACTGAATTCCTGGTTCCCTTTTTGAACGCCAACTTTGTCCACGGAAACCCGTGTCCTCGCCTTGTGCGTGAGCCGGGAGGTGACGGTGGGCGCGGGATGCGTGCCTGCCCAGGGACCACCGTTGGGAAGAGTGTGGGTGTTCGGGACGCGTCACCTCCATGTATGGACCGTGACTTTTGAGATGATTGTTGGCACTTTGTAGTATAGCAGGCCTGAGGGATCGCGGATCCCAGTGTTGTGCGGGCACGCAACTGGCGTTGGGTGAGGTGACTACCGGCCCACGGGCTACGGAGGTCGCTGCCCTGCTTTTATAGCGGCGCGGTTGGTGTTCGCGGCTCGAGGAGCCTGATGACCTGGCAGACTTCGGTCTGGACCGTCCGATGCTGTGCCGGACGTTGTGATGGACCACCGATGCTGTGCCGGTGATGCCGCCGAGGTTGTGCCGGCGATGATGATTGTTGGGCCGAGGCTGTGCCGGCTATGTTGTTTTCCTCGGCTGGGCACCTACCGAGATGATGTTGTTATACCTTCCGGGCGACGGCCCCGTTGGTCCCTGTGGCCCCGACCACTGAGATTTACAGATCTGTTTCTATCGGCGCGTAGACGTGACAGAGGCTCCCTGCCGAACCCTTGAGTAGTGTAGCTGCGTGTGGGGGGTGCGATGTCGCGGGCTGCTAGACTGCATGTGCCTACAGTAGGTCTCTTCGGGAGACCCGATGATTGATTGTCGGACTGATGTCTTGTTTTACCCTTCGGGGGAACTGTTTTCCATTTCTGTTGATGCCATGACATGCTACTAGTATGATAGGTTCATTATGTGATGCATGCATATAGGTGGGTTGGCATACGGGGTTTCCTTCTGGAAACTCAGGCATTGTTGTTGCATCTTTTTCAGGATCGCAGTAGGTCCGGGTGGGTGGTGACCGAGGACGGAGCGCTTTGGAGTCGGATCCTCTTCGGCAGTTGCTAGACCGTATGACTACTTGTATTCTATTCCTTGTATCAGTATTGTAGTTGTACTTCTTTTGGAAAACTCCTTGTATTTTGGGTGCACCCGGATTTATATATCTATATATTAGTGACGTTCCCGCGTGAGTTGTCTGTTATGTTGGTTATTTTGAAATTTTAAATCTTCCGCTGTTTCAGGACGTTACATTACATGTGTCAATAAATATACAAGTCATGATAACAATTACATGAATAATCTCAGATCGCATGATATAATAAAAATACTACAAGGAGTAAGCGTGCATGTACGAATGGATGGCAAAACGATTCTGATTATAACATTTGAGGCACAACTTAAATAGAGACTAAACAGCTAGTTGTATTTCATGGCATATACTTCGTAGTTCCAGAAACTAAATCATACATGTATATGTAACGTTTTAGCCATAAAAGAAGCATAATAAAGACACATAAAACCAGCATGCAAGGCACATCATCAATGATCTATGCACCTACGAATTCATACAACAAATCAAGAAGCATCACGCTACAGAAGAAACACCCGTATGCATGCACCCGACGTGCTCCCCCACGACCCAGCCACACCTTAACTGATTTCTCTACTCAACCAACCAGTAACCAAGTAACAAAAGTTGTGATGAGGTGGGATGGTCCAGCCAGCCACCACAACACCAGAGGCACGCACAACAACCAACAAAGCAAGGTCGGTCTTCCAAGCACGTGCTCTCTAGCTGCCTTGGACTGCACCACTGACCGTGCAACCATCAACGCAACCCCAAGCCAACTCCCCAACTGTCTAACCCATTCTTGGCTCAGGTGCATACCTGAGTCGAAGCAATCGACGTGCTCCGGATTGCTGAAAACTGCCTTCCGCGCAAGCTGAAACGAGTTACACTTAACTCGCCGGAAGTTGCTGCTATCGCCGAAGTTGCTGCTTGAGGACTTGCCTGATCATCGGGTTGCCCACATAAACCCACACGTCCCACTTTCCAAATCACACACCAATCATGCACACCAAATCATACCAAATCCCAATTCAGTATAATCTCCATCCAAAAACCTCCCTTCTTTGCTGGGAGACACACCACACACCTTCCTAGCAGCTATCCCAAACCAGGCCTGAAAATACCAGCCCAAAGCGTGCCCATGATCGCACCAAATCCACCTAGATGCACAAGATCTTGCAAATATCTTTCCCACATGCTTCCACCAAATTCTCCTTTCTAATCCATGAGATTTGTATCCTTAATTGCTGACTCATCAATTCCAAATACACCAGCCCATGTGGCAAAGAGAAATTCAAATCCCAAGCCTCGCATGCCAAAAGTAAAACCAATCAAGCCTAGTTGCACACGAGCCCGACGCTCTGCACTCGATTGACCAAAAAGGAAACTTTTGCCCGAAAGGAAACTTCTCTATAACAGAAAACTTTTCCTCCAAATGGAAACTTTCCCCAAAGAGGGATTTTCCTCGAGAGGAACTATTCTCGAAAAGGAAACTTTTCCCGAAAATGGAAACTTTCCAGAAACAAGAATAACACACCACACAAACAAACATAAGACAAACCAAGATCAAGTATAAGAGATGAAAAATGACTCATTAAAGTATCAAGAGAGTGGGTCTCACAGGTTTGGTTATGGTGCTTTTCTTTGACTTTTGGAAACAAATGTGTTTCGGATTTGACGTAGACAAATTCTCTGATTTCAGACATCCACTTACACCCCTTAAAAGTTGTGGTTCAATGACCTTATCTACGACCCAATCAAAAGATGGTATAATAGGATTCATCTTTTTGATCAAGCAAAGCATCTGATAGCACATGGCAGGAGGTTCAACGTAAACAAAAAAACAACAAATCAAAAGATCCTCTAATTAGTTTGAGGGAAGGCATGAGATGTCCCCAAGGAGGAAGCACGATGGGACTCATTAGGCTACATGTGGCAACATGGATGTGCATAGGTTGAACGACGCTCCATGTCTCAAAATGGTTTGGGAAGCCATTTGTAAGGAGTGTATGGTATAGTCTGTTTGTTGGAAAAGTAAATGCTAGAAAGATCAGGAGAGTAGCACACGCATGATGGGGACATGATATTATTCACAACCTTCTAACTGTGTTATATCATCATATTACGGTGATTTACAACCTTCTGACTGCGTCGTATGGTTGTATTATTGTGATTTGGGATAATAATCCAATGCACCTCGATTACTTTGATGAGTCTCCCCAATTTATTAACAAAGGCGTCACCCATTGGATATTTGTAGCCTTACTAGTAGATGGTTGGTTATGCTTCCAATGGTTCTCGTGATTGTCTCCTGTTGTGTATGATTAACGTAGGATTGTTCCACCAGGTACGTTGTGTTGACTTTTTGTCCTTAATCTTTTTTTGATGATTTAATCAACCTAATCTTAATTGTGATCATGTAGAGTAGCACACATGTTGCATTGCATATATATTGCTTTGTGCTAACCTCTACGGGTGATCAAGGCTCAAGGAAGAAAGGAAATGAAGTCAAGACATGTAATCAAGCTCATTTGAAAACATGTAATTTGTATTTCTTTGAGTCTTAGGAATTTTGTGTAATTGAGTATACTTGAGATAAAACCTACTCAAACACACACTACGTTCCCTATAGAAGTCACACATGGAATTTCATATGATTTGGACTTCAATAGATCACCCAAAGTTAGACCGGAAAACACAAAACAAAAACCTGAACAGTCTGCCCACATTCGGTCGACCAAAACAGACCGTTCGGTCGACCGAGTGATCATATATCTTGTTAGTGTTTTACTGCCCAAGTTCGGTCGACCGTCCAGACCTTTTCAGTCGACCGAGTATCAACAATTTTCCGATTGTTTGTTTTGTCATATTATACCCAACGGTCGTATTCGTATTATCTCCAAATACCCCAAATACATTTTGTATATCGGTCGACCGAGGACTTTGTTCGGTCGACCGAACTTATGTTCCTTGACAAACCAAAAGTGCCTGTCGATTTTCGGTCAACCGTGGACCTTGTTTCGGTCGACCGAATATGATCTTGTTTGTCAACCCCAAAGTGCCTGGTGTGAATCGGTCGACCGAACCTATCTCGGTGTTCGACCGATCACTTAAGTGTACCAAGATTGTAACCTTTCGCGGTCGACCGTTCCTTAACCGGTCGACCGAACCTTAATCCAAATTGCCAAACGGTTGACCGTTCAACCCGATCGGGTCGACCGAACTTACTCAGAATTGGGTCCTGTCAATTTATGTTTTGTGTATCTTACACAATCTTTACCCAATTCATCCCCAACGGCCATAACTTTGTAGGAGCTTATAAATAGGTGTTCCTTTGACACAATTAGACATATCTTACACTTCCATTTGTCAAATACACCTAAGAGAAACTCCCAAGTCTCACATTCCCCAAATCCTACTCTCCAAGCTTAAACTTCCACATCTTAGCATCAATTCCACATCCAAAGCTAAGTGTGCTCAAGTTAGAGAGTGTGTTTCACTCAAGATCCCAGTTGTAAAGAAGCTAGGACTTCGGTCAAAGCCCGAAGTGTTCCTGTCAGATTGTGAGAGAAGAAAGTCAAGCTCACGAGGGTGTTCGTGGAGCTTGTTTTCTAAAAGGCTTATTCTCGTCCCGGAACGAGGTTGATAGTGAAGACGCGAGCGAAGTTCGAGGGAGATCGAGCGGAGCTTGCAAGATAGGAAGTAGGCGGGAGGCCGAAGCTCTATAAAAATCCAATGTCATCATTGTGGTTCGCTTTGCTTAATTGTATTTGTTTAAATTCCACTGTGCATATCTTGATTGATTAAACAAGTATGTAATTAGCTTAAAAGTGATTAGAATTAGAGACCCTCACGATCCTACACGTTGTGGTTTGTTGTGGAAGATTTAAATGTTTTTCATAATGATGGTGAAATTAAAGGGTGGGGACTTGCCACTGAATGTGAGCAGGAAGACTCAGTTCAATACTTGTTTGCTAGATTTTCGTCTTCAAGAACATCCTTTAGTTGGGCCCACGTTCATGTGGTCTAATAGATATGCGGAACTTTCATGCATTCGGTCTCGTCTCGATAGAAACCTGGGTTAAGTTGATTAGTTACACTATTTTTGGGATAGTAGTGCGCAAGTGTTTGCCAATGACAATAGTGACCATCTCTGTATACTTGTGCCATGATGAAACATCCATTGGTGTAGGTACATTACCACCAACATATAAAATTAATCATTGGTGCTAATATGCACCGACAGATCTTCTTATAGACCGACGACAAGCATCCATCAGACAATAATTTCGTAGCTTTCATCATATTAGTTACATATACCAATGGATATCTATTGTCTGTATACCTTTCTGAAAAATTAGATGAAGGAAAAATAATTTTTTTTGCAAATATAAATACCGACAGATATATCCGTTGGTATTTACATACGAACGTACACCAGCAGATATTATCCATCGACGAGTCATTTGAAAATATACTATTATGAACTTAATCTCCTTGTATTCACCGACGGATAATACAAACAATATCCAATGGATAATACAGACAATCGCCAACGGATAAGTTCTGTCAGTGAAACTTTATAGTTGTACCTGAAATGGGCTTCCTTCTACTCTTCTCTTCTCTTCTCCAAAACCCTAACCCGATTGTCGACCCTGAATCTCCTTCCCGGACTCCAACCCTCCTCCTCTAACTCCGATCCTCCTCCCCCGACTCTGAGATCCCCAGACCCTCCTCTCTGCTACCTCGACACTCCTCCCCAGACTCCACGGGCCAACGACACCCTCCCCACACCTCTCGACCACCCCTCTCCACCTTTATTCAATGCACTAGTTGTCTACCGCACTATAACCACAATTTGGAGGTAAGGCCTAGGTACACACACATGTGTTGTTTGATTCTCTGCCCTATGATGTTTGTTTGCATTTTCTATGATTCTTGAAAAAACATAATAATAGTAATAATAATGATATAAAAAATAAATTTTTGGAGAACCCAATGTGCTTGAATTTGGAAGTGAGATTATATGTTGATGAAAGTGGGTTTGGTTATGGTGTGTTTTTGTGACTTTTCGAAACAAATGAGTTTTGGATTTGGAAGAAAGGTTGAGCTAGCAGAATGAGTATCGACTAGTAGAGGCAAAAAGCAAGTTGCGACCATGCAGTGGACCATCAACTTTTTGATGGTGAAGGGGATTATAACGATCAGGTATATTCACAATTTAGTGATGTGTACAATTACTAGGTTTATATAAAGTGTCGTCATTATGTATAATGTATTGTCAAGTGCAGGATAATAATATCACATCCATTTGCAAACCACCATCACTACCAAAATGAAATGACGATCACGAACCATCAGGCGGAGCAAGCACTAGAGGTTTTACGGTCTAATGTTTATGTTGTTGTTCTACTACCATTGTGTTTCTTATACTACTTTGTGAAATACAAACGTAATTTCAATGTACTTACAACTTTTGTGTATGCAGTTTGTTGTTTGAATGAATTTGTTTGAGATGAATGCCGATATGAGTTCTTATATTTATATGTTTGTGGATGGATGTTTAATGTTTTATGGATGGATGATGAAAAATATTGCTTCTTTTGATCAGACAAGTTGTTGACAAGACTTACACTGATGGTACTTATCCGTCCGTGTATGTTCTAACTGTAGGATTTCATGTTTAATTATGCATATATATTTTTCGAATTTTTATGCATAATAAGGATCAATTACAATTTTCTACGATTTATTTCATGCATGCATCGGTTTGTTTTAATAACTAGTTTCAAAAACTTATTAAAACAAACACAATGGACTCCGAAATTCATACCTCGAAGTTCTCTAAAACTTCTTGATGTTCCAGAGACGTTGAGGAAGACGATCGTCGCTTCCCGTTGCGCTGGATGCCTCCGAGTGTTCACCGAAACCCCAAACAAGGTTGGAGAGAAAGGAGCTAGCCAATCAATCTCCAAACTAGCTTAGAATCTAGCTACAAACCCCTTCCTTAATCTCTGAGATTTTTCCTTCCAAAGACTTAGAAAACTAAGAGAATTTTCGGGGCATTTGTGGTGAATTAGGAGAGAAAATAATTAGAAAAACATCTAACACAATTAAGGAGAATAAGGACCTATTTATAGGCTCCAATCTTACTCTCAATCATGGCTATTCTTAAGCCACGTTTTCTTGACATTTTCTCTCACAAACTAATTCCATAATGCATTACATGCATCCACAAAACGTTTGATCAAGTTTGGAGCTAATCCAACCATCGATCAAATTAATCTCTTAATTATCAAAGGCAGAAAATCAATCGTGGTTCGGTTTACCGAGACCCACTCGGTTAACCGAATATGTCACGATTGTTTAACCGAGTATTAGACGGATGACCGATTCTTAAGGAGAAAATATTCTCCTTAACCGATCGGACGAATTCTCGTCTAAACCGAGTGCTATTCGGTTAACCGAAAATATCGGATCTGGACATTGTTCGGTCGACCGTTCCGGGTTCGGTACACCGTACCAAAGTTCCAGGCACTTTGGTCAAGTTCAGTCAATCAACTATGACTATCCGTTCCACGTTCGGTTGACCGATCCACAGATCCTTCGGTCGACCGAACCATAACGGATTACCGAACTTATACCCGATTTTGCCTTTTCAAATTTTGGATGTATTTCCAACAAAATTTGAACTTAAGGGGGCTTTAGCAAATTCACAACTTATGCAATATATTATCCTATGCAACAATAAATTATTGCACCCCATAATATATGCATCTCATATGAATTTATCATGATTCTAATTATGTTTATATATAACATAATTGATTTTACTTGTTCACCACATGTGTCATATTTTCTATAAGAAACCCGACACATCATATGAACCAAAATCGAGCTTCTTGTTTCCCGGTTTTTGCGGTGTGACCTATGGGAGGATCTAGACTAAGTTGGCAGTGATATTAAGAGCTTAATATCACAAGCTATAAGCGGTATCTAGCTAGACATTATAGCTCCCAATCAGTTAGATGTCTTAATTCCACTCAAACCAAAACCCGATCCATTTAGTGATGGAGTGCACCACTTGTGTCCGTCCCTTGCCTCATGATATTAAGAATACACACAAAGTAGTATTGTGTCATCTTTGTCTTAGTATTCATTTCTTGATCTCTTTAAGCTAGTTATAAATATGTGACTTAACTCAAATCACATTGTGCACATTATAACTTTGCTTTATCAAGGGGCCCACTAATATCATCACTCAATTAAGAGGGGCAATGATAATCTTTTGACTAACTATCTTCTCCAACAAAAGTTGTACTTAACCAACCAATGCCTTTACACTACACTTATCGATAGCTCAAGACACTAGTCTAATCAAGCATTTCTTAAGTGATTGGATATAAGTCTCATATCAAAGGACCAAAGACACAGTAAAACATTAATGACATAGAAAACACAATTCTATAATGTTTTACTTATTAGGTCTATTCGGTATACAAAAGTAATATTTTCCTCTTTTGCGTACCCGTGTTGTCACTCACTTGTAGAGCTACAATGATCTATGACCAACACGACAATCTTAACTCGGCAATCAATGTCCCATGTTAATTACCATGATTGCGAATATCTTTTGTTTTATGTAAACCAATATCTTTTAGAGCTCTACGGTTAAGGACCAAGAGCCTCTTCCTTAACACTTCTAAAAGACGAATAACATAAACAAGAAACAAAATGATTTCTCATTCAATTCATAATAATTGACATTTAAAAGTAAAACTTTTAGAACACATTCCCTTCAATCTCCCACTTGTTATTAAAGTTTTCTTTCACATACATACTCAATGTATAAAACAATAATAACTAGGGTAAACCCCATTACATATCAATCGTCAAGCCAATCTACATGGTTCCTCAATCGCATGGACTCGAAATGCATTTCGCCCTTGGCTTGGGATAAGGGTTTTGTGAATGGATCAGCTGTGTTGCTGTTGGTGTCCACCCATAAAAGATTTATTTTGCCTTCGTCGATGAGGTCATGTGTCACGAAGTACTTACGATCCATGTACTTCACTTTGTGGTGTGATCTAGGATCCTTGATTTGCGAGATAGATGCATTATTATCGCAAAATAGCTCAATGGGTCCCTCGCTCGTGGGAACTACTCCAAGCTCTTCAAGGAACTTCTTGATCCACACTCCTTCCTCGCTCGCTTCAGCGACAACCATTACTTCTGAAGCAGTGGTTGAATCGGCCATAGTGGTTTGCTTCCAGCTACGCCAACTCACAGCTCCACCATTCAGAAGAAAGACGTATCCTGATTGCGACCTTCTATCGTCTGGATCACTCATGAAACTCGCATCCGAGTAACCTTCGGCTATCAACTCCCTTTGTCCTCCATAAACAAGAATCTTATCCTTAGTCCGGTTAAGGTACTTCAGGATATTCTTGACCGCAGTCCAATGCTCAGGTCCTGCGTTGGATTGGTGACGACTTGTCACGCTTAGAGCATACGAGACATCGGGTCTTGTGCAAGTCATTGCGTACATGATCGACCCAATTGCCGAAGCATAAGGGACATCCTTCATGTACTCCAAGTCCTTACGTGATTGCGCACGTTGAGACTTCTTGAGTTGCACACCCATACTCATTGGCACACTACTCTTTTTGGAGTTGTTCATCTTGAACCTTTCCAAGACCTTGTCAATGTATGCACGTTGACTTAGGCCAATGAGTCTACGGGATCTATCTCGATATATCTTGATTCCCAAGATGTATTGAGCCTCACCCATATCTTTCATTGAAAATGCAGATTTCAATGAACTTCTCGTTTGCTCAAGCAAAGGAATATCATTGCCCATAAGCAATATGTCATCGACATATAAGATTAGGAATACTACATGGCTCCCACTAACCTTCTTGTATACACAAGGTTCTTCCTTACTTTGAATGAAGTGAAGCTTCTTCACTTCCTCGTCAAAGCATTTGTTCCAACTCCTTGATGCTTGCTTTAATCTATAAATGGATCTTTGAAGCTTGCATACCTTCTCGCTATTCTTTGGATCTTCAAAACCTTGAGGTTGTACCATGTACACATCCTCCTCTAAGTTCCCATTAAGGAATGCCGTTTTGACATCCATTTGCCATATTTCATAATCATGAAATGCAGCAATAGACAGCATTATCCGAATAGACTTGAACATGGCAACTGGTGAAAAAGTTTCATCATAGTCAATTCCTTGAACTTGAGTGAAACCTTTCGCTACAAGCCTCGCTTTGTAGGTTGTCAAGTTCCCATCCATGTCCATCTTCCTTTTAAAAACCCATTTATTTTGAATGGCCTTTTTCCCTTGAGGAAGGTCAACCAAGTTCCACACTTGATTATCATACATGGATTCTATTTCGGATTCCATGGCCTTGAGCTATAGTTTGGAGTCTTCCCTTTCCATTGCTTCTTGGAAGGTCAAGGGATCATTGGTATCTAGTACCATGATTTCATGAAGTCCCAGATACAAGTTGGGTTTCTTCCTTTCCCTTGTTGACCTTCTTAGTTCTTTTGGTTCTTCTCGTGTCTCTCGAACTTCTTCCACAATTTCTTGAGGAGTGGGTTCACGTTCAACTCTTGAACGTACACTAGGTGGGGATGATTGAGATTCTCTCACAATTTCTTGCGAGGGTCTCTCACTCACGCTCCCACTAACCAAAGGAATCTCGGTTGGGCCTTCATGATCTTGAATGTCATCATTCATGTCATGATCTTGTAGAGTATCTTGAGTTTCCTCAAGCACAACCCTACTCCCACTACTTTTTACCCTTTCCAGAAATTCCTTTTCCAGAAATGTGGCATCCCTCTCTACAATTACTCGATTGGAGGTGATATGCCAAAACTAGTATCCTCTTGTCTCACGAGGATAACCTATAAAGAAGCGCTTATCCGCTTTTGGTTGAAGTTTGGTCGACATCAATTTCTTGATGTAAGCCTCACAACCCCAAATCTTGAGAAAATTAAGCTTGGGTGTTTTACCACTCCACATCTCATAAGGAGTTTTCTCCATGGATTTGGATGGAACATTATTTAGTGTGTAAACCGCAGTTTGTAGTGCATAACTCCAAAAGTAAAGAGGTAATTCCGCATGACTCATCATTGACCGAACCATGTCGAGCAATGTCCTATTCCTCCTTTCGGATGCCCCATTCCACTGAGGTGTACCGGGAGGGTGAGTTGAGGAACAATACCAAACTCCTTTAGGTATGAGTCAAATTCGGTACTTAAGTACTCACCTCCACGATCCGTTCGTAGAGACTTGATTTTCTTGTCGAGTTGGTTCTCTACTTCATTCTTGAATTCTTTGAACTTGTCAAAGGATTCACTTTTGTTTCTCATTAGATAAACATAGCCATAACGACTATAATCATCCGTGAACGTAATGAAGTACCTGAAACCATCTCGTGCACTAGTACTCATTGGACCACATACATCGGAATGTATCAAATCCAACAAGCCACTCACCCTTGGGCCTTTCTTCTTGAAAGGCTTTTTGGTCATTTTTTCCATTAAACATGGTTGGCACGTCTCCAATGATTTAAAATCAAGTAGACCAAGAAGGTTAGTTTCTTGCAATTTCTTGATGCGCTTTTCATTTATGTGACCAAGACGATAGTGCCACAAGAGAGTATCATTCTCGTGAGTGGTCTTAAGTCTTTTGTTATTGATATTAAAGATTTGTTTATTATTCAATTCAAGCAAATAGAGACCATTCCTTATGAATGCATTTGCATAGAAAACACCATTCTTCGATATAGACAAGCAAGAATTTGAAATATTTATATTAAAATTATCCATATCTAAACATGATACAGAAATAATGTTCTTGCTAATCGAAGGCACATAATAAACATTCTTCAGACATAAATTTAAACCACTACATAATTGAAGCACCACAGAACCTTGTGCAACCGCAGACACGTTCGCACCATTTCCGACCTTCAATTCTACCGCGTTCCTCACGAGTTCCTTCCTATCCATGAGTAGCTGCACATTAGAAACTATGTGAGCACAAGATCTGGTATCTATTACCCAATCCTAGACAGAGGTGGCTAAATTTATTTCAATAATAAATATACCTTTGGCCTTTTTGGGGCGCCGACGTTCAATCACTCCGTTGTCAAGGTCTTCCTTGTACTTGGGGCAATTTGGCCGGATGTGTCCTTTTTCACCGCAGTGAAAGCAATCCGTATTGGGAGTTGGAGATTTCTGAGATTTCCCCCTCGAGGCACTCGCACGAGCACCTCCTACTCCCTTGCTCTTGATTGAACCACTTTTGGTAGATTTGCCCTTTCCTTTACCAATCTTTTGGCTCCTCCCATGGACGGCAAGGACTTGCTTGTCCCTACCCTAGCCCATGTCAACTTCAGCAGTTTTCAGAGCGTTGTGAAGTTCCTCAAGACTCACCCCTTTTTCACGCACGTGATAGTGCATCACAAAGTCCTTAAAGGACGGGGCTAGAGAGCCAAGAATCATATCTTCAGCAATGTCCTCGGGCATTGGTGAAGAGAGCTTTGCCAACTTCTCAAGGTACCCTTGCATCGTGAGAAAATGCATGGATACCGATGTTCCCTCCGCCATATGGCACCTTGTGGTGCGATGGTGGTCTTATAGCGCTCCTTTCGGGCACTATCCATGAACATCTTAGACAAATCCTCCATGGTCTTCTTGGGTTTTGAATCCAAGTATTTCGTTTGAAGCGAGTCACCCATGGATGCTAGCATAAGACCGTGAACTTGGTTCTCTTGGTATTCCCACTTGGCCTTAGCCTCTTTCTCTTCATCGGTTAATCTCTCATTCCATTTTGGGATTGGACCTTCCAAAATGTGAGATAGTTTCTCAAACTTGAACACGATGTTGAGTTTGAGTTGCCAACTAATGAAGTTTGAGCCATCATTTGCTAAAGGGTGTTTTTCTATCATGGATCGTACGATAGGTTGGATGTTAGACATTTTTCTACAAAATAAATCATACAGGTTTTAATGCCAATTTTATGTTTTAATACACATACATATATATCGAATATAAATGTAAATACTGCAAATAGAATTTTGCCCGTAAAATGCAGTAATCGAAGATCCTATCAATTGTAATATAGACTAGCTAAGGGCTATCGAATACATCACAATATCAAGGTAAGAAAAACTCTTTCTAATCACAACCTTTTTGAATTTTAGCAATATTAGCATCTTCAAACTCTTTTGATTCTTGTCGTTTTAATTATGAGGGAATATGACCTATCCTCGTAAGAAAAACTTCTTCCCAAAACCGAGCGAGGGCTCTAGGTAATGTTAAGAAAACTTATTTTCATTTGATATGAGATACGTTTATCCATTGTATTCACAACTAAACATACTTAGGGTTCACTAGGGTGAAACACACCTCATATATTTAATTGTGGCACAACAATAGACAACCATTATATATCCCACTATTCCCAAAGATGGAGGGAGCTATCTCCCGCTAAGGGCGAGCAGAGTATCCCTCGATCAATGACTGCTAGTGGATGAAATAAGAAGGAAAATTATTCTTAATTTTTGTTGGACAATTTTATGTATTAACATGTGATTCAGAATTTTAGGTTATCATGCATATTATTATTCATACACATCCTAACATTCAACACATTCATCACATGCATAGCAAGATTATAAAAACAGAAATTAAACCATTCACACAATCCACATCGTGTGAGTTTACAAGTTCCCTTCGATCCTTGATGCTCGATCCCTGATCTTTGATCCTCGATCGATGCGCTACAGCGGCGACTTCCTCTTGCACCGGAGATGTAGATTTTACAGAAAATAAACATGCTCCTCACATTCGATAAAAAACTGACTAGTGCAAGTCCTAGATAAAAAAACCTCTCATATGCAAATGCAATTATCTAAAAGATGGAAAGAGAGAATTTTGGCTTTTACATACAAATAAGCCCTTGTATAATAATGATTACATACATTCATAGTTGCTGATTTGGAACATATAAACTCACAATTCCTGCAAAGACAACTCGAGCATCCATGCACGCAATATTGCTATAAACTATGCAATCTAGTTTATCAATCATCTAGAATCCTAAACAATTCTTTGAAAAACATTTTGAAATCCATTAAAAACGTTTTTCATCCATCCATAGTTCAAAAATAATTTTGAACCGCTGTCCATCCATTTTCCAATGGAAAGATGAACCGCAGTTTTTCGGTTTTGTTGATTCTCTTACAAAATAATCATTTCTTTATAAAAACGAAATTATTGTAAGTTAGACTAATGTCTAAATCTTAATTCTAATAATTATATGTCATGTTTTAAAACACTTAAAACATTTAAAACAAATTATTATAGAGAATTATATCAACAAAACATTCATAGACCGAAAAACCGGTAAACCGAATTGTTTAAATCCTATATGGTAAACTAAATTCGTTTACAGCCTTAAATCATAAGAAAATTGAACCCTAAGCTCTGATACCACCGTAGGATTTCATGTTTAATTATGCATATATATTTTTCGAATTTTTGTGCAAAATAAGGATCAATTACAATTTTCTACGATTTATTTCATGCATGCATCGGTTTGTTTTAATAACTAGTTTCAAAAACTTATTAAAACAAATACAAGGGCCTCCGAAATTCATACCTAGAAGTTCTCTAAAACTTCTTGATGTTACAGAGACGTTGAGGAAGACGATCGTCGCTTCCCGTTGCGCCGGATGCCTCCGAGTGTTCACCGAAACCCTAAAAAAAGGTTGGAGAGAAAGGAGCTAGCCAATCAATCTCCAAACTGACTTAGAATCTAGCTACAAACCCCTTCCTTAATCTCTGAGATTTCTCCTTCCAAAGACTTAGAAAACTAAGAGAATTTTCGTGGCTTTTGTGGTGAATTAGGAGAGAAAATAATTAGAAAAACATCTAACACAATTAAGGAGAATAAGGACCTATTTATAGGCTCCAATCTTAATCTCAATCATGGCTATTCTTAAGCCACGTTTTCTTGACATTTTCCCTCACAAACTAATTCCATAATGCATTACATGCATCCACAAAACGTTTGACCAAGTTTGGAGCTAATCCAACCATCGATCAAATTAATCTCTTAATTATCAAAGGCAGAAAATCAATCGTGGTTCGGTTTACCGAGACCCACTCGGTTAACCGAATATGTCACGATTGTTTAACCGAGTATTAGACGGATGACCGATTCTTAAGGAGAAAATATTCTCCTTAACCGATCGGACGAATTCTCGTCTAAACCGAGTGCTATTCGGTTAACCGAAAATATCGGATCTGGACATTGTTCGGTCGACCGTTCCTGGTTCGGTACACCGTACCAAAGTTCCAGGCACTTTGGTCAAGTTCGGTCAATCAACTATGACTATCCGTTCCACGTTCGGTTGACCGATCCACAGATCCTTTGGTCGACCGAACCATAACGGATTACCGAACTTTTATCCGATTTTGCCTTTTCAAATTTTGGATTTATTTCCAACAAAATTTGAACTTAAGGGGGTTTTAGCAAATTCACAACTTATGCAATATATTATTCTATGCAACAATAAATTATGCACCCCATAATATATGCATCTCATATGAATTTATCATGATTATAATTATGTTTATATATAACATAATTGATTTTACTTGTTCACCACATGTGTCATATTTTCTATAAGAAACCCGACACATCATATGAACCAAAATCGAGCTTCTTGTTTCCCGGTTTTTGCGGTGACCTATGGGAGGATCTAGACTAAGTTGGCAGTGATATTAAGAGCTTAATATCACAAGCTATAAGCGGTATCTAGCTACACATTATAGCTCCCAATCAGTTAGATGTCTTAATTCCACTCGAACCAAAACCCGATCCATTTAGTGATGGAGTGCACCACTTATGTCTGTCCCTTGCCTCATGATATTAAGAATACACACAAAGTAGTATTGTGTCATCTTTGTCTTAGTATTCATTTCTTGATCTCTTTAAGTTAGTTATAAATATGTGACTTAACTCAAATCACATTGTGCACATTATAACTTTGCTTTATCAAGGGGCCCACTAATATCATCACTCAATTAAGAGGGGCAATGATAATCTTTTGACTAACTATCTTCTCCAACAAAAGTTGTACTTAACCAACCAATGCCTTTACACTACACTTATCGATAGCTCAAGACACTAGTCTAATCAAGCATTTCTTAAGTGATTGGATATAAGTCTCATATCAAAGGACCAAAGACACAGTAAAACATTAATGACATAGAAAACACAATTCTATAATGTTTTACTTATTAGGTCTATTCGGTATACAAAAGTAATATTTTCCTCTTTTGCGTACCCGTGTTGTCACTCACTTGTAGAGCTACAATGATCTATGACCAACACGACAATCTTAACTCGGCAATCAATGTCCCATGTTAATTACCATGATTGCGAATATGTTTTGTTTTATGTAAACCAATATCTTTTAGAGCTCTACGGTTAAGGACCAAGAGCCTCTTCCTTAACACTTCTAAAAGACGAATAACATAAACAAGGAAGAAAATGATTTCTCATTCAATTCATAATAATTGACATTTAAAAGTAAAACTTTTAGAACACATTCCCTTCACTAACGTTTGTCGGGTAGCCTATACCGACTGTACTTATCCACCGCGAAGGTTACCCACAGTTTTCACCGTCGTCATTGTTTCGTCGGAGTAGGTTGCCATTGTAGGATCGTATATAGCCCAAAACTAATTAATCTAATCAACTTCTTAATCTCTACATAAAAACTACAGCCGAAATTAACAATAAAAATGAGTAGAGAAAAGCAAACCACAATGAAGACACATCGATTTTGTAGAGCTTCGGCACCCCACCCGGGTCCTAGTCCTCTCTTGCAATCTCCGCTCGATCCCACGAGCTCTGCTCATGTCTTCACTATCCTCTCCCCGTTTCTGGGCTACGAGATAATGCATTTACAAAGCAAGCTTGGGAACACCCTCGCCGAGCTTGATTTCTTTATCTCACAACCCCAGACGGATGAGCACCATTACGGGCTGAGATCAATCCTTACAATATTTTATAGCAACGAAACAAGAGTAATAACACTCTAACTTGAGCACACTTGAGTATGATAAGGATTTTGGTCAGGTGGTGAAGTTTAAGCTTGGAGTGTAGGAATTGGGATTTTAGGAGTGGGAGAGTTTCTCTCTATTGTATGCGTCAGTTTGGAGTAGGAGAGTTGTGTAAATATGGTGTGGGAACCTCTATTTATAAGCTCCTAGAGAGATATATCTAATTCGGGAAGATTTGGTAAATATTTGTGTAAGATACACAAAGAGAAATTAAGGTTCAGCAAATTTGTCCAATATCGGTCGACCCACACGGGATAAACGGTCGTCCGTTTCCATGAAAATAAGGAAACGTTCGAACCAACTTAAACTACGGTCAAACCAAACGGCTACAACTTCACTTAACGGTCGAACTCAAATTAGGGGCAGTTGACCATTCTGACAGTTTTGGCTAGGGTAAAGATTTAACAATCAAACTCAAAAATGAAGTTTGTTGGTCCAAAAATATCAGAGACTTTTGGCACACAAGTTTCTCTACATCCGGTCGGCCATTGGCTTGGCAATGTTCAACCATTGTCCAGAAACAAAATAAGGATTAGGTGAAAATATGAATACGACCGGTGGAGAATACGATAAGTGTAACGGTCAACCTGAAAATAAGATTTTAACAGTCCACCAAAAGAACAAAATAGGTCGACCGGTGGAATTGGATAAAATCAGTTTTGGTGTACCGATTAACTGGTAGAAACCATCGAACGAAAAACACATTTCAGTTGACCGATATGCACAGACATGTTATGGTTTAGTTTGAGTGATTTTCTTATTGTTCGTTTATATTACCACAAGTGCATGGCCGCGTTGAAGCGGTGGCAAATACGGGTCGATCCTCAGGGAAGTGTGTCGACTTTGGTTAGTTCGAAGGTGAGTGGGAAACAAAGGGGAGAAGAGATTGATTAAACTAAACTACACTAAACGAGTAAGCTACAAAGAAGGAAGTGAAAGCGAGAGAAGAAATGAAACTAAGTGACTAATAGAAGAAGATAGAAATTAGGAATGGAAAACCTCTAAGGGGTGGAGTGTGTGTACACATGAAATAAGTGTGGTGAATGCATACAATAAGCTCAAGTGTAGTTAGTGTTTGTTATGCATAAGAAATACCTAATGCCAAGACCTATCATTTAAAGCACTAACCTAAGTGATTAATATGAGCATGGCAAGTTTGTTATTAAGAACCTAAACAAGCATGGAATGTACCTAAATATTATGGCAGAAACCATGAAGTTAAGTATTCTCTTTAATTCAAACAAGCATACAAACATTTCTCACATACAACAATATTTAGCATTGATTCCATCTACATCACATGTATAAACATCAACACCACCCCCAAATAGGGATGGAACTACTCACACATTAAACTATAAATTACATGAAGAAAATAAGACATTCTATTTATACTACTATAAAGAAAACTAAACAAACAAGCATCAAAATAAAGACAATATAAAACTAACAAAACTGTGAAGAATTATTTTATTTACATGACTCACATTACAAGTGTACAAGTGACATTCTTCTCCACCTTGAGTTTTTGCTTCAAGGCTTTTACTCCAAGTAGAGAGAATGCCACCAAGAAATGGGTGAATACAAATGAGGAGGAAAGTTATATTTGTAGCCATAGAGAAAGATAATCCGGGACAATCCCCCAGTATGGGACTAAACGTATACCAAAAATAGACTTAACACAACCTAATACAAGACCTGCAAAAGTCTTAGCAGATCCGGACGAAAACCGACCGCCCATCAGCGGTCTACATTGTGTGGATCCGGCTGGTTTTCGAGTGTGGTTGTCTGGCTTCATGTCTTCATGTGTGATGCACCCAAGTAGGTTGTTGGAGCTCAGGACAGAATCAAATTGACACAATACTCCCCATGTTGGCGTGGAGTTTCTTGATTTGCTCATTGGTCCTTTGGGCTTACATCCGGGTCCTTCCCTCTTGCATCTCAATCCCTAAGTCTTGCTACTCAGTCCTTTTCCTTGCTTCTGAGTCCTTTTTGTGCCTCTTCTCCTCAAACCTGCTTATTACTGAAAATTAAACATTAAACTCATTATGTAGCATTGTTTAGGTGAAAGATAACGGATATAAGACACAAATGTATGCATGATATGATGTGAATCAAATACCCCCACAACTAGCTTTCGCTAGTCCCGAGCAAAACAAAGAAAGGAAAATCATTCGTAAAACAGGGAAATCCTAACTCACTTTCGTAGGAATCACGGTTGCACCTTGCACGTTAAACAAGCCGTTAAACCTCCTTGTCGCCAAAGAGGAGGAGTGTTGTCTCCTGAGGGTTTTCAGCGGATATACCCACGAAATCCGAACATTGATGCATTATTCTATCTAGAAACTCGACTCGATGGACTCATTTTTATCGATCTCTGGACGTGATTAATCCTACGACTCTATATATGTATCCTGTAAGACCCGCTCTCCTGCCACTCTGTTTTACGTTTTATTTGTCCTTTTATGTGTTTTATTGTCTTTGTTTTGAGTTAAGTTGGTTTTGCAAAAGTTTCCTTTTTGGGCGAATTTAACCGCCGGGCGCGGTTGCATTCGTTAGACTTAACCGGGTTTATCGGGTGCCTAAAACCTGGTGTGCGGATTTATTTGTTGCTTGATGAGGCATGTTGGTTAGATTGGGAGGTTGGGCTGGCCTTACCATATCCGAAATTAATGAGAGAAAATCTTGCTAGCATGTGCCTTGATTTGGATTTAGGAAAGTGCTGATTTTGCCATCAAAGCAAATTAACTCCCAATTATCTCTTGCCTTTTTCCTAGTTTCTTCTTTCCAACTTGCACCCTTATAAATATAGCACCCTAGCCAACTTTCCCTAGACCTTTTCTCCACCCTCACCACCGAAATTAACATTGGAGCTCCAGCAGCTTGGAAGGAGAAACCCGGCGGTGCTCTTGGTGCGCAGCTAGGAGGAGAAGTTTCTTGTCGGTCTTCGGTGTAGCTCAGCCTCTCCTCTCTTCAGGTATGCCTCTCTCCGTTAGCTTTAGGTTGCATGGTGGGTAGAGAAGGCTGCTGGGGACGGATTTTATGTTGGGGTTGGGACGTGTTGATAGTTGCACGAATGGAAGGTTGCGGTGCAACACTAGTTCCGGCGGGTGGCTGGAATACTCTTCCGGTTGTGGCACCTTTCTTGCGACTTTCCTTGTGGTTTTGCTGGACCAATCAGGGGGGAAGAAGGAGGATTTCGGGAGCATATCATGTAGGTTTTCTGAAATAAGTTCATGCAATTCCCAACCTAACTTATCTAGGGTTTCATGCGGTTGATTTATGTTGTTACCGGATTTCCTAGATGTGATTCTGAATTTGATTTCATATTCTTGGATGGTTCATGTTATTACATGTTGCGCATCTTTATTGTTAGTTACGTGATTAATTCTCCACAAAGATTGATATTAGATGCCATAGGTCATGCATCATTAGGTTGCTGAAATTAGGAAAGTTCCATGACCCGGTTTGCTTCTAAGTTTTCGCATAATCACAACCATCTATTCCGGATATCTAGACATCTTAGGTTGCTGGACACATGATTTATCTCCTGATTTTAGTGTTGGTTATGAGCCGAAAAATTCATTCCTTAATGGGTACTGAAATCAATAGACCACATGGCTGGATTGTTACCAAAAACCTTGCTTGATCAATGTTCGGATTGCTGCTGGATTCAGACCTAGAGGATCCGGGTTTGCTGGCTGGATCCAAGGGTTACTTCCGGATTTGTTTCTGATTTTAAGCCCCATATTTCATGCACTAATAGGTTGTTCAATATAGGAAAGTTTCATGGCTGGTTGATACAAGTCATTGCATATTCATTCACCATGTCATTGTTGGAAATAGGAAACTTCCATGACCGGACTTGTTGCTAGATCTTACATACCCGTGTATTAGGCATTGTGTTTCCTAAATCTTATGCTAATAAGTTGATGTTTAACCATATATTAGTTAGCTACTGGTTACATAATTATTTCCTAAATCATGTACTATAAGGTTGACGAATAATATTGCTTACCTTGTGGCTGGTTACATGGCCTATTTTCCTGATTTGTCTATTTCAAGGATGTATCATGATGTCATGTTAAATAATTGCTGGATTCAAACTTGTATGCTTTATTTTGTTGGCGGTATATATTATGGATGCTTATGACATGCCTTTATTTCCGGATTTGTGTGCTGGTTGAATTTAGGAAACAACCATGAGTCTTGTTGTTGATCTTGGTGTGATTTTGCTGAATTAATACTCTGTTTTGCATAGAGCTTGAGGGAGATATTGCATGTTCTCCTTTGGACTCATTTCTGAATAATTTAGTTGCACTAGACTATAGAGTAGTTGCATTGCATCTAATCTGATGGAGTAATTCTGGGCACGTTCTGTTTTCTGGGCCGACGGGCCACGGGTGGGTCCTCTAGCTTCAGAGGCCACTCGGTTAAGACCCCTGTAGGGGGCCAGGCCTAAGATAAGTCCTGGGCATGTGCACTGCCATTCTGTCTCAGGGTAGGTGTTCCTCAGTTCGCGATGACACCATGTAGGTTTATTTTCCGCGGATTGGGACACTTATCCGGCGCACCGCTTTGTGCCGAGCGGTGGGTCACTGACGAGTGACCACCTCTGACCAGCGAGGCTGGTGTTCTGGTTCCTATGGAGGAACGATTCGGGTGAGCCCGACTGGCACGACTGGTGTAGTCGTAGCCTTCTGTTGCATTTGATGCTTTCTGTTCTGTTCTGTTTCTGAAACCTGCCATTTTTGCATTTCATGCTACCTTTCATTTATTGCATTGGCGGGGGCATACTGGGTTTTCTTAATTGAAAACTCACGCATTGTTAAATGCGATGCTTGCAGGTACTTAGGTTCCACAGGGCAGACTGGACGAGTTCCGAAGATTCTGTACACGAGGGACGCGTCGACCAGATTCCCAGTTATCTTTGCTTCCGCATATTTCCCTATGTATTTCCTTTTTGATACTCGATGTGTTGTAATAAGACTTTTATTGTTATGATTATTCTATTATTCCTATTATGTTTTATGTCAGTCCATTTGTGTATGATTTCTTTCAGTTTGTCGAGTCTATTCGGTCTGTCTTTTGTAACCCCTTCGGTCGTCGTGGAGGTCTCTGATCGCGACACTAGTTTCCTTTCCCAGTGTGCGTACCCGCGAGATCAGGGGCGTTACATATCCACTCCACACACCTCGCCTAATGAATCATTCGTGCACGGTAATCAAGGACTTAAGTGAAAGACATTGGCAACCTTAACATCCTCAAGTGATGCAAAATGTAAAGTCCATTACGGTTCTTATTTGCATTACAATTGTTTTCCTTTTTTTTTATACTAGTTTGTGTGTAGTTCTCCCAGGGTCAGGTTTTGTGCATCATTGCCCATGAGGACTTACACTATCACGTACACCTTTCCCCACATCTCCACATAGGAAAATCCCTACCACCCGTGTAACAGGAGTTCGGTCGGTGTATCTCAAGTCAGATGACTCGAAAGCACCAGGCACAAAGTCCCCTCAGACCCAATTTCCCGAGTGATAGGAGCCGTGCGAGAAGAGAGAACACCTACTCACTTATTTCTTATGTACACATGAACCAAAACCCCTACACTTAATGTTTCACAACAGGAGTTAAAAGGTCCTTGACTACAACAAACTTCCTTATATTAACATACACGAATTATTCAACTCACTAGGTTCAAGGTGGATTTCTTTCTTTTTTTGAGTACTAAAGCCCTATGATTACTCTCCCCATGAGGGAAAATCGGGGTGCATCCTAACAACAAGATAAGTCCTAAAGCCACTGTACTAGATATCCTAATGCATCAAGTTCAAAATAATTTTGGGAGTTTTCTTTTTACTTTGCCTCTCAACGGTTTTGCACATACAAAACACACGCAAAACCCACAAAAAAATTTCTTTCGCAAACACATGAAGATTTTGAAAGAAATGTGAAAATTTAAAGCACAAGGCAAACAAAAGAAGACAAGTCACCCAGGGATCATGGCAAGCAAATACATCGACATTAAATGCAGCACACTAACATGGTCCTAACAATGCACACAAAAGAAAACGAAAGAGCGCAAAAGAAAATGAGAAGGACTCGACTATGTGCTCACGTAAAACACCCCCCACACCTACTTCATGCATTGTCCTCAATGAATGTGAGCATGACACTAGATGGATATATGCATGAAAATGACATGATCTCACCAACATGAAGCGCAAAGGGAAGTTCGTGGTATTGTTCATGGACACAAACACGAATTCCCTCAAAACCTGTGAAATGCTAAAGAAGGGATACAAATACGTGAAAGAAATAGGGCCCAAATACACAAGGGTTGGGGCCCACAACAATCAATGCTCCCTCCTGGAGTCTTTTATTGTACTTTTTTTTAAAATATACCTATGTGCAAAAATAAGTTCATATCATCATTTGTCAAAGGACATCAAATGGGAATCTCAAAACTGGGTCAATGCACTTGGAAAGGGAACATGACACTTTGGGCCCCCATCACAAAGAGCACAAGATGAAAGGAGAGGTTCATGAATTAGACGCAAAGGCGTCTCATTCAAAGGATCAAACTAAAAGAGCTTGAACCTCTAAAGAGTTTGGGAAATATGGGCCAACGGAAGAAGAGTGTCTCCCGTTGCGGTACTGAAGTTATGATCGTCAATCCAAACTCTCCAACCAACATGCTGGTGGGTCGGAACAAGGTCAAGAACCTCGTTATGCATGTCTGACTCACCAGGTGAACAGAAAGTGGGTCTCATACCCAAGGTATCCTCTAAGGAACGCCCAATACCCTCACTATCCTCTAATTGTTTGATGTCCCATCATTTCCAAGATGATCAAGAACAATAGGGAGAGGCAAACTCTCATTAGGTCGTTTGAAATTGAGGGTACTAGGGAGCTATTGCTCCACCAGAGGTGAGTCCTTAAGAGGCACAACATGAATATCATGTGGCTCAAGGGCCACGGGACAAAAAGATAAGGCACAATCCTGTGCCGACTCATAATTAAGCTGGTCCATGTTATTCACAATTTGGATCGAGTCCTCCACCAAGTGATTGTGAATTGAAACCCAAAGTCCCTCAGACTGACTAAGAGTTTGACTTTGAAAGATTGTGCTTTGAATTTGTGGATGTGGTGGTGGTTCGATATCAGAAGATAAATCCTCACGTTGACAAGAAATATCACCCTCCTCACGTTTACTTAATTGTTGTGTAATTTGACTCACATACATTTCCATAGTTTGCATGGAATTTGAGTGGACTTGATTACATTTTGAGTGGTTTCCATGAACGTTTGGAGGGTTTGTTTAAAAAAATCAAGTCAGGGTTCAACTGTGAGAATAATGTCAGAATTTAGGAAATTGTTGCGTTGGATGTTGATAGGCTGAGAATGAGTCCACTGATTTGGAGTAGGGTGTTGGTAGAATTCTGGGTATTCGAGAGGAGGATACAGGGGTGGAAATGATGTATAAGAATTTGAATAGGAATTTTCTCCCCATGAATCCATCCCTCTCGGGTTGTACGCGGATGCATAATAGTCATATTGAGCATGTTGGGAAAGGTATGCTCATACTCAGGCTCTGGGGGAACATAAGGACATTCCCCGATAACATGACCACTCAACCAACAAAAGTCACACGGTACGTCCACTGGATCCATCGGTGCACTCTTGTCATCTACCACGTGCATGAAAGAGACCAAAGGTTCTTGCGATGTCTGAGTTTGATGACCCGCATATGATCTGACATAACTAGATGATGGTTGATTGACATCATTTCATGCTTATATTTGTATCTTATATCCATTATCTTACACCTAAGTAATGCTACGTGACGAGTTTTATGTTTGAATTTCAGAAATAAATTGGTTTGAAGAGATGAAGCATGAAAGGACCCAAAAGCAGGGAAAAATGACTTAATTGTGAGACCTGGGGACTAAGATGCAAGGGAGAAGGACCTGAACGTAAGACCGAAGGACCAAAGAGAAAAACAGAAAATCCACACCATCATGGGGAGTATTTTGGAAATTCTATTCGGGTCGGAGCTCCAACAAGTGAAGTAGATGCATCAAAGACCAACAAAGACATCCAGAAAAGCCCAGAATAAAATCCAGCGTGATCCGGACCATATAGATCGCTAATTGGCGGTCTGTTTTGGCCCAAATCCGCTAAGATTTTGGTGGGTCGCGTATTAGTGTGTATTTAGTTCATTTCTGGTATTTGTTTAGTCCCACATCGGGGGATTGTCCCGGATTGCCTTTTTCTTTGACTATAAATAGAACTCTTCACCTTCTATTGTAAATCACCCATTGCTTGGTGGCATTCACTCTACTAAGGAGTAAGCCTTGAGGCAAAACTCAAGGTGGAGAAGAATGCTACCTTCAATGTGAGTCATTGTTAATAAAATAATTGTTCTTAATTTCTTTTAATCTTGTCTTTTAATTCTTGCATGTTTCTTTAGTTTATGTTTCTTTCAATTAGCTTGTTTAATGTTCCTTTCTTGCTGAGTTGAATTTCTTTTCAGTATAATGTTTCATTTTGTTAATGTAGTTAGCTTAATTATGAGTGAGTAGTTCCATCCCCTTTGGGGGTGGAGTAGAGGTATGTACAAGTTATGTCGGTGGTATGAATGCTAGAAATTATTGTTGTGAGAGATATTAGTATGCTTGCTTTAATTAATAAGAACTTTACTTGATGGTTTCTGCCATAGTTAGGTACACTCCATGCTCGTTATGTTCTTAATAACAACCTTGCATTGCTCATATTAATCACCTAGGTTAGTGTTGTAAATGATAGGTCTTGCCATGAGGTACTTCTTATGCATTAACAAACACTGACCACACTTGAGCTTATTGTATGCATTCACCACACTTATTTCATGTGCACACACACACTCCACCCCTTAGGGGTTTTCCATTCCTCAGTTTTATCTCCTTTCACTAGTTGCTTAGTTTAGTTTGTTTTGTCATTTCATTTCATGCTTTCTAGTTTCCTAGTTTAGATTAGTGTAGTTTAGTGGAATCAATCTCTTCTTCTCTCTCTCTTTACCACTCACCTTCGCACAAACCAATAGTCGGCACACCTCCCTGTGGATCGACCCGTATTTGCCACCGCTTCAACACGGCCGTGCACTTGCTATTTAATATAAAACGAATCAATCAAGTTTTTGGTGCCGTTGCCGGGGAGGTGCTCTGTCCAGACCTTGGTTTGGACGATTCGAGTGGTTTTTAATTTTTTGTTTTCAGTGTTTCTTAGTTTCAGGGATCCTAGAGATCATGTGGAGGCTACTGGACGAGTTGGAGCACAAGAGCTTCAACAAGAACCGCAATCAACGGTCTTGGACCACCAATTGGCGGCCTGGTGAGTGTTTTTGGCTCTCAATTTCTTCTGGTAGTTGATTCTTTCACTTTAGTTATCTGGGAGCACTATTTTGCATGCTGTGACTTCTAGTTTGCTCACAGATCATTAAACTAATCCCCATTAATCAACTTCGCCTTAAAATCCAAAGTAAAAGACTAGACATTCTTCCTTGTTTAGGTCACGCATCATGTACTTGACTTAGGCATGTAGTCGTCTTTTCTTTTAGCTTTATCTTCAATTGTTGAGTGCTGGCGTGAGGTACGCATTTCCTACACTCATTCGTGCATCTTGTATGCCCATGCATTAGTTAGTAGGAATTGCATCAGGACAAGAGTGAGTTGAGCGTTTGATTGAAGCGATTGATTGCTAGATTTAGGATCAAAACGCTACTAAGGAGGGGTTGTCCCATAAAAGATAAGGTGGGGGATTTCATCACCCTTTCCTTGGCCCCAAAAATCACTCTTAATCAAGCCTTAACTAAAAGCAAGTAGACATTGGCCCTAGGATTTCGGACGCACTAGGAGAGTAATCTAGTTGAGATTGTCATGGCCTGATCGGCGTTGCCTACCTTGTCGATAGTAGGAGGTACTGGATCTCCAGATCTGGTATCACTTGATGGGCATTGTGATCCTCGTTGTAGGGAGGTGAGGCGTGTCGAGGCTAGTGACCTCAAAGTTAGGCGTCGTCTAGCCTAAGGACCCATCGCCTTAAGCTGATTGAGCCATGCTTGCTAGTTAGGCTTCTACCTGATCCCATTTTTCCCACATTAGATCTAAGGATTCTTCCCTCCTCATCTGAGTCCTCTCCTCATCTATTCTCTACGAGTAGTCTCCTCCTCTGAGTACATCTTCTATTGTGTGTTTTTTAGAGTCGAGTCGAGCATTTTTTATCCGAGGTTGGGCTCGTTCTGGTGAGAGCGCTCGACTTGAGAGAGTGCATTTTTCTGAGATAGACGGTCTTGGTGATCGACCATCTCCGCTTCGTGCTCCTATGGAGCATGAGGCCGAGTCATCTCGTGGTGACGGGGGAGACCTGGGTCCATTCATGGATTACCTCGGTCCTCTCCCACCACCACGTAGACCTCCTTCTCCTCCTCCGCTGACTCGAGAGGAGATTCAGTTAGGATCGAGTTCTTGGTGCACCACCACCTTTAGCTTGACAGGATAGACCGATGACTTTGTAGGAGGGGACCCATCCTGTTCGGGCTGCGTAGCCTTCTTGCATAGTTCTTCCCCTTCTCGCGGGAATAACTATGAGCTGAAACCTCAATATGTGAGCATGCTTCCAACCTTTACCGGCAATAAGGAGGATCCATATATTTTATACGCGAATTGGAGGAAGTATGCTCTATGTTTAAGCTTCAACAGCTTGACGAGTATTCAGTCCGGTTGAGGATGATTTCTTTCACGTTGAAGGATAACACAAAGAAATGGATGTACAGCCTCCCGGCGAGCTCTATTCGGTCTTGGGATGAATTTGTGACCGTATTTCTGAAGAGATTTTTCCCTCAAAGGAAAACTCAACAGATACGGCACCAGCTACATCAAATGTATCAGACTGAGACCGAATGTTTTCATGGTTTCTTTGAGAGGTTCAAGGACCTTCTCCAGCAGTGTCCTCATCATGGACTTAAGCTATGGCAGTTGTGCCAGATTATTTATGAGGGCCTCAACTACAACACCCGCACATTATTGGAGTCGATGTGTCAGGGTGACTTCCAAATGAAACCCATCGATGAGGCATGGGACACTTTTGAGTTAATGGCTGAATGCACCTTTGAGTGGGACACCATGAGAGAGCCACCAGTCGCAGGTCTTCTGGTCGAGCTGGGTCTTATCAAGTTTAGCCATCTATCGCGTCTGAGGTGAAAATGGTTGCTCTCATGCGTAGGATTTAGAGTTTAGAGTTGGACCGAGCTCCTGTAGCTCAGGTCGCTACTCCCGGATGTGGTAGGTGTGGACCTACGAGCCATGATGACATGGAATGCGCTTACGCTCCAAGGGATACTGAGCATGCAAATGCGATGTATCAACAGGGGCCCTGTAACGACCCGTACAGTCACTCCTACAACCCGGGATGGCGTAACCATCCTAACTTCTCTTGGGGGCCTAGTGGGGGTAACGGTCAGAGCTCGCACGCTCAACCTCAACCTCCGCCTTATCAACCTCCACGCCCCTCGGCGACCTACCAACCTCCACATCAAAGGTCTCAGCACAATACTTACCAATCTCCTCAGGCCTCATCGTCGGAGTATTATAGCCAAACTCCACCACCCCAGCGGGTTGACCCGAAGAACCCTTCTTGTGAACCTACCATTCAAGTGTTCATGCAGAGTACGCAAAGTACTGTCAAGGCTTTGGAAGTGCAAGTTAGCCAGTTGGCTACTCAGCTCCATGAACACGAGAAAGGCCAATTACCGAGTCAACCCGAGGTGAATCCTCGGGGTACCCATTCTCAAGGAAGGTGATTGACATCATTTCATGCTTAGATTTGTACCTTATATCCATTATCTTACACCTAAGCAATGCTACGTGACGAGTTTTATGTTTAGTTTTCAGAAATAAAGAGGTTTGAAGAGAAGTGCCATGAAAGGACCCAAAAGTAGGAAAAAAGGACCTAATTGTGAGACCTGGGGACCAAGATGCAAGGGAGAAGGACCTGATCGTAAGACAGAAGGACCTAAGAGCAAAACAGGA
Source organism: Triglochin maritima (assembly GCA_963682175.1). NCBI lineage: Eukaryota > Viridiplantae > Streptophyta > Magnoliopsida > Alismatales > Juncaginaceae > Triglochin > Triglochin maritima. The sequence continues at coordinate 21,977,169 of OY821779.1, forward strand.
AACTCCACACCATCATGAGGAGTATTTTGTCAATTCGATTCGGGTCGGAGCTCCACTAAACAAGTTAGATGCATCCAAGACCAAGAAACACACCAAGGCAAGCCCACCAGAAGACCCAGACGGATCTGGGCTTTATAGGCCGCCAATTGGCGGTCTGGAACCGCCAATTGGCGGTCTGGATCATGCAAGATCCGCCCCAACTTCTCCTGGACTTGTATTAGTGTTCGTTTAGGCTATTTTTGGTATTGGTTTAGTCCCACATCGGGGGATTGTCCCGGATTAGCTTTTTCCATGCCTATAAATAGAACTCTTCACCTTCCATTGTAATTACCCATTGCTTGGTGGCATTCTCTCTACTAAGGAGTGAGCCTTGAAGCAAAAACTCAAGGTGGAGAAGAATGCTACCTTCAATGTGAGTCATTTGTTAATAAAATAATTCTTCTAGTTTCTTTAAATCTTGTCTTTTAATTTGTGCATGTTTGTTTAGTCTTTCCTTTCCTTTTATGTTTCTTTAATGCTTCTTGCCTTCTTAGTTAACTTTCATTTCAGTATTATGCTTTCTTTGCTTAGTCTAATCAGTAGTGTAATGAGTAGTGAGTAGTTCCATCCCCATTTGGGGGGTGGAGAAATATGTGATATAATTATGTAGTGTATTAAGTGTGTGTTATTTTTATCCCTTGAGCTTTATATGATTTCCATAACCATCTAATGGGTCTCCACTCTTATCTTTGATAGGCTAATGCTCTTGAATGAAGCTTAGCTTATGCTTTGATTAGTGGACCTATTTTATGGGGAATGATAAGGTTAGGATATGGATGAAGTTAATGTTGGAAACACAATTTGTAGTGTATGTGCTCTTGTTGCCTTTACCTTAGCTAATGTCTTGTATGTTTTAATGATGTAGTGAAATCTTAATTCATGTAGAGGCATAGTAGGGTATAGTCTTTATACTTGAGTTCATGTAGCTTCATTCCAATTAATGTCTTGTATGTTTTAATGATGTAGTGAAATCTTAATTCATGTAGAGGCAAAGTTGGATGTAGTTTTATGATTTCATGCACTACATGTTGTGAGGAGCTTAATGAACACACACACACTTCTTTATGTTCACATTATTTCTCTACCCCCTTTGGGGCTTAGTTTATTGCTTATCTCCATTTCCATTTGCATCTTAGTGTAGTTTAGTGTAACCAACCTTTCTTCCCTTTCTTTACCTCTCGCCTTCGAACAAACCAAGTGTCGACACACCTCCCAGTGGACGACCCGTATTTGCCACCGCTTCAACGCGGCCGTGCACTTGCGGTTAAATATAAAACGAGAACAATCAGAAGGCTACCTGTACCTCATGCTACCTCTGAACCGACCCATCATATTAATGTGATTCATACTTTGAGGTCTGGTAAGGAGGTGGATAACCACATTGGGGTGCCTTCCTTGTCATCACCATCTCTTGGTGTCACCAGACCTAGGGTGATACCTGCATCTCTGAGGGAGCCGGATCTTGAGGTTCCCTCCACCAATACTTTCAGGAAGTAGCCTGATCCTGTGGTTCCTTCTACATTTCCTTCGACAATGGGGCCGAACCCTGAGGTACCCTTGTCTCCACTTGTGTCGAAGGAATCTAATTCTGAGGTCCCCACTCATGCTTCTTTGGACCGAAATTCTGATGTTCCTTCGTACCCTTATGCCCCGAAGGCGCCATTCCCTGAGCGCCTTCAAAAGAAAACCTCTGATCAACATGACAAGATGCTTGAGATGTTTCAGCAAGTTAAGGTGAACATCCCTCTATTGGAGGTGATTCAGCAAATTTCACCTTATGCCAAGGTTCTCAAGGACTTATGCACCAAGAAGAGAAAAACTCATGTTCCAAAGAAAGCTTTTCTTGCGGCTAACGTGAGTTCTTTGTTGGCACAACCCAGCAAGTCAAGTACAAGGACCCTGGCTGTCCTACTATCTCTTGTGTGATTGGTGATGTGTCCATACATCGAGCCTTATTGGACCTTGGTGCATCTGTTAATCTTCTGCCATATTCTGTCTACGTCCACCTCGGTCTTGGAGACCTCTAACAAACAAAGACCACTTTTCAATTGGCTGATAGGTCTATGAAGAAACTGAGGGGTGTGGTGGAAGATGTGCTGATCAAAGTGGGAGAGTTCATTTATCCAGTCGACTTCTTTGTCTTGGATATTGAACCTGTGCCAAACCCACTTGGACAAATTCCTATCATTCTGGGGCGACCATTCCTTGTGACTTCCAATGCATTGATCAATTGTCCCAATGGTCTGATGCGCTTGACTTATGGTAGTCAATGCGCTGATTTCAACATCTTCACCATCGGCAAGAAGCCAGGTGCCTTCAATGACCCTGTTGGGGTCAACCTTATCCAGGGTTTGGATGAAATTGAAGTTGAGGGCACCTTCAAGTACTTCAGATAATTGTTCGATGGAAATCCTGAAGGTGGTGAAGATGTTTCACCTGGGCTGGCACAAGAGGGTGCCTTATGTTCTGATCTTGTGACCCTTGAGCCACATTATTCTGATCTTGTGGCCCTCAAGCCACAATCTTCTCATCTTGTGGCCCTTGAGCCACATCCTTCTGATCATGTGACCCTTGAGCCACATCCTTTCGATCATGTGGTTTTTGAGCCACAAGATACCATTTTTATGGCCTCTGGGCCACATGCTCATCATTCTGTATCTGCTGAGGACCCCATGTGGGTTAAGAATCAACCACCTGATACCCTTCAACTTGATAGAGGTTCACCTCTCATTCATGCATCCTATCTTGCTCACTCTCAAGAGGCATCAAACGACCACAACACTTATAAGGGTATCAGGTGGTCAAGCAATTCTGTTTTGTATGTCGCGAGCCCATGCATGTGCATTTTTGGCTCGAGAGTTGGCGGGTTCCCATTTGATGTCCCTTGACATATCAAGATGGGAGCCCATTTTTGTACATAGTTAGAAAAAAAGAGAGAAAAAAAGACTCATTCAGTGAGCATCGATTGTTGTGGGCTCAACCCTTGAGTATTTGGGCCCCTTTTCTTTCATGTATTTTATCTCCCTTTTTAAGTATCTCACAGGTTTTGAGGGGAATTTGGGTTGTGTCCATCAACAAAACCACGAACTTCCTTTTGCGCTTCATGTTGGTGAGATCTCTCCTTTTTCATGCATAAATTCATGTAGTATCTTGCTCGCATTCATTGAGGACAATGCATGAAGTAGGTGTGGGGGGTGTTTTACGTGTGTACATAGTTGAATCTTTTCTTTTGATTTTGTTTTCTTTTGTGTAAAATGATAAGGTCATATTAGTGTGTTGCATTTAACATTGATATATCTGCTTGTCATGATCCTTGGGTGACTTGTCTTCTTTTGCTTGCCTAGTGCTTCAAAATTTTCACATTTCTTTCAAAATCTTCATGTGTTTAGGAAAGAAAATGTTTTGTGGGTTTTGCGTGTGTTTAGCATGTGCAAAACCATTGAGAGGCAATGTAAAAAGAAAACTCCCAAAATTGTCTTGAACTTCATGCATTAGGATATCTAGTACAGTGACTTTAGGACTTATCGAGTCGCTAGAATGCACCCCAGTTTTCCCTTGGGGGTGAGTAATCATAGGGTTTCAGTGCTCAAACATTTAAAGAAGTCCACCCTGAACCTAGTGAGTCAATAATTAGTGTCTGTTAAATTAAGGGAGTTGTAGTCAAGGACCCTTTAAATCTTGTTGTGAGACATTAAGTGTAGGGGTTTTGGTTCATGTGTAGATAACAAATAAGTGAGTAGGTGTTCTCTCTTCTCGCACGGCTCCTATCACTTGGGAAAGTAGGTCTGAGGGGACTTTGTGCCTGGTGCTTTCGAGTCATCTGACTTGGGATGCGCCGACCGAACTCTCGTTACACGGGTAGTAGGGATTGCCCTATGTGGAGATTTGGGGAAAGGTGTACGTGATAGTGTAAGTCCTCATAGGCAATGATGCACGAAACCTGGCCCAGGGAGAATGAAGCTCCGACTAATAAAAAGAAAAAAAAGAGAAAAGAAAAAAAACGGTAATGCAAATAAGAACCTTAATGGGCTTTCCACTTTGTATCAGTTGAGGATGTCGAGGTTGTCCATGTCTTTCACTTAAATCCTTATTTAACTTGCACGAATGATTCATTAGGCTAGGTGTGTGGACTAATTACCTATATAGAGTCGGTCCGTAGGATTACCGCGTCCAATGATCGACAAAATTTGTCCAACGAGTCGAGTGTCTAGATTGAATAATGCATCTTGTTCGGATTTTGTGGGTATATCCGCTGAAAACCCTCAGGAGACAACACTCCTCCTCCTTGGCAACAAGGAGGTTTAACGGCTTGTTGCACGTGCTAAGTGCAACCGTGATTCCTACGAAAGTGAGTTAGGATATCTTGTTTCTCGTTTGTTTTTCTCTTTCTTTGTTTTGCTCGGGACTAAAAAAAACTTAGGTGTGGGGGTATTTGATTGACATCATTTCATGCTTATATTTGTATCTTATATCCATTATCTTACACCTAAGCAATGCTACATGACGAGTTTTATGTTTGAATTTCAGAAATAAATAGGTTTGAAGAGATGAAGCATGAAAGGACCCAAAAGCAGAGAAAAATGACTTAATTGTGAGACATGGGGACTAAGATACAAGGGAGAAGGACCTGAACGTAAGACCGAAGGACCAAAGAGAAAAACAGAAAACTCCACACCATCATGGGGAGTATTTTGGAAATTCTATTCGGGTCGGAGCTCCAACAAGTGAAGTAGATGCATCAAAACCAACAAAGTGAAGGGAATGTGTTCTAAAAGTTTTACTTGTAAATGTCAATTATTATGAATTGAATGAGAAATCATTTTGTTCCTTGTTTATGTTATTCGTCTTTTAGAAGTGTTAAGGAAGAGGCTCTTGGTCCTTAACCGTAGAGCTCTAAAAGATAATGGTATACATAAAACAAAAGATGTTCGCAATCATGGTAATTAACATGGGACACTGATTACCGAGTTAAAATTGTCATGTTGTATAAAATCATTGTAGCTCTACAAGTGAGTGACAACACGGGTACGCAAAAGAGGAAAATATTACTTTTGTATACTGAATGGACCTAATAAGTAAAATATTATAGAAATGTGTTTCTGTGTCATTAATATTTTACTATGTCCTTGGTCCTTTGATATGAGACTTATATCTGATCACTTAAGAAATGCTTGATTAGACTAGTGTCTTGAGCTATCGATAAGTGTAGTGTAAAAGCATTGGTTGGTTAAGTATGACTTTTGTTGGAGAAGATAGTTAGTCAAAATATTATCATTGCCCCTCTTAATTGAGTGATGATATTACTGGGCCCCTTGATAAAGCAAAGTTATAATGTGCAAAATGTGATTTGAGTTATGTCACATATTTATAACTAGCTTAAAAAGATCAAGAAATGAATACTAATACAAAGATAACACAATACTACTTTGTGTGTATTCTTAATATCATGAGGCAGGGGACGGACACAAGTGGTGCACTCCATCAATAATTGGATCGGGTTTTGGTTCGAGCTGAATTAAGACATCTAGCTAATTAGGAACTATAATGTGAAGCTAGATACCGCTTATAGTTTGTGATGTTAAGCTATTAATATCACTGCCAATTTAGCTTAGATCCTCCCATAGGTCACACCATAAAACTGGGAAACAAGAAGGTGATTTTATGTTCATATTATGTATCGAGTTTCGTATACATGTGGTGAATCGATAAAATCATTATGTCAAGAAAATGACATATTTAGAATCATGAATTTATATATATGAGATGTAAATATATCATGGGGTGTGATTGTTTGATATTACATATGATGATATATTGCATAAGATATATAAATTGGCTATAACCCCAAAGATCGAATTTTGTTGGGAATTAATCCAAAATTCAATAAGGCAAATTAATTAATTAAATTTGCTAAAACCCAAAATACGAATTTTGTTGGTAATTAATCCAAAATTCGATAAAGGCAAATTAATTAAATTTGCTAAAACCAAAAAAAACGAATTTTGTTGGGAATTAATCTAAAATTCGATAAAGGCAAATTAATTAAGGAATTATTGATCATGGTTTTGACTTGGTCAATTATGATTAAATTTGGATGTGGATTATTAAATTTAATATTGGGAATTGGTCTTAAGAGAGAAAAACATGGAAGAATGGGTCAATGCATAGCCCATGATGTGGAAATTAAAGGAGCCTATAAATAGGCCTAATTTCCTTCATTAAAAATAAGTGTTATGCAAAATTCTCTCTCTCTAACCGCCCCAATTAATCCATCCGAAATTCCTTAGTTAATTTGAGTTTTTGGAGAGTAAAATCTCAGGAAAGAAAAGGGGGTTATAAGCTAGATTCTAAACCCGTTTGGAGATTGATTAGCTAGCTTCTTTCTCTCCAACCTTGTTTAGAGTTTGGTGAACACTAGGAGGCAATCCACCGGGCGATTCGACCGGCAACGTGACTCTGGATCTTCATGAGGTTTTAGAGAACCTCTGGGTATGATCCTCTTTCCAATTGTTTGTTTGTTCTAATGCATGTTAAATAATTAGGACAAACAAATGCATGTCTATATGAAAATCGAAGGAAATATGAATGTTTCGTTTCTATATGTTTATAAAATTTCGAAAAATATATACATATAATAGGGCACGAAATCCTACAGTGGTATCAGAGCTTTTGATTCATATTATCTTTGATTTAGACTATAAAATCAATTTAGGCTACCATCTAGAATCAAAACAATTCGGTTTTATATTTTTTTCGAGTTTTTCGATGTTTTGTTGATAAAATTCTAATAAATTCGTTTTGATGGTTTTATATGTTTTAAAACAACACACATGATTGTTAGAATTGAAATTTAGACATTTGTCTAATTTATAGAATTTTCATTTTATTTTAAATGATTATTTTATAAAAGAATCAACAAAACCGAAAAGGACTAATGTTCATCTTTCCTTTTGGAAATTGGATGAACGGCGGTTCAAAATAATTAATTTTGAACTATGGACGCATGAAAATCATTTTAATGGATTTCAAATTATTTTTCTAGAATTGTTTGATTTTAGATGCTTGATAATCTAGATTAAATAGTTTATATTGGACATGCGTGTATGCGTTGTTCGAGTTCTCTTTGCAGGGATAAGTGAGTTTATATGTTCCAAAAGGTCGCCGCCTTTGAATGTATTATTATTATTATACAGGGGCTTATTTATATGTAAAAGCCAAATTCTCTCTTTCTATCTTTAGATAATTGCATTGCATTTGAGAGGTTTTACATAGGACTTGCACTAGTCGGTTTTTATCGAATGTGAGGAGCATGTTTATTTTCTGTAAAATCTACATCTCCAGTGCAAGAGGAAGTCGCCGCTGTAGCGCATCAATCGAGAATCGAGGATCAGGGATCGAGGATCAAGGATCAAAGGGAACATATAAACTCACACAATGTGGATTGTGTGAATGGTTTAATTTCTGCTATGCATGTGATGAATGTGATTGAATGTTAGGATGTGTATGAATGATAATATGCATGATAACCTAAAATTCCAAATCACATGTTAATATATGAAATTGTCCAACAAAAATTAAAAGTAATTTTCCTTCTTATTTCATCCACTAGCAGCCATCGATCGAGGGATACTCTGCTCGCCCTTAGCGGGAGATAGCTCCCTCCATCTTTGGGAATAGTGGGAGATATAATGGTTGTCTATTGTTGTGCCACGATTAGATATATGAGGTGCGTTTCACCCTAGTGAACCCCAAGTATGTTTAGTTGTGAATACAATGGATAAACGTATCTCGTATCAAATGAAAATAAGTTTTCTTAACATTACCTAGAGCCCTCGCTCGGTTTTGGGAAAACGTTTTTCTTACGAGGATAGGTCATATTCCCTCATAATTAAAACGACAAGAATCACAAGAGTTTGAAGATGCTAATATTGCTAAAATTCAAAAAGGTTGTGATTAGAAAGAGTTTTTCTTACCTTGATATTGTGATATATTCGATAGCCCTTAGCTAGTCTATATTGCAATTGATAGGATCTTGGATTACTGCATTTACGGGCAAAATTTTATTTGCAGTATTTACATTTATATTCGATATATATGTATGTATTTTAAAACATAAAATTGACATTAAAATCCTGCATAATTTATTTTGTAGAAATGTCTAATATCCAACCAATTGTGCGATCTATGATCGAAAAGAATCCTTTGCAAAATGATGACTCAAACTTCATGAAATGACAACTCAATCTTAATATCGTGTTGATGTTTGAAAAACTATCTCATATTTTGGATGGTGAAATTCCAAAATTGAATGAGAAGGCAACCGGTAATGAGAAAGAGGCGATAGCCAAGTGGGAAGACCAAGAGAACCAAGTTCACGGTCTAATGTTGGCATCCATGGGTGACTCGCTTCAAGCGAAATACTTGGATTCAAAACCCAAGAACACCATGGAAGCTTTAACAAAGATGTTCATGGATAGTGTCCGAAAGGAGCGCTATAAGACCACCATCGCACTCACAAGGTGCCACATGGCGGAGGGAACATCGGTATCGATGCATTTTCTCACGATGCAAGGATAGCTTGAGAAATTGTCGAAGCTCTCTTCTCCAATGCCCGAGGACATTGTCGAAGATCTGATTCTTGGCTCTCTAGCCCCTTCCTTTAAGGACTTTGTGATGCACTATCATGTGCGTGAAAAAGGGGTGAGTCTTGAGGAGCTTCACAACGCTCTCAAAACGGCACAAGTTGACATGCACAAGGGTTGGGACAATCACGTCCTAGCCGTCCATGAGAGGAGCAAAAAGATCAACAAAGGTAAAGGTAAATTTACCAAAGATGCGTCAATCAAGGGCAAGGGAGTAGGAGGTGCTCATAGGAGTGCCTCAAGGGGGAAATCTTTGAAATATCCAACTCCCAACACGGAGTGCTTTCACTACGGTGAAAAGGGACACATCCGACCTAATTGCCCCAAATACAAGGAAGACCTTGAAAATGGGATGATTGAACGTAGGCGCCTGAGGAACGCCGTACGTATGTTTGTTATTGAGATAAATTTAATCACCTCTGTCCTTGATTTGGTAATGGTTACCAGATCTTGTGCTCACATAATTTTGATGTGCAACTATTGAAGGATAGGAAGGAACTCGTGGAGAAGGAGATGATATTGAAGATCAGAAATAGTACAAGCATAACTGCGATTGTACAAGGTTCTATGGAATTTCAATAGTCTAATGATTTAAATTTATGCTTTGAAAAATGTTTATTATGTGCCTTCGATCAGCAAGAACTATTCTGTATCATGTTTGGGATATGGATAACTTAATATATATTTCTAATTCTTGCTTGTCTATATCGAAGAATGGAATTCTCTATGCAAATACATTCGTTTGGAATAACTTCTATTTGCTTGAAATGAATAATAAACAAACTCAAACAAACAATAACAAAAAGAACTAAGATAACTCATGTGAATGATTCATTCTTGTAGCACTATCGGATTGTTCAAGTAAATGACCAATAGACCTTTCAAGAAGAAAGGAAAGAAAACAAATGACTAATTGGATATGATACATTCTAATGTATGTGGTCCGATAAGTACAAGTGCAAGAAACGGTTTAAGGTACTTCATTTTGTTCATGGATAACTATAGTCATTATGGCTATATTTGTCTAATGCTAAACAAAAGTGAAATCTTTGAGAAGTTCAAAGAATTCGAGGATGAAGTAGTGAACCGACTCAACAAGAATATCGAGTCTCTATGAAAGGTTCGTTGGGGTGAGTACTTAGGATACCTAATTTGACTCATTCCTAAAGTAGGAACATGATATTGCTCGACATGGTTCGATCAATAATGAGTCAATCTAAATTGCCAATTTACTTTTGGAATTATGCACTACAAATAATGACAAACTCACTAAATAATGTTTCATCCAAGTTCGTGGACAAAATGTCTTGTGAGCTGTGGAGTTGAAAGACACCTAAGCTCGACTTTCTCAAGATTTGGGGTTGTGAGGTATACATCAAGAAATTGATGTCGACCAAGCTTCAACCAAAAGTGGATAAGTGCTTCTTTATAGGTTGTCCTCGAGTGGCAAGAGGATACTACTTTTTGTGTATCACCTCCAATCGAAAGATTGTAGAGAGAGATATGGTTTTTCTAGAATTCCTGGAAAAGAGAGAAAAGTAGTGGGAGTAGAGTTAAGCTTGAGGAAACTCAAGATACTCTACAAGATCATGATGTGAATGTTGCATTCAAAATCATGAAGGCACAGCTGAGATTCATTTGGTTAGTGGGAGCATGAGCGAGAGATCCTTACAAGAAATTGTGAGAGAATCTCAATCATCCCCACCTATTGTACAATCGAAAGACGAACGTGAACCTATTCCTCAAGAAATTGTGGAAGAAGTTCGAGAGACACGAGAAGAACCAAAAGAATTAAGAAGGTCGACAAGGAAAAGGAAGAAACCCAATAAGTATGCGGGACTTCATGAGATCGTGGTACTAGATACCAAAGATCCCTCAACCTTCCAAGAAGCAATAGAAAGGGAAGACTCCAGACTATGGCTTAAGGCCATGGAATCCGAAATAGAATCCATGTATGATAATCAAGTATGGAACTTGATTTGCCTTCCTCAAGAGAAAATGTCATTTAGTATAAATGAGCATTTAGGAGGAAGATAGACATGGATAGTGACTTGACAACCTACAAAGCAAGGCTTATAGCAAAAGTTATACTCAAATTCAAGAAATTGACTTTGATGAAATTTTGGAGAGGTTGCCATCTATTCGGATTAAGCTCACTATTACCGCATTTCACAATTGTGGGATATGGAAGATGGGTATCAAAATGGCATTCCTTAATGGGAACTTGGAGGAGGATATGTACATGGTACAACCTCAAGATTTTGATGATCCAAAGAATAGCGAGAAGATATGCAAGTTTCAAAGATCCATTTATGGATTGAAGCAAGCATCGAGGAGTTGGAACAAACGCTTTAACGAAGAGGTGAAGAAGATTCACTTCATTCAAGGTAAAGGAAAACCTTGTATATACCAGGAGATTAGTGGGAGCCATGTAGTACTTCTGATCTTATATGTCGATGACGTATTGCTCATGAGCAATCATATACATTAGCATTGGCAAACGAGAAATTTCATTGAAATCGACATTTTCAATGAAAAGAAATGGATGAGACTCAACACATCTTGAGAATCAAGATACATTGAGATATATCCCATAGACTCATTGGCCTAAGTCAACGTGCATACATTGACTAAGTCTTGGAAATGTTCAGGGTGAACAATTCCGATATGGACAATGTGCCAATAAGTGTGAGTATAGGTGTGCAACTCAAGAAGTCTCAAACGTGCCCAATGGCGTAAAGACTTGGAGTACATGAAGGTATCCCTTATGCTTCGGCAAAAGGAAGGACCATGTACACGATGACTTGCACAAGACTCAATATCTCGTATGCTTTAAGCGTGACAAGTAGTCACCAATCCGACGCAAGTCCTAAGCATAGGGTTGCGGTCAAGAATATTCTGAAGTACCTTAACCGGACTAAAGATAAGGTTCTTATTTATGGAGGACAAATGAGAAAATAGCCGAGGGCTATTTTGATGCAATTCTCATAGGGATTCCTGGCAATAGGAGGTTGGAATGATGATGCGTCATCATTATCGAAGGTGGAGGTATGAGCTAGTGTAGTTAGGAGTAATATCACTACGGCTAACTCAACCACCAACGAAAGACAAAATAAATAAATGGGTGGACACAACAGTGACACAACTGATCCATTCAACAAACCTTCATACCAACCTAAGAGGCAAAATATATTTCGAGTCCATGGATCTGAGGATCCATGTGGATTGGCTTGATAGGTGATTAGAGAAGGTTACCCTAGTTATTAATGTTTTATATATTGAGAATGTATGTGAAAGAAAACTTTGATAACAAGTGGGAGATTGAAGGGAATGTGTTCTAAAAGTTTTACTTTTAAATGTCAATTATTATGAATTGAATGAGAAATCATTTTGTTCCTTGTTTATGTTATTCGTCTTTTAGAAGTGTGAAGGAAGAGGCTCTTGGTCCTTAATCGTAGAGCTCTAAAAGATAATGGTTTACATAAAACAAAAGATGTTTGCAATCATGGTAATTAACATGGGACATTGATTACCGAGTTAAGATTGTCGTGTTGGTCATAGATCATTGTAGCTCTACAAGTGAGTGACAACACGGGTACGCAAATGAGGAAAATATTACTTTTGTATACTGAAGGGACCTAATAAGTAAAATATTATAGAAATGTGTGTTCTGTGTCATTAATATTTTACTGTGTCCTTGGTCCTTTGATATGAGACTTATATCTGATCACTTAAGAAATGCTTGATTAGACTAGTGTCTTGAGCTATCGATAGTGTAGTGTAAAAGCATTGGTTGGTTAAGTATGACTTTTGTTGGAGAAGATAGTTAGTCAAAATATTATCATTACCCCTCTTAATTGAGTGATGATATTACTGGGCCCCTTGATAAAGCAAAGTTATAATGTGCACAATGTGATTTGAGTTAAGTCACATATTAATAAGTAGCTTAAAGAGATAAAGAAATGAATACTAATACAAAGATGACACAATACTACTTTGTGTGTATTCTTAATATCATGAGGCAAGGGACGGTCACAAGTGGTGCACTCCATCATTAATTGGATCGGGTTTTGGTTCGAGCTGAATTAAGACATCTAGCTAATTGGGAACTATAATGTGTAGCTAGATACCGCTTATAGTTTGTGATGTTAAGCTATTAATATCACTGCCAATTTAGCTTAGATCCTCCCATAGGTCACACCATAAAACTGAGAAACAAGAAGGTGATTTTATGTTCATATGATGTATCGAGTTTCGTATACATGTGGTGAATCGATAAAATCATTATGTCATGAAATTGACATATTTAGAATCATGAATTTATATATATGAGTTGTAAATATATCATGGGGTGTGATTGTTTGATATTACATATGATGATATATTGCATAAGATATATAAATTGGCTATAACCCCAAAGATCGAATTTTGTTGGGAATTAATCCAAAATTCGATAAGGCAAATTAATTAATTAAATTTGCTAAAACCCCAAATACGAATTTTGTTGGGAATTAATCCAAAATTCGATAAAGGCAAATTAATTAAATTTGCTAAAACCAAAAAAACGAATTTTGTTGGGAATTAATCCAAAATTCGATAAAGGCAAATTAATTAAGGAATTATTGATCATGGTTTTGATTTGGTCAATTATGATTAAATTGGGATGTGGATTAATAAATTTAATATTGGGAATTGGTCTTAAGAGAGAAAAACATGGAAGAATGGGTCAATGCATAGCCCATGATGTGGAAATTAAAGGAGCCCATAAATAGGCCTAATTTCCTTCATTAAAAATAAGTTTTATGCAAAATTCTCTCTCTGTAACCGCCCCAATTAATCCATCCGAAATTCCTTAGTTAATTTGAGTTTTTGGAGAGTAAAATCTTAGAAAGAAAAGGAGGGTTATAAGCTAGATTCTAAACCCGTTTGGAGATTGATTGGTTAGCTCCTTTCTCTCCAACCTTGTTTAGAGTTTGGTGAACACTCGGAGGCAATCCACCGGGCGATTCGACCGGCAACGCGACTCTGGATCTTCAAGAGGTTTTAGAGAACCTCTGGGTATGATCCTCTTTGCAATTGTTTTTTTGTTCTAATGCATATTAAATAATTAGGACAAACAAATGCATGTCTATATGAAATTCGAAGAAAATATGAATGTTTCGATCCTATATGTTTATAAAATTTCGAAAAATATATACATATAATAGGGCACAAAATCCTTCACAAAGACATCTAGAAAAGCCAAGAATAAAATCAAGCGTGATCCGGACCATATAGACCGCTAATTGGCGGTCTGTTTTTGCCCAAATCCGCTAAGATTTTGGTGGGTCGCGTATTAGTGTGTATTTAGTCCATTTCTGGTATTTGTTTAGTCCCACATCGGGGGATTGTCCCGGATTGCCTTTTTCTTTGACTATAAATAGAACTCTTCACCTTCTATTGTAAGTCACCCATTGCTTGGTGGCATTCTCTCTACTAAGGAGTAAGCCTTGAGGCAAAACTCAAGGTGGAGAAGAATACTACCTTCATTGTGAGTCATTGTTAATAAAATAATTGTTCTTAGTTTCTTTTAATCTTGTATTTTAATTCTTGCATGTTTCTTTAGTTTATGTTTCTTTCAATTAGCTTGTTTAATGTTCCTTTCTTGCTGAGTTGAATTTCTTTTCAGTATAATGTTTCATTTTGTTAATGTAGTTAGCTTAATTATGAGTGAGTAGTTCCATCCCCTTTGGGGGTGGAGTAGAGGTATGTACATGTTATGTCGGTGGTATGAATGCTAGAAATTATTGTTGTGAGAGATATTAGTATGCTTGCTTGAATTAATAAGAACTTTACTTGATGGTTTCTGTCATAGTTAGGTACACTCCATGCTCGTTATGTTCTTAATAACAACCTTGCATTGCTCATATTAATCACCTAGGTTAGTGTTGTAAATGATAGGTCTTGCCATGAGGTACTTCTTATGCATTAACAAACACTAACTACACTTGAGCTTATTGTATGCATTCACCACACTTATTTCATGTGCACACACACACTCCACCCCTTAGGGGTTTTCCATTCCTCAGTTTTATCTCCTTTCATTAGTTGCTTAGTTTAGTTTGTTTTGTCATTTCATTTCATGCTTTCTAGTTTCCTAGTTTAGATTAGTGTAGTTTAGTGGAATCAATCTCTTCTTCTCTCTCTTTACCACTCACCTTCGCACAAACCAATAGTCGACACACCTCCCTGTGGATCGACCTGTATTTCCCACTACTTCAACGCGGCCATGCACTTGCGGTTTAATATAAAACGAATCAATCAATGGTCTAGTAGTGGTGCCTCTCTCATACTACCCTAATATGTAGATTGCTCAGTCACACAATTAAGATTGTCGAAACCATACAAGGTGTTTGTCTGAGGGACCCCTGGATGCATGGGACTGGAGTACCAGGGAGAATGGTCCTGATCCCAACAATGAAGTGGATGGTCGCCCATGTAACCATCCATCTCAACAAAAATTCTCGAGTCAATCACTCTCACCACCACGAGTCCAAGCTCGCAAAAAGTGCTCGACTCGACCCTAAAATGCTAACAAAGAGTGTAAAGGGGAGGAGACAAGAACGTAGAAAGAGGTGAGAAGAAGATGACTCAGAGAAGAAGGGAAGAATCCCTAGAGCTATGGTGGGTAGGTACAGGTAGAAGCACACAAGCAAACAAGGCTCAAACAATCCTAAGGTCGTTATAGGTCCTTAAAGCTAGACGATGCCTAACTGCGAGGTCACGCGGCCTCAACACGCCTCACCTCCCTACGAAGAGGACCACAAAGCCCAACAAGTGAGCTAAGATCCAAAGATCTCGTCTCTCCTACTATCGACAGAGTGGGCGACACCAATCAGGCCTTGACGGTCGCGATCGGGTCACTCTCCTAATGCGCCCGAGATCCTTAGGGCCAATGTCTACTAGATTTTGAAATTAAGCTCTTGATTAGTGTGGTTTTTGGGGCGAAGGAAAGGGTGATGAAATACCCCACCTTATCTTATATGGGACAACCCCTCCTTAGTAGCGTTTTGGAGTCTTAATCTAACAATCAACTCTCCAAACAAACGCTCAACTCACACTTGTTGCAATGCAATTACTACTAACTAATGCATGTTCATACGAAATGCGTGAATGAGAGTAGGAAATACGTACCTCACGCCAACGCTAAACAACAGAAAGTAAAGCTAAAATAAAAGACAATCTACGTGCCTAAGTCAAGTACATGATGCATGACCTAAACAAGAAAGAATGCCTAATCTTTTGCTTTGGGTTTTAGGGTCCAAGTTGCTTAAAGGAAGATTGATTATTGATCTGGGGACAAACTAAAAGTCAGAACATTCCAAATTGAGCCCCAGAATTCTATATCAGATACATAAACAAGCCAACGAAATTAGAAGGGAAAACAAGATTACCAGACCATGGATTGGCGGTCCACAGGTCTCTGTTCATCTCCCAACTTCTCCAGCTGCCTTCCCTTGAGCGCCTGAGTCTCTTGAAACAAAGAAAACTACAACACAAAAATTAAATCTACCTGAATCGTCCAAACCAGAGTCTGGACTATCACCTCCCCCTCGACGACGTGAAAAACTTGTTGAAACATTTTAAATTTAGACCGCAAGTGCATGGCCACAACTGGATGCATCACACATGAAGATATGAATCTAGACAACCACACCCCAAACCCAGGCCGGATTCAAACAGTATAGACCGTAAATTGGTGGTCCAAGACCGCTGATTGGTGGTCAGTTTTGGTCTGGATCCACTAAGACTTTGGCAGGTCATGTATTAGGTTGTGTTTTGTCTATGTTTGGTATACGTTTAGTCCCATACCGGGGGATTGTCCCAGATCACCTTTTTCTATGGCTATAAATAGAACTCTTCCACCTCTTTTGTATTCACCCATTGCTTGGTGGCATTCTCTCTACTTGGAGTAAAAGCCTTGAAGCAAAAACTCAAGGTGGAGAAGAATGCCACTTGTAAATAAAATGTGAGTCATGTAAATAAAACAATTCTTCATAGTTTTGTTAGTTTTATATTGTCTTTATTTTGATGCTTGTTTGTTTAGTTTTCTTTATAGTAGTATAAATAGAATGTCTTCTTTTCTTCATGTAGTTTATAGTTTAATGTGTGAGTAGTTCCATCCCCCTTCGGGGGTGGAGTTGATGTTTATACATGTTATGTAGATGGAATGAATGTTAAATATTGTTGTATGTGAGAAATGTTAGTATGCTTGCTTGAATTAAAGAGAATACTTAACTTGATGGTTTCTGCCATAATATTTAGGTACATTCCATGCTTGTTTAGGTTCTTAATAACAAGCTTGCCATGCTCATATTAATCACCTAAGTTAGTGCTTTGAATGATAGGTCTTGCCATTAGGTACTTCTTATGCATAACAAACACTAACTACACTTGAGCTTACTGTATGCATTCACCACACCTATTTGATGTGTACACACACTCCACCCCTTTTGGGTTTTCCATTCCTGATTTCTATCTTCTTCTATTAGTCACTTAGTTTCATTTCTTCTCTCGCTTTCACTTCCTTCTTTGTTGTTTAGTGTAGTTTAGTTTATTCAATCTCTTCTACCTTTTGTTTCCCACTAACCTTTGAACTAACCAAAGTCGACACACCTCCCTGAGGATTGATCCATATTTGCCAACGCTTCAACGCGGCCGTGCACTTGTGGTTATTATAACTGATTTAATCAAGTTTTTGGCGTCGTTGCCGGGGAGGTGTTCTGGCCAGACTCTGGTTTGGACAATTCGAGTGGGTTTAATTTTTTTGTTTTTAGTTTTGGTTTGTTTCAGGGATCCTAAGGATCAAGGGGAGTCAACGGGAGAAATTGGAGGAAGCAAGACACTGAAGTGACTGCCAATCAGCGGTTTGGGATGCCAACTGGCGACCTGGTGAGCTTAGTTTGGCCCAAATTTTGTTCTGGTCGTTTGCTTGTTCCTTTTAGTTGTCTAGGAGTTCAATTGTGCATGTTTTAACCTATAGTTAGCTCCCAGATCAATCAATTCCCCTTTTAAGAAAACTTGGACGATAAAACTCAAAGCAAAAGATTAGATTGATTGACATCTAGGTCATGCATCATTTGTAGACCTTACAGGCACTCGTCTTTCTTTTCTTTACATTCTTGTTGTTGATTGTTGGCGTGAGGTACGTGCACCCATTCTCTCATTCATGCATGTTTAGATCGTACATTAGTTAGTAACATGCATCAGGACAAGAGTGAGGGAGCGTTTGTTTGGAGAGTTGATTACTAGATTAAGACTCAAAACACTACTAAGGAGGGGTTGTCCCACAAAAGATAAGGTGGGGGATTTCATCACCCTTTCCTTTGCCCCAAAAACCACTATTAATCAAAACCTTAATTCTAAAAGCAATTAGACATTGGCCCTAGGACTCGGGCGCGCTAGGAGAGTGATCGAGTTGAGACCGTCATGACCTGATCGGCGTTGCCTGCCTTTTCGATAGTAGGAGGTACAAGATCTCTCAATCTGGTATCACTAGCTGGGCATTGTGGTCTTCGTTGTAGGAAGGTAAGGCGTGTCGAGACTAGTGATCTCAAAAAGTAGGTGTCGTTTTGCCTAAGGACCTATAGCCATAAGTTGTTTGAGTCGTGCTTGCTAGATTAGGCTTCTACCTTCTCCCACTACCCAAGCTAGCTCTAGGATTCTTCCCTTCTCCTCTGAGTCATCTTCTTCTCACCTACTTATACGTTCTAGTCTCCTCCCCTTTACACTCTCTGTTAGCATTTTAGGGTTGATTCGAGCACTTTTTACGAGCTTGGCCTCGGGGTGGTGAAAGTGGTCAACTCGAGAGTTCTTTGTCGAGATGGATGGTTACATGGGTGACCATCCATATCATTGTTGGGACCAAGACTATTCTCCCTGGTACTTTAGACCCATGCATCCTGGGGTGCCTCAGACAGACACCCTGTATGGTTGGGACAATCTTGATTGTGTGCCTGAGTAGTCTTCAAATTGGGGTAATATGAGAGAGGCACCGACTGGTAGACCACCATCTTGTTACGTCAGATCATATGTTGGGAAACAAACTGAGACAATACAAGAACCTTTGGCCTCTTTCTTGCATGTGGTAGATGACATGAGTGCACCGGTAGCTCCTGTAGTTGTACCATGTGACTATTGCAGGTTGAGTGGTCATGTTTTCGGGAATGTCGTTATGTTACTCCAGAGCCTGAGTATGAGCACACCTTTTCCCAAAATGCTCAATGTGACACTTACGCATCCGCGTACAACCCGAGAGGGATGGATTCGTGGGGAGCCAATTCTTATTCAAATTCTTATATATCATTTCCACCCCAGTATCCTCCTCTCGAATACCCAGAATTATACGAACACCCCACTCCGAATCAATGGACTCATTCTCAGCCCATCAACACCCGACCCCAAAATTTCCCAAGCTCATACTTAGACCTCATAGTTGACCGCATACCTGATTCCTTGAAACAAACTTTCCTTACGTTCATAGAAACCACTCAACAGTCCATACAAAATATGACAATGCAAGTTTGTCAAATGGTGAAGCAATTACGTGAACGTGAGGAGGGTAACTTATTTTATCAACATGAGGATTTATCTTATGATATCGAACCACCACCAGATCGACAAATTCAAAGCATAATCTTTCAAAGTCAAACTCCTAGTCAGTCTGAGGGACTTGGCGTTTCAATTCACGATCACTTAGTGGAGGATTTGATTCCAATTGAGAAAAACATTGACCAACTCATTATGAGCCGGCATAGGATTCTGCCTTATCTTTTTGTCAAGTGGACCTTGAGCCACATGATCTTATTCTTGTGCCTCTTAAGGACTCACCTGTGGTGGAGCAAGACTCCCCGGCAACGGTGCCAAAAACTTATTTAATCGTTTTAAATACCGCAAGTGCACGACCACGTTGAAGCGGTGGAAAATACGGGTCAATCCACAAGGAGGTGTGTAGACTCTTGTTTGTTCGAAGGCAAGTGGGAAAAAAAGGGAAGAAGTTGTGATTACACTAAACTAGACTAACTACACTAAACGAGTAAGCATCAAACAAGGAAAATGAAAGCGAGGGAAATTGAAAGCTGGAAATCAGAAATGGAAAACCCCTAAGGGGTGGAGTGTGTGCACACATGTAAAAATATGGTGAAGAATGCATTCTATAGGCACAAATGTAGGTAGTGTTTCCATACATAGGAAGTGTCTAAAGGTTATGGCAAAACCTATTAATCCATTCACTAACCTAGTTGATTAACATTCATATACACAAGCTGGTTATTTTAGAAGCTAAACAAACATGGGAGGTGTCTAAGATGTGTGGCAAAACCCATCAAGTGTAGTATACTACTCTAACAAGAAAGCATACATTCACATTTATCAACACAATCAAAATATAAAGCATTCATATCAATTCTTTAATGCATGTATGAACATCATCTCCACCCCCCAAAGGGGGATGGATCTACTCACTACACATTATTCTAACAATTAAACTAAAGAAGAAAGGAAACATCCTAACTACTTTAGCCTACAATCAAATAAATAAAACTAAGCTAAGCATGCATGCATAAAGAAACAACATAAGAACAAAACAATGTAAAAATTATTTTATTAAATGACTCACACCACTAGCAGCATTCTTCTCCACCTTGAGATTTTGCTCCAAGGCTTACTCCAAGTAGAAAGAATGCCACCAAGCAATGGGTGAATACAATAGAAGGTGAAGAGTTCTATTTATAGCCATAGAAAAAGGTAATCCGGGACAATCCCCCGGTATGGGACTAACAAAATACTAGAAATAGACTAAAAACACACTAATACACGCTCCACATAAATCTTAGCGGATTCGGACGAAAAGTGACTGCCAATTAGCGGTCTACAGTGTTCGGATCGCTCTGGATTTTCTTGTAGGCTTTGTCGGAAGGCTTTGTTTGTCTTTGATGCATCTACTTTGCTTGTTGGAGCTCCTCCCCGAATAGAATTGCCAAAATACTCCCCATGATGGTGCGAAGTATTCTTGTTTTCTCATTGGTCCTTCGATCTTACGTTCAGGTCCTACGATCTTGCATCTTAGTCCTTGAGTCTCTCAACTCAGTCCTTTTTCATACTTTTAGGTCCTTTTATGCCTCTTCTCTTCAAACCTATTTATTTCTGAAATTAAAACATAAAACTCATCACGTAGCATTGTTTAGGTGAAAGATAATGGATATAAGATACAAATATAAGTATGAAATGATGTCAATCAAACCACCACTAGATCCACAAATTCAAAGCACAATCTTTCAAAGTCAAACTCCTAGTCAGTCTGAGGGACTTGGGGTTTCAATTCACGATCACTTAGTGGAGGATTTGATTCCAATTAAGAAAACATGGACCAACTTCATTATGAGTCGGCACAAGATTGTGCCTTATCTTTTTGTCAAGTGGCCCTTGAGCCACTTGATCTTATTATTGTGCCTCTTAAGGTCTCACCTGTGGTGGAGCACGAGCTCCCTAGTACCCTTAATCTCATATGACCTGATGAGAGTTTGCCTCTCACCATTGTTCCTGATCAACTTGGAAATGATGGGACATCAAACAACAACATTGCCAATGAGGGTATGGGAGTGCCTTAGAGGATACCTTCGGTAAGAGACCCACTTTCTGTTCGCCTGGTGAATCAGACATGCAAAACGAGGTAGTTGACCTCATTCCAACCCACCAACATGTTGGTGTGAGGGTTTGGATTGACGATCATAACTTCAGTACCGCCACAGGAGAAACTCTTCTTCCATTACCCCATATCTCCCAAATTCTTGAGAGGTTCAAGCTCTTTTAGTTGGATCCTTTGAATGAGACGGCTTTGCGTCTAATTCATGAACCTCTCCTTTCATCTTGTGCTCTTTGTGCGGGGGGGGGGGGGGGGGGGGGGGGCAAACATGAGAATTCTGGCCCCGCGTGGTGTCATGTTCCCTTTCCAAGTGCATTGACCCAGTTTTGAGGTTCCCATTTGATGTCCTTTGACAAATGAAGATGAGAACTTAATTTTGTACATAGTTATATTAAAACAAAGTACAATAAAAGACTCCATGAGCGAGCATTGATTGTTGTGGGTGCCAACCCTTGTTTATTTGGGACCCATTTCTTTCACGTATGTGTATCCCTTCTTTAGTATCTCACAGGTTTTGAGGGAATTTGGGTTTGTGTCCATCAACAGAACCATGAACTTCCCTTTGCGCTTCATGTTGGTGAGATCTTTTGTTTTTCAAGCATAAATCCATGTAATTTCATGCTAACATTCATTGAGGATAATGCATGAAGTAGGTGTGGGGGGGTGTTTTACGTGTGTATATAGTTGAGTGTTTTCCATTGATTTTGTTTTCTTTTGTGTGCATTGTTAGGGTCGTTAGTATGCTGCATTTAATATTGATATATCTGCTTGCCATGATCCTTGGGTGAATTGTCTTCTTTTGCTTGTCTAGTGCTTTAAAAAAATTCACATTTCTTTCAAAATCTTCATTTGTTTGTGAAAGGAAATGTTTTGTGGGTTTTGCGTGTGTTTAACATTTGCAAAACAATTGAGAGGCAAAGTAAAAAGAAAGCTCCCAAAATTGTCTTGAACATGATGCATCAGGATACCTAGTATACCGGCTTTAGGTCTTATAGTCGTAAGGATGCACCCCGGTTTTCCCTCGGGGGGCGAGTAATCATAGGGTTTCAGTACTCAAACAATTAAACAAGTCCACCCTGAACCTAGTGAGTCAAATAATTTGTGTTTGTTAGTATAAGGAAGTTTATCATAGTCTGAGACCCTTAAAATCTTGTTGGGAAACTTTTAGTGTAGGGGTTTTGGTTCCCAAGTAGATAAATAAATAAATAAGTGGTGTTCTCTCTTCTCACACGGCTCCTACCACTCGGGAAATTAGGTCCAAGGGGACATAGTGCCTGGTGCTTTCGAGTCATCTGACTTGGGATGCACCGACAGAAATCTTGTTACACGAGTGGTAGGGATCGTCCTATGTGGAGATTTGGGGGAAAGTGTACGTGATAGTGTAAGTCCTCAAAGGTAATGATGCATGAAACCCGACCCTGGGAGAATCGAACACCAACTAGTGTAATCCATAATGCTCCAAAAAGAAAAAAAAGACAAACTAGAACCTTAATGGACTTTACACTGTGTATCACTTGAGGATGTTACGGCTGCCCATGTCTGTCACTTAAGTCCTTAACTAACTTGCACGAATGGTTCATTAGGCTAGGTGTGTGGATGGATTACATATATAGAGTCGGCCCGCAGAATTACCGTGTCCGATGATCGACGAAAATAAGCCCATTAAGTCGTGTTGCTAGGTTGAATAATGCATCTATGTTCGGATTTTGTGGGTATATCCTCTGAAAACCCTCACGAGACAACACTCCTCCTTAACGACAAGGAGGTTTAATGGCTTGTTTCACATGCTAAGTGTATTCGTCATTCCTACGAAAGGGAGTTAGGATTTACCTGTTTTCCGTATGTGTTTTCCTTTCTTTCATTTTTTTCCTTTTTTCTTTTGCTCGGGACTAGCAAAAGTTAGGTGTGGGGATATTTGATTGACATCATTTCATGCATTCATTTGTGTCTTATATCCATTATCTTGAACCTAATCAATGCTACGTAACGAGTTTTATGTTTGAGTTTCAGGAATAAACATGTTTGAGGAGAAGAGTCATAAAAGGACCTAAAAGCAAGAAAAATGACTGAGTTGTGAGACTTGGGGACTAAGATGCAAGGGAGAAGGACGCGAATGTAAGCCCAAAGGACCAATGAGAAAATCAAGAAACTCCACACCATCATGATGAGTATTTTGGCAATTAGATTCGGGCCGACACTCAAACAATCGATACAGATGCACCAGACGTATTAAAATGAAGCATTGAGGAAGATATACAAATTTGGAGCAAATCGGACTAAAAGTGTCCGCCAATTGGCGGCCTATTTGTGTCCAATTTCAATGCGGTTTCTTGTGGTTGTTTATTATGTTGTGTTTATCCATTGGTAGTAGTTTATTAGTCCCATATCGGAGGATTGTCACCGATTGCCTTTTTCTATACTATAAATAGAACTCCTCCCCCCTTGTATTCTACCCATTGCTTGGTGACATTATCTCTACTTGGAGTAAGCCTTGGAGCAAAAACTCAAGGTAGAGAAGAATACTACTAGTAATGTAAGTCATTTAATAAAATAATTTTTCATTGTTTTGTTCTTATGTTGTCTCTTTTTTATGCATGCTTAGCTTAGTCTTGTTTCTTTGATCTTAGGATAAATTAGTTAGCATGTCTCCTTTCTACTTTAGTTTTATTACTAGCATAATGTGTACTGAGTAGATCCATCCCCTTTGGGTGGTGGAGATGATGTTCATATATATTGTAAAGTTTGGATATTTGATGAATTTTTGATTGTGTAGACTTGCATGTTTGTATGTTCATTGGGGATATTTTAATCATCTACATGTTGGGGTATTTTGATGGGTTTTGCCATAACATTTAGATACTTCCCATGCTTAGTTTCCTCATGTTTATTGACTGCAATTTCCTGTTAAATATGCTACATGTTAGTTTTGTGTTTGTATTTGTGTTTGCTTTCTTGATTGATTGAAGAAAGATTGTTTTAATGGGTTTTGCCAAAACATTATACACCTCCCATGCTTACCTTTGTTCTTCACATGAGTTTATGATTTTTCATGAGTCTTGCCATATCTTTAGACACCTCTCATGATGAGCCTAATCTTATGATAATCAAGTAGTAATTGCTGATACATTGTGTGAATGTATTCATAGGTTTTGCCACATCTTTAGACACTTCCTATGCCTGACAACACACACACAACACACACACATACATGCTTTCATGCATCATTCATCACTAATTTTTCATATGTGTACACACTCCACCCCTTAGGGGTTTCTCTTTCTGATTTCCAATCTTTCGTGCTTTCTTTCGCATTTCTTACACACTAGTTTAGTGTAGTTTAGGTTAGCATAACCAAATATCTTCTCCCTTTATTCGCCACTTGATTTCTGACAAACCAGAGGCTACTGAACTCCCTGCGAATTGACCCATACTTGCCACTGCTTCATCGCAACAACAAACCAGACTTTGATACTGCCATGACGAGTGCACGGGCTTGCATGCACCCGAAGTTGTGATGGATAAGGTTCAGCCCATTCATTCCTCCCTCATCACAATACAGATGCATTGACTGATTAAAGGTTACCTAAAGCGCCAGTGGAGCCACAAGTTCATATTGAACCTCGAGCTAGTCAATCCACACTAGCCTTTTGATGCCGGAGCTGCTGGATATAATATGATGGGGGCAGTGATTAGCAACCAAATCAGCTAGGAGCCGTTTGCTAGCAAACACATCAGCAAGGAAGGAAACTTCCAACCAGCCAGCAAGACGAACAAGGAAACTTGCCTCCAGCAACACATGTGAATCAACTTATTTCCAATTAAGTTTATGGAAGGTTTCCTGATTTTTATTTCATTTAAACAAGTATTTTCGTAGTCAATTATTTCCTTTACTGTTATTTGTTTTATTTAGATGCAAATCAAAGGAGTTGCCTTGTTGGTTAACTTCCTAATTTCTATTCGGAATAAAAGCTATAAGACCTGGCTTGTAGGTCAAGAAGGAAAGCAATTTTCTTTTGAATTAATATACAAAAATCAGAGATAGTTCTATCTCAACCTTGGTGTTTTTCTCTTCAATTTTATTGTAGTTGTGGTGTCATACGCTTGTAGAATCCATCACAATTCTACACGGCGTCAGTCGATACTATAGCCAAAATCCTCCCTCTAGTTGCTGCTTCATCAGCATGATGGCTGGTAGACGTGGTGGTCGTGGGCATCGTAGAGCTAATCCAGAGGAGGGACTCCCGCACCATGGTTGCAGCAACGAAGATGCTGAGTTGATTGAGGATCTACAAAGACAAATTGCTGAGCTAACCCAACGTCTTGCTGCGCAAGATCCAAGCCATCGTGAAGCTGAAGATCCGGACTCCGATGCAAGCTCAAACCTCCACAACATGTTCCATGATCGTGGTGCTGGTCAAGGACACCGTGGGTGGGGTGATTGTCTTGGAGACCTCGGTTTCAAGATGGAGCTGCCAGAATTTTCTGGTACGTTGCATGCTGATGCTTTCATGGACTGGTTGAATGAAGTCTAACGAGTATTCGAATACAAGGAGATCCCATAGCATATGAAGGTTAAGCTAATCGCCATCCGACTCAAGGGGAGAGCATCTGCGTGGTGGGAACAATTGCGGCGCACACGCGAGAGGCAAGGCAGGACCAAGCTTGCCGAATGGTGCAAGATGAGAAAAAGATGAAGGAGCACTTTCTTCCTTTCGGCTACACGCAATCCTTGTTTCAGAGGCTTCATGCTTTGAGGCAAGGCGTGAGGTCGGTGGATGACTACACCGAGGAATTCTATCAGTTGGTGGCTCGGAATGATCTATCGGAGTCGGAGGAGCAGTCGGTGGCACGATATTTGGGGGGGTTACGACCATCCCTACAAGATGCCCTCAGCCTCCACTCATTATGGACGGTTTCTGAGGCCTATCAGCGAGCCCTCGCAGCGGAGAAGCAGCAAAGAAGGCGAGTCACCACCAGCCACGAGCAGCAGCAGCCCAACCGGACTGCTAGACCTTCAGAGGCGCGCCCTCAGCAAGTACCGTTCCACGGCAGACCTAAGGCGGGCGTGAAGTGTTTTAGGTGTGGAGAGGAGGGCAACATCGCATCCAGCTGTGGGAAAACAACCAACAAGGGTGGAAAGAACCTCCTGATTGAGGATAATCTTGGGAACGAGGACGAGATCGATAGCGAGCCCGTGTTTGATGAATATGAGGACGAAGGTGGAATGTTGTACGGGGATGGACCAGAAACTTTAGTCATCTGCAAGAGTCTTCTAATGCCTAAGGGAGGTTCAGGAGATGAGTGGTTGAGAAATAATATTTTTCGTACCACTTACACGGTCTCGGACAAGGTGTGCAGGATGATCATCGATAGCGGCAGCTGCGAGAACGTGGTGTCCGAAGAAACAGTCCGAAAGTTGCAGCTAAAGACCGACTCTCATCCCAAACCCTACAAATTATCTTGGCTGAACAAGGAGACGGAAATAAAGGTGGACAAGAGGTGTTTGGTGTCCTTTTCCATCGGTAAAAAATACTTTGACAATGCTTGGTGTGATGTGGTGGCTATGGATGCTTGTCACCTACTGCTGCGACGGCCATGGCAGTACGATCGAAGCGTCGTTCACGAGGGACGAAAGAACACCTATTCCCTCAGCATCAAAGGGAAGAAGATTGTCTTGGCGCCGCACCAACAAGAAACACCTTCAATCCAGGCAACCCCTCACAACAACTTGCTGTCCCTATCCAGCTTTTTGGCCGAAATGAAGCAAGAAGAGGTGGTTTTTGCTTTGCTACCCCGGGATGAAGCCGAGGTTGGCTCAAGCTCAAACGTGCCTAAGGAGGTCCACCAAATTCTGGAAGAGTTCTCCGAGCTGATGCCCGAATATCTCACCCACGGCTTACCCCCGTTGAGAGATATTCAACACCAAATCGATCTTATCCCAGGATCGACTCTCCCGAACCGCCTGGCTTATCGTCTCAGCCCTAAAGAGTCCGAAGAATTACAACGATAGGTGGTGGACCTGCTGGAGCAAGGCTATATCCGAGAGAGCATGAGTCCTTGTGCCGTTCCTGCCCTGTTGGTACCAAAAAAAGATGGTTCCTGGCGTATGTGCATCGACAGTCGAGCAATCAACCGTATCACTGTGAGGTACCGATTCCCGATTCCCCGCTTAGATGACATGTTGGACCAGCTGTCGGGATCCAAAATCTTCTCAAAGATCGACCTTAAGAGTGGGTATCATCAGATACGGATAAGACCAGGAGACGAGTGGAAGACGGCATTCAAAACGCAACATGGGTTGTACGAATGGTTGGTGATTCCATTTCGACTATCCAACGCGCCTAGCACCTTCATGAGGGTCATGCACCAGGTTCTTCGTCCTTTCATGGGGAAGTTTGTTGTCGTTTATTTCGACGACATCCTCATCTACAGCAGGACACCCGTGTTGCATATGGAACATCCGCGTGCCGTTCTTGACAAGCTGAGATCCAAATGTTTGTTTATTAATCAAAAGAAATGTATGTTCTTCACAACCTCCATCACCTTCCTGGGGTTCGTTGTGTCCATCAATGGTGTTCATGCTGACCCCACCAAGGTTAGTGCCATTTCTGAGTGGCCCAGGCCAAAGTCGTTGCATGATGTTCGGATTTTCCACGGTTTGGCTTCCTTCTACCGGCGGTTCATTCGAAATTTCAGCACCGTGATCGCCCCCATCACCGAGTGTCTAAAGGGAAGAGATCTCAAGTGGTCTAAGGAGGCAGAGGCGAGTTTCCTGCTGGTGAAACAAAAGATGATCGAAGCTCCAGTTTAGGAATGCCGGACTTCGAAAAGGTGTTCGAACTAAATTGTGACGCATCTGGAATTGGTATCGGTGGAGTTCTGAGTCAAGGGGGACGTCCAATAGCTTTCTTCAGCGAGAAACTATCTGGATCCAAGAAGAATTCTTCCACCTATGTGGAGTTCTACATAATAGTGCAATCTCTGAAGCATTGGCGGCACTACTTGATGCAACGTGAGTTCATCCTCTTCACCGACCATGAAGCCTTGATGTACATAAATGGCCAGCACAAACTCAATCGACGTCATGCCAAATGGGTGGCGTATTTGCAGGAGTTCACCTTCTCCCTTCGGCACCAATCAGGAAGTCAAACCGTGTCGCTGATGCCCTTAGCCGCCGTAACACCCTTCTCACGACCGTGAGCAGTCAAGTCATCAGATTCGAGACCTTCCCCAACATGTATCCAGTTGATCCCTCCTTTGGGAAGATATTCCAGCAATTCATGGGTGGTCAGCGTTGTGATTTTCTAATACACAACGGCTACCTATTCAGAGGGGCGAAGTTGTGCATTCCGGATTGCTCATTGAGACAACAAATCATCAGCGAATTACATGGCAAGGGACACTTCGGACGGGACAAGACCTTAGCCTTGATCTCCTCTAATTTTTACTGGCCCAAGCTACCTAGCGATGTAGCCCACTATGTGGCGAGGTGCTACGTTTGCCAGCGATCCAAAGGTACCCTCACCAATGCCGGTTTGTACATTTCTCTTCCTATTCCTGAAGGTCCGTGGCGTGATGTTAGCATGGATTTCATGCTGGGGTTACCCCGCACACAACGGGCAGCGGATTCCATTTTTGTGATAGTGGATCGGTTCCCCAAGATGGCACATTTTGTAGCATGTAAAAAGACGGTGGATGCAGCCCGGATTGCCCACCTCTACTTCAAAGAAGTGGTGCGTTTGCATGGAGTTCCCCACTCGATTACCTCTGATCGTGACACTAAGTTCATCAGCAACTTCTGGAAGAGCTTATGGGAGAAGTTGGGAACTCGTCTGAATTTCAGCAGTGCATACCACCCTCAGACGGATGGCCAGACCGAAGTAGTAAACCGGAGTTTGGGCAATCTCCTACGTTGTTTGGCGAGCACTAAACCTAAGCAATGGGACCTCTCCTTGCTTCAAGCAGAATTTGCTTACAACCGATCAGCAAACAGAACCACTGGGCTGAGTCCATTTGCAATTGTTTATGGGTTTAATCCTTCTGGGGTGCTAGACTTAGCGCCCATTCCTCGTGTTGGTCGTTTACACCCCAAGGCTGATGAGATGACTGAGCACTTGCAAGACATTCACAAACAAGTGCAGCAAACGCTCCATGAGAACAACACCAAATACAAGAGCTATGCAGATCGTCGTCGCCTGCAAGTACTTTTTAAAGAAGGTGATTTCGTGTGGACTGTTCTAACACGAGACCGGTTTCCCATGGGAGAATACAACAAGCTAAAGGAGCGGAAAGTCGGACCTTGTGAGATACTTCGGAAAATCAATGATAATGCCTACAAATTACTCCTACCAAAGCATTTAAAGACTGCTGATGCGTTTAATGTAAGGCATCTGAGTCCGTACTTCAACAACGAGGAGGAAGCTGAGGCAAACTCGAGGACGAGTTCTTTCCAACTAAGGGCGACTGATGCAGGAGCTGCTGGATATAATATGATGGGGGAAGTGCTTAGCAACCAAATCAGCAAGGAGCCGTTGTCTAGCAAACACATCAGCAAGGAAGGAAACTTCCAACCAGCCAGCAAAACGAACAAGGAAACTTGCCTCCAGCAGCACATGTGAATCAACTTATTTCCAATTAAGTTTATGGAAGGTTTCCTGATTTCTATTTCATTTAAACAAGTATTTTCCTAGTAAATTATTTCCTTTACTGTTATTTGTTTTATTTAGATGCAAATCAAAGGAGTTGCCTTGTTGGTTAACTTCCTAATTTCTATTCGGAATAAAAGCTATAAGAACTGGCTTGTAGGTCAAGAAGGAAAGCAATTTTTGTTTTGAATTAATATACAAAAATCAGAGATAGTTCTATCTCAACCTTGGTGTTTTTCTCTTCAATTTTATTGTAGTCGTGGTGTCATACGCTTGTAGAATCCATCACAATTCTACACGGCGTCACCTTTCCTCGCTTTCTAGTCATGCGTGACTCAATTTGTATTGGAAAAAGTTTGATACAAACTACATATTCACTTTGCTTTAGATTTGACGGAAAGTGTTTCCTTATAGTACCCTCGATAGTATTTTAGCCACTGTTAACATTAGCCACAATTTCACCCATGCTACGAAATCAGCTTTTCAAGTTTGTTCTAGTAGTTCATCAGGGATGAGGATATTCTCCGTTGGTCACATTTGCTTATTGAGATGATGAATAAAGATTGCATTGAGGTTAAGATTCAAAGGCTTACCTCGACCTATGGTTATGAATTTATCTGACAAAGATAGGCTTCAGGATTTGCTTCATCCCACCGATACTCGTCATGGACACCACTAGCTAGTATCAGTCAAGATGGACGGTCGTGCCTTTCTTCCATAAGAAGGGAAACAAAGGTCGTTGCATCTCTCCAGATCTAGACCAAAAGGCACAAGAAGAAGCAGTCAAGAAGTTGGAGGAGAAGTTACTTAATCATAACGCAAACCATGTAGGCAGATCTATGAGCAACTTTTTGTTGGATTTTAGGCCTCAATATGTATTAATTTTGATGATTAATCAAACTAATCTTAATCGATAATAGTGAGCAAAACCTGATTACATGCATTGCAAACATACTTGTATACTTGTAATCATCTTAATCAATTGATCAAGATTCCTCAGGAGAAAGAGCATTGGGACAAAGATCAAGAATGAAGACTTGTAATAAAAGCTTTGGACCAAGACTTGTAATTTCCATTTTTTTAGTCCATAGGATTAAATGTAAACTTGAGCACTAGGATTCTATTCGGACCAAGTTCGGTTAATGATTGATTTGTTTTATATTAACCGCAAGTGCACGGCCACATTGAAGCGGTGGCAAATACGGGTCGTCCACTGGGAGGTGTGTCGACGTTTGGGTTGTGCGAAGGCAAGTGGTAAAGAAAGGAGAGAAAGATTGATTATACTAAACTACACTAGAATGCAAAAGGAAATGAAAGCTAAGCAATCAAACTAAACTCCATAGGGGGTAGAGACATAATGTGAATATAAAGATGTGTGTGTGTATTGTTGGCTTTTTGGCCTTAATCCTTGTTTTGATGATTTAATCAACCTAATCTTAATCATAAGTAATGTAGAGTAGCACACATATTGCATTGCATATATATTGCATGTGCTAACCTCTACAGGTGATCAAGACTCATGGAAGGAAGGAAATCAAGTCAAGATTTGTAATAAAGCTAAATGAAGACTTGTAATCTTGATTTTATTTTGAGTCTTAGGAACTTGTGTAAATTGAGCATACAAAAGCTAAAAACTTATCACATACACACTAGGTTCCTTAGAGAAGTCACACACAAAATTTCACCTAATTTGGACTTCATTAGATCACCCAAACCTTAGTCCGAAATCACTTAAAACCTAAACCCAGTTTTCCTGTGTGAACCGGTCGACCGAACCAGTTCTCAGTTCGACCGGTTTATAACAGACTCTCCACAGTGATTTTACCGAACTCTACCGGTCGACCGGTTCTACCTTTTCGGTCGACCGATCCTGGATTTTAATATGGCCGTTTTTCTTGTCGTATTCCTATAACGGTCGTATTCATATAAAACAAACTTAACCCCAAAATACATTCGGTAACCTGTCGAACGACGACCTTGTTTCGGTTGACCGGTTGAACAGAAACAAAATTCCCTGCTATCGGTCGACATATTTTTGTTCGACCGTTTCTCCTTTGTCTCAACCGAATCCCCTGAACGGTCGACCGCACCATACTTTGGTTCGACCGATTCACTTAAGTAGAGTTAAGTTCTAGCGCTTTTGTTCGACCGAGTTTTCTTTTGTTCGACCGTTCTCCTTGAAATCAAGTGAACGGTCGACCGGTTTAGTAGTTTCGGTCGACCGGTTCTGGACAGATTTGCAGCCCGATTTTCTGCTTTGTGTATCTTGCACAAAACCCAATCAAATCTATCCCAAACGGCTAGAAATCTTTAGGAGCTTATAAATAGAGGATCAAGACCAGTTGTTAAGACAACTCTCCAACTCCAATTGTCCAAACTCATTAGAGAGAAACCTCAATCCTCAAAGCTCCAAATTCTACACTCTATAAGCCTAAACTTCACACACTTGATCAATTACTCATCCTACTCAAAGTGTGCTCAATTAGAGAGTGAATCCCACTCAGTTACAAGTGTTGTCAAAAGAAGCAAGGGTCTTGGTGAAAGCCCAAGACAAAGAAGCAAGGATTTCGGTGAAAGCCCGAAGTGATTCTCTCGGTTTGTGAGAGGTGGTGCCAAGCTCGGCGAGGGTTGTTCGCGAGCTTGAAGACTTGTAAAAGGCGTTGCTCCCGGGCCGGAACGGGGAGGCATAGTGAAGACGCAAGAGGAGCTCGAATGGAGATTCGAGAGGGGCTTGCAAGAGAGGACGTAGGCGCGGCCGAACCTCTGTAAATCCGGTGTCTTCTTGTGTGGTTTGCATTGCTTTCCTACTTGTGTTTGATTTGTTTTTAATTTCCGCTGCATTTCATTGATCAATCAACCAAGTAGGTAATTAGGTTTTAATCGTGATTAGTTTGTGGACCCATAGACCCACACGATCCTACATTTGGTATCAGAGCCTTGTGAGCTAATTTCTATACTTAATCGTATTATTTAGCATGGCTTTTACATCATCTAATCACATAGAAGGTTTATGCACAACTTGACCTCCTTTGCTTAATGGGTCTAATTATGATTATTGGAAGAATAGGATGAAAATATTCCTAATTTCAAATGACCTTGAGTATTGGATGTTTCTCCAAAATCCATACACACCCCCTAAAGAAGATGAATTAGATTCACTTACAAGACCAAAAATGAAAGAAATCGAAATGAATTCGAAAATTATGAACATCTTGTATTGTGGCCTTAATGAAGGTGAATATAATAGGATTAGGGGATGTGAAAGTGCACATGAGATATGGCATAGACTTCAAATGCATCATGAGGGGGATAGTAAAACTAAGGAAACTCGCATTAGTCTCCTCATGCATAAATATGAGATTTTTTCTATGCAAATCGGTGAAAACATAAGCGAAATAAACACTCGCTTCACCGATATCACTAACTCTCTTTTGGTTCTTGGAAGAAGATTAAATGAAGGAGAGA
The DNA here is from genome assembly GCA_963682175.1 of Triglochin maritima. NCBI lineage: Eukaryota > Viridiplantae > Streptophyta > Magnoliopsida > Alismatales > Juncaginaceae > Triglochin > Triglochin maritima. The sequence continues at coordinate 22,010,642 of OY821779.1, forward strand.
TGACAAGGAAATTCCTCCGGTCGTTAAGCCACGATTGGGAAGATAAGGTGGTTGCAATTGAAGAAGCACATGATCTTTCCCAACTCAAGATGGAGGAATTAATTGGAAACTTGATGGCTTATGAACTTCAAATCAATCATCGGAAGGAGAAGGAAGCCACCAAGAAGACATCCACCTTGGCATTACATGCAAACATTGATGAGCCAAGGAGAGTGGAAGAAGAGGACATTGAGGTCCTTGCTCAAGACTTCTTCAAATACCTCAAAAGGGATAAGGGAGAAAAGAATGAAAGAAGAGGTAGAAGAAGTGAGAAAAGAGAAAAAGATAAAGAGAGGGAGAAGAGTGAAAATGAGAGAAGAGAAGGGGAGAAGAAAAAGGAGAGAAGGGAGAGGAGAAAAGAAAAGGAGAAGGGTAAGAGAAAAGAGAAGAGGTTGGAAGCTCACAAGGCCACTTGGGACGATTCATCGTCTTCATCATCATCCAAATCAACCGCACCTTCATCAACAAAAGAATATGCACACATGTGCTACATGGCAATTCAAGATGAAGGAAGTGAGGTAGATTCTAACTCTTGTTCTAGTAATTCATGCTCAACTAAGTCTTATTATAGTGATAGCTCAAACTCTAGTGCAAATAATGAAAATTATACACATGATGAGCTTCAAAATGCCTTCCATGACTTAGTTAAACAATATGAGATCATTTGTGATAAAAATAAAAATGCTAGAAAGCTAATCAAAGATTTCCAAAGCAAAATTGAAACATGCATGAATGAGAAAAATGAGGTGGTTGCTAAACTAGAAAATTATGCATCAAATTTTGTTAAATTAAAAGCAACACCTATAGATTGTGAACAATTAGATCTTCAAGCTTGCAATATGAAATTAAGAAAAGATCTAGAAAAATTAACACATGGAACTAAGATGCTTAACATGCTATTAGGTAGTCAAAGACAATCTTTGCAAAAACATGGTTTAGGATACAATGCAAAATTGAAAAACCATGTATCTCACACTACTCTAAATGGAAAGCACTTAGTTGTAAACCATAGTTCCTCAAGTGTGTGGGCTCCCAAAACCAAAATGGTTTGGGTTCCCAAAGCTAACATTCAAGGACCCAAAGTTGTTTGGGTACCTAAATCTACTCTTGTAGAAGCTTGAGGAGGAGATTGGTGGTGACCGGGCGAGCTCAAGAGTCAAATTCAAATCCGGTTGCATCACCAAATGAGATTGGAGCTAAATTCGAATTCAACATTGGTATAAAATTCCTATCTATACAATTCATGTTAAATTAGCTCTAATATAGTTCATGTGCTTAAATGTCATACATAGAGTTCAATTCATTGAAAATCATTTACCCTATTCATTGCAAATCAATTATCACATCCATTGATTTTAATTGTCAAATTTTAAATGGATGTTAGAATAAGGCTTAAGTTGAAACTTAAATGAAATTAACTTGAACCATATTCATAGTTTTCATATAGCCTTATTGATAGGGGGAGCTTAAATGTTATATTTTTTTAGTGTAATGAAGTGCAAAATTTAGGGGGAGCAACTTCATTACAAATGACATCCTATTTGAACTTAAATTGGTATATAAGTGTCAATGGGGGAGAAATTTAATTACATATCTTACATTGATTAATGTTTTTGATGGATGTCAAAGGGGGAGAGATAATTAAGGGGGTTACTTGAAAATCGCTTAATTTGAACTAAAACTATGCACATCCATAAAGGGAGTATTTATATGCATAGTTTACACTTAAAATTTTCAAGTATTAAGATATAGGTTGTCATCATCAAAAAGGGGGAGATTGTTGGCTTTTTGGCCTTAATCCTTGTTTTGATGATTTAATCAACCTAATCTTAATCATAAGTAATGTAGAGTAGCACACATATTGCATTGCATATATATTGCATGTGCTAACCTCTACAGGTGATCAAGACTCATGGAAGGAAGGAAATCAAGTCAAGATTTGTAATAAAGCTAAATGAAGACTTGTAATCTTGATTTTATTTTGAGTCTTAGGAACTTGTGTAAATTGAGCATACAAGAGCTAAAAACTTATCACATACACACTAGGTTCCTTAGAGAAGTCACACACAAAATTTCACCTAATTTGGACTTCATTAGATCACCCAAACCTTAGTCGGAAATCACTTAAAACCTAAACCCAGTTTTCCTGTGTGAACCGGTCGACCGAACCAGTTCTCAGTTCGACCGGTTTATAACAGACTCTCCACAGTGATTTTACCGAACTCTACCGGTCGACCGGTTCTACCTTTTCGGTCGACTGATCCTGGATTTTAATATGGCCGTTTTTCTTGTTGTATTCCTATAACGGTCGTATTCGTATAAAACAAACTTAACCCCAAAATACATTCGGTAACCGGTCGAACGACGACCTTGTTTCGGTTGACCGGTTGAACAGAAACAAAATTCCCTGCTATCGGTCGACATATTTTCGTTTGACCGTTTCTCCTTTGTCTCAACCGAATCCCCTGAACGGTCGACCGCACCATACTTTGGTTCGACCGATTCACTTAAGTAGAGTTAAGTTCTAGCGCTTTTGTTCGACCGAGTTTTCTTTTGTTCGACCGTTCTCCTTGAAATCAAGTGAACGGTCGACCGGTTTAGTAGTTTCGGTCGACCGGTTCTGGACAGATTTGCAGCCCGATTTTCTGCTTTGTGTATCTTGCACAAAACCCAATCAAATCTATCCCAAACGGCTAGAAATCTTTAGGAGCTTATAAATAGAGGATCAAGACCAGTTGTTAACACAACTCTCCAACTCCAATTGTCCAAACTCATTAGAGAGAAACCTCAATCCTCAAAGCTCCAAATTCTACACTCTATAAGCCTAAACTTCACACACTTGATCTATTACTCATCCTACTCAAAGTGTGTTCAATTAGAGAGTGAATCCCACTCAGTTACAAGTGTTGTCAAAAGAAGAAAGGGTCTTGGTGAAAGCCCAAGACAAAGAAGCAAGGATTTCGGTGAAAGCCCGAAGTGATTCTCTCGGTTTGTGAGAGGTGGTGCCAAGCTCGGCGAGGGTTGTTCGCGAGCTTGAAGACTTGTAAAAGGCGTTGCTCCCGGCCCGGAACGGGGAGGCATAGTGAAGACGCAAGAGGAGCTCGAATGGAGATTCGAGAGGGGCTTGAAGGAGAGGACGTAGGCGCGGCCGAACCTCTGTAAATCCGGTGTCTTCTTGTGTGGTTTGCATTGGTTTCCTACTTGTGTTTGATTTGTTTTTAATTTCCGCTGCATTTGATTGATCAATCAACCAAGTAGGTAATTAGGTTTTAATCGTGATTAGTTTGTGGACCCATAGACCCACACAATCCTACATATATGTGTGTCCAATTATGCTCCTCACAACATGTAGTGCATGAAATCATAAAACTAAATCCAACTTTGCCTCCACATGAATTAAGATAAGACTACATCATTAAAACATACAAGACAATAATTGAAATGAAGCTAAATGAACTCATGTATAAAGACTAGACCCTACTATGCCTCCACATGAATTAAGATAAGACTATATCATTAAAACATACAAGGCATTAACCAAGGCCAAGGCAACAAGAGCACATACACTACAAGTCATGTTTCCTATATTAATTCCATCCTTATCCTTACCTCATCATTCCCCATAAAATATGTCAACTAGTCTAAGCATATGCTAAGCTTCATTCAAGAGCATTAGCATATCAAAGACAAGAGTGCAATCCCATTAGATGGTTATGGAAATCATATAAGGCTCAAAGGATTAAGATAACACACACTACTACATTACATAATAATATCACATATTTCTCCACCCCCAAATGGGGATGGAACTACTCACTAATCATTACACTACCTACATTAACAAAATGAAACATTATACTATAAGGAAATCTAACTAAGCAAGAAAGGAGTATTTAAAGAAACTTAAAAGGAAAGGAAAGACTAAACAAGCATGCACAAATTAAAAGACAAGATTAAAAGAAACTAGAACAATTATTTTATTAACAATGACTCACATTGAAGGTAGCATTCTTCTCCACATTGAGTTTTGCTTCAAGGCTTACTCCTTAGTAGAGAGAATGCCACCAAGCAATGGGTAGTTTACAATAGTAGGTGAAGATTCAATTTATAGCCAAACATAAGGCAATCCGGGACAATCCCCCGATGTGGGACTAAACAGATACCAAAATAGCCTAAACAAACACTAATACACATGCTCCAGAAAACTCAGCGGATCCGGGAAGATCCGGACCTCCAATTGGCGGTCTACAGGATCCGGATCGCGCTCCGATTTGTTGTGGGCTTTTCTTGGTATATTTGCTGGTCTTGGATGCATTTACTTGGCTTGTTGGTGCTCCGACCCGAATCGAATTGCTAAAATACTCCCCATGATGGTGTGGAGTATTCTGTTTTGCTCTTAGGTCCTTTGGTCTTACGTTCAGGTCCTTCTCCCTTGCATCTTAGTCCCCAGGTCTCACAATTAAGTCCTTTTTCCTGCTTTTGAGTCCTTTCATGGCTCTTCTCTTCAAACCTCTTTATTTCTGAAATTCAAACATAAAACTCGCCACGTAGCATTGCTTAGGTGTAAGATAATGGATATAAGATACAAATATGAGCATGAAATGATGTCAATCAGTCAACGAAACCCTTAACGGATAATCAAAATCTTCCCATAAGTAGATGTTAGGTTGCTCTTTCGAATTGTCCAGTTGGACGACCGACCAAAATTCCTTGAATTGGTTTTGGGTTTTACTCCAACAATCGCATTTGAATATTGCCTTTGAGCCCAATATCCTTGTCCTTTTTTTGACTACTGATCTTCTATCGGTCAACCGATTCCTTCTTGGCCTTTGGTGCACAATGGCTATTTACACATGGCATTTAACTGTTGTATTCAATGAATATTTAAATCATAACTATCAATGCAAAATCCACGCTAACTTCGGTCGACCAAACCTGTCTAGAAATATGCCAGAGCTTAAAGCACTTTCTTGCTTCTCCTTGGTCCAAATCTCACCAACTTCCAAACCACTAGTAGAGCCTAAAAGCATATAAATAGGGTCTCCTGGATTAATCCTACATTAGTGCCAAGGTACTTACATCTTCATGCTCTCATCCTACTACACTCAAAGCCAAACTTCACCACTTGCATATCAATTCCATATTTATATCCAAGTGTGCTCAAGTTAGAGTGTGTAGATTGTGATTCAACTTCCATATCAAAGAAACACCAAGTGACGTAAAGCCTCAAGGAAGCTCCCCCTCGGGCTGTGAGAGGATACATGAGCAAGGTGAGGATTGTTTGCGAGGCTTGCTTCTTTAGAAGGTGTTGATCAGGCCTAGAATAGAGATCGGAGAGTGAAACCGTAAGTGGGGCTCGGAGAATCGAGCTGATCTTGTGAGGAGGACTAAGACTTGGTGCGGTGTTGAACCTTTCTAAATTCCTATTGTTCTTATCTCTCTAATTCCTTAATTTGTCTTAACTTCGCATTTAGATCATCATTAGAGGGCTATCGATCCTAACTCTTTCAAGATAGACCTTGAATCCCTCATATACTATATAACAATCGTCAATTGTGGGATCTTTAGCAATATTATTTCTCACTGTGGAAATTTGACTCCACCTCTGTTGCACCGTCTCTCTCCTACCTCCCCCGAACCCATCACCCCTCTCTCACCCCATCTTCTCCTTCCTCTTCAACCATCCCTAAACCCACCCAAACTCATTAAACCCGACCTTCCCCTAGTTATGGTGACGCACTAGGACTCCGGCAAGCACTCTGGTCACGTGGCGATGGTGAATTCTGAGGAGGTATGTGTAACATCCTCAAAAGCGGAAGAAATTTAATTTTTTAATAAAACACAACACGAGGATATTACCAAAGAAAATAGGCAACTGGTGCACCAACATATATACAATATATATATCTGAGAGTTTCAAAAGTGTGATTACAATAAAAGATAAGGAAAATATACATGTTATCACTTGGACCTCAAAAATAAGAAAAGCAGGATCTGGCCCCGAATCTGCTCGTCCTCAGTCACCACCTCCTAGCGTCGCTCACGGCCTGAAATAAAATACGTCTATTCCTGAGTTTCCCATAAGGAAACTCCGTATGCCAAACTTCTATCACAATAAATGAACTAGACATCTAAAGCATGTATGATATGAAATGCAATAAACAAACATTGTCTCACTGGGCCCCCGGGAACTCTCTCCCTACCACAGTTGACACCAAGCAGTGACGAGTCTCGGGGGTCCTCCAGCCCAACCCTCACACGTGCCCCAGGCACCACAGCCGGAAACACCCTCGGCTACAACACAACGTTGGATCACTCCCAGGTCGGTAATGTCTGTACCGTTGCCCCTCTAGGGCCGGAGACCCGATGCCATCTTGAGCTGCTCCGGTAAACCACTCTCAGGCTGGCAATGTCTGTACTGTTACCCCTCTAGGGCCGGAGACCCGTTGCCATCTTGAGCTGGCCCCAAACACATAAACCACCCTCAGGCCCGAAATGTCTTTACCGTTGCCCCTCTAGGGTCGGAGACCCATTGCCATCTTGGGCTGACCCGACAACACCCATGAACCACTCTCAGGCCGGTAATGTCTGTACCGTTGCCCCAAAAAGGCCGGAGACCGTTGCCTTCTTGAGCTGGCTCCACAACACTAAAACCACACAAAACCGCACCAAACGGTCGAACAAAACCACCAAACCGGTCGACCGAATCCTCACCATAGGATTGGCCCAACCGAAAAACCTTCCAATCGGTCGAACGACAAAGGGGACCAGTAAAAACTCCATGTCGTAATAAAAAACACAAACGATCAAACCACACGTGATCACCACTCGACCGAAAACAGGCAGTAGAAAATCCAATTCAAACATAGTACTCCGGTCGACCGAACCATCACGCGGTTGGACAAACTTTAAGTTATTTTAAATCATCGGTCGAACGAGTCAACTAGGCGGTCGACCGTTTGGATGGTCAACGCCCCAACCGACCTACAACAGTGCTTTCGGTCGACCGGCAAAGGGGTCCTGTTCGATCGAAAACACCCAGAGTCTCCATTTCTCGCTTAACATGCACTACCGGTCAACCACCGCCAAGGTATCATTCGACCGGTGCGAGAGATTTCGCCCAATTTACACTACGACCGGTCGACCGAGCCATGCCACTGGTCGACCGTTACAGTGCAGAAAGTTGTTGTACATGTCCGACGAGCCATCCGGCCTATCGTCGACCACTCCAACACTCACAAAAGAATAAGTGATCATCAAAGTAAAGCTTGACATACCTTGAAGAAGCCTTTGAAGACCTAACGGCAGGCTTTTCCTCTCGAGCCAAAACTCTGGCAAACCCAACCGAGCAACAATCAACACAACTCTGGCAACGCGTCCCCACTCCACACGATCTTCTTCCGGCCACGCCGAAGCCCTTGGAATCCTTATCCAAGGTCTGGGGAGAGAGAGAGAGTTGAGAGACGAGTGAGAGAGAGAAAGAGAGGGAGAGAGAAACCCACCTTATATACAAAATCCTCCTTTCAATCTCAGCCGTCCATCTAACCAACTCTTAAACCTCCCTAAACAACCCCTAATCAAGTCCAAAACATGATTAGTGCAAAGCAAGGATTTAGGATATCACAATCCACCCTCAAAAGAATTTCGTCTACGAAATTAGAACCGAAACTCACCAAACAGTTCCGGGAACTTCCTCCGGACCTCTTCCTCAACTTCCCAATGGGCCTCTCGCTCATTATTGTGTTGCCACCCTGACCTTCACCATCAGAATGGTCCTCCTCCTGAGCTGGTGTTCCATCCAATCCACGATCTCCACAGGTCTCTCCTCGAGAGACAAATGCTGTCGGATCTCCGGAACCTCTAATTGAATAATGTAAGAAGGATCTGTTACGTACTTCCTCAACATAGAAACGTGGAAGACATTGTGAAGACCCAAAAACTGCGGCGGCAACGCAATCCTGTAGGTAACCTCTCCGATCCGATCAAGAATCTCAAACGGCCCGACGTACCTAGGACTGAGCTTCCCCCTCTTCCTGAACCTCATCACTCCTCGTGATGGTGAAATCTTTAGGAAAACGTGATCGCCTACCTCGAACATCAGTGCACGCCTACGCCTATCCGTGTAGCTCTTCTGCTTGCTTTGAGCTGTCCCTAATCTCTGCCCGATCACATCAACTTTTTCAGCATACATCTGCACAATCTCAGGTCCGATCAGCTGTCTCTAGCCTACATCACTCCAACACACTGGTGATCTGCAAGGTGTCCCGTACAAAGCCTCGTACGGTGCCATTCCGATACTCGAATGGTAGCTATTGTTGTAGGCGAACTCTATCAACAGTAAATGATCATTCCAGTGCCCTACCCAATCCAGAGCACAAGCTCTCAGCATATCCTATAGGGTGTGGATCATCCTCTCAGACTGCCCATCTGTCTGTGGGTGGAATGCTGTGCTGAACTTCAACCGAGTTCCCAGAGCCTGCTGCAAACTCCCCCAAAATCTGGAAGTAAACCTGGTGTCTCGATCAGATATAATACTTACTAGTACACCATGCAATTAGACTATCTCCTCAACGTACAACCTAGCCAGGTCTTCCAAGGGTAATGTGGTCCGGATTGCCAGAAAATGCGATGACTTGGTCAGTCGATCAACTATCACCCAATTCGTGTCGTGAGATCTCCTCGTCCTCGACAACCCGGTGATGAAATCCATCGTCACAATGTCCCACTTCCATTCTGAAAGATCTATCCTCTGCATCGGTCCCGTGGGTCTTTGGTTCTCAATCTTCACCTGCTGACAAACTAGACATCTGTCAACAAACTCCGCTATCTCAGTCTTCATCACATTCCACCAGAAACTCCTCTGAAGATCCTTATACATCTTCGTGCTACCCGGGTGGAATAACGGGACCTGTGTGCCTGCTCCAAGATTTCCTTCTTCAGATCTCCCCCATTTGCTACCCAGACACGGTCTCTGAATCTCAGACCTCCGTCAACTCCTATACTGAAATCTGATCCATCTCTGGCAACCAATTGCAACAACCCTGCTAACTCCTCGTCAGCCCTCTGAGCTTGGACAATACTCGTCACCATCTGATTGATCGTTTTATATTAACCGCAAGTGCACGACCGCGTTGAAGCGGTGGCAAATACGGGTCGTCCACTGGGAGGTGTGTCGACAATTGGTTTGTTCAAAGGCGAGAGGTAAAAGAAGGAGAGAAAGATGTATTACACTACACTACACTAAGGTGCAAATGGAAATGGAAGAAAAGCAAGAAAACTAAACCCCAAAGGGGGTAGAGAAATAATGTGAACATAAAGAAGTGTGTGTGTGTGTGTTCATTAAGCTCCTCACATGTAGTGCATGCAATCATAAAACTACATCCAACTTTGCCTCCACATGAATTAAGATAAGACTACATCATTAAAACATACAAGACAATAATTGGAATGAAGCTACATGAACTCAAGTATAAAGACTAGACCCTACTATGCCTCCACATGAATTAAGATAAGACTACATCATTAACACATACAAGACATTAGCTAAGGTAAAGGCAACAAGAGCACATACACTACAAATTGTGTTTCCAATATTAACTTCATCCATATCCTAACCTTATCATTCCCCATAAAATAGGTCCACTAATCAAAGCATAAGCTAACCTTCATTCAAGAGCATTAGCATATCAAAGATAAGAGTGAAAACCCATTAGATGGTTATGGAAATCATATAAAGCTCAAGGGAAAAAGATAACACACACTTCATACACTACATGATTATATCACATATTTCTCCACCCCCAAATGGGGATGGAACTACTCACACATATTTAAACTAACTACTCTAATAAAATGAAGCATTATAGTGAAATGAAACTATACTAATCAAGCAAGAAATATTAAAGAAGCATAAAACTAAACAAGCACCCAAAGCAAACACATTAAAGGCAATTAACTAAGCAAGAATTAACAAGCTAATGAAAACATATATTATTAACTCACTCAAATTACAAGCAGCTCTTCCTCCACCAGAGTTTTGCTTCAAGGCTTCACTCTTAGTAGGGAAGATGCCACCAAAGAGAGAGATGGATACAATGGGAGGTGAAGAGTTCTATTTATAAGCATGGAAAAAGCTAATCCGGGACAATCCCCCGATGTGGGACTAAACCAATACCAAAAATAGCCTAAACACACATTAATACAAGTCCAGGAGAGAGCTTAGCGGATTTGGGCTCATCCAGACCACCCATTGGCTGTCTATAAGGCCCAGATCCGTCTGGGTTTTGTGTTGGGCTTTGCTGGAAGTATTTCTTGGTCTTTGATGCATCAACTTGGTTTGTTGGAGCTCCGACCCGAATCGAATTGACAAAAAACTCCCCATGATGGTGTGGAGTTTCCTGTTTTGCTCTTAGGTCCTTCGGTCTTACGATCAGGTCCTTCTCCCTTGCATCTTAGTCCCCAGGTCTCACAATTAAGTCCTTTTTCCTGCTTTTGGGTCCTTTCATGGCTCTTCTCTTCAAACCCCTTTATTCCTGAAAACTAAACATAAAACTCGTCACGTAGCATTGCTTAGGTGTAAGATAATGGATATAAGATACAAATATAAGCATGAAATGATGTCAATCACCATCTGAGGCTCCACTCTCAGTCCAGCTATCACTGCGCCCTCAGAGTCCATGGTGAATGGCTTCCACTCTGACAATATCTCGAGTAGTCTCCACTCCCGAATACACAAACTAGCAGCTGAAATTTCCACCTTCCTACTCAAGGCATTTGCGACTGTATTCGCCTTCCCCGGATGGTAAGAGATAGTGAAATGATAGTCCTTGATTAGCTCATCCCACTTGCGCTGCCTTATATTCAAATCCTTCTGCGAAAACAGGTACTTCAGACTCTTGTGATCTGTGAAAACCTCGAACTTCTCACCATATAGATAATGACGCCAGGTCTTCAGTGCGTGAACCACCGCTGCCAATTCCAAATCATGAGTGGGGTAGTTCCTTTCATGCACTTTCAACTGTCTCAAAGTATAAGCAACCACCTGACCGTGCTACATCAGTACACAACTCAAACCCACACCAGAAGCATCGCTATAAATCACAAAACCTCCACTACCACTGGGAAGAGTCAGAACTGGAGCAGTCGTCAACCGACTCTTCAGTTCCTGAAAACTATCCTCGCACTTCTGGGACAGTGCCGTCAGAGGTGAAGCAAGCCTCAAGAAGTCCTTGATGAATCGACGATAATAACCTGCCAATCCACTGAGACAGTGCCTCCACCTTCGCTGGATCCACTGATATCCCAGCCCCATATACTATGTGACCAAGAAAAGCCACACTGTCTAACCAGAACTCGCACTTCGAAAACTTGGTGTACAACTGATTATCTCTCAAAATGCCAAGTACAATCCGCAAGTGCTCCCTGTGCTGCTCTATGTCCGGTGACTATACCAAGATGTCGTCTACAAAGACTACCATGAATAGGTCGAGGAACTGGTTGAACGTCATGTTCATCAGATCCATGAAAGCTGCAGGCACGTTCGTCAATCCAAACGGCATCACTAGAAACTCATAGTGACCGTATATCATCCTAAAAGCGGTCTTCCAAACATCCGCCTCTCTGATCCTCAACTGATGATGACCGGATCGCAGATCAATCTTCGAAAATATCTTCGCTGACTGCAACTGGTCAAACAAGTCCTCAATCCTGGGTAAAGGATACTAATTCCTCACAGTAACCTTGTTCAGCATCCTGTAATCGATGCACATCCGCAATGAGCCGTCTTTCTTCTTCACAAATAGTACCGGGGCTCCCCAAGGAGAGACACTAGGGCGAACAAACCCAGTATCCAACAATTCCTGCGACTGCTTCGTCAACTCGACTAACTCAGTAGGTGCCATCCTATAAAGCCTTCGACTATGGAGTGGTCCCACCCACCAAATCAATACCGAATTCCAACTCCCTGTGAGGCGGCAGACCAGAGACATCTGAAAATACATCAGCAAACTCCCGGACAATCTCTATGTCCTCCAATGACCTCATCTCTGGATCTGAGACGACTAAGGTAGCCACGAAAGCTCTGCAGCCCTGCTCAAGCAACTTTCGTGCCCTCACTGCTGACATCACAACCCGACCACCTCTATCCTTCCTTTCCCTGATCAGCAAATCAGGTAGCCCCTTCCTCGGTATTAGAATCTTCTTTTCTCGGCACAAGACTCGCACATCATACTGGGATAGCCAATCCATCCCCAGTATAACATCGAAATCCTCCATCAGAAACAAGAACAGGTCAGCCGGAAGCTCCTGATCTTCCGAAACAATCGTGGCACCGTAGAGGAAGCTCCCCACAATGCCCACTAAACCCAAGGGTGTGCTGACTTCCAACGTGGCAGTCAACATCGAAGGGGTAGGACCCAACACAATCGCAAATCTCTTAGAAATGAACGAACGCGTGGACCCACAATCAAACAACACTCTGGCAACCAAAACAGCAATAAAGAGTGTACCTTCCACCACAGTGTTGACGTCCCTCGCCTCCAAAGCCTGGATGGTGAATACTCACCCGGCCCTCAGTCCCTACTGAGGTGTTGCAAAAGGACGACGGGCTCCGTCTCTACCCGCTACTGGAGGTCTCGCTCGAGCACTAGACTTGCCTGGTCCACCCATAAAGTTTTACCACCAGGTTGTTACACATTGTTCAGAAAAGTGAAGATAACTTTGTGTCAAAGTCTACGCAGTGTCAAAGTGTCCCAGGGCATTATTTAAATATTAGTAGTCTGGTTTCACTGAAAGATTTGAAACTACTTGGTTTGAAGTCTCATGATTGTCATGTATTGGCGTAGTACCTTCTGCCTGTTTCTAGTAGATCAATATTGCCAAAACAAGTCAGACATGCAATTATCAAGCTTTGTTTATCTTTACAAGATTCACACCGAAGTACTAGATCCGAACTACTTGGATAAGTTGCAATATGAAGCGATTGTAACAATATATTATTTAGAGATGTACTTTCCATAACACATTTTGACATTGTGGTGCATTTGGTGGTTCATATAGTCCAAGAGATTAAATTAACTAGACTAGAATTTCTAAGGTGGATGCATCCTTTCGATCGATACATGTGTGTGTGGAAGGGGTATTGTAACAATCAACGGAGGCCCGATGGCAGCATTATTGAAGGCTATGTAGCCAAGAAGGTTATCGCATTATGCAATGAGTACTTGACTCTTACAAAAAGTGTTGGACTTCCTAACATGAAGACAGGGTTGGATGTAAAGGTACATGTTGTGTAGCGTTGATAAGTCCAAAGGGTGAGCGTTGCTTTAAGTCGTAATTTTATGTGTTGTGTAATTCTGACGAAGTTAACCCTTTTCTAGAATAGCACATGTCCCTAATGAAGGAAAAACCTCCTACATTGCAGGATCAACAAATAGTTAACTCTTACAATAAAACATTCATTGACGGATTCAAGAAAACAATGTACAATTGTAATGTTTGTGAGACTTTGAAGTGGTTCTCCTATATGCTTAATCATGTTGTCACATCTTAAAGTTGTTACAATGTCATTGGATACTCCTTTTTCACAAAAATCGAAGATGACAAAAGAACAATGGAAAACAACGAGGTCAGTTTAGCTATTGAACCTTTCCGTATCTCTAGTTCTCTAGAGATAAAAAAAACCAATATGTCAAGATGTCAGACTACGATCAAATTGAAGATATATGGGAGTTGAACTTCACCCAATTCGATGTGGTAGTATTTGAATTCAAGTGGGTGGATGATAACAATGACCTTCGGGTGGATGAGTTGGAATTTACCTTGGTGAACCTTAACAAACCAGGATTCAACGAAGAACCTTTTATTTTGGCATCTCAATCAAAACATATTTTTTATGTAGCAGACCCCTATGATAATCAATGGTTGATACTTTTAGAAGGAAAACAACAGATTATTTCTCAGGAAGATGTCAATGATATTTAAGAAATTCCTCTATCTTCAACACAAGTGCCTGAATTGAAGTCAGTTGATGTTGATAGAATTGTTGATAACTTACTTATTTGGGAGCATCATCGTGAATGAATATGGATCGAAGATCCTGATAACAAAAGGCAAAAAGAAAATCTTAAAGGCTAACCTAGTAATTTATTAGTTTATTTTAAGAGATCATGAGTTAATTGTGTTTATAAACTGACCTAACTTACAATGTACATTAAGTATTCTTGTTTTTTTTCTTTTCAGGTGAAAGGCAAGCTTCCAAGCACACCTTTTGTTTTGAGCATATTCTTGCTATATAATGACATGTTGATATATTTGCTAGTTGTTGTTCATTACATTTGCTATTGTTAAATTGGGTGTTATTTGGATTTGCTGTTGTACCTTACCTTTGCTTTAGTTTTGTTATGGTAGAAATTAACTGAATGTTGTGCAACTTAGTATCAAATAGCAGGAGATTAATTGAGAAATTTATAATAAAACTGTTTTACGCAGAAACCAATCTTAAAAACATAACATGTCGATTTTAAGGCTATATTCCAACGTGACATATCCCTTTTATTTGTCTTTTGGGCTATGTTAATTTTTTTATAGAAAAACAAATTTCACATTGGTTGTTTGTTCAAATATGACATCACATGTTTTTCTTATTTGAATTTTAGCGATAATTTTATTAGAAATAAAAAATTAGGACATAGCACGTCGGTCGTATGACTCCAATCCGACGTGACCGGACAGGAAAACTATCATTAAGAAACTGAATTTACGATTGGAAAAGGAAATCACTAACACTTGAGAACAATGTACAAAGGAGACAACTAAAAGGACACATTTGATTTTAAAAGACACATTTGATTTTAAAGGATAAATTTGAGTTCAAAGGACATATTCATGGCTTGTAGACAAACTCGTGTCTTTTAATGGACAAACCGGACTTTAAAGTTCATACATGTCCTTAAAGGACCTTAGTGTCCTTTGAAGGACATACGTGCCCTTTAAATGACATAAATGCCCTTTAAAGGGAAAAGTTGAGTTAAAATGACAGATCCTTGCTTTAAAGAACAAACTCATGTCCTATAGGGTAGGCTTGTGGTTTAAGGACACTTTCAAGTTTTAAAGAACACACAAATGCCATAAGGGACATACGTTTCCTTTAAAGGACATATGTCTCCTTTAAAGAATGATGTGTTCGTTCTAAATACCGCAAGTGCATGGCGTCGTTGAAGACGTGGAAAATATTGGTCGATCCACAGGGAGGTGTGTCGACTCTGATTCTTCTGAAGGCAAGTGGGAAAAGAGGGAGAGGAGTTGTGATTACACTATCTAAACTACACTAGACTAGCAAGCATCAAACAAGGAAAACGAAAGCTAGGGAAATCAAAAGCAAGATAAATTTCAGGAAAAGAATCCCTAAGGGGTGGAGTGTGTGCACATATGAAGTGAAATAAGTGATGAATGACGCATCTAAGAATGTATGTGTGTGTCTTCATGCATAGGAAGTGTCTAAAGTTGAGACAAAACCTATCAATCCATTCACACAACGTATCGGCAATTACTACTTGATTAGCATAAGACTAGCTGCAGCATGAGAGGTGTCTAAATGTTATGGCAAGACTCATCAAAACCACAAACTCTTGTGAAGAACAAAGCTATGCATGGGAAGTGTGTAATTGTTATGGAAAAACCCATCAAAGCAAAGTTTCTTCAATCAATCAAGCAAGAAAATACAAATACATAACTAACATGTAGCATATTCAACAGGAAATTTCAGTCAATAAACATGAGTAAACTATTGGATCGTAAATGTGGCTTAGTTCTAATCACTTTTAACCCTTAACAAACTCTACTTTCTTAAAAATCAAAGATGCAGCGGAATTTAAAACTAAAACAAGCAAGCAAAGTAAATACCACCCGTGTAACGGGAGTTCGGTCTGTGCATCCCAAGTTAGATGACTCGAAAGCACCAGGCACTATGTCCCCTCGTACCTAATTTTCCGAGTGATAGGAGTCGTTCGAGAAGATAGAACACCACTTATTTATTTATTATTTACATGGGAACCAAAACCACTACGCTTAAAGTTTCACAACAAGATTTTAAGGGTCCCTGACTACGACAAACTTCCTTATACTAACAGACATGAATTATTCGACTCAATAGGTTCAGGGTGGACTTCTTTAATTGTTTGAGTACTGAAACCCTATGATTACTCACCCCCCGAGGGAAGAACGAGGTGCATCCTTATGACTAGATAAGACCTAAAGCCAGTATGCTAGATATCCTAATGCATCATGTTCAAGACAATTTTGGGAGCTTCCTTTTACTTTGCCTCTCAACGGTTTCGCACATGCTAAACACACGCAAAAGCCACAAAACATTTTCTTTCGCAAACACATGAATATTTTGAAAGAAATGTCAAAATTTAAAGCACTAGGCAAACAAAAGAAGACAAGTCACCCAAGGATAATGGCTAGCAGATATATCATTATTAAATGCAGCACACTAACATGACCCTAACAATGCACACAAAATAAAACAAAATCAAAGGAAAAGGCTCAACTATGTACACACGTAAAACACCCCCACACTTCTTGCATTGTCCTCAAGGAATGCGAGCATGAAACTACATGGATTTATGCAAGAAAAAGAAAATATCTCACCAACATGAAGCACACAAGGAGGTTCATGGTTATGTTGATGGACACAACCCAAGTTCCCCTCAAAACCTGTTAAATACTAAAGAAGGGATACAAATACGTGAAAGACATAAGGCCCAAATACATAAGGGTTGGGGCCACAACAATCAATGCTCACTCATGTAGTCTTTTATGGTATTTTTTCTCTTTTGCTTTCTTCTTCTTTTTGAATTTTTTTTTGAAATATAACTATGTACAACAATATGTTGCCATCTTCATTTGTCAAAAGACATCAAATGGGAACCACAAAAGTGGGTCAATGCACTCGAAATGGGAACATGACATCACGCGGGGGAAGAATACTCATGTGTGCCCCCCCCCCCACACAAAGAGCACAAGATGAAAGGAGAGGTTCATGAATTAGATGCAAAAGGCATCTCATTCAAAGGATCAAACTGAAAGAGCTTGAACATCTCAAGAGTTTGGGACGTTATGTGCAACGGAAGAAGAGTTTCTCCCAATGCAGAATTGAAGTTATGATCGTCAATCCAAACTCTCCAACCAACAGGCTGCTGGGTCGGAACGAGCAGAAGAACCTTGTTAGGCATGTCCGACTCACCAGGCGAACAGAAGGTGGGTCTCTTACCCAAGGTATCCTCTAAGGCACTCCCAATACCCTCATTGGCGAGGTAATTGTTTGATGTACCATCATTTCCAAGTTGATCAGGAACAATAATGAGAGGCAAACTCTCATCGGTCATATGAAATTAAGGGTACTATGGAGCTCTTCCTCCACCATGGGTGAGTACTTAAGAGGCATGAAAACAAGAACATGTGGCTCAAGGTCCACGGGACAAAAAGGTAAGGCACAATCCTATGCCGACTCATAATGAAACTGGTCCATACTATTCTCAATTTGGATCAAATCCCCCCCCATGTGATCATGAATTGAAACCCCAAGTCCTTCAGACTGACTAGGAGTTTCAATTTGAAAGATTGTGCTTTGAATTTGTGGATGTGGTGGTGGTTCGATATCAGAACATAAATCCTCATGTTGACAAGAAAAGTTACCCTCATCATGTTCACGTAATTGCTACGTCATTTGACTCACTTGCATTGCCATATTTTGTATGGACTGTTGAGGGTTTCCATGAACGTAAGGAAAGTTTGTTTCAAGGAATAAGGTATGTGGTCAATTGTGAGCTCAAGTCAGAGCTTTTGAAATTTTGGGGTTGGTGTTGATGGGCTGAGAATGAGTCCAATGATTTGGAGTGGGGTGTTGGTAGAATTCTGGGTATTCGGGAGGAGGATACTAGGTGGAAATGATGTATAAGAATTTGAAAAAGAATTGGCTCCACACGAATCCATCCCTCTCGGGTTGTACGCGGATGCGTAAGTGTCACATTGAGGATTTTCGGAAAATGTGTGCTCATAGTCAGGCTCTGGGGGAACATAAGGACGTTCCCCGAAAACATGACCACTCAACTAGCAATAGTCACACGGTACAACTACTGGAGCTACCAGTGCACTCATGTCATCTACCACATGCGTGAAAGAGACCAAAGGTTCTTGTAATGTCTCAGTTTGTTCACCAACATATGATCCGACATAACAAGATGGTGGTCTAGCAGTCGGTTCCTGTCTTAGAGTACCCTAATTTGCAAACTGCTCAGTCACACAATCAAGATTGTCCGAACCATACAGGGTGTCTATGTGAGGCACCCCAGGATGCATCGGTCTGGAGTACCAGGGAGAATAGACCTTGTGCCAACAGTGATATGGATGGTCGCCCACGTAACCATCCATCTCGCCAAACAATTCTCGAGTCGATCACTCTCACCACCACGAGGCCAAGCTCGCAAAAATTGCTAGACTCGACCCTAAAATGCTAACAAAGAGTGTAAAGGGGATCAAACTAGAATGTATAAGTAGGTGAGAAGAAGATGACTCCGAGGAGAAGGGAAGAATCCTTAAAGTTAGCGTGGGTAAAAGGTGAGGGTAGAATCGTAGTCTAGTAAACACGGCTCAAGTATCCTACGGTCACTATAGGTACTTACAACTAGACGACGCCTAACTACGAGGTCATACGGCCTCCACACACCTCACCTCCCTACGACGAAGACCACAGAGCCCAGCAAGTGAGCCAAGATCCGGATATCTCGTCTCTCTTATTGTTGACAAAGTGGGTGACGCCCGTTAGGCCAAGAAGGTCGTGACCAGATCACTCTCCTAATGCGTTCGAGTCATAGGGTCATTGTCTACTTTCTTTTATATTAAGGCTTTACTTGAGTGTGCCTTTTGGGGCTAAGGGAGAGGTGATGAAATCCCCCACCTTATCTTTGGAGACTATAGGTGATGCCCCATAAAGATGTTCTGATATCATAGGCTAGCAAGCAACTCACCAAACAATCACTCACCTCAATCTTGTTACAATGCACCTTACTAACTAATGCATGCGAAAACCATTTATGAATGAGAGAATGGGTGCACGTACCTCACGCAAACAATCAACAACGGAAATTTAAAGCAAATGAAAGACAACGTGCATGCGAGTTCTACAGATGATGCATGACCTAGGTGGAAATTAGTCTAATCTTTTGCTTCGAGTTTTATGGTCGAAGTTGTCTTAAAAAGGTGAATTTATTGATCTGGGAGCAAAGTACAGGTCACACACATGCAAAATTGGACTGTCAAACAACTAAATTGAAAAGACAAACAACAAGACCAAAAATTGTAGCAAAATCAGCTCACCAGGGCACCAGTTGGCGGTCCAAAAGGCTGATCTCTGCTCAAAATTTCTCCTGGTGTGTCCCCTTGATGCTCAATGTCCCTGATACAAAAACAAACTACAAACAAAAGATTAAACCCACTCGAATTGTCCAAACAAGAGTCTGGACAGAACACCTCCCCGGCAACGGCGCCAAACACTTGTTGTGTTCCTTTTAAATACCGCAAGTGCACGACATCGGTGAAGATGTGGCAAATACGGGTCGATCTACAGGGAGGTGTGCGCCTCTGGTTCTTCCGAAGGTAAGTGGGAAAAGAGGAGAGAAGACTTATGATTACACTAGCTAAACTACACTAAACTAGCAAGCATCAAACAAGGAAAACGAAAGCGAAGGAAATCAAAAGCAAGATAAAATTCAGGAAAGAAACCCCTAAGGGGTGGAGTGTGTGCACATATTAAGTGAAATAAGTTATGAATGACGCATGTAAGCATGTATGTGTGTGTCTTCATGCATAGGAAGTGTCTAAAGATGTGGCAAAACCTATCAATCCATTCACACAACGTATCGACAATTACTACTTGATTAACATAAGACTAGCTTCAGCAGGAGAGGTATCTAAATATTATGGCAAGTCTCATCAAAACCAGGAACTTATGTGAAGAACAAAGCTATGCATGGGAAGTGTCTAAATTTTATGGCAAAACCCATCAAAGCAAACTTTCTTGAATCAATCAAGCAAGCAAACACAAATACAAACACATAACTAACATGTAGCATATTCAACAGGAAATTTTAGTCAATAAACATGAGGAAACTGTTGGATCGTAAATGCGGCTTGGTTCTAATCACTTTCAACACTAAATAAACACTACTAGCTTAACAATCAAAGATGCAACGGAATTTAAAACTAAACGAAGCAAGCAAAGTAAATTCAAAAAACCACAAGAAGACATCGGATTTTATAGAGGTTCGGCCTACCACCTACTTCCTCTCTTGCAAGATCTGCTCACGTCTTTACTATCATTCTTGTTCCAGGCCAGGATTAACAACCCTCGTTAGGTTGATTTTCTTCCTCTCACAACCCGAGAGGGATACTTCGGGCTTTCACTGAAGTCCTTGCTTCTTTACAAACAATGTTTGAGTGGATCACTCACTCTCTAACTTGAGCACACTTAGAGTATGATAGGAATTGAAACTAAAGTGTGGAAGTTTATCTTGGAGAGTAGGATTTGGGGAATGAGCGACTTGGAGCTCTCTTAAGTGTATGTGACAATAGGAATTGGAAGAGTTGTCCAATTGTGTCAAGGGAATACCTATTTATAAGCTCCTAAGGGGTTATAGCCATTGGGGCAAGTTTAGAAAGATTTTGTATAAGATACACAAAACAGAAACCTGTAGGATACAATTCAACATAAATTTGGTCGACCGAATCGGGTATACCGGTTGACCGGTTGGACAATTTTGGATACAACTTAAGTTCTCTTAAGTGAATGGTCGAACTAGCTATGGTGATTGGTATACCGTTCTATGGTTTTTTGTCAGATAAAGTAGAATCGGTCGAACAGGGCAAATGGTTGGTTCGACCGGAAACATCTAGGCAGAAGAATTTGAGTTTCGATCGAGCAAGGTCTAGGAGACGTTCGACCGGAAACTTCTAGAGTGTTCAGGGTGACCAAGACATGTTGTATCGGTCAACCGCTAGAAAAGTTTCAGTCGACCGGAAGTTTGGTAAAATAAGGTGTTTGGGAAGTCTAACCGTTGTAGAATACGACAAGTCTACGGTCATGTGACACATCTAGACGGTTGAACTAAATACACTAAACGGTGGCCCGGTTTACCACGAAATCTTGTAATAGAATAAACAACCC
The DNA here is from genome assembly GCA_963682175.1 of Triglochin maritima. Taxonomy (NCBI): domain Eukaryota; kingdom Viridiplantae; phylum Streptophyta; class Magnoliopsida; order Alismatales; family Juncaginaceae; genus Triglochin; species Triglochin maritima. Next base: position 22,031,904 of record OY821779.1, read on the forward strand.
AATCGGTCGAAAGAAGAACTCGTTCCGGTCGACTGAATTGGTCCTGGCAGTTCAAGTAAGTTTTAATTGTTTTCAGGTTCTAGTTTGGGTGATCTATTGACGTCGAAATGATGTGAAAATTTGTGTGTGACTTCTATAGGAAACCAGTGTGTGCTTAAGTTGATTTTAGATCAAGTATGCTCAATTACACAATGTTCCTAAGACTCAAAAGAATTGCAAATTACATGTCTTAAAATGAGCTTCATTACATGTCTTGAGTTGAATCCTTTCTTCATTGAGTCTTGATCACCTGTAGAAGTTAGCACAATACAATATATATACTATGCATAATGTGTGCTACTCTACAATGATTATAATTAAGATTGGGTTGATTAAATCATCAAAACATAGATTAAGGCCAAAAAGCCAACAATCTCCCCCTCTTTGATGATGGCAACCAATATCTTAATACTTGAAATTTTTAGATGTTAACTATGCATAAAAATGCACCCCCTATGCATGTGCATAATTTTTGTTAAATTATTATCAAATTTCAAGTTACCCCCTCAATTATCTCTCCTCCTTTGACATCCATCAAAAAACAATATATGATTAAACATGGAATTTGGATGTCTTGTAATGAAGTTGCTCCCCCTAAATTTTGCACTTCATTACTCTTGTTAAATGATATTCATTAAGCTCCCCCTATCAATGTGAATGTAATGTATCAATTAATTTCATTTCTATTCTCCTCTTTTTAACATCAAGAAACATATATCAATTTGGCATGTGATATTTTTTCCCATTTGACATCTATTTACACATATGATACTTAAGCAGTGGATGTTATTCAAATTTAAGATATGCAATGAATAATAAATATGATATTTCAATTAAGCATGTTATATCCTACACTAGACCAATTAATTCAAAAATAAAGAGGATAGAAAATTATACCAAACTTTTGATGCTTGAATTGGTTTCAATCTCCATTCGGTGATGCAACCGGGTTTGAATTCAACTCTTAAGCTTGCCCGATCACCACCGATCTCCTCTTAAAGCACCTACACGTGTAGATTTAGGTACCCAAACAACTTTGGGTACTTTGAATGTTAGCTTTGGGAACCCTAGACATTTTTGTTTTAGGAGCCCACACACTTGAAGAACTATGCGTTATAAGTAAGTGCTTTCCATTTAAAGTTGTATGAATTACATGGTTTTTAACATATAAATCATTATATCCTAAACCATGTTTTCGCAAAGATTGTCTTTGACTTCCTAAAATCATGTTAAGCATCTTAGTTCCATTGGTGAATCTTTCGAGAACTTTTCTTAATTGTTCATTTGATGCCTTAAGATCTAGTTGTTCACTATCAATAGTTGTTCACTTTCAAGAGTTGATGCTTTAGTTTCAAGCCTAGCAAGCACGTCATTATTCTCATTCATGCATTTTAAATTTGACTTTTGAGATTATTGATTAGCTTTCAAGCATTCTTGTTCTTTACACAAATAATATCATATTGTTTAACTAAGTCATGGAATGCATTTTGAAGCTCATCATGTGTATAAGTTTCTTCATTAACTAGTAGACAAGGGTTAGAGGATACCTCACTTCCTTCATCTTGAATTTCCATGTAGCACATATGTGCAAATTCCTTTGTTGATGAAGGTGCGGTTCATTGGGATGAAGATGATGAATCGTCCTATGTAGCCTTGTGAGCTTCTATCCTCTTCTCTTTTCTCTTACTCCTCTCCTTTTCTCTCCTTCTCTCCCTTCTCTCATTTTTCTTCTCCTTCTCTTTTCTCTCATTTTCACTCTCCCCCTTCTCCTTCTTCTTTTCTCTCATTTCACTTCTTCTACCTCTTCCATCTCTTATTTCTCCTTTATCCTTCTTGAGGTATTTGAAGAAGTCTTTGGCTAGGACTTCAATATCCTCATCTTCTACACTCCTCCTTGGTTCATCAAGATTTGCATGTATTGCCAAGGTGGGTGTGTTCTTGGAGGCTTCCTTCCCCTTTCGATGGTTAATTCGAAGCTCATAAGCAATGACATTTCCAATTAGCTCCTCCATCTTGAGTTGGGAACGGTCATGTGCTTCTTGACATAGTCTCGACCACCTTATCTTCTCAATCGTTGCTTAGCGATTGGAGGAATTTCCTTGTCATCTCTCCTTCATTTATTCTTCTTCCAAGAACCAAAAGAGAGAGTAATATTGGTGAAGCGAGTGTTCATTTCGTTTATGTTTTCACCACTTTGCATAGAAAAGATTTCATATTTATGCATGAGGAGACTAATCCTAGTTTCATTGGTTTTACTATTATTGGATTAATCTAAGGATTAAGATGATGTTTGCCCAACGCACTGACACGTGGCGCACTCTCATTGGCTGCGCATTAGGGTTTAGGGTGGGGCCATCTATATAAGGAGGGGTGCCTCCCATTGGATGGATGATTCTTGTGTGCAAACCCTAGCCGCCACCTCTCCCTCTCTCTCCCATTCGTCCCTCCACATCCACCAAGCCAAATCCGTGGACTCTTGGGTTGTGGACTCGTGCTTCTTCTTTAAGAAGGTAGAAGACAGACCGGTGCTCCAGATGATTCCGTGAGGTGATCGCCGATCCATTCCGCTGCCACAGGTTCTCTCCACGAAAGGTAATTCTGAACCTGTCGATTCAATCGCAGATTGCTTACAACTATCAATCTCATGATGCATTTGTAATATATGTCATATCTCATGTGCACTTTCACAACCCCAAATCCTATTATATTCTCCCTCCTTAAGGCCACCACTCACAGTGACCGTATCTCGTCCTAAAAGCGGTCTTCTGAACATCCGCCTCTCTGATCCTCAACTGATGATGACCAGATCGCAGATCAATCTTTGAAAATATCTTCGCTGACTGCAACTGGTCAAACAAGTCCTCAATCCTGGGTAAAGGATACTGATTCCTCACATCAACCTTGTTCAGCATCCTGTAATCGATGCACATTCGCAATGAGCCGTCTTTCTTCTTCACAAATAGTACCGGAGCTCCCTAAGGAGAGACATTGGGGCGGATAAACCCAATATCCAACAATTCCTGCAACTGCTTCTTCAACTCGACTAACTCAGTAGGTGCCATCCTATAAAGCCTTCGACTGTGGAGTGGTCCCAGCCACCAAATCAATACCGAATTCCAACTCCCTGTGAGGCGGCAGACTAGAGACATCTGAAAATACTTCAGCAAACTCCCAGACAATCTCTATGTCCTCCAATGACCTGATCTCTGGATCTGAGACGACTAAGGTAGACACGAAAGCTCTGCAGCCCTGCTCAAGCAACTTTCGTGCCCTCACTACTGACACCACAACCCGACCACCTCTAACCTTCCTTTCCCTGATCAGCAAATCAGGTAGCCCCTTCCTCGGTATTAGAATCTTCTTTTCTCGGCACAAGACTCGCACATCATACAGGGATAGACAATCCATCCCCAGTATAACATCGAAATCCTTCATCGGCAACAAGATCAGGTCAGCCGGAAACTCCTGATCTTCCGAAACAATCGTGGCGCCGGGGAGGAAGCTCCCCACAATGCCCACTAGACCCAAGTGTGTGCCGACTTCCAACGTGGCAGTCAACATCGAAGGGGTACGACCCAACAAAATCGCACATCTCTCGGAAATGAACGAATGCGTGGCCCCACAATCAAATAGAACTCTGGCTACCAAAACAACAATAAAAAGTGTACCTTCCACCACAGTGTTGATGTCCCTCGCCTCCTCTGTCTAGATGGTGAATAATCACCCGATCCTCTGTCCCTGCTGAGGTGGTGCAAAAGGACGACAGGCTCCTTCTCTACCTGCTACTGGAGGTCTCACTCGAGCACTAGACTCGCCTGGTCCACCCATAAAGTTTTACCACCAGGTTGTTACACATTGTTCAGAAAAGAGAAGATAACTTTGTGTCAAAGTCTACGCAGTGTCAAAGTGTCACAGGGCATTATTTAAATATTAGTAGTATGGTTTCACTGAAAGATTTGAAACTACTTGGTTTGAAGTCTCATGATTCTCATGTATTGGCGTAGTATCTTCTGCCTGTTTCTAGTAGATCAATATTGCCAAAACACGTCAGACATGCAATTATCAAGCTTTGTTTATCTTTACAAGATTCACACCGAAGTACTAGATCCGAACTACTTAGATAAGTTGCAATATGAAGTGATTGTTACAATATATTATTTGGAGATGTACTTTCCATAACATTTTTTGACATTGTGGTGCATTTGGTGGTTCATTTGGTGGTTCATCTAGTCCAAGAGATTAAATTAACTAGACTAGAATTTCTAAGGTGGATGCATCCTTTCGAGCGATACATGTGTGTGTGGAAGGGGTATTGTAACAATCAACGGAGACCCGATGGCAGCATTATTGAAGGCTATGTAGCCAAGAAGGTTATCGAGTTATGCAATGAGTACTTGACTCATACAAAAAGAGTTGGACTTCCTAACAAGAAGACAGGGTTGGATGTAAAGGTACATGTTGTGCAGCGTTGATAAGTCCAAAGAGTGAGGGTTGCTTTAAGTCGTAATTTTATGTGTTGTGTAATTCTGACGAAATTCACCCTTTTCTAGAATAGCACATGTCCCTAATGAAGGAAAAACCTCCTACATTGCAGGATCAACAAATAGTTAACTCTTACAATAAAACATTCATTGACGGATTCAAGAAAACAGTGTACAATTGTAATGTTTGTGAGACTTTGAAGTGGACCTATATGCTTAATCATGTTGTCACATCTTAAAGTTATTACAATGTCATTGGATACTCCTTTTTCACAAAAATCGAAGATGACAAAAGAACAATGCAAAACAACGAGGTCAGTTTAGCTATTGAACATTTCCGTATCTCTAGTACTCTAAAGATTAAAAAAAACCAACATATCAAGATGTCAGACTACGATCAAATTGAAGATATATAGGTGTTCAACTTCACCCAATTCGATGTGGTTGTATTTGAATTCAAGTGGGTGGATGATAACAATGACCTTCGGGTGGATGAGTTGGAATTTACCTTGGTGAACCTTAACAAACCAGGATTCAAGTAAGAACCTTTTATTTTGACATCTCAAGCAAAACAGATTTTTATGTAGCAGACCCCTATGATAATCAATGGTTGATATGTTTAGAAGGAAAACGACAGATTATTTCTCAGGAAGATGTCAATGATATTTAAGAAATTCCTCGATCTTCAACACAAGTGCCTGAATTGAAGTCAGTTGATGTTGATAGAATTGTTGATAACTTACTTATTTGGGAGCATCATCGTGAATGAATATGGATCGAAGATCCTGATAACAAAAGGCAAAAAGAAAATCTTAAAGGCTAACCTAGTAATTTATTAGTTTATTTTAAGAGACCATGAGTTAATTGTGTTTATAAACTGACCTAACTTACAATGTACATTGAGTATTCTTGTTTTTTTTCTTTTCAGGTGAAAGGCAAGCTTCCAAGCACACCTTTTGTTTTGAGCATATTCTTGCTATATAATGACATGTTGATATATTTGCTAGTTGTTGTTCATTACATTTGCTATTGTTAAATTGGGTGTTATTTGGATTTGCTGTTGTACCTTACCTTTGCTTTAGTTTTGTTATGGTAGAAATTAACTGAATGTTGTGCAACTTAGTATCAAATAGCAGGAGATCAATTGAGAAATTTATAATAAAACTGTTTTACGCAGAAACCAATCTTAAAAACATAACATGTCGATTTTAAGGCTATATTCCAACGTGACATATCCCTTTTATTTGTCTTTTGGGCTATGTTAATTTTTTATAGAAAAACAAATTTCACATTGGTTGTTTGTTCAAATATGACATCACATGTTTTTCTTATTTGAATTTTAGCGATAATTTTATTAGAAATAAAAAATTAGGACATAGCACGTCGGTCGTATGACTCCAATCCGACGTGACCGGACAGGAAAACTATCATTAAGAAACTGAATTTACGATTGGAAAAGGAAATCACTAACACTTGAGAACAATGTACAAAGGAGACAACTAAAAGGACACATTTGATTTTAAAAGACACATTTGATTTTAAAGGATAAATTTGAGTTCAAAGGACATATTCATGGCTTGTAGACAAACTCGTGTCTTTTAATGGACAAACCGGACTTTAAAGTTCATACATGTCCTTAAAGGACCTTAGTGTCCTTTGAAGGACATACGTGCCCTTTAAATGACATAAATGCCCTTTAAAGGGAAAAGTTGAGTTAAAATGACAGATCCTTGCTTTAAAGAACAAACTCATGTCCTATAGGGTAGGCTTGTGGTTTAAGGACACTTTCAAGTTTTAAAGAACACACAAATGCCATAAGGGACATACGTTTCCTTTAAAGGACATATGTCTCCTTTAAAGAATGATGTGTTCGTTCTAAATACCGCAAGTGCATGGCATCGTTGAAGACGTGGAAAATATAGGTCGATCCACAGGGAGGTGTGTCGACTCTGATTCTTCTGAAGGCAAGTGGGAAAAGAGGGAGAAGAGTTGTGATTACACTATCTAAACTACACTAGACTAGCAAGCATCAAACAAGGAAAACGAAAGCTAGGGAAATCAAAAGCAAGATAAAATTCAGGAAAAGAATCCCTAAGGGGTGGAGTGTGTGCACATATGAAGTGAAATAAGTGATGAATGACGCATCTAAGAATGTATGTGTGTGTCTTCATGCATAGGAAGTGTCTAAAGTTGAGACAAAACCTATCAATCCATTCACACAACGTATCGGCAATTACTACTTGATTAGCATAAGACTAGCTGCAGCATGAGAGGTGTCTAAATGTTATGGCAAGACTCATCAAAACCACGAACTCTTGTGAAGAACAAAGCTATGCATGGGAAGTGTCTAATTGTTATGGAAAAACCCATCAAAGCAAAGTTTCTTCAATCAAGCAAGCAAGAAAATACAAATACATAACTAACATGTAGCATATTCAACAGGAAATTTCAGTCAATAAACATGAGTAAACTATTGGATCGTAAATGTGGCTTAGTTCTAATCACTTTTAACCCTTAACAAACTCTACTTTCTTAAAAATCAAAGATGCAGCGGAATTTAAAACTAAAACAAGCAAGCAAAGTAAATACCACCCGTGTAACGGGAGTTCGGTCTGTGCATCCCAAGTTAGATGACTCGAAAGCACCAGGCACTATGTCCCCTCGTACCTAATTTCCCGAGTGATAGGAGTCGTTCGAGAAGAGAGAACACCACTTATTTATTTATTATTTACATGGGAACCAAAACCACTACGCTTAAAGTTTCACAACAAGATTTTAAGGGATCCTGACTACGACAAACTTCCTTATACTAACAGACATGAATTATTCGACTCAATAGGTTCAGGGTGGACTTCTTTAATTGTTTGAGTACTGAAACCCTATGATTACTCACCCCGCGAGGGAAGAACGAGGTGCATTCTTATGACTAGATAAGACCTAAAGCCAGTATGCTAGATATCCTAATGCATCATGTTCAAGACAATTTTGGGAGCTTCCTTTTACTTTGCCTCTCAACGGTTTTGCACATGCTAAACACACACATAAGCCACAAAACATTTTCTTTCGCAAACACATGAAGATTTTGAAAGAAATGTCAAAATTTAAAGCACTAGGCAAGCAAAAGAAGACAAGTCACCCAAGGATCATGGCTAGCAGATATATCATTATTAAATGCAGCACACTAACATGACCCTAACAATGCACACAAAATAAAACAAAATCAAAGGAAAAGACTCGACTATGTACACACGTAAAACACCCCCACACTTCTTGCATTGTCCCCAAGGATTGCGTGCATGAAACTACATGGATTTATGTATGAAAAAGAAAATATCTCACCAACTATAGGGAAGTTCATGGTTATGTTGATGGACACAACCCAAGTTCCCCTCAAAACCTATGAAATACTAAAGAAGGGATACAAATACGTGAAAGACATAAGGCCCAAATACATAAGGGTTGGGGCCACAACAATCAATGCTCACTCATGTAGTCTTTTATGGTATTTTTTCTCTTTTGCTTTCTTCTTCTTTTTGAATTTTTTTTTTGAAATATAACTATGTACAACAATATGTTGCCATCTTCATTTGTCAAAAGACATCAAATGGGAACCACAAAAGTGGGTCAATGCACTCGAAATGGGAACATGACATCACGCGGGGGAAGAATACTCATGTGTGCCCCCTCCCCCCCACACAAAGAGCACAAGATGAAAGGAGAGGTTCATGAATTAGATGCAAAGGCATCTCATTCAAAGGATCAAACTGAAAGAGATTGAACATCTCAAGAGTTTGGGACGTTATGTACAACGGAAGAAGAATTTCTCCCAATGCAGAATTGAAGTTATGATCGTCAATCCAAACTCTCCAACCAACAGGCTGCTGGGTCGGAACGAGCAAAAGAACCTCGTTAGGCATGTCCGACTCACCAGGCGAACAGAAGGTGGGTCTCTTACCCAAGGTATCCTCTAAGGCACTCCCAATACCCTCATTGGCGATGTAATTGCTTGATGTACCATCATTTTCAAGATGATCAGGAACAATAATGAGAGGCAAAGTCTCATCGGTCATATGAAATTATGGGTACTATAGAGCTCTTCCTCCACCATAGGTGAGTACTTAAGAGGCATGAAAACAAGAACATGTGGCTCAAGGTCCACGGGACAAAAAGGTAAGGCACAATCCTATGCCGACTCATAATGAAACTGGTCCATACTATTCTCAATTTGGATCAAATCCCCCACCATGTGATCATGAATTGAAACCCCAAGTCCTTCAGACTGACTAGGAGTTTCAGTTTGAAAGATTGTGCTTTGAATTTGTGGATGTGGTGGTGGTTCGATATCAGAACATAAATCCTCATGTTGACAAGAAAAGTTACCCTCATCATGTTCACATAATTGCTACGTCATTTGACTCACTTGCATTGCCATATTTTGTATGGACTGTTGAGGGTTTCCATGAATGTAAGGAAAGTTTGTTTCAAGGAAACAGGTATGTGGTCAATTATGAGCTCAAGTCAGAGCTTTTGAAATTTTGGGGTTGGTGTTGATGGGCTGAGAATGAGTCCAATGATTTGGAGTGGTGTGTTGGTAGAATTCGGGGTATTCGGGAGGAGGATACTGGGGTGGAAATGATGTATAAGAATTTGAAAAAGAATTGTCTCCACACGAATCCATCCCTCTCGGGTTGTACGCGGATGCGTAAGTGTCACATTGAGGTTTTTGGCAAAATGTGTGCTCATAGTCAGGCTCTGGGGGAACATAAGGACGTTCCCCGAAAAAATTACCACTCAACTAGCAATAGTCACACGGTACAACTACTGAAGCTACCAGTGCACTCATGTCATCTACCACATGCGTGAAAGAGACCAAAGGTTCTTGTAATGTCTCAGTTTGTTCACCAACATATGATCCGACATAACTAGATGGTGGTCTAGCAGTCGGTGCCTGTCTCATAGTACCCTAATTTGCAAACTGCTCAGTCACACAATCAAGATTGTCCCAACCATACAGGGTGTCTATGTGAGGCACCCCAGGATGCATCGGTCTGGAGTACCAGGGAGAATAGACCTTGTGCCAACAATGATATGGATGGTCGCCCATGTAACCATCCATCTCGCCAAACAATTCTCGAGTCAATCACTCTCACCACCACGAGGCCAAGCTCGCAAAAAGTGCTCGACTCGACCCTAAAATGCTAACAAAGAGTGTAAGGGGGATAAAACTAGAATTTATAAGTAGGTGAGAAGAAGATGACTCAGAGGAGAAGGGAAGAATCCTTAAAGTTAGCGTGGGTAAATGGTGAGGGTAGAATCGTAGTCTAGCAAACTAGACGACGCCTAACTACGAGGTCATACAACTAGACGACGCCTAACTACGAGGTCATACGGCCTCCACACACCTTACCTCCCTATGACGAAGACCACAGAGCCCAGCAAGTGAGCCAAGATCCGGATATCTCGTCTCTCTTATAATTGACAAAGTGGGTGACGCCCGTTAGGCCATGACGGTCGTGACCAGATCACTCTCCTAATGTGTTCGAGTCCTAGGGCCAATGTCTACTTGCTTTTATATTAAGGCTTTAATTGAGTGTGCCTTTTGGGGCTAAGGGAGAGGTGATGAAATGCCCCACCTTATCTTTGGAGACTATAGGTGATGCCCCATAAAGATGTTCTGAAATCATAGGCTAGCAAGCAACTCACCAAACAATCACTCACCTCAATCTTGTTACAATGCACCTTACTAACTAATGCATGCTCAAACCATGCATGAATGAGAGAATGGGTGCACGTACCTCACGCCAACAATCAACAACAGGAATTTAAAGCAAATGAAAGACAATGTGCATGCGAGGTCTACAAATGATGCATGACCTAGATGGAAATTAGTCTAATCTTTTGCTTCGAGTTTTATGGTCCAAGTTGTCTTAAAAAGGTGAATTGATTGATCTGGGAGCAAAGTACAGGTCACATCATGCAGAATTGAACTGCCAAACAACTAAATTGAAAAGACAAACAACTAGACCAAAAATTGGAGCAAAATTAGCTCACCAGGGCACCAGCTGGCGGTCCAAAAGGCTGATCTCTGCTCAAAATTTCTTCTGGTGTGTCGCCTTGATGCTCAATGTCCCTGATACAAAAACAAAAGATTAAACCCACTCGAATTGTCCAAACAAAAGTCTGGACAGAACACCTCCCCGGCAACGGCGCCAAACACTTGTTGTGTTCGTTTTAAATACCGCAAGTGCATGACATTGGTGAAGACGTGGCAAATACGGGTCGATCTACAGAGAGGTGTGCGCCTCTGGTTCTTCTGAAGGTAAGTGGAAAAAGAGGAGAGAAGAGTTTTGATTACACTAGCTAAACTACACTAAACTAGCAAGCATCAAACAAGGAAAACGAAAGCGAAGGAAATCAAAAGCAAGATAAAATTCAGGAAAGAAACCCGTAAGGGGTGGAGTGTGTGCACATATTAAGTGAAATAAGTGATGAATGACGCATGTAAGCATGTATGTGTGTGTCTTCATGCATAGGAAGTGTCTAAAGATGTGGCAAAACCTATCAATCCATTCACACAACATATCGACAATTTCTACTTGATTAACATAAAACTAGCTTCAGCATGAGAGGTATCTAAATATTACGGCAAGTCTCATCAAAACCAGGAACTCATGTGAAGAACAAAGCTATGCATGGGAAGTGTCTAAATTTTTTGGCAAAACCCATCAAAGCAAACTTTCTTGAATCAATCAAGCAAGCAAACACAAATACAAACACATAACTAACATGTAGCATATTGAAGAGGAAATTTTAGTCAATAAACATGAGGAAACTGTTGGATCGTAAATGCGGCTTGGTTCTAATCACTTTTAACACTAAACAAACACTACTAGCTTAACAATCAAAGATGCAACGGAATTTAAAACTAAACGAAGCAAGCAAAGTAAATTCAACAAACCACAAGAAGACATCGGATTTTTATAGAGGTTCGGCCTACCACCTACTTCCTCTCTTGCAAGATCTGCTAACGTCTTTACTATCATTATCGTTCCAGGCCAGGATTAAGCCTTTACACTACAGGCTTCTGTTAACAACCCTCGTTAGGTTGATTTTCTTCCTTTCACAACCAGAGAGGGATACTTCGGGCTTTCACTGAAGTCCTTGCTTATTTACAAACAATGTTTGAGTGGATCACTCACTCTTTAACTTGAGCACACTTAGAGTATGATAGGAATTGAAACTAAAGTGTGAAAGTTTATCTTGGAGAGTAGGATTTGGGGAATGTGCGACTTGGAGCGCTCTTAAGTGTATGTGACAATAGGAATTAGAAGAGTTGTCCAATTGTGTCAAGGGAATACCTATTTATAAGCTCCTAAGGGGTTATAGCCATTGGGGAAAGTTTAAAAAGATTTTGTATAACATACACAAAATAGAAACCTGTAGGATACAATTCAACACAAATTCGGTCGACCGAATCGGGTATACCGGTTGACCGGTTGGTCAATTTTGGCTACAACTTAAGTTCTCTTAAGTGAATGGTCGAACTAGCTATGGTGATTGGTAGACCGTTCTATGGTTTTTGGTCAGATAAAATAGAATCGGTCGAACAGGGAAAATGGTTGGTTCGACCGGAAACATCTAGGCAGAAGAATTTGAGTTTCGGTCGAGCAAGGTCTAGGACACGTTCGACCGGAAACTTCTAGAGTGTTCGGGGTGACCAAGACATGTTGTATCAGTCAACGGCTAGAAAAGTTTAAGCCGACCAAAAGTTTTGTAAAATAGGGTGTTTGGGAAGTCTAACCGTTGTAGAATACGACAAGTCTACGGTCATGTGACACATCTAGACAGTTGAACTAAAGGCACTAAATGGTCACCCGGTTTACCATGAAATCTTGTAATAGAATAAACAACCCAATCGGTCGAACGAAGAACTCGTTCCGGTCGACTGAATTGGTCCTGGCAGTTCAAGTACGTTTTAAGTGTTTTCCGGTTCTAGTTTTGGTGATCTATTGACGTCGAAATGATGTGAAAATTTGTGTGTGACTTCTATAGGAAACTAGTGTGTGTTTAAGTTGATTTTAGCTCAAGTATGCTCAATTACACAATGTTCCTAAGACTCAAAAGAATTGCAAATTACATGTCTTCAAATGAGCTTCATTACATGTCTTGACTTGAATCCTTTCTTCATTGAGTCTTGATCACCTGTAGAAGTTAGGACAATACAATATATATACTATACATAATGTGTGCTACTCAACAATGATTATAATTAAGATTGGGTTGATTAAATTATCAAAACATAGATTAAGGCCAAAAAGACAACAATCTCCCCCTATTTGATGATGGCAACCTATATCTTAATACTTGAAATTTTTAGATGTTAAGTATGCATAAAAATGCACCCCCTATGCATGTGCATAATTTTTGTTCAATTATTATCAAATTTGAAGTTACCCCCTCAATTATCTCTCCTCCTTTGACATCCATCAAAAAACAATATATGATTAAACATGGAATTTGGATGTCTTGTAATGAAGTTTCTCCCCCTAAATTTTGCACTTCATTACTCTAGTTAAATGATATTCATTAAGCTCCCCCTATCAATGTGAATGTAATATATCAATTAATTTCATTTCTATTCTCCCCTTTTTAACATCAAGAAACATATATCAATTTGGCATGTGATGTTTTATCTCATTTGACATCTATTTACACATATGATACTTAAGCAGTGGATGTTATTCAAATTTAAGATATGCAATGAATAATAAATATGATATGTCAATTAAGCATGTTATATCCTACACTAGACCAATTAATTCAAAAATGAAGACGATAGAAAATTATACCAATCTTTTGATGCTTGAATTGGTTTCAATCTCCATTCGATGATGCAACCGGCTTTGAATTCAACTCTTAAGCTTGCCCGATCACCACCGATCTCCTCTTAAAGCACCTACACGTGTAGATTTAGGTACCCAAACAACTTTGGGTACTTTGAATGTTAGCTTTGGGAACCCTAGACATTTTGGTTTTAGGAGCCCACACACTTGAAGAACTATGCGTTATAACTAAGTGCTTTCCATTTAAAGTTGTATGAATTACATGGTTTTTAACATATAAATCATTATATCCTAAACCATGTTTTTGCAAAGATTGTCTTTGACTTCCTAAAATCATGTTAAGCATCTTAGTTCCATTAGTTAATCTTTCGAGATCTTTTCTTAATTGTTCATTTGATGCCTTAAGATCTAGTTGTTCACTATCAATAGTTGTTCACTTTCAAGAGTTGATGCATTAGTTTCAAGCCTAGCAAGCACGTCATTATTCTCATTCATGCATATTTAAATTTGACTTTTGAGATTATTGATTAGCTTTCAAGTATTCTTGTTCTTTACACAAATAATCTCATATTGTTTAACTAAGTCATGGAATGCATTTTGAAGCTCATCATGTGTATAAGTTTCTTCATTAACTAGTAGACAAGAGTTAGAGGATACCTCACTTCCTGTTTGCAATCTTCGATTGAATCTACAGGTTCAGAATTACCTTTGGTGGAGAGAACCTATGGCAGCGGAATGGATCGGCGATCACCTCACGGAATCCTCTGGAGCACCGGTCGGTCTTCTACTCTCTTGGAGAAGAAGCACGAGTCCACAACCCAAGAGTCCACGGATTTGGCTTGGTGGATGTAGAGGGACGAATGGGAGAGAGAGGGAGAGGTGGCGGCTAGGGTTTGGTGGGGCTAGGGTTTGCACACAAGAATAATCCATCCAATGGGAGGCTCCCCTCCTTAGATAGATGGACCCACCCTAAACCCTAATGCGCAGCCAATGAGAGTGCGCCACGTGTCAGTGCTTTGGGCAAACATCATCTTAATCCTTAGATTAATCCAATATCTCCCACTTGCACAACAGCACGTCAACAACACGCCATCTTCTTTTGTGTCCCTGACACATACGTATATATCCCCGATACATACAATCATAAGATGGCAATGTGTCACCTCTTCATGTGTCCTCGACACATATGTATACATCCCTGATATATACAACTATTTTCTCTCTTCCAAGAATACATCCACAATACGCAAGTCTCTGATCATGTATCCCTGATACAAGACCATCTGTGTCCCCGACACATGTACTCTTCCGATCATACAGACAAATGGGTCGTGCGACCGGTGATGCACCTGCAATTAGGAGTCTCAAACTAGAAACCTTACTAGAAGGCCAGAATGACAACATCCTAAAAAACAATAAATAAGCAGTCAAATGCACATCACAGTTCCCCAGGTTTACTCAGAAACTCACTTGACATGAACGGTATCTCGATCCCTCGGAGAGAATACCTTATTGTCCTCAAGGTACTTGCTACTGTATCCAATACAGTTAGGCCCAGCAAATACTTTTAGTGCAGTCGAGTCAAACCTTTCCCTTCGCCCCAGACCACCATTACACTCAGAGTTGACTCCTTTCCCGAAGATGCCTCTTTAGACCGAATCTCTCATGGTCATAGATAACATCCCAAAGTAGCCACATCAACTCTTTGCTTCATGGTGTCGTCGAAGGTCACTGAGGGTAACTAATGACAATCAAGTCTTGGACTCACACAGTGAAGGAGCAGGGATCCATCCTTTCACTTCCCAATGGTCGCTCAGCACATGTTGTATGACAAACATGTTATGGTGGATCATACTGTACACAATAGTATGTCTGTCTCTCAACACCATACAAGTCTTAGTCCAGTCGCACCCCCTCTGCGCCTGACCCGTGCTTCATCATTGTCGCCTTAACACCATACAGGTGCCACCTGGTGCCACATGTGATGCTCGCACTTGGCTTCTATAGGTCACATGAATCGTGGGAACATTCATGTCAATCCTCACCAACATAGAGGATTTCATCTTGAATCCTAATCAAGGCGACTATCCTATCATGAACTTCTCTGGATCTATCATACAAGATCTCTTCATGATCAGTCTCATCTCTGCTCGCTATCAAAAAGCGCCAGAGGCGAATGCTCGTGTGAGTTAGCATTCTTCAGCCTATTGACAGAATAATATTTTATGCTAGAACAACTACATCAACCAAACAGATATAGTCGAAAGGAAATCACTCATAAAAGGAAGTTAGACATGCCAATACATCAAAGTCTGCGTAAGCCTAAGGACTTCACATGAGACACAAACGAGTCCTTAGCTATAGCCTTGGTAAGAGGGTCAGCTACCATAAGACTAGTAGACACATGCCTTAACACAACTTCCTTTCTCGCTACGATGTCCTTCACAAAATGATACCTAACCTGTATATGTTTGGTCTTTCCATGATATTTGGGGTCTTTCACATAACAAAGGGCAGCCATGCTGTCACAATAGACAACAACAGGCTCATCAGATTTCTCAACTAGCCCAGTATGTTGTAAGAACCTCCTCAACCAAACTGCCTCCTGTACTGCTGCAGAGCATGCAACATACTCTGCTTCCATAGTCGACAGGGCTATACAAGTTTGCTTCTTGCTAGACCATGAGATGGCCCCATTAGACAGCAAGAAAGCATAACCAGAGGTAGACTTCCTTTCATCAATGTCTCCAGCCCAATCGGCATCACTATAGCCAATCAGGCGGAGATCTGATGCTTGGTAACACAGCATGTAGTTACTCGTTCCTCTAAGGTATCTCATGATTCTCTTGACCGCCTTCCAGTGCTTCATGCTTGGGTTGGACTGGTATCGACTCACCATGCCCACAACATAACAAATGTTTGGCCTAGTACACATCATAGCGTACATAAGGCTTCCCACAACATTGGAGTATGGAACCTTGCTCATTTTGGCCTTCTCTTCAGGAGTCTCAGGATGCTTATCAAGGCTTAAGTGCAAACCCTTCTCAACAGGAGTGTCGATTGGTTTGCAATTGTCCATATGGTATTTCTTCAAGACGTTGTTAATATAAGTCTCTTGAGACAATCCCAGAAGTCTCTTGGACCTATCTCTAACAATCTGGACACCAAGGACGTAGGTAGCTTCACCCATGTCCTTCATATCAAACGTGGAGGACAACCACTCTTTAGTGGATTTCAGCAACTCTTTGCTATTGTCAGCCATGAGTATGTCATCAACATACAAGGTCAGAATGACAAATTTACCATTGGATCTTTTAACGTACACACAGTGATCTTCCTCAAGCATAGAGAACGCATTCTCTGATATAGCTTGATGGAAGCTAATGTTCCACTGTCTAGACGCTTGTTTTAAGCCATACAAGGACTTATTGAGCTTGCACACTTTGCGCTCATGTCCTTTGACTTCAAAACCTTGAGGTTATCCATATAGATCTCCTCCTCAAGTTCTCCATTGAGAAAAGCAGTCTTTACATCCATTTGGTAAAGCTCTAAGTCCATCTGAGCTACAATAGCTAGCAGAAGGCGGATGGAGGCAAACCTAACCACGGGTTAAAAGGTTTCCTCAAAATCCACACCTTCTCTTTGGGTGTAGCCTTTGGCTACCAGTCTAGCCTTGAATCTATCAATAGATCCATCCGCCTTCCTCTTAATCTTGATGATCCACTTGGCCCCAATGGCCTTTCGGTTCGGCGGTAAGTCGACCAAGTCCCAGACTCGATTAACTTTCATCGACTCCATCTCTTCCTTTATAGCTTCTAACCACTCTTTAGCATTTGGCCCTTCCAAAGCCTCTTTCAAGGTCTCTGGTTCTTGCTCATCGATTATTGTCATCCCAGATGATTCATAATCAATTTCTTCTTGAGCTATTATGAGGGCCTCTTCCTCTAAGCGAAATCGCCAGCGAGGAATGAGCCCGCGTTTACTTCGACGCAGATGGGTATCTGATGGCTCATCCTCCGTGAGAGCTATCGGATCCTCAGCATTGCTGCTCCCACTAGGATTGACTGGTGGAACCTCATGTTCAACTTCCAGATCCTGCTCCCGTGGAGTGGCAATGTCCTTATCTTGTCGTTCAAAGAAGTCCACTGACTCTTTGATAGCTCCAGCAAGGGTTGGAAAATCATTTTCCAAGAATGTGGCATCCCTAGACTCCAGTTCCGTCCTTCTTTCATTCTCGTCTAACCCGATAAAAACATAACCTTTGGAGAGATCACTGTATTTTACAAAGATACACTTTTTCCCTCTAGGTCCTAGTTTTCCATATCGGTGACTAGCAAAATGAATGTATGCCGCACATCCCCAAGGACGCAGCAGACTAAAATCAGGCTTCCGTCCTGTCCATAACTCATATGGAGTTGAGGGAACCGATTTTGTTGGAACTCTATTGAGGATATAGGCAGCAGTCATTAGAGCATCTCCCCAAAATGAAATTGGTAAGCTCGCATGCGCCATCATGGATCTAACCATGTCTAGCAATGTTCTATTCCTTCTCTCGGCAACACCATTTTGCTGATGAGTATAAGGCATAGTGAGTTTTCTAGATATCCCATTTTCATCACATAACTCTTTGAACATTATGGAGAGATATTCACCACCTCTATCCGTTCTAAGAGTTTTATCTTATTATCCAACTGATTCTCAACTAAGCTCATGAATTTCTTAAAACATTCTAGAGCTTCTGACTTGTGAGAAATAAGATAAATATGACCATATCTAGTGAAGTCATCAATGAATGTGATGAAGTAACTCTCTCCATGTCTAGTACGCACATTCAAAGGTCCACAAATATCTGAGTGAATTAGTTCTAAAGGAGAAGTAGCCCTAATGGCTTTTCTGAACGGTTTTCTAGTTGCCTTTCCAGCTAGACAAGATTCACATGTCGGCAATTCAAATTTGGAGCATTCTCCTAATACCCCCTCCTTTGCCAACCTGTTCATCCGGTCAACACCAATGTGACCTAGTCTAGCATGCCACATAACTGAATCATTATTCATGGAACTTTGGCTCATAAAGGCACTAGTATTACGATTGAAATCATAAATTGCGTCCAACACAATAAAACCGTCTGAAAGAAAAGCATGTCCATAATAAATGTTAGCAAGGTATAAACCCATATCATTGTTCTCAAAAACAACTTTAAAACCATGTCTCATCAAAACAACAACAGAAATAATATTTCGCCGTATAGCTGGTGCATACAACACGTCGTGAAGTAATAGGATCCGGCCACTTCGCAAAGCCACTTTGCATGTGCCAACTCCAAGAACTTCAATGCTAGTGTTGTTTGCCATGTTTATTCGCCTCCCACTTGGAACACGGCGATATTCCACGAAGGCAGAACGATCCTTTATTACGTGGTCCGTGACACCTGAATCCACAATCCACACAGGAGAATGATCAGTGAGCATCACAGAACTAGTCACGTTACAATTCGAGGGATTACACACAGTAATTACCTTTTGCTCAGTGCACTCACGAGCAAAATGTCCAGTCTTTCGGTAGTTAAAACAAGTCACATTAGACTTATCTTACCCACCTCTGGATCCTCGAGGTTGTTTCTTTCCAGCTTTATTTTCTGTTTTGTTTGCATTTACACCCTTCTTGCCTTTAAAATCCTGATATCTATCTCTTTTGCGCTTAAAACCTGCACTCCTCCGAGGAGCGCCAGCTTCAGCAGCAAACACTTCAGTTAGAGGGGCTTCCGCAAGCATGTGGTCCTCCTCCAGCTCTAGGTGTTTTGCGGCCTGGTCAAATATCCTGATGTCATCAGCATGAGTTAGATGGACCTTCATATGCTCCCAACTCTTCGAAGGCAATGATCTGATGAGAGCAGACACTTGCTCCTCATCGGTCTTAGCACGACTGGCAGCACTCTGCTCACTAATCATGTTTGACATTGCGGTAATATGCTGCCTCATTGTGTGACCTTGGCGCATTTTATACCCATCAAACATTAGCCCAAGCTGGCGGGCCCTTGTGACGGAGGTCACTCCGTACTGAAACTTCACAGCTTCCCACAAGCCCTTTGCAGTTCGAAACTTTTCGAACCGCAGCAACAGATCGTCCCTCATTGAACTTAGAATTGTGATTCGAGCAATTCGGTCTTTCTTTTTCCATGCATTATAAACATCCAAGTTTCTGCGATGTTGCGCAGTATTCCCCTCCTCGGGGGGAGACACAGATTAGTTTATGTTTTCTAACATGTCCTGATCCTCTAAGAGATACTCAATTTTACGATGCCACAGATTGTAATTTCTTTCATTGAGTTTATCTCCTCGAGTTAGATCAGCCATAATGCTTTTGGAAGCAACGATACATGAGTTCTAGCATAAAATATAACGAGCTACAATAGTCATAAAAAAATAAACTTACTTAATAACTATAGCATTCAGACCAAAAGAAAACATAAATCATTCGATCAAATCCTCATGCAATAGTTAATAAAGCCATTTTACTAATGTAGATATTTAGCTCCATCATGATTTAATGACCCAAAAAAAACGTTTTAAATCATGGAAAATCAGCAAATAAAAAAATATTTGCCGCCGGTTGCAAGGTGGTTCACACAAAACACTTCTACCTTGCAACTCCCACTAGGTATGCGAGTTCCCAAAAACGGTTTTTAAAAACCATCAACATCACACAGATATGATTACTACATTACTTCCATATCGAGCTAATGATCCCCATTAGGGATTTAGCATCGTCGACGGGAACCTGCATGAGTCTTATAGCAATAATATCGCAATAATAAAAAATAAAGGAGCCCCTCGTCTCCTTAGGGCAATAAACATTCCACAGTCCTTAATTATTACAGTCCATAAATATTACAGTCCATAAATATTACAATCCATAAATATTACAGCCCATTGCGATAACTGTTGCAAATGGAAATAAATGAATGAAATTACGCTCATCTCTCAATAAGGCAGTAAATAAAATCAGCAATCATTCATTCCATACGAGCACAATCTTTCCATACGTTAGCACAATCCGACGTATGAAAAAAAATACCATAAAGTGTGCACCTCATTCAAACAATAAGGAAGTAATGCATAAGGAAACAATGCATGAATGGTGCACGAAAATAGGCAAAAAAACGTGTTAGGTAATGACAACCAATCTCCACAATAATCATTCTCAAAACAGAATTTTTCTTCTTCTTTCCCTAATCAATATAATCATGATAGCATAAAATTATCCTACTTTGACTAGGAAAGAAAAAATCCGAAATTATATGGTGGAGAGCAACACATATTTTTGCATCAAAGGAAAGCATCCAAACATATTTTTAAGGCAATAAAATTCCAGCCCATAATATCTCCCAAAACAATTTCAGAATTAGCCAATCTTTCCATAATCAATATAAGCATGCAATCAACAATAATTATGCTACTTGTAATGGAAAGAAAAATTCGAAATTATTTGGTTGATGGCATCACATATATGCACATTTGATGAAAAGGAAATATTTCAAATGAAATGCATGCAATCATTCCAAAAGAAATCCGAAAATCCTTAATGAGATTAACATATATGTGCATTCAATCATAAAGGAAATATTTCAAATGAAATGAATGCTTTCATTCCAAAAATCCGAAATATACAATATGGTAACTCAATATTCATGTATGTGCATGATTTTTGCAATCAACATCTAATCCTAGATGCATGCACATGTGATTAAAAATTACATATACATGAATAAGGCAACAAGCATCTAACCTTAGATGTATGTACAAGAGTTTTTAAAAAAAAATTGCACAATCAAATCATACCATCCGAAATGTATGATCACATTATATGATACATGTAATAATTAACTCTTGTAAAATTATCATCATATTTCAAACAACATATATGCGCATATTATCAAGAACAAACAAACTCTAGCCGCAAGCTTCAAGGATGAAAGAAATATGTGCAACAAACATAGATTAACATGTAACCCTAGGTACATGCATCAAATGAAATCTAAGCTATGCGCAAGAATGAAATAATGATGAAACTTGTAATACAATTCACATGTAATGAAATGAATCAAGAAAAAACATGCGCAAGGGTGAGAAAAATGCCATCAAACCCTAGGCGCATGAAGAAGAGAAAAAACTACAAATGTATGCGATTTTTTCTCAAAACAACCGAAATTATTTCAACATATATGAAATAAGAAAGTGCTCAAAAATTTGGAGGTGACCAAGATGGCTCTGATACCAATGTTAGTAATCTTCGATTGAATCTACAGGTTCAGAATTACCTTTGGTGGAGAGAACCTGTGGCAGGGGAATGGATCGGCGATCACCTCACGGAATCCTCTGGAACACCGGTCGGTTTTCTACTCTCTTGGAGAAGAAGCACGAGTCCACAACCCAAGAGTCCAAGGATTTGGCTTGGTGGATGTAGAGGGACGAATGGGAGAGAGAGGGAGAGGTGGCGGCACGGGTTTGGTGGGGCTAGGTTTTGCACACAAGAATAATCCATCCAATGGGAGGCTCCCCTCCTTATATAGATGGCCCCACCCTAAACCCTAATGCGCAGCCAATGAGAGTGTGCCACGTGTCAGTGCTTTGGGCAAACATCATCTTAATCCTTAGATTAATCCAATACTTCCTTCATCTTGAATTTCCATGTAGCACATATGTGCAAATTCCTTTGTTGATGAAGGTTCGGTTGATTGGATGAAGATGATGAATCGTCCTATGTAGCCTTGTGAGCTTCTATCCTCTTCTCATTTCTCTTACTCCTCTCCTTTTCTGTCCCTTCTCTCATTTTCTTCTCCTTCTCTTTTCTCTCATTTTCACTCTCCTCCTTCTCCTTCTTCTTTCTCTCATTTCACTTCTTCTACCTCTTCTATCTGTTATTTCTCCTTTATCCTTCTTGAGGTATTTGAAGAAGTCTTTGGCTAGGACTTCAATATCCTCATCTTATACACTCCTCCTTGGTTCATCAAGATTTGCATGTATTGCCAAGGTGGGTGTGTTCTTGGAGGCTTCCTTCCCTTTCGATGGTTAATTGGAAGCTCATAAGCCATGACATTTCCAATTAGCTCCTCCATCTTGAGTTGGGAACGGTCATGTGCTTCTTGACATAGTCTGGACCACCTTATCTTCTCAATCGTTGCTTAGCGATTGGAGGAATTTCCTTGTCATCTCTTCTTCATTTATTCTTCTTCCAAGAACCAAAAGAGAGAGTAATATCGGTGAAGCGAGTGTTCATTTCGCTTATGTTTTCACCGCTTTGCATAGAAAAGATTTCATATTTATGCATGAGGAGACTAATCCTAGTTTCATTGGTTTTACTATCAATCTCATGATGCATTTGTAATATTTGTCATATCTCATGTGCACTTTCACAACCCCTAATCCTATTATATTCTCCCTCATTAAGGCCACAACTCATAGTGACTGTATCTCGTCCTAAAAGCGGTCTTCTGAACATCCGCCTCTCTGATCCTCAACTGATGATGACCGGATCGCAGATCAATCTTCGAAAATATCTTCGCTGACTGCAACTTGTCAAACAAGTCCTCAATCCTGGGTAAAGGATATTGATTACTCACATTAACGTTGTTCAGCATCCTGTAATCGATGCACATCCGCAATGAGCCGTCTTTCTTCTTCACAAATAGTACCGGAGCTCCCCAACGAGAGACACTGGGCGGATAAACCCAGTATCCAACAATTCCTTGCAACTGCTTCTTCAGCTCGACTAACTCAGTAGGTGCCATCCTATAAAGCCTTCGACTGTGGAGTGGTCCCAGCAACCAAATCAATACTGAATTCCAACTCCCTGTGAGGCGGCAGACCGGAAACATCTGAAAATACATCAGCAAACTCCCAGACAATCTCTATGTCCTCCAATGACCTCATCTCTGAATCTGAGACGACTAAGGTAGCCATGAAAGCTCTGCAGCCTTGCTCAAGCAACTTTCGTGCCCTCACTGCTGACACCCCAACCCGACCACCTCTATCCTTCCTTTCCCTGATCAGCAAATCAGGTAGCCCCATCCTCAGTATTAGAATCTTCTTTTCTCGGCACAAGACTTGCACATCATACTGGGATAGCCAATCCATCCCCAGTATAACATTGAATTCCTCCATCGGCAACAAGATCAGGTCAGCCGGAAACTCCTGATCTTCTGAAACAATCGTGGTGCCAAGGAGGAAGCTCCCCACAATGCCCACTAGACCGAAGGGTGTGCTGACTTCCAACGTGGCAGTCAACATCGAAGGGGTAGGACCCAACACAATCGCAAATCTCTCGGAAATGAACGAATGCATGGCCCCACAATCAAACAGCACTCTGGCTACCAAAACAACAATAAAAAGCGTACCTTCCACCATAGTGTTGACATCCCTCGCCTCCTCTACCTGGAAGGTGAATACTCACCCGACCCTCTGTCCCTACTGAGGTGGTGCAAAAAGACGACGGGCTCCGTCTCTACCCGCTACTCGAGGTCTCGCTCGAGCACTAGACTCGCCTGGTCCACCCATAAAGTTTTACCACCAGGTTGTTACACATTGTTCAGAAAAGAGAAGATAACTTTGTGTCAAAGTCTACGCAGTGTCAAAGTGTCACAGGGCATTATTTAAATATTAGTAGTCTGGTTTCACTGAAAGATTTGAAACTACTTGGTTTGAAGTCTCATGATTGTCATGTATTGGCGTAGTATCTTCTGTCTGTTTCTAGTAGATCAATATTGCCAAAACACGTCAGACATGCAATTATCAAGCTTTGTTTATCTTTACAAGATTCACACCGAAGTACTAGATCCGAACTACTTGGATAAGTTGCAATATGAAGTGATTGTTACAATATATTATTTGGAGATGTACTTTCCATAACATTTTTTGACATTGTGGTGCATTTGGTGGTTTATCTAGTCCAAGAGATTAAATTAACTAGACTAGAATTTCTATGGTGGATGCATCCTTTCGAGCGATACATGTGTGTGTGGAAGGGGTATTGTAACAATCAACGGAGGCCCGATGGCAGCATTATTGAAGGCTATGTAGCCGAGAAGGTTATCGAGTTATGCCATGAGTACTTGACTCATACAAAAAAGTGTTGGACTTCCAAACATGAAGACAGGGGTGGATGTAAAGGTACATGTTGTGCAACGTTGATAAGTCCAAACGGTGAGGGTTGCTTTAAGTCGTAATTTTTTGCGTCGTGTAATTCTGACGAAGTTCAACCTTTTCTAGAATAGCACATGTCCCTAATGAAGGAAAAACCTCCTACATTGCTGGATCAACAAATAGTTAACTCTTACAATAAAACATTCATTGACGGATTCAAGAAACCAGTGTACAATTGAAATGTTTCTGAGACTTTGAAGTGGTTCTCCTATATGCTTAATCATGTTGTCACATCTTAAAGTTGTTACAATGTCATTGGATACTCCTTTTTCACAAAAATCGAAGATGACAAAAGAACAATGCAAAACAACGAGGTCAGTTTATCTATTGAACCTTTCCGTATCTCTAGTTCTCTAAAGATAAAAAAACCAATATGTCAAGATGTCAGACTACGATCAAATTGAAGATATATGGGTGTTGAACTTCACCCAATTCATTGTGGTAGTATTTGAATTCAAGTGGGTGGATGATAACAATGACCTTCGGGTGGATGAGTTGGAATTTACCTTGGTGAACCTTAACAAACCAGGATTCAAGGAAGAACCTTTTATTTTGGCATCTCAAGCAAAACAGATTTTTTATGTAGCAGACCCCTATGATAATCAATGGTTGATACTTTTAGAAGGAAAACGACAGATTATTTCTCAGGAATATGTCAATGATATTTAAGAAATTCCTCGATCTTCAACACAAATGCCTAAATTGAAGTCAGTTGATGTTGATAGAACTGTTGATAACTTACTTATTTGGGAGCATCATCGTGAATGAATATGGATCGAAGATCCGGATAACAAAAGGTAAAAAGAAAATGTTAAAGGTTAACCTAGTATTTTATTAGTTTATTTTGAGAGATCATGAGTTAATTGTGTTTATGAACTGACCTAACTTACAATGTACATTGAGTATTCTTGTTTTTATTTCTTTTCAGGTGAAAGGCAAGCTTCCAAGCACACCTTTTGTTTTGAGCATATTCTTGCTATATAATGACATGTTGATCTATTTGCTAGTTGTTGTTCATTACATTTGCTATTGTTAAATTGGGTGTTATTTGGATTTCCTGTTGTATCTTACCTTTACTTTAGTTTTGTTATGGTAGAAATTAACTGAATGTTGTGCAACTTAGTTTCAAATAGCAGGAGATTAATTGAGAAATTTATAATAAAACAGTTTTGAACAGAAACCAATCTTAAAAACATAACTTGTCGATTTTAAGGCTATATTCCAATGTGACATATCCCTTTTATTTGTCTTTTGGGCTATGTTAATTTTTTATAGAAAAACAAATTTCACATCGGTTGTTTGCTCAAATATAACATCACATGTTTTTCTTATTTGAATTTTAGCGATAATTTTATTAGAAATAAAAAATTAGGACATAGCACGTCGGTCGTGACGTGACCTGACAGGAAAACTATCATTAAGCAACTGAATTTACGATTGGAAAAGGAAATCACTAACACTTGAGAACAATGTACAAAGGAGACAACTAAAAGGACACATTTGATTTTAAATGACACATTTGATTTTAAAGGACAAATTCATGGCTTGTAGACAGACTCGTGTCTTTTAATGGACAAACCGGACTTTAAAGGTCATACATGTGCTTAAAGGACCTTAGTGTCCTTTGAAGGACATACGTGCCCATTAAATGACATAAATGCCCTTTAAAGGGAAAAGTTGAGTTAAAATGACAGATCCTTTCTTTAAAGAACAAACTCATGTCCTATAGGGTAGGCTTGTGGTTTAAGGATACTTTCAAGTTTTAAAGAACACACAATTGGCATAAGGGACATACGTTTCCTTTAAAGGACATATGTCTCCTTTAAAGGATGATGTGTTTGTTCTAAATACCGCAAGTGCATGGCGTCGTTGAAGACATGGAAAATACAGGTTGATCCACAGGGAGGTGTGTCGACTCTGATTCTTCTGAAGGCAAGTGGGAAAAGAGGGAGAAGAGTTGTGATTACACTATCTAAACTACACTAGACTAGCAAGCATCAAACAAGGAAAATGAAAGCTAGGGAAATCAAAAGCAAGATAAAATTCAGGAAAAGAAACCCTAAGGGGTGGAGTGTGTGCACATATGAAGTGAAATAAGTGATGAATGACACATCTAAGAATGTATGTGTGTTTCTTCATTCATAGGAAGTGTCTAAAGTTGAGTCAAAACCTATCAATCCATTCACACAACGTATCGGCAATTACTACTTGATTAGCATAAGACTAGCATCAGCATGAGAGGTGTCTAAATGTTATGGCAAGACTCATCAAATGGGAACCTCAAAAGTGGGTCAATGCACTCGAAATGGGAACATGACATCAGCGGGGGAAGAATACTCATGTGTGCCCCCCCCCCACACACACAAAGAGCACAAGATGAAAGGAGAGGTTCATGAATTAGATGCAAAGGCATCTCATTCGAAGGATCAAACTGAAAGAGCTTGAACATCTCAAGAGTTTGGGACGTTATGTGCAACGGAAGAAGAGTTTCTCCCAATGCAGAATTGAAGTTATGATCGTCAATCCAAACTCTCCAACCAACAGGCTGGTGGGTCGGAACGAGCAGAAGAACCTTGTTAGGCATGTCCGACTCACCAGGTGAACAGAAGGTGGGTCTCTTACCCAAGGTATCCTCTAAGGCACTCCCAATACCCTCATTGGCGATGTAATTGTTTGATGTACCATCATTTCCAAGATGACCAGGAACAAAATTGAGAGGCAAACTCTCATCGGTCATATGAAATTAAGGGTACTATGGAGCTCTTCCTCCACCATAGGTGAGTACTTAAGAGGCATGAAAACAAGATCATGTGGCTCAAGGTCCACGGGACAAAAAGGTAAGGCACAATCCTATGCCGACTCATAATGAAACTGGTCCATACTATTCTCAATTTGGATCAAATCCCTCACCATGTGATCATGAATTGAAACCCCAAGTCCTTCAGACTGACTAGGAGTTTCAGTTTGAAAGATTGTGCTTTGAATTTGTGGATGTGGTGGTGGTTCGATATCAGAACATAAATCCTCATGTTGACAAGAAAAGTTACCCTCATCATGTTCACGTAATTGCTACGTCATTTGACTCACTTGCATTGCCATATTTTGTATGGACTGTTGAGGGTTTCCATGAATGTAAGGAAAGTTTGTTTCAAGGAATCAGGTATGTGGTCAATTGTGAGCTCAAGTCAGAGCTTTGGAATTTTTGGGGTTGGTGTTGATGGGCTGAGAATGAGTCCAATGATTTGGAGTGGGGTGTTGGTAGAATTCCGGGTATTCGGGAGGAGGATACTAGGGTGGAAATGATGTATAAGAATTTGAAAAAGAATTGGCTTCACATGAATCCATCCCTCTCGGGTTGTACACGGATTTTGGGAAAATGTGTGCTCATAGTCAGGCTCTGGGGGAACATAAGGACGTTCCACGAAAACATGACCACTCAACTAGCAATAGTCACACGGTACAACTACTGGAGATACCAGTGCACTCATGTCATCTACCACATGCGTGAAAGAGACCAAAGGTTCTTGTAATGTGTCAGTTTGTTCACCAACATATGATCCGACATAACTAGATGGTGGTCTAGCAGTCGGTCTCTATCTCATAGTACCCTAATTTGCAGACTGCTCAGTCACACAATCAAGATTGTCCCAACCATACAGGGTGTCTATTTGAGGCACCCCAGGATGCATCGGTCTGGAGTACCAGGGAGAATAGCCCTTGTGCCAACAATGATATGGATGGTCGCCCATGTAACCATCCATCTCGCCAAAGAATTCTCGAGTCGACCACTCTCACCACCACGAGGCCAAGCTCGCAAAAAGTGCTCGACTCGACCCTAAAATGCTAACAAAGAGTGTAAAGGGGATCAAACTAGAATGTATAAGTAGGTGAGAAGAAGATGACTCAGAGGAGAAGAGAAGAATCCCTAAAGTTAGTGAGGGTAAAAGGTGAGGGTAGAATCGTAGTCTAGCAAACACGGCTCAAGTATCCTATGGTCACTATAGGTACTTACAACTAGACGACGCCTAACTACGAGGTCATACGGCCTCCACACACCTAACCTCCCTACGACGAAGACCACAGAGCCCAGCAAGTGAGCCAAGATCTGGATATCTCGTCTCTCTTATAGTTGACAAAGTGGGTGACGCACGTTAGGTCATGACGGTCGTGACCAGATCACTTTCCTAATGCGTTCGAGTCCTAGGGCCAATGTCTACTTGCTTTTATGTTAAGGCTTTACTTGAGTGTGCCTTTTGGAGCTAAGGGAGAGGTGATGAAATCCCCCACCTTATCTTTGGAGACTATAGGTGATGCCTCATAAAGATGTTCTGAAATCATAGGCTAGCAAGCAACTCACCAAACAATCACTCACCTCAATCTTGTTACAATGCACCTTACTAACTAATGCATTCTCAAACCATGCATGAATGAGAGAATGGGTGCACGTACCTCACGCCAACAATCGACAACAGGAATTTAAAGCAAATGAAAGACAATGTGCATGCGAGGTCTACAAATGATGCATGAACTAGATGGAAATTAGTCTAATCTTTTGCTTCGAGTTTTATGGTCCAAGTTGTCTTAAAAGGTGAATTGATTGATCTGGTAGCAAAGTACATCTCACAACATGCAAAATTGAACTCCCAAACAACTAAATTGAAAAGACAAACAACTAGACCAAAAATTGGAGCAAAATCAGCTCACCAGGGCACCAGTTGGCGGTCCAAAAGGGTGATCTGTGCTCAAAGTTTCTCCTGGTGTGTCCCCTTGATGCTCAATGTCCCTGATACAAAAACAAACTACAAACAAAAGATTAAACCCACTTGAATTGTCCAAACAAGAGTCTGGACAGAACACCTCCCCGGCAACGGCGCCAAACAGTTGTTGTGTTCATTTTAAATACCGTAAGTGCACGACATCGGTGAAGACGTGGCAAATATGGGTCGATCTACATGGAGGTGTGCGCCTCTGATTCTTCCGAAGGTAAGTGGGAAAAGAGGAGAGAAGAGTTTTGATTACACTAGCTAAACTACACTAAACTAGCAAGCATCAAACAAGGAAAACGAAAGCAAAGGAAATCAAAAGCAAGATAAAATTCAGGAAAGAAACCCGTAAGGGGTGGAGTGTGTGCACATATTAAGTGAAATAAGTGATGAATGACGCATGTGAGCATGTATGTTTGTGTGTCATGTGTGTGTCTTCATGCATAGGAAGTGTCTAAAGATGTGGCAAAACCTATCAATCCATTCACACAACGTATTGACAATTACTACTTGATTAACATAAGACTAGCTTCAGCATGAGAGGTATCTAAATATTATGGCAAGACACATCAAAACCAGGAACTCATGTGAAGAACAAAGCTATGCATGGGAAGTGTCTAAATTTTATGGTTGATTTTCTTCCTCTCACACCCGAGAGGGATACTTCGGGCTTTCACAGAAGTCCTTGCTTCTTTACAAACAATGTTTGAGTGGATCACTCACTCTCTAACTTGAGCACACTTAGAGTATGATAGGAATTGAAACTAAAGTGTGGAAGTTTATCTTGAAGAGTAGGATTTGGGGAATGAGCGACTTGGAGCTCTCTTAAGTGTATGTGACAATAGGAATTGGAAGAGTTGTCCAATTGTGTCAAGGGAATACCTATTTATAAGTTCCTAAGGGGTTATAGCCAGTGGGGCAAGTTTAGAAAGATTTTGTATAAGATACACAAAACAGAAACTTGTAGGATACAAGTCAACACAAATTCGGTCGACCGAATCGGGTATAACGGTTGACCGGTTGGTCAATTTTGGCTACAACTTAAGTTCTCTTAAGTGAATGGTCGAAGTAGCTATGGTGATTGGTAGACCGTTCTATGGTTTTTGGTCAGATAAAATAGAATCGGTCGAACAGGGCAAATGGTTGGATCGACCGGAAACATCTAGGTAGAAGAATTTGAGTTTCGGTCGAGCAATGTCTAGGAGACGTTCGACCGGAAACTTCTAGAATGTTCAGGGTGACCAAGATATGTTGTATCGGTCAACCGCTAGAAAAGTTTCAGTCGACAGGAGGTTTGGTAAAATAGGGTGTTTGGGAAGTCTGACCGTTGTTGAATACGACAGGTCTACTGTCATGTGACACATCTAGACGGTTGAACCAAAGGCACTAAACGGTCGCCCGGTTTAACACTAAATCTTGTAATAGAATAAACAACCCAATTGGTCGAACGAATAACTCGTTCCGGTCGACCGAATTGGTCCTGGCAGTTCAAGTATGTTTTAAGTGTTTTCCGGTTCTTGTTTGGGTGATCTATTGACGTCGAAATGATGTGAAAATTTGTGTGTGACTTCTATAGGAAACCAGTGTGTGTTTAAGTTTATTTTATCTCAAGTATGCTCAATTAGACAATGTTCCTAAGACACAAAAGAAATGCAAATTACATGTCTTCAAATGAGCTTCATTACATGTCTTGACTTGAATCCTTTCTTCATTGAGTCTTGATCACCTGTAGAAGTTAGCACAATACAATATATATACTATGCATAATGTGTGCTACTCTACAATGATTATAATTAAGATTGGGTTGATTAAATCATCAAAACATAGATTAAGGCCAAAAAGCCAACAATCTCCCCCTCTTTGATGATGGCAACCTATATCTTAATACTTGAAATTTTTAGATGTTAAGTATACATAAAAATGCACGCGCTATGGATGTGCATAATTTTTGTTCAATTATTATCAAATTTCAAGTTACCCCCTCAATTATCTCTCCTCCTTTGACATCCATCAAAAAACAATATATGATTAAACATGGAATTTGGATGTCTTGTAATGAAGTTGCTTCCCCTAAATTTTGCACTTCATTACTCTAGTTAAATGATATTCATTAAGCTCCCCCTATCAATGTGAATGTAATGTATCAATTAATTTCATTTCTATTCTCCCCTTTCTAACATCAAGAAACATATATCAATTTGGCATGTGATGTTTTATCCCCTTTGACATCTATTTACACATATGATACTTAAGCAGTGGAAGTTATTCAAATTTAAGATATGCAATGAATAATAAATATGATATGTCAATTAAGCATGTTATATCCTAGACTAGACCAATTAATTCAAAAATGAAGAGGATAGAAAATTATACCAAACTTTTGATGCTTGAATTGGTTTCAATCTCCATTCGGTAATGCAACCGGCTTTGAATTCAACTCTTAAGCTTGCCCGATCACCACCGATCTCCTCTTCAAGCACCTACAAGTGTAGATTTAGGTACCCAAACAACTTTGGGTACTTTGAATGTTAGCTTTGGGAACCCTAGACATTTTGGTTTTAGGAGCCCACACACTTGAAGAACTATGCGTTATAACTATGTGCTTTCCATTTAAAGTTGTATGAATTACATGGTTTTTAACATATAAATCATTATATCCTAAACCATGTTTTTGCAAAGATTGTCTTTGACTTCCTAAAATCATGTTAAGCATCTTAGTTCCATTAGTGAATCTTTCGAAATCTTTTCTTAATTGTTCATTTGATGCCTTAAGATCTAGTTGTTCACTATCAATAGTTGTTCACTTTCAAGAGTTGATGCATTAGTTTCAAGCCTTGCAAGCACGTCATTATTCTCATTCATGCATTTTAAATTTGACTTTTGAGATTATTGATTAGCTTTCAAGCATTCTTGTTCTTTACACAAATAATCTCATATTGTTTAACTAAGTCGTGGAATGCATTTTGAAGCTCATCATGTGTATAAGTTTCTTCATTAACTAGTAGACAAGACTTAGAGGATACCTCACTTCCTTCATCTTGAATTTCCATGTAGCACATATGTGCAAATTCCTTTGTTGATGAAGGTGCGGTTGATTGGGATGAAGATGATGAATCGTCCTATGTAGACTTGTGAGCTTCTATCCTCTTCTTTTTTCTCTTACTCCTCTCCTTTTCTCTCCTTCTCTCCCTTCTCTCATTTTTCTTCTCCTTCTCTTTTCTCTCATTTTCACTCTCCTCCTTCTCCTTCTTCTTTTTTCTCATTTCACTTCTTCTACCTCTTCTATCTCTTATTTCTCCTTTATCCTTCTTGAGGTATTTGAAGAATTTTTTGGCTAGGACTTCAATATCCTCATCTTCTACACTCCTCCTTGGTTCATCAAGATTTGCATGTATTGCCAAGGTGGGTGTGTTCTTGGAGACTTCCTTCCCCTTTCGATGGTTAATTGGAAGCTCATCAGCCATGACATTTCCAATTAGCTCCTCCATCTTGAGTTGGGAACGGTCATGTGCTTCTTGACATAGTCTCGACCACCTTATCTTCTAAATCGTTGCATAGCGATTGGAGGAATTTCCTTGTCATCTCTCCTTCATTTATTCTTCTTCCAAGAACCAAAAGAGAGAGTAATATCGGTGAAGCGGGTGTTCATTTCGCTTATGTTTTCACCGCTTTGCATAGAAAAGATTTCATATTTATGCATGAGGAGACTAATCCTAGTTTCATTGGTTTTATTATCAATCACATGATGCATTTGTAATATATTTCATATCTCATGTGCACTTTCACAACCCCTAATCCTATTATATTCTCCCTCATTAAGGCCACAACTCATAGTGACCGTATCTCGTCCTAAAAGCGGTCTTCTGAACATCCACCTCTCTGATCCTCAACTGATGATGACCGGATCGCAGATCAATCTTTGAAAATATCTTCGCTGACTGCAACTAGTCAGTAATACAACATGGTGAAATTTGCACATAATATCAGAAGGCTCAAACTATGCAATATTATTATATATGCGTACATTCAAAAGCATGTGTTGCATTAATATATAATATGAATAGCATATAACAAGAATGAGTCCAATTTAGTTCCTGAGTGCATGCATATCAAATATATCAGAGAATATAACCGAAATCAGATCATGAATGTATCATATGTGCTGCTGGACCAGAAATGTCTCAAACCACGAATCCCAACAACAATCACACACAATGCAACCGATAGCATCATATAAATCTCAGAAAAATACAAACCTCACAACCATGCATATGGATCCCTGACCCATCCAAACCACATGCTCAGAGCATCCTTCCCAGGCGGTCTAAGGTGGGAGAAGGTCAGAGCAAGTCTGTCCAAGCCATTCGGTCCAGCAACCGACCAACAAGTGCGCAAGATGTACCAACCTCATGGTTACATCACTCTAGCGTACCATGCTCAGACCAAACAAGCCAATCTGACTCCTCTCACCCTAGCCTACCTAAGGTCCATCCCCACCCCCTCTTGACCCCATCCACCATCTGGAATGGCTGCACCAGCTAGCCGTCCAAAGCTAGGAGTCAAAGGGAATGAAGGCAAACCTTAGTTGGATCTTGTGTGCACCAGCCACACCCAACCAGATCCGTGGCCACCCTCAAACGCAGCGTAGAAGGAACACCTTCACCTCTGGTTGGACCTCTCTGGAGCTCACTGGAGGTCCGGTCCCTTTGGCTGCCCCACAGCCAGCCCCATCTAGCGCATGCTCTTTGCGCACACTACAAGGGAATCGGTTGGTGGTGCAACCGTTGCACCAGCCACCACCTGATGTTGGCTGGCCCCTCCAGCCAACATCCCCTCCCATAAAATCTTCAAGGGATAGGAGCATACCTGATTAGCAAGGAAGTTTCCCGAAATAAGCTGGAGATTCTGCCCACCAAACTTCTAGCCGCACCACAGGTTGCACTAGACGTCGCTTCTAGCCTCGCTGGATTTGATGTTTGCTGGAGCACCACCTGAGTGGCCTGACCACGTGGCCGAGGAGTGGAAGAGGTGGAGGAGACGTGTGGAAGGTGAAGAGGTGTGCAAGGGTTGGCTGGTGGGAGAGACTTTTTGTTAGCTTGCTAGGACTCTTCAATTTCCAAGCCTTCATGGCTAATCAAGCCACCTCAACACATGCCAAAAGTGGCACCAGCAAAGACATCCCAAAAGCCACGAAAATGCACATCCAAACCCTAATTCAACCCTTCCAATTCCATGCCACTTCAACACGGGTTTAGCACAAAACCAACCCTACACTCACTCGGACCCAAATTGAGTCGATCTTGTCAAACAACAACGCGCTCGCCCGATTTGTCGCACCCGATCGACCAACAAGAAATCCGATCAGATGTACTCAAACAAACATGCCATAACACAATTTGACATTCCCAGAAGTCAATTATGCATAACCACGGAGTGTGGACTTGTTATTATTAAAGAACGAGAGTGGGTCTTACAACCTACCCTCCTTAAATAAATTTCGTCCTCGAAATTTGCTATCCCTAACTCTTAACAAGAGCTCTGGATACAAACTCCTTACATCATCCTCCGGACAAAAACCTTGCAATAACAACAAAAACAAGGGGCACCGCAAAAACATTGCCAACAATGGCCATGAAATCGTAACTATAATATCGAATTCTTGACCTATAAACCTTCATCTACATCATCACACTCAAACAGAAGTGACAACAACCATAAGACAATGAAATACAAGTGTCATGATAGCCATAGATTTTGAGAACTAATCATGAACAAATCACATGAATCCAATAACTAACAACCTATATACGTATGACCTAACAACGACAAGCTAATCATGCATGATCTTAGTGTCTATTGACAACAAACTAATTAGCAAGGTCACACAAAATATAGTCACTAAACATACATGAACATATAATATATTTATATCTATATGCAGAAGGTGTATGAGAACAACAAAAAAAACATGGAATTAATGACAAGCTCTCGATAGACAATACTCATGCACAAGATATATCTAGGCAGCAATTAAATCATGTGCTAATAACAAGATCTCCATGCATTTATATATCTACATGCACATGATGTATGAGGATAGAAATTAAGACGTGTAATCATAATAAGATCTCGATGGCTAAATATATATGGACATGATGTATCTACACAGCCAATAAATCATGGAATCATAATCATAATATCACAACACGAACTTACTTGCATGTACGACATGCACTACGTCATCATACACATAACAGAAGCAACAACAATTATAATAAATTAGCTATAGCACATGCCATAATAATTGTAGATCATGGGAATAAAACATGCAACTTGTGGAAGCTATGGGTCATGATGAGATGATTGTACAACACTTCACTCTACTATAACACATTCGTGGGTTTAGAATTCATTCCTGCATGAATCTAGGTATATTTAGGAGATATATGTGACCATATGCATAATATAAGATCCCACAATGCAATCATGATAATACAAGTGATAGGCATGCATGCATGAATGGATGGCAAATCACTTCTTATTACAACATTTTAGAGCATAACATCATGCACATATTTGAATTAAGATGTTCGGTTAGCCTTTTCATGTAGTGCAATTCCCTGGTTCCAGCAACGATGTCATGCGTGCAAGTATAACTTCCTAACAATAATCTAAACATGAATATTCCCATAAATCTAGTAGCTAAATAATACATAGGCATGCAGCATCTTAACAACAACTT
Source organism: Triglochin maritima (assembly GCA_963682175.1). NCBI lineage: Eukaryota > Viridiplantae > Streptophyta > Magnoliopsida > Alismatales > Juncaginaceae > Triglochin > Triglochin maritima. The sequence continues at coordinate 22,067,970 of OY821779.1, forward strand.
AGTTAGGAAGGAATGACATGTATTTAGCAACTAAAGATACATCGACATGTAGCACCTTCACAACAATTAAATTATGGGACAAAAATAAAAATAAAGACCAGATCTCAATATGTATGTGATGTACCTAATTAACAGAAAATGAAACTCAAACAATAGCATGTATTCAGTATGAGAAACACATCCATAACAAAAAAGGTATCACAAAAGAGATACTACAAGCATTATATAGCAAGAAAATTAAATTTCAGACCACATGCACGTTACTTCTAGCAACACCCAACAAGATGAGAGATGATATGAACATGCACAAGTATATAACAATAACATAAGGTAATGAAACATGCTTGTTATCAATAGTCCAAACCGATTTATAAATTGATATACATGCATGCATTGAGATTTGCTTCATACTTATAAGTCATAGAATGAGTTGCATAAAACATGGATATGTTCTAATTTCATTTCATGTGAGAGCATAACAAGACATATAAGAGGAGGTATACGAAAATCAGATTATATATGTGATATGGCTACTACTGGTACGAAATCAAACTATATTAGCAATAAAAGCAATCAACACATAACAACCCTACCGATTGCCTCAACATCACAAATTGAAAATATGCAACTTATTCTCAGAGGAGATGTCATGAATATATCTTAGGAAAATGTCATATCAGACGTATACTTGTATTGATCAGTACTGGACTAAAATCAAAATAAGTCATGCTATATTATTTAGACCTATTAGCTAGATCACGCATAGATATAAGATCTATGATCTGTAATGATTCATGCAAATATCACCTGAACAAAGTCATGAAATAATGAATGAGCATAAGTTCTAAAATCAGTAACACACCCTAGAATAATCGCATGTTACAACATGTTAAATACATTAACAGAACAACCAAGAAATCATAATTTCAAACAAAAATAGGTGGTAGCAAATCATGCGCAAAATGCATGCAAACAAAACCCTGAATTGATCCCCACAGCCTAGCCACATCCCTTCTGGTTTCTTTATCAAACCACCAAGGAAAGCATGAAGCAAGGGTCGTGCTAGTGGGAGAAAAGCCCATACCAACCTCTGAATTTCAGAGGGTGCAACACAGTCCACACTATCGGGTGGATCTCCACTTGTGCACTCCGAACCTCAGATCGGCTAACCCGATGGTGCTGGACTAAACTTCAACCAACACCCACTCTACATCCTCATATGCTAAGGGGGTAGGAGCATACCTACAACTGGTGGAGAAGAAACCTAGATTTTGCTGGAATCCCGCTGCAACCGCCTCCCATGCTTGCTAGCTAGTCGTCTCTTGCACTTGCATTTCTTGCTTGCTTGACCGGCTGGACTTGTTTGTGATCTCGACACCAAAACGGGGGAGGAGGCAAGGGAACTGATAAAGATAGATAGGTCTGGGTGGTTTTGGTCTCCAAGCACACAAGGCAGTCCACAAGAAAGCAATTTAACAAATGCAAATATGATCTATCACTATCAGAATGCAATTCTAAAAGATAGAAAATTACCGACAGGGTTTGGGAAAGATGCCCCACTGGTGAGTCTTCGGATTCTATACACTTTAGGGACTGACATGCTCTGATACCAAGTTGTAACGCCCCCGATCTCGTGGGTATGCACACTGGGAAAGACTACAAGTGTCGCGATCAGAGACCTCTGCGACGACCAAAGGAGTTACAAAAGACAGACCAAACAATGACTCGACAATACGTAGAGAGTTCATACATGGATAGACTAACATAAAACATAACTGAAAAGTGAGAGATTATCCATATATGGTAACAAGGTCAAATACATTACATCGAGTTGAAAAGGGAAATACATCATAAATAATGCGGAAGCAAAACACAAACTGAAGAATCTGGTCGACGTGTCCCTCGTGTATAGAATCTTCGACTACTCGTCCAGTCCACCCTATAGGAATCTAAGTACATGCAAGCACCGCATCAACATATGCTTGAGTTTTCTATAAAGAAAACCCAGTATGCCCTTGGCCCAAGTAGAGTTATATGGAAGAATGCATGCAATCTACCTAAGACAAAAGCATCCCAAACAGAAACAGAAAAGCACATAATGCATCAGAAGGCTACAACTCCATCAGTCGTGCCAATCGGGTAACACCCGCAGAAATCACTCCAAAGGAACCAAAATACCAACCATGGTAGTCAAAACAAAACAGAAAAGCATCAAATGCAACATAAGGCTACGACTCCATAAGTTGTGCCGGTCGGGCGCACACAAACCTTTCCTCGAAAGGAACCAGAACACCAACCTCGTTGGTCAAAGGCGGTCACTAGACAGTGACCCACCGCTTGGCACAAAGTGGTGCACCAGATAAGTGTCCCAATTCACGGCAAGTGACCTACATGGTGCCAACGCGAACTTGGGAACACCTACCCAGAGATAGAATGGTCGCATGGCTGCCCAGGACTTATCTTATGCCTGGCTCCCAATGTGAAGGTCTTATGCGAATGGCCTCTGGGGCTAGAGGACCCACTTGTAGCCCGTCGGCCCAGAAAACAGAACGTGCCAAGAATTATTAATCAGATTAAATGCAATGCAAGCTACTTTAGCATCTAAAATCTAATGCATCTACAGTGTATGGAACGAGCTCAAGGAGGAGTATCCAGATACCCTCCTAGTAGCCCCAAACTAACTTCGAAATCAGACATACCAATCAGGAACAAACGAAACTCACAACAGCAAACAAACATTACCGAATCGGTAAATCGATATAACAACTAATTTAGTCGTCTACGGGTCCTGATAGGGACGTTATGAGGTCTTAAATCTTAAGGGTACTTCACGAGCACAACATAACACATCACATAAGACATAGATCAGCATGAACAGAGTAACATAACCATGCAAACAGTAGAAGATATCAAAATTGCACCACACTACAATCGACGATATGAATTATCAATTTCAGAGCATACATTGGAATCTAATTAAAATCTCAGAATATGATCAGATCATATGTGGGCATGAAATAGCTTATATATCAGTAATACAACATGGTGAAACATGCACATAATATCAGAAGGCTCAATCTATCCAATATTATTATCTATGCGTACATTCGAAAGCATGTGTTGCATTAAGATATAATATGAATAGCATATATCAAGAAGGAGTCCAATTTAGTTCCTGAGTGCATGCATATCAAAAATATCAGAAAATATAACCAAAATCAGATCATGAATGTATAATATGTGCTGCTGGACCAGAAATGACTCAAACCACGAATCCCAACAACCATCGCACACAATGCAACCGATAGCATCAGATAAATCACAGAAAAATACAAACCACACCGCCATGCAAATGGATCCCTGAACCATCCAAACCACGTGCTCAGAGCATCCTTCCCAGGCGGTCTGAGGTGGGAGAAGGTCAGAGGAAGTCTGTCCAAGCCGTTCGGTCCACAAACCGAGCAAGAAGAGCGCAAGATGCACCAACCTCATGGTTATCATCACTCTAGCGTACCATACTCAGACCAAACAGGCCAATCTGACTCCTATCACCCCTAGCCTCCCTAGGGTCTGTCCCCACTCCGTCCTGATCCCAGCCACCATCTGGAATGGCTGCACCAGCTAGCCGTCCAAAGCTAGAAGTGAAAAGGATTGAAGGCAAACTTTAGTTGGATCTTGTGTGCACCAGCCACACCCAACCAGATCCGTGGCCACTCTCAAACGCAGCCCAGAAGGAACACCTTCACCTCTGGTTGGACCTCGTTGGAGCTGTCTGGAGGTCTGGTCCCTTTGGCTGTGCCACAGCCAGCCCCATCTACCGCATGCTCCTTGCGCACGCTAGAAGGGAATCGGTTGGTGGTGCAACCGTTGCACCAGCCACAACCTGATGATGGATGGCCCCTCCAGCCAACATCCCCTCCCATAAAAATCTTCAAGGGATAGGAGCATACCTGATTAGCAAGGAAGTTTCCCGAAATAAGCCGGAGATTCTGCCCACCAATCTTCTAGCCGCACCACAGGTTGCACTGGACGTCGCTTCTAGCCTCGCTGGATTTGATGTTTGCTGGAGCACCACCTTAGTGGCCTGACCACGTGGCTGAGGAGTGGAAGAGGTGGAGGAGACGTGTGGGAGGTGAAGAGGTGTGCAAGGGTTGGCTGGTGGGAGAGGCTTTTTGTTAGCTTGCTAGGACTCTTCAATTTCCAAGCCTTCATGGCTAATCAAGCCACCTCAACACCTGCCAAAATGGCACCAGTAAAGACATCCCAAAAGCCACAAAAATGCACATACAAACCCTAATTCAACCCTTCCAATTCCATGCCACTTCAACACGGGTTTAGCACAAAACCGACCCTACACTCACTCGGACCCAAATTGAGTCGATCGAGTCAAACAACCGTGCGCTCGCCCGACGTGTCGCACCCGATCGACCAACAAAAAATCCTATCAAATGTACTCAAACAAACATGCCATAACACAATTTGACGTTCCAAGAAGTCAATTATGCATATCCACGGTGAGTGGACTTATTATTATTAAAGAAGGAGAGTGGGTCTTACACTCCTACTTCCTCTCTTTCAAGATCTACTCGATATCCCTCGAGCTCCGCTCACGTCTTCACTATCAAACTCATTCCGGGCCGGGATTAAGCCTTTGCAGCACAAACTTCTGCAAACAACCCTCGCTAGCTTGATTTTCTTCCTCTCACAGCCCGAGAGGGATACTTCGGGCTTTCACCGAAGTCCTTTGTTCTTTACAAACAATGTTTGAGTGGATCACTCATTCTCTAACTTGAGCACACTTAGAGTATGATAGGAATTGAAACTAAAGTGTGGAAGTTTAGCTTGGAGAGTGGGATTTGGGGAAGAGAGACTTGGAGTTTTCTCTTAAGTGTATGTGACAATAGGAATTGGAAGAGTTATGTAATTGTGTCAAATAAACACCTATTTATAAGCTCCTAAAGGGTTATAGCCATTGGGGGAGGTATAGAAATATTTTGTGGAAGATACGCAAAACAGAAACCTACAGGACAACAATTCAGCACAAATTCGGTCGACTGAATCGGATATACCGGTCGACCGGTTGGTCAATTTTGGCTACAACTTAAGTGAATGATCGAACTAGCTAAGTGGATTGGTCGACCGTTCTATGGTTTTTGGTCAGATAAAATAGAATCGGTGGAACAGGGCAAATGGTTGGTTCGACCAGAAACATCTAGGCACTCCTGGGTTCAAGAAGAATTTGAGATTCGGTCGACCAATGTCTAGGAGACGTTCGACGGAAACTTCCAGAGTATTCAGGTACCAAGAAATGTTGGATCGTTCGACCACTAGAAAAGTTTCTGTCGACCAGAAGTTTGGTAAAATAGGGGGATTGGGAAATCTGACCGTTGTTGAATACGACATTTCTAACAGTCATGTGACACACGTCAATGATTGAACTAAAGGCACTAAACGGACGATCGGTTTAACAATAAACCCCGTAACATAATAAACAACCCAATCGGTCGAACAAAGAACTCATTCCGGTCGACCGATTTGGTCTTGGCAGTTCAAGTAAGGTTTAAGTGTTTTCCGGTTCTAGTTTGGGTGATCTATTGAAGTCCAAATGATGTAAAATTTAGTGTGTGACTTCTATAGCGAACCTAGTGTGTGTTTAAGTTGATTTTAGTGTAGGACCGTGAGGGTCGGTTATGATAATCACAATTAATCCTAAATACTCACTTGTTTAACTATCAAAGATAAGTGCAGCGGAATTTAAACAAACAAGCGAGTAAAGGAAAAGAAACGCAAACCACAATCGACACGGGGGATTTTTATAGAGGTTCGACACCCCACCCGCGTCCTAGTCCTCTCTTGCAAGCTCCGCTCAGATCACCGAGCTCCGCTCACGACTTCACTAACCACTCCCCGTTCCGCGCCGGGAGAGAACGCCTTTTACAAAACAAGCACCGCGAACAACCTTGCTTGCTTGACCTTCTTCTCTCACAATTCGAGAGGAATCACTTCGGGCTCTCACCGAAATCTATACTCGTGTCTTGGGCTTTCACCAAGACCCTTGCTTCTTGCACAATGGTTGAGTGGAACAACACTCTCTAAACTTGAGCACACTTGAGTGTGTGGAGCTTTCTCTCTAATGTTGGGAACAAATAGGTGTTGGAGAGATGTCTTAAAAAGTGTTTTACATCTCTATTTATAAGCTCCAAAAGAGTTATAACCGTTGGAATTGATTGGGTAAAAGTTGGTGTAGGATACACAAAACAGAAACCTGCAGGACCCAATTCTGCCTAAAAACGGTCGCCCGAAACGGGTATTTCGTTCGACCGTTTGGTCAAATTTCAGCTTTGACTTAAGTTAACTTAAGTTAACAGTCGAATGGGCTCAGGGGATTGGTCGACCGAATTAGTACAGGCACTTCTGGGAGACCAAATTGTGTTGGTTCGGTTGACCGTTAGGAAAGTTTCGGTCGACCGGATGTTTTGAAATTTGGGGTATTTGGGAATAATACCAATACGACCATTGGGTATAATACGACAAAACAAACGGTCATGTGACACATGTAAACGGTCGAACGAAAAGGTTTCAACGGTCGACCGTTTTGGTCCATGCAGTTCAAGTTTTGTTTAGGTGTTTTCCGGTTCTAGTTTGGATGATCTATTGAAGTCCAAATTATGTGAAATTTCGTGTGTGACTCCTATTAGGAACCTAGTGTGTGTATAGGTTGATTTTAGCTCAAGTATGCTCAATTTACACAAGTTCCTAAGACTCAAAGAAAATACAAAATACATGTCTTCAAAAGAGCTTGATTACATGTCTTGACTTGATTTTCCCTTCTTCCTTGAGTCTTGATCACCTGTAGAGGTTATCACAAAGAAATATATATGCAATGCAATATGTGTGCTACTCTACATGATCATAATTAAGATTAGGTTAATTAAATCATCAAAACATAGATTAAGGCCAAAAAGCCAACAATCTCTCCCTTTTTGATGATGGCAACCTATATCTTAACTCTATCTTAAACTATGCATATTAAATCTCCCCCTATGGAATTTGTATTTGTAAACTATGCATATTAATGCTCCCCTTATGGATGTGCATAGTTTTTGTTCAATTTTATTACAAAATTCCAAGTTACCCCCTTAATTATCTCTCCCCCTTTGACATCCATCAAAAAATGATATTAATAAAACAAAAGTTATGCAATTAAAGGTCAATGTGGATGTCTTGTAATGAAGTTGCTCCCCCCTAAATTTTGCACTTCGTTACTCTAAGAAAATGATATTCAATAAGCTCCCCCTGTCGATATGAATATGATTTTGCAATTTGGTTCAATTTTTATTTGCTCCCCTATTAACATCAAGTGAATATTACAATTAAGCATGTGATGTTTCATTTCCCCTTTCTACATCCATTTAGACAATTTGACTCTTAACACTATGGATGTTATTCAAACATAAAGATTTGCAATGAATAGGTATATGATATGTCAATTGAGCATATAACCTAGACTAGAACCAATTTGATTGAAAAAGTTGAGGATAAGAAATTATACCAACTTGAAGCTTGAATTGGTTCCAATCTCATTTGGTGATGCAACCTGATTTGAATTTAACTCTTAAGCTCGCCTGGTCACCACCGATTTCTTCCTCAAGCACCTACAAGTGTAGATTTTGGTACCCAAATAACTTTGGGTCCTTGAATGTTAGCTTTGGGAACCCAATCCATTTTGGTTTTAGGAGCCCACACACTTGAGGAACTATGATTAGTGAAAATATGCTTGCCATTTAGTGTAGTGTAAGATACATGGTTTTTCAATTTTGCATTGTATCCTAAACCATGTTTTTGCAAAGATTGCCTTTGACTACCTAATAGCATGTTAAGCATCTTACTTCCATTGGTGAACTTTTCTAGATTTTTTCTTAATTTCATATTGCAAGCATGAAGATCTAATTGTTCACAATCTATGGGTGTTGCTTTTAATTTATCAAAATTTGATGCATTGTTTTCTAGTTTAGCAACCACCTCATTCTTCTCATTCATGCATATTTCAATTTGACTTTGGAGATCTTTGATTAGCTTTCTAGCATTCTTATTTTTATCACAAATGATCTCATATTGCTTAACTAAGTCATGAAATGCATTTTGAAGCTCAACATGTGTATAAGTGTCTTCATTAACACTAGAATGTGGGCTATATTGTATAATATGAGTTAGTTGAGCATGAATTACTAGAGCAAGAGTTAGATTCTACCTCACTTTGATCTTCAATAGCCATGAAGCATGAGTGAGCCACTTCTCTTCTACTTTGCAAGGAAGACGACGATGATGATGGTGATGAAGAATCATCCCATGTAGCCTTGTGTGCTTCCTCCTTCCTTTCTCTTCTCTTGCTCTTCTCCTTTTCTCTTCTCCTCTCCCTTCTCTCCTTTTTCTTCTCCCCTTCTTTTCTCTCATTTTAACTCTCCTCCTTCTCCTTTTCTTTTTCTCTCTATTCACTTCTTCTACCTCTTCTTTCATTCTTTTCTCCCTTATCCTTCTTGAGGTATTTGAAGAAGTCTTTGGCTAGGACTTCAATGTCCTCATTTTCTACACTCCTTCTTGGTATGTCAATGTTTGCATGTAATGACAAGAAGGGTTTGTTCAGTGAAGCTTCCTTCTCCTTTCGATGGTTGATTTGGAGTTCATACGCCATCAAATTACCAATTAATTCCTCCATCTTGAGTTGGGAAAGATCGTGTGCTTCTTCAATTGCAACCACCTTAACTTCCCAATCGTGGCTAAAGACTGGAGGAATTTCCTTGTCATCTCTCCTTCATTTAATCTTCTTCCAAGAACCAAAAGAGTTAGTGATATCGGTGAAGCGAGTGTTCATTTCGCTTATGTTTTCACCTATTTGCATAGAAAAAATCTCATATTTATGCATGAGGAGACTAATGCGGGTTTCCTTAGTTTTACTATCCCCCTCATGATGCATTTGAAGTCTATGCCAAATCTCATATGCACTAACACAACCTCTAATCCTATTATATTCACCCTCATTAAGGCCACAATACAAGATGTTCATGATTTTCGAATTCATTTCGATATCTTTCATTTTGGGTCTAGTAAGTGAATCTAATTCATCTTCATTTGGGGGTGTGTAAGGATTTTGGAGAAACATCCAATAAGGTCATTAGAAATTAGGAAAATCTTCATCCTATTCTTCCAATAATCATAATTAGACCCATTAAGCAAAGGAGGTCGAGTTGTGCATAATCCCTCTACGTGATTAGATGTACCAGCCCTGCTAAAAATACGATTAAGTATACGATTTAGCGCACAAGGCTCTGATACCAAATGTAGGATCGTGTGGGTTTACAATACTAATCACTTTTACCTTAATTACCTACTCATTTAACAATCAAAGATATGTGCAGCGGAATTTAAACTAAACAAGCAAGTAAAGGGAAGATAATGCAAACCACAATGGACACAGGGGTTTTACAAAGGTTCACCACCGCCTACGTCCTCTCTTCCAAGCTCCGCTGGACACTTCGAGCTCTGCTCGCGTCTTCACTATCCACTCCCCGTTCCGGGCCGGGAGAGAACGCCTTTTACAAAACAAGCTCCGCGAACACCCTCGCGAGCTTGACTTTCTTCTCTCACAATCCGAGTGGAATGCTTCGGGCTTTCACCGAAACCTTTACTTCACTTTGACAGCAACAAACTTGAGTGGAACAAACTCTCTAAACTTGAGCACACTTGAATGAGATTGGATTTGTGATTAAAGTGTGGAAGGTTTGAGGCTTTGAGTGTGTTGGGTTTCTCTCTAATGTATTGGACAAGTAGTGGTAGGAGAGTTGTGTTAAAATGTGTTTTACAACTCTTTATATAGGCATTAGAGAGAATAGAGCCGTTGGGATTGATTGGGTGTGAATTGATGTGTGATACACAAACCAAAAAACGCAGGACCCAATTTTGAGTTAATTTGGTCGACCGAATCGGGATGAACGGTCGACTGTTTTGCAGTTTTGAACTAAGTTCGGTCGACTGGTTAAGTAACGGTCGACCGCCCAACGCTACGACTTAGGTACACTTAAGTGATCGGTCGAACTCCACAAAGGAATCGGTCGACCGATTTGTACCAGGCACTTTGGGGTAGACAAACAATAATCGATTCGGTCGACCGAGCTAATGTATAGCGGTCGACCGATTTCCTCCAGTAGGTTTGGGTTTGTCAAGAGACAGTCATTCGGTCGACCGATCAAGGTCCTCATTCGAACGATACATGAAATGTATTTGGGGTATAATTTGTTTAATACGAATACGACCATTGGCTATATACGACAAAACTAACGGTCGGAAAAATAAGTTTCAGACGGTCGACCGAAAGTCAAAACACGATCGACCGAAACTAGGCAGTGAAAACACAAATAGGACAATTGATTACTCGGTCGACCGAACGGCATGTTACGGTCGACCGAATGTGGGCAGATAGTTAGGGTTCTGGTTTAGTGTTTTCCGGTCTAAGTTTGGGTGATCTATCGAAGTCCAAATTATGTGAAATTTCGTGTGTGACTCCTATTAGGAACTTATTGTGTGTATAAGTTTATTTTTGCTCAAGTATGCTCAATTTACACAAGTTCCTAAGACTCAAAGAAAATACAAAATACATGTCTTCAAAAGAGCTTGATTACATGTCTTGACTTGATTTTCCCTTCTTCCTTGAGTCTTGATCACCTGTAGAGGTTAGCACAAAGCAATATATATATGCAATGCAATATGTGTGCTACTCTACATGATCTTAATTAAGATTAGGTTAATTAAATCATCAAAACATAGATTAAGGCCAAAAAGCCAACATTTAGCTCAAGTATGCTCAATAACACAATGTTCCTAAGACTCAAAAGAAATGCAAATTACATGTCTTCAAATGAGTTTGATTACATGTCTTGACTTGAATTCTTTCTTCCTTGAGTCTTAATCACCTGTAGAAGTTAGCACAATACAATATATATGCTATGCATAATGTGTACTACTCTACATTGATTATAATTATAATTAAGTTGATTAAATCATCAAAACATAGATTAAAGCCAAAAGGCCAACTGAAACTATGCATGGGAAGTGTCTAAATATTATGGCAAAACCCATCAAAAATCCCCCAACATGTAGGTGATTAAAATACCACCAATGAACATACACACAAGAAAGTCTACACAATCAAAAATTCATCAAACATACAAACTTCACAACATATATGTACATTATCTCCACCCCCAAAGGGAGATGAAACTACTCACTATTCATTAAGAAAACAAAACAAAACAAAACGAAATTAAACTAAGCATGCATGCAAGTATTAAAAGAGAAGACAATATTAAAAAAACTAAGAAAATTTATTTTATTTACATGACTCACATTACAAGTAGCATTCTTCTCCACTTGAGTTTTTCTCCAAGGCTTACTCTAAGTAGAGAGAATACCACAAAGTAATGGGTAAATACAAAGGAGAAGGAAGAGTTCTATTTATAGTCATAGAAAAGGCAATCGGGGATAATCCCCCGGTATGGGACTAAACGCATACTGTAATTGGACATAAAACAACATAATCCACGACCCAACTAAACCATGAATGGTTTGGACCAATTTGGACCACCAATTGGCGGTTTGGAATGGTTGGATCGCGTCTGGATTTCAGCGACTCGTTTCTGGCTTGATTTCTTGATGTTTGATGAACCCGATTTGGTTGTTGATATTTGGGACTGGATCTAATTGCCAAATTACTCCTCATGATGGCGTGGAGCTTCTTGATATTCTCATTAATCCTTTTGGTTTACATCTGGGTCCTTCTCTCTTGCATCTCAGTCCATAAGTCCTTCAATTCAGTCATTTTTCTTGCTTTTAAGTCCTTTTTGAGTCTCTTTTTCCCAAATCTATTTATTCCTGAAACTTAAACATAAAACTCGTTACGTAGATTGGTAAGGCTAAAAATAAAGGATATAAGACACGAATATATGCATGATATGATGTCAATCAAAGGACATAAGTGTCCTTTAAGGGGCAGGTTTGTAGTTTAAGAACATTTTCGAGTTTTAAAGGAAAATTTAAAGTTTGAAAGGACAAACCACAAATTTAAATGACACGTTGAGTTCTAATGGACATATTCATGTTTTCAGGACATACACGTTTTTAAATATTTGGATGGTTAGAAAAAAAAATCTTATTACCATAATTTCAATTTTCCGAACAATTATAATTTTAGGTGTTATATATAATTACAATTGAAAAGTTACAAAATGCATATAATTATAGTTGACAAGATTTGACATCAATTTTATACTATCAACAATTGGCTTCGGAGTTTGAAGTCCCTTAACAAATACATTGTCATTTTGTCATTGACTGAGTGTAGATATTTGTTGTCCATTTGAAAAGTGGGATGTACACCTAACAATAAGCATTTTCGCCAGTGTAGGACATACACTCCACAATTGTTGCTATTGGACGTTGCCAATTTCCCTTTCATATGATAGTTTCCTTTCCTGAGCTCTTCTTTCTTTTCTTTCTCCTTCTCTTCCTTCCTCTTTGCTTCTTCTTCTTTCTTTTCTTTCTTCTCTTCTTCCGTTTTCTTTTTCTCTTCCGCTTCCTTTCTTCTTTCTACCTCTACTTCTTTCTTCCTTTACTCTTCAGCCTTCTCTTTCTCCTCTCCTTCCTTCCTCCTCGCTTCTTCTTCTCCACCGAAGAAGTCAAGATTCATCGCTTTGTTCTATTGAATATAATTTAAGATGATTAGTAGCGGCGAATTGTTAATGATTGTGTCCTTCAAAGGACCTTTTTTTTAAAACGACATTTTAGATTTAAAAAACAAATGTGTCATTTAAAAAACATATGTATCCTTTACAGGACAGACTTGGGATCCTTTAAAGGAATAAGTGTCCTTTTAAGGATTGTTTTTTTGAAGGACACATTCGATTTACTGGGGTCATAATAATTTAAAGGACAAAACATGTCCTTTAAATGACATAAGTATTCTTTAAAAGATGATCATGTTATTTGAGGACACTTTTGTTTTTTAAATGACCGAAAAATCCTTTAAAGGATAGAGTTTGTTTTTGAAGGACACTACTAGTTTAAAGGACACTATAGTATAATGGACATATGTGTCCTTTAAAGTACAGATACGTCCTTTAGAAGAACTGGACTTTTATCTGAGGACATATTCATCTATTTAAATTATAAAAAAATTATTAAAAGGACAAACTTTTTTTTAAAGTGCACTATGAGCTTAAAGGACACTTCAACTTAAAGGACTTGGTTGTGGGTTTAAAAGGACATTCCATTACATTGCGGTAGAAGTCAGTGGATTCAAACTGGGATGTTGAGGCACCTTCTGTAGGTGTGCTTAAGCTCTCATCCCTGAGTTCTTTGTTTCTTTCTTCAATTGGAGAAGGTGGATCGGCTGGTGTGTAATGGGTACACCCCATTGCTCTGTCGTCTAGAACTATATTTCTTTGTCTCTCCCATTCAGTTTTTGCATGAGCTCTTTGATGGTCTACTTTGCCTTTAGCCACCTTATTTTCATTTCCGTGAAGGCCACCTCATCTTGTAGTGGGTCTCCTGGGATTTTGTGGGCACCAATGGTTATTCTTTGAGGCTCTGTGTCTCATGGAATGTTGAATCTTTGCCCACTAGCGGTCAAAGGGTAAACCTGTTCGTTAACCACACGACCCACACCTGTTTGTACATATTTAGGTTGTTCAACCTCTTTTGAGTGTCCCACTTTCACTTGTCCACTGACTATTTCCGTGACTCAAGAAAATCTATTGACTGTTGGAATGAAAGGTGGCTTTACATTCTCAATTGTTAACTTCACACACAACAATACCTGCAACAATTTGTCAATATTTGTTGTCACAAAAACCTATTAAAAACATAAAGGCTTTTCAAATATTTCAAATGTGATTTTTTTTACCTTAAGTAGAGCTACGCGTCCATCAACTTTCCCTTTCCTTGGGGTAAGGTTGCCTGAAGATTTCCTTCTCTTCAGCTTTATACTGGTTTTTTTATTCCAGTATAAGGTACTCAAAAACTACCTCTTTCCATGCGTACATTTGTATGTCTTCTAGTCTTTCAACAGAAGAGATGTACAATTTCTTCATTCTATTTGTGTTGTCTCAAAAAAGGAATGTAGTGAAAAGAAGATAGATTAGTAATTTGACATATTATTCGTTGTCTCCTGTTTCCTAAGCATCAGTTAGTTGTTTCTTCAATTCCTTCTTTGCCAGACTCCAACCTTTTCGTTTGGTCTTTTTTTTATTCATGTTGGCTAGTTGTCCTACCTTTTCCAGTCCTAATATTACCACCACATCAAAGGAGTTGAAATTCAAAAGTTTATTTCCTATCTTAAAGCCTCCTTCCACCTCAAAATTTTCAATCATGAAGTTGAGGATGTCATTGTCTATAGTTATTCTTTGCATCCTCAGGAAGTGAGTGAACGATGTCTTCTGGAATATCACCACTTGGTTGTCAGTAATGCGTGGAATTTCCTTCTCGAAGGTTGCCCACGAACACTTCAACAATTAAAAGTAATTGAAACTCTGAACGTAAACATATGCATTAATTAATGCAAAAGACCTCAAAAGGATGACCAAACCTTAAAAGGACAGACCAAACCTTGTCTGTTAAAGGACAAACTTGGTTTTGAAGGACATAACTAAGAATAAATGACACACACCTTTTTGAGGACATACCCTGACAAACTGGAGATGACCACACCCCGATGTTTGAACAAAAAGTCGAAAACTGTAGACAAGTGAAAATGAAAATGGTATTTTCATGACCACCACCTCGCTCTCTACTGTTGGTGCTTGTGACTTCCATGTTTGTTCAATTTTCTCTTAGTTCTGTTTGTTTGGGTTAGTGTGTTGTTTGACAAGGCTTTCTTATAATGGAAAGAATTGGAACTGTCGCACCACCTTTTTGGAAATTAATCTTTTTCCCTTTTTATCAAAAATCAGATTTCAAAGTGGTTTAAAGAATCAAAAAAATCCCCAGACTTGCTGACGTGGATGGTGACGTGGGGCACATCATGGAGGCACCATGTCCATGTATTAGTACTCTATTTTTTAATTTTGTGTTGTATAATCATGTCGTGTCTTACATTGACCATCTTAGCACAATGTTCCCATGTATTTGTCTTATATTGACCGAATGTATTTGGTTTGTCCGAACTGGTGATTCTAGTTAGGGGTTTCGGTGAACCGAATTTTGTTAGCACGTTTTAGTGGACCGAAATATTTTCCAAGAACCGCATACGGGTTTTTGTTGCATTTCGACTTCAAATGTTGAGAAAGGGATACAAAAATTGATCATGGATTCCCAGGAGTGCACAATAAGTGAAAGAACTCCCCTCAACAAATGTATGTTCCATAATTCCATATGGGAATTTGAAATTCAGTGTCCACATGATTCGGTGGAGTGAATCTATTGTGGTCGACCTAAGCACATCAAAATTTAGTTCTTAGAGCTCCCCAACGGTCATTTGCACAGTTGGACATGAATTTCCCAATTCGCCCTTGATGTTTTCTATATAAACACGCCCCCATTCACTATTTTTTGATCCATGTATTCTACAAACATTCTAATCTCTTTATTCTACTCAACTTCCTCCAATTCCTACTATGTTCACCACTTTTTAATGGCTCCTAAGAAGTTTCTTTCCTCAAAGAAAGTTGTGGCCCCAGCTAAAAAATTGACAGAAGAAAGGCAAGAAGTCGGTCCCTTCGACGAAGAAAAGTCCTTAATCCCGACATCCCATTTACCTCCAAAGCACTGATGGAAGAAATTCACGAAGAGCTCTTTCCTTACTTGTCATCTACATCTTCATCCACCAAAAGGTGGAGCAGCACATCATATCGATTAGCAGTGCCAACCCTATGCCGGAGAAGAAGATCGTAATTAAAGATCCCACAAAAATCGACTTATCAACTTTTCTCGCCAAAGATCACTGGGTGTTTCTTCCAAGACAAGCTTCCGATGAAATTTTCCTCCGAAGAATGCCAATTTTTTTTGCCAACCTTGTAGAAACCGCCACTCAAGATGGCACTAAAAAGGCTATCACATCAAAAATCAGCGTTGTTTCTTTTACTCTCACCGCCTCACTACTTGGGGGAAGTCATCGCTCTTTCAAGCATCAGTGACAACAACTATGACTTGGCATGGGAAAAGGTATGTGGCTCCATCGATCAATTTTTCAATGTTACCAAACCAATGGTACCATCACAATCATTTTTCAATGTTACCAAACCAATGGTACCATCACAATCAAAGGTCTTCATCACTAATCTACTGATAGTCCTTTGCCGATTCATATCCTACAAACTTTTCATTCATCAAGGTCATCAAGCTGAAGTCGATCATCAAATGATGGAATGCTTATTCAATATTTGCACTGGGACTCACACAAATTGGCTATCTTCATCATCAATCACATGTGCTACGTCTCTCAGCGCAAGCTAAATTTCCAACCTTTTTCGATGATCATATCCCTCGTTTGCGAACACTTTTTTCATTAATTATGTGAATACGATTTACAGCCTACCAAAAAAATTATAGATAAAGACTGTGAGGCATGCCATCCACATACCCAGTCACGTGACAAAAGAAAACATTCATGAAGTCTCATTTACAAGAGATCCCCTACTACTCTATTGCTACTTCTAAATGTGTGGTCTCCTATCTCCATGCTTCTTCGAAAGCATTTAGCGCCACTGGGTCCTCAGTGAGCTCCTTCATCTTGGACCCCATAATCCATACCTTGTCTTTAACCATGCCGATGATATCTTGAATGTGCTTCTTCTCCTGGTCAAATATCCTTCTATTCCGCTCTTGCCAACACTAATAAAAAACTGCACGAAGGGACAGCTTCACCAATGTCATTTGGACCCAGCTACCGTTAACTCGTGTCATGCATATGGCTTCCTCCGCAAGTGTGGTTCGAATAATGGTGCCGAACCGCATTATCTGTAGCACTAGTTTCCAACCCCCTTTGTGAACGTGCACACCCAAAACAAATGTTTCATGTCCTCCTCTCCATCGTCACATAACGCACAAACCAACTCATGATGTTGTCCCCGATTCTGCATTAGCCTCTTTGTTATCAAGCGACCACACAGTGCACTCGAAACTACCATGGCATGTTTGGGAACATGGTTCTTGTACCAAACCAGTCTACTCCATCTCACGATTGCCTTCCTTGGTGCTACCCATGTCTATGCCTCCTTAAAGGAAAAGGTCTCCCTCCTTTCCTTTGCCATAGTGGGCTTGTCCTGACCTCCATGTATCTGTATGCCCCTAATCTTCGTCCAAAGCTCCATCATTTTCAGAGATCGCGGGATGGGGACGTTCCGTGAGCCATTGCTGATGTAATAGGAAACAAACATGTCTTTGGGCATACAAACATCATAATGCAATCGTGCCCCCACGACTCACAAAAGAACAATGGTCCACACCATGGGTCAAGGAAAAACCGGATATGATTACCAACACCACCTTAAAATGGATGTGTTCATGTGGTATGTTACGCACCTTCAAAATTCTCCTTCACGACTGAAACGTGAGAAGAAATAACTGAAGCAAAATGGATCTCTCGGTCATACACAAGGACTCATCTGCAAGAGGGAAGGACCTGGAAGTGACCAAAAAGGACCTATAGCAAACTGAGAAACTCCACACCATCATGAGGAGTATTTTGGTAATTAGATTCGGTCTCAAACTCCAATAACTTATCTGAGTGCACCCCACATAAAGAACTAAAGCACTAAACAAGATATCTGAAATCGGACCATATTAGAGAAAAAGTGACCACCAATTAGCGGTCTGTGTTGGTCATAATCCGACCCAGCTTCTCGTGGTTGTGTTTTATGTTGTGTTTATCCATTTGTAGAAGTTTCATTAGTCCCACATTAAGGGATTGTTCCCAGTTGCCTTTTCATGTCTACAAATAGAACTTCTCTTCCTCCTTTGTAATCTACTCCTTGATTGATGGTCATTCCCTCTACTTAGAGTAAAGCCTTGGAGAAAAACTCAAGTGGGGATATGCTACTTGTAATGTGAATCATAAATAAAAAAATCTTTGTTGGTTTCATGTAGTCTCTTTTAATTCTTGCATGCTTAGCTTAATTTTGTTTTATTCATCTTAGTGTAATTAGTTAGAATATTTTCTCTTCTTAATATACATGTTAGACTAATGAGTAGTGAGTAGTTCCATCCCCCTTTGGGGGTGGAGATAATGCTCATTTATGTTTTGATGTTTGACGAATATTGATTGAATAGACTTGAATGTTTGTATGTTCATCGAGTTTGTTTTAGTCATCTACATGTTGGGGAATTTTCGATGGATTTTGCCTTATGTTTTAGACACTTCTCAGACTTGGTTTCCTCATGTTTATTGGCCGAAATTTCCTATTGGATATGCTAAATGTTAGTCGTGTGTTTGTATTAGTGTTTGCTCGCTTGATTGATTGAAGAAACTTTGTTTTGATGGGTTTTGTCATGAAATTCGGACACCTGCCATGCTTAGCTGTGTTCTTCACATGAGTTCCTGGTTTTTGATGAGTTTGGCCATAATTTTAGACTTCTCATGCTGAGCCTCGTCTTATGATAATCAACTAGTCATTGCTAATATGTTGTGCGAATGGATTGATAGATCTTGTCAAATCTTTAGACACTTTCTATACATGAAGATACACACATGACTCACATACACATACATGCTTACATGCGTCATTCATCAATTCTTTCACCTCATATGTGCACACACTCCACCCCTCAGAGGTTCATCCATATTTTGTTCCACATCGTTAGCTGAATTTCTTTGGTTTCCATTTGCATCGTAATCTAATTTATTTTGCATTCATAGTATAATTGCCTTTTTAGTAGTAACGTAATAATATCTTCTTCCACCATTCTTTTTGACTTGCTTTCGCTCACTCGAAGGTTGGCAATGCTCCTGGCGGATTGACCCGTACTTGCCCCTTCTTCACTGACGGTCGTGCAGTTGTGGTTAATTGGTAAAACGTTTAACAAGTTTTTGGTCCCGTTGCCCGGTAGTAGTCTGTACTCGCCAATTAGTGGTCTGGTAATTCCTGCTAGTTCTGTAGTTTCTCCTGTAACTCACACTTCATGTTTGGTGTCTAGGAGCATATTGCTTGATTGGTTTGTATTATTTTAACACTCTCAGTTTACCTCTTAATCTAAAAATCTCATTTAATCAACTTGGACACTAAAACCCAAAGTAAAAGATTAGGCATTTGCTATGCTTAGGTCATGCATCATCTAGTAATGACTTGAGCATGTTATTTGTCTTCTTGTTGACATCAAAAATTTGTATTTTAAAAAAAAATCAGAATTTTTGAATTATCCAATAGACAAATGATGAGTCATTGACTTGAGGAGAGTAGAACCAAGAAATGATGACCAATAGACAAATGTTGTTTGACGAATCTTGATTGTGTAGACTTCAATGTTTGTATGTTCATCGAGTTTGTTTTAGTCATCTACATGTTAGGGAATTTTCGATGGATTTTGCCTTATGTTTTAGACACTTCCCAGACTTGGTTTCCTCATGTTTATTGACCGAAATTTCCTATTGGATATGCTAAATGTTAGTCGTGTGTTTGAATTAGTGTTTACTCGTTTGATTGATTGAAGAAACTTTGTTTTGATGGGTTTTGCCATGAAATTAAGACACATCCCATGCTTAGCTGTGTTCTTCACATGACTTCCTGATTTTTGATGAGCTTGGCCATAATTTTAGACTTCTCATGCTGAGCCTCATCTTATGATGATCAAGTAGTCATTGCTAATATGTTGTGCGAATGGATTGATAGATCTTGTCAAATCTTTAGACACTTTCTATACATGAAGACACACACATGACTCACATACACATACATGCTTACATGCGTCATTCATCAATTCTTTCACCTCATATGTGCACACACTCCACCCCTCAGAGGTTCATCCATATTTTATTCCACATCGTTTGCTGAATTTCTTTGGTTTCCATTTGTATCCTAATCTAGTTTGTTTTACATTCTTAGTATAATCGTGTTTTTAGTTGTAGCGTAATAATCTCTTCTTCCACCCTTATTTCCCACTTGCTTTTACTCACTCGAAGGTTGGCAACGCTCTCTATGGATTGACCCGTACTTGCCTCATCTTCACGGACGGCCGTGCACTTGTGGTTAATTAGTAAAACGTTTAACAACAATTTATAGACCACATATGGTTGTACTGAACGGTAATGTCCCAACACATTATGAAATCCACGTGATATTTTCTTTCTATTTGACTTTGGTGCGACCTTCTAGTTCTTAGTATGAAGACATAGCACATCAGACTTTATATTAAAGTCGTACTTGAGATATCCTCCTTCTTGGTTTTTGGATTAAGAGCTATGAATTGAATACACTACAACCTTTTATTTTATTAATCTTATAATGAAAGGGAATCTCTTCTCACAATAATGAAAGGTTGTGTTTTGTCGGTTGTCATAACAACTTCGAATAAACTGCCAAAATTTGTGTCTTTATAATAGGACAAACCACGTTGGATAAAAATGAATGGCTCACGTTAGAATAGTACATACCACGTCGAATAAAAAAAAGGCCAATGTGTGCACTCTTGGGAATCCAAGCCCACATTTCCTTTTTCAATGTTTCAGGTCGGAAAGCAACAAAAACCCATCATATGTGGTGGACCAAAAACATTTTAGTCCACAAAAATGTGCTAAATGGACGACCAAACACATTCTAGTACACAGAAATCACTAACTAGAATCACCAGTTTGGACAATCGAAATGCATTCGGTCAATATATGACAAATCCTTGGGAAACTTTATGTAAGGATGGTTAACATAAGACAAGACCAAACAAACTATACAAATTTGGTTTTTAATTTTTTTTAATATTTTTGCCCATAAATTTTCTAGATTCGGAATTGCTTGTTCTAAAAATTGTCAAACATAGCACATTCAGAGAATTTGTTAAAGGTTGATGTTTGTTGTCCTTTACTAATGGGTCTTTTAAATGTTTCATTTCCGAATCATTAGACATACCACGTCAAATTGTAAGATATTATATCACGTGGATGTCCTTTTTTAGCACGTTCGGTTTTTAATAGTGAAACATAACATGCCGGATATTATATTAACAACCGACGTGAAATGCCATTTTTATTACAAATTATGGCGAGGTTATGCTTTACCGGACACACTCACTTTTAAAGGGCACACTTGGGATTTAATGGACACATTTGATCTTTAAAGGACTCACATGTCCTTTAAAGGACATAAGTGACCTTTTTAAGACAAACTTTTTTTAAATGGATGCATATATTTTAAAGAACGAACATGTCCTTTCAAATAGGAGCAAATTATTTGAGGACACTTTTTTGCATTTTAAAGGACACACTCAATTTCTAAAGGACAGACTGGGGGTTTAAAGGACATATTTGTGGGTTTAAAAGGACAATATTTCTTAATAAAAAGACCACTCTTGAGCTTAAAATAGGACGTGAATTCGCTCCAAAATATTGTAAGTCCTTTTCACTTTTAACTTTCACCCGAAATTCAAATACGCAGCAACACTCATTGCCAGTAATTTTCATTTACGCACTAGGAATTTTGGCCCAACTTGTAACCATCTGACTTGTGACTCTTACTTTCCTATTTTTCCCCGAGCATCCCTGACCTACAATGACCTCCCCCGATCACCAACACTGACCCGGTCTCTCTTTAGTAGGCATCAATGACCCTAAACCCACAACTCATCCCCTCTGACGGTCCCGACCATTCGCAACCAGTCCCCGACCAGAGTCGTCCCATACAACCCACCTGAAAGATCTAAGGTCAGTATTCCATGAAGTTTTCGTTTCAATAGCCAATTGAGAATATGGTTCTACCAATTTAAGTATTTTATGTGCTTGTATCTGGTTGTACAAATTTATAATATGGCTTGTATTTAGAATATGGATATACCCATTTGGAAATAGTGTATATTAAGCAAGAATATGAAGCCATAAAATCTTTAAAAAAATACTTTGGTTAGTACAGTTCTTTTATGTCCCCAGGACCATCCATGTTGGAGTGAATGACTGATTTCATACTTCTTGAAATGGCTAGTTTTTTGTTATCTACTAAATTACTAATGGAGGTATGTTCTGTTGTGTAGTTTTATTATCTAGATTTTCTTTTAATTTAAGTCCTCTTCTTTACTGTTTTTTATCTAATCAATATTACTTTACTTTATGTCGTGTTTCACAAAAAAATCATTTTCCAATCAACTAAAGAGTTGAAAAAGAAGTGGATGTCGTTTGTGGGTACTCGATGGAAGAATTTCAAAATAAAGTCGACATCCAATTATATTTTTGGATAGTATATGGATTGAGATCCATCTACAAGTTACAATTTAATTACTCTTACGACATGGGCTGAATTCAAAATCTGAAGGCTCACTCAAGATCTTTTGGTAAAATATGCATTCATACTTCCTTCACACATTGAAAATGTTTAATATGATAACTAATCTTTTTTTGGTTTGTACGAACTATGAGCACTCTCAAAAAATGCCAATCGAAGAACAAGTTTCAACACAGATTGTCCTAAAGTGGAGGAGACAATGGGGGATCCTCACTTGACTTCAAAACAACTAATGTGAGAGCATTCACTCGAATACTCAAACCGACCTTCCCCCCTCACCTGAACAAAGAGACTTCTTATTCCATTTCATATATGTCTGAGTATCCGCATAGCCCTCAATTTATGTGTTGTTTATCCACTCCTACATTGTTGATGCCAATGTTGGTGAATCGAGATATCGCACTTCAATTATGTTGTTTTTTTGGTCTTAATCTATGTTTTGATGATTTAATCAACCTAATCTTAATTGTAATCAATGTGGAGTAGCACACATATTGCATAGTATATATATTGCTTTGTGCTAACCTCTACAGGTGATTAAGACTCAAGGAAGAAAGGATTCAAGACAAGACATCTAATCAAGCTCATTTGAAGACATGTAATTTTCATTTCTTTTGAGTCTTAGGAACTTTGTGTAATTTAGGATACTTGAGCTAAACTCAACTCAAACAAACACTAGGTTCCCTATAGAAGTCACACACAAAATTTCACATCAGTTGGACTTCAATAGATCACCCAAACTTAGACCGGAAAACATTAAAAGTAAACCTGAACTGTCTGCCCACATTTGGTCGACGGACCCAAACCTTTCGGTCGACCGAGTGATAAATTATCCTGTAATGTTTTCTACTACCCATATTCGGTTGACCGTGCAGACCTTTTCGGTCGACCGAATCAACATAATTTTCCGACCGTTTGACTTGTCGTATTATACCAATGGTCGTATTCGAATTATTCACAAACACCCTAAAATACATAATTGCCTATCGATAAACTGTGGACCTGTTCGGTCAACCAAACTTAATTGTCTCCAAAGTGTGCAGCTACCTGGACGTTTCTGGTCGACTGAAGCCTTTGGATCGGTCGACCGAACTTGGTCATTTTTATCAACACCGTAGAGCCTGTTTATTTTCAGTCGACCGAGCCCTAGTCAGTGTTCGACCGTTAACATAAGTGTACCTAAGTTATAGCCTTTTGCGGTCGACCAGTCCTTTATCGGTCGACCGATCCGTGTTCAAAATTGCCAAACGGTTGACCATTCTGCCCAATTCGGTCGACCGAACTTACTCAGAATTGCATCCTGCAGGTTTCTGTTTTGTGTATCTTACACAAGCACTTACCAATTAACCCCAACGGCTATAACACCTTAAAACTTATAAATAGAGTTGTCCAACATTATTTCACACAACTCCCCTACTACTATTTGTCCTATACACTAGAGAGAAACTCCCAAGCTCCAAATTCCCCAATCCTACACTCTAAGCCTAAATTCCACACCTTTGATCATAGCCAAATGATACTCAAGATTGCAAGAGAGGAGTTGACCCGAGTGTGGTGCCGAACCTCTATAGAAATTCCTTATCTTCCTTGTGTTTTGCCTTATTTCTTCTTTACTTGCTTGTTTATTTTTAATTCCACTGTGCATTCATTGATTGCTTAAACAAGTAGGTGATTAGCTCAAAAGTGATTGGAACTATGCCACATATACGATCCCATAATTGGTATCAGAGCCTTGTAAGCTAAATCACATACTTAATCATATTTTTAGCATGGCTAGCACATCTAATGACATAAAGGGGTTATGCACCACTACACCTCCTTTGCTTAATGGGTCAAACTATGACTATTGGAAGAATAGAATGAAGATATTCTTAATTTCTAATGACCTTAAGTATTGGATTTTCCTTCAAAATCCCTACACACCCCCAAATCACGATGAATTAGATTCACTTTCTAGGGCCAAAAGGAAAGAAACTGAAATGAATTAAAAAATCATGAACATCTTGTATTGTGGCCTTAATGAGGGAGAATATAATAGAATTAGGGGTTGTGAAAGTCCATATGAAATATGGCATAGATTGCAAATGCATCATGAGGGTGATAGCAAAACTAAGGAAACTCGCATTAGTCTCCTCATGCATAAATATGATTTTTTTTTGCAAATATGTGAGAACATAAGCAAAATGAACACTCGCTTAACTGATATTACTAACTATCTTTGTGTTCTTGGAAGAAAACTTAATGAAGGAGAGATGACAAGGAAGTTACTCCGGTCGCTTAGGAACGATTGGGAAGATAAAGTTGCTGCAATTGAAGAGGTGCATGATCTTTCTAAATTTAAGAAAGAGGAATTAATTGGAAATTTGATGGCTTACGAACTCGAAATCAACTATCGAAAGGAGAAGGAAGCCTCCAAGAACAAATCCTTCTTGGTATTACATGCAAATCTTGAGGAACCAAGGAGGAGTGTAGAGGATGAGGACATTGAAGTCCTAGCCAAAGACTTCTTCAAATAGCTCAAGAAGGATAAGGGAGAAAAGAATGAAAGAAGAGGTCGAAGAAGTGAAATGAGAGAAAAGAAGAAGGAGAAGGAGGAGGAGAGTGAAAGTGAGAGAAAAGAGAAAAGAGAAGAAGAAAAATGAGAGAAGGGAGAGAATGAGAGAAAAGGAGAGGAGTAAGAGAAAAGAGAAGAGGTTGGAAGCTCACAAGGCTACTTGGGATGATTCATCGTCATCATCTTCATCCCAATCAACTGCACTTTCATCAAGAAAGGAATATGCACATATGTGCTACATGACAATTCAAGATGAAGGAAGTGAGGTATCCTCTAACTCTTGCTCTACTAAATCACATTCATGCTCAACGAAGTCATATTATAGTGATAGCTCACATTCTAGTGTTAATGAAGAAACTTATACACATTCCATGACTTAGTTACACAATATGAGATTATATGTGAAAAGAACAAGAATGCTAGAAAGCTAATAAATAATCTCCAAAGTCAAATGAAACATGCATGAATGAGAGGAATGAGGTACTTGCAAGGCTTGAAACTAACGCATCAACTATTGATAGTTTAAAAGCAACACCTAGTGATAGTGAACAATTAGATCTTCAAGCTTGCAATGTGCAATTAAGAAAAGATCTTGAAAGATTCACTAATGGAACTAAGATGCTTAATATTCTTTTAGGAAGTCAAAGGCAATCCTTGCGAAAACATGGTTTAGGATATAAAGATTAATATGTTAAAAACCATGTAATTCATACAACTTTAAAAGGAAAGCACTTAGTTGTAAAGTGATTGGATATGTTAAAATATTGCAAGTGCACGGCCGTGTTGAAGTGGTGGCAAGCACGGGTCGATCCTCAAGGAGCGTGCGCGAGTCGGATTCGCGATACTCGAGTGGGAAAAGGAAGGTAGAGAGATGAGGTCGGAATCAAACTAAAACACGTAGAGAATCATAAAGTAACAATAAAACTAGACCCCTCGGGGGGTAGAGAAAGAACATGAATATGAAAATGTGTGGTGTAGTGTGTGTTCAAATGTGTTGTTTAATCATTTTAAATTTAGACCGCAAGTGCACAGCGGTCGGTCAAGATGGGGCAAGTACGGGTCGTCTGCAGGGAGGTGAGCAGCCTCTGGTTTGACCTAAATCAGATGGCGAAAAAAGGGGAGTAGAGTTGTGGATATGCTAATCTAAGTTACACTAAACTCGTAAGAAGAAAAATGAAGGCAAACAACAACTAACGATGCAAACTAAATCAAAAGAGCCTATAGTGGAAGTGCAAATCAGGAAGAGGGACCCCTGAGTGGTGGAGTGAGTGTAAACATGCAAGAAGATGGTGAAGAATGCAATCATTAAGCACAAATGTAGGTTGTATTTTCATGTATAGGAAGTGTCTAATGATTATGGCAAAACCTGTCAATCCCATTACTAACCTACTTTACTAACATTAACATACACAAGTTGGTTATTTAAGAACCTAAACAAGCATGGGAGATGTCTAAGAGTTATGGAAAAAACCCATCAAGTTAAAAGTTCTATCCTAAACAACCAAGCATACATTCATGTTTATCAACACATTTCATACAAAGAATTCATTTCCATTCTCTATTGCATGTATAAAACATCCACTCCACCCCCCAAAGGAGATGGAACTACTCACTGTTCATTAAACTAATTACTATCCTAAGAAAGGAAAACATATTAACTAACTCTACTAAGATTATTGAAATGAAATTTAACAAAGCATGAAAGCAACATAAAAGAAGCAACATAACAAAGAAACTTTTATTTATTTCAGACTCACAATACAAGTAGCATCTCCCTACTTGAGTATTTTCTCCAAGGCTCCACTTCAAGTAGAGAGAATAACCACCAAGTATGTAGTTGATTACAAGGTAAGGTGAGGAGTTCTATTTATAGTCATTGAAAAAGGTAATCATGGACAATCCCCCGATGTGGGACTAATACAACACTAGAAATAGATATAAACCTCCCTAATACATGATCTGCCCGAAGCGTGTCGGATCCGGAGCAAACCCGACCGCCAATCAGCGGTCTACAGAGTCCGGATCCGGTCTGGATTTTGTGTGGGCTTTCCTGGATTGTTGTCGTCATGTAACATGCACCCAAGTCGGTTGTTGGAGTTTAGACCCGAATCAAATTACCAAAATACTCCTAATGTCGGTGTGGAGTTTGTTCATTTGCTCATTGGTCCTTTGGGCATACATTCAGGTCCTTCTCCCATGCATCTCAGTCCCCAAGTCTCACAACTCAATCACTTTTCCTGCTTTTACGTCCTTTTATGCTTCTTCTCCTCAAACCTGTTTATTCCTGAAACTCAAACATAAAACTCGTTACGTATCATTGTTTAGGTTTACGATAATGGATATAAGACACAAATGAATGCATGAAATGATGTCAATAATGTGCTCATTAAAACGTGTCATACATGAAATCCACAAAACTCAATTCCAACTTTGCCTCCACATGAAATAAGATAAAACCTTATCATTAAAACATACAAGATAATAATTGAAATGAAGCTAATATGTTCACATGCAAAATGACACTAATCCAACTATGTCTCCAAATGATATAAGATTTATCACAATCATTAAAACATACAAGACATTAATTTGGATAAAACCAACATGAGTACATGCTTTGTTCCCTTCTTCCACTCCAACCTTATCCTAACCTCATTATTCCCCATAAAATAGGCTCACTAATCTAAGCATGTGCTAAGATTCATTCAAGAACATTAGCACATCAAAGATAAGAGTGAAACCCATAAGATGGTTATGGAAATCATGTAAGGCTCAAAGGATTAAGATTAACACACAGTAATCCATCACGTGATCAATCACTGATATATCTTATCATGCATATCTTTGTGTCTTATATCCATTATCTTTCACCCAAACAATGCTATGTAATGAGTTTAATGTTTAAGTTTCAGGAATAAGTAGGTTTGAGAAGGAGAGACTCTAAAAGGACTTCAAAGCAAGAAAAATGACAAAGTTACAAGGCTTAGGACTAAGATGCAAGAGAGAGGGACCCTAATGCAAAACCAAAGGACCAATGAGAAAATGAAGAAACTCCACACCATCATGGGGAGTATTTTGACAATTCTATTCGGGTCGGAGCTCCAACAACCGAATTAGACACATCAAACATAAACAAAGTCATCCAGAAAAGCCCACACGAAAGCCTGACGTGATCCAAACCCTGTAGACTTCCAATTGGTGGTCTAGGAATGCTGATTGGCGGTCCGGGTTGCTCCAGATCCGATGCAGTTTAGTCAGGTCGTGTATGAGAGTGTATTTAGTCTATTTCTGGTATATGTTTAGTCCCATACCGGGGGATTGTCCCGGATTACCTTTTTCTTTTGCTATAAATAGAACTCCTCCTCCTCCCTTGTAATTATCACTCTCTTGGTGGCCATCCTCTCTACTAGGAGTAATAGGCTTGAAGCAAAAACCCTGGTGGAGAGAGGTTACTTGTATTGTGAGCTTGAAATTAATAAAGTTTTCCTTCAGTTATGTTGTTTCTTTCTTAGTTTAATTTACTTTCATATGTCTTGTATGGTTCTTTAGCTTTATGTACTTTTAGCTTCTTTAATATTTCTTGCTTGCTTAGTTTAATTTCCTTTCAGTAGAAAGTTTCATTTTGTAAATGTAGGTTGTAGTGTAATGATTAGTGAGTAGTTCCATCCCCATTTGGGTGGTGGAGAAATATGTGATATGATTTTGTGATGTATTACGTGTGTGTTATCTTAATCCTTTGAACTTTACATGATTTCCATAACCATATAATGGGATTTCACTCTTGTCTTTGATATGCTAATGTTCTTGAATGAAGATTAGCATATGCATAGATTAGTGGACCTATTTTATGGGGAATGATGAGGTGAGGATATGGATGGAATTGATAAAGGAAACATGACTTGTAGTTGCATGTACTCTTGTTGCCTTTACCTTGGTTAATGTCTTGTATGGTTTAATGATTGTCTAAATCTTATTTCATGTGGAGGCATAGTGAGGTTTGGTCTTTATACATGAGTTCATTTAGCCTCATTCCAATTATTGTCTTATATGTTTTAATGATATTGTGTTATCTTATTTCATGTGGATGCAAAGTTGGATTTAGTTTTATGATTTTCATGAACTACATGTTGTGATGAGCTTAATTGAACACACACACATACACATATCTTTATATTCACATTCTTTCTCTAACCCTTAAGGGGTTTAGTTTTATTCCGTATTTCTCTTTTCTTTTCGCATTGTAGTGTAGTTTAGATCATAACTCCTTTCTCTCCTTTCTTTCCCACTCACCTTCAAACAAACTAAAGTCGACACACCTCCCTATGGATCGACCCGTATTTGCCACCGCTTCAACGCGGTCGTGCACTTGCGGTCAATTAAAACGTTCAATCAATCACCTTCTTCTCCACCCCCCAATGGGGATGGACTACTCTCTACTCATCTATACACTAAAGAAAGTATAAAAACAACAAGAACCCACAACGTAAATAACTGGAAATAAGATTAACTAAACAACAACATCAAAGAAATTGCATCAAAGTAAAAGACATGTATTTAAAGAACACAACTCACTTTTGATTGAAATGAAAGGATTACAAAGTGTTTTTCTTCTCCTCAAACTACACTATGCAACAGAAAAATTAAAACTAATACATGGTTAGGATTCATCTAGGAATAATCGGACGACTCTAAATCGCATCTGGTAATTCAAGAATGCTCTGACCCGACAACGACCGAAATTTCAACCGAATTGGTTGAAATTTTGCATCCCACTTTATTTCTTCATTTGGCACGTGGGGTGAAGTCCTAGTCTTCTGGCTCGAATTACGTTGAGTTTAATTGGCGAAATACTGATTTGATTCAAGTCATGTGTCACCATATTTTGCACTTCACCGAGTTTGCACTTAGGTCCCTCCGGGTTTGCACTTGGGTCCTTCCTGGTTTGCAATCCAGTGCTTGTGCATTACAAATAGGTCCAGAACCTTCCAAATCAGTCCATACTTGTTACATTTAGGTCATTTTCCTCCCTTCCTCTTCTTTATTACCTAATTCCTGAAACACTACAAACAACTCTAGTAGCACAATATTGAGGTAAAATAAAGGATATATAGCATGAATATGATGAATGATATGCTACTAATCAAATACGCCCCCCACACACTTACCTTTAGCTAGTCCTGAGCAAAACAAAGAAAGAGAAAAATGAAAGAAAGGAAAACATACGAAAAACAGGGAAATCCTAACTGACTTTCGTAGGAATCACGGTTTCACTTAGCACGTGCAACAAGACGTTAAACCTCCTTGTCGCCAGAGAGGAGGAGTGTTGTCTCCTGAGAGTTTTCAGCGAATATACCCATAAAATCATAATATTGATGCATCAATCAACCTAGAAACTTGACTCAATCGACTCATTTTTGTCGATCATTGGACACGGTAATACTACGAGTCGACTCTATATATTTATCTAGTCCACACACCTAGCCTAATGAATCATTCGTGCAAGTTAATTGAGGACTTAAGTGAAAGACATGGACAACCTTAACATCCTCAAGTGATACAAAGTGTAAAGTCCATTAAGGTTCTTATTTGCATTACCAATTTTTTTATTTCTTTTGGTTCGTTTCTTTTCTATTATTTTACTAGTTGGTGTGTGATTCTACCAGGGTCAGTGATTTTTCCTTTCTTTCATTTTTCCCTTTCTTTATTTTGCTTGGGACTAGCAAAAGTTAGGTGTGGGGGTATTTGATTGACATCATATCATGCATACAATTGGGTCTTATATATGTTATCTTTCACCAAAACAATGCTACGTAACGAGTTTAATGTTTAAGTTTCAGGAATAAGCAGGTTTGAGGAGAAGAGGCACAAAAAGGACTCAAAAGCAAGGAAAAAGACTGAGTTGCAAGACCTGGGGACTGAGATGCAAGAGGAAAGGACCCGGGTGTAAGCCCAAAGAACCAATAAGCAAATAAAGAAACTCCACACCAACATGAGGAGTATTTTAGCAATTCGATTCGGTCTTCAGCTCCAACAACCTGTTTGGATGCATCACACATGAAGACATGAAGCCAGACAACCAAATTCCAAAACCACACCGGATCCATACAATATAGACCGCCAATTGGCGGTCATTGGCGGTCGGTTTTGGTCTGGATCCGCTAAGACTTTGGCGGGTCTTGTATTAGGTCTTATTTAGTCTATTTTTGGTGTCGTTTTCAGGGACTCATTCGCACACCATAAACACCCAACCCATCCACTTCCCAAATTCTAACTTGAACCTCAGTTTTGACCCCATACTTGATTCCTTAAAAGAAACCCTCCAAACGTTTATGGAAACCACTCAAACTTTATTGAAGTCCAACTTGAATTCCTTGCAAACTATGGAAATGGAAGTGAGTCAAATGACACAACAATTACATGAACATGAGGAGGGTAACCTTACTTGTCAACATGAGGATTTATCTTCTGATATCGAACCACCACCACATCCACAAATTTAAGGCACAATCTTTCAAAGTCAAACACCTAGTCAGTCTGAGGGACTTGGGGTTTTGATTCATGATTACATGGTGGAGGATTCGATCAAAATTGAGAATAACATGGACCAGATTCATTATGAGTCCGCACAGGAATGTGCCTTATCTTTTTGTCCCGTGGCCCTTGAGCTACATGATCTTCGTGTTGTGCCTCTTAAGGACTCCCCTCTAGTGGAGCAAGAGCTCCCTAGTACCCTTAATTTCAAACGACCTGATGACAGTTTGCCTCTCACTATTGTTCATGATCATCTTGGACATGATGGAACATCAAACAACTACATTGCTAATGACGGTATTAGGAGTTCCTTGGAGGATACCTTGGGTAAGAGACCCACTTTCTGTTAACCTGGTGAGTCGGACATGCATGACGAGGTTCTTTACCACGTTCCAACCCACCAGCCTGTTGGTTGGAAAGTTTGGATTGACGATAATTACTTCAGTACTGCAACGGGAAAAAATCTTCTTCCGTTGCCCCATATTTCCCAAACTCTTGAGAGGTTCAAACTCTTTCATTTTTATCCTTTTAATGAGACGCCTTTGTGTCTAATTCATGAACCTCTCCTTTCATCTTATGCTCTTTGTGAGGGGGAGCCAAACATGAGTATTCTGGCCCCGTTTGGTGTCATGTTCCATTTCCAAGTGCATTGACCCACTTTTGAGGTTCATCTTTGATGTCCTATGACAAATGAAGATGGGAACTTATTTTTGTACATAGTTATATTCAAAAAAAGGAAAAAAAGTACAGTAAAAGACTCCATGAGCGAGCATTGATTGTTGTGGCCCCAACCCTTGTGTATTTTGGTCTTATTTCTTTCACGTATTTGTATCCCTTCCTTAGCATCTCACAGGTTTTGAAGGGAATTCGGGGTTGTGTCCATCAACATAACCATGAACAACCTTTTGTGCTTCACGTTGGTGAGATCTTTTATTTTTAATGCATAACTCCATGTAGTATCATGCTCACATTCATTGAGAACAATGCATGAAGTAAGTGTGGGGGTTGGTTCACGTATGTACATAGTTGAGCCTTATCCTTTTGTTTTGTTTTCTTTTGTTGGTATTGTTAGGGTAATGTTAGTGTGCTGCATTTAATATCGATATACTTGCTTGTCATGATCCTTGGGTGACTTGTCTTCTTTTGCTTGCCTTGTGCTTTAGAATTTTGACATTTCTTTCAAAATCTTCATGTGTTTGCGGAAGAATGTTTTTGTGGGTTTTGCGTGTGTTGGGCATGTGCAAAACCGTTGAGGCAAAATAAAAAGAAAGCTCCAAAAATTGTTTTGAACTTGATGCATTAGGATATCTAGTATACCGGCTTTAGGTCTTATCGAGTCGTTAGGATGCACCTCGGATTTCCCTCGGGGGGCGAGTAATCATAGGGTTTCAATACTAAAACATTTAAAGAATTCAACCCTAAACCTAGTGAGTCAATAATTTATGTTTGTTAATATAAGGAAGTTTGTTGTAGTCACGGACCCTTTAAATCTTGTTGTGAGACATTAAGAGTTGGGGTTTTGGTTCATGTGTAAATAAGAAATAAGTGAGTAGGTGTTCTCTCTTCACGCACGACTCCTATCACTCGGAAAATTAGGTATGAGGGGAGTTTCTGCCTGGTGCTTTCGAGTCATATGACTTGGGATGCACTGACCGAACTCCCGTTACACGGGTGGTAGTGATTGCCCAATGTGGACATGTCGGGAAATGTGTACGTGATAGTGTAAGTCCTCATAGGCCATGATGCACAAAACCTGACCCTAGGAGAATTACACTCCAAGTAGTAAGAAAAAAAATAGAAAAAAAGAAGAAAAAAAGAGAAAGAAAAGAAACAAAAAAATGTAATGCAAATAAGAACCTTAATGGACTTTACACTTTGTATAACTTCAGGATGTTGAGGTTGTCCATGTCTTTCACTTAAGTCCTTAATTAACATGCCCGAATGGTTTATTAGGCTAGGTGTGTGGAATGGATACATATATAGAGTCCGCCCATAGGATTACCGTGTCCGATGATCGACAAAAATGTGTCCATTGAGTCGTGTTTTAGATTAAATAATGCATCAATGTTCGGATTTTGTGCGTATATCCACTGAAGACCCTTAGGAGACAACACTCCTCCTCCTTGGCGACAAGGAGGTTTAACGACCTCTTGCACGTGCTAAGTGCAACTGTGATTCCTACGAAAGTGAGTTAGGATTTCCCTGTTTTTACAAATGATATTACCTTTCTTTCATTTTTCCCTTTCTTTGTTTTGCTCGGGACTAAAAAAGTTAGGTGTGGGGTTATTTGATTGACATCATATAATGCATACATTTGTGTCTTATATCCGTTATCTTTCACCTAAACAATGCTACGTAACGAGTTTAATGTTTAAGTTTCAGGAATAAGCAGGTTTGAGGAGAAGAGTCACAAAAAGGGCTCAAAAGCAAGGAAAAGGACTGAGTTGCAAGACCTGGGGACTGAGATGCAAGAGGAAAGGACTCGGGTGTAAGCCCAAAGAACCAATGAGCAAATAAAGAAACTCCACACCATCATGAGGAGTACTTTAGCAATTCGATTTGGTCTTCAGCTCCAACAACCTATTTGGATGCATCACACATGAAGACATGAAGCCAGACAACCAAATTTCAAAACCACACCGGATCCATACAATATAGACCGCCAATTGGCAGTCATTGGCGGTCGGTTTTGGTCTGGATCCGCTAAGACTTTGGCGGGTCTTGTATTAGGTGTTATTTAGTCTATTTTTGGCGTCGTTTTCGGTGACTCATTCGCACCCCATAAACACCCAACCCATCCACTTCCCAAATTCTATCTTGAACCTCAATTTTGACCCCATACTTGATTCCTTAAAACAAACCCTCAAAACGTTCATGGAAACCACTCAAACTTTATTGAAGTCCAACTTGAATTCCTTGCAAACTATGGAAATGCAAGTGAGTCAAATGACGCAACAATTACGTGAACGTGAGGAGGGTAACCTTTCTTGTCAACATGAGGATTTATCTTCTAATATCGAACCACCACCACATCCACAAATTTAAAGCACAATCTTTCAAAGTCAAACACCTAGTCAGTCTGAGGGACTTGGGGTTTTGATTCACGATTACATGGTGGGGGATTCGATCCAAATTGAGAATAACATGGACCAACTTCATTATGAGTCTGCACAGGAATGTGCCTTATCTTTTTGTCCCTTGGCCCTTGAGCTACATGATCTTCATGTTTTGCCTCTTAAGGACTCCGCTCTAGTGGAGCAAGAGCTCCTTAGTACCCTTAATTTTAAACGACCTGATGAGAGTTTGCCTCTCACTATTGTTCATGATCATCTTGGATATGATGGAACATCAAACAACTACATTGCAAATGAGGGTATTAGGAGTTCATTGGAGGATACCTTGGGTAAGAGACCCACTTTCTGTTAACCTAGTGAGTCGGACATGCATGACGAGGTTCTTGACCACGTTCCAACCCACCAGCCCGTTGGTTGGAAAGTTTGGATTGACGATAATACCTTCAGTACTGCAACAGGAAAAAATCTTCTTCCGTTGCCCAATATTTCCCAAACTCTTGAGAGGTTCAAACTCTTTCATTTTTATCCTTTTAATGAGACGCCTTTGCGTCTAATTCATGAACCTATCCTTTCATTTTATGCTCTTTGTGAGGGGGGGCCAAACATGTGTATTCTGGCCCCGCTTGTTGTCATGTTCCATTTCAAAGTGCATTGACCCACTTTTGAGGTTCTCCTTTGATGTCCTATGACAAACTAAGATGGGAACTTATTTTTGTACATAGTTATATTCAAAAAAAAGAAAAAAAAGTACAATAAAAGACTCCATGAGCGAGCATTGATTGTTGTGGCCCCAACCCTTGTGTATTTTGGTCCTATTTCTATCACGTATTTGTATCCCTTCTTTAGCATCTCACAGGTTTTGAGGGGAATTCGGGGTTGTGTCCATCAACATAACCATGAACAACCTTTTGTGCTTCACGTTGGTGAGATCTTTTATTTTTAATGGATAACTCCATGTAGTATCATGCTCACATTCATTGAGGACAATGCATGAAGTATGTGTGGGGGGTGCTTCACGTATGTACATAGTTGAGTCTTTTCCTTTTGTTTTGTTTTCTTTTGTTGGTATTGTTAGGGTAATGTTAGTGTGCTACATTTAATATCGATATATTTGCTTGTCATGATCCTTGGCTGACTTGTCTTCTTTTGCTTGCCTTGTGCTTTAGAATTTTGACATTTCTTTCAAAATGTTTATGTGTTTGCGGAAGAATGTTTTTGTGGGTTTTGCGTGTGTTTGGCATGTGCAAAACCGTTGAGAGGCATAATAAAAAGAAAGCTCCAAAAGTTGTTTTGAACTTGATGCATTAGGATATCTAGTATACCGGCTTTAGGTCTTATCGAGTCGATAGGATGCACCCCGGTTTTCCCTCGGTGGGCAAGTAATCATAGGGTTTCAATACTCAAACATTTAAAGAAGTCCACCCTAATCCTAGTGAGTCAATAATTTGTGTTTGTTAATATATGGAAGTTTGCTGTTGTCACAGACCCTTTAAATCTTGTTGTGAGACATTAAGAGTTGGGGTTTTGGTTCATGTGTAAATAAGAAATAAGTAAGTAGGTGTTCTCTCTTTACACACGGCTCCTATCACTCGGTAAATTAGGTCTGAGGGGAATTTGTGCCTGGTGCTTTCGAGTCATCTGACTTGGGATGCACTGACCGAACTCCCGTTACACGGGTGGTAGGGATTGCCCTATGTGGAGATGTGGGGAAAGGTGTACGTGATAGTGTAAGTCCTCATACGCAATGATGCATGATTGATCTCGTTTTATATTAACCGCAAGTGCACGGCCGCGTTGAAGCGGTGGCAAATACGGGTCGTCCACTGGGAGGTGTGTCGACACTTGGTTTGTTCGAAGGCGAGAGGTAAAAAGAAGGAGAGAAAGGTTGGTTACACTAGACTACACTAAGGTGCAAATGGAAATGAAGATAAGCAAGAAAACTAAACCCCAAAGGGGGTAGAGAAATAGTGTGAACATAAAGATGTGTGTGTGTGTGTGTTCAATTAAGCTCCTCACAACATGTAGTGCATGAAAACATAAAACTACATCCAACTTTGCCTCCACATGAATTAAGATAGACTACATCATTAAAACATACAAGACAATAATTGGAATGAAGCTACATGAACTCAAGTATAAAGACTAGACCCTACTATGCCTCCACATGAATTAAGATAAGACTACATCATTAAAACATACAAGACATTAGCTAAGGTAAAGGCAACAAGAGCACATACACTACAAATTGTGTTTCCAATAATAACTTCATCCATATCCTAACCTTATCATTCCCCATAAAATAGGTCCACTAATCAAAGCATAAGCTAAGCTTCATTCAAGAGCATTAGCATATCAAATATAAGAGTGAAAACCCATTAGATGGTTATGGAAATCATATAAAGCTCAAGGGATAAAGATAACACACACTTAATACACTACATGATTATATCACATATTTCTCCACCCCCCAAATGGGGATGAAATTACTCACTACTCATTACACTAACTATATTAGCAAAAGAAAGCATAATACTGAAATGAAACTATACTAATCAAGCAAGAAATATTAAAGAAGCATAAAACAAAACAAACAAGCAAGCATGAATATGAAAGGAAATTAAACTAAGAGAGAAACAACACAATTAAAGGAAAACTTCTATTATTAACTCACTCAATTACAAGTAGCTCTTCCTCCACTAGAGTTTTGCTTCAAGGCTTCACTCTTAGTAGGGAAGATGGCCACCAAAGAGAGAGATGGATACAATGGGAGGTGAAGAGTTCTATTTATAAGCACGGAAAAAGCTAATTTGGGACAATCCCCCGATGTGGGACTAAACCAATACCAAAAATACACTAAGCATACACTAATACACGTGCTACAGAAAACTAAACGGATTCTGGGCCATCTGGACCGCCAATTGGCGGCGGTCTATATGGTTTAGATCCGTTTGGTTTTCTTTGTGGGCTTCGCTTGAAGTGTTTGTTGGTCTTGGATGCATCTGGTTGGTTTGTTGGAGGTCCGACCCGAATCCAATTGCTAAAATACTCCCCATGATGGTGTGAAGTATTCTGTTTTGCTCTTAGGTCCTTCTGTCTTGCGTTCAGGTCCTTCTCCCTTGCATCTTGGTCCCCAGATCTCACAATCCAGTCCTTTTTCCCAGTTTTTGGGTCCTTTTATGCTTCATCTCTTCAAACCTAATTATTCCTGAAAACTAAACATAAAACTCGTAACATAGCATTGCTTAGGTGTAAGATAATGGATATAAGATATAAATATATGAATGAAGTGATGTCAATCAAATACCCCCACACCTAAGTTTTTGCTAGTCCCGAGCAAAACAAAGAAAGAGAAAAGCAAAACGAAAAACAAGAAATCCTAACTCACTTTCGTAGGAATCACGGTTGCACTTAGCACGTGCAACAAGCCGTTAAGCCTCCTTGTTGCCAAGGAGGAGGAGTGTTGTCTCCTGAGGGTTTTCAGCGGATACACCCACAAAATCCGAACAAGATGCATTATTCAATCTAGACACTCGACTCGTTGGACATATGTTGTCGATCATTGGACGCGGTAATCCTACGGGCCGACTCTATAAAGGTAATCAGTCCACACACCTAACCTAATGAACCATTCGTGCAAGTTAAATAAGGAATTAAGTGAAAGACATGGACAACCTCAAGATCCTCAAGTGATACAAAGTGTAAGGTCCATTAAGGTTCTTATTTGCATTACCATTTTTTTTTCTTTTTGTTTCTTTTCACTTTTTTTTTTCTTCTTTTTCTTTTTATTAGTTGGAGCTTCGTTCTCCCAGGGTCAGGTTTCGTGCATCATTGCCCATGAGGACTTACACTATCACGTACACCTTTCCCCAAATCTCCACATAGGGCAATCCCTACCACCCGTGTAACGAGAAATCGGTCGGCGCATCCCAAGTCAGATGACTCGAAAGCACCAGGCACAAAGTCCCCTCAGACCTACTTTCCTGAGTGATAGGAGCCGTGCGAGAAGAGAGAACACCTACTCACTTATTTCTTATCTACACATGAACCAAAACCCCTACACTAATGTCTCACAACAAGATTAAGAGGGTCCTTGACTACAACAAACTTCCTTAAGTTAACAAACACGAATTATTGACTCACTAGGTTCAGGGTGGACTTCTTTGAATGTTTGAGCACTGAAACCCTATGATTACTCATCCCCAAGGGAAAACTGGGGTGCATCCTAACGACTCGATAAATCCTAAAGCCACAGTACTAGATATCCTAATGCATCAAGTTCAAGACAATTTTGGGAGCTATCTTTTTACTTTGCCTCTCAACGGTTTTGCACATGCTAAACACACGCAAAACCCACAAAACATTTTCTTTCGCAAACACATGAAGATTTTGAAAGAAATGTGGAAATTTTAAAGCACTAGGCAAGCAAAAGAAGACAAGTCACTCCAGGATCATGGCAAGCAGATATATCGATATTAAATGCAGCACACTAACATGACCCTAACAATGCAAACAAAAGAAAACAAAATCAAAAGAAAAGACTCGACTACGTAAAACACCCCCCCACACCTACTTCATGCATTGTCCTCAATGAATGCGAGCAAGATACTATATGGAGTTATGCATGAAAAAGGATAGATCTCACCAACGTGAAGTACCCAGGGAAGTTTCGGGCTATGTTGATGGACACAACACAAATTCCCTCAAAACCTGTGAGATGCTAAGGAAGGGATACAAATACATGAAATAATTGGGGCCCAAATACTCAAGGGTTGGGGTCCACAACAATCGCTGCTCACTGCAGGAGTTTTTTTTTATTTTTATTTATTGAACTATGTACAACAATAGGCTTCCATCTTCATATGTCAAGGGACATCAAATGGGAACCCACCAACTCTCGAGCCAGAAATGCGCATGCATGGACTCGCAACATACACAACAGAATTGCTCGACCACCTGACACCCTTATAAGCATTGTGGTCGGTTGATGCCTCTTTAGAGTTAGCAAAAGAGGAGGCATGAACGAGAGGTGAACCTCTATCAGGTATAAGGGTATCAGGTGGTTGAATCTTAACCCACATGGGGTCCTCAGCAGATACAGAATGAAAAGCATGTGGCCGAGAGGCCATAAAAATAGTATCTTGTGGCTGAAAAGCCACGTGCTCAAAAGGATGTGGCTCAAGGGCCACGTGATCAAAAGGATGTGGCTCAAGGGCCACGTGATCAAAAAGAAGTTGCTCAAGGGCCACATGATCAGAAGAATGTGGCTCAAGGGCCACGTGATCAGAAGAATGTGGCTCAAGGGCCACGTGATCAGAAGAATGTGGCTCAATGGCCACGTGATCAGAAGAATGTGGCTCAAGGGCCACGTGATCAGAACATAAGGCACCTTCTTGTGCCAGCCCAGGTGAAACATCTTCAGCACCTTCAGGCTCTTCATCGAACAATTCTCTGAAGTACTTGAAGGTGCCCTCAACTTCACTCTCATCCATGCCCTGGATGAGGTTAACCCCAACAGGGTCATTGAAGGCATCTGGCTTCTTGCCAATGGTGAAGATGTTGAAGTCAGCGCATTGACTACCATAAGTCAAGCGCATCAGACCATTGCGACAATTGATCAAGGCATTGGAAGTCGCAAGAAATGGTCGCCCCAGAATGACAGGAATTTGTCCAAGTGGGTTTGGCACAGGTTCAGTATCCAAGACAAAGAAGTCGACTGGATAAATGAACTCTCCCACTTT
The DNA here is from genome assembly GCA_963682175.1 of Triglochin maritima. Classification (NCBI taxonomy): domain Eukaryota; kingdom Viridiplantae; phylum Streptophyta; class Magnoliopsida; order Alismatales; family Juncaginaceae; genus Triglochin; species Triglochin maritima. The sequence continues at coordinate 22,108,330 of OY821779.1, forward strand.
GATCAACACATCTTCCACCACACCCCTCGGTTTCTTCATAGACCTATCATCCAATTGAAGAGTGGCCTTTGTTTGTTTGAGGTCTCCAAGACCGAGGTGGATGTAGACAGAATATGGCAGAAGATTAACAGATGCACCAAGGTCCAATAAGGCTCGATGTATGGACACATCCCCAATCACACAAGAGATAGTAGGACAACCAGGGTCCTTGTACTTGACTTGCATGGGTTGTGCCAACAAAGAACTCACGTTGGCCGCAAGAATAGCTTTCTTTGGAACATGAGTTTTTCTCTTCTTGGTGCATAAGTCCTTGAGAACCTTGGCATAAGGTGGCATTTGCTGAATCACCTCCAAAAGAGGGATATTCACCTTAACCTGCCGAAACATCTCAAGCATCTTGTCATGCTGATCAGAGGTTTTCTTTTTAAGGCGCTCAGGGAATGGCGCCTTCGGGGCATAATGGTGCGAAGGAACCTCAGAATTCTGGTCCAAAGAAACATGAGTGGGGATCTCAGAATCAGGTTCCTTCGACATAAGAGGAGACAAGGGGACCTCAGGGTTCGGCCCCTTTGTCGAAGGAAATGTAGAAAGAACCTCAGGATCTGGCTCCTTCCTGGAAGTATTTGTGGAGGGAGCCTCAGGATCCGGCTCCCTCAAAGATGGTGATGACAAGGAAGGCACCCCAATGTGGTTGTCCACCTCCTTACCAGACCTCAAAGTATGAATCACATTAATATGATGGGTCGGTTCAGAGGTAGCATGAGGTAAAGGTGTCCTTCCTTGCGAATAGGTACCCCGAGGATTCACCTCGGGTTGACTCGGTAATTGGCCCTTCTTGCGTTCATGGAGCTGATTAGCCAACTGGCTAACTTGCATTTCCAATGCTTTGACCGAATTGTTGTTGGCCGAAAGCATGGATTGTGTACTCTGAATGAACCCGTGAAGGGTTTGTTCAAGAGTGGAGTCCTTAGGGTCAACCCATTGAGGTTGTGGAGTTTGGTTAGAATAACCCGACGAAGAGGTCTGAGGAGGTTGGTAATTGTGGTTCTGAGACCTTTGATCTGGAGGTTGGTAGGTCGCCGATGGGCGTGGAGGTTGATAAGGCGGAGGTTGAGGTTGAGCGTGTGAGCTCTGACCGTTACCCCCACTAGGCCCCCAAGAGAAGTTAGGATGGTTACGCCATCCCGGGTTGTAGGAGTGACTGTACGGGTCGTTTCGGGGCCTTTGTTGATACATCGCATTTGCATGCTCAGTATCCCTTGGAGCGTAAGCGCATTCCAAGTCATCATGTCCCGACAATCCACACCTACTACACTCGGGAGTAGCGACCTGAGCTACAGGAGCTCGGTCCATCTCCAAACTCTCAATCCTACGCATGAGAGCAGCCATTTTCGCCTCAGACGCGATCGATGACTCAACTTGATAAGATCCAGCTCGACCAGAAGACCTGGCGGCTGGTGGCTCTCTCATGGTATCCCACTCGAAGGTACGTTCAACCATGGATTCAAAAGTGTCCCAACCCTCCTCGATGGGTTTCATTTGGAAGTCACCCTGACACATTGACTCCAACAATGTGCGGGTGTTGTAGTTGATGCCCTCATAAACAATTTGGCACAACTGCCAAAGCTCAATCTCATGATGAGGGCACTGCTGGAGAAGGTCCTTGAACCTCTCAAAGAAACCATGAAACGATTCGGTCTCGGTCTGATACATTTGATGTATCTGGTGCCGTATCTGTTGAGTTTTCCTTTGAGGGAAAAATCTCTTCAGAAAGACGGTCACAAAGTCATCCCATGACCGAATCGAGCTCGCCGGGAGGCTATACATCCATTTCTTCGCATTATCCTTCAATGCGAAAGAAATCATCCTCAACCGGACTGAATCCTCGTCAAGCTGTTGAAGCTTGAACATGGAGCATACTTCCTCGAATTCGCGTATAAAGATATACAGATCCTCCTTATTGGCAGTAAAGGTTGGAAGCATGCTCACATATTGAGGTTTCAGCTCATAGTTGTTCCCGCGAGCAGGGGGAACAACTATGCAAAAAGGCTGCGCGGCCCGAACAGGATGGGTCCGCTCCCACAACGTCATCGGCCTATCATGTCGAGCTAAAGGTGGTGGTGCACCAAGAACTCGATCCTGACCAAATCTCCCTTCCTCTCGAGTCAGAGGAGGAGGAGAAGGAGGTCTACGTGGTGGCGGAAGTGGACCGAGGTATTCCATGTATGGAACCCGGTCTCCTTCGCCACCGCGAGACGACTCAGCCTCTTGCTCCAAAGGAGCACGAGGCGGAGATGGTCGATCACCAAGACTGTCCATCTCAGCAGAATGCACTCTCTCGAGTCGAGCGCTCTCACCAGAACGAGCCCAACCTCGCATAAAATGCTCGACTCGACTCTAAACTAACACACAACAGAGGGTGTACTAGAGGAGGAGACTAAACGTAGAGAATAGATGAGGAGAGGACTCAGGTGAGGAGGGAAGAATCCCTAGAGCTAGCGTGGGTAGTGGGATCAGGAAGAAGCCTAACTAGCAAGCACGGCTCAAACAATGTAAGGCAATGGGTCCTTAAGCTAGACGACGCCTAACTTCGAGGTCACTAGCCTCGACACGCCTCACCTCCCTACAACGAGGACCACAATGCCCAGCAAGTGATACCAGATCCGGAGATCCAGTACCTCCTACTATCGACAAGGTAGGCAACGCCGATCAGGTCATGACGGTCTCGACTAGATTACTCTCCTAGTGCGCCCGAATTCCTTAGGGCCAATGTCTACTTGCTTTTAGTTAAGGCTTTATTAAGAGTGGTTTTTGGGGCCAAGGAAAGGGTGATCAAATCCCCCACCTTATCTTTTATGGGACAGCCCCTCCTTAGTAGCGATTTGATCCTAGATCTAGCAATCAATCGCTCCAATCAAACGCTCTCTCACTCTTGTCCTGATGCAAATCCTACTAACTAATGCATGGGCATACGAGATGCGTGAATGAGTGTAGGAAATGCGTACCTTACGCCAGCACTCAACAACTGAAATTAAAGCTAAAAGAAAAGACAACTATATGCTCAAGTCAATACATGATGCGTGACCTAAACAAATAAGAACGTCTAGTCTTTTGCTTTGGATTTTAGGGCCAAGTTGATTACTGGGGAGTGATTAATGATCTGGGAGCAAACCAGAAGTCAAAGCATGCAAAATAGAGCTCCCAGATAACACCAATTACAGCACTAACTACCAGAAGAAATTTCAAGAAAAGAAGCCCTCACCAGGCCGCCAATTGGCGGTCTCTAACCGCTGATTGGCGGTCTGTTTTGGTCTTCTGCTCCTCCAATTTTCACAGTAGCTTCCCCTTGATCAGATGCTTCCCTGAAACTAAGAAAAACTGGAAAGAAAAATTTAAAAACCCCTCGAATCGCCCAAACCAACGTCTGGACAGAGCACCTCCCCGGCAACGGCGCCAAAAACTTGATTGATCTCGTTTTATATTAACCGCAAGTGCACGGCCGCGTTGAAGCGGTGGCAAATACGGGTCGTCCACTGGGAGGTGTGTCGACACTTGGTTTGTTCGAAGGCGAGAGGTAAAAAGAAGGAGAGAAAGGTTGGTTACACTAGACTACACTAAGGTGCAAATGGAAATGAAGATAAACAAGAAAACTAAACCCCAAAGGGGGTAGAGAAATAGTGTGAACATAAAGATGTGTGTGTGTGTGTTCAATTAAGCTCCTCACAACATGTAGTGCATGAAAACATAAAACTACATCCAACTTTCCCTCCACATGAATTAAGATAGACTACATCATTAAAACATACAAGACAATAATTGGAATGAAGCTACATGAACTCAAGTATAAAGACTAGACCCTACTATGCCTCCACATGAATTAAGATAAGACTACATCATTAAAACATACAAGACATTAGCTAAGGTAAAGGCAACAAGAGCACATACACTACAAATTGTGTTTCCAATAATAACTTCATCCATATCCTAACCTTATCATTCCCCATAAAATAGGTCCACTAATCAAAGCATAAGCTAAGCTTCATTCAAGAGCATTAGCATATCAAAGATAAGAGTGAAAACCCATTAGATGGTTATGGAAATCATATAAAGCTCAAGGGATAAAGATAACACACACTTAATACACTACATGATTATATCACATATTTCTCCACCCCCCAAATGGGGATGGAACTACTCACTACTCATTACACTAACTATATTAGCAAAAGAAAGCATAATACTGAAATGAAACTATACTAATCAAGCAAGAAATATTAAAGAAGCATAAAACAAAACAAACAAGCAAGCATGCATATGAAAGGAAATTAAACTAAGAGAGAAACAACACAATTAAAGGAAAACTTCTATTATTAACTCACTCAATTACAAGTAGCTCTTCCTCCACTAGAGTTTTGCTTCAAGGCTTCACTCTTAGTAGGGAAGATGGCCACCAAAGAGAGAGATGGATACAATGGGAGGTTAAGAGTTCTATTTATAAGCATGGAAAAAGCTAATCCGGGACAATCCCCCGATGTGGGACTAAACCAATACCAAAAATACACTAAGCATACACTAATACACGTGCTACAGAAAACTAAACGGATTCTGGGCCATCTGGACCGCCAATTGGCGGTTCCAGACCGCCAGTTGGCGGTCTATATGGTTTAGATCCGTTTGGTTTTCTTTGTGGGCTTTGCTTGAAGTGTTTGTTGGTCTTGGATGCATCTGGTTGGTTTGTTGGAGGTCCGACCCGAATCCAATTGCTAAAATACTCCCCATGATGGTGTGAAGTATTCTGTTTTGCTCTTAGGTGCTTCTGTCTTGCGTTCAGGTCCTTCTCCCTTGCATCTTGGTCCCCAGATCTCACAATCCAGTCCTTTTTCCCAGCTTTTGGGTCCTTTTATGCTTCATCTCTTCAAACCTAATTATTCCTGAAAACTAAACATAAAACTCGTAACATAGCATTGCTTAGGTGTAAGATAATGGATATAAGATACAAATATATGAATGAAGTGATGTCAATCAATGCATAAAACCTGACCCTAGGAGAATTACACTCCAACTAGTAAGAAAAAAAGAAAAGAAAAGAAGAAGAAAAAAAGAGAAAGAAAAGAAACAAAAAAAGGTAATGCAAATAAGAACCTTAATGAACTTTACACTTTGTATTACTTAAGGATGTTGAGGTTGTCCATGTCTTTCACTTAAGTCCTTAATTAATTTGCACGAATGGTTTATTAGGCTAGATGTGTGGACTGGATACATATATAGTCAGCCTATAGGATTACCGTGACCGATGATTGACAAAAATGAGTCCATTGAATCGAGTTCTAGTTTGAGTAATTCATCAATGTTCGGATTTTGTGGGTATATCCACTGAAAACCATCAGGAGACAACACTCCTCCTCCTTGTCGCCAAGGAGGTTTAATGGCCTATTGCACGTGCTAAACCCTTATTCCTACGAAACTGAGTTAGGATTTCCCTATTTACAAATGATTTTTTCTTTCTTTCATTTTTTCCTTTCTTTATTTTGCTCGGGCATAGCAAAAGTTAGGTGTAGGGGTATTTGATTGACATCATATCATGCATACATTTGTGCCTTATATCTGTTATCTTTCACTGAAACAATGCTACGTAACGAGTTTAATGTTTAAGTTTCAGGAATAAGCAAGTTTGAGGAGAAGAGGCACAAAAAGGACTCAAAAGCAAGGAAAAAGACTGAGTTGCAAGACCTGGGGACTGAGATGCAAGGGGAAAGGACCCGGATGTATGCCCAAAGAAGCAATAAGCAAATAAAGAAACTCCACACCATCATGAGGAGTATTTTGGCCATTCGATTCGATCCTGAGCTCCAACAACCTGTTTGGATGCGTCACACAAGAATACATGAAGCCAGACATCCACACTCCAAAACCAGGCCAGATCCAGACAATATAGACCGCCAATTGGCCGTCATTGGCGGTCGGTTTTGTTCTAGATCTACTAAGACTTCGCCGGGTCCTGTATTAGGTTGTATTTAGTTTATTTTTGTTATACGTTTAGTCCCATACCGGGGGATTGTCTTGGATTACTTTTTTCTATGGCTATAAATAGAACTGTTTCTCCTCATTTGTATTCACCATTGCTTGGTGGCATTCTCTCTACTTGGAGTAAAACCCTTGAAGCAAAAACTCAAGGTGGAGAAGAATGCCACTTGTAATGTGAGTCATGTAAATAAATAATTCTTCATAGTTTTGTTAGTTTTATATTGTCTTTATTTTGATGCTTGCTTGTTTAGTTTGTTTTGTTTTCTTTATAGTAGTATAAATAGAATGTCTTATTTTCTTCATGTAGTTTATAGTTTAATGTGTGAGTAGTTCCATCCCCCTTTGGGGGTAGAGTTGATGTTTATACATGTTATGTAGATGGAATGAATGCTAAATATTATTGTATGTTAGAAATGTTAGTATGCTTGTTTTAATTAAAGAGAATACTTAACTTGATGGTTTCTGCCATAATATTTAGGTACATTCCATGCTTGTTTAGGTTCTTAATAGCAAACTTGTCATGCTCTTATTAATCAACTAGGTTAGTGCTTTGAATGATAGGTCTTACCATTTGGTACTTCTTATGCATAATGATTGACATCATTTCATGCTTATATTTGTATCTTATATCCGTTATCTTTCACCTAAACAATGCTATGTTACGAGTTTTATGTTTAAATTTCAGAAATAAATAGGTTTGAAGAGATGAAGCATGAAAGGACCCAAAAGCTGGGAAAAATGACTGAATTGTGAGATCTGGGGACTAAGATGCAAGGGAGAAGGACCTGAATGTAAGACCAAAGGACCAAAGGGCATAACAAAAAACTCCACACCATCTTGGGGAGTATTTTGGCAATTAGATTCGGGTCGGAGCTCCAATAAACAAAGTAGATGCATCAAAGACCGACAAAGGAATCCAGAAAATCCCAGAATGAAATTTAGCCGGATCCAGATCTTATGGACCGCTAATTGACGGTCTTGGACCGCCAATTGGTGGTCTGGATCCTTCTGAATCCGCTGAAATTTCTCCAGCACATGTATTAGAGGATGTTTAGGCTATTTTGGTTTTTGTTTAGTCCCACATCAGGGGATTGTCCCGGATTGCCTTTTTCTTTGGCTATAAATAGAACTCTTCACCTTCTATTGTAATGACTTCACATTTTGAGTGGCTATTCTTCCTACTAGAAGTGAGGCCTTGAAGTACACACTAAAGTAGGAGGATGCTACTTGAATTGTGTGTCATTTTTAATAAAAGTTTCTTTATTATGTTGTTTGTTTCATGTTGCTTGTTTTACTTTGTTTAATTTCATTTCATTAGTTTTAGTGGCTTAGTTAATATGCTTTCCTTGCTTAGTTTAATAATTAGTCTAATGTGTAGTGAGTAGTTCCATCCCCTTCGGGGGCTGGAGTAGATGTTCATACATGCATTAGAGAATGGAATGAATGCTTTATTTACAATGTGTTGATAAAACATGAATATATGCTTGCTTGTTTAGGACAGAACTTATCACTTGATGAGTTTTGCCAAAATCATTAGACACCTCTCATGCTTGTTTAGGTTCTGAAATAACCCAGCTTGTGTATGTAAATGTTAATCAACTAGGTTAGTGAATGGATTGGTAGGTTTTGCCATAATATTTAGACATTTCCTATGCATGATAACACTACCTTTATTTGTGCTTAAAGAATGTGTTCAACACCCACCTCTTTGCATGTGTGCACTCACTCCACCTCTTAGGGTCTTTCTATTTCTGAATTCCAGCACTCATTTAGTTCTTAGTTTAGTTTGGTAGTTCATCGTTTATTGCTTTCGTTCACATTTCGTACTTCGTAGTGTAGTGTAGCGTAGAGTAGGATAATCAAACTCTCTTCCCTATTTTTTCCACTTGATTTCGTGCAAACGAGAGACTGCTCACCTCCCTGTGGACGACCCATATTTGCCACGTCTTCACCGACGCCGTGCACTTGCGGTTTAATATAAAACATTTACCACATAACAAACACTAACTACACTTGAGCTTATTGTATGCATTCACCACACTTATTTCATGTGTACACACACTCCAACCCTTAGGGGATTTCCATTCTGGATTTCTATCTTCTTCTATTAGTCACTTAGTTTCATTTCTTCTCTCGCTTTGATTTCCTTCTTTGTGGCTTAGTAGTTTAGTGTAGTTTAGTTTAATCAATCTTTTCTCCACCTTGTTTCCCACTCGCCTTCAACTAACCAAAGTCAACACAACTTCCTTAGGATCGATCCGTATTTGCCACCGCTTCAACGCGACCGTGCACTTGTAGTTATTATAACTGATTCACTCAGTCAGGTTTCGTGCATCATTGCCTATGAACACTTATGATTGAAACGTTTTAATTAACCACAAGTGCATGACCACGTTGAAGCGGTGGCAAATACGGGTCGATCCACAGGGAGGTGTGTCGACTTTAGTTTGTTTGAATGCGAGTGGGAAGGAAAGGAGACAAAGATTGATTAAACTAAACTACACTAAACTAGTAGCAGCAAGGAAGGAAATGAAAGCACAAAACGAACTCAATCTAAGCGACTAATAAAAGAAGATAGAATTCACAAATGGAAAACCCCTAAGGGGTGGAGTGTGTGTACACATGAAATAAGAAGTGATGAATGAATACAATAAGCTCAAGTGTAGTTAGTGTTTGTAATGCATAAGAAGTACCTCATGGCAAGACCTATCATTCAAAGCACTAACCTAAGTGATTAATATGAGCATGACAAGTTTGTTATTAAGAACCTAAGCAAGCATGTAATGTACCTAAACATTATGGCAGAAACCATCAAGTTAAGTGTTCTCAATAATTCAAACAAGCATACTAACATTTCTCACATACAACAATGTTTAGAATTCATTCCATCTAGATAACCTGTATAAACATCTACTCCACCCCCAAAGGGGATGGAACTACTCACTAATCATTACACTACAAACTATATTAACAAAACAAAACATTCTAATGAAAGACAATTAAACTAAGCAAACAAGAAACATTAAAGAAGCTAAATGAAAGGAAAGTAAAACTAAAGAAGCACGCAAGAATTAAAAGACAAGATTAAAAGAAACTAAGAACAATTATTTTAGTAAAATGACTCACATTGAAGGTAGCATTCTTCTCCACCTTGAGTTTTGCTTCAAGGCTTACTCCAAGTAGAGAGATTGCCACCAAGCAATGGGTGATTACAATAGAAGGTGAAGAGTTCTATTTGTAGCCACAGAAAAAAGTAATCCGGGACAATCCCCCGGTATGGGACTAAACAAATACCAGAAATAGACTAAATACACACTAATACACGCCCCACATAAATCTTAGCGGATCCGGACCAAAAGTGACCGCCAATTAGCAGTCTTGGGCCACTAATTCGCACTCTACAGTGTTCGGATTACTCTGGATTTACTTCTGGGATTTTCTGAATGGTTTTGCTTGTCTTTGATGCATCTACCTTGCTTGCTGGAGCTCCGACCCGAATAAAATTGCCAAAATACTCCCCATGATGGTGTGGAGTATTCTTGTTTGCTCATTGGTCCTTCTATCTTCCATTCAGGTCCTTTGATCTTGCATGTTAGTGCTCGAGTCTCTCAACTCAGTCCTTTTTACTTCTTTTTGGTCATTTCATGCCACTTCTCATCAAACCTCTTTATTTCTAAAATTCAAACATAAAGCTCATTACGTAGCATTGTTTAGGTGAAAGATAATGGATATAAGATACAAATGTAAGCATGAAATGATGTCAATAAAATACCCCCACACCTAACTTTTGCTAGTCCCGAGCAAAATAAACAAAGAGAAGCATACGAAAAACAAGAAATCCTAACTCACTTTCATAGGAATCACGGTTGCACTTAGCACGCACAACAAGCCATTAAACATCCTTGTCGCCAAGGAGGAGGAGTGTTGTCTCCTGAGCGTTTTCAGCGGATATACCCAGAAAATCCGAACAGAGATGGATTATTAAATCTAGAAACTCGACTCGATGGACTCATTTTTATCGATCATTGGATGTGGTAATCCTATGGGATGACTCTATATAGGTATTCAGTCTACAAACCAAGCCTAATGAACCATTCGTGCAAGTTAAATAAGGACTTAAATGAAAGACATGGACAACCTCAACATCCTCAAGTGATACAAAGTGTAAAGTCCAATAAGGTTCTTATTAGCATTACCATTTTTTTTCTTTTTGTTACTTTTTTTTTCTTCTTTTCTTTTAATTAGTTGGAGCTTCATTCTCCCAGGGTCAGGTTTCGTGCATCATTGCCTATGAGGACTTACACTATCACGTACACATTTCCCCACATCTCCACATTGGGCAATCCCTACCACCCGTGTAACGGGAGTTTTGTCAGTGCATCCCAAGTCAGATGACTCGAAAGCACCAGGCACAAAGTCCCCTCAGACCTAATTTCCCGAGTGATAGGAGCCATGCGAGAAGAGAGAACACCTACTCACTTAATTCTTATCTACACATGAACCAAAACCCCTACACTTAATGTCTCACAACAAGATTTAAAGGGTCCTTGACTACAACAAACTTCCTTAAATTAACAGACACGAATTATTGACTCACTAGGTTCAGGGTGAACTTCTTTAAATGTTTGAGCACTGAAACCCTATGATTACTCACCCCCAAGGGAAAACTGGGGTGCATCCTAACGACTAGATAAGTCCGAAAGTCACTGTACTAGATATCCTAATGCATCAAGTTCAAGACAATTTTGGGAGCTTTCTTTTTACTTTGCCACTCAACGGTTTTGCACATGCTAAACACACAAAACCCACAAAACATTTTCTTTCTCAAACACATGAAGATTTTTGAAAGAAATGTGCAAATTTTAAAGCACTAGGAAAGCAAAAGAACACAAGTCACCGAAGGATCATGGCAAGCAGATATATCGATATGAAATGCAGCACACTAACATGACACTATCAATGCACACAAAAGAAAACAAAATCAAAGGAAAAGACTCGACTATGTACACACGTAAAAGACCCCCCACACCTACTTCATGCATTGTCCTCAATGAATGTGAGCAAGATACTACATGAATTTATGCATGAAAAAGGAAAGATCTCACCAATATGAAGCGCAAAAGGAAGTTCAAGGTTATGTTGATGGACAAAAACCCGAATTCCATCAAAACCTGTGAGATGCTAAAGAAGGGATACAAATACGTGAAAGAAATGGGGCTCAAATACACAAGTGTTGGAGTGCACAACAATCAATGCTCGCTCATGGAGTCTTTTATTGTACTTTTTTTTGAATATAACTATGTACAAACATAAGTTCCCATCTTCAATTGTCAAAAGTCATCAAATGAGAACCTCAAAATTGGGTCAATGCACTTGGAAAGGGAACATGACACCATGCGGGACAAAAATACTCATGTTGGGGCCCCCTCACAAAGAGCACAAGATGAAAAGAGAGGTTCATGAATTAGACGCAAAGGCGTCTCATTCAAGGGATCAAACTGAAAGAGCTTGAACCTCTCAAGAGTTTGGGAAATAAGGGGCAATGGAAGAAGAGTTTCTCCCGTTGCAGTACTAAAGTTATGATCGTCAATCCAAACTCTCCAACCAATAGGCTAGTGCGTCGGAACGAGGTCAAGAACCTCGTCATGCATGTCTACTCACCAGGTTAATAGAAAGTGGGTCTCTTACCCAAGGTATCCTCCAAGGAACTCCTAATACCCTCATTAGCAATGTAGTTGTTTGATGTTCCATCATTTCCAAGATGTTCAGGAACAATAGTGAGAGGCAAACTCTAATCAGGATGTTTGAAATTGAGGGTACGAGGGAGCTCTTGCTCCACCAGATGTGAGTCATTAAGAGGCACAACATGAAGATCATGTGGCTCAAGGGCCATGGGACAAAAAGATACGACACAATTCTGTTTCGACTCATAATGATGTTCGTCCATGTTTTTATCATTTGGAATCGAATCCTCCACCAAGTGATCGTGAATTGAAACCCCAAGTCCCTCAGACTGACTAGGATTTTGACTTTGAAAGATTGTGCTTTGAATTTGTGGATGTGGTGGTGGTTCGATATCAGAAGAGAAATCCTCATGCCGACAAGAAATGTTACCTTCCTCACGTTCACGGAATTGTTGCGTCATTTGACTCACTTGCATTTCCATAGTTTGCAATGAATTCAAGTTGGACTTCAATAAAGTTTGAGTGGTTTCCATGAACGTTTGGAGGGTTTGTTTTTAGGAATCACGTTTGGGATCAACAGTGAGGTTCATGTTAGAATTTGGGAAATTTTTGGGTTGGGTGTTGATGGGCTGAGAATGAGGCCAATGATTTGGAGTAGGTTGTTGGTAGAATTATGGGTATTCGGTAGGAGGATACTGGGGTGAAAATGATGTATAAGAATTTGTATAAGAATTGTCTCCCCACGAATCCATCGCTCTCGGGTTGTACGCGGATGCGTAATGGTCATATTGAGCATTTTGGGAAAATGTATGCTCATACTTAAGCTCTGGGGGAACATAAGGACATTCCCCGATAACATGACCACTCAACCCACAACAGTCGCACGGTACGGCTACTGGAGCCACCGGTGCACTCATGTCGTTTACCACACGCATGAAAGAGGCCAAAGTTTCTTGCAATGTCTCAGTTTGATGACCAACATATGATCCAACGTAACTAGATGGTGGTCTAGCAGTCGGTGCGTCTCTCATATGACCCCAATATGAAGAATGTTCAGTCAAACAATTAAGATTGTCCCAATCATACGAGGTATTTGTCTGAGGCACCCTAGGATGCATGGGTTCGGAGTACCAGGGAGAATTGTCTTGCTCCCAACAATGATATGGATGGTCTCCCATGTAATTATCCATCACAACAACAAAAAACTCTCGAGTCGACCACTCTCGCCACCACGAGGCCAAGCTCGCAAAAAATGCTCGACTCGACCCTAAAACACTAACAGAGACTGTAAAGGGGAGGAGACTAGAACGTAGAAGAAGGTGAGAAGAAAATGACTCAGAGGAGAAGGGAAGAATCCCTAGAAACTAGCGTGGGTAGTGGGAGAGGGTAGAAGCCTAATCTAGCAAGCAGGGTTTAAACAATGTAAGACAATGGGTCCTTAGGCGAGACAATGCCTAACTTCGAGGCTACTAGTCTTGACACGCCTTACCTCCCTACTACGAAGACCACAATGCCCAGCAAGTGATACCAGATCAGGAGATCCAGTACCTCCTACTATCGACAAGGTAGGCAACGCCGATCAAGCCATGACGGTCTCGACTAGATCACTCTTCTAGTACGTCCAAAATCCTTGGGGCCAATTTCTACTTGCTTTTAGAATTAAGGATTTCTTAAGAGTCATTTTTGGGGCCAATGAAAGGGTGATGAAATCCCCCACATTATCTTTTATAGGAAAACCCCTCCTTAGTAGCGTTTTGATCTAAAATCTAGCAATCAACACTCCAATCAAATGCTCAACTCACTCTTGTCCCAATGCACCTTACTAGCTAATGCATGATCGAAACATGCATGATTGAGAGATTTGGGTGCACGTACCTCACGCCAGCAATCAACAACAAAAATGTAAAGCAAATAAAAGACAAATGCGTGCAAGGTCTACAAATGATGTATGACCTAGATGGTAAGAAGTCTAATCTTTTGCTTTGAGTTTTATGGTCCAAGTTGATTAAAGGGGATTGATTTTTAATATGGGAGCAAACTAAAAGTCACAGCATGAAAGATGGTGCTCCCAGATAACTATAATGAAATAAGAAACCACCAGAATAAAATTGGGAGAAATTGAAGCTCACCAGACCGCTGATTGGCGGGTTTTTTGCGCAATTGTTCCCCCATTTTCTTCAGTAGCCTCCCCTTTCTTCTTGCAACTCCTGAAACAAACCAAAACTAAAAAAGAAAAATTAAAACCACTCTAATCGTCCAAACCAAATTCTGGACAGAGCACCTCCCCGGCAACGGTGCCAAAAACTTGATTGAAACGTTTTAATTAACGACAAGTGCACGGCCACGTTGTAGCGGTGGCAAATACAGGTCGATCCACAGGGAGGTGTGTCGACTTTAGTTTGTTCGAGGGCGAGTGGGAAGAAAAGGAGAGAAAGATTGATTAAACTAAACTACACTAAACTAGTAGCAACAAGGAAGGAAATGAAAACACAAAACAAACTCAATCTAAGCGACTAATAAAAGAAGATAGAATTCAGGAATGGAAAACCGCTAAGGGGTGGAGTGTGTGTACACATGAAATAAGAAGTGATGAATGAATACAATAAGCTCAAGTGTAGTTAGTGTTTGTAATGCATAAGAAGTACCTCATGGCAAGACCTATCATTCAAGGTACTAACCTAAGTGATTAATATGAGCATGACAAGTTTGTTATTAAGAACCTAAGCAAGCATGGAATGTACCTAAACATTATGGCAGAAACCATCAAGTTAGGTGTTCTCATTAATTCAAACAAGTATACTATCATTTCTCACATACAACAATGTTTAGAATTCATTCCATCTACATAACATGTATAAACCCCCAAAGGGGATGGAACTACTCACTAATCATTACACTACAAACTATATTAACAAAACAAAACATTCTAATGAAAGACAATTAAACTAAGCAAACAAGAAACATTAAAGAAGCTAAATGAAACGAAAGTAAAACTAAAGAAGCATGCAAGAATTAAAAGACAAGATTAAAAGAAACTAAGAACAATTATTTTATTAAAATGACTCACATTGAAGGTAGCATTCTTCTCCACCTTGAGTTTTGCTTCAAGGCTTACTCCATGTAGAGAGATTGCCACCAAGCAATGGGTGATTACAATAGAAGGTGAAGAGTTCTATTTGTAGCCATAGAAAAAGGTAATACGGGACAATCCCCCGGTATGGGACTAAACAAATACCAGAAATAGACTAAATACACACTAATACACACGCCACATAAATCATAGCGGATCCAGACCAAAAGTGACCGCTAATTAGCGGTCTTGGGCCACTAATTCGTGGTCTACAGTATTCGGATTGCTCTGGATTTTCTTCTGGGATTTTCTGGATGGCTTTGCTTGTCTTTGATGCATCTACCTTGCTTGATGGAGCTCCGACCCGAATAGAATTGCTAAAATACTCCCCACGATGGTGTGGAGTATTCTTTTTTTCAGGTCTTTCGATCTTGCATCTTAGTCCTCGAGTCTCTCAACTCAGTCATTTTTCCTTCTTTTAGGTCCTTTCATGCCTCTTCTCCTCAAACCTCTTTATTTCTGAAATTCAAACATGAAGATCATTACGTAGCATTGTTTAGGTCAAAGATAATGGATATAAGATACAAATGTAAGCCTGAAATGATATCAATCAACTTACACTATCACGTACACCTTTCCCCACATCTCCACATAGGGCAATCCCTACCACCCATGTAACGGGAGATCGGTCGGTGCATCCCAAGTCAGATGACTCAAAAGCACCATGCACAAAGTCTCCTCAAATCTAATTTCCCGAGTGATAGGATACGTGCGAGAAGAGAGAACACCTACTAACTTATTTCTTTTCTACACATGAACCAAAACCCCTACACTTAATGTCTCACAACTGGAATTAAAGGGTCCTTGACTACAACAAATTTCCATATACTAACAGACATAAATTATTTGACTCACTAGGTTCACGGTGGACTTCTTTAAATGTTTGAGTACTGAAACCCAATGATTACTCGCCGCCCGAGGGAAAACCGGGGTGCATCCTAACGACTAGATAAGGCCTAAAGCCGGTATAATAGATATCCTAATGCATCAAGTTCAAGACAATTTTGGGAGCTTCCTTTTAATTTGACTCCCAACGATTTTGCACATGCTAAACACATGCAAAACCCACAGAACATTTTCTTTCGCAAGCAGATGAAGATATTGAATGAAATGTGAAAATTTAAAGCACTAAGCAAGAATATATCGATATTAAATACAGCACACTATCATGACTCTGTCAATACAAACAAAAGAAAAGAAAACAAAAGGAGGGAAACTCGACTATGTACACACGTAAAACACCCGCACACTTACTTCATGCATTGTCCTAAATGAATGTGAGCGTGATTCTACATGGATTTATTCATGAAAAAGAAAATATCTCACCAACGTGAAGCACAAAGGGAAGTTCATAATTATGTTGATGGACACAACCCTAATTCCTATCAAAACCTGTGAAATATTAAAGAAGGGATAAAACTACGTGAAAGAAATAGGGCCCAAATGCACAAAGGTTGGTGCCCACAACAATCAATGCTCACTTATGGAGTATTTTATTGTATTTATTTTTATTTTTTTTGAAATATAATTATGTACAAAAATGGGGTTCCATCTTCATATGTTAATACGATGGGTCAGTTCAAAGGTAGTTGGAGGCACTGGTGGCCTTCCTTGACATTGTGTACCCTGGGGATTCACCTCGGGTTGACTTGGGAATTGACCATTCTCAGGTTTATGGAGCTGATGGGCCAATTGGCTAACTTGTATTTCCAAAGTTTTGAACGAACTTCGCGTGCTTTGCATGAACGTTAGAAGGGTTTGATCACTAGATGGGTCCTTTGGGTCAACCCTTTGGTTAGAATAACCCGACGATGAGGCCTGAGTAGGTCGGTAATTATGGTGTTGAGACCTTTGATGTGGGGGTTGGTAGGTCGCCGATGGGCGTGGAGGGTGATAAGGTGGAGGTTGAGGTTGAACGTACGAGAAGTTAGGGTGGTTTCGCCATCCCGGGTTGTAGGAGTGATTGTACGGGTCGTTACGAGCGTCTGTTGATACATCGCATTTGCATGCTCAGTATCACTTGCAGCGTAAGTCCACACCTACTACATGCAGGAGTAGTGACTTGAGCTATAGGAGCTGAGTCCAACTCTAAACTTCAATCCTACGCAAGAGAGCATCCATTTTCACCTCAGACGTGATAGTTGACTCAACTTCATAAGATCCAATTCGACCAGAAGACCTGGCGGCTGGTGGCTCTCTCATGGTATCCCACTCAAAGGTGCGTTTAGCCATTAATTAAAAAGTGACCCACGGCTCATCGATGAGTTTCATTTGCAAATCATCCTGACACATCGACTCCAACAATGTTTGGGTGTTGTAGTTGAGGTCCTCAAAAACAATTTGGCATGACTGCCTTAACTCAATTCCATGATGAGAGCACTGATTAACATCATTTCATGTATTTATTTGTATCTTATATCCATTATCTTGAACCCAAACAATGCTACGTAATTAGTTTTATGTTTGAGTTTCAGAAATAAACATGTTTCAAGAGAAGAGGCATAAAAGGACCTAAAAGCACGAAAAAGGACTGAGTGATAAGACTTGGGGACTGAGATGCAAGAGGGAAGGACCCGAGCGTAAGCCCAAAGGACCAACGAGCAAATCAAGAAAGTCGACACCATCATGAGGAGTATTTTGCAATTTGATTCGGGCATAAACTCCAACAACTGACTTGGGTGCATCACACACAAATAAAGAAATCCAGGAAAGCCGACAAAAAATGCAGACCGAATCCGGACTCTGTAGACCGCCAATTGACGGTCAAGTTGCCTCTGGATCCGACACTCTTTGGGTGGATCATGTATAATTGTGTGTTATGCCTATTTTGGGTATTGTATTAGTCCCACATCGGGGGATTGCTCCTGATTACCTTTTTCTATGACTATAAAGAGAACTGTTCATCTTCCCTTGTAATGCACTACATTCTTTGTGGCTATTTTCTCTACTTGAGGTGAGGCCTTGGAGAAAATACTCAAGTAGGGAGATGCTACTGGTATTGTAAGTCTGAAATTAATAAAAGTTTCTTTGTTATGTTGCTTCTTTTATGTTACTTGCATGCTTAGTTTAAATTCATTTCAATAATCTTAGTAGACTTAGTTAATATGATTTCCTTTCTTAGGATAATAATTAGTTTAATGAATAGTGAGTAGTTCCATCCCCTTTGGGGGTGGAGTTGATGTTTTATACATGCAATAGAGAATGCGAATGAATGCTTTGTATGAAATATGTTGATAAACATGAATGTATGCTTGCTTGTTTAGGATAGAACTTGTAACTTGATGAGTTTTTGCCATAACTCTTAGAGATCTCCAATGCTTGTTTAGGTTCTCAAATAACCAACTTGTGTATGTTAACTAGATTAGTAATGGGATTGATAGGTTTTGCCATAATCATTAGACACTTCCTATACATGAAAATACAACCGACATTTGTGCTTAATGATTGCATTCTTCACCATATTCTAGCATGTGTACACTCACTCCACCCCTCAGGGATCCGTCTTCCTGATTTGCACTTCCACTTTAGGTTCTTTTGATTTAGTTTGCATCGTTAGTTGTTTTGTTCCTTCACATTTCTTCTTACTAGTTTAGTGTAACTTAGATTAGCATATCTACAACTCTTCTCTCCTTTTTCGCCATCTGATTTCGGTCAAACCAGAGGCTGCTAACCTCCCTGCGAATTGACCCGTACTTGCCCCGTCTTCACAAATGGTTGTGCACTTGCGGTCTAAATTTAGAATGATTAAACAAGTTTTGGCGTCGTTGCCGTGGAGGTGCAAGTCCAGACTATGGTTTGGACGATTCAGGTGGATTTAATTTTTGTTTTGTAGTTTTTCTTTGTTTCAGAAGACTGTAACGCTCAAGGGAAGGTAGCTGGAGAAGTTGGGAGATGAACAAAGATCTTTGGACCGCCAATCAGTGGTCTAGTAAGCTCGTTTTCCCTTCTACTTTCTTTGGCTTGTTTATTTATATGATATAGAAGTCTGGGGCTCAATTTGGCATGTTCTGACCTTTAGTTCACCCCTAGATAAATAATCAATCTCCCTTTAGGCAACTTGGACTCTAAAACCCAAAGCAAAAAGATTCGGCATTCTTTTTGCGTAGGTCATGCATCATGTACTTGACTTAGGCACGTAGAATCTCTTTTATTTTAGCTTTACTTTCAGTTGCGGAGTGCGGGCGTGAGGTACGCATTTCATACTCTCATTCATGCATTTCGTATGAACATGCATTAGTTAGTAGGAATTGCATTGCAATAAGTGTGAGTTGAGCGTTTGTTTGGAGAGTTGATTACTAGATTAAAACTTCAAAACACTACTAAGGAGGGGTTGTCCCATATAAGATAAGGTGGGGAATTTCATCACCCTTTCGTTTGCCCCAAAAACCAAACTAATCAAGAGTCTAATTTTAAACTCAAGTAGACATTGGCCTTAAGGATCTTGGGCACATTAGGAGAGTGATCTGGTCGCGATCGTCATGGCCTGATCGGCGTCTCCCACTCTGTCGATAGTAGGAGAGACGAGATCTTCGGATCATGCCTCACTTGCTGGGCTTTGTAGTCCTCGTGACCTCGCAGTTAGGCGTCGTCTAGCTGTAAGGACCTATAGTAACCTTAAGGTTGTTTGAGTCTTGTTTTCTTATGTGCTTCTACTAGTACCTACCCACCGTAGCATAAGGAATTCTCCTGATTCATTCTCTCTTCTGTGTCCCCCTGTTTTCTCCTCTACGCACATTCTACTTCCTTGTTATAAAAAAAATGGTTCGTGTGTGTGTACCTCTATGCATGCTTGTGTGGGCACCAGACGAGAGTGGCCATTTGACGGGGCATGTCATTAATCCTGCTTCGGTAGTTGATTTATCGATGCCTTCATCTTCTCGTGTCGCACACGGTCTGGGTTCCATGGCTGCTCAGTACCACGAGGAGCAGTTGCTGGACCCACCTGTCCCACCTGTTCTTGTTGTTTTTGCTCCCATACATCTCCGTGATTGATGCTACACGGGCCGTACTACTCTACCATCGTTCATCGTATTGCCAGAGGCGAATGGGAACCACTTTGAGGTTAAGCCTAAATTTATATCCATGCTCCCTCACTTCACTGGGAAGGGTGACCCTTATATCTTTCTCAGGGAATTTGATGAGGTCTGTTCTATGTTCAAGCTACAACAACTTAGCACAGACTCCATCCATCTTAGGCTTGTCCCCTTTGCACTGAAGGATGATGCCAAGAAGTGGTTGTATAGCAACCAGGCGAATGCCTTTAGGACTTGGGATGAGTTTCAATCTGCATTCCTCAAGAAGTAATTTCCAAATAATCGGACTCAAAAACTGAGGAACGAAATCAATTGGTGTTATTAGCATGAGACCGAATCATTCCATGCATACTTAGAGAGGTTCTAGGAGCTACTATCCTCGTGCCCTCACCATGGCATAGAGTTGTGGCGCCTGTGTTAGATTTTTTACGAGGGTCTTCAAATCCCCTCCCGAACGCCCCTTGAGTTCATGTGTCAAGGAGAGTTCTTAGGAAAGGATGAAAGGGAGGCATGGGATTTCCTAGAAGACCTCGCTGTGAAAACCATGCAGTGGGAGAGTGTGAGGGATCCACCAGCATCATCTAGCATAGGAGCGAGGATCGCAAACGCAAACTCGACTAGATCGGGTGCCACATTTGTTGTCGATGCCACTACGGCCACCGAGGCGCGCATGGCGGCCTTAATGCGCCGTATGGATTCGATTGAGTTCCAAAAAATGCATGATGTGTCACATGTGTGTGCATCTGGTCTAGTTCCCTGTCATCTATGTGGTAGGATAGGTCATATAGGAGGTGAGTGTGCATCATTTCCTCCTGAGATGAAACTTGTCAATGCCATCTATGATAGATCCAGGAATAACCCATATTCTTCATCATATAACCCTGGATGGAGGAACCACCCTAATGTTTCATCGAACCATAACAATTCCCCAGGTGTTCTTTCAAACCTCTCTCAACCACCTAACCAACCTCACCAACCTCCCATGCATTCACAGTCTCATCACACACCCAAAGCTCAAAGCACCAACCCACCATGTTTCCCAAATTCTAACAACTTGGAAACCCAGTTTAATTCGCTTGAGAACTTAACTCGTGGACTTGAGAACTCTGTAAAGTTTTTTATGTCATCCATAAGTCAAGTCCTCACTTCGAATCACCAGACCATCAAATCTCTCGAGTTTGCGATGGGCCAACTCGCTCAGTCTGTGCATGAGAGAGAGAGAGTAGGAGTCTGCCTAGCCAACCTGTGGTTAAGCCCCATGCTCAACATCACTCGAACATGCAAAATGGAAGTTCAAGTCGATAGGGGAGGCAAGTGAACTATGTGGAAGAACCTGTGGACCATGTCAATGCCATTGTGACCCTGAGAAATGGGAAGCAAGTCAACAACCACGTTTCCTTGCCACTAAATCCATCTATGCTGCCCCTTTATGAGAATGATGGTGAGAAAGGGGCCGAGGGTAAGAGTAATACACCAATGCCCCCTTCTCAGGCACCGCAGAAGACCTACCTGCCAAAAGCTCCATCTCCTAGTAAGTTGTCTAAGATACAGAGTGACAGTGTTGATAAAATGCTGGAGATATTCGAGAAAGTGAATGTCAACATTTCTTTGTTAGACATGATTCAAAAAATACATCCCTATGCAAAATTCCTGAAGGATCTCTGTACGACTAAGAGGAAAAACAATGTCCCTAGCAAAACCTTTTTGGCGGCTAATCTGAGCTCGATCATTTCAAACCCAACGTACGTAAAATTGAAGGACCCAGGTAACCCAACAATTTCATGTGTCATTGGGGACACTCGCATTAATAATGTGTTGCTAGATCTAGGGTCAGTGGTTAACTTCTTACCAGCTTCTGTGTATCAACGATTAAGCCTAGGCGAGCTCAAGCGTACGAAAACAACTTTACAGTTGGTTGATCGTTCGATTAAAGTCCCGATGGGGGTTACTGAAGATGTCCTAATCTAGGTCGACAATTTCATATTTCCTGTTGACTTCGTCATCCTTGAGACTGAACCAATCAATACTACCCACTCTCAGATTCCATTGATTTTGGGTAGACCTTTTCTAGCGACGTGAAATGCCTTAATCAATTGTCGAACTGGACTCATGAAATTGTCATTCGAGAACTTGACCACGACATTCCTTGTGTTCAATATCGCTAGGCAGCCAACATCTTTCGAGGACCCCATGGAAATTAATCTTATCCGGGACGTGGAAGAAGAAATAGAAGAAGAGTTCCCCCTGATTCATGAAAATCTAAAGGTTTACACCATGGATGATTTCGATCATGAAGAGGACGGGGCGACTTGAGCAATGATGTGCATGCTATTTAGTACATGCGAGCTCCTCTAACCTTACATCTCGAGCTAGATATCATGCCTTGAGGAGCCACCCATAATTGAGCTTAAAGAACTACCTAAGGAACTGAAACACGTGTTTCTTGGTCTCGATATGTAATTTCCGGTGATTATTTCATCGACGTTGACTAGTGATCAGGAAGAACGTCTGATTCAAGTCCTAAAGGAGCTCAAATCAGCCATTGGGTGGTCCGTGAAGGACATGAGAGGGATAAATCCCGATGTCGTGCAACACCACATCTTTATGGAGGATGAGGCATGACCACGTCGCAACCCACAAAGGCATTTAAATCCAGTCATGATAGAAGTAGTTAAGAAAGAGATCATCAAATGTTTAGATCATGGCATCATTTTTCCCATTTCGGACAGTGCTTGGGTAAGTCCTGTCTAGGTTGTGCCAAAGAAGTTTGTTTATAGACGTATGCCTTTTGGACTATGCAATGCCCCAGCAACATTCCAACGTTGCATGTTGAGTATCTTTTTTCACATGGTCGAGAACTTCCTTGAGATTTTCATGGATGATTTCTCGGTTCATGGCACCTCCTTTGATGAGTGCTTGCACCACCTGAGCCTTGTTCTCATGAGGTGTTCGGAAACGAACTTAACCATTAATTGGAAAAAGTGTCACTTCATGGTTACAAAAGGCATCGTATTAGGTCACGTGGTATCTCGTGATGGTATGGAGGTGGATAGGGCAAAGATTGAGCTTATTTCTAAGCTTCCGCCACCCACCTCGGTAAAAGAAATCCGGTCATTCCTTGGACACGCTGGTTTTTACCGGCGGTTTATTAAGGATTTCAGCAAGATAGCTCTCCCCTTGATGAGCTTGCTTGCGAAAGGTACCTCTTTTGAGTTCACACCCGAGTGCATGACTGCGTTCAAATTTCTGAAGCGTGAGTTGACCTCCGCTCCTATTATTAAGGCACCAGTGTGGACTCTACCTTCCGAGCTAATGTGTGATGCATCTAACTAAGAGATATGAGCAGTTTTGGGTCAGAAAGTCGACAAATTGCCTCATATGATCTACTATGCAAGTCGTACTCTCAATGACGCCCAACTCAACTACTCCGTTAATGAGAAAGATTTCCTCACGATCATATTTGCGTTGGAAAATTTTCACCAGTACATCATTGGGTTGCTCGTCATCATCTACACTGATCACTCAGCTCTTCGCTACCTTTTGTCTAAAAAGGATGCAAAACCCCATCCCCTGCGTTGGATCTTGTTGTTGCAAGAATTCATCCTTGAAATACGGAACAAGAAAGGATGCGAGAATGTCGTAGTAGATCACCTTTCTCGCATCCCAGTTGATCTTTCACCGGTGCCACCGGTGAACGAGTTCTTCCCTGATGAGAACCTTATGGCAATAGCCTTACCCCCCGGTTTGCTGACATTGTGAACTATTTAGCAACCGGGGAGGTGCTGACTCATTGGACACACCGTGAGAAAGCAAAGTTTAAGTCGTTAGTCAAGCACTTCTATTGGGATGACCCTTACTTATTTAAGTACTGTGCCGATAAAATCATAAGAAGGTGCATTCCTAACGACAAGATTCAAAGCATCTTGTCCTTTTGCCATAAGGAGGCATGCGGTTGGCACTTCGGTGCCAAGAAAACTGCTGTCAAAGTGCTCCAATGCGGCTTTTACTGGCCCACGTTATTCCAAGACACTTTTGCATTTTGCAAAGAATGTGATAGGTGCCAACGTGTGGGTCACATTGGAAGATGTAATATGATGCCACTCAATTCTATCTTAGTGGTCAACATCTTTGATGTATGAGGCATCGACTTCATGGGTCCTTTCGCCGTGTTCCATAGCCACACCTACATTCTTGTGGCGGATGATTATGTGTCGAAGTGGGTTGAAGAAATCCCCACTCGCATTAATGATCGCAACATTGTGATCAAATTTCTTAAAGAACACATCTTTGCGAGGTTTGGGACACCTCGTTATATCATAAGTGATCGGGGGACACACTTTGTGAACCGATCCCTCGAGGCAGTGTTGAGGAAATATTCCATCACACACAAGTTGGCCACACCTTATCATCCTCAAACTAGTGGCCAGGTGGAAATTTCCAACCGTTAACTCAAGCAAATTCTTGAGAAAACGGTTAATGCTTCAAGGAAAGATTGGTCGGTCAAGCTAAATGATGCATTATGGGATTTTCGTACTGCATTTAAAACTGACCTTGGCATGTCCTCCTACCGGCTAGTTTATGGCAAAGCTTGCCATCTTCCTGTAGCGCTTGAGCACTGGGCATGATGGGCACTCAAACATCTTAACATGAGTCTTGATGTTTCCGGTGCCAATCGCAAGCTAGACCTCAACGAGTTGGAGGATTTGATAAATGAGGCTTATGAGAATGCCATGATATGCAAGTCTCGCACTAAAATTTTCCACGATCGCTTGGTCACAATAAAACCTTTATGGTGGGACAAAAGTCTTGTTGTATAATGCCCACCTGCACTTGTTTCTGGGGAAACTTCAGAGTAGTTGGTCTGGGACCTTTATTCTTTTAACCATCTCCCCTCATGGGGCGGTTGAGATTCAGAATCCAAGGAATGGGGACGTCTTCAAAGTTAATGGACAATGCCTCAAACCATACTTGGAAGGAACCACGACAGAGGTCGAGGCGGAGGTTGTGTCTTTACACGAACTTCCCGTGGATGTGGTCACATGACGTGATCCATCCCTTCATTTGGTTGTACACATCTTAGTGTAAAAAAACTAAAAAAAGAAGAAAAGAAAAAAATAGAAGTGTCTTTTGAATATTTCCCATTTTTCCTTTTCTAAAAACGCGTTTCCGTTGCCCTACCCATCATCCACCCAACGAAAACGTGTTTTCCTCTCCTAGCCGTCCTCCCCCGAAATCCCTACCACAGATCTCACAAACAGACCGCTAATCAGTGGCTCCAGACCGCCAATCAACGGTCTGTTTTGCTGATCCGCTCTTTGTTCTTCAGCGGGTTGTTTGCATTCCTGTATTCTATCGGTTTCGTTGGGTTGGGAAATTCTTTATTGCTTGAGTCGATGTGCTTTAGTCTCCGAACCTCTTGCACCGTGTTCATCTTCTCCGCCACGTGTTCCATCGTTAAAGCTCGCCAAGGTAGGTGCAGGTATGGCCAGCCCACATTTAATTCCAGAACTTAATTTTGCCTCTCTGATTCGTGAGTTAGGAGAACCCTTCTACGATAGAATCGTAGCCAAAGGGTGGCATCATTTATTGTACGTAGAAGCACTCATACATGAGTTTTTTACTAAACTTGAGTATGACCAGACCAAACAACTCGAGTTTAGTGTCACTCTTGGAAGGGTCAAGCACACCGTGACACCCCAATTCATCTCCGACGTGACTGGGATCCCCTTAGTTGATGATCTCGCACCCACCCGGGACATTAATTTTTACCGATCTATGCTTGGGCGTGGGCAGCCCATTTCATCGCCTGGGGGTATACCTAATGCGCACATCTACTCCAATGTGCACATTGTAGCCAGGTGGGTGTGTAGGAATGTGTTGGGCCAAGAGCGGACCTCTACATTCTTCACACCTAGTTTACGAATAGTGTATAGTCTCATGGATGGTTCGCCTCAATGCATTTGTCAAACGTTGTTCCACATTCTGGTCAACGCTAAGCTTAAAGAAATACACTGTTTGCCTACTCTGGTGACCAAATTGTGTGGCGTGTTGGACATCCCACGATTTGAGTGCTTGCTGCGGCGCCAAGGCACCGACCTCGAGGTTGCAAAGATGACCCTGTCATTTCGCCATTGCCTTCAAGAGGCATGGGTGTCTGCTTACATGGAGGAGGATGTTAGAGCCAGTTCCCCAAACTCATCTATGAGTTCGGGAACGCTCTTTAGCACCTTCATTTTTGAGATGGTGGTTGAGCAGCAAAATGTCATTTTAGCCGAGCAAAACCGGAAAATTTATAGGAAATTGTTGGCTCTTGAGCGAGGTGCCTCTTCGGGCACCTCTGGCCGCCGTCATTAGTCCGGTACACCATATCCATGAATTAGCACCATTTTTCCATACATTGAGGACAATGTATGGATTAGGTGTGTGGGAGGGTGTTTTCACATTTGTGCATATTTTGTGTGTCTTTTGTTTTATTTCGCTTTCTTTTTTTTACATTTGTAGGGTCATGTTAGTGTAGGATCTACTAGCCCCTAAACTTAGTCTACAGGGGGGGGGGTGAATAGACGAATTAAGTTTTTAAAAGGAACTATGCAAAATTAAAAGATAAGACAATAAATATGAAAGAGAGAACAACAAACAACAACTCCGGAAGTATAGAGGTTTGGATCCAACCACCGGATACTAGTCCTCTCTTACGAATTGCTCTTATTCGAGCAACTTCGCATCCTCCACTAATCCGATCTCCGTTGCGGGCCGAGATCACGCCTTTACACCACAAGCTTTGCGAACACCCTCGCCTAGCTTGGACCACCTTCTCACAATCCGAGAAGAGCTTCACTCCGGAAGCTTTGTACAACTCTTGAAGACTAATACTTCAGCAACTAATCTTGAGCACTTGAAATGAATGACGCAATCAAAGGATGTTGATTTCAAGTGAGAAGATGTGAGCACAAGTGTTTAGAGTAGTAATGAGATTTGAGCTTGGAGAAAGATTGGGTGACCTTGTATGAGTGTTCTCAGCTCTATTTATAAGCTCTAAACTAGTTCTAGCCGTTGGGATTGAAATGGTGAAAACATGTGCAAGAAAACACAATTCAAAAAGTGACAGGAAACATTTCTAGAGACGAACGGTCGACCAGATCGTGTAACACGGTCGACCGGAATTAAACAATGCGAGGTTCGGTCGAGCGAAGATGCAAACGGTCGATCCAATTTGGCTAGAACTTAAGTGATCGGTCGAACGGTTTGGAATACCAGTTCGACCGAAACTGAACAGTAGGACTGGATCTGGAAAACATATAAGTATCGGTCGACCGTGAGTAGAGTTTCGGTCGACCGGTTGACATGTTGGATTTTAGACAGGATTAAAACAAGTGTAATCGGTCAAATAGAATGAGTTGATGGTTCGACTGAAAATGCCCAGTTAGAATGGGTCTGGGAAGAATCAAGACGCGGTCGACCTTTAAGGAGTATTCGGTCGACCGAAAGACCAAATCCAAAATAGGGTTAGTTGACAAAATGTGTATACAACCATTGGAGTATGCGACAAGTATAACGGTCATATTTAATACAAATACGGAAATACAATCGGTCGAACGAATACGAAGTTTCGGTCGACCAAAGGTCTCACTAACTAGACACGTGTCGACAAATGATAGGTTGAAGGATTTGTATAGGATAAACTAATTTCTATCACACGACAAGGTGAGACGGTTGAACAAAACAAGTGTTTCGTTCGACCGATTTCCGACAGTCAAAAAGGATTGAAGAAACGGTCGAACAGAATGTATATTCCGGTCGATCGATTTTAGACAGGCAAACCAAGTAGAAGGTACGGTCGAACGGGAAATGTATATGGGTCGACCATTTTGGACAGATTACGTTTCCTGGGAAGGTCTGTTGAAATTCGGTCGAACCAATTGGTTCTACCGGTCGACCATTTTAGTGCAGATTTCCTGTTCTACGATTCTAATGAGTTTCGATGATTTTCTATTGATGTTTAGGATAGTTGGAATGTAGTGTGAGACTTCTATAGGTATTCTAAGTGTTATGCAATGCAATGAATCAAAGATTTCAAGTGCCAAGTTACATTTGTAACCTAAATACGTGTAATTTAAACCTAGCTACGCTTCAATCTTCATCTTTAATTCAACTCAATCTTGATTCCTGAAACGTTAGATAATACACGTATATGCAAGCAATGTTCTTTTAATTTGATACATGTTTTTATTGATATGTTGATTAATTATCAAAACGGATTAACGATTATTTGCTCTCATACCAATCTCCCCCTTTTTGATGATGACAACTTATCAATCTAAATACATGTTTAAATTTAATTTTTATCATTAACAATCAATATCTAAAGCTCCCCCTATCTTGTAGCTCCCCTATCTATAAGCATGTATTTATTTCTCCCCCTATGGCATAATTAAAAACATCTAATGAGATAATATGATATACAATTTAAGCATAATCATGAGATAGAGTAACGGAAGCGAAAATATTAAGCCAAAAAGTAGAGACAAAAATATACCATGCATTTAACTTGGAATCCAAAACAAACATCAAAGGCAACTTCGAAATCAAATAGTACAATAGGTTTAAAGCCAAATACAAAAATAAGCAAATGTTTGAAACAACGACATCATAAACTGAAGTTCAAAGAAAATGACACACGCGCTCCACAAAACCAACACTGAATCACCCAAGCCTCTGATCACGCAGCAGCGAGGAGAGAGAATCAAGAGAAGCTTCAATACGGCCGAGCTGAGCAGATGTGGAGGCCTCAAGCGCATCTATACGAGCAGTAGATGATGCCTCAAGCCCATCAAATCGAGCAGAAGTGGAGGCCTTGAAAGCATGAACCTTATCAGATAATTGCTGAAATCGATGGAGATCAATGGAAGTGGAAGAGGACCACTGCCCTTGAGCCCATGCAGTAGAGTCTCCCTCAACGCACTAGGAGCTAGAATCATGAGGGACATGACGAGGCCTCCACCTCGGTTCTTCGGACACATGTTCTTCTTCTCCTTCTTCTTCTTCGGAATTATCGGCTGATTCCTCAGCAGAGGAATGAGGTGGAGAAGGAGGAGGAATGGACTTCATCTTGGAGAGAGTAGTCTTACAAATGGGAAATTTGTAGACCAAAGAGGGATATGGTTCCACATCGATTTGCCAATGTTCAAACACCGCAGTGAGCAACATCGGATAAGGAAGGTAGGAACCACTACGATGAGTCATACACAAAATCATAAAAGATGACCAATCAACCAAGATTCCTTTGTAGAGACAGTAAATGCACATCAGTTTGCATGCTTATGTTGCTTGCATGCTTAGTTTAAATTCATTTTAATAATCTTAGTAGCCTTAGTTAATATCTTTTCCTTTCTTAGGATAATAATTAGTTAATAAATAGTGAGTAGTTCCATCCCCTTTGGGGGTGGAGTTGATGTTTCATACATGCAATAGAGAATGGAAATGAATGCTTTGTAAGAAATGTGTTGATAAACATGAATGTAATCTTGCTTGTTTAGGATAGAACTTGTAACTTGATGGGTTTTTGGCATAAATTTTAGACATCTCCCATGCTTGTTTAGGTTCTCAAATAACTAACTTGTGTATGTTAATGTTAGTCTACTAAGTTAGTAATTGGATTGATAGGTTTTGCCATAATCATTAGACACTTCCTATACATAAAAATACAACCTAGATTTGTGCTTAATGATTGCATTCTTCACCATCTTCTTGCATGTGTACACTCACTCCACCCCTCAGGGGTCCCTCTTCCTGATTTGCACTTCCACTTTAGGTTCGTTTGATTTAGTTTGCATCGTTAGTTGTTGTTTTCCTTCACATTTCTTCTTACTAGTTTAGTGTAACTTAGATTAGCATATCTACAACTCTTCTCCCCTTTTTGCCTCTGATTTCGGTCAAACCAGAGGCTGCTAACCTCCCTGCGGATTGACCCGTACTTGCCCCGTCTTCACCGACGGCTGTGCACTTGCGGTCTAAATTTAAAATGATTAAACCTGCACTGCAATAGAAGGTCCTTGAACCTCTCAAAGAAAGCATGAAACGATTTGGTCTCAGTCTGATACATTGGTGTATGTGGTGCCGTATCTGTTGAGTCTTCCTTTGAGGGAAGAATCTCTTCAGAAAATAATCATGAAGTCATCCCAGGACCGAATCGAGCTCGCTGGGAGGCTGTACATCCATTTCTTCGCATTATCCTTCAACGCAAAAGAAATCATCCTCAATAGGTTTGAATCCTCATCAAGTTGTTGAAGCTTGAACATGGAGCATACCTCCTCGAATTCACGTATAAAAATATACGGACCCTCCTTATTGCAAGTGAAGTTAGGAAGCATGCTCACATACTGAGGTTTCAACTCTTAGTTGTTCCCGCGAGCCGGCGGGAGAACTACGCAAGAAGGCTGCGCGGCCCAAACAGGATGGGTCTGCTCCCATAAAGTCATCGGCGGATCCTGTCGATCTAAAGGTGGTGGTGCACCCAAAGCTCGATCCTGACCGAGATCCTCTTCCTCTAGAGTCAGAGGAGGTCTACGTGGTGGTGGGAGTGGACCTAGGTAATCCATGTATGGAACCCAGTCTCTCCCATTTCTATGAGATGACTCGGACTCATGCTCCAAAGGAGCACGAGGCGGAGATGGCCGATCACCTAGACCGTCCATCTCAGAAAAATGCACTCTCTCAAGCCGAGCGCTCTCACCCAAACGAGCCCAAGATCGCATAAAATGCTCAACTCGACTAGACAACAACACACAATAGAAGGTGTAATCAAAGGATATAACAAAGAATATAAAGGAAACATGACTTGTAGTTGCATGTACTCTTATTACCTTTACCTTGGTTAATGTCTTGTATGGTTTAATGATTGTCTAAATCTTATTTCATGTGGAGGCATAGTGAGGTTTGGTCTTTTTACATGAGTTCATTTAGCTTCATTCGAATGATTGTCTTGCATGTTTTCATGATATTGTGTTATCTTATTTCATGTGGAGGCAAAGTTGGATTTAGTTTTATGATTTTCATGCACTACATGTTGTGATGAGCATAATTGAACACACACATACACATATCTTTATATTCTCTTTCTCTACCCCCTATGGGGTTTAGTTTTATTGCGTATTTCCAATTTCTTTTTGCATTGTAGTGTAGTTTAGATCATAACTCCTTTCTCTTCTTTCTTTCCCACTCGCCTTCGAACAATCTAAATTCGACACACCACCTTATGGATCGACCCGTATTTGCCACTGCTTCAACGCGGCCGTGCACTTGCGGTTAATTAAAACATTCCATCAATCACCTTCTTCTCCACCCCCCAATGGGGATGGACTACTCTCTACTCATCTCTACATTAAAGAAAGCATAAAAATAACAAGAACCCATCAAAGTAAAAGACATATATTTGAAGAACACAACTCACTATTGATTGAAATGAAAGGATTACAAAGTGTGCTTCTTCTCCTCAAACTACACTATGCAGCAGCAAAATAAAAACTAATACATGGTTAGGATTCATCTTGGAATAATCGGACGACTCTAAATCACATCTGGTAATCCAAGAATGCTCTGACCCGACAACGACTGAAATTTCAACCGAATTGGTTGAAATTTTGCGTCCCACTTTATTTCTTCATTTGGCACGTGGGGTGAAGTCCTAGTCTTCTGGATCGAATTACATTGAGTTTACGTTGAGTTTAATTGGCGAATTACGTTGAAATTTCAATCTCCTTGATTCAAGTCATGTGTCACCATATTTTGCACTTCACCGAGTTTGCACTTAGGTCTCTCCGGGTTAGCACTTGGGTCCTTCCTGGTTTGCAATCCAGTGCTTGTGCATTACAAAAAGGTCCAAAACCTTCCAAATCATTCCATACTTGTTACATTTATGACATTTTTGCTCCCTTCCTCTTCTCTATTACCAAATTCATGAAACACTACAAAGAACAACTCGAGTAGCACAATATTCTGGTAAAATAAAGGATATATAGCATGAATATGATGAATGATATGCTACTAATCA
Source organism: Triglochin maritima (assembly GCA_963682175.1). Taxonomy (NCBI): domain Eukaryota; kingdom Viridiplantae; phylum Streptophyta; class Magnoliopsida; order Alismatales; family Juncaginaceae; genus Triglochin; species Triglochin maritima. The sequence goes on from OY821779.1 coordinate 22,140,250, forward strand.
AATACCCCCCACACTTACCTTTCTCTAGTCCCGAACAAAACAAAGAAAGAGAAAAATGAAAGAAAGGAAAACATGCGAAAAACAGGGAAATCCTAACTCACTTTCGTAGGAATCACGGTTTCACTTAGCACGTGCAACAAGTCGTTAAACCTCCTCGTCGCCAAGGAGGAGGAGTGTTGTCTCCTGAGGGTTTTCAGCGGATATACCCACAAAATCCGAATATTGATGCATTAATCAACCTAGAAACTTGACTTAATGGACACATTTTTGTCGATCATTGGACACGGTAATACTACAGGCCGACTCTATATATTTATCCAATCCACACACCTAGCCTAATGAATCATTCGTGCAAGTTAATTAAGGACTTAAGTGAAAGACATGGACAACCTTAACATCCTAAAGCGATACAAAGTGTAAAGTCCATTAAGGTCCTTACTTGCATTACCATTTTTTTCTATTTCGTTTTCTTTTTGTTCTTTTCTTTTCTATTTTTTTTTACTAGTTGGTGTGTGATTCTCCCAGGGTCAGTGATTGACATTATATCATGCATACATTTGTGTCTTATATCCGTTATCTTTCACCTAAACAATGCTACGTAACGAGTTTAATATTTAAGTTTCAGGAATAAGCAGGTTTGAGGAGATGAGGCACAAAGAAGACTCAAAAGCAAGGAAAAGGACTGAGTTGCAAGACCTGGGGATTGATATGCAAGAGGGAAGGACCCGGATGTAAGCCCAAAGGACCAATGAGCAAATCAAGAAACTCCACGCCATCATGGGGAGTATTTTGGCAATTTGATTCGGTCCTGAGCTCCAACAACCTACTTGGGTCCATCACACATGAAGACATGAAGCCAGATAACCACACTCCAAAACAAGTCGGATCCAGGCAATGTAGACCGCCAATTGGCAGTCCAAGACCGCTGATGGGCGGTAGGTTTTTGTCCGGATCTGCTAAGACTTTGGCGGGTCTTGTATTAGGTTGTGTTTAGTCTATTTTTGGTATACGTTTAGTCCCATACTGGGGATTGTCCTGGATTATCTTTTTCTATGACTACAAATATAACTCTTCCTCCTCATTTGTATTCACCCATTGCTTGCTGGCATTCTCTCTACTTGGAGTAAAGGCCTTGAAGCAAAAACTCAAGGTGGAGAAGAATGTCACTTGTAATGTGAGTCATGTAAATAAAATAATTCTTCACAGTTTTGTTAGTTTTATATTGTCTTTATTTTGATTCTTGCTTGTTTTGTTTGTTTTGTTTTCTTTACACTAGTATAAATAGAATGTCTTTTTTTCTTCATGTAATTTATAGTTTAATGTGTGAGTAGTTCCATCCCTATTTGAGGGTGGTGTTGATGTTTATACATGTTATGTAGATGGAATCAATGCAAAATATTGTTGTATGTGAGAAATGTTAGTATGCTTGTTTGAATTAAAGATAATACTTAACTTGATGGTTTCTGCCATAATATTTAGGTACATTCCATGCTTGTTTAGGTTCTTAATAACAAACTTACCATGCTCATATTAATCACCTAGGTTAGTGCTTTGAATGATAGGTCTTGCCATTAGGTATTTCTTATGCATAACAAACACTAACTACACTTGAGATTATTGTATGCATTCACCACACTTATTTCATGTGTACACACACTCCACCCCTTAGGGATTTTCCATTCCTGATTTCTATCTTCTTCTATTAGTCACTTAGTTTCATTTCTTCTCTCGCTTTCATTTCCTTCTTTGTTGCTTACTGGTTTAGTGTAGTTTAGTTTAATCAATCTTTTCTCTACCTTGTTTCCCACTTGCCTTCAAACTAACCAAAGTCGACACACCTTCCTGAGGATCGACCCGTATTTGCCACCGCTTCAATGTGGCCGTGCATTTGCGGTTATTATAATTGATTTAATCGAGTTTTTGGCGCCGTTGCCGGGGACTCATTCGCACCCCACAAACACCCAACCCATCCATTTCCAAAATTCTAACATGAACCTCACTGCTGACCCATTACTTGATTCCTTAAAACAAACCCTCCAAACGTTTATGGAAACCACTCAAACTTTATTGAAGTCCAACTTAAATTCCTTACAAACTAAGGAAATGCAAGTGAGTCAAATGACACAATAATTACGTGAACATGAGGAGGGTAACCTTTCTTGTCAACATGAGGATTTATCTTCTGATATCGAACCACCACAACATCCAGAAATTCAAAGCACAATCTTTTTGTCCTGTGCCTTATTCACGATTACATGGTGGGGGACTCGATCCAAATTGAGAATAACATGGACCAGCTTCATTATGAGTCACCACAGGATTGTGCCGTATCTTTTTGTCCTGTGGGCCTCGAGCCACATGATCTTCATGTTGTGCCTCTTAAGGACTCCCCTCTGGTGGAGCAAGAGCTCCCTAGTACCCTTAATTTCAAACGACCCGATGAGAGTTTGCCTCTCACTATTGTTCATGATCATCTTGGAAATGACTGAACATCAAACAACTACGTTGCTAATGAGGGTATTAGGAGTTCCTCAGAGGATACCTTGGGTAAGAGACCCACTTTCTGTTAACCTGGTGAGTCGGACATGCATGACGAGGTTCTTGACCACGTTCCGACCCATAGCCTGTTGGTTGGAGAGTTTGGATTGACGATCATAACTTCAGTACCGCAACGGGAGAAACTCTTCTTTTGTTGCCCCATATTTCCCAAACTCTTGAGAGGTTTAAGCTCTTTCAGTTTGATCCTTTGAATGAGACGCCTTTGCGTCAAATTCATGAACCTCTCCTTTCATCTTATGCTCTTTGTGAGGGGCCCCAAACATGAGTATTCTGGCCCCGCATGGTGTCATGTTCCCTTTCCAAGTGCATTGACCCACTTTTGAGGTTCTCATTGTATGTCCTATGTCAAATGAAGATGGGAACTTATTTTTGTGCATAGTTATATTCAAAAAATAAGAAAAAGAAAAAAGTACAATAAAAGACTCCATGAGCGAGCATTGATTGTTGTGGCCCCAACCCTTATGTATTTATTTCACGTATTTGTATCACTTCTTTAGCATCTCACAGGTTTTGAGGGGAATTCAGGGTTGTGTCCATGAACATAACCATGAACTACCTTTTGTGCTTCACGTTGGTGAGATCTTTTATTTTTAATGCAAAACTCCATGTAGTATTATGCTCACATTCATTGAGGACAATGCATGAAGTAAGTGTGGGGGGTGTTTCACGTGTGTACATAGTTGAGTCTTTTCCTTTTGTTTTGTTTTCTTTGGCTGGTATTGTTAGGGTCATGTTAGTGTGCTGCATTTAATATCGATATATTTGTTTGTCATGATCTTTGGGTGACTTGTCTTCTTTTGCTTGCCATGTGCTTTAGAATTTTGACATTTCTTTCAAAATCTTCATGTGTTTAAGGAAGAATTTTTTTTGTGGGTTTTGCGTGTGTTTGTCATGTGCAAAACCGTTGAGAGGCAAAGTAAAAAGAAAGCTCCAAAAATTGTTTTCAACTTGATGCATTAGGATATCTAGTGTATTGGCTTTAGGTCTTATCGACTCGTTAGGATTCACCATTGTTTTCCCTCGGGGGGCGAGTAATCATAGGGTTTCAATATTCAAACATTTAAAGATGTCCACCCTGAACCTAGTGAGTCAATAATTTGTGTTCGTTAATATAAGGAAGTTTGTTGTAGTCAAGGACCCTTAAATCTTGTTGTGAGACATCAAGTGTAGGGTTTTGGTTCATTTGTAAATAAGAAATAAGTGAGTAGGTGTTCTGTCTTCTCGCAGGGCTCCTATCACTCGGGAAATTAGGTCTGAGGGGACTTTGTGCCTGGTGCTTTCGAGTCATCTGACTTGGGATGCACTGACCGAACTCCCGTTACACGGGTGGTAGGGATTGCCCAATGTGGAGATGTGGGGAAATGTGTACGTGATAGTGTAAGTCCTCATAGGCAATGATGCACAAAACCTGACCCTAAGAGAATTACACTCCAAGTAGTAAGAAAAAAGAGAGAAAAGAAGAAGAAAAAAAGAGAAAGAAAAGAAACAAAAAAAGGTAATGCAAATAAGAACCTTAATGGACTTTACACTTTGTATCACTTGAGGTTGTTGAGGTTGTCCATGTCTTTCACTTAAGTCCTTAATCAACATGCATGAATGGTTTATTAGGCTAGGTGTGTGGAATGGATACATAAATAGAGTCCGCCCATAGGATTACCGTGTCGGATGATCGACAAAAATGAGTCCATTGAGTCGAGTTCTAGAATGAATAATGCATCAATGTTCGGATTTTGTGCGTATATCCAATGAAAACCCTCAGGAGACAACACTCCTCCTCCTTGGCGACAAGGAGGTTTAACGGCCTGTTGCACGTGCTAAGTGCAACTGTGATTCCTACGTAAGTGAGTAAGGATTTCCCTGTTTTACAAATAATTTTTCCTTTCTTTCATTTTTCCCTTTCTTTGTTTTGCTCGGGACTAGAAAAGTTAGGTGTGGGGTTATTTGATTGACATCATATCATCCATACATTTGTGTCTTATATCCGTTATCTTTCACTTAAACAATGCTACGTAACGAGTTTAATGTTTAAGTTTCAGGAATAAGCAGGTTTGAGGAGAAGAGGCACAAAAAGGACTCAAAAGCAAGGAAAAAGACTTAGTTGCAAGACCTGGGAACTGAGATGCAAGAGGGAAGGACCCGGATGTAGGCCCAAAGGACCAATGAGCAAAGAAAGAAACTCCACACCATCATGAGGAGTATTTTGGAAATTCGATTCGGTTCTGAGCTCCAACAACCTATTTGGATGCATCACACATGAAGACATGAAGCCAGACAACCACACTCCAAAACCAGGCCAGATCCAGACAATATAAATGATTGAACATTTCAATTAAACCGCAAGTGCACGACATCGGTGAAGACGTGGCAAATACGGGTCGTCCACAGGGAGGTGAGCAGCCTCTCGTTTGCACGAAATCAAGTGGCAAAAATAGGGAAGAGAGTTTGATTATCCTACTCTACGCTACACTACACTACGAAGTACGAAATGCGAAAGAAAACAACAAACGATGAACTACCAAACTAAACTAAGAACTAAATAAGTGCTGGAATTCAGAAATAGAAAGCCCCCTAAGGGGTGGAGTGAGTGCACACATTCAAAGAGGTGGGTTTTGAACACATTCTTCAAGCACAAATGAAGGTGGTGTTATCATGCATAGGAAGTGTCTAAATGTTATGGCAAAAGCTATCAATCCATTCACCAACCTAGTTGTTTATTTCAGAACCTAAACAAGCATGAGAGGTGTCTAATCATTTTGGCAAAACTCATCAAGTTATAAGTTCTATCCTACACAAGCAAGCATACATTCATGTTTTATCAACACATTGTAAATAAAGCATTCATTCCATTCTCTAAGGCATGTATGAACATCTACTCCACCCCCCAAAGAGGATGGAACTACTCACTACACATTAGACTAATTGTTAAACTAAGCAAGGAAAGCATATTAACTAAGCTACTAAACTAATGAAATGAAATTAAACAAAGTAAAACAAGCAACATTAAACAAACAACATAATAATGAAACTTTTATTAAAATGACTCACAATTCAAGTAGCATCCTCCTACTTTAGTGTGTGCTTCAAGGCCTCACTTTTAGTAGGAAGAATAGCCACTCAAAATGTGAAGTTATTACAATGGAAGGTGAAGAGTTCTATTTATAGCCATAGAAAAAGGCAATCCGGGACAATCCCCCGATGTGAGACTAAACAAATACCCGAAATGGACTAAATACACACTAACACGCGACCCACCAAAATCTTAGCGGATTTGGACCAAAACGGACCGCCAATTGGCGGTCTATATGGTCCAGATCACGCTGGATTTTATTTTGGGCTTTTCTGGATGTCTTTGTGGGTCTTTGATGCATCTACTTCACTTGTTTGAGCTCCGACCCGAATAGAATTGCCAAAATACTCCCCATGATGGTGTGAAGTTTTCTGTTTTGCTCTTTGGTCCTTTGGTCTTACGTTCAGGTCCTTCTCCCTTGCATCTTAGTCCCCAGGTCTCACAATTCAGTCCTTTTTCCCAGCTTTTGGCTCCTTTTATGCTTCATCTCTTCAAACCTATTTATTTCTGAAATTCAATCATAAAACTTGTCACATAGCGTTGTTTAGGTGAAAGATAATGGATATAAGATACAAATATAAGCATGAAATGATGTCTATCAAATACCCCCACACCTAACTTTTGCTAGTCCCGAGCAAAACAATGAAAGAGAAAAGTATACCAAAAACAAAAAATCCTAACTCACTTTCGTAGGAATCACGGTTGCACTTAGAACGTGCAACAAGCCGTTAACACTCCTTGTCGCCAAGGAAGAGGAGTGTTTCTCCTGAGGGTTTTCAGCGGATACACCCACAAAATCCGAACGAAGATGCATTAATCAATCTAGCTACACGACTTGTTGGACTTATTTTGTCGATCATGGGACACGGTAATACTACGGGTTGACTCTATATATGTAATCAGTCCACACACATAGCCTAATGAATTATTCGTGAAAGTTAGTTAAGGACTTAAGTGACAGACATGGCCAACCTTAACTTCTGAATGTGATACAATGTGTAATGTCCATTAAGGTTCTTATTTGACTCTATTTTTTCTTCTTCTTTTTTCTTTTTTTTTCTTTCTTTGGAGCATTTTATTGGTTGGTGTTTGATTCTCCCAGGGTCAGGTTTTGTGCATCATTGCCTATGAGGACTTACACTATCACGTACACCTTCCCCCAAATCTCCACATAGGGCGATCCCTACCACCCGTGTAACGGGTGTTCGGTCGGTGCATCCCAAGTCAGATGACTCGAAAGCACCAGGCACAAAGTCCCCTCAGACCTACTTTCCCGAGTGATAAGAGTCATGCGAGAAGAGAGAACACCACTTATTTATTTAGCTACATGGGAACCAAAACCCCTACACTTAAGTGTCACAAAAAGAGATTAAGGGCTCTTGACTACGACAAACTTCCTTATACTAACAGACACGAATTATTTGAGTCACTAGGTTCCTGGTGGACTTCTTTAAATGTTTGAGTGCTGAAACCCTATGATTACACGCCCCCCGAGGGAAAACCGGGGTGCATCCTAACGACTCGATAAGACCTAAAGCCAGAAAACTAGATATCCTAATGCATCAAGTTCAAGAAAATTTTGGGAGCTTTCTTTTCACTTTGTCTCTCAACGGTTTTGCTCATGCTAAACACACGCAGAACCTACAAAAACATTTTCTTTCGCAAACACATGAAGATTTTGAAACAAATGTGAAAATTTTAGAGCACTAGGCAAGCAAAAGAAGACAAGTCACCCAAGGATAATGGCAAGCAGATATATCAATGTTAAATGCAGCACACTTACATGACCCTAGAAGTACAACCAAAAGAAAACGAAATAAAAACAAAAAGACACACAAACTATGTACAAACGTGAAAACACCCCGCCACACCTAATTCATGCATTGTCCTCAATGAATGTGAGCATGATACTACATGGATTTATGCATGAAAAAGGGAAGATCTCACCAACATGAAGTGCAACAGGAAGTTCATGGTTATAGCGATGGACACAAACCCGAATTCCCTCAAAACCTGTGAGATACTGAAGAAGGGAGACAAATACGTGAAGAAATTGGGCCCAAGTACACAAGGGTTGGGGTCCACAAAATTCTAAGCTCGCTCATGGAGTCTTTTATTACATTTTTTTACAAGGTATATACATAACCAAAGATATTCTCATAATCATTTGGTCAAGGAACATCGAATGAGAACATCGAGTTATGAGGACCAGAGACTTGCCAAGATGGGAAAACTTCACTGGTACTCTAGGTGTCATGAGGGGTGAAAGGTCAAAGCTGAAAGTCTCGAACCCCTCATGATATTAGTTGGGTGTAGGCAACATGAATGAATGAAGTTGTGTTGCCTTACTAGGGTATAGTTGCTCATCGAACAAAACCCTCCAACCAATAGGTGGGTGCATCGGAATGAGTTCCTCAAGCTCATTCGATGGATGTAGCAGACCTGCATCACAAAGAATGGGGTTTCTCCCCAAGTCATCCAACAAGGACCTCCCACCGTCATTTATATCATCAAGCATAATCTCGGTCGTAGGTGGGTCCTTGTTGGACTCAAGATGAAGCTCAAATGGCTCAATGGCCAAGGGACATGAGACAGAGACACCTTCTGGTATAGGATATGATGAGGTGTCTCACTCTCACTAATAATCTCAACTGAATTATGTAACGAACACTCCTTTTGGACATTCTTGTTTGATGCCAGCTCACTCTGTTGAATTGCAAAGACAGGCAATGAGTTTTCGCTGGACCCACAAACATTCTCAAAGGGTTGCATTGGTGTTAGGGGTGTTCGTTGATTTTGTGGTGCTTTCTCTAATTGACGGATGAGATTCAGATTTAAAGGTTGGTCCATGGGCTCCTATTGCCTACCAGAGTTGAACACATGAAACTCAGCACTCATGTTACCGAATGAGAGCTTCATGAGACCATTTCTACAATTAATTAAGGCGTTGGAAGTTGCCAGAAATGGTCTACCCAAAATCAAAGGTATTTGAGAGTGGGTGTTCGCAACAGGATTGGTATCGAGGACAACAAAATCGACTGGAAATATAAAATCTCCAACTTTGATAAGCACGTCCTCGATAATCCCCTTTGGAATACGAATGGATCTATCCGCCAATTGGAGGGTGATCTTAGTTGGTTTCAATTCTCCCAAATTCAACTGTTGATAAACAAAAAATGGGAGGAGGTTGACCGCCGATCCTAAATCAAGCAATACATTACTCATGCTAGTGTCCCCTATCGTACACTGAATAGTAGGACACCCAGGGTCCTTGTATTTTGTCTAGGCGGGATTGGACAAAAGTGAGCTTACATTTGCAGCCAAGAATGCTTTCTTAGGAACATTGGTCTTCCCCTTGGTTGTGCAGAGATCCTTCAACACTTTGGCATATTGAGGTATTTGTTGGATAACATCCAACAAGGGGATGTTAACCTTAACTTGCTTAAACACCTCTAATATCTTATCCATTGTGTCACTCTGCTTTTTGGTTAACCTATTTGGATAGGGAGCTTTTGGCAGGTAGGTTTTCTGCGGTACCTGAGAAGGAGGCGTTGGTGTATTACCCTCACGCTCAGCCTCTTCTTCATCACCATTCCCACTGATGGGCTGCATAGATGGTGGTGGCAAGGAAATGTGATTGTCAACCTGTTTTCCATTCCTTAAGGTTACAATGGAATTGACATGGTGAACAGGTTCCTCCACAAGGTTCACTTGCCTCCCCCGAGGTACCACATTCTCATTTTGCACGTGTTGTTGCTGGTACATGCGGGGGTTGGCCTCAGGCTGGCTAGGCAAAGACCCTCTCTCTCTTTCATGTATAGACTGAGCCAATTGCCCCATCTGAAGCTCTAGAGATTTGATGGTCTGCTGATTTGAAGTGAGAAATTGACTTGTGGTTGACATAAAATTTTTCATTGTGTTTTCAAGTCCACGAGTGAAGGTCTCAAGCGAATTGAATCGGGTTTCCATATTATTGGAATTTGGGAAACCCTATTGATTGGTGATTGCAGCTTGGGGTGACTGATAAGATTGTGCATGCATGGGAGGTTGGTATGATAGGTTAGGTGGTCGAGAGGAGTTTGAAGGACCACCCGGGGCATTATTTTGGTTCCGTGAAAAATTGGGGTGGTTCCTTCATCCAGGATTATAAGATGATGATTATGGGTCATTCCTAGCTCTGTCATCGTTGACATGTTCCATCTCAGGAGGAATGGACACACACTCGCTCTCTACATGATCTATCCTACCACATGAATGACAGGGAACTCGACCAGATGTGGACATATGAGGTGCACCTTGTTGGTTTTGGAGCTCAATCGAATCTATACAGCGCATTAAGGCTGTCATGTGTGCCTCGGTGGCCGTAGTGGTATCGACAACAAATGCGGCACCCAATCTAGTCGAGTTTACATTCGCGATCCTCGCTCCTATGCTAGATGATGCAGGTGGTTCCCTCACACTCTCCCATTGCATGGTTTTTTCAGCGAGGTCTTCTATGATAGCCCATGCCTCCCTTTCATCCTTTCCTAAGAACTCTCCTTGACACATGGACTCAAGGAGTGTCCGGGACGGGATGTGAAGACCCTCGTAAACAATCTGACAAAGACGCCACAATTTAATGCTATGGTGAGGGCATGAGGATAGTAGCTCCTTGAACCTCTCTAGATATGCATGAAATGTTTCGGTCTCAAGTTGATAGAACGAATTGATTTCGTTCCTCAATTTTTGAGTCCGATGATTTGGAAAGTATTTCTTGAGCAATGCAGATTGAAACTCATCCCAAGTCCTAAAGGCATTCGCCTAGTTGCTGTACAACCATATCTTGGCGTCATCCCTTAGTGCAAAAGGAACAAGCTTAAGATGGATGGAGTCTGTGCTAAGTTGTTGTAGCTTGAACATAGCACAGACCTCCTCAAATTCCATGAGAAAGATATAGGGGTCACCTTTCCCAGTAAAGTGAGGGAGCATGGAAATAAACTGAGGCTTAACCTCAAAATGGTTCACATTCGCCTCTGGCAATACGATGCATGAGGGTAGAGCAGTACGGCTCGGGTAGCATCGATCACGTAGAGGTATGCTCCTCCTCACGTAAATTAGCAGCCATTGAACCCGAATTGTGTGCGACACGAGAGGAGGAAGGCGTCGCGAAATTGACTACCGAAGCAGGGTTGACAATGTGCCTCGTCAAACGGCCACTCTCGTCTCGTGCCCACGAAAGCAACAAAGGTGCACACACACAAACCAAAACTTTTTTTAACAAAGAATGTGTGTAGAGGAGAATACGGGGGAACACAGGAGAGAAAGAATGACTCATGAGAGAAGGGAAGAAGTCCTTATGCTACGGCGGATGGGTACAGGTAGAAGCACACAAGCAAACAAGGCTCAAGCAATCCTAAGGTCGCTATAGGTCCTTACAGCTGACGACGCCTGACTGCGAGGTCACACGGCCTCAACACGCCTCACCTCCCTACGACGAGGACCACAAAGCCCAGCAAGTGAGTCAAGATCTGGAGATCTCGTCTCTCCTACTATCGACAAGGTGGGCAACGCCGATCAGGCCATGACGGTCGTGACCGGATCACTCACCTAATGCGTCCGAGATCCTTAGGGCCAATGTCTACTTGATTTTAAAATTAGGTTCTTTATTAGTGTGGTTTTTGGGGCGAAGGAAAGGGTGATGAAATCCCCCAAGTTATCTTATATGGGACAACCCATCCTTAGTAGCGTTTTGGAGTCTTAATCTAACAATCAACTCTCCAAACAAACGTTAAACTCACACTTGTTTCAATGCACTTCCTACTAACTAATGCATGTCATAGGAAATGCATGAATGAGAGTAGAAGGTGCGTACCTCACGCCAGCACTCAGCAACTGAAAATAAAGCTAAAATAAAAGACAATCTATATGCCTAAGTCACATACATGATGCATGACCTAAACAAGAAAGAATGCCTAATCTTTTGCTTTGGGTTTTAGGGTCCAAGTTTCTTAAAGGAAGTTTGATTATTGATCTGCGAACAAACTATAAGTCAAAACAACAAAAATCAAGTCCCAGATCACTAAATCAATTGTGGAAACAAGATGAAGAAAAGAGAAGGGAAACAGGGCTTACCAGACCGCCAATTGGCGGTCTCAGACCGCTGATTGGCGGTCCAAAGTGTCCAGGCTGCCTCCCAATTTCTTTAGCTACCTCTCTGGGTGACTCCAAGTCTCCTGAAACAAAGAAAAACTACAAAACACAAATTAAATCCACTCGAATCATCCAAACAAGAGTCTGAACTGGCACCTTCCCGACAATGGTGCCAAAAACTTGTTGAATGTTTTAATTAAACCGAAGTGCACGGCATCGGTGAAGACGTGGAAAATATGGGTCGTCCACAGGGAGGTGAGCAACCTCTCGTTTGCACGAAATCAAGTGGCAAAAATAGGGAAGAGAGTTTGATTATCCTACTCTACTCTACACTACACTACGAAGTACGAAATGCGAAAGAAAACAACAAACGATGAACTACCAAACTAAACTAAGAACTAAATAAGTACTGGAATTCAGAAATAGAAAGCCCCTAAGTGGTGGAGTGAGTGCACACATGCAAAGAGGTGGGTGTTGAACACATTCTTTAAGCACAAATGAAGGTGGTGTTATCATGCATAGGAAGTGTCTAAATGTTATGGCAAAAGCTATCAATCCATTCACCAACCTAGTTGATTAACATTTACATATACAAATTGTTTATTTCAGAACCTAAACAAGCATGAGAGGTGTCTAATCATTTTGGCAAAACTCATCAAGTTATATGTTCTATCCTAAACAAGCAAGCATACATTCATGTTTTATCAAGACATTGTAAATAAAGCATTCATTCCATTCTCTAATGCATGTATGAATATCTACTCCACCCCCCAAAGGGGATGGAACTACTCACTACACATTAGACTAATTGTTAAACTAAGCAAGGAAAGCATACTAACAAAGCTACTAAACTAATGAAATGAAATTAAACAAAGTAAAACAAGCAACATGAAACAAACAACATAATAAAGAAACTTTTAATAAAATGACTCACAATTCAAGTAGCATCCTCCTACTTTAGTGTGTGCTTCAAGGCCTCACTTCTAGTAGGAAGAATAGCACTCAAAATGTGAAGTGATTACAATGGAAGGTGAAGAGTTCTATTTATAGCCATAGAAAAAGGCAATCCGGGACAATCCCCCGATGTGAGACTAAACAAATACACGCAATGGACTAAATACACACTAATACGCGACCCACCAAAATCTTAGTGGATTTGGGCCAAAACAGACCTCCAATTAGCGGTCTTGGACCGCCCTTTGGCGGTCTATATGGTCCGGATCACGCTAGATTTTATTCTGGGTTTTTTGGATGTCTTTGTGGGTCTTTGATGCATCTACTTCACTTGTTGGAGCTCCGACCCGAATAGAATTGCCCAAATACTCCCCATGATGGTTTGGAGTTCTCTGTTTTGCTCTTTGGTCCTTTCTTCTTACGTTCACGTCCTTCTCCCTTGCATCTTAGTCCCCGGGTCTCACAATTGAGTCCTTTTTCCCAGCGTTTGGGTCCTTTTATGCTTCATCTCTTCAAACCTATTTATTTCTGAAATTCAAACATAAAACTCGTCACATAGCATTGTTTAGGTGAAAGATAATGGATATAAGATACAAATATAAGCATGAAATGATGTCAATCAATAAACCGCCAATTGACGGTCATTGGCGGTTGGTTTTGGTCTGGATCCTCTAAGACTTTGGCGGGTCATGTAATTGGTTGTATTTAGTATATTTTGTTATACGTTTAGTCCCATACCGGGGGATTGTCCTGGACTATCTTTTTCTTCGGCTATAAATAGAACTCTTCCTCCGCATTTGTATTCACCCATTGCTTGGTGGCATTCTCTTTACTTGGTGTAAAAGCCTTGAAGCAAAAACTCAAGGTGGAGAAGAATATCACTTGTAATGTGAGTCATGTAATTAAAATAATTCTTCATAGTTTTGTTAATTTTATATTGTCTTTATTTTGATGCTTGCTTGTTTTGTTTGTTTTATTTTCTTTATAGTAGTATAAATAGAATGTCTTCTTTTCTTTATGTAGTTTATAGTTTAATGTGTGAGTAGTTTCATCCCCTTTTGGGGTGGAGTTGATGTTTATACATGCTATGTAGATGGAATGAATGCTAAATATAATTGTATGTTAGAAATGTTAGTATGCTTGTTTGAATTAAAGAGAATACTAAACTTGATGGTTTCTGCCATAATATTTAGGTACATTCCATGCTTGTTTAGGTTCTTAATAACAAACTTGTCATGCTCTTATTAATTACCTAGATTAGTGCATTGAATGATGGGTCTTGCCATTAGGTACTTCTTATGCATAAAAAACACTAACTACAATTGAGCTTATTCTATGCATTCACCACACTTATTTCATGTGTACACACACTCCACCCCTTAGCGGTTTTCCATTCCTGATTTCTATCTTCTTTTATTACTCACTTAGTTTCATTTCTTCTCTCGCTTTCATTTCCTTCTTTGTTGCTTTCTAGTTTAGTGTAGTTTAGTTTAATCAATCTTTTCTCCACCTTGTTTCCCACTCGCCTTCGAACTAACCAAGGTCGACACACCTTCGTTAGGATCGATCCGTATTTTCCACCGCTTCAACGCGGTTGTGCACTTGCGGTTATTATAACTGATTCAATCTGTCAGGTTTCTTGCATCATTGCCTATGAGCACTTACACTATCACGTACACCTTTCCCCACATCTCCACATAGGGCAATCCCTACCACCCGTGTAATGGGAGTTCGGTCGGTGCATCCCAAGTCAGATGACTCGAAAGCACCATGCACAAAGTTTCCTCAGATCTAATTTCCCGAGTGATAGGAGCCGTGCGAGAAGAGAGAACACATACTCACTTATTTCTTATCTACACATTAACCAAAACCCCTACACTTAATGTCTCACAACAGGAATTAAAGGGTCCTTGACTACAACAAACTTCCTTATACTAATAGACACAAATTATATGACTCACTAGGTTCACGGTGGACTTCTTTAAATGTTTGAGTACTGAAACCCTATGATTATTCGCCCCCAGAGGGAAACCGGGGTGCATCCTAACGACTAGATAAGGCCTAAAGCCGGTATACTAGATATCCTAATGCATCAAGTTCAAGACAATTTTGGGAGCTTCCTTTTAATTTTCCTTCCAACGATTTTTCACATGCTAAACACATGCGAAACCCACAGAACCTTTTCTTTCACAAACACATGAAGATTTGAAAGAAATGTGAAAATTTAAAGTACTAGGCAAGAAAAACAAGACAAGTCACCCAAGGATCAAGGCAAGCAGATATATCGATATTAAATACAGCACACTATCATGACCCTATCAATACAAACAAAAGAAAACAAAACAAAAGGAGGGAAACTCGACTATGTACACACGTAAAACACCGCCCCCCCCCACACACTTACTTCATGCATTGTCCTCAATGAATGTGAGTCTGATTCTACTTGGATTTATGCATGAAAAAGAAAAGATCTCACTGACATGAAGCACAAAGGAAAGTTCATAATTATGTTGATGGACACAACCCTAATTCTCATCAAAACCTGTGAAATACTAAAGAAGGGATACAACTACGTGAAAGAAATGAGGCCCAAATAAATGAAGGTCGGTTCAGAGCTAGCTTGAGGCACTGGTGGCCTTCCTTGAGATTGTGTACCCTAGGGATTAACCTCGGGTAGACTTGAGAATTGACCCTTCTCACGTTCATGGAGTTGATGGGTCAACTGGCTAACTTGAATTTCCAAAGTTTTGAAAGAACTTTGCATGTTTGCATGAACGCTTGAACGGTTTGATCACTAGATGGGTCCTTTGGGTCAACCCATTGGGGTAGTGGAGTTTGGTTAGAATAACATAACGATGAGGCCTGAGGAGGTTGGTAATTATGGTGCTGAGACCTTTGATGTGGGGGTTGGTAGGTCGCGCGATTTGCGTGGAGGGTGATAAGGTGGAGGTAGAGGTTGAACGTGCGAACTCTAACTGTTGCCCCCACTTGGCCCCCAAGAGAAGTTAGGGTGGTTTCGTCATCCGAGGTTGTAGGAGTGACTGTACGGGTCGTTACGGCGTCTGTTGATACATGGTATTTTCATGCTCAATATCACTTGCAGCGTAAGTCCACACCTACTACAGCGGGAGTAGCGACCTGAGATATAGGAGCTTAGTCCAACTCTAAAATTCAATCCAACGCATGGGAGCAGCCATTTTCGCCCCAGACGTGATAGTTGACTCAACTTCATAAGATCCAGCTTGACTAGAAGACCTGGCAGCTGGTGGCTCTCTCATGGCATCCCACTCAAATGTGCGTTTAGCAATTAATTAAAAAGTGTACCACACCTCATCGATGAGTTTCATTTGGAAATCACCTTGACACATCGACTCCAACAATGTATGGGTGTTGTAGTTGAGGCCCTCATAAACAATTTGGCACCACTGCCTTAACTCAATTCCATGATGAGGGCACTGATTAACATCATTTCATGCATTCATTTGTAACTTATATCCATTATCTTGAACCTAAACAATGTTATGTAATTAGTTTTATGTTTGAGTTTCAGGAATAAACAGGTTTGAAGAGAAGAGGCATAAAAGGAACTAGAAGCATGAAAAAGGACTGAGTGGTAAGACTTGGGGACTGAGATGCAAGAGGGAAAGACCCGGATGTAATCCAAAAGGACCAACGAGCAAATGAAGAAACTCCACACCATCATGAGGAGTATTTTGGAAATTCGATTCGGGCCTAAACTCCAACAACTGACTTGGGTGCATCATACACAAATAAAGAAATCCAGGAAAGCCCACACAAAATCCAGACACGATCCGAACTCTGTAGACCATCAATTGGCGGTCAAGTTGGCTCCAGATCCGACACACTTGGAGTGGATCATGTATAATTGTGTGTTACGTCTATGTCTATTTTTGGTATTGTATTAGTCCCACATCGGGGGATTGTTCCTGATTACCTTTTTCTATGACTATAAATAGAGCTCTTCATCTTCCCTTGTAATGCACTACATGCTTTGTGGCTATTTTCTCTATTTGAGGTGAGGCCTTGGAGCAAATACTAAATAGGGAGATGCTACTGGTATTGTGAGTCTGAAATTAATAAAAGTTTCTTTGTTATGTTGCTTCTTTTATGTTGCTTGCATGCCTAGTTTAAATTCATTTCAATAATCTTAGTAGACTTAGTTAATATGTTTTCCTTTCTTAGGATAATAATTAGTTTAATGAATAGTGAGTAGTTCCATCCCCTTTGGGGGGTGGAGTTGATGTTTTATACATGCAATAGAGAATGCAAAGGAATGCTTTGTATGAAATGAAGGGAATGTGTTCTAAAAGTTTTACTTTTAAATGTCAATTATTATGAATTGAATGAGAAATCATTTTGTTCCTTGTTTATGTTATTCGTCTTTTGGAAGTGTTAAGGAAGAGGATCTTGGTCCTTAACCGTAGATCTCTAAAAGATAATGGTTTACATAAAACAAAAGATATTCGCAATCATGGTGATTAACATGGGACATTAATTACCGAGTTAAGATTGTCGTGTTGGTCATAGATCATTGTAGCTCTACAAGTGAGTAACAACACGGGTATGCAAAAGAGGAAAATATTACTTCTGTATACTGAATAGACCTAATAAGTAAAATATTATAGAAATGTGTTTCTGTGTCATTAATATTTTACTGTGTCCTTGGTCCTTTGATATGAGACTTATATCCGATCACTTAAGAAATGCTTGATTAGACTAGTGTCTTGAGCTATCGATAAGTGTAGTGTAAAGGCATTGGTTGGTTAAGTACAACTTTTGTTGGAGAAGATAGTTAGTCAAAAGATTATCATTGCCCCTCTTAATTGAGTGATGATATTAGTGCGCCCCTTGATAAAGAAAGTTATAATGTGCACAATGTGATTTGAGTTAAGTCACATATTTATAACTAGCTTAAAGAGATCAAGAAATGAATACTAATACAAAGATGACACAATACTACTTTGTGTGTATTCTTAATATCACGAGGCAAGGGACGGACACAAGTGGTGCACTCCATCACAAAATGGATCGGGTTTTGGTTCGAGTGGAATTAAGACATCTAACTAATTGGGAGCTATAATGTGTAGCTAGATACCGCTTATAGCTTGTGATAATAAGTTCTTAATATCACTGCCAACTTAGTTTAGATCCTCCTATAGGTTACACCACAAAACTGGGAAACAAGAAATGGGGATTTTGAGTTCATAGGATGTGTCGGGTTTCATGTGGAAAATATGACACATGGGGTGAACAAGCAAAATCAAAATTATGTTGTAATTTATAACATAATTAGAATATAAATTAAATTCATATGTGATGTAAATATTATGGGGTGTAATGATTATTCATTACATAGGATAATATGTTACATAAGTTATGAATTTACTACTAATCCCGAAATGTCAAATTTTGTAGGGGTTAAACCGAAATTTGACAATTCTGCAAAACAGTGCACAACCGGTCGACCGAACCACAGTAAACGGTCGACCGATAGGTGCACGGTCGACCGGAAGCGTCTCGACCGATAACAGGGAATTTTCGTCTGTTCGGAACGGTCGACCGAATATATCGGTCGGTCGACCGAAACTCGGTCTAAGAGCTCGACCGGACCTCGCAAACATTCGACCGGACAGACGGTTTTATGCAGAATTAATTTAAGAATTAATTAGATCATGCATGGAATTGGTCCATAATCGATTTAATTCATGGCTAAGATTATTTGTTAGCAAATAATGGATGGTTAGATGGAATTTTGCATGAAATCATGGGCAAGGGGTTGCACATGAATAGGTAATTCGGAGAGAGCTTATAAATACAAGTTTATCTCATTACCTTATTAATCTTATTCATTATTTTCTTGTGCAAAAATTCTCTCTCCATAATTCTCCACGAAAATTCCTTAATTCTTAAGTTTAGTTTCAGTTCTTAAGAGATCATCTTCTCAAGGGAATTAAAGAGGGGTTAGTAATTATATTCTAAAGCCTATCAGAGATTGAAGGACTAGCTTCCCTCTCTCCGATCTTGTTTAGAGTTTGGTGAATACTCAGAGGCATCCGACGCAGCGATAAGCATCCCCAACGTCTCCGAATCTTCAAGAAGTTTTAGAGAACTTCTAGGTATGAATTTCGGAGCCCATATTTGTTTTAATAATGTTTTGAAACTAGTTATTGAAACAAACCGATGCATGCATGAAACAAATCATAAAAATTGTAATTGATCCTTATTGTGCATAAAAATTTCGAAAATATATATGTACAATTAAACTAGAAATCCTACATGAAATGTGTTGATAAACATGAGTGTATGCTTGCTTGTTTAGGATAGAACTTGTAACTTGATGGGTTTTTGCCATAACTCTTACAGGTCTCCCATGCTTGTTTAGGTTCTCAAATAACCAACTTGTGTATGTTAATTTTAGTCAACTAGGTTAGTAATGGGATTGATAGGTTTTGCAATAATCATTAGACACTTCCTATACATGAAAATACAACCGACATTTGTGCTTAATGATTGCATTCTTCACCATCTTCTTGCATGTGTACACTCACTCCACCCCTCAGGGGTCCGTCTTCTTGATTTGCACTTCCACATTAGGTTCTTTTGATTTAGTTTGCATCGTTAGTTGTTGTTTTCCTTCACATTTCTTCTTACTAGTTTAGTGTAACTTAGATTAGCATATCTACAACTCTTCTTTCCTTTTTCACCATCTGATTTCGGTCAAACCAGAGGCTGCTAACCTCCCTGCGAATGGACCCATACTTGCCCCGTCTTCACAGATGGTTGTGCACTTGCGGTCTAAATTTAGAATGATTAAACAAGTTGTGGCGCCGTTGCCGTGGAGGTGCAAGTCCAGACCCTGGTTTTGACGATTCAGGTGGATTTAATTTTTGTTTTGTAGTTTTTCTTTGTTTCAGGAGACTCTAACGCTCAAAGGAAGGAAGCTGGAGAAGTTGCGAGATGAACAAAGATCTTTGGACCGCCAATCAGTGGTCTAGTAAGCTCTTTTTCCCTTCTACTTTAATTGGCTTGTTTATGTATATGAAATAGAAGTCTGGGGCTCAATTTGGCATGTTCTGACCATTAGTTGGACTCTAAAACCCAAAACAAAAGATTCGGCATTCTTCTTGCTTAGGTCATGCATCATGTACTTGACTTAGGCACGTAGATTGTCTTTTATTTTAGCTTTACTTTCAGTTGCTGAGCGCGGGCGTGAGGTACGCATTTTCTACTCTCGTCATGCATTTTGTATGAACATGCATTAGTTAGTAGGCATTGCATTGCAACAAGTGTGAGTTGAGTGTTTTTTGGAGAGTTGATTGCTAGATTAAGACTCCAAAACACTACTAAGGAGGGGTTGTCCCATATAAGATAAGGTGGGGGATTTCATCACCCTTTCCTTTGCCCTAAAGCCCACACTAATCAAGAGACATTGGCCTTAAGGATCTCGGGCGCATTAAGAGAGTGATCTGGTCGGAACCGTCATGGCCTGATCGGCGTCGCCCACTCTGTCGATAGTAGAAGAGACGAGATCTTCGGATCATGGCTTACTTGCTGGGCTTTGTGGTCCTCGTCATAGGGAGGTGAAGCGTGTTGAGGCCGCGTGACCTCGCAGTTAGGCGTCGTCTAGCTGTAAGGACCTATAGCAACCTTAGGGTTGTTTGAGTCTTGTTTGCTTATGTGCTTCTACTGGTACCTACCCGCTGTAGCAAAAGGACTACTTCCTTTCTCTCCTGAGTCATTCTCTCTTCTGTATCCCCCTATTTTCTCCTCTACGCACATTCTACTTCCTTGTTATAAAAAATTGGTTCGTGTGTGTACCTCTGTGCATGCTTGTGTGGACACGAGACGAGAGTTGCCATTTAACGAGGCGAGTCATTAATCCTGCTTCGGTAGTCGATTTCTCGACGCCTTCATCTTCTCGTGTTGCACACGGTCTGGGTTCCATGGCTGTTCAGTACCACGAGGAGGAGCAGTTGCTGGACCCACCTGTCCCACCTGTTCTTGTTGTTCTTTCTCCCATACATCTCCGTGAGCGATGCTACACGAGCCGTACTACTCTACCATCGTTCATCGTATTGCCAGAGGGGAATGGGAATCACTTTGAGGTTAAGCCTATTCATCGTTCATCGATCACCTAGACCGTCCATCTCAGAAAAATGCACTCTCTCAAGCCGAGCTCTCTCACCAAAACGAGCCCAAGATCATATAAAACGCTCAACTCGACATGACAACAACACACAATAGAAGGTGTAATCAGAGGAGGAGACTATAACAAAGAATATAGAGGAAGAGAAGACTTAGATGAGAAAGGAAGAATCCTTAGAGCTAGCATGGGTAGTGGGTGAAGGTAGAAGCCTAATCTAGCAAGCACGGCTCAAACAACCTTTGACTATAGGTCATTAGGCTAGACGACGCCTAACTTCGAGGTCACTAGTCTTGACACACCTCACCTCCCTAAAACGAAGACCACAATGCCCAGCAAGTGATACCAGATCTGGAGATCCAGTACCTCCTAATATCGACATGGCATGCGACGTCGATCAGGTCATGACGGTCTCAACTCGATCACTCTCCTATTGCGTCCGAAATCCTAGGTTCAATGTCTACTTGCTTTTTAGAATTAAGTTTTTGATTAAGAGTGATTTTTGGGGCAAAGGAAAGGGTGATAAAATCCCCCACCTTATCTTGTATGGGACTTCCCCTCCTTAGTAGTGTTTTGAGTCTTAATCTAGCAATCAACTATCCAAACAAACGCTCACCTCACTCTTGTCCTGATGCACCGTACTAACTAATGCATGGTCTAAACATGCGTGAATGAGAGATTGGGTGCACATACCTCATGCCAGCAATCGACAACAAGAATGTAAAGAAAAGAAAAGACAAATGCGTGCAAGGCCTACAAATGATGCATGACCTAGGTGGTAACAAATCTAATATTTCCTTTGAGTTTTATGGTCCAAGTTGTCGTAACGAGGGGTCATGTAAGTAAAATTAATTTTAACCACTAAAATAGACCATGCATGGCATAAACAGTGATAGGAAACAACTTGAAATAGGCCAAGGAAACTACTGTAAAAACAGAAATCGAAAATAGCTCAACCAATCCACCACTGGCGGATGCAAATCCACTACTGGCGGATCTTCTGGGGATTCAGGTCCCCAGAATTGACCAGGGAGCTTCCAAGCCCCCGTAGGTCCTCCTGTCCACTTGTGACCCCATTCCAATAACCAAAACAAAACGGAAATGTAAAAACAAAAAAAAACCAACGAAATGGCGAACTTGACTACGAAAACAATGCTCCGTGGCAACGGCGCCAACAACTTGATTGAATCACTTAAAATACCACAAGTGCATGACCACGTTGAAAGGGTGGCAAGCACAGGTCAATCATCAAGGAGCATGCGCGTGTCAGATTCGCGATACTCGAGTTGGAAAAGGAAGGGAGAGAGATGCGGTCGGAATCAAACTAAAACACGTAGAAAATCAAAAAGCAACAATAAAACTAGACCCTTCAGGGGGTAGAGAAAGAACATGATTATGAAAATGTGTGGTGTTGTGTGTGTTCAAATGTGCTCATTAAAACATGTCATACATGAAATCCACAAAACTCAATTCCAACTTTACCTCCACATGAAATAAGATAAAACCTTATCATTAAAACATACAAGACAATAATTGAAACGAAGCTAATATGTTCATGTGCAAAATGATTCTAATCCAACTATGTCTCCACATGAAATAAGATTTATCACAATCATTAAAACATACAAGACATTAATTTGGATAAAGTCAACATGAGCACATGCAAGCACATGCTTTGTTCCCTTATTCCACTCCATCCTTATCCTAACCTCATCATTCCCCATAAAATAGACCCACTAATCTAAGCATGTCCTAAGCTTTATTCATGTGCATGAGCACATCAAAGATAAGAGTGAAACCCATTAAATGGTTATGGAAATCATGTAAGGCTCAAAGGATTAAGATTAACACACACACTAATCCATCACATGATCAATCACCTTCTTCTCCACCCCCCAATGGGGATGGACTACTTTGTACTCATCTCTACACTAAAGAAAGCATAAAAAAAGAACCCATACTATAAATAACTGAAAACAAGATTAACTAAACAACAACATCAAAGAAATTGCATCAAAGTAAAAGACATGTATTTAAAGAACACAACTCACTATTGATTGAAATGAAAGGATTACAAAGTGTTCTTGTTCTCCTCCAACTACACTAAGCAGTAGCAAAATAAAACCTCAAACTAATGGAGAAGCAAGAAGAAGAGGGATAGGGGGATTACAATGGTATATATAGACTAATACATGGTTAGGAATAATCTCGGAATAATCGGACGACTCTAAATCACATCTGGTAATCCAAGAATGCTCTGACCCGACAACCCAAACATCGACCGAAATTTCAATCAAATTGGTTGAAATTTTGGCGTCCCACTTTATTTCATCATTTGGCACGTGGGGGTGAAGTCCTAGTCTTCTAGATCGAATCATGTTGAGTTAATTTGGCGAAATACTGATTTGATTCAAGTCATGTGTCACCATATGTTACGCTTCACAATCAGGTCCCTCCGGGTTTGAACTTGGGTCCTTCCTGGTTTGCGATCCAATCATTGTGCATTACAAATAGGTCCAGAGCCTTCCAAATCAGTCCATACTTGATACATTTAAGTCCTTTTTGCTGCCTTCCTCTTCTTAATTACCTAATTCCTGAAACACTACAAACAATAACTCGAGTAGCACAATATTGGGGTAAAATAAAGAATATATAGCATGAATATGATGACTGATATGCCACTAATCATAAAGCATTGCTCTTTAAGTGTGTGAGCTCCTAAAACCAAAATGGTTTGTATTCCCAAAGCTAACATTGAAGGACCCAAAGTTGTTTAGGTACCTAAATCTACACATGTAGGTGCTTGAAGAGGGGATCGGTGGTGACCGGACAAGCATGAGAGTCGAATTCAAAGCTGGTTGCATCATCGAATGGAGATTAGAACCAAATTCAAAGCTTCAAAGTGGGTATAAATTTTTATCTTCTAAATTTTTGAATAAATTGGTTCTAGTCTAGGTTTTAATATGCTTAATTGACATATCATATATTCATTCATTGCATATCTTGAAATTTCAATCAAATCCATTGATGTTAGTGTCAAAATCTTTAAATGGATGTGAAAAGGGGGAATTAATACATCACATGCTCAATTGATATATTTTGCCTGATGTAAAAAGGGGAGAATTAGAATTGAACATAATCAAAAAATCATATTCATATTGATAGGGGGAGCTAAATGAATATTGTTTACTTAGAGTAATGTAGTGCAAAATTTAGGGGAGCAACTTCATTACAAGACATCCAAATTCCATGCTTAATTTTATATTTTTGATGGATGTCAAATGGGGAGACATAAATTAAAGGGGGTAACTTGAAATGACATTATAATTGAACAAAACCTATGCATATCCATAGGGGGAGCATTAATATGCATAGTTTACAACTAAAAATTTCAAGTATTAAGATATAGGTTGCCATCATCAAAAAGTGGGAGATTGTTGGCCTTTTGGCCTTCATATATGTTTTGACGATTTAATCAACCTAATCTTAATTATAATCAATGTAGAGTAGCACACATATTGCATAGTATATATATTGCTTTGTGCTAACCTCTACATGTGATCAAGACTCAAGGAAGAAAGGATTCAAGTCAAGCCATGTAATCAAGCTCATTTGAAGACATGTAATTTTCATTTCTTTTGAGTCTTAGGAACTTTGTAATTGAGCATACTTGAGCTAAAATCAACTCAAACACACACTGGGTTCCCTATAGAAGTCACACACAAAATTTCACATCAATTGGACTTCAATAGATCACCCCAACTTAGACCGAAAAATATTAAAACTAAAGTTGAATTGTCTGCCCACATTCGGTCGAACGACCCAAACCTTTTGGTCGACCGAGTGATCAATTATCCTGTAATGTTTTCAACTGCCCATATTCGGTCGACCGTGCAGACCTTTTCGGTCGACCGAATCAACATAATGTTCCGACCATTAGACTTGTCGTATTATTCCAACGGTCGTATTCGAATTGTTCACAAACACCCCAAAATACATAATTGCCTATCGGTCGACCGTGAACATGTTCGGTCAATCGAAATTAATTGTCTCCAAAGTGTGGAACTGCCTGGACGTTACCGGTCGACTGAAGCCTTTGGATCGTTCGACCGAACTTGGTCATTTTTATCAACCCCGTAGAGCATGTTTATTTTCGGTCGACCGAGCCCTAGTTAGTGTTCGATCGTTAACTTAAATGTAGCTAAGTTATAACCTTTTTCGGTCGACCATTCCTTTATTGGTCGACCAAATCGTGTTCAAAATTGCGAAACGGTCGACCGTTCTGCCCGATTCCGTCGACCGAACTTACTCAGAATTGCATCCTGCATGTTTTTGTTTTGTGTATCTTACACAAACACTTACCGAATTAACCCCAACAGGTATAAAACCTTAGGAGCTTATAAATAGAGTTGTCCAACACCATTTCACACAACTCTTCTACTACTATTTGCCTTATACACTAGAGAGAAACTCCCAAGCTCCAAATTCCCCAATCCTATACTCTAAGCCTAAATTCCACACCTTTGATTATAGCCAAATCATACTCAAGATTGTAAGACGGCCCTAGACCTCCTATTGGCGGTCCATGTTGGTCACAATCCAACCCAGCTTCTCGTGGTTGTACATTATGTTGTTTTTATCCATTTGTAGAAGTTTCATTAGTCCCACATCAGGGCATTGTCCCTAGTTGCCTTTTTCATGTGTATAAATAGAACTTCTCTTCCTCCTTTGTAATCGACTCCTTGCTTGGTGGCCATTCCCTCTACTTAGAGTAAAGTCTTGGAGCAAACCTCAAGTGGAGAGATGCTACTTGTAATGTGAGTCATAAATAAAAGAAATCTTTATTAGTTTCATGTTGGCTCTTTTAATTCTTTCGTGTTTAGCTTAATTTTGTTTTGTTAATCTTAATAGAATTAGTTAGAATGTTTTCTCTTCTTAATATACATGTTAGCCTAATGAACCGTGAGTAGTTCCATCCCCCTTTGAGGGGTGCAGATAATGCACATTTATGTTTTGAAGTTTTGTTGTTTGACGAATCTTGATTGTGTAGACTTCAATGTTTGTATGTTCATCGAGTTTGTTTTAGTTATCTACATGTTGGGAAATTTTTGATAGATTTTGCCTTATGTTTCAGACACTTCCCATGCTTCGTTTCCTCATGTTTATTAGCTGAAATTTCCTGTTGGATATGTGATGCATTGCATACATTGCATCATATGTCTCTCATTTAGATTAATTTTATATCAATAAATTCTACTAAGGTATGTGTTTAGTCTTATTTACAGAATACAGGGACCTGAATGCAAATTACCCATATCCCGAGCATAAATGCGTGCAAGAGACTCATTTCTGTCATAAAGACCAAGTTCAAGATTATCGGGATTCAAATGGAAGTTCATCCAAGCATAAAAGCATTCAAGGACCTAATTACAAAAAGGCCAAGGACTTAAACACAAAAGTAGCCAGGGACTTAATTGCAAAACGCCAAGGACCCGACTGTAAGGACCAAAATATTATTTTGGAGAAGTTCTAAAAAAATCAATTTTGATCTCCAAATATACAAAGAATTAATTCGGAGCTCAAAAGAAAGGAAAGAAATCATCTGGACGCGCAAAGGACATTGAAATCATACCATAAGCACACAGGAAAAATCCGGATCCAATCAGAGCACAATTTGCGGCGAAATCGCCGCACCTTACATACACCATGTGGCGGAAACGACGCCCCCCTTTGGATTCGTGGCTCCGGATTTTGTCCAGTCGTGTCTTGACACATGTACTTTCCTATTTTATACTTAGGTCCCTTGTATCGGCTATAATAGCCCCAAAACGATGTTGTGATGGTCCTGAGTTTTTGTTCCATATTTTAGCAATAAAATTCTGTTCTTTTATTTTTGTGTTTTTAGTTTTCTTTTGTAGTTTCTCTAGGACCCCTTCTCCTTCCTTCCATCCATGAGTTTCTAACTCTTTCCAAAGGGTGGGGGTGACAGATTTAGGGTGAAGAGAAGAAGAATAAAGTTATTATTTTAATTTCGTGTTAGTATATTTTGATTACTTGAGTTTATGTTGAGTCATTTATCATGTAATGCTTTATAACTAATGTGATTTATTATAAGTTTAAGAATTCTCTAATCTAAACCCGATATCTAAACTCCCACCCAACGGAATTCACTATCTTTGTTCTTGTTTTAGTTTTATTTGTTCATGTTTCGTGCTTTAGAAAATTAAAAACCAAAAATCTCAAAACCAACTTATTTCTCTCTCTTTCTTTCCCTAAATCGAAAATCACAAAAATAACTTTATCTCTCCCTCCTTGTGTTCGACCCGTACTTGCCGCGTCTTCATTGACGTCGTGCACTTGCGGTATAAATTAAATTCACATCAAGTTTTTGGCGCCGTTGCCAGGGAGGCAACGCAGATTTTGTTTATTGTTGTGTTTTCGATTCTATTCTGTTTATCTTCTGCACGATCTAAGTATTTGGATTTGTCTTTCAGGAGACAACAGAGTGCGCGGTGAAATCTGAGCGCAACCGGAGCAAGAAGAGCGGCGAAATCGCCGCATATCAAGCACAAGCTGCGGTGGATCCGCCGCACAACAGAGGCTTCTGGGCTTCAAATTTTTCTGGGGTTAGCACCATCTCTGGGTGGACGCGTAGAGCATCTGGAAATTTCGAGAGCGGACGGCGAACCCGACTGAGCATTGCATTGGTAACCTTTGTTGCCTCTTTCCTCGTATTTTCTAGTTTCGGAAAATTTCCTTTTGTAGAACTGCACGTGTTAAACTTAAATTCCATAATTGGCAATAATTCAACTCTTACCTAAAAATTGGCAAAACTAGAAGAACTTAGTGCATGCATCATATAATGTTTTGTTTGCATTATTCTTGCTAAATTCCTGCAAATTAATTCTTGTTGAAGAGTGCTGGAGGCAAGGTACGTATCGCGGTTTTTATCGATTGCATTCAAGCATATAATCTAATTTGCATACAACCTTGCAATTGCCCCCCACTAAATACCATTGTTTGACTATCTTTGCTAGATTTAAGTTAAACTATCTTAAGGGTAACTCCGTAGGAAAAGATACGGTGGGGATTTCATCACCCTTCCGTGGCCCACAAATCACAATCCTAAAGTGTCACCCAAGCCTTAAAATTAAAATCAATTAGACATTGGCCTCTAAGGACTCGGACTCAATTAAGGAGAAGATTGCTTTGACTTGCTATGACCTGAAGTTGATCGAATTTAATTTGGTGTCTAGAAAGTGTTTTTGTGTTGACGTAAGTCTTCCAAGCGAAGTGGTTGTCTAATTGGCACCGACTCTGTCGGAAGCGCCCCCACTAGCTATACACGGCCTGGCCAAGTTGGTTTGATTAGTGAGGTAGGTGAATCAAGCAAATCAATTCGACTCAACCAGTTAGGAGTCGTCTAGATTTAAGCGACACTATGTCTAGGATTGTTTGAACCGTGTTTGTTTAGGAAATTTCTGACCGACCCTCTTTTCTATCTTTAGAGTTAAGTTTCCCTTCTCATCAGAGTCTTCTTTCTCTTCTCACCTTAATTCTCTAGATTAGGATTCCTTTCTCATCTTTCCCCATTCTATTGTTTGTTTCCATTTTTGAAAAAAAAATAAAAAAATAAAAAAAAACGAAAAACAAAATTGTAATTAATTCTTGAAAATGAATTTGGAATTTAAATTTCAAATTTAAATTAAAAAAATTAATTCAAACCTGTGCACTTATATTTGGGTTCGGGACTTGAGCAATCGACTCTCACGAGTTCATCTAGATTCCAGTCTAGAGCTTAGCCCCATCCATCTGCTGCACCACCTCACCCGGATCCAAAGGGTGAGAATGTTGTGAACCCGGCCATAACTTTGAGGGATCGATGCTACCCAGCGATGGCTGCTCAGCCATCGTGCATCGTTATGCCCACCATTCCGGGTCGCGACTTCAAACTAAAGGCACAATACATGAGTATGTTGCCTAAGTTCACCTCTAAGGAAGACCCATATCTCTTCCTTAGAGAATTTGAGGAAATCTGCTCTCTTATGCAATACCAGCATATCTCTGAGGAGGCAGTGCGTCTGAAATTCGTGCCTCTAGCATTGTAAGACGACGCTAAGAAATGGCTATATAGTCTAGCCGAAAGATCTATTAGGAGTTGGGCCGAGTTTGTTCAAGTTTTCTTAAAAAAATATTTCCCCAACCATAAGACGATGAGGATTAGGAATGAAATTGTTGCATTCGTTCAATCTGAGAGCGAGCCGTTCTATTCCTACCAAGAAAGATTTAAAAGTGTGCTGACCCAATGCCTTCATCACGGAATTCCAAGATGGCAATTGTGCCAAATTATTTATGAGGGATTGACACCCACATCTAGGGTTATGGTAGAATCCGTAAGTCAAGGGAACTTCATGTCAAAAAATGAAAATGATGCCTGGACTTTTCTTGAGGATTTAGCTGAAAACAGTATGCAATGGGACAATGCTAAAGCACCGCTTAACCCGAGTATTGGATCTAGAATAGCAAGTCAACCCAAACCAGGTGTCTTAGCTGTAGATGTCAATGTAGCGGCTGAAGCAAAACTAGCTACCCTTATGCGCAGAATGGAAAGTCTAGAGCTACAAACCCGACCCCGAGTGAATCAAGCCTCGTCTATCCCTTGCTTTAGATGTGGTCAGACTGGTCATGTAATGGAGGATTGTGCGGACTGGGAACAAGTTAATGCCACGTTTAACCATGCTAGAAATGACCCATACACATCAACCTATAACTCGGGTTGGCGTAATAATTTCAATTTCTCATCAAGCCAACAAGGTCAACCTCCTAGACAACAACCAAACCCGTATAACCAAAATAATACATCATTTGGGTTTAGTAACAATGGAGATTATGATGTTAGGTTGACAAGCTTGGAAAATTTGATGAAGACTTTTATACAAACTACCAACCAGTCCTTCCAAAGGCTAGAGACACAAGTCAGCCAACTCGCACAAATTGTAGGTGCAAGAGAAAAGGGTCAGTTTCCAAGTCAACCTGAGGTGAACCCAAGATCTAATAATCAATATCAGCACTATCAACCACCTTCAGGAAATAACAACCTTAGACCGGTTCAAATGGTTAATGAGGAAGGACCATTCCAACAAATAAATGCAGTAGTATTATTACGGTCCGGAAGACAAGTTGATAACAATGTGGTAAATCCTAGAACGTCTAATCAATCTAGCCATCAAGCAACCACATATGACCTAACCATTGAACCTGACGTCCAATCTGAAATGGCCAACCCACCTACTCAACCTGAACCCATAGCTCAACCTGAGCGAGTCTATGTTCCTAAAGCTCCATTCCCCAATAGACTTAAGAAGAACCCAAGTGCACAAATGGAGAAAATCTTGGAAGTATTTAAGCAAGTTAAGGTGAATATTCCACTCTTAGATATGATTCAACAAATACCTGCTTATGCTAAATTCTTAAAAGATCTGTGCACTAAAAAGAGAAAAACGAACGTACTAAAGAAGGCATTCTTAACTGCAAACATATGCTCTATTCTGTCCAACACATCTCCTATAAAGTATAAGGACCCTGGGTGTCCCACAATTTCATGTGCGTTAGGAGATACTTTTATCAACAAAGCCCTTCTAGACCTTGGTGCTAGTGTTAACTTACTCCCGTTCTCTGTCTACGAGCAACTCAACCTTGGTCCACTAAAACCCTCTAAGACAACCCTTCAATTTGCTCATTGCTCTATTAAGAAACCAAGAGGTATAGTAGAGGATGTTTTGATTAAGGTTGGTGACTTCATTTACCCAGTGGATTTTGTCGTTCTAGACACTGAACCTGTTGTCGATCCTAAGAGACAAATCCCTGTAATACAAGGCAGACCCTTTTTAGCCACTTCTGAAGCATTGATAAACTGTAGAAATGGGCTCATGCAATTATCTTTTGGGAACTTAAAAGCTGAATTTAATATCTTTCATGTTGATAGTGAGCCAGAAATAATATGCAATCAAAGTGATGTTGTGATGAGAGCACGTATCTATAAGATTTCTGAATCAAATAAATAATCACAAAATCAAAAAGAAAGTGTGAAAAAGAGGAGTAAGTCATCTACCCAACCACCATCACTCGAACAAACAAGAGAATCAATACATGTGAGAGGTGTGGACCCTTTATCTCAGTGCAACATATGGCACAATTCAACTGGATACATGAACCAACATGGTGACATTCAATCCAGTTCTGATTATGGTTGACTCTGAACAAATTTCATCCCTCCACCGCAGTTCACCCAGGTAATAAGTGCATTTGCTTTTTATTTGCATACATTGAGGACAATGCATGATGTAGGTGTGGAGGGGTGTTTATCTATATATCTATATATTCTATTAGTTTTGTTGTTTTTAAAATAAAAAAAATTAATGTTTCATGACATAGCTTAAGATTGAACTGCCAAAACCCATGTACAAATTGCATTGAGTTTTTGTTCCTTATTATATAGTTCTGCTTGTAGAAGTTATGACATAAATCTAAGTTCCAAAGAAATAACCCATTACCCTTTAAGACATGTATGCACTTAAATTGGATGAATCAAATCTTTGAAGTGGTTGATAAAAATAAGAGGTTGAGGAAAGTATACCGGGAAGTGTGGACTTCTGATAGCAATTAAGCCTTGAGGAAAATAAAAGGGGAATAAAAGTGAGGGAAACACATCTTGCAAAATCATTACAAAAGCCCAAGCCTTCGAGTCACTGGTCCGTAGGGGTATCTTAAAACCCGGTAACTTGAGTCTGCCAACTCGGGATTATCGACCAAACTCGCTACACGAATGCAAAAACGGTAAAAGTGTCAGAAAAAAGCAAATGTGTTGAATCACGGAAAAAGAAAAAAAATAAATAAATAAATACTTTAAGATACTCAAGGCCCAAAGCTAAAAGAATGATCCATGCCATGGTTGATCCAAATGATACTTCACCACCAGAGGAGGCGTGCAAAATAATTTATGTGATAACATGTGTAGAAGGGTTAGTGGTGTGAATATTGGAGGAATGAAGACCAAGTCAGAATTTTTTGATGAGTTAGATTTGTATAATGAGCATGCAAGAATTCTAAGTGAGATGTATAAGGTTGTGGTGGAGATATTGAGAGTTATTAATGGAATGTTGAATTAAGACTTTGTGGGTGTGTCAACTGAAAACCCTCACGAGACAAAACTCGTCCTCTAAGGAAACTTAGGGGTTTAAAGGCTTGTTGCACATGCTAAGTGTAACCGTGATTCCTACGAAAGTGAGTTAGGATTTCCCTGTTTTCATTTTCTCTTATATTCTGTTTTGCTAGGGACTAGCAAAATCTAGGTGTGGAGGTATTTGATGCATTGCATACATTGCATCATATGTCTCTCATTTAGATTAATTTTATATCAATAAATGCTACTAAGGTATGTGTTTAGTCTTATTTACAGAATACAGGGACCTGAATGCAAATTACCCATATCCCGAGCATAAATGCGTGCAAGAGACTGATTTCTGTCATACAGACCAAGTTCAAGATTATCGGGATTCAAATGGAAGTTCATCCAAGCATAAAAGCATTCAAGGACCTAATTACAAAAAGGCCAACAACTTAAGCACAAAAGTAGCCAGGGACTTAATTGCAAAACACCAAGGACCCCACTGCAAGGACCAAAATATTATTTTGGAGAAGTTCTAAAAAAATCAATTTGGATCTCCAAATATACAAAGAATTAATTCGAAGCTCAAAAGAAAGGAAAGAAATCATCTGGATGCGCAAAGGACATTGAAATCATACCATAAACACACAGGAAAAATCCGGATCCAATCATAGCACAATTTGCGGCGAAATCGCCGCACCTTAAATACACCATGCGGCGGAAACGACGCCCCCCTTTGGATCCGTGGCTCCGGATTTTGTCCAGTCGTGTCTTGACACATGTACTTTCCTATTTTATACTTAGGTCCCTTGTATCGGCTATAAATAGCCCCAAAACGATGTTGTGATGGTCCTGAGTTTTTGTTCCATATTTTAGCAATAAAATTCTGTTCTTTTATTTTTGTGTTTTTAGTTTTCTTTTGTAGTTTCTCTAGGTCATCTTCTCCTTCCTTCCATCCATGAGTTTCTAACTCTTTCCAAAGGGTGGGTGTGACGGATTTAGGGTGAAGAGAAGAAGAATAAAGTTATTATTTTAATTTCGTGTTAGTATATTTTGATTACTTGAGTTTATGTTGAGTCATTTATCATGTAATGCTTTATAACTAATGTGATTTATTATAAGTTTAAGAATTCTCTAATCTAAACCCGATATCTAAACTCCCACCCAACGGAATTCACCATCTTTGTTCTTGTTTTAGTTTTATTTGTTCATGTTTCGTGCTTTAGAAAATTAAAAACCAAAAATCTCAAAACCAACTTATTTCTCTCTCTTTCTTTCCCTAAATCGAAAATCACAGAAATAACTTTATCTCTCCCTCCTTGTGTTCGACCCGTACTTGCCGCGTCTTCATTGACGCCGTGCACTTGCGGTATAAATTAAATTCACATCAATATGCTACATGTTAGTCGTGTATTTGTATTAGTGTTTGGTCGCTTGATTGACTGAAGAAACTTTGTTTTGATGGGTTTTGCCATGAATTTCAGACACCTCCCATACTTAGTTGTGTTCTTCACTTGAGTTCCTGGTTTTTGATGAGTTTGGCCATAATTTTAGACTTCTCATGCTGAGCTTCGTCTTATGATAATCAAGTAGTCATTGCTAATATGTTGTGTGAATGGATTGATAGATCTTGTGAAATCTTTAGACACTTTCTATGCATGAATACACACACATGACTCACATACACATACATCCGTCATTCATCACTTCTTTCACCTCATATGTGCACACACTCCACCCCTCAGAGGTTCATCCGTATTTTGTTCTACATCGTTTGCTGAATTTCTTTCGTTTACATTTGTATCGTAATCTAGTTTGTTTTGCATTCGTAGTATAATCGTCTTTTTGTAGTAGCGTAATAATCTCTTCTTCCACCATTATTTCCCACTTGATTTTATTCACTCGAAGGTTTGCAACACTCTCTATGGATCGACCCGTACTTGCCTCGTCTTTACCGACGGCCGTGCACTTGCGGTTAATTAGTAAAACGTTTAACAACAATTATAGACCCCACATGTTTGTACTGAACGGTAATGTCCAAACACATTATGACATCTGATGAGAATTTTATTTATACCGCAAGTGCACGCCGTCAATGAAGACGCGGCAAGTACGGGTCCAACACAAGGAGGGAGAGATATTGTTATTTTTGTGATTTTCGATTAAGGAAGAAAGAGAGAGAAATAAGTTTGGTTTGAGATTTTTGGTTTTTAATTATCTAAAGCAAGAACAACAAAAACTAAAAAGAAAATAAAGCAAATATGGATGAGAGTCCATCGGGTGGATGTTTAGATATCGGGTTTTGTTTAGAGAAATCTGAAACTTATAATAAATCACATTAGTTATAAAGCATTACATGATAAATTATTCAACATAAACTCAAGTAATCAAAATATACTAATACGAAATTAAAATAATAACATCATTCTTCTTCTCATCACCCTAAATCTGTCACCCCCACCCTTTGGAGAGAGTTAGAAACTCATAGATGAAGGGAAAGAGAAGGGGTCCTAGAGAAACTACAAAAGAAAACTAAAAACACAAAATAAACCAATAGAATTTTATTACTAAAATATGGAATAAAAACAAGAACTCCTTTACAACATCGTTTCGGGGCTATTTATAGATGATACAAGGGACCCATGTATAAAATAGGAAAGTACACGAGTCAATACAGCATTGGTAAAAATTTGAGCGCACGGATCGACATTTGTGCGATGTTTTCGCCGCATTTTGTACATGGGGTGCGGCGGAATTGCCACCTTTTTTGCTCAGATTCGATCCGGATTTTTCCTGTGTGTTTATGGTATGATTTAGCTGTCCTTTGCGCGTCCGGATTGATTTCTTTCCTTTCTTTCGAGCTCCGAATTTATTTCTTCATATATTTGGAGATCCAAATTGATTTTTCTTTAAAACTTCTCCAAAATAATATTTTGGTACTTTAATTTGCATTCGGGTCCTCGGTTTTTTACAATTAAGTCCCTGGCTACTTTTGTTCTTAAGTCCTTGGTCTTTTTGTAATTAGGTCTTTGAATGCTTTTATGCTTGGATGGACTTCCATTTGAAACCCGATAATCTTGACTTGGTCTTTATGATAGAAATGAGTCTCTTGCACGCGTTAATGCTCGGGATATGGGTAATTTGCATTCAGGTCCCTGTATTCTGTAAATAAGACTAAACACATACCTTAGTAGCATTTATTGATATAAAATTAATCTAAATGAAAGACATATGATGCAATGAATGCAATGCATCAAATACCCCCACACCTAGATTTTGCTAGTCCCTAGCAAAACAGAATATAAGAAAAATGAAAACAGGAAAATCCAAACTCACTTTCGTAGGAATCACGGTTGCACTTAGCATGTGCAACAAGCCTTTAAACCCCTAAGTTTCCTTAGAGGACGACTTTTGTCTCGTGAGGGTTTTCAGTTGACACACCCACAAAGTCTTAATTCCACATTTCATTAATAACTCTCAATATCTCCACCTCAACCTTATACATCTCACTTAGAATTCTTGCATGCTCATTATACAAATCTAACTCATCAAAATTCTGACTTGGTCTTTGTTCCTCCAACATTTACACCACTAACCCTTCTACACATGTTATCACTTAAATTATTTTGCACGCCTTCTCTGGTGGTGAAGTATCATTCGGATCAACCATGGCATGGATCATTCTTTTAGCTTTAGGCCTTGAGTATCTTAAAGTTTTTTCCGTGATTTAACACATTTGCTTTTTTTTGACACTTTTACCCATTTTGCATTCGTGTAGCGAGTTTGGTCGATAATCCCGAGCTGGTAGACTCAAGTTACCGGGTTTCAAGATACCCCTACGGACCAGTGACTCGAAGGCTTGGGCTTTTGTAATCATTTTTCAAAATGTGCTTTCCTCACTTTATTCCTTTATTTTTACTTTTATTTTCCTCAAGGCTTAATTGCTATTAGAAGTCCACACTTCCCGGTATATTTTCCTCAACCTCTGTTTTTTATCAACCACTTCAAAGATTTGTTTCATCCAATTTAAGTGCATACATGTCTTAAAGGGTAATGGGTTTTTTCTTTGGAACTTAGATTTATGTCATAGTTTCTACAAGCAGAACTATATAATAAGGAACAAAAACTTAATGCAATTTGGACACGGGTCTTGGCAGTTCAATCTTAAGCTATGTCATGGAACATTGATTTTTTTAACCAACAAAACTAAAACAGATAGATAGATAAACACCCCCCCACACCTAAATCATGCATTGTCCTTAATGTATGCAAAGATAAAGCAAATGCACTTATTACCTGAGTCAACTGCGGTGGAGGGATTGAATTTGCTCAGAGTCAACCATAGTCAGAACTGGATTGAATGTCACCATGTTGGTGCATTGATCCAGTTGAATTGTTCCCCATGTTGCACTGAGAGTCCTGAGGCACGGATTCCACACCCCTCACATGTATTGGTTCTCTTATTTGCTCGAGTGATGGTGGTTGGGTGGATGAATTACTCCCCTTTTTCTCACTTTCTTTTTGATTTTGTGATGATTTATTTGATTCAGAAATCTTATAAATACGCGATCTCATCACAACATCACTTTGATTGCATACTATTTCTGGCTCACTATCAACATGAAAGATATTAAATTCAGCTTTTAAGTTCCCAAAAGATAGTTGCATGAGCCCATTTCGGCCATTTATCAAAGCTTCAGAAGTGTCTAAAAAGGTTCTGCCTAGTATTACAAGGATTTGTCTCTTAGGATTTATAACAGGTTCAGTGTCTAGAACGACAAAATCCACTGGGTAAATGAAGTGACCAACCTTAATCAAAACATCCTCTACTATACCTCTTGGTTACTTAACAGAGCAATCAACAAATTGAAGGGTTGTCTTAGAGGGTTTTAGTGGACCAAGGTTGAGTTGCTCATAGACAGAGAACGGGAGTAAGTTAACACTAGCACCAAGCTCTAGAAGGGCTTTGTTGATAAAAGTATCTCCTATCGCACATGAAATTGTGGGACACCCAGGGTCCTTATACTTTATAGGAGATGTGTTGGACAGAATAGAGCATATTTTTGCAGTTAAGAATGCCTTCTCTTTTTAGTGCACAGATCTTTTAAGAATTTAGCATAAGCAGGTATTTGTTGAATCATATCTAGGAGTGGAATATTCACCTTAACTTGCTTAAATACTTCCAAGATTTTCTCCATTTGTGCACTTGAGCTCTTCTTGAGTCTATTGGGGAATGGGGTTTTAGGAACATAGACTCGCTCAGGTTGAGCTATAGGGTCAGGTTGAGTTGGTGGGTTGGGCTTTTCAAATTGGACTTCAGGTTCAATGGTCAGGTCACATGTGGGTGCTTGATGGCTAGATGGATTAGGAGTTCTAGGATTTACCACATTGTTATCAACTTGTTTTCCAGACCATAATGATACAACTGCATTAATTTGTTGGAACAGTCCTTCCTCATGAACCATTTGAACCGGTCTAGGGTTGTTATTTCCTAGAGTTGGTTGATAGGGCTGATATTGATTATTAGATCTTGGATTCGCCTCAGGTTGACTTGGAAACTGACCCTTTGGAAGGACTTGTGTTTCTAGCCTTTGGAAGGATTGGGTGGTTGTTTGCATAAAAGTCTTAACCATATTTTCCAAGCTTGTCAACCTAACATCATAGTCTCCATTGTTACTAAACCCAGATGATGTATTATTTTGGTTATACGGGTTTGGTTGTTGTCTCTAGGAGGTTGACCTTGTTGGTTCCATGAAAGATTGGGATGATTACGCCAACCCGGGTTATAGGTTGATGTGTATGGGTCATTTCTAGAATGGTTACACGTGACATTAACTTGTTCCAAGTCCGCACAATCCTCCGTCATATGACCAGTCTGACCACATCTATAGCAAGGGATAGAAGATGCTTGATTCACTAAGGGTCTGGTTTTTAGCTCTAAACTTTCCATTCTACGCATAAGGGTAGCTAGTTTTGCTTCAGCAGCTACAGTGGCATCTACAGCTAAGACACCTGGTTTGGGTTGACTTGCTATTCTAGATCCAATACTCGGGTTAATCGGTGCTCTAGCATTGTCCCATTGCATACTATTTTCGGCTAAATCCTCAAGAAAAGTCCAAGCATCATTCTCATTTTTGGACATGAAGTTCTCTTGGCTTACGAATTCTACCATAACCCTAGATGTAGGTGTAATATTTATTTCCATTTGCAATAGTTATCGCAATGGGCTGTAATATTTATGGACTGTAATATTTATGGACTGTAATAATTATGGACTGTTTATTGCCCTAAGGAGACGAGGGGCTCCTTTATTTTTTATTATTGTGATATTATTGCTATAAGACTCATGCAGGTTCCCGTCGACGAGGCTAAATCCCTAATGGGGATCCTTAGCTCGATATGGAAGTAATGTAGTAATTATATCTGTGTGATGTTGATGGTTTTTTGAAAACCATTTTTGGGAACTCGCATGCCTAGTGGGAGTTGCAAGGTAGAAGTGTTTTGTGTGAACCACCTTGCAACCGGCGGCAATTTTTTTTTTATTTGCTGATTTGCCATGATATAAAATGTTTTTTTTGGGTCATTAAATCATGATGGAGCTCAATATCTAGATTAGTAAAATGGCTTTATTAACTATTGCATGAGGATTTGATCGAATGCTTTATGTTTTCTTTTGGTCTGAATGCTATAGCTATTAAGTCAGTTTATTTTTTTATGACTATTGTAGCTCGTTATATTTTATGCTAGAACTCATGTATCGCTATGTATTTTTTGATTGTCCTAGATTCTTTATGGCTGCTTCCAAAAGCATTCTCGCTGATCTGACTCGAGGAGATAAACTCAATGAAAGAAATTACGATCTATGGCATCGTAAAATTGAGTATCTCTTAGAGGATCAGGACATGTTAGAAAACATAAACCAATCTATGTCTCCCCTCGAGGAGGGGAATACTGCGCAACATCGCAGAAACTTGGATGTTTATAATGCATGGAAAAAGAAATACCGAATTGCTCAAATCACAATTCTAAGTTCAATGAGGGACGATCTGTTGCTGCGGTTCAAAAAGTTTCGAACTGCAAAGGCCTTGTGGGAAGCTGTGAAGTTTCAGTACGGAGTGACCTCCGTCACAAGGGCCCGCCAGCTTGGGCTTATGTTTGATGGGTATAAAATGCGCCAAGGTCACACAAGGAGGCAGCATATTACCGCAATGTCAAACATGATTAGCGAGCTGAGCGCTGTCGGTCGTGCAAAGACCGATGAGGAGCAAGTGTCTGCTCTCATCAGATCATTGCCTTCGAAGAGTTGGGAGCATATGAAGGTCCATCTGACTCATGCTGATGACATCAGGACATTTGACCAGGCCGCAAAACACCTAGAGCTGGAGGAGGACCGTATGCTTGCGGAAGCCCCTCTAACTGAAGTATTTGCTGCTGAGGCTGGCGCTCCTCGGAGGAGTGCAGGTTCTAAGCGCAAAAGAGATAGAGCTCAGGGTTTTAAAGGCAAGAAGGGTGCAAATGCAAACAAAACAGAAAACAAAGCTGGAAAGAAACGACCTTGAGGATCCAGAGGTGGGAAAGATAAGTCTAATGTGACTTGTTTTAACTGCCGAAAGACTGGACATTTTGCTCGTGAGTGC
Source organism: Triglochin maritima (assembly GCA_963682175.1). Taxonomy (NCBI): domain Eukaryota; kingdom Viridiplantae; phylum Streptophyta; class Magnoliopsida; order Alismatales; family Juncaginaceae; genus Triglochin; species Triglochin maritima. The sequence goes on from OY821779.1 coordinate 22,179,927, forward strand.
ACTGAGCAAAAGGTAATTACTGTGTGTAATCCCTCGAATTGTAACGTGACTAGTTCTGTGATGCTCACTGATCATTCTCCTGTGTGGATTGTGGATTCAGGTGCCACGGACCACGTAACAAAGGATTGTTCTGCCTTCGTGGAATATCACCGTGTTCCAAGTGGGAGGAGAATAAACATGGCAAACAACACTAGCATTGAAGTTCTTTGAGTTGGCACATGCAAAGTGGCTTTGCGAAGTGGCCGGATCCTATTACTTCACGACGTGTTGTATGCACCAGCTATACGGTGAAATATTATTTCTGTTGTTGTTTTGATGAGACATGGTTTTAAATTTGTTTTTGAGAATAATGATATGGGTTTATACCTTGCTAACATTTATTATGGACATGCTTTTCTTTCAGACGGTTTTATTGTGTTGGACGCAATTTATGATTTCAATTGTAATACTAGTGCCTTTATGAGCCAAAGTTCCATGAATAATGATTCAGTTATGTGGCATGCTAGACTAGGTCACATTGGTGTTGACCGGATGAACAGGTTGGCAAAGGAGGGGGTATTAGGAGAATGCTCCAGATTTGAATTGCCGACCTGTGAATCTTGTCTAGCTGGAAAGGCAACTAGAAAACCGTTCGGAAAAGCCATTAGGGCTACTTCTCCTTTAGAACTAATTCACTCAGATATTTGTGGACCCTTGAATGTGCGTACTAGACATGGACAGAGTTACTTCATCACATTCATTGACGACTTCACTAGATATGGTCATATTTATCTTATTTCTCACAAGTCAGAAGTTCTAGATTGTTTTAAGAAATTCATGAGCTTAGTTGAGAATCAGTTGGATAATAAGATAAAAACTCTTAGAACGGATAGAGGTGGTGAATATCTCTCCATAATGTTCAAAGAGTTATGTGATGAAAAGGGGATATCTAGACAACTCACTATGCCTTATACTCCTCAGCAAAATGGTGTTGCCGAGAGAAGGAATAGAACGTTGCTAGACATGGTTAGATCCATGATGGCGCATGGGAGCTTACCAATTTCGTTTTGGGGAGATGCTCAAATGACTGCTGCCTATATCCTCAATAGAGTTCCAACAAAATCGGTTCCCTCAACTCCATATGAGTTATGGACAGGACGGAAGCCTGATTTTAGTCTGCTGCGTCTTTGGGGATGCGCGGCATACATTCATTCTGCTAGTCACCGATATGGAAAACTAGGACCTAGAGGGAAAAAGTGTATCTTTGTAAAATACAGTGATCTCTCCAAAGGTTATGTTTTTATCGGGTTAGACGAGAATGAAAGAAGGACGGAACTGGAGTCTGGGGATGCCACATTCTTGGAAAATGATTTTCCAACCCTTGCTGGAGCTATCAAAGAGTCAGTGGACTTCTTTGAACGACAAGATGAGGACATTGCCACTCCACGGGAGCAGGAGCTGGAAGTTGAACATGAGGTTCCACCAGTCAATCCTAGTGGGAGCAGCAATGCTGAGGATCCGATAGCACTCACGGAGGATGAGCCATCAGATACCCATCTGCGTCGAAGTAAACGTGGGCTCATTCCTCGATGGCGATTTCGCTTAGAGGAAGAGACCCTCATAATAGCTCAAGAAGAAATTGATTATGAATCATCTGGGATGACAATAATCGATGAGCAAGAACCAGAGACCTTGAAAGAGGCTTTGGAAGGGCCAAATGCTAAAGAGTGGTTAGAAGCTATAAAGGAAGAGATGGAGTCGATGAAAGTTAATCGAGTCTGGGACTTGGTCGACTTACCGCCGAACCGAAAGGCCATTGGGGCCAAGTGGATCCTCAAGATTAAGAGGAAGGCGGATGGATCTATTGATAGATTCAAGGCTAGACTGGTAGCCAAAGGCTACACCCAAAGAGAAGGCGTGGATTTTGAGGAAACCTTTTCACCCGTGGTTAGGTTTGCCTCCATCTGCCTTCTGCTAGCTATTGTAGCTCAGATGGACTTAGAGCTTTACCAAATGGATGTAAAGACTGCTTTTCTCAATGGAGAATTTGAGGAGGAGATCTATATGGATCAACCTCAAGGTTTTGAAGTCAAAGGACAAGAGCACAAAGTGTGCAAGCTCAATAAGTCCTCGTATGGCTTAAAACAAGCGTCTAGACAGTGGAACATTCGCTTCCATCAAGCTATATCAGAGAATGCGTTCTCTATGCTTGAGGAAGATCACTGTGTGTACGTTAAAAGATCCAATGGTAAATTTGTCATTCTGACCTTGTATGTTGATGACATACTCATGGCTGGCAATAGCAAAGAGTTGCTGAAATCCACTAAAGAGGGGTTGTCCTCCACGTTTGATATGAAGGACATGGGTGAAGCTAGCTACGTCCTTGGTGTCAAGATTGTTAGAGATAGGTCCAAGAGACTTCTGGGATTGTCTCAAGAGACTTACATTAACAACATCTTGAAGAAATACCATATGGACAAATGCAAACCAATCGACACTCCTGTTGAGAAGGGTTTGCACTTGAGCCTTGATAAGCATCCTGAGACTCCTGAAGAGAAGGCCAAAATGAGCAAGGTTCCATACTCCAATGCTGTGGGAAGCCTTATGTACGCTATGATGTGTACTAGGCCAGACATTTGTTATGTTGTGGGCATGGTGAGTCGATACCAGTCCAACCCAAGCATGGAGCACTGGAAGGCAGTCAAGAGAATCATGAGATACCTCAGAGGAACGAGTAACTACATGCTGTGTTACCAAGCATCAGATCTCCGCCTGATTGGCTATAGTGATGCCGATTGGGCTGGAGACATTGATGAAAGGAAGTCTACCTCTGGTTATGCTTTCTTGCTGGCTAATGGGGCCATCTCATGGTCCAGCAAGAAGCAAACTGTATAGCCCTGTCGACTATGGAAGCAGAGTATGTTGCATGCTCTGCAGCAGTACAGGAGGCAGTTTGGTTGAGGAGGTTCTTACAACATACTGGGCTAGTAGAGACATCTGATGAGCTTGTTGTTGTCTATTGTGACAGCATGGCTGCCCTTTGTTATGTAAAAGACCCCAAATATCATGGAAAGACCAAACATATACAGGTTAGGTATCATTTTGTGAAGGACATCATAGCAAGAAAGGAAGTTGTGTTAAGACATGTATCCACTAGTCTTATGGTAGCTGACCCTCTTACCAAGGCTATAGCTAAGGACTCGTTTGTGTCTCATATGTAGTCTTTAGGCTTACGCAGACTTTGATGTATTGGCATGTCTAACTTCCTTTTATGAGTGATTGTGTTTTTCTTTCGACTATATCTGTTTGGTTGATGTAGTTGTTCTAGCATAAAATATTATTCTGTCAATAGGCTGAAGAATGCTCACTCACACGAGCATTCGCCTCTGGCGCTTTTTGATAGCGAGCAAAGATGAGGCTGATCATGAAGAGATCTTGTATGATAGATCCAGAGAAGTTCATGATAGGATAGTCGCCTTGATTAGGAATCAAGATGAGATCCTCTATGTTGGTGAGGATTGACATGAATGTTCCCACGATTCATGTGACCTATAGAAGCCAAGTGCGAGCATCACATGTGGCGCCAGGTGTCACCGGTATGGTGTTAAGGCGACAATGATGAAGCTCGGGTCAGGCGCAGAGGGGGTGCGACTGGACTAAGACTTGTATGGTGTTGAGAGACAGACATACTGTTGTGTACAGTATGATCCACCATAACATGTTTGTCATACAACATGTGCTGAGCGACCATTGGGAAGTGAAAGGATGGATCCCTCCTCCTTCACTGTGTGAGTCCAAGACTTGATTGTCATTAGTTACCCTCAGTGACCTTCGACGACACCATGAAGCAAAGAGTTGATGTGGCTACTTTGGGATATTATCTATGACCATGAGAGATTCGGTCTAAAGAGGCATCTTCGGGAAAGGAGTCAACTCTGAGTGTAATGGTGGTCTGGGGAGAAGGGAAAGGTTTGACTCGACTGCACTAAAAGTATTTGTTGGGCCCAACTGTATTGGATACAGTAGTAAGTACCTTGACGACAAGAAGGTATTCTCTCCGAGGGATTGAGATACCGTTCATGTCAAGTGAGTTTCTGAGTAAACCTGGGGAACTGTGATGTGCATTTGACTGCTTATTTATTGGTTTTTGAGGATGTTGTCATTCTGGCCTTCTAGTAAGGTTTCTAGTTTGAGACTCCTAATTGCAGGTGCATCACCGGTCGCACGACCCATTTGTTCGTATGATCGGAAGAGTGTATGTGTCGGGGACACAGATAGTCTTGTATCAGGGATACATGATCGGAGACTTGCGTATTGTGGATGCATTCTTGGAAGAGAGAAATAGTTATATATATCAGGGATGTATACATATGTGTCGGGGACACATGAAGAGGTGACACATTGCCATCTTATGATTGTATGTATCAGGGATATATACATATGTGTCAGGGACACAAAAGAAGATGACGTGTTGTTGACGTGCTGTTGTGCAAGTGGGAGATATTGGATTAATCTAAGGATTAAGATGATGTTTGCCCAAAACACTGACACGTGGCGCACTCTCATTGGCTGCGCATTAGGGTTTAGGGTGGGGCCATCTATATAAGGAGGGGAGCCTCCCATTGGATGGATGATTCTTGTGTGCAAACCCTAGCCCCACCAAACCCTAGCCGCCACCTCTCTCTCTCTCCCATTCGTCCCTCCACATCCACCAAGCAAAATCCATGGACTCTTGGGTTGTGGACTCGTGCTTCTTCTCCAAGAGAGTAGAAGACCGACCGGTGCTCCAGAGGATTCCGTGAGGTGATCGCCGATCCATTCCGCTGCCACAGGTTCTCTCCACGAAAGGTAATTCTGAACCTGTAGATTCAATCGTAGATTGCTAACATCTTCGTGATCTATACAAGGGAACAAGTGAGTTACACTTGGTTTGCCTCTCCGCTCAAGGCAAGAGCATCCCCCTCGAAGAAGCGGTGGTGGCAAAAGAAAGAAGGAGAGCCACGATGAATGAGGAGATGGAGTCGATAGAAAAGAATGAGACTTGGGAGCTAACTTCGCTTCCAAAACGTCACAAAACCACTAATGTCAGGTGGGTGTATAAGAAGAAGATAACCCCCCAAGGAGAGGTCGAGCGATGCAAGGCACGTTTGATAGCAAAATGCTACAAGCAAAGGACCGGCATAGATTATGAAGAAGTGTTCGCACCGGTGGCATGCATGGAGACAATCCCTCTTTGTGTGGCTTATGAACAAGTATGGTTCACATGGTGTGTCTTTTAGCTCAAGCACAAGTGTTGTGAATAAGGTTGCAAGAAAGGATGCGCAACCTACTTGGGATGGTGGATGGAAGAGGATTAAGTTCAAGGAGTATTGAGAATTGAACTTAATCCTAGGTGGCATCCTAGTCACTAGCCACATCACCTATGGAGGGTGAGTCATCTAGGAGTTTATGACTCAACAAGAAGGAAGACAAAAGGTTGTAGGAAAGGAAGAGACAAAGGGACTCTTCATTTTTTCTATGGTTTTCGTCCTATTTTATGATGCAACATAAGTACAGTTTGTAATGATCTTGAATGATCATCTTTATGTAGTTTATGTTATGTTTCTGTTTTAGGTTAAGTTGAAGAGTCTTTGTAAGTGCCTATATAAGCACAAGAGTTCTCCATTTGTAAAACAAGCCAAAAACAAGTCATGTGAGAAAGAAGAAAGAAAAGATGAGTTTGGTGCAAATCTCGTTTTTGCTTATGAGTGTTAAGAAGTGAGTTCTCTTATTTCATTCGTGTCCACCAATTGAGTAGATGAAAGTATGTATCTAGTGATGGCAATAGAAGGCCCTCAGCATGGAGAACAAGGCGAGCCAAAGCAGCCCACCAGGCGCAACTTCTGAACCGCCAATTGGCGGTTTGGGACCGCTGGTTGGTGGTCCATGCGCATCTGGTGGAGGGCAGCTTTCTGGGGTGGCTCGGTCTGGTGCTCCCCGTCTTTCTTTCGTGTCTAACAATGAATGCATGTCTTACTCGGGTCATGGATTAAGCTTTTTTATGTCCATTTATAGTGTGCAATAGTCCCATACCGGGGGATTGTCCCGGGTTACCTTTTTTCATGGATATAAATAGAACTCTTCCTCCTTCTTTGTAATATATCTCCTCTCTTGGTGGTCATTCTCTCTACTTGGTGTAAAGCCTTGGAGCAAAACTCTAGTGGAGTGACCAATAAAGAATGTTTTGTTAGTTCAGTATTGTTTCTTTTAATTCTTGCATGCTTAGTTAACTTTGTTTGTTTTGTTCTTTGTAGAATTAATTAGCATATTTTCTTTCCTTAATATGATTGTTGGATTAATAATGTGTGAGTAGTTCCATCCCCCTTTGGGGGTGGAGTTGATGTTTATACATGTCATGTAGAATGGAATGAATGCTATATATTGTTTTATGTGAGAAATGTGAATGTGCTTGTTTAAATTAGAGAGAATACTTAACTTGATGGTTTCTACCATAATCTTTAGGTTTATTCCATGCTTCTTTAGATTCTGAATAACAAACTTGTTCATGCTCATATTAATCACTGAGGGTAGTGATTTGGATGATAGGTCTTGCCATGAGGTACTTCTTATCCATAGCAACACTACCTACACTTGTGCTCTATTGAATGCATTCATCACCACTTAGTTCATGTGTACACACACTCCACCCCTTAGGGGTTTCCATTCCTAATTTTCAGCTTCCTTGTATTAGTCACTTAGTTTAGTTTTATTTCGTCTCATGCTTTCATCTTCTTTGTTTCTTTTGTGTTAGTTTAGCATAGTTTAGTCTAGTTTAGTGTAATCAACTTCTTCTCACCTTTGTTTCCCATTCTCCTTTGAACGAACCAGAGTTGACACACCTCCCTGTGGATCGACCCATACTTGCCCGTCCTCACCGACGGCTGGGCACTTGTCGTTAAACTTAATTTCAATCAAAGGGTTTAGTTTAATTGTTGATTAATTCATCATTTAGTAGTTTGTTTAGCATAATCCCTTCATTCTCCTCTCCATTCCCACTCGAGTAGGGTAGTTACAACAACGCGCACAACTCCTCGACGACACAACCCGTACTTGCCGTCTCCTCACCGATGTCGTGCACATGTGGTATTATAACTGATTCAATCATGTATAAAAGAAGGTTAGTGGGAGCCACATGTTGTTCTTAGTAGTGTATGTCTATGACATACTCCTAATTGTAAACTTTATACCCTTGTTAGAGCAAGCAAGAACTTCATTGAAAGATGTGTTCTCAATGAAAGATTTTGGCGAGGCTCAATATATCTTAGGAATAAAAATATGTAGAGATAGGCCTCGAAGACTCATTTTCTTGAGTCAATGTACTTACATTGACAAAGTGTCGAAAAGATTCAACGTGAAGAATTCTAAGAAAGCAAATGTGCCAATGTCTAAAGGTTTGACACTTACCAAACCTCAATGTGCTATGTCACGAAGAGACATTGAAATGATGAAGGATCTACCATATGCTTCTTGCATTGGTTCCATCATGTATGTTATTCTGTGTACATGGAGAATGGATGGAGATAGTTGAGTGAGTCAAAAGGGGGCAACCATGGTCT